>OV702289.1:590659764-593578737 GCA_916181665.1 Avena sativa | reverse complement strand
TCACCTTTGCTAATTCCCATGATGAGGAGGGAGTAGTTCTCTCTCGAGGCTAAGGGTTCTACCGGTAGCTATGTGTTCATCTCTCTCTCTCTCTATGCATGATCATATTGTGATCATGAGCTTTGTAATCAAGTAGATCTACTTTGCTACTCAAGTGCTTTAATAGATCTCTGCTCTCCCCATGTGTGTGAAAGTGCCAGTGTGCACACCATGGTGGCACTTAGGCTAGAGATTACAAATACTTGCTATGAGTTATATTTGGAGTTGGATGTCTCTGTGAAATTGTGGTGTTTGTTGGAACCTCTAGTGCTCAAGGTGACAGTGTGGGGTTTTCTAGATGGGAAAGGCTTACTTTGAGGTGTGTTGTTATAGCCCTACCATGGATTAGAGTGTCCAATGGGAGAGTAGTTAAGAATAGTATCATAAAGAGAATATATTTATATGAGAGTGTTCACTAGCGAAAGTATGATCCCTAGGCCTTGTTTCTAAGCATTGAAACACCGGTTTCTACTAGATCGGTTACATGTTTGCTTGCTTCCATCTTTTTGCCTTTAGTCTTTTCCTCCCGTCAAGCTCTTTTCTGGCACCGTTGTCTTATATCCATACCACTTGTATTTCACTATCTCTTCGCCGAACTAGTGCACCTATACACCTGACAAGTGTATTGGGTGTGTTGGGGACACAAGAGACTTCTTATATCTTGATTATAGGGTCACTTGAGAGGGATACCTTTGACCACTTCCTCCCTGAGTTCGATAAACCTTAGTAATCCACTTAAGGGAAACTTGCTGCTGTTCTACAAACCTCTACATTTGGAGGCCCAACAACTGTCTACAAGAATAGAAGTGCATAGACATCAAGCTATTTTCTGGCGCTGTTGCCGGGGAGGTAAGGTAAAAGGTACTCACATCCTCCAGTGTGAGTGCTCGAAGTTATTTTCTTTAGATTCTGCAATTTTGCCTTTTTTTCTTGTTTTCACTAGTTAGGCTTAATGGAAAACAACAACAAAATTAGAGAGCTTTTTAGTATTTTTCCTAATGTAGAACATGAATTGTCTCAAAAGAAAATTAAAAAACCCATGGAACTTTGTTTGCATGCTAATAGCAATGTTATTAGTATGAGTATTTTGAACATCTTTGTTACTAATGCTATGGAAACGTCTAAACTTGGGGAAGTTAGTTTTTATGAAAATGATCTTTTTAGTTCCCCAGCTTTAAAGAAGAAAATTTGCTCTGATGATACTTTATCTCCCATATGTGGTAATTCTAATGATACTTGTGATATTTTAAATCCACATACTAAAAGCATCTCTTTTAAAATACCTATAAAAATTGTTGAATGTGTTATGAACAACTGTTATTTGGGAGATGGAACTGTCCATCCTGGTGATCATTTACTCTTTATACACGAATTATGCGAGTCGTTCAAGTGTGCAGGTATTTCAATGAACCAAGTTAAGAGGAAGCTATTCCCTTTTTCACTCAAGGGCAAAGCAAGGGAGTGGTATGAGCTACTAGATGATCCTCATCATTTGGAGTGGAAGGAACTTGAATCTCTCTTTTACTCTAAATTTTATCCTCCTCGTGAAATTCATAAAGATAGGAATTACATTTATAATTTTCATCCACATGATGGAGAAAGTATTGCCCAAGCATGGGGGAGATTGAAGTCACTAATGCTCCAATGTCCCATTCATCAGCACCCCAGTAATATTGTTATTAATAATTTCTATGCAAGGCTTTCAAGACATTACAAGGACTATCTAGATACTTTTTTAGAGGGATCCTTCACAAGTAAGGAGGTCAAAGCTAACTGGGATCTTCTTGAAACAATTCAAAGCAATACTGAAGATTGGGATAACAACAAAGGTAAAGAACCAGGTATAAACTATGAGTATGATTGCATTAAGTCTTTCGTTGAAACTACTGATTTTCAAGAGCTTAGTGCAAATATGGTCTTAATCCTCAAATTCTTGTTGATTGTTCTAGAGATTTTGCTTCTCATATTAATGCTCCTAAATAAAAATGGGACATGTATCATGAGCCTTTTAAAGACACTTGCATGGAAAATGAAATTGTTATTAATGATAGCAATAAACATGCTCAAACCTCTGAAAGTACTATTTCTTATAAGCATGTTAATTTTTGTGGAATACATAGACCTTGTGATAATAATCAAATTGAAGAAGAATATTGTATCACCCACATGAATGAAAAACTATAATGTGGTATAGGGCTTTAAATGATCTTGGTAAAAAAGTTTGTGCCCTTTATCCTTTTATTTGTGAACTTTGCTTTGAAGTGGGTCATTTCAATTTTCAATGCTCAGGCCATAATAATAGCCCTTCTAATCCAATGAGTACTGCAAGTTTGTATTGTGATGACATGATCACTCCTAATCAGCATGATGAACTTACATTATTTTTGGGGTGTGAAGAGTTATCAAGAAAAGCCTCTTTGATAGATATGGGCGCTTTTGATACGAAAAGTGTCATGCATGGTTGTCATCTTTATTGTGTTGATAATTTCCACACAAATACTTACATACAAAATATTATAAAAGATGAGATTTTACCAAAATATGACAGGACTAATATGTGTTTTGATCTTATTAATGAAAAGAAGGAATCCTCCAAAGTTTCTTCTATTGTCTGTAACAATAAACCAAGGTACATGGAGAATCTTCCTTTCAAGCCTCTCCCTCCTAAAGAGAAGAAGAAAAAGAAGAAAAGGAGGAGTAAAAGGAGAGAGGAAACGGTATTTTCCCCTAAGCATGTTGCTCCTATTATAGTTTTTGATGAGTCTGAACTCGATGATGTTCCTATGCCTGTTACCTATAGTAGTGATCATGATTGGGTAAAGCACACTACTTTTGATATTGAAAATCTCTTCGGTACCAATTCTGAAAATGATGATATTAATAATTGCTGTACTATTAGTGCTTTCCATGTTCCTTCCAATGATGATAGGTTTACAAATGAACACACTTTGGAAGATAACTATTCTATTGCTTATGATGATACTATACCTCCAATATATGATGATTGCAATGATGAATATGATATTTTCAGTCCACCTACTATTGAGGAGGAAATTAATTATGATTACAATATGCCTCCTATATTTGATGATTATGGTGATGAAAATAATAATGATAGCTATTTTGTTGAATTTGCTCCCACTATAATTAATAAGAATGACTATGTTTATGTGGGGAGTATTAATTATTTTATGCATGTGGCTCATGATAAGAATGTTTTATGTGATTGTTATATTTTTAATTTTATTCATGATGCTACTGAAAGTTATTATGAGAGAGGGAAACATGGTTTTATGCATCTCAATAATATTAGGTTTCCCCTCTTTATGTTGAAAGTCTTGAAGTTGCACTTGTTTTGCTTTCCTATGCTTGTTGCTTTGTGCTTTCATGACTTGTTTCTTTACAAGATTCCTATGCATAGGAATTGGGTTATACTTAAACGTGCTTTGAATTTGCTTCTTGATGCTCTCTTTTACTTCAATTCATATTTCTTATGTGAGCATCTTCTCAAACTATCATGCCTAACTTAAAGGCGTTAAAGAAACGTACTTATTGGAAGATACCCCAAAAGTTTTAGTTGAGTCTTGGAAGTTATTACCTCTATAATAACCTCTCCTTATCCTTTTTGTTTGATTTTTGTGCCAAGAATAACCTCTAATGATAGCGAAGTAATGCTTGGGAAAGTTGCTGTCCCGAAATAGATTTTTGTGCTTCGTTGTAAAAATTCTTGAAAAATCTCTGTACAACGTTTTAAGCTGTAATTTTTTGTGCTTCTGCCCCATGTTGTTATACAACTTTAGTTAGTTCAACACTTTCCGATTTGAGCAACAGAAGGTCTTCGAAAAAATTGTTTTTACCTGCTGGTATATTTTGACAGATTTCTGCCATTATTTGCATTTGCCTCTTAATCTCTTTCTCTTTGAGTTCTCTTTGATCACTTGAACTTTTTAAAGGAATTGCTACAGTAGCTTGTGTTTTAATGGAAGTTTTACTTGTGTTGATACTAAACCAAAGGACTTATAATCTTGAGTGCACTAATGTTGCTAATGAAGATTGTGTGAAGTTTTGTATGAAGGAAATTTCCAGGTGTAGGGAAAGAATGATGTAATGAGATGAAGAATGGACAAAATCTAAAGCTTGGGGATGCCACCCTGTGCCACCCCAAGAAATATTCAAGAAGTACAAGCGTCAAAGCTTGGGGATGCCCAAGGCATCCCCTTCTTCATCAATAAAAATCTCAGGTCTTTCTAGACACTTTGTTTTTATTGTTTCATGCACTGTTGTGTTGTTCTTGGACCGTCTTTGTTTTCGTTTTTGTTTTATTTTGCTTGGTTTTCTTAAATAAGTTGGTTGTATCCCAGCACACTTCTTTTGGAGAGAGACACACTCCGTTTTCATTGCCTAGAACACTCTAGTTTTCATTTCTTATTGTTCTGTGAGTGTTCTCTTTTGCTAGCACTGTGTTTAGCCTTAGTTTTCTTGTGCTTTCAACTTAGAACTTTTTAGTTCTTATTTTTGTATTTGTGAGACAAGCTCACTAATATTTATTTATTATTATCTTTGTGAGTTGTTTCAAATAAGTCGATTGGTGTTGGAAAAGAGTTGGAAAGTTTCATGCTTAAGTGGTAAAAAGGAGCTTGTTTTTGACTATGGCCTATGCTTTGTCATGTCACGCTTGATATTATTTTGGCTTTATGCTTAGTGATTTATTGTTGTAGCATGACATGTTATAAACAATTGAAATTGCTTAATGTGCCTTGAAAGAATCATGTGTTGTTTTAGCATATTAAAGCATAGTATTGTGGTATTCTCCTTTGATGGTTTATTTGGGTTGACTTGGCGCATGCTCACACCATGTTATGACTATTCCAAGTCACCATAGCCTTTATGATCCTTTTGTTTTCGACTTTTAGTATCACTTTATGCTTTGATTAATGATGTTTTATTGCTCTGCATGATTATGGCCATTATTGCTCTCTTAGTTGGTCGCTCCCAGTCTTTTGCTAGCCTCCATAACCAAGTATGAGTTCCACTCATGCATCCAACTCCAAATAAAGCCAAGTTATTCCAAAGAGTCCACCATACCTACCTATTAGCATTTGCTATTCCAAGTATATTCATGTTTTTATCTACCTTCCGAATTAAACTTGTTATGAGAAAACTAGTGATTAAATCTCTCACGAACTTGATGGCATACTTTACTTTCTTACACTTAATAATCTTGAACCATTTTGTCCATCTTTGTTGCGTATATGCTTTTGCTTTATAAGTTGAAGTTAGCATAACCATGTATCATGGGGAACGCTTTCAACATTGCACTTATTATTCTGTTGATATCATGATTCTTTTGCTTATGGATCCCGGCGGTGTGGAATAAAAGGGGAACTTGTAAGATCATGGAGTTTGTATGTGTGTTAGAGAAACGCCTGGGCCGCTAGCCTAAGCCATGCCTAATCATGGTGGAAACTTGCAGCATAACCATAATGAGCACTCTATGAAGCATCCTCAATAAAAACATATGCAAATAGCAAATAAAAAGATCGCTGAGATGCTCATTGTCTGCTTGCCTTGTCATTTTGATTACGGGATAGCTCATGTATCATGTGCAAGGGGTACCCTGTTAGCGATTCTCTATGATACATATGTACTTAGAATGACAAGAGCTTACTTGTGACTGAAGTTGAGTAGCATGAGGTTCGGTACTTGTAAGTAAGGGACATGAGATTTCAGCTTATAACTTGTCAAGCATATCCTCTTAGTTGTGTCACTTTAACCTTAATCACTTCAAGATGCTTATGATAGGGGCAATGTGAGCTAAAAGCTAATAAGTACCATAATTTTTGGAAGCTCTTTATGAAACTTGAATCTCTACTTTCTTCTATGAAGGCCCTTCTTTTACTTTTATGTTGAGTCTCCATATTCTATCTTTATGCACCTATTGAGAGAGCACAGTGGCCATTCTTAGTTTAATGTGCATTGTCCCAAAACTTGTTGATTGATGCATAACTTTGATATTGCTTGTTCTTAAACTACTTGTATCTAGTCACCCTTATGAACTTTGAAGGTGTCCTATGCATTTATGTTTTGCTACTCCATGAGGGACAAGCTGAATGCCACTATACTATGTTTTCTATATGTGAAACAAACAAATGTCTTTCAAAGCATTGTTATTCATGAATCTTTTGTTTGTGCCTTTTCATGTTTGAACATAGTTGCTTTGTCTTATTGTTAGAACTTAATCTTTCATGTTATGATTGAAGTACTATGATCCCAGCTATCATTGTTTTACAAATACTTTGATCAAGTTTATGATGGTGCATGTCATCTCAAAAATTATTCTTTCTTTTTATCACTTACCTACTCGAGGACGAGCAGGAGTTAAGCTTGGGGATGTTGATACGTTGCTAACGTATCTATAATTTTTGATGTTCCATGCTTGTTTTATATCTACTTTCTTATGTTTTGGCCACACTTTGGAGTACTTTCTATACACTTTCTTGGACTAACCTATTAACAAGAGCCACAGTGCCAGCTGCCTGTCTTCTGCTGTTTTTGGTTCCAGGAAAGTCAGAAAATGAATATTCTCGGAATTGGATGGGACAAAAGCCAAAGTCAGTTTTTCACCGAGGGACACAAGGAGCCAGAATACGAGACAGAGAGGGGCCAGAGGGCGGCCACACCACCTGGCCGCGCGGCCAGGCCTGGCCCGCGCTAGGGGTGGTGTGGCCAGCCCAGGCACCCCCTCGGCCTCCCCTTTTGCCTATAAGATGCCTCCGATATAGAAACCCTAAGTCGTCAATCAGAAATCCACGAAAAGTTCCACAGTGCTGCCGCCACCGAAGGGGAGATTCGGGGGACAGAAAGTCTCTGTTCCGGCACCCTGCCAGGATGGGGAAATGCCCCCGGAGCCATCTCCATCGATCTCCACCACCATCTCCATCGCCATTGCTGATTCCCATGATGAGGAGGGAGTAGTTCTCTCTCGAGGCTAAGGGTTCTACCAGTAGCTATGTGTTCATCTCTCTCTCTATGCATGATCATATTGTGATCATGAGCTTTGTAATCAAGTAGATCTACTTTGCTACTCAAGTGCTTTAATAGATCTCTGCTCTCCCCATGTGTGTGAAAGTGCCAGCGTGCACACCATGGTGGCACTTAGGCTAGAGATTACAAATACTTGTTATGAGTTATATTTGGACCAGATGTCTCTATGAAATTGTGGTGTTTGTTGGAACCATCTAGTGCTCAAGGTGACAGTGTGGGGTTTTCAAGATGGGAAAGGCTTACTTTGAGGTGTGCTGTTATAGTCCTACCATGGATTAGAGTGTCCAACCGGAGAGTAGTATCATAAAGAGAATATATTTATATGAGAGTGTTCACTAGTGAAAGTATGATCCCTAGGCCTTGTTTCTAAGCATTGAAACGCTGTTTTATACTAGATCGGTTACATGTTTGCTTGCTTCCATCTTTTTGCCTTTAGTCTTTTCCTCCCGTCAAGCTCTTTTCTAGCACCGTTGTCTTATATCCATACCACTTGTATTTCACTATCTCTTTGCCGAACTACTTCACCTATACACCTAACAAGTGTATTGGGTGTGTTGGAGACACAAGAGACTTCTTGTATCTTGATTGCAGGGTTGATTGAGAGGGATACCTTTGACCACTTCCTCCCTGAGTTCGATAAACCTTGGGTAATCCACTTAAGGGAAACTTGTTGCTGTTCTACAAACCTCTGCACTTGGAGGCCCAACAACTGTCTACAAGAATAGAAGTGCGTAGACATCATATAGCAATAGGAGTCTTCCACACCATTGGTATTAATAGACCACCTAAAGATAATTTAGCCAATATGATGTAAGTCTGCGTTTGATTTACAAAGAAAAATTATCTATACAGTTAAGTTGAAAAAGAAACCTTGAACAAAGGAAAATAAAAGTGTTATTAGAAAAGAGTGGGAACAAGTCGAGGTAGAATCTTCAAGTCATAAGAATGCTTCAAATACAATTGGAATTTGGTAATTGAGATTGTTAAACTTTGAATTCCTACATAACGTGGAATGTATGGCTAGATCCTTTGCACAACACTTAAAGAAAAGTGTGAGCATATATACAAAAGAAAAGAAAAAATAAGAATAAAAGGAGCGAGTGTGCAAAGAGCAAGTAGGCATATACCACTGTGTTGTAGTATGACAAAGAGATACTTTTGAGATTCTAAATCCCAAGTGAATACGTTGATCCTAAAACACTTGGGACTACCTCACAACTCATTCGGTTGAACCGAATTCTTTTACATTATGTTGAGATTCATCTTTCATGAACTATTGAATACTAAGGTGTGGAAGCCTTCTAATACTATTCAGATGGTTCGAGTAAGGTACTATTCATGAACTTATTCCCATGTATCGTATAGGATAAACACATGCTGCAATTGCCTCATTTATTTTATCGACTCAGCTTCATGAATATGAGGATCACATCCATTAAGCTAAAAACTTGCTCGGGACGAGCAAGAGTCTAAGCTTAAGGAAGTTGATGAGAGCATATTTGCAACATGTTTTACATTATTATTTTGCATTGTAGATGTAGGATCTTGGTATTTTACGGCGCTCGCGCGCACATTTTATGTTTGTTTTCACCAGGATCAAGACAGATGATGGATCCAATGGATACAATTCTTGGAGTAGTTGTACTATGGAGAAAAGGAGTCAAAAACAACGTAAATCACTTATTTGGGAAATATTAATAATACCAGAAGAAAACCAGAAGCGAACAAGGGAGGCAGAGAGTCCAACGACCAACTATACGACCGAAGCAATTTTTCCGGTCGTATAGTTGGCGCCGCCTCTGCCTCGTCAAATATTTTCACCCCGTGCAATTGGTTCGGGGGAGACGGCATACAGAACACCCAAAAATCGTAGAAACCTCACCTCTGGAAGGCATCTGGAGGGGGAACTCATCCACCAGGGATCCAACTGTTGGAAATATGCCCTAGAGACAAATAGAAGTAAGGACTATTATCATATTTCATATAGTTTATGATTAAGTTTTATATCATGCTATAACTGTGTTGAGTGGAAACATCAATACACGTGTGATATACAAACAACCAGGAGTTCCCAGTGAAATTCTAGTCACTGGTTCATTGGTCAACAGATGATCATGTTTCCTGATTATGTGGCATTTATGCCAGTTGGAAATGAGGTCATCTCATTCAGAGAATGAGATGATGAACCAATACCCAACCTAAACATCGTGACCCGATCATGTCACGAAGTTCAAAGTTACGATGATTAGAAACGGATCCTCGTAGACTATTCCTTAGACCGTGAGGCTATATCAATCACTGTCTTCCGAGAGTGCTTAGATAGCATCAAACGCCATCTGGTAAAACGGTGGTTATAAAGGTGTGTTCAGGTATTCGGAGGAAACTGTAGAGGCAATATATGTCAAGAGCGGGATTTGTCTGTCCATGTGACGGGAAGATACTCAAGGGCCCACTCGGAGAAGTTATATCCAATAGCTGCGCAGCGTGTGATTAGATCACGGGGATATCACTTGTCGGGACGAGTTAAGTAGCATTGTTCAGTAATGAGATTGTACACGACATGGTGATGTCATTGATCGAATCTCGGTCAATGCAAGTATTGAATGACAAAGGGAATAAGACACGACTATCCCGGTTCAAACGACAAAAGATCTTCGTGGAACGCATAGGGGTCACATGGCCATCCAGGTCCCTCTATTGATCATTGGTGCGGGAGTGTCCCGACCATGTCTGGAGTGTTCCCAAACCGTAGGGTATCACGGTTCAGGGCTTGATGATGCTTAGAGAGTGTTTATAGGATCAGTACAATCACCGAAGAAAAGAAGGGAGAAAACTGGAAGGGTTTCGGTAAGTCCGGAGGATGTCCGGAGTGGAGGTGGAAGGTGTTCCATAGCCACGGATATTAAATAATGTGTGAATGAATGTTAAGTATTGATTTAATCATTTATTCATAATTATTTAAATAAAGAGAAAATCAATTAAATGGTCAAAGGCTTAATGGGCCAATTCCTGGAGGGGAGAGGGCCCATTAGGGAATGGCAAGAGGGAGAAGGGGGCCATGGGGTGGCCGGCGGCCCTAGTGGGCCAGCCTCCCCCTACCCGCGTGGGGCCCATGGGGGTGGCCGGCGGTGCCACCCCTCCCCCTCCTCTCCTTTAGTCCCACCCCGGGACTTGAGGGGAGGTAGTACCTCCCCTCCCCCTATATAAAGTGGGGTATTTGGCCTAGAAAAATACACCCAATAATCAATAAAGGTCTCCCCACTTCTGGGAGGACCTCTAATTGATATTTTCTCTCTCCCCCTCTCTCTCGTGACCGTGGTCTCAAGTCTGGACTGTGCGAGCGAGAGATCCGGGAGCACCGTCGCGCTGCAGGATTCGGATCCGGGAGCTCTACTTCCGCAACTGCTGCTGGATCAGGGAAGCGGGAGTCATCGTCAGGCACCGGACGTGTGTAACTCCCACGAGGTGTCACACTTGAGGCACTCAAGTCGTTGGAGCTAGAAGGAGCGCAAGGACTTCATCACGACCTTGAGGTCGGCTTCGGCTCGTCTACATCAACCACGCTCTCCTGAGCGTTGACAACGCTTTTCGATCTTCGAGGGTAAGTTCATGAAAAGCCCCTCCCGTTACTATATTACTAATATATAGGTCCTGGCAGCTTCAGGGGTTCAGGGGCGTAGAGTAAAATTTATTGTTTTTATGCGTAGAACCCCTACAGTGGTATCAGAGCTAGATCTATGCGTAGTAATGCTAGTACGGGTAGAACACACGAGATGTAGCGTGTGGGCGTTGATCTTTTAGTTGTTACCCTCCCACGTGTACTTGTGTATACCGCAGTAATGCTTGATGAAGCGGCCCCCAACCGATTTTACGCGTTCATTCGCGAGACTGGTCCACGCTTGACATACGCCTTGTACCGTATAAAGTGGCTTAGGGGGGTGTCTGTCTTAATTGGTATACCATTTGCAACGGAGGGCCCCGAAAGGGGTGTAGTATAGACAACTACTTGACCAGCGTTGTGCTGAAAGTTCGTAGGTAAGAATGGCTCTTGTGCAAAAGCCCATTCATCCACGTAAAACATGCAAAGATAAAGTAGAGGCGTCTAACTTTGTTTTGCAGGGGGGTGTTGCTTTGTGATATGGTTGTGGCAAAGGTAAAGTGATTACCTTTTGTTACATAGTAGTATATGGTCACGGTAATGACGAACTACCACGCCGGAATGACACCGGTACCCTGGTGTCTACGGTGTCGGAACCCTGGCACCGGAACCAGGTGACGGTAGATGGAGATCACGACGTGAAGGACCATATCACATAGCATTTACATTCAATGTTATTGTTTGTATGTATTATTGTGTGCTAGTATTAGATACTCGACGGTAGCCTAATAAGATGATCCCTGTTAAAATAACCAACAATTGTGTTCCCCCTTAGTGTGCACCACCAAGAAAGTTCTTTGGTATGAGGCAGGCCATGATGATCGGGTGTCAGACATATCTACGTTCGCATATAGTGGGTGCAAGCCATGTTGCATAGCGAATACACTAAGGATGAGTTGGCGAGCCTAGCACGCTAGAGAAGCGTGGCCTCGGAACACGGATGGTCGAAAGATCGAGCACGAGTCGCATGAATGATTTGACCGACATTTAGCATCCACCCTTGAACCCACATTGATGGCCGTGATGATCGGGGGAGATGTGGCTGATAGGGGTCGTGTTATCACTAGGAACCCTCTTTGGGGATAGGTGTTTCTGAGTGGAGTTATTATTAACTCATTTAATTATAAACTTAATCTAAATTCCTTTTGCAATTATAAATGTAGATGGGCTCTTTCGTGTTGACAGCTAAATGGTTAGAAGGAGAGAAGTTCGGATTAGATGGATCGAACTTCTCCATCTAGGTTGCCAATCTCCATGTTCTCCTTAGCGAGAACGACATGGTTGACTACATACTCGACGGGATGGATCTAGATCTGTCCATAGACCTTGAGACCCCAGAGGAGCGGAAAGACCGCTATCTCCGTCGGGAGATGGCCTCCTATATTTCAGTTGTGATGCGTTTCAGAATGGTGGACGAGCTGTGGCCTTTCGCGGGTGATGTCAACCCTCGTTCAGTGATTCTACGGCTGAGGAAACATTTCGTGGAGGAGACACGCATCTAGGAGCATGAGTTGATGGGAGACTTCCTCTCCATTAAGATGGAGGAGAACTCGTCACTGGACTGCCACTTACAGCACATGCATGATGTGTACATGAGGCCAGCATACTTCCTAGACATCTGGATTTCAGGCTCTTTCGCAAATGCTGTTGTGTTGCGGTCGCTGCCACCAAGCGACCAAGCACAAGTCAAGACTTGCATAATGAGGGGCGACACGGAAACAATGGAGTTCCACCGGTTCATGACACATCTCAGGAATGTGTTGGTTGAACCAGATGTCGCTCAGGTCGTCAACGACAAAGGTATATATTTGATATACAGTTTTATAAATGTTATAATCTTGCAAACACATTGCAGTTTGAAGTATATCTGATACTTGTTCTGTTTTACTGAAAACAGGTCCTTCTGCATAGAGGTGCTTGCTGGAGAGGAGGTGATGTTGCGTGTTGATGGCGAGCATGATGATGATGGCCGACGACACACTCCCTCGACATTTATCATTTAGTTTTGTGTTTTAGGATGATTATTGTAATCAAGAGATTGTGAACTTCTTTAGTGTGTCTCACACTTTGTGAGACGGTTATTCATATGAGTTTGTAACAAACAGTTGTTCCACTTTTATGAATGATTTCTATTCGTGTTCATATCTTGTTTGATTATATGTGAATTATCCTTGTTGTTTGAAACTAATTGATAATGCATGAACATTTGTAAAATAGTAAAGTGCCTTGTGTTTAAAATACCCGACTTAATGATATTTCATTAATGAATGAAAAACCATTGTTTAAATTCAAAGTTATGTGATAATATGTGAAAGTTATTCGATTTCTTATCACATATAAATCATGCCTAAGTTCGGCAAAATAACTTGAACACCGTGTATTACTTGAATACAAAGTGTTTGATGAATTGTTAAATAGAATACATATTCGATGTGTTGTGTTTTAACGGAAAATGGTAATTATCATTAAGTGATTGTTTAAATGTGTAAAGTAAGTTTACCAAAAGAAACATGAAGATGAAACTATTTGATTTGATCAAAGTGTTTCATCAACAAAAAGGTATAAATATAAAAGGGAATCTAATTACTATGATTTGATCAATAGTAATGAAGTTCAAATTTATAAGAATGGCATGAAAGAAATTGTGGAATGCAAAGTGTTTTGAAACGTCAAAATACAAAGCATCACAATGTGATATTAGATGACAAAGGGGTTGAATAGAAGGCACCAAATAAATCGTTGTAGAGTATATGTAGAGACCATTAGCTTAGAAATAGTTAGCACTCAATTAGAATTAGTAAACCATTTGAATTCGTGAAAGTTTTGGGGTTATTCGATATAACCAAAACAATAGCGAATAAGTCCTTGTAGTGTATTCATTGGAAACTTTGAATACGAAATCCATAGCTAAACCAAAATGAAAGCAAGATTTGTATTTGCTTGGATTTTGGTGCATTCTTGAGAAAGCTCACCTCTAGTGATGTTTCTCAATTATGGAGCAAATGGAAAATAGTGTAAAACACGATGAGGATTCAAAACCTTGCATCAGAGTGTTGAGAAGCGCAACGGACAGCGTTCCTGAACGATTCTCTTCACAGAAGGAAAGAATCAATGATTTTGATCATTGTGTTTTTCCCTCCACTATAGTTTTCACTACAAGAAGTAGGATTCAAAATGTAAATCCATATCTTGTATGGAGACATTTGTGAACCACTTGTCATGATTTTTGAAATGTGACACACCTACGAACTACAAAGGAAATAATGGTAAACTAAATTATGAGAAATCCTAGAAGCAAAATTCCCTTGAGATTAGAAAGCAATTCATTGCTGAATCTCACAAGTAAAAGGAGTTACTTGGAATTTTCCCAAATGACTGCAAATCCATAGTAGGAAAAGGGGGTGAATGACAAAAGCACAATTTTTCAAGTATTGGACAAAGTCAAATGAATTTGATTCAAGTGTGCTAAATGTCTAGTGGATTTAAAACTAGTAAAGTACTACTATCTCATAATAAATCTCCAAGTTTGATGTTTAACCAAAGGATTTTGAAGTTATTCAAAATAGTAAAGGAGATATGCAATTTGCATAAAATTGAGTGGGAGCTATGAACGTCTTCCTAAAACAATATGTGATTGACATACTTTTAAGTGGGAGCAATATGAGTCTCAAACTCAAATATATAGGAATATATTTTGAGTGGGAGCTTATAGGAGTAATTCTTAAGTATGTTAAGGATGAAAGCGCAAATACTTATGAATAATGATTCATAAGATGTAGAAATCGATAATAGGTGTATTATGATATTATGTAGCATTCCTTAAGGGATTCTGAAAAATGTTTCAGAATGGAAGTTAATTAAGGAACTGGTCCTTAATAACTCAAATTAGGATTAGCATTAAGTTTAACATCAATGGTTGAAAGAAAGAAAAGGATGATCATCATCCACTATGTTGAGACATAGGTTCTATCTTAGAAACCATGATGATAACTTAGCATAATATGTGATCCAATAAAGAACGTTTGAAAGTGATTAAGTTCGAATCACGGAACGTTGAGCTAAGTTTGTCCGCAGTGTCTAGTAGAGAACTGTGGATGTATTTTCAAATCCATAAAGGATAACATATCTTAAAACATAAAGGGTTATGTTATAAGAGTTATGTTGGAAACTCCTGTAAATACCAATCAAAAGTCAAATAGGAAGCGAGGTGAACAAAACATCGAAAGTTGCACAGAGTGCACTAGTGTTTCGATGAATACATTTATAATAATAGATAAGGGTACCATCTGAAGTGGTGTATAATGTTATGGCGGGGCTAGTTCACTTTTAACGTAGAATGATGTGTCCCAGGGCACAGTGCCCATGAGAAAGCCCTCGAGGTTGATCTAACGTCACTGTAGTCTCCTAGAATCATGCCTCGTTTTGCTGCCATAGCGATGATACATACACACAGATGCTATCATGTGATGATAGAGTATTGATGTCAATCAAGGTGACATTAGTAAGTTGCAAAGGATTTGGGACTGTAAAAGTACAAACCCAAGACTCAACCTCTTCCATGAGCAAGCATGTTTAGGGTACTGGATATATAGTGCCAATAATTAAGAACAAATGTAGCTAGTGTATTTGTACTCTAGTGCAAGTGGGAGACTGTTGGAAATATGCCCTAGAAACTTATAGTAGTAAGGACTATTATCATATTTCATATAGTTTATGATTAAGTTTTATATCATGCTATAACTGTGTTGAGTGGAAACATCAATACACGTGTGATATACAAACAACCAGGGGTTCCCAGTGAAACTCTAGTCACTGGTTCATTGGTCAACAGATGATCATGTTTCCTAATCATGTGGCATTTATGCCAGTTGGAAATGAGGTCATCTCATTCAGAGAATGAGATGTTGAACCAATACCCAACCTAAACATCGTGACCCGATCATGTCACGAAGTTCAAAGTTACGATGATTAGAAATGGATCCTCGTAGACTATTCCTTAGACCGTGAGGCTATATCAATCACTGTCTCCCGAGAGTGCTTAGATAGCATCAAACGCCATCTGGTAAAATGGTGGTTATAAAGGTGTGTTCAGGTATCCGGAGGAAACTGTAGAGGCAATATATGTCAAGAGCGGGATTTGTCCGTCCATGTGACGGGAAGATACTCAAGGGCCCACTCGGAGAAGTTATATCCAATAGCCGCGCAGCGTGTGATTAGATCACGGGGATATCACTTGTCGGGACGAGTTAAGTAGCATTGTTCAGTAAAGAGATTGAACACGACATGGTGATGTCATTGATCGAATCTCGGGCAGTGCAAGTATCGAATGACAAAGGGAATAAGACACGACTGTCCCGGTCCAAACGACGAAAGATCTTCGTGGAACGCACAGGGGTCACATGGCCATCCAGGTCCCTCTATTGATCATTGGTGCGGGAGTGTCCCGACCATGTATGGAGTGTTCCGGAACCGTAGGGTATCACGCTTAAGGGCTTGATGATGCTTAGAGAGTGTTTATAGGATCGGTAGAATCACCGAAGAAAAGAAGGGAGATAACCGGAAGGGTTTCGGTAAGTACGGAGGATGTCTGGAGTGGAGGTGGAAGGTGTTCCATAGCCACGGAGATTAGATAATGTGTGAATGAATGTTAAATATTGATTTAATCATTTATTCATAATTATTTAAATAAAGAGAAAATCAATTAAATGGTCAAAGGCTTAATGGGCCAATTCCCGGAGGGGAGAGGGCCCATTAGGGAATGGCAAGAGGGAGAAGTGGGCCATGGGGTGGCCGGCGGCCCTAGTGGGCCAGCACCCCCTACCCGCGTGGGGCCCATGGGGGTGGCCGGCGGTGCCACCCCTCCCCCTCCTCTCCTTTAGTCCCACCCCGGGACTTGAGGGGAGGTAGTACCTCCCCTCCCCCTATATAAAGTGGGGTATTTGGCCTAGAAAAATACACCCAATAATCAATAAAGGTCTCCCCACTTTTGGGAGGACCTCTAATTGATATTTTCTCTCTCTCCCCCTCTCTCTCTCTCGTGACCGTGGTCCCAAGTCGGGACTGCGCGAGTGAGAGACATCTTCACCGCGGAGCGCCGTCGCGCTGCGGGATTCAGATCCGGGAGCTCTACTTCTGCAACTGCTGCTGGATCAGGGAAGCGGGGGTCATCGTCAGGCACCGGACGTGTGTAACTCCCACGAGGTGTCACACTTTAGGCACTCAAGTCATTGGAGCCAGAAGGAGCGCAAGGACTTCATCACGACCTTGAGGTCGGCTTCGGCTCGTCTACATCAACCACGCTCTCCTGAGCGTTGACAATGCTTTTTGGTCTTCGAGGGTAAGTTCGCGAAAATCCCCTCCCGTTACTGTACTACTAATAGATAGGTCCTGGCAGCTTCAGGGGTTCAGGGGCGTAGAGTAAAATTTATTGTTTTTATGCGCGGAACCCCCACAGTGGTATCAGAGCTAGATCTATGCGTAGTAATGCTAGTACGGGTAGAACACACGAGATGTAGCGTGTGGGTGTTGATCTTTTAGTTGTTACCCTCCCACGTGTACTTGTGTATACCGCAGTAATGCTTGATGAAGCGACCCCAACCGACTTTACGCGTTCATTCGCGAGACTGGTCCATGCTTGACATACGGCTTGTACCGTATAAAGTGGCTTAGGGGGGTGTCTGTCTCTCTCGCATTAGTTAGTATACCATTTGCAACGGAGGGCCCCGAAAGGGGTGTAGTATAGACAACTACTTGATTAGCGTTATGCTGAAAGTTCATAGGTAAGAACGGTTCTTGTGCGAAAGCCCATTCAGCCACGTAAAACATGCAAAGATAAAGTAGAGGCGTCTAACTTTGTTTTGCAGGGGGGCGTTTCTTTGTGATATGGTTGTGGCAAAGTTAAAGTGATTACTTTTTGTTACATAATAGTAGATGGTCACGGTAATGACGAACTACCACACTGGAATGACACCGGTACCCTGGTGTCTACGGCGCCGGAACCCTGACACCGGAACCCGGTGACGGCGGATGGAGATCACGACATGAAGGACCATATCACATAGCATTTACATTCAATGTTATTGTTTGTATGTCTTATTGTGTGCTAGTATTAGATACTCGACAGTAGCCTAATAAGATGATCCCTGTTAAGATAACCAACGATTGTGTTCCCCCTTAGTGTGCACCACCAAGAAAGTTCTTCGGTATGAGGCAGGCCATGATGATCGGGTGTCAGACATATTTGCGTTCGCATACAGTGGGTGCAAGCCATGTTGCACAGCGAATACACTAAGGTTGAGTTGGCGAGCCTAGCACGCTAGAGAAGCGTGGCCTCGGAACGCGGATGGTCGAAAGATCGAGCACGAGTAGCATGAATGATGTGACCGACATTTAGCGTCCACCCGTGAACCCACATTGATGGCCGTGATGATCGGGGGAGATGTGGCTGATAGGGGTCGTGTTATCACTAGGAACCCTCTTTGGGGATAGGTGTTTCTGAGTGGAGTTATTATTAACTCATTTAATGATAAACTTAGTCTAAATTCCTTTTAGAATTATAAATGTAGATGGGCTCTTTCGTGTTGACAACTAAATGGTTAGAAGGAGAGAAGCTCAGATTAGATGGATCGAACTTCTCCATATGGGTTGCCAGTCTCCATGTTCTCCTTAGCGAGAACGACATGGTTGACTACATACTCGACGGGATGGATCTGGATCCGTCCACAGACCTTGAGACCCCAGAGGAGCAGAAAGACCGCTATCTCCTCGGGAGATGGCCTCCTATATTTCAGTTGTGATGTGTTTCGGAATGGTGGCCGAGCTGTGGCCTTTCATGGGTGATGTCAACCCTCGTTCGGTGATGCTACGCCTTAGGACACATTTCGTGGAGGAGACACGCATCTGGGAGCATGATTTGATGGGAGACTTCCTCTCCATTAAGATGGAGGAGAACTCGTCACTGGACTGCCACTTACAGCACATGCATGATGTGTACATGAGGCCAACAAACTTCCTAGACGTCTGTATTTCAGGCTCTTTCGCAAATGCTGCTGTGTTGTGGTCGCTACCACCAAGATACCAAGCATAAGTCAAGACTTGCGTAATGAGGGGCGACACGGAAACAATGGAGTTCCACCGGTTCATGACACATCTCAGGAATGTGTTGGTTGAACCAGATGTCGCTCAGGTCGTCAACGACAAAGGTATATATTTGATATACAGTTTTATAAATGTTATAATCTTAAAAACACATTGCAGTGTTAAGTATATCTGATACTTGTTCTGTTTTGCTGAAAACAGGTCCTTCTGCATACAGGTGCTTGCTGGAGAGGAGGTGACGTTGCGTGTTGATGGCGAGCATGATGATGATGGCCGACGACACACTCCCTCGACATTTATCATTTAGTTTTGTGTTTTAGGATGATTATTGTAATCAAGAGATTGTGAACTTCTTTACTGTGTCTCACACTTTGTGAGACGGTTATTCATATGAGTTTGTAACAAACAGTTGTTCCACTTTTATGAATGATTTCTATTCGTGTTCATATCTTGTTTGATTATATGTGAATTATCCTTGTTGTTTGAAACTAATTGATAATGCATGAACATTTGTAAAATATTAAAATGCCTTGTTTAAAATACCCGACTTAATGATATTTCATTAGTGAATGAAAAACCATTGTTTAAATTCAAAGTTATGTGAAAGTCATTCAATTTCTTATCATATATAAATCATGCCTAAGTTCGGCAAAATAACTTGAACACCGTGTATTACTTGAATACAAAGTGTTTGATGAATTGTTAAATAGAATACATATTCGATGTGTTGTGTTTTAACGGAAAATGGTAATTATCATTAAGTGATTGTTTAAATGTGTAAAGTAAGTTTACCAAAAGAAACATGAATATGAAACTATTTGATTTGATCAAAGTGTTTTATCAACAAAAAGGGTATAAATATAAAAGGGAATCTAATTACTATGATTTGATCAATAGTAATGAAGTTCAAATTTATAAGAATGGCATGAAAGAAATTGTGGAATGCAAAGTGTTTTGAAACGTCAAAATACAAAGCATCACAATGTGATATTAGATATCAAAGGGGTTGAATAGAAGGCACCAAATAAATCGTTGTAGAGTATATGTAGAGACCATTAGCTTAGAAATAGTTAGCACTCAATTAGAATTAGTAAACCATTTGAATACGTGAAAGTTTTGGGGTTATTTGATATAACCAAAACAATAGCGAATAAGTCCTTGTAGTGTATTCATTGGAAACTTTGAATACGAAATCCATAGCTAAACCAAAAGGAAAGCAAGATTTGTATTTGCTTGGATTTTGGTGCATTCTTGAGAAAGCTCACCTCTAGTGATGTTTCTCAATTATGGAGCAAATGGAAAATAGTGTAAAACACGATGAGGATTCAAAACCCTGCATCAGAGTGTTGAGAAGCGCGGACAGCGTTCCTGAACAATTCTCTTCACAGAGTGCACTAGTGTTTCGATGAATACATTTATAATAATAGATAAGGGTACCATCTAAAGTGGTATATAATGTTATGGCGGGGCTAGTTCACTTTTAACATAGAATGATGTGTCCCAGGGCACAGTGCCCATGAGAAATCCCTCGAGGTTGATCTAACGTCACTGTAGGCTCCTGGAATCAGGCCTCGTTCTGCTGCCATAGCGGTGATACATACACACAGATGATATCATGTGATGATAGAGTATTGATGTCAATCAAGGTGACATTAGTAAGTTGCAAAGGATTTGGGACTGTAAAAGTACAAACCCAAGACTCAACCTCTTCCATGAGCAAGCATGTTCAGGGTACTGGATATATAGTGCCAATAATTAAGAACAAATGCAGCTAGTGTATTTGTACTCTAGTGCAAGTGGGAGACTGTTGGAAATATGCCCTAAGTAAGGACTATTATCATATTTCATATAGTTTATGATTAAGTTTTATATCATGCTATAACTGTGTTGAGTGGAAACATCAATACACGTGTGATATACAAACAACCAGGGGTTCCTAGTGAAACTCTAGTCAGTGGTTCATTGGTCAACAGATGATCATGTTTCCTGATCATGTGGCATTTATGCCAGTTGGAAATGAGGTCATCTCATTCAGAGAATGAGATAATGAACCAATACCCAACCTAAACATCGTGACCCGATCATGTCACGAAGTTCAAAGTTACGATGAAGAAATGGATCCTCGTAGACTATTCCTTAGACTGTAAGGCTATATCAATCACTGTCTCTCGAGAGTGCTTAGATAGCATCAAACTCCATCTGGTAAAACGGTGGTTATAAAGGTGTGTTCAGGTATTCGGAGGAAACTGTAGAGGCAATATATGTCAAGAGCGGGATTTGTCCGTCCATGTGACGGGAAGATACTCAAGGGCCCACTCGGAGAAGTTATATCCAATAGCTGCGCAGCGTGTGATTAGATCACGGGGATATCACTTGTCGGGACGAGTTAAGTAGCATTGTTCAGTAAAGAGATTGAACACGACATGGTGATGTCATTGATCGAATCTCGGGCAATGCAAGTTTCGAATGACAAAGGGAATAAGACACGACTGTCCCGGTCCAAACGACGAAAGATCTTCGTGGAACGCACAGGGGTCACATGGCCATCCAGGTCCCTCTATTGATCATTGGTGCGGGAGTGTCCCGACCATGTATGGAGTGTTCCGGAACCGTAGGGTATCACGCTTAAGGGCTTGATGATGCTTAGAGAGTGTTTATAGGATCGGTAGAATCACCGAAGAAAAGAAGGGAGAAAACCGGAAGGGTTTCGGTAAGTCCGGAGGATGTCCGGAGTGGAGGTGGAAGGTGTTCCATAGCCACGGAGATTAGATAATGTGTGAATGAATGTTAAATATTGATTTAATCATTTATTCATAATTATTTAAATAAAGAGAAAATCAATTAAATGGTCAAAGGCTTAATGGGCCAATTCCCGGAGGGGAGAGGGCCCATTAGGGAAAGGCAAGAGGGAGAAGGGGGCCATGGGGTGGCCGGCAGCCCTAGTGGGCCAGCCCCCCCTCCCGCGTGGGGCCCATGGGGGTGGCCGGCGGTGCCACCCCTCCCCCCTCCTCTCCTTTAGTCCCACCCCGGGACTTGAGGGGAGGTAGTACCTCCCCTCCCCCTATATAAAGTGGGGTATTTGGCCTAGAAAAATACACCCAATAATCAATAAAGGTCTCCCCACTTTTGGGAGGACCTCTAATTGATATTTTCTCTCTCCCCCTCTCTCTCTCGTGACCGTGGTCCCAAGTCTGGACTGCGCGAGCGAGAGACATCTTCACCACGGAGCGCCGTCGTGCTGCGGGATTCGGATCCGGGAGCTCTACTTCCGCAACTGCTTCTAGATCGGGGAAGCGGGAGTCATCGTCAGGCACCAGACGTGTGTAACTCCCACGAGGTGTCACACTTGAGGCACTCAAGTCGTTGGAGCCAGAAGGAGCACAAGGACTTCATCACGACCTTGAGGTCAGCTTCGGCTCGTCTACATCAACCACGCTCTCCTGAGCGTTGACAACGCTTTTCGGTCTTCGAGGGTAAGTTCGCGAAAAGCCCCTCCCGTTACTGTATTACTAATAGATAGGTCCTGGCAGCTTCAGGGGTTCAGGGGCGTAGAGTAAAATTTATTGTTTTTATGCACGGAACCCCTACACCAACTTCGCCCTGCGTAGATCCGGGAGGCTAAGGCATCGATCTTCATCATCCACCACTTCATCACCACCATCTCCATCCATCCCATCTACATCTTGTCTAGATCTGGTTGTAATTCCTATACTCAATGTGGGTTTATACAAGTGTTATTCATCTATGATTGTTTCCATTACCATTGCCATGATGTTGATTACCTCCATGTCTGAGTAGATCATTAGTTCTTGGGAGATGGAGAAACCCTAGTATGAGATTGAAATAAGATAAAATCTATTATGATATTCATCGCTGTGACCATGTGTTAGATTTTCTACATCTTGATGTTGAGAGAAGTCGACCTCTCAATATTTGCCTCTTGTGGGGACTTGATGGAGGAAACTACTTGTTGGTAGACGGAGGCGTGTTAGTACTTATGGTGACTATAAAGCTATTGGCACCCCTTACGTATCAACTTGGGAAACAGAGGAAACTCACGGAACATTATCCATGCCATCAGATACGTCCTACGGGATTACGTACCTTAATAGCGCAGTAATTCGATTGATGTCGATTGCTGACTGCTGTGGTTATGAGGATGATGTGAGCAACGGTTGCTGCCTATTCGTCCAAATACGGAAGTCCTCCCACACATACATAGTTGAGAATGTTCATGATGATAATCTGTATCTTAAATCTTTACAATACTAGTGGTGTATCTGCTACTCCCTGATAACGCTTTTTCCTACTGCAGTTCCAATCTCTCTTACATACTCCACACTTACTTTCTATATTCAATTGTTTTACTTTACTTTATTGCTTTTATACCCAAAACCCCAAACACCTTTTTACACAATACTCGCATTTTACCTTGTCACTTAGAACTTTATCTAGCATTTCTATCGTAATATTTATTTCAAGAGTTATTAGACTTCAGACTCCTGCACCCTGTGGGATCGATATCTTTATTTCAAAACTAGCTACAAACAATCTATGCACTTGCAGTCATCACTTCCCACTAGGGTGAAGAGAAGGAGCATCGACTACACGGTACCTCCATCCAGGGGTGGAGAAATGAGAGGAGGTTCAATGGCGGCTAGGGCTAGACTGGTTGGGGAATCAGGAACAGATAGAAACACGAGGTATTGTAACTATGGCTCTGTACGTGAGGTGGAGTTAGAAGTGTTGGGCGTGGGTTGTGGGCTGGATTGCTGACATTCGGCCCATGAGTGTACCTGATCAGTCCCTTCGGTGTCTTCGGGTAACTAGGACGCAACACCAAAACTACCAAACTAATTTCAGTTATTAAGAACTGATGCCTGAATTAATGAATGACATTTTCGGTTTCGGTCAATTCAGATTCGGTTCAGGTTCTTTCGGTTCGGTAGTTTGGTTCTCGGTTAATATGCCAACCCCTACTCGTCTTCATCAACATACACCTTCCCGTGTAAGGCGTTTCTCGGCCTTCAAGGGTATGAATACCGTCTTCATTTTCCATTACTTATGTCTACATAGTACAAATCCTGGTATTAGTGTTCGTGTAGTTAGAATTTTTTTGTTTTCTGCTCCGGAACCCTGTAGAGCTATGGCGAGATATCATCAAATTAACACACTAGTGCACCCCAAAGGCGGAAAAACATGTACTTCCTCCAAGAGGAACGAATTCTCACCTTCCGGCCCCGTCGCCGAACACGTTGGCTGTGGGAGATGGGGCGACTAAATGATGGTAGCAGGCTTCTTCTTTCTCTTTGGTGCCGCCACGGTTGCTGCATCTTGAGGCTAGATCAGCATAGCGGCACCAGGCGCGGCACCTCCGCCTTGTGTGACGACCACATTCCCCTGGCACTTCCTCTTCGGATTCGTGTTGGCCGAAATATTGGCATGCGGCTCTACCGCCTCGGTGGAAGGGGACCCGACAGCGAATCCCATGGCGGGAAAAGGGGTGGAGGCGGCACGAGTCCGGTAGCAGCGAGGGGGGGACCTCAGTCATGTCCATGGATGCGAATCTGGTGGCCGGCGGCGTGGGAGCACAAGCATGGGGGAGATCAACGGCGGTGGCATTTCAGAAGCGGGAACGAGGAGAGCTAAAATGTCTCTCCTGCATGAAAGGATGAAAGAGTATAGGGCAGGCTCGGTTCCGCGCCTCAACCCTCCTATGTACCGGTCGATGGCGCAATTTCATCGGGCCCTGAAAAACTGTTTACGAATTTGCACCTTTTACAGGTACTAATAGCTGGCTTTTTTACCGTTCGCTCGCGGAATGGAAAACTGGCGGTTATTTTGAGTGTTTCGCTCTTTTAAGGGTACTGCTAGAGTTGCTCTTAGGGCTACTGTTAGACTAGTGCAAGCTGCTCGGTTTAGTCCACCCCGTCTAAAGAAAAAAAAGGCCACACCCAACTTATAAATGAGATATTTCTTCCTTCTTTCAGTCTGGGCTTTTGAAATGGAGTGGGCTATCTTCTTATAGTTGGATTGTGCATTTAAACGTCTAAAACATAGGCTGAGTGCTGAGTTAGACCAAGTGGACGCTAACAGCTGGTATCAGAGCTAGCATCGCCATGCTTTTCTGAAGGGCTTCTCAGGGGATGGGATATTAGGCCTACTATTGAATAGTGGAAGTTGTCAGTTTAGTCTCACCTCACCGATGGAAGCAGGCCACATCCATTTTTTTAAGTTAAAGGTAGTCGTTCTGCCATCCAATTAGATTAGAAAACATTATTGTTTACAAAATGTTGAAACAACCAAAATAAAGACGACACAAGGCAAGCTAGGTTCCCAGGACACTGGGAGCGCCTAGACCGGAACATGTACGTCTCTAGGTCCTGGATATGGGCGCACGCCCTTTGCGCGATCTCCTCGCGGACCAACACAGCCACATCGTCCGACAGGATAGCCGTGTTTCGAAACACGCGTCTATTCCACTCCTTCCATGCATCCCCACATCGCGTAGATGAAGGCGCCACTAGCTTCTCTTCTATTTACCTTAGGCAAGGCTACGATGGTTTCCTCCCACCATTGATTTAGGCTTCGGCCAGCCGGAGGCGTAGACACCCCTATCGTGCTATTCCAAGGGAAAATTTGCTCTCTCACAGCGGAGGAGAAGGAGTAGTCAAGAAGGAGGTGCTGAATTGTCTCAGGGTGAAGCATGCAAAGCTTGCAGACCGGGTCATGGTCCAACCTCTAGTCGCCAGGTTGTTAGCGGTGAGTATCTTCTCGCGGAGCACGAGCCAAGCGAAAAAAACGACATTTCGATTCCACTTGCGCCTTCCAAACCTCGTTAGTTTTGAATGGCCCTCATGAGCCAACGAATTGGCAATGGTAAGACGACGTCGTCGAATAAATCCCGGAAGTCGTCCATCTCCATGTGATCGAGTCTGGCCCTTGTTGAAGGGCGACGTCCTACAATAGGCTTCAAATCTTGAAGAATTGGGACAGTTGCGTCGACGTTGCGATATGAACCAATCAGCGCATCCAATTTTTATCCGTGAGCTCCTTTTGCACCATCCTTCCTTCGTGTGTTGCGATTGCGAAGAGGTCCGGGGCCTGCAACTTGAGGCCCCCTATAAGCCAATGATCATGCAAAAATAGGCATCGAGGCCCATCCTCAATGACAACGTCTGTGGAAGCCTGGAAAAGCTTCATATCAGCAGTGTCACACGGTAAGGCAGAACCGAGCCTGGACTTAGAGGGATTACTCCAAACAATCCATGGCCAGCGAAGCCTCAGGGCCATCCCAAATTTTTCGGTGCGCAAGAGTCCAAGGCCACCTAACCTCTTTGGATGGCATAATGTGCTCTAGTTGTGGGCTAGACCTCGGCACCGCTCCTGACTTCATCGAAAGGAAGGATCTCTGAATCTTTTCAATCCTATGAATTATCCACTTGGGCTATTTGAATACTTCTAGATGGTACAACAACATCGAGGAGAGGACAGAATGGCATAGAAGCACCCTCCCCGCATGCATGAAATGCTTTCCCAACCATCCAACAAGACACGCTCCAAGCTTGTCCAAAAGAGGGTGGAAGTGGATGGCCTTGAGTCACGCATAGTGCATCGGAAGGCCGAGGTACATGCATAGGAAGGAACATCTCTTTGTTGGGAATATTGCCAAAGCCTCGATGATTTGCTCCTCGGAGCAAGCTATCGGAAAGGCTTCCGACTTCACCAAGTTGGTACGCAGTCCGCTTGCATCGCCGAAAGCAGCAAGAATGTGACAAATCGTCTTCATGTCCTCGCTCGAAGGCCCCACCAAAAATGCCTGCGTCATTAGCGTAGATAGAGACTAGAAAGCGGACTGGCTTGGTCCAAATCGGTCGAAGCACTCCCTCCTCCGAGGCCACACGAAAAAGGTGGTGCAGGGAGTCAATCGCGAGGATGAAGAGCATCGGTGTTATCACCTATTAGTAACACCCAACTTATAAGGGAGATATTCCTTCCTCTTTTCAGTCTGAACTTTTTGAATGAAGTGGGATCTCTGCTTATAGTTGGGGTGTGTGCGCATAAACATCTAGAACGTAGGCTGAGTGCTAAGCTAGACCAAGTAGACGCTAACATGATGTGTGTTAACTGTAGATAGGAACCACATTTTCCATGGCTGAAATCATTTGATCACCTATTTTCGATACTACCCAAGACTGAGTTTGTCTATTTTTTAAATTTGACTGGGTTTGTTCTAGTTATACCATGTACTTTTGAAACGGGCTTTCGCCCTGCTCTATTAATATAGCAATACCCACAATACAAGAGTTTGAATCAAAGAAAATACTGGGGCTGGAGCACATACATGTCTAGAAAGGAAAAAAATTGAAGGCAACGGTGAATCAACGAAACGAGGATAACCCGCAATCGATGCAACCTCTGACTTTGTCCCATCACACTCCAAGCACTCCGAAGTGCACAATACCAAGAACCACCTTCAAGAAGAAAAAACATGTCAACATGGCGTTGCTACTCGGGCCAGCACACTGGTCCTAGGGTTTCCCAACACTCGGAGTAAAGTGGTCTGAGCATTCCCGTGATGCCCTCCAGGAAAGAATGGCGCCACTCGAAGGCGGCACGGAGTCAAGGTCGGATGAGCTGACAGGGTTTCCCCCCGCCGCCTATCCACAAAAAATCCTAGCGTAACAGAGCACCACAACCAAAACTCGCGACCCACCAACATGTACCACCACGATCTTGCAGTCACCATCATCATCTCTTCATGAACACTGCCTCGCGACTTTTAAGACGGAGGCAGTCGACATTTCCGAAACAAGAGATAACAACCTCGCAACCACGCAGGAGGGACCAAAATCCACCACCGAGAGACGGTAGTCGATCGGACAGGGCAAGGGGCACACCAGCACCAAGGGCCTAGACCGGGCACATAAATAAAGCGCCACCACCCTGTTGCAACAGGCAAGCCGCAACGCAGTCATACCCAGTACTAGCATAGTCACCGCCATCACTAGGAAGCTTCCAAGACACACGCGCGCCAGCCCATCCAAGCCCATCTAGACCCGAGGGGCCCATATCTAGGCCAGGAGGGCAGGTCTGGCACTTGCCGCCGCTTTCATGTCGCCCTGCCGTCCAACAGCCCCGCCTTCACTACCGTCTCGGCACCCTTTGGCTTGAAAACAAATGCAGTATTATATTTTTTTCGCAAACTGTGTTATACTCGCTCTTTCCGCAAATAAGTGTACTTCTAGTTTTTTACTTAAGTCAAACTTTTTAACATTTAACCAATTTTATAGACAAATATGGCAACATATATACAATCAAAATGATAGATTATGAACCTACATTTCAGAACGAATCTAATGGTACCAATTATATGTCATAAATATTGTCTCGTTTCCCTATAAAATTGATCAAAGTTTGCTAAGTTTGACTTACGATAAAGGCTAGAAGTACACTTATTTGCGGACGGAGGGAGTAGTATCTGTTGAACCGGTGCAAACTACATTGAACGAAAGATAAACAGGGTTGCCTCCCTTCCGGATGCAAGACTTTTGTGACAGCTCTCGGTGGCCTATGGGTCTTGGTAGTTAGTGGTCACGTCCCGAACGGTCCCTGCTATCAACTCTGGATACGAAAACAAATCTTACCCAAGGTTTCGGAAGAAAACGTCTAATGCAGAGGCCCCACGTGAAGCGCCAGTGGCAGAGTCTTGTCTAATCGCCGGATAAAATGGGTACAAAATCCGCGCCCTAATCAACAGACTGAAAGCAACCTGCATCTGGACATCTCCCTCGGGTTAATTAACCAAATCCTCAGGGAGATTAATTAATCGAAAAGCTTAGAGGGGGCAACATGGGTGACGCATCCTCCTTCGTCACAAGCTTTGTTTAGACCTCCCTGTGATCATTGACAATGAGTTAAAAAATTAACCTGACCATCCCTAGCTAGCGCTAGAGAGGGGCTGCGGTGCTATAGTTAAAGAAGAGAAAGAGAAGATGAGAGGAGGAGGAGGGGAAAAGGTAGGTGCAGGTGAGACGTGCCACTGGACGGGGAGCCTAAAGTTGTGACGTCACGGCGCGACATGGACAGCTAATGATCCAATCCGATCCGAATTCCCTGAGGCAAAGCGAGGGACCCAGGATATGCGACTGGTTTATCATGTGAGATTTAACTTAAGCCTCGGGGGAGGAGGGGTGAGCGAGAATATTCTCGGGTACGGGAATGGATACGTGCTCCTCGATTTCCATGTGTCTAGCCAGCAGTCGTTCGTACACGAGTGAATTATTCTTGCTGATCCTTGCATCTTTTCCTTCCTGGACCGACTGGACCGCCCCCGCCCTCGCCCTCTTCCTCCCGGGTTTTGATGCACGAAGCGAGCGCGTGGAAACGCGCGCGTAGATCGCCGCGAAACTCGCCACGGCTGCGCAGCCTCTCTTGCGTTGCGTCGAATGGAAAGCAAGCGATAGCGATGCCCAGCTCGCGCGCGCATACCCCGTGTCTGTCTCGTGTGCTGTGCTGCGCGCGCAAGCAAGCAAAACAGAGCGCAAGCACACAGAGACACAGAGCGCGCTGGCTCGTCGCCGTCGGCCGGCGTGTGTGTGAGCCACAAGTTTTTGCCCTCCCACCGCGCGCGCGTCGAGCCCGGGTTGGTCGGTTGGTTTGTTAGGATCGGACCATCGATGTGCCCGTTCCGTCTCGTTTTTCCTGTCTCGGCCGCCGTTAACGGCTTGGGGACACGAGAGAGGCGGGCGGGCGGGCGCGCGCGGAGGTTTCCGAAAGGAGATAAGGCTGGCTGGAGCCTCGTACAATAGACTGCCTCGGCGCAAGTTAGATACGTCTATCCCATGTGTTGTAGAGTTCACCAACTGGACCCCATGACGACGACGTGGTCCGCGAACATAATTGGATCGATCGACGACCCAAACAGGAGCGAACCCATCGCTCGCGGTGACCCGATGGGGCCCAATCCATCGACCCGCCCGTCCATGATCAATCCATCCATCCATGTGAGACCCTTCCCCTCTTGTGCTAGATTTCGGAAGGTGTCCACGCGCAGTACTAGCACCACTACCAGTAATCTCTCGTCACGTCCAGTTGCCTCCTTCTAAAGGAGGAACCGAGCGATCAATTAACAAGTGTAAAGCGGTACACACACACACACAGAGACAAGGCATCAATTCACATAATGGGGAGATGTCAAACTCAAACAATTAATGGTAATAAGTACATGTACATACACACACAAAGCTAGCGCTAGCTGGCTCATCATCAGCGCCCAAATTAATCAATTCGTTCATAAATGGATACCCCGAGTCCTTGCTGTTGCAGACCCCCTAATCTACACCCCATCCATTAATTTGCTACTCACCACTACTAAACGCAATCAGAATACTACTAGTAGTAGTGGTGGGTATGTACACAGATCAAGATATACTGTATGAACCTACGACTAGTAAATTAATTAACTAATTAACACAAGGAAAGGAGGCCTAGCTAATCCCCGGAGGTCTGGACGGATGCTAATCTGATCCGACCCGAGAGTCCTCCGAAAAAGAAGATGAGGATGAGATGATGCGTCCGCAAACCACTAGCACGAGCATCACGCACCAAGTTAAGTAATCAAATTAACTGTAATTAATCAACGGCCGGGAACCGAGCGAATCATGCTGTGCTAGCTGTAGGCCTCCAGCTTGATCAGTACTTCCAGATGTCGGCGAGGTTGAGGGCGGGGTACTCGTTCAGGTGGTCCAGGAACTCCTGGTGCTGAGACGACGGCGTCACCGCCGACGAGATCTCCGCGTTCGGGTCGGTGCTCAGCCCGGTGTCGCGGGACGGGCTGAGCGCCGACGTCTGCCCCGAGACCTGCTCCGCCTTGCAGTACCTCCGGATCGCCGGGGACTGGTCGCCGGAGCTCGCCGCCGGCAGCGAGAAGTAGGGGCTCGAGTACATCATGTGCGGTTGCTGCTGGTACTGGTACTGCAGCTGCACGGGCTCTTCCGTCTTGACCTGGAGCTGATAACCCATGCCCGCCGCGGAATGGGCGCCGGCGTCGTAGGCGGAGGTGGACGCGGGGCCCTTGAAGTCGACCACTTCGTCGAGGTCAGCGCCGAAGGAAGGGTCCATGAGGGGCGGCAGCTCCCCGGAGTCAAGGAAGTCGGTGATGAAGCCGAACGAGCTGACTCGCTCGATGCCCGCCTCCTCGGCGGCCGCCATTGCCCCGTTGGTTGCCGCCGTGAGCTCCTTGTTGAACACCTTGGACACCGCCCACTCGTCCTGCACGCGGAAAGGAAACAACGGGTCAAGAAACGAAATACTACTCCTACGATTTACTACTGGCTGATGAACCCAGAATTAAAGCGCGAATTAACTGAAGAATAATTAGCGTGATTAATTAAGGGCCGGCGAACCTTGGCGGAGCGCGGGAGCGGGTGGGGGAGCTTGCCCTCGAGACGGAACTCGTGCATGACCCAGCCGGTCTTGGTGCCGCGGGGCGCGCGGCCACGGTAGAATACGAGCGTCTTCTTCATGCCGACGAGGATTCCCCTACCGCGGAAGATCTCCTTGTCCTTGCCGGTGGCCTTCCAGTAGCCGCTCTCCGTGGCGCGGTTCGTTCTCGTCCCCGTCGGGTACTTGCGATCCTTGTGGCAGAAGAAATACCACTCCTTCTCCCCCATCTTGGCCTTGCCTGTCAAATCAAGACACGCGTCTGCGTAAGGCAAGATTCTCACCGCCGGCCGGACGGCCGGCTGGACGGCCGGACGGCCGGACGGATCAAAAAGGAAAAACAGCTCAATTTAGATGTGGATTGACGTACCGGGAAGGTACCATGGCTCGCACTTGTTTAGGTCGACCTCGCCGATGACGCCGGAGCAGAAGCGATGGTCGAGCGCCTTGGGGGTGAGGTAGTGCGAGATGATCTCCTCGTCGGTGGGGTGGAACCGGAACCCCGGCGGCAGGTCCAGCGCTGCCGCCGCGTCCTCCACCTCCGCCTGGTTTATAACCGACACCTCAGACATCTCCGCACACCACCACCACAGACCGGGAGCTAGAAGAAGAAGAGGAAATGGAGATGCCGAGAGAGAGAGAGAGAGAGAGAGAGAGAGAGAGAGAGAGAGAGAGAGCTCGCGAAGAGGAAGAGGGAGAGGCGTGTGTGAAAGAGAAAGAGTCGGGTTTAGGAACAAGGGAAGGGTCCGGAGCGCTGGGGGGGAGGAACCGAGGGGCGGCTTATATAGGCTCCACTCCACGCACGCGGCCGCGGAGGTATACTGGCGGTGGGAAGGCGGGGTGAGAGAGAGAGAGAGAGCCGTGAGGAGGGCGGCTTGCGGGCGACGCCTCCCGTCTTTCACTTCTTACCGCGCAGCTGTGGCCTTTAAGCAACTCTAATTACCTGTCCTCATCCTAATGGCTCTCGGTAAATACTGTTCCCACGCCCACATCCCTCATTCACATCCATCATCAGAAAGAAAAAACTCTCTCTCACACACACAGGATCACACTATTTTTCTTCTCTTCCACCGGCTGTTGTCCTGTGTCCTCCTGTGGAATATTCACGGCTAACGCGGCAACGATGCGTTGGCTACTTCTTAATTCCTTTTCTTCTCCCTTAAAAATTCAACAGCAGTACTACTGGCAATTCATACTTGTAGTATTGTATATACACGGAGTATTGATTTGTTAATCAATTTCATTACTCTGACTTTGGAAACAGGTAGGCTAGCTGGGCTGGGCCTATCCCCACATGCAGTGAACGGGCGAGAAGAATTCAACTCATCAACAGCACCAAGCGATAAGGCAAAAGCATTAATCACTCCCAGAGTTTCTTTTCAGTCGGAGGAGGGGAGGAGGGGAGGAGGGCGATGATAAGAGGTTGATATGCCAGCTATTTGTAACTCTCGCAGCGGTCGGTTCATGTCAGATACCATACCACGATGTGGTTGCGATGGAGTACCCTTCTGTTTTTCCTCCTCCGCATCTTTTTCTGGTTCTGAGATTTTCTACTACCGTAGTACTACTCGTTGTTTCGGTTGCTGCCATCGAGCCTGCGACCGCGACAATTTTCTGCAAAGATACCGCGCGCTTTGCCTCGCTGCCGAACAAAAAGCGCTGGAAATTCGACTATTCAGGCAGGTTCTTCCCTTTGTGAAGTGAACACGCTCGGTGCCTGCGGTGCCACCAAAGGGAAGCGGTCCCAAAGTTCATTGTCTTTCACTCATCGATCCAGTGTAAATCTCCTGCTTTAAATGGACGGCGAAATGCCGACGACGTGCTTCTCTTCAGGCCTAGTTCCACTCTACCTAAAGGAGAACAAGCGCTGATTTTTCTTCTTTTCTACCCCTTATTACACAGGCTTTCAGGGCAGTGACCGTCGTCAAGATCACCCGGTGTTGGACGCTGCGGCCAAGTTTTTTTTCTCTTAGAGTAGCATTTTTTATTATATTTTGCATATTTAGCATTGGATATAACAAAGGAGTTAGTCCAACGTGAACGGCTCTGAAAAGATAATTTGTCGCTATGAAATAATGATTCAGTCCTAGTTATACACAGGTCTCAAGTCAAGCTTTGGAATATACTATGGTGGTTCAAACTTGAATCTATCCGTTCTCATCTGGCCCTCCCTTAGAAAAATAGAAGTTATTCTAGCCATCCCTATGGAACTCCCAAGACCTTTGCAAGGTTGTTCTTGTTACTTTCACATTTCATAACTTAATAATCAGTTTCAAGCAAATGAGACTCTTTCATATACATGAGATGGGTTTCATATCGCCACTCATCGTCCCCTGAGGGGACCTAGGGTTGATTCCCTGAGCCCTCGTCCCCTCCCTAACCCTGCCCTCCCCCTCACCTACTGTCGCCGGGCAAAACCCGAGCGGTGCCGGCGGCTTCCTAGCCTCTGGAGGGCTTCGCGGGGCGGCTCCAGAGGTGGCGGTGCGTTGATGTAACCAACGAGACGAGCCTAGAGACAGTCTAGCATTTGCGGAGACGTGTGGCGGCACTGGCCACGTCCAGGAGTAGGCGGCTAACGTCAGCAAGAGTGGTGTCGCAGAGAGGTCTCAAGGCGGCGTGGGTCTTAAGGCCCATATCAGGGTGAAGGGTTGCAAGCATCGATTTTGAGGCAGTCGAACAAGATTACTATGTGATCTTCTAAGTTAGCTTGTTTTGACATCATTAGTTTTTTACCATGATCATGTAACATGCCAGTTTCTTGTGGTACTGAACTTGGTATGTTGCTTGATGTATTTTTGTTTGAAGTTTGCTCGGTGTACCTTTTTGTTTACTTAAAAAACACTTGGTGCCCCTATGTTACTTATGAGCTTCAATATAAAATAAAGGGTCCGCTTCTTGCATCTAAGGTTAGATCTCTCAGTTTCAGACATGTCTAACACGTAAATGACACATTTGTCTACCGATCAAAACACTCAACCTCGCACATGCTTATATATTTAATTTATGGTAACACAAAAAAACAAAAATGTGTTACCAGCAGTGAGTACAACACACCTACCACACTCTGTCAAATAGACTGTAGTCGGCACGGCAAAATATATGCTACCTTCGTAAGTCTAATACTAGCAAAATAAGACGCATAAGTAATTAACATCATATGTAAATAAGTATGTGATATGATATGGTCGTTGCTCCTTGATCTCCATCGAGCACTCCGGCACGACACCAGGTTTACGACGCCTCCATGTCGTCGGCATAACGTTTCATAAACACTTACCTAGACCATACATATCACATGCCCTACAAAATAAAGTTAGATGCATCTAGTTTAACTTTTGCAAGTTTTAGGTGGTTGTTAGGGATTTTGCACAAGGATCGTTTCTTACCTATGAACTTTCAATCACAACATAGATTAACTAATTGCCACTTTAAACCCCTTTTCAGGATTGTCCTTGTAAATGCCATATCAACTAATATAAGAGAGATTGACACCATTTAGCCGCATATATGGTACAAGCCATATGTTAGGTGTGGAACCAATCTCACGTAAGATTACACGTAAGGTCGTTCCGGACCGTCTCATCAAACATTGTCGTGATAATGAACAAGCACACATGGGAGGGTAAAAACTAGAAAATCAATGCCCACATATCACTATGTGTTCTACTCATACCAACACATATACACATAGATCACCTCTAATATCACCGAAGAGTTTCACGTCAGAAAACAAAAAAATCCTAACGACGTGAACGATATGGCCAAGACCTATCTATGTAGATGTAAAGTAACGAGAGAGATTCGATGTTCATACCCTTGAAGACCGAAAGCGAGATTACGTTTCCGTTCAAACATTGCCGGTGTAGACGTACGGCAAAGCCAACCTCAAGTTCGTGCAGGCGTACAAGCGTCTAGTGCCACAACTAGCGGCACCTCCGTAGTTCTACACGTGTTCGGTGTAGAGATGTCTCCTAGGCTCCGGTCCAGCGAAGCAGTGGAAGAAGAAGATCCGGACCAATATTCCATAAGCACGACGGTGTGCGTATGGTGGAAAAACCTATGTGCCCGTATGCACGTTCTAACTTGGGAACCACACGTGAAGAAAAGAGAGAGAGGGAGAGAGAGGAGGCAAATGCCAATTGAGATGGAATGAGGAGGGGGGTCCTCCTCACTTTATATAGGGGAGAGGGGAGCACCACCTGACATGGTTATACCCTATGGGTACGTAACTTCAGCATACCTAGTCCAGCCCAAGGAAGGCCCACGGCAACTATACGCCAGCCCATGAAGATTTTCGGGTGGCCCAGGCCCATGACGCCTTCGGATCCTTGGAGAACAAGACTAGAGTTTGAATACAACTTGTAACCTACTCGTATCGGTACCCGAGACCTGGCCTCCCCATATATAAAGGCTAGGAGGGTCCAACGAGAAGAACAACTACTAGCTTACGACATACACACCTCCACGCCAGATCGAATCTGCGCACCCCTGTAACCTTCGGTTCCGCCGTAATCAAAGAGCAGACAAGCAGGAGTAGGGTTTTCCCTCCGGGGGCCTGAACCTGGGTAAATCTAGTGTCCCCTGGTTGCTTGTCTGTTAACCGTGCCACGATCTCCAGCATCCCCATCTTCTCCAAAACCCAAGCCCATAACAATGGGCATTGACGAGATTAAACCTCGTCAATTGGCGCTGTCTGTGGGAATCGGGGCTGCTGATTATGCGGTCGTGACGGTTCCGACCCGATCGATCTACAACTCCGTGGCGACGGAGAATCACCTCCTCTTCGGCGCTTTCGACTTCACCGCCCACTCGCCGGATACCATGAAGGATTTCGAGCCCATAGGCGACGGACTCGAAATTCTGTTCGGGAGCTTCTGCTTCCAGGTGGGACAAACTGGCACTCTCCGCCTCCCTGAGCGGATGCCCGTGCCACCAATCAGGCCCGCTTCATGGGCTCCACACCCCGTGCCACGTACGTCATCATCAGCAGATGAGTTCTACAGCAGCAGCAGCTGCAACTCCGATCTGTGCGATCCACTTTCGGATGAAGGGACCTACGGTTCCGGATCCGAAAGCTGCGGCAGCAGCCAACCAATCTGCAGGCGCTATCTATGCGCCGCAATCATCCAAACCGACGAGGAAACGCCTAACCCGCCGCCCAACCCCAACCCGTAGGACGGAAACGGCGAAAACGGGGAAAACAGGGGCCACCTCATCCAACTTAGCAAAGAAGGATGGGCCGAAGCACGCCACGCCGTCGCAGGCGAAATAGTCCTACCTCTTGACTCCCCACGTGATCTGCTGATGGCATACCACTACCTCCTCATCGAGGAGCACAAGAAGCAAGTCAAGATGCAGGAGACGCTCGTCAAACGCAAGAAAGCAGCCTCTGAGTCCAGTGCGCGACGAGCTGCGCTCTCCGCCATGGGACCCGGCTCTAGCACGAACGGAAACCAGGGAAACAAGCACCACCCTCGGGTGGAAAACATGGACCCGAAGGAGCGGCGTGACGTGACCCGAACCCTCCACACATCGTTCATGGATATGGATGCCGACGGCAACATCACTCCGAAGACGCCACAAGCTGCGATCATGGCAGCTACTGCGTATCTTGCGGCTCACCCACCTCCGGAGGGGGACCCGAAAAGGGCCATGCATAGGTCCGCACTCACCGGACTAGGACTAATCGGAGCTGCGCTCCACGAAGACGCTCCTACGGAGCCGAAGAAGAAAGCTCCGGCCAGGCGCGACCGGAGCCCCACTCCCTCATCCGAAGATGAAGAAGAACACGACCTTCCTCGAAGGAAGAAGAGCTCGCACCGCCATAAACACGACTACGACGCCAGAGACAAGCTTACACAGCGCAAGATCGACAAAGCACGCGCCAAACGCGCATGCTCGTCTGAATCTGAGATGGATGAAGACGAAGGAGAACTCTGCGGGGCTAGATGCTTCAGCAGATCCGTCCGACGAACACAGATGCCACGCAGCTTCAAGCTTCCTTCGGATACTCCGAAATTCAACGGCACGCAAGATCCAAAGTCCTGGCTCAGTGACCATCTGTCATCCGTTAAACTTCACAGAGGCAACAAAGAAACCGCCATGCAATGCCTTCAGCTGCAGCTGACAGGCGCGGCACGAGTCTGGCTTAGCAGCCTATCATCAGGATCCATCCGAAGCTGGGAGGAGCTCGCTTATAGCTTCATCCGAAACTTCAAAGGCACTAGCAAGAGGCCCGCCTCAATCGAAGAGTTGCGAGTCTGCACTCAGAGAACGGGTGAATCTATTCGCTCGTACATACTACGCTAGTCTACAACCAAGAACTCCACAGCACACATCTCCGAAGAGCGGGCCATCGACGCCTTCAGGGACGGCGTCAAACGCCCAGACTTCAAGGAGAAACTTGGACGTGTAAAGCCCAAGACACTCGACCAGCTCATGGAAATCGCCAACAGTTGGGCAGACGGCGAAGATTGCATCCAGCGAGCGCAATCAGATGAAGAGGACGACTACGGCCGAAGACGCGAATGCCGTAGCAAGAGGAGATCGCGCGTCTACGAAGACCGTGACAGACCCGACATGGTCGCAGCCGGCTACGCTGACCGCCGTAATGACAACAGCCGCAACAGCAGAGGATACCGTAACGGAAACTTCCGCGACAACGGACGACCAACGCAGTCGTGGCAACGCCGCGACCGCGATAACGGACCCTCAGCATTCGACAAACTTTCGGGTCCATGCACCATCCACTTCTACATCGACAAACAAGATGGCAAAAAGAAAGCTAGCCACATGCTCAAGGACTGCCGCGAGTTCCAGAAACTCAGCGAAGGCATGATGCAGATGAGGCAACAAGCTCCAATTCCTGCGTTCGGAAACGCACCTACGCCAGGTGAAATAGCACACGGAGCTCCTCCACCACCGCCTATTGGAGGCCCACATCAACCAGTCGCACCAGCGCAAAACAACGCCGGGCCGCATACCCCCCACCAAAGGGAGCACTAAATATGATACAGAAGGGACGCCCAACCAATAGGGTGCAGAAGAAAATCACCCGACAAATCAATATGGCCGTGGCAACTCCGCCTGCAATCCCTGAGTACCTCAGCGGATCGGAGTCCTGCATCACATTCACTCGCGCGGATCACCCTTGCCAGATCCCTCGCCCAGGTCATGCTGCCCTGGTGCTGGAGGCGCAGATCGGAGGCTTCGAGATGAGTCGCGTCTTCATGGACGGTGGCAGTGGCATCAACCTAATGTTCGCAAGCACTCTAGCAGCTCTGCGGATCCCGCAATGCAGCCTGGAACAATCAGACACAACGTTCCACGGCATTGTCCCAGGGAAGGGCATCTTCCCCCTGGGCAAAATAGGGCTCGACGTCATCTTCGGGAAGCCGGACAACTTTCGGCAGGAGCGCCTAGAATTCGAAGTGGTGGACTGGTCGTCGCAATACCACGCCATCCTGGGACGCGTAGCATTCGCAAGGTTCCTAGCCGTCCCACACTACGCATACCTACTACTCAAGATGCCAGGACCAAGGGGCGTCATCACAGTCCACGGGAGCTTCACCCGATCGGACCAATGCGACAGAGATTTCAACAAAATCTCCCAGTCTTTCGGCATGCAAGACGAGCTTGTAAAGCTCCGCGAAGTAACAGACAATGGGCTACCCTCAGTCACCAAGCAGAACGCACCTGACATGTCTTTCGACTCCACCATCAACACCAAAAAGTGCAGGTCCATCCAACGGATGCCTCCAAGACGGCGCTGATCGCCAACGACCTCAGCACCGCATAGGAAAGCGCGCTCGTCGAATTCCTCCGTGAGCGCTGGGAAATCTTCGCTTGGTGTCCTGCGGACATGCCAGGAGTTCCCAGGGAATTCGCCGAGCACGCACTCAATGTCTTCCCAGACACCAAGCCAGTCAAGCAGTCCATCCGAAGACTGTCAGAGCCACGAGCCGAAGCTATCGGCAAGGAGATCAACAGATTACTCGCAGCAGACTTCATCCGGGAAATCAAGGAAAGCGAGTGGCTGGCAAACACGGTGATGGTCCCGAAGAAGGACACGGACATCCTGCGGATGTGCGTGGACTTCACGTCACTAAATAAACACTGCCCTAAAGACCACTTCCCTCTTCCTCGGATCGACCAGATCATCGATTCGACTGCAGGTTGTGAGAAACTCTCCTTCCTCGACGCCTACTCAGGCTATAACCAGATTCGACTCAAGGTCGAAGATCAAGAGAAAACGGCGTTCATCACACCGTTCGGAGTATACTGCTACAACACAATGCCCTTCGGGCTAAAGAACGCGGGTGCCACGTACCAGCGATGCATGCAGGCCTACCTCAAGGACCAGATCGGTCGCAACATCCAAGTCTATGTCGACGACATAGTCATCAAAACCAAGGAGGCAAGAACACTTATCGACGATCTCCACGAGACGTTCGACAACCTCGATCGCTACAGGATCAAGCTCAATCCAGAAAAGTGCGCCTTCGGCGTCCCCTCGGGTCAGCTCCTCGGGTACTTCATCTCTCAACGAGGGATAGAAGCAAACCCGAAGAAAATCAAAGCTATCATGACAATGGAGAAGCCGAAAAACCTCAAGGGCGTTCAGCAGCTCGCAGGGCGAGTAGCGGCACTAAGCAGGTTCATCAGCCGCATGGGCGAAAAGGCCCTACCATTTTACCAGCTGCTGCACAAAGCAGACAAGTTCGAGTGGACACCAGAATCCAAAGACGCATTCGAAAACCTCAAGCGGCTCCTCTCCACCTCGCCAGTTTTGGTCACGCCAAAAGAGCGCGAGCCGCTGTTGCTGTACATAGCAGCCACACACCAGGTGGTCAGCACAGTACTCGTGGTCGAACGGCCCGAAGAAGGCAAGACCCACGGGGTACAACGCCCAATTTACTACCTCAGCGAAGTTCTCACTCCAACAAAACAGCGGTACCCGCACTACCAGAAGCTGGCCTACGGCGTGTTCATGACGGCTCGACGACTGAGCCACTACTTCCAGGAGCATCAGGTGATGGTCGTCAACGAGGCACCCCTAAACAGCATCCTGAATAACCCAGAGGCCACAGGACGCGTGGCCCTGTGGGGCATTGAACTATCACCCTTGGACATCATCTACGAGAAGCGACACACAATCAAATCTAAAGTTCTTCCAGACTTTATGGTGCACTGGATGGAGCTGCAGCTGCCTGAGACCCCAGACATGTCGCAGTCCTGGACAATGCATTTTGACGGCTCCAAACGCGAAGCCGGAGCAGGGGCAGGAGTCATACTGACCTCCCCGCAAGGTGACAAGATGAAGTACGTCCTTCAGATGAAATTCAGAGCCTCCAACAATGAGGCCGAATACGAAGCCCTCATCCATGGCATGAAGATGGAAAAAATATGCGGCGCAACGCGCCTGGTCATCTACGGTGACTCCAACCTTGTCGTACAGCAGGCGATGAATGAGTGCGACGCACACGCCGAAAACATGATCGCGTACCGCGCGCTATACAACGCACTCGAAGGAGAATTCGACGGCTGCGAACTTCGGCACGTTGGAAGAGAGAGCAACGAGGAGGCCGATAGACTCGCCAACATCGGCTCCACTTGTGCAAAGGTACCACCAGGTGTGTTCCTCGAACAGATCTGCGTGCCATCCATCAAGCAGAAATTCCCCAAGGGATCACCCGAAGAAGTAGAACACTCGGGGGCTACGCTACCCGAAGGTCATGAAGGACCCGAAAAGTTGGATACCGAAGTTTCCATGGTCAACCTGATGCAGGTCATGGCAGTCGAAGAAACTTGGACACGTCCATACGTCCAGTTCCTGATAAACGGAGAATTGCCAGACAGCCCGACAGATGCCCGGCGCGTATCCCGTTGGTCAAAAGCCTTCACCATCATCAACGACGAGCTGTACAAACGCAGCATTACGGGCGTACTACAATGATGCGTCACCATCAATGACGGCAAGGCCATACTCCAAGACATCCACGAGGGCATCTGCGGCCACCACGCAGGCAGTCGCTCCCTCGTCGCCAAAGCTCTGCGAGCAGGATTCTACTGGCCAACGGCCATGAGCGACGCAAAGGACATCGTCCGAAGATGCAACGGGTGCCAACGGTTCGCCGACAAACCGCACGCACCTGGGTCCGAACTTCGACCCATACCCATAGCCTGGCCTTTTGCCCAATGGGGCCTTGACATGATCGGCAAACTGCCAAAATCCTCGAAGGGAGGACACGTCTTCCTCCTGGTCGCGGTCGACAAATTCACCAAGTGGATCGAAGCCATGCCAGTCACCAACCAGAAGGGCAAAACCGCCGTCAAATTCTTCGAATCCATTGTCTACAGATTTGGCGTACCGCACAGCATCATCACCGACAACGGATCGAACTTCATCTCAGAAGAATTCTAGGACTTCTGCGAAGGCCTCGGGATCAATATCACGTATGCCTTAGTGGCACACCCACAAACCAACGGGCAAGTGGAAAAGGCCAACGGCCTAATCGGCGCTGGCATCAAGAAACGCCTCATGAGCTCACTCGAGCACAAAGCTGGCAACTGGACGAAAGAGCTACCGTCTGTCCTGTGGAGCTTACGGACTACGCCAAACAGCTCCACCGGTTACACACCGTTCTTCATGGTGCACGGAGCTAAGGCCGTGCTACCAGCCGAAGTACGCCACCAGGCTCCACGAGTCGTCGCTTACAGCGAAGCCGAATCCACGGCTGCACTCGAAGATGCCGTCGACACACTCGACGAAGCATGGGATATAGCAGCAGCTAGATCCGCGGTGTACCAGCAAAGTCTCCGCAACTATCACAGCCGCCGGCTGCGCCCAAGGTCCTTCGTCGAAGGAGACCTCGTCTTGCGACTCAAGCAAAAGCGACCGAATAAACTCGAGTCACCATGGGAAGGACCCTATGCCATCACCGAAGTCATACCAGGTGGCGCCTATCGCCTCAAGCATGTGGAGTCTGGAGTCGCATACTCCAACCCATGGAACGTCTCGCACCTGCGACGATTCTACCCATAACAATGGGCAATGTACCCCCCTTTTTACTTCCAATAAGGCTTACGGCCAAGGCTACTCAGCCGAACCATGTACCTCCTCCATTACGATGCAAATAAAGCTAAGTGTCTCGCCCCAAACCTTCGATTCACTATTTCCTGCATATCTACTATATACTACAAAACGCGCTCGGGGGCTCCCCCCACCTCACGATTTCATCGACTGAGGACAAAACGCGCTCGGGGGCTCCCCCCACCTCACGATTTCATCGATTGAGGACAACACGTGTACACCTGAGTAGCTGACCATGTCAGGCTAACGAAAAGGGCACGTACTAAATCAAAGCACTATGTGCTCGCTAACAAGCGAACCTTTACAACAAAGGGCACATACACGCCCAGTCGCAATACACAAATTTTACATCTATCTATTTATTTTCAGGTACTACCTATTCTTAAGAATAACCTGAGCACGCTGCTCAAACAAATCTACAATCTGTTCGGCATACTGCCTTACAGCCGCGTAATGCGGACGCATATTCCACTCGCCACCATCTGGTCGAGGAGGTGGCCCAGTCGCCACAGCAGCCAAATCTACATCAGGGCGATGCACCCTCACAAGAGACAAGGCAGCCTTCACCCCTGCGACGAGCTGCTGTCGCACCAGCTCCTTGACATTGCTGGTACTCCGAAACTTCGCCAGAAGACCTGCAAGGGTCATCGGCACGCCATCCAACGGAAACATGACGTGCAGCACCGAGGACAGCGATGTCTGCACCTGGCGGAGCACCCGCGAAACCTGGTAGACACGATCCTGCACCGTCGCTAGAACTATGGCGCGATCGCGATCCATCCAGAAGAAGCCGCCGGCTTCCATGTCCTGTTGAGTCAAGCAATTGACTCGAATGGCAATGCGCTCCTTTTCTTCCCTCGGAGCAAGATTCGCACCTGCGACAACAGCACAGAACAAGAGTAAGGCCAGCAGGCTCACCCAAAGGACTGAGCTACAGCCCGAAAGACGGATCAACTTACATTGCAGCTGCTCGGATAGCCGACCCAGCTCCACCATCAAGTACTCCTCTCTGGCTGCACTATGATCTGCTTTGGACTTCCAAACATCAGCGCGACCGCGCAACCCAAGCAAATCTCTCTCCAAGCTGCGCACGCGATCTCGAAGAAACACGAGCTGTGAGGAATCATCCAATGATGCTCGCAAGGGCCTTTCGGATGACGTGTCAACCGGGTCAGCACCCGAAGGAACCTATAGCAGCAGAAAAAAGAAAGCACACAGACATTCAGCCAAGGGAAAAGCTCAACTCGGAGGAATTCACTAAAATAAGGCCACTGCGTGGCACAAGGATGGTGCTACAAAAGATATTTACAGCAAAAGTAAACTACATACTACCCTACATCTCCTATGCCTAAGGCGTAGGACACCGAGTCGCCTCAGAGCCAGACTGCCTAGCTTTGGCCTCGCCCTGCTGCCGCAGCGCGTACTCAGACAGCAAGTCAATGAGCTTGGGCCCATATCGTCTGCAGCGAGCAGAGTAGGCAGCAAAGGCTACCTCTGATCCATCCGCAGCCGTCGGCATCCGAGAAGTGATCTGGGGCAAGTCCAGCTCCGCCCCAGCCGCCATGGCCATCGCCAGCCCGACGGACGCGCCGATGCCCTTCTGCTTGCGCTTGTACGCTGCAGGCGCTTCGGCTGACAGAGCCTCTGCCAGGGCACCCACGTCTTCAAGGGATGCGCCCTTTGGGAAGAGCTCCTGGTAAAAGCGACCAAGGACCTCTTTCGCCTTGGCAAGGGAGTTGACGACGGTGCTGCAGCGGTCTTCGACCGCTACAGTGGCATCATCCAGAGCACTCCCGTGCTCCAGAGCACCGCGGTCAAACTCGATGCCTGCGGCATCTGAGACAAAACAGAAGAAAACATGAAGAAAGGCAACGTAGAAGAAGACCCGAAGAAAAAGAAACAAGTACAAAAGCTAGCACTCACCCGAAATAGCCTTGGCAGCAGCCATGAGCTTCTCCGCCACCCCCTTTTCACGAGCAGCCGCAACGGTGGCCAACTGCTCCTCACGATCTGCGGCCTCCTGCTGGAAGCGCTCTTTCGCTTCGGCTGCCTTCGTCAGCTCCAGCTCAAGGCGCTCTTTCGCCTCAGCGGTAGCTTTGGCTTTCTGCTTCGATTGGCCAAGGCTCTTCTTCAGAGCATCAGCCTCACGGAGAGAGTCGTTATGCTCCTCTACATTTACAACAAGCAAGTGTCAAAGAACAAAACCAGGATAAATAAGCCAAGTACTACAAGGCAGACGAATACCTTGAAGCTGCCGCAGTTTCGCCTCCAGCGTCAGGCGCTCCTCCACCAGCCGCTTGGCCTCTTGGACAAAAGGCTGCAGCAACAGGCAATAATAGTAAGCACAGGACTTGGGGGCTACGCCCAAAACACAGAAGCAAACACAACATCAGCACACAAAGACGCTCGGGGGCTCCCCCCGTGACATGAAGCAAACAAACTTACGTGCTCCGAAGGCGAACCCGAAGGCCCGCCTGCGAAATTCTGAGGCGCAACCATCAGCCTCTCCTGCACAGGAGGATCCGGAACAAACCGTCTCTACCACGCTGTCCACTACGCGCGGAAATTGAGGAGACGCCGTAATCATCTCCACGACGCGCGTGACCGGTCAATTCAAAGTCAGCAAGTGGGACCCACGATTCGTCCAGTCAAGTCATCTCTGGCGTAGCAGACGCTTGCGGTCATCGATCGTCAGCACTGACGTCATCAAAAGCTATACTAGCACCAATTTCGGCTCCACAGCTAAAAGTACTCACTCGAATCTACGATTCGACTAAATACTTGGGGGCTACTCCTATCAGGAGCGCTGGTCGCGCACCCGATGTACTTCCGGGTCAGCGGTACGCCCACGAGATTTTCCTACTATAGTTACATGATACAATACTCGAGTCTCTGGCCGAGTCTACGACTCCGCCAGACACTCGGGGGCTACTCCAAACTAGAGCAATGGTCGATTACACACAAAGATCTTCGAGTCCTACGTCGAGTCTATGACTCCACTACGGACTCGGGGCCTACTCCCATAGGGAGGATGGATTCAAGCATCCGAAAACTTTCGAGTCCTGCGGACTTAATGATTGAAACAATGCCTGAACTAAAAGTCTCCGTTTGAGTCTACGACTTGAACAGACACTTGGGGGCTACTCCCATAGGGAGCGCTGGTCGCGCACCCTATGAACTCTTTGACTGCGATCCTTTGGATCAGCATGCAAAACTTTTTCGGCAACTCTGCCCTAATTAACGCTAAGTGAGCAACAACCTCCTTGGCCACCCGAGACACCTCCACGGTGATAAACTTTCGGATGCTGCGTCTACGATGCAAAGATAAGACCTACAGATATCATCTGATGGCCTGACAACGCACACGACTGCGCTCTGCTAGTCAAAATCCGTGCCAGCAGGTGCGATGAAAAATCCCGACGGACGCGTTGGGTACATCATTTAAAATCACTGGAATTCCACTCCTGTAAGTCCTCCGCGGCCTGAGTCGAATTACACCAGCATGTGTTCCGGGTTCGAGTCGAGGGACTCGCACCTGAAGAAGACCGTGTTGTTTTGTCCTAAGACGATTAACTGACCCTGATCCGTCGGGTGAGTCAGGCACACGCATCAACAATCCCTACACATTCTCTTGAAAGACAGAGTTGCACCCGAAGGATTGAAGAGTCCTCAGCCGAATCTACGATTCGACTGAACACTCGGGGGCTACTGACATGGTTATACCCTATGGGTACGTAACTTCAGCATACCTAGTCGAGCCCAAGGAAGGCCCACGGCAACTATACGCCAGCCCATGAAGATTTTCGGGTGGCCCAGGCCCATGACGCCTTCGGATCCTTGGAGAACAAGACTAGAGTTTGAATACAACTTGTAACCTACTCGTATCGGTACCCGAGACCTGGCCTCCCCATATATAAAGGCTAGGAGGGTCCAACGAGAAGAACAACTACTAGCTTACGACATACACACCTCCACGCTAGATCGAATCTGCGCACCCCTGTAACCTTCGGTTCCGCCGTAATCAAAGAGCAGACAAGCAGGAGTAGGGTTTTCCCTCCGGGGGCCTGAACCTGGGTAAATCTCGTGTCCCCTGGTTGCTTGTCTGTTAACCGTGCCACGATCTCCAGCATCCCCATCTTCTCCAAAACCCAAGTCCATAACAATGGGCATTGACGAGATTAAACCTCGTCACCACCAAGAGGAGGCGCCCGAGGCGGGACTGAATGGTTCCCACGCGCTCCCAGCCCTAGGTCCGGCGGCCCCCCATTGCTCCATGGGTCGCCGCCCCTACATGGGCCTCCCCTCTGGGAGGGGCCCATATAGGTGGGTTGCTCCTATAAATTAATTTAAATATATATATTAATATTAATTCATTTATTTAATATTAAATACATATTATTTAATTCCACTTACTCTGAAACACCTTTCAGACCCCTCCGATCATCTTTCGATTTCTTCTGGAATGTTTCTGGTTCTCTCTTCTCTTTTTTAGTACAATCTCGGATCAAACCCTAAGCATAATCTACTCTTAACTGTGCCACCCTACGGTTTGGAAATGCAGAGACATGATCGAGCACCTCTCCAATCAATGACCAACAATAAGATCAAGAAACCCACGATGGCCCTCATGCATTCCACGAATTACTTGATCGCTTGAAGCGTAAACGTCGAGTCTCATTCCCTTTCCTCTTCAATACCTGGTTTGTCCAAGATCCGATCTTTGGTATTTTTATACCTAGTTCAATCTTATTATCGGCAAACACATTTACTCGTTCGTGTGATATTACATCCCCGTGACCTGGTAACATGTTTGCAAGCTCCATAGATGTAATCTCACTGAGTGGGCCCAGAGTATCTATCAGTCACCCGGATGGGAAAATCCTGATCTCGATGCATACGCCTCAACCTACCCCTTGAGAATACCTGATAGACACCTTTGATCACCATGTTACGGTGTGACAGTTGATGCAGTCAAAGCATCCTCTAGTAATAGTGATTAGATATGATCTCACGATCAAAGGAGTGAGTTACTATTTTACTAGTTATCGCAATGTTGAACTACGTGACTGGATCTCATTACAATACTATGGTTATGTGTGTGTCCATCACATCATTCATCTAATGACATGACCTCATTGAAGATTGGCATAAATGTCCATGATCAGGAAACCTCGATCATCGGTTGACCAACGAGCTAGTCGACTAGAGGTGACTTTGGACTTGGTTTGTTTATATACCACACGTGGCATAAAACTTTTATGAGCATATGAGATATAACAGTAAAAACATCTTTATTATTGGTCTCTAGGGCATATCTCCAACACGGGGCCCTTCTGAGCCTGATCTAGGTATCGATGTCCTGGCGTGGGTCTGACCTGCTTTGGTCGTTCAACCCTGGCCCACTGGTTTCCCGGGAGTGGATCGACGGCAGGTTTTAGCAGTGATGACAAGGTTCGGGAGTGGCAAGGACTTGCGAATTGTTCGCAACGGTGGTCATGGCGCTGCAGTGCAATGGTGGGGCTAGTCGGGCTTGCTAGGCCAGACAGGCCCTATTGATGCGTCTGGTTAGTGATTGACTCTAGAGATGGAGGACAGATGATCTCCTCTGAGTGATCGCAGCGCTGCTAGAGGGTGAATACGGACCTACGAGCCTAGATTTGCCACTCAATGGCTACGGAGTGCGAAAAGTGGGTGGTAAATGCTAACTTTGACTACACTTCTGCCGACCATTGATGAGTGCATATTTGCATCATGTTTTAAATTATTATTTTGCATTGTAGATGTAGGATATCGGTATTTTACGACGCTCACGCGCATGTTTTATGTCTATTTTCACCAGGATCAGGACAGATAATGGATCCAATGGACACAATTCTTGGAGCAGTTGTATTGGGGAGAAAAAGAGTCAAAAACAATGTAAAATGCTTATTTAGGAAATATCAATAACACTAGAAGAAAACCTGAAGCAATCAAGGCATATAGACGGTTCAACGACCAACTATACGACCGGAATACTTTTTCATGCCGTATAGTTGGCGCCGCCACCACCTTCTCAAATAGTTTCATGCCGTGCAACTAGATCAGGGAGACGACATACAGAACACCAAGAAATCGCTGAAACCTCACCTCCCGAAGGCATTTGGAGGGGGAAATTGCTCAAGGGATCCATCTTCGTCCTATGCAGATCTGGGAGGCCAAGGCATCGATCTCCATCTTCATCAACCACTTCAACACCACCATCTCCATCCATCCCATCTTCACCCCATCTTGATCTTGTTGTAATTTCCGTACTCGTTGTGGATTTATACAAGAACTATTCATTTACAATTGTTTCCATTACCATTGCCATGATTGCTTCCATGTCTGAGTAGATCTCTAGTTCTTGGAGAGATGGAGAAACCCTAGCATATGATTGAGATGAGATATAGATTATTATGTTATACATTATTATGTGTATGTGTTAATTATCTTCATCTTGATGTTGGGAGTTGTGCACCTCCTTAATATTTGCCTCGTATGGGGACTCGATGAAGGGGATTACTTGTTGGTAGACGGAGGGATGATAACGCTTCATGTGACTATAAAGCTGTTGTCATTCTTTACGTACTAACTCGGAGAATCAAGGAGAACTCATTAAGCCATGTCCATGCCACGGGAGAAATCCCTTAATAGCGGGATAATACGATTGATGTCATTTATTCATCAGCTGTGGTTATGAAGGATGATGTGACCAATGGTTGTTGCCTATTTGTCCATATATTGAGCTCCTCCCACATACATACATATTATAAGAATATTTGTTATAATAATCTTGATTGCTTAGTCTAAATTGCTAGTGGTGTATCCACTACTCCCTGAGAATGCCTTTTTCCTATTGCAGTTCCAAGTTCTTTTACACACGCGATTCTTATCAAAATTGGTATAGATCTTTTTATGCAGAAGCACCGAGGACTTAGACGGAATTGACAACCAATTTCCTATCAAAATATTAGTCAGAAAGAAAAGCTCACAGGATGAGAGGTATTATTATCAGTTTCAAAAATAATCCTGGTGATGGTTTGTATGAAGGATATCTAAGGTACAAAAGCTACCTAGATAATTGCCCCCATCATCGTTTGCCTGATTGGTTAATCACTCACACTTTTTATGAGGGCTTAATATTGAAAACAGAATGAATCTAGACACTGTTTGTAATGGCAATTTTCTATCTTATACCTATGGTGAAGCTTGGAAACTAATAATAAAAATGAGGGAGGCAACAAAAAATCTTAAATATGATGAGAACATTACAATTAGTTTTTGTGCAATATGCTTGTGTTAACGATTTCCTTGCAGATGAAAGGACTTGTGAAATGATTGAAACCCTCAGTATTGATTTTTACTCATTAAAGAAATTATTGAGAATTATGCAGGGCATTTGTAGGTACCTACAGAATGGGAACCCCATAAACCCCTCGAAGAAAAGAAGCGTGCAAGAGCGCTAATGGAAGAGTTCTCCTTAGCACCTATTCAAGAGATCATCAAGAAAAGGCAAAAAGAGGAAGAACAAATAAAAAAGAGACCGAAGAGACCAGAAAAGAACCCCGAAGCTACCAATATAGATAATGTTATATTAAAGGATCTTATGGAAGCACGAATAGTGGACAACGATGTGGTTATGTTAGACCTTGAAACTTCAGAGTTCATCGAAGGTAATGTATGAGGTAACGAAACTTCTAAACCCATGACTCCTATATATTGTGGAGAAACATTCTTATACGGAATTTGTGAGCCCATTTCCACTATAAATATTATGCCTTCTTCACTTTATGAGGAACTTCGCTACAATTTAAATAATCCACATCTGGAACCGGTAGACACTATTGTTAAACTATCTAATAGGACCAATATAAAACCGGAAGGTGTAATGAAAAATATCTATGTCTTTATTGGATCACTCATGTACCCCCTTGATTTTCATATTGTTGATATGCCTCGAGATTCTTTTTGTCCTATTCTGTTAGGCAGGCCTTTTGTTTCCATAACCAAAGCTCGAGTTGATAATAAGAAGGAGACTATTTCACTGATGTTTGGAGAAGAGGAAATGACATTCCACTTTGCTCAACTAAAGAAGAGGTGATGACCCACAAGTATAGGGGGTGTATCGCAGTATTTTCGAGGGAAGTGAAACCCAATTTATTGATTCGACACAAGGGGAGCCAAAGAATATTTATAAGCCTTAACAACTGAGTTGTCAATTCAGCTGCACCTGGAAACAATCTTGCTCACAGCAGTTTATCAGTAGCAACAGTTTTGTAGTAGCAATAGTAAAGTAACAACAGTAGTAAAGTAAAGACAGCAGTAACAATAGCAGCAAATAGTGGGATTCGAGTGCGGTAGGCATAGGGATGGATGGACGGGCGTTGCATGGACAAGAAAATTCACATAGCAATCATAACATAGGGAAATTGAAAATAAATAAGATAAAGCATCCAAATACTAGATAATCCTAGGCATGTGTTCCATATATAGTCATACGTGCTCGCAATGAGAACTTGCACAACATATTTTGTCCTGCCAGCCCATTTGCAGCGGGGCCTCAAGGGAACTACTGGCAATTAAGGTGTTCCTTTTAATAGAGCACCGGAGCAAAGCATTAACACTCCGTGAACACATGTGATCCTCACATCAAAGCCATTCCCTCCGGTTATCCTGATTTCTGTCACTTCGGGGCCATTGGTTCCGGACAACAACGTGTGTATACAACTTGTAGATAAGACCATAAACAATACTATCATAATGAATCAATAACATGTTCATGTCTGAAATCATGGCACTCGGGCCCTAGTGACAAGCATTAAGCATAACAAGTCGCAACAAAGTAAAAAAGCACTAATAGTAGATACTAGGCACCATGCCCTAACAATCCGATGCCATTACATGAACGATCTCATCCAATCCCTACCATCCCCATAGCCTACAATGGGGGATTACTCACTCATAGATGGGGGAAACATGGATGGCCGATGGAGAAGCGATGGTGATGATGATGGTGAGATCTCCTCTAATTCCCCGTCCTGGCAGGGTGCCAGAACGGAGTTTCTGGTGCTGTTTCGTGGAATCTGGTGGTGGCGGCGGAGCGGAACTCCTTCTGGAAAAACATCAAACCCCTAGAGTTTTTAGGTTAGAAGGCTTCTTATAGGCGAAGAGGGAGACCGAGGGGGTGTCTGGGGCGACCAGACCACCCCCTGGCGCGGCCTGGGCTAGCCCACACGGCCAGGTGGTGTGGCCTAGGCCCAGCCCCCCGCCTCGTATTCTGGCTCCGGGAGTCTTCTGGTGAAATAGGATTTTCGGCATATTTTCCGGGATTTTTCCTGATAGTTGATTTTCTGCACAAAAAGTAGACACCAGGGAAATTCTGCTGAAAACAGCGTCAGTCCGCGTTAGTTGCATCCAAATCACACAAGTTTAGAGGAGAAACAATAGCAAAAGTGTTCGGGAGAGTAGATACGTTTTGGGCGTATCAACTACCCCCAAGCTTAGCTTATTGCTTGTCCTCAAGCAATTCAGTTGAAAACTGAGTGCGATAAAAGAACTTTCACGAACACATTTGCTTCATATGATGTATATATTCTCAGCATGTGATCAATTACTTAGACAATTCATAATAAAGAGTATGCAACTAAGTTCACTTAATAGGCAATGCAAGCTATGAAGAGATTCCAACTTAAAAATAATAAGTAGCTAGAAACATAAACATAAGCAACATTACAATGCTCATAACAAGGTATGATAGAGTGGTATCTCGCTTGCCTTTGATCCAAGGCACCTCTGAAGTTCAGGTGAAGACTAGAAGTAAAGATGTTAAAGATACAAGCATCAAAGTCATAACATGAATAATCAAGTTTTGAGGCAAGCACATTACACTAAGAATGACAACTATGCTCTCAAGAAGGTGCTCATAGAATATGTGGAGACTCAACAAGGAAATTAAAAAGGTTTTGAATAGTTTGAAAGGCTTCCAAATGATGAAAGTATGGTAATCGTTATCTTTGAGCTCTCATTGCCCCTATCATAAGCATCTTTAAATGGTTAAGGTTAAAGTGACACAACTAAGAGGATATGCTTGACAAATTATAAATCAAAGTCTCATGCCCCTTACTTACGAAGACCGATCCTCATGATACTCAACTTCAGTCACAAGTAAGCTCTTGTCATTGTAAGTATATACGTATCATAGAGAACCGCCAACGGGGTACCCCTTGCACATGATACAGGAGCTATCCCATAATCAGAATGACAAGGCGAGCATACAATGAGCATCTCAGCGATCTTTTTATTTACTATGTGCATAGATTTTTATTGAGGATGCTTCATAGAATGCTCATTATGGTTATGCTGCAAGTTTCCACCATGATTAGGCATGGCTTAGGCTAGCGGCCTAGGCGTTTCCCTAACACATATACAAACTCCATGATCTTACAAGTTCCACTTTTATTTCACACCGCCAGGATCCATAGGCAAAATAACATGATATCAACGAGGTACTAAGTACCAGTGCAATGTTGAAAGCGTGCCCCATGATACATGGTTCTGCTAACTTCAACTTATAAAGCGCAAGCATTTACGCAACAAAGAAGGACGCAATGGTTCAGGTTTATTAAGTGCAGGAAATAAAGTGTGCCATCAAGTTCGTGAGAGCTTTACTAACTAACCTTCCCAAAACAAACAAACATTTTATTCGGAAGAAAACAAGGCATATTGAATATGCACGGAACAGCAAATGATGCTAATAGGTAGGTATGGTGGACACTTTGGCAATATTTGGTTTTAGGAAGTTTGAAACATGAGCAAAATACTCAGTGAAAATGAAGGCTGACAATAGTAAGGGAGCGACAAACGAGAGAGCAATAGTTGTCATAATCATGCTTGCAACAAAATAGGACTAATCATGGCACGAAAGTGATTCAAGATCCTCAAGGCAAAATAATTCATCGAGGCTTAACTGATTATTTCAGTCATATGCATGCATGAGCATGTGCCAAGTCAATTCAAATGAAACATTCAGAGGAGGATACCATGGTGTCATACCAAGTTACGAATAGAGTAATGCAAGCAAACATTCATATGACCTACTATAAACTATTAGCAAGCTGGAACTAATCATATGAAAGCAAGAACTACTAAGCATCCATAAATAGCATACACCCTACATGAACAGACTAAACACACCCACAATGATGAGTATATGTACAAAAATGAAAACAAATAGAGTTCATTACCAACCTCTTACCACACCTCAAGTTGTCATTAATCCTCATTATTGCCCTTCACTTGTGTGGCTTGAATAATAACATGAAACCAATATCCACTGAGGACTGCTGAACCCTGCAACAAACTCACAAAACAAAAGAAGAACAACAAATATTTTTGGTGTTTTCAATTTTTAAACAAGAACCAAAAAGGAAAGAACAAGCAAAGCAAAATCTTTTTGGGTTTTTCGAATAGTTCAAACAAAGCAAAAAGGGAAAAACAAACCAAGGCAAAGAGAAAAAGAGAAACAAACCAAAGAGAAACAACAGAAATATTTTTGGTCTTTTTGTGTTTTAGAAAGAAAAAGCAAAAGAAAGAACGAAAGCTAAAAAGAGAACGAAACATGAATATACAAAGTACCGACGCAAAATGATATGGAGATGAGTGCGATGTCGGCGTACCTGCCCCCAAGCTTAGGCTTTTGGCCTAAGTGGGTATCAATACCAAGCTGGCCAGGATGAAGTGTCCCCATGGTACGACGAAGAGGTACCCTCGTCCTGGTGCGAGCTCGAGTACGTCCCTCCGTAGTGCGCGGAGTAATCGTAGGAGGGCACATCCTCCTGGTGCTGGTCGTGGAAACCTAGCAAGCGGAGCTGCTCGTCCACCTCCTCCTTAGAGCACGACTACGGTCTCCTGTGAACACTAAGCAAAGAAGACTATGGCAAAGGGATCTCCCTCTCATCCCCGTCAGTAAACAACATCCTATATACTAGACTGTCCAAATTAGAATCAGTAGTGACAAAGTGATGAGCTTTCATAGCAACAAGGTCAAGCTTTTTTGGTGCCAATACAGTATCATTGGGGTCCACTGAAAGCCCTAATGCATTGACCATACGTGAGGCAATGATGCCCCCATAGATAGGCCCCCTAGCAGCTAGGCGGCGAGCAATAAGCGAGCCAAGGTTGTACCGAGTATCATTGTTGAGCGCAGCAGCAAGGAAGGCTAAATGATAGTTGGAGATATTACTTGTGTTCTCCCTACCAAGCACACTAGTAGCAAGATAATATGGAAAGTATCTAAGAGCAGGGAGTTGGATGTTTCTTATCTTTCCGTGCTGCGCCACACGGTCATCATCATTGGTCACCCCTCGGTAAAGCTCCAGCAAATCAGCGGCTCGCCCTTGAATTTTCTTCATGGTCCCTATCATGCTTACACCTACAACACTGCAAAATCTTTCCAATGGCATGGTAAATGGAAGATTATAAATTTTGAAAGAGACAGTTGATTGATAGGGCGTGTTAGTAAACGCGAAGCTCTCAACAAAAGTTTTGGTGAGCATAGCGTATTGCTCACTCTCATCTTGCATATATGAGGTCAAACCAACCATCTCAATCAGTAACAAGAAATCATCAAGAATCCCTGCAGCTTGTAAGAAAGTAAAACAAGGAAAAGTAGATTGGTGAGCATCCCCATCATCCCTTTCATTACCAATACGAGTTGCAATGAGATCTTCATTGTATGATGGCCTAAATTGAGAGGCTGATCTCGAGGGCCTCGGCCTCCTAGGTGCATCCCTCTCAAATATCTCTCCAAAGGTATGGTTGTTCATGCTTGGTATTCTGAAATTTAAACACCTATTAAACAAGTGATTGCAAAGTGAATATAATGAAGGGTACTACTCATAGGGACTTGTAAGAGGCCTAAACATGCATCAAAACTATATCTCTAAGCATCAAACAAGCTTACAAGCTCTCATAACCTGTCACCTATAGCAGCAAAATACTCAAGATATAATACACTAAACACAAATCTACTTGGACAAGGGAGGAGTCACATACCAGAGAACAAGTGCTCCAAATTTCAGAAACAAAGATGGGTTGAGCAAGGAGATTGAAAAAATCGAGAGCAAGCACAGCAAGAACGCGATTTTGAGCAATGAACTGAAGCTTACTTGGGAGAGAGAAGCAAGTGGCAGGTGAGAGAGTTAGTGGAGGGCCAGGGGTGGCCCACACCATGGCATGGCGCCACCCAGGGCAGGCCGCGCCACCGGGTGGTGTGCCTGCCTGGTGGGTATCCCTGGTACCTTCCAGGCACCCCTCTGCCCCTTTTTTCACGTAAAAATTTAATATGAATTTTCTGGAATGATTTGAGACACTTTATTTTTGGGCAATTTTCAGGCATAGATGAATGATTTTTTAACAGACAGATTATTTTTGGAATGATGCAATGCCAAAACAAGGCTAGAAGTACAGGAGGTCTAAGACACTCTAATATGCAAGCAACTAATCAAAAAAAAGGAAAACTAAATGAAAACAAAAACTAAAAATGGATAAAATAGAAGTAAGCAGAGATAATCATAGTGAAAACATTGTTTTGTTCAACGAAATCCTTTTGTTAACAAGGTTGATCAGGTCTTGTTACCAAAACAATTTCATATGAGACAAAACTTTGTATTCCACTAATGATTATGTTACCTCAACCTTGATAGCAATGGTCCCAATCATAATAGTTTCAAATTTTTGTCTTGGTATGGGACAATATATTTCTCCAACTTGAATGCCCCAACATGTTCAATTGAATTCAAACCATAAGTCCTTTAAATCTTCTTGGGGAAATAGACAGTGTGTTCCTTGTCATTAACATTGAAGGTCACCTTTCCTTGATTACAATTAATAACAACTCTTGCAGTATTAAGAAAAGGTCTCCCAAGAATAATAGACATATTATCATCTTCAGGCATTTCAAGCACAATAAAATCAGTTAATATCAAGCAATTATGAGCCACTTGAACAGGTACATCCTCACATATACCAACATGAATAGTGGTAGATTTATCAGCCATTTGCAAAGATATATCAGTTGGTATCAGTTTTTCAAGTTGAAGTCTCTTATAGAGAGAGAAAGGCATAACACTAACTCCACATACCAAATCACACAAAGCAGTTCTAACATAACTATTCTTAATAGAGCAAGGGATAGTTGGAATCCCTGGGTCTCCAAGTTTCTTAGGAACCTTACCATTAAAGGAATAATTAGCAAGCAAAGTAGAAATTTCTTCATTAGGGATCTTCCTTTTATTCGAGACAATATCCTTCATATACTTTGATTAAGGAGGCAATTTAATAGCATCAGTCAAAGGAATTTGCAAGAATAAAGGTTTCATCCACTCACAAAACTTATTATAGTGTTCATCTTCCTTTGACTTGTGTTTCTTATCAGGGAAAGGCATAGGTTTTTGGACCCAAGGCTCTCTTTCACTACCATGTTTCTTAGCAACAAAATCTTCTTTAGTGTATTTAGTATTCTTAGTGTGCTTTTCAGGTTCTTCTTCAACTTTTTATTCATTAGGAACTTCATTTTCTTCATTACCACTTTCAGTTTCAGCATCAGAGACAGATATACTATTAGGATCTATAGCAGGTTCAGAGGGTTCTACAACAGTTTTATGTTTCTTTTTCCTTTTCTTACGAGTAGAGCCACTATTTTCAGCTTGTTGAGAATCCTGCTCAATTCTTTTGGGATGCCCCTCAGGATATAGAGGATCCTGGGTAGCAGCACCACTTTTAGTTCTAATTTCATAAGCATGTTTTTATTTAGCAGCATTAACTAGCAAGTCTTTTTGCACTTTAATGAGCTGATCTATTTGAGTTTGAACCATTTGAAAGGGTTTAACAATCATTTTAACATCATTAGAGGTTCTTTCCACAATATCTTTCAACTCAACAATAGCTCTAGTGTTTTCCATTAGATGATTTTGCACCCTTTTATTAAAATTATCCTGCTTAACAATAAAGATATCGAATTCTTCTAAGCATTGATCAGGAGGTTTAGAGTAAGGGATATCACCTTCATTAAAGTGTTGGAGAGAGTGTACCTCAATAGTGGATGAGTGGGGAATTGGCTTACATAATTCTTCTATAGGAGGTAAATTCTTGACATCTGCAGCTTTAATTCCCTTCTCCTTAAGACATTTCTTAGCTTCCTTCAAAACTTCTTCATTTAATTCAATAATTCCCCTCTTCTTAGATAATGGTATAGGCGCTGGAATAGTTGGTTCAGGTATGATTACTTTAGGTATAGCTGGTTCAGGAGGAGTCCAATCTTCATAGTTCTTGCTTATTTTAGCCATTAATTCCTCAGCTTCCTTGGGAGTCCTATTCCTGAAAACACAATCAACACAACTATCTAGGTATGTCCTAGATTCTTCAGTTAGTCCATTATAAAATATATCAAGAAGCTCATTCTTTGGTAATGGACTTCCAGCCTATGCATGAATCAAAGCACAAAACCTTGCCCATGATTCAGGCAATATCTCTTTTTCTCCCTGTTTAAAATCAAAAAGTTCCTGCAAAATAGCATGTCTAGCACTTGGAGGAAATATTTCTGCAGGAAAGTACTAATCAAGCAATCAGGGCTATCAATAGATCCAGGAGGTAAATTACTAAACCAAGTTTTAGCTTCTCCTTTCAATGAAAAGGGGAAAATCTTAGCAACAAAGTAGGTGCGCATCTTAATATCATCAGAAAATAAACCACTCATCGTAGAAAGCTCAGTCATATGTGCTACCGCACTTTCATTCTTAGTCCCACAAAAAGGTTCTTTCTCAACAATAGCTATGTAGGATAGATCAAGAGAGAAATCATAATCCTTATCTTTAATGTTTATGGGAGAAGCAACAAACTTAGCAATAGGAGACAATTTGGGTCTAATAGTACGCCTCTCAAGGAGACTCTTAGCAGCGTTCCTATCATGGGTGTTTTTACATTCTTTAATAAATTCATCGGTCATTGATACGTCCAAAACGTATCTACTTTCCCGAACACTTTTGCTATTGTTTCTCCTCTAAACTTGTGTGATTTGGATGAAACTAACGCGGACTGACGCTGTTTCAGCAGAATTTCCCTGGTGTCTACTTTTTGTGCAGAAAATCAACTATCAAGAAAAATCCCGGAAAATATGCCAAAAATCCTATTTCACCAGAAGACTCCCGGAGCCAGAATACGAGACGGAGGGGGGCTAGGCCCAGGCCACACCACCTGGCTGCGCGGGCAAGCCCAGGCCACGCCAGGGGGTGGTCTGGCCGCCCCAGACTGCCCCTCGGTCTCCCTCTTCGCCTATAAGTTGCCTTCTAACCTAAAAACTCTAGGGGGGTCAACGTTTTTCCAGAAGGAGTTCCGCTCCGCCGCCACCACCAGATTCCACGAAACTGCACCAGAAACTCCGTTCTGGCACCCTGCCGGGACAGGTAATTGGAGGAGATCATCGCCATCATCATCACCATCGCTTCTCCATCGACCATCCATGTTTTCCCCATCTATGAGTGAGTAATCGCCCGTTGTAGGCTATGGGGATGGTAGGGATTGGATGATATCGTTCATGTAATGGCATCATATTGTTAGGGCATGGTGCCTAGTATCTTCTATTAGTGCTTTATGACTTTTTTGCGACTTGTTATGCTTAATGCTGGTCACTAGGGCCCGAGTGCCATGATTTCAGATCTGAACATGTTATTGATTCATTATGATAGTATTGTTTATGGTCTTATCTGCAAGTTGTATACACATATTGTTGTCCGGAACCAAAGGCCCCGAAGTGACAGAAATCGGGATAACCGGAGGGAACGGCTTTGATGTGAGGATCACATGTGTTCACGGAGTGTTAATGCTTTGTTCCGGTACTCTATTAAAAGGAGCACCTTAATTGCCAGTAGTTCCCTTCAGGCCCCGCTGCAAACGGGCTGGCAGGACAAAAGATGTTGTGCAAGTTCTCATTGGGAGCACGTATGACTATATATGGAACACATGCCTAGGATTATCTAGTACTTGGATGCTTTATCTTATTTTATCTGCAATTGCCCTATGTTCTGATTGCTATGTGAATTGTCTTGTCCATGCAACGCCCGTCCATCCATCCCTATGCCTACCGCACTCGAATCCTACTGTTTGCTGCTATAGTTACTGCTGTCTTTACTCCACTACTGCTGTTACTTTACTATTCCTACTACAAAACTGTTGCTACTGATAAACTGTTGTGAGCAAGATTGTTTCCAGGTGTAGCTGAATTGACAACTCAGTTGTTAAGGCTTATAAATATTCTTTGGCTCCCCTTGTGTCGAATCAATAAATTGGGTTTCACTTCCCTCAGAAATACTGCGATACACCCCCTATACTTGTGGGTCATCAAGACTATTTTTTGGCGCCGTTGCCGGGGAGCATAGCTTTATTTATTAAGTTCACTTGGATTCTCTATTGTTTGCTGCTATCCATCCATCATGGTTAAGTCTCGTGATGGCAAGGTTACTATTTTACCATCCACTACAAGAAGAGGTATGGTTCTGAACACCTCTATTGCTCTTGATTCACCATCTATTATGAGTAAGCTCGTTACACCACCATATACACATGCTACACACACTGCTACTACTGCTGAATCTGAAACTTCTGATGCTTATGATGCTGCTTCTACTGTGCTTGATAAGAGTGGTTCATTGATACGTCCATTTTGCATCACTATTCTATGTCTTAATTCACTATTATTCATTGATATATTTCGTATTGAGAGGTGATACTTATGTTATTTCATCTTATTTTGCATGGTTGATGACTTTTGGAGCATGGACCGCTGCAGTCAGGATTCTGATGGAAAAGGTGCTGTTTGGAGGCAAAATTCGTGAAGATCAGAAAATCCGGAAAAATATACGGAAAATTCTATTTTTCTAGAAGACTCAAGATGCCAGATGATGGAGTGGAGGTGGGCCACAGGGGGCCCACACCACCCCATGGTGCGGGCAGGCCTAGGCCGCCCCAGGGAGTGGTGTGGCCACCCTGGCCCACTCCAGCCTCTCCCCTCTGGCGTTTATCTTCCTCCCAAAACCCTAAGACTAGGAGAGCAACCACAGAAAGATTCCGCCGCCTCTGCGGGGCGGAAAACACCGAGAGAGAAAGATCTCTCCGGCAGACAGATTTCTGCCAGAGGAATTCCTTCCCGGAGAGGGGAGATCGTCGCCATCAACACCACCATCAAGCTGGACTTCATCGGGATCATCATCATTATCATCACCACCATCATCACCATCAGCACCCTCATCACCATCTCCATATTGCTGTAACAATTGGTTGAATCTTGCTATAGTTCATAGGGGAAACTTTCCCGGTGTTGATTACTCTTTGTACTTGATGCTATTGAGTGAACCATTGAATTATTGTTTATGTTCAAATTGTTATACATCATTATTCCATCTCTAATCATGATCCATATGATGTCTTGTGAGTAGTTCGTTTTGTTCTTGAGGACACGGGAGAAGTCTTGTTGTTAGTAGTGGAGTTGCGTTGAGAAAGATTCAATAGATTGTTATTTAAGTTGTGGTGTACTTCTTCTAGTGGTGTCATGTGAACGTCGACTACATGACACTTCACCTATATGGGCCTAGGGGAATGCATTGTGTATTTGGCTACTAATCGTAGGGGTTGCCGGAGTGACAGAAACCTGAACCCCCGTTAGGAAACCATTGCACAAGGGACGTAAGGGTCTTAGAGTTTAAAGCTGTGGTTAGGTTTTACCTTAATTACTTTCTTGTACTTACGGATGTTTGCAAGGGGGTTTAATCACAAGTATGGATTAAGTCTTGGATGGGATGGTACATTAGCACAGGTTCACCCACACAACACTTAGCAAGCTAAAGTAGATTAATCGACTATATGAAGCGAAAGCACTTGACAGTCTTTCCATGTGTCCTCGAGAACGTTTGGTCATCTATAGAAATACAACCGGCTTGTCCTTTGCTGCATAAAGGATTAGGCCACTTGCTGCATTCGTTCTTACTGTCTTTCATTTACTCGTACTTTGTTTACTTGCTTTATCGAAAACCCCTAAAAATCCGTTTGCTAAGTATTTGCAGAGAATTCCTGAATCATACCACTAGCCAGCACCTTCTTCTCCTCGTTGGGTTCGACACTCTTACTTATCGAAAATACTGCGACACACCCCCTATACTTGTGGGTCATCAAGACTATTTTCTGGCGCCGTTGCCGGGGAGTGAAGCGCTATTGGAGAGTGGAACTGGTAAAGGAAACTTCTACTGTGAGTATTGTTTACTTCTGCTAGTTGCTTTATTTTCGTTATGGATAATTCGCTGAGTTTCTTATTTGGTAATGCTACTACCACTGCTAAGGTAGTAGATAAGCCATCACCTGCTGAGAAAGATGTTTTCAAAATACCTACAAGAATTATTGATCGTGTTTTGGATAACTACTATGTTGGGGATGGAACTGTCCATCCCGGTGATCATTTACTCTTTATACACGAATTATGCGAGTTGTTCAAGTGTGCAGGTATTACTACAGATCAAGTTAAGAAGAAGTTATTCTCATTATCACTAAAAGGAAGAGATGAGGAATGGTATAAGCTGCTGAAGAATGGTCAAGCTCTGGAATGGGAGGAAATAGTGCCTCTCTTTTACTCAAAGTTTTATCCTCCTAGTGAGATTCATAAATATCGGAATCAAATATACAACTTTTGGCCTCTTGATGGAGAGAGTACAACTCAAGCTTGGGGGAGATTGAAGTTACTAATGCTCAAATGTCCCATTCATGAGCTCCCCAACAATATTATTATCAACAACTTTTATGCAAGGCTCCCTCTACATGACAAGGATTTATTAGATGCTTCTTGTGCTGGATCATTCACTCGCATGGAAGAAGAAGTTAAATGGGACCTTCTAGATAGTATTCAAGACAATGCTGAAGCTTGGGAGAATGACAAAGGTAGAAAGTCAGGTATAAATTATGATTACGAATGTATTGAATCTTTTATGGGAACTGATGACTTTCAAAATATTAAAAATGCTTATGGTCTAGACTCTCAAGCAATTGCTTCTTATTTTAAGGCTTTTGCTTCCTACATTGAAGTGCCTAAAAAGAAGTGGAATAAGTATCATGAACCTTATAAAGATATTGCTAAGAGTGTTCATGCAAGAAATACTGAAGTTTATACTGCTAATCATGTTTTACCTGAACCTTATAATGAGAAAATGCCTTTTCCAGTTAAGGTAAAGGAACATTCTATGATAGCTAGTATGGTTAATGAAAGTATGAATAAAACTGTTGAACCTGATAAACAAATGGTTGATGAGCCTATAGTAGCAAATGTGAAAGACTTTGTCACTAAGTATGAGGAAGAGGGACACACTATCCTTTGTAAGGATACCTCTAATATTGTTTCACAAAGTAGTGTTATGAGAGCTAGTATCCCTGTGTTTTCTGTTAGAATAAGTGATCATTGCTATGATAGTCCTTGTGATAGCTATATTGTTAAGTTTATACATGATACCGAAAGCTACTATGAGAGAGGGAAAAGTGTTCTTATGCATCTCAATAATATCAAGTTTCCCCGTTTTATGCTGAAAGTTTTTATGTTGCACTTCTTTTGCTTTCTAATGCAAGTTGCCTATGGTTTCAACAACTTGTTTGTTTACAAAATCCCCTTGCATAGGAAGTGGGTTAGACTTAAATGTGTGTGTTTTTGCTTCTTAATGCTCTCTTTCACTTCAAATCATATCCCTATGAGAGCTTCCTCAAAATTATCATGCCCATCTTAATGACTATAAAGAAAGAGCTTTATGGGAGACAACCCAATTCGTTTTTTTCTTTCAGTTTGTTTTTGTTTCTTTGAGTCTTGGAAGTTATTACTTCAGTAATAACCGCTCCTTATCTGTTTTTTTTTGGTTTTTATGTCAAGATCAACCTCTAATGAGAGAGATGTAAGATTTGGGGAAGTTGCTGTCCCGAAACAGATTTTTGTGCTTCACCGTAAAAATTCGTGAGAGACCTCTGTCTGTCGGATTGAGGTGTAATTTTTTTTCTTCTTCCCCAGGTTGTTATTTAACTTTCGTTAGTTTTGCACTTTTTTATTTGAGCAACAGAAGATTTTCGAAAAAATTGATCTTTACCTGCTGGTCTGTTTTGACAGATTTTGCCAATCTTGCATTTGCTTCTTTATTCGATTTCCTTTTTGAATTCTTTTTGGGTTTTCGGAAGGAGTTGCTACAGTAGCTTATGTTTTGATGGTTTTCAGTTGAAGTTGGACTCAAAAGGTTTTACCACTTCACTTATACTAATGTTGCTAATAAGAACTGTGTGAAGTTTTGTGTGAAAGAAATTTCTAGGAAGTGGAGATAATGGTGTAACAAGGAAGAGAAAGGTTGTATGACTCGAGTAATAAGTATATGAAGATGAAGATATTGATGATATTCAAGTGATGACTCTGGAAGGATCCACTCAATACCAAATTCAGAGACCTGCAGAGTCCGTTTCCAACTAGGTAACAGTTCTGGTAAGAAAAGATCTGCGAAAATACAATCCAACTATATTGTTGCAGTTTTCAGTCAATAAGGAAAGCTATGAAGCAAAAAAGGGACGGAACCAGAGCCAGGGTGGCCCACACCACACCATGGCGCAGGCCCACCCTTGGCCGCGCCACCAGGTGGTGAGTCTACTCCGGACTCCGCCTCCGACTCGTTTTCTCCCAGTACCTTCCTTTTGATATGAAACTTCATAATATATAACCCCCCGGATCCCCCGAGGTCCATATATCGTGTTCTCGTCATATTTTTGTTTCGATCTGTTTCTGCTAGGACATACTCTTTAAAGGTTTAGAAGCACAATGGTGTCCGCCAAGGATAAAGGGAAGGAACCTATGGAGGAAGACCTCCAAGACCCCGGGAAGGAGAAGGAGATCAAGAGTGAAGGTGAAGAGGAGGCAAAGCACACCGGCACTACCGTTACAAGCATTGGAGTGGTGGCGAACCCTGCCAGGATCAGAAGGACTGCACCGATGCAGACTGGGGGGAAAGCTCCTCGTCACTGTTTAGCACCAAGGACACCTTCTCCGAACACCAAGAGTACCTTCCATACCTTTGCTCATAACCATGCAGGAAAAGAAGACTCCAAGTGGGAAGAATGGAAGAAGAATCACAAGAGCTGGGATCCACAAACTGAGATGATTATGGGCCACATTGAGCATAACTCGGAATTGATTCGCACTCTCACCTTCGAGATTGAGGACCTTGGGAAACTGATCAGAGAGCTCATCGAGAGAATACCACCACCACCAAAGGAGTAATTCGTCATCAGGTTTGGCATCCCCTTGGTTTGTTCCAAGCTTGGGGAGTGTCGCGGTATCATATCACTATCTTCTATCTTTTTACCTTGTTAGTAGAGTCATATCATGAATAGAGGAGTTATTTTGTAGTATGGTTGCATTATTGAAGTGTCCCCTCTCTCGTTAGATATGTATCCCTTGGTGTGAGTTTCCATTATGGAATATTAATGAGAAGTTCTATCATTCACCCTTTTGCATAGCTTATATTAGTTTTCAATTCGTGGTTATATGATTGGTCTTGTTGTTAGTATTGGTAGCACTTTGGGATCATTGAGTTAATTTAGTTGGTTTTCGCAAACCTGGCTCAGTCAGTAGCAACACCCTTTTTGAGAGTTGAAAAGAAAAAGATAGAAGTACTCGAGAAAAATAATAATTTCATCATCTTTCTTTCTTGATTTGCTCATAAGTCTAGTATTCTCTAGTTAAGATCTTTTGTGCTTCCAAGGAAGATTGCATGTTTGTCTTTATCACTTGTATGTTTGTTTGTTTCCCTCAACTCTTGTACTTGCTACCCAGCCGTGCTAGCCAAAAACCTTTACTGAGAGGGAATTCTTCTCGTGCATCCACCTCCTTTAAACCAAAACCTTTGCCATTTGTGTCCACCATACCTAACTAGTAACATTATTGCTGTTCCAAGTAAATTCCTGTTTTTTCTACCTCCCAAATTAAACTTGTTATGTGAAAATTAGTGATTAAAGCTCTCACGAACTTGATGGCACACTTTATTTTCTTGCATTTAATAAACTTGAAGCATTGGGTCCTTCTTTGTTGCATATATGCTTGCACTTTATGAGTTGAAGTTAGCCGAACCATGTATCATGGGGACCGCTTTCAACACTTCATTGGTACTTGTACCTAGTTGATATCATGTTCTTTTGCTTATGGATCCCGGCGGTGTGAAATAAAAGTGGAACTTGTAAGATCATGGAGTTTATATGTGTGTTAGAGAAACGCCTGGGTCGCTAGCCTAAGCCATGCCTAATCATGGTGGAAACTTGCAGCATAACTATAGTGAGCATTCTATGAAGCATCCTCAATAAAAACCTATGCAAATAGCAAATAAAAAGATCGCTGAGATGCTCAATGTCTGCTTGCCTTGTCATTTTGATTATGGGATAGCTCCTGTGTCATGTGCAAGGGGTACCCTATTGGCGGTTCTCAATGATATGCATGTATTTACAATGACAAGAGCTTGCTCGTGACTGAAGTTGAGTAGCATGAGGATCGGTACTCATAAGTAAGATTTCAACTTATAACTTGTCAAGCATATCCTCTTAGTTGTGTCACTTTAACCTTAATCACCTAAAGATGCCTATGATAGGGGCAATGAGAGCTGAAAGCTAGTAAGAATCATAATTTTTGGGAGCTCTTTATGAGACTTTCAATCCCTGCTTCCCTCTGCGAAGGGCCTTTCTTTTACTTTGTAGTTGAGTCAGTAAACCTATTCCCTTCTATCTCAGCAAGTATTTTGAGTTGTTGTGTTTCATTCATTCATATGATGATTTATTCAATCATGTTTCTTATGTTCCTTGCTTTGTGCATTGCTCTTATCTTGATGTTTACTACTTTGAAAGCTTTCATTGAAAAACCAGCTATTTGTGAACTCCAGCAAATTATCAACTATTCTTCGACCAAGAGCTAAGTTTGCCATTACCAATTATGATTCACTTTATGTATCTTTATTGTGTTTCCTTTACTCATTGCAAGTTGAGTTATATAATAGTGAGTTGTCTTCTATTATGATCTATGTATTTGATGAATGTGATGATTCTTGTCCATATCCTTTTATCGACTCTTCACTCCATAAACTTGAGGTCATGTTTATTGAGCTCAGTTTCGCTTGGGGACAAGCGAAGTCTAAGCTTGGGGAGAGTTGATACGTCCATTTTGCATCACTATTCTATATCTTAATTCACTATTATTCATTGATATATTTCGTATTGAGAGGTGATACTTATGTTATTTCATCTATTTTTGCATGGTTGATGACTTTTGGAGCATGGACCGCTGTACTCAGGATTCTGTTGGAAAAGGTGCTGTTTGGAGGCAAAATTCGTGAAGATCAGAAAATCTGGGAAAATATACGGAAAATTCTATTTTTCCAGAAGACTCAAGATGCCAGAAGATGGAGTGGAGGTGGGCCATAGGGGGCCCACACCACCCCATGGCGCGGGCAGGCCTAGGCCGCGCCAAGGAGTGGTGTGGCCACCCTGGCCCACTCCAGCCTCTCCCCTCTGGCGTTTATCTTCCTCCCGAAACCCTAAGACTAGGAGAGCGACCACAGAAAGATTCCGCCGCCTCTGTGGGGCGGAAAACACCGAGAGAAAAAGATCTCTCCAACAGTCAGATTTCTGCCAGAGGAATTCCTTCCCGGAGAGGGGAGATCGTCGCCATCAACACCACCATCAAGCTGGACTTCATCGGGATCATCATCATTATCATCACCACAATCATCACCATCAGCACCCTCATCACCATCTCCATATTGCTGTAACAATTGGTTGAATCTTGCTATAGTTCATAGGGGAAACTTTCCCGGTGTTGATTACTCTTTGTAGTTGATGCTATTGAGTGAACCATTGAATTATTGTTTATGTTCAGATTGTTATACATCATTATTCCATCTCTGATCATGATCCATATGATGTCTTGTGAGTAGTTCATTTTGTTCGTGAGGACACGGGAGAAGTCTTGTTGTTAGTAGTGGAGTTGCGTTGAGAAAGATTCAATAGATTGTTATTTAAGTTGCAGTGTACTTCTTCTAGTGGTGTCATGTGAATGTCGACTACATGACACTTCACCTATATGGGCCTAGGGGAATGCATTGTGTATTTGGCTACTAATCGTAGGGGTTGGCGGAGTGACAGAAACCTGAACCCCCGTTAGGAAACCATTGCACAAGGGACGTAAGGGTCTTAGAGTTTAAAGCTGTGGTTAGGTTTTACCTTAATTACTTTCTTGTACTTACGGATGTTTGCAAGGGGGTTTAATCACAAGTATGTATTAAGTCTTGGATGGGACGGTACATTAGCACAGGTTCACCCACACAACACTTAGCAAGCTAAAGAAGATTAATCGACTATATGAAGCGAAAGCACTTGACAGTCTTCCCATGTGTCCTCGAGAACGTTTGGTCATCTATAGAAATACAACCGGCTTGTCCTTTTCTGCATAAAGGATTGGGCCACTTGCTGCATTCATTCTTACTGTCTTTCATTTACTCGTACTTTGTTTACTTGCTTTATCGAAACCCCCAAAAATCTGTTTGCTAAGTATTTGCAGAGAATTCCTGAATCATACCACTAGCCAGCACCTTCTGCTTCTCGTTGGGTTCGACACTCTTACTTATCAAAAATACTGCGATACACCCCCTATACTTGTGGGTCATCATTCATTAGGTCCTTTCCTAGACGCTACGATTGCTAGAACTATAGCTGGAAATACTGAAACTCCTAATAAAGACACTACTACACCTGTTAGTTCACCTGAGTCTAGTGAAAGTTATGATATTGAAGATGGTTATGTTGAGATGACCGATGAATTTATTAAGGAATGTAAAAACACCCATGATAGGAGCGCTGCTAAGAGTCTCCTTGAGAGGCGTACTATTAGACCCAAATTGTCTCCTATTGCTAAGTTTGCTGCTTCTCCCATAAACATTATAGATGAAGATTATGATTTCTCTCTCGATCTATCTTACATAGCTATTGTCGAGAAAGAACCTTTTTGTGGGACTAAGAATGAAAGTGCGGTAGCACATATGAATGAACTTTCTACCATGAGTGGCTTGTTTTCTGATGATATTAAGATGCGTACTTACTTTGTTGCTAAGATTTTCCCCTTTTCACTAAAAGGAGAAGCTAAAACTTGGTTTAGTAATTTACCTCCTGGATCTATTGGTAGCCCTGATTGCTTGATTAGTACTTTCCTGCAGAAATATTTTCCTCCTAGTGCTAGACATGCTATTTTGTAGGAACTTTTTGATTTTAAACAGGGAGAAAAAGAGATATTGCCCGAATTTTGGGCAAGGTTTTGTGCTTTGATTCATGCACAGGCTGGAAGTCCATTACCTAAGGATGAGCTTCTTGATATATTTTATAATGGACTAACCGAGGAATCTAGGAAATACCTAGATAGTTGTGCTGATTGTGTGTTCAGGAATAGGACTCCTAAGGAAGCTGAGGAATTAATGGCTAAAATAAGTAAGAACTATGAAGATTGGAATCCTCCTGAACCAGCTATACCTGAAGTAATTATACCCGAACCTACTATGCCGGTGCCTATTCCAACATCAAAGAAGAGGGGAGTTATTGAATTAAATGATGAAGTGATGAAGGAAGCTAAGAAATGTCTTAAGGAGAAGGGGATTAAAGCCGCAGATGTCAAGAATTTACCTCCTATAGAAGAATTATGTAAGCCAATTCCCCACTCATCCACTATTGAGGTACACTCTATCCAACACTTTGATGAAGGTGATATCCCTTATTCTAAACCTCCTGATCAATGCTTAGAAGAATTCAATATTTTTATTGTTAAGCAAGATAATTTTAATAAAATGGTGCAAAATCATCTAATGGAAAACACTAGAGCTATTGTTGAGTTGAAAGATATTGTGGAAATAACCTCTAATGATGTTAAACTGATTATTAAACACTTTCAAATGGTTCAAACTCAAATAGATCAGCTCATTAAAGTGCAAAAAGACTTGCTAGTTAATGCTGCTAAAGAAAAACATGCTTATGAAATTAGAACTAAAAGTGGTGCTGCTACCCAGGATCCTCTATATCCTGAGGGGCATCCCAAAAGAATTGAGCAGGATTCTCAACAAGCTGAAAATAGTGGCTCTACTCGTAAGAAAAGGAAAAAGAAACATAAAACTGTTGTAGAACCCTCTGAACCTGCTATAGATCCTAATAGTATATCTGTCTCTGATGCTGAAACTGAAAGTGGTAGTGAAGAAAATGAAGCTCCTAATGAATAAAAAGTTGAAGAAGAACCTGAAACGCACACTAAGAATACTAAATACACTAAAGAAGATTTTGTTGCTAAGAAACATGGTAGTGAAAGAGAGCCTTGGGTCCAAAAACCTATGCCTTTCCCTGATAAGAAACACAAGTCAAAGGAAGATGAACACTATAATAAGTTTTGTGAGTGGATGAAACCTTTATTCTTGCAAATTCTTTTGACTGATGCTATTAAATTGCCTCCTTAATCAAAGTATATGAAGGATATTGTCTTGAATAAAAGGAAGATCCCTACTGAAGAAATTTCTACTTTGCTTGCTAATTATTCCTTTAATGGTAAGGTTCCTAAGAAACTTGGAGACCCAGGGATTCCAACTATCCCTTGCTCTATTAAGAATAGTTATGTTAGAACTGCTTTGTGTGATTTGGTATGTGGAGTTAGTGTTATGCCTTTCTCTCTCTGTAAGAGACTTCAACTTGAAAACCCGATACCAACTGATATATCTTTGCAAATGGCTGATAAATCTACCACTATTCCTGTTGGTATATGTGAGGATGTACCTGTTCAAGTGGCTCATAATTGCTTGATATTAACTGATTTTATTGTGCTTGAAATGCCTGAAGATGATAATATGTCTATTATTCTTGGGAGACCTTTTCTTAATACTGCAGGAGCTATTATTAATTGTAATCAAGGAAAGGTGACCTTCAATGTTAATGACAAGGAACACACTGTCTATTTCCCCAAGAAGATTGAAAGGACTTATGGTTTGAATTCAATTGAACATGTTGGGGCATTCAAGTTGGAGAAATATATTGTCCCATACCAAGAGAAAAATTTGAAACTATTATGATTGGGACCATTGCTATCAAGGTTGAGGTAACATAATCATTAGTGGAATACAAAGTTTTGTCTCATATGAAATTGTTTTGGTAACAAGACCTGATCAACCTTGTTAACAAAAGGATTTTGTTAAACAAAACAATGTATTCACCGTGATTATCCCCGTTTACTTTTATTCTATCCATTTTAGTTTTTGCTTTCGTTTAGTTTTCTTTGTTGTTAGTTGCTTGCATGTTGGAGTGTCTTAGAACTCTTGTAGTTCTAGCCTTGTTTTGTCATTGCATATTTTCAAAAAAAAAATCTGTATGTCAGAAAATCATTCATCTATGCTTGAAAATTGCCCAAAAATAAAGTGTCTCGAAAAATTCCAGAAAATTCATATTAAATTTTTACGTGAAAAAAGGGGGCAGAGGAGTACCTGGGAGGTGCCAGGGGACCCACCAGGCAGGCTCACCACCTGGTGGCGTGGCCTGCCCTAGGTGGCGCCATGCCATGGTGTGGGCCACCCCTATGATGGCTCTATGTATGGCGCCTAGAAAAATGCTGGAGCAATGATGATGTAGAGATCGTTGGGAACCCCAAGAGGAAGGTATGATGAGCACAGCAGCAAGTTTCCCTCAGTTATGAAACCAAGGTTTAATCGAACCAGTAGGAGCAAGGAAACACCCCAAAGGTGTTACTAGCTGAGCTTTGGCAGGGCGCACTACCGGTGCTAGTAGCAACGTGGAGACCTGCACAACCCAACCACAAAATTTGTCCCCAACTTGCGATGAGGTTGTCAATCTCACCGTGTTTTGTGGAAAACAAAGGATTAAACGTACCGAATGGAAAGAAGTAAAAGTTTGCAGAAAGTAAACACAAAGCAGAAACAGTTTATAGCTTGTATGTAAAAGACAAGGACCGGGATCCATAGTTCGTATTTTCCTTAAGATAGATAACATGCTGGGTGAACAAATTACAGCGGGGCAATTGACAAACACCGAGAAAGCAATACATGCATATACTAATCATCTTGACTCCTTTGAGACTTGATTGGGCATTACAACATTATACATAGACCGCCATCCAACTTCATCTATGACTAATAATCCACCTTAAGGTTATCATCCGAACCCCCTCCAGTATTAAGTTGCAAGCAACTGATTATTGCTTTACGAACTGCGTGTAAAGTAAACAATACGATTGTTCTATGAACAAAGGATTGTTGTTTTCTCCCTAGTAGCAACAACACATCTAGTACCTTAGAGATTTCTGTCACTTCCCCAGATTACCAGAGGCATGAACCCACTATCGAGCATAAATACTAACTCTTGGAGTTGCTAGCATCTACTTGGCCAAGATAGCTACTAACAACGGAAAGCATGCAAGATCACAAATAACAAAGACATTATAGAATCAATAATGAATTTGAAATAGCATCTCAATATCCATCGGATCCTCGCAAACACAACATGCAGAATTACAAATAGATGATCTTGATCATGAACGGAGCTCACAAGATCTAGACATGAAAGCACAAAGGAGGAGAACCAGCCATCTAGCTACTACATGGATCCGTAGTCCAAGGATGAACTACTCATGCATCACACCGGAGGCTTGCATGGTGATGAAGAAGGCCTCCAGGGTGAATTCCCCTCCCTGGCAGGGTGCCGGGAAGAGCTTCAGATCCCTCCCGATCTAGGGATGGAGATGACGGCGGCTACAGATTTTTCGTGGATTTTTGATCGGATACTTAGGGTTTTTGTCCCGAGGGCAATATATAGGCGGAAGGAGAGGCCGAGGGGGTGCCGGGAGCGGCCACACTACCCCTGGCACGGGCCAGGCCTGGCCACGCGGCTAGGTAGTGTGGTGGCCCCCTGGCCCCTCTCCGTCTCGTATTCTGGCACTTGATGACATCTAGAAAAATAGGCACTTTGGCTTTTGTCTCGTCTAATTCCGAGAATATTCATTTTCTGACTTTCCTGGAACCAAAAATAGCAGAAAACAGGCAGCTGGCACTGTGGCTCTTGTTAATAGTTTAGTCCAAGAAATCATATGAAAAGTACTCCAAAGTTGGAACAAAACACAAGAAAGTGGAAAAAACCAAGCATGGAACATCAGAAATTATAGATACATTTGCAATGTATCAACATCCCCAAGCTTAACTCCTGCTCATCCTCGAGTAGGTAACTGATAAAAAGAAAGAATAATTTTTGAGGTGACATGCACCATCAAAGACTTGATCAAAGTATTTGCAAAACATTCAAAGCTGGGATCATAGTACTTTAATCATAACATGAAAGACAAAGTTCTAGCAATAAGCAAAGAAACTATGATGCAACATGAAAAGGCACAAACAAAAGATTCATGAATAACAATGCTTTGCAAGACGTTTGTTTTTTTCACATAAAGAAAACATAGCATAAAAGTATTCAGCTTGTCCCTCAATAGAGTAGCAAATATAAATGCATAGGACACCTTTAAAGTTCATAAGAGTGACTAGATACAATAGTTTAAAACAAGCAATATCAAGTTATGCATCAATCAACTAGTCTTGGGACAATGCACAAAGAACTAAGAATGGCCACTATGCTCTCAAAGTAGGTGCATAAAGATAGAAGGTGGAGACTCAATATAATGGTGGAAGAAAAGCCTTTGTAAAAGTAAGTAGGGATTCAAGTCTCATAAACAACTTCCAAAAATTATGGTATTTATAGCTTTCAGCTCTCATTGCCCCTATCATAAGCATCTTGAAGTGATTAAGGTTAAAGTGAACAAACTATGGTCTACATGCTTGACGAAGTATAAGTCAGAAATCTCATGTCCCTTGTATATGAGGGCCGCTCCTCATGCTACTCAAGTTTAGTCACCGGTAAGTTCTTGTCATCGTAAGTACATGTGTATCATAGAGAACCGCCAACGGGGTACCCCTTGCCCGATGATACGGAAGAATCCCCATATCAAAATGACAAGGCAAGTAGACAACGAGCATCTCAGCATTCTTCTTATTTACCATGGGAATATGATGATTTTTTCGCTCTTTCCTCTTTTCATAATATCTATTTTTCTCTTTTCTCTTTTTTTCTCAACATAGGACTCTTTTTTTTATTAGAAGAATGCTTCATAGACAGCTCATTATGGTTACGTTGCAAGTTTCCACCATGTCAGCATGGATTAGACCAGCGGCCCAGGCGTTTCTCTAACACATATACATAACTCCATGGACTTACAAGCTCCCCTTTCATTTCACACCGACGACATCCATATACAAAAGAGCATGATATCAACTAGGTACAAGTACCAAGTGCAATGTTGAAAGCGTTCCCCATGAAAGCATGGTTCTGCTAATCCCCAACAAATAAGTGCAAGCATATACAACATAGACGACACAATGGTTGAAGTTTATTAAGGGCAAGTAAAGTAAAGTGTTCCATCAAGTTCGTGAGAGCTTTAATCACTAGTTTTCTCATAACAAGTTTAATTTGGAAGGTAAACAAAAGCATGAATATACTTGGAATAGCATAAGCTAGTAGGTAGGTATGGTGGACTCTTTGAAATAACTTGGTTTAGGGAGTTGGATGCATGAGTGGAACTCATACTTTGTTGTGGAGGCTAGCAAAAGACTGGGAGCGACAAACTGAGAGAGCAATAATGGTCATAATCATGCAGAGCGACAAACCATCATTGATCAAAGCATAAAGTGATAGTACAAGTTGAAAACTAAAGGATCATAAAGGCTTATGGTGACTTGAGATAGTCATAACATGGTGTGAGCATGCGCCAAGTCAACCCAAATAAAGCATCAAAGGAGAATACCACTATACTATGCTTTAATATGCTAAAACAACGCATGATTCATCCAAGGCACATTAAGCAATCTCAATTGTTTATAACAAGTCATGCTACAACAAACAATGCTAAGCATAAATCCAAAACAATATAAAGAATGGCATGATAAAGCATAGGCCACAATCAAAAACAAGCTCTTTTTACCACATAAGCATGAACTTTCCTACTCTTTTCCAAACCAAACCAAACTATTTGCAAACCAATGGATGAAAGAGCGGGTCCAACCAATTTATTCAGAAAACTAAGCAAACCAAGCAAACGAAAAACCAAAACGAAAACGAAAAAAGAAGACGCTCCAAGAAAAACTCAACTGTGCATGAAACAATAAAAATGAAGCGTTTGGAAGGAACCTGGGATTTTTATTGATGAAGAAGGGGGTGCCTTAGGCATCCACGAACTTTGACGCTTGTACTTCTTGGATATTTCTTGGGGTGACACGCGTGGCATCCCCAAGCTTGAGCATTAGTCCATCCTTCATCTCATTACTCATTCCTTCCATACACCTGAAATTTTTTCCTTAATACAAAACTTCACACAATCTTTATTAGCAACATTAGTGCACTCAAGATAAATAAGTATTAAGATTCAGTTCTAACACCAAATAAACTTCCATTAGAACACTATCTACTGAAGCACTTCCCTCAAAAAGCTCAATTCCCCAAAAGAACTCAAGAAGGAACCAACAAGAAGCAAATGCAGAAAATGGCACAAATCTGTCAAAACAGACCAGCAGGTAAAGACAAATTTTTTCGAAGACCTTCTGTTGCTCAAACAAAAAAGTGTTGAACTAATGAAAGTTAGATAACAACCTGTGGCATAAGCACAAAAATTCACGCCTCAAAAAGACGTCCAGAGATTTTACACGAAATTTTATGGTGAAGCGCATAAATCTGTTTCGGGACAGCAACTTTCCCAATCATTACTTCACTCTCATTAGAGGTTACTCTTGGCACAAAAAGCAAATAAAAAGAATAAGGAGCGGTTATTACTGAAGTAATAACTTCCAAGACTCATCTAAAACTTTTGGGTTATCTCCCAATAAGTACTTTTCTTTAACGCCTTTAAGTTAGGCATAAGAAGCAAAGATAGAATCAAGTGTTCTCAAATGAAGAAGCATTAAGACCAAATTTTGTTTTCATTGGAGAAGCAAAAGAAATCTTTTATCTCTTTTTAGGGAAGTGTTCTATACCTTTCTTGAATGGGAGTTGATATTTAATGGTGCCTTCTTTCATCATTAAGACTCCTCATGGGTTTCTTTTTAGCATTATCATCAACTGGGATATTCAAATAACAATCTTCAAGAGGAGGCAAATCAAGCATATCATAAATCCTTCTAGGCATAATAGAAACACTACTATCGAGATCACATAAAGCTTTGAAATCAAAGTCATTCACTTTCATATTAATGATGGGTTACCAACCATCTTCTTGTTTAATAGGAATAAAAGCTTTATGTTTCATCTTTTCTTCTTTAATCTTTATGAGAGCATCAGTATTGTGTTTTGTAAAAGCCATGTTCATAGCACTAGCATTAGGACTTTTAGCAAGCTTTTGTAGGAACTTAATAACTTCAGAGATATTACAACCATCAAGATAAAAATCAAATTTATCATCTAAAGTAGTAGAACTATTACTAGCCTTAACACTAGTGGTGGAGATAGTAGAAACACTAACGTTTCTAGCAATTTCATCTTCTCTTTCCCACCTAGCATGTAATTCAGCTAATAGTCTAACATTTTCATCAATTCTTACTTGTATAGCATTAGTAGCTGCAAAGGGATTCTCATTAGTTTCAGGTTTAGCAGCCATTTTATTCAAAGAAGATTGAGCTTCAGCCAAAGATGCTATATTTCTTTCAGCATTAGAGAGTTTTTCCTCAATAGTTTTATTGAAGGCAGTTTGTTTACTAATAAACTCTTTAAGCATAACTTCAAGTTCAGAGGGAGCACTCCTATTATTTGTTGTAAGAATTTCCATAAGCATTACCATTGTTGGGAGGATATGGCTTATAATTGTTGTTACCAAAATTGTTGCTATAAGCATTGTTACCAAAATTGTTATTTCTTATGAAATTCACATCAACTTGCTCTTCTTGAGCAACCAAAGAGGCTAAAGGAACATTATTTGGATCAATATGGGCTTTCCCATTAACAAGCATAAACATAATAATATCAATTTTATCACTCAAGGAGGAGGTTTCCTCAACAGAATTTACCTTCTTACCCTATGGAGCTCTCTCAGTATGCCATTCAGAATAATTAACCATCATATTGTCCAGAAGTTTTGTTGCAGCACCCAAAGTAATGGTCATAAAGGTACCTCCAGCAGCAGAGTACAATAGGTTCCTTGAAGAATAGTTCAATCCTGCATAAAAAGTTTGGATGATCATCCAAGCAGTCAGTCCATGAGTGGGACAATTCTTTACCAAAGATTTCATTCTTTCCCAAGCTTGAGCAACATGTTCATTATCAAGTTGTTTAAACTTCATTATTTCACTTCTCATAGATATAATCTTAGCAGGAGGATAGTACTTTCCAATGAAAGCATCTTTGCACTTAGTCCAAGAATCAATACTATTCCTAGTTAAGGAATTCAACCATTCTTTAGCTTTTCCTCTCAAAGAGAAAGGAAACAATTTCAGCTTAATAAAATCACCATCTACATCCCTATGATTTTGCATCTCACAAAGTTCAACAAAGTTATTTAGATGGGAAACAGCATCTTCATTACCAATACCAAAATTTTTTTCTCTCATAACAAGATTGAGCAAAGCAGGTTTTATCTCAAAGAAAGTATCTTTAGGCACAGGAGGAGCAATAGGTGTGTTCATAAAATCATTGTTGTTGGTGCTAGTGAAGTCACACAACTTAGTGTTTTCAAGAGTAGTCATTTTTTGGGGTTTTCAAATAAGAAAGCAAACTAGTAAAACTATTTTTTTTGTGTTTTTGATAAAGAAACAAGCAAACAAAGCAAAAAGAAACTAAGAAAAATAAAAATAATAAAGTAAAGTGATTGGTTATGAGGTACTCCCCTTGTGAAGATGTCCTTGGCTCCCCGGCAACAGCGCCATAAAAATGCTTGATGGCTGATACATTGCAAATGTATCTATAATTTTTGATGTTCCATGCTTGGTTTTATCCACTTTCTTCTGTTTTGTTCCAACTTTGGAGTACTTTTCATATGATTTCTTGGACTAACCTATTAACAAGAGCCACAGTGCCAGCGGCCTGTTTTCTACTATTTTTGGTTCCAGGAAAGTCAGAAAATGAATATTCTCGGAATTGGACGGGACAAAAGCCAAAGTGCCTATTTTTCCGGATGTCATCAAGTGCCAGAATACGAGACGAAGAGGGGTCAGGGGGCCACCACACCACCTGGCCGCGTGGCCAGGCCTGGCCCACGCCAGGGGGTGGTGTGGCCGCTCCCGGCACCCCCTCGGCCTCTCCTTCCACCTATATATTGCCCTCGGGACGAAAACCCTAAGGGCCTGATCAAAAATCCACGAAAGAGTCTATAGCCGCCGTCATCTCCATCCCTAGATTGGGAGGGATCTGAAGCTCTTCCCGGCACCCTGCCGGAGAGGGGAATTCACCCTGGAGGCCTTCTTCATCACCATGCAAGCCTCCGGTGTGATGCGTGAGTAGTTCATCCTTGGACTACGGATCCATGTAGTAGCTAGATGGCTGGTTCTCCTCCTTTGTGCTTTCATGTTTAGATCTTGTGAGCTCCGTTCATGATCAAGATGATCTATTTGTAATTCTACATGTTGTGTTTGCGAGGATCCGATGGATATTGAGATGCTATTTCAGATTGATTATTGATTCTATCATGTCTTTGTTATTTGTGATCTTGCATGCTTTCCGTTGTTAGTAGCTATCTTGGCCAAGTAGATGCTAGCAACTCCAAGAGTTAGTATTTATGCTCGATAGTGGGTTCATGCCTCTGGTAATCTGGGGAAGTGACAGAAATCTCTAAGGTACTAGATGTGCTATTGCTACTAGGGAGAAAACAACAATCCTTTGTTCATAGAACAATCGTATTGTTTACTTTACACGCAGTTCATAAAGCAATAATCAGTTGCTTGCAACTTATACTGGAGGGGGTTCGGATGATAACCTTAAGGTGGATTATTAGTCATAGATGAAGTTGGATGGCGGTCTATGTATAATGTTGTAATGCCCAATCAAGTTTCAAAGGAGTCAAGATGATTAGTATATGCATGTATTGCTTTCTCGATGTTTGTCAATTGCCCCGCTGTTATTTATTCACCCAGCATGTTATCTATCTTAAGGAGAGCCACCTCTAGTGAACTATGAATCCCGGTCCTTGTCTTTTATATTCAATCTATAAACTGTTTCCGCTTTGTGTTTACTTTCTGCAAACTTTTAATTCTTTCCATTCGATACGTTTAATCCTTTGTTTTCCGCAAAACACGGTGAGATTGACAACCTCATCGCAAGTTGGGGACAAAGTTCTGTGGTTGTGTTGTGCAGGTCTCCACGTTGCTACTAGCACCGGTAGTGCGCCCTGCCAAAGCTCAGCTAGTAACACCTTTGGGGTGTTTCCTTGCTCCTACTGGTTCGATTAAACCTTGGTTTCATAACTGAGGGAAACTTGCTGATGTGCTCATCATACCTTCCTCTTGGGGTTCCCAACGATCTCTACATCAACACCGCCATCAAGCATTTTTCTAGGCGCCGTGCATTGAGCCATCAAGCATTTTTCCGGCGCCGTTGCCGTGGAGTCAAGGACATCTTCACAAGGAGAGTCCCTCATAACCAATCTCTTTACTTTGTTATTTTTGTTTTGCTTAGTTTTCTTTTTGCTTTGTTTTGTTACTCAAAAACACAAAAAAATTAGTTTTACTAGTTTGCTTTCTTATTTGAAAACCCAAAAAAATGACTACTCTTGAAAACACTAAGTTGTGTGACTTCACTAGCACCAACAATAATGATTTTATGAGCACTCCTATTGCTCCACCTGTGGCTGAAAATACTTTCTTTGAGATAAAACCTGCTTTGATCAATCTTGTTATGAGAGAATAATTTTCTGGTATTGGTAATGAAGATGCTGCTTCCCATCTAAATAACTTTGTTGAACTTTGTGAGATGCAAAAGCATAGGGATATAGATGGTGATATTATTAAACTGAAATTGTTTCCTTTCTCTTTGAGAGGAAAAGCTAAAGAATGGTTGAATTCCTTAACTAGGAATAGTATTGATTCTTGGACTAAATGCAAAGATGCTTTTATTGCAAAGTACTATCCTCCTGCGAAGATTATATCCATGAGAAGTGAAATAATGAAGTTTAAACAACTTGATAATGAGAATGTTGCTCAAGCTTGAGAAAGAATGATATCTTTGGTAAAGAATTGTCCCACTCATGGACTGACTGCTTGGATGATCATCCAAACTTTTTATGCAGGATTGAACTATTCTTCAAGGAACCTATTGGATTCTGCTGCTGGAGGTACCTTTATGACCATTACTTTGGGTGCTACAACAAAACTTCTTGAAAATATGATGGTTAATTATTCTGAATGGCATACTGAAAGAGCTCCACAAGGTAGGAAGGTAAATTCTGTTGAGGAAACCTCCTCCTTGAGTGATAAGATTGATATTATTATGTCTATGCTTGTTAATGGGAAAGCCCATATTGATCCAAATAATGTTCCTTTGGCTTCTTTAGTTGCTCAAGAAGAGCAAGTTGATGTGAACTTCATAAGAAATAACAATTTTGGCAACAATGCTTATGGTAATAATGCTTATAGGAACAATTTTGGTAACAACAATTATAAGCCATATCCTCCCAACAATGGTAATGCTTATGCAAATTCTTACAACAATAATAACAGTGTTCCCTTTGAACTTGAAGTTATGCTTAAAGAGTTTATTAGTAAACAAACTGCTTTCAATAAAACTATTGAGGAAAAACTCTCTAATGCTAAAAGAAATATAGCATCTTTGGCTGTAGCTCAATCTTCTTTGAATAAAATGGCTGCTAAACCTGAAACTAATGAGAATCCCTTTGCAACTACTAATGCTATACAAGTAAGAATTGATGAAAATATTAGACTATTAGCTGAATTACATGCTAAGTGGGAAAGAGAAGATGAAATTGCTAGAAACATTAGTGTTTCTACTATTACCACCACTAGTGTTGAGGCTAGTAATAGTTCTACTACTCTAGATGATAAACTTGATTTTGATCTTGATGGTTGCAACATCTCTGAAGTTATTAAGTTCCTACAAAAGCTTGCTAAAAGTCCTAATGCTAGTGCTATGAACATGGCCTTCACTAAACACATTACTGATGCTCTCATAAAGATTAAAGTAGAAAAGATGAAACATAAAGCTTCTATTCCTATAAAACAAGAAGATTGTTGGGAACCCATCATTAATATGAAAGTGCATGACTTCGATTTTAAAGCTTTATGTGATCTTGATAGTAGTGTTTCTATTATGCCTAGAAGGATTTATGATATGCTTGATTTGCCTCATCTTGAAGATTGCTATTTGAATGTCCCACTTGATGATAATGCTAAAAAGAAACTCATGGGGAGTCTTAATTATGTTCTTATTATGGTTAACAATTCCTATGTCCCCGTTGATTTCTATGTTTTGGATATTGAATACAATGCTTCTTGTCCTATTACTTTGGGAAGACCTTTTCTTAGAACTATTGGTGCCATCATTGATATGAAAGAAGGCACCATTAAATATCAACTCCCATTCAAGGAAGGTGTAGAACACTTCCCTAAAAAGAGAGAAAAGATTTATTTTGCTTCTCCAATGAAAACAAAATTTGGTCTTAATGCTTCTTCATTTGAGAACACTTGATTCTTTCTTTGCTTCTTATGCCTAACTTAAAGGCGTTAAAGAAAAGTACTTATTGGGAGATAACCCAAAAGTTTTAGATGAGTCTTGGAATTTATTACTTCAGTAATAACCACTCCTTATCCTTTTTATTTGCTTTTTGTGCCAAGAGTAACCTCTAATGAGAGAGAAGTAATGATTGGGAAAGTTGCTGTCCCGAAACATATTTCCGTGCTTCACCGTAAAATTTCGTGTAAAATCTCTGGACGTCTTTTTGAGGCGTGAGTTTTTGTGCTTCTGCCCTAGGTTGTTATCTAACTTTCGTTAGTTCAACACTTTTTGATTTGAGCAACAGAAGGTCTTCGAACAAATTCATCTTTGCCTGCTGGTCTATTTTGACAGATTTCTGCCATTTTCTGCATTTGCTTCTTGTTGGTTCCTTTTTGAGTTCTTTTGGGGAATTGAGCTTTTTGAGGGAATTGCTTCATTAGCTAGTGTTTTAATGAAAGTTTATTTGGTGTTATAACAGAACCTTAAGACATTTTATCTTGAGTGCACTAATGTTGCTAATAAAGATTGTGTGAAGTTTTGTATGAAGGAAAAATTTCAGGTGTATGGAAGGAATGAGTAATGAGATGAAGGATGGACTAAAGCTCAAGCTTGGGGATGCCACACGTGTCACCCCAAGAAATATCCAAGAGGTACAAGCGTCAAAGCTTGGGGATGCCCAAGGCATCCCCTTCTTCATCAATAAAAATTCCAGGTTTCTTCCAAACGCTTCATTTTTATTGTTTCATGCACAGTTGTGTTGTTCTTGGAGCGTCTTCTTTTTCGTTTTCGTTTTGTTTTTTCATTTGCTTTTGTTTGCTTAGTTTTCTGAATAAATTGGTTGGACCACCTCTTTCATACATTGGTTTGCAAATAGTTTGGTTTGGTTTGGAAAAGAGTAGGAAAGTTCATACTTATGTGGTAAAAAGAGCTTGTTTTTGACTGTGGGCTATGCTCTGTCATGCCATGCTTGATATTGTTTTGGCTTTATGCTTAGTATTCTTTGCTGTAGCATGACTTGTTATAAACAATTGAGATTGCTTAATGTGCCTTGGATGAATCATGCGTTGTTTTAGCATATTAAAGCATAGTATAGTGGTATTCTCCTTTGATGCTTTATTTGGGTTGACTTGGCACATGCTCACACCATGTTATGACTATCTCAAGTCACCATAGCCTTTATGATCCTTTAGTTTTCAACTTGTAGTATCACTTTATGCTTTGATCAATGATGTTTTGTCGCTCTGCATGATTATGGCCATTATTGCTCTCTTAGTTTGTCGCTCCCAGTCTTTTGCTAGCCTCCACAACCAAGTATGAGTTCCACTCATGCATCCAACTCCCTAAACCAAGTTATTTCAAAGAGTCCACCATACCTACCTACTAGCTTATGCTATTCCAAGTATATTCATGCTTTTGTTTACCTTCCAAATTAAACTTGTTATGATAAAACTAGTGATTAAAGCTCTCACGAACTTGATGGCACACTTTACTTTACTTGCGCTTAATAAACTTCAACCATTGTGTCGTCTATGTTATATATGCTTGCACTTATTTGTTGGGGATTAGCAGAACCATGCTTTCATGGGGAACGCTTTCAACATTGCACTTGGTACTTGTACCTAGTTGATATCATGCTCTTTTGTATATGGATGTCGTCGGTGTGAAATGAAAGGGGACCTTGTAAGTCCATGGAGTTATGTATATGTGTTAGAGAAACGCCTAGGCCGCTGGTCTAATCCATGCTGACATGGTGGAAACCTGCAGCGTAACCATAATGAGCTGTCTATGAAGCATTCTTCTAATAAAAAAAAGAGTCCTATGTTGAGAAAAAAATAGAAAAGAGTAAAAAGAGATACTATGAAAAGAGGAAAGAGAGAAAAAAGAACCATATTCCCATGGTAAATAAGAAGAATTCTGAGATGCTCGTTGTCTGCTTGCCTTGTCATTTTGATATGGGGATTCTTCCGTATCATCGGGCAAGGGGTACCCTGTTGGCGGTTCTCTATGATACACATGTACTTACAATGACAAGAACTTACCGGTGACTAAACTTGAGTAGCATGAGGAGCGGCCCTCATATACAAGGGACATGAGATTTCTAACTTATACTTCGTCAAGCATGTACACCATAGTTTGTTCACTTTAACCTTAATCACTTCAAGATGCTTATGATAGGGGCAATGAGAGCTGAAAGCTATAAGTACCATAATTTTTGGAAGCTCTTTATGAGACTTGAATCCCTACATCTTTTTACAAAGGCCTTTCTTCCACCATTATATTGAGTCTCCACCTTCTATCTTTATGCACTTACTTTGAGAGCATAGTGGCCATTCTTAGTTCTATGTGCATTGTCCCAAGACTAGTTGATTGATACATAACTTGATATTGCTTGTTTTAAACTATTGTATCTAGTCACCCTTATGAACTTTGAAGGTGTCATATGCATTTATATTTGCTACTCTATTGAGGGACAAGCTGAATACTATTATGCTATGTTTTCTTTATGTGAAACAAACAAACGTCTTGCAAAGCATTGTTATTCATGAATCTTTTGTTTGTGCCTTTTTATATTGCATCATAGTTTCTTTGCTTATTGCTAGAACTTTGTCTTTCATGTTATGATTGAAGTACTATGATCCCAGCTTTGAATGTTTTACAAATACTTTGATCAAGTCTTTGATGGTGCATGTCACCTCAAAAATTATTCTTTCTTTTTATCACTTACCTACTCGAGGACGAGCAGGATTTAATCTTGGGGATGTTGATACATTGCAAATGTATCTATAATTTTTGATGTTCCATGCTTGGTTTTATCCACTTTCTTGTGTTTTGTTCCAACTTTGGAGTACTTTTCATATGATTTCTTGGACTAACCTATTAACAAGAGCCATAGTGCCAGCTGCCTGTTTTCTGCTGTTTTTGGTTCGAGGAAAGTCAGAAAATGAATATTCTCGGAATTAGACGGGACAAAAGCCAAAGTGCCTATTTTTCCGGATGTCATCAAGTGCTAGAATACGAGACGGAGAGGGGCCAGGGGGCCACTACACCACCTGGCCGCGCGGCCAGGCCTGGCCCGTGCTAGGGGTGGTGTGCCCGCTCCCGACACCCCCTCGGCCTCTCCTTCTGCCTATATATTGCCCTCGGGACAAAAACCCTAAGGGCCCGATCAAAAATCCACGAAAGAGTCTGTAGCCGCCATCATCTCCATCCCTAGATCGGGAGGGATCTGAAGCTCTTCCCGGCACCCTGCCGGAGCGGGGAATTCACCCTTGAGGCCTTCTTCATCACCATGCAATCCTCCGGTGTGATGCGTGAGTAGTTCATCCTTGGACTACGGATCCATGTAGTCGCTAGATGCCTGGTTCTCCTCCTTTGTGCTTTCATGTTTAGATCTTGTGAGCTCCGTTCATGATCAAGATGATCTATTTGTAATTCTACATGTTGTGTTTGCGAGGATCCGATGGATATTGAGATGCTATTTCAAATTCATTATTGATTCTATCATGTCTTTGTTATTTGTGATCTTGCATGCTTTCCGTTGTTAGTAGCTATCTTGGCCAAGTAGATGCTAGCAACTCCAAGAGTTAGTATTTATGCTCGATAGTGGGTTCATGCCTCTAGGGAAGTGACAGAAATCTCTAAGGTACTAGATGTGCTGTTGCTACTAGGGAGAAAACAACAATCCTTTGTTCATAGAACAATCGTATTGTTTACTTTAGACGCAGTTCATAAAGCAATAATCTATTGCTCGCAACTTAATACTGGAGGGGGTTCGGATGATAACCTGAAGGTGGATTATTAGTCATAGATGCAGTTGGATGGCGGTCTATGTATAATGTTGTAATGCCCAATCAAGTCTCAAAGGAGTCAAGATGATTAGTATATGCATGTATTGCTTTCTCGATGTTTGTCAATTGCCCCGCTGTAATTTGTTCACCCAGCATGTTATCTATCTTAAGGAGAGCCACCTCTAGTGAACTATGGATCCCGGTCCTTGTCTTTTATATTCAATCTATAAACTGTTTCTGCTTTGTGTTTACTTTCTGCAAACTTTTACTTCTTTCCATTCGATACGTTTAATCCTTTGTTTTCCGCAAAACACGGTGAGATTGACAAACTCATCGCAAATTGGGGACAAAGTTCTGTGGTTGTGTTGTGCAGGTCTCCATGTTGCTACTAGCACCGGTAGTGCGCCCTGCCAAAGCTCAGCTAGTAACACCTTTGGGGTGTTTCCTTGCTCCTATTGGTTTGATTAAACCTTGGTTTTATAACTGAGGGAAACTTGTTGCTGTGCTCATCATACCTTCCTCTTGGGGTTCCCAACGAGCTCTACATCAACACCGCCATCAAGCACTTTTCTAGTCGCCGTGCATTGAGCCATCAATGTTTATGTGTATGGCGCCCAGTAAAATGCTGGAGCAATGACTAATAATCCACCATTTTTCTGGGCGCTGTGCATTGAGCCATCAATGGCTCTGTGTATGGCGCCCAGAAAAATGCAGGGCAATTGACAAACACCGAGAAAGAAATACATGCATATACTAATCATCTTGACTCCTTTGAGACTTGATTGGGCATTACAACATTATACATAGACCGCCATCCAACTTCATCTATGACTAATAATCCACCTTCAGGTTATCATCCGAACCCCCTCCAGTATTAAGTTGCAAGCAACAGATTATTGCTTTACGAACTGCGTGTAAAGTAAACAATACGATTGTTCTATGAACAAAGGATTGTTGTTTTCTCCCTAGTAGCAACAACACATCTAGTACCTTAGAGATTTCTGTCACTTCCCCAGATTACCGGAGGCATGAACCCACTATCGAGCATAAATACTAACTCTTGGAGTTGCTAGCATCTACTTGGCCAAGATAGCTACTAACAACGGGAAGCATGCAAGATCACAAATAACAAAGACATGATAGAATCAATAATGAATTTGAAATAGAATCTCAATATCCATCGGATCCTCGCAAACACAACATGCAGAATTACAAATAGATGATCTTGATCATGAACGGAGCTCACAAGATCTAGACATGAAAGCACAAAGGAGGAGAACCAGCCATCTAGCTACTACATGGATCCGTAGTCCAACGATGAACTACTCATGCATCACACCGGAGGCTTGCATGGTGATGAAGAAGGCCTCTAGGGTGAATTCCCCTCCCTGGCAGGGTGCCAGGAAGAGCTTCAGATCCCTCCTGATCTAGGGATGGAGATGACGGCGGCTACAGATTTTTCATGGATTTTTGATCGGATACTTAGGGTTTTTGTCCCGAGGGCAATATATAGGCGGAAGGAGAGGCCGAGGGGGTGCCGGGAGCGGCCACACCACCCCCTGGCACGGGCCAGGCCTGGCCACGCGGCCAGGTGGTGTGGTGGCCCCCTGGCCCCTCTCCATCTCGTATTCTGGCACTTGATGACATCGGGAAAAATAGGCACTTTGGCTTTTGTCCCGTCCAATTCCGAGAATATTCATTTTCTGACTTTCCTCGAACCAACAATAGCAGAAAACAGACAGCTAGCACTGTGGTTCGTGTTAATAGGTTAGTCCAAGAAATCATATGAAAAGTACTCCAAAGTTGGAACAAAACACAAGAAAGTGGAAAAAACCAAGCATGGAACATCAAAAATTATAGATACATTTGCAATGTATCACCCTGGCCCTCCACTAACTCTCTCACCTGCCACTTTCTTCTCTCTCCCGAGTAAGCTCCAGTTCATTGCTCAAAATCGCGTTCTTGCTGTGCTTGCTCTTGATTTTTTCGATGTCCTTGCTTAGCCCATCTTTGTTGCTGAAATTTGGAGCACTTGTTCCTTAGTATGTGACTCCTCCCCTTGTCCAAGTAGATTTGTGTTTAGTGGATTATATCTTGAGTATTTTGCTGCTGTAGGTGACAGGTTATGAGAGCTTGTAAGATTGTTTGATGCTTAGAGATATAGTTTTGATGCATGTTTAGGCCTCTTACAAGTCCCTATGAGTAGTATCCTTATTATATTCACTTTGCAATCACTTGTTTAATAGGTGTTTAAATTTCAGAATAGAAGATGAATGAGCATCAACTAAACCAACATGAACTATGGGTGCCTAAGGTCATGAAGGTGCACCAGGAGTAGGAAGTTTTTCCTTCCATTTATCCATGTTTTGAGTTCATGAGAGCTGCGGGAACTCTCCAAGATTTCCACACTTTGGTTACTAATGCAGGGTTAGAGCACTTTTTGGAAGATGAGCCTTGTCAATTTGTGAAGCAAACCATGTCTGTGGTGCAGGACTTTTGATTTAGTCACTCTTTGCCTAACCCCATGGTCCACTACAAAATTTACAATATTGCTGTCAACCTTTCTCTCGATGACTTTTGTGCAGCTATTAAGGTACCTCAATGGGGATCATGTAGAAGGATTAAGGAGCGACCTGAACCACTCATGGATTTATACGCAGAAATTTGCCAAGGGAGCAGCTTCTCGAAGGAGAGTGGAAAAATCCGTAACATTCATCTTCGCTCCATTCGCTACTTTGCCTACTTTATTGCCAAGTGTGTTCTTGCTAGGAAAACTGCCAATAAGTTATCTTCATATGATCTAGCATTTATCTCTGCTGCTCTTAAACGAGATAGGTCTTACAACTTAGGTGCTTTGATAGCTTTCCGTCTTGATGCTAACCGTGATAAAGGTGGAATTTATGGAGGCCTCATTGCTTCTCGTTTACTAGCATTGCATGGTTTAGTGCCTCATCATCTAGACCTACAGTTTCCCATAGAAAGGCTTGATCTTAATTCCATGATACAACATAAATTTGTTTCCTCGTGGGCTAGTTTGAATGAGTTGTCTTATGAAATAACCTTTCTCAAAGCTAGTTGGAGAAAGAGCAAGTCCGAGCGTGTTGTTCTTTTGCCTACACCTGTTTTGTTTAACCTTGATAACAGGGAAGGATGGTCCCTCACTGAGGAGGAGCTTGACACGTACTTGGGAGAGCTCTCCCAACAGGAGCAGGACACTAGAAGGGAGGTCACGGATGATTCGGTCCAGCCCTCGAATGAGGGGGAGTCTTCATATCAGCAGCTTGCTTATGATTGGGGACCTTCTTCTTCTTCCCATGGGCCCAACTATGACCATTCTTATCATGATCCTCCTGCTTGGAACCCTTACCCGTATCTGGATTGATACCCACTTAGGCTAAAAGCCTAAGCTTGGGGGGAGGTACGCCGACATCGCACTCATCTCCTTATCATGTTGCATCGGTACTTTGTATATTCATGTTTTCTTTTCTTTTTAGCTTCCGTTCTTTCTTTGCTTTTGCTTTCTAAAAACACAAAAAGACCAAAAATATTTCTGTTGTTTCTCTTTGGTTTGCTTCTTCTTCTTCTTTTCGCCTTGGTTTGTTTTTCCCTCTTTGCTTTGTTTGAACTATTCGAAAAACCCAAAAACATTTTGCTTTGCTTGCTTTTCCTTTTTGGTTCTTGTTTTAAAAATCAAAAACAACAAAAATATTTGTCGTTCTTCTTTGGTTTTGTGAGTTTGCTACAGGGTTCAGTAGTCCTCAGTGGATATTGCTTTCATATTATTATTCAAGACACACAAGTGAAGAGCAATAATGAGGATTAATGACAACTTGAGGCATGGTAAAAGGCTGGTAACAAACTCTACTTGTTTTCATTTTTGTACATATACTCATCATTGTGGGCATGCTTAGCCTGTTCGTGTAGGGTGTATGTTATCTTTGGATGCTTAGTAGTTCTTGCTTCCGTATGATTAGTTCCAGCTTGCTAATAGTTTGTAGCATGTCATATGAATATTTGCTTGCATTACTCTATTCATAACTTGGCATGACACCGTGGTAGCCTCCTCTGAATGTTTCATTTGAATTGAGTTGGCACATGCTCACGCATGCACATGACTGAAATAATCCGTTAAGCCTCGATGAATTATTTTGCCTTGAGGATCTTGAATCTCTTTCATGCCATGTTTAGTCCTGTTTTGTTCCAAGAATGATTATGACAGCTATTGCTCTCTCGTTTGTCGCTCCCTTACTATTGCTAGCCTTCACTTACATTGAGTATGTTTTACTCAAGTTTCCAACTCCCTAAACCAAATATTTCCGAAGTGTCCACCATACCTACCTATTGGCATCATTTGCTACTTCCGTGCATATTCAATATTCTCTCTCGTTTGGAGTTTCAAGATTTTTAATCACTGATGGTGGTTCTCATTTTATGAAAGGAACTTTCAGGAAAATTCTCAGCAAATATGGAGTAACTCACCGCGTTGCTTCACCATATCATGCTCAAACAAGTGGTCAAGTGGAACTCTCTAATAGAGAATTAAATACCATACTCGATAGGATGGTGGACAAATCAAGAAAAGATTGGTCATACAAGTTAAATGACACTCTATGGGCATACCGTACATCATTTAAAAATCCAAAGGGTATGACACCTTATAATATGGTGTACGGTAAGGCATGCCATTTACCTTTAGAATTGGAACACAAAGCTTTTTGCACAATCAAGAACTTAAATTTTGATCTTAAAGCAGGAGGAGAAAAATGTTTATTAGATATAATGCTTTAGATGAGTTTAGAAGTGAGGCCTATGAGAATGCTAGGTAGTTTAAGGAACAAGTGAAAAGATGGCATGATAGAAAAATAGAGAATAAGACCTTTAAAAGTGGAGAAAAAGTTTTGCTCTATAATTCTCGTCTTAAGTTGTTTCTAGGGAAGCTCAGATCAAAGTGGGAAGACCCATATATAGTTGAAGAAGCTTATTCATCAGGAGCAGTGAAGCTCCAGGGAAAACACCCTCTCTTTCATGGGTGGTAAATGGACAACGCTTGAAGCATTATCGAGTAAAAGAAGATATAAGTGCAGTCACCATAGAAGTGATCACCCGGGAAGAAGTGATTAAGCAAATATATACAAGGAATAACAACTACAAGAAGAATGGACTTGAGACGGAATGAGAAACACTATGGTCAAGCTATTGACCATAAAAGAGCGCCTCATGGGAGGCAACCCATGTAAAGTAAAGGTTTGAGTGAATTTTTAAATTTTTATTTAAAGTTTTATTTGAGCATTGTGTTAAATAAGGAACATTTGATGCTCTAGCGAAGAAGAAGGAAGATTGATAACGCCAAAATTGGTCAAAAATTTAAGTTGTCATTTTTCTGTCAAAACTTGATATTTCGTTAAGTTTCAGATTAATAAAGAATCCTTGGATAAGTAGGAAAATTTTGGTGGATCCAGAGGGTTTAACGACCAGCTATACGGCGGGAATAAAAGTTCCAGCCATATAGCTACGGTCGTATAGTTGTTTCGACATTTCTCCTTCCGTCCATGAAAGGTACTGATAGTTTAACGATCAACTATATGACGGGATTAAAATTCCGCCCGTATAGTTGTCGTCATATAGATATTGATGCTTTTGACAAAACTATTTTCCGGGTACTGATAGTTTAACGACCAACTATACGGCGGGAATAAAAATTCCGCCCGTATAGCTATGGTCGTATAGATATCAACCCTTCTCCAAAAAAATTTATTCTGAGTATCGATGGTTTAACGACCAACTATAAGGCAGGAATAAAAATTCCAGCCCGTATAGTTCCGGCCGTATAGTTGGTCCCACCGTAGATGTAATCTATAGTCGGTTCATAACTATACAGCAGGATCTATACGGGCCGTGCCCGTATAGTTGCTCATTACGAAAGGCGGCTAGGGTTTTTGACCTCCCCTTTTAAAGCTGATCGCATCTAACCATTTTCATTAAGTTTTCATAGAGCTACAGCCTCCAGCCTCGAAAAATCCTTGCCATCCCTATACAAGCCCCTCTAACAACATCCGTACAGCGAAGCCATGCAGCCCTTCCATGTCAACAATATCTGGAGGAAGAAAGAAGAGAAGCCCGTCAAGAGGATCGAAGAAGTAGAACCTAAAGGATCATCATCATCATCTAGCCTGGAGATCAAGCCTCTCCCAAATTGGGAGGACATGTTCCCACAAAGGATGGAGATGATGAGGCAAGCGGAGTAGGGAAAGAGCAAGGATGAGTATCTCCCTAATCCCTATCGTCACAACATAGGATCCTATTGTAAACCTCCTCTTGGTCCATCACCTCTAAAACCTAAGAAGGTGCGGCAATATGAGATTCATGATAAGATCTATGAGTTGGAAAAAGCTTCAAAGGCATGTGTTGAAATAATTGGAGAAGGGATTGACTCCTACTGGATGATGAGCAAAGACCTTGAGAAAAAGATCGATGACATCGATGGTAGAGTTGGTTTCCTGATTAAAACCATTTTTGAGTTGATAGATGATAAGAAATTCCTCCAGGAGAAAATTTTGAAGCTTCAATATGACATGGCCGAGCTCAGCATTCGCCTCGCAAGCATGGCTAAGGTTTACAACATAGAGGAAGAAAGCAATACTCTTCCTACCCAGGAGAAGGAATATGTACCAATAAGGAGTTATTTGATCCCGCCTGGCTTGACTCCAAGCTTTGGGGAGATCTTTAAAGACCTTGTAATCTATCTTATAAGTTTTATATTACTATTTTAGTTTTGTATTAGTTCGAGTTTAGAAATAAAGTTGATTCATTTAAATTTCTGATGACCCACAAGTATAGGGGTGTATCGTAGTACTTTCGAGGGAAGTGAAACCCAATTTATTGATTCGACACAAGAGGAGCCAAAGAATATTTATAAGCCTTAACAACTGAGTTGTCAATTCAGCTGCACCTGGAAACAATCTTGCTCACAGCAGTTTATCAGTAGAAACAGTTTTGTAGTAGCAATAGTAAAATAATAGCAGTAGTAAAAGTAAAGAGAGTAGTAACAATTGCAGTAAACAGTAGGATTAAAGCGCGGTAGGCACAAGGATGGATGGACGGGCGTTGCATGGACAAGACAATTCATATAGCAATCAGAACATAGGGCATTTGCAGATAAATAAGATAAAACATCCAAGTACTAAATAATCCTAGGCATGTGTTCCATATATAGTCATACGTGCTCGCAATGAGAACTTGCACAACATCTTTTGTCCTGCCAGCCCGTTTGCAGCGGGGCCTCAAGGGAACTACTAGAAATTAAGGTGCTCCTTTTAATAGAGCACCGGAGCAAAGCATTAACACTCCATGAACACATGTGATCCTCACATCAAAGCCATTCCCTCCGGTTATCCCAATTTCTGTCACTTCGGGGCCTTTGGTTCCGGACAACAACGTGTGTATACAACTTGCAGGTAAGACCATAAACAATACTATCATAATGAACCAATAACATGTTCAGATCTGAAATCATGGCACTCGGGCCCTAGTGACAAGCATTAAGCATAACAAGTTGCAACAAAGTCAAAAAGCACTAATAAAAGATACTAGGCACCATGCCCTAACAATCCGATGCCATTACATGAACGATCTCATCCAATCCCTACCATCCCCATAGCCTACATTGGGGGATTACTCACTCATAGATGGGGGAAACATGGATGGTCGATGGAGAAGCAATGGTGATGATGATGGAGATGATCTCCTCCAATTCCCTATCCCGGCAGAGTGCAAGAATGGAGTTTCTGGTTCCGAATCGCCAAATCTGGTGGTGGCGGCACAGCGGAATTCTTTCTGGAAAAACGTCGAACCCCCCCTTGGTTTTTAGGTCAAGAGGCAACTTATAGGCGAAGAGGGAGGCCGAGGGGGTGCCTGGGGCGACCAGACCACCCCCTGGCGCGGCGAGGCCTAGCCCGCATGGCCAGGTGGTGTGGCTAGACCCCAGCCCCTCTCCATCTTGTATTCTGGCTCCTTGAGTCTTCTGGTGAAATATGATTTTTGGCATATTTTCTGGGATTTTTCCTGATAGTTGATTTTCTGCACAAAACTAGATACCAAGGTAATTCTGCCGAAAACAGCATCAGTCTGTGTTAGTTGTATCCAAATCACACAAATTTAGAGGAAAAACAACAGCAAAAGTGTTCGGGAAAGTAGATACGTTTTGGACGTATCAACTCCCCCAAGCTTAGCTTATTGCTTGTCCTCAAGCAATTCAGTTGAAAACTGAGTGCGATAAAAGAAACTTTCACGAACATATTTGCTTCATAAGATGTATATATTCTCAGCATGTGATCACAATAGAGAGTATGCAACTAAGTTTACTTACAAGTCATTGCAAGCTATGAAGAGATTCCAACTCAAAAATAATAAATAACATGAAACATGAACATAAGCAACATTGCAATGCTCATAACAAGGTATGATAGAGTGGTATCTCGCTTGCCTTTGATTGTAGAGCAAACATAAATGCCAAGGCACCTCTGAAGTTCAGGTGAAGACTAGAAGTAAAGATATCAAAGATACAAGCATCAAAGTCATAACATAATTAATCCAGTTTTGAGACAAGCACATAATACTAAGAATGACAACTATGCTCCCAAGAAAGTGCTCATTGAAGACTCAACAAAGAAATGAAAAGGTTTTGAATAGTTTGAAAGGCTTCCAAATGCTGAAAGTATGGTACTCATTAGCTTTGAGCTCTCATTGCCCCTATCATAAGCATCTTTGAATGGTTAAAGTTAAAGTGACATAACTAAGAGGATATGCTTGACAAGTTATAAGTTGAAATCTCATGCCCCTTACTTACGAGTACCGGACCTCATGCTACTCAACTTCAGTCACAAGTAAGCTCTTGTCATTGTAAGTACATATGTATCATACAGAACCGCCAAAGGGGTACCCCTTGCACATGATACAGGAGCTATCCCATAATCAAAATGACAAGGCAAGCAGACAATGAGCATCTCAATGATCTTTTTATTTGCTATTTGCATAGGTTTTTATTGAGGATGCTTCATAGAATGCTCATTATGGTTATGCTGCAAGTTTCCACCATGATTAGGCATGGCTTAGGCTAGCGGCCCAGGCGTTTCTCTAACACATATATAGACTCCATGATCTCACAAGTTCCCCTTTTATTTCACACCACCAGGATCCATAAGCAAAAGAATCATGATATCAACGAGGTACAAAGTACCAGTGCAATGTTGAAAGCATTCCCCATGATACATGGTTCTGCTAACTTCAACTTATAAAGCGCAAGCATATACGCAAGAAAGATGGACGCAATGGTTCAAGATTATTAAGTGCAAGAAAGTAAAGTGTGCCATCAAGTTCGTGAGAGCTTTACTAACTAACTTTCTTATAACAAGCAAACATTTTATTCGGAAGAAAACAAGGCATAATAAGCATGCACGGAATAGCAAATGATGCTAATAGGTAGGTATGGTGGACACTTTTGGCAATATTTGGTTTTAGGGAGTTGGAAACACGAGTAAAGCTTATACTCAGTGCAGGTGAAGGCTAGCAATAATAAGGGAGCGACAAACGAGAGAGCAATAACTGTCATAATCATGCTTGCAACAAAACATGACTAATCATGGCATGAAAGTGATTCATGACCCCTGAGGCAAAATAATTCATCGAGGCTTAACTGATTATTGTTTCAGTCATATGCATGCATGAGCATGTGCCAAGTCAATTCAAGTGAAACATTCAGAGGAGGATACCACGGTGTCATACCAAGTTATGAATAGAGCAATGCAAGCAAACATTCATATGACATGCTATAAATTATTAGCGAGCTGGATCTAATCATAAGGAAACAAGAACTACTAAGCATCCATAAATAACATACACCCTACATGAACAGGCTAAGCATGACCACAATGATGATTATATGTACAAAAATGAAAACAAATAGAGTTCTTTTCTAGCCTCTTACCACACCTCAAGTTGTCATTAATCCATTAATCCTCATTATTTCCCTTCACTTGTGTAGGTTGAATAATAACATAAAACCAAATTCCACTGAGGACTGCTGAACTCTGCAACAAACTCACAAAACCAAAGAAGAACAACAAATATTTTTGGTGTTTTCGATTATAAACAAGAACCAAAAGGAAGAAGAAGCAAAGCAAAATCTTTTTGGGGTTTTCGAATAATTCAAACAAAGCAAAAAGGAAAAGGCAAACCAAGGCAAAAGAAGAAGAAGCAAACAAAGAGAAACAACAGAAATATTTTTGGTCTTTTTGTGTTTTAGAAAGCAAAAGCAAAAAGAGAACGAAAACTAAAAAGAGCACGAAACATGAATATACAAAGTACCGACAAAACATGATATGGAGATGAGTGTGATGTCGGTGTACCTCCCCGAATCTTAGGCTTTTGGCCTAAGTGGGTATCAATCCAAATACGAGTAAGGGTTCCAAGAAGGCGGGTCATTGTAAGAATGATCATGATTAGGCCCTTGGGAAGAAGAAGAAACTCCCCAATCATAGGTAGGCTGCTGATATGAAGATTCCCCTCATTCAAGGGTTGGAACGAATCATCTGTAACCTCCCTTCTAGTATCCTGCTCCTGTTGGGAGAGCTCTCCCACGTACGTATCAAGCTCCTCCTCAGTGAGTGACCATCCTATCCTGGTATCAAGGTTAAACAAAACAGGTGCAGGTAACAGAACAAATCGCTCGGTCTTATTCCTTCTCCAACCAGCCTTGAGAAAGGTTATTTCATAAGACAACTCACTCAAATTAGCCCAAGAAGAAACAAATTTATGTTGTATCATGGAATTAAGATCAAGCCTTTCTATGGGAAACTGTAGGTCTAGATGATGGGGCACTAAACCATGCAAAGCTAATAAACGAGAGGCAATGAGGCATCCACAAATTCCACCTTTCTCGCGGTTAGCAGCAAGACGGAAAGCTAATCAAGGCACCCAAGTTATAAGTCCTATCTCGTTTTAAAGCAGCTGAGATGAATGCTAGATCATATGAGGACAACTTATTAGCAGTTTTCCTAGCGAGAACACACTTGGCAATAAAGTAAGAAAAGTAGTGAATAGACGGGAGATGAATGTTACGGATTTTCCCACTCTCCTTTGAGAAGCTGCTCCCTTGGCAAATCTCCGCGTACAAGTCCATGAGTAGTGCAGGTCGCTCTTTAATCCTTCCACGTGATCCCCACTGAGGTACCTTAATAGCTGCACAAAAGTCATCAAGAGGAAGGTCGACAGCTATATTGTAAATTTTGTAGTGGACCATGGGGTTAGGAAAAGAGTAACTAAATCGAAAGTCCTGCACTACAGACATAGTTAGTTTCACAAATTGACAAGGTTCATCCTCCACAAAGTGCTCCAATCCTGCATTAACAACCAAAGTATGGAAATCCTGGGAAGTTCCTACAACCCTCATGAACTCGAAGCATGGATAGATGGAAGGAAAAACTTCCTCCTCTCGGTGAACCTTCATAACCTCAGGCACCCTCAGTTCATGTTGGTTGAGTTGATGCTCATTCATCTTCTATTCTGAAATTTAAACATCCATTACACAAGTGATTTGAAAGTGAATATATAATGAAGAGCACTACTCATAGGGACTTGTAAGAGGCCTAAACATGTATCAAAACAATATCTCTAAGCATTGAACAAACTTACAAGCTCTCATAACCTGTCACCTACAGCAACAAAATACTCAAGATATAAACCACTAAACACAAATCTACTTGGACAAGCGGAGGAGTCACATACCGGAGAACAAATGCTCCAAATTTCAGCAGCAAAGATGGGCTGAGCAAGGAGATCAAAAAATCATGGGCAAGAACAGCAAGAACACGATTTCGATCAAGGAACTGATGTTTTCTCGGAAGAGAGAAGAAAGTGGGAAGTGAGAGAGTGAGTGGAGGGTCAAGGTGGCCCACACCATGGCCAGGCGCGCCCCTGGGCTGGTCGCGCCACCAGGTGGTGTGCCTGCCTAGTGGGCCCCCCTAGTACTCTCCAGGCACTCCTCTGCCCCTTTTTTCACGTAAAAATTTAATATGAATTTTTTGAATTTTTCGAGACACTTTATTTTTGAGCATTTTTCAGGTATAGATGAATGATTTTCTGACAGAAAAAAGTTTCTGGAATGATGCAATGACAAAACAAAGCTAAACTTCAGAAGTTCTAAGACACTCTAAAATGCAAGCAACTAACAATAGAAAAGTAAATAAACGGAAGAAAAAACTAAAATGGATAGAATAAAAGTAAACAAAAATAATCATGGTGAAAACATTGTGTTGTTAATTGAAATCCTTTTGTTAACAAGGTTGATCAGGTCTTGTTACCAAAACAATTCTATATGAAACAAAACTTTGTATTCCACTAATGATTATGTTACCTCAACCTTGATAGCAATGGTCTCAATCATAATAGTTTCATATTTTTCTCTTGGTATGGGACAATATATTTCTCCAACTTGAATGCCCTCAACATGTTCAATTGAATTCAAACCATAAGTCCTATCAATCTTCTTGGGGAAATAGACAGTATGCTCCTTGTCATTAACATTGAAAGTCACCTTTCCTTGATTACAATTAATAACAGCTCCTGCAGTATTAAGAAAAGGTCTCCCAAGAATAATAGACATATTATCATCTTCAGGCATTTCAAGCACAACAAAATCAGTTAATATCAAGAAATTATGAGCCACTTGAATAGGTACATCCTCACATATACCAACAGGAATAGTAGTAGATTTATCAGCCATTTGCAAAGATATATCAGTTGGTATCAGTTTTTCTAGTTGAAGTCTCTTATAGAGAGAAAAAGGCATAACACTAACTCCAGCTCCCAAATCACACAAAGCAGTTCTAACATAACTATTTTTAATAGAGCACGGAATAGTTGGAATCCCTAGGTCTCCAAGTTTCTTTGGAACCTTACCATTAAAGGAATAATTAGCAAGCAAAGTAGAAATTTATTCATTAGGGATCTTCCTTTTATTCGAGACAATATCCTTCATATACTTTGAATAAGGAGGCAATTTAATAGCATCAGTCAAAGGAATTTGCAAGAATAAAGGTTTCATCCACTCACAAAATTTATTATAGTGTTCATCTTCCTTTGACTTGTGTTTCTTATCAGGGAAAGGCATAGGTTTTTGGACCCAAGACTCTCTTTCACTACCATGTTTCTTAGCAACAAAATATTCTTTAGTGTATTTAGTATTCTTAGTGTGCCTTTTAGGTTCTTCTTCAACTTTTTCTTTATCAGGAACATCATTTTCTTCATTACCACTTTCAGTTTCAGCATCAGAGACAGATATACTATTAGGATCTTTAGCAGGTTCAGAAGGTTCTACAATAGTTTTATGTTTCTTCTTTCGATTCTTAGGAGTAGTACCACTATTTTCAACTCGTTGAGAATCCTGCTCAATTCTTTTAGGATGCCCCTCAGGATATAGAGGATCCTGGGTAGCATCACCACTTTTAGTTCTAATTTCATAAGCATGTTTTTTTAGCAGCATTAACTAGCAAGTATTTTTGCACTTGAATAAGCTGATCAATTTGAGTTTGAACCATTTGAAAATGTTTAACAAACATTTTAACATCATTAGAGGTTCTTTCCACAATATCCTTCAACTCAACAATAGCTCTAGTGTTTTCCATCAAATGATTTTGCACCCTTTTATTAAAATTATCTTGCTTAACAATAAAAACATCAAATTCTTCTAAGCATTGATCGGGAGGTTCAGAGTAAGGGATATCACCTTCATCAAAATGTTGGAGAGAGTGTACCTCAATAGTGGATGAGTGGGGAATTGGCTTACATAATTCTTCTATAGGAGGTAAATTCTTGACATCTGCAGCTTTAATTCCCTTCTCCTTAAGACATTTCTTAGCTTCCTTCATCACTTCATCATTTAGTTCAATAACTCCCCTCTTCTTTGATGTTGGAATAGGCACATGAATAGTTGGTTCAGGTATAGTTGGTTCAGGAGGAGTCCAGTCTTCATAATTCTTGCTTATTTTAGCCATTAATTCCTCAGCTTCCTTGGGAGTCCTATTCCTGAAAACACAATCAGCACAACTATCTAGGTATGTCCTAGATTCTTCAGTTAGTCCATTATAAAATATATCAAGAAGCTCATTCTTAGGTAATGGACATCCAGCCTGCGCATGAATCAAAGCACAGAACCTTGCCCATGATTCAGGCAATATCTTTTTTTCTGCCTGTTTAAAATCAAAAAATTCCTACAAAATAGCATGTCTAGCACTAGGAGGAAAATATTTCTGCAGGAAAGTACTAATCAAGCAATCAGGGCTATCAATAGATCCAGGAGGTAAATTATTAAACCAAGTTTTAGCTTCTCCTTTCAGTGAAAAAGGGAAAAATTTAGCAACAAAGTAGGTGTGCATCTTAATATCATCAGAAAATAAACCACTCATGGTAGAAAGCTCAGTCATATGTGTTACCACACTTTCATTCTTAGTCCCACAAAAAGGTTCTTTCTCAACAACAGCTATGTAAGATAGATCAAGAGAGAAATCATAATCTTTATCTTTAATGTTTATGGGACATGCAGCAAACTTAGCATTAGGGGACAATTTGGGTTTTATAGTACGCCTCTCAAGGAGACTCTTAATAGCACTCCTATCATGGGTGTTTTGACATTCTTTAATAAATTCATCGGTCATTTCAAAATAACCATCCTCAATATCATAGCTCTCTCTAGACTCAGGTGAACTGACAGGTGTAGTAGTGTCTTCATTAGGAGTTTCAGTATTTCCAGCTATAGTTCTAGCAATCGTAGCATCTAGGAAAGGACCTAATGAACCACTCTTATCAAGAACAGTAGAAGCAACATCATAAGATCAGAAGTTTCAGATTCAGCAGTAGTAGCAGTGTGTGTAGCATGTGTATGTGGTGGTGTAAGGAGCTTACTCATAACAGATGGTGAATCAAGAGCAACAGAGGTGTTCAGAACCGACCTCCTTGTAGTGGATGGTAAACTAGGGACCTTGCCATCACGAGACTTACCCATGATGGATGGATGGATGGCAGCAAACAATAATGATTCCAAGTGGACTTGATAAATAAAGTTATGCTCCCCGGCAACAGCGCCAGAAAATAGTCTTGATGACCCACAAGTATTGGGGGTGTATCACAGTACTTTCAAGGGAAGTGAAACCCAATTTATTGATTCGACACAAGGGGAGCCAAAGAATATTTATAAGCCTTAACAACTGAGTTGTCAATTCAGCTGCACCTGGAAACAATCTTGCTCACAGCAGTTTATCAGTAGCAACAGTTTTGTAGTAGCAATAGTAAAGTAATAGCAGTAGTAAAAGTAAAGACAGTAGTAACAATTGCAGTAAACAATAGGATTAAAGCACGGTAGGCACAGGGATGGATGGACGGGCGTTGCATGGACAAGACAATTCATATAGCAATCAGAACATAGGGCATTTGCAGATAAATAAGATAAATCATCCAAGTACTAAATAATCCTAGGCATGTGTTCCATATATAGTCAAACATGCCCGCAATGAGAACTTGGACAACATCTTTTGTCCTGCCAGCCCGTTTGTAGCGGGGCTTCAAGGGAACTACTGGCAATTAAGGTGATCCTTTTAATAGAGCACCGGAGCAAAGCATTAACACTCCATGAACACATGTGATCCTCACATCAAAGCCATTCCCTCGGGTTATCCCGATTTCTATCACTTCGGGGCCTTTGGTTCCGGACAACAACGTGTGTATACAACTTGCAGGTAAGACCATAAACAGTACTATCATAATGAATCAATAATATGTTCAGATCTGAAATCATGGCACTCGGGCCCTAGTGACAAGCATTAAGCATAACAAGTTGTAACAAAGTCAAAAAGCACTAATAAAAGATACTAGGCACCATGCCCTAACAATCTGATGCCATTACATGAACGATCTCATCCAATCCCTACCATCCCCATAGCCTACAGCGGGGGATTACTCACTCATAGATGGGGGAAACATGGATGGTCGATGGAGAAGCGATGGTGATGATGATGGCGATGATCTCCTCCAATTCCCCATCCCGGCAGAGTGCTAGAACAGAGTTTCTGGTTCCGAATCGCCAAATCTGGTGGTGGCGACGCAGCGGAACTCTTTCTGGAAAAACGTTGAACCCCCTTAGTTTTTAGGTCAAGAGGCAACTTATAGGCGAAGAGGGAGCCGAGGGGGTGCCTGGGGCGGCCAGAACACCCCCTGGCGCGGCCAGGCCTAGCCCGCGCGCCTAGGTGGTGTGGCCAGGCCCCAGCCCCTCTCCGTCTCGTATTCTGGCTCCTTGAGTCTTCTGGTGAAATAGGATTTTTGGCATATTTTCCAGGATTTTTCCTGATAGTTGATTTTCTGCACAAAAACTAAACACCAAGGTAATTCTGCTGAAAACAGCGTTAGTCCGTGTTAGTTGTATCCAAATCACACAAATTTAGAGGAAAAACAATAGCAAAAGTGTTCGGGAAAGTAGATGCGTTTTGGACGTATCAATTTCCTTAAGGAATAATCGATCCCATTTGTGAAATTCCGAGTTTATTATCATATATGGAGCATTATTGAGTTTGTGCTTTTCTTATTGGATATGTGAATGGCTTGATTATAATTTTACTTGCACCTGATGATAGCAATAGGAGTCTTCCATACTATTGATATTAATGGAACATATAAAGATAATTTGGTCAATATGTTGTAAGTCTACGATTTGATTTACAAAGAAAAATTATCTATGTAGTTAAGTTGAAAAGAAAACCTTGAAAGAAGGAAAATAAAAAGTGCTATCAAAATAGAGTGAGAACAAGTCGAGATAGAATCTTCAAGTTATAAAGATGCTTCATATACAATTGGAATTTGATAATTGAGATAGTTAAACTTTGAATTCCTACATGAAGTGGAATGTATGACTAGCTCCTTTGTACATCACTTAAACAAAAGTGTGAGCATATACACACAAGAGAAGAAAAAGAGCGAGTGTGCAAAGTGCAAATAAGCATACACCACTATATTGTAGTATGACAAAGAGACGCTTTGAGATGTTGAATCCCAAGTGAATATGTTAATCCTAAAAACACTTGGGACTACCTCGCTAACTCATTCGGTTGAACTGAATACATTTACATCATATTGAGAGTGGTCTTTTGTGAACTGTTAAATGCTAAGGTGTGAAAGCCTGCCTATACTATTCAGATAGTTCGAATAAGGTACTATTTATGAACTTATTCCTATGTATCGTATATGATAAACACATGCTATAATTGCCTCATTTATTTTATCGACTCAGCTTCATGAATATGAGGATCACATCTATTAAGCTAAACTTGCTCGGGACGAGCAAGAGTCTAAGCTTGGGAAAGTTGATGAGTGCATATTTTCATCATGTTTTATATTATTATTTTACATTCTGATGTAGGATCACGGTATTTTACAGCGCTCGTGCGCATGTTTTATGTCTATTTTCACCAGGATCAGAAGAGATAATGGATCCAATGGACACAATTCTTGGAGCAGTTGTATTGGGGAGAAAAGGAGTAAAAACAACGTAAAATGCTTATTTAGGAAATATCAATAACACCAGAAGAAAACCCGAAACAATCGAGGCATACAGACGGTTCAACGACCAACTATACGACCGGAATACTTTTTCCGGCCGTATAGTTCCGGTCGTATAGTTGGTGCCGCCATTGTCTCCTCAAATAGTTTCACCCTGTGCAACTAGATCGGGGAGACGACATACAGAACACCCAGAAATCGCCTAAACCTCACCTCCAAAAGGCATCTGGAGGGGGAACTTGCTCAAAGGATCCATCTTCGCCCTACGCAGATCTGGGACGCCAAGGCATCGATCTCCATCTTCATCAACCACTGCACCATCACCATCTCCATCCATCCCATCTTCACCCCATCTAGATCTTGTTGTAATTTCCGTACTCGTTGTGGATTTATACAAGAACTATTTATTTAAAATTGTTTCTATTATCATTTGCCATGATGTTGATTGCCTCCATGTCTGAGTAGATCTCTAGTTCTTGGGGGAATGGAGAAACCCTACCATATAATTCAGATGAGATAGAGATTACTATATTATACATCATTATGTGTATGTGTTAATTGTCTTCATCTTGATGTTGGGAGTTCTGCACCTCCTTAATATTTGCCTCCTATGGAGACTCGATGAAGAGAATTACTTGTTGGTAGGCGGAGGAATGATAGCGCTTACTGTGACTATAAAGCTATTGTCATTCTTTACGTACTAACTCGGGAAATTAAGGAGAACTCATTAAGCCATGTCAATGCTACGGGAGAAATCCCTTAATAGCGGGATAATACGATTGATGTCGTTTATTCGTCAGCTGTAGTTATGAAGGATGATGTGAGCAATGGTTGCTGCCTATTTGTCCATATATGGAGCTCCTCCTAGATACATACATATTATAAGAATATTTTTTATAATAATCTTGATTGCTTAGTATAAATTGCTAGCGGTGTATCCACTACTATCTGAGAACGCCTTTTTTCTATTGCAGTTCCAAGTTCTTTTACACACGCGATTCTTACTTTCTGCATTAAGTTTTACTTTACTTTAAATTGCCTCGTTCAACCAAAAACCCAAAAACAACTCAACTTTTTTTGCATCTTAAAGTTATTCGTTAAGTACTACGTATAGTTTTAGTTAAAAGCATTTTAGTCTTTTGCCTGTTGCTCCCTTGGGATCAATATCGTTATTTCGAAACTAGCTACAAACGATCTGTCCACTTGCAGTCATCAACCCTACGAGTCTGCTCTAACGCCAGTACCTTGCCTAAATCGTTGGTCTCATGGTAAGTTGTCTATCACTATCTGGTCTTGAGCTTGCGGGCAACGAGACAGTGACCTTACTCTTTGGTCATTTGGATGGTGAGGAGCAGGTGGCGGGTGACCCTAGTGTTGATGACGCTTCAGCGATGGAAGCTCCTAGATCACATTCTAGAGGCCGGGCATAGAGATAGTGAGTGGCCTTGTCCTCGAGAGTGTGCGATGGTTTTTCCGGGCGAAAGCCCTACGTTTCAACGCTAACGGTGGCGATGCCTGCGGGTGTCGTAACCCTCTTGGGGCGTCATTGTGGTTATCTTCTTCATGTTAGGGCTTCAGGTGAAAACCCTTAAAAATGTTGTCTCGGCTATGGCGTAGTGCGTTGTTACCCTCTCGAGGGCGTTGTCGTGGAGCTCTGATTTCCTTCCGTCTCTTTTCGTTGTCTCTGGTGGCATGATTTGGCATCTTTTTTTTTATCGTTGGTATGTTGTCTTAGAGGGTTTTCTCGTCCCTTGTATCGGTCGGTTTTGTGACTTTATTTATAAATCAGGACGAAAGCCTATTTTAAGTATGTGGGTATACGTGAAACGGCATCGGCGTAGGGACACATATTTACAGCAACGAAATAGTAACTTGTTATATTTTTTAGACGCAGCCTATGTACAACAGTTTTTAGTCGAAGTGGCAACGAAATAGTAACTTGGTTATATTTTCTAGACGAGCATTTTCTAAGCGAGTTAGTACTTTCCTTGTGGGTCACTACTTGGGAATTTACTTGGCATTCTTAGTCAAAAAAGAATGGCATGTTCATTATTCAGAGGCCGCAGCGTTAAGAACCACTCGTGATAAATAATCACCTGAGTAAACTGGCAAAGTCTTTCAAATGGTTCAGTCGTTGATAACTTTAACTTATTCCCTAATTATTTCGATTATCTTGACCGCGAGCCAATAGAATCTCAATAGTGGACTATGCTAACGGGAGCCTATGAGGACTATAACCGCATTGCTAATTGGAAACAGAGATCTCTGCTATCATTCTCCGATAGCTGCAGCATACCTTCCTGCCAATGGTTTCCATGACACTCTTAATTTTGACGGTGTCCAAGACATTCTTCTAGAGCATGCATTTCGGTGAAAGTTTCAAATTCTAGAAATACGGGCACTGGTTCTATATATGGGAGTAGTAAATATTAGAATATATTTTTTTCTGACAGGAGTAAACATTACAATATTAGAGTATGCGCAACGCCGCTTGTTTAGAGCCTAAAATTCAGGCGGGGAAGCTCTGAGAAATATTTTTTCCTGTTTTTTTAGTTTGAAACTTTGGTTATTTTGTGTTTTGAATTGGTCAACGATTGCACTGTTCCTGAGCTTCAGCTGTGCCATAATTAATGGATAATATCCTTACGTGCTTGCTGTGTTTCGAAATACATTGCATATAAGTTTTTTTTTCAGTTCTTTCGTAATAATTTAGACATGTGCAAATCAATATCTTCACTAGCGATTCATCTCTTGTTGCTGCAGAGTTCAAGTATTATTTTCTTTCAAAAATGGGACATGTCCAGCCTGTATCGACTTCTGCACACAACCATATTTTTTATGAAGTAGGCATCCAAAATCGTATCAAATGAAAATAACGGATACAAAGCTTATCCAAAATAGTAATAAAAATACATGTAGCACCTATGCATCACAAATTCTATTACTACAGACCGTCCCTATTGGTTGAAAATATGCCAAGCCACCATCTCCAAACAGTTGCACCTAAAGTCCAGGACGCTCGCTCCTCCACAGGTTCTAGAAAGGATTTCATAGAGATCCCATCGGGCGAACTCTTGTCTTGTTAAAAATAACACATTGCGAAAGTTCCATATAGCCCAACATAAAATAGAAACTCACACCTGAATTAGAGCCTTGAGTTTTTAGCACTGTTCAAAAAATCGTCCAAATCAGCGATTAATAGGCCGATTAATCACTACTAGGGACCTAACCGTGTCGATTACCACTAATTCGTTAAGTTAATCCTTTATCCCGACTAATAACTCTGACAGACCGATTACTAGGTACATTCCCGGTTAACTACTACTCTTGGTCAAAAAAGTATCAAAATTTTCAACACATATCGCCCATCCAACCGCTAGCCTGCCCCAATGAAGTAGGTTTTGTGAAGCTCCCGCTCGATTCCCGCCTCCAAGAGCTCGGTTCCCGCTGTCACCAACCAGTATCCTGGGTAGGTGGTGGGAGAAGAGCAACTTCAAAGGTCAGAGGAGAAGTGTATGTGTTTTATTGGGATTTTGGGCTCTAGATAAGTAGGGTTGGACATATATAGGCCTATATACTATTTTTTTTTCTTATATACACATATTTTAGGTGCTAATTTGTGTAGGTTGCACCGATTAATAGCCGACCGATTAAATCAGTTAATCATCCGAATTCCGATTACTCACTACTCTCAAGCCGACCGAGCAGTTAACGATTACCGATTTCCTCACTATTGGTTTTTAGTAACCCCATTTCATTAATTTTTAGGCATATTCCTTATGTTAGACGACAGCAGAGAATAAGTTAAAGTAACATGAAGTAATTCACCACACAAGACGAGAAGAGAACATGAGATAAGTAGGTATTGAATTGTGTCGTCTTTGTTACAAAAGCAACACTTTTTAATCTCATTTTAATTCCGTTGTGCAAGACCTTAAAAGTAAGGTTTTATAAAAACCATATGATGTTATTTATTTTAGTTGTAATTTTAGCTTTGAATTTGTTTTGAAATAATCCATTATTACCAACCATTAAATCCTCATACATTGACTTGACTGTAACATTTTCATAAATAGTCGTCTTTCTTCCAGCTGAATACGTCTAGAATCTGGATCCTCAAATAAGTTAAGCGGCATCACCGTGGGACTAAAAGCAACCAAAAGGTCCATTTGTAGCCCCCCCACCCCCTACCCCCCCCCCCCCCACCACCACCATGGAACTAATATTCGGTGGGACTAAAATATAACATTGACAACAAGAACATTTTTTCATTGTCAAATGTCATATAATCTAGCTACGTGTCTTTTCAAAATCGTGTGCCCATCCGTTGAAGGAGCCTATACTAAAAGAGCTCCTCTTTGTTTCCATAAGGCCTTTATAAAAAGGAGAATCCATATTTTGAGTATTTATCCTGCACTAACTCTTGCCAAACGTCATCCTCGCTTCAGTAAAATAAATAGTCATTTGTTGAATAGACACTTGTTCTTTATGTATAATACCTCGACTTCGAAGCTTCCTTAATGTTTGGTTGACAAACAATATTCCATTTTTTTAACGGTAAATGGGTCTAGAAAGGCCCCTGAAGCTGCATATTACACAACGTGGCAAGTATAAATTACAAGAAGGCCCTTAGCAACAAAGACCCTAGCAACGTTATAAATAAAAAATAAGGGCCTTCTAATTACAGAAAATACCTCAGGACAAAAAGATGAAAACGCAATCCAGTCCTTGGGCGTCGTTGCCACCATTCTCCGGCGACCTCCAGTCGACGGAATCGACGAGATCGTGGAGGATTCTTGCTCGTTACACTGCTCAGCCGGAGAAGAAGCACAGCAGCCGGTCGTCTCACTCTCTCCTGGGACGAACCACTTGTCGAGGGTGAGGCGTCGAGCTCCGGCGCAGCGCTTCTGAGAAGGGCCTCCAGAGGAGGTTGAAACCCTAGACCGCCATTCGACCAGAACGGGCAGCGGCTCGGCAGCCCCGCTGCCAAAGGACCACTGCGATGCAAACTTGTGGGTGCAGCTTCACTCGGCCTTAGCACATCCTGATCCTGCAGTGCATCACCCCCAAAACTCCCCTCCTCGCCACCACGGCCGGCCAGAGAAGATCGAGGAAGACGAAGCTGAGAACAGAGCACACCGAGGCCACTAACCTTATGAGAGGAGCCCCCGGTGCTGGCTTCTTCCTTTGAAGCACCACAACGGAGCGGATCTCCACCAACAAACACTGGATCTGGCTAGAGAGATTCAGCACATCACTCCCATGCTCAATCGCAGATCTAAGAAGCACCTCGCCATCCGCCTCCCACTCCTCGCCACCATGGCCGGCCAGAGGGATAAGCCTCGCGAACGGCCTCCAGATACCGAAGAAGCAAAGCTCGCACTTATTTGAGAGGCTCATGCCCTCATCATCCTCGTCGGCGCTCTCCAGCCACATGAGCTCGCCGGAACATAGAGAGGACAGCCATCCGGCGCCGTGCAGCATCGACAGAGGGGACGAGCACAACGGCATCTCGCCAAACGCCATAGAGGCACAAACAACTAACCCTAGACCTAGAACTACGGCGAGGAGCCAAAACAAAGACCTATACAAAGGGCCCCGACAACCTCCCCCATCTCCAGTCTGACCGGTGAGGCCGGCGGAGGAAGAGGAGAGAGGCTTCGGGAAGACGCGCACAGAGGAACCGCTCAGTCCTTGCCTCTAGAATCGTGCGAAGCGGCGCGGGAGTAAAAGGGAAGTTGAATGGAAGAAGGATAATACTCCACTTAGTCAATCGATATTTTGTTTACATTTACCCCTCTTTCCGGAAAACGTGGACTTGTAATAATTTTTTCAGCTCATTCGGATATTTCAAAAAAAAGACAACATAAACACGAGGAAACTAGTGAAAATAATATTTATAAGAACAAAGCGATCTCTATATGAGATCAACCTGCCTCCGCAAATTTCCGATAATGAATAAGGGATAGCCAAGTAATTAGAATATTAATATCTTTTATAGAAAATATAATTTAAATAATGAAACAGTGGCATTAGAAGTTACACAATTGATTAGTCGTTAGTGAATGTCACGCGTGCTTGTTCTTATTTTGAAACTTATTGACTTTGTACAAATGTACTCTAAAGTCCAGAAGCCCGTACAAAGTTTGGGCAATTCAAGCTTAAAGACTCAAAAGCGATTCCTCTAAAGTAAATAAAGGTGTAATGGAAGAAACGGTCACGAATTGGTCTTCTTTTCCATGCGGCGACAGATGGCAAAGCGAGAACTCCAGTACAACTGTACGAATCGTCAGTGACGTGATTCCTTGGATCTATTTCTTCCGACCCGGGCAGCTACTGTTTGTCTACTGATAGGATAGCTTTGCTTTGCTTTATTTAGCAGTTAGTAACACCGCGGTGATTTAGCATGAGCAGTCAACCACAAACTCTTGTGCCCCCAGTGTCGATTCATGCATGAATCACGTGTCGCAATAAGCTCGGCTGATAAGGTCTGGCGTAACAATAAATTCTAGCGCCGGTGCGAGGCTTCTTGCCTTTTACTTTCACCGGAGATAAGTAGTCCGATACGTCGTCCTACATTCGATTGATTTTGACCCAAACCTTTCATATGTCCCAGATGATTTTTAGTATGTAAGAGTGAACATACACACTAAAACTCATCTAGATACATGTATTTTAGGCAAAGACAACAACATCTTATAATTCAAAACGGGAGATTATTTACTATTAGTCGTGCCTCTTTGGAAGAAATAGAGATGCCACATGGTATAAAGCTTCGCAATTTGATTTTTTCGTAAAAGAATTACTCTTTTCGTCCCAAAAGAGTTGCCTTAGATTTATCGAGATTAACATGTAGTATCTAGACATACTTTAATGTATAGATGCATATAAATTTAGGCAAATTTATGATATTATTTTTTGGGACAGAGAGAGTAACTTTGTTCAAAAGTCATAAAACAACATAAACTACCGGGATCTATAATTTCAAAAAGAATGCATGTTAGATACACCATGACAAATCCCACTTATACCTCACTTAATTTAGAGTTAAACTTGGGGTGTAAAGGTTGGATCCCACTTATATTCCACTTGTTCCGCTTCTACATCCTTGTCCTTAAGTCCTAACTTGTGATTGATGCTTCCTAGCCTGATAGATAGACGGTGCTTACGATGCATGTTAGACGGGCACCACGGTACTGTAAAGGGTCAAGTGGCAACAAGTGGTTGTATGTGTATCCCTGCCGTTCCGTTTCGTTCCAAGTGGGGCAAGGAGGCCGTTTTTTCCTGCGCGGAAAAGGAGTAGCTAGCAGTGCCGGTGCAGTGCGGCGCGCTTGGAAGCCAAGCGTCACGCTCTGCCACCGACCCCACCCCGAAGCGGAACGGGCCTAGGATAAGGTGCAGATAGGCGCCGGAGTAGTCGGTGCCGATACGCGCTCGCGTCACCCCACGGCGCCGGCCGGGCCCAACGGCACGGAACCAACGCCCTTTGGACTTGCGGCGCGCGTGCTGCGGCCCCCGTCCGTCCGTCCGTCCGCCGCTCATGGGCGACACAACCGTCCCCGACCCGTCCAACCACACCGTGACAGCGAGCGGCGCGGGCCGGTCAGACGTCAGGTCACCGCGCCGCAGCTTGTTTGCGCTTGACTGCAACGCGACGGCGGCCGTGCGCTCTCGGCGTGTGCCGCGCCCTGCACCGTACGATATCCGGCGTTTGTTACTCTTCTTCTCAGGTAAATTAAAAGCACGGGGCAAATATCCATTTCGTTGCACGGGGGGTTGGTACGTCCGTTTGGTGGTGAAGCTGAACGTGACAACGATGCTACTGATACTACGGAGGTGTTAGTTTGCTCGGGTTTTATTTGCACTCCACCACGAGATTTATCGCCGTCGCGGTCGGTCGGTCGATAATATGACCACCGATGCATTCTAGAAGGACTGACCACACTGACGAAGCGAATAGCTAGGTACACTCACCCAGGGACCCGAGGACTGGAAGTGCAAGCCGCAGTTCATGGCGTAGTAGCATCCTATAGGATGATGATGTTTGGTGGACGACCTCTCCCGACGACACGTAGTACTAGTAACAAACGTTGTGGTCAGTAGCTGACCTGCCAAAAGACGAACACATCTTGTTATCTCTTCACCTAGATTGTGGCTCAATCATGTGACCACTGCAGCAAGCGGTACAACACGAAGAAGCGTGAATTTTAACCACCCACGTTAACTCCAATAATAGATCGGTACTAGCAGTAGCAGTATAGTTGATCCTGGAATAGTTGGCGATGGTAATTCCACGAGATTCCAAGCCCGCCCGCCAAACCGGCCGGCCGGGCGGCGGTCACGCGATGCCCGGAACCGTACGACCGGGGGACTAAAACAATGCGCACATGATGCTATTCCACTCCACGGAGGTGAAAGATTAAGTTGAGCTTTTGTCCGGGTGATGATGGGTTAGCAATTCAATTCAGAGGTGACAGGCTATGCCTTTAGATATGATTAGGTATACTAGTACGAGTATGGTACACATATATCTATGTATAAATCCACTAGTAGAACGTACAACTTGGAACTTGTGTGAAAGTGCCAACCCTTGATCGACCGAGAGCTTTGATCGTCCTTTCTCTGATCAATTGTTCGATGGTCCAGTTTTCTGAACTATAAACAGAAACGCGCGCGAACACCTTTGCTTCAGTCGATCTTGCCACTGTCAGAACTAATCGGCGAGCAGGCTGCTACAAGGCCCAAATTAACTAGCCACTGAAATCACAACGCACCAGATTGATGGTCAATTCTTCCTTACCATGGCCAAATCGCATGTCGATTTGTTTCTCAGAAATGAAATCCATGGCACTTAAATACTGAACCCATTGGTTTCACTAAATCGATCTATTAAAATGACAATGGATGCAGATCCCAGGGCAGGTATCAGGTAAGACAGCCGGACAGAATGTCCTGTTAGAGAAAAGGACAGCAGCCGCGTACGTGGTCAATCAAGAACAGAACTCGCGCCGAGATCGCCGTCGTACGTCGGACATCTCGAGCAGTGCGCGCGAGGACGTCTGCATGCGTGCGTGTTGGTGCTCGCGCACGCCAAGCGCCGAGCACGCCCCAGCCTCCTCCCTAGCCACATGTGCCTGGTCTGGGCTAACCTAGTTAACCTCGCTAATTCAGCACTCCATGTTTGGAAATTAGCGAGTTATTCGTGGGTACGTGCTTCACCAACACACCGAAGCAACACATTCCCAGGGACGCAAGCGACATGAAGCTCAACACCGAGAAAAAACACGCGCACAAGCCGGATTCGATCTAGCGAGCGCCCGCATTGCTGCACACATGCGTGCGTGTTTATTGTGTGTACGCGACTCATCTGCGTGGTGCTCGTGGGGAATCATCGATATCCTGTTGGTGATTTTTGGGTAACGGCGGTATGGAAACCACCGACAGCCCATCGGTGAGTGGTGACCAACCCAATTTCTGTGGGCTTGCCTTCCATGACTGGACGAAGATTCGAGATAGAATTATTAGTGGGCCAATAGTACAAATCTGGAGTAGTAACTTTTCTGAATCCTCTTTTTGTTTACCACCCGTGCAAAATCCCTTTAGCCTTTTATAGGTTTAGGCTGGTTGTTATATCGGAATTTATTTATTTTTGAGATCGTTATATCGGAAGTTAAGCATCCAAATCATCACCACTTATTATTAGGTCCCTCTGTTATGTACATTAGTGTATAGATTCACAAGGCATCCATATCAATATATCAATGTCACAAGGTATACTACTCATTATTTGCTTGGAAATGTCGGTATACACTACCACGTGTCTGTGTGTGCAATCTTTGCAGTAATTTAGCAGCTACAGAATTCGTCTGTATGTACAGGATAAGGTACGCGAGAATAAACAAGCTGGTGACTTATTCTGTGATTTGATTGTGTTCAAATTCTGGAGAACTGTTCCGTTTCCTCCGTGATGCAATATTTCTTGTGCCCATTGACTTCGCTAGCTAGCCGGACGTGTTCATCTGTACCTGTGTAGTTAAATTAGTCTTAGTTGGTGGCCGTCCTAATACATTATAATCGATGAAATCTCCTTCAGGATTTAGGCCTGTATTTATTAACAGAGAGGATACTTATGAATAAGGTGTATGTGTCAGCTTGAGCCTACGTGTCTGTATTTAGTTCCCGGAATGTGCCATGTGAAGTATATTTCAGTAAGCTGACACTTGAACGTTGTTTGGGTCGACAGTTTCCTTCGAGATGCCATTTTTTGGTCAGGAATGTACGGTGCAAGTTGCTTTATCTGCCGTAGCTGTTGGCATGTATCGAACTGAATGAAATGCAGTAGGCAGTAAGCACATACAGTTTGCTAACGAAACTACTAATCCAGAAGATTTTCAACTTGTGCAGACTAATGTAACATTGGCGCAAGTTTTTGTTTACTTTCATCTTTTAGCTGGCTGGCAACGATGCCAAACCATCAACCTATTGTTTTAGACTGAACCGTGTCGAACTGTAGGTTACATTTTATTACATCGTAGGTGGATGTGTTTGCTTGCCCCGTTTCCTGACCGACGCAAACAATGGTCGGCAGTATCTGCAGGGGACAAGTCAGACGGAGGAAGCAGGATTCCTTCCGGTCATGATGTGCGAATGTCGGATGGGTTGCGTAGGCGAATGTTGCATTTGACCTACGTACTACGGATGGGTCGCATAGGTGCCATCGGAAGAAGAAGAAGCAAAGACCCCCGATATCGTGGATTCTGTTCTTGACCATGAAACCTTGTCGGCTCATCGGCTGGCGCGCGCGCTGCTGAAAGATATGTCCGGCCTTGGTTGGCGTCTGAGGATCAGGAGAGTATGGGATCTCCGTCACATCACCGACAAGACGACGCTAGATTCATGGACACCACGCTGGCTCCCCAACGATCTTGATGACATGTCCAACATGAGCGACACCGACGAGCTCCACCGCTAACCGACCACCGCTGAGATGCCGAACATCCCGACCTGGAACAGCAGGGAAGACCGGCGCCGATCAGCGAAAGCGAACCCCCTCTAGTGCGTGCTTTCCGTACTAACGATCTTCTCACGGGAGTTGTAAGGAAAATAAAAGGTGAGGTTGGAGGAGGGAGCAAGGACGAGGAGGGTGGAGAATACATTTTGTGGTCTAAAAGTTGAGGCGCTCAGGCAACGCGGAACCTAAGTTGCTTGTAATCAGCCGTGTTGATCATAGTTGGCATGCCAAATACTCAGAGCGTATTTTTTGATACGAATTCAACTTTATGTTTGAATACAAAATATCAGACTAGCGCCCGTCAAGTTGGCCCTCCCGTCAGTTTTCGCCGTTATGTCGCTGCCATCGTGACTGCCATGTAGGCTTGCAGCGTTGGCGCATTCATCCATTACGCGTCTTCTTCTCCGGAGCGACAATCTGTGGGGCGTCGCGGCCATGGCGCGTAGCTGAGACATGGATGAACTTGCTCGACCCCGATCTTCTCCATATAGGCTTGCAGCGTTGGTGCCTGCATCTATTACGTGACTTCTCCTTCCCCGGAGCGATAATCTGTGGTCGCGGCCATGGCGCGGAGCTGGGACGTGAACGGACCTGCTTGGCCCCGCTCTCCTCTCCATCCCGAGTCGGAGCTCGCCCTCACTATGGCACGGCGCGGTGACGAGAATTGGTTTCTGGTGAGATCTGTCACCGTGTCGATCATGCTCGGTCATGTTTTTCTCCTCCAAAATCCGAGCTCATCGTCGCCGTGGTCACACCCGCGCCAATTCTGTCACCCCTGCCGAGGTCTCTGTGGGAGTTGTATACTCAGTATCTCAAGTTCTGCCATGTTGAACCTTTAAGCGAATTCGGAATTGGGCGGAGCCAACCTGTTGTTGAACCTGTAAAGAATTTGCCGTAGGCTGCGTGCCGTACCAAGGTCTTTAGCTGATGCCTTCGGCCTCGGCTTCTGCCAACGTCCACCGCCGATATGAGATCATTTAGTTACTTTAATACGAAATTTTGACCAATCTAACTTGTTGATGTATTCCTTGACAATTATAATATAATCGAACACTGGAAATATTTGGTAGTGTGCATGAGCATGATCAGTAATATAATTGAACACTAGACATTTTAAGACACTCCATATAAAGGAGTAGATTAATATATATATATATAGAAGGTTCACCAGAGACACCACAGATATATTGTCTTACATGCAACACACAGGTAATAATTAACTAAAACAAAATAAAAGCAGGGGCAGCAGCAGGAGGCCGGGACACGGAGACGTCTAGCAGGGCAGGGGCAGCCTAGTCGAGGGGATACAGGCTAGTCCTGACATACTCCCGGAGGAATTTGCCGAAGACTGCATGCCGCGCCAAGGTAATCGGCCTATGCCTTCTGCCTCCGCCTTTATCAACGTCCATCACGTGTTGGATCATGCTGTCGAGATCCACATTGATTCTCTGTCACAGAATGGGCAAAATAGTCCCCCCACGATAGAAACGGATTTGCCCACACTGTAACCGCCTCAGCACGTAGCGGCTCTTGTTGTCCCTAGATTGCTTGCTATCGTCCACTTCATCATCATCCTCTTATTGATTTTTAAGAACATAACTTAGAACTCATACATATGATTGAATTATATTACAACTCAACAATTGACAACATATATATGTAAGACAATATTAAGTTGATATCAAAGAGAAAGCATCTCAGCAATAGTTTGATCAGTTCATATACAATTTCATCTTAACAAAATGACAATTAATTGGATCAGAATGTATGTATAATAAATCTAGGGGCCTCATAATTTTCTTTAGAGATGGCGTAAGCGAACCAAGTAATAATTGCACATCCTATATTATTCTTGTACATCGCCCCAGGTTCGCTAACTCATCTCTGAGAAAATCTGACACCAATGTGTCTGCCTCTCATTTGAGGCAAATTTGAATCATTAGCCACAGTAATAAATTGAAATATAATCGTACAAAATAATATTCAGGTATATACATAGTCAGTTACAAAAACACACCTAAATATTGTAATTATAAATAAAAAACCAAACAATTAATCTTCAGATACATGTTAAAAATACTTATGATCAAAACCATTCATATACATATGCATCATATGAATCATTTAAAGATCAAAAACAATTTAAGGATCATATATGTAGTTCCATATGAGAATAAATCAAGGGCCTCATAATTTTTTCAGAGATGAAGTTGGAGAACCAAAGTACTTTGTGTGCATTGCTGCCTCAAGTTCACCAACCCATCCCTAAAACACGACACCGTCATATGTGTCTCCCCTTGAACTCTTTTGTGGCAATTTTCAATTGCCGGTCTCGGTGACAAACTGAAATGTAATTCTTATACACTATGAATGCATGGAATACATAATTTAAATATCATAGTTCTATGAATGTAGAATAAAGATTGCAGCCTCATAAGTTTTTTCAGGGATGGCGTAAGCGAACCAAGTAACAGTTGCACAACCTATATTGTTCTTGTACATCGTCCAGGTTCGCTAACTCATCCCTGGAAAATTTGACACCAATGTGTATGCCTCTCTTTTGGGACAAATTTGAATCTTTGGCCACAATAAGAAATTGAAATATAATCATACAAAACAATATTCAGGATATACATATGCATCATACGACTCATTCAAATATCAGAAACAATACAATGATCATATATATAGGTTCCATATGAGAATAAATTAAGGGCCTCATTATTTTTTCAGAGATGGAGTTGGAGACCAAAATACCAACAACACAACATATATTATTTATGTACATTGCTGCCTCAGATTCACTAACCATCCCTAAAAAAACGACACCATCAGATGTGTCTCCCTTGCACTATTTTGGGGCAAAATTGAATCATTGGGCTCAGTAAGGAATAGAAATATAATGTTATAGGCATGTTGTGCATCGAAATCAATACTGAACTAGCAAACCCTAAAACCCCTAAATCAAATGTTAATCGATTAAATTTAAAGCACAAGAAGAAACATATGAACAACAATGAGTTAAACAAATGTAAATTTACTAGATGACAGATGAGTAGATTGGGGTTTTGTCACTAGAAGGATTGGGGTTTTGTGACTAGATGGCAGTTGCATCAATCGAACGTTCGAACCATATATATACTACCCTACTTCAAGAGCAAAAAAATCTATACACAATTGAGCAAATCCTACGTATGAATAGTGAAATCTACGGCTGCGACTAGAGAAGGTAGCAATGTAGTACCTCGGACTCCTCATCAGGGACCTCCTCCTCGAACTCGTCATTCTCTATGATTGCGTCGAAGATTTCTTGGACGGAGATGGGGTCGTTGATGTAGAGCATCGGATTGCCTCTGCCTGCCGCCTGCCCCCCATCCAGATCTGCCGCTGGCATCACGACATTGTCGGCCACCTGGTGCTCGATGGCGATGGCTACTGGCTGGACGGATGAGCTCGAACCCTCGACGGCGCAGCGACGAGTAGCGTGCGTGCTCGGAGAATACGTCTCCGCCTGCTTGGCGACGATCGAGCCATCTGCTGCTGTGCCTTCAACTGGCTTCACCCTTGGCTCGTCTCTACGCATACGCTTCATGGCGCACCTAGGAAAGGAGGTGGTGCAAGCGAAGGAGCTTCGGCGCGCGCGGTAGGTGCAGATTAGGGTTTTGGGACTAGATAGATTGGGGAAAATGACACGAGCTCATGGAAGAAGAAGGCCGAGTGGGTTTATAAACACTGGACCGTTCGTAGTCCTCGAGTAAGCACGTGTGGTGGGTGGGAGGATGGGGCTACCATGATCTCCACATTTTTTTGGGTTCCCTTTTTTTAAACAACCACGATCTCCACTTTAGAACTGCATTGAAAACACGCTCATGGCAGACCTTGATTCCACTACATGCAAGTGGTGCAGAACCAATTTCTAGCAATGTTAGGTCTACTCGAGGGCCCCCCTTGACGCATGGAAGTTACTTGCGGTAGGGCCTAGTTGGAAGTGAGATTGAGAGCGTTGCATAAAAATGGGATATGTCTTATTAAAATCAAGTGGCAATAAATTGCAGCGTCCCGTCGACAACCGTGCACTCGATGACCCCGTTGCCCTATGCATGTGTTGTAGTAGCACTAGTAGGCTTTTCAGACGTGATTAAACATGACATGACCACTCGACGACTTTTTCCATGGACAGCTTCGTGTTCCTTCTTATAGAAGTCTCGCTGAGGGGGACGTCCGTGTTGTCTCACGCTGTACTATGAAGGGCACGACGTGTGCAACGATCCTCGTTGGATCACATAGGATGAACGGTAGGTGCGCACGATCTGCATGACAACTGTGTCAACCAATCAGGGCGTAGCAGACAGAGTGAGTGCAGGTTTGGCCTTCTATGAAAGAGAGAGTGAGAGGGCAAAACTGAGTAGTATCAAAAAATCAAGGGCAAAACTGAGTAGTATAAAAATGGAAAGTGAGTGCCTTCTACAATGAAATACAATGAATGTGTGTTCTTTTCACAGACCACATATGGATCCACCAGTGTCCTTGCATGTGTGTTCTTTTCATAAACCACATATGGATCCCCTAATGTCATTGCATGTGTGTTCTTTTCAGTATCCAAAGCTAGAGTCATTGCATGTGTGTTCTTTTTACAAACCACATATGGATCCACCAGAGTCATTTCATATGTGTTCTTTTCACAAACCACATATGGATCCACCAGAGTCATAGCATGTATATTCTTTTAATAAACCACATGAGCATGTGTGTTCTTTTCACAAACCACATATGGATCCAACAGAGTTATTTCATGTGTGTTCTTCTCACAAACCACATATGGATCCACCAGAGTCATTGGAAGTGTGTTCTTTTCACAAACCACATATGGATCCACCAGTGTCATTGCATGTGTGTTCTTTTCATAAACCACATATGGATCCCCTAGTGTCATTGCATGTGTGTTCTTTTCATTAACCACAGCTAGAGTCGTTGCATGTATGTTCTTTTCACAAACCACATATGGATCCACTAGAGTCATTTCATGTTTGTTCCTTTCACAAACCACATATGGATCCCCAGAGTCATTGCATGTCTGTTCTTTTCATAAAACACATGGATCCACCAGAGTCATTGCATGTGTGTTCTTTTCATAAACCACAACTAGAGTCATGGGATGTGTGTTCTTTTCATAAACCATAACTAGAGTCATTAAATGTGTGTTCTTTTCACAAACCACATATGGATCCACCAGTGTCATTGAATATGTTTTCTTTTCACAAACCACATATGGATCCACTAGTGTCATTGCATGTGTGTTCTTTTCATTAACCACACATGGATCCCCAAGTGTCATTGAATGTGTGTTCTTTTCACAAGCCACATATGGATCCACCCGTGTCATGGGATGTGTGTTCTTTTTATAAACCACAACTAGAGTCATTAAATGTGTGTTCTTTTCACAAACCACATATGGATCCACCAGTGTCATTGAATGTATGTTCTTTTCACAAACCACATATGGATCCACCAGATTCATTGCATGCATGTTCTTTTCATAAGCCACATATGGATCCCGTAGTGTCAGTACGTGTGTGTTCTTTTCTTTAACCACAGCTAGAGTCATTGCATGTCCGTTTTATTTTCACAACCCACATATGGATCCACTAGAGTCATTGCATATGTGTTATTTTCACAAACCACATATGGATCCACCAGAGTCATTGCATGTGTGTTCTTTTCATTAACCACGGCTAGAGTCATTGCATGTGTTTTCTCTTGATAAACCACAGCTAGAGTCATGGGATGTGTGTTCTTTCCATAAACAACCACTAGACTCATTAAATGTGTGTTCTTTTCACAAACCACATATGGATCCACCAGTGTCATTGCATGTGTGTTCTTTTCATAAACCACATATGGATCCCCTAGTGTCATTGCATGTGTGTTCTTTTCATTAACCACAACTATAGTCATTGCACGTCTGTTCTTTTCACAAACCACATATGGATCCACTAGAGTCATTTCATGTGTGTTCCTTTCACAAACCACATATGGATCCACCAGAGTCATTGCATGTCTGTTCTTTTCATAGACCACATGGATCCTCCAGAGTCATTGCATGTGTGTTCTTTTCATAAACCACAGCTGGAGTCATGGGATGTGTGTTATTTTCATAAACCACAACTAGAGTCATTAAATGTGTGTTCTTTGAAGGAGATATGCCCTAGAGGCAAATAATAAATAGGTTTTTATTGTCATATCTCAATAAGTTCATAATAGTTTCATACTGTGCTATAACTGTATTAATACGAAACGTTAATACACGTGTGGTATGTAAACAAACCGTGTCTCTAGTTACCTCTAGCGAACTAGTTCATTGGTCATGAGGATGATCTAGGGTTTCGAGATCATGGGCATTTATGCCAATTGACAATGAGGTCACATCATTAGTTGAATGGTGTGATAGACAAACAACCCAACCAGTTGTATCTTAATGAGATCTAGTTACAAAGTTCACCATTAATGATAAAACTAGGGAAACCTCGCGACCTGTCCTTAGACTGTGAGATAATGCAAATCACCGTTCTGGAGGGAGAATAGATGGTTATCAAGTATCACTCCGTGACTGGGCGATCGAAAAATGTGCTACTCAGGTTTCCCAAAGGAGCGTGTAGAGGAGTACATATCAAGACCAGGATTTGCCCATCCATGTAACAGACAGATACATTAGTGGCCATCTCGGGGACGTTGCATTAACGAAGCTTGCAAGCATGTGACTGGGTCACGGAATGCAACAACACGGAAACGAGAAAACAAGTTCATCGGTAACGAGATCGAACGAAGGTATGGAGATACCGTAGATCAAATCTCGGATGAACTAGGTATCAAGAGGCAAAGGGAATGGGAAACGACTATTTATAGTTCAAACGACATTGTCATCGTGGAATGCACAGGGGTCAATATGGGCATCCCGGTCCCGCTATTGATCATTGATGGAGATCATGTCTGTGCCATTCCCGAGCCGTGGGGAAATACACTTAAGGGTACGATGAGCTAGAGATCCTCTGTAAGTTGGAATCACCATATGAAAGAGAAAAAGGAAACCGGAAAAGTTCCGTGAGAGAACCGGAATCGTTCCGGGAAAGTTCCGAAGTCGTTCGGAGGAAATCAAAAGGGAACCGAAAGGTGTTTCAGGTCAAATCAGATTTTGTAATATGTATTTACATATTAATTAATATAATTAATATTAAATATAATATTAAAATCTAATTTGAAGGGGTATTCCACTAATGGGCCAAACTTTCTAGGGAAAAAGGGCCCATCAGGGAAAACCGAAGGAGGGAAGGACCAAGGGCCAAGGCCCAGGCGCCTCAAGGGGGCCCACCCGGCCAGCCTAGGGCTGTGCGCAGGGTGGGGCCCACCCCAGGCCGGCTGGCCCATGAAGGCCCATGCGCCCCATCTCTCCCTTGTTTAGTCCCACATGGGAAACCCAAAGGGGAGGGCACACCCCCTCCCCCTATATAAAGGGGTGCCCATGGGTGGGAATAGACACACCGATATTTGGAGAAGTCCTTTGGTTGACTTTCTCCTTCCCTCTCTCTCTCTCTCTCGTCTCCATGCGTTGGTACGGTCCCAAGTAAGGACTGTCCAAGCATGAGACACCGCACCTGCAGCACGCCGTTGCGCTGCAGGGATTCCAAGCCGGAGATCTACTTCCGCACTCCCGGCAGGGATCAAGGAGTTGGAGGTCATCATCATACACCGTATATGTACGAAACCACGAGGGGCCTCACTTGAGGAACCTTGGATGTCGTGAGCTGGAGCTGCTATACGATGAAGAAGGAGCAAGGGGTGACCTGCAAGGAGCATCGTGACCTTGAGGTCGGCTACGGCTTTGACTACTTCAACCACATTCCCCTCGAAACGTTAACCGCGTACGGTTTACAAGGGTATGTATTCTATACGCTCCGGCCGTTACTGCATTACTACATAGATAGATCTTGGGCGTTAGGAGGTTCCATCGTAGGAAATTTTTTGTTTTCTGTTGTGGAACCCTTCAGTGGTATCAGAGCCGATCTATGCGTAGGAGTGCTGTACGGCCAATACGCACAAGTATTGTGCGGGCATTGATCCCTTAGTTGTTACCCTCTAACGTGTACTTGTTTATATCGCGGTATTGTTTGATGAAGCGGCCCGGACCGACCTTACACATATTCGTACGCGAGACTGGTCCCATGCTCAACATACGGCTTGTACCGTATAAGTGGCTAGCGGGTGTCTGTCTCTCATTCAATAGTTGATATAGCATTTACAATGGAGGGCCCCGAAAGGGGTGTAGTAGAGACAACTGTTGGATCCATGTTGTGGTTGGAAAGTTTGTAGTTTAGAAACAGTTCTATTGCGAAAGCCCTAACAACCACGTAAAACATGCCAAAGTTAAAGTAGAGGCGTCTAACTTTATTTTGCAGGAGGGCTTGTGTTATGATATGGTATTGGTCGTTACAAAGGTAAAGTAGTTTACTTTTATGTTACTAAGCTAAGTAGTAATAGCCATCGTTCTGATGGACGACCGGGTGGTGGCGTCGTGGACTTGGCGTCAAACCAGGGGGCAAGATGGAGATCATGCCAGAGCGCTCGATGGAGATCAAGGCGCAAGAAGGACCATATCATATCACAAATTTACATGTGATGTTGATACCTACTCTATATCTTATTGTATGCTAGTATTAGATACTCAACGGTAGCAAATAAGATAATCCCTATATAATTCCAATCATAGTGTTCCCCTTGTGTGTGCACCACCAAGAAAGTTTGCCGTTATGAAGCCGGCCATGACGATCGGGGGCTAGACATATCTACATTCGCATACAGTGGGTGTAAGCCATGTTGCACAGCAAATACACACAAGTTAGATTTGGCGAGCCTAGCATGTGTAGACATGGCCTCGGAACACAAGAGACCGAAAGATCGAGCATGAGTCACATGGTTGATGTGATTGACATTAGGGAATGTCTACCTTTGATGCTGCACTAATGGCCGTGACGATCGGGGGAGGTGCAGAGGATTGGGATCATGTGATCACTAAAATCGTCCAGGGGATGACAATTTTAGTGGGAGCTCAATTGGGATTGAACTCATATTATGAACTTAGTCTAGATGTCTTTTGCAAATATCTTAGTTGATCATTGCCTATCCCATTGAGGTCCTTTGCGACCATGGGAATATAATTCTTGATATGGAACTTAGCAAAAGGGTCCAACTTCATAGATTAATACCCATGCCTAAGGGATATCCTCGTAAAAGGTGATCTTCTCTTCTTGATACAATGACCATTAGGAGATAATCTGATGACTCCGCAATGTTTGTTTGTTCTCCGTAATCATCCAATAAGCCATTCTCCATTCAATGGAGAGTTGGATTACAATCTTGTATTCTGCAAGGTCAGGCACATAAAGTATGAGCCGTTGGATGAGTTTTCTTCCATGATGGATGAAAAAGGGAATATTTGGAGAAACACTTAGCAATCTTAAATTAGAGTTATGAACTCTCTGAAGGGCTTGATTGCAATGGAGGTCATGAATGAAAAAGGGTATATGTTAGATATACAAAGTTATAAATTTAATTCTTGCAAAACTCGTTGCAGTTTATACTTGTCCCGTTTTGTGAAAACAGGATGGTCTGTTTGAGAATTGCTGGAATTGAGGCAATGTGGCAAGATGACGGCAAACAAAACAGTTGATGGCCGACATCACCCCTTTCCTCAAAGGTTTATCATTAGTGGACTTGAATATAATTTGTAATCCTTGTTTGTGTGTCTTGCTTTTAGCAAGGCGATTGTTCATATGAATAAGGTACAAGCCAGTTGTACTATTCTTATGAATAATACCTTTATGGTCACATTATGATTATAAGTGTTGTTCTCATCACTATGTTAATGATAATAGTTTAAGCATTTATAAAGGATTAGAATGCTAAAAGATATCCAAGGTTTAGTAATGACATGACACTATAGTTTATGTCATTTTGGTTATTGCATGTTCTTCATTCTAAATGAAGATCGGGGTCCTAGATGCTTTATCTAGAGACTTTGCAAAACCATGCCTCTTGGGTAGAATGACTAAAACTCCGCATTCTGGTAAAACAGTGATATGCGAAGAAATGTTGAACTTTATACATAATGATGTATTGTATTTTCAACAAGATAGTGGAAATCATTATTTATACATAATGTTGAATCTTATACATAGTGATGTATCGTATTTTCAACAAATAGTGGAAATCATTATTTCACACTTCATTGTGGATTTAAGTGAATATGAGCATTTGCTTAATGAAACATAAGTTTGAAACTGTTTTGAATTGTTCAAAAGATTTCAAAATGAAGGAGGATATTGAATTAACAAGAATACAAAAGTCTCTTCGATTTGATCGACATGACTAAAGTATTTAAGTTAATTTTAGCATAAAAGGATATGTGAAAGAGGTTTCACAAATTATGATAATAAGGGCAATTTCAAAGTGCATTGAAATGACTAAACATCATAATCATTATGTATTAGATACATATGTTATAATATTATCTCTTATTAGGGTTATAGTTATCGTTTAGAGTTAGAGATCAAAATGAGCGAACACTCGGTTGAAATACAAAGGAACATCTAAAGATTCGTGCAAACAACACCATAAGTGTTATGGCATGTTCGAGTTTCTGGAGATTTCGATAAGTTGAAATCGTGGCGAATAAACAAGTCTTTGTAGAGGATTCTTAGGAAGCTATGAATGCATCTTCCACAAAGGACAAACCTGCTGTTGTCCAAAGTTGACGTGTCTTGATAAAGATACAGGTGGAAGAAAGTAAAAGATCAAAACAAGGTATTTAACCTTGCCTCCGAATTGTTGAGTGGCGCAACGGAATTTGTTTCGTGAAACCGAACTCTACAAATAGAGGAGAAACTGATGATAATGATCATAAAAGTTTTAGTGAATACTTTTACTAAAGAAAGTAGGATTCAAAAATATATACTCTGCAAGTTTGTGGAAATATATTATTGATTCACTTGTCATGTTTATGAACAAGACATACCTACGAATTACAAAGAAGCGTGATGGACCTAAGTGCAAGAAATGACTAGGATTCATAAAATCCTATATTAAGTTACATTTAAGATTACAAAGTAATATGTTACTTGATCTTATTAAGTAAAGTAGTTTACTTGATATTTCCGAATGACTTCAAAGTCATAAGAAGGAAATGAAAGTTAATGGATACGTAAAGCTCGATTTGTCACACAATATGGACAAATTCAAGGAGTTGACTACAAATGTAGCGATGCTTGAGTCTATTGGATTTACACTAGCAATATATGGATATTGAAGTCTCGTAGCTGGAATTCTCAATTTGATGATGATCAAAGAATTTTGGAATGTCCAAGATTATCGAGAGGACCTGCATTTGAGTGGGAGCTAATTAGCTTCGCCAAATCTTAATATGTAAGAGACATATTTTAAGTGGGAGCTAAGTAGCTTAGCTGAATCATATTATGTGTCAAACATATTTTGAGTGGGAGCTAAGTGAAATCCCTGGATCTCAAATATGGATGGTATATTTGAGTGGGAGCGTGAAATCATTCTAGGATATGTGGACAACATATGTGAATGATGTGATTGGTGTTAATAACATTTAAATAGATAAATTGGGATGAAGTTGAAGTTATTAAACAATGAGATCTATCGAGATAGATTGGTGAGTTTAATAAACATTGAATGTCGAATGCTTCTTGGACTTGATTCTGAAGATGTTCAGAATGTCCTAAGCAAGATTCTGAAGAAGTTCAGAATGGAACAAGGTAAGAAAGAAGTTCTTACTATATGAAGCATTGTCTTAGTATTACAATGATGGTTAAAAAGGAAGAAAGAGATGTGTTGCATCCCCTATGCCTCAGCCATAGGTTCTTCCATACAACCATATTGTATACTCGACGTAATGTGACCCGAAGTTTTGGTTGGAAGGACACACTCTTAACTGTAAGAACGTGTCTTGAAGTGATTCTTGAGTTAATCACTGAACCAGAATCAATTTTGTACTTAAATGTCAAGAAGCAAAGTAAGTGGCATAGTTGCATTTCATGCACTGGGATCTACATAGATATAGAAGTATAAAGGCTCCATCTGATGTGATGTATATTGTTATGGCGGGGATAGTTCGCTTTTAACATAGAATGATGTGTCCCAGGGCACAGTGCCCATGAGAAAGCCCTCGAGGTTGATCTAAAGTGTCATGGAAATGGCCACGGCAGTCGCTTCCATAGGCATCGATTGAGAGTTTCGTGAGGAAGAGTTGGCGGCCATCTGCGGTGCGAGATGGGGGCAGATGCACAAGGGTTTACCCAGGTTTGCCCCCCCAGAGGGTAAAGACCTACTCCTGCTAGATTAGATTATGAGAGAACGAGTTACAGGGGTGGCGAGCTCGGCGGCTAGGCAGCGAGTCGCTTGAGGGGGTGTATGATGGAACGTAAGTCTCTATGATACCCTAGGGAGGTTTATATATGAAGCACCTCGCCAGGGTTTACAAGCTGTCCCCGAACAAGATAAGGATCCGTGGGCTTTTAACCTAATCCGACTGGGCTTCTACTACACTTCTGGGCTCCCAGTCGCCAGTCGATGGGCCTCTCCTTTCCTCAGAGTCCAGTCGCTGTCCTCCAGGCATACTCGCGGGCCTTCCGGCCCACTCGAAACCTACTGTTGAGCATACCCCCTTCGGCATATCCCCATCAGTAGTCCCCGAGGCCATCATTGATGCAGGCGCGGGCGTCCTTTGGTGCTTGAAGTAGGCGAGCCCAATTTGGGCGTCCAGTCGAATCGGTGATGGACTCTATTAATGCCTAGGAGAATTTCCCCACAGCCCCACTCATCACTTTAATGAACACCATTGCTGCTCAGTCATCATTTCGGCGAGAAGAGAGATTGGCGAGTGGCGAGTGTACCACAGGAGTTGGACCGTCAACCTTAGTCAAACTATCCGTTGGAATTTCCAATGGTAACTACGGCGCAATTACCGTGGGTAACGGCTATCCCGATTTTGGCGGGTGACTTTTCCCATATAAGGGGAGTGATGGATCAGCTTCGTGATCCTGCTTCGTGTTCTTCATCCTTCCTCATTTGCTCTTCCTTTCTGCTCCCTCCCGACCTATTCTCCTCGCGTTGCGCGATTCCACTTTTCACTCAATGGCGCCTCCCAAAGGATCGTGGGGAAAATCCAAGTGCACCACAGCCCAGCTGAAATCCTTCGAGGATGCCGGGGTACTCCGCAAGGGGAATTGGCGAGTTCCCCCTCTTCCGAGACCGAGCCGAAACCGTGGCCCGGCGAGTTCATCTGCTTCACCAGCCATCTCGAGAGGGGCTTAGGGTTCCCCACTTCACTCTTCTTCCGTCGCTTCTGTGCGTACTATGCGATCAAGCCCTCAGATCTTGGTCTGCATAGCATGGAGCAGCTGGCGATCTTCGTCGCCTTCTGCGAGTGCTACCTCGGCTGCAGGCCATACTTCCCGCTTTGGATGGAGCTCTTCCACGGCCGCATCGGGAGCGAGGCGTCCGGCGGCTTGATGCTGGCCGCAGGCGGGGTCACCTTCCAGTTGAAGCCAAAGGCCAACTTCGTCAAGCTCCTCTTGCCGAAGAAGGCCGCCAGTGAGTGGAAGAAAAGCTGGTTCTACGTCAAGGAAGCTACTCCCTCCGGCGAGGTCTCCCTTCCTGAATTCGTCGCCGAGAGGAGCGAGCCCCACCGACTGGCGCCAAAGAAGCTCCCTGAAGATCAGCGGATGGCCGTCACGGAAATGATGGATCAGATCCAAAAGCTGAAGGACAAGGGGTTGATTCCGATCAACCTCTACAATTGTTGGCTCGGGCGGCGCCTGGTTCCGCTGGCGACTCGTCCACACTATATGTACGAGTACAGCGGGAAACATGATCCATCTCGCACCAGCACGGAGTCGTGGGAGGCCGAGGATTACAAGGCCGCCCTGAAGAAGATCACTGACGCGGAGTTCACGGGCGCAGCGGTCAGAGTCGCCCCGTATACTCCCGTGAAGAACGAAGCCCCTACAGTAAGTCTTCTTTCCAATCGCTGCGTTCGTATTCCAATTTCATTCTTTTTACTTGGCGTGTTTTGACTCGCAGTGGTTCTCAGCTTTTTCAGGTATTGGAGGGTTGGCTCCCTCCGCTTGATGAAGAAGTTCCCTAGGAACTGGAGGAAGATTCCGAGGGGGATCCTTCCGATAGCAACGAGGAAGAAGAAGAAGTTGCTCCCCCAGCGCCCGTGGCCCGCAAGACCCGAATGCAGAAACAGCGAGAGGTCGAAGCGAGCCGCAGCCTGGACAAGTTCGAAGGAGGCGACGAGGTCGCCCAGGAGCAGACGTCCCGGCGCACCGCTACGCCATCGAAGCCCCCACGCCGGCCCAAGTCGCCGGCAAAAAGTCCTGCATCACCGGTCAGGTCGTCAGTGGTGTTCGGGTCGGACGACGACTCCGACGACGAAGGGTCTCCTGAAGTCTCGCACAAGGTCCCGAGGGCCGCAATCCCGATGAAGGGGTTGGAGGGCGAGGACGCGGAGGTGGTGGTAGAGGCTCCCCTGGCTTCGATCGCGCCGTCGACCTCGGGGGTCCCAAGCCAAGAAGCGACCGACGTAGTGCCACCCAAGTCGCCACTGCCGTCGAAGGCAGCGGCGTCAGAGCCGGAGATCCCGGCGACTACGGCTTCATCGTCAAGGAAGCCCTAGGTTTCGTGGGCTTCGGACGTATTCGAGCGGGGGCTCAGTCGCAAGCTAGGTCCCGAGTTGGACAAGCCTGCCCATATCAGTACCGGGCTTCGCGTTCTTCCAGTTTCCAAGTAAGTTATACTTCCTTGTCCCAATTTGCTTTGCTTCTTTCGTGTCGTGGTTGTGCTGATTAGAAGGGCTCGTGCAGGTCGGGGGATAAGAAGATTGGTCGCCCTTCGATTTCCAAGATTCCCCCGGCCACTGTCGCGAGGGAGGGTGATCTGCCCAAGAAGAGGAAGGCCTTCGAGGATCTCGCGTCTGCTGAAGTCATGAAGAAACAGAAGGGGGGTGCTGACGACGCCGCGACCGGGGGAAGCGCCGCGGAGCCAGCTGCTGCGCCGCTCGTCAAAGAGGGGGTGGTGATGCGATCAGAGCCAGCACCAGCTGCGTCTGCGCCGGAGGTGCCGGTCCCGGCGGTCTGCGCCCCTGCCAGGGCGTCGGCGACGTTCCCTCGCTTTATGGTGAGGGGGTTTCCAGGCGGTGCGGATGCGCAATCTCCGCAGTTCCCGGAGATCGTGGACGCGGAGATTGAGGCTCGCCGCGGGCGCACCTCCTTCACGGTCCCGTCGACTAACACTGCCGAACTTCACAAGATGCTCGGCGCTGCTATTCAGGTATGTTCAGTCCCCGAATTCCTAGTCGCTGAATTTCCGCGGCTGGGAATTGTCTTTATTTTCCTGTATTCTCCAGTCCCCGAGTTCCTATTCACTGAATTTCAGCGGCTGGGAACTGGTCTTAATTTTCCTGTATTCTCCAGTTCCCGAGTTCCTAGTCGCTGAATTTCAGCGGCTGGGAACTGGTCTTAATTTTTTCTGTATTCTCCAGTCCCTGAGTTCCTAGTCGCTGAATTTCAGCGGCTAGGAACTGGTCTTTATTTTCCTCCCAATGCTTAGCTGGTCTCGTTGTGCTGCAGGAGTTACAGCGGGAGTCGACTGATCGGCAGGCTGCGTGAGAGCGCTTGGTGCGTGATTTGCACGAGGCGCAAGAGGTGAACCGGCGGCTTCAGGAGAGGATCAGTGAGTGTTTGACGTTGTTCTTCTTTGCTTGTTATGAGCTGGTTTTGTGCAATACTCTGACATCTCCACTTGCAGATGGTTTCCCGGACGAGGTCTCCAAGGCCCGTGAGGGGTATGTCCCACTCGCCAAACTGGACGCGGCGAATGAGCGAGTGGCCTCCCTAGTCAAGGAGTTGGAGGATGCTAAGGCGGCCTCAATTTCTTCGGAAGAACGTGCGAAGGCTACCGTCACCGCTACTGAAGAGGAACGCAAGGCCACGGACTCCATTATCGTGGGGCTGCATAACGACCAAGCCGCTTTGGAGAAGCACGTCAAGGAGAATTGCCGCAAGCTTCTTGGTGAGTTTCTGTCATTTGCCTTATCCTTTTGTCGGTTCTCCGCTTTTGGGGGTTTCATTGTTTCACTAACATCTGACTTTCCAGCTGTGGTAGGCCAAAGCGACCCGGTGGTGCAGACGTATACTACTTCGCAGTGCGTGACTGCCGTGTTTAATGCTGCCACGGCCTCGGCGTTGTGTGTCCAGGCGGCTCTCCAGGGCATGTCTCCCACCGAAGTCATCCCTGGGGGACTCACTGAGGTGTGGCGCTATCTGGAGGAGGTGCCCGCGGTTGTGGAGTGGATGACGCGCTCTGCGTTCAGGCGCGGGGCCGCCACAGCGTTGAGCTTGGGCCTCGCGCACTTCCCGGACGACTTCGATCTGGACGACGTCACGAGTGGCTATCCTTCGGCGACCGGCACAGTGGAGATGTCCGAGGTGCTGAAGCTGACTGCGAAGGCCACTCCTTATGCCACAGTGTCTTGGCGATGGGGGATCTTCTGCCGTACCAGGAGACGGTGCTGGCACCTGGCGACCCCGAGCCGAAGCACCGCGACATGAAGTCGGAGCAGCCCTTCCGGTCGTCGTTGGCAAAGTTGCTGACCTCGTACCCGGCGAACCCGTTGCGGCCCTTTGTGTGCGTCAAGGGTGGTGGCGCTTCTTCTTCGTCAGGGCCTGTGGAGTAAGCAAATGTAATAGTTGTAATAGATGCCAAGTGGCGAACATTGTATGATGTTTTTGTAATCCATGTCGCAGGGACTTGGTCGACTTGTGTTATGATTAAGGGAGTGTTTTGTTCAACAATTTGAGCGCGTCCGCCCTTTAATGGGGTATAACTCGATTGTGTATTTCTATGTGTTTGACTTGTTTTTGCGTCTCCTGAGCGGCGAGTCCCCGAGCGCGAGTGGGGTTCGTTTGTGAACGAGTCCCCGAGCATTGTGCTAGACCGTATTGGTCGTGATCCTGTTGCAGGTTGTGAATGCATTGTTTGTAACACGTCTCCTCCCCTGGCCCGGAGGGCCAGTCGCTTGGCGAGCCCTAGGCAGCTCTCTTACTAGGTGTGTTCCCTATCCACGTGGGGTTCCCGTTTTGCGGAGTCCTCGTGCGTGGTACTTAACCGTTCGAGTTGCTTTGCTCGAGGGTGGGGGGGACAGGTCGCTGTGGGAAGCGTGTATCGGATGTCTTGGCCCGGTGGGCCAGTCGGGCTAGGCGACGCCAATGGCGGCTCCGGGTTGGCGTTTTCATGGACGACACAAGGCCCGAATACTTCTGGTGCCCTTGTGCCGCACTACTTTGTCATGCCGGTCGCTCGACCAGAGGTTGACTTTCGTGAATGGCATATTGCTTGCGTGTACGAGTGCGAGTGGCACAAGAATATGGCGAGTGGGCACAATTTGTGTGATCCGAATGAATTTGATTTATATATTCTGACAGAGTACATTGTGTGGTTCTAGGTGTAGAACTTCCGGAGGAGGTTGACATTCCATGGCCTCCCGACCTCCAACTGGCCATCACCCCGTATGTTGATGAGGTAGTAGGCGTCGTTGCCAAGGACTCGGCCTATGGCGAATGGCCCCTCCCATGGAGGGGAGAGCTTGTGCATGCCCTTCTTGTCCTGGGCCAATTGTAGGACCAGGTCGCCTTCTTGGAAGGTGCGAGTTCGCACTCGACGGCTGTGATAATGGCGAAGTCCTTGCTGGTATATGGCGATGCGGGAGCGAGCCAGGTCGCGTGCTTCGTCAAGTTGACCGACGCTATCTTGGCAGGCGGTTTCGGTGGCCGCCTCGACGTAGTTGGCGACTCGAGGGGAGTCGTGCTCCAGGTCTGTTGGCATTACGGCATCGGCGCCATACACCATGAAGAAAGGCGTGAACCCGGTTAATCGGTTGACGGAGGTGCGGATCCCCCATGTCACAGAGGGGAGCTCATCGATCCAACATCCTGGGGTGCGCTCGAGGGGCACCTGTAGTCGCGGTTTGAGACCGTGGAGGACGCTCTGGTTGGCGTGCTCTACTTGGCCGTTTGACTCCGGGTGGGCGACTGATGCGAGGTCGAGTCGGATGCCATGCTCCTCATAGAATTCCACCATGGCTCCCTTGGCGAAGTTGGTGCCGTTGTCTGTGTGGGTAGCAGTACCGGTAAATGAGTTCACGGAGGAACTTGGTAGCTGTCTTGCCGTCGCACTTCTTGATCGGCCTGGCCTCCACCCATTTGGTGAACTTGTCGATTGTGACCAGGAGGTGAGTGAAGCCAGATGGGGCCTTCTTGAACGGGCCGACCATGTCCATGCCCCATACGATGAATGGCCACATGATGGGGATTGTCTTGAGCGCCAAACCAGGAAGGTGCGTCTGGTTGGCGTACTTCTGGCATCCGACACATCTTTGGACGACGTCGGTGGAATCGGCGTGTGCGGTGGGCCAGTAGACACCGTGCCGCATGGCCTTGGCGACTAGCGACTTGGCGCCGGCGTGGTGGCTGCAGTCGCCGGCGTGAATGTCCTGGAGGATCTTGCGGCCTTCCTCTGGCTGTACGCAACGCTGGAACACGCCGGTCACACTGCTCTTGTAGAGCTCGCCATTGATGATGACGAAGGATTTGCAGTGGTGCACGATCATTCGCGCCTCTGTCTCGTTGCTCGGTAGCAGTTTGTGTTCCAGGAAGGCGACGTATGATGCTGTCCAGTCGCTAGGTTCCACAACCATGGCGACTAAGGTCGGTTCTGGTTGCAGTGGGATCCCGACGTCGATCTCCTTCGGTGGGCTGACGGAGGGCTTGTGGATGATGTCAAGGAAGACGCCTACTGGTGGCGCCTGTCGAGCCGATCCGATGTGGGAAAGGGCGTCTGCCTCCTCGTTTTTACGCCTGTCGATCCACTCGACGGAATAGCCGTCGAAGTGTCTTCGAGGTGGTGGGCAAACTATTGCGTTGGCCACGGTGGGGTGGCCACTTGATGCCGCCCTGCTTGCTGATGAGCGGGAATACATCCTCCTCCGCGGGTCGACTCCTGCGGCTTGTTGCTCGACGACCCGGACGAGTAGGGCCTTGGTGTACTGGATCTGTAGTGCGCCGTCGCCTTAGACATCGAGGTTGGTGATCGCGGCATCGGCCGCGACGATGTTGTCCATCGGGGTGGAGTACAGTGGTAGCCCGTTGGTGTCCCGGGCTTGAGGCGAGATGATGATCTGTGGTTGGTCTGGTGGGGGCGCACGACCCATGGGTGGTGGAGGGGCCCCGTTCGCCGGTGCTCCAGGTGGTGGTCTCGCGGGGTTGCCTCCTCCTGGCGGTGTGTTCTCGCCGTGTTCGCGCTCGGCGGCGTGTGTGGGGTCGCCCTCGTCGTTGAAGTTCAGGACGCGGCCCTAAACATCGGGGTTCAGGCGGGTCCTGATGCGGCGCTGGTGATACAGTGATAGCTCCTTCGCCGTCTCTCGTTCGAGGCGGTATTTCTCGCGCTCGGCGAGTTCGTTGCGTTGCGCCTCCTGGAGCCCTAGGCAGGCTTGTTCCACCTTCGTGGCTGTCGCGGTTGGCAGAATCGGCATGGAGAATGGATCTGGCGAGGCGGCCGTGCTACCCGCCATGTGGATCGCGTTGAAGCGATTGGATCTGGCACGAAAATCCTCGGGGGATTCCGAGCCGGAGTCAGAGTCGAAGATCCCCAGAATGGAGGGATCCTCGAAATCCTCAAGGTTGGAGACTCGCGTGATGGAGTCCTCCCGTGACGTTGCGGTGATGGATCCGTTGGCCGATGCAGGGATCGCAGAGTCGGCGTCGTTGTTTAGGGCGTCGTCGTTGGTGGCGACGTTGGTCTCGACCGTGTTGCTAGCGGCCGAGTCATACTCAGCGACGAGGCCCCTGATGGAGCAGACCTGCTCCTCCGAAAGCAGATCGCGGTGTGGAGGCGACCCGCTGACGATCACCGTCACGGCTAGGTCCATCGCACCGATGAAGCCAACGAAGAGGTTGATGGAGCCGACCAGCATCACCGCGGTGTGTGTGATCGGGCGCGATGCCGGGATGTAGCTGCTTGGCAGGATCTGCAAGATCCCGTCGAAGGAGATCATGCGGCCGGTGGCGAACGACCGCTCGATCGGCGAGTAGGGTATCGCCGCAGAACTCAGGCCAGTCCCGCTATGTCCCACGGTGGGCGCCACTGTCGTGGAAATGGCCACGGCAGTCGCTACCATAGGCAGCAATTGAGAGTTTCATGAGGAAGAGTTGGTGGCCATCTGCGGTGCGAGATGGGGGCAGATGCACAAGGGTTTACCCAGGTTCGGCACCCCGGAGGGTAAAGACCTACTCCTGCTAATTAGATTATGAGAGAACGAGTTGCAGGGGTGGCGAGCTCGGCGGCTGGGCAGCGAGTCGCTTGAGGGGGTGTATGATGGAACGTAAGTCTCTACGATACCCTAGGGAGGTTTATATATGAAGCACCTCGCCTGGGTTTACAAGCTGTCCCCGAACAAGATAAGGATCCGGGGGCTTTTGACCTAATCCGACTGGGCTTCTGCTACGCTTCTAGGCTCCCAGTCGCCAGTCGATGGGCCTCTCCTTTCCTCAGAGTCCAGTCGCTATCCTCCAGGCGTACTCGCAGGCCTTCCGGCCCACTCGAAACCTACTACTGAGCATACCCCCTTCGGCATATCCCCATCATAAAGTCACTGTAGGCTCCTAGAAACCGGCCTCGTTCTGCTGCCATAACTGTCGTATATACACAAAGGATTGTAAAGTATGTTTTGAAGTTTAGATGACAATAGTGAAAACGACCATCATTATAAACAGTAGAAACAAAGTCTCACTTTGTTGCCAAACGAATACTTCGACCCATTATGAGATAATGGTGTGAATGTCAAAGTTAGGAAGACATTAACGATTTTCAAAGACATAATGATCTGATAAAACAGAACATGGACAGGACGTTTTCCATAAGCATGCATGATCAATAAACACATAAGTGATATGGTTTATGATGAGTAAAATGCAAGCTAGATTATTTGTACTCTAGTGCAAGTGGGATACTGAAGGAGATATGCCCTAGAGGCAAATAATAAATAGGTTTTTATTGTCATATCTCAATTAGTTCAGAATAGTTTCATACTGTGCTATAACTATATTAATACAAAACGTTAATACACGTGTGGTATATAAACAAACCGTGTCTCTAGTTACCTCTAGCGAACTAGTTCATTGGTCATGAGGATGATCTAGGGTTTCGAGATCATGGGCATTTATGCCAATTGACAATGAGGTCACATCATTAGTTGAATGGTGTGATAGAAAAACAACCCAACCAGTTGTATCTTAATGAGATCTAGTTACAAAGTTCACCATTAATGATAAAACTAAGGAAACCTCGCGACCTGTCCTTAGATTGTGAGATAGTGCAAATCACCATTCTGGAGGGATCTTAGATGGTTATCAAGTATCACTCCATGACTGGGTGATCGAAAAGGTGCTAATCAGGTTTCCCAAAGGAGCGTGTAGAGGAGTACATATCAAGACTAGGATTTGCCCATCCATGTAACGGACAGATACATTAGTGGACATCTCGGTGACGTTGCATTAACGAAGCTTGCAAGCGTGTGACTGGGTCACGGAATGCAACGACGCGAAAACGAGAAAACAAGTTCATGGTAACGAGAAAACAAGTTCATCGGTAACGAGATCGAACGAAGGTATGGAGATACCGTAGATCAAATCTCGGATGAACTAGGTATCAAGAGGCAAAGGGAATGGGAAACGACCGTTTACGGTTCAAACGACATTGTCATCGTGGAATGCACAGGGGTCAATATCGGCATCCCGGTCCCGCTATTGATCATTGATGGAGATCATGTCTGTGCCATTCCCGAGCCGTGGGGAAATACACTTAAGGGTACGATGAGCTAGAGATCCTCTGTAAGTTGGAATCACCATATGAAAGAGCAAAAGGAAACCGGAAAAGTTCCGTGAGAGAACCGGAATCGTTCCAGGAAAGTTCCGAAGTCGTTCGGAGGAAATCAAAAGGGAACCAAAAGGTGTTTCGGGTCAAATCAGATTTTGTAATATGTATTTACATATTATTTAATGTAATTAATATGAAATATAATATTAAAATCTAATTTGAAGGGGTATTCCACTAATGGGCCAAACTTTCTAGGGAAAAAGGGCCCATTAGGGAAAACCGAAGGAGGGAAGGACCAAGGGCCAAGGCCCAGGGGCCTCAAGGGGACCCACCCGGCCAGCCTAGGGCTGTGCGTGGGGTGGGGCCCACCCCAGGTCGGCTGGCCCATGAAGGCCCATGCGCCCCCTCTCTCCCTTGTTGAGTCCCACATGGGAAACCCAAAGGGGAGGGAACACCCCCTCCCCCTATATAAAGGGGTACCCATGGGTGGGAATAGACACACCAATATTTGGAGAAGTCCTTTGGTTGACTTTCTCCTTCCCTCTCTCTCTCTCTCTCTCGTCTCCATGCGTTGGTACGGTCCCAAGTAAGGACTGTCCGAGCATGAGACACCGCACCTGCAGCACGCTGTTGCGCTGCAGGGATTCCAAGCCGGAGATCTAATTCCGCACTCCCGGCAGGGATCAAGGAGTCGGAGGTCGTCATCGTAGACCATATGTGTACAAAACCACGAGGGGCCTCACTTGAGGAACCTTGGATGTCGTGAGCTGGAGCTGCTATACGATGAAGAAGGAGCAAGGGGTGATCTGCGAGGAGCATCGTGACCTTGAGGTCGGCTACGGCTTCGACTACTTCAACCACGTTCCCCTCGAAACATTAACCGCGTACGGTCTACAAGGGTATGTATTCTATACGCTCCGGCCGTTACTGCATTACTACATAGATAGATCTTGGGCGTTAGGAGGTTCCATCGTAGGAATTTTTTTGTTTTCTGCTGCGGAACCCTTCATTCTTTTCACCAACCACATATGGATCCACCAGTGTAATTGAATGTGTTTTCTTTTCACAAACCACATATGGATCCACCAGTGTCATTGCATGTGTGTTCTTTTCATTAACCACATATGGATCCCCAAGTGTCATTGAATGTGTGTTCTTTTCACAAACCACATATGAATCCACCAGTGTCATCGGATGTGTGTTCTTTTCATAAACCACAACTAGAGTCATTAAATGTGTGTTCTTTTCACAAACCACATATGGATCCACCAGTGTCATTGAATGTGTGTTCTTTTCACAAACCACATATGGATCCACCAGATTCATTGCAAAGCCACATATGGATACCCTAGTGTCATTGCATGTGTGTTCTTTTCATTAACCACAGCTAGAGTCATTGCATGTGTGTTCTTTTCAAAAACCACATATGGATCCACTAGAGTCATTTCATGTGTGTTCTTTTCACAAACCACATATGGATCCAATAGAGTCATTGCATCTCTGTTCTTTTCATAAACCATATGGATCCACCAGAGTCATTGCATGTTTTTTTTGATAAACCATATCTAGAGTCATGGGATGTGTGTTCTTTCCATAAACCACCACTAGACTCATTATATGTGTGTTCTTTTCAGAAACCACATATGGATCCACCAGTGTCATTGAATGTGTGTTCTTTTCACAAACCACATATGGATCCACTAGAGTCATTTCATGTGTGTTATTTTCCTAAAACACATATGGATCCACCAGAGTCATTGCATGTCTGTTATTTTCGCAAACCACATATGGATCCACCAGAGTCATTGCATGTCTGTTCTTTTCATAAACCACATGGATCCACGAGAGTCATTGCATGTGTGTTCTTTTCATTAACCACAGCTAGAGTCATTGCATGTCTGTTCTTTTCATAAACCACATATGGATCCACCAGATTCACTGCATGTATGTTCTTTTCATAAACCACATGGATCCACCAGAGTCATTGCATGTGTGTTCTTTTCAAAAACCACACATGGATCCACTAGTGTCATTGAATGTGTGTTATTTTCAAAAACAACATATGGATCCACCAGGGTCATTGCATGTGTGTTCTTTTCATTAACCACATATGGATCCCCTAGTGTCATTGAATGTGTGTTATTTTCACAAACCACATATGGATCCACCAAAGTCATTGCATGTGTGTTCTTTTCATTAACCACAGCTAGAGTCATTGCATGTCTATTCTTTTCACAAACCACATTTGGATCCACCAGAGTCATTGCATGTCTGTTCTCTTCATAAACCATATATGGATCCACAAGAGTCATTGCATGTCTGTTTTTTTTCATAAACCACATGAGCTTGTGTGTTATTTTCACAAACCACACATGGATCCACCAGTGTCATTGAATGTATGTTATTTTCCTAAAACACATATGGATCCACCAGTGTCATTGCATGTGTGTTCTTTTCATTAACCACAACTAGAGTCATTGAATGTGTGTTGTCACAAACCACATATAGATCCACCAGAGTCATTGCATGTGTGTTCTTTTCACAAACCACATATGAATCCACCAGTGTCATTGCATGGGTGTTCTTTCATTAACCACATCTGGATCCCCTAGTATCATTGCATGTGTGTTCTTTTCATTAACTACAGCTAGAGTCGTTGCATGTCTGTTCTTTTCACAAACCACATATGGATCCACTAGAGTCATTTCATGTGTGTTCTTTTCACAAACCACATATGGATCCACTAGAGTCATTGCATGTCTGTTCTTTTCATAAACCACATGGATCCACCAGAGTCATTGCATGTGTGTTCTTTTCATAAACCACAACTAGAGTTATGGGATGTGCGTTCTTTCATAAACCACAACCAGAGTCATTAAATGTGTGTTCTTTTCAGGAACCACATATGGATCCAAAAGTGTCATTGAATGTGCGTTCTTTTCACAAACCACATATGGATCCACTAGAGTCATTTCATGTGTGTTCTTTTCACAAACCACATATGGATCCACCATAGTCATTGCATGTCTGTTCTTTTCATAAACCACATGGATCCACCAGAGTCATGGCATGTGTGTTGTTTTCATAAACCACAGCTAGAGTCATGGGATGTGTGTTCTTTTCATAAACCACATATGGATCCACCAGAGTCATTTCATGTGTGTTCTTTTCATAAACCACGGCTAGAGTCATTGCATGTCTGTTCTTTTCACAAACCACATATGGATCCACTAGAGTCATTGCATGTGTGTTATTTTCACAAAACACATATGGATCTACCAGAGTCATTGCATGTGTGTTCTTTTCATTAACCACAACTAGAGTCATTGCATGTCTGTTCTTTTCACAAACCACATATGGATCCACCGGAGTCATTTCATGTGTGTTCTGTTCACAAAAACACATATGGATCCACTAGAGTCATTGCATGTATGTTCTTTTCATAAACCACATGAACATGTGTGTTATTTTCACAAACCAAATATGGATCCACTAGTGTCATTTAATTTGTGTTCTTTTCATTAACCACAACTAGAGTCATTGAATTTGTGTTCTTTTCACAAACCACATATGGATCCACCAGAGTCATTGCATGTGTGTTCTGTTCATGAACCACATATGGATCCCTACTGTCATTGCATGTGTGTTCTTTTTATTAACCACAGCTAGAGTCATTGCATGTCTGTTCTTTTCACAAACCACATATGGATCCCTAGTGTCATTGCATGTTGTTGGGGATATACTTTCCGGGTATCCTCACAGTCCTCACTGACCAGGGTGGCCCACTTCGGGTTAGAGCTTTGCTTCACGGGCGGCCTAGTCAAGGAGAAGAGACGGAGTCCAATCCGGCTACGGGAAGGCCCAGAAGACTTACCGACTTAGGCCCATAGCGTTACTTGTAGTTCAAGATGTACTCTGTAACCGACTCTCAGTCGTAGCCGGATAGATCTCTCCTGCAAACCCTAGGCCGGATATCTATATAAGCCGTCCTAGGGAGAGCCTTTAGGGCACCCTCAATAGTCTACAATCTCAACTTACACAGGTGAACTTTGTAACCCATATTATGGCTCTGCCGTATTATTGGATAGCTAGCAGGAGTAGGATCCGTCCAAAGCCGACGGATTCGAACCTGGGTAAACTTGTGTGCTCACCGTCCCGGAACACCGTACGTCTCACACCCCTCTCTTCCACACGCCTCGAGGACCCCCTCATGGCGTACTTGTCATCAATCCGACGACAGTTGGCACCCATCGTGGGGCAAGTGAGCTTCGGATCTATGTTCCAAGCGGAATCTGCAAGAATCGGAATCGGCGAGACTATCGCCGTCGGTCGCATCCTCTACGCCAGCGACGTCCCTCTCATTGTTCTCGACGGGACATGGATTCCGGCTAGGGAGGTTGTGACTGCCTACACCATCATGTCTTTTGGCGAGATCGATGTTTACATCGGTTTTGCTGAACCTATCCCACCCACCCCAGCGGTGATGATAGAGGCAGAAGAATCTTCTAGATCCCCTTTGTCCGCGGAGGCGGCAGAGTTCCGGATCTCAGAAAATCCTAATCCCACCCAGCCCGCACTAGTTGCGGAGATAGTGGAGAAATTCGAACCTGAAGAAGACCTAGCGGTCCAAGTCGAATCTGGAGTGGATCTCCTTGGAGAGGCCGAATCCCAGATCGACCCACCCGCTGAAGTCGAAATCCAGGAGGAGCATATCAACGACACTGATTCCGGCTCTGATGACGCCGAGACAGACAAGCCTTTCCTAAGGTACACGCTGTGACGTATGATAATGCAAAACTCAGGCGTAGACGCAATTCTTGAGACCATCAAAAGTTTCGACGAAGCTGATCGCGAAAGCTGCAGGTACCTCAGGAAGCACGCGCCGCACTTCATCAGATATGTGGGATCCGGATCCGGCTCTGCCGATGCTGGAGACAACACCAACTCTGTGCTGGAGGCAACTGGAACAAACGCCGATGTACCCGCATCCTCGGATGAATCGATGACGTCAGCAGATTTCTGAAAGTTCTCCGCGGAATATGAAGAGGAGTATAACTCCAAAGCTGTAGAGGAAGGAGAAGCCATGGATGAAGGATCCGGGGAACACTCCCCCAAAGCGTAGGATGACATGGAAGTCGGAGATAATCCCGAAGTCTAGATGTCCGAAAGTACCGATCAGAGCTTGACTCCGGGAAACAAACCCAAAGCCGTCTTTGCTACTGGCGCTGCCAAGAAGGCAAAGAAGAAGAACAAGAAGAACAAGACCCCGGTAAAAGACCCTCTATAGAGGAGGTGATTGCCGAGGAATACGAGGAAGACTCGGATGGAGCACTTATCCTAGAAGAGCCCAAAAAAGAAGAGTCGATGGATGGACACGTGATCACTGAAGGTGCGTGTAAACTCATCGATGCTGCATTAACCACACCTATTCCTACAGCTGCAGAACTTACTGCTGAAGAACTGGACGAGAGGGCACAAGCCCTAGAAGTGCGTCGTCAAGTACTCCTCGATGAAGCCAAAAATATCGAGGAGGAAAAGAAACGCATAGCATCTGCGGAGAAGTACAACTCCAGGCAATACCAGAAGACCAGGAAGCGTCATACTAATGACAACCAATTCCTGCAGATCCACGCCGTCCTTTTTGGAGAAGAGATGGGGAAGCCTTGGAAAGATAGCAAAGGGGATTGGGTATATCCAACCCCAGTACAGAACACCGTGGTGGCCCGAGAAATTCTATCAGCTAATCTAGGCCCGGAGGAGATCCGATTAGGAATCAAACTACTCAACAAGGGACTGGAGCAGCAAAAGGTCGCCATGTCCGGAAGTCAAAAATTGGTCTCTGATTCCGACCAATGTCACACAGATCCGGCGTGGGCTGACGTAAGACCCCAGCATGTTTCGGAGCAGCACCATCGCCCCGATCACCGGGAAGACAATTACTCGAGAACCGGATCTTCAGGATAGCACCACAAAGCTGCCCGTGGCTGGCGTAACGTTAACCCAGTTGCGGAGCAAGAGGCAATTGCTGCACTGAATCCGAGGAACCCGCCCCGGCGAGAGTCGAAAGACCGCAGGGATGATGATAAGGAGAAACGTCGGGAGGAGGACCGACAAAGAATGCCACCCCCTAGACATGAAAACCATCCGGATGACGGAAGAAGGAACGACGGACACCATGCTGGGACAAGCCGGCAGGGGGCTCGTCATGATGAAGACCCTCCCCGGAACCGGAATAACGACGCTCCGAATGGAGGCCGGCGATCAGCCGGAAAAAACCCAGCTGCTCCACCCTCTCCGCCAAGTAGCCATCACAACAGTCCCCAGGGAGCCAATGGAGGGCATCATGGTGGAGGAGGTGGTGGCAGAAGCCGAAGTCCGGCTCCAAGGCACCGCAGCCACAACCGACACTCGGGACGATCTCTATCCCCGAATGACGCAAGGCACAGGATCAACTCCAACATAGAGGCGCGGCGCTACGAAAATGATGATATCTACGTGGGCCTAAAATGCTTCGAACCACGCATCAGAGCTACAAGGTTCCTGGAAGGATTTGCTATCTCAAGACATATCCAAGCCTACGACGGCATTGCTCGGCCAGATACCTGGCTACAGGATTTCTTCCAAGCTTGCTGCATCGCCAAAGGCGAAAACAGCCTGGTCGCAACCCGATATCTCCCACTTATGTTGCGGAAGACGGCACGATCATGGCTTAATGAACTTCCGGAGAACACCATCCACAACTGGTATGACATGCAAAGTGCGTTCTTTCGGAATTTCGAAGGCACATACCGGAGGCCCTACACGGTTGGAGACCTACAGCGTTGCACCCAGAAGGCCGAAGAAACTTGCCGGGACTACCTCGGTCGATGGATCGACACCAAGAACTCCTGTGAGGGAGTAAACAATCAAACTGCGATTGAAGCTTTCATCACAGGTCTCCCAATTGGTTTACTACGTCATCGCTTGAAGTGTGACAAAGTTACTGACTTGGGAGAGATGATAGAAACAGCGAGCAAGTATGCAGATGCTGATGACAATGCAGAGGGATTACTCAATGCCCTATCTGTACCTCAGTCGGCAAAACAACCAAAGCAACAAGCTCAGAAGCGCAAAAATACCTCGGAAGAGAAACCCAACACGGAAACAATAATGGTCACTGCTACTTTCGGGTCTGGAGGATGAGGAGGCCACGGCAGAGGCCGCGGGCGTGGCCGCGGGACGTCAAGGTTCCAAGGTAGAGGAGAATAGCAAGCAGGCAAAACCTACTCTTGGGCTGACATTGCCAATAACCCATGTGTGCATCACCTAGACGCCAATGGGGGCTCGTCCCACACCAACGCCAAATGTCGTTTCAATGATGACATCAAAAGAGATGACACCGCGGGCTACAAAGCTAAGCGGAAGAAGGGAAAGAAGAATCCCGAAAAAGAAAAGGAGACCAAGGAAGATTCCGACATGGAGGAAGCTGATGCTTCAAATCCCAAGCCGGAAGGGAAGAAAACTTTTCCCACCAAGAAGGACACTTATGTCACTTTCCTCGGATCTCAACCAGCAAAGGTCAAGAAAGCAGTTCTGCACGAACTCAATGCAATAGTTTCAGCTGTCCCCCAATATCTGGACTGGTCGGAAGTGGCAATCACATTTGACCGCGTTGATCATCCGCATAAGTTGCATAGGCGAGGAAAATACGCCTTAATCGTCAATCCATTAATTGACGGTTATGGTTTCTCCAAGACCCTCATGGATGGTGGTAGTAGTATCAATATTCTCTATGTCGAAACACTACGCCGGATGAGGATCTCGGAAACTCAGCTGAACCATAGCTCTGTGATCTTTCACGGAGTCGTCCCAGGAAGACAAGCTAATTCCCTGGGAGAGATCACTTTGGATGTTACCTTTGGAACTCCAAAGAATTATCGGATGGAGGCACTTTCCTTTGATGTGGTCCCGTTCAAGAGCGCGTACCATGCTATATTCGGACGTCCGGCTTACTGGGCTTTTATGGCTCGTCCGTGTTACATTTACAATATGATGAAAATTCCAGGTCCCAATAGCGTGATCACCATCAGGGGAGACCCGAAGAAAGCACGAGAGTGCAAGGATGGAAATGCCGCCTTTGCTGAAGTCGTGCTGCACGCCCAGGAGTACCAGGAGATCAAGAAGAGCATAGATCCGTCCGAGATGCCCGCAACGAAGAAGGAGGTGACAAAGCCAAATCCGGAGTTCAAGGCATCAGAAGAGACGAAGAAGACACCGTTGAAGGATGATGACCCCTCCAAGGTGACCCAGATAGGCGTAGGCCTAGGTAGTGCATAGGAAAGCGCGCTCGTCAAGTTCCTCCAAGCAAATCAAGATATCTTTGCATGGCAGCCATCTGACATGACCGGAGTACCTAGGGAACTTGCCGAGCACTCTCTAAATGTAAACCCGAGCGCTAAACCCGTCAAACAGTCCCTACGATGATTTGGCGATGAAAAGCGTAAGGCAATAGCTAAGGAACTAGCACGGCTCGAGTTAGCCGGATTCATAGAAGAGGTCATCCACACTGAGTGGTCGGCCAATCCTGTAATGGTCCCTAAAAAGGACACCACAGATTTAAGGATGTGTGTTGATTATACTGCCTTGAACAAGGCTTGTCCAAAAGATCCGTTCGCTCTACCTAGGACTGATCAAGTTATTGATTCTACGGCAGGCTCGGAACTCCTCTATTTTCTCGACGCATATTCCGGTTATCACCAAATCCGGATGAAGGAATCTGACAAAGTAAAAACCTCATTCATAACCCCTTTCGGAACCTTCTGTTTTGTTACGATGCCTTTCGGGCTGAAGAACACAGGAGCTACCTACCAGCGCACGATGCAGCGTTGCCTCCACGACCAACTCGGACGCAGTGTACATGCATACGTGGATGATATTGCGGTGATGTCCAAAAAGAAGGAAACCCTGATTTCCGACTTGGAGGAAACGTTCGCCAATCTATGAAAATACAACATCATGCTTAATCCGAAGAAATGCTTCTTTGGAATCCCAGCCGGAAAATTGTTAGGTTTCATTGTGTCTCAAAGAGGCATAGAGGTGAACCGAGACAAAATCAAGGCTATACTCAATATTTCCAGGCCAACTCGCCTGAAGGACGTACAAAGACTAACTAGTTGCATCGCGGCAGTTAGTCAGTTTGTAAGCCAGCTCGGTGAAAGAGCCGCACCATTATACAAACTTTTGAAAAAGACCAAGGATTTTGTGTGGACCGACGAAGCTGAAGCTGCACTACAAGACCTGAAGAAAGTACTCTCATCTGCTCCTATCCTTCCTGCACCGGAACCACCAGAACCGATGTTGCTTTATCTTGCTACGACAAACAAAGTCGTTAGTATCGTCATGGTAGTGGAGAGACCGGAGGAAAATCAGGAGCACTTGGTGTAGCGTCCGACGTACTTTGTTAGTGAGGTTCTGACAGAATCAAAACATCGGTATCCGCACTATCAAAAGCCGACTTACGGTGTTTTCCTAGCATCCCGTAAGCTACGACACTACTTTCAGGAGCATCCGATTACCGTGGTGAGCACAACTCCCATGAGAGATATAATCAACAACAGTGACGCCACAGGACGCATCGCCAAATGGGGCATAGAGCTTTCATCTTTCGATATTGAGTATAAACCCCGGACAACAATCAAATCCCAAATCCTTCCCGACTTTGTTGCTGATTGGACAGAGATGAAGGAGAATATGACCCTCCCTGAGTCGGAATATTGGACCCTATACTTTGATGGGTCTAAGGCTCGAGGGGGCTCCGGGGCTGGTGTGGTGCTCAAATCACCCCAAGGTGATAAACTTCTATACGTGTTGCAAATCCACTTCACAGCGACAAACAATATTGCCGAGTATGAAGGATTGCTACATGGAATCCGTATTGCTAAGGATATCAGCATCCGACGTTTGATGTGTTACGGAGATTCGGATCTTGTTGCTCAGCAAGTTTCGGATATTTGTAATGCAAATAAGCACATGGCAGCGTATAAAGCTGTCGTGGATGATTTATCTAAATCGTTCGAAGGATTTGAGGTTCAACACATCCCTCGAGCAGAAAACGAGGAAGCAGATGCATTATCTCGGATAGGCTCTACACGGAAAGAGGTCCCGGGTGGCGCTTTTTTAGAGCACCTCAAAATTCCCTCAATAAAGGGAGTGGATGAGGAATATCCGACCAAATCCGACTCACCTCTAATAGCAGTTCTGGCTGTAATTCCCAGCTGGACTCAACCCTACCTTGATTATCTGGTAAATGGCAAATTACCCGAAGACGAGGTTCTGAGCCAGCAGATTATCCGACGAGCGAAATCCTATACTATAGTTAAAGGTGAGCTCTATAAGCGGAGTGTTTCTGGGGATTTTCAGCGTTGTGTATCTCCGGAAGAAGGAGTGGAAATCCTAAGAGAAATCCACGAAGGCGAGTGTGGTCACCACGCTGCAGCCAAATCTTTAGTGGCAAAAGCTTTCAGACACGGATTTTTCTGGCTTACAGCTCAAGCAGATGCCGAACGATTAGTCAAGACGTGCAAAGGCTGCTAAAAGTACGCCAAGCAAGCTCATGTTCTAGCTGATCAGTTGCGAACAATACCTATAACATGGCCTTTTGCGGTCTGGGGGCTTGATATGGTAGGACCATTTAGACGTGCTCCAAATGGATTTACTCACCTCTTAGTGATGGTGGATAAATTCACAAAGTGGATTGAGGCTAAACCCGTCACTAGTTGTGATGGAGCAACAACCAAAAGATTTGTCGAGGATGTTATAATCCGGTATGGTTATCCGCATAGTATTATCATGAACAACGAGAGTAATTTCTCTATGGGAGAATTGGCCGAATTCTGCAATGAGCAAAATATCCAGCTTGACATTGCGTCAGTCGCACATCCACAGGCTAACGGACAAGTTGAAAGAGCAAATGGTTTAATCCTACAGAGCCTAAAACCGAGACTCGAAGCACCTCTACGATGTGCTGCGGGGGCTTGGGCAGAGGAATTACCCTCTGTAATATGGAGTTTGCGAACAACTCCGAATAGGTCAACCGGATACACACCTTTCTTCTTGGTCTATGGCGCAGAAGCAGTTCTTCCTAGTGATTTAATTCATACTTCTCCTAGAGTGGCCGCGTATATCAAAGAAGATGCCGAGATTTCTCGACAAAATGATCTCGACTTAGTCGAAGAAGTTCGCGTCGTTGCTGAAATGAGATCACCAGCCTATCCGTAGAAGTTATGCAAGTATCATAGCTAGAGAGTCAGAAATAGATCTTTCAATAAAGGTGATTTGGTTATCTAGCTTGTGCAACAAAGAAAGCACAAACTTTCCCCAGTATGGGAAGGGACATTTTTAGTTAGTCGAGTATTGCACAATGGTTCGTACTACTTAACTGACATGAGGCCAATCAAAGAAAGACCTGCTACTAAGAAGAGAAAGAGAGCTGGAGGCAGTACAAATCCGGATGAATTAGACAAACCATGGAATATTGCTCAGCTACGTCCCTTTTATTCTTAATTTAGCCATCTTTGTAATCATACATATGTACATGCTCTGTGAGAAATAAAAGTCTTGGTTGCCTCAAGTTTTTTCTGAGAAGTTTTTACCATCTTATTTCCGAATGATCATGTCATAGTCGAAAATCCCAGAATACTTGAAAGTACTTTATACTCATGTTTGTTCTGGTTTAGATTTCCGATTCTAAAAATGCTACCTTTGGGTATAACTCTAAAAATTTCTAGTCTATACTTTGGTTATTTGTCTGATTGCCGGATGCGGGTATTTTCTGAGTAGTGAATTGTTGGTACTGGAAGCCGGCTTTGTTTCCGAGTTTAAACTGGTTTAGCAATTGAGCTCCATTGGTCGGCAAAGTTTCTGTGCAGAAGGTTTAGCCGGCTCACGAAAGGGATGAGGCGGAAAGCCAGATAAACGATAAGTGTAGACGAGAAAGTATAAGTTCTTATGAAAACATTTCAGGCACACAAAAATTTAAAGCCAAAAGTGCTGAATAGATCAAAAGCTTAGAACTAGAAAAATTGTAATATTGCATATTTTATAGACCCATAAATGTTTCTTGAAATAATACATTTGCTTCTGATAATTTATGATACAGGAGAGGATGTCGGAGCTGCCGGCTCGCTGGACGCATCAGCCTCGATTTGATAACGATCTGAGATGTTCAGATCTGATATGGTCTGTTCATCGTCAGAAAGTTCAGCTGCTTCTTCCGGAGGCGGAGGCGGTGTGTCCATGCGAGTGAAGAAGGGAGTGTCTAACTGGTTAAGTCAGCCACACGACACCCATATCTGGCGCAGGAGTCCATGATGGCCTTGATGTCTTGCTCCTGTCCGTCTTCATCCACTATAGAGTACCCTCTGGTCACTTGCCATATCTCCATGCTTCCATGGTGGCTCATTACCATGGTGAGAGCGTTCTGCGCCACGGATCGCGCGTAGGACAAGCTGCGGCATATCCTTCGCTTTGTCCCACACCTAAAAATCCGACATGCTATGCATATCTGGAATCTTGAGAGCTTCGCCAATATCCTCAAGGGATTGGCGGAAGTCATGAAGCAGATCACCGACTTGGGTAAGACGGTGGGTGCGAGGCTCGCAAGAGGTGGAGTCCATCAAGTTCAGAGGACCTATACACAAAAATAGTTAATAAAAATCTGACAATGAAAGAGTCGAAGCATAAAGACAAGTCAGAAAAATGGAAACATATCGAAGATGACATCGTTAACTGTGGTCTTCTCTTCTCGAAGACTCCGGAGTTTAGCCCGAAGCGCCTCGGAAAGGTCCTTCTCTCTACATAGCTCGTTGTTGAGATCCGAGATTCTCTGATCTTGAGCAACAATCTTACGATCACGCTCGTCAGTGGCCATGGAGGAAGATTCGAGAACTTGAGCGATGCTCTTCTCATGATCCGCCTTGAGCTTCTCCAGCTCTTGGCGAAGTTCTTTATTCTCCACCACCAAGGTTTTGAGGTTCTCGGCCTCTTCAATCATAGCGCAGGACTATTTTACCAGTGCTATAAGTCAAAAAAGAACAACAGTTTAGAATTTTTTTTCGACTACGAAAACACAAAGACAAACTTTGAGTCTCGGAATGTTTACCTTCGACCTCATCTTTGGAAACCTTTACCTCAGCATTTTCAAGCCGGAGAGCTCTGATATCTCTCTGCTTGTTGCAGATGTTCTTCAACAAATCCTGGTTATATGAATTAACCTTCTATAAGTCAGAATACCTAGAGTCAGAAGTCTACTGAAGACTCGGGCTAATATTGTTACTAATATCAGCACGAGCCTTGGGGGCTACACTAGTTCATTCTTTGGCATCCTAAGGAAGTATAAACCCGGATCGTATATCCTACTTCATGCTTGGGGGCTAGAGGATATGATATGAAATGCAATAAATAAAATTGTGAGTTGGAATTCCGACTTACATGATGTTCATGTGTGAGCTTGCTCAGACACATGTTCACCTCGGTGGTAACCTTCTCGGCGAGGGTGAGTGGAATAACCGGAGGTGGTGGAAGCACACCAACTCTAAGTCCCTTGTCGCAAAGACGGACTTGCTCAAGAAGGTCGGAGTATTTGATGTCCTATGCCTCTTGCGCTTCTTCTTCGGCAGAGAGATTTCTCTTCTCCAGGCATTGCCGGGCCAGCCGTTGAATCTCCTCCGCAGATTTCCAGGACATGCCAAACTTGGGAAGCCCCGGATTGTTAAGGAGGTTTTCGACAAAGGTCTCTGCCGAGGGATCATTACCCGAAGAGGGTTCACTCTTATCTAAACCTGAGCCACTCGTGGTGGCGTCAGTCTGCGACTCAAGGGTCGCTGGCCCGTGGTAGGAGCTGGATCTTCTGCGACAGCCGGCGAAGGAGTAATCACCGGCGTTGCAGAGGGTTGTGGGGCAGGAGTCGGAGGAGCCACGGTAGGAGAAGCTATGGTCAGCTTCGTCTGTCGTAGGGGCTTCGAAGAAGTTCCCTTCCCCTTGACCTTGATGAGCTGCTTAGCTCTGAGAATGTAATAGAATAGAAAACATTACATCTTGGAAGAAAATTCGAGAAAGGTACAAAGGCGAAAGTTGTGTTGAAAGTTACCTCTTCACGACGGGCACCTCCTTTGTGCCGACGGCCACTGTCGGAGCTTTGCGCTTCCTGGGCACAATGTCCGGCAATGGGACCAGTTCCGCCTCCTGAGAAAACTCTGGAGGATATCCCCCGAGTGGAGCAAATTCCGACTCGGGGAGGTCGACAAGCTGAAAAGAGGAAAACATCTCAGTATTGCGAGATAATTTAAAAGATGGAACACGTAAAAGGGTTTATTATTAAAGCTTACTAGAACCAAAGATAAGTCTGGAATCTTCCTTTCAATCCGCTCCTTGATCAACCATTTAATCTGGCTTATGTAATCCTGTGGCTTTAAAGCCTTAGGACTGATGCGGAGGGAGTCGTTTTTTGACGCCGTGATGGTATGCATCAGACGGTCGCCGTGGTGTTGGAGAGGCTAGATCCGACGTGCGACCCAGCATTGGACTAGGTCGGATCCTTTCAAGCCCTTGTGTTTTATCATATATTCGATCCGCCTCTTAGCGAGGATCAGATCATCACTGAGAGCTGGAGGAGCCTCGTCCCAAGACGGTTGGGCCGTGGTGGCTCCGTCGATGAAAGCCCGCAAAGCAGTAGCTTTGCCGGGAGCAGGAATATCCTTATGGTAGAAAAAAGTGGCTGGCCATTGTTTGACCGAGTCACTGGCAGAAATGCAAGGATAACTACTCTCTCGTCTAAGAGAAAGGCTAATAGTACCGGTAATATACGGATTACCGGTAGTGATAGAGTTTCTACGGAGATGGAAGTAGAAACGAAACAAGGTGAGACTCGGCCTAATGCCGAGATACCCCTCGCACAAAGCTGCGTAGGAACTCATCTCTAAGAGAGAGTTCGGGGGAAGATGGTGGAGTTGCACACCGTAGTGATCAGTTACCTCGGAAAAGAATTCCGAGGGAGGAAATGACAAACCTCTGTCGAGGTGGGTGCCGAAGTGGACCCGCTCGTCGGCGTGCGGGTGGGGGATGGTTTCGCTGAAGCCGCTCCGCCAGTCACCGGCACGGAGGAGACCTTCATTTTCCATGACTTGGAGTTTCTCGTCGTCGAGGAGGCACGGGATCCAGATTCCTCGGTTGCTTTCCTTCTCTGCTGCCGCCACCGCCGCTACCGCCGCCAAGATGGAAGAGGAAGAAGAAGCCATTTCTCCGGTGCGTCGGTGACCTTAGATGGGCGGCGCTAGGAAATCTGGGAGGAGGGAGAGCTCTATGCGCTGGGGAGATGTGGAGGAGAAGAAAACGGCAAGGGAATAGGTGAAGAGAGGAGAAGGAGAATCCTCATCCCTTATAGCCACCTACCTGCGCCAAGATTCGTGCAAACCGCACTGTGTAAATGCCACGCGTCGTGGAAGGAACTGGGAAGGACCCACGTGATGATTACGTCGCCTTGATCTCCGCGTACGCATTGAAACGATGCCTCGGTTCCGCAAACGGCGGACCCACCAACGGTCCTGCTGACAGGATGTTTGTCATATGAAGTGAATTGACCATGACGAGTGTCAGATGACGTCAGAGACCAAGTTCCGGCTTAGTTTGAAATCAAGCTGGAAAATACGAGTAACCTGTTGATAGGTCCGACTTATTTTTAAGACCCGGATCATATTTTTGTTGTGAAGTTTCAGGAACCCTTCACGATTCTGCAAGCCGAAGATCAAGCTAGCCGATGATGAATCCGACTTTGAATCTTGGAGACTTCCGGGGGCTGCTGTTGGGGATATACTTTCTAGGTATCCTCACAGTCCTCACTGACCAGGGTGGCCCACTTCAGGTTAGAGCTTTGCTTCACGGGCGGCCCAATCAGGGAGAAGAGACGAAGTCCAATCCGGCTACAGGAAGGCCCAGAAGACTTACCGACTTAGGCCCATAGCGTTACTTGTAGTTCAAGATGTACTCTGTGACCGACTCTCAGTCGTAGCCAGATAGATCTCTCCTGCAAACCCTAGGCCGGATATCTATATAAGCCGTCCTAGGGAGAGCCTTTAGGGCACCCTCAATAGTCTACAATCTCAACTTACATAGGTGAACCTTTGTAACCCATATTCTGGCTCTGCCGTATTACTGGATTGCTAGCAGGAGTAGGATCCGTCCAAATCCGGTGGATTCGAACCTGGGTAAACTTGTGTGCTCAACGTCCCGGAACACCGTACGTCTCACAACCCTCTCTTCCACACGCCTCGAGGTCCCCCTCATGGCGTACCTGTCATCAATCCGACGACACATGTGTGTTCTTTTCATTAACCATAGCTAGAGTCATGGGATGTGTGTTCTTTCATAAGCCACAACTAGAGTCATTAAATGCGTGTTCTTTTCACAAACCACATATGGATCCACAAGTGTCATTGAATGTGTGTTCTTTTCACAAACCACATACAGATCCACTAGAGTCATTGCATGTGTGTTCATTTCACAGACCACATATGGATCCACCTGTGTCATTGCATGTGTGTTCTTTTCATAACCATATATGGATCCCCTAGTGTCATTGCATGTGTGTTCTTTTCATTAAGCACACCTAGATTCATTGCATGTCTGTTCTTTTCACAAACCACATATGGATCCACTAGAGTCATTTCATGTGTGTTCTTTTCACAAACTACATATGGATCCACTAGAGTCATTGCATGTCTATTCTATTCATAAACCACATGGATCCACCAGAGTCATTGCATGTGTTTTTTCATAAACCACAGCTAGAGTCATGGGATGTGTGTTCTTTCCATAAACCACCACTAGAATCATTAAATGTGTGTTCTTTGCACAAACCACATATGGATCCACCAGTGTCATTGAATGTGTGTTCTTTTCACAAACCACATATTGATCCACTAGAGTCATTTCATGTGTGTTCTTTTTGTAAAACACATATGGATCCACCAGAGTCATTGCATGTCTATTCTTTTCACAAACCACATATGGATCCACCAAAGTCGTTGCATGTTTGTTCTTTTCATAAACCACATGGATCCACCTGAATCATTGCATGTGTGTTCTTTTCATTAACCATAGCTAGAGTCATTGCATGTCTGTTCTTTTCATAAACCACATGGATCCACCAGAGCCATTGCATGTGTGTTCTTTTCACAAACCACACATGGATCCACCAGTGTCATTGAATGTGTATTCTTTTCAAAAAATAACATATGGATCCACCAGTGTCATTGCTTGTGTGTTCTTTTCATTAACCACATATGGATCCCCTAGTGTCATTGAATCTGTGTTCTTTTCACAAACCACATATGGATCCACCAAAGTCATTACATGTGTGTTATTTTCATTAACCACAACTAGAGTCATTGCATGTATGTTCTTTTCACAAATCACATATGGATCTACTAGAGTCATTGCATGTCTGTTCTTTTCATAAACCACACAAGGATCAACCAGAGTCATTGCATGTTTGTTCTGTTCATAAACCACATATGGATCCCCTAGTGTCATTGAATGTGTGTTCTTTTCATTAACCACAACTAGAGTCATTGCATGTCTGTTCTTTTCACAAACCATATATGGATCCACTAGAGTCATTTCATGTGTTTTCTTTTCACAAACAACATATGGATCCACCAGAGTCATTGCATGTTGATGACCTACAAGTATAGGGGGTGTATCGCAGTATTTTTGAGGAAAGTGAAACCCAATTTATTGATTCGACACAAGGGTGGCCAAAGAATATTTATAAGTCTTAACAACTGAGTTGTCAATTTAGCTGCACCTGGAAACAATCTTGCTCACAGTAGTTTATCAGTAGCAACAGTTTTGTAGTAGCTATAGTAAAGTAATAGTAGTAGTAAAAGTAAAGACAATAGTAACAATTGTAGTAAATAGTAGGATTAAAGCGCGGTAGGCTTAGGGATGGATGGATAGGCGTTGCATGGATAAGACAATTCATATAGCAATCAAGACGTAAGACATTTGCAGATAAATAAGATAAAGCATCCAAGTACTAGATAATCATAGGCATGTGTTCCATATATAGTCATACGTGCTCGCAATGAGAACTTGCACAACATCTTTTGTCCCGCCAGCCCGTTTGTAGCGAGGCTTCAAGGGAACTACTGGCAATTACGGTGCTCCTTTTAATAGAACACCGGAGTAAAGCATTAACACTCCGTGAACACATGTGATACTCACATCAAAGCCATTCCCTCCGGTTATCCTGATTATTGTCACTTCGGGGCCTTTGGTTCCAGACAACAATATGTGTATACTACTTGCATGTAAGATCATAAACAATACTATCATAATGAATCAATAACATGTTCAGATCTGAAATCATGGCACTCGGGCCCTGGTGACAAGCATTAAGCATAACAAGTTGCAACAAAGTCAAAAAGCACTAATAATAGATACTAGGCACCATGCCCTAACAATCTGATGCCATTACATGAAAGATCTCATCCAATCCCTACCATCCCCATAGCCTATAGCGGGGGATTACTCACTCATGGATGGGGGAATCATGGATGGTTGATGGAGAAGCGATGGTGATGATGATGGCGATGATCCCCTCCAATTTCCCGTCCTGGCCGGGTGCCAGAACGGTGTTTCATGTTCTGAATCATGGAATCTGGTGGTGGCGGCACATCGGGACTCTTTTTGGAAAAACATCAAACCCCCCTAGGTTTTTAGGTCAGGAGGCATCTTATAGGCGAAGAGGGAGGCCGGGGGGGGTGATCGAGGCGGCCACACCACCCCCAGGCGCGGCCTGGCCTGGCCCGCGCGGCCAGGTGGTGTGGGTCCCTCGTGGCCCTCCCCCGTCTCGTCTTTTGGCTCTGTGAGTCTTCTGGTGAAATGGTATCTTTGGCATATTTTCCGGGATTTTTCCTAATAGTTGATTTTATGCACAAAAACTAGACACCAAGGTAATTCTGCTGAAAACAGCGCCAGTCCATGTTAGTTGTATCCAAATCACACAAGTTTAGAGGAAAAACAATAGCAAAAGTGTTCGGGAAAGTAGATACATTTTGGACGTATCAACTCCCCCAAGCTTAGCTTATTGCTTGTCCTCAAGCAATTCAGTTGAAAACTGAGTGCGATAAAAGAAACTTTCACAAACACATTTGCTTCATAAGATGTATATATTCTCAGCATATGATCAACTACTTAGGTAATTCATAATAAAGAGTATGCAAATATGTTTACTTAATAGTCATTGCAAGCTATGAAGAGATTCTAACTCAAAAATAATAAATAGGATGAAGCATAAACATAAGCAACATTGCAATGCTCATAAAAGGTATGATAGAGTGGTATCTCGCTTGCCTTTGATTGCAGAGCAAACATAAATGCCAAGGCACCTCTGAAATTCAAGTGAAGACTAGAAGTAAAGATATCAAAGATACAAGCATCAAAGTCATGACAAAATTAATCCAAATTTTGATAAGAATGACAACTATGCTCTCAAGAAAGTGCTCATAGAATATGTGGAGACCCAACAAGGAAATGAAAAGGTTTTGAAAAGTTTGAAAGGCTTCCAAATGCTGAAAGTATGGTACTAATTAGCTTTGAGCTCTCATTTCCCCTATCATAAGCATCTTTAAATGGTTAAGGTGAAAGTGAGGTCCAATACGAGTTATATGCCTGACAGACCATAAACTAGAAATCTCATGTCCCTTGAGTACGAGGGCCGCTCCTCATGCTACTCAACTTTAATTACCGGTAAGTTCTTGTCATAGTAAATACATGCGTATCATAGAGAACCGCCAATGGGGTACCCCTTGCCCAATGATATGGAAGAATCCCCATATCAAAATTACAAGGCAAGCAGACAATGAGCATCTCAGCAATCTTCTTATTTACCATGGGAAAAATGGTGCTTTTTTCTCTCTTTCCTCTTTTCTCATCTTTTTTTCTTTTTCTCAATAACTATCTCTCTCTTTTTTTATAAGAAGAATGCTTCCTAGATTGCTCATTATGGTTACGTTGCAGGTTTCCACCATGATTAGGCATGGATTAGACCAGCGGCCCAGACGTTTCTCTAACACACATACATAACTCCATGGACTTACAAGATCCCCTTTTATTTCACACCGATGACATCCGTAAACAAAAGAGCATGATATCAACTGGGTATATATTTACAGGTGTTGAAAGTGTTCCCCGTGACAGCACGGTTCTGCTAATCCCTAGCCTATAATTTGCAAGCATATAACTTTCATGGATAGTCACAATGGTTTAGGTTTATTAAGTGCAAGAAATAAAGTGTGCCATCAAGTTCGTGAGAGCTTTACTAACTAACTTTCTCATAACAAGCAGACATTTTGTTCAGAAGAAAACAAGGGATACTGAATATGCACGGAAAAGCAAATGATGCTAATAGGTAGTTATGGTGGACACTTTTGACAATATTGGTTTTGGGGAGTTGGAAACATGAGTAGAGCTCATACTAAGTGAAAGTGAAGGCTAGCAGTAGTAAGGGTGCGACAAACGAGAGAGCAATAACTGTCATAATCATGCTTGCAACAAAACAGGACTAATCATGGCATGAAAGTAATTCAAGACCCCTAAGGCAAAATAATTCATCGAGGCTTAACTGATTGTTGTTTCAGTTATATGCATGCGTGAGCATGTGCCAAATCAATTCAAGTGAAACATTCAGAGGAGGATACCACAGTGTCATACCAAGCTATGAATAGAGCAATGAAAGCAAACATTCATATGACATGCTACAAACCATTAGCAAGCTAGAGCTAATCATAAGAAAGCAAGAACTACTAAGCATCCATAAATAACATACACCTTACATGAACAAACTAAGCATGCCCACAATGATGAGTATATGTACAAAAATGAAAACAAATAGAGTTTGTTACCAGCCTCTTACCACACCTCAAGTCGTTATTAATCCTCATTATTGCCCTTCACTTGTGTGGCTTGAATGATAACATGAAACCAAATTCCACTGAGGACTGCTGAACCCTGCAACGAACTTCACAAAACCAAAAGAAGAACAACAAATATTTTTGGTGTTTTTGATTTTTAAAGGCAAGAGCAAAAAGGAGGAACACACAAAGCAAAATCTTTTTGGTTTTTTTGAATAGTCCAATCAAAGCAAAAAGGAAGAGGCAAACCAAGGCTAAAAAGACAAAGAAGCAAACAAAGAGAAATAACGAAAATATTTTTGGTCTTTTTGTGTTTTAGAAAGCAAAAGTAAAGAAAGAACGAAAATAAAAAGAGAACGAAACATGGATATACAAAATACCGACTGAACATAATATGTAGATGAGTGTGGTGTCGGTGTACCTCCCCCCAAGCTTAGGCTTTTGGCCTAAGTGGGTATCAATCCCAAGCTGGCCAAGATGGAGCGCCTCCGTAGTATGGCGAGGAGGTGCCCTCATCCTGATACGAGCTCGAGGACGCCCAGCGTAGTGCGCAGAATAGTCGTAAGAGGGCACCCCCCTGGTGCTGCCCGTGGAAACCAAGCAAGCGGAGCTGCTCGTCCACCTCCTCCTTGGAACGTGACCATGCCCTCCTGTAAATACTGAACAAAGTGGATTGTGGCAAAGGAATTTCCCTCTCATCTCCATCAGTAAACAACATCCTGTATACTAAAACCTCTGTACTAGAGTCAGTAGTGACAAAGTGATGTGTTTTCATAGCAGCAAGATCAAGCCTTTGTGGTGTCAACACAATATCATTAGGATCCACAGAAAGTTCTAAAGTAGCAACCATACGTGAGGCAATAATGCCCCCATAAATAGGTCCTCTAGTAGCTAGGCGGCGAGCAATGAGAGAGCCAATATTATACTTGGTATCATTATTAAGTGTAGCAGCGAGGAAGGCCAAATGATAATTAGAAATATTACTAGTGTTCTCCCTACCAAGAATGCTAGTGGCAAGATAATAAGCAAAATATCTAAGAGCTGGGAGTTGAATGTTCCTTATCTTCCCGCGCTGAGCCGCGCGGTCATTGTCATTTTTCACACTTCGGTAGAGCTCTAGCAAATCAGCGGGTCGACCTTGGATCTTCTTCACTGTCCCAGTCATGCCTATGCCTACAATGCTGCAAAATCTTTCCAATGGCATGGTAATAGGCAGATTATAAATCTTGAACAAAACAGTTGACTGATAAGGGGTGTTAGTGAAAACGAAACTCTCAACGAATGTTTTGGTGAGCACGGAATATTGCTCACTCTCATCTTCCATGTAGGTGGTCAGCCCAACCCTCTGAACAAGAAGTAAGAACTTATCGAGGATCCCTACAGCTCGCAAAATGGTAAAACAAGGGAAAGTAGATGGGTGAGCATCTCCCTCATCTCCTTTATTGCCAAAGCATGGTGTAATAAGATCTCCATTATATGACGGCCTAAACTGAGAGGCTGATCTTGAAGGCCTTGCCCTCCTAGGTGTGTCCCTCTCAAATATTTCTCCAAAAGTGTGGTTGTTCATCTTTGATATTCTGAAATTTAAACATCCATTATACAAGTGATTGCAAAGTGAATACATAATGAAGGGAACTACTCATAGGGACTTGGAAGATGCCTAAACATGCATCAAAACAAATTTTCTAAGCATTGAACAAGCTTACAAGCTCACAAAATCTGTCACCTACAACAGCAAAATACTCAAGATATAAACCACTAATCACAAATCTACTTGGACAAGCGTAGGAGTCACATACCGGAGAACAAATGCTCCAAATTTCAACAGCAAAGATGGGCTGAGCAAGGAGATCGAAAAATCACGAGCAAGAACAGCAAGAACGAGATTTCAAGCAATGAACTGGTGTTTTATTAGGAGAGAGAAGGAAGTGGCAAGTGAGAGAGTGAGTGGAGGGCCAGGGGTGGCCCACACCATGGCTAGGCGTGCCACTAGGGTGGCCGCGCCACCAGGTCGTGTGCCTGCCTGGTAGGCCCCCCTACTACTCTCCACGCACTTCTCTGCCCCTTTTTTCACGTAAAAGTTTAATATGAATTTTCTGGAACTTTTCGAGACACTTTATTTTTTAGCAATTTTCAGGTATTGATGAATGATTTTCTGAAAGAAAGATGTTTTTGGAATGATGCAATGACAAAACTAAACTAAAACTTCAGAAGTTCTAAGACACTCTAATATGCAAGCAACTAGCAAAAGAAAAGTAAACTAAGCGAAAGAAAAAACTAAAATGAATAAAATAAAAGTAAGCAAAGATAATCATGGTGAAAACATTGTTTTGTTCATTAAAATCCCTTTGTTAACTGTTGGGTCTGCAGCATAGAAAACAAAAATTTTCTTACGACGAGAACTACACGCCAAGATCTATCTACTAGGTACAAAGCAACGGGTGGACATACATCCAACGAGAACTTACCCTCGAAGACAACGAGTTTTGTTAACGAGTAGGAACTCGTGGTTGATGTAGGCGTACACTTGCCGATCTCAAGATTGTGAGGAAGTCCGAGCGCCGCAACTCAGCAGATCATCCGTACTCACACACACGTTCAAGCCACCGGACAACCTCCACCTCCTCGCTCCAGCGATCTAGCGGAAGCAGCAACTCCTTCCAGACGAAATGCCACTGGGAACATGTATCTCGCTAATCCGAGACCATGGGGGAATAATTCTAGAGGGGGAGAGAGATCCTTCACAAGGAGGTGTGAGCATGAAGGAGGGAATGGGTGGCCTTTTATAGGAGGAGGGGGTGCCCCTCCTCTCCATAGACGGCGCATGGGGGGGTGACCCCTCACCTCCCCCATTCATGTGGTGGTAACCCCTTCACATTCCCTTTTAAAGTCTCCACTTTAAATGCATTAAAATTCTCCAAGTTTAATGCTCTCTCATTTAATAAAACTCTTTTATTAAATTTATTCAGAATTTTGTTAATTACTTTAATTAACAAACATTCACATATAGCCCCTTGCAATATTTCAATATCACATGCAGAACCACTTTCTGCAATTTCACCCGAAACAATTTCCGGTTTCTATTGAAACGATTCCTGCGCTTTGCAATTCTTTTGTTTGAAACATATGTGCTCCAAAATGGTGTCCGGTAACTCTTAAGTGTGTCACCCTACGGTTCGCGAATAATGCAGACATGATCGAGACCCTTCTCCGATCAATAATCAGTAGCGGGACCTAGAGATCCGTACTGACTCCTACACATTCAACGATGACTTTTGTGATCGTGAGAACCTTTAACGCTTGTCACTAAATCCCTTTGTCTCGTGATATATTACATGTCCGAGATTCGATCATCGGTATTTCCATACCTAGTTTGATCTCGTTACCGACATGCACTCTTTTCTTGTTCCCGTGATATAACATTCTAGTGATCACATCACTTGCTTGCAAGCTATCTCAATGTGATATCACCGAGAGGGCCCAGAGTATATCTATCCGTCATTGGGATTGACAAATTCCACTCTTGATCCATGAGCCTCAACATAGCACCTTCATAGTATTGAACCCATCTTTATAGTCACCCTGTTACGGTGTGACGTTTGATGTTATCAAGATACTCTTCAGGTGTTAGCAATTAACATGATCTCATGGTCTAAGGATAAAGATTACTTCGTATGATGTTATAGCAATATAAACATAATGACTTGATCGTAATGCTATACTTCGGATGAATGTTCATCACATCATTCCACCAATGGTGTGACCTTGTTATTAACAACATCCAATGTCCATGATCAGGAAACCTTGTCCATCATCTCTCTTTCTTCCGCCGTAGCCGGACTTTGAGTCTTACTCAATGTCTTGCCTTGCAACATAGGTAAGAACCCCTTCTTACTTTCGTCCATAGTAAACTTCTTTAATATCTTATCAAGGTATGTACTGTACGATAGCCCAATTAGGCGCCTTGATCTATCTCTATAGATTTTAATGCCTAATATAGATGATGCTTCACCAAGGTCTTTCATCGAAAATTTGCTGTTTAGATAACTTTTAACACTGATTAAAAGATCTATATCATTTCCAATCAATAATATGTCATACACATATAATATCAGAAATGCCACATTGCTCCCACTCACTTTCTTGTAAATACAAGCCTCTCCATAAGTTTGGACAAATCCAAACTCTTTGATCACCTCATCAAAGCGGAGATTCCAACTCCGGGATGCTTGCTTCAGTCCATAGATGGATCGCTGAAGTTTGCATACCTTGTTAGCATCCTTAGGATCGACAAAACCCTTAGGTTGTATCATATACAACTCTTCTTCAATATTACCATTGAGGAATGTAGTTTTGACATCCATTTGCCATATTTCATAATCGAAATATGCAGCAATTTCTAACATAATCCTAACCGACTTAAGCATCCCTATGGGAGAGAATGTCTCATCGTAGTCAACTCCTTGAATTTGTCGAAACCCCTTTGCGACAAGTCGAGCCTTATAGATGGTCACATTACCATGAGCATCAGTTTTTCTTTTGAAAATCCATTTATTCTCTACGGCCTTTCGATCGTGAGGTAAGTCCACCAAGGTCCAAACTTGGTTCTCGTACATGGATTCCATTTCGGATTTCATGGCTTCTAGCCATTTGTTGGAATCCGGGCTCATCATCGCTTCTTCATACGTCGCAGGGTCATCCATTTCATCAACCATGAAATTTACAATAGGATTGTCGTACAGTTCAGGAGCTGCACGTGTCCTGCTTGACCTGCGAGGTTTGGTAGTTTCCTCTTTCGGAGTTTCATGATCAATATCATTAGCTCTCTCTTTATTAGGTGAAGTCAACTCCAAAACAACTTCCGGTGCTACGCTACTCGCCATTTCATGAAGAGAAGGTTCAATAACCTCTTCGAGTTCTACCTTCCGACTACTCACACCTTTCGCGAGAAACTCCTTCTCAAGAAAGGATCCATTCTTGGCAACAAAAACCTTGCCCTCGGATCTGTGATAGAAGGTATACCTAATCGTTTCCTTAGGGTATCCTATGAAGACGCATTTTTCCGCTTTGGGTTCGAGTTTATCCGGCTGAAGTTTCTTCACATAAACATCACATCCCCAAACTTTAAGAAATGACAGGCTTGGTTTGTTTCCAAACCATAATTCATACGGTGTCGTTTCAACGGATTTAGATGGTGCCCGATTTTAAGTGAATGCAGCTGTTTCCAGTGCATAACCCCAAAATGACAGTGGCAAGTCAGTCAGAGACATCATAGATCGAACCATATCCAATAAGGTATGATTACGACGTTCCGACACACCATTATGTTGTGGTGTTCCGGCAGGTGTGAGTTGTGAAACTATTCCACACTCTTTCATGTGTGTGCTAAACTCGTAACTTAGATACTCTCCTCCACGGTCAGACCGTAGAAATTTGATCTTTCTATTACGATGATTTTCCACTTCATTCTGAAATTCCTTGAACTTTTCAAAAAGTTCAGACTTGTGTTTCATCAAATAGATATACCCGTATCTACTCAAATCATCCGTGAAAGTAACAAAATAACGATATCCACCTCGCGCCGACACACTCATTGGTCCACACACATCAGTATGTATGATTTCCAATAAATCTGTTGCCCGTTCCATTGAACCGGAAAACGGCGTTCTAGTCATCTTGCCCATAAGGCATGGCTCACATGTATCACATGATTCAAAATCAAGTGATTCCAAAAGTCCATCAGAATGGAGTTTCTTCATGTGTTTAACGCCAATATGACCTAGACGGCAATGCCACATATATGCAGATATATCATCATCAAGTTTAATCTTTTTAGCATTAACATTATGAATGTGCGTAATATTACTATCGAGATCCATCAGAAATAAACCATTCAACATAGGTGCATGACCATAAAAGATATTATCCATATAAATCGAACAACCATTGTTTTCAGATTTAAACGAATAACCACTTTGCATCAAACACGATCCGGATACAATGTTCATGCTAAGTGCAGGCACCAAATAACAATTATTCAGGTTTATAACTAACCCCGATGGCATATGGAGAGGCAGCGTTCCGACGACGATCACATCAACTCTTGATCCATTGCTGACCCGCATTGTGACCTCATCCCTTCCTAGTTGTCGCTTGTTCCGCAGCCCCTGAATCGAGTTACATATATTAGCAACCGATCCTGTATCAAATACCCAGGTGCTACTGCGAGTACTAGTCAAGTACACATCAATAACATGTATATCACATATACCTTTGTTTGCCTTGCTGGACTTCTTGTCTGCCAAATACTTGGGGAAGTTGCGCTTCCAATGGCCAGTCCCCTTGCAATAGTAGCACTCGGTATCGGACTTAGGGCCATCTCGGGGTTTCTTTTCAGGCGCGGCAACAAATTTGCCACCCTTATTTCCCTTGTGCTTGCCTTTCTTGTCGTTCTTGAAACCGGTGGTCCTATTGATCATCAACACTTGACGTTCTTTCTAATCTCCACTTCTGCAGTCTTAAGCATTGACAGAAGCTCGGGAAGAGTCTTCTTCATGCCTTGCATATTATAGTTCATCATGAAGGTCTTGTAGCTAGGTGAAAGAGATTGGAGAACACGATGTATGCCCAAGTCAATTTGAATCGTTATCCCCAAGGACACAAGCTTATCGGCGTACCCAGACATTTTGAGTACATGCTCACTAACGGAGTTGTTCTCCTCCATCATGCAGCTAAAGAACTTTTCAGTAGCATTATAACTCTCTATGGCAGCATGGGTATCGAAAATCATTTTCAATTCTCCCATGGTATCAAAGGCATTGCCATTTTCGAAATGCTTTCGAAGTTCTGGCTCTAGCCCATACAGTATGCCGCAATGAACTAAGTTGTGGTCCTCCTAACGAGTCACATAGACATTCTTTTCCTTGTTAGGGGCATCAGGAGTTGGTGGGGGGCCTAGCGTCGCATCTAGCACATATTGCTTTTGTGTAGCAGTGAGGAGAATCCTCAAATTCATAGCCCAGTTGGTGAAGTTGCTACCATTCGTAGCAAGTTTCTCTTTCTCCATGAACACATTGAAATTAAAAGCAGGTGGTGCCATCTACAACAGAATTTGTAAAGTTTATTTAGACTAAGTTTATGATAGATTGAGTTCAACTAATCCAAATTACTAATGAACTCCCACTCAAAAACGACATACCTCGTGTCCTTTTGGTGATTACATGAACCAAATCCACTACACCAAGTCCGATCATCACGTGAGTCGGTGTAGCTTCAAAGGCGAGCATCTATATGGGCATCATATCAACTATATGACTCATACTTAACCTTTCGGTCCGTGTTCCGAGGCCATGTCTGTACATGCTAGGCTCGCCAAGTAAGAACCTTAGTACTCGCGTGTGTAAAACTGTCTTACACCCGTTGTATGAAAGCGTAGAGTCGAATACACCCGATCATCACGTGATGTCTCGAAACACGATCCATAGAACGGTGCATACTCAAGGAAGAACACACTTTATCTTGATATCTAAATGAGGGATCATCTTACAATGCTACAAAAGCGCCAAACTAGCAGTATAAGATGCTAACATCTAATGTGTAAAGTGAGATGATATGGTCCATGCATTTGATCTCTATCATTTGCATCGTGGTATGATCTCTATCATTCCTTTGTGTGTAAGGCCAAGGTCTATGGAACTTACACGTTGAATGTGTTGTAAGAGTATCTATCATACATCTACTTACAACAATACCATATCAATACACTAGCCCAGCAACGATCTAAACTAGACGCCTCAAATTTATCAATTGCAAGTTTTACGTGGCTTAGGGATTTCGGGGATAGAACCGTTCTCACCTACGAACATGACCCACAATGAGGATAACTAAGTTATTAGCAACTCGTTTGTAAATCAGATATTGACTATAGTAGGAGAGACCGACACCCGCCAGCCACTTATGCAAAACAAGTTGCATGTTAGTCGTGGAACCGGTCTCATGTACGATGACATGTAAGGTTGGTCCAGGCCGCTTCATCCCAATATGCCACCAATATCCAAAATACATAGAAGATGTAATAACATGATCATCATCACCCACATATAAACATATGTGTACTACCCGTGCAAAGCACCTACGCATAAATCAGGCTCTGATACCACTATTGGGTCCGCAACATAGAAAACAAAAATTTTCCTACGATGGGAACTACACGCCAAGATCTATCTACTAGGTACAAAGCAACGGGTGGACATACATCCAACGAGAACTTACCCTCGAATACAACGGTTTTGTTAACAAGTAGGAACTCGTGGTTGATGTAGTCATACACTTGCCGATCTCAAGACCGTGAGGAAGTCTAAGCGCCACAACTTAGAGCGCATCCATACTCGCACACACGTTCAAGCCACCGGACAACCTCCACCTCCTCGCTCTAGCGATCCAGCGGAAGCAGCAACTCCTTCCAGACGAAATGCCACTGGGAACATGTATCTCGCTAATCCGAGACCATGGGGGAATAATTCTAGAGGGGGAGAGAGATCCTTCACAAGGAGGTGTGAGCATGAAGGAGGGAATGGGTGGCCTTTTATAGGAGGAGAGGGTGCCCCTCCTCTCCATAGACGGCGCATGGGGGGGTGACCCCTCACCTCCCCCATTCATGTGGTGGTAACCCCTCCACATTAAAATGCCTCTTCACATTCCCTTTTAAAGTCTCCACTTTAAATGCATTAAAATTCTCCAAGTTTAATGCTCTCTCATTTAATAAAACTCTTTTATTAAATTTATTCAGAATTTTGTTAATTACTTTAATTAACAAACATTCACATATAGCCCCTTGCAATATTTCAATATCACATGCAGAACCACTTTCTGCAATTTCACCCGAAACAATTTCCGGTTTCTATTGAAACGATTCCTGTGCTTTGTAATTCTTTCGTTTGAAACATATGTGCTCCAAAATGGTGTCCGGTAACTCTTAAGTGTGTCACCCTATGGTTCGCGAATAATGCAGACATGATCGAGACCCTTCTCCGATCAATAATCAGTAGCGGGACCTAGAGATCTGTACTGACTCCTACACATTCAACGATGACTTTTGTGATCGTGAGAACCTTTAACGCTTGTCACTAAATCCCTTTGTCTCGTGATATATTACATGTCCGAGATTCGACCATCGGTATTTCCATACCTAGTTTGATCTCGTTCCCGACATGCACTCTTTTCTTGTTCCCGTGATATAACATTCTAGTGATCACATCACTTGCTTACAAGCTATCTCAATGTGATATCACCGAGAGGGCCTAGAGTATATCTATCCGTCATTGGGATTGACAAATTCCACTCTTGATCCATGAGCCTCAACATAACACCTTCATAGTACTGAACCCATCTTTATAGTCACCCTGTTACGGTGTGACGTTTGATGTTATCAAGATACTCTTCAGGTGTTAGCAATTAACATGATCTCATGGTCTAAGGATAAAGATTACTTCGTATGATGTTATAGCAATATAAACATAATGACTTGATCGTAATGCTATACTTCGGATGAATGTTCATCACATCATTCCACCAATGGTGTGACCTTGTTATTAACAACATCCAATGTCCATGATCAGGAAACCTTGATCATCTTGTTAATCAACAAGCTAGTATATAAGAGAGGCATAACTAGGAACCCTTTTTGTTTATTAAACACACATGTATTGATGTTTACGATCAATACAATTATAGCATGCAAAATAAACATCTATCATATATAAGGAATACATAATAACAACTTTATTATTGCCTCTCAGGGCATATTTCCTTCAGTCTCCCACTTGCACTAGAGACAATAATCTAGTTCACATAGTGATAAATCTAACACCCATGGAGTTCTGGTGTTGATCATGTTTTGCCCTAGGGAGAGATTTAGTCAATGGATCTGCTACATTTAGGTCCGTGTGTACTTTACAAATCTTTATATCTCCATCCTTGACATGCTCGCGGATGGAGTGAAACCGGTGCTTAATATGCTTGGAATTCTTGTGAGACCTCGGTTCCTTTGTGTTGGCTATGGCTCCATTGTTGTCACAATAGATCACCAGTGGGTCCAATGCACTAGGAACCACACCTAGTTCCGTAATGAAATTTTTCATCCAAACCGCTTCATGCGCTGCTTCTGAAGCAGCAACATATCCGCCTCCGTCGTTGATCCAGCCACCACAGGTTGTTTGGAACTCCTCCAACTAACTGCTGCTCTGTTCAAGAGAAATACGTATCCGGATTGAGACTTAGAGTCATCCGGATCGGTGTCAAAGCTAGCATCGACATAACACTTAGCGACTAGCTCTTCTTCACCTCCGTATATAAGAAACATATCCCTAGTTCTTCTCAAGTACTTGAGGATGTTCTTTACCGCTATCCAGTGTTCCGAACCCTGGATCAGATTTGTACCTACTAGTCAAACTAATAGCATGTGCCACATCCAGTCTTGTACATAGCATGGCATACATAATAGAGCCTATGGCCAAGGCATAGGGGATCTTATCCATCATCTCTCTTTCTTCCGCCGTAGCCGGACTTTGAGTCTTACTCAATGTCTTGCCTTGCAACATAGGTAAGAACCCCTTCTTACTTTCGTCCATAGTAAACTTCTTTAATATCTTATCAAGGTATGTACTCTATGATAGCCCAATTAGGCGCCTTGATCTATCTCTATAGATTTTAATGCCTAATATATATGACGCTTCACCAAGGTCTTTCATTGAAAATTTGCTGTTTAGATAACTTTTAACACTGTTTAAAAGATCTATATCATTTCCAATCAATAATATGTCATCCACATATAATATCAGAAATGCCACATTGCTCCCACTCACTTTCTTGTAAATACAAGCCTCTCCATAAGTTTGGACAAATCCAAACTCTTTGATCACCTCATCAAAGCGGAGATTCCAACTCCGGGATGCTTGCTTCAGTCCATAGATGGATCGCTGAAGTTTGCATACCTTGTTAGCATCCTTAGGATCTACAAAACCCTTAGGTTGTATCATATACAACTCTTCTTCAATATTACCATTGAGGAACGCAGTTTTGACATCCATCTGCCATATTTCATAATCGAAATATGCAGCAATTGCTAACATAATCCTAACCGACTTAAGCATCGCTACGGGAGAGAATGTCTCATCGTAGTCAACTCCTTGAATTTGTCAAAACCCCTTTGCGACAAGTCGAGCCTTATAGATGGTCACATTACTATCAGCATCAGTTTTTTTTTGAAAATCCATTTATTCTCAACGGGCTTTCGATCGTGAGGTAAGTCCACCAAGGTCCAAACTTGGTTCTCATACATGGATTCCATTTTGGATTTCATGGCTTCTAGCCATTTGTTGGAATCCGGGCTCATCATCGCTTCTTCATACGTCGCAGGGTCATCCATTTCATCAACCATGAAATTTACAATAGGATTGCCGTACAGTTCAGGAGCTGCATGTGTCCTGCTTGACCTGCGAGGTTCGGTAGTGTCCTCTTTCGGAGTTTCATGATAAATATCATTAGCTCTCTCTTCATTAGGTGATGTCAACTCCGAAACAACTTCCGGTGCTGTGCTACTCGCCATTTCATGAAGAGAAGGTTCAATAACCTCTTCGAGTTCTACCTTCCGACTACTCACACCTTTCGCGAGAAACTCCTTCTCAAGAAAGGATCCATTCTTGGCAACAAAAACCTTGCCCTCGGATCTGTGATAGAAGGTATACCCAATCGTTTCCTTAGGGTATCCTACGAAGACGCATTTTTCCACTTTGGGTTTGAGTTTATCTGGATGAAGTTTCTTCACATAAACATCGCATCCCCAAACTTTAAGAATTAACAGCTTAGGTTTGTTTCCAAACCATAATTCATACGGTGTCGTTTCAACGGATTTAGATGGTGCCCGATTTAAAGTGAATGCAGCTGTTTGCAGTGCATAACCCCAAGATAACAGTGGCAAGTCAGTCAGAGACATCATAGATCGAACCATATCCAATAAAGTATGATTACGACGTTCCGACACACCATTATGTTGTGGTGTTCCGGCAGGCGTGAGTTGTGAAACTATTCCACACTCTTTCATGTGTGTGCTAAACTCATAACTTAGATACTCTCCTCCACGGTCAGACCGTAGAAATTTGATCTTTCTATTACGATGATTTTCCACTTCATTCTGAAATTCCTTTAACTTTTCAAAAAGTTTCAGACTTGTGTTTCACCCGTATCTACTCAAATCATCCGTGAAAGTAACAAAATAACGATATCCACCTCGCGCCGACACACTCATTGGTCCACACGCATCAGTATGTATGATTTCCAATAAATCTGTCGCCCGTTCCATTGAACCGGAAAACGGCGTTCTAGTCATCTTGCCCATAAGGCATGGCTTGCATGTATCAAATGATTCAAAATCAAGTGATTCCAAAAGTCCATCAGAATGGAGTTTCTTCATGTGTTTAACACCAATATGACCTAGACAGCAGTGCCACATATATGCAGATATATCATCATCAAGTTTAATCTTTTTAGGATTAATATTATGAATGTGCGTAATATTACTATCGAGATCCATCAGAAATAAACCATTCAACATAGGTGCATGACCGTAAAAGATATTATCCATATAAATCGAACAACCATTGTTTTCAGATTTAAACGAATAAGCACTTTGCATCAAACACAATCCGGATACAATGTTCATGCTAAGTGCAGGCACCAAATAACAATTATTCAGGTTTACAACTAATCCCGATGGCATATGGAGAGGCAGTGTTCCGACGGCGATCACATCAACTCTTGATCCATTGCCGACCCGCATTGTGACCTCATCCCTTGCTAGTTGTCGCTTGTTTCGCAGCCCTTGAATCGAGTTACATATATTAGCAACCGATCCCGTATCAAATACCCAGGTGCTACTGCGAGTACTAGTCAAGTACACATCAATAACATGTATATCACATATACCTTTGTTTGCCTTGCCGGACTTCTTGTCTGCCAAATACTTGGGGAAGTTGCGCTTCCAATGGCCAGTCCCCTTGCAATAATAGCACTCGGTATCGGACTTAGGGCCAGCTCGGGGTTTCTTTTCAGGCGCGGCAACAGATTTGCCACCCTTCTTTCCCTTGTGCTTTCCTTTCTTGTCCTTCTTGAAACCGGTGGTCCTATTGATCATCAACACTTGATGTTCTTTCCTAATCTCCACTTCTGCAGTCTTAAGCATTGATAGAAGCTCGGGAAGAGTCTTCTTCATGCCTTGCATATTATAGTTCATCACGATGCTCTTGTAGCTAGGTGGCAGAGATTGGAGAACACGATGTATGCCCAAGTCAATGGGAATCGTTATTCCCAAGGACACAAGCTTATCGACGTACCTAGACATTTTGAGTACATGCTCACTAACGGAGCTGTTCTCCTCCATCATGCAGCTAAAGAACTTTTCAGTAGCATTATAACTCTCTACGGCAGCATGGGTATCAAAAATCATTTTCAATTCTCCCATGGTATCAAAGGCATTGCCATTTTCGAAACGCTTTCGAAGTTCTGGCTCTAGCCCATACAGTATGCCGCAATGAACTAAGTTGTGATCCACTTGACGAGTCACATAGACATTCTTTTCCTCGTCAGGGGCATCAGGAGCTGGTGGGGGGCCTAGCGTCGCATCTAGCACATATTGCTTTTGTGTAGCAGTGAGGAGAATCCTCAAATTCATAGCCCAGTTGGTGAAGTTGCTACCATTCGCAGCAAGTTTCTCTTTCTCCATGAACACATTGAAATTAAAAGCAGGTGGTGCCATCTACAACAGAATTTGTAAAGTTTATTTAGACTAAGTTTATGATAGATTGATTTCAACTAATCCAAATTACTCCCACCCAAAAACGACATCCCTCGTCTCCTTTTGGTGATTACATGAACCAAATCCACTACACCAAGTCCGATCATCACGTGAGTCGGTGTAACTTCAAAGGCGAGCATCTATATGGGCATCATATCAACTATATGACTCATGCTTAAACTTTCGGTCCGTGTTCCGAGGCCATGTCTGTACATGCTAGGCTCGCCAAGTAAGAACCTTAGTACTCGCGTGTGTAAAACTGTCTTACACCCGTTGTATGAAAGCGTAGAGTCGAATACACCCGATCATCACGTGATGTCTCCAAACACGATCCATAGAACGGTGCATACTCAAGGAAGAACACATTTTATCTTGATATCTAAATGAGGGATCATCTTACAATGCTACAAAAGCGCCAAACTAGCAGTATAAGATGCTAACATTTAATGTGTAAAGTGAGATGATATGGTCCATGCATTTGATCTCTATCATTTGCGTCGTGGTATGATCTCTATCATTCCTTTGTGTGTAAGGCCAAGGTCTATGGAACTTACACGTTGAATGTGTTGTAAGAGTATCTATCATACATCTACTTACAACGATACCATATCAATACACTAGCCCAGCAACGATCTAAACTAAACGCCTCTAATTTATCAATTGCAATTATTACCTAGATTAGGGCTTTCGGAGATAGAACCGTTCTCACCTACGAACATTTTATTAGCAACTCGTTTGTAAATCAGATATTGACTATAGTAGGAGAGACAGACACCCGCCATCCACTTATGCAAAACAAGTTGCATGTCAGTCGTGGAACCGGTCTCATGTACGATGACATGTAAGGTTGGTCCGGGCCGCTTCATCCCACTATGCCACCAATATCCAAAATACATAGAAGATGCAATAACATGATCATCATCGCCCACATATAAACATATGTGTACTACCCGTGCAAAGCACCTACGCATAAATCAGGCTCTGATACCACTGTTGGGTCCGCAGCATAGAAAACAAAAATTTTCCTACGATGAGAACTTAACGCCAAGATCTATCTACTAGGTACAAAGCAACGGGTGGACATACATCCAACGAGAACTTACCCTCGAAGACAACGAGTTTTGTTAACGAGTAGGGACTCGTGGTTGATGTAGTCGTACACTTGCCGATCTCAAGATCATGAGGAAGTCTGAGCGCCGCAACTTAGAGCGCATCCATACTCGCACACACGTTCAAGCCACCGGACAACCTCCACCTCCTCGCTCCAGCGATCCAGCGGAAGCATCAACTCCTTCCAGACGAAATGCCACTGGGAACATGTATCTCGCTAATCCAAGACCGTGGGGGAATAATTCTAGAGGGGGAGAGAGATCCTTCACAAGGAGGTGTGAGGATGAAGGAGGGAATGGGTGGCGTTTTATAGGAGGAGGGGGTGCCCCTCCTCTCCATGGCCGGTGCATGGGGGGGTGACCCCTCACCTCCCCCATTCATGTGGTGGTAACCCCTCCACATTAAAATGCCTCTTCATATTCCCTTTTAAAGTCTCCACTTTAATTGCATTAAAATTCTCCAAGTTTAATGCTCTCTCATTTAATAAAACTCTTTTATTAAATTTATTCAGAATCTTGTTAATTACTTTAATTAACAAACATTCACATATAGCCCCTTGCAATATTTCAATATCACATGCAGAACCACTTTCTGCAATTTCACCCGAAACAATTTCTGGTTTCTATTGAAACAATTCCTGCGCTTTGCAATTCTTTCGTTTGAAACATATGTGCTCCAAAATGGTGTCCGGTAACTCTTAAGTGTGTCACCCTACGGTTCGCGAATAATGCAGACATGATCGAGACCCTTCTCCGATCAATAATCAGTAGCGGGACCTGGAGATCCGTACTGACTCCTACACATTCAACGATGACTTTTGTGATCGTGAGAACCTTTAACGCTTGTCACTAAATCCCTTTGTCTCGTGATATATTACATGTCCGAGATTCGATCATCGGTATTTCCATACCTAGTTTGATCTCGTTACCGACATGCACTCTTTTCTTGTTCCCGTGATATAACATTCTAGTGATCACATCACTTGCTTGCAAGCTATCTCAATGTGATATCACCGAGAGGGCCTAGAGTATATCTATCCGTCATTGGGATTGACAAATTCCACTCTTGAACCATGAGCCTCAACATAACACCTTCGTAGTACTAAACCCATCTTTATAGTCACCCTGTTATGGTGTGGCGTTTGATGTTATCAAGATACTCTTCAGGTGTTAGCAATTAACATGATCTCATGGTCTAAGGATAAAGATTACTTCATATGATGTTATAGCAATATAAACATAATGACTTGAGCGTAATGCTATACTTCGGATGAATGTTCATCACATCATTCCACCAATGGTGTGACCTTGTTATTAACAACATCCAATGTCCATGATCAGGAAACCTTGATCATCTTGTTAATCAACAAGCTAGTCTATAAGAGAGGCATAACTAGGAACCCTTTTTGTTTATTAAACACACATGTATTGATGTTTCCGACCAATACAATTCTATAATGCAAAATAAACATCTATCATATATAAGGAATACATAATAACAACTTTATTATTGCCTCTCAGGGCATATTTCCTTCATTAACAAGGTTGATCAGGTCTTGTTACCAAAACAATTTTATATGAAACAAAACTTTGTATTCCACTAATGATTATGGTACCTCAACCTTGATAGCAATGGTCCCAATCATAATAGTTTCATATTTTTCTCGTGGTATGGGACAATATATTTCTCCAACTTGGATGCCGTCAACATGTTCAATTGAATTTAAACCATAGGTCCTATCAATCTTCTTGGGAAAATAGACAGTATGCTCCTTGTCATTAACATTAAAAGTAACCTTTCTTTGATTACAATTAATATCAGCTCCTGCAGTATTAAGAAAAGGTCTCCCAAGAATAATAGACATATTATCATCTTCAGGCATTTCAAGCACAACAAAGTCAGTTAATATCAAGAAATTATGAGCCACTTGAATAGGTACATCCTCACATATACCAACAGGGATAGTAGTAGATTTATCAGCCATTTGCAAAGATATATCAGTTGGTATTAGTTTTTCCAATTGAAGTCTCTTATAGAGAGAAAAAGGCATAACACTAACTCCTGCTGCCAAATCACACAAAGCAGTTCTAACATAACTATTTTTAATAGAGCATGGAATAGTTGGATTCCCTGGGTCTCCAAGTTTCTTTGGAACCTTACCATTAAAGGAATAATTAGCAAGCAAAGTAGAAATTTCTTCATTAGGGATCTTCCTTTTATTAAAGACAATATCCTTCATATACTTTGAATAAGGAGGAAATTTAATAGCATCAGTCAAAGGAATTTGCAAAAATAAAGCTTTCATCCACTCACAAAACTTATTATAGTGTTCATCTTCCTTTGACTTGTGTTTCTTATCAGGGAAAGGCATAGGTTTTTGGACCCAAGGCTCTCTTTCACTACCATGTTTCTTAGCAACAAAATATTCTTTAGTGTATTTAGTATTCTTAGTGTGCCTTTCAGGTTCTTCTTCAACTTTTTCTTTATCAGAAACATCATTTTCCTCGTTACCACTTTCAGTTTCAGCATCAGAGATAGATATACTATTAGGATCTTTAGCAGGTTCAGAAGGTTCTACAATAGTTTTATGTTTCCTTTTCCTTTTCTTAGGAGAAGTACCACTATTTTCAGTTTGTTGAGAATCCTGCTCAATTCTTTTAGGATGCCCCTCAGGATATAGAGGATCCTGGGTAGCAACACCACTTCTAGTTCTAATTTCATAAGCATGTTTTTCTTTAGCAGCATTAACTAGCAAGTGTTTTTGTACTTTAATAAGTTGCTCAATTTGTGTTTGAACCATTTGAAAATGTTTAACAAGCATTTTAACATCATTAGAGGTTCTTTCCACAATATGCTTCAACTCAACAATAGCTCTAGAGTTTTCCATTAGATGATTTTGCACCCTTTTATTAAAATTATCTTGCTTAACAATAAATATATCAAATTCTTCTAAGCATTTATCAGGAGGTTTAGAGTAAGGAATATCACCTTCATCAAAATGTTGGAGAGAGTGTACCTCAATAGTGGATGAGTGGTGGATTGGCTTACATAATTCTTCTATAGGAGGTAAATTCTTCACATCTTCAGCTTTAATTCCATGCTCCTTAAGACATTTCTTAGCTTCCTTCATCACTTCATCATTTAGTTCAATAACTCCCCTCTTCTTTGGTTTTAGTGTTGGTGTTGGCTCAGGCAAAGTTAACTCAGGTGTAGTTGTCTTAGGTGTAGTTGGCTCAGATGAAGTCCAGTCTTCATAATTCTTGCTTATTTTAGCCATTAATTCCTCAGCTTCCTTGGGAGTCCTATTCCTGAAAACACAATCAGCACAACTATCCAGGTATGTCCTAGATTCTTCAGTTAGTCCATTATAACATATATCAAGAAGCTCGTTCTTAGGTAATGGACATCCATCCTATGCATGAATCAAAGCACAAAACCTTGCCCATGATTCAGGCAATATCTCTTTCTCTCCCTGTTTAAAATCAAAAAGTTCCTGCAAAACAGCATGCCTAGCACTAGGAGGGAAATATTTCTGAAGGAAGGTACTAATCAAGCAATCAGGGCTGTCAATAGATCTAGGAGGTAAATTATTAAACCAAGTTTTAGCTTCTCCTTTTAGTGAAAAAGGGAAAAATTTAGCAACAAAGTAGGTGCGCATCTTAATATCATCAGAAAATAAGCCACTCATGGTAGAAATCTTAGTCATATGTGCTACCGCACTTTCATTCTTAGTTCCACAAAAAGGTTCTTTCTCAATAATAGTTATGTAAGATAAATCAAGAGAGAAATCATAATCCTTATCTTTAATGTTTATGGGAGATGTAGCAAACTTATCATTAGGAGATAATTTGGGTTTTATAGTACGCCTCTCAAGAAGACTCTTAATAGCACTTTTATCATGAGTGTTTTGACATTCTTTAATATATTCATCAGTCATCTCTATATAACCGTCTTCAATATCATAGCTCTCTCTAGACTCAGGTGAACTGACAGGTGTAGTAGTGTCTTCATTAGGAGTTTCAGTATTTCCAGCTATAGTTCTAGCAATCGTAGCATCTAGGAAAGGACCTAATGAACCACTCTTATCAAGCACAATAGAAGCAGCATCATAAGTATCAGAAGTTTTAGATTCAGCAGTAGTAGCAGTGTGTGTAGCATGTGTCTATGGTGGTGTAAGGAACTTACTCATAACAGATGGTGAATCAAGAGCAACAGAGGTGTTCAGAACCGTACCTCTCCTTGTAGTGGATGGTAAAATAGGGACCTTGCCATCACGAGACTTACCCATGATGGATAAATGGCAGCGAACAATAGTGATTCCAAGTGAACTTGATAAATAGACCTATGCTCCCCGGCAACGGTGCCAGAAAATAGTCTTGATGACCCACAAGTATAGGGGGTGTATCGCAGTATTTTCGAGGGAAGTGAAACCCAATTTATTGATTCGACACAAGGGGAGCCAAAGAATATTTATAAGTCTTAACAGCTGAGTTGTCAATTCAGCTGCACCTGGAAACAATCTTGCTCACAGCAGTTTATCAGTAGCAACAGTTTTGTAGTAGCAATAGTAAAGTAATAGCAGTAGTAAAAGTAAAGACAGTAGTAACAATTGCAGTAAACATTTGGATTAAAGCGCGGTAGGCATAGGGATGGATGGACAGGCGTTGCATGGACAAGACAATTCATATAGAAATCAAGACGTAGGGCATTTGCAGATAAATAAGATAAAGCATCCAAGTACTAGATAATCATCGACATGTGTTCCATATATAGTCATACGTGCTCACAATGAGAACTTGCACAACATCTTTTGTTCTGCCAGCCCGTTTGCAGCAGGGCCTCAAGGGAACTATCGGCAATTAATGTGCTCCTTTTAATAGAACACCGGAGCAAATCATTAACACTCCGTGAACACATGTGATACTCACATCAAAGCCATTCCCTTCGGTTATCCCGATTATTGTCACTTCGGGGCCTTTGGTTCCGGACAACAATATGTGTATGCAACTTGCAGGTAAAACCATAAACAATACTATCATAATGAATCAATAAAATGTTCAGATCTGAAATCATGGCACCCATGGCCTAGTGACAAGCATTAAGCATAACAAGTTGCAACAAAGTCAAAAAGCACTAATAATAGATACTAGGCACCATGCCCTAACAATATGATGCCATTACATGAAAGATCTCATCCAATCCCTACCATCCCCATAGCCTACAGCGGGGGATTACTCACTCATGGATGGGGGAATCATGGATGGTTGATGGAGAAGCGATGGTGATGATGATGGGATGATCTCCTCCAATTCCCCATCCCGACAGGGTGCCAGAATGGAGTTTCATGTTCTGAATCACGGAATCTGGTGGTGGTGGTGCAACGGGACTCCTTTTGGAAAAACGTTGACAACCCTAGGTTTTTAGGTCAGGAGGCATCTTATAGGCGAAGAGGGAGGCCGAGGGGGTAACCGAGGCGGCCACACCACCCCTAGGCGCGGCCTAGCCTGGCCCGTGCGGCCAGGTGGTGTGGGCACCTCGTGGCCCTCCTCCGTCTCTTCTTCTGGCTCCACGAGTCTTCTACTGAAATAGGATTTTTGGCATATTTTCTGGGATTTTCCCTGAAAGTTGATTTTCTGCGCAAAAACTAGACACCAAGGTAATTCTGCTGAAAACAGCGTCAGTCCGTGTTAGTTGTATCCAAATCACACAAGTTTAGAGGAAAAACAATAGCAAAAGTGCTCGGGAAAGTAGATTCGCTTTGGACGTATCACATGTCTGTTCTTTTCATAAACCACATGGATCCACCAGAGTCATTGCATGTGTGTTCTTTTCATAAACCACAGCTAGAGTCATGGGATGTGTGTTCTTTCCATAAACCACAACTAGAGTCATTAAATGTATGTTCTTTTCACAAACCACATATGGATCCACCAAAGTCATTGCATGTCTATTCTTTTCATAAACCACATATGGATCTACCAGAGTCATTGCATGTCTGTTCTTTTCATAAACCACATGAGAATGTGTGTTCTTTTCACAAACCACACATGGATCCACCATTGTCATTGAATGTGTGTTCTTTTCCTAAAACACATATGTATCCACTAGTGTCATTGCATGTGTGTTCTTTTCATTAACCACAATTAGAGTCATTGAATGTGAATGGATCCACCAGAGTCATTGCATCTGTGTTATTTTCACAAACCACATATGGATCCACCAGTGTCATTGCATGTGTGTTCTTTTCATAAACCACATATGGATCCCCTAGTGTCATTGCATGTGTGTTCTTTTCATTAACCATAGCTAGAGTCATTGCATGTCTGTTCTTTTCACAAACCACATATGGATCCCCTAGTGTCATTGCATGTGTGTTCTTTACCTTAACCACACTAGAGTCATGGGATGTGTGTTCTTTCATAAACCACAACTAGAGTTATTAAATGTGTGTTCTTTTCACAAACCACATATGTATCCACCAGTGTCATTGAATGTGTGTTCTTTTCACAAACCACATATGGATCCACTAGAGTCATTTCATGTGTGTTCTTTTCACAAACCACATATGCATCCACCAGAGTCATTGCATGTGTGTTGTTTTCATAAACCATAGCTTGAGTCATTGCATGTCTGTTCTTTTCACCAACCACATATAGATCCACCAGTGTCGTTGAATGTGTGTTCTTTTCACAAACCACATATGGATCCACTAGAGTCATTTCATGTGTGTTCTTTTCACAAACCACATATGCATCCACCAGAGTCATTGCATGTGTGTTCTTTTCATAAACCCCAACTAGAGTCATTCCATGTCTATTCTTTTTACAAACCACATATAGATCCACTACAGTCATTGCATGTGTGTTATTTTCACAAACCACATATGGATCCACCAGAGTCATTGCATCTGTGTTCTTTTCATTAACCACAGCTAGAGTCAGTGCATGTCTGTTCTTTTCACAGACCACATATGGATCCACCAGAGTCATTTCATGTGTGTTATTTTCACAAACCACATATGGATCCACCAGAGTCATTGCATGTGTGTTCTTTTCACAAACCACATATGGATCCACCAGTGTCATTGCATGTGTGTTCTTTTCATAAACCACACATGGATCCTCTACTGTCATTGCATGTGTGTTCTTTTCATTAACCACAACTAGAGTCATTGCATGTCTGTTCTTTTCACAAACCACATATGGATCCCCTAGTATCATTGCATGTGTTTTCTTTACATTAACCACAGCTAGAGTCATGGGATGTGTGTTCTTTCATAAACCACAACTAGAGTCATTAAATGTGTGTTCTTTTCACGAACCACATATGGATCCACCAGTGTCATTGAATGTGTGTTCTTTTCACAAACCACATACGGATCCACCAGAGTCATTGCATGTGTGTTCATTTCACAGACCACATATGGATCCACCAGTGTCATTGCATGTGTGTTCTTTTCATAAACCATATATGGATCCCCTAATGTCATTGCATTTGTGTTATTTTCATTAACCATAGCTAGAGTCATTGCATGTTTGTTCTTTTCACAAACCACATATGGATCCACTAGAGTCATTTCATGTGTGTTATTTTCACAAGCCACATATGGATCCAACAGAGTCATTGCATGTCTGTTCTTTTCATAAAACACATGGATCCACCAGAGTCATTGCATGTGTGTTCTTTTCATAAACCACAACTAGAGTCATTAAATGTGTGTTCTTTTCACAGACCACATATGGATCCAAAAGTGTCATTGAATGTCTGTTCTTTTCACGAACCACATATGGATCCACTAGAGTCATTTCATGTGTGTTGTTTTCACAAACTACATATGGATCCACCAGAGTTATTTCATGTGTGTTCTTTTCATAAACCACAACTAGACTCAGTGCATGTCTGTTCTTTTCACAAACCACATATGGATCCTCTAGAGTCATTGCATGTGTGTTATTTTCACAAACCACATATGGATCCACCAGAGTCATTGCATATGTGTTCTTTTCATTAAACACAGCTAGAGTCATTGTATGTCTGTTCTTTTGACAAACCACATATGGATCCACCAGAGTCATTTCATGTGTGTTATTTTCACAAACCACATATGGATCCACTAGAGTCATTGCATGTCTATTCTTTTCATAAACCACATGAGCATGTGTGTTATTTTCACAAACCAAATATGGATCCACCAGTGTCATTTCATTTGTGTTGTTTTCTTAAACCACAACTAGAGTCTTTGAATGTGTGTTCTTTTAACAAACCACATATAGATCCAACAGAGTCATTGCATGTGTGTTCTTTTCACAAACCACATATGGATCCACTAGTGTCATTACATGTGTGTTCTTTTCATAAACCACATATGGATCCCTAGTGTCATTGCATGTGTGTTCTTTTCATTAACCACAGCTAGAGTCATTGCATGTCTATTCTTTTCACAAACCACATATGGATCCCCTAGTGTCATTGCATGTGTGTTCTTTTCATTAACCATAGCTAGAGTCATGGGAGGTGTGTTCTTTCATAAACCACAACTAGAGTCATTAAATGTGTGTTCTTTTCATAAACCACATATGGATCCACCAGTGTCATTGAATGTGTGTTCTTTTCACAAACCACATACGGATCTGATATGTTGTAAATGTATCTATAATTTTTTGATGTTCCATGCTTGTTTTATATCTACTTTCTTATGTTTTGTCCACACTTTGAAGTATTTTTACACATTTTCTAGAACTAACCTATTAACAAGATGCCATAGTGCCAGTTACCTGTTTTCTGCTGTTTTTGGTTTCAGAAAATCTAGTAAGGAAATATTCTCAGAATTGGACCGGACAAAAGCCGAAGTCAATATTTTACCAGAAGGAACACAGAATTCGGAGGGGAGACGAAGTGGCGCACCAGGGCGGCCACACCTGGTGGTGGCGCGGCCTGGGGGGTGCGCCAATAGGGGATGTGGGCCCCCTGGTGCTCCACCGACCTTGCCCCTTCACCTATAAAATCCTCCTAGGACGAAAACCCAAATACCCGATCAAAATTCCACGAAAGAGTCTGTAGCCGCCGCCATCTCCATCCCTAGATCGTGAGGGATCTGAAGCTCTTCCCGACACCCTGCCGGAGGGGAGAGATCACCCTGGGGGCCTTCTTCATCACCATGACTACCTCCGGTGTGATGCGTGAGTAGTTCATCCCTGGACTACGGGTCCATGTAGTAGCGAGATGGTTGGTTCTCCTCCTTTGTGCTACCATGTTTAGATCTTTTGAGCTCCGTTCATGATCAAGATCATATATTTGTAATCTTACATGTTGTGTTTGCAGGGATCCGATGGATATTGAGATGCTATTTCAGATTGATTATTGATTCTATCATGTCTATGTTATTTGTGATCTTGCATGCTTTCCGTTGTTAGTAGCTATCTTGGCCGAGTAGATGCTAGCAACTCCAAGAGGGAGTATTTATGCTCGATAGTGGGTTCATGCCTCTAGTAATCTGGGAAAGTGATAGAAATCTCTAAGGTACTATATGTGTTGTTGCTACTAGGGAGAAAACAACAATCCTTTGTCCATGGGGCAATCGTATTGTTTACTTTACACACTTTGCTTAATGCAATTATCTGTTGCTTGCAACTTAATACTGGAGGAGGTTCGGATGATAACCTGAAGGTGGATTATTAGTCATAGATGTAGTTGTATTATGGTCTATGTATAATGTTGTAATGCCCAATCAAATCTCGTAGGTGTCAAGATGATTAGTATATGCATGTATGCTTTCTTGGTGTCTGTCAATTTCCCCGCTGTAATTTGTTCACCCAACATGTCATCTATCTTAAGGAGAATCACCTCTAGTGAACTATGGACCCCGGTCCATTCTTTTACAATCAATCTACAATCTATTTACTGTTTATTGTTTACTTTCTGCAAGCAATTACTATCTTCCACACAATATGTTTAATCCTTTGTTTTTAGCAAAACCGGTGAGATTAACAACCTCACTATAAGTTGGGGGCAAAGTTCTATGGTTGTGTTGTGTAGGATTCCAAGTTGGAAACAACACCTTGGAGGTGTTTGCTTTCTCCTACTGGTTTGATAACCTTGGTTTCATAACTAAGGGAAAACTTGCTGCTGTGCTCATCATACCTTTCTCTTGGGGTTCCCCAACGAGCTCGATATATTTTGAGCCATTAAGCCTTTTTTCTGGCGCTATTACCGGGAGTCAAGGACATCTTCACAAGGGGAGTCCCTCATAACCAATCTCTTTACTTTGTTTTTTTCTTAGTTTATTTCTGCTTTGTTTGTTTGTTTCTTTTATCAAAAACACAAAAAAATTAGTTGTACTAGTTTGCTTCTTTATGTTAAAAACGCAAAAAAATGAATACTCTTGAAAACACTAAGTTGTGTGACTTCACTAGCAGCAACAACAATGATTTCATGTGCACACCTATTGCTCCACCTGTTCCTGAAGCTACTTTCTTTGAAATTAAACCTGCTTTGCTCAATCTTGTTATGAAAGAACAATTTTCTGGTGTTGGTACTGAAGATGCTGCTGCTCACCTTAATAACTTTGTTGAACTTTGTGAGATGCAAAAACATAGGGATATAGATGGAGATATTATTAAGCTTAAATTGTTTCCTTTCTCTTTGAGAGGAAAAGCTAAAGAATGGTTGCTATCCCTAACTAGAAATAGTATTGATTCTTAGACTAAATGCAAAGATGCTTTCATTGGAAAATACTATCCTCCTGCTAAGATTATATCTATGAGAAGTGAAATAATGAAATTTAAACAATCTGATAATGAACATGTTGCTCAAGCTTGGGAAAGAATGAAATCTTCGGTAAAGAATTGTCCCACTCATGGACTGGCTGTTTGGATGATTATCCAAACCTTTTATGCAGGACTAAATTATTCTTCAAGAAATCTACTAGATTCTACTGCTGGAGGTACCTTTATGACCATTACTTTGGGTGCTGCAACAAAGCTTCTGGATAATATGATGGTTAACTATTCTGAATGTCACACTGAGAGGGCTCCACAAGGTAAGAAGGTAAATTCTGTTGAAGAAACCTCCTCCTTGAGTGATAAAATTGATGTTATTATGTCTATGCTTATTAATGGGAAAGCTCATATAGATCCAAATCATGTTCCCTTAGCTTCTTTGGTTGCTCAAGAAGAGTAAGTTGATGTGAACTTTATTAGAAATAATAATTTTAGGAACAATGCCTACAGGAATAATTTGGTAATAATAATTATAGGCCATATCCTCCCAATAATGGTAGTACTTATGGAAATTCCTTCAACAATAATAGAAGTGCACCCTCTGAACTTGAAGTCATGCTTAAATATTTCATTAGTAAACAAACTGCTTTCAATAAGACTATTGAGGAAAAACTCTCTAATGCTGAAAGAAATATAGCATCATTGTCTGAAGCACAATCTTCTTTGAATAAAATGGCTGCTAAACCTGAAACCATAGAAAATCCCTTTGCTTCTACTAATGCCATACAAGTTAGAATTGATGAAAATGTTAGACTGTTAGCTGAATTGCATGCTAAGTGGGAAAGAGAAGATGAAATTGCTAGAAATAGTAGTATTTGTACTATCGCCACCACTAATGTTGATGCTAGCAAACCACATGAAGTCCCCATTCCTTCTGCAACAATGCCTAAAACCAATGGAACCTTTTCTAATAAAAATGCTGAAATTCTTCGAAATATGGGAAACAATAGCTCTACTACCTTGGATGGTAATTATGATTTTGATCTTGATGGTTGCAATATCTCTGAAGTAATTATGTTCCTACAAAAGCTTGCTAAAAGTCCTAATGTTAGTGCTATGAATATGGCCTTTACAAAACACATTATTGATGCTCTCATAAAAATTAAAGAAGAAAAGATGAAACCTAAAGCTTATATTCCTATGAAATTAGGATATGGTTGGGAACCCATCATTAATATGAAAGTGAATGATTTTGATCTCAAAGATTTATGTGATTGATATGTTGCAAACATATCTATAATTTTTGATGTTCCATGCTTGTTTTATATCTACTTTGCTTTGCTTTGTCAACACTTTGAGGCATTTTTATATGTTTTCTGGGACTAACCTACTAACAAGATGCCACAGTGCCAGTTGCCTGTTTTCTTCTGTTTTTGGTTCCAGAAAAGGCAGAAAATCAATATTCTGGGAATGGACGGGACAAAAGCCAAAGTCAATATTTTACCGGAAGACACATGGAGTCCAAAGGAGAGACGAAGGGGGGCCACAAGGAGGCCAAACCACCCCTTGGCGCGGGAAGCCCTAGGCCGCGCCAGGGCATGGTGTAGGCCCCCTGGCCGGCCACCGACCTTGCCCCTTCGCCTATAAAAAGCCCTCGGGACGAAAGCCCTAAATCCTCCAGCCTCTAGCCACGAAAAGTTCCACAGCGCCGCCACCACCGAAGGAGAGATTCAGGGGACAAAAAGTCTCTGTTTCGGCACCCTGTCGGGACGGAGAAGTGCCCCCGGAGCCATCTCCATCAATCTCCACCACCATCTCCATCGCCGTTGATGATTCCCATGATGATGAGGGAGTAGTTCTTCCTCGAGGCTAAGGGTTCTACTGGTAGCTATGTGTTCATATCTCTCTCTATGCATGATCTCTGCTCTCCCCATGTGTGTGAAAGTGACAGCGTGCACACCATGTGTGTGAAAGTGACAACGTGCACACCATGGTGGCACACCGGTAGATCTACTTTGCTACTCAAGTGCTTTAATAGATCTCTGCTCTCCCCATGTGTGTGAAAGTGACAGCGTGCACACCATGGTGGCACTTAGGCTAGAGATTACAAATACTTGTTATGAGTTATATTTGGAGTTGGATGTTTCTATGAAATTGTGGTGTTTGTTGGAACCATCTAGCGCTCAAGGTGATAGTGTGGGGTTATCTAGATGGGGAAAGCAAACTTTGAGGTGTGCTGTTATAGCCCTACCATGGATTAGAGTGTCCAACTGGAGAGTAGTTCAGTAATATCATAAAGAGAAGATATTTATATGAGAGTGTTCACTAGTGAAAGTATGATCCCTAAGCCTTGTTTCTAAACATTGAAACACCGTTTACAACTAGATATGTTACATGTTTGCTTGCTTCCATTTTTATTTCAGTTTGCCTTTAGTCTCTTCCACGCCATCAAGCTATTTTTTGGCACCGTTGTATTATATCCATACCACTTGTATATTACTATCTCTTCGCCGAACTAGTGCACCTATACACCTGACAAGTGTATTGGGTGTGTTGGGGACACAAGAGACTTCTTGTATCTTGATTGCAGGGTTCCTTGAGAGGGGATACCTTTGACCACTTCCTCCCTAAATTCGATAAAACTTGGGTGATACACTTAAGGGAAAACTTGCTACTCTTCTACAAACCTCTGCACTAGGAGGCCCAACAACTGTCTACAAGAATAGAAGTGCGTAGACATCAGTGATCTTGATAGTAGTGTTTCTATTATTGTAACACTACAGTACTGAAAATACTTTAGCTTCTATGCAACATGCCAATCCCTAGATCGGTTATTGGCTTACATAGAACATAGATGAAATAACAAAATAATAATCCGTGTATCATAAATAACGAACATAGATAAGATTCAATTATTACAATATTCGCTTAGCTCGAAGGCTAGCTTACACATTATTCAAGTAGCAACATAAATAAAGATAACTACTCCATCTTAAAATTGCCCACAAGGGAACAAGTGTCGAGTGGAGTACCGCGACCTATTCGATCACTCAGAATCAAAATAACCTGCAACATGAAACGTAGCAGCCCCGAAGGGTCAATACATGGAATGTATGGCAAGTAGCGCTAAGATAAAAGAGACAATGTGCCTAGTATCTACATGCTTATTTGGCTAGTGGAGCTTTGGCTAGCTTGCACTTTCAAACACATTTATCCTACTTTTGTAAACCATTTGATTCACAACAACCCATTAAGTTCACCCATCAAGTTTTAGTAATTAGGAAATAAGGATAAGTGAGAATATGTCATAGCCTCGATATCAAGCAACTCATTCGTCCGTAACCGGGGACACAGCTAAGTACTCCCTCCATCCCAAGGCTTAAGGCATATAATTTTTTTTGAAAAGTCAAGCCATGTAAAGTTTGACCAAACTTTTAGAAAAAACTATCAAGAACTATTATATTATAAAGATACCATGTGAAAATATGTTTCATGATGTATGAAAAGGTATGGATTACATAGTATAAATATTAATATTTTTCTCTAAAGACTTGGTCAAACTTTAGTTGGTTTGACTTTTGAAAAAAATTATATGCCTTAAGCCTTGGGACGGAGGTAGTACTTAGTTTTACACCCTACAAGGGTTTGTACACTTTACCCATGTAACCTGTCCAACCCAGCTCGTACCACCACACTCATATTGTGTGATGATAGGGAGAAGTCCAAGATGAGACCGTTCGAGAAGTAGATCTCCAAACCCCACTGCGCACCGATCCCAACCTACCATTCAGTACATCTCTGGCTACGCTGGGTTCGGATCACCACGACCTACTAAGTTCAACCAGCCACCCATTTCTTACTGGCACACGGTTTCACACATAAGCTACTATAACAAAGAGAACCAATCCTTCTGAGTACCCTGGGCGGCATTCCCCACCATTATCCACACTCCGTTGACAATCCAACCACTCCGCCCAGGTAGTTCATTAGAATTATGTTGTTTTAGTTTGAACAAACACATACTTCATCATAAAGTGATCCCTTCCCTGTCTATACAGCATGTCTAAGCACTTCTACCTTACGGAGGCTCAACTATAAGGAATTCCTACCACAATTTACATAGGACATAACATAGCATAGTAATTCCTAAACATAATCTACAAAAATACACTACACATGCATAAGATAAAATAGTAGGACAAGATATGATCAAAATAGCATCTACTTTCCTTGGCGGTAGGAGTCGAGTGTACAATCCTCGTAGAAACAAGCGTTGCACTCATCACAATCTACACGATACAATTACAACACATAAACAAACATATACAATCATAGACAGGTGCACAAATACATGCATGATAGCTTAATAAAGGTTTCAGTAACACTTTTATGTTCTCTGATGTTTATTACTATTGAATGATGCATGGAAAAACCTTTAATGCAATGAAAACAATTTATGCAATTTGTTAATCCAACTAATAGGGCTTCATTCAAAATATTAAGCCTCTGATGTATACAGTTCTAATCAAGTTATACAAAATACCACTGGACAGATGTTTCAATTTAGAGCCAGCACCAAAAAGAATTACACCAAAAAGATTTACAGATCTTTTTCTATAATTTTTATACTACCTTAAACCTTTTTATAATCTCTGGAATCTACGTACAGTAAACATGTATTTTTATTTTAAAATCAAATACTACACAATTTTGTGATTTCAACGGTATATTATTTGTAAATTTTGGCCTAGTAGATTAATTTCAATGATTTTTACAAGTTATATCAATTTTCTGCCTTTTTATCTATTCTCAGAAATTCCGGGGAATATTCCCGCTGACGAGTGGGTCTAGCTGACACGGCTGTTGACCGGTCAGCGGTCAGCGCCTACGGTCAGCGGCAGTTCGTGGCCGTTCGATTTGCGTCCAATGACCGACGCGGGACGGCCATGGTGCTCACCGACGTTGTCGTCGGAGGTGGGCGGCGGCGGCTCTCCGGTGGTGTTCGGCGGCGGAAAAGTGGTCAACGGCAGGCGGTAGTCGTCGGCTCGGTCCCTGGTGGCCTTGTAACAGAGCTTCACATCCCCGGTCATCGGCTACGGCTGGCTGGAGTGGCGCGGGCGACCGCGGTCTCCGACGACGTCGGCGGGGCGACTCGGTGCACTGTAGAGGAAACGATGAGGGTCAAAAAGGTGCGGAGCTTTGGCGTGGAGTCATGGAATGAGGAGAGGGTGCAGAAATTGAGTTGTGGCTTGTACCGACGGCAATGGCGGTGGCGGTGGTCGGAACTCTGGCGAGAAATTGTCGCGGCTTGGCGGCACGATTAGCTAGGGTTTAGGGGGGTTCGAAAGAGGGAATCGACTGCTTTAAGGGGCAGGGGTCGAGAGGGCGAAGACGGCTTGGACCCGGGCACGAACAGAGAGAAAATTGGCGGCTGTTGCAGAGTTCGTGTCGAGCATGGATGGCTCGAGGAGCAGGGTCTGACGGGTGGGTCCCGCTTGTCGGGTTGCCGGGCCGGCCGGTTCGCTATGCGCCGCGCGTGCTGGGGGTGGGTGGTAGCTAGTGCGGCGGCTGGCGGGTCCTGGGTGGGCCGCTGGGCTGCTGCGGGCTGGCGGTCCGACTGGCTATCGGTTCCCTTTTTTCTTTCTTTTATTCTTTTTCTGAACAGTCTGTTAACTGAAATTCTGTCTGAATTCTGAAATTCAGTCAAAAGTAAAACTGTCATAACTTTTGATCCGCTGCTCCAAATTGAGCGAAACAAAAACCCACAGGTTTGTATTGGAAAACTCTATGCACCTATTCATTTGAAATGCTTATATAGTACCATTCTAGAAGATGAAAGGTAAAAACCCTACTAGTCACCTATAAGCGATGAATAAGCACTTGAGTGGTGTTTTAGCAAAAAGCTTTTAAAACTGAAATTTTGCAAGGATGAACATGATGCAATGCCACGAATGATATGCTGTACCAATTGTAATAATTGGGATGTGACAAGACTAACCCCCTTAAGATTAATCTCGTCCTCGATATTTGTCGTGGCTAACAAATAGGTGTGGGTGGTCCTCTCGGAGGTCATCTTCTCGCTCCCAAGTGGCTTCCTCTTTGGTGTGATGGCTCCATTGTACCTTGCAAAACCTGATCGTCTTGTTGCGTGTTAACCTCTCTGTTGTTTCCAAGATCTTGATTGGCTTCTCCTCATAGGTCAAATCACTCTCTAGCTGAACCTCATCTAGTGGCACGGTGTCCCTCAATGGTGTATCCACCATCTCCGGATGGCACTTCTTCAGCTGGGACACATGGAACACGTCATGAACAGCAGATAGAGACTCTGGCATCTCCAACTAATATGCAACCTCCCCCTTGCATGCTAGGATCTTGTATGGTCCTATAAACCGAGGTGCCAGCTTGCCCTTAATTCCAATTCGCTTAATTCCACGCAGTGGCGAAACTCTGAGGTATGCTCGATCTCCAATATCATACACAACTTCCTTGCGCTTAGCATCAGCATAGCTCTTCTACCTTGATTATGCTACCTTTAGCCTATCCCGGATCAAACTAACCTTCTTCTCAGCGTCCTTGATCAGATCAGGTCCAAACATCTGACACTCACCTACACCATCCCACAATAATGGTGTTCTGCATCTGTTACCATATAGTACATCGAACGGTGATGTCTTTATGCTAGTCTGGTAGCTGTTGTTGTAAGAAAACTCAGCATAAGACAAATTCTCATCCTAGCTAGAGCCATGAGCTAGAGCGCAAGCTCTCAACATATCCTCCAAAATCTGATTCACCCTCTCTATCTGTCCATCCGTCTGAGGGTGGAAAGCTATACTGAACTCCAACCTAGTCCCCAATGACTCATGCAGCTGGCACCAAAAGTGAGAGGTAAATTGGGTGCCTCTATCTGAAATAATACTCTTGGGAACTCCATGTAGACACACAATTTTATCCATGTAGATCTTGGCCAATCTAGCACTAGTATAGGTGGTCTTCACAGGTATAAAGTGAGCTACCTTGGTCAAATGATCAACCACTATCCAAATAGAGTCGTAACCTGACCTCGTCTTGGGCAGTCCTATGATAAAATCCATTCCAACTCTATCCCACTTCCAATCAGGTACTGGCAATGGCTGTAGCAATCCAGTTGGCTTCTGATGACCAGCCTTCACTCTGCTGCAGACATCACATAAAGCAATATACTCTACGATATCTCCCTTCATATTAACCTACCAAAATATTTCCTTCAAATCCATGTACATCTTCGTGTTACCAGGATGTATGGAGTACGGCGAGTCATGGGCTTCCTGGATAATCAACTTCCTATTTTCCTGATCGTTGGGCATGCACAAACGATCTCCATACCATAGGGTTCCTTGCTCATCTTCATGAAATCCCTTTGCTTTACCCTCAGGTATGTTTGCTCTTATTCCTTCCATGTCGCTATCCTTATTTTGATCCTCCCTGATCATGTCCAGAAGCGTTGGTTTGACTTCCAGTGTTGCCAAATATCCCTCGGATACTAGCTCCAACCTAAGATCCTTGAATTGTTCACACAAATCCTTGGGTAACTCTTCCACGGTCAAACCATTAGCATACACTTTGCGGCTTAGCACATCTGCTACAACATTAGCCTTCCCGAGATGATATTGCAGGCTCATGTCATAATCCTTTATGAGCTCCAACCATCTCCTTTGCCACATGTTCAATTCCTTCTGTGTGAATATGTATTTCAAGATTTTGTGGTCCATGAATACATCACAATGCTTACCCATCAGATAGTGTATCCATACCTTGAGCGCATGCACAACTAACGCTAACTCCAAGTCATGCATGGGGTAATTCTACTCATGGTGTTTAAGTTGGCGTGAGGCGTAGGATACCACTCTTCCATCTTTCATCAACACACTCCCAAGTCCTTGGCGAGATGCATCGCAGTACACTTGGAAATCCTTCTGAATATTAGGCAAACACAAGATAGGTGCGGTCACTAAGCGTTGCTTCAGTTCCTGGAAACTAGCTTCGCACTCTTCTGTCCACTCAAACCTTTTCTCCTTCTTCAGTAGCTCAGTCATTGGATTTGCAACCTTGGAGAAATTTTCTATGAACCTCCTATAGTATCCAGCAAGTCCCAAGAAACTCCGGATATCTCCCGCATTCTTGGGAGACTCCCATTGAGTTACCGATGATACCTTGCGTGGATCAACTGCAACTCCTTCACTTGACACTATGTGTCCGAGAAAACCCACAATGTTCAACCAAAACTCGCACTTGCTGAACTTGGCATACAATTTATGCTCCCTCAACTTCTCCATAATTAAGCGCAAATTCTTCTCATGCTCATTGTCATCCTTAGAATAAATCAATATATCATCGATGAACACCACTACAAATTTATCCAAGTACTCCATGAATACCTTGTTCATCATGGTCATAAAATATGCTAGAGCATTTGTTAGTCCAAAAGACATAACCGTATACTTATATAAACCATACCTAGTGGTGAAGGCGGTCTTTGGTATGTCCTGCTCACGGATCTTCAACTGGAAATATCCTGATCTTAGATCAATCTTGGAAAATACCTTTGCTCCCTTCAACTGATCAAACAAATCATTTATGTTGGGAAGAGGATATTTATTCTTGATGGTAACCTCATTAAGCGAGCGATAGTCTACCACCAGTCTCTTACTACTATCCTTCTTCTCCACAAATAGAACAGGTGCACCCCAAGATGAAGAACTTGGCTGAATGAATCCCTTGTCCAACTATTCTCTAAGTTGCTTCTTCAACTCCTTCAGCTCATACACATCCATCTTGTACGGTCTCTTGGCTATTGGTCCAGTTCCCAGCATTAAGTCAATGATAAACTCCACATCATAGTCCGGTGGCATCCCTGGTAACTCCTCCGGAAACACATCGGGGTATTCTCTCACTATGGGTATGGTGTCCATGCTAACCCCCTTAAGAGAGTTCACCTTAGCACCCCTAAGATGTGCTGCCGACTTGAACTTAATCTTTATGCCTTGTGGTGTCCTGAGAGAGATGGCACGCTGTCCACAATCTATCTGGCCATCATACTCAGACAACCAATCCATGCCCAGTATTACATCTAATCTCTGTGACTCCAAAACAACCAAATGTGCTGGGAAGCTGTGTGCTCCAATACCTAGGGTAAGATCACGACATCCCTTACTAGCTAGCATCTCTCCTCCTGGTGAGCTCACTCTAATAGTCTCTTTAAGTGACTCAGTGGTCAACTTATGTCTATCCACAAATGCCCTTGATATGAATGAATGTGATGCACTAGTATCAAATAGAATGAGTGCAATATGGGAATCGATTGGAAACTTACCAATCACGAGATCCGGCTCATCACAGACTTCCTCCATGTCCACATGGTTCACATTCGCCTTCTGGTTGGGTCCAAGCTTGGGTCCTACTCCTATGATCTTCTCTGGGCAGGTACTAGCATAGTGGCCCAGCTTCTTGCACTTTTGACACTCCACATTGCTGAGGTCCTTCTTGCTCACATAGTTGTGTTCATTGTTCTTCCTAGAGTTGTTGTGGTGGATCCTGTGACCATTATGGTGGTGGTCATTTCCTCCACGGTGGTGATTGTTGCCCTTGTGACCATCGTGGCGATGTCCATTTCCTCCACTGTGGTTGCGGTCATCTCCGCCATGCCTAGAATATCTAGAGTGTCCATCATAAGAGGTGCGAGCACGGTGGTGCGATCCTGAGGAGTAATGGATTTTCTTCCTCTTGCGTCTCTCCACCTGCTGTTGTTTCCCTTCTAGAATCCTGGCCTTGTCCATCAGTTCCTGAAATGTTGGGAAATAAACCACAGATAGCTGAAGTGAAATCTCATCACTGAGACCATATAGGAACCTCTCCCTCCTCTTGGCATCAGTGTCCACATCCTCAGGGGCATAGCGGGACAAGTTGTTGAATTCCTCTATGTAGTCTGCCATAGTATGGTTGGTTTGGCGCATGTTGCGGATTCCTTCCTCTTCAGGCTCATGGTCCCGATAGAGACGTGGTTGGTTCTGAACCCTTCCTCAAACATGGCCCAAGTAACTGTGTCCAGCGGGTGGATGATCCGGAAAGCATCCCGCCAAGAAGCAGCTGATCCTTCCAGTAAGTGAGCAGCAAACCTCACTTTTTCAGCATCAGTGCAACCAGCGGTCACCAAGTCTTTGTTCATAGAACGGAGCCAGTCGAGAGCAACCATGGGCTCAGGTGCAGAGGAGAACTTAGCTAGCCTCAGCCTCAGGAACCTGGTGAGAGCATCTCCCTGGGGTTGATTGTTCCCGTTGTTGTTGTTGTTGTTCTGATTTGCCATGAACTGCGTCATCACCTGGGTAAACTATGCCTGAGAGGCCATGAGCTGACCATCTCATCAGGTACTCGGCGAGGAGGCATCTGCGGTTCAGCACAGGTAAGATTAGAAAGAACAATCTAAGGATATAATCCCTACCCATGTATAATGCTCATGCAACAACCATATGTTTACAGACAATGACAAACAGGTATCACACAAGCAAACACACAACACGCATAGTTTCATGTGTTTAACAGTATATAGCTACAAAACAGTTTAAAAACATTTGCATCAACATTTAGATACAAAACAACAATAAACAGATTTCTGCCAGAATAGTTCAGCTGTGTTCACGAATTTTTCTGACTGACTTAAACTCGTTAGGAATTTTTGCTGATTGTTTTGCATGTAGTACAGGTAACCACGCACCAGATCCCAATTTTGCATATTTTTATCAGTTACTAGTAAAATATGAAAAATCGTACAATACAGCAGATTCAGCAGAAAACTACTGCAGCAATAACATGGATTTTGCCAAAACCTGCCAACAATCATATAATAAATCACACAAGAAAATCCTGGAACTTCAGAGTACTTAATAGAGCATCCTAAACGCAATAATCTAACAGTGCCAAAGTTTACATTGATCGATATATAACGTCTAACGAAATTCCTAACGAAGACTAATTTTGGGGGACCATCTCTAACTATTTGATGAACAGATTGCAATAGGTTCTAGAGTCCATGCGCTGGTGCTTCGATCCTCGTGCATGCCATGGCGGTGGCATGTACACCTCCCCTAAATCTTCACCACTCGAGTCCTTGAAGTCCACCTCATCGGGGTCCTCCTCCTCGCTTTCTTCAGCAAAGGCGGTCGCTTCATCTCCTCCATTGTCATTGCCCCCATCATCGTCATTGCCTCCATCCTCGTCATTGTTACCACCATCACCATTATCTGCATCATCATCATCATCATCATCATCATTACCATCATCATTACCATTATTTGGTGGCGGGTTCTACTGTGCTTGAAGGGCAGCCATCTGGGCAGCCATCTCCACAATGGTTTGATCTCGCTCCGCCACAACTTGAGTAATTCCCACAATAGTTTGGTTCAGCTCCACAATTGTGGCATCCCTTTCCACCACAACATTCTTTTGTTCCTGAATGGTGGCATCCTTTTCTGCTATGGTCCCATTGAGGTCCGCTATGGTTTGATCCCTACAAATGAGGGCTTGCTCCATTGTATTCACAACGGTGTGCAGGGTTTCTATCTCATACCCTTGTAAATGCACAGTGCCCTGAAAATAGTCCAACGCCTCCTTTTGCTGCATCATCTTCTCTTCCCTCTCGCAAGCTTTAATTTCTGTATGTGCTTCTCATAGGGTGGCATGTCGCTCCGGTTGCCTGGGGTAACCATCACGTTCCCGTCCTCATTCCGTTTTCCAAATGCAAGGAAAGGTGAACCTACTGGCAGTCGGTGTTGGTGAAGATAGCACAGGTGTGACAATGCCTCATGCATGTATGATTCCACTCCTTGCTCCCAGGTAAGGTATTTCTTGGTGCGGTTCAGGTTCTCAATGTCAGGCACGGTGGGATCCGCAAGAACAATAGTGGTGATCTCCCACATGTGATCTCCAGGCACATATGTGTTCATCCTCCTCCCTTTGAACATCGACATTAGCATGCCCAACGTCTGACATAGCTCTGCCAGCTGTCTTGTGAAGAGCCTTGGTGATTGGAACCCAATATACTCGACTCTGGTGACATCTCCCATCTATCAATTGTAAAGAGGAAAGTGTGAGAATATCAAAGGATAAGAAATTACTAGAATGAAAGGCGTAAGAATAAAGACATAATTTAAAATAGGCTCAAGTAATACTATGGCTTCCTATTCCAATCCTAGGTCACGATCCTACAGTCAACACACGGGCTCTGATACCATATGTAACACTACAGTACTGAAAAGACTTTAGCTTCTATGCAACATGCTAATCCCTAGATCGGTTCATTGGCTTACATAGAACATAGATGAAATAACAAAGTAATAATCCATGTATCATAAAGAACGAAGATCCAGAAGATTCAATTATTACAATATTCGCTTAGCTCGAAGGCTATCTTACACATTATTCAAGTAGCAACATAAATAAAGATAACTACTCCATCTTCAAATTTCCCACAAGGGAACAAGTGTCGAGTGGAGTACCGTGACCTATTCGATCACCTAGAATCGGAATAACCTGCAACATGAAATGTAGCAGCACCGAAGGGTCAATACATGGAATGTATGGCAAGTAGCGCTAAGATAAAAGAGACAATGCGCCTAGTATCTACATGCTTATTTGGCTAGTGGAGCTTTGGCTAGCTTGCACTTTCAAACACATTTATCCTACTTTTGTAAACCATTTGATTCACAACAACCCATTAAGTTCACCCATCAAGTTTTAGTAATTATGAAATAAGGATGAGTGAGAATATGTCATAGCCTCGATATCAAGCAACTCATTCGTCCATAACCGGGGACACGGCTAAGTACTTAGTTTTACACCCTACAGGGGTTTGTACACTTTACCCATGTGACCTGGCCAACCCAGCTCGTACCACCACACTCATATTGTGTGATGATAGGGACAAGTCCAAGATGAGACCGTTCGGGAAGTAGATCTCCAAACCCCACTGCGCACCGGTCCCAACCTACCATTCATTACATCTCTGGCTATGCTGGATTCGGATCACCAGGACCTACTAAGTCCAACCAGCCACCCATTTCTTACTGGCACATGGTTGCACACGTAAGCTACTATAACAAAGAGAACCAATCCTTCTCAGTACCCTGGGTGGCATTCCCCACTATTATACACACTCCGTTGACAATCCAACCACTCCGCCCAGGTAGTTCATTAACATTATGTTGTTTTAGTTTGAATAAACACATACTTCACCATAAAGTGATCCCTTCCCCGTCTATACAGCATGTCTAAGCACTTCTACCTTACGGAGGCTCAACTACAAGGAATTCCTACCACAATTTACATAGGGCATAGCATAGCATAGTAATTCCTGCACATAATCTATAGAAATACACTAGACATGCAAAAGAGAAAATAGTAGGACAAGATATGATCAAAATAGCGTCTACTTGCCTTATGGTAGGAGTCGAGAGTACAATCCTCGCAGAAACAAGCATGACACTCGTCACAATCTACACAGTACAATTGCAACACATAAACAAACATACACAATCATAGACAAGTGCACAAATGCATGCATGATAGCTTAATAAAGGTTTCAGTAACACTTTTATGTTCTCTGATGTTTATTACTATTGAATGATGCATGGAAAAACGTTTAATGCAATGAAAAAAATTTATACAATTTGTTAATCCAACTAATATGGCTTCATTCAAAATACTAAGCCTCTGATGTATACAGTGCTGATCAAGTTATACAAAAATACCACTGGACAAATGTTTCAATTTAGAGCTAGCACCAAAAAGAATTACGCTAAAAAGATTTATAGATATTTTTCTATAATTTTTATACTACTTTAAACCTTTTTATAATCTCAGGAATCTACGTACAGTAAACATGCATTTTTATTTTAAAATCAAATACTACACAATTTTGTGATTTTAACGGTATATTATTTGTAAATTTTGGCCTAGTAGATTAATTTCTATGATTTTTACAAGTTATATCAATTTTCTGCCTTTTTAGCTATTCTCAGAAACTCCGGTCTAGCTGACGCGGCTGTTGACCGGTCAGCGGTAGATCGTGGCCGTTCGATTTGCATCCAACGGCCAACGCGGGACGACCAAGGTGCTCACCGACGTTGTCGTCAGAGGTGGGCGGCAGTGGCTCTCCGGTGGTGTTCGGCGGCGGAAAAGTGGTCAACAGAAGGCGGCGGTCGTCGGCTCGGTCCCTGGTGGCCTTGCAACAGAGCTTCGCATCCCCGGTCATCGGCTACAGCTGGCTAGAGTGGCACGGGCCACCGTGGTCTCCGGCGACATCGGCGGGGCGGCTCGGTGCACTATAGAGGAAACGAGGAGGGTCAAAAAGGTGCGGAGCTTCGACGCAGAGTCGCAGAACAAGGAGAGGGGCGCGAAAATCGAGTTGTGGCTCGTACCGACGGCAATGGTGGTGGTGCTGGTCGGAACTCCGGCGAGAAATTTCCGCGGCTGGCGATACGATTAGCTAGGGTTTAGGGGGGTTCAGAAGAGGGAATCAAGGGGTTTAAGGGGCAGAGGTCGAGAGGGTGAAGACGGCTCGGACCCGGGCACGAACGGCGAGAAAATCGGCGGCCGTTGCAGAGCTCGTGTCGAGCACGGACAGCTCGAGGAGCAGGGGCTGACGGGCGGGTCCCGCTTGTCGGGTTGCTGGGCCGGCCGGTTCGCTACGCGCCGCGCATGCCGGGCGTGAGAGGTAGCTAGTGCGGAGGCTAGCGAGTCCCGGGTGTGCCACTGGGCCGCTGTGGGCTGGCAGTCCGGCTGGCTGTCGGTTCCCTTTTTTTCTTTTTTTCTTTTTCTGAACAGTCTGTTAACTGAAACTCTGTCAGAAACTGTCTAAATTCTGAAATTCAGTCAAAAGTAAAATTGTCATAACTTTTGATCCGCTGCTCCAAATTGAGCGAAACAAAAACCTACAGGTTTTATTGGAAAACTCTATGCACCTATTCATCTAGAATGCTTATATAGTACCATTCTAGCATATGCAAGGTAAAAACCCTACTAGTCACCTATAGGCGATGAACAAGCACTTGAGTGGTGTTTTAGCAAAAAGCTTTTAAAACTAAATTTTTTAAAGGATGAACATGATGCAATGCCATGAATGATATGTTGTTATAATTCTAATAATTAGAATGTGACAATTATGCTTAGAAATATTTATGAAATGCTTGATTTGCCACCATTGGAAGATTGTTATTTAAATGTCTAACTTGATGATAATGCTAAAAAGAAACTCATGGGGAGTATTAATGATGTTCTTATTATGGTTAACAATACCTATGTCCCCGTTGATTTCTATGTTTTGGATGTTGAATGCAATGCTTCTTGTCCTATTATTTTGGGAAGACCTTCTCTTAGAACTGTTGGTGCCATTATTGATATGAAAGAAGACACCATTAAATATCAATTCCCACTCAAGAAAGTTATAGAACACTTCCCTAAGAATATAGAGAAGATTCCTTTTGCATCTCCTATTAAAACAAAATTTGCTCTTAATGCTTCTTCATTTGAGAATACATGATTTTTTGCTTCTTATGCCTAGCTCAAAGGAGTTAAAGAAAAGCAGTTATTGGGAGATAACCCAAATTTCTTTAGGAATCTTTTGTTGAGTCTTGGAAGTTATTTCTTCAGTAATAACCTATTCTTATCCTTTTTGTGTGGTTTTTGTGCCAAGAGTAACCTCTAATAAGAGAGAAGTAAGACCTGGGAAAGTTACTGTCCCAAAACAGATTTTTGTACTTCGCTGTAAAAATTGGTGAAAAATCTCTGTATGTCGGATTGAGCTGTAATTTTTTATGCTTCTGCCCCAGGTTGTTATCCAACTTTCGTTAGTTCAACACTTTTTGATTTTAGCAACAGAAGGTCTTCTAAAAAATTAGTTTTTACTTGCTAATCTGTTTTGACAGATTTCTGCCATTATTTGTATTTGCTTCTTAATCTCTTTCTCTTTGAGTTCTCTTTGCTCACTTGAACTTTTAAAAGGAATTGCTTCAGTAGCTTGTGTTTAATGGAAGTTTTACTTGTGTTGAAACTGAACCTAAAGAAGAGTACACTAATGTTGCTAATAAAGATTGTGTGAAGTTTTGTATGAAGGAAATTTTAAAGTGTAGGGAAGAACAATGTGATAAGATGAAGTATGGACAAAAGCTCAAGCTTGGGGATGCCACCCATGTCACCCCAAGAAATATTCAAGAAGTACAAGCGTTAAAGCTTGGGGATGCCCAAGGCATCCCCTTCTTCATCAATAAAAATCTCAGGTTTTCTTCCAAACACTTCATTTTTATTGCTTCATGCATAATTGTGTTGTTCTTGGAGCATCTTTGTTTTGTTTTTAGTTTTTGTTTGCTTAGTTTGCTTGAATAAATTGGTTGGACCCATGCATTCATACATAGTTTCAAATAGGTTGATTTGGATTGGAAAAGAGTAGGAAAGTTCATGCTTATAAGTGGTATAAAAGGAGCTTGTTTTTGACTGTGACTTAGACTTTATCATGTCATGCTTGATATTGTTTTGCCCTTATGCTTAGTGATTATTTCTGTAGCATGACTTGTTACAAACAATTGAGATTGTTTAATGTGCCTTGAAAGAATCATGCGTTGTTTTAGCATATAAAAGCACAATATTGTGGTATTCTCCTTTAATGCTTTATTTGGGTTGACTTGGCGCATGCTCACACCATGTTAAGACTATAACAAGTCACCATAGCCTCTATGATCATTTAGTTTTCAACTTGTAATATCACTTTATGCTTTAATTAATAATGTTTTGTCACTTTGCATGATTATGGCCATTATTGCTCTCTTAGTTGGTCGCTCCTAGTCTTTTGCTAGCCTCCATACCAAGTATGAGTTCCACTCATGCATCCAACTCCAAATAAAACGAAGTTATTCCAAAGAGTCCACCATACCTACCTATTAGCATTTGCTATTCCAAGTATATTCATGTTTTTATCTACCTTCCGAATTAAACTTGTTATTGGAAAATTAGTGATTAAAGCTCTCACAAACTTGATGACACACTTTAATTTTCTTGCACTTAATAAACTTGAACCATTGTGCCCATCTATGTTATGTATATGCTTGCGCTTTGTAAGTTGTGAATTAGCAGAACCATGTTACCATGGGGAACGCTTTCAACATTGCACTTTATTTAGTTGATATCATGATTCTTTTTCTTATGGATCCCGGCGGTGTGAAATAAAAGGGGATCTTGTAAGCTCATGGAGTTTGTATATGTGTTAGAGAAACGCCTGGGCTGCTAGCCTAAGCCATGCCTAATCATGGTGGAAACTTGCAGCATAACCATAGTGAGCAATCTGTGAAGCATCCTCAATAAAAACCTATGCAAATAGCAAATAAAAAGATCACTGAGATGCTCATTGTCTGCTTACCTTGTCATTTTGATATGGGAATGCTTCCGTATCATCGGGCAAGGGGTACCCCGTTGGGGGTTCTTTATGATACACATGTACTTACAATGAAAAGAACTTACTCGTGACTAAAGTTCAGTAGCATGATGTTCGGTACTTGTAAGCAAGGGCATGAGATTTTCAACTTATAACTTGTCAAGCATATCCTCATATTTGTTCACTTTAACCTTAACCACCTAAAGATGCTTATGATAGGGGCAATGAGAGCTGAAAGCTAATAAGTACCATAATTTTTGGAAGCTCTTTATGAGACTTGAATCCCTGTGTCCTTCTATGAAGGGCCTTTCTTTTACTTTTATGTTGAGTCTCCATCTTCTGTCTTTATGCACCTATTTAGAGAGCAAAGTGGTCATTCTTAGTTTAATGTGCATTGTCCCAAAAATTGTTGATTGATTCATAACTTTGATATTGCTTGTCCTTAAACTATTTGTATCTAGGCACCCTTATGAACTTTGAAGGTGTCCTATACATTTATGTTTTTTCTATACCATGAGGGACAAGCTGAATACAACTCTTATTATGTTTTATATATGTGAAACAAACAAACATCTTTCAATGCATTGTTATTCATGAATCTTTTGTTTGTACCTTTTTATGTTACAACACAATTGCTATGTCTTATTGTTAGAACTATATCTTTCATGCTATGTTAAAGTACTATGATCCCAGCTATCAATGTTTTACAAATACCTTGATCAAGATTATGATGGTGCATGTCACCTTAAAAATTATTATTTTTTATCACTTACCTATCTAGGACAAGCAGGAGTTAAGATTGTGGATGTTTATACATTGTAAACATATCTATAATTTTTGATGTTCCATGCTTGTTTTATATCTACTTTCTTATGTTTTGTCCACACTTTGGAGTATTTTTACACATTTTCTGGAACTAACCTATTAACAAGATGCCACAGTGCCAGTTGCCTATTTTCTGCTGTTTTTGGTTTCAGAAAAGCTAGTAAGGAAATATTCTCGGAATTGGACCGGACAAAAGCCTAAGTCAATATTTTACCAGAAGGAACACGGAGTCTGGAGGGGAGATGAAGTGGCGCACCAGGGCGGCCACACCTGGTAGTGGCGCGGCATGGGGGCGCGCCAATAGGGGTGTGGGCCCCCTGGTGCTCCACCGACCTTGCCCCGTCGCCTATAAAATCCTCCCGGGACAAAAACCCTAAGTACCCGATCAAAATTCCACGAAAGAGTCTGTAGCCGCCGCCATCTCCATCCCTAGATCGAAGGAATCTAAAGCTCTTCCTGGAACCCTGCCGGAGGGGAGAGATCACCCTGTAGGCCTTCTTCATCACCATGACTGCCTCCGATGTGATGCGTGAGTAGTTCATCCCTGGACTACGGGTCCATGTAGTAGCTAGACGGTTGTTTCTCCTCCTTTGTGCTACCATGTTTAGATCTTGTGAGCTCCGTTCATGATCAAGATCATCTATTTGTAATCTTACATGTTGTGTTTGCGGGGATCCGATGGATATTGAGATTCTATTTCAGATTGATTATTGATTCTATCATGTCTATGTTATTTGTGATCTTGCATGCTTTCCGTTGTTTGCAGCTATCTTGGCCGAGTAGATGCTAGCAACTCCAAGAGGGAGTATTTATGCTCGATAGTGGGTTCATGCCTCTAGTAATCTGGGGAAGTGACAGAAATCTCTAAGGTACTAGATGTGTTGTTGCTACTAGGGAGAAAATAGCAATCCTTTGTCCATGGGGCAATCGTATTGTTTACTTTACATACTTTGCTTAATGCAATTATCTGTTGCTTGTAACTTAATACTGGAGGGGGTTCGGATGATAACCTGAAGGTGGATTATTAGTCATAGATGCAGTTGGATTACGGTCTATGTATAATGTTGTAATTCCCAATCAAATCTCGTAGGAGTCAAGATGATTAGTATATGCATGTATGCTTGATCGGTGTCTGTCAATTGCCCCGCTGTAATTTGTTCACCCAACATGTCATCTATCTTAAGGAGAATCACCTCTAGTGAACTATGGACCGGGTCCATTCTTTTACCATCAATCTACAATCTATTTACTTTTTACTGTTTACTTTCTGCAAGCAATTACTATGTTCCACACAATACGTTTAATCCTTTGTTTTCAGCGAAACCAGTGAGATTGACAACCTCACTGTAAGTTGGGGGAAAAGTTCCGTGGTTGTGTTGTGCAGGATTCCAAGTTGGAAACAACACCTTGGAGGTGTTTCCTTGCTCCTACTGGTTCGATAACCTTGGTTTCATAACTGAGGGAAAACTTGCTACTGTGCTCATCATACCTTCCTCTTGGGGTTCCCCAACGAGCTCGATAAATTTTGAGCCATCAGGATCCACCAAAGTCATTGCATGTGTAATCTTTTCACAGACCACATATGGATCCACCAGTGTCATTGCATGTGTGTTCTTTTCATAAAACATATATGGATCCCCTAGTGTCATTGCATGTGTGTTCTTTTCATTAACCATAGCTAGAGTCATTGCATGTCTGTTCTTTTCACAAACCACATACGGATCCACTAGAGTCATTTCATGTGTGTTCTTTTCACAAACCACATATGGATCCACTGGAGTCATTGCGTGTCTGTTCTTTTCATAAACCACATGGATGCACCAGAGTCATTGCATGTCTGTTCTTTTCATAAACCACAACTAGAGTCATGGGATGTGTGTTCTTTCCATAAACCACCACTAGAGTCAATAAATGTGTGTTCTTTTCACAAACCACATATGTATCTACCAGTGTTATTGAATGTGTGTTCTTTTCACAAACCACATATGGATCCACTAGAGTCATTTCATGTGTGTTCTTTTCCAAAAACACATATGGATCCACCAGAGTCATTGCATGTCTATTCTTTTCACAAACCACATATGGATCCACCAGAGTCATTACCTGTATGTTCTTTTCATAAACCACATGGATCCACCAGAGTCATTGCATCTGTGTTCTTTTCATTAACCATAGCTAGAGTCATTACATGTCTTTTTTTTTCATAAACCACATATTGGATCCACCAGAGTCATTGCATGTATGTTCTTTCTTTAAACCACATGGAGCCAGTAGAGTCATTGCATGTGTTTTCTTTTCAAAAACCACACATGGATCCACCAGTGTCATTGAATGTGTGTTCTTTTCAAAAACAACATATGGATCCATCAGTGTCATTGCATGTGTGTTCTTTTCATTAACCACATATGTATCCCCTAGTGCCATTGAATGTGTGTTATTTTAACAAACCACATATGGATCCACCAGAGTCATTACATGTGTGTTATTTTCATTCACCACAGCTTGAGTCATTGCATGTCTGTTCTTTTCACAAACCACATATGGATCCACCAGAGTCATTGCATGTTGGTTCTTTTCATAAACCACATATGGATCCACCAGAGTCATTGCATGTCTGTTCTTTTCATAAACCACACGAGCATGTGTGTTCTTTTCACAAACCACACATGGATCCACCAGTGTCATTGAATGTGTGTTCTTTTCCTAAAACACATATGGATCCACTAGTGACATTGCATGTGTGTTCTTTTCATTAACCACAACTAGAGTCATTGAATGTGTGTTCTTTTCACAAACCACATATGGATCCACCAGAGTCATTGCATGTGTGTTCTTTTCACAAACCACATATGGATCCACTAGGGTCATTGCACGTGTGTTCTTTTCATAAACAACATATGGATCCCCTAGTATCATTGCGTGTGTGTTCTTTTCATTAACCGTAGCTAGAGTCATTGCATGTTTGTTCTTTTCTCAAACCACATATGGATCCACTAGAGTCATTTCATGTGTGTTCTTTTCACAAACCATATATGGATCCACCAGAGTCATTGCATGTTTGTTCTTTTCATAAACCACATGGATCCACTAGAGTCATTACATGTGTGTTATTTTCATAAACCACAGCTAGAGTCATGGGATGTGTGTTCTTTCATAAACCACAACTAGAGTCATTAATATGTGTTCTTTTCACAAACCACATATGGATCCACTAGTGTCACTGAATGTGTGTTCTTTTCACAATCCACATATGGATCCACTAGAGTCATTTGATGTGTGTTCTTTTCACACCACATATGGATCCACCAGAGTCATTGCATGTGTGTTCTTTTCATAAACCACAGCTAGAGTCATTACCTGTCTGTTCTTTTCACAAATCACATATGGATCCACTAGAGTCATTGCATGTGTGTTATTTTCACAAACCACATATGGATCCACCAGGGTCATTACATGTGTGTTCTTTTCATTAAACATAGCTAGTCATTGCATGTCTCTTATTTTCACATACCACATATGGATCCACCAGAGTCATTTCATGTGTGTTCTTTTCAAAAACCGCATATGGATCCACCAGAGTCATTGCATGTCTGTTCTTTTCATAAACCACATGAGCATGTGTGTTATTTTCACAAACCAAATATGGATCCACCAATGTCATTTCATTTGTGTTCTTTTCATTAACCACAACTAGAGTCATTGAATGTGTGTTATTTTCACTAACCACATATGGAGCCATGATGGCTCAAAATATATCGAGCTCGTTGGGAACCCCAAGAGAAAGGTATGATGATCACAGCAACAAGTTTTCCCTCAGTTATGAGACCACGGTTATCGATCCAGTAGGAGCAAGGAAACAACTCCAAGGTGTTGCTAGCTACTTGGAATCCTTCACAACACAACCACGGAACTTTGCCCCAACTTACAGTGAGGTCTTCAGTCTCACTGGTTTTGTTCAAAACAAAGGATTAAACGTATAGTGTGGAAGATAGTAATTTCTTGTAGAAAGTAAACAATAAACGGTAAACAGTAGATGGTATATCAATGGTAAAAGCATGGACCGGGGTCCATAGTTCACTAGAGAGGTTTCTCCTTAAGATAGATAGCATGATGGGTGAACAAATTACAGCGAGGCAATTGTTAGATTTGAGAAAGCATAATAATGCATATACTAGACATCTTGATTCCTATGAGATTTGATTGGGCATTACAACATTATACATAGACCATAATCCAACTGCATCTATGACTAATAATCCACCTTCAGGTTATCATCCGAACCCCTTCCAGTATTAAGTTGAAGTAACAGATAATTGCATTAAGCAAAGTGCGTAAAGTAAACAATACGATTTCCCCATGGACAAAGGATTACTGTTTTCTCCCTAGTAGCAATAGCACATCTACAACCTTAGACATTTCTGTCACTTCCCTAGATTACTAGAGGCATGAACCCACTATCGAGCATAAATACTCCCTCTTGGAGTTGCTAGCATCTACTTGGCCAAGATAGCTACTAACGACGGAGAGCATGCAATATCACAAATAACATAGACATGATAGAATCAATAATCAATCTGAAATATCATATCAATATCCATCGGACCCCGCAAACACAACATGTAAGAGTAAAAATAGATGATCTTGATAATGAACGGAGCTCACAAGATCTAAACATGATATCACAAAGAAGGAGAACAAACAATCTAGCTACTACATGGACCCATAGTCAAAGGGTGAACTACTCACGCATCACACCGGAGGCAGGCATGGTGATGAAGAAGGCCTCCAGGGTAATATCTCCCCTCCGCCAGGGTGTCGGGAAGAGCTTCGGATCCTCCCGACCTAGGAATGGAGATGGCGGCAGCTACAGACTCTTTCGTGGATTTTTGATCGGGTACTTAGCATTTTCATTCCGGGAGGCTTTTATAGGTGAAGGGGCAAGGTTGGTGGAGCACCAGGGGGCCCACACCCCCGGTGGCGTGCCCCCAGGCCGTGCCACCACCAGGTGTGGCCGCCTTGGTGCGCCCCTTCATCTCTCCTTTGGACTCCGTGTTGCTTCGGGTAAAATATTGACTTTGGCTTTTGTCCCGTCCAATTTCGAGAATATTTCCTTACTAACTTTTCTGAAACCAAAAACAGCAGAAAATAGACGACAGGCACTATGGCATCTTGTTAATAGGTTAGTTCTAGAAAATGTATAAAAAATACCTCAAAGTGTGAACAAAACATAAGAAAGTAGATATAAAACAAGCATGGAACATCAAAAATTATAGATACGTTTACGACGTATCAACATCCCCAAGCTTAACACCTGCTCGTCCTCGAGCAACTAAGTGATAAAAAGAATAACTTTTGAGGTGACATGCACCATCACAATCTTGATTAAGATATTTGTAAAACATTAATAGCTGGGATCATAGTACTCTAAACATAAGCATGAACAATAGAGTTCTAACAATAATACATAGCAACTATGTTGTAACATGAAAAGGTACAAACAAAAGATCATGAATAACAATGCACTGAAAGATGTTTGTTTGTTTCACATATAGAAAACATAATAAAAGTGGTATTCAGCTTGTCCCTCATGGTATAGCAAAACATAAATGCATAGGACACCTTCAAAGTTCATAAGGGTGACTAGATACAAATAATTTAAGAGCAAGCAATATCAAAGTTTTGAATTAATCAACAAGTTTTGGGACAATGCACATTAAACGAAGAATGACCACTATGCTCTCTCAATAGGTGCATAAAGATAGAAGATGGAGACTCAACATAAAAGTAAAAAAGAAAGGCCCTTCACAAAGGGAAGCAGAGATTCAAGATTCATAAAGAGCTTCCAAAAATTATGGTACTTATTAGCTCTTAGCTCTCATTGCCCCTATCATAAGCATCTTGAGGTGATTAAGGTTAAAGTGACACAAATATGAAGATATTCTTGACAAGTTATAAGTTGAAAATCTCATGCCTTGTGCTTACGAGTACCGAACCTCATGCTACTCAACTTTAGTCACAAGTAAGTTCTTGTCATTGTAAGTACATGTGTATCATAGAGAACCGCCAACGGGGTACCCCTTGCGCCATGATACATGGGCTATCCCATATCAAAATGACAAGGCAACATACAATGAGCATCTCAGCGGTCTTTTTATTTTCTATTTGCATAGGTTTTTATTGAGGATGCTTCATAGAATGCTCACTATGGTTATGCTGCAAGTTTCCACCATCATTAGGCATGGCTTAGGCTAGCCGCCCAGGTGTTTCTCTAACACACATACAAACTCCATGAGCTTACAAGCTCCACTTTTATTTCACACCGCCAGGATCCATAAGCAAAAGATCATGATATCAACTGAATAATAAGTGCAATGTTGAAAGTGTTCCCCATGGCAGCATGGTTCTGCTAATTCACAACTTATAAAGAGCAAGAATATACACAACATAGATGGACACAATGGTTCAAGTTTATTAAGTGCAAGAAAGTAAAGTGTGCCATCAAGTTTGTGAGAGCTTTAATCACTAATTTTCACATAACAAGTTTAATTTGGAAGGTAGATAAAAGCATGAATATACTTGGAATGGTGTAATACACCATGCATATGAATTTATAGTGGACTCTTTGGAATAACTTGGTTTTATTGGGAGTTGGATGCATGAGTAGAACTCATACTTGGTACAGGTGGAGGCTAGCAAAAGACTGGGAGCGACCAACTAAGTGATCAATATTGGCCATAATCATGCAAAGCGACAAAACATTATTAATTAAAGGATAAAGTGATATTAAAAGTCATAAACTAAAATATCATAGAGGCTAAGGTGACTGGTTCATAGTCTTAACATGGTGTAAGCATGTGCCAAGTCAACCCAAATAAAGCATCAAAGGAGAATACCACAATATTATGCTTTTGAATGCTAAAACAACACATGATTCTTTCAAGGCACATTAAGCAATCTCAATTGTTTGGAACAAGTCATGCTACAACAATAATCACTAAGAATAAAGCCAAAGCAATATCAAACATGACATGATAAAGTCTAGGCCACGGTCTAAACAAGCTCCTTTTGTACGACTTATAAGCATGAAACTTCCTACTCTTTTCCAATCACCAATCAACTTATTTGAAACCACATATGAATGCGGGGGTACAAACAATTTATTTAAGCAAACCAAACAAAAGAAAACTAAAAACAAAAACAAAAACAAAGACGCTCCAAGAACAACACCATCATGCATGAAACAATAAAAATGAAGTGTTTGGAAGAAAACTTGAGATTTTTATTGATGAAGAAGGGGATGCCTTGGGCATCCCAAAGCTTTGACACTTGTACTTCTTGAATATTTCTTGGGGTGACACGATTGGCATCCCCAAGCTTGACCTTTTGTCCATACTTCATCTCATCACATTGTTCTTCCCTACACTTTAAAATTCCCTTCATACAAAACTTCACACAATCTTCATTAGCAACATTAGTGTATTCAAGATAATAAGTCTTTAGGTTCAGTTTCAACACAAGTAAAACTTCCATTAAAACACAAGCTACTGTAGCAATTCCTTCTAAAATCTCAAGTGACCAAAGAGAACTCAAAGAGAAAGAGATTAAGAGGCAAATGCAAATAATGGCAGAAATCTGTCAAAACAGACCAGCAGGTAAAAACCGATTTTTCAAAGAGCTTCTGTTGCTCAAATACAAACGTGATAAACTAAAGAAAGTTATATAATAACCTGGGGAATAAGCACAAAAAATTACAGCTAAATGGGACGTACAGGGATTTTTCATGAATTTTTATAGTGAAGCACAAAAATCTGTTTCGGGACAACAACTTTCCTAAATCTTACTTCTCGCTCATTAGAGGTTATTCTTGGCACAAAAACCACACAAAAATAATAAGGAGAGGTTATTACTGAAGCAATAACTTCCAAGACTCAACAAAAGAAAAACTTACTGAATAAAAATTTGGGTTATCTCCCAATAGTGCTTTTCTTTAACGCCTTTGAGCTAGGCATAGGAAGCAAGATTCAAGTATTTTAGAATGCAGAAGCATTAAGATCAAATTTCTTGCCCCTACCTTTCTTACCTTTACTCTTATATTTAGGGAACGTATGATTGCTTGGTGGGGAGGCAAAATGCATGATGCCTTTTCCCACATCTATTATTGCTCCAAGGAGTTTCAGCAGGGATCTTCCAAGTGTAACTTGTCCTTTTCCTACACATTCAATAACAAGATAATCAGTAGACACCACATTCCCTAGGATCTTTGTAAACACTCCTTCAGCTATTCCAATGGGTAATATTGGGGCATTATTGGTAAGAGATATTTCTTCTCCTCCCTCAGAAAGTCCCCAAAGATTCAAAGATTGATAGATATCTTTAGGCATAAGACAGAACTCAGACATGATATCACAACGAGCATAAAAAGTTTCATTATTTATAACAACTTTTACTGTGGGAAGCCATTTTGAAGATTCAGAATTTATAGGAACATATTCATGATGCTCTCTAAGAATGTTATAGCATTCTTTTAAACTAGCTGTGTTGGTCTCAAGAGTGTTCAGTCTAGCAATAATGTTTGTAATGGAGGAATCAGATTTGCTAGGCAAGTCATATCTTGCAACCAACTTTTTTATGGCATTAAAAGCTTCATCCTCGTTGCACTAGAGGAAATCCCCTCCTACTACAACATCCAAAGCATATCTATAACAAAGGGCAAGACCACAGTAGAAACTGCTAAGAAACAAGCCCTGAGTCATTTTAGGTTCAGTTTTTTCATGTAACTCAGAAATTCTAGACCAAGCTTATTTGAAACTCCCTTCAATTCCTTGTTTGAAAGTAAAAATCATTTCCTTAGGTGACATAGTGATTGGAGCAATGCTAGACATAAAAGCAACTTGAAGTAAAAAAAATCTATATTTTTTAGAACTAATTTTTTTGTGTTTTTGATAAAAAAGAAACAAGCAAAGAAAGCAGAAATAAACTAAGCAAAACAAAAAAACAAAGTAAAGAGATTGGTTGTGAGAGAATCCAATTGTGAAGCTGTACTTAACTCCCCGACAACGGTGCCAGAAAAAAGGCTTGATGGCTCAAAATATATCGAACTCGTTGGGAACCCCAAGATGAAGGTATGATGAGCACGGCAACAAGTTTTCCCTCAGTTATGAAACCAAGGTTATCGAACCAGTAGGAGCAAGGAAATAACTCCAAGATGTTGCTAGCAACTTGGAATCCTGCACAACACAACCACGGAACTTTGCCTCAACTTAAAGTGAGGTTGTCAATCTCACCAGTTTTGCTGAAAACAAAGGATTAAACGTATAGTGTGGAAGATAGTAACTGCTTGTAGAAAGTAAACACTAAACGATAAACAGTAGATTTTATATCAATGGTAAAAGCATGGACCGGGGTCCATAGTTCACTAGAGGTGTTTCTCCTTAAGATAGATGGCATGTTGGGTTAACAAATTACAGTGAGGCAATTGATAGATTTGAGAAAGCATAACAATGCATATACTAGACATCTTGATTCCTATGAGATTTGATTGGGAATTACAACATTATAAATAGACCGTAATCCAACTACATCCATGACTAATAATCTACCTTCAGGTTATCATCCGAACCCCTTCCAGTATTAAGTTACAAGCAACAGATAATTGCATTAAGCAAAGTGTGTAAAGTAAACAATACGATCGCCCCATGGACAAAGGATTGATGTTTTCTCCCTAGTAGCAACATCACATCTACAACCTTAGAGATTTCTGTCACTTCCCCCAGATTACTAGAGGCATGAACCCACTATCGAGCATAATACTCCCTCTTGGAGTTGCTAGCATCTACTTGGCCAAGATAGCTACTAACAACAGAGAGCATGCAAGATCACAAATAACATAGACATGATAGAATCAATAATCAATCTGAAATAGCATCTCAATATCCATCGGATCCCCGCAAACACAACATGTAAGATTACAAACATATGATCTTGATCATGAATGGAGCTCACAAGATCTAAACATGATAGAACAAAGGAGGAGAACCAACTATCTAGCTATTACATGGACCCATAGTCCAAGGGTGAACTAGTCACGCATCACTCCGGAGGCAGGCACGGTGATGAAGAAGGCCTCCAGGGTGATCTCTCCCCTCCGGCAGGGTGTCGGGAAGAGCTTCGGATCCCCCCGATCTAGGGATGGAGATGGTGGCGGCTACAGACTCTTTCGTGGATTTTTGATCAGGTACTTAGGGTTTTCGTCCCAAGAGGCTTTTATAGGCGAAGGGGCAAGGTCGGTGGAGCACCAGGGGGCCACACCCCTGGTGGCGCGCCCCCCAGGCCGCACCGCCACCAGGCGTGGCTGCCCTGGTGCGCCACTTCATCTCTCCTTCGGACTCCGTGTTGCTTCGAGTAAAATATTGACTTTGGCTTTTGTCTCGTCCAATTCCGAGAATATTTCCTTACTAGCTTTTCTGAAACCAAAAATAGCAGAAAACATGCAACTGGCACTGTGGCGTCTTGTTAATAGGTTAGTTCCAGAAAATGTATAAAAATACCTCAGAGTGTGAACAAAACATAAGAAAGTAGATATAAAACAAGCATGGAACATCAAAAATTATAGATACGTTTACGACGTATCAATCCACCAAAGTTATTGCATGTGTGTTTTTTTCACAAACCACATATAGATCCACCAGTGTCATTGCATGTGTGTTCTTTTCATAAACCACGTATGGATCCCCTAGTGTCATTGCATGTGTGTTCTTTTCATTAACCACAGCTAGAGTCATTGCATGTCTATTCTTTTTACAAACCACATATGGATCCCCTAGTGTCATTGCATGTGTGTTCTTTTCATTAACCACAGCCAGAGTCATGGGATGTGTGTTCTTTCATAAACCACAACTAGAGTCATTCAATGTGTGTTCTTTTCACAAACCACATATGGATTCACCAGTGTCATTGAATGTGTGTTCTTTTCACAAACCACATATGGATCCACTAGAGTCATTGCATGTGTTTTCTTTTCACAAACCACATATCGATCCACCAGAGTCATTGCATGTGTGTTCTTTTCATAACCACAGCTAGAGTCATTGCATGTCTGTTCTTTTCACAAACCACATATGGATCCACTAGAGTCATTGCATGTGTGTTATTTTCACAATACACATATGGATCCACCAGAGTCATTGCATGTGTGTTCTTTTCATTAACCATAGCTAGATTCATTTAATGTCTGTTCTTTTCACAAACCACATATGGATCCACGAAAGCCATTTCATGTGTGTTCTTTTCACAAACCACATATGGATCCACTAGAGTCATTGCATGTCTATTCTTTCATAAACCACATGAGCATGTGTTTTTTCACAAACCACATATGGGTCCACTAGTGTCACTGCATTTGTGTTCTTTTCATTATCCACAACTAGAGTCATTGAATGTGTGTTCTTTTTACAAACCACATATGGATCCACCAGAGTCATTGCATGTGTGTTCTTTTCATAGACCACATATGGATCCAACAGTGTCATTGCATATGTGTTCTTTTCATAAACCATATATGGATCCCCTAGTGCCATTGCATGTGTGTTCTTTTCATTAACCACAGCTAGAGTCATTGCATGTCTGTTCTTTTCACAAACCACATATGGATCCACTAGAGTTATTTCATGTGTGTTCTTTTCACAAACCACATATGGATCCACCACAGTCATTGCTTGTTTGTTCTTTTCATAAACCACATGGATCCACCAGAGTTATTGCATGTGTGGTCTTTTCATAAACCACAGCTAGAGTCATGGGATGTGTGTTCTTTCCATAAACCACCACTAGAGTCATTAAATGTGTGTTCTTTTCACAAACCACATATGGATCCACCAGTGACATTGAATGTGTGTTCTTTTCACAAACCACATATGGATCCACTAGAGTAATTTCATGTGTGTTCTTTTCCTAAAACACATATGGATCCACCAGAGTCATTACATGTCTGTTCTTTTCACAAACCACATATGGATCCACCAGAGTCATTGCATGTCTGTTATTTTCATAAACCACATGTATCCACCAGAGTCATTGCACGTGTGTTCTTTTCATTAACCACAGCTAGAGTCATTGCGTGTCTGTTCTTTTCATAAACCACAAATGGATCCACCAGAGTCATTGCATGTCTTTTCTTTTCATAAACCACATGGATCCACCAGAGTCATTGCATGTGTGTTCTTTTCACAAACCACACATGGATCCACCAGTGTCATTGAATGTTTGTTCTTTTCAAAAACAACATATGGATCCACCAGTGTCATTGCATGTGTGTTCTTTGCATTAACCACATATGGATCCCCTAGTGTCATTGAATGTGTGTTCTTTTCACAAACCACATATGGATCCACCAGAGTCATTGCATGTGTGTTATTTTCATTAACCAATACTAGAGTCATTGCATGTCTGTTCTTTTCACAAACCACATATGTATCCACCAGTCATTTCATGTCTGTTCTTTTCATAAACCACATATGGATCCACCAGAGTCATTGCATGTTTATTCTTTTCATAAACCACATGGATCCACCAGAGTCATTGCATGTGTGCTATTTTCATAAACCACAACTAGATCCACCAGTGTCATTGCATGTGTGTTCTTTTCATAAACCACAACTAGAGTCATTTCATGTGTGTTCTTTTCATAAACCACAACTAGAGTCATTTCATGTGTGTTCTTTTCATAAACCACAACTAGAGTCATTGCATGTGTGTTCTTTTCACAAACCACACATGGATCCACCGGTGTCATTAAATGTGTGTTCTTTTCACAAACCACATATGGATCCACCAGTGTCATTGCATGTGTGTTCTTTTCATTAGCCACATATGGATCCTAACCTTAGGAGAGCCCTAACCTTAGCCCCCATTGGTGGCCGTTAGACAGAGTCTTCTAGAAGGCACGACCTAACACAGTTGTTTTGCATGATGATTGTTACATACCGTTCGATCGGGGTGCTTGGACGATTGGGATGGTTCTTTGTATGAGCGATCCGTGAGTAGGCTGTTCTGCAACATGATTGGCCACGCTTACTATCCGCTTGCTCTAGACAAAATGGCAACACCGCGTGCTCCCCTTTTCCGAGTGTCACGAGTTTCGTGGGCCATATGCTAGTGTCATGTTCCCTTTACTTGTCTTCCTCCCCATACTTCTCTTCCTTCCCCTCGAGGACACTTTCCCCACTTCTCGCCTATCCTGCCGTAGCCGCAAGCCGATAGAGCCTCCAGCCATCTCTCCCGCAACCACCCTAGTCCCCCACCCCCCTCTCTCCATGGGTTCAAGGGGAGACGGTGAGGAAACGCGTCTTGACGACAGGGGCGGTGATTTCGATGTGAGTCGTCTCATCTCTATCATGTGTGGCCAATTATCTATTTTGAGCTAGATCTAATCTATTTACTCATGCATCTATGATGTGTTAGGCCAACCAGACGCTGTACGACTCCAACTATCACGGTTTAGTGGAGGAAGACAGTCCTCCACTATGTAAACATGGATATGTGCCCACTAAATTTGTAGCGTTCGAAGGAGGTTTTTACGGTGTCAAGGACATTGTGCAATGATGCAAGGCAGAAGTTGCGGTGTTGTCAAATGGGTAGATCTAGAGTGGCCCAAATTGATGCAGAAAATGCTGGACAAACTATGGGATATGACTGTTGAGTTGAAAGAATCCATAGTCATCTCACTTCTTGACAGTGCTGAGATGAAGCTATTTGACCAAGTTGACACAACCAAGCTTAAACGAGATCTCAGGAGGGTGTAAGACAAGGTTAGAAAAGTCGAGAATGAGAGGAACATGGCATTGGCCCTGAAGGCTAAATCAGAGCAAGAACTGACTCAAGCAAGGAATGAACTTCACCAGGCCAAAGTCCTGCAGTTCACAACTACGAGTATTGACAAGTGCATGAGGATAAATGTAGAGAAACAATTGAAGTTGTACAAGGAAGATGCTAAAAGGATGGAGTAGACGATTCAATCCTTGCTCTCGTAGGAAGATGCGCATCGGGCTAAGATTAGGAAGATGAAGGAGATGTGTGATAACTAGTTCTATTTAGCTTGAGCTCCGTACTTTTTAAAGTTGTAATAGTAGTACTTGTTGACCTAGCGGTATGAACTAGTGGTCTCGGAGTCCTGGGAGAAAAAAATTGGTCGCCCATTACTGTCTTAACCCTGCATTACTTCCTTTTGTATGATGATGGTGGTATTCTGACATTGGTGGTTTGTTTAAATGTAATCTATGTGGATTGTGCCGCATGCAAATGGCGCAACCACAATTTATAAAGTGGAAGCACGTACACCCTATTACTGGAGATCCGGGAGCTTCGCCAAATGCAGGGGATGCAGGAGCAGGGAGGCGGTGAGATAGACGGGCTCAAGATTAGGACAGAAAGTGGTATCGACTTCCTCATCATCTGGGCATTATCGGTTGCAATTGCTATTTATGTTGCCATGTAGTTGTGCAACAGCTGAAATAAGTTGTTGTTTCATGGAGTGTAGTAGCTTAAATAATTTATTTTTGTGCCACTTACATTTCATCGAATTTGGAGACATGCTGCCCCTCAGCAATTGTGGAACCGGTGCTGCATGTTTTCAGATAGTAGTGGCACAATCACAATTTCAGATTCAACTACTGACTCGAGCGTTTCCAAACCCTAAGTCGCGGTACATTTTACTCCGAGAACATGGGTAGATTGTTTCTCCCGACAAGTTCCACGCATAGAGCTCCATAATTTAACCGAATTACATATATAGGTTCAAGTTCAACACATTATTATGCATATTCATTGCCAGCAGCCTTCTTCCCCCGCCTGGGTGTCAAGCCTTCATGTCCACTGGCTTCTTCATTTCCTGCCTTCTTCCTCTTCCTCGTTGCCAATTTTCTTAGCTTCACGTACTCTACATCGCCGGGATAATCAACACCAGAATCGTGCCCAGCATCATCTTTCCACTCATTTTTATTTTCTTCCGGCAACAAAATGACTGACCCGACAGTCATGTTTCTAACCTTGTGGTGCTTCCTGTCAAAGAAACAGGACTATTGCATAACTGCCTAATATCTACAAAGTAAATAAAACAAAAATTACAATTCAGCACAAATATGTGAACCCCAAGATACTTTTTCTTAGCAGGAGCTAAATGGGTTCGAGCGACCACCCTATCCAAGAACAGAAGGCCGACTCCCCATTGCAGCAGCTTCCACATCTAGTGCATCACAATTCAGCTCAAACGTGCAAGCCGAAGAATACCTTTTCATCAACCCAATTAGCTGACTATCACACATTAGAGGAATCATGATGCCTCGTTCATCCATGAAGCTGAACTTTGCAGTCTGCTTCGGCCATATTTCAGCATGATTATGCAGAGCAGCAACCATACCAGGGATAGTGCAGATCTGCGCGTGTGCTTCTTCCATCGTGATACAATGTTTTCCATACCACTTGCCCTTCACCCTTGCTAATTTAGAGTCATAACTGAAGAGGGCTACCATAACCAGGTAAGGGTGGTCTGCGGAGATCCCACTTGACAGAAAACTATGGAAAAAATATGTTTGTCAGCGTTGGGCTAACAAACAATTTTAGGTTCAGTAGCCAGCTAGCAGTTATAGTTAGTGCAAAGAGCAAAGAGAAGGTAGCTCACCCGCATGTAGCCAGAACTTCTTCTTCCTTGGTAGTAGGATCTGCCATCCTCCGAGCTGATCAGCTCGTCAGCGGCGGAGGCGGGCTAGATCCTCGCAATGGCAGCTACGGCATGCGCCATTGGAGCTCGGGATCAGCAAATAGGCGCAGCAACTTGGCGCCGGAAGTCAAATGTCCGAAGGGATCGTTCTGCCTCGAGGGTGGATTTCGACGATGCTATTGCTAGGGAAAGGAGGGAATGGATTTGTGAAATTGGTCAACGCATCCAAGCCACTTAGTTCCTCGATTTGCCTAAGAGGTTGCCGTGTTGGCTCTCGCGTCACGGACAGATGACCGCATGTGGGTCCCGACCGTCTACTTTATGGGGGCAGTTTAACAGAATGTTTGAATTCGATACGGGTGAAATGAGTTTGTCTCGAAATGGCCCCTCTTGGTAGTTGTCAGCCCAACTTTGTGAAACGCGGCAATTACAGTCAACTTGGGTACCGCGATGCACTTGCCCAGGAACTTTCGGGCCGCAAACCAACAAGCCCAGGAGGGTGAGCGTGGCGACGGTTCATGCGGGTCCCGGTACCCAGAGCATCCCAACTATGCGCCACAAATCAGACACAAAATGTGTCCGGTTTTGTCTATTTGGTCGCGCCTGGGACCGGCTACCCTCCTAGATCTGCCCCGCGCTCATGGGGAAAGCATTTACTTTCTTTTACCTTTCGTATATCCCTAGATACATATCCCTTGACATGTGCAGGCAGTCCCGTCGGTAGCCAGGCTTCCCGCGTGCGGTGGAGTATTTCCCGCTCGACGGTCCGGTTCTAGCGTGTGTGGACCTCTTCCCACGCCTGCCTTTGGCATTACCCCGTGCATGCTGGGCTTTCCTGCCCCTTCGGCTGTCGTGCTACAAATAGGGGGCCGACAAGTGCAACTGACCGCCAGCCAGTCACCATGCCTGGCCGCCTGCCTACAACCTAGGCCATTCTTTCCTCCGTCGCCTGCGCTCGCTACCCGAGCTCGCCACCAAAGTCTGGTGGAGGTTTCGAAGATGAGGCATCGGTAGAGAACCCGCTAGAGAAACCGGTGGAGAAATCGGTCACACTGGAGCTCGAGTTCCTCGACGACACATACGGCGAGGAGTACTAGCGGGTATAGGAGGACACCGAGGAGCTAGACTTCCTCGATGATGGCGAGAGCCTGTGGACTAGGGAGCTCCTTGTGTCCTTCTACACGGCGTGGGACGAGCATGCCAACGAAGTTATCGGTGTCATCATCGAAGGTCACGTAATCGCGACGTCCATCCACTTGGCTGCTTAAGAGGAGAGGGGTCGCTGCTTCATAAACGCCAAGCAGGAGGCTGATGCAGAAGAGCACATCGAGCTAGAGGCAACCCAATGGGCTGCCGCGCGGCAGGCCGTCGAGGCATAGGAGCTCGCTGTGCGAGCGGCCACCGATGTCGAGCAGGAGGTTGCTACGGAGGAGCACGACGCTGAGCAGGAGGAAGCCGACGAGGTCGTGCTCTACAACGGCCTTCTCGTGCAGGCCGCACTCGTGGACGGCATAGTGGTGGTTGGGAACCACCAGTGTTACTACCAGTAGCACACCGCAGCGACAGATGAACATTGTGCAGCCTACGATGGTAGGGCTATGGGGAGGGAGGCGAGGAGGGCATCCACGTTAGCCACAACAATCGCGTTAGCTAGAGGAGACCCACGGTCGTCGTAGGAGAGCACAGGGAGTTTCCCGCATAGCAGCTCCGCCCCCGACTCTACCAACTTGTAGTGCTAGGGGTAGGGTAACATCGCCGGTGTCCTCGCCGGCCCAAACTCTAGCAACTATTAGGTGAATAGCTGGCACTATGTATCTATAAATCTTTTAATTGCAATGAAAAAATTGCCTCTCGATGTCATGTGGGCCACATGCGAACGGAGGGAGGACGCTTTGTCTATAGCACGGACAGGCGCAAGAGAAAATGTTGCCCTGATTTGGGCTGTGAATGCGCCGGTCCGGGATCAGCGGACGGTTTTGTTGGAAGTATGCCCTCAAGACAAATAGTAGTAAGGACTATTATCATATTTCATATAGTTTATGATTAAGTTTTATATCATGCTATAATTGTATTGAGTGGAAACATCAATACACGTGTGATATTCAAACAACCAGGGGTTCCCAGTGAAACTCTAGTCACTGGTTCATTGGTCAACAAATGATCATGTTTCCTGATCATGTGGCATTTATGCCAGTTGGAAATGGAGTCAACTCAATCAGAGAATGAGATGATGAACCAATACCCAACCTAAACATCATGACCCGATCATGTCACGAAGTTCAAGTTACAATGATTAGAAATGGATCCTCGTAGACTATTCCTTAGACCGTGAGGCTATATCAATCACTGTCTCTCGAGAGTTCTTAGATAGCATCAAGCGCCACTTGGTAATACAGTGGTTATAAAGGTGTGTTCAGGTACTCGGAGGAAACCGTAGAGGCAATATATGTCAATATCGGGATTTGTCTGTCCATGTGACGGGAAGATACTCAAAGGGCCCACTCGCAAAAGTTATATCCAATAGCTGCGTAGCGTGTGATTTGATCACAGGGATATCACTTGTCGGAACGAGTCAAGTAGCATTGTTCGGTAACGAGATTGAACACGACATGGTTATGTCATTGATCAGATCTCGGGAAATGCAAGTATCGAGAGAGAATGGGAATAAGACACGACTGTCTCGGTTCAAACGACGAAAGATCTTCATGGAATGCACAGGGATCACATGGCCATCCAGGTCCCTCTGTAGATCACTGGTGCGGGAGTGTCCCGACCATGTCTGGAGTGTTCCTGAACCGTGGGGTATCACGCTTAAGGGCTTGATGATGCTTAGAGAGTGTTTATAGGATGGTAGAATCACCGAAGAATTGTAGAGAGAAAAACGAAAGGGTTTCGGTAAGTCCGGAGGATGTCCGGAGTGGAGGTGGAAGTGTTCCATAACTATGGAGGTTGAATAATATGTGAATGAATGTTAAATATTGATTTAATCATTTATTCATAATTATTTAATAAAGAGAAAATTAATTTAAAAGGTCAAAAGGCTTAATGTGCCAATTCCCGGAGGGGAGAGGGCCCATTAGGGAAAGGAGAGAGGGAGAAGGAGCAAAGGGGATGGCCGACTGGGCATAGCCTCCCGTGCGGGGCTCACTAGGGTGGCCGATGGCCTCCCCTCCCCCTCCTCTCCTTTAGTCCCACCCCGGGACTTTGAGGGAGGTAGTACCTCCCCTCCCCCTATATATAGTGGGGGTATTTGGCCAGATAAATACACCCAATAATCAAAAAGGTCTTCTCACTTTTGGGAGGACCTCTAATTGATATTTTCTCTCAATCCTTCTCTCTCTCGTGACCGTGGTCTCAAGTTCGGACCGCGCGAACAAGAGACATCTTCACCGTAGAGCGTCGTCGCGCTGCGGGATTCAGATCTAGGAGCTTACTTCCGCAATTGTTGCTGGATCGGGGAAGCGGGAGTCATCGTCAGGCACCGGACGTGTGTAACTCCCCACGAGGTATCACACTTGAGGCACTCAAGTCGTTGGAGCCATTGGAGCGCGAGGACTTCATCACGACCTTGAGGTCAGCTTCGGCTCGTCTACATGAACCACGCTCTCCTAAGCATTGACAACGCTTTTCGGTCTTCAAGGGTAAGTTCACAAAAAGCCCCTCCTGTTACTGTATTACTAATAGATAGGTCCTGGCAGCATCAGGGGTTCAGGGGCGTAGGGTAAAATTTATTGTTTTCATATGCGGAACCCCTACAGGTTTACCGCCACGTAGGGTGTTGTTTTTGCCTCACTGTCCACGAGCAGCAAAATTGATAGGAAACAAGGTTTTGTCATGCCGTTGGGTATGCTCTTAGAGCATCTCCAACAAACACTGCATATTGGCACGCCAACCTCTATTTTTCAGATATAGCACGCGCTAACCGATGACGCTTCATCAGACGCGCTATTTTTCAGCATGCTGCAAATGCACAAAACTAGCGCTTCTTTGCACACTGTATACTCCAGCGTGCGCGACGTGCCAGCGCTTGCCAAAACCCAAATTTTCACAAGATATTGACACACAAATGCATATGAAAACTCAAAATCACAACCAACATAGCAGTTTTTGTAGACATAGCTCAAAAGCAAACGATAATCCACACAACCAAGTTCAACACAAATTCTTTGTTGCACCAGAGGCTAGAAAACTTCGCGTGCCAACATATGCATCGGAGGAGGTGGTGGTCGAGGTTGCGGGAAGCGAGCGACAAACATCTTTGCTTCTTTGTCGCACCGGGCAGCGCGATGGCAGGGCGCTTCGACGCGGCGGTTCTCCCCTTCGTGCCAGGCAGCAACATCAAGGCATGCGGAGTGACAACATTCGGTCGTGGTGGCACAAGCGCGCCGCGGATGAGGCCGCTGCTTGATCTTGTGACCATGTCAATGCTAGGGTTTTCCCTAGGATGCGGTGACGAAAGCGATCCTCCGGCGGTGGGGTGTCCAGTCGAGTACGGTGGAGTCAGAGGCGTGCCGGTGAACCCTTCCATCACCGACGACGCACACATGGAGGTTGGTGAAGGGGTTCCGTGGAAAAAAAACACAAATTTTCCTACTTTGGAACACCCTAACACCCACGATCTATATAGGAGTAAAGCTGTACTAGAGGAGGTTTCAGTGACATACCCTTGCAGACCGAAAGTGCGTCTCGAGAGGAACATTGTTGATGTACTCGATATCATAGCTAATCTCAAGGCCGCGAATCTCCTCGCAAGGCACCCCAGGTCCTTGGATGATAACCCCGATGCCACTAATGGTAGCCCCTCTGAGGTTTCGCAAACATCCAGTGTACGATAACAACTTCTGGTTCCCTGATCCCCGTCAGGAGTGTGGAAGTAGATCTCTGGCTTGGAACCCCCGTAGTGTTTCGATGTGCTATAGCGAAGTCTCTCTTGCGCACATAACCCTAACTTGGGGCCATAGTTGCAAGAGAGAGAGAGATATTTATTATCTAAGGAAAATTCCTTAGAAAATTATTGGTGTGTTTATTCCCACCCATGGGCAGCCCTTTATATAGGCGAAGGGAGGTGTACCCTTCCCAAAAGGCTTCCCATGTGGGACTAAAAGGAGTAAAGGAAATAGAGAGGAGAGGTGCAGCTAGATGGCTGGGCCCTTGCGGTGGCCGAGTGGGTCACCCACGCCCAGTGATGTGTCCGTCGCTACTTCATATTTGATTTCGGCTAGGTGCAACAACACCAGACTTGTCGTTGTTGTTAAAGATGGTTCTAATCTAATGGGAGCGATGCATCACGGCAAAAAGGAGCGGCTTAATTTTGGTGGCAATATTTCTGTCCAGCTAGTTCCAGCAGAAAAGGTAAAACCGACGTTCAGGATATCGTGTACATCTATCATGGTTGGATCAATCAAAATCCCAATTCGGTCTTTTCCATCACTCCTAAGCTAGTAGTCTTTTAATAATGTTTCTTGTTTCAAGCTAGTTGTTTGTGCATGAAAGAGCTATCTTTGTAGGTTTTGGACTTTTGTGTTCAAGTCTTGCTGGATAATTAATTAGGTAAGTTTGATTAGAGATAGGAGAGAGAGTCCAAAGGAGACAGAGTCTGTTTCAATTATTTTTGATTGCAAGTCGGTTTGGTAGGTTTGGTATTGAGTCGTTCATGTGTGTTGCCTCTATAATAGGCAGGCTCCGGCCGTGTATCGGATATTGGTTTTTATCGTGAGTTGAATAAACTATAGAAAACATTCCATATCAGGGACACCAAATACCATGTTTTTCGTTGCTGATCCGTGAGGGATTTGTTGCTGCTGTGCGTAGAGTTGATTTTGATCTACTCGATGCTAGTTTTTTGTTCTTATGATCTCACATATTTGTTTGATTGAAAGTTATTTCTGCTGCTACATACTGGTACGATGAAAAACCGGGTCGTCTATTCACACAAATTTGCATCTAACTGGTTCGTGCATCATCACCAAGCTCGACTGCAGCGGTTGGTAGCAGAAGCCAGCACAACGGCGGCTAGGTGGACCTGCCCGCGGGCCAACGCTGCCCCTCGCATGTGACCTCGTGGGCTGAGACCATGACCCACTAGCGCCCACCAGTAGTAGGTCAACTCCACCCCCGCCTCCGCACGCCCTTGCCCGGGTGGGCTGGCAGCCAGCGGCCCGCTAGGCTGCGGCTAGTTGTTGCCCGCCCGCGCGGTGTCTACCAGCGCTCGCTTGCTCGGGGGATAGCTGGGGCCCACCAACGATTGTGGCTTGATCTTAAGGGTGGCTTCCTTTCTAGGTTGTTTCCCTCCGGGAATTCGGTCTTGTAGTGGAAGTTTCCCCATAATAAAATATTTATTTAATATATTAATTCATAATTAATATATAAACGCATATTATAAATCCTTATTAATTCCAAAACACCTTTTCTCCTTTTTTCTTTCTTCTGAACCATTTAGGATCCTCTTCGGAACTTTTCCAGCATTCTCTTTTCGGAACAATTTTGAAGTTCTCTCTTTCATACTTTGCTGATTCCATTCCAATGAAGGATCTACAAATATCATCGTACCCTTAAGTGTGTTACCCCTATGGTTCGAGAACGTCACAGACATGATTGAGACCTCTCTCGACACGGAACCGGGATGCCCATAATGACCCTTGTGCATTTCACGAGACTGTTTTCGTTTGAACCTTAAACATTGAGTCCAATTCTGTTTGTTTCTTCAATACATCACTACAAGAAAAGTTTCCTTCCGCAATGAATTGGCCCGACGGTCGTCGTAGAAGGCGCGTCTTCCGCGACGAAATTCTCGGCTCGGCCGTGGCCAATGGAAAACTTTTTTTCCGGTTTTGTGGCCCTCTACTATGACGGATCTACAGAAACATGGAGGAAGCTCGGCCAGCGTGTGGAAGAAGCAAGATTTTCGCTTCCTCGCACGATGTTGACTCGCAGAAATCTTTTCAGGTGTGTGGGTGATACATTGCAAATGTATTTATAATTTTTGATGTTCCATGCTTGGTTTTATCTACTTTCTTGTGTTTTTTCCACACTTTGGAGTACTTTTCACATGATTTCTTGGACTAACCTATTAACAAGAGCCATAGTGCCAGTTGCTTGTTTCTCCTGTTTTTGGTTCTAGAAAGTCAGAAAATGAATATTCTCGGAATTGGACCGGACAAAAGCCAAAGTCGTTATTTTCCCGGAAGATTCACGGAGCCAGAAGGAGACACGAAGGGGAGCCATAGGGTGGCCACACCACCCCTAGGCGAGGGTCCCCCTAGGTCGCGCCAGGGTATGGTGTGGGCCCCCTGTCTGCCCACCGACCTTACCTCTTTGCCTAGAAGAAGCCTCCCGAGCCAGAAACCCTAGATCGTCAATCAGAAATCCACGAAAAGTTCCACAGCGCCACCGCCATCGAAGGGGAGATTCGGGGGATAGAAAGTCTCTGTTCCGGCACCCTTCCGGGACGGGGAAGTGCCCCCGGATCCATCTCCATCGATCTCCACCACCATATCCATCACCATTGCTGATTCCCATGATGAGGAGGGAGTAGTTCTCTCTTGAGGCTAAGGGTTCTACCAGTAGCTATGTGTTCATCTCTCTCTCTATGCATGATCTTATTGAGATCATGAGATTGTAATCTATAGATCTACCTTGCTACTCAAGTGCTTTAATAGATCTCTGCTCTCCCCATGTGTGTGAAAGTGAGAGCGTGCACACCATGGTGGCACTTAGGCTAGAGATTACAAATACTTGTTATGAGTTATGTTTGGATTTGGATGTCTCTATGATATTGTGGTGTTTGTTGGAACCATCTAGTACTCAAGGTGACAGTGTGGGGTTTTCTAGATGGGAAAGACTTACTTTGAGGTGTGTTGTTATAGCCCTACCATGGATTAGAGTGTCCAACCGGAGAGTAGTTAAGAGTAGTATCATAAAGAAGAATATATTTGTATGAGAGTGTTCACTAGTGAAAGTATGATCCCTAGGCCTTGTTTCTAAGCACTGAAACACCGTTTGCTATTAGATCTATTACACGTTTGCTTGCTTCCATCTTTATTTCAGTTTGCCTTTAGTCTTTTCCACGCCATCAAGCTATTTTCTAGCACCATTGTCTTATATCCATACCACTTGTATTTCACTATCTCTTCGCCGAACTAGTGCACCTATACACCTGACAAGTGTATTGGGTGTGTTGGGGACACAAGAGACTTCTTGTATCTTGATTGCAGGGTTGCTTGAGAGGGGATACCTTTGACCACTTCCTACCTGAGTTCGATAAACCTTGGGTGATCCACTTAAGGGAAAACTTGCTGCTGTTCTACAAACCTCTGCACTTGGAGGCCCAACAACTGTCTACAAGAATAGAACTGCGTAGACATCAAGCTATTTTTTGGCGTCGTTGCCGGGGAGGTAAGGTAAAAGGTACTCACATCCTCCGGTGTGAGTGCTCGAAGTTATTTCCTTTAGATTCTGCAATTTTGTCTTTTTTTCTTGTTTTCACTAGTTAGGCTTAATGGAAAACAACAACAAAATTAGAGAACTTTTTAGTATTTTTCCTAAGTTAGAATATGAATTGTCTAAAAAGAAAATTAAAAAATCCATGGAACTTTATTTGCATGCTAATCACAATGTTATTAGTATGAATCTTTTGAACACCATTGTTACTAATGCTATAGAAACGTCTAAGCTTGGGGAAGTTGGTTTTTATGAAAAATATTTTTAGTTCCCTAGCTTTAAAGAAGAAAATTTGCTCTGATGATACTTTATCTCCCATATGTGGTAATTCTAATGATACTTGTGATGTTTTAAATCCACATACTAAAAGCATCTCTTTTAAAATACCTATAAAAATTGTTGAACGTGTTATGAACAACTGTTATTTGGGAGATGGAAATGTCCATCCTGGTGATCATTTACTCTTTATACACGAATTATGCGAGTTGTTCAAGTGTGCAGGTATTTCAATGAACCAAGTTAAGAGGAAGCTATTCCCTATTTCACTTAAGGGCAAAGCAAGGGAGTGGTATGAGCTACTAGATGATCCTCATCATTTGGAGTGGAAGGAACTTGAATCTCTCTTTTACTCTAAATTTTATCCTCCTCATGAAATTCATAAAGATAGGAGTTATATTTATAATTTTCATCCTCATGATGGAGAATGTATTGCCCAAGCATGGGGGAGATTGAAGTCACTAATGCTCAAATGTCCCATTCATGAGCTCCCCAGTAATATTGTTATTAATAATTTCTATGCAAGGCTTTCAGGACATTACAAGGACTATCTAGATACTTGTTTAGAGGGATCCTTCACAAGTAAGGAGGTCAAAGCTAAGTGGGATCTTCTTGAAACAATTCAAAGCAATACCGAAGATTAGGATAACAACAAAGGTAAAGAACCAGGTATAAACTATGAGTATGATTGCATTAAGTCTTTTGCTGAAACTATTGATTTTCAAGAGCTTAGTGCTAAATATGGTCTTGATCCTCAAATTCTTGTTGATTTTTATAGAACCTTTGCTTCTCATATTAATGCTCCTAAAGAAAAATGGGACATGTATCATGAGCCTTATAAAGACACTTGCATGGAAAATGAAATTGTTATTAATGATAGCAATAAACATGCTAAAACCTCTGAAAGTACTACTTCTTATAAGCATGTTAATTTTTGTGGAATACATAGACCTTGTGAGAATAATCAAATTCAAGAAGAATATTGTATCACCCATAGGAATGAAAAAACTAGAATGCGGTATAGGGCTCTAAATGATCTTGGTAAAAAAGTTTGTGCCCTCTATCCTTTTATTTGTGAACTTTGCTTTGAAGTGGGTCATTTCAATTTTCAATGCTTAGGCCATAATAATATCCCTTCTAATCCAATGAGTACTGCAAGTTTGTATTGTGATGACATGATCACTCCAAATCAGCATGATGAACTTACATTATTTTTGGGGTGTGAAGAGTTATCAAGAAAAACCTCTTTGGTAGATATGGGTGCTTTTGATATGAATAGTTTCATGCATGGTTGTCATATTTATTGTGTTGATAATTGCCACACAAATACTTACATACAAAATATTATAAAAGATGAGATCTTACCAAAATATGACATGACTAATATGTGTTTTGGTCTTATTGATGAAAAGGAGGAATCCTCCAAAGTTTCTTCTATTGTCTCTAACAATGAACCAGGGTATATGGAGAAGCTTCCTTTCAATCCTATCCCTCATAAAGAGGAGAAGAAAAAGAAGAAAAGGAGGAGTAAAAGGAGAGAGGAAACGGTATTTTTCCCTAAGCATGTTGCTCCTATTATAGTTTTTGATGAGTCTGAACTCGATGATATTCCTATGCCTATTACCTAAAGTAGTGATCATGATTGGAAAAAGCACACTACCTTTGATATTGAAAATATCTTAGGTACCAATTCTGAAAATGATGATATTAATAATTGCTATACTATTAGTGCTATCCATGATCCTTCCAATGATGATACAAATGAACACACTTTGGAGGATAACTATTCTATTGCTTATGATGATACTATACCTCCAATATATGATGATTGCAATGATGAATATGATATTTTCAGTCCACCTACTATTGAGGAGGAAATTAATTATGATTACAATATGCCTCCTATATTAGATGATTATGGTGATGAAAATAATAATGATAACTATTTTGTTGAATTTGCTCCCACTATAATCAATAAGAATGACTATGTTTATGTCGGGAGTATTAATTCTTTTATGCATGTGGTTCATGATAATAATGTTTTATGTGATTGTTATATTGTTAATTTTATTCATGATGCTACTGAAAGTTATTATGAGAGAGGGAAACATGGTTTTATGCATCTCAATAATATTAAGTTTCCCCTCTTTATGTTGAAAGTCTTGAAGTTGCACTTGTTTTGCTTTACTATGCTTGTTGCTTTGTGCTTTCATGACTTGTTTCTTTATAAGATTCCTATGCATAGGAAGTGGGTTAGACTTAAATGTGCTTTGAATTTGCTTCTCGATGCTCTCTTTTACTTCAATTCATATTTCTTATGTGAGCATCTTCTCAAACAATCATGCCTAACTTAAAGGCATTAAAGAAAAGTACTTATTGGGAGATAACCCAAAAGTTTTAGATGAGTCTTGGAAGTTATTACTTCAGTAATAACTTCTCCTTATCCTTTTTATTTGATTTTTGTGCCAAGAGTAACCTCTAATGAGAGAGAAGTAATGATTGGGAAAGTTGTTGTCCCGAAACAGATTTCTGTGCTTCACCGTAAAAATTCGTGTAAAATCTCTGAACGTATTTTTGAGGCGTGAATTCTTGTGCTTCTTCCCCAGGTTTTTATCTAACATTCGTTAGTTCAACACTTTTTCATTTGAGCAACAGAAGGTCTTCGAAAAAATTCGTCTTTACCTGCTGGTCTGTTTTGACAGATTTCTGCCATTTTCTGCATTTGCTTTTTGTTGGTTCCTTTTTGAGTTCTTTTGGGGAATTGAGCTTTTTGAGGGAAGTACTTCAGTATCTAGTGTTCTAATGGAAGTTTTCTTGATGTTTAAACTGAACCTAAAGACCTATTATCTTGAGTGCACTAATGTTGCTAATAAAGATTGTGTGAAGTTTTGTATGAAGGAAAAATTTCAGGTGTATGGAAGGAATGAGTAATGAGATGAAGGATGGACTAAAGCTCAAGCTTGGGGATGCCACGCGTGTCACCCCAAGAAATATCCAAGAAGTACAAGCATCAAAGCTTGGATATGCCCAAGGCATCCCTTCTTCATCAATAAAATTCCAAGTTTCTTCCAAACACTTCATTTTTATTGTTTCATGCACAGTTGTGTTGTTCTTGGAGCGTCTTCTTTTTCATTTTTGTTTTAGTTTTTCATTTGCTTTGTTTTGCTTAGTTTGCTGAATAAATTGGTTGGACGCCCCTCTTTCATACATTGGTTTTCAAATAGTTTGGTTTGGTTTGGAAAAGAGTAGGAAAGTTCATGCTTAAGTGGTAAAGAGAGCTTGTTTTTGACTGTGGCCTATGCTTTGTCATGCCATGCTTGATATTGTTTTGGATTTATGCTTAGTATTCTTTGCTGTAGCATGACTTGTTATAAACAATTGAGATTGCTTAATGTTCCTTGGATGAATCATGCGTTGTTTTAGCATATTAAAGCATAGTATAGTGGTATTCTCCTTTGATGCTTTATTTGGGTTGACTTGGCGCATGCTCACACCATGTTATGACTATCCAAAGTCACCATAATCCTTTATGATCCTTTAGTTTTAAACTTGTAGTATCACTTTATGCTTTGATCAATGATGTTTTGTCACTCTGCATGATTATGGACATTATTGCTCTCTTAGTTTGTCGCTCCCAGTCTTTTGCTAGCCTCCACAACCAAGTATGAGTCCTACTCATGCATCCAAATCCCTAAACTAAGTTATTCCAAAGAGTCCACCATACCTACCTATTAGTATATGCTATTCCAAGTATATTCATGCTTTTGTTTATCTTCCAAATTAAACTTGTTATGAGAAAACTATTGATTAAAGTTGTCACAAACTTGATGGCACACTTTACTTTTCTTGCCCTTAATAAACTTGAACCATTGTGTCGTTTATGTTGTATATGCTTGCACTTATATGTTGGGGATTAGCAGAACCATGCTGTCATGGGAAACGCTTTCAACATTGCACCTGTACTTTTTACCTAGTTGATATCATGCTCTTTTGTCTATGGATGTCGTCGGTGTGAAATGAAAGGGGAGCTTGTAAGTCCATGGAGTTATGTATATGTGTTAGAGAGACGCCTGGGCCGCTGGTCTAATCCATGCTGACATGGTGGAAACCTGCAGCGTAACCATAATGAGCTGTCTATGAAGCATTCTTCCTATATAAAAAAAGAGTCCTATATTGTGAAAAAAAGAGAAAAAGAGAAAAAGAGAAAAAAAAAGAGATTATGAAAAGAGGAAAGAGAGAAAAAACACCATATTCCCATGGTAAATAAGAAGATTGCTGAGATGCTCGTTGTCTGCTTGCCTTGTCATTTTGATATGGGGATTCTTCCATATCATCGGACAAGGGGTACCCCGTTGGCGGTTCTCTATGATACACATGTACTTACGATGATAAGAACTTACCGGTGACTAAACTTGAGTAGCATGAGGAGCGACCCTCGTATTCAAGGGACATGAGATTCCTAACTTATACTTCGTCAAGCATGTACACCATAGTTTGTTCACTTTAACCTTAATCACTTCAAGATGCTTATGATAGGGGCAATGAGAGCTGAAAGCTATAAGTACCATAATTTTTGGAAGCTCTTTATGAGACTTGAATCCCTACTTCCTTTTACAAAAGGCCTTTCATCCACCATTATATTGAGTCTCCACCTTCTATCTTTATGCACCTACTTTGAGAGCATAGTGGCCATTCTTAGTACTATGTGCATTGTCCCAAGACTAGTTTATTGATGCATAATTTGATATTGCTTGTTTTAAACTATTTGTATCTAGTCACCCTTATGAACTTTAAGGGTGTCCTATGCATTTATGTTTGCTACTCTATGAGGGACAAGCTGAATGCCACTATGCTATGTTTTCTTTATGTGAAACAAACAAACGTCTTGCAAAGCATTGTTATTCATTAATCTTTTGTTTGTGCCTTTTCATGTTGCAACATAGTTGCTTTGCCTTATTGCTAGAACTTTGTCTTTCATGTTATGATTGAAGTACTATGATCCCAACTATCAGTGTTTTGCAATTACTTTGATCAAGTTTATGATGGTGCATGTCACCTAAAAAAATATTCTTTCTTTTTATCACTTACCTACTCAAGGACGAGCAGCAGTTAAGCTTGGGGATGTTGATACATTGCAAATGTATCTATAATTTTTGATGTTCCATGCTTGGTTTTATCTACTTTCTTGTGTTTTGTCCACACTTTGGAGTACTTTTCATATGATTTCTTGGACTAACCTATTAACAAGAGCCACAGTGCCAGTTGCCTATTTTCTGCTGTTTTTGGTTCCAGAAAGTCAGAAAATGAATATTCTTGGAATTGGACCGGACAAAAGCCAAAGTCGTTCTTTTCCCAGAAGACTCACGGAGACAGAAATAGACACGAAGGGGAGCCATAGGGTGGCCACACCACCCCTAGGCGCGGGTCCCCCCAGGCCGCGCCAGGGCATGGTGTGGGCCCCTTGGCCGCCCACCAACCTTACCTCTTCACCTATAAGAAGCCTCCCGAGGCAGAAACCCCAGATCGTCAATCAGAAATCCATGAAAAGTTCTGCAGCGCTGCTGTCACCGAAGGGGAGATTCGGGGGACAGAAAGTCTCTGTTCCGGCACCCTGCCGGGACGGGGAAGTGCCCCCGGAGCCATCTCCATCGATCTCCACCACCATCTCCATCACCATTGTTGATTCCCATGATGAGGAGGGAGTAGTTCTCTCTCGAGGCTAAGGGTTCTACCGGTAGCTATGTGTTCATCTCTCTCTCTCTATGCATGATCTTATTGAGATCATGAGATTGTAATCTATAGATCTACTTTGGTACTCAAGTGCTTTAATAGATCTCTGCTCTCCCCATGTGTGTGAAAGTGACAGCGTGCACACCATGGTGGCACTTAGGCTAGAGATTACAAATACTTGTTATGAGTTATATTTGGAGTTGGATGTCTCTATGAAATTGTGGTGTTTGTTGGAACCATCTCGTACTCAATGCGACAGTGTGGGGTTTTCTAGATGGGAAAGGCTTACTTTGAGGTGTGTTGTTATAGCCCTACCATGGATTAGAGTGACCAACCGGAGAGTAGTTAAGAGTAGTATCATAAAGAAGAATATATTTGTATGAGAGTGTTCACTAGTGAAAGTATGATCCCTAGGCCTTGTTTCTAAGCACTGAAACACCGTTTGCTATTAGATCTATTACATGTTTGCTTGCTTCCATCTTTATTTCAGTTTGCCATTAGTCTTTTCCACGCCATCAAGCTATTTTCTAGCACCATTGTCTTATATCCATACCACTTGTATTTCACTATCTCTTCGCCGAACTAGTGCACCTATACACCTGACAAGTGTATTGGGTGTGTTGGGGACACAAGAGACTTCTTGTATCTTGATTGTAGGGTTGCTTGAGAGGGGATACCTTTGACCACTTCCTCCTGAGTTCGATAAACCTTGGGTGATCCACTTAAGGGAAAACTTGCTGCTGTTCTACAAACCTCTGCACTTGGAGGCCCAACAACTGTCTAAAAGAAAAGAACTGCGTAGACATCAGTGGGTCCCGGATGTCAGTGTCTCTAGCGGACCATACTTTTCGGTCGTGCCTCCCTGATTTGAACTCGATAATGTTGCTCGAGGCGTCTGCCGTTTAGTCAGGCTGTTTGGTCCCACATATCAGCCTCTCATTAGAAGGATCGTGTGCATGATGGATTTTTTTCCTTCGCTCGCTACCCTGTTCTGAAGTTGATAGCGCTGCTCGATGCATCTATCGTCTAATCAACCTCCTAGGACCCACATGCCATCCTCTCATTAGAAGAAACGTGTGTATGATGGAATTTTTTCCTTCGCTGGCGCTACCCCGTTCCGAGTTGATAGCGCTGCTCGACGCATCTACTGTTTAACCAACCTCCTGAGCCCCACATGTCATCCTCTCATTAGAAGAAACATGGGTATGATGGATTTTTTTCCTTGGCTCGCGCTAACCTATTCCGAACTTGATAGCGCTGTTCGATGCATCTACCGTTTAATCACGATGCTGGGCCCCACATGTCATCCTCTCATTAGAAGAAACATGTGTATGATGGATTTTTCCTTCACTGGCGCTACCCCGTTCCGAGTTGATAGCGCTGCTCGACGCATCTACCGTTTAACCAAACTCTTGAGCCCCACATGTCATCCTCTCATTAGAAGAAATGTGTGTATGATGGATTTTTTCCCTTGGCTCGCGCTAACCCAGTTCCGAGTTGATAGCGCTGCTCGACGCATCTACCGTTTAACCAACCTCCTGAGCCCCACATGTCATCGTCTCATCAGAAGAAACATGTGTATGATGGATTTTTTACCCTCTGTCATGCCTTCGTGTTCCGAACTTGATAGCTTTGCTCGCTGCATCAGCCGTTTAATCAAAATCCTAGAACCCACATGTCATCCTCTCATTAGAAGAAACGTGTGTATGATAGAATTTTTTCCCTCGGTCGCGCCTCCATGTTCCGAACTTGATAGCGCTGCTCGCTGCATCTACCGTTTAATCATGATGCAGGGCCCCACATGTCATACACTCATAAGAAGAAACGTGTGTATGATGGAATTTTTGCTCTCGGTCATGCCTCCGTGTATCGAATTTGATAGCGTTGCTTGATGCATCAGCCGTTTTGCAAGGCTGTTGAGTCCCCCATGTGAGCCTCTCATTAGAAGAAAGGTGTCCATGCTAGATTTTTTCTCGCTCGCGCCTCCCTGTTTCGAACTTGGCAACGTCGCTCGAGGCAGAACCTGTATAAGGCCGCGCTATTGGGTCCCACATGCCGGTCTCTCTGTATATCAAACCTGCGTATGATGGACTTTTTTCGGCCGCATCCGCTGTTTTGACCTTGGCAACATTGCTCGATGTGGCAGCCGTGTATGGTCTTGCTGCTGAGGCCCCCATGTCACCCTCTCTGGTATGTTCTGGCCGGTGGGTCCCTGAAGCCAGCCTCTCTATACAAGTATTTAACTTTTTTTAAAACCTGACCATTAAACTCGAAGGATGCTGCAGGCTGGTGGGTCCGCGATGTTAGCCTCTCCGTAATGCAATATTAAAAAGTAAACCCTTTCTAAAAAAAAGTAGACCCAAGATATATATAAATATGTACACACAGTGGATTCGAACTAAAGACCTTCAAATCAAATCAAATAGACATAAACTGAGTGTTTTGCCACAATACCAAAGATACTAATAGAAATTGAATCATTAAACATGTATTAGTACTACAACTTATGTATCAGTCTTCTAAAAAATATTATTGTGTTTCCATGTTATCTCTCTTAAAATAAAAGAGTAGTGCTACTAGAACCTCAATTTATAAAAAGCCACATAATGGATTAGTTTCTTAAAAACATGGGTAGGTAGAGTTTTTTTAGAGGTGGGGGGCACTACCAAAAAGGCCAAATTAAAAAGTTTTTGGGCTATGGCCAATGGGCTCCTATCTCAAATTTTATTGGGTTGTGTCTCGCCAGATTCAAACACAGACCTCTTCGAGGGAGAAAAAAACGACAATTTCTTTGACAGATATTCATGTAAAAATATCTAATGAACACACACCACATGCGCCAAAATAGGGCTGATATCCAATGACTTCACTTGGTGAAATCACGCTGTATATCTTTACCCTCTCATCTCTGTCCAAAATGCATCCAACGGTTCCGATGACACAAAGGCAAAAGCTCTAGAGCAAGCAGCTAGTAGCAATGATAGAAATTTTGACAAATTCAATACCATTTGAAAGATTAAGGAGTACAGAATAATAAGACATAAAAAATCGACAAATTCCTAGTTCATATTTAGCAACACTTGACCAATTCAGAAGCATTTCAAAGTGACTGATTTACCAATACAAACACTGAAATTCAATATCACTACAGAGACAGTTCTTTTTTTATCTCTAAAAACCATGCCACGCGATCAGTTTGCCCATTTCTCCAAACACACTCGATCACAACACAATCATTGTCATAATATTTGCTCATATAGGGAACCGTTATATAGATACAGATATACCATACCAGTACATACTAGTCATAGTTCCAATCTAGCAAAAGGTTATCACAGTTTTACCACCCATATATGATTAGTGGAGATAAGACAACCACATAATTAATTACAATAGTATGCAGACAAAGAGATAGATAGCTAGGAAGTTCATGAATAGCATGCCGCATTTAGGGCAGCGAGATACATCGACCTTGACCATTCTTCCAATAGTAAGTTTGGCTGCTTTCCGGAACTTGATCCACCTAGAAGTAGCTTCCAAGCGCCCATCAGTCAAGTTAATGGCGTAGTGTCCCTCGATAAGTAATCCTTCGCTCTGCATTGTGAAGACTTTCGTGCCCTTTCATCTGGCCTGGAGTTGCTTTGTGGCACTCTTAGGCAATTTCTGAGTCAAAGCAAGAGATAGATGCATAATTACTAAGAGCGATGCACTGAATCATGTGAAACTTGAGAAGACATTCAAAACAGTTTATCTACCGCCATATACTCACAAACATAATCTGGTGCGACCTTGTGATGACACATGTGTAGGATATGGTCTAACAAGGTGCTGTCCGGGGTGATGAATGAGCTTGTGCCGGTGCCTGTGCTCGGGCGGGTGCTGGTGCAGGAGATGGTGCCACTAATTGTAGAGGGGTTGGTGCAAGAGCCAGAAGGCCCAAAAGCGGTGCTAGCGCCAGCAGCTTGATGCTAGATTCCTTCTGAGAGGTAGCTAAGCTGACTGTAGGGATGGTAGAGGCAGATGAGAAGTGTACAAGCAAAATGGTCTCTTATACAACTGTTACTCACAAGACAGTGATCAGAGGATATGATGAGTATACAAGCAAATTAAGTTACTACCTCCATTCTTTCTACTTAGGTCAACAGGTGCCGGAGCAGGAACTAGGGCCAGTGCCGTTGGGGGTGCCAGCATCTTGGTGTTGGTTACCTTCTGAGGGGTAGGTAAGGGGACTGCATGAGTGGTCAGAGAGGCATATGAGATGTGGACAAGCAAAATGGTTTCTTATACAACAGTAACTCCTAGACAGAGATGAGAGTATACAAGTGAATTAAGTTACTACCTCTATTATTTCTCCTACTGAGGTCAATAGGTGTCGTTTCAGGAACTGGGGCCGGTGCTGGTGCCGGTGCCAGCAGCTTGATGCTGGCACCCTTCTGGGTGGTACATAAGGGGAAGCAGACTGCAGAAGTGGTCAGGGTCATATGATGAGTAAAGACAATGGTGCAGAACAGTTAGTCGCAAGAAAATCATTAGAGGTTGTGATGAGTACATAATCAAATTAATTAGTACTACCTCTGTTCTTGGTCCTTCGGTCAACAGGTGTACGATGACGTGCAAGTATCTGCCCAGGCTTGCTAAAATCGAATGTTACCTTGTCCCCTGCTTCAGACCATTATCACGGACATACTAGGACCAACCTCGGCCACCAAAATAGGTGGTGGCCATCGTCTGGGAGACATCCACATCAAATAGTTGCCACATGCCTTTAGGGCCCTCGCTATACAGAGTTAGAAACTTGTCGTTTCCGAACATCTTGTTTATAATGGGGCGAGCAACACAAGGGACATCCTTCATGAGAAAATTGGTAGAGAAGTAAGGCGACAGCAAAAAAGTGAGATACAAGATATTACATCAAGTCATTCTAGACCACTTGGAATCCATACCTGATACCATGGGTACCCTTTGCGAAGGGTGGCCATGCACCATTTTTCATCCCTTTGCCTTTGGAATGGCATACAGGGGCCCCCTTTCAATCCACAAGCTTGACAAGAGGAGGGTAGCAGAAAGGGCTGAGCAGCTGGTGCATGGTACTTATTGAAATTAAGTGGAAAGGTTAAATTATGTAAGTAAATCTAATAATATAAGAAAAAACCATTGTATGTAAAGAAAACAGATTTTATTTTTGTGAACTTCTAATGAGCGTAAACATATAGTACTAGCTGATAAAAATAACATGGAAAATCATAACATGTGAAATTGTGGATTTCCAAATTATACCCACTTCTTAGAGAGGTCACTGCCCACCTGGGTACTGTGTTGGCGCTTCCTCGTTGTGTAGAGGATGTCCTCTTTTGGTGTGGGCATCAGAAATCTACTAGCCTCTACAGTAGCCTCAGCCTCCGCAACAACACCTTCAATCTGGATAAATAGCAACAGAGCTCAACAGTTCAATACTACTATGTAAAGTTTGGTCAAACTTCCCGTCGCTTGACTTTTCAAAAAAATACAGTATATGCCTAAGCCTTCAAACGAGGGAGTACAGTACATAGTAGTCATATACTGACTGTACGAGACAGTCTAACAGATCCAGATCTAGATTCACATAAACATAGTGCCAAAATTAATAAAATCACACATATGTTTATGAACATCTGATAAGCTTGCATCACACCAAGTGGGTAATACTTAAATCTGTCTGCACCATGGTAATAAGGGTATTAAGAACAAAAACCTTTCTCTTTAAGCTGGGCCCTCCCAGCTGGTCGGTGGCCCTGTGCTTCTTTTTTGGTGAGTAGTGGTACTCGCCGGATCCTGCGGCATGTGGGGGTACCATCTTGTTTGCCGCACCTGGAGCACCGCACGTTCGCAGGTATATACCACCGTGCTACAGTAAATGAAGAAGAGATGGTGTCATAGAGGCTTCCACAAAAACAGGATGCAGACAGAGACAACTTTTAGCACATGGATACATCCAGGTTGCAGCCAACCACTTTCAGCATTGGAAAGAATGGAAGAACGCAACGAATATACTGCTACATTACCTTTTTTGGCAACTTTTAAGGGAACTGACGGGACCATCCCTGTCCGTAGTGGCCGTGCGCGCCACTGACCCATAGTTCTCCATACAGAATCTGACACAAAATCCATTGCACATTACGAGTAGCAACTAAAGGTTATAGAAGTGAAGAACACTGAAATCTAACCCGACCAAATGCCCCAATCAGAATAGCGGTGACCATGCCCTGATCCAGAATCCATACGAAATCAGTTCCACCTCCCCCCACCCCCATCCCCAACACCACCCCCACCCCACCCAAATGACTCAATCGATTAGAGAAGAGGAAAAATATCCTGATTAGGTGATTCTGAGGTGAGCAATAAGCAAGAACTCCACAATTAAATCATACTGAATACTACTACTCCTAGTACTAATAGTACCCCCAATGGCCCAATCGGAAGCAAATTAAGCAAAGCCGAATTTCGAGGTGAGCAAATACACCCACCTCTTTCAACAAGAACTCCCCAATCGGAGGTTGCACCAGTTCCAACAGTTGCTTGCTGGATGTGAGCTAGCTAGTGGTGGTTTCTTGTCTTGTCGTCGGTAGAAAGGCATGGGCAGGGGAGTAGTAGTACTAGAAGTAGTAGGGCTAGGCAGTACACTTTTTTCTATAGTATTTTTAAGTGGCAGTGGCGGGAACATTTTTTCGGGAGAGAATCCCGAATTTTTGATCCCAGCTATCACGTGGTGGCCTACAGCTGTTTCAAGCGGGACCCACATCAGGGGTGAGTTAAAGCATGTCCCACATCAAGAGGGTGAGATAATTGACCGAGCCAACCTCCTCCTTCCCTTGGTACCAGTACTATTTCTCCCGAGTTTCTCTCCAAGGACAGAGAAAATCGCCCCTCTTCGAATCAAATTGGTCCCATCTTATTATCCTTCTGCTGATTCGTCTCACGGAGCAGTGGACAAGACGACGGTAATTGCAGCATAGGGCACCAGCGATGGGGCCTCAAAAACAGTTTAGGAACCCATAAAATGATAAGCTCGGATTTTAGACTAGAAACACACACAAACACACATATACTCCGTATATACTAATATATGGAATAGTTTCCAATTACAAATCTGCTAACAAAGGCCTAGAAATCATAATAAGGTAGCTCCATATTACAGAACTACGATAGTAGCGAACCAATCATGGGATAGCTCTACACCCCAAGAGTTTTGCAGCTAGGCTAGTGGTCATGAACGGCACCAAAAGTACACCCCTGATGATCAGCAGCCCTGCATCAAATCCATCCAAACGCAGTGTACCCGATCCATAGCCTCGGGTGTAGGCTCATCAATGAACATGTCATCGTCATTACCATCAATGTCCTCTTCGGACATCTGCTTCTGCGATTAGTAGATTAAAAATACGTTTATAGACAAACATCAAAGACACACAACCTGAACATTTGTCATTTTATAGATATACCTTGTCATCTGGCATAGTGGTAGTACTAGAAATGAATCCTGTTTCATACAGCTTGAACTTTTTCTCTCCTCCCCCTTCTCCAAGTTGATCTAGATGCTCAGGAGCTGCCTCTGTCAGTTGATCTAGTTGATCAACATCTGCTTCCCCTACTTGATCTTGATGATAAAGATGTGCTTCCCCTGGTTCAGATGGAGGATCATATGGTTCACCATGAAATTCCCATCTAACATATGTGCTAAGCATCCCAAATGTAAAAATATGGTCTTCCACTATACTTTGAGGCAGCACCCTACGATTCGCACACAACCGACAGGGGCAATGTACTTTTGAGTTGTCACAATAAGCTCTAACAAATCCCATAAATCGTAGAACATCAAGGATACGTTTAGTGCTGCCTAATGGAGCAATCTATATCCAAAATCTGTCCATCTATTTAATTATGACATACAAGGTTGGTTATTATTAAAAGAAAAGCACGAACATATAGATGAGGTACAAAACCTATATATGCCTATGCGTTTCAGCAAACATATTGACAGCAAAAATCGCTGAAGGTATTTAGGAACAAAGATCCAGCACAGAATAAACTATGACCATGCAGATTGAGTACAAATTAAACTACGTAGGAGTATTTGAAAGGGAAATAAAAATGCCAACAAGATCGAGCTAGAGATAGAAGGCTACCATGGGATCAACGTGCTCGCCGGTGCATCTCAAAAAGACCGACGGGTAGGGAAAGCTTCTTCGCGCATGTTGGTGATGAGGAGCGGCCGTAAGAGCGTCTGTTTTGTGAGGAAGGGGGTGAGGCCTAGGCGGCGTAGGGTGGAAGTTAATACACAGCACGAAGGGGTGCGGACTGCGGAGGGATAACTTTGGAAATTCCGACCTACCCTGCTTTGGGCACCATCATATACGTGGCCCACTTGCCAGTCATCATAGATCAAAATTGATCCAAAACTTGTCAATATACAAGTTTAAGTTTTACCATGGAAACTAATGCACATAGCATTACACTTTGTGAACGAATGGCTTTATGTCAAAAAGTTATTTAATTTCAACATCTTCAGCTAGGAAGCTTGGAAACTCATGAAAGTAGGGCATTATCCATCAAATCTAGAATCTCCTATGTAAACAATTGCTTGAAATGCCAAGATGCACCGATCTACCAAATATGGCCAGGTTTGTAAGCTTGGTTGGCGAAGATGCTTCAATGTACGGAGTAGTACAAAAGATGAAAAGGGTACAGAAACTATGGCTGTGACCTTGCTCCTCTTGTTTGAAAGCCTTGAATTAATATTCATTAATTTCGGTAGATGTCTATAAAGTCATTAAATGCTGGAAAGCATACAGGCCTATGGGTCTATCTGACGGGGAAAGCATCCCAAGTGGGAGTAGCGTACCTTAGAAGCTTCAACTTCAAAATTTCGGCAGATCGCCGAAATATCCCGCCCACCCATTCAAACATCCCGCCCATCCATTCAAACATCCAGCCCCTCAAAAAAAACATCCAGCCCCAAAAATTATTTTATTGCACAAATTTAGCCTGGAAGCTTGAAAGGGCGTTATACATTGTGTGAAAAAAGGGGCGGTGGCATTTTGAGCCATCATCTTTGTAGTTGCTTCACAACAAAACACATTGTTGTTACTTGGAAATTCGAAAACAAACTTCAAATTTGGAAGCAGACATATTGGTTGATTTGCAAAGATGCACCGAGATACCAAATACGGACATGTCATCATAAACTATTTCCATGACCTTGGTCACCTTTTTTTGACGATGGTCATCTTCTTGAAAGCCTTAAATTGTTCGAAAATTTCAGAAAAAGCCTAGAAACTCATTTAAATGCTGGGAAGCAACTCTCGCTGGCGTGTGGGCCTAGACGGTGATGGTACGTCTGAGAGGCCCCATGCCGGAGTAGCGTATGCTAGAAGCTTCGACCTCAAAATTTGGTATGACGCCCAAACATCGCACCCATCCATTAAAATATCCCGCGCATCCATTCAAACATGCTTCACCTCTTTCTAGAATGCAAAATTCCTCTTCTATCCCTGCTCCAAAAACAAGAATCAGAGGGAGCACTACAACAACAGAGGGATATAGGTGGTAAATTTGTGTTCTCCCAAGTGCATCGCCCCATCCATGTTTCCCAGCCCTTCTTCAATATTTATCTGCCCGCCCACTCCGACCTACACCGACTTTTTGGACCCACTATGCAAGTGACCCACATGACAGTGAGCCAGAATTACAGGAAGTAGAGATTCCCATCGCTTGTTGTTCAAAATTCGAACATTTTTCGCTAAACCGAGATAAAATCGCTAAAATCATCCAACCTGGCTTATACTATCATGCCACTATGTCAGAGTAAAAGCTAAAAAAACAAAGACAAAAACACGTTCGTAGCTTTATAAGCCAAAAATCAAAAGCCAGAATTCGAGCCCAACCAAAAAGCACCTAAATCTCAAGGAACTCTTCCTGTTTCTCCCTTGTTTTAGTACCCGGGTACATTCAATTTTATTTAACAAGAAATATGACCAAGCAGGATATCATCGACTTGTAGATCAATTTTTGAGATACTTTCATTAAATTGCGGTAACCTATTCTGTTCCACGAATATATGTAACCATAAAGTTTGAAAATATTATTGAGAATTCACGGAATCCTAAACCATAAAATCTAAACCCCTAAACCTTGACCAAACAGGTACCGCACAACTATAGATCAAAAATTGAGATATTTTAGTTAAATCAGGTAACACCATTCTATTAGACAAATATAAGCATAAATCATGAGCATTACCAAAAATTAGCTGAACCCAAAACCGGAAACAACCGATAAAACTAAAATGTAAAACCCTAAACCCTCGGCCGATAAACCCTAATCAAGAAGGTATCATGCACTTATATATCAAAAATTGAGATACTTTCATTCAATTGCGATAACGCCATTTTATTCCACGAATATAAGCATAAAGCTTGAACATTATTTAAAATTCCCGAAACCCTAAAATTTTAACACTAATTAAACCCCAAATCCTTACCAAACACGTAGCATGCACTTATCAATCAAAAGTTGATATATTTTCATTAAACTGGTAACTCCATTCTATTCGATGAATATAAGCAAAAATCTTGAGCATTATCGAAAATACCCTAAACCCTAAACAACCCCTAATAAAACCTAAACCTAAAACCCCCAACCTTGAACCCATAAACCATAATAGAACAGGTATCACGCACTTATAAATCAAATTTGGAGATACTTTCAGTGAGTTAGGTAACACCATATATATTCTATTCGACGAATATAAGCATAAAGCTTGAGTATCATTGAAAATTCGATAAACCCCCTAAACTCTATTTAGTCCATAAAACCTAAACCGTAAAACCCTAAACCCTCGACCCATATAAACCCTAACCAAGCAGGTATCGTGGACTTATAGATCAAAATCTGAGATTCGATCTTTCATTAAATTGTGGTAACGCCATTCTATTCCATGAATATAATAATAAAGTTTCAACATTATTGGAAATTCCCTAAACCCTAAAACCCTAAACCCTCAACATCGCACGTAGCATGCACTTATCGATCAAAAATTGATATATTTTCATTAAACTGGTAACTCCATTCTATTCGATGAATATAAGCATAAATCTTGAGAATTATCGAAAATACCCTAAACAACCCCTAATAAAACCTACACCTAAAACCCCAAACCCTCAACCCATAAATACTAACCAATCAGGTATCATGCACTTATAAAACAAATTTTGAGATACTTTCATTGAGTTAGGTAACGCCATAGTCTATTCAACGAATATAAGCATAAAGCTCGAGTATTATTGAAAATTCGATAAACCCCCTAAACCCTATTCAGTCCATAAAACCTAAACCGTAAAACCATAAAACCCTAAACCCTTGACCCATATAAACCCTAACCAAGCATGTATCGTGGACTTATAGATCAAAATTTGAGAGTCGATCTTTCATTAAATTGCGGTAACACCATTCTATTACATGAATATAACAATAAAGTTTGAACATTATTGAAAATTCCCGAAAACTGAAACCTGTAAAACCCAAATTCTAAACCCCTAAACCATATAAGCCTAAACCTTAAACCCTCACCAAGCACGTAGCATGCACTTATAGATCAGAATTTAAGATAATTTCGTTAAATTGGGTAACATTCTATTTGATGAATATAAGCATAAATCCTGAGTAATATAAAAATTTCCCTAAACCCTAAACAACGCCTAAAACTTAAACCCTAAACCCTAAAGCTCTATACCCTCAGCCATAAACCCTAACCAAGCATGTGTCATGCACACATTGATCAAAATTTGAGATACTTTCATTAAATCAGCTAACACCCATTCTGTTCTACGAGTATAAGCACAAATCTTGAGCATTATTGAAAATTCGCTAAACCCTAAACCCTAAACAACCCATAAACTAAACCGTAAAAACAGGTATTGTGCACTTATACATCAAACTTTGAGATAGTTTCAATAAATTGATGTAATGCCATTCTATTCAACGAATATAAGCATAAAGCAACTTGAACATTATCGAAAATTCCTTAAACCCCAAATCCTAAATCCTAAACACCTAAAACCCTAAACCCTTACCAAGCACATAGCATGCACTTATAGATCAAAATTTGATATACTTTCGTTTAATTTGCTAATGCCATTTTATTCGACGAATATAAGCATAAATCTTGAGCATTATCAAAAATTCCCTAAACCCTAAACAACCCCTAAAACCTAAATCCTAAAACCCCAAACCCTCAAACCATAAACACTAATCAAGCAGGTATCATGCACTTTATATATCAAAATTTGAGATACTTTCATTAAATTAGGTAATGTCATTCTATTCGACAAATATAATAATAAAGCTTGAGCATTATTCTAAGTTTGCTAAACTCTAAACCCTATACAATGATAAACCTAAACTGTAAAACCCTAACCAAGCAGGTATCATGCACTTATAGATCAACATTTGTGATATTTTCATTAAAGCAGGTAACACCATTCTATTCGACGAATATAAGTATAAATCTTTGAGCATTATTGAAAAATCGCTAATCCCTAAACCCTAAACAACCCATAAAACCTAATCCGTGAAACCCTAAATCATCGACCCATAGACCCTAAACCAGCAGGTACCGTGAACTTATAGATCAAAATTTTAGATGTTTTTGTTAAAATGTGGTAACGTTATTCTATTACATGAATATAAGCATAAAGCTTGAACATTATTGAAAATCATAAGCCCTTAACTGTAAACCCTTGATACATTGCATATGTATCTATAATTTTTGATGCTCCATGCTTGGTTTTATCTACTTTCTTGTGTTTTGTCTACACTTTGGAGTACTTTTCATATGATTTCTTGGACTAACCTATTAACAAGATGCCATAGTGCCAGTTGCCTATTTTCTGCTGTTTTTGGTTCTAGGAAGTCAGAAAATGAATATTCTCGTAATTGGACGGGACAAAAGCCAAAGTTACTATTTTCCTGGAAGACTCGCGGAGCCAGAAGGAGAGTCGGAGAGGGGACATAGGGTGGCCACACCACCCCTAGGCGCGGGTCCCCCTTGGCCGCGCCAGGGCATGGTGTGGGCCCCCTGGCCGGCCATCGACCTTGCCTCTTTCGCCTATAAGAGCCTCCCGAGGCAAAAACCCTAAGCAATCAATCATCCAGCCACGAAAAGTTCTGCAGCGCCGCCGCCACCGAAGGGGAGATTCGGGGGACAGAAAGTCTCTGTTCCGGCACCCTGCCGGGACGGGGAAGTGCCCCTAGAGCCATCTCCATCGATCTCCACCACAATCTCCATCACCGTTGCTGATTCCCATGATGAGGAGGGAGTAGTTCTTTCTCGAGGCTAAGGGTTCTACCGGTAGCTATGTGTTCATCTCTCTCTCTATGCATGATCTTATTGAGATCATGAGCTTGTAATCTATAGATCTACCTTGCTACTCAAGTGCTTTAATAGATCTCTGCTCTCCCCATGTGTGTGAAAGTGAGAGCGTGCACACCATGGTGGCACTTAGGCTAGAGATTACAAATACTTATTATGAGTTATATTTGGAGTTGGATGTCTTTATGAAATTGTGGTGTTTGTTGGACTCATCTAGTACTCTAGGTGACAGTGTGGGGTTTCTAGATGGGAAAGATGAACTTTGAGGTGTGTTGTTATAGCCCTACCATGGATTAGAGTGTCCAACCGGAGAGTAGTTAAGAGTAGTATCATAAAGAGAAGATATTTATATGAGAGTGTTCACTAGTGAAAGTATGATCCCTAGGCCTTGTTTCTAAGCATTGATACACCGTTTGCAACTATATCTGTTACATGTTTGCTTTCTTCCATCTTTATTTCAGTTTGCCATTAGTCTCTTCCACGCCATCAAGTTATTTTCTATCACCATTACCACTTATAATTATCCATACCACTTGTATTTCACTATCTCTTTGCCGAACTAGTGCACCTATACACCTGACAAGTGTATTGGGTGTGTTGGGGACACAAGAGACTTCTTGTATCTTGATTGCAGGGTTGCTTGAGAGGGAATACCTTTGACCACTTCATCCCTGAGTTCGATAAACCTTGGGTGATCCACTTAAGGGAAAACTTGCTGATGTTCTACAAACCTCTGCACTTGGAGGCCCAACAACTGTCTACAAGAATAGAAGTGCGTAGATATCAACCCTAATAAACTCCTAACCCTGGAACTCTAAAATCCAAACCCTAGAACCCTAAACCCTTACCAAGTAGGTATAATGCACTTGTAGATCAAATTTTGAAATACTTTTATTAAATTGCGATAACGCCATTCTGTTCCATGAATATAACCATATATATAAAGCTTGAACATTATTATTGAAAATTCCCTAAACCTTAAAACCTAAACTATCATAAACCCTAAAACCTTGAACAACCCTAAACCCTAAACCACTAAACCCTAAAATCCTAAACCCTAAAATCCTAAACCATGAACCCTTAAACCCTCAACCCAAAATAAAACCCCGAACCCTAAACTTAATTAACCCTAGGCTATATATACTTTGAGTGAAAACTGGGGCAATGGGATTTAAAGCCATGTTTTGTAGTAGCTTCATGACTAAAGCCATTGTTGTGCATTAGAAAATTGAAATAACTTCCAATTCGGAAGCTTCCTTTGTAAATAATATTTTAAATGCCAATACACACCATAACAAATATGGATTGGTTATTATAAACTATAGAAACGATATGGCCATGACCTTGGTCATCTGGTTTGAAAGCCATGCATATTCTTCCATGGTACTCCATATATATTGTGATACAATTTTTCTCAGAAATTATCAAATTTCAAGATTATATTTTTGCATGGAAACTAGCTAGTGCACATAGTGAGACACGAATAAAGAAAATAATGGATGCATTTCTTTTTATATTTTGTTTCTTTGTATTTTTTTAAATGGCTAAAATTAGGTGTCATTACCATTCATATCAAAAAGTTGAATTTTCCAAAACTCTAGGTGGTTCTCCAATATTTGATTACTTGATATCTTTGAATTATTTTAAAAAGTAAAGAGCAAGGTATATCACACACATTCTAGTTCGAAATTAGACATATTTACTTCAGATTGTCAAAAAGTCATTTTATTGCATAGATTTAGCTAGAAAGTTTGGAAATTCATGAAAGTTGGGCATTATCCATCAAATCTAGAATCTTTTGAAATGCCAAGATGCAGCTATCTACCAGATATGGACAGCTATTATAAACTATAACAGAGATATGGCCGTGACCTTAGTCATCTTGTATGAAAGCCTTCAAAATATATTATTTATCAATTTCGGCAAATGTGTGGAAACTCATTTATATGTTGGTAAGCATACTATCGCTGGCGTGTGGGTCTAGACGGGGCCAACATGTGAGAGTGGCCGCGTCGGAGTAGCATACGTTAGAAGCTTCAACCTCAAAATTTCCGCATGGCGCCGAAACATCCTGCGCACATCTATTCAAATATCCGGCGCATCTATTCAAATATCCCGCCCCGCTTTTCGCAAATGCAAAATTCCTCTTCTATCCCTGCTCCGGAAACATGGACAGTGGCAGTACTGCAATAATAGAGGGGTATAGGTCATAAATGTGCGCCATCCCACCTATATCCCCCCATCGTCTCTTCCCCGCCAACACCCCTCCAACCTCGACCTTCCTCTAGCTGCTTCACCGTCGGCCCTCTCTTCCACACCGGAGTTCCACTGCAGGCGCTCTTTACCGGAACTATCTCACCGACTCCCTCGCGGCACCGGATCTGCTTCGCTAACACCATCGTCTACCCTACTAGGGCCGGTTCACTAAATCATTCATTGTTGACCCTGAAATGCCGAGCCTCCACCCCCCGCCGCCCACTTGCCCGTCCCACCCGTCCTCGTCGCGCAGCGGTAATTTCTCTTGCCCGTTTGTTATATTTTTGTTACTCATAAGATACAAAATCTTCAGGATGTTTCTCAATATCCTGGATGCTATTTCCATTTTGCTTGCACCCTTCATCTTGTAGGTCCTATCCACCTCATTAGCTTCTTGCTTTTATTCCCTTTCTTTATTCTCACGCTATTGGTTTAATCCTCCAACACGAACTCATAGATTCTATTCTTTCCGAGCGCTTGCACGGGTCATGCAAATAGCTCATAGAGGATCCAACACTGACAATCTGATGCCCAACAAGGCTGAATCGTGAGGTTTCCTTGTGTTACTTAGGCCAGTTTCTTGTCATGTTAATTAGTTGTCATTCTACATAAGAACTTTCCATGACATTTGCATTTATGTTCAATTGTGAATATATGTGCGAATGCTTAATTTCAAAAATGTCCATCTAGTTTGGATGATATATCTGGTCATTTTTAATGCTATATGTTGGTGTTTTCACCTGCTTTGATCCTTCCAAACCAGCTATCTAGTTTGAAACATACGTCTGGTAATTTTTAATGCTATGTTTTTGGTGTTTTTCAAGAGTTTTCATCCTTCCAAACCAACCAACTTGGTTTCAAATGTTATGCAGAGAAATGACAATGGAGTACAAGGACCAGAGTTCCAACTGCTCTGCTCAGATTCTTCTGGCAGATTGACCAGGAGTCGCACCCGCTCAAGAAGGAGCTACTGTCAGCCTGAACGTGCTACTGTAAGTTCATACTTACTTTAAATGATCTCTACTTTATATAATACTACTTGTTTCCCTTGTTGTTTCTTTTAACCTGTTTCACCATATTTTAGCAGACTGCAGTTAAAACCCAGCGGGAGTCCTTGAAAGGCAGGACTGAAATTTGTGATCCCTCGTCCCATTCATCCTCCCATTGCATTGCTGAAGCAAACTTACTTAACAGTCCACCTAGAACAACTCCTGCATTTGATAAATGTATAAATGTTGTATTGTATGTAGAACGAAAGGGTGTAGCTGCTCTTAGATCTGTAGCTGAAATGTTGAAGAAGAGGACAGATGATACAGTGACATGAATCGCCATGTACCGATCTCTTATTGATGGTACTGACACGTTGTAAACTGTCGGAATTACGATCTTGTTGTATAACCTGTTGTAACAAACTTTTGTTGTTGTGTAATAAGTAATGTTAATTTCTGTGTGTTTATTAATCGATGTCTTGATATTCACCTGTTCTGCGAAAAGTAGGCGCTAGCAAAAAAAGTTTGAGACAGTAAAAACATGCGCATGGACGGCCCAAAGCGGTCAGAACAGTAAAAGGCCAGAACAGTAAAAGGCCAGAACAGTAAAATGCCATAACAGTAAAGGATGATAACAGTAAAAGGCGAGAACAGTATAGGCCAGAATAATAAAAGGCCGTAGCAGCAAAAGGCCAGAATAGTAAAAGGCCAGAACAGTAAAAGGTCAGAACCGTAAAAGGTATCAATAACAAAAGGCCAGTATGGTGGCAGCCTAGTACAGTAACAGGCCAAACAGTCCTAGCCTTAACAGGCAAAAGCCCAAACACTAAAGGGACTAAACAGTAACGGGTCGAAATCCCTAAAAGGCTGAAACATTAACAGGACTAAACAGTAAAAGGCTAAATTGGTAAAAGTCCTGAACAGTGCACGACCAGACTTGTGCAGGCCTCAAGTGGCAGCACAGTATTGGACAAACATGGGCCTTCTATAGTCCAAAACAGAATCGGGCTTGAAAGTTCACGGGCCGCATCTCTGGGCCTATTTCAAACAGTGCAGGATAAAACAGTAACATGCCATCTTCTTGTTGGGCTCCCCTGATGGGCCGGCCCAGTTAGTACTTAGCAGGCCTTGGCTGGGCCTGGCTTCTGCCACGGTTTCTATGACTGTTAACGGCTGTAACCGTCCGCTAACGGCGGCTGCCATGTGGCAGTTTGCATGACGTTAGCCGTCAGCGTGGCTGGTGAACAGATCTACGACGGAACATGTTTTCGTTGCTGAAGGGTGCGATCTGCCACGGGCGGAAAAAAACTGTGGTTCATTCATTTGTGACGGGCTTTTACCACGAAGGCCATCCGTCGCGCAAGACTCTTCGGCCACGAAAAACGGGCCTTCAACCACGAAAATTGTTCGTTGTAAAAGCCAACTTTTCTTGTAGTGCATGATTTGTCCGAGATTTGATCATCGGTATCCAATACCTCGTTCAATCTCATTGCCGATAAATGCAGTTTTACTCATTCCATGATATCCCATCCCCGTGACCTAGTCACATGTTGTGCAACATTTATGGATGTAATCTCACTAAGTAGGCCTAGTGTATCTTCCTGTCAAGCAGGAAATAAAATTCTGATCTTGATGCATAGGCCTCAACTATTCCTCTGGAATACCTAACATACACCTTTATAGCCACCCAATTACAGACATGACATTGATGCAGTCAAAGCAACCTCGGAAGATAGTGATTAATATGCTCTCATGGTCTAAGGAGAAGGATACTACGCTTCTAATATTGCAACAATGAACATGTGACTTGATCAGGCTGCAATACATATATTTAGGGTAATGTCCACCACATTATTATCTAATGATGTGACTCCACTATCAGTTGGCATAAATGCACCATGATCAGGAAACCTTGATCACCAGCTGCCCATTGGACTAGTATAACTAGAGGTTACTAGAGACTATAGTTGTTTTATATCACACGTGTATCAATGTTTCCGCTTGATACAGTTATAGCATGATACAAGACTATTATGAACTAATGAGATATGATAATAAACACCCTTTATTATTTGCCTCTAGAGCATATCTCCTTCTGTTCGAGGAGATCAGGAGCGCAGGCGGTAGGAAGATTTAGCGTGGCAGTTGTGTTTGCGCACGCGAGTTCGCGAGATGGAGCGCATTGGAGCTAGCATAGAAAATTTGGGGCACTAGATAGTGAAAAATACCGCACGCACAAAATGGTTTCCAGTGCACACCAGTTTACATCATCTGCTGGAGCATGTTTTCGAACTATTGGAGATGCTTTATAGTCAAACAAGGATCAAACTACATGGGCCATTAGGCCGGACAACTCTAGTGCGCTTTTGAGCCAAAAAAGTACCCTCGGTCCATCTTGTGGAATCTTGCATCCAGGAACGAAATGGACGTCTTGGGCTAGAAAGCAAGCACCCCGATGATAGCACCAAACTCAATGGGAGCTACTGTGGGGGTAAATTGTTGGGGATATGCTTTATGGGTATCACCATAGCATGTCTCTAATCCGGCTAACCCTGGTGGCCCATAGTTGGTAGCAAAGCCTATGGCCTGCTGGGCGGCCCAGCTAGGTGGATCCAGAAGGTAGTCCCATGCTAGAGGAAGGAATGCTACAATACCGACATAGACGAACCCGAAACCTTGGAGTACAAGACACGAAGACTAGTTAGTATTAGTGTAGAACTCTGTAACCTATCCAGTATGGACTCTTCCCTATAACCCTAGGTTCTGGCGCCTTTATAAGCCCAACCTATGGGAGCCTTTAGGGCACAACAAGTTTTAGACAACACAAGTTCTTAGAACACCAACCTCGCACAGCGAACCAATCCTTGTAACTCGGCGTATTGCCAGTGATTTATAGCATGAGTAGAATTCTGCCACCGTCATGGGATATGAATCTGGATAAGTTGTGTTACCTCGTACCCGTTAACTCGCTGCCTTCCCCACCTCTCTAAACACGCTTGACCCCGCCATGGCGTACTCGTCGGCAATACCATGACAGTTGGCGCCCACCGTGGGGCAAGAGGCACTTCAAGCTCTACATCGGGCGAGACCCAATCTCTTTGTGGGAATCAACAACAATGTAGCCATTGGGCATGTTCTCTTCTCCGGCAACATTACAATCGTCCCTCCGAATGATTTCTAGATCCTGGCGAAGTCGAACGTCACCCACTGCTCCATTGTTCCAATCGTGGACATACACGTCTTCATTGGCAAAACCGGCTTGGGATCAAGCTCCCAGGAAGTCGGATACACGTCAAGACCCGCATGGACTGCCTTCGGGCTGGACACGATCGCGGAAGGATTGAGCTCAGATCTCTCTTTGGAGTTTGCTAGCTTAGATCTGAACAAAACAAGGCCCACCCAAACCACCCCTATGTAGGATATAATGGTGGAAGACCAACATAGATCCGCACGGATCCCCCAAGTGTTAGAGAAGAAGATGTTGCACTTTGTCAGTACCATGAGTATCTTCGATCTGTCACCTTACGACCAAAGGTCAGGTGAATCCCCATGTGAGTACCTCGCCAGATGTCTAAGATTGAGTGGCTCTATGGAGGGAATCCGCAATGATGATATCGTGTACCACTTTGTTGAAGGACTCGAGCGTGGTACATTCCTCCGACATTGGCTTGGAAGGCAACAGGCTGCTGGGTTACTCATCCTCAGACAAGTAATTGAGACTGTTAATAGTTTCTCTAGGGCTGATGATGAGGCTTGGGTCACCAACTCCACGGCAACCGAATGATCCAATTTCATCAGTCATGTTTCCTCTAGCTCGGCCTCCACTTCTCAGAACACCGACGGTCCTTCTAACTCAGCCCTGGACGCATTCTACGCCAACGTTGGCATGGACTATGGCAGCACATCAGCCAACTCGGAAGAACTTGATGCTTCTATGAAAGAGATCGAGGAGGAGATCGAGCGTGAGGTGTGCGCTGACCAAATCGCCACTTCCTGCCAGGTACTGGTGGCCATCGGGAACGTGATAGAAGAATAATAGGAGAACCAAGGTGCCAGAGTAGCTCTGCTAGCGGCAGACGATGTCGCGAAAGCAACGACCATATGTAAGAATGTCGTGAATCCCTTGGATATGGCAAAAAACCATGCCTCATCGGCTATCCCCCAATAACAGGTGTAGGAACTTACCACCAGACCCAGTGGTTCCAATCAAGCAAATCCACCGCCACCACCATCTACATCGGTGGCCGGCAACATCTTCGTCACTCCTACTGACAAGGTGATCTATGACGAAGCCTTGTCAAGCCGCTAACTATTGCCCATATTTGAAATGTTACACATCTTGATGAAAAGCGCCAAGAAATCCTCGCGGAGGCCAAGTACATTGTGGAGCAAGGCACATGACTTGATCAAGGCAGCAAGATCAATGGAAGAAGAGTACAAGAAGCTTCTCAAGCAGCAGAAAGCACGACAAGTTTCCGCTCACGTCGTCGGCGATCTCGGCATTCAGCGCAATTCGGGTTGGGGTTAGTCCAAACCGGAAAAAATGCTGCTACCCCCTACATTGACAAGGCTACAAAGCAAGTCATGCTGATGCCTGCCCTCAACATGGTCGTCGCCAAAACCCTGCAGGAGCAAGATAGATATCCTACAACACTATAATAAGTATACGACCTCATTGCCAAGGCTGTCAAACAAGAGGAAAAGGACACCTCTTAGAGGCTTGAGACCAACCCAGAGTTTTGCCAGTCTAGTGCCAATGATCTACCTCACGATGTTGGGTCTCGCACAAGTTCCTTAGAACATAGGCAGAGAGAGGCATGCAACAGGGATGATGCTATCCCCATATCCTCTGACCACGGAGCCAAAGCTCACCACCGTCACTCATCACCACCTTCCCAGTATCCCCAACATCATGATGAGTCGCAGCCTCGACACCGTACAAGCATGCCACCTCCTAGACACCCCTAGGGTGGCATCATCACTCGTGATAACGGAGAGTACCCCCGGCATGGCGGAGAGCACGGCAGAAACAATGGACAAAGGAGAAGAACCCATCAGGAAGCTCCACGTCCGACAAGCAACCGCGACATGCATGGTGGTTATCAGGATGGGGATAGAAAGAAGGCCAACCCACCACTACCGCCACCACCATCACCCCTAGTAGCCACCATGGCGGAGGATCGTGTCGGTCTCACCACTAGCATCATAATTCTCCTCCCCATGGTGGCAATTAGCACAAGCAACACCGGAGCCATACAATGCACAATCGTGCCTCGATAAGATCCATGAAGCCTGGGATGATCCATAACTAGGACAACGTTGCTTTGGTCCAGTTATTCGGACCACAACTTACCCAGGGGCCTCCGTATTGACAATTCTATCAGGACCTATGAAGGCACCGCCATGCTAGCCACATGGTTGCAAGACTACCGTGAAGCAATATAAATCACAGAGGGAAACCCCCAATGTCTTTGTTAAATACCTCCCACTGATGCTCATTCGAACCGCTAACAATGGATCGACGACTTATCGAAGAATTCCATCTGCAATTGGTTGGACATGTATGAAGCGTTTACCAAGAACTTCAAGGGTACGTATAAATGTCCCTACACTGTCAGCTACCTACAGCGGTGTTTACAGGAGAAGGATGAATCATCCCAAAACTACCTATCACATTGGCTCGACATGAAGAATTCATGCACGGGAGTGCATGATCAAACCGCTATGGCCGCTTTCATCGACAAATTGGAAAGAGGATCCCTGCTCCGACATACGCTGAATTGCACTTAGGACAAGGGAAAAGCTTGATCTCAACTCAATGATTGCCAAGGCTAGAAAATTTGCTGCTACCAACGATGATGCTCGCGGTTCCCTGCCTACAGTGGAAATCCCCATCCAAGCCAAGAATAACAACCCCAATAAGCGGAAGAATCTGCCTGAAGAGAAGCAAGTGGCTGACATGGTCGCCATGACGTTCGCTGGCATAGGAGAAGGCGAATAGCGTGGTCGTGGATGGTGGCTGGCCGTGGGTAGCAACGTGGCAATGAAACTACACCTGTTATGCCCCGCGTTCCCTAGACATGTGAGGAGTACCGAGGTATGCCGTGTTTCATCTACCTAGATGCAAATGGTAAAGCCATCCACACCAACCGCAACTGCAAGTTTGTCAACGACCTCAAGGAAGACTCTGAGTCCGGGTACAAGGAAAGTCGGAAGAATAGACCTCACAAAAAGGGCAAGGGGAATAAGGAGGACAAAGAGTCCAAGGATTCAGATGACATGGACGAGGACGCATAACCCAAATCCATCAACAAGGGCGACGAAAAGGGCAAAAATCCATTCAAGAAGAAATCTCCTATCTACCACACCTCCTTAGGTACTCCCACCGTTTGGGAACAGAAAACCTCTCTAAGGATACTACTTGCCACACTCCCCAAGGTACCTAGTACGTGAAGTGGTCGAAAGTTGATATCACTTGGGATATATAGGATCATCTAGAGCTCATCCCGATAGAAAACCAATATGCCATGGTCATTAACCCTTTGATTGATGGCAGCGAATTCACCAAGTGCCTCGTGGAAAGTGGAAGCAACATCAACATCATGTACCTTTATACACTTCACAAGATGAACTTGTCGGAGACCCAACTAAGGTAGAGCAAGTGCCTCGTGGAAAGTGTTCCATGGTGTAGTTCCTGGTCGGTAATCTCAGTTCCTTAGATGCATTACCCTTCCGGTCGCTTTTGGTGACGTTAATAATTACCGCTAAGAGAGGATGACCTTTGAAGTGGTACCCTTCAAGAGTGTGTATCACGTCATCTTTGGGTGCGACATCTTCCATGCCTTCCACGCCATGCCATGTTTCATATACAATAAACTCAAGATATTGAGGCCCAACGGTACTATTACCATTGTCGGAAGCTTCAAGAAGGCAAGGGAGTGCGAACTAGGGGAAGACGCCTACGCCAAAGCCGGCCTCTATGGTGAAGAGTTCAAGGAGATCCAGAGCTAGGTTGATGCCTTGGAGATGCCGGCTTCAAAGAAATAGATATCTGATTCCGAACCCGCCTTCAAGGTTACCATAGAGACCAAGCCCATGCAACTTGTGGAAGGCGATGCCTACAAGACCATCGCCATTGGCACATATCTGGACCCGAAATAGGAAAGAGAGCTTGTCAAATTCCTCCGTGAGAATAAGGGCATCTTTGCCTGGCAACCTGCCGACATGAGAAGTGTTCCTAGGGAACTTGCCGAGCACAACTTAAAACATTGACCCTAAACCAAAACTGGTGAAACAACATGTATGATGCTTCAATGATGAAAAGCGGCGCGCCATAGGCAAGGATCTAGCTAGGTTACGTAAGGCTAACTTCATACAAGTAGTAGTCCACACCAAATGGGTGGCTAATCCTGTACTTATAACCAAGAAGGAGACCAAAGATTTAAGGACATGTTTCGATTATACCGGCTTAAACAAACCATGCTCAAAAGATCCGTTTGCTTTGCCTCGCATTGACCAAGTCATTGACTCGACGGCTGGCTCAGAACTTTTGTGTTTATTGGATGTATATTCTGGATACCACTAGATTAAGATGCGCAAGTCAGAATAATTGGCCACTTCATTCATCGCACCCTATGGCATGTACTTCTACGTCATGATTCCCTTTGGGCTGAAAAACGCAGGTGTTGCATACCAACGGATGATGCAGCATTGCCTCCACAACCAAATCGGTCGCAACGTACATGCTTACGTGGACAACATCATGGTGATGTTAAAGAAAAGAAACGATCGTATCGCTGACCTGCATGAAACCTTTAATAACCTCCAGAAGTACAACATGATGATCAAACCCTAAGAAGTGTGTCTTCGGAGTCCCAGCTGGCAAATTGTTGGGCTTCATTGTTTCGCATCGCAGATTTGAGGTCAACCTAGAGGAGATCAAGGCCATCCTCAACATCAAACGCCTGGCATTCTTGAAGGACATCCAACGGCTCATAGGTTGCATTGTAGTGGTAAGCCGGTTCATCAGTAGGATTGGAGAGAAGGTAATGCTGCTCTACAAGTTACTCAAAAAGGCGGACAAATTCGTATGGACAGACAAAGCAGATGCTACACTCCAAGAGTTGAAGAGAATACTCTCTTCCACACCAATCCTTTGCAGCGCCGGAGTCAGTGGAACCCATGTCAGTATACATGGAGGCAACAAACCAGGTTATTAACATCATCATCTTAGTGGAGCGGAAGGAACCAATGCACAAGCACAAAGTTTAGCGACTACTTTACTATGTAAGCAAGGTCTTGACAGAATCCAAGCAACATTACCTGCACCACCAAAAGCTAGCTTATGGAGTATTCATTGCTTCTCGGAAGCTAAGGCACTATTTCTAGGAGCATCCCATTACAGTAGTGATCAAAGCTCCACTGTCTGAAATCATCAACAACAGCGACGCAACAGGATGGGTGGCGAAGTGTGGCATTGAACTTTCCACCTTTGAAATCACCTAAAAGAGGCGCGACACTGTCAAATCTTAAGTATTGGCGGATTTCATCATAGATTGGATAGAAACTCTAGCTGACACTCCTATACCAGAGCCCGAGTCTTGGGTCATGCACTTTGATGGATCCAAGCTACTCAATGGCTCAAGGGCTGGTGTATTGTTTCAATCACCACTCCAGTACGTCCTACAAATCCACTTCAACGCTACCAATAACATGGTGGAATATGGAGCTCTTATTCACGGACTTTATGTAGCCAAATATTGGCATCAAGAGCATAGTTTGTTGTGGAGACTCCGAGTTGGTTGCCCAGTAGGTGGCTGGAACCTAAAACACGCGGAACCCTATGATGGAGGCATATTGAGACGAAGTAGACGAAATAGCCAAGTGCTTCGATGACTACGAAGTCAAGTACGTCAAAAGGAAGGACAATGAAGCGCATATCTGCTATCAAAGCATGGATCGGCGCGCAAACCAATTCCACCTGGCATTTTTCTGGAGCATCTCCAAACACCATCCATGAAGCGAGTAGACCCTGACATCCCGGTCAGAGTTGATTCATCTGTCAACGCAGTTGAAGTGATCCCTCCGGCTTGGATCAAACCATTCATGGATTACCTCAAAGATGGAACTTTGCCCGCCGACAAAGTCGAAGGCCATCATATAGTATGTAGAACAAAGGCATATACCACAATCAATGGCCATCTATACAAAAGAAGCACCACATGCATGTTCCTAAGGTGTATATCTCAGGAGCAAGAAATTGAGATCCTTAGGGAGATTCATCTCGGGGATTACGAGCATCATGTCGCTCCTTGATTGTTGGTCTCCAAAGCCTTTCAGCGAGGATTCTACTGGCTTACCGCCAAGGAGGACGCAGACAAGATGGTTGAGACATGTATTGGATGTTAGTTCTATGCAAGGTAGCCACATGTTCTAGCTGAAAAATTGCAGACCATACTAATTACTTGCCTGTTCGCAGTCTGGGGGCTTGACATGGTTGCAACCTTGAAGGCAACACCTTGTGGGTTTACGCATCTACTTATTGCAGTTGAAAAAATCACTAAATGGATTGAACCTAAACCCATTAGAAAGCTCAATGGGGAAACAACCCTTAAATTTGTCCGGGATCTGGTGCTGAGATTTGGTCTCCCACATAGCATCATCACCAACAATAGCAACAACTTATCACTCGGAGAAGTAGAGGCTTACTATCACAAGCAAGGTATCCTCCTTGACTTCGCATCTATGGCACATCCATAGTCTAACGGTCAAGTTGAAAGGGTCAATGGAATAATTCTGCAGGAAATAAAGCCACGCTTAGAGGCACCGTTGCATAGAGAAGCAGGAGCCTAGGCGGAGGAGTTATCATATGTCATGTGGAATTTACGAATAACTCCCAATAGATCTACCGGCTGCAACCCCTTCTTTATGGTTTATGGAGCAGAAGCAGTCCTAATATTCGACATCCTCCATGATGCACCAAGAGTCGCCGCCTATGACAAAGATGATGTTGCAGAATCCAGACGCCTATCTATGGACTTGCTCGAGGAAGAACACATTCCGGCAGCCCAAAGATCCGCCATGTACTAGAAGCATCTACGCAGCTACCATAGTCTCCGTGTTCGGCATTGCTCATTTAAAGAGGGAGATCTAGTGCTTCGCCTAAAGCAGCAAAAGTGACGCAAGCTATCCCCTCTGGAAGAACCGTTCGTCAGAAGCGACGTGACCCTGATGATGATTATCCGGAGACTGAACGGCCATGGAACATAGCACAACTACATCCCTTTTATACTTATCACATTTTATTTTATCTAATATGTACCTTTATATGATCAATGAAATAAAGCATTTGGTTCACTCATATTATTGAGTCTTTTACCTCCTTTAGTGCTCATTTTTGTATCATGTAAACCCTTTATGCACGCTTTGCATTTGCACTTGTAAAAATTCCACCTATGGGAGTTAGCTTAAGTTTTATAGTCTACACGTTTTCTGTTGTTTTTATGTGGACTCTGGAGTAGTGACTTTTTGGCAATTAAAGCCGACGATTTTGACCTTAGGTTCTTGATGATGATATTAAGCATAATCACCTAAGGGAATGGTTCTGTGCTGCGAGTATTCTTTCTCATGAAAGGTTAGGCATAAGAATCAGGATAATGGATAAGCCAACACCTGCTTAAAAAATATATACAAAATATACATGTAGGACATACTTAAGTTGGTAGTGGCTTGTAGCCAAGTTTTCCACCTTACTGCTTACTTTTTTCGCATACATATAAAAAATAAACGAGACGCATTTGATACATCATTGTTTATGGCTATGTTGTAGACTTTGCTAGCACATCATCAAGAGGAGAGCAAGCCTTGGTGATATTATCAAAGTCGGATGTCCCTAGAGAAGACTCAGACCCTTCTGGCGCTTCATCTAGTTTTTCGGCAGGCACGATGATGGCCGGCTTAACTAGCTTTGCAACCTTGTTGTCGTATCTGGCCAAAGAGTTCCACATAGAAGTGATACTGATATCACGGTCTTCCTCGTCAACTGCCGGCATGCCGGATTTTACCAGCTCTATGTTAGCGTCGTCGTAGTGCGCCTTGACCAAATACAATGCCATCCTGGCTCTTGTCCGGACAGAGGAGGCCTTCTAGCTCTTTATCTTCATGGGGGCTCGACAAAGAATTTCAGCATACTTGGCGGCATAATCTATCACCTTGATCGTGACATCCAGGGCTTGGCAATTTCTTTGGCCTGCATGATGGCGGTGTTGATAAAGTTCCTAGAAAGAATCATGAGTTGGTTAAACCAATGGGAGTTGTAGTTCCATTAGATTCAAAGGCCATGAGTATTAAAGCAACATATATAATCCGACTTACAGAAGTTGAGAAAGACGTACAAAAGTTACCAAAGATGCCAGCTTCAACTTGCTAGCAAGTCCCTGCCAAGATGTCGTGCTCCTTTTGAAGTTTCTTGAATGCTTCAAGGCTCTGGGAATTTTGTGATGCGACATCTTGGTTTTGAGCCTTGAGCATTTCAATCTCCTTCTAGAGACGCTCCATCTCGGTGTCTGTAGATTCTTGCATTGACTTTATTGTTTCCTCATGCGTAGCAATATCATCGGCTAGGTCCTTCTTTAAGATCTTGTTCTCATCGTGCAGCTGTTGTATGTGCTTAGACTGTTCAACAATATGCTTGGCTTTAGCAATAGCATCTGGAATAAAAAAAGCATTATGAGTATTCAGAATAACAAGTTCAAGCCAAGGATTAAGCGGATGTCGGAAGAGAACATATGCTTATTGTTTCTGATCTGTTCCTTTAGAAATTCTTTTTACCATTTTTGATATCCAACTCCGCCTACAACTTGGAAAACCTTTCATTGGCAGCTACCTTTCGAGCATGCTTGTTCTGCACAAGGGACATGCTTAGTTTCTCTAGAGCATCTAGTCGGAACTTTTGCAAGTTTCTACCTAGAAACTCGGGGGCTACAATATGGAAATTTTATCTAAGTATGCTTCTCTATGAGTATCTAGCTGACATATTTTATTCTACCTAGAAACTCGAGGGCTACACTATCAAGTTTTTCACTTAGTTACTCTTAGAGCACCTAGGGAACAAACCTACGGTTTTCTACCTAAGCGCTCGGGGGCTACAGTGGGATACATCTTAAGTGAAAAGCGAGGCATCAAAGACTTACGGTAGCAATGGTTTTTAGATTGTTTGCTGCTATGACATACGAGTCATGGAAGATCTTGGCATTGTTGCGAATGATATTAGCATGCCGGATTAGATCTTCTAAGCTTGGTGTCGGAGGAGTCAGAGATACTGCAGACGCACCACCCAAGGGGACGAACGAAGCTCTAGCCGGTCTTTGCGCTGTAATAGCTGTAGATGGCGTAGATGCTCCTGACTTGCTTGTGGTTGGCACTACACATGCTCCCGTCATCAGCTCTTTCCCTTTTATAGTGGCATCCTAAGCTAGAGCTTTAGCCACTTGTGATGATATGCTATACTGTGTCGCCAGGACCCTCGGGACAATATGCAAACCGGCGAAACCATCTTGGATTGGATTGATGTTTATCTACATGGCGGAGGTCCCAGGTGCAGTAGTGGATGAAGTCCTAGCAAATCCTGTAGCAGGCTTGGCGACAGGAGTGGGGGAGGAATGGCGGGGAAGGGCTTGGAAAGCATCTCAAGGATATTCTTTGAACCTCCAATTTCCTCGAAGGTGCGCTTCAAGCTGATGTTGGTCCTCTTCATGAGACATACAAAGTTAGAATTATAAGTACAGGAATGAGTAAGGAAAAGAAAAGGTCGGAGAAGAGAAATACTTACATAGCAGTAGGTGCCTTGGTTAGGGGTACGCCGACAGCTTTTCTCTTTTCTCCCTCCAAAGCAGCTGTGGGTTTCTTGGAGACTCCACTCTTCGAGTTTTTTTCTTACCTACGGCAACAACGTTAGAGGTGGAGCTCTTTCGCTTTTGTGTTGGCAGGACGGGATGATCCTTGGAGGTATCATCATCAGACAAGACTTGTACAACTTCCTGGGGTCATGGACCTGAGCGGCCATATCTTCTTTGGTCAGGCTCGCCAGCTGATAAGTGAAGCATGTTAGACGATTGACGCATCAAAGACAGATAATTTGGAGTATATGAAGCAATGTGGAAAATATAGGAAACATATTACCTCTGGGCATTCACCGTATTCAAACATATCAAAGGTGATAGCAAAGTCACACTTCTTATCTTTCACCTTGACGATGTCCTCTGGCCTAAGATTGATGGAGTCACTAGAGAAATTGTCTTCGGAGATCCGGATTGGATCTCTCATCTCTTTTGTGTACTGGTGCATTAGCTTGGCGCGGTGTTGTAGAGGCTGGATCCGCTCTTACAAACCAGCACATGGCCAGGTCCAAGCCGATTAGACCTCCGTATATGCGCCACTCTATCCGCCTTACAATGTGAGAGACTTCATTGTCACACGGGAGGATGGCTTTGGTCCTCCAGCTAGCGGATTCAGCAGCAACACCATCAACAAAGTTAGGGTATGAAGCTTGGTGGCTGGCCAGGGAGATAACCGGGCCATAGAAATGCGTCTTCTACCAGTTCATGCAGGACTCATGACCGATGATGTCGGGAAATTGCCGACACGGACAAATTTTGAAGCTTATGGTCCTGCAGTTGGCCAGCTCATCTTTAGTGATGCCGGATTCTCTCTTCACCGTGAAGAAATAGATGAATATATCTAACCTAGGCCTAATTCCTAGGTATCCTTCGCACAAAGCTACAAAGTTTCTAACTACAAGGATGCTATTGGGAGAGAGGTTATGGGGGAGAACCCGAAAGTGCTTAAGCACTTGTAGAAAGAAGTCGGAGACTGACAGGGATACGCCGCGTACCAGTTGGGCTTTGAGGTATACCTTTTTCCTGGCTTGGGCAGAAGGGGCGACCTCGCCGGCCGCCAGATTAATCCCTCCGCATACGGGAGGTAACTCTCGACGATGAGCTCATTCATATCAGCGGTAGTTTATTCTGAACCCCTCTACACTCCCTTGTGGGATTTTGCCTCCTCTTCGTCTTCCTCGACGGCATCGAATGCCTCTGATCTTTGGTCGCCACTAGTAGCACGTTCCACCACGACGGTGATCGGGATCTCTATCCCTTCCGTCGAGACCTCAACCTCCTTCGACGACTCCCTTTGAGCCTCGAGGTCCGTCGCTATTATGGGGTTGCTGTTGCTCGCCATTGAAGAAAGGAGAGGAGGTGGGGATATTGGTTTGGCTAGGTTTTTCCGCTCGGAGCTTGAAGAGTTGCTTTTCGCGAGGAGGAGGAGGAAGGAGCTGGGAGAATGCAGGGTATATGAATAAATCCTACCGCAGTAACTTATATAGACCCGGTGCCAAGATTCGTGCGCAAAGAGATCTAACGGGTTAAACATGGGCATCGTGTGTGCGAACGTGCGCGGTAATTTTGCCACGCCCCATAATTGCCGCTGAACATTTTGGATTTCTCGCGTGGGAATATTGCTATGATTAGCCACTAGCTATATGTGATTTTCTAGGTAGCGTAGGCTGTAGCCTACGTCAGTTTCCTGACAGATGCAATGGAAACGTCATGTCTGAAGATTCTAGGTCTAGCCGGATTATATCCGACTGGAGGAAGAAGGGTCAAGACTCGACGATTCTTCGGCTTACATATTGAAGACACAGATGTTTTCAAGGTTCTTTGGGAGGACTTCGAGATTTTTTTGACGAATTGTCAGCATCATCTAGACAGAGCATTCAAAGATTAAGAAGCAGGACGGTCCAATATCTCAAAGTTCTCCGGGGCTACTGTTGGAGATATGCTTTATAGGTATCACCATAGCATATCTCTAATTCGGCTAACCCGGGTGGCTCATGTTGGTAGCAAGGACTATGGCCTGCTGGGCGGCCCAGTTAGGTGGATCAAGAAGGGAGATTCATGACGCAGGAACGAATGCTATGGTATCGATATAGACGAACTCGGAGCCTTGGAGTATAAGATACGAAGACTATTTGATATTAGAACTCTGTAACCTGTCTTGTATGAACTCTTCTTGTAACCCTAGGTTCTGGCGCCTTTATAAGCCGGACCTATGGGAGCCTTTAGGGCACCACAAGTTTTAGACAACACAAGTTCTTAGATCACCAACCTCACACGATGAACCAATCACTTTAACTCGGCATATTGCCATTATAGTGATTTATAGCAGGAGTAGGATTCCGCCACCGTCATGAGATCTGAACCTGGATGATATGTGTTACCTCGTACCCGTTAACTCGCCGCATTCTCTCACCTTTCTAAACACGCTCTGTGAGGATCCCTCCAGGGCGTACTCGTCGGCAATACCATGACATAAATATCCAGTGATACCGCACACTTTGTGATACCATGGGACCACTATTTATAATTCAAATTTGGAAGTAAAAAATCCCAAATAAATGTGTGCATGTTCACAAGATGTGAGTCTACAATACCCTAGCATTTGCAGAACCAAATTCTAAATACACGTATAGAAACAAAAAAGATATATCAAACATGAATAGTGTAAAAAAATAAAAACACAAAATAACACTATTCACATATAAATTTGTCTGTTTTGTTTTTATTTGTGTGGTTTCTATTTGCGTGTTTAGAATTTGGTTCTGGAAAAATTTGAGAACATAAACGCACATCTTGTGGACACCCACTAATTCGTTTTGAATTTTTCCGGCACTTGAAAATTTGGGTTTAGAAAAATGGTACCGTGGTATCAGTGAGCTGTGGTATTACTGAATATTTTCCCGTGCTCTTTTTACAATCAATACTACATATATTTATAGCAACAAATAGTATATGGTAGAGATACATAAATTATCTTCAACGACTACAAAATAAAGTCTAAAAGAAAACGAGTAATTCTCGAAAGTTTTCAAAGTCTTTTTCTTCCATGACACAATCTTGCATTTGTCTGAAGGCACCCCAATAAACATCATATAGATGTCAAACCATAGACCTATAAATACTAATACGAGTTGTCCCATAGTATTAATTTGAGCCGCAATGCCAAAGTTACGTGCACGCACGCAACCATTAAAGTAATCAGACAACATCAGCAAGAGCACCACCACCAATATTCCAGGAAAAAGAAACCGAACAACCAGATCGATTTCACAGGAAAATCAAGAGTTCGAATCTCGATTGTCGAGGACATAGCAGCCGAGACGAATATTGCGAGGATAATTCTCCTCACGACAACCATGAGAAAAAAATCCAAGATCGATCTAGCGAAGCAAGATTTGAAAGACCGTACCTATAGAACTACAATCTTACAACACCACCATTGACGCCGGAAAAATCTCGTCATCGAACGAAGGGCAGAAGATTGCTTCTTGCGAACGATGACATGTTTATTGGTGCTAATTGGGGAGCTCCTATGCTAGCTTAAGAGCAAGTACAATAAGTCCTAGTCAGCTGGCTATAAGGATTGAAATATTATTTCCTTGCCTAGTTGAAAGAGAGAGAATAGGAGAGAGAAGAAGAGTGAACTCTCATGCAAGAGTCAGCTCTAGCACGTGTTTCTAGACACTTTGAGAGAGTGGAAGGTGACCATGTAATGCTAAAATAGTATATTTTTATAGCTTACTATTGTACATGCTAGCTCTAAGTTGACTACAGATGACATGACACTTGGCTTATAGCCAGCAGCTAGCTATACTATTGTCCTTTCTCTTACGATCTCGATTGGAGTCTCCGCATAACCTGTGCACCATTGGGCCCGGCCCATGTTTCGGCTTCCGGGAAAGTTGACTATTTCTATTTTCATTCGCTAATCGTTTTTCATACCACATGCACTTCCTTTTTTCCCTCGCCATTTCTACCGGTGTTTCCGGGTTTGTCGATGTAGAAAACACATGAGCTGAAAAATAAAAAGTTATTGCTTGCTAAAAAAAATCAATAATAAGTATTTGTAAAATTTGAACATCTTTTAAAATCAACCATTTTCCAAACTCTCAACATTTTTAATAGGAAACATTTGCTACGAGACACCGTTATTTTCTGTCATTTGCTGAAACACATTGAACAATTGTATCTTTGCTAGTTACCATTATAATTTTGTGGCACATTTTCCAGAACATACCACGCAGCCAAAAAAAGAAAGTTTTGGTAGTGGCGGATCTAGGATTTTAGCATAGGGTATGCCGAACCAAAATTATAACATGCACTTGGTATTCTTTTTTTGACAATTTATCCACTCCAACTTTTGAGTGTGCCCCTGCCATATTTCAACCAGATAAGTCGTCTTTTTCTGTTTTTCATGGTTTTTTGCTCGATTCGCCCGGTTTACTGTTGTTCTTGGCAGGTTTTAAAAAATTTAGGGGTCAAATGCATATTGAAAGGTTGGATTTAGTGGCGCTTTGGTTGGGTTTATTTTTGGTTTTTAATTTTTGGTTTTTTATAAACTTAAATTTTGGATTTGTTGCATGATGATATAAGTCAAAAGATGAAATCAAAAGCACCCATATGATACAAATAAGTCTAACCAAACAACCCTTAGTTGGAAGCATGTCCATGACTCTACTTTATGAAAATATTTTGTAATACTCCAATCCTAATTAATATTCTCAGATTTGTCTAGATTTAAATATATCTAGTACAGAAACATGACTAGATACAACCGAATCTAGATAAATTTGAGAATATTAATTAGGATTAGAGGAAGTTACTATACTATAACCGATCATCTATGGAAAGAAAGGATTTCATAGAAAATCTGCTTTTTCTATTTTTTTTATCCCGATGGGTTAATAGTCGGTTAAATTAATCAGCTAGGTAATTAATTAGCCCAATTACTTAAGCTGTACATGGATACATATGTATACTTCGCAGTAGCCCATGTCCTGGTACGCTACGTTTATGGGCTGTGAGGAGTTATCTGTATAGGGGGATTAATCAGTAAGTATGGGACAGATCAATAGCAAGATCGAAGTGCCGGCTCAAAGCAAGGAAGCTGGACATGCGGGGTATGCCGTGGCCCTCCGGCATACCCCCTAAATTCACCACTGTTTTTGCCTGGGTGAACATATTATGGCCAGGTTTAATAAAAATATGCTAAACTTTTCTTTTAAGCCGTGCAGTGTGTTTTAGCAAATGTCCCATAAAATTATAATAGTACCTAGCAAAGATACGATTGAACAGTATATTCAACAAACGTCAATAACGGTATCGCAAATTTTCCCATTTTAATATCTGAACATTTTTTAAATCTGAACAATTTTAAAATCTAAACATTTTTTTAGTCTGAACATTTTAAAAAATCGAACACTTTCCAAAATATAAACATTTTTTAAACGTAAATATTTTCAAATGTCGAAAAATCATGAAAATACGAAAAAAATGAGCGGGAAAGAAAACCGGGGAAAACTAGAAGAACCACGTAGAAAATCAACCCAAATCCTATATAGATTGGCTGCCTGTCACGTACGACGGAAAAAAATGAAGACGCGGTAACTGGGCCGGCCCAGCATAGGGATCGACATACGCGGAGCCCAGATAGCTTCCGCATTAAGCGGAGAATAGGAATTCCCTGCTAATGCTTCAATTTTCTGGACCACCGGCCAAGCCCAATTAGGTTGTTTATATGTTCCGCTTCTCTTTTTCGTTTTTTTCCTTTCTTGTTTTTCTTTTCTATATCCTTTTTTGTTTTTCCTTTACTTTACCTTTTCAATTTATTTTAGAAAGTTCAGATTCATTTTCTTAAATTTTGAAAACAAAATTGTTCAAATTTGATTTTGTTCAAATTTTGAATGTGTTTAGATATGAAATTTGTTCATATTTTAATTTTGTTTATATTTTAATTATTTTCCAACCTAAAATTTGTTCATTTTTATTGAATTGATTCAAATTTCGAGTTTGTTTGGTGTTCGTATTCAAAATTGTTCGGTGTTCAAAAAATTGTGCATGATTTAAATCTGAAAAACATAGCATGAAAAAAAGGAAAGAAAAGCGAAAAAAAATACGCAATGGGCTGCGACCCAACCTACCTCTCCAGTTAAGCGGGGTGTGTCGCGTGAGTGTGTGTAGCGCAGGAGCTCCCTGGAATGTCTTGTAGGTCGCTAAGAGCAACACCAGTCGCTCGAGCCGCCTAAAGGGGTACTTCATGGGCTGCTTCGTATGAGGCCTGGTAAAATCTGCTAGGCGGAACAAATTCAAACAGTCTAAAATTTGAACAATTTAAAATGTAAAAAAGTTAGAAATCTGAACTAATTTTAAATTTAAATAAATTTCAAATCTGAACAAATTCGAAATCTAAACAAAATTCAAATTTGAACAAATTCAAATTTGAACAAATTCAAATTTTGAACAAATTTTAAATCTGAACAAATTCAAAATGTGAACATTTTTAAAACTAATTTTTTAATCTGAAACTTTAAAAATGAAAAAGTAAATAAAATAAAAAGGAATTAGAAATGAAATATATAAAAAAGCTAAACAGAGCCGACCGTAATGAAATGGGTCCATTGCCCGAATTTCGGTCGCGGGGTACGCGGCGCAAACTACTTCGGTCGCGACGAGCGGCTGATTTCTCCTAAATTGCTCCTTGCGACGTCTAGGAGTGCCGCCTGCAGGGGCATCTTTAGGTCTCATTTTGTATACATATTTTTTGGGGGATGGGCGAGTTTATCCCGACCCAACCGTCAGCCACACAAATCTTTGATCGTTTGTTTTGGAGGCCGGTTTTCGACAGGTGCCCCAGGAACCTGGGCAAACCCACATCTTTACCTAGATTGGTTGAACAACTATATAAGAAAACATGGTAGATTCATAAAATGTTAGCATTCATTATTCAAAAATCATGAACAATTTAGAAAATAAACTTTTTAAAACCAACTTTCAAAATTCATGAACCAAATTTCAATCTTAATGAAATTTAAATAAACATGATTTTTTTTTCAAAAATCATGAACCAAATTTTAAAATTCATGAACCAATTTTAAAATCATGAACCAATGTGATGAACCAATTTGAAGAAAATCAGTTATCTATCGCTTAACATGAATTAGCTTATTAAATAAAGTAAACTTTTGTGTAAATAATCAAACATAGTCTGCCCAAATAGTTATGCAATTATGAGAAAGAGATTGTACCAAGCAAGGGCTTTATCTTCCAAAAACCAACGAAATAATTTGAGACGAACAAATTCTCTAGATAGTCCCTTTGATCCGAAGGTCTCACAAAGAGCATCGACCATATTCAAATGGTCTCTTGGATCTTTATCTTCTTGCCCTCTAAAGGTGTTATCCTACAATATAATAATAATATCGATATTGTTGGGGGATACCCGGGTAGGGTCACGCCGGGGTATAAAGGCTGAGTTAGCCGAGGTTCGGCAAGGCTAAAGCGGATGTTGGCCGGGTCACCTCAAGGCAGGCCGAATCACGGGGTAACCCGGACCAGGGGGCATCCACCTAACTAGGTCTCAACCGACTTAAGCCGTAAGTCGGAATGGCGTATTTAACTTGTATGCAAGAACGGGTGTGGCCGGATCCACTATGATCCGGGTCATATCTAGCTTTTAGGAGAAGGAAGGAATCTCGCTGGTCAAAAGAAGCCCCGGTACACACTGCATGAGCGAAGCAAAAGAGAGCAGGACCACCGAGGCGTGGCCGACAGAGGTGACGACGCCCGTGTCGGCTGACGCAGGCGCCGCAGAGGCTCACGTAGCCTCTGCGTGGGTGACGTGGAGGAAAAGTACCCCGGTCGGTTTGCTATTTTGCGAGGAAGCATATTCCCTGGAATATGCCTCCACGTATGCCCTAAGTGGGGACCTAGCCACTCCTATATAAGGAGGGCTAGGGCCTCTATAGAAGGGGTTCCTCTATTCTATAAGGTTCTAGGTTCTAAGGGTCTTGTACGGGTTAACTGTGGGTGAGAGTAAGAGAGCTCCTTCTTCCTCCTCTCGCCAATACAGCTCTAGGAGTACTTGTAATCTGTGAACTGAATCGAATACAAAGCTTCTGTGTGGGGAATCATCTCACTATCTCTCCCTGGATTCCCCTAGTGCTATTAGTCCCCACCTTTAGCCTATCCATGGCATCTGCCGTGACACCACCACGACAGTTGGCGCCCACCGTGGGGAGAGCGGCGCTAGCAGGGGTGAAGATCCGGACGGGAAACCTCATCGGCACCGGCGAACGCATCGTCTCCGGGCTTGTTCAGCGCTTTGGAGCACCGGACTTCGTCAGCGACAACGCTGGCTGCTTCGGCACGCGCCCACTTCCGCGCAACCCGGGACCATGCTGAGGTGATGATGACTGCGCCAGATGCAGGCGCAAGCAAGGATCCGGCACCAGATCCGGAGGTAACACCTAAGGCACCGAGGAAAGGTAGAGGACCTCCACTAGAGAGGCCTGAGAATATACTGAGAGAAGCTATGGATAGCTTGGCAAACCCGGTAGCAGCAGTGGTAGATCCGGCTCAGGCACAGGCCGAGCTAGAGAAAACTAGGCAGAAAATTCTAGAGGGAGCAAAAAAGATTGCTGCGGCTCAGCAGTCGTTGAACATGACGCTGCGTGAGTATGCAAATGCAAATAAAGTAGATGCTGTAAAAGTAAAGGGGAGAAATCTCATGAGTGAAATGAACAAAGAAGGTGATACTCGGATTGAGGAGTCAGAAACTGTTTGTCTGTGGGGCTGCCGAAGTACAGTACCCCAGCGAAAAACCTCAGAGCAGCGGATGCAGCTGCATCCGAGCTAGAGGGTCTGACGGGTGAAGCACGTCAGAGACAGCAAGATCGGGTCAATGAGTTGGTTCGGATCGCGAACAGGCAAAATGAGGAACTGCTCAGGGAAAACCCGTAGAGAGCTAGGGCCTCCAAGATCGTTCATTCGGCGGTGGGTAACCCGGAGAAATCCGCTGGAGCCGCATCATCTCCTCATGGTGGTCCAAGGAGAGAGGAGGTAGTAACCTCGGCCAGGAGAAACAAGCAGATTGTTCCGTATGACCCGACGAGGGCAGGAAAAGCAAAAGAGGTACAAAGAAACGACGATCGACGGAGTGTAAGCCGAGGTGAAGCTGGCCGAGGTAACCGTGACCAAGGCAATGCCGGTCAAGGAAACACTGTTAATGGCAATGCCGGACAGCGCAACTCTGCAGGACAACCGCAGCAACGGAATATACCAAGGCAAGAGCAAAGTGCCGGCCGAGGTATGCAACAGAGAGATGCGCCACGAGAGCGAGACCGGTATAACGATGGAGATTCAGAAATGGTGAATGCAGGATACCCAAGGCCGGACTATCATGTGATAGGGTCGAGATTGGGAAGCAGGGATTTGATGCCGGATGATGCCAGGTTGAAACTGGATCGACTGTATAGGTCGGAGTAGATTGAAAGTCAAGGTCCTCCGGGTCCTGCGTGTTTTGGACCCCGGATCATGAAAGATCCACCGGTACCTAACTTCCAGTTACCCAGAGGCACGAAGACGTATGACGGCAGCACTAAGCCGGAGGATTGGTTGATAAATTATGCTACGGCTGTGAAAATTGCCACAGGTAACTTGCGATGGGCTATGAGATACGTACCCCAGATGTTGGAGGGGCCAGCAAGGGTATGGTTGAACAATTTGCCGCCCGGAAGTATTAACTGCTGGATCGATTTTGAGGAAATGTTCATCAGCAATTTCTCGAGTACGTATCAGAGGCCAAATATGCCACAGACCCTAGCTACGTGCAAGCAAAGACCGAATGAGACGGACCGGGAGTTTTTGACCCGGTGGTGTACCGTGGGAAACTCGTGTGAGGGTGTGATAGAGTCACATGCCATAGCATGGTTTGCGCAAGGATGCATATATGCAAGCGAGTTGTGGCAAAAGTTGCAAAGGAAAATGCCAACTACGTTGGCAGAGATAATCCGGATTGCTGATTCGTATGCTTTGGGCGATCCGACTCAACCTAGGCTCGTGTCCAACGAGTGGAATGAGGAGTACTACCAGAGAGATGGAGCCGGATCATCCCGGAGGAACGATTACAGAGGTAAAAGGAGAGATGATGGACCGGATCACCGGTACAGTTTGCAACAAGTTGCATATGTGAATCAAGATCAGCCAGGAACAGGGAGCAATCAACGTCAGAAAACTAGAGGGCAACAATAAACACCAAGGAATGATGGCAAGAAAACTTGGACGCCAGAACAGAAGAAACAGTGGCAAGAAAAGAAGGACCGTCCAAGATATACTTACGAGTCAATGTTGGATCAGCCGTGTAAGTTTCACACGCCAAATCCGAGTAACCCAGCGGGTCATACAACGAGGCAATGTGAGTGGATGCGTAAGATAGAACAAGGTGGTTCGGGGAATGCTCAGGCACCCCGGAATGATCAACCTCGGCAGGAGTTACCCCGGCAGCAATTGCTCTCCGGAGCAAACACGCAACAACTAATGTTGCCTCCCCCTCCGCCGAGGTATGATAACCATGAGAGAAGGGATGCAGTGCATCAAGTAGAAAACCAGCATCAGCCGGATCAGAGATACCCCGGAAATGAGGGGAGAAATGAGTACAGGGAGCATCATCAGAGTTACTGTGTGTTTACCACCGAGGAAACAGATAGGAAGAGCTTGCAGCGCCGACATATGGAGGTCAATGCGGTAATGCCAGCAGTGACGAGGTATATGCCTTGGTCGGACCAAGAAATTACTTGGAACATCAAAGATCATCCCAAGCTTATGCCGAGTCCTGGTTTGTATGCATTGGTGCTGGACCCAACATTCATTGGGCCTAACATCAATGTGAGGTTCTCCAAGGTACTGATTGACAATAGCAGTACAATTAACATCATGTATGCGGATACAATGCACAAGTTGGGTATCTCAGAGAACATGCTCCAGGATACAAGGACAACTTTCCATGGTATTGTACCAGGCATTTCTTGTGATCCCATAGGCAAAGTCTGGGTTGACGTGTTATTCGGTACGAGAGATAATTGCTGAGCTAAGAATCTGGAGTTTGAAGTGGTGAACTTGGAAAGTGCGTATCACGCATTACTCGGAAGACCAGCATTGAACAAGTTCATGGAAAGCTGCCACATCAGTTATTTGAAGATGAAGTTGCCCGTGCCAAATGGAGTGATTACCATTGCTGGAGATTTCCGACGTTCCATTGAGTGTGCCTCAGCCGGGTCTAACCTAGCCGAGTCACTCGTGATTGCGCAAGAGAAAAGAAAAATCCAAGAGGTGGCGGCATTAGCTCAGTCCGCGCAGCAGTATATGCCGGTGTTGAGTAACCCGCATGGTAACGTTTCATTCCAAGCCGCAAAAGATACTAAGAAAGTGCCTGTTGATGATATGTTCCCAGAGCGCACCGTAACAATTGGTGTCGGGTTGAATGATAAATAGGAAAGTGAGCTCGTCAACTTCCTCCGTGAGAATCGGGACATTTTTGCTTGGTCTACACAGGACTTGCAAGGTGTTCCGAGGGAGTTGGCCGAGCACTCTTTGAACGTGAGACCCGGAGCATGGCCGGTGAAGCAACCTCTCCGCCGATTCGCCGAGGATAGGAGAAAAGTCATTGGAGATGAGATAACTCGCTTACTAGCAACATGATTTATCATGGAAGTGCTCTATCCGGATTGGCTCTCTAATCCGGTGCTGGTGGAGAAGAAGAAGGATGACCCAAACGTGACAGTGGTTTGGCGTATGTGTATCGATTACACGAACCTGAACAAGGCGTGTCCAAAAGATCCATTTCCACTGCCGAGGATAGATCAGGTCATAGACTTAACCACGGGATGTGAACTTTTGTCATTCATTGACGCATATTCTGGTTTCCACCAGATACCTCTGAATCCGGATGATCAAATAAAGACCGCATTTATCACCCCGTATGGGGCTTATTGCTATCGCACCATGCCGTTTGGTTTACGTAATGCAGGTGCAACGTACCAAAGATGTATGCAAAAATGTTTGCACGACCAAATAGGTCAAAATGTACAAGTGTATGTGGATGATGTGGTTATCAAGACCAAGGAAAGCAAAACGCTCCTTGACGACATCAGGCAGACATTCGCGAACTTAAGAAGGTTCCGGATGAAGCTTAATCCGGAAAAATGTACCTTCGGTGTCCCGGCTGGAAAATTACTCGGATTTCTCGTCTCCAGCCGAGGTATCGAAGTTAATCCAACTAAGATCCAGGCCATTGAACGAATGGAGCTGCCGAAGTGTCTTAACTATGTCCATAAGTTCACTGGTTTCCTGGCATCATTAAGTTGGTTTGTATGTCGGTTGGGAGAAAAGGCATTGCCTCTCTACCAACTCATGAAAAAGTCGGATAAGTTCGTTTGGACGCCACAAGCCGATGAAGCCTTTGCCCACTTAAGGAAGATGTTAGCCACTGCACCAGTGTTAGCCTCTCCACTATCAAAGGAGCCAATGTTGCTCTACATAGCCGCAACCAACCGAGTTGTAAGTGCAGTGATTGTGGTAGAGCGCGACGAAGAGGGTAAGTCGATGCAGAGGCCAGTGTATTACTTGAGCGAGGTATTATCTGCCTCAAAGCAGAACTACCGACACTTTCAAAAGGTGGCATATGGTGTCTATATGGCAACTAAGAAGTTAAAGAATTACTTTGAGGAGCACCCCATCAAAGTAATATGTGAAGCTCCCATATCCAAGATAATGGGTAACAAGGATGCAAGTGGTCGAATCGCAAAATGGGCAATCGAACTAGCTCCTTATGCGCCACAATATGACAGAAGAGAAGCAATCAAGTCTCAGGGTGTGGCGGACTTTTTTGTGGACTGGGCCGAGGTACAATACGAACCACCGCCACCAGATCCGAACTACTGGAGGATGCATTTTGATGGGTCAAAAACAAAAACCGGGATAGGCGCCGGAGTTGTGCTTACCTCGCCAAAGAAGGACCAGCTGAAATATGTGCTGCAAATCCATTTCGCGGCATCGAACAATGTCGCTGAGTATGAAGCACTTGTGCATGGGCTCAAAGTGGCAAAATAGATTAGGATACGTCGGATACTATGCTTTGGCGACTCGGATTTGGTAATACAGCAAGTGTCGAGGTTGTGGGACGCCCTGGATCCAAACATGGCTCTGTACAGATTTCATGTGCAGAAGATATTTGGTTACTTTGAGGGGTGTGAATTTCACCATGTACCCCGGGTGGAAAATGAGGCTGCCGACATGCTGTCGAAGCTCGGATCAACCCGACAAGCAATTCCACCGGGTGTAGCATTGGAACACCTCAGAAAACCATCTATCAGGCCGTCCCCAGGAACCGACTCAATCTATGTCCCGGAAAATACAGAATCTAGAGCTGAGCCCATGGACATTGACATGGGAGGTGGTGCACGAAACCCGAGGACTGCATCAACAAACCCAGGGACTGCCTCAGCAAACCCGGGGACTGCCTTGCAGGACCTAGGGACTGCTCAGCGTGATCCGGTTGAAGTTATGCCGGTGGATCAGATGGAAATTGATGAGGATGTGTTCCCTGTGCGAGCAGTACCAGCTTGGGCACTGCCTATATTTCAATTCCTTAAAGATGGAACGTTACCCACTGAGGAGGTGTTATCTAGGCAAACTCAGAGGAGAGCAAAGGCATACACAATTATCAATTCCGAGCTATACAAATGGAGTGTGACCAATGTCCTCCAGCGATGCGTTGACCCGGAAGAAGGGCTTGACATCCTCCGAGATATACATCAAGGGGAGTGCGGGCATCATGCCTCGTCCCGAGCCTTGGTGGCAAAAGCGTTCCGGCACGGATTCTACTGGCCAAGTGCCTTAGAACAAGCAGAAGATCTGGTGAGAAAATGCAATGGTTGTCAGAGATATGCTACCAAGACACATATGCCAATGTCAGAACTCAAGACCATAACAATTACATGGCCATTTTCCGTATGGTGCTTGGATATGGTTGGCCCATTTAAACCATCAAGGGGAAATATGACTCACATCTTGGTCATGGTGGACAAGTTTACAAAATGGATTGAAGTGAAGCCTATAAGAAAATGTGATGGAGCTACGGCCGTAACATTTCTCAAAGACATTATCTTGAGATACGGTTATCCTCACAGTATCATAACTGATAATGGCACAAATTTTGCTAAAGGAGCATTTGCGCGATTCTACCGGGATAAGAAGATCCGGTTGGACTTTGCCTCGGTAGCCCACCCCGCATCGAACGGATAGGTGAAAAGATCCAACGGATTAGTGTTATCCGGGATAAAACCCCGACTCATTGAGCCGCTGCAAAGATCAGCGGGGTGCTAGATAGAAGAACTACCAACGGTACTGTGGAGTTTAAGAACAACTCCGAATCGATCAACAAGCTATACGCTGTTTTTTCTGGTATATGGGGCAGAAGCTGTATTACCAGCCGACATAGCGCATGATTCTCCTAGGGTCATCCAATACACAGAAACCGAAGTGCAAGAAGCCCGACAAAATGATGTTGATCTGCTGGAAGAAGCGAGAGAATTGGCATTGTCCAGATCCGCCATATATCAGCAAAATCTCCGACGCTATCATAGCCGGAAAGTAGGCCCCCGAGTCTTTCAGGAAGGCGATCTGGTGCTCCGGTTGGTACAACGTACTGTTGGCATGCATAAATTATCCCCCCCCCATGGAAAGGGCCATTCATTGTGAGCAAAGCATTGCACAATGATTCTTATTATCTTATCGATGCAAAGCCACAGGAAAAGAACAAGGCGGACAGGTCCGGCGAGGAATCTAAGCGTCCATGGAACGTAGCCCTACTTCGTCCTTTCTACACTTAGCAGAAAAGTGTATGTATCCGAGTCTTCTCATATGTCGGTATGTATGCCGGCAATGAGCTTATCAATGAAATGTTGGCACCTCGGGCAGTAACTCAGGGACTGCCTTAATAATAATTGTTGTCTTTTATTATTTATACGTCGGCTGGAGTAAGTTGTTCTACTTAACTCGGATTAGTAATGTGTGAGCACCAAAAACCCAACTCTTCGACTTGCTGCTGTCCAACAAGAATTGGCTTCATGGCAAGCAAGAGAACAAGTTTGGAATTGCGTAGCACATGAAAAAAGACCAAGGAAAAGAACTTAGTCGAACCGACGTTTGTTTTTCGGACTAACCTTGTATTTACTTTCAAATTATTATGCTAAATTATTTTGAGCTAAGCCTAAAAGTTTCTAAGTATTGTTAAAACAATTTTTGAAGCTCGGATTCATCAGTCGTAAAACCGAATCAAGGTATACACAAACCGAGCTAGAAGATTGGACGAACAAGAAAATGAAACTCGGGGACTACGCCCAAGTTAATCTGGCATACAAACTTAGTAGCAAATATCACATAAGTACGGGATACAATTCCACCCGGCATACCGGGGATCTGATAAGTTTTCAAGTTTTTTTACTTAAGGAGCAGCAGGAGGAGGAAGTTCGGTGTCATCTTCGCCTTCTTCGATATCCGAGGCATCATCCTATCCATCCTCGTCCGAACCATCTTCAACATTCTTGACCTCTTCGTCGCCAGCGGCTTCCAGGAAGCTTGGACCCTCAGTCCATTCGTGAATGGGAGCATATTCAATGAGGCTATGGGCGCAAGCCTGGTGCCGAGCTACCCATTCCGGGTCATTGGTCCACTTGGATCCGGTGCGCAGGCGCGTCAGGAGGCTGAGATCGATCTTTTCATACCACGTGAGTATGTGGTGAAGAACGGTCTCAGCTGCAGCACGTCCAGCAGACTCCCTACAAAGGTCGAGCTGGGTCTTGATCTCCGTTAGCTTTTCAGCAAGGATTGCGATTCTCTCCGGAGTGTCCTCACCAGGCCAGAACGTGTTGAAGACCCAGACTGAAACATCGAGGAGATCTTTGTCGTAGTTCTTGATGATTTCCACGCGAGATGATAGGCTGACCAACAAGTCCTCCATGTCATAGGGAATGTCCTCACCATCAGGAGCGACGGGAGTACCCCTCTCTCGGTGGAAATTGGCAACAGCGGCGCTTGCAATGGGAGTACCCTCTGGAAATTTGCCTAAAAACGGGACAAGAGAAGCAAGTAATGAAAAGACATGTGAGATAACCCGGAGAAATATGCCGGATAAGGAAAAGGAACTTACGTAAAATGTAGCTGTGGATCCGGGTCAGTTCATTAATGCAATTGTCGCGTCTTTGGCGGAGCTGCACCAGTTTAGCGTTCGCTGACTCGAGTTTGACGTCGGCCTCCTGGAGAAGTTCGCGGTCCTTAGCAATTTGGAGATTGAGGCGCTCGCGCTCTTCGGTGTAGTCCTGGCTAGCCTTTTCAAGCTTGGTTTGGTGTCGCGCCTTCATCTTCTTCATTTCTTCCTTTAACTTGGCAATCTCGTCGTTCTTGGTTCGGAGGAGGGCAAGCTCGTCGTCTTTCTTTTTGAGCTCGGCCTGATGCTGCCCTGCTTGTTCGAGAAAATGCAGCATCATGTCAGGCATGAGCACACTATCTTCAAGAGATGCTGAAATAGCGTGTTGAACCGGCAGTGCCGAGGTATGAATGTTTGCCGAGCCAAGAAGAAAAGGAGATGGAAAGCAAAGCAGGGTCGGACAAAAGTAGCTTACCCTTAATCTGATCCAGATTCTTCCTCATGAGCTTATTCTCAGCCTCCACCTCAGCTGTGAAAACCGAATGACGGATTAGTTCTGCAGAAAAAGATGAAGGAAAACAGAACAATGTGAAGAAGGGAACTTACCCCTTTTCTCATGCTCAGCGAGATGTGCATTGTGCTTTGCGAGCAGCATCTTGTGGGTATCCAGGAGACGCTGGAACTCAGCACTCTGGCGGTTGGTGGTCACCTAAAAAGAGTACACAAATTTGGCTTAAGCCTTGTGCATATTCGAAGTGTACAAGATCCGGGCCAAGTGGAACTTAACCCGGCTCTAGGTGTGTGCATATTCAAAGTGTACAAGATCCGGGCCAAGTGGAACTTAACCCAGCTCTAGGTGTGTGCATATTCGAAGTGTACAAGATCCGGGCCAAGTGGAACTTAACCCGGCTCTAGGTGTGTGCATATTCAAAGTGTACAAGATCCGGGCCAAGTGGAACTTAACCCGGCTCTAGGTGTGTGCATATTCGAAGTGTACAAGATCCGGGCCAAGTGGAACTTAACCCGGCTCTAGGTGTGTGCATATTCGAAGTGTGCAAGATCTGGGCCAAGTGAAACTTAACCCGGCTCTAGGTGTGTGCATATTCGAAGTGTACAAGATCCGGGCCAAGTGGAACTTAACCCGGCTCTAGGTCTGTGCGTATTTGAAGTGTACAAGATCCAGGCCAAGTGAAACTTAACCCAGCTCTAGGTGTGTGCATATTCGAAGTGTGCAAGATCCAGGCCAAGTGGAACTTAACCCGGCTCTAGGTGTGTGCATATTCGAAGTGTACAAGATCCGGGCCAAGTGGAACTTAACCCAGCTCTAGGTGTGTGCATATTCGAAGTGTACAAGATCCGGGCCAAGTGGAACTTAATCCGGCTCTAGGTGTGTGCATATTCGAAGTGTACAAGATCCGGGCCAAGTGGAACTTAACCCGGCTCTAGGTGTGTGCATATTTGAAGTTGTAAGGGAGCTACGTTAGTTTTCTAAGGAGCATCCGGCCGAGTAACAAGTTACTCCCCCGGAGGCTCGGGGACTAATGGTTATATCGCTAGTGCATGCTAAGGAAAAGGTGAAGTAACGTACCTCCATCATCCGGCCCGCGAGGTTAATCGCCTTAGCAGCTGTGTTCATCTGAGCAGCGAACTCGGCGGGACCGAACTTCTCCGGGAGATCGTCGTTATAGACGAACTCCGCCTTGTTCCAGTTGTTCATAAACTCGATCAAGGTCGGAGGATATCGCTCACCGCTGAGCATGTGGGGCGCCACCAAGCCCTTCGCATGTGCCTCTCTCCTCTCAACCTGAGCAAGGGCCGGACTGGTGTGCAGAACAAGTTGATGCGCACTAGTTGGCTCGGCAGGGGCGTCCTTCGGTGCTGGAGCTTTCTGGGCAAGCATGGACGCGAGGGTGCGTTGTCCAGACCCGGTGCATGCTGCCTTGGTGATGTTAGGGGTTTTCTTGCCTTTGGCTTCCTGAGAGGAGGAAGTGGTTGCGGCAGATTTCCCCTTAGGAGCTGCCTGGGTACTTCCTCGCCGAGACTGAGAAGACTCGGACGAGGCGGAGGAGCTTGGCGCTGGTGCCCTTGTTGCTGGAGCTGGTGCTGCTGCTGAAGTCCTTGCTGCCGGAGTTGGTGCTGGTGCTGGAATTGGTGCTGGTGCTGGTGCTGGTGCGGAGGTAGTCTCGGTAGTTGCTGGTTGCGGCGGAGCCGAAGTGGTGGATGCCGCTACCTCGGCTGGGTCCGTCTCCCCCGCTCTAGGGTTGCCCCCCTCTTGACGAGGTGAGCTGGAACCCAGAGCAGCCGCAGAACCCTCTGGAATAGGGCTCAGCGGGCGTGACTCGTTGTCACGAGGAGGAGAAGGGCTAGGTCGGAGTGGTGAAGAGATGCTAGATCCACTCTGGGGAACATCCTTCGCAGCACTGCCAAATCAAATAATGTCATAAGAGAGACTAAAACAATGCAAGGAAGAATAAGTTGTAGAGGGAAAAGTGGCTTACACATCCGAGGTCAGGGGCTCCTTGGGTTTCCGAGCCCTTCGTGCTGGGGCCTTGCCTGCTGGCTTGGAAGCAGTTTTGTCTCCGGACTTCTTTCGCCTTTTGGAGGGCTGAGAAGGTCCGGAGGAGGAACTTGATGCAGCTCCACGCCTCTTCTTTGGCGCTGCCGGAACAGGTTCACCCGTGGCAAGGGGAGGGTCCTCGTGGATCTGCCCATCGGGGTTAGCTGATGCCGGAAAAGCATAAGAAAGGGGGACAACGTCAACAGCTTCCATCACCTCAATATCCGAGTCATCCTCATCGTCGGGCCAATCTCTAATAGAAGAGAGTTTACTGGTGCGTCGCTTGGTCGCGTCGGACATTGGGAGGAACATCTCCTGGTCTGGTTCTTCCTCGGCTGAGCTCTCCCGGTCAGGCGCGCATTTGAGGGTAGGGTCGGGGCCATCCTTAATTGTCTGCTGAAGGAATTTCTAAAGGAGAAAAAAGACAACGGAGTTAAAAATAAGACGACAACCGACATAAGATCTAATCCGGAGAAAGTTGGTGGCACGAAGCTTACCACGGGAGGAAGCCTATCCCGGCAATAATGCTCAATTCCCCACGTCCACTCAGAGGAGAAGTCCTTGTGGGTGGTGAAGAGCGCCTTGGCCCGGCGGTAGATTTCGGTGTTGCTAAGCTCGAAGGACGAGGTCCGGTTGGGGTCGCGACCCCAGCTCATGTGGCACACCTTGTGAGTGCGCTTCTGGAGAGGGGAGATCCGGTTGCGGACAAATGTGATCATGGCGTCCTCATTGCGCAACCCGAGATGCTTCCGCTCCTTGAAACTTTTGTTGACCTGGTTGGCCAATACTGTAGGCTTCTTGGGGACAACGTCCTACAACTCCGGGTTAGGTGGACCCGGAGCATAGGGAAGCATCCGGATCAAGTCTTCAGTGCCCTTGTTCCGGACATAAAAGAAAGTCCGGGCCCATCCTTTGTAGGAGTCCAACCCGATGACTCGGGGGAAAACGGATAGCCTCCAGGGTGAGATGGATGCAGCTCTGAATTGAGTGAGCTGCTTGTCCTCCGGATCGAGTTGAATATTCGGAATGACATTACGACGAAGGCCGAAAAACCGGATCCATAACTCCTTCATGGGCCATAGTTCGGCGTAGCCCTCGATCGTAGAGGCAAAAGCAGAAAGAGAAGTGATTGCGTTGGCAGGAAGATGGTGCGGCTGGAGTTCATATGTGCTTAACCAGTCATGGAAGAAATCGCTGACCGGCAAACCAAACCCCCATTGGAAGTGAGACAAGAACACAACGTACTCACCCGGATTGGGTGAGGGGGCGAGTTCGGTGGAGGCGAGGCGCGTGATGGCTCCGGAGGGAATGCGTCTGGTGCGGTAGAGCCAGTCCAGGTCGTCTTGGCAGACCCAGGACCCGACCCACGCACCACGGTCCGCCGTGGCAGAGTCTTCCTCCATTTCTTGCTCGGCGACGGTGAGCTCCTCCTCTATCATCTCTACTTCGTTGCCCTTGCTGTCGCTAGCAGCGATGGGGGGCAGCAGCCTAGATTGGCAACGACCCGTGGCGGAGGAGGCGCGTAGCGATGGCGGTGACGCAGAGGCACGGGGAAGCAGTGCGGCAGCGGTGCTGCTACTTGGAAACAGTGGCGGTGGCGCTGTCGCGGGGAAGACGAAGAAGAAGCTAGAGGCAGAGGGGCGCGGAAGGGGGAAAAGACCTAAGGGTGCGCCCCTCCCCTATTTAACCACTCCCTCGAGAGGGTAGTGGGATCGTGTCAAACGGGTACGCCGCACGGTGTGGCCGTGTATTGCCCGCGTCGACCAATCAGCAGCAAGCCACACGGAGGGCCACAGGGTGTAACAGATCCCGTGATGTGACGCACTGATGCGGTTAACGAGGAGGCAGGCCAGACGTGACGTGTGCCACAGTGATAACTGACAAATTACTGCAGCAGTTACTGTGGCTGGCCCTTAAAATGAGGCAATCTAATGATTAGCCTCCACGTGGGCTAGCGTACGAGAGAAGGACAGAAGACCCGGATGAGACCGTGGTAACCCGGCCAGCAAGTGAAAACTTGGAATGTGCCACGGGAAAGTAAAACCATGAGGTCCGAGTTAGGGTGGTAACTCGGCCAGCAAGTGAGAGCTTGGAACATGGCAAGGGAAAATAAATCCAGAGAATCCGAGACAAGGAGGAAACCTGGAGAAGGAGCATAAAGCTTGGTGGAATTGAACCTGCTGTGGCCTTAGCGGCTAAGGCAGCTAAGACCGCACCAGATTCAGGGACTAATGTTGGGGGGATACCCCCGGGTAGGGTCACGCCGGGGTATAAAGGCCGAGTTAGCCGAGGTTCGGCAAGGCTAAAGCGGATGCTGGCCGGGTCACCTCAAGGCAGGCCGAATCACGGGGTAACCCGGACCAGGGGGCATCCACCTAACTAGGTCTCAACCGACTTAAGCCGTAAGTCAGAATGGCGTATTTAACTTGTATGCAGGAACGGGTGTGGCCGGATCAACTATGATCCGGATCATATCTAGCTTCTAGGAGAAGGAAGGAATCTCGCTGGTCAAAAGAAGCCCCGGTACACACTACATGAGCGAAGCAAAAGATAGCAGGACCACCGAGGCGTGGCCGACAAAGGTGACGACGCCCGTGTCGGCTGACGCAGGCGCCGCAGAGGCTCACGTAGCCTCTGCATGGGTGACGCGGGGGAAAAGTACCCCGGTCGGTTTGCTATTTTGGGAGGAAGCATATTCCCTGGAATATTCCTCCACGTATGCCCTAAGTGGAGACCTAGCCACTCCTATATAAGGAGGGCTAGGGCCTTTGTAGAAGGGGTTCCTCTATTCTGTAAGGTTCTAGGTTCTAAGGGTCTTGTACGGGTTAACTGTGGGTGAGAGTAAGAGAGCTCCTTCTTCCTCCTCTCGCCAATACAACTCTAGGAGCACTTGTAATCTGTGAACTGAATCGAATACAAAGCTTCTGTGTGGGGAATCACCTTACTATCCCTCCCTGGATTCCCCTAGTGCTATTAGTCCCCACCTTTAGCCTATCCATGGCATCTGCCGTGATACCACCACGACAGATATTAATTTAATATTCTTCAACTTTAATTTTAGGAAAAACTATAGGTTTTATAATGACATGTGGCGATGGTGCACCATATTCTCTTAGATATTTTCGGCTCCTTCCCATGTTTTCTTGTGATGGTTAACTCTGCCATCATGGAACTCAAAATGTTTATGTCTACAGTACATGAACTTAAATATTTTCAAGAATCTCCAGGTGATATAATTTCTACCAGAGCGCATACATTCCCTATCGTTAATAGATATCATGTACAGTGTCAGGACTCACAATTTTTAAAGAAACAAACAGTTGGCACTTAGCTCCCGACAACAAAGCCAAAAAGATCTTGATAGCTGCAAGTGCATAGGTTTTTTCAAGCATGTTTTCTTGAAAGTATCACTTTCAATTTTATATCAATTTCAACAAAAAGTCTAGGCAAGTGTTTATCTGCGGCATTTTTGTCGCACCCAAGTTGTCACTAGTCTTGAGTGGATTGTCTAAAAGTATTGATCTTGAAAAGGAGGTGAATAAGATTGAGTATGAAATAGAGTTTAAATAGTGCTTAAAAGTAAATAACGTAAAAGTAAAGAGTCAGAACTATGCTTGGAGTTCCTATAGAAGAAAGGTTAGGCGTGGAGACATGGTAGGCAAGCATAATTAATCATAATTCTTCATATTAACATACAAATAAGCAAGCAACCCATCACTAGCCAAGAAGACTCGTGCATTCATTTAACAACATTAATCTTGTAGTTCGTTACTACCAGCGATGGTTAGCACAACAATTAAGATCGTGGGACCGGATCAAAGCTTTAAACTTTATGGTTCCTCATGCTCCACGAGTTATACTAGCTCCTCTTTAATATCATCTGTGTCACTCGGAGGTCGCCGATTTGCTAGCAAACATGATCTTTTTGGGCATCTCAGGATCATGTGTCTCGACCCTTAGATTAGACAATAAACATTACACATAACATAGACAATCATTCTTGCATAGTGTCAACACCCGGATTTTTAATCCCAGATGCCCGTTATGCCATACCTCACAATCCCCGGATTACCATTTTTGCGAGACATAACGGATTGGATATCACAGTACATCATCCATTACAAACCATACATAAGGTCTTACACAAATAAGGATCTCATGATCCAGTCTTAATACAACAAGCAGTGGAAATAAAAGATAAGCATAACGGTGGGGTCCATCTTCAGGGGCACAGGCAATGCTGACGAAGGCAGATAGTCCTAGTTATCATAGCCATCCTGCTGGCCATCATCTTGGTAGTCTCCTTCATAGTCTGGTCATGAGAATAGCCAGGGACAAAAGCCATGAGTACTCGCAAACTACCACTAACAAGTAGTATAGTGCTAAGTTAAATTGCTAAATCAAAGTTTAACTATAAAGTTAAGTTAGAAACCTAAGCTGAGTTTAGAAGTAAAGAAAGATAAAATAAAGTTCTAGAATCACTTAAGTTGGGAAGCTATTGTCATAAACACAACCCTGTTGTGGTCAAGTCAAGATTCATCATTCATTTCATAAGTTGTTTTGAAAACATCTGACAACGAAACAGTATGGCCATTCCAACTGTCCATAACCACGGACGCGGCTATTCGAATAGTTTGACACTCTGCAGAGGTGGTACACTTTCACCACAAGATTCGATACATCTGTCGGTGGTAACCCTGAATCATCATACTTAGTATGCAGATAATCAAACATAACCTTTCCTTTACACACCCTAGCATAAGCACCTCTCCTATGAGCATGGCCTGCCAACCATGACCATCAGTCATCTTGGGCACTGCATAGGTGGACAACATTGAGAGGTAGCCTCAGCTCAAACCTCTCCCACGAGGGAACTAATACTAATGCATATAAACTTCCGGCTAAGCCTTACCCAATTTAGGTAATGTGGTTGTACGGTAAAATTTGGAATGGTATCGCATCCGAATCCAACCATCAGTTTTATAAAAGGGTTAAGGCTCATGCCTTAACATTTTCATCATCATAAACCATTTGTGTTTCTCAACACATGTCAAAACATCTCAATAGAATGACTCCTCATTCCAAGGTTTTCACAATTCATTTTCACCAATTGTTCCCATCTATAGTGACTCAAGTTTTTTATCTACTCTAAACTACTAAGTTAAGAGTGTTCACTAAGGTGGAAATGATAGGTTCAATCTCATGCCATAGAATGACATCTAAAGGTTTCTAAATAGGTCAAGTTTTATACTCTTTGTGCTACCTTCAAAACAAGTAAAGAACTTTGGGTAAAGTAAAGGAAGTAAAGCTTGAAAATAAGACTTGGGGTAACTAATAGTCAAAGTGGTATAGTCAAAGCATGCCTAAAGCATCTTTGTTAAACCATCTAGTTCAATCCTAGCTTGCTAATAGTATCTTGCTAAGTATAATACTGGCAAGTGTTAGCTTGCCTTGGTTGGTGCAGTGGTTGAAGTTTTCTTCTTCTTCTCCTTGGTAGAACTCCTCCTCCTCGTAGACTTGGTTGGTACTATCGTCTATAAATACATACGGAGTACACAATCACCAAACAATACTTAACTAGTCTAATTATCACTCTAAGGCATATAGTTGATGATCTATTTTCATTACAAGCATCACAAGTTTTATTCAATAGTTTCCTCCTTTTTATTTTAGAAAAGTAATTTCTACTCATTGAAAAATTAACTAGGATTTAATATTCACAACTTAAAATATGGGATCATGTGGACACATGTCCTCACCACATATTCTAACATGTGGGAATGTGATTTAAGGGTTGGGTCATAATTACTTTGGTTTAAGTTCATTATTTAATGATTTAAAGTGACTATAAATGCCTATATAGCATTATTTTGGTACTAGTCCAAAGTCACTGCATGTAAACCTTAATGTTATTACATATTCAGATAGGTATGGTAAAATGTGATTTTTTAGAATTGGAATCAACTCAAAAGCTATCTTGGTTGATTTTATAAAAATGTTGCAAGGTGTAAATGCTTCCGTTTTATTATTTTTACTAGGAGAGATCTTTAACTCTAATTGAATTAAATCCAACGGCCTTGGTTAGATCTTTTCAGTAGCTTTCTAACAAAATTGGAATCACTCCATTTGGATTTGTAAATCTCTCTAAATTTATTTTCAAACTAAGAGACAGAACTAGGTTCAAACTAAAATAGAAAAAATCCTAATTCAAACTAACTGGGTTGCGTGGGAACACTAACGGGCCGGCCCAGTGTCACTACGCGGCACGGGGCATAGCTGACAGGGGGTCCACCAGTCAGCGGCTCATAACGCATGAAGCGGTACTGGGCAATCTGGGGTGTTGGATTAGAACGGGGATCAATGGCTGGGGATCGTCGTCGATGACAAACTGTCACCGGCGAACTCTAATCCTAGCGGCTCGGTGGGGGTGCATAGGGGGCGTACCAGGGCTCCAGCAACGACGGCGATGGGGGAGAACAGACTGGTGGTCGACGGCTAGCTTAGGGACGGTCGAGGCAGCTCCGGGGGTGGTCGCAATCAGCGGCACCCTTCTCCTCCAGAGGCGGCCTGCTCTGGTGCAATTCCGGCGAACGGCTGCTCGCCTTGCTCCGACTAGAGGTGTGGGATGGTCAGTGAGGTGAGGGGAGGTGAGTGGTGTACCGAATGGGGCTAGGGTGCCCCCTTTTATAGGATCGATGACGGGACAACGTGACATGGCCAGGCGACGGTGGCGACATGGCTACGGGTTGCTAGCGGCATGGCTGCGGGCGGCGATCGACGCACGTGTCTCCTGGCGGTGCTCTAGGGCTTTAATGCGGGCTTAGGGGTGGTAGTATGCGGTCGGGCGGAGCTGGCGCTCTGAGCGGCAGAGGCGGCGGTGTCCACGACGAGCGGTGGCTGTGAGGCATTGGGCGGCGAACGGGCATGTCTGGCATGCTCCCTGGGTCGTGGCGGAGCGGTAGGCGCGGGCTGCGGTCGAGCGGCAACTTGTGCACGCGTGTCGGGCGCGGTGCTCTGGCGCGTGCTCGGCATGGCGCAGTCGCACTAGGCACGGCGGTTTCTCGGTGGTCCATGCTCTGGCTTGGCTCGGGGAGGGGACAGAGGGTGGCGGTGAGGTCCTGGCTAGCTGCTAGACATGGCGAGAGAGGGGGAGGTGGTCTACTAGGGTGATGGCATGGTCAGACGGCGAGTGGGTGCTCGGCATGGCTTGGCCTTGCCACTAGGGGGTAGGGGATGGGGTAGTTAGGCCTTGGTTAGATCATCTAGGGACAAGGAGAGTGTTTGGAGAAAAATTGGGTGCAAAACCCTGTTCAGAACAGTAAGCTAGATATTAGGTGTAATTCATGCATGCCATGTGTTTGATGAAATGGCTGCATGAACTTTCTTTTTGAATTTTGAAAAGATTTTTTGGTGGGTGTGCTAGTACTAAGCTTGAGACTCTGTGGGTTCTTGGGTTTTGAAATTTGAGCTTGTTTGAGTGATTTTTGAAATAGTGGGATCTTCCCATATGAAATAGATTCAATTTTCAAATGTCAATTAAAATTAGTATTTGAATGTTTTTGGCAGATCACAAAGTGGGCTTTGGTACCTCATTATGTGTACTAGCAACGGGTGCAAAGATCCATCATTGTTTCTGTTAGGTTTTGAGTACTAGGAATAGCCAAAGTAGGCATGATAGTTAATTTGGCAAAAATGACCATTCACTTCATTTTAATCATTTTGAGTTGTTTTTCTTTGGAATGATTTAGATGATGTTTATTTCACCTAAGAATCATTTTACAATCAATGGATCACAGAACCATGGTAATTCAAACAACTCCTATTTTAAATGCACACACATATGAATGCTTTCATATTTTTGTTTGGAAAAGTTTTTGTTAACCCTAATTTTGATGCTTTGGATCTTGATAACCTTGGATTAAATTTTTGGGATGTTACAAACCTTCCCCCCCTAAACAAAATCTTGTCTCAAGATTTACAAAGAAAACTAGGAACTAAAGAGATCTAGGAACTCTGTCCTAATGTAATCTTCATGCTCCCAAGTGGCTTCCTCCTCGGTATGGTTGCTCCACTGAATCTTGAGAAACTTGATACTCCTGGTCCTGGTGGTTCTGTAGGCTTCCTCTAAGATACGGATGGGCACTTCACGATATGTCAGGTCATTGTTGATCTCCATAGCTCTGTGATTGATGTTCTTGAAAACTTCAATCTTCTCTGGCACTTCCAAGCATTTGCGAAGTAACATGATATGGAACACGTTGTGGATGGCTGACATCTGTTCAGGTAGTTCCAGTTGATACGATACTTCTCCTTGACGATTCAGAATCTTGAAGGGCCCAATATATCTGGGGGCTAACTTTCCTTTCAGACTAAAGCGTTGGGTTCCTTTCAATGGCGAAACCTTGAGGTATACAAAATCTCCGACATTGAAAGTCAGGTCTCTCCTTCTTTTGTCAGCGTAACTCTTCTGTCTGGATTGGGCGGTCTTGAGGTGCTCACGGACTTTGTGAACCTTCTCTTCGGCTTCTCGGAGAATGTCGGGTCCAAAGATCTGACTCTCTCCTACTTGCGATCAATTCAAAGGTGTACAACACTTTCTTCCGTAGAGGAATTCAAATGGTGCTATTTGCAAACTAGCTTGATAACTGTTATATGAGAATTCTGTGAAAGGCAGGCAGTCTTCCCATTTTGATCCGTATTCCAACACACAAGCTCTTAACATATCCTCTAGGATCTGGTTGACTCTCTCAGTCTGTCCATCAGTTTGCGGGTGGTAAGCGGTGCTAAATATCAACTTGGTGCCTAATCCTTCCTGCACTTTCTGCCAAAATCTCGAGGTAAACGGGGTTCCTCGATCTGATACGATGTTCTTGGGGGTTCCATGCAGACTAACAATTCTAGCAATATACAACTCTGCTAGCTTTGCACTCTGATAGGTAGTCTTGACAGGTATGAAGTGGGCTACCTTGGACAGTCTATCCATTATAATCTAGATTGAGTCATTTCCCCTACTAGAAGTAGGCAAACTGATGATAAAGTCCATTCCGACGGAATCCCATTTCCATTCCGGAATCTACAATGGTTGCAACAGTCCTGCAGGTCTCTGATGTTCTGCTTTGACTCTTTGACAGATGCCACATTTGGCGATGTAGCTTCCGATTTCTCCATCTTGTGCCACCAAAATTGCTCTTTCAAATCTTGATACATCTTCGTTCCTCCGGGGTGGATAGAATAAAGAGTATCATGAGCTTCCTTCATGATAACTTGCTTCACCTCCGAATCTGCTGGCACACAGATGCGTCCTTTGTACCACAGTACTCCTTCTTCGTCTTCAGTGAATCCAGGTACTTTTCCTGTACCAATACGATGTTTGATTCCGTCAATACTTTCATTCCCCTTCTGGGCTTCCTTGATTTGGCTAATTAAAGTGGGCTGAAGTTCAATGCTAGCTAAGAATCCTTTGGTAACTAACTCAGTCCTGAACTGCTCCAACTCCTCATACAAACTTGGTTGCTTCTCCTTGATCATGGTGTTTAGCCTACACGACAATCTGCTAAGAGCATCCGCAACCACATTGGCTTTGCCGGGGTGGTAGTGAATGTCAAGGTCATAATCCTTGATTAACTCTATCCATCTCCTTTGCCTCATATTCAGCTCCTTCTGAGTGAAAATATACTTCAAGCTCTTGTGATCTGAGTAAATCTCACAGCGATTACCCATCAAATAATGACGCCATGTCTTCAATGCCAAAACTACGGCTGCTAACTCAAGATCATCGGTCGGATAGTTCTGCTCATGTTTCTTTAGTTGTTGAGACAGATATGCGATGACTTTGCCTTCTTGCATCAATACACATCCTAGACCAATCTTGGATGCATCACAATACACATCAAATGGCTTCTTGATGTCTGGCATGACCAATATTGGGGCTGATATCAATCTCTTCTCCAGCTCTTGAAAACTGGCTTCACATTTATCAGTCCATTCAAACTTCTTGTCCTTCTTCAGCAATTGGGTCATGGGTCTAGCGATGCTCGAGAATCCTTCTACGAACTTGCGATAGTATCCCGCTAATCCGAGAAATGCACGGACTTGGGTTTGAGTGGTTGGGGCTTCCCATTCTTCGACATCTTTGATCTTGGTGGGATCAACAGAGACTCCTCCGGCAGACACAATATGTCCTAGGAATCCTACTTCTTTCAGCCAAAACTCACACTTGCAGAACTTGGCATATAATGATGCGCTCTCAGGGTTTCTAGGATGATTCTCAGATGTTGCTCATGCTCTTCTTCTGACTTGGAGTAGATAAGGATGTCGTCGATAAACACAACTACAAACTTATCTAAGAAATTCATAAAGATCTTATTCATGAGATTCATGAAATAAGAAGGGGCATTGGTTAATCCAAAAGACAACCGTATACTCGTATAAACCATAGCGAGTAGTAAAGGCGGTCTTCGGAATATCCGTTGCACGAATCTTAAGTTGGTGATAACCAGTCCTAAGATCAATCTTTGAGAATACCTGAGCTCTAGTCAATTGATCAAATAGATCCTCTATCTTTGGCAAAGGGTACTTGTTCTTGATGGTGACCTCATTCAACTTTCTGTAATCTGTGCACAAACGATTGCCTCCATCTTTCTTGTCTATGAATAACACTGGTGATCTCCATGGCGAAGCGCTTGGTTGAATCAAGCCTTTCTCTAACATGGCATCCAACTACTTCTTCAGTTCCACTAACTCTGAGGGGTTCATGCTATAGGGTCTCTGGGCTATGGGTCCGGTTCCGGGAATTAGTTCGATAATGAACTCAATATCCCTATCCGGGGGCATACTTGGCAATTCATCTGGGAATACGTCGGGGTATTCATAGACTACTCTGACTTGGTCTATGGTGGGTAGGGCTAGGCTCTTGTTGCACTTGAATTGGCGGGGTATGGTTTCAAAGATATGCTCTACTGTGACTCCAGAACTACTGGTCATGGTGATGTCTTTCTTAGCACAGTCTATCAGTCCTTTATGCCTTGACATCCAGTCCATACCTAGTACTACTTCCAATCCTTTGGTTCCAAGTACAATTAAGTTGGCATAAAAATATATCCCATGTATTCTAATAGGCACAGCTTTGCAAATTTTTCTAGCTTTTGTAGTTGAACCGGGGATTTGAACTATCATGACATGCTTCAGGTTGGTTGGGTGAATCTTACTAGTGCATGCAAATTCTTCGGTGAAAAATGAATGCGATGCTCCCGAATCAAACAATACTCTTGCTAAAACTGAGTTGACATAAAACATACCCAGCACTACATCTGGCGCTCTTTGGGCTTCTTCTGCGTTCATGTGGAAGAGACGACCATTGCGGTTGTGAGGGTTCCCTGGGGCAAATCTTCCTCCTGGTTGAACACGACGCTGCTGTTGAGCTGGGCATTCATAGTGGCATTGGCGGCAGTCTTATTGGGACACTCATTGGAATAGTGACCCTTCACGCCACACTCAAAACAAGTGATCTGGGACTTGTCCTTTGTGGCGACAGGCACAACATTGCTGCCAGTTCTGGGTGTAGTGTTGTTGTTGTTGTTGTTGTTGTTGTTATTGTTCTTGGGAGGTGCATAGTTGAAATTGTTGGCGTTGCCTGAGTTGTGATTGTTACCCCCGGACTTCACATTGCGTCCGCTACGGTTGGGGTAGCTTGGGCGAGACATTGGGGGTCGGTTGTTCCTTGGTGCATATCCTGGTGAGGGGTTGGGACGGTACTTCTGGTGACTGCTGGATCCTGATTGCTGCATCATACGACGCTTGCGGTTGTCGTTTGCCTGGTTAATCTTCCCTTCCATCTGAATGGCCGAGTCGACTAGCTCTTCGAGATCCTCGAAAGGGATGTTGACGAGGACAGTCTGCATCTCATCATGCAGTCCGTTCAAGAATCTCTCCTTCTTCTTTGCCTCTGTGTTGATCTCGTCAGGTGCATATCTGGCAAGTGACAGGAATCTGCCACGGTACTCCACCACAGTCATTCTTCCTTGCTTTAATTCACGAAACTCGTCCCTCATTCAGGTGACTAGACCTTGCGGCACGTGGATGCGGCTGAACTTGACTTTGAATGCTTCCCATGTCATAACTTGACCATGGTTCATCAGGCGGATACTGTTCCACCACGCTCTTGCATCTCCCACCAGATAGTGGGTGGCGAAGAGAACTTTCTCGTTGTCATCAACTCTGGCTACCTCCAAGTTATTCTCCATTGTCTACAACCAGTCATCAGCATCTAGTGGGTTTTCTGACGTGCTAAATATTGGGGGATTTGTATTCTGGAAGTTCTTCAGCTTGGATCCTTGATGATCCTAATTTCCATGCCCTTGGTTGTTGAGAGCCATCTGGGCGATCTGTTGCAGTGTTGCTAGGTTGGCTTGGCGTTCCGCCCTGCTTGCTTCTCTGTCTGCAATGAGATTCTGCAAGATCCGCAGCATTGGGTCTTGCGACGAGCTGCTCCCTCCTTGGTTTCCATGAGTCATCTGAAAATTGAGGTAGATACAGGGGTAAGAGGGAAATTCTAAGGTTCATGGTTTTGGTTTCAAATCTAAAACTTTGAGTTAGGCTCAGGTTTTTCAACTAACTCCATTTCATTTATGCAAACAAGCACATGATACAACACACACCACAACAATCAAAAGAAAATAGATGGTTTGAAGAACCATTCTGCAAGCTACGATACAGTGGGACCGATACATCTCATGCTACGATAGTGAAGGGTTCCGTAGCAGAAAACAAAAAAATTCTATCTACTCGAACACTAATACCAGGATCTATACTATGTAGACATAAATAACGGAGAAGGAATACAGTATTCATACCTTTGAAGAGAGAGGCACGCCTTACACAGGAAGGCGTATATTGATGAAGACGAGCAACACCCCAAGTGTGGTGCCTCCGAAGTTCGTCACACGTTCGGTGTAGTGGACGTCAACCGGGCTCCGATCCAACCGAGTAGCGGAAGAAGTAGATGCCGGATCGCCGATCACACGATGGTAGTGTGAAGGTGGAGAACTCAACCACGAGGTCCTCCCCAATATTATGGGGAAGTCCTCAGTAGAAGAGAGAGAGAATGAGAGGAATGGATGTGGTTCAAGGGGAAGGGGGGACCCTTTTATATAGTAGGAGGGGGGTGCACCACCCAGGGGCCAGGCAGTGTGGGACTAATGCCCACACCCGCCGGCCACCATGGGGCAGCCACCGGCCCAAGGTGGGCCCCACTGGGGCGGCCCACCAGCCCTAGGCCGGCCGGCCCCCTCTCCCTAGGCGCCTTGCCCACTTGGGCCTCCCCTCGGGTGAGGCCCATTAGCAATACAGTGCCTTTTAAAATAAAATAAAATATATATTTAATATTAATTTTCCAATTAACATTCAAATACACATATTATATTATTCCTTCACTCTGGAACATCTTCCGGACCCCTTCCGATCTCCATCAGATGTTACCGAAACTATTCCGGTTTCTCTCTCTCTATTTCTCATACGATACCTCATCTACCCTAAGCGTCCCCACCCTTAAGCGTGACATCCTTCGGTTCGGAAACACTCTGGACATGATAGAGACCACTCTCATATCAATGATCAACAGAGGTACCTGGATGTCCATGTGACCCCCGTGTGTTTCACGAATTCAATCGCTCGAACCGTGAGATAGTCGTTCCCCATTCCCTTTGTCATATGATACCTAATTCACCCGAGGCTTGATCTTCGGTATCCCTATACCTTAGTTCGATCTTGTTACTAATGAACTTATTTTCTTGTTCTCATGTCATTGCATTCCGTGACCTAGTCACATGCTTGCAAGCTTCATTAATGCAACGTCACTGAGATGGCCACATGTATCTGTCCGTTACATGGACTAGACAAATCCTGGTCTTGATATGTACTCCTCTACGCATTCCTTCGGAAAACCTGAGTGGCACCTTTTTGATCACCCTGTTACGAGATGATTCTTGATAACCATCTAATCTTTTTCCAGAATGGTGATTTGCATTACCTCACAGTCAAAGGATCAGGTTGCGAGGTTCTCTATGTTTTATCATCAATGGTGAACTTTGTAACTAGATCTCAATACGATATAACGGTCGTATGTTTGTCTATCATGTTATTCAACTAATAACATGACCTCATTGTCAGTTGGCATAAATGCCCATGATCTTGAAACATAGATCATCCTCATGACCAATGAACTAGTTCACTAGAGGTAACTAGAGACACGGTTTGTTTACATACCACACATGTATTAACGTTTCGCATTAACACAGTTATAGCATAGTATGAAACGTATTATGAACATACAGGAGGTATATCAAATAATGCACTTTATTATTTGCCTCTAGGGCATAACTGCTTCAGTCTCCCACTTGCACTAGAGTATACAAAACTAGTTTACAATAGGCAGGAACCTAACACCAATGGAATCTCGGTGTTGTTCGTGTTTGTCATGTTGGAGAGCTTTAGTCAAAGGATCTGCTACATTCAGTTCCGTATCTACTTTGCAAATCTTGACTTCACCTTCGTCAACTATCTGCCAGATGACGTGAAATCTAAGTTTGATGTGTTTGGCCGTGGAATGAGTTCTTGGTCCCCTTGCATTTGCAATGGCTCCCGTGTTATCACAATAGATTGTCACGGGGTCTTGTGCATTGGGAAAAACTCCTAGTTAGATGACGAAATTCCTTAGCCAAAAAGCTTCATTTGCTGCATCAGCTGCAACAATGTATTTAGACTCCATTGAAGATTGTGCCACCACCGGCCGCTTCTTGCTCTTCCAGCTTACCGCCCCACCATTCACCAAGAAAACAAATCCTGTTTGAGACTTCGAGTCATCATGATCTGAATTCCAGCTCGCATCTATGTAACCTGTTACGTTCAGAGATTCATCATTTCCTCCATAGATTAGGAACATATCCCTTGTTCTTCTCAGATACTTTAGGATATTTTTCACAGCTGTCCAGTGATCCGGTCCTAGATTACTTTGATACCGGCTCGTCAAACTAAGAGCCAATGCTACATCAGGTCGGGTACTAAGCATTGCATACATGATAGATCCTATTGCAGAAGCATAGGGGACGTCAGACATCTTTTCTCTATCATTGTCCATCACAGGACATTGAGTCACACTCACGTTGCAATTCTTCATCATAGGTGTAAAACCCCTCTTGGTGTTTTCCATTTTTAACCTCTTCAAAATCTTATCTATGTAAGTACTCTGACTTAATGCTATTAGGTGCCTTGATCTATCTCTATAGATCTTGATTCCTAATATGTATGCAGCTTCACCTAGATCCTTCATGGAAAATTGGTTGCTCAAATACGCTTTCACGCTATTCATAAGATCCACATCGTTTCCCATGAGTAATATGTCATCCACATATACTACTAAGAAAACTACCAAGCTCCCACTCGCTTTCTTGTAAACACAGAACTCTTGTTGGTTTTGGACAAATCCAAAACTCTTGATCACTTGATCAAAACGTTGGTTCCAGCTCCGAGATGCTTGCTTCAACCCATAAATGGACCGTTGGAGCTTGCATACCTTTCCAGCATCCTTAGGATCAACAAAACCTTCCGGTTGCATCATATACAACTCTTCATCAATGTGACCATTGAGGAATGCGGTCTTGACATCCATCTGCCAAATTTCATAGTCGAAATGTGCAGCAATTGCTATTAAAATCCTGACAGCCTTAAGCATCACTATGGGAGAGTAAGTCTCGTCGTAGTCAACTCCTTGGATTTGTCGAAAACCGTTTGCGACAAGTCGAGATTTGTGAATGGTCACATTACCATTCACATCTGTCTTTCTCTTAAAGATCCATTTATTTTCCACGGCCTTGCGACCTTCTGGAAGATCCACCAAGGTCCAAACTTGGTTTTCATGCATGGATCCTATTTCGGATTTCATGGCTTCTAGCCATTTCTCGGAGTCAGCACTACCCATAGCTTCTTTGTAGTTTGTAGGTTCATCCTGATCATCTAATATGACAGACATTACAAGGCTACTGTACCAATCTGGAGTGGCACGAACCCTTGTAGACCTGTGAACCTCAGGAGTCTCGACGTCATTGTTTTGATCAGCATCAATGGACTCTTCCTCCATGTTGGAGAGCGGTTTTGGAACAGCTTCTGTTGCGCTACTCGGAATACGGAGAGAAGGGTCAACAATTTCATCTAACTCAATTTTCCTTCCACTCACCCCTTTTGCAAGAAACTCTTTCTCGAGAAAGGTGCCGGTTTTTGCGACAAGTGTTTTGCCTTCGGCTTGATTGTAGAAGGTATATCCAACAGTTTCCCTTGGATATCCTACAAAGATACATTTTTACGATTTGGGTTCGAGTTTGTCAGGTTGTAGTTTCTTAACATATGCCTCACATCCCCAAACTTTCAGAAAAGACAACTTTGGCTTCTGCCCATACCATATCTCATATGGGGTTGTCTCCATGGATTTGGATGGTGCTCGGTTTAAAATAAAAGCGGCGGTTTCTAACGAGTATCCCCAAAAATACACAGACAAATCGGTTAAAGACATCATGGACCGTACGCTATCCAATAGCGTTCGGTTACGATGTTCCGACACACCATTATGTTGTGGTGTTCCGGCTGGCGTAAGCTGTGGGATGATCCCACAGTCCTTCAAGTGCATGTTAAACTCATAATTCAAATACTCGCCTCCCCGATCCGATCGAAGGTGCTTGATTTTCTTGTTAAGTTGATTCTCTACCTCTTTCTCAAATTCTTTGAACTTTTCAAAGGTTTCAGACTTGTGCTTCATCAAGTAGATATATCCATATCTGCTCAAGTCGTTAGTAAAGGTAACAAAGTAGCGATAACCCTTGCATGTTGAGACACTCATTGGTCCACATACATCCGTATGTATGATCCCAAGTAGGTCTACAGATCTCTCCACTATGCCGGAGAATGGTGTCCTGGTCATCTTGCCCATGAGGCATGGATCACATGTATCAAGGGATTCGAAATCCAATGATCCAAGAAGCCCTTCTGAATGAAGCTTCTTCATGCGCTTTATGCCAATATGACCGAGACGGCAATGCCATATGTACATGGAATTATCGTCACTGTGCTTACATCGTTTAGCATCAACACTGTGGATGTGTGTATTACAATCAAGATCAAGTAGGAATAAACCATCACATACAGGAGCATGAACATATAAAATATCATTCATATAAATTGAACAACCATTTGTTCCTGATTTAAACGAATAATGGTCTTGCAACAAGCAAGACCCACTCACAATATTCATACTCAGTGCGGGTACATAATAGCATTTATTCAAAACCAACAATAATCCTGACGGTAGACGGTGATGCAGGGTGCCGACGGCCATCACTTCGACTCTCGAACCATTGCCGACGCGCATCGTCACCTCGTCCTTCCTCAGGTGCCTCCTACTCTGCAGATCTTGCTGAGAGTTACAAATGTGAGCAACAGATCTGGTATCACATACCCATGTGTTAATCCTGGCGCTTGTAAGGAATACATCAATAACATGTATATCATATATACCTTTGTCCGGGATGGCTATTTTGCCAGCTCGCTTGTCTTCAAGGTACTTAGGGCAGTTGTGTTTCTAGTGCCCATCCCCTTTGCAGTAGTAGCACGAAGTGCTGGGCTTAGGGCTAGGCTTTGCAGTCTTTGGGGTGCTATGGACAAACCTTCCATCCCTCTTAGACTTCTTACCCTTGCCTTTTCCCTTTTGCCCCGGTTTCTTAAAGTTGGCAGTCTTGTTGACCATCAACACCGTGTGCTCCTTCTTGATTTCAACCTCAGCAGTTTTGAGCATGGCGAACACCTCAGCAAGGGTCTTGGTCATCCCTTGCATGTTGTAGTTCATCACAAAACTCTTATAGCTAGGGCGCAGCGAGTGCAGCACCCTATCTATGGCGAGCTCCTCCGGGATTTTGCAATCTAGGGCGTTTAGGCGCTTAACGTAGCCAGACATTTTGACCACGTGCTCACTAATACTGCTGTGCTCTTCCATTTTAGCAAAGAAGAAGAGCTCGTAAGCATCATACCTCTCTGCACGAGCCTGTGGAGCAAAGACGGCTTTGAGATCCTCAATGATCTCAAAAGCATTCATCTTCTCAAAATGCTTTTGAAGCTCCGGCTCCATGGCATAGAGCATTCCACTCTGGATGAGGGAGAAATCATCCGCCTTGGACTGCCAGACATTCTTTTCATCCTGAGAGGCGGAATCTGCAGGCTTAGCCAGAAGCTCAGCCTCGATGACATAGGTCAACTTGTAGGGGACTAGGAGGATCCTAAGATTGCGGAACCATGTGGTGAAGTTGGTTCCATCAGTTTTCAGCTTGTCCTTCTCGAGGAAAGTGCTAAGGTTGAAGGTGGGTGGGCGAGACATCTACAAAGGAATTTGCAAAGTATTTAGACTATGTTCATAATAATGAGCTCGAATTTTAATGAAGGAACTCCCACTTAAATGAATATCCCTCTACTCGTTTAGTGATCACATGATCCCTATCCCCTGCACCTCCCCCGATCATCACGGCCATCAGTGCAGTATCAAAGGTGGACATTCTCTAATGTCGATCACATCAACCATGTGATTCATGCTCGACCTTTTGGTCTCTTGTATTCCGAGGCCACGCTTCTCTAGCGTGCTAGTCTCGCCAGTCCTAACTCGTGTGTATTCGCATTGAAACATGGCTTGCACCCACTGTATGCGAACGTAGATATGTTTGACCCCCGATCATCACAGCCGGCCTCATACCGAAGAACTTTCTTGGTGGTGCACACACAAGGGGAATATGATAACTGGAATACTATGAGGGATTATCTTATTATGCTACCGTCTAGTAGGTATACTAGCATAATAAGTAATACTTCTAAAGTAAAGTGTTATGACATGGTTACAGCTTTATGATCATCATCAATAGCTTCAATGAGAGTTTCATAAACTTGTCATTGCCATGTCATAATACTTGCCCCTATGCAATAACGAAGATAGACGCTTCTATATTGACTATTACATGTTTTACGCGGCTTTAGGGCTTTCGCAGTAGAACCCCTTCCCACCTACGAACGTCGAGTCACAACATGGATTCAATCATTGCCGTTCTTCTTCCCTTTTCAGGGCCCTCTAGTGTCAATGCCATATCAACTACTGTAGAGAGACAGACACCCCCCTAAGCCACTTTGATTTGTGGACCAGTCTCGTGAATCACCACGTGAGGTCGGTTGGGGACCGCTTCATCAAACAGTGCCGCGGTATGAACAATAACACTAAAGAGGGTAGCAACTAGAGAATCAATGCCCACATATTGCTATGTGTTCTATCCGTACGACATGTCTACCCATAAACCCACTCTGATACCACTGAAGAGTTCCGTAGCAGAAAACAAAAATTTTCTATATACTCAAACACTAATACCAGCATCTATACTATGTAGACATAAGTAACGGAGAAGGAATACAGTATTCATACCTTTTTAGAGAGAGAGGCACGCCTTACGCAGGAAGGCGTATATTGATGAAGACGAGCAGCACCCCAAGTGTGGTGCCTCCGAAGTTCGTCACACGTCCGGTGTAGTGGACGTCAACCCGGCTCCGATCCAGCCGAGTAGCGGAAGAAGTAGATGCCAGATCGCTGATCACACGACGGTAGTGTGAAGGTGAGAACTCAACCACGAGGTCCTCCCCAATATTACGGGGAAGACCTCAGTAGAAGAGAGAGAGAATGAGAGGAATGGGTGTGGTTCAAGGGGAAGGGGGGACCCTTTTATATAGTAGGAGGGGGGCGCACCACCCAGGGGCCAGGCGGTGTGGGACTAATGCCCACACCCGTCGGCCACCATGGGGCAGCCGCTGGCCCTAGGTGGGCTCCACTAGGGCGGCCCACCAGCCCTAGGCCGGCCGGCCCCCTCTCCCTAGGCGCCTTGCCCACTTGGGCCTCCCCTCGGGTGAGGCCCATTAGCAATATAGTGCCTTTTAAAATAAAATATATATTTAATATGAATTCTCCAATTAACATTCAAATACACATATTATATTATTCCTTCACTCCGGAACATCTTTCAGACCCCTTCCGATCTCCATCGGATGTTACCGAAACTATTCTGGTTTCTCTCTCTCTATTTCTCATATGATACCTAATCTACCCTAAGCGTCCCCACCCTTAAGCGTGACATCCTTCGGTTCGGAAACACTCCGGACATGATAGAGACCACTCTCATATCAATGATCAACAGAGGGACCTGGATGGCCATGTGACCCCCGTGTGTTTCACGAATTCAATCGCTCGAACCGTGAGATAGTCGTTCCCCATTCCCTTTGTCATACGATACCTAATTCATCCGAGACTTGATCTTCGGTATCCCTATACCTTAGTTTGATCTCGTTACCGATGAACTTGTTTTCTCGTTCTCATGTCGTTGCATTCCGTGACCTAGTCACATGCTTGCAAGCTTCATTAATGCAACGTCACCGAGATGGCCACATGTATCTGTCCGTTACATGAACTAGACAAATCCTGGTCTTGATATGTACTCCTCTACGCATTCCTTCGGAAAACCTGAGTGGCACCTTTTTGATCACCCTGTTACGAGATGATTCTTGATAACCATCTAATCTTCTTCCAGAATGGTGATTTGCATTACCTCACAGTCAAAGGATCAGGTTGCGAGGTTCTCTATGTTTTATCATCAATGGTGAACTTTGTAACTAGATCTCATTACGATATAATGGTCGGATGTTTGTCTATCATGTTATTCAACTAATAACATGACCTCATTGTCAGTTGGCATAAATGCCCATGATCTTGAAACATATATCATCCTCATGACGAATGAACTAGTTCACTAGAGGTAACTTGAGACACGGTTTGTTTACATACCACACGTGTATTAACGTTTCGTATTAACACAGTTATAGCACAGTATGAAACGTATTATGAACATACATAAGGTATATCAAATAATGCACTTTATTATTTGCCTCTAGGGCATAACTCCTTCAGATAGTGCTCTAGTGCATCTACTCATTGTCGATGAAGTCGGAGTCTTCATCGTCAGTGTAGAAGTCCACAGCATCCTCCTCTCGAAAGTCATCATCGTTGCTGAGGTAAGAATCCATGTCTCCCTAGATGTGTTCACCCTCCTCTTCTTCCTCTTTTGCTGCAAGCTGAGCTTCCTGCTCCTTGACGGTCTTCTCGAGGTCGGCCACCTTCTTGCGAAGACGGCGATGGTGTGATCCTTCTTTGCACGCTGGTGGCAAAGAGACTGGCGATCCTGTACGAGAAGTGCGAAAGTCTGGGCCTTCTGGTCGACAATGGCACGGTTCTGGTTGGCTAACTCTCTAGCATTGTCCAGTTCTTGCTGTCTGTCGTGCAGCAAGAAGTCAAGATTCTCCACTTGACGCCTCAACTCTGGGTGACTTGGCATCTCCATCGGCATTCCCATGAAGTCACGTCTTGCATAGTGAGAAAAACGGGTTCCTTGGATTTGGTTGACACTAGGGGCACATAGACGTGCGAGAGCTTCATGCATTGCCCTAGCTAATCCATCTAGACAGTTGTTCTCTCTCACGGAGAAATGGATTCTCCCGGACGTTGGTGCTTCAATGCTTCCTCTAAGATCAGCGGTGACTAGCCACTGTAAGTCTCCTCCTAGGGGTACTGGAAGTTGAGCTCCAAGAAACTCCGGATGTGGGCGTCCCAGTAACTCCGACAGTGAGTCTAGATCCCTCTCGAAGATCAGTTGACCTCCGTTTCCCAACTGGTAGAACTTGCTGAACCGAGACTCCATCTACAAGAATTAAGGATGAGGAGATTAGTGAAGTGATCAAATGTGTCAATTTTTAAGTAGTAATGTAAGAATTTTGAGGAACATGAATTTTTGAGAAAGAATGAATTCCCAAGGATAAGAGAGGAAATAGTTTTTCATAAATACTGAATTTGGTTTGGAAATTAAGTTTTTGTTCGGACGTCCATTCTAACTAGGGTCTCCTATGGTCAGGGTGGCTCTAATACCAACTTGTCAACACCCGTATTTTTAATCCCAGATGCCCGTTATGCCATACCTCGCAATCCCAGGATTACCATTTTTGCGAGACAAAACGTATTAGATATCACAGTACATCATCCATTACAAACCATACATAAGTTCTTACACAAATAAGGATCTCATGATCCAGTCTTAATACAACAAGCAACGGAAATAAAAGATAAGCATAGCGGTGAGGTCCATCTTCAGGGGCACATGCAATGCTGACGAAGGCAGATAGTCCTAGTTATCATAGCCGTCCTGTTGGCCATCATCTTGGTAGTCTCCTTCATAGTCTGGCCATGAGAATAGCCAGGGACAAAAGCCATGAGTACTCTTTAAGTACTCGCAAACTACCACTAACAAGTAGTATAGTGCTAAGTTAAATTGCTAAATCTAAGTTTAACTATAAAGTTAAGTTGGAAACCTAAGCTGAGTTCAGAAGTAAAGAAAGATGAAATAAAGTTCTAGAATCACTTAAGTTGGGAAGATATTGTCATAAACACAACCCTATTGTGGTCAAGTCAAGATTCATCATTCATTTCATAAGTTGTTTTGAAAACATCTAACAACGAAACAGTATTGCCATTCCAATTGTCCATAACCGCGGACGCGGCTATTCGAATAGTTTGACACTCTGCAGAGGTGGTACACTTTCACCACAAGATTCGATACATCTGTCAGGGGTAACCCTGAATCATCATACTTAGTATGCAGATAATCAAACATAACCTTTCCTTTACACACCCTAGTATAAGCACCTCTCCTATGAGCATGGCCTCCCAACCATGACCATCAGTCATTTTGGGCTCTGCATAGGTGGACAACATTGAGAGGTAGCCTCAGCTCAAACCTCTCCCGTGAGGGAACTAATACTAATGCATATAAACTTCCGGCTAAGCCTTACCCAATTCAGGTAATGTGGTTGTACGGTAAAATTTGGAATGGTATCGCATCCGAATCCAACCATCAGTTTTATAAAAGGGTTAAGGCTCATGCCTCAACATTTTCATCATTTGTGTTTCTCAACACATGTCAAAACATCTCAATATAATGACTCCTCATTCTAATGTTTTCACAATTCATTTTCACCAATTGTTCCCATCTATAGTGACTCAAGTTTTTATCTACTCTAAACTACTAAGTTAAGAGTGTTCACTAAGGTGGAAATGATAGGTTCAATCTCATGCCATAGAATGACATCTAAAGGTTTCTAAATAGGTCAAGTTTTATACTCTTTATGCTACCTTCAAAACAAGTAAAGAACTTTGGGTAAAGTAAATGAAGTAAAGCTTGAAAATAAGACTTGGGGTAACTAATAATCAAAGCATGCCTAAAGCATCTTTGTTAAACCATCTAGTTCAATCCTAGCTTGCTAATAGTAGCTTGCTAAGTATAATACTTGCAAGTGTTAGCTTGCCTTGGTTGGTGTAGTGGTTGAAGTTTTCTTCTTCTTCTCCTTGGTAGAACTCCTCCTCCTCGTAGACTTGGTTGGTACTATCGTCTATAAATACATACGGAGTACACAATCACCAAACAATACTTAACTAGTCTAATTAGCACTCTAAGGCATATAGTTTATGATCTATTTTCATTACAAGCATCACAAGTTTTATTCAATAGTTTCCTTCTTTTTATTTTAGAAAAGTAATTTGTACTCATTGAAAAATTAACTAGGATTTAATATTCACCACTTAAAATATGGGATCATGTGGACACATGTCCTCACCACATATTCTAACATGTGGGAATGTGATTTAAGGGTTGGATCATAATTACTTTGGTTTAAGTTCATTATTTAATGATTTAAAGTGACTAGAAATGCCTATATAGCATTATTTTGGTACTAGTCCAAAGTCACTGCATGTAAACCTTAATATTATTACATATTCAGATAGGTATGGTAAAATGTGATTTTCGAGAATTGGAATCAACTCAAAAGGTATCTTGGTTGATTTTATAAAAATGTTGCAAGGTGCAAATGATTCTGTTTTATTATTTTTACTAGGAGAGATCTTTAACTCTAATTGAATTAAATCCAATGGGCTTGGGTAGATCTTTTTAGTAGCTTTCTAACAAAATTGGAATCACTCCATTTGGATTTGTAAATCTCTCTTAATTGATTTTCAAACTAAGGGACAGAAATAGGTTCAAACTAAAATAGAAAAATCCTAATTCAAACTAACTGGGTTGCGCGGGAACACTAACGGGCCGGCCCAGTGTCACTCTGCAGCGCGGGGCTCAGCTGACAGGGGGGTCCACCAGTCAGCGGCTCATAACGCACGAAGCGGTACGACGCAATCTAGGGCGTTGGATTAGAACGGGGATCAACGGCTGGGGATCGTCGTCGACGACGAACTGGTCGCCGACGAACTCTAACCCTAGCGGCTCGGTGGGGGTGCATAGGGGGCGTACCAGGGCTCCAGCAATGACGGCGATAGGGGCAAACGGACTGGTGGTCGACGGCGAGCTCAGGGACGGTCGAGGCAGCTCTGGGGGTGGTCGCAATTAGCGGCGCCCTTCTCCTACAAAGGCGGCCTGCTCCGGTGCAATTCCGGCGAACGGCTGCTCGCCCTATTCCGGCTAGAGGTGTGGGACAGTCAGTGAGGTGAGGGGAGGTGAGTGGTGTGCCGAATGGGGCTGGGGGTGCCCCTTTTATAGGCTCGACGACGGGACAACCCGGCATGGCCAGGCGATGGTGGCAACATGGCTACGGGTTGCTAGCGGCATGGCTACGGGCGGTGATCGACGCGCGACCTCCTGGCGGTGCTCTAGGGCTTTAATGCGGGCTTAGGGGCGGTGGTATGCGGTCGGGAGGAGCTGGCGCTCCGAGCGGCAGAGGCGGCGATGTCCATGGCGAGCGGTGGCTGTGAGGAGTTGGGCGGCAAACGGGCATGTCCGGCGTGCTCCCTAGGTTGTGGCGGAGCGGTGGGCGCGGGCTGCGGTCGAGCAGTGGCTTGTGCACGCGTGTCAGGCGCGGCGCTCTGGCGCATGCTCGGCATGGTGCAGTCGCACTGGGCGCGGCGGTTTCTCGGTGGTCCACGCTCTGGCTTGGCTCGGGGAGGGGACAGAGGGTGGCGGTGAGGTCCTGGCTAGCTTCTAGACATGGCGAGAGAGGGGGAGGTGGTCTGCTAGGGTGATGGCATGATCGGCCAGCGAGTGGGTGCTCGGCATGGCTTGGCCTTGCCACTAGGGGGTAGGGGATGGGGTAGTTAGGCCTTGGTTAGATCAGCTAGGGACAAGGAGAGTGTTTGGAGGAAAATTGGGTGTAAAACCCTATTCAGAACAGTAAGCTAGATATTAGGTGTAATTCATGCATGCCATGTGTTTGATGAAATGGCCGCATGAACTTTATTTTTGAATTTTGAAAAGATTTTTGGTGGGTGTGCTAGTACTAAGCTTGAGACTCTATGGGTGCTTGGGTTTTGAAATTTGAGCTTGTTTGAGTGATTTTTGAAATAGTGGGATCTTCCTATATGAAATAGATTCAATTTTCAAATGTCAATTAAAATTAGTATTTGAATGTTTTTGGCAGATCACAAAGTGGGCCTTGGTACCTCATTATGTGTACTAGCAAGGGGTGCAAAGATCCATCATTGTTTCTGTTAGGTTTTGAGTACTAGGAATAGCCAAAGTAGGCATGATAGTTAATTTGGCAAAAATGACCATTCACTTCATTTATTCAGTTTGAGTTGTTTTTCTTTGGGAAAAGTTTGAGAATGATTTAGATGATGTTTATTTCACCTAAGAATCATTTTACAATCAATGGATCACAGAACCATGGCAATTCAAACAACTCCTATTTTAAATGCACACACATATGAATGCTTTCATATTTTTGTTTGGAAAAGTTTTTGTTAACCCTAATTTTGATGCTTTGGATCTTGATAACCTTGGATTAAAGTTTTGGGATGTTACACATAGAACAATAATAACAATAATCACATACAGATGGAAATAAGAAAGGCACATCAAAACTCACCAATCCCTTACATCTCCCACGTCTATGGGATTTACTCGCACATGAGAGAATAATAACACAATGATATTATCATAATGAATATAGGGATCAAACCAAGTACAAACCCAACTATGAAAAGTCTCAAAACCTTACAACTATGAATCTCTCTGTCTCTCTCTCTCTAATGCATGGGGGATGATGACGGAGTGGATGATCTAGAGGTCAAAGATCATGGAGTAGATCGAAGGGCTTCTTCTTCTCCACATATCTTCCCCCTCTGTTCTAGAATGGATGACGACTGTTATGTTGTGTTTTCGCGTATGTCTCCTTCAAAAAATTCTTCCTTTTAATAAGGCGAAGGCAGCGACATATGGTACGACAGCCACTGCCCACCTATGGTCGTTAAGGTCCCTGGACGCTTCTAATGGATTTTCTTCCAATTAATGACTTTCTTGATTTTCTCCAATTAGCTCATAAATGGATTCAAATCCTTTCAAAAGTGCAAAGTGCCGGAAAGTCACAATAGGGAACACGGTTTCTTTATTTTCGCAATATTTGCGTTAGTTGAAATTTGAAACCATCGAAACCAAATAATAACCAATATAAAAGACTCGATAAAAGGAGACAGAATTGGAGCTATCAACGGGTCTTGTCGTCATGGAGATCTTGACTTGGAGATAATGGCATCAAAGATCTCGCGGATGATGTGTGGATGCTAGGGTAGTTGCTACAGACAAGGTAGAGTCACTAAAAAACATACATGTGGTGCCCTGTAGAAGTTGTTGGAGAATTATTTACCACAAGATCTCTATCATGGGCTTCCTCCACTCTATATAATTCTAGTGCAAAAGTCTCCTCAAGAGATTCCTTGGTGGTTTGTTCCTCTTCAAGAGCTTTATTTAGTTTTGCAACATCATTAATATACTCACGCTCAAGACTTCCCATCTTATCAATGGTGTACCCATGCTTGTCAATAAGTTGCTTGTTCTAAATAGAAAAAGACTATATTATAGTGAAGTTAGAGCAAGCATTTTATTTTTACTAAGAGCACAAAAGACTAGATCACCCTTCTATTTTAAAGTAGCAACAACATCCACCTCTTCATCATTATCAACATTCTCATCATCATGAGATAAATTGGGATCCAAAGGAGGATCACGGCCTCTTCTTGCTATGTAGCAAGGATAATCAACACAAGCATGCATATCATTTATAGTGCTACATGTGTTCATGCCCACAGATAAAACATTGCAATGAGATAGAGATGAAGGATAATCAATAATAATCTCCCTATCCATATTGCAAGTTCTGTCACCACTCACCATATAATTACCTTGTGAAAATCACATGTTGGTGAAGTGGAAGATGATGAAAGCTCAACATGGCCAGAGGTGGAGGGAACACAATTATCCACATTAATTTTGCACACATCATATTTTTCTTGAAGCTTGGTCCAAATCTCATGAGCATTATGAAAAGGCATGATTGTGGAAAGAACCTACAAACCTCAAAATATTAACAAGCACCTTAGAAACTGGAGCTTCGAGATAAGAGTTTGCCTCCTCCTCTAAATATATATTTTGGGGATCCCTACGAGGAGAAAAAACCATATCTAGAATTCTCTCTATAAGTGGGTTCAAGCCACGAAAACAATCAAGCATGTGAATTCTCCAAACACCATAACTTTTGCCATCAAATATAAAAGTGTCAGTGTGCACTAATCCCTGATGCATGTAAAATGCATACATGAAATTTGTAGTTTATTGATACATATTTGTAGCTTATATAATGATATATACATGTTTTATATTGATTTATGGGCATTTTCCAATGAACCCTTTATTTTGGTTATAACTCTGTAGAAAAGGAAACCCTGTTTTGTGTATTTTATCTTTTAGGGACCTAAACAAAGTCAAATTGACTTGCGATTTTTTGAGGATTTTTTTTGCAAAGACGATGACCTATAGCACTTGGACCTCATGAGCAGGGCCCGGAGGCCCAAAAGAGGGTAGGTGGAGTGGCCTAGGGGGACCGTGCAACCCATGCTCATTTCCACCTCAAGCATCTCTAGCCATCCATCTTTAGCCCTAATTCAAAGTGCTTACCTAAAATGCCGATAAAAAGGTACCCTGATGCATCCTTAGAGGAGGCGGCCTACAAATATAGAAACAGAGACAGATCCATCTCTAGCATCATCACCATGATGAAGAGAGAGTATTCCACCTCTAGACTATGGATTTGTGGTAGTAGATTGATCTCTTTCTATCTTGTCTGATCTTATTTTTAGTACCATATTAGCTGCCCAACATGATTATGGTCATCTATGTAATTGCTATATGGTGGATCTTTATTCTATGAGTTGATATTTGAGAAAAGAATTCTATTATGTGTAAGATGTATTGGTACATGCATATTATGTACCACGTTCTTAAGTACTTGTTTTGATCCAACTTGTATGAGAGGGCGTGTGGGGGGGTGTATTAGTTGGAGTAACATGGTGGTGGTGATTGGATAGTGGAAACAAAATTCAAGATCCACTATGGTTTTTACCTTTGCTTTGTTACCTCACTAGGAATTAAGTGAATGCATGTGTTAATAATATCATCTAGTGATATCCAAGATGATGTTGTTCGTTAAGGTAGCACATTTGTTATTCAAACATCATATCTACCAAAGGCTATACTTTGTTTATTCTTAATTATATATTGCATGGAGTTTCCCCTTTTGTGACACCCCCGGGATCAGGGTTAAACAAATCCAGACCTTAGCCTAACATAAGCTTAACCTAGAGCTCGAGGATACCAGTGAGAAATTGGCAACACAACAGTAACCCTACAACACAAAAATTATTATAGCAAGCTCATAACTAAGTGAAGAACCAAAATATTACAAGCATAGGTCACTGACCACAAACATCAAACAACAGAAGGAAAATTATGCTATTAAGTATAGCAAACTTATAAAATGGCCTAAGAGGCCTGAAGCATAACGATGACGTACTAATCCATAGATTCCAGGCTGTCGGCCGGAAACCCCAAGCTACTCGTCAGTGTCGATGTCGCACCAAACTCATCTTCAAGGGAACACTTACTCTGCTACAAAAAGTATCAACAAAGAAAGAGTGAGTACATGGTGTACCTTGCAAGACTTATGGCCGGTGGGGTTATTTTGCATAAAGCCATCTTTGTTTGTAAAACAAGAGGGAGAAGAAGCTCGTCTAATCAGAATATTTTAAAAGGGGATAAGACAACAACATCTCCAAAGAATTGATCATCATCTTTTGATATCCACCAAGTAATCCTCATCTCACACTAGAATCACCCCCTCGTACCCATGAGGAAGCATCCTTAAGCACACGTTGAACTGCCAAGTTTTACGATTAGGTTAATGTTCTCTATGATCTTAGAATTTAGTCACCAAGCATTCATAACCATGAACACGACTTTTCGAAAAGATTTAACCTTGTAGGGGTGTACAACTTTACCCATACGTACCAACTGACTCTTAATGCCACATGATTAGCCCTCTTCCTTGGAAGGCTAGCAGAGGGTGGTTGGACACGACCTTTACCTTGATTTCGGTGAGACCATGAGTCACACCCTAAGGACGGTTCTGCCATAACGCGTCAAATCCCGAAACCGGTCCCTAGAGATGTGAGGCGAGGTTGGTTTACTAGGGCTCCATCCACCCCAAGCAACCCCGACCACACTTACCTACCTGTTATGATGCACCTTCACCCGTCAAATCTTTCAAAACGTTTTCTATACATATGTCGAATGGAACGCCCGAACTATGTGACTCATGGAATCTACTAGGTAAGTTAGTTACTCGTAAGGTTTTCCAGGCCCTGTGTGGTTGTATGCTCGTCTTGGTTCCAAAGGCAAGAACTCGGGTCCTAGTAGTGGAGAGCATGGGACTATAAAAACCACATCCCACTATGGCCTCCCATACAAGCCTTAGCATGTTTAACCTTTACCACTGATCTCATCTCATCACGTTCTCCTATCATACTAGATTCTCTGCAAATGGTACATCATCTGGATGAACCAGCACTGATAGCTATGCATGGCTAAGCAAGACACAGATAAAAGCTCTAGCAGTGCACATAAGCCAAACCTATTTATGCTAGGAGCAGTGGATCAGATAATATAAGCTCAAAGGGAGTAATGCAATAGAGAGGATACTCTATCTATCGATAAAAGACCATAGTTGAATCGTATGCATCATGGCAAGAGTTGAAATGCTTTCGAACCCATAGCATTGTCTAATGTGGGGTTATGCTTGCCTTGTTTGTTGATACCCAGATATAGATCTTCAGGAGCCATGTACTTGACTTGATTGTAGTTGATTAAGTATTGTTCGTCGATCTTCAAACTTCAATGGTGTTGATCTCTGTCTTTGATCTTGATCTTGATATCGTATTCTACCGGGAAGAATCAAACACCGAAAAGAAAGGGGAAACAATCAACAAATGGCACCGATGCAATGCTCAACCAAATATGATGATATTACACGTTAATTTGTATTGAACTAAAACCCTATAGCATGCTTGACAATTTAAACAGGGTCCGAAGGGTCCAAACCCTAATACAGGAGAGACCCCGGAATCACCTACGGGGGTTGATTGATTCTTCTAATTAAACTTGTAATTAAAGTTATTTAACAATGCATGAGTGTGAGTCTAAAGTGTGGATCTCATTTTTCTAAACATTTTGATATATTATACATATTTTTCCGACTTATAAATAATTAGTTCTTGAATTTATAAGCTTTATCCTTTTTCTAAAATTATAAAACCAATTTATTAATTTATAGAAAAATCGGGAAAACCTTTTTACACCGGGGCAAAGGATACCCGCTGTGACTGACTGATGGGCCCGAGGCCACATCAGCATGCCACGTGGGCGGGCAATGGTCAACGGCCCACGGACCACGTCAAGCTGACGCGGGCGTGACGACAGCACGACGTCTACCCCCAGGCGATGGTCGCCGGCAACGACAGGGGCCACCCCGGCAAGCGTGGAAGGCGGGGCTGGACACAATGCGGTGCGGTGAACCTTATAGCGGCTGCACCGCTGCTATTTGGTCATCGGAGCACGGGGTGCGACGACGAGCGGCGGCGGACGACGATGACTGACGCGGGGACAAGCCAGATGAAGAGGTGAAGCGCGGAAGGGTGTGTGTGAACCATGATCTCACCTTGAACGCGTTGGGATGGTCGGCGTGGGCGTGTGAGGTCGTGGTTGAGCGGATCAATGACGGCGAGCTTCGTCAGGGTCAGGGAAGACGAGATCGGCGGCGGTGATTACGGGTGCCCCTCCTTGATTCCGTTGGTTAGGAAGTAGAGGGCGGTGAGGCGGAGCCTACTGTATGCTCGGGTGGTCTCGGGGAGCTGTGGAGCACCAGCGATTCAGCGGCGCTCGTCATCTAGGGTTCGGGCTCGGACGGAATCCGCGTGAGAGAGAGCTCGAGGGGAGGGGATAAGAGCAGGAGAGGAGAAGGAGGGCACGGTGCTGCACTCTTATCCTCGTGGGGCATCAGCGACACGCATCGCAGCAGCTGGCGGCAATCGACAGTGAGCGACGCGCTAGGCAGCTGCTTGCCATTGTCTGCGAAGACGACGAGGCAAAGGGGTATCTGGGCCTTGGGCTGCGATGGCTGCTAGCTACTGCGCAGGTGGGCGGCAGGGAGGGAAGAGGGGACATGGGCCGACCTAGCTTGGGTTGGCTCTGTTTTATTTTCTAAAAAACCTTTTTCTTTTCTTGAAATCTTTTCTCTCTTTGTATTTTCAAATCCCTTTATGGTTTGAACAGTTTGAAAGTACTAGGGCTTTGTAAAAGTATTTGAAATATTTGTGGGGCCCTATTATTCCATTTGGGATCCATGTACTTTGTGCTTTTCAAATATTTTCGAAACCATTTGAGAGGATTTACAAGAGAGTGAGGAAACTAGGGTTTTAGCGTTGTTTTTATTACTTTTTCTTTGCATGCATTTTAAAAGATGATGCTCATGAGTGCACAATCAAATCCCTAATCATGATTAACTAAAACCAAGGTGTTACACCTTTATAGAAGAGTATACGTGTAATGACCTAGGGATATATATTATAGGAAGGGTAGATGTGTGAATTGATATTATGCATATCATGCATATAGAAATTTAGGGTCAATTTGGAAAAAAATATAACTTGTTTGAATTTTGTTCTAGTGAGGTTAATTGCAACCAAATGGTCACTAGGAATTTAAACCTCATTCAAACCCTAAACTTAAAATGATTTGAATGAATTCGGAATGGAGTTGACCTTAGTAAAACTTGAATCAAATTCAAATTTCACACATTCAAACATAAATCATAGAAAATGGAATATAAATGTTCCATACAAATCCAATATCACACAAATGTTAAATAACAGAAATAGGAAGTCACAATCACAAGTGTATGAAAGAAATATTATATTTATTCATATTGATATATGAGTACATGATCGCAAAATTACAACAGTATCAAAATAAAAGAAAAAACTAATCTAAAACCCAACACTACATTAACTATGTTCTCATCTTGCTCCAAACCTTTGATCTTCATCCTGTTACACAAAGACAAAACAGAAAACACCAGTAAGTTTTCAAATGTAGGCTTTGCCCTAAGGCAAAACCCTTTAATATAAGAATCCTTTATAATATTATAGGCTTAAACACTAAACTCTAAGCCTGAGTATTGAAGCAGCAAATCAAAGAATGCTTGAAAAGACCAGAGCCAAAATGCTTCACTATGAACATTTGAAATCAATTAGAATAGCCCAAAACATGTAGAACAGATCAGTGATAGTTCCTATGAAATGTTACAACCTTCAGATGAAACAACATAGTAACCTGGTAGTCATCTACAAGAAAATTCAATTAGATCAAGTATGAAAACCAAACCAATAGAAATGCTGAAAACCACAATACAAGACATTTAACCAAAGGAAAACTCTAGGCTCATGCTTCTATCAAGAATAGGTAGAACTCCCAAAAAACTAAATCATCAACAATCAAAATTATAAACAAATAGAAACCTTAGTAACTACTAAGAAAGAACAATTACCAAATGAATCATAAAGACATTAGATTCTAACAAGAACCCTAGAACTCTAGGAATTCAAAACATGATAGATTAAGATTTCAAACCAATCAAACTTCAAAGTAATGAGTATTTGACAAGGCAGATGCCCTGACACATGGTATGGGTGGACGGTACGAGCAAGCTATGCCCGTACCAGTGCTTGTTAAGGCCTCTGTAGGCTTCTATCATGTTTGCTATTCTTCCAGGTGCGAGAATAAATCAAATAAATGACGTTTATCACCTAGAAATACCATATTACTACATAATATAATAGTCCCAATTGATATGTTTCACATAAGACTTAGTAATTCCGGATCTTGTTGAAATAAAGACAAAAGAGTGTGCGCGTGCGCATTAAAATACCAAAATCTTACTCTACTTATGCAAAAACAAAAGATAAATATGCTTCAATTTTTGACTCATTAGTGGACATGCCTAAAGATCCCATAACACCTATAATTCTATGTAGGCCTTTCCTAAGAACTATTAAAGCTTTGATTAATCTACATGAAAGGAATGTGAGAATAGGACTACCATTTTCGAGATCTTTTTATAGTGCACTTTCCTAGGAAAAATAAGGCCAAGCCTAATGATGATGGTGTAATCACTTTGAAAGCTAATTAATTTGGAGTGGGTGTCCCACTTACAAAGCCTAAATAAGCACCATCTCGGTCAAGCTAATTGACATTAACTAGAAGCGCTTCATGGGAGACAACCCATGTGAAATAATGTTTTCATTCTTGAGTTAGTTTTGTTTTGTTTTTAATAAAGGGTGTTAAAGGAGGTCCTTTGAAGAGAGGAGAAGAAATCAAGGTAATTATCGATTTATTATATGTACTAAAACATGGACATAAGGTACTATAGTTTTATGAAGTTTATTTGCTATCATTCTTTTGTTGCTTTGATGTGGAAAGGAGTATGAAGATCCTAACTTCTTAAGTTTTTGAAGCTTACCGTGCATTTAACGGCCACTGATATGACCAGAAGCGACCGTACCATGTTCCCATACCACATCACGACACAAGAAGATGCAATCTTTGATTTTTGATAATGGACACAGTGCACGATCTGAGGCGACCGTACCGTCCGCCCGTAGCAAAATATCAAGTTTGAAGTAGATGATTTGAGGAGATAACGACATGCAGTACGACCACAGGTGACCGTACTGCGCGCCCGTACCGAGTGCATTGTTGGAAGGAACTGTTGACCCCGAGGTAAAACACTCGGTACGGGCAGACTCTGCCTGTACTGCCCCTCGTACCATGTACTCGGCCATGATATCAACACAGGAGGATGTAAACCTAAAAATCCTAAAAACACAATCTCTCTTTCTTCTTCCTCCAAACTCAAAATCACCTCCATGAGATCTTCAATTCTGCTTGTTCTTTCTTTGATTCCTCGCACCCAATCGATCTAATGTATGTTTCTCCTCCGATGCCCAACTTATTTGCATCAAAACCTTGCTTAATCTTTCACCATTATCAATCTAGACTTAGGTCTTATCCTTGACATAACCTTGATTATGAGAATGATTATTTTTTATAGGATATTCTTTTGTAAGAAGTGTAGAGGATTACATTTGCTATGTTTTTATTGGAGAAGATTTTTAATTAGATTTATTTTTATTTTTATATAAACACAAGGATTCATACACGTGCAATGGTAGTGGAACAAGCCATACCACATGTTGATACGCTAACCCCCCGAGTCATTTGGCATCGTGTTCACCGAGGAGTTCCAACTCACTCGTTTAAACCGTCTCAAGCACCGAGAAATGAAGTCCACCAAGTGGGTGTGTCCTGATATCCTTAACCAACTGGGAATTCGTCACGATTTTGATTTAGTTTGCAACAATGTTGGTTTGTATCACTTTTTCTTTCAGGACGCCGCCACATATCATCGCTTGACACTTGAGTTCTAAGTACCTTGATGCATACGGTGGTTTCACACTACTGCCTCGAGGAGTATAGTCTAGGAGTTGATCGCATCAATGTTCTCCTTATGAATCATGATTATACCTTAACACTCGACCAATGGGCTCACTATTTTGGGTTTACCAACAACACCATCGACATACGAGAATATCATTTTGCGGCCTGAAAGTTGGGGTGGACAGGCAATGCGGTACCCAAGTTGATTTTTATCACCGCGATTCGAAAAGTTGGGGCGCCAATTGCTGAGAGGGGTATTTTGAGTGAATGATGGCCAAACCAAATATTTTCAAATCGTGCCCGTTAAGTCAGGATATTCCGTTACACTAGTTCCTGCTGTGCCCCTGCTTTGCCGGTCACTCTTCTTAGCCACCCTGCACGTGTCGTAGGGGCAAATCCATTACTGTACTTTCCTAACTCTCGACACTGAATCTTGCTGCGGCGGCGGCGGCGGTCCCTTTTCTTCCCTTCCCCGACCCTAAATCTGCCGGTGGCGGAGGACCTTTTTTCTCCCTCCCCCGACACTGAATCCAGCGGCGGCGGCCCAGCATGTCTTGCAAGGCGAAGGTTGTAGCTACGTCGCCGACTGAAAAGGGTCCGTCGGGGCCCATGTCTGGGGCTCAACGCGTAGCTGCGGCGAGATCTTCAGCCCCGGTTAGCGAGGAGGCTAGCAAGGATTCTGCTCCCAAGGTACCTACGAGCAGCGGGTTGAAGAGAAAAGCAAGGCCGACGGCGGATTGTTCTGCTCCGGTGGGCGGATGCAACACTCAGATCTCGAAGAAAAAACCCGGGAGAAGAGTGAGAGGTGAATTTTTCTTATCTGTGCCTTATCTTGCAAGTAGATTTGTTACGGCATAATAGAATCGAATGAACTGAAATGTTCCCCTTTTTAATCAAATTAGGCACAGTTTTGATACAAGTGACCTATATGAGTTCATAGTTCATGTTCGGCAGTACACTGCAAAGCTTGATTTTGGTTGCGAGAGGGCCGTGTTCGGGCAAGATGTGCATCTGCTTGTGAATTGCAAAGAGGTTGTGTCTGTTTTGTAGCTAGTAGATATGCTTGCCGCTAGAATTCCCTGGGGTTCTAGACAGAGGACAAAATTGGTGTGGCGCAACATGAATGATACCTATTAGCAAATTGAGCACTCCCATGAGCTTTAGATGGTTTGAGAGTGTTGTGCAGCTAATCGTAAGGTGAAAGTTGAAGCGATGATTGATGATATGTATGCAGATGCTGGAGATCTTGCTGCCAGAGCTTCTGCTCCTAGAGAATACAGACCAATAGATGCTGATCTGGATAAGTTCAGTATACGCATAGAGGTGGATTCATACATGGCAAAACTTGATGAGGGAGTTAATAAGCCAGTTTCGTCATGTACTGTGGAGATCACTGTCGATTCCAAAAACATAACTCTTGATGAAATGAGAGAGATGATCGGTAAGGAAATCACTATTGGCCCTAAGCAGATAGCAAAAATCTGGTGGTGGCATCATAAGAAGCAGCAATTCATAGATGTTTTGGATACTGAAGATCTTATGCAGATTATGCGGCGAAAGAAGTGAACTAGGAAGGTGTTCTTCCTTGGTACCATTTCTGATGTTGTTGAACAGTTTATAGTGGATGTAGATGCCCCTGTAGTGGCTGAACAAAATGAGGTGGTCGACGTTGATGAAACCTGATGAGAGCTGCTACCCTGGGCTTGTCATATGGACCGCGGGGTTCCCCTTCCTGTATTTGTAATATTGACTGCTGTTGCATTTAGAGCGTGCTTCTGTGATTATGTTTGTTGAGAGATTGTGATATAATGTTGTGCGAGCTGTTGAGATTTTCGGACATGTCACTCACTGAAACCATCGTTGTTGTAATAAGACATAAGTACATTGTAGTTGACATGATTATGTTTCTTAAGATGACGTACCGTACTTGTTTCAGTTATTATGTTTGTTGGTACATTGTAATGTAATGTTTTGTGAAACCATGACTAGACTAGTGATGCATAAATACATTGTAGTTGACATGATTATGTTTCTTGAGATGATGTATTGTACTTGTTTCTGATATTTTGTTTGTTGAGAGACTGTAATGTAATGTTTTGCGAAACCATGACAGGACAAGTGATGTATAAGTACCTTGTAGTCGACATGATTTTGTTTCTTGAGTTGATGTAATATACTTGTTTCTGTGATTATGTTTGTTGAGAGATTGTAATGTGATGTTTTGTGAAACCATGTTGTGGTTATGTTTGTTGGGAGATTATAATGTAATGTTTTGTGAAACCATGACTGAAGAAGTGATGCATAAGTACCTTGTAGTTGACATGATTTTGTTTCTTTGGATGATGTAATATACTGGTATGTTTTCGTTAGGCAATGAAATTGGGATGGAGGGAGTGCAGGTTTAATATTTGAAATGAGAATGTGTGAAGAGAATCCATATCAGGCAGGAGACAGTAATCCAGGGAAAGGGCATGGTATCCATTAAACTATTGTAACATGCCAATTTAGTCATCATTGCAGCGGTAGAAGGGCCTCTCTCTCTCTCTCTCTCTCTCTCTCTCTCTCTCTCTCTCTCTCTCTCTCTCTCTCTCTCTCTCTCTCTCTCTCTCTCTCTCTCTCTCTCTCTCTCTCTCTCTCTCTCTCTCTCTCTCTCTCTCTCTCGCCGACGCCGTCGCCATCGCATTCGCCATGCTGTCCTTGAACGGCGAGGATGACCAGTCGAGCAGCGACAGCCTTCTCTCCGACATCGAGTATTCCTTCCATGATGTGAGTTCCTCTGTTTTCTCGGGCTAGGGTTAGGAAATGGTAAATCACTCGATCTGAGCCCGACCAGATGTGCATGCAATCGTGTTTGATTTCAGCTTTGTGTTTACCTATAGGTACCAAGGACGATCTACAACTCCAAATGGGAGGGCCTAGATCTCGATGGAGAAGTGCCATGTGACCATGGGCTAAAATTGAGGAGATATGTTGCATTCGAAGGCAGTAACACAGGGAGAAGGTTTTTGGGCTGTACAAATCAGGTTTGTTTACATTATATGCAACTGTGACATGAAGTAAAATGTATCGTGCATGTTCATAACACTATAGTGTGTGTGTTTTTAGGTTAGCCCGGTGTGTAAAGCAGTAGAGTGGGTGGATCTTGAGTGGCCAGATGCACTTAAGAAATGTTTGGCACAGTTATGGGAGATGTATGAGTTGGAAAGGTCGGGGAGATTTACTAATGTAAGTGATGCAGCTGAAAAAATTTATAAGCCGTCGGTACGAAATAAGGAGCTAGAACAAGAAATCGAGAATTTGCAGTCAAAGCTAACTGACGGAATCGATGGGAGCTTGGTTGTTGGAACTGCAAAGAAGCTTAAGGATAGTCACAGGTTGCTGATTCATAATGCAGAAAAGGAGAGGGATCAGCTCAGGGAAGACAAGAAGAAGCTAGAGTGCTGCATTGCGGATCTGTTGAAGGAACTGAATAAGGCGCGCGAGGGTGAACAAGGATAGACTATAGAGGATAAAGGAAATTAGAGATGAATAATTTATGTTGTACCAATGCCTGAAACTAGTTAATTGTAAGACTTGCAGTTGCGCTTTCCGAACTAAGCCAAACTCAATTCTCGAGCAAACTAATTTCAGACAAACACACATATCGTGCATAGAGTTAAGTTCACGCTTACGAAATCACCACTGCAGAGGATAAACCAGACAGTTCAATACTAAATAGACATATGTTGTGTTCAAGCGAGCCTGGCCCGGAGCTGCCTGTTTTCCTCCCTAAGATTGGCCATCTCCTTCAGTACTATGCCGTGCTTCCGCTGTAGGTTCCAGCGCTCCATCACATGGCAGAGAATTTTGTCCGTAGCCATACAATTTTCCTTCAAGATCCCTTTCATGATCTCCGTCTGCTTCCTAGCCGAGGCACAACCTTCACTGTGTAGCTTTGCCCAGTCGGCGTTTAACTCCTTCAGTTTCTGGCACTTGTCAGAAAGGACCGCGAATTCAGCGCGCAGTTGGTCAAAGGCCTGTTTCTAGGAATTCCGCTTCTCCCTTTGGATTGCTATCTTGTCATTTAGCCAGGTCGCCAGGTCCTGGTCGATCTTTCGCCTCTTTCCCTGCAACAAAAATACATGGTATGGTTTGCTCAGTTCACCAGGACAAGCTGGTTAGTTTCCATAATTAACTGAATCGACTAGTGGCACTGTCATAATTTCAAGGAAGAAGCAATCTAGGACGAATCAACATTTTATGAATCGACTAGTGGCACTGTCATAATTTCAATTTCGAAGACAAATAAGATTTATCAACAGTTTAGTGTGCTGTGGGTTTTTCCCAATAACACCAAATAGTAGTGGGAGAGTGGCAAACTCATAATGCAGAAACCCATGTCCAGATACATATGGAAAGAGAACATGGTGTCCATTCATGAACATGAACACCAACACATGTCCAGATAGATAAGGAGTTGCCCTAGGATTCTTATTGCACCCTATAATGGGAAGCAGACATGGGCATTTCTCCCTGAACCCTAAACATTACAAACGGAGAGGAGGACGAACTGGTATTCGTGTCCCTGCTAACGGGAATCAGACTTGGGCATTGCTCCGGTATGCCTCCAGACATGCCCTTAGCTCCTCGTTCTCTTTCCAAACACCCTCGAGTAGGGTGATCCCTCTGCTCATGTCCGCCTTCATATCCTTGACTACATCCAGGCAACGGTTCTTGTCATGGTAGGCTTGGATGGTAGCCTTGGTTTCCTCGACGCGTCCTCTGAGTGCCTCGCTGACTTCGTCCTGCAGGAGAATGCACCATTCCATGAGATTCTTATTCTCCTCCGTGAGCTCGTTGATTATCTTGATGGCCTGTTCTTGCCTGATCAAGTTACGGTCGAGCACTTTCTGCAGCCTAACAACGTCACGTGCAAAATCTAGCGAGATCTCCTTCTGCACAGATAATTTCTTGCGTAGGCTCTCATTAGCTTGGGTGAGGGAGCGTGCAAGCTCATGTTGGTTGGCAATCTTGGAACTGATCGCGGCCACCTTCTCACGGTACTCGGCCTTTGATAGATGCATCGTTCATGTTAATTGAAATAGGAATTCTACAATTACACTCCAGGTCCCAGGTGAATACTAATACAGATCAAAAAAAATCCCCGTTGAATCTATTGGCCGCAGTGTTAAAAAATGGACCTGGAGATCTATTCATGATCACGATAAACTAATCCTAATCACAAAAAATCCATAGTGAATCTATGAACAGCGGTATTAAGGAAAGACCAAGAGATCCAGTCATATTCATGAAAACAAATACAACTCGAAAAAGAAGAAGAAAAACCAATGCGGGGCGGACATCATCTAAGAAATCCACATCATAACTCAGAGAAATAACAGCATGGAGATTTGCTACCTCGCTGAGACATGGAACAGGGCCGAACGGGTCCTGCAACGCCTCCGTCGTGGTGGATTCGGGTTCCACGGCCGACCTGTAATACGTAGAAGAGGAAGAGCTAGAAGAAGAAAAACAAGAAGAAGCTGATTAAGATCATGATGGAGAGGGAGATGGAGAAGAAGTAGAATAAGGAGACCGTACCGGGAGGAGCCCTCGCCTGCTAGAACATTCGGCGCCATTGTCAAGGGAGATTGGGCCTCGATGAGAGGGTGGGCTTGAGCGGCTGGTAGAGCAAGAAGTGCCTCGCGGCGATTTCTCTCCCTTTTCTCCGCGAGGATCGTCGATCGGCCTCTCCCCCTCCTCAGTGGAGCCATGGCTTGCAGGGTGAGTGTGGCGGAGGCAGGAGGAAGGAGATAGTGATTATTAGTGTGGGAGAAGAGTAAAGAGTACAGGCCGTGGTCCAGTAGTACTAGTACTAATATACAAGACCACCGTGTACGGTCTACCTTCTCAAAGAAGCAAGGGAGGCAGGGGTAAGGAATCGATGGGACTTGTCTTTATTGTGATGGACACTTCAATGGTCTTCGGCGCCGCCCAAAATCCAGTATATAATAAGGGGAGTCCGAGCCGGGTGGTCGTCACGGGAATCGGCGCGCACATCCCGCGTGCGTGTGTCACGTGTTGATGGGACAATGGCGCGCACAATTGCTGCACGATCACGTCAGCACGTCCAACTCCGTCGAACTCCACGTGACAGGCACGCACGGGATATTTACGAGTCTAGAATATGCTGTGCCACTTTAGTTGTGATCAAATTATGTTCAGTACGCGAGATATTACCTTTTTTTTTGATAATCGACAAATGCACGCGTGGACACGACGCACGAAACCGCTGCTCGTCCTTGATCATATCGGCACCCCACTCTGTGTACCCTCCATCGACCATTAGAAGCAACTACCTCGAGCACGATGCCCCCTCGCCGTGGCAATGGCAGGTCCAAGCCGTCCACTGACCGTCCTGCGTCCCCGGCTCTTCGCTGCATCGTCCACGCTCGCGAATCTCCTGCTGAGGCAGCATGTTGTGTCCGACCGCGCCAGGATCCATCGACATCGGCACTCGAGGACACCAAACGTCGAAGCTCATACCGGCCGCGCAGGAGGAGCGTGGGGTACCTGAAGCGTCGGACGAGTGCAAAGTAGCAGCCAGGATGGGGGCACGTGTTGCGCTAGCGAGTACGGACAAGAAGAGGAACGAGAAGAAGACCAGGAAGAAGAGAGGAGATAGCTATTTGGACGAGTCCGACTCTGCCAACGAGGAGGCGTTCATCGATCAGTTGGAGGCAGGAGCGGAGGAGAGTGACGTGGACCCGTGGGACTATGAAGAGGAGGAGGAGGACTCCGATGAGGAGATAGCTCGCTTATTCGAGGAAGGGGGCAGTGTCGAGTCGTCACAGGAGGGCACTGACAGCGACGATGGCGGGGACCATGGCGTTGACAAAGACGAGGACGAACCGGAAGACGAAGATGATGGCTTCTTCGAAATATGATCATTTATTTTAGTTAGATAGATGGATTTTCACTTGTTTATGGGGGTTTAGTATCGGTTGCACGGATAGAGAGGAAGCACGGATTGACCATGCATAAAAAAAGTGGAGAAGGGAGGTGTTATCCTGCCTGTTGGATCACATGGGATCAACGGTTGGTGGAGACGATCCGCGTGACATATCTGTCAGCCAATCAGGGCATAGCACCTAGAGTGAGCACATGTTTGGGATCTCCACACGTTTGGGCTTTTGTGAGATTTGTGACAGAGTGAGAGAGAGAGGGAAAATCTCTTTTCACAATCCGCTTATGGATCCACCCGTACCATTCAAATGTCATTGCATTTGTGCTCTTTTCACAATCCACCCATGGATCCACCAGTGTCATTTTGCATGTGTGTTCTTTTTAGTAACAACAACCAGAGTCATTTTGCATGTGTGATCTCTTCACATACCATCTATGGATCCACCAATGTCATTGCATGTGTGTTCTTTTCACTAACAACAACTAGAGTCCTTGCATGTGTATTCTTTTCACATACCACATATGGATCACCAGTATCATTGCATGTGTGTTCTTTTTAGTAACAACCAGAGACATTTTGCATGTGTGTTCTTTTCACATACCACATATGGATCCACCATTGTCATTGCATGTGTGTTCTTTTCACAATCCACCCATGGATCCACCGGTGTCATTGCGTGTGTGTTCTTTTTAGTAACAACCAGAGTCATTTTGCATGTATGTTCTTTTCACATACCACCTATGGGTCCACCAGTGTCATTGCATGTTTTTTCTTTTCACAATCCACCCATGGATCCCACCAGTGTCATTTTGCATGTGTGTTGTTTTTAGTAACAACAACCAGCGTCATTTTGCATGTGTGTTCTTTTCACATACCACCTATGGATCCACCAGTGTCATTGCATGTGTGTTCTCTTCACAATCCACCTATGGATCCACCAGTGTCATTGCATGTGTTCTTTTTAGTAACAACAACCAATGTCATTGCATGTGTGCTCTCTTCAGAGACCACACATGGATCCAGCAGTGTCATTGCATGTGTGTTATTTTTACTAACAACAGCAAGAGTCATTGAAATGTGTGCTCTCTTTAGAGACCACACATGGATCCACCAGTGTCATTGCATGTGTGTTCTTTTCACTAACAACAACCAGAGTCATTGCATGTGTGTTCTTTTCACACACCACATATGGATCACTAGTGTCACTGCATGTGTGTTCTTTTCACAATCCACCCATGGATCCACCAGTGTCATTGCATGTGTGTTCTTTTTAGTAACAACCAGAGTCATTTTGCATGTGTGTTCTTTTCACATACCACCTATGGATCCACCAGTGTCATTGCATGTGTTTTCTTTTCACAATCCACCCATGGATCCCACCAGTGTCATTTTGCATGTGTGTTCTTTTTAGTAACAACAACCAGAGTCATTTTGCATGTGTGATCTCTTCACATACCACCTAAGGATCCACCAGTGGAATTGCATGTGTGTTCTTTTTAGTAACAACAACTAGAGTCATGGAAATGTGTGTTCTTCTCACATACCACCTATGGATCCACCAGTGTCATTGCATGTGTGTTCATTTCACAATCCACCTATGGATCCACCAGTGTCATTGCATGTGTGTTCTTTTTAGTAACAACAACGAGAGTCATTTTCCATGTGTGTTCTTCTCACATACTACCTATGGATCCACCAGTGTTATTGCATGTGTGTTCTATTCACTAACAACAACCAGAGTCATTGCATGTGTCTTCTTTTCACATACCACATATGGATCCACCAGTGTCATTGAAATGCGTGTTCTCTACAGATACCACACATGGATCCACCAGTGTCATTGCATGTGTGTTCTTTTTAGTAACAACAACCAGTCATTTTGGATGTGTGTTCTTTTCACATACCACCTATGGATCCACCAGTGTTATTGCATGTGTGTTCTCTTCACAATCCACCTATGGATCCACTAGTGTCATTGCATGTGTGTTCTTTTTAGTAACAACAACCAGTGTCATTGCATGTGTGTTCTTTTCACGTACCACCTATGGATCCACCAGTGTCATTGAAATGTGTATTCTTTTTACTAACAACAACAAGAGTCCTTGAAATGTGTGCTCTCTTCAGAGACCACCTATGGATCCACCAGTGTCATTGCATGTGTGTTCTTTTTAGTAACAACAACCAGAGTCATTTTGCATGTGTGATCTCTTCATATACCACCTATGGATCCACCAGTGTCATTGCATGTGTGTTCTTTTTAGTAACAACAACCAGAGTCATTGAAATGTTTGTTCTTCTCACATACCACCTATGGATCCACCAGTGTCATTGCATGTGTGTTCTTTTCACATACCACATATGGATCCACCAGTGTGATTGAAATGTGTGTTCTCTACAGAGACCACACATGGATCCACCAGTGTCATTGCATGTGTGTTCATTTCACTAACAACAACCAGAGTCATTGCATGTGTGTTCTTTTCACATACCACATATGGATCACTAGTGTCATTGCATGTGTCTTCTTTTCACAATCCACCCATGGATCCACCGGTGTCATTGCATGTGTTTTCTTTTTAGTAACAACCAGAGTCATTTTGCATGTGTGTTCTTTTCACATACCACCTATGGATCCACCAGTGTCATTGCATGTGTTTTCTTTTCACAATCCACCCATGGATCCCACCAGTGTCATTTTGCATGTGTGTTGGTTTTAGTAACAACAACCAGAGCCATTTTGCATCTGTGATCTCTTCACGTACCACCTATGGAACCACCAGTGTCATTGCATGTGTGTTCTTTTCACAATCCACCTATGGATCCACCAGTGTCATTGCATGTGTGTTCTTTTTAGTAACAACAACCAGAGTCATTTTGCATGTGTGTTCTTCTCACATACCACCTATGGATCCACCAGTGTCATTGCATGTGTGTTCTTTTCACTAACAACAACCCGAGTCATTGCATGTGTGTTCTTTTCACATACCACATATGGATCCACCAGTGTCATTGAAACGCGTGTTCTCTACAGAGACCACACATGGATCCACCAGTGTAATTGCATGTGTTTTCTTTTTAGTAACAACAACCAGTCATTTTGCATGTGTGTTCTTTTCACATACCACCTATGGATCCACCAGTGTCATTGCATGTGTGTTCTCTTCACAATCCACCTATGGATCCACCAGTGTCATTGCATGTGTGTTCTTTTTAGTAACAACAACCAGTGTCATTGCATGTGTGTTCTCTTTAGAGACCACCCATGGATCCAACAGTGTCATTGCATGTGTGTTCATTTTACTAACAACAACAGGAGTCATTTTGCATGTGTGATCTCTTCACATACCACCTATGGATCCACCAGTGTCATTGCATGTGTGTTCTTTTCACTAACAACAACCAGAGTCATTGCATGTGTGTTCTTTTCACATACCACATATGGATCCACCAGTGTCATTGCATGCGTGCTCTTTTCACAATCCACCCATGGATCCACCAGTGTCATTGCATGTGTGTTCTTTTTAGTAACAACAACCAGAGTCAATTTGCTTGTGTGTTCTTTTCACATACCACCTATGGATCCACCAGTGTCATTGAAATGTGTGTTCCTTTCATAATCCACCCATGGATCCACCAGTGTCATTCCATGTGTGTTCTTTTTAGTAACAACAATCAGAGTCATTTTGCATGTGTGATCTCTTCACATACCACCTATGGATCCACCAGTGTCATTGCATGTGTGTTCTTTTTAGTAACAACAACCAGAGTCATTGAAATGTGTGTTCTTCTCACATACCACCTATGGATCCACCAGTGTCATTGCATGTGTGTTCATTTCACTAACAACAACCAGAGTCATTGCATGTGTGTTCTTTTCACATACCACATATGGATCACCAGTGTCATTGCATGTGTGTTGTTTTCACAATCCACCCATGGATCCACCGGTGTCATTGCATGTGTTTTCTTTTTAGTAACAACCAGAGTCATTTTGCATGTGTGTTCTTTTCACATACCACCTATGGATCCACTAGTGTCATTGCATGTGTTTTCTTTTCACAATCCACCCATGGATCCCACCAGTGTCATTTTGCATGTGTGTTGTTTTTAGTAACAACAACCAGAGTCATTTTGCATGCGTGCTCTTTTCACAATCCACCCATAGATCCACCAGTGTCATTGCATGTGTGTTCTTTTTAGTAACAACAACCAGAGTCATTTTGCATGTGTGTTCTTCTCACATACCACCTATGGATCCACCAGTGTCATTGCATGTGTGTTCTTTTCACTAACAACAACCCGAGTCATTGCATGTGTGTTCTTTTCACATACCACATATGGATCCACCAGTGTCATTGAAATGCGTGTTCTCTACAGAGACCACACATGGATCCACCAGTGTAATTGCATGTGTTTTCTTTTTAGTAACAACAACCAGTCATTTTGCATGTGTGTTCTTTTCACATACCACCTATGGATCCACCAGTGTCATTGCATGTGTGTTCTCTGCACAATCCACCTATGGATCCACCAGTGTCATTGCATGTGTGTTCTTTTTAGTAACAACAACCAGTGTCATTGCATGTGTGTTCTCTTCAGAGACCACCCATGGATCCACCAGTGTCATTGCATGTGTGTTCTTTTTACTAACAACAACAGGAGTCATTTTGCATGTGTGATCTCTTCACATACCTCCTATGGATCCACCAGTGTCATTGCATGTGTGTTCTTTTCACTAACAACAACCAGAGTCATTGCATGTGTGTTCTTTTCACATACCACATATTGATCCACCAGTGTCATTGCATGTGTGCTCTTTTCACAATCCACCCATGGATCCACCAGTGTCATTGCATGTGTGTTCTTTTTAGTAACAACCAGAGTCATTTTGCATGTGTGTTCTTTTCACAAACCACCTATGGATCCACCAGTGTCATTGCATTTGTGCTCTTTTCACAATCCACCCATGGATCCACCAGTATCGTTTTGCATGTGTGTTCTTTTTAGTAACAATAACCAGAGTCATTTTGCATGTGTGATCTCTTCACATACCACCTATGGATCCACCAGTGTCATTGCATGTGTGTTCTTTTCACTAACAACAACTAGAGTCATTGCATGTGTGTTCTTTTCACATACCACATATGGATCACCAGTGTCATTGCATGTGTGTTCTCTTCACAATCCACCTATGGATCCACCAGTGTCATTGCATGTGTGTTCTTTTTAGTAACAACCAGAGTAATTTTGCATGTGTGTTCTTTTCACAAACCACCTATGGATCCACTAATGTCATTGCATATGCGTTCTTTTCACAATCCACCCATGGATCCACCAGTGTCATTGCATGTGTGTTATTTTTAGTAACAACCAGAGTAATTTTGCATGTGTGATCTCTTCACATACCACCTATGGATCCACCAGTGTCATGGCATGTGTATTCTTTGTAGTAACAACAACTAGAGTCATTGAAATGTGTGTTCTTCTCAAATACCACCTATGGATCCACCAGTGTCATTGCATATGTGTTCATTTCACTAACAACAACCAGAGTCATTGCATGTGTGTTCTTTTCACATACCACATATGGATCCACCAGTGTGATTGAAATGTGTGTTCTCTACAGAGACCACAAATGGATCCACCAGTGTCATTGCATGTGTGTTCTTTTTAGTAACAACCAGAGTCATTTTGCATGTGTGTTATTTTCACATACCACAGATGGATCCACCAGTGTCATTGCATGTGTGTTCTTTTCACAATCCACCCATGGATCCACCGGTGTCATTGCATGTGTTTTCTTTTTAGTAACAACCAGAGTCATTTTGCATGTGTGTTCTTTTCACATACCACCTATGGATCCACCGGTGTCATTGCATGTGTGTTCTCTTCACAATCCACCTATGGATCCACCAGTGTCATTGCATGTGTGTTCTTTTTACTAACAACAACAAGTGTCATTGCATGTGTGTTCTCTTTAGAGACCACCCATGGATCTAATAGTGTGATTGCATGTGTGTTCTTTTTACTAACAACAACAGGAGTCATTTTGCATGTGTGATATCTTCACATACCACCTATGGATCCACCAGTGTCATTTCATGTGTGTTCTTTTCACTAACAACAACCAGAGTCATTGCATGTGTGTTCTTTTCACATACCACATATGGATCCACCAGTGTCATTGCATGCGTGCTCTTTTCACAATCCACCCATAGATCCACCAGTGTCATTGCATGTGTGTTCTTTTTAGTAACAACAACCAGAGTCATTTTGCTTGTGTGTTCTTTTCACATACCACCTATGGATCCACCAGTGTCATTGAAATGTGTGTTCTTTTCACAATCCACCCATGGATCCACCAATGTCATTGCATGTGTGTTCTTTTTAGTAACAACAACCAGAGTCATTTTGCATGTGTGATCTCTTCACATACCACCTATGGATCCACCAGTGTCATTGCATGTGTGTTCTTTTTAGTAACAACAACCAGAGTCATTGAAATGTGTGTTTTTCTCACATACCACCTATGGATCCACCAGTGTCATTGCATGTGTGTTCATTTCACTAACAACAACCAGAGTCATTGCATGTGTATTCTTTTCACATACCACAGATGGATCCACCAGTGTGATTGAAATGTGTGTACTCTACAGATAACACACATGGATCCACCAGTGTCATTGCATGTGTGTTCATTTCACTAACAACAACCAGAGTCATTGCATGTGTGTTGTTTTCAAATACTACATATGGATCACTAGTGTCATTGCATGTGTGTTCTTTTCACAATCCACCCATGGATCCACTGGTGTCATTGCATGTGTTTTCTTTTTAGTAACAACCAGAGTCATTTTGCATTTGTGATCTCTTCACATACCACCTATGGATCCACCAGTGTCATTGCATGTGTTGTCTTTTCACAATCCACCTATGGATCCACCAGTGTCATTGCATGTGTGTTCTTTTTAGTAACAACAACCAGAGTCATTTTGCATGTGTGTTCTTCTCACATACCACCTATGGATCCACCAGTGTCATTGCATGTGTGTTCTTTTCACTAACAACAACCCGAGTCATTGCATGTGTGTTCTTTTCACATACCACATATGGATCCACTAGTGTCATTGAAATGCGTGTTCTCTACAGAGACCACACATGGATCCACCAGTGTAATTGCATGTGTTTTCTTTTTAGTAACAACAACCAGTCATTTTGCATGTGTGTTCTTTTCACATACCACCTATGGATCCACCAGTGTCATTGCATGTGTGTTCTCTTCACAATCCACCAATGGATCCACCAGTGTCATTGCATGTGTGTTCTTTTTAGTAACAACAACCAGTGTCATTGCATGTGTGTTCTCTTCAGAGAGCACCCATGGATCCAACAGTGTCATTGCATGTGTGTTCTTTTTACTAACAACAACACGAGTCATTTTGCATGTGTGATCTCTTCACATACCACCTATGGATCCACCAGTGTCATTGCATGTGTGTTCTTTTCACTAACAACAACCAGAGTCATTGCATGTGTGTTCTTTTCACATACCACATATGGATCCACCAGTGTCATTGCATGCGTGCTCTTTTCACAATCCACCCATAGATCCACCAGTGTCATTGCATGTGTGTTCTTTTTAGTAACAACAACCAGAGTCATTTTGCTTGTGTGTTCTTTTCACATACCACCTATGGATCCACCAGTGTCATTGAAATGTGTGTTCTTTTCACAATCCACCCATGGATCCACCAATGTCATTGCATGTGTGTTCTTTTTAGTAACAACAACCAGAGTCATTTTGCATGTGTGATCTCTTCACATACCACCTATGGATCCACCAGTGTCATTGCATGTGTGTTCTTTTTAGTAACAACAACCAGAGTCATTGAAATGTGTGTTCTTCTCACATACCACCTATGGATCCACCAGTGTCATTGCATGTGTGTTTATTTCACTAACAACAACCAGAGTCATTGCATGTGTATTCTTTTCACATACCACAGATGGATCCACCAGTGTGATTGAAATGTGTGTACTCTACAGATAACACACATGGATCCACCGGTGTCATTGCATGTGTGTTCATTTCACTAACAACAACCAGAGTCATTGCATGTGTGTTGTTTTCACATACTACATATGGATCACCAGTGTCATTGCATGTGTGTTCTTTTCACAATCCACCCATGGATCCACCGGTGTCATTGCATGTGTTTTCTTTTTAGTAACAACCAGAGTCATTTTGCATTTGTGATCTCTTCACATACCACCTATGGATCCACCAGTGTCATTGCATGTGTTGTCTTTTCACAATCCACCTATGGATCCACCAGTGTCATTGCATGTGTGTTCTTTTTAGTAACAACAACCAGAGTCATTTTGCATGTGTGTTCTTCTCACATACCACCTATGGATCCACCAGTGTCATTGCATGTGTGTTCTTTTCACTAACAACAACCCGAGTCATTGCATGTGTGTTCTTTTCACATACCACATATGGATCCACTAGTGTCATTGAAATGCGTGTTCTCTACAGAGACCACACATGGATCCACCAGTGTAATTGCATGTGTTTTCTTTTTAGTAACAACAACCAGTCATTTTGCATGTGTGTTCTTTTCACATACCACCTATGGATCCACCAGTGTCATTGCATGTGTGTTCTCTTCACAATCCACCTATGGATCCACCAGTGTCATTGCATGTGTGTTCTTTTTAGTAACAACAACCAGTGTCATTGCATGTGTGTTCTCTTCAGAGAGCACCCATGGATCCAACAGTGTCATTGCATGTGTGTTCTTTTTACTAACAACAACACGAGTCATTTTGCATGTGTGATCTCTTCACATACCACCTATGGATCCACCAGTGTCATTGCATGTGTGTTCTTTTCACTAACAACAACCAGAGTCATTGCATGTGTGTTCTTTTCACATACCACATATTGATCCACCAGTGTCATTGCATGTGTGCTCTTTTCACAATCCACCCATGGATCCACCAGTGTCATTGCATGTGTGTTCTTTTTAGTAACAACAACCAGAGTCATTTTGCATGTGTGTTCTTTTCACAAACCACCTATGGATCCACCAGTGTCGTTGCATTTGTGCTCTTTTCACAATCCACCCATGGATCCACCAGTATCATTTTGCATGTGTGTTCTTTTTAGTAACAACAACCAGAGTCATTTTGCATCTGTGATCTCTTCACATACCACCTATGGATCCACCAGTGTCATTGCATGTGTGTTCTTTTCACTAACAACAACCAGAGTCATTGCATGTGTGTTCTTTTCACATACCACATATGGATCACCAGTGTCATTGCATGTGTGTTCTCTTCACAATCCACCTATGGATCCACCAGTGTCATTGCATGTGTGTTCTTTTTAGTAACAACAACCAGAGTAATTTTGCATGTGTGTTCTTTTCACAAACCACCTATGGATCCACTAGTGTCATTGCATGTGCGTTCTTTTCACAATCCACCCATGGATCCACCAGTGTCATTGCATGTGTGTTCTTTTTAGTAACAACAACCAGAGTAATTTTGCATGTGTGATCTCTTCACATACCAGCTATGGATCCACCAGTGTCATGGCATGTGTATTCTTTGTAGTAACGACAACCAGAGTCATTGAAATGTGTGTTCTTCTCACATACCACCTATGGATCCACTAGTGTTATTGCATATGTGTTCATTTCACTAACAACAACTAGAGTCATTGCATGTGTGTTCTTTTCACATACCACATATGGATCCACCAATGTCATTGCATGTCTGTTCTTTTTAGTAACAACCAGAGTCATTTTGCATGTGTGTTCTTTTCACAAACCACCTATGGATCCACCAGTGTCATTTCATGTGTGTTCTTTTCACAATCCACCCATGGATCCACCAGAGTCATTGAAATGTGTGTTCTTCTCACATACCACCTATGGATCCACCAGTGTTATTGCATATGTGTTCATTTCACTAACAACAACCAGAGTCATTGCATGTGTGTTCTTTTCACATACCACATATGGATCCACTAGTGTGATTGAAATGTGTGTTCTCTACAGAGACCAGAAATGGATCCACCAGTGTCATTGCATGTGTGTTTTTTTAGTAACAACCAGAGTCATTTTGCATGTGTGTTCTTTTCACATACCACATATGGATCCACCAGTGTCATTGCATGTGTGTTCTTTTCACAATCCACCCATGGATCCACTGGTGTCATTGCATGTGTGTTCTTTTTAGTAACAACCAGAGTCATTTTGCATGTGTGTTCTTTTTACATACCACCTATGGAATCACCAGTGTCATTGCATGTGTTTTCTTTTCACAATTGATGGCTCAGTGCACGGCGCCCAGAAAAGTGCTGGTGCGTGGTTGATGTAGATCTCGTTGGGAACCCCAAGAGGAAGGTATAATGAGCACATCAGCAAGTTTCCCTCAGTATGAAACCAAGGTTTAATCGAACCAGTAGGAGCAAGGAAACACCCCAAAGGAGTTACTAGCTGAGCTTTGGCAGGGCGCACTACCGGTGCTAGCAGCAACATGGAGACCTGCACAACACAACCACAGAACTTTGTCCCCAACTTGCGATGAGGTTTTCAATCTCACCGTGTTTTGCGGAAAACAAAGGATTAAACGTATTGAATGGAAAGAAGTAATAGTTTGCAGAAAGTAAACACAAAGCAGTAAACAGTTTATAGATTGTATGTAAAGAAAGAGGACCGGGATCCATAGTTCACTAGAGGTGGCTCTCCTTAAGATAGATAACATGCTGGGTGAACAAATTACAGCGGGGCAATTGACAAACACCGAGAAAGCAATACAGGCATATACTAATCATCTTGACTCCTTTGAGACTTGATTGGGCATTACAACATAATACATAGACCGCCATCCAATTGCATCTATGACTAATAATCCACCTTCAGGTTATCATCCGAACCCCCTCCAGTATTAAGTTGCAAGCAACAGATTATTGCTTTACGAACTACGTGTAAAGTAAACAATACGATTGTTCTATGAACAAAGGATTGTTGTTTTCTCCCTAGTAGCAACAACACATCTAGTACCTTAGAGATTTCTGTCACTTCCCCAGATTACCAGAGGCATGAACCCACTATCGAGCATAAATACTAACTCTTGGAGTTACTAGCATCTACTTGGCCAAGATAGCTACTAACAACGGAAAGCATGCAAGATCACAAATAACAAAGACATGATAGAATCAATAATCAATCTGAAATAGCATCTCAATATCCATCAGATCCCCGCAAACACAACATGTATGGATTACAAATAGATGATCTTGATCATGAACGGAGCTCACAAGATCTAGACATGAAAGCACAAAGGAGGAGAACCAGCTATCTAGCTACTACATGGATCCGTAGTCCAAGGATGAACTACTCATGCATCACACCGAAGGCTTGCATGGTATGAAGAAGGCCTCCAGGGTGAATTCCCCTCTCCGGCAGGGTGTCGGGAAGAGCTTCAGATCCCTCCCGATCTAGGGATGGAGATGACGGCGGCTACAGACTCTTTCATGGATTTTTGATCGGGCCCTTAGGGTTTTTGTCCCGAGGGCATCTTATAGGCAGAAGGGGAGGCCGAGGGGGTTCCTGGGCTGGCCACACCACCCCCTGGCGCGGGCTAGGCCTGGCCGCGCGGCCAGGTGGTGTGGCCGCCCTCTGGCCCCTCTCCGTCTCGTAGTCTGGCACATGATGACATCCAGAAAATAGGCACTTTGGCTTTTGTCCCGTCCAATTCCGAGAATATTCATTTTCTGACTTTCCTGGAACCAAAAACAGCAGAAAACAGGCAGCTGGCACTGTGGCTCTTGTTAATAGGTTAGTCCAAGAAATCATATGAAAAGTACTCCAAAGTTGGAACAAAACACAAGAAAGTGGATAAAACCAAGCATGGAACATCAAAAATTATAGATACATTTGCAATGTATCAACATCCCCAAGCATAACTCCTTCTCGTCCTCGAGTAGCTAAGTGATAAAAAGAAAGAATAATTTTTGAGGTGACATGCACCATCAAAGACTTGATCAAAGTATTTGTAAAACATTCAAGGCTGGGATCATAGTACTTCAATCATAACATGAAAGACAAAGTTCTAACAATAAGACAAAGAAACTATGATGCAACATGAAAAGGCACAAACAAAAGATTCATGAATAACAATGCTTTGCAAGACATTTGTTTGTTTCACATAAAGAAAACATAGCATAATAGCATTTAGCTTGTCCCTCAATAGAGTAGCAAATATAAATGCATAGGACACCTTCAAAGTTCATAAGAGTGACTAGATACAATAGTTTAAAACAAGCAATATCAAGTTATGCATCAATCAACTAGTCTTGGGACAATGCACATAGAACTAAGAATGGCCACTATGCTCTCAAAGTAGGTGCATAAAGGTAGAAGGTGGAGACTCAATATAATGGTGGAAGAAAGGCCTTTTGTAAAAGGAAGTAGGGATTCAAGTCTCATAAAGAGCTTCCAAAAATTATGGTACTTATAGCTTTTAGCTCTCATTGCCCCTATCATAAGCATCTTGAAGTGATTAAGGTTAAAGTGAACAAACTATGGTGTACATGCTTGACGAAGTATAAGTCAGAAATCTCATGTCCCTTGTATACGAGGGCAGCTCCTCATGCTACTCAAGTTTAGTCACCGGTAAGTTCTTGTCATCGTAAGTACATGTGTATCATTGAGAACCTCCAACGGGGTACCCCTTGCCCGATGATACGGAAGAATCCCCATATCAAAATGACAAGGCAAGCAGACAACGAGCATCTCAGCATTCTTCTTATTTACCATGGGAATATGGTGCTTTTTTCTCTCTTTCCTCTTTTCATAGTATCTCTTTTTTTCTTTTCTCTTTTTTCTCAATATAGGACTCTTTTTTTATAAGAAGAATGCCTCATAGACAACTCATTATGGTTACGCTGCAGGTTTCCACCATGTCAGCATGGATTAGACCAGCGGCCCAGGCGTTTCTCTAACACATATACATAACTCCATGGACTTACAAGGTCCCCTTTCATTTCACACCGACGACATCCATATACAAAAGAGCATGATATCAACTAGGTACAAGTACCAAGTGCAATGTTGAAAGCGTTCCCCATGAAAGCATGGTTCTGCTAATTCCCAACAAATAAGTGCAAGCATATACAACATAGACGACATAATGGTTCAAGTTTATTAAGGGCAAGTAAAGTAAAGTGTGCCATCAAGTTCGTGAGAGCTTTAATCACTAGTTTTCTCATAACAAGTTTAATTTGGAAGGTAAACAAAAGCATGAATATACTTGGAATAGCATAAGCTAGTAGGTAGGTATGGTGGACTCTTTGGAATAACTTGGTTTAGGGAGTTGGATGCATGAGTGGAACTCATACTTGGTTGTGGAGGCTAGCAAAAGACTAGGAGCGACAAACTAAGAGAGCAATAATGGCCATAATCATCCAGAGCGACAAAACATCATTGATCAAAGCATAAAGTGATACTACAAGTTGAAAACTAAAGGATCATAAAGGCTATGGTGACTTTAGATAGTCATAACATGGTGTGAGCATGCGCCAAGTCAACCCAAATAAAGCATCAAAGGAGAATACCACTATACTATGCTTTAATATGCTAAAACAACGCATGATTCATCCAAGGCACATTAAGCAATCTCAATTGTTTATAACAAGTCATGCTACAGCAAAGAATACTAAGCATAAAGCCAAAACAATATCAAGCATGGCATGACAAAGCATAGGCCACAGTCAAAAATGAGCTATTTTTACCACATAAGTATGAACTTTCCTACTCTTTCCCAAACCAAACCAAACCAAACTACCTGCAAACCAATGTATGAAAGGGGGGGTCCAAACAATTTATTCAGAAAACTAAGAAAACCACGCAAACTAAAAACCAAAAAGAAAACGAAAAAGAAGACGCCCCAAGAACAACACAACTGTGCATGAAACAATAAAAATGAAGCGTTTGGAAGAAACCTGGGATTTTTATTGATGAAGAAGGGGATGCCTTGGGCATCCCCAAGCTTTGATGCTTGTACTTCTTGGATATCTCTTGGGGTGACACGCGTGGCATCCCCAAGCTTGAGCTTTAGTCCATGATTCATCTCATTACTGATTCCTTCCATACACCTAAAATTTTTCCTTCATACAAAACTTCACACAATCTTTATTAGCAACATTAGTGCACTCAAGATAAATAAGTCTTAAGGTTCAGTTATAACACCAAATAAACTTCTATTAGAACACTAGATACTGTAGTACTTCCTTCAAAAAGCTCAATTCCCAAAAAGAACTCAAAAAGGAACCCACAAGAAGCAAATGCAGAAAATGGCAGAAATCTGTCAAAACAGACCAGCAGGTAAAGACGAATTTGTTCGAAGACCTTCTGTTGCTCAAATCAAAAAGTGTTGAACTAACGAAAGTTAGATAACAACCTGGGTCAGAAGCACAAAAAATTACAGATCAATACGACATACAGATCTCTCACACGAATTTTTACGGTGAAGCACAAAAATCTGTTTTGGGGACAGCAACTTCCCCAATCATTACTTCTCTCTCATTAGAGGTTACTCTTGGCACAAAAAGCAAATAAAAAGGATAAGGAGAGGTTATTACAGAGGTAATAACTTCCAAGACTCATCTAAAAATTTTGGGTTATCTCCCAATAAGTACTTTTCTTTAACGCCTTTAAGTTAGGCATAAGAAGCAAAGAAAGAATCAAGTGTTCTCAAATGAAGAATCAAGTGATCTTAACGCCTTTAAGATCAATACCAGAAATATTTTCAACAAGGAAAGGTATATCATCCAAATAAGTTCTAGAGGATCCTCTCTCAATGCTCTTAGGTTCACTATTCTTATCAAAAGGGTTTGCAGGAACAATCCAATCAAGATTCTTTTTCTATGGCATCATGTATTGCTACTAGTTTAAAGGGTATTGGTATCTTAGGTTCCTCCCCATTAGGTTCGGTTTTGTTCATCTTTTCTCGTGTACCAACAACATCTACACACGAGCCTAGCATATTGAAATGTTCAAAGACTTTTCTAGCTTCCTTGGCAACATCATAGAACTCCTTAAACAAAGTTTCTAGTATAAAATCCCTCTTTTCAGGGTCTTCAATTTCCTTAAGCTTAAGAAACATTACTTACATTAAGGGGTTGAGATTAAAAAACCTAGCTTCTAACATGTGAATTAAAGAAGCTGCAGCAATCTCATAGTTTGGAGCAAGTTCTACAAGGAATCTATCCTCAGTATCTTCATGCTTACTAACATGATTAAAGAATTCTTCAATGTTATCTTTCCCAATTATAGAACCACTACCAACTGGAAGGTCTTTCAGGGTGAATGTAGGGATCAACATGGTGAGCTAATGAAGAGGTGACAACTAAAGGAGACTTAATTTTTTGTGTTTTTGAAGAACAAAACAAGCAAACAAAGCAAAAAGAAACTAAGCAAAACAAAAACAACAAAGTAAAGAGATTGGTTATGAGGGACTCCCCTTGTAAAGATGTCCTTGACTCCCCGGCAACAGCGCCAGAAAAATGCTTGATGGCTCAGTGCACGGCGCCCAGAAAAGTGCTGGTGCGTGGTTGATGTAGAGCTCGTTGGGAACCCCAAGAGGAAGGTATGATGAGCACAGCAACAAGTTTCCCTTAGTATGAAACCAAGGTTTAATCGAACTAGTAGGAGCAAGGAAACACCCCAAAGGTGTTACTAGCTGAGCTTTGGCAGGGCGCACTACCGGTTCTAGTAGCAACGTGGGGACCTGCACAACACAACCACAGAACTTTGTCCCCAACTTGCGATGAGGTTGTTAATCTCACCGTGTTTTGTGGAAAACAAAGGATTAAACGTATCAAATGGAAAGAAGTAATAGTTTGTAGAAAGTAAACACAAAGCAGTAAACAGTTTATAGATTGTATGTAAAGAAAGAGGACCGGGATCCATAGTTCACTAGAGGTGGCTCTCCTTAAGATAGATAACATGCTAGGTGAACAAATTACAGCGGGGCAATTGACAAACACTGAGAAAGCAATACATGCATATACTAATCATCTTGACTCCTTTGAGACTTGATTGGGCATTACAACATAATACATAGACGGCCATCCAACTGCATCTATGACTAATAATCCACCTTCAGGTTATCATCCGAACCCCCTCCAGTATTAAGTTGCAAGCAATAGATTATTGCTTTACGAACTGCGTGTAAAGTAAACAATACGATTGTTCTATGAACAAAGGATTGTTGTTTTCTCCCTAGTAGCAACAATACATCTAGCACCTTAGATATTTGTGTCACTTCCCCAGATTACCAGAGGCATGAACCCACTATCGAGCATAAATACTAACTCTTGGAGTTGCTAGCATCTACTTGGCAAAGATAGCTACTAACAACGGAAAGCATGCAAGATCACAAATAACAAAGACATGATAGAATCAATAATCAATCTGAAATAGCATCTCAATATCCATCAGATCCCCGTAAACACAACATGTATGGATTACAAATAGATGATCTTGATCATGAACGGAGCTCACAAGATCTAGACATGAAAGCACAAAGGAGGAGAACCATCCATCTAGCTACTACATGGATCCATAGTCCAAGGATGAACTACTCACACATCACACTGGAGGCTTGCATGGTGATGAAGAAGGCCTCTAGGGTGAATTCCCCTCTCCGGCAGGGTGCCAGGAAGAGCTTCAGATCCCTCCCGATCTAGGGATGGAGATGACATCGGCTACAGACTCTTTGATGGATTTTTGATCGGTCCCTTAGGGTTTTCGTTCCGAGGGCATCTTATAGGCGGAAGGGGAGGCCGAGGGGGCGCCTGAGCTGGCCACACCACCCCCTGGCACGGGCCAGGCCTGGCCGCGTGGCCAGGTGGTGTGGCCGCCCTCTGGCCCCTCTCCGTCTCGTATTCTGGCACTTGATGACATCCGGAAAAATAGGCACTTTGGCTTTTGTCCCGTCCAATTCCGACAATATTCATTTTCTGACTTTCCTGGAACCAAAAACAGCAGAAAACAGGCAGCTGGCACTGTGGCTCTTGTTAATAGTTTAGTCCAAGAAATCATATGAAAAGTACTCCAAAGTTGGAACAAAACACAAGAAAGTGGATAAAACCAAGCATGGAACATCAAAAATTATAGATACATTTGCAATGTATCAACAATCCACCCATGGATCCCACCAGTGTCATTTTGCATGTATGTTCTTTTTAGTAACAACAACGAGAGTCATTTTTCATGTGTTTTCTTTTCACATACCACCTATGGATCCACCAGTGTCATTGCATGTGTGTTCTCTTCACAATCCACCTATGGATCCACCAGTGTCATTACATGTGTTCTTTTTAGTAACAACAACCAGTGTCGTTGCATGTGTGATCTCTCCAGAGACCACACATGGATCCACCAGTGTCATTGCATGTGTGTTCTTTTTACTAACAACAACAAGAGTCATTGAAATGTGTGCTCTCTTCAGAGACCACAGATGGATCCACCAGTGTCATTGCATGTGTGTTCTTTTCACTAACAACAACCAGAGTCGTTGCATGTGTGTTCTTTTCACATACCACATATGGATCACCAGTGTCATTGCATGTGTGTTCTTTTCACAATCCACCAATGGATCCACCAGTATCATTGCATGTGTGTTCTTTTTAGTAACAACTAGAGTCATTTTGCATGTGTGTTCTTTTCACATACCACCTATGGATCCACCATTGTCATTGCATGAGTTTACTTTTCACAATCCACCCATGGATCCCACCAGTGTAATTTTGCATGTGTGTTCTTTTTAGTAACAAAATCCAGAGTCATTTTGCATGTGTGACCTCTTCACATACCACCTATGGATCCACAAGTGTCATTGCATGTGTGTTCTTTTTAGTAACAACAACCAGAGTCATTGAAATGTGTGTTCTTCTCACATACCACCTATGGATCCACCAGTGTCATTGCATGTGTGTTCATTTCACAATCCACCTATGGATCCTCCGGTGTCATTGCATGTGTGTTCTTTTTAGTAACAACAACCAGAGTCATTTTGCATGTGTGTTCTTCTAACATACCACCTATGGATCCACCAGTTTCATTGCATGTGTGTTCTTTTCACTAACAACAACCAGAGTCATTGCATGTGTGTTCTTTTCACATAGCACATATGGATCCACCAGTGTCATTGAAATGCGTGTTCTCTAAAGAGACCACACATGGATCCACCAGTGTCATTGCATGTGTGTTCTTTTTAGTAACAACAACCAGTCATTTTGCATGTGTCTTCTTTTCATATACCACCTATGGATCCACCAGTGTCATTGCATGTGTGTTCTCTTCACAATCCACCTATGGATCCACCAGTGTCATTGCATGTGTGTTCTTTTTAGTAATAACAACCAGTGTCATTGCATGTGTGTTCTTTTCACATACCACCTATGGATCCACCAGTATCATTGAAATGTGTATTCTATTTACTAACAACAACAAGAGTCATTGAAATGTGTGCTCTCTTCAGAGACCACCTATGGATCCACCAGTGTCATTGCATGTGTGGTCTTTTCACTAACAACAACCAGAGTCACTGCATGTGAGTTCTTTTCACATACCACATATAGATCCACTAGTGTCATTGCATGTCTGCTCTTTTCACAATCCACCCATGGATTCACCAGTGTCATTGCATGTGTGTTCTTTTTCGTAACAACAACCAGAGTCATTTTGCATGTGTGTTCTTTTCACATACCACCTATGGATCCACCAGTGTCATTGAAATGTGTGTTCTTTTCACAATCCACCCATGGATCCACCAGTGTTATTGCATGTGTATTCTTTTTAGTAACAATAACCAGAGTCATTTTGCATGTGTGATCTCTTCACATACCACCTATGGATCCACCAGTGTCATTGCATGTGTGTTCTTTTTAGTAACATCAACCAGAGTCATTGAAACGTGTGTTCTTCTCACATACCACCTATGGATCCACCAGTGTCATTGCATGTGTGTTCATTTCACTAACAACAACCAGAGTCATTGCATGTGTGTTCTTTTCACATACCACATATGGATCCACTAGTGTGATTGAAATGTGTGTTCTCTACAGAGACCACACATGGATCCACCAGTGTCATTGCATGTGTGTTCATTTCACTAACAACAACCAGAGTCATTACATGTGTGTTCTTTTCACATACCACATATGGATCACCAGTGTCATTGGATGTGTGTTCTTTTCACAATCCACCCATGGATCCACCGGTGTCATTGCATGTGTTTTCTTTTTAGTAACAACCAGAGTCATTTTGCATGTGTGTTCTTTTCACATACCACATATGGATCCACCAGTGTCATTGCATGTGTTTTCTTTTCACAATCCACCCATGGATCCCACTAGTGTCATTTTGCATGTGTGTTGTTTTTAGTAACAACAACAAGAGTCATTTTGCATGTGTAATCTCTTCACATACCACCTATGGATCCACCAGTGTCATTGCATGCGTGTTCTTTTCACAATCCACCTATGGATCCACCAGTGTCATTGCATGTGTGGTCTTTTTAGTAACAACAACCACAGTCATTTTGCATGTGTGTTCTTCTCACATACCACCTATGGATCCACCAGTGTCATTGCATGTGTGTTCTTTTCACTAACAACAACCAGAGTCATTGCATGTGTGTTCTTTTCTCATACCACATATGGATCCACCAGTGTCATTGAAATGCGTGTTCTCTACAGAGACCACACATGGATCCACCAGTGTCATTGCATGTGTGTTCTTTTTAGTAACAATAGCCAGTCATTTTGCATGTGTGTTCTTTTCACATACCACATATGGATCCACCAGTGTCATTGCATGTGTGTTCTCTTCACAATCCACCTATGGATCCACCTTTGTCATTGCATGTGTGTTCTTTTTAGTAACAACAACCAGTGTCATTGCATGTGCGTTCTCTTCAGAGACCACCCATGGATCCACCAGTGTTATTGCATGTGTGTTCTTCTTACTAACAACAACAAGAGTCATTTTGCTTGTGTGATCTCTTCACATACCACCTATGGATCCACCAGTGTCATTGCATGTGTGTTTTTTTCACTAACAACAACCAGAGTCATTGCATGTGTGTTCTTTTCACGTACCACATATGCATCCACCAGTGTCATTGCATGTGTGCTCTTTTCACAATCCACCCATGGATCCACCAGTGTCATTGCATGTGTGATCTTTTTAGTAACAACCAGAGTCATTTTGCATGTGTGTTCTTTTCACAAACCACCTATGGATCCACCAGTGTCATTGCATTTGTGCTATTTTCACAATCCACCCATGGATCCACCAGTGTCATTTTGCATGTGTGTTCTTTTTAGTAACAACAACCAGAGTCATTTTGCATGTGTGATCTCTTCACATACCACCTATGGATCCACCAATGTCATTGCATGTGTGTTCTTTTCACTAACAACAACCAGAGTCATTGCATGTGTGTTCTTTTCACATACCACATAAGGATCACCAGTGTCATTCCATGTGTGTTCTCTTCACAATCCACCTATGGATCCACCAGTGTCATTGCATGTGTGTTCTTTTTAGTAACAACAACCAGAGTAATTTTGCATGTGTGTTCTTTTACAAACCACCTATGGATCCACCAGTGTCATTGCATGTGTGTTCTTTTCACAATCCACCAATGGATGCACCAGTGTCATTGCATGTGCATTCTTTTTAGTAACAACAACCAGAGTCATTGAAATGTGTGTTCTTCTCACATACCACCTATGGATCCACCAGTGTCATTGCATATGTGTTCATTTCACTAACAACAACCAGAGTCATTGCATGTGTGTTCTTTTCACATACCACATATGGATCCACCAGTGCGATTGAAATGTGTGTTCTCTACAGAGACCACACATGGATCCACCACTGTCATTGCATGTGTGTTCTTTTTAGTAACAACAATCAGAGTCATTTTGCATGTGTGATCTCTTCACATACCACCTATGGATCCACCAATGTCATTGCATGTGTGTTCTTTTTAGCAACAACAACCAGAGTCATTGAAATGTGTGTTCTTCTCACATACCACCTATGGATCCACCAGTGTCATTGCATGTGTGTTCATTTCACTAACAACAACCAGAGTCATTGCATGTGTGTTCTTTTCACATACCACATATGGATCCACCAGTGTCATTGCATGTGTGTTCTTTTTAGTAACAACCAGAGTCATTTTGCATGTGTGTTCTTTTCACATACCACATATGGATCCACCAGTGTCGTTGCATGTGTGTTCTTTTCACAATCCACCCATGGATCCACCGGTGTCATTGCTTGTGTGTTCGTTTGAGTAACAACAAGAGTCATTTTGCATGTGTGTTCTTTTCACATACCACCTGTGGATCCACCAGTGTCATTGCATGTGTTTTATTTTCACAATTGATGGCTCAGTGCACGGCGCCCAGAAAAGTGCTGGTGCGTGGTTGATGTAGAGCTCGTTGGGAACCCCAAGAGGAAGGTATGATGAGCACATCAGCAAGTTTCCCTCAGTATGAAACCAAGGTTTAATCGAACCAGTAGGAGCAAGGAAACACCCCAAAGGTGTTACTAGCTGAGCTTTGGCAGGGCGCACTACCGGTGCTAGTAGCAACATGGAGACCTGCACAACACAACCACAGAACTTTGTCCCCAACTTGCGATGAGGTTGTCAATCTCACCGTGTTTTGTGGAAAACAAAGGATTAAACGTATCGAATGGAAAGAAGTAATAGTTTGCAGAAAGTAAACACAAAGCAGTAAACAGTTTATAGATTGTATGTAAAGAAAGAGGACCGGGATCCATAGTTCACTAGAGATGGCTCTCCTTAAGATAGATAACATGCTGGATGGACAAATTACAGCGGGGCAATTGACAAACACTGAGAAATCAATACATGCATATACTAATCATCTTGACTCCTTTGAGACTTGATTGGGCATTACAACATAATACATAGACCGCCATCCAATTGCATCTATGACTAATAATCCACCTTCAGGTTATCATCCGAACCCCCTCCAGTATTAAGTTGCGAGCAATAGATTATTGCTTTACGAACTGCGTGTAAAGTAAACAATACGATTGTTCTATGAACAAAGGATTGTTGTTTTCTCCCTAGTAGCAACAACACATCTAGTACCTTAGATATTTTTGTCACTTCCCCAGATTACCAGAGGCATGAACCCATTATCGAGCATAAATACTAACTCTTGGAGTTGCTAGCATCTACTTGGCCAAGATAGCTACTAACAACGGAAAGCATGCAAGATCACAAGTAACAAAGACATGATAGAATAAATAATCAATCTTAAATAGCATCTCAATATCCATCGGATCCCCGCAAACACAACATGTATGGATTACAAATAGATGATCTTGATCATGAACGGAGCTCACAAGATCTAGACATGAAAGCACAAAGGAGGAGAACCAGCCATCTAGCTACTACATGGATCCGCAGTCCAAGGATGAACTACTCACGCATCACACCGAAGGCTTGCATGGTATGAAGAAGGCCTCCAGGGTGAATCCCCCTCTCCGGCAGGCTGCCGGGATGAGCTTCAGATCCCTCCCAATCTAGGGATGGAGATGACGGCGGCTACAGACTCTTTCGTGGATTTTTGATCGGGCCCTTAGGGTTTTCGTCCCGAGGGCATCTTATAGGCGGAAGGGGAGGCCGAGGGGGTGCCTGGGCTGGCCACACCACCCCCTGGCACGGGCCAGGCCTGGCCGCGTGGCCAGGTGGTGTGTCCGCCCTCTGGCCCCTCTCCATCTCGTATTCTGGCACTTGATGACATCCGGAAAAATAGGCACTTTGGCTTTTGTCCCGTCCAATTTTGACAATATTCGTTTTCTGACTTTCCTGGAACCAAAAACAGCAGAAAACAGGCAGCTGGCACTGTGGCTCTTGTTAATAGTTTAGTGGAAGAAATCATATGAAAAGTACTCCAAAGTTGGAACAAAACACAAGAAAGTGCATAAAACCAAGCATGGAACATCAAAAATTATAGATACATTTGCATCTGTGTTCTTTTTAGTAACAACAACGAGTGTCATTTTGCATGTGTGTTCTTTTCACATACCACATATGGATCCACCAGTGTCATTGCATGTGTGTTCTTTTAACAATCCACCCATGGATCCACCGGTGTCATTGCATGTGTGTTCTTTTTAGTAACAACCAGAGTCATTTTGCATGTGTGTTCTTTTCACATACCACCTATGGATCCACCAATGTCATTGCATGTGTTTTATTTTCACAATCCACCCATGGATCCACCAGTGTCATTTTGCATGTGTGTTCTTTTCACTAACAACAACCAGAGTCATTGAAATGTGTGTTCTTCTCACATACCACCTATGGATCCACTAGTGTCACTGCATGTGTGTTCATTTCACTAACAACAACCAGAGCATTGTATGTGTGTTCTTTTCACATACCACATATGGATCCACCAGTGTCATTGCATGTGTGTTCTTTTTAGTAACAACCAGAGTCATTTTGCATGTGTGTTCTTTTCACATACCACATATGGATCCACCAGTGTCATTGCATGTGTGTTCTTTTCATAATCAACCCATGGATCCACTGGTGTCATTGCATGTGTGTTCTTTTTAGTAACAACCAGAGTCATTTTGCATGTGTGTTCCTTTCACATACCACCTATGGATCCACCAGTGTCATTGCACGTGTTTTCTTTTTACAATCCACCCATGGATCCACCAGTGTCATTTTGCATGTGTGTTCTTTTCACTAACAACAACCAGAGTCATTGCATGTGTGTTCTTTTCACATACCACATATGGATCACTAGTGTAATTGCATGTGTGTTCTTTTCACAATCCACCAATGGATCCACCAGTATCATTGCATGTGTGTTCTTTTTACTAACAACCAGAGTCATTTTGCATGTGTGTTCTTTTCACATACCACCTATGGATCCACCATTGTCATTGCATGTGTTTTCTTTTCACAATCCACCCATGGATCCCACCAGTGTCATTTTGCATGTGTGTTCTTTTTAGTAACAACAACCAGAGTCATTTTGCATGTGTGATCTCTTCACATACCACCTATGGATCCACCAGTGTCATTGCATGTGTGTTCTTTTTAGTAACAACAACCAGAGTCATTTTGCATGCGTGTTCTTCTCACATACCACCTATGGATCCACCAGTGTCATTGCATGTGTGTTCTTTTCCCTAACAACAACTAGAGTCATGGCATGTGTGTTCTTTTCACATACCACATATGGATCCACCAGTGTCATTGAAATGCGTGTTCTCTATAGAGACCACACATGGATCCACCAGTGTCATTGCATGTGTGTTCTTTTTAGTAACAACAACCAGTCATTTTGCATGCGTGTTCTTTTCACATACCACCTATGGATCCACCCGTGTCATTGCATGTGTGTTCTCTTCACAATCCACCTATGGATCCACCAGTGTCATTGCATGTGTGTTCTTTTTAGTAACAACAACCAGCGTCATTGCATCTGTGTTCTTTTCACATACCACCTATGGATCCACCAGTGTCATTAAAATGTGTATTCTATTTAGTAACAACAACAAGAGTCATTGAAATGTGTTCTTTCTTCAAAGACCACCTATGGATCCACCAGTGTCATTGCATGTGTGTTCTTTTCACTAATAACAACCAGAGTCATTGCATGTGTGTTCTTTTCACATACCACATATGGATCCACCAGTGTCATTGCATGTCTGCTCATTTCACAATCCACCCATGGATCCACCAGTGTCATTGCATGTGTATTCTTTTTCGTAACAACAACCAGAGTCATTTTGCATGTCTGTTCTTTTTACATACCACCTATGGATCCACCAGTGTCATTGCATGTGTGTTCTTTTTAGTAACAACAACCAGAGTCATTTTGCATGTGTGTTCTTTTCACATACCACCTATGGATCCACCAGTGTCATTGAAATGTGTATTATTTTCACAATCCACTCATGGATCCACCACTGTCATTGCATGTGTGTTCTTTTTAGTAACAACAACCAGAGTCATTTTGCATGTGTGATCTCTTCACATACCACCTATGGATCCACCAATGTCATTGCATGTGTGTTCTTTTTAGCAACAACAACCAGAGTCATTGAAATGTGTGTTCTTCTCACATACCACCTATGGATCCACCAGTGTCATTGCATGTGTGTTCATTTCACTAACAACAACCAGAGGCATTGCATGTGTGTTCTTTTCACATACCACATATGGATCCACCAGTGTCATTGCATGTGTGTTCTTTTTAGTAGCAACCAGAGTCATTTTGCATGTGTGTTCTTTTCACATACCACATATGGATCCACCAGTGTCATTGCATGTGTGTTCTTTTCACAATCCACCCATGGATCCACCGGTGTCATTGCATGTGTGTTCTTTTTAGTAACAACCAGAGTCATTTTGCATATGTGTTCTTTTCACATACCACCTATGGATCCACCAGTGTCATTGCATGTGTTTTCTTTTCACATACCACCTATGGATCCACCAGTGTCATTTTGCATGTGTGTTATTTTCACTAACAACAACCAGAGTCATTTTGCATGTGTGTTCTCTTCACATACCACCTACGGATCCACCAGTGTCATTGCATGTGTGATCTCTTCACAATCCATCTATGGATCCACCAGTGTCATTGCATGTGTGTTCTTTTTAGTAACAACCAGAGTCATTTTGCATGTTCGTTCTTCTCACATACCACCTACGGATCCACCAGTGTCATTGCATGTGTGTTCTTTTCACTAACAACAACGCGAGTCATTGCATGTGTGTTCTTTTCACATACCACATATGGATCCACCAGTGTCATTGCATGTGTGTTATTTTTAGTAACAACCAGAGTCATTTTGCATGTGTGTTCTTTTCACATACCACATATGGATCCACCAGTGTCATTGCATGTGTGTTCTTTTCACAATCCACCCGTGGATCCACCGGTGTCATTGCATTTGTGTTCTTTTTAGTAACAACCAGAGTCATTTTGCATGTGTGTTCTTTTCACATACCACCTATGGATCCACCAGTGTCATTGCATGTGTTTTCTTTTCACATACCACCTATGGATCCACCAGTGTCATTTTGCATGTGTGTTCTTTTCACTAACAACAACCAGAGTCATTTTGCATGTGTGTTCTCTTCACATACCACCTATGGATCCACCAGTGTCATTGCATGTGTGTTATTTTCACAATCCATCTATGGATCCACCAGTGTCATTGCATGTGTGTTCTTTTTAGTAATAACCAGAGTCATTTTGCATGTGTGTTCTTCTCACATACCACCTACGGATCCACCAGTGTCATTGCATGTGTGTTCTTTTCACTAACAACAACGCGAGTCATTGCATGTGTGTTCTTTTCACATACCACATATGGATCCACCAGTGTCATTGCATGTGTGCTCTTTTCACAATCCACCCATGGATCCACCAGTGTCATTGCATGTGTGTTCTTTTTAGTAACAACAACCAGAGTCATTTTGCATGTGTGTTCTTTTCATAAACAACCTATGGATCCACTAGTGTCATTGCATGTGCGTTCTTTTCACAATCCACCCATGGATCCACCAGTGTCATTGCATGTGTGTTCTTTTTAGTAACAACAACCAGAGTCATTTTGCATGTGTGATCTCTTCACATACCACCTATGGATCCACCAGTGTCATTGCATGTGTGTTATTTTTAGTAACAACAACCAGAGTCATTTTGCATGTGTGTTCTTCTCACATACCACCTATGGATCCACCTGTGTCATTGCATGTGTGTTCTTTTCACAATCCACCCATGGATCCACCAGTGTCATTGCATGTGTGTTCTTTTTAGTAACAACAACCAGAGTCAATTTGCATGTGTGTTCTTTTCACATACCACCTATGGATCCACCAGTGTCATTGAAATGTGTATTATTTTCACAATCCACCAGTGTCATTGCATGTGTGTTCTTTTTAGTAACGACAACCAGAGTCATTTTGCATGTGTGATCTCTTCACATACCACCTATGGATCCACCAGTGTCATTTTGCATGTGTGTTCTTTTCACTAACAACAACCAGAGTCATTGCATGTGTGTTCTTTTCACATACCACATATGGATCACCAGTGTAATTGCATATGTGTTCTTTTCACAATCCACCAATGGATCCACCAGTATCATTGCATGTGTGTTCTTTTTACTAACAACCAGAGTCATTTTGCATGTGTGTTCTTTTCACATACCACCTATGGATCCACCAGTGTCATTGGATGTGTGTTCTTTTCACTAACAACAACCAGAGTCATTGCATGTGTGTTCTTTTCACATACCACATATGGATCACCAGTGTCATTGCATGTGTGTTCTTTTCACAATCCACCCATGGATCCACCAGTGTCATTGCATGTGTGTTCTTTTTAGTAACAACCATAGTCATTTTGCATGTGTGTTCTTTTCACATACCACCTATGGATCCACCAGTGTCATTGCACGTGTTTTGTTTTCACAATCCACCCATGGATCCCACCAGTGTCATTTTGCATGTGTGATCTCTTCACATACCACCTATGGATCCACTAGTGTCATTGCATGTGCGTTATTTTTAGAAACAACAACCAGAGTCATTGAAATGTGTGTTCTTCTCACATACCACCTATGGATCCACCAGTGTCTTTGCATGTGTGTTCATTTCATAATCCACCTATGGATCCACCAATGTCACTGCTTGCGTGTTCTTTTTAGTAACAACAACCAGAGTCATTTTGCATGTGTGTTCTTCTCACATACCACCTATGGATCCACCAGTGTCATTGCATGTGTGTTCTATTCACTAACAACAACCAAAGTCGTTGCATGTGTGTTCTTTTCACATACCACATATGGATCCACTAGTGTCATTGAAATGCGTGTTCTCTACATAGACCACACATGGATCCACCAGTATCATTGCATGTGTGTTCTTTTTAGTAACAACAACCAGCCATTTTGCATGTGCGTTCTTTTCACATACCACCTATGGATCCACCAGTGTCATTGCATGTGTGTTATCTTCACAATCCACCTATGGATCCACCAGTGTCATTGCATGTGTGTTCTTTTTAGTAACAACAACCAGTGTCATTGCATGTGTGTTCTCTTCAGAGAACACACATGGATCCACCAGTGTCATTGCATGTGTATTCTTTTTACTAACAACAACAAGAGTCATTGAAATGTGTGCCCTCTTCGGAGACCACACATGGATCCACCAGTGTCATTGCATGTGTGTTCTTTTCACTAACAACAACCAGAGTCATTGCATGTGTGTTCTTTTCACATACCACATATGGATCCACCAGTGTTATTGCAGGTGTGCTCTTTTCACAATCCACCCATGGATCCACCAGTGTCATTGCATGCGAATTATTTTTAGTAACAACAACCATAGTCATTTTGCATGTGTGTTCTTTTCAGATACCACCTATGGATCCACCAGTGTCATTGAAATGTGTATTATTTTCACAATCCACCCATGGATCCACCAGTTTCATTGCATGTGTGTTCTTTTTAGTAACAACAACCAGAGTCATTTTGCATGTGTTATCTCTTCACATACCACCTATGGATCCACCAATGTCATTGCATGTGTGGTCTTTTTAGTAACAACAACCCGAGTCAGTGAAATGTGTGTTCTTCTCACATACCACCTATGGATCCACCAGTTTCATTGCATGTGTGTTCATTTCACTAAAAACAACCAGAGTCATTATATGTGTGTTCTGTTCACATACCACATATGGATCCACCAGTGTGATTGAATTGTGTGTTCTCTATAGAGACCACACATGGATCCACCAGTGTCATTGCATGTGTGTTCTTTTTAGTCACAACCAGAGTCATTTTGCATGTGTGTTTTCTTTTCACATACCACATATGGATCCACCAGTGTCATTGCATGTGTGTTCTTTTCAAATTCCACCCATGGATCCACCAGTGTCATTGCATGTGTGTTCTTTTTAGTAACAAACAGAGTCATTTTGCATGTGTGTTCTTTTCACATACCACCTATGGATCCACTAGTGTCATTGCATGTGTTTTATTTTCACAATCCACCCATCGATCCCACAAGTGTCATTTTGCATGTGTGTTCTTTTTAGTAACAACAACAGAGTCATTTTGCATGTGTGTTCTCTGCTCATACCACCTATGGATCCACCAGTGTCATTGCACGTGTGTTCTTTTCACATACCACCTATGGATCTACCAGTGTCATTGCACGTGTTTTCTTTTCACAATCCACCCATGGATCCCACCAGTGTCATTTTGCATGTGTGATCTCTTCACATACCACCTATGGATCCACCAGTGTCATTGCATGTGTGTTATTTTTAGAAACAACAACCAGAGTCATTGAAATGTGTGTTCTTCTCACATACCACCTATGGATCCACCAGTGTCTTTGCATGTGTGTTCATTTCATAATCCACCTATGGATCCACCAGTGTCATTGCATGCGTGTTCTTTTTAGTAACAACAACCAGAGTCATTTTGCATGTGTGTTCTTCTAACATACCACCTATGGATCCACCAGTGTCATTGCATGTGTGTTCTATTCACTAACAACAACCAAAGTCGTTGCATGTGTGTTCTTTTCACATACCACATATGGATCCACTAGTGTCATTGAAATGCGTGTTCTCTACATAGACCACACATGGATCCACCAGTATCATTGCATGTGTGTTCTTTTTAGTAACAACAACCAGCCATTTTGCATGTGCGTTCTTTTCACATACCACCTATGGATCCACCAGTGTCATTGCATGTGTGTTATCTTCACAATCCACCTATGGATCCACCAGTGTCATTGCATGTGTGTTCTTTTTAGTAACAACAACCAGTGTCATTGCATGTGTGTTCTCTTCAGAGAACACACATGGATCCACCAGTGTCATTGCATGTGTATTCTTTTTACTAACAACAACAAGAGTCATTGAAATGTGTGCCCTCTTCGGAGACCACACATGGATCCACCAGTGTCATTGCATGTGTGTTCTTTTCACTAACAACAACCAGAGTCATTGCATGTGTGTTCTTTTCACATACCACATATGGATCCACCAGTGTTATTGCAGTTGTGCTCTTTTCACAATCCACCCATGGATCCACCAGTGTCATTGCATGCGAATTCTTTTTAGTAACAACAACCATAGTCATTTTGCATGTGTGTTCTTTTCAGATACCACCTATGGATCCACCAGTGTCATTGAAATGTGTATTATTTTCACAATCCACCCATGGATCCACCAGTTTCATTGCATGTGTGTTCTTTTTAGTAACAACAACCAGAGTCATTTTGCATGTGTTATCTCTTCACATACCACCTATGGATCCACCAATGTCATTGCATGTGTGGTCTTTTTAGTAACAACAACCCGAGTCAGTGAAATGTGTGTTCTTCTCACATACCACCTATGGATCCACCAGTTTCATTGCATGTGTGTTCATTTCACTAAAAACAACCAGAGTCATTATATGTGTGTTCTGTTCACATACCACATATGGATCCACCAGTGTGATTGAATTGTGTGTTCTCTATAGAGACCACACATGGATCCACCAGTGTCATTGCATGTGTGTTCTTTTTAGTCACAACCAGAGTCATTTTGCATGTGTGTTTTCTTTTCACATACCACATATGGATCCACCAGTGTCATTGCATGTGTGTTCTTTTCAAATTCCACCCATGGATCCACCAGTGTCATTGCATGTGTGTTCTTTTTAGTAACAAACAGAGTCATTTTGCATGTGTGTTCTTTTCACATACCACCTATGGATCCACTAGTGTCATTGCATGTGTTTTATTTTCACAATCCACCCATCGATCCCACAAGTGTCATTTTGCATGTGTGTTCTTTTTAGTAACAACAACAGAGTCATTTTGCATGTGTGTTCTCTGCTCATACCACCTATGGATCCACCAGTGTCATTGCACGTGTGTTCTTTTCACATACCACCTATGGATCTACCAGTGTCATTGCACGTGTTTTCTTTTCACAATCCACCCATGGATCCCACCAGTGTCATTTTGCATGTGTGATCTCTTCACATACCACCTATGGATCCACCAGTGTCATTGCATGTGTGTTATTTTTAGAAACAACAACCAGAGTCATTGAAATGTGTGTTCTTCTCACATACCACCTATGGATCCACCAGTGTCTTTGCATGTGTGTTCATTTCATAATCCACCTATGGATCCACCAGTGTCATTGCATGCGTGTTCTTTTTAGTAACAACAACCAGAGTCATTTTGCATGTGTGTTCTTCTAACATACCACCTATGGATCCACCAGTGTCATTGCATGTGTGTTCTATTCACTAACAACAACCAAAGTCGTTGCATGTGTGTTCTTTTCACATACCACATATGGATCCACTAGTGTCATTGAAATGCGTGTTCTCTACATAGACCACACATGGATCCACCAGTATCATTGCATGTGTGTTCTTTTTAGTAACAACAACCAGCCATTTTGCATGTGCGTTCTTTTCACATACCACCTATGGATCCACCAGTGTCATTGCATGTGTGTTATCTTCACAATCCACCTATGGATCCACCAGTGTCATTGCATGTGTGTTCTTTTTAGTAACAACAACCAGTGTCATTGCATGTGTGTTCTCTTCAGAGAACACACATGGATCCACCAGTGTCATTGCATGTGTATTCTTTTTACTAACAACAACAAGAGTCATTGAAATGTGTGCCCTCTTCGGAGACCACACATGGATCCACCAGTGTCATTGCATGTGTGTTCTTTTCACTAACAACAACCAGAGTCATTGCATGTGTGTTCTTTTCACATACCACATATGGATCCACCAGTGTTATTGCAGGTGTGCTCTTTTCACAATCCACCCATGGATCCACCAGTGTCATTGCATGCGAATTATTTTTAGTAACAACAACCATAGTCATTTTGCATGTGTGTTCTTTTCAGATACCACCTATGGATCCACCAGTGTCATTGAAATGTGTATTATTTTCACAATCCACCCATGGATCCACCAGTTTCATTGCATGTGTGTTCTTTTTAGTAACAACAACCAGAGTCATTTTGCATGTGTTATCTCTTCACATACCACCTATGGATCCACCAATGTCATTGCATGTGTGGTCTTTTTAGTAACAACAACCCGAGTCAGTGAAATGTGTGTTCTTCTCACATACCACCTATGGATCCACCAGTTTCATTGCATGTGTGTTCATTTCACTAAAAACAACCAGAGTCATTATATGTGTGTTCTGTTCACATACCACATATGGATCCACCAGTGTGATTGAATTGTGTGTTCTCTATAGAGACCACACATGGATCCACCAGTGTCATTGCATGTGTGTTCTTTTTAGTCACAACCAGAGTCATTTTGCATGTGTGTTTTCTTTTCACATACCACATATGGATCCACCAGTGTCATTGCATGTGTGTTCTTTTCAAATTCCACCCATGGATCCACCAGTGTCATTGCATGTGTGTTCTTTTTAGTAACAAACAGAGTCATTTTGCATGTGTGTTCTTTTCACATACCACCTATGGATCCACTAGTGTCATTGCATGTGTTTTATTTTCACAATCCACCCATCGATCCCACAAGTGTCATTTTGCATGTGTGTTCTTTTTAGTAACAACAACAGAGTCATTTTGCATGTGTGTTCTCTGCTCATACCACCTATGGATCCACCAGTGTCATTGCACGTGTGTTCTTTTCACATACCACCTATGGATCTACCAGTGTCATTGCACGTGTTTTCTTTTCACAATCCACCCATGGATCCCACCAGTGTCATTTTGCATGTGTGATCTCTTCACATACCACCTATGGATCCACCAGTGTCATTGCATGTGTGTTATTTTTAGAAACAACAACCAGAGTCATTGAAATGTGTGTTCTTCTCACATACCACCTATGGATCCACCAGTGTCTTTGCATGTGTGTTCATTTCATAATCCACCTATGGATCCACCAGTGTCATTGCATGCGTGTTCTTTTTAGTAACAACAACCAGAGTCATTTTGCATGTGTGTTCTTCTCACATACCACCTATGGATCCACCAGTGTCATTGCATGTGTGTTCTATTCACTAACAACAACCAAAGTCGTTGCATGTGTGTTCTTTTCACATACCACATATGGATCCACTAGTGTTATTGAAACGCGTGTTCTCTACATAGACCACACAAGGATCCACCAGTGTCATTGCATGTGTGTTCTTTTTAGTAACAACAACCAGCCATTTTGCATGTGTGTTCTTTTCACATGCCACCTATGGATCCACCAGTGTCATTGCATGTGTGTTCTCTTCACAATCCACCTGTGGATCCACCAGTGTCATTGCAGGTGTGTTCTTTTTAGTAACAACAACCAGAGTCATTTTGCATGTGTGATCTCTTCACATACCACCTATGGATCCACCAATGTCATTGCATGTGTGTTCTTTTCACTAACAACAACCAGTCATTGCATGTGTGTTCTTTTCACATACCACATATGGATCACCAGTGTCATTCCATGTGTGTTCTCTTCACAATCCACCTATGGATCCACCAGTGTCATTGCATGTGTGTTCTTTTTAGTAACAACAACCAGAGTAATTTTGCATGTGTGTTCTTTTTACAAACCACCTATGGATCCACCAGTGTCATTGCATGTGTGTTCTTTTCACAATCCACCCATGGATGCACCAGTGTCATTGCATGTGCATTCTTTTTAGTAACAACAACCAGAGTCATTGAAATGTGTGTTCTTCTCACATACCACCTATGGATCCACCAGTGTCATTGCATATGTGTTCATTTCACTAACAACAACCAGAGTCATTGCATGTGTGTTCTTTTCACATACCACATATGGATCCACCAGTGCGATTGAAATGTGTGTTCTCTACAGAGACCACACATGGATCCACCAGTGTCATTGCATGTGTGTTCTTTTTAGTAACAACCAGAGTCATTTTGCATGTGTGTTATTTTCACATACCACATATGGATCCACCAGTGTCGTTGCATGTGTGTTCTTTTCACAATCCACCCATGGATCCACCGGTGTCATTGCTTGTGTGTTCGTTTGAGTAACAACAAGAGTCATTTTGCATGTGTGTTCTTTTCACATACCACCTGTGGATCCACCAGTGTCATTGCATGTGTTTTCTTTTCACAATTGATGGCTCAGTGCACGGCGCCCAGAAAAGTGCTGGTGCGTGGTTGATGTAGAGCTTGTTGGGAACCCCAAGAGGAAGGTATGATGAGCACATCAGCAAGTTTCCCTCAGTATGAAACCAAGGTTTAATCGAACCAGTAGGAGCAAGGAAACACCCCAAAGGTGTTACTAGCTGAGCTTTGGCAGGGCGCAGTACCGGTGCTAGTAGCAACATGGAGACCTGCACAACACAACCACAGAACTTTGTCCCCAACTTGCGATGAGGTTGTCAATCTCACCGTGTTTTGTGGAAAACAAAGGATTAAACGTATCGAATGGAAAGAAGTAATAGTTTGCAGAAAGTAAACACAAAGCAGTAAACAGTTTATAGATTGTATGTAAAGAAAGAGGAACGGGATCCATAGTTCACTAGAGGTGGCTCTCCTTAAGATAGATAACATGCTGGATGGACAAATTACAGCGGGGCAATTGACAAACACTGAGAAAGCAATACATGCATATACTAATCATCTTGACTCCTTTGAGACTTGATTGAGCATTACAACATAATACATAGACCGCCATCCAATTGCATCTATGACTAATAATCCACCTTCAGGTTATCATCCGAACCCCCTCCAGTATTAAGTTGCGAGCAACAGATTATTGCTTTACGAACTGCGTGTAAAGTAAACAATACGATTGTTCTATGAACAAAGGATTGTTGTTTTCTCCCTAGTAGCAACAGCACATCTAGTACCTTAGATATTTTTGTCACTTCCCCAGATTACCAGAGGCATGAACCCATTATCGAGCATAAATACTAACTCTTGGAGTTGCTAGCATCTACTTGGCCAAGATAGCTACTAACAACGGAAAGCATGCAAGATCACAAGTAACAAAGACATGATAGAGTCAATAATCAATCTGAAATAGCATCTCAATATCCATCGGATCCCCGCAAACACAACATTTATGGATTACAAATAGATGATCTTGATCATGAACGGAGCTCACAAGATCTAGACATGAAAGCACAAAGGAGGAGAACCAACCATCTAGCTACTACATGGATCCGCAGTCCAAGGATGAACCACTCACGCATCACACCGAATGTTTCCATGGTATGAAGAAGGCCTCCAGGGTGAATTCCCCTCTCCGGCAGGGTGCCGGGAAGAGCTTCAGATCCCTCCCGATCTAGGGATGGATATGACGGCGGCTATAGACTCTTTCGTGGATTTTTGATCGCGCCCTTAGGGTTTTCATCCCGAGGGCATCTTATAAGCGGAAGGGGAGGCCGAGGGGGTGCCTGGGCTGCCCACACCACCCCCTGGCGCGGTCCAGGCCTGGCCGCGTGGCCAGGTGGTGTGGCCGCCCTCTGGCCCCTCTCCATCTCGTATTCTGGCACTTGATGACATCCGGAAAAATAGGCACTTTGGCTTTTTGTCCCGTCCAATTCTGACAATATTCATTTTCTGACTTTCCTGGAACCAAAAACAGCAGAAAACAGGCAGCTGGCACTGTGGCTCTTGTTAATAGTTTAGTGGAAGAAATCATATGAAAAGTACTCCAAAGTTGGAACAAAACACAAGAAAGTGCATAAAACCAAGCATGGAACATCAAAAATTATAGATACATTTGCATGTGTGTTCTTTTTAGTAACAACAACGAGTGTCAATTTGCATGTGTGTTATTTTCACATACCACATATGGATCCACCAGTGTCATTGCTTGTGTGTTCTTTTCACAATCCACCCATGGATCCACCGGTGTCATTGCATGTGTGTTCTTTTTAGTAACAACCAGAGTCATTTTGCATGTGTGTTCTTTTCACATACCACCTATGGATCCACTAGTGTCATTGCATGTGTTTTATTTTCACAATCCACCCATGGATCCACCAGTGTCATTTTGCATGTGTGTTCTTTTCACTAACAACAACCAGAGTCATTGAAATGTGTGTTCTTCTCACATACCACCTATGGATCCACCAGTGTCATTGCATGTGTGTTCATTTCACTAACAACAACCAGAGTCATTGTATGTGTGTTCTTTTCACATACCACATATGGATCCACCAGTGTCATTGCATGTTTGTTCTTTTTAGTAACAACCAGAGTCATTTTGCATGTGTGTTCTTTTCACATACCACATATGGATCCACCAGTGTCATTGCATGTGTGTTCTTTTCACAATCAAACCATGGATCCACTGGTGTCATTGCATGTGTGTTCTTTTTAGTAACAACCAGAGTCATTTTGCATGTGTGTTCCTTTCACATACCACCTATGGATCCACCAGTGTCATTGCATGTGTTTTCTTTTTACAATCCACCCATGGATCCACCAGTGTCATTTTGCATGTGTGTTCTTTTCACTAACAACAACCAGAGTCATTGCATGTGTGTTCTTTTCACATACCACATATGGATCACCAGTGTAATTGCATGTGTGTTCTTTTCACAATCCACCAATGGATCCACCAGTATCATTGCATGTGTGTTCTTTTTACTAACAACCAGAGTCATTTTGCATGTGTGTTCTTTTCACATACCACCTATGGATCCACCATTGTCATTGCATGTGTTTTCCTTTCACAATCCACCCATGGATCCCACCAGTGTCATTTTGCATGTGTGTTCTTTTTAGTAACAACAACCAGAGTCATTTTGCATGTGTGATCTCTTCACATACCAACTATGGATCCACCAGTGTCATTGCATGTGTGTTCTTTTTAGTAACAACAACCAGAGTCATTGAAATGTGTGTTCTTCTCACATACCACCTATGGATCCACCAATGTCATTGCATGTGTGTTCATTTCACAATCCACCTATGGATCCACCAGTGTCATTGCATGTGTGTTCTTTTTAGTAACAACAACCAGAGTCATTTTGCATGTGTGTTCTTCTCACATACCACCTATGGATCCACCAGTGTCATTGCATGTGTGTTCTTTTCACTAACAACAACCAGAGTCATTACATCTGTGTTCTTTTCACATACCACATATGGATCCACCAGTGTCATTGAAATTCGTGTTCTCTATAGAGACCACACATGGATCCACCAGTGTCATTGCATGTGTGTTCTTTTTAGTAACAACAACCAGTCATTTTGCATGTGTGTTCTTTTCACATACCACCTATGGATCCACCATTGTCATTGCATGTGTTTTCCTTTCACAATCCACCCATGGATCCCACCAGTGTCATTTTGCATGTGTGTTCTTTTTAGTAACAACAACCAGAGTCATTTTGCATGTGTGATCTCTTCACATACCAACTATGGATCCACCAGTGTCATTGCATGTGTGTTCTTTTTAGTAACAACAACCAGAGTCATTGAAATGTGTGTTCTTCTCACATACCACCTATGGATCCACCAATGTCATTGCATGTGTGATATCTTCACATACCACCTATGGATCCACCAGTGTCATTGCATGTGTGTTCTTTTTAGTAACAACAACCAGAGTCATTGAAATGTGTGTTCTTCTCACATAACACCTATGGATCCACCAGTGTCATTGCATGTGTGTTGATTTCACTAACAACAACCAGACTCATTGCATGTGTGTTCTTTTCACATACCACATATGGATCCACCAGTGTGATTGAAATTGTGTTCTCTACAGAGACCACACATGGATCCACCAGTGTCATTGCATGTGTGTTCTTTTTAGTAACAACCAGAGTCATTTTGCATATGTGTTCTTTTCACATACCACATATGGATCCACTAGTGTCATTGCATGTGTGTTCCTTTCACAATCCACCCATGGATCCACCAGTGTCATTGCATGTGTGTTCTTTTTAGTAACAACAACCAGTGTCATTGCATCTGTGTTCTTTTCACATACCACCTATGGATCCACCAGTGTCATTAAAATGTGTATTGTATTTAGTAACAACAACAAGAGTCATTGAAATGTGTTCTCTCTTCAAAGACCACCTATGGATCCACCAGTGTCATTGCATGTGTGTTCTTTTCACTAACAACAACCAGAGTCATTGCATGTGTGTTCTTTTCACATACCACATATGGATCCACCAGTGTCATTGCATGTCTGCTCTTTTCACAATCCACCCATGGATCCACCAGTGTCATTGCATGTGTGTTCTTTTTAGTAACAACAACCAGAGTCATTTTGCATGTGTGTTCTTTTCACATACCACATATGGATCCACCAGTGTCATTGCATGTGTGTTCTTTTCACAATCCACCCATGGATCCACCGGTGTCATTGCATGTGTGTTCTTTTTAGTAACAACCAGAGTCATTTTGCATGTGTGTTCTTTTCACATACCACCTATGGATCCACCAGTGTCATTGCATGTGTTTTCTTTTCACATACCACCTATGGATCCACCAGTGTCATTTTGCATGTGTGTTCTTTTCACTAACAACAACCAGAGTCATTTTGCATGTGTGTTCTCTTCACATACCACCTATGGATCCACCAGTGTCATTGCATGTGTGTTATTTTCACAATCCATCTATGGATCCACCAGTGTCATTGCATGTGTGTTCTTTTTAGTAACAACCAGAGTCATTTTGCATGTGTGTTCTTCTCACATACCACCTACGGATCCACCAGTGTCATTGCATGTGTGTTCTTTTCACTAACAACAACGCGAGTCATTGCATGTGTGTTCTTTTCACATACCACATATGGATCCACCAGTGTCATTGCATGTGTGCTCTTTTAACAATCCACCCATGGATCCACCAGTGTCATTGCATTTGTGTTCTTTTTAGTAACAACAACCAGAGTCATTTTGCATGTGTGTTCTTTTCACAAACAACCTATGGATCCACCAGTGTCATTGCATGTGCGTTCTTTTCACAATCCACCCATGGATCCACCAGTGTCATTGCATGTGTGTTCTTTTTAGTAGCAACAACCAGAGTCATTTTGCATGTGTGATCTCTTCACATACCACCTATGGATCCACCAGTGTCATTGCATGTGTGTTCTTTTTAGTAACAACAACCATAGTCATTTTGCATGTGTGTTCTTCTCACATACCACCTATGGATCCACCTGTGTCATTGCATGTGTGTTCTTTTCACAATCCACCCATGGATCCACCAGTGTTATTGCATGTGTGTTCTTTTTAGTAACAACAACCAGAGTCAATTTGCATGTGTGTTCTTTTCACATACCACCTATGGATCCACCAGTGTCATTGAAATGTGTATTATTTTCACAATCCACCAGTTTCATTGCATGTGTGTTCTTTTTAGTAACGACAACCAGAGTCATTTTGCATGTGTGTTCTTTTTAGTAACAACCAGAGTCATTTTGCATGTGTGTTCTTCTCACATACCACCTACGGATCCACCAGTGTCATTGCATGTGTGTTCTTTTCACTAACAACAACGCGAGTCATTGCATGTGTGTTCTTTTCACATACCACATATGGATCCACCAGTGTCATTGCATGTGTGCTCTTTTCACAATCCACCCATGGATCCACCAGTGTCATTGCATTTGTGTTCTTTTTAGTAACAACAACTAGAGTCATTTTGCATGTGTGTTCTTTTCACAAACAACCTATGGATCCACCAGTGTCATTGCATGTACGTTCTTTTCACAATCCACCCATGGATCCACCAGTGTCATTGCATGTGTGTTCTTTTTAGTAGCAACAACCAGAGTCATTTTGCATGTGTGATCTCTTCACATACCACCTATGGATCCACCAGTGTCATTGCATGTGTGTTCTTTTTAGTAACAACAACCAGAGTCATTTTGCATGTGTGTTCTTCTCACATACCACCTATGGATCCACCTGTGTCATTGCATGTGTGTTCTTTTCACAATCCACCCATGGATCCAATAGTGTTATTGCATGTGTGTTCTTTTTAGTAACAACAACCAGAGTCAATTTGCATGTGTGTTCTTTTCACATACCACCTATGGATCCACCAGTGTCATTGAAATGTGTATTATTTTCACAATCCACCAGTTTCATTGCATGTGTGTTCTTTTTAGTAACGACAACCAGAGTCATTTTGCATGTGTGATCTCTTCACATACCACCTATGGATCCACCAGTGTCATTGCATGAGTGTTCTTTTTAGTAACAACAACCAGAGTCATTGAATGTGTGTTCTTCTCACATACCACCTATGGATCCACCAGTGTCATTGCATGTGTGTTGATTTCACTAACAACAACCAGACTCATTGCATGTGTGTTCTTTTCACATACCACATATGGATCCACCAGTGTGATTGAAATGTGTGTTCTCTACAGAGACCACACATGGATCCACCAGTGTCATTGCATGTGTGTTCTTTTTAGTAACAACCAGAGTCATTTTGCATATGTGTTCTTTTCACATACCACATATGGATCCACTAGTGTCATTGCATGTGTGTTCCTTTCACAATCCACCCATGGATCCACCAGTGTCATTGCATGTGTGTTCTTTTTAGTAACAACCAGAGTCATTTTGCATGTGTGTTCTTTTCACATACCACCTATGGATCCACCAGTGTCATTGCATGTGATTTCTTTTCACAATCCACCCATGGATCCCACCAGTGTCATTTTGCATGTGTGTTCTTTTTAGTAACAACAACCAGAGTCAGTTTGCATGTGTGTTCTTGTCACATACCACCTATGGATCCACCAGTGTCATTGCAGGTGTGTTCTCTTCACAATCCACCTATGGATCCACCAGTGTCATTGTATGTGTTCTTTTTAGTAACAACAACCAGTGTCATTGCATGTGTGCTCTCCTCATAGACCACACATGGATCCACCAGTGTCATTGCATGTGTGTTCTTTTTACTAACAACAACAAGAGTCATTGAAATGTGTGCTCTCTTTAGAGACCACACATGGATCCACCAGTGTCATTGCATGTGTGTTCTTTTCACTAACAACAACCAGAGTCATTGCATGTGTGTTCTTTTCACATACCACATATGGATCACCAGTGTCATTGCATGTGTGTTCTTTTCACAATCCACCCATGGATCCACCAGTGTCATTGCATGTGTGTTCTTTTTAGTAACAACCAGAGTCATTTTGCATGTGTGTTCTTTTCACATACCACCTATGGATCCACCAGTGTCATTGCACGTGTTTTGTTTTCACAATCCACCCATGGATCCCACCAGTGTCATTTTGCATGTGTGATCTCTTCACATACCACCTATGGATCCACTAGTGTCATTGCATGTGCGTTATTTTTAGAAACAACAACCAGAGTCATTGAAATGTGTGTTCTTCTCACATACCACCTATGGATCCACCAGTGTCTTTGCATGTGTGTTCATTTCATAATCCACCTATGGATCCAACAGTGTCATTGCATGCGTATTCTTTTTAGTAACAACAACCAGAGTCATTTTGCATGTGTGTTCTTCTCACATACCACCTATGGATCCACCAGTATCATTGCATGTGTGTTCTTTTTAGTAACAACAACCAGCCATTTTGCATGTGTGTTCTTTTCACATACCACCTATGGATCCACCAGTGTCATTGCATGTGTGTTCTCTTCACAATCCACCTATGGATCCACCAGTGTCATTGCATGTGTGTTCTTTTTAGTAACAACAACCAGTGTCATTGCATGTGTGTTCTCTTCAGAGAACAGACATGGATCCACCAGTGTCATTGCATGTGTATTCTTTTTACTAACAATAACAAGAGTCATTGAAATGTGTGCCCTCTTCGGAGACCACACATGGATCCACCAGTGTCATTGCATGTGTGTTCTTTTCACTAACAACAACCAGAGTCATTGCCTGTGTGTTCTTTTCACATACCACATATGGATCCACCATTGTTATTGCAGGTGTGCTCTTTTCACAATCCACCCGTGGATCCACCAATGTCATTGCATGCGTGTTCTTTTTAGTAACAACAACCATAGTCATTTTGCATGTGTGTTCTTTTCAGATACCACCTATGGATCCACCAGTGTCATTGAAATGTGTATTATTTTCACAATCCACCCATGGATCTACCAGTTTCATTGCATGTGTGTTCTTTTTAGTAACAACAACCAGAGTCATTTTGCATGTGTGATCTCTTCACATACCACCTATGGATCCACCAATGTCATTGCATGTGTGGTCTTTTTAGTAACAACAACACGAGTCATTGAAATGTGTGTTCTTCTCACATACCACCTATGGATCCACCAGTTTCATTGCATGTGTGTTCATTTCACTAACAACAACCAGAGTCATTATATGTGTGTTCTGTTCACATACCACATATGGATCCACCAGTGTGATTGAATTGTGTGTTCTCTATAGAGACCACACATGGATCCACCAGTGTCATTGCATGTGTGTTCTTTTTAGTCACAACCAGAGTCATTTTGCATGTGTGTTTTCTTTTCACATACCACATATGGATCCACCAGTGTCATTGCATGTGTGTTCTTTTCACAATCCACCCATGGATCCACCAGTGTCATTGCATGTGTGTTCTTTTTAGTAACAACAACCAGAGTCATTTTCCATGTGTGATCTCTTCACATACCACCTATGGATCCACCAGTGTCATTGCATGTGTGTTCTTTTTACTAACAACAACAAGAGTCAGTGAAATGTGTGTTCTTCTCACATACCACCTATGGATCCACCAGTGTCATTGCATGTGTGTTCATTTCACTAACAACAACCAGAGTCATTGCATGTGTGTTCTTTTCACATACCACATATGGATCCACCAGTGTCATTGCATGTGTGTTATTTTTAGTAACAACCAGAGTCATTTTGCATGTGTGTTCTTTTCACATACCACATATGGATCCACCAGTGTCATTGCATGTGTGTTCTTTTCACAATCCACCCATGGATCCACCGGTGTCATTGCATGTGTGTTCTTTTTAGTAACAACCAGAGTCATTTTGCATGTGTGTTCTTTTCACATCCCACCTATGGATCCACCAGTGTCATTGCATGTGTTTTCTTTTCACATACCACCTATGGATCCACCAGTGTCATTTTGCATGTGTGTTCTTTTCACTAACAACAACCAGAGTCATTTTGCATGCGTGTTCTCTTCACATACCACCTATGGATCCACCAGTGTCATTGCATGTGTGTTATTTTCACAATCCATCTATGGATCCACCAGTGTCAGTGCATGTGTGTTCTTTTTAGTAACAACCAGAGTCATTTTGCATGTGTGTTCTTCTCACATACCACCTACGGATCCACCAGTGTCATTGCATGTGTGTTCTTTTCACTAACAAGAACGCGAGTCATTGCATGTGTGTTCTTTTCACAGACCACATATGGATCCACCAGTGTCATTGCATGTGTGCTCTTTTCACAATCCACCCATGGATCCACCAGTGTCATTGCATGTGTGTTCTTTTTAGTAAAAACAACCACAGTCATTTTGCATGTGTGTTCTTCTCACATACCACCTATGGATCCACCTGTGTCATTGCATGTGTGTTCTTTTCACAATCCACCCATGGATCCACCAGTGTTATTTCATGTGTGTTCTTTTTAGTAACAACAACCAGAGTCATTTTGCATGTGTGTTCTTTTCACATACCACCTATGGATCCACCTGTGTCATTGCATGTGTGTTCTTTTCACAATCCACCCATGGATCCACCAGTGTCATTGCATGTGTGTTATTTTGAGTAACAACAACCAGAGTCAATTTGCATGTGTGTTCTTTTCTCATACCACCTATGGATCCACCAGTGTCATTGAAATGTGTATTATTTTCACAATCCACCAGTGTCATTGCATGTGTGTTCTTTTTAGTAACGACAACTAGAGTCATTTTGCATGTGTGATATCTTCACATACCACCTATGGATCCACCAGTGTCATTGCATGTGTGTTCTTTTTAGTAACAACAACCAGAGTCATTGAAATGTGTGTTCTTCTCACATAACACCTATGGATCCACCAGTGTCATTGCATGTGTGTTGATTTCACTAACAACAACCAGACTCATTGCATGTGTGTTCTTTTCACATACCACATATGGATCCACCAGTGTGATTGAAATTGTGTTCTCTACAGAGACCACACATGGATCCACCAGTGTCATTGCATGTGTGTTCTTTTTAGTAACAACCAGAGTCATTTTGCATATGTGTTCTTTTCACATACCACATATGGATCCACTAGTGTCATTGCATGTGTGTTCCTTTCACAATCCACCCATGGATCCACCAGTGTCATTGCATGTGTGTTCTTTTTAGTAACAACAACCAGTGTCATTGCATCTGTGTTCTTTTCACATACCACCTATGGATCCACCAGTGTCATTAAAATGTGTATTGTATTTAGTAACAACAACAAGAGTCATTGAAATGTGTTCTCTCTTCAAAGACCACCTATGGATCCACCAGTGTCATTGCATGTGTGTTCTTTTCACTAACAACAACCAGAGTCATTGCATGTGTGTTCTTTTCACATACCACATATGGATCCACCAGTGTCATTGCATGTCTGCTCTTTTCACAATCCACCCATGGATCCACCAGTGTCATTGCATGTGTGTTCTTTTTAGTAACAACAACCAGAGTCATTTTGCATGTGTGTTCTTTTCACATACCACATATGGATCCACCAGTGTCATTGCATGTGTGTTCTTTTCACAATCCACCCATGGATCCACCGGTGTCATTGCATGTGTGTTCTTTTTAGTAACAACCAGAGTCATTTTGCATGTGTGTTCTTTTCACAAACCACCTATGGATCCACCAGTGTCATTGCATGTGTTTTCTTTTCACATACCACCTATGGATCCACCAGTGTCATTTTGCATGTGTGTTCTTTTCACTAACAACAACCAGAGTCATTTTGCATGTGTGTTCTCTTCACATACCACCTATGGATCCACCAGTGTCATTGCATGTGTGTTATTTTCACAATCCATCTATGGATCCACCAGTGTCATTGCATGTGTGTTCTTTTTAGTAACAACCAGAGTCATTTTGCATGTGTGTTCTTCTCACATACCACCTACGGATCCACCAGTGTCATTGCATGTGTGTTCTTTTCACTAACAACAACGCGAGTCATTGCATGTGTGTTCTTTTCACATACCACATATGGATCCACCAGTGTCATTGGATGTGTGCTCTTTTAACAATCCACCCATGGATCCACCAGTGTCATTGCATTTGTGTTCTTTTTAGTAACAACAACCAGAGTCATTTTGCATGTGTGTTCTTTTCACAAACAACCTATGGATCCACCAGTGTCATTGCATGTGCGTTCTTTTCACAATCCACCCATGGATCCACCAGTGTCATTGCATGTGTGTTCTTTTTAGTAGCAACAACCAGAGTCATTTTGCATGTGTGATCTCTTCACATACCACCTATGGATCCACCAGTGTCATTGCATGTGTGTTCTTTTTAGTAACAACAACCATAGTCATTTTGCATGTGTGTTCTTCTCACATACCACCTATGGATCCACCTGTGTCATTGCATGTGTGTTCTTTTCACAATCCACCCATGGATCCACCAGTGTTATTGCATGTGTGTTCTTTTTAGTAACAACAACCAGAGTCAATTTGCATGTGTGTTCTTTTCACATACCACCTATGGATCCACCAGTGTCATTGAAATGTGTATTATTTTCACAATCCACCAGTTTCATTGCATGTGTGTTCTTTTTAGTAACGACAACCAGAGTCATTTTGCATGTGTGTTCTTTTTAGTAACAACCAGAGTCATTTTGCATGTGTGTTCTTCTCACATACCACCTACGGATCCACCAGTGTCATTGCATGTGTGTTCTTTTCACTAACAACAACGCGAGTCATTGCATGTGTGTTCTTTTCACATACCACATATGGATCCACCAGTGTCATTGCATGTGTGCTCTTTTCACAATCCACCCATGGATCCACCAGTGTCATTGCATTTGTGTTCTTTTTAGTAACAACAACTAGAGTCATTTTGCATGTGTGTTCTTTTCACAAACAACCTATGGATCCACCAGTGTCATTGCATGTGCGTTCTTTTCACAATCCACCCATGGATCCACCAGTGTCATTGCATGTGTGTTCTTTTTAGTAGCAACAACCAGAGTCATTTTGCATGTGTGATCTCTTCACATACCACCTATGGATCCACCAGTGTCATTGCATGTGTGTTCTTTTTAGTAACAACAACCAGAGTCATTTTGCATGTGTGTTCTTCTCACATACCACCTATGAATCCACCTGTGTCATTGCATGTGTGTTATTTTCACAATCCACCCATGGATCCAATAGTGTTATTGCATGTGTGTTCTTTTTAGTAACAACAACCAGAGTCAATTTGCATGTGTGTTCTTTTCACATACCACCTATGGATCCACCAGTGTCATTGAAATGTGTATTATTTTCACAATCCACCAGTTTCATTGCATGTGTGTTCTTTTTAGTAACGACAACCAGAGTCATTTTGCATGTGTGATCTCTTCACATACCACCTATGGATCCACCAGTGTCATTGCATGAGTGTTCTTTTTAGTAACAACAACCAGAGTCATTGAATGTGTGTTCTTCTCACATACCACCTATGGATCCACCAGTGTCATTGCATGTGTGTTGATTTCACTAACAACAACCAGACTCATTGCATGTGTGTTCTTTTCACATACCACATATGGATCCACCAGTGTGATTGAAATGTGTGTTCTCTACAGAGACCACACATGGATCCACCAGTGTCATTGCATGTGTGTTCTTTTTAGTAACAACCAGAGTCATTTTGCATATGTGTTCTTTTCACATACCACATATGGATCCACTAGTGTCATTGCATGTGTGTTCCTTTCACAATCCACCCATGGATCCACCAGTGTCATTGCATGTGTGTTCTTTTTAGTAACAACCAGAGTCATTTTGCATGTGTGTTCTTTTCACATACCACCTATGGATCCACCAGTGTCATTGCATGTGATTTCTTTTCACAATCCACCCATGGATCCCACCAGTGTCATTTTGCATGTGTGTTCTTTTTAGTAACAACAACCAGAGTCAGTTTGCATGTGTGTTCTTGTCACATACCACCTATGGATCCACCAGTGTCATTGCAGGTGTGTTCTCTTCACAATCCACCTATGGATCCACCAGTGTCATTGTATGTGTTCTTTTTAGTAACAACAACCAGTGTCATTGCATGTGTGCTCTCCTCATAGACCACACATGGATCCACCAGTGTCATTGCATGTGTGTTCTTTTTACTAACAATAACAAGAGTCATTGAAATGTGTGCTCTCTTTAGAGACCACACATGGATCCACCAGTGTCATTGCATGTGTGTTCTTTTCACTAACAACAACCAGAGTCATTGCATGTGTGTTCTTTTCACATACCACATATGGATCACCAGTGTCATTGCATGTGTGTTCTTTTGACAATCCACCCATGGATCCACCAGTGTCATTGCATGTGTGTTCTTTTTAGTAACAACCAGAGTCATTTTGCATGTGTGTTCTTTTCACATACCACCTATGGATCCACCAGTGTCATTGCACGTGTTTTGTTTTCACAATCCACCCATGGATCCCACCAGTGTCATTTTGCATGTGTGATCTCTTCACATACCACCTATAGATCCACTAGTGTCATTGCATGTGCGTTATTTTTAGAAACAACAACCAGAGTCATTGAAATGTGTGTTCTTCTCACATACCACCTATGGATCCACCAGTGTCTTTGCATGTGTGTTCATTTCATAATCCACCTATGGATCCACCAGTGTCATTGCATGCGTATTCTTTTTAGTAACAACAACCAGAGTCATTTTGCATGTGTGTTCTTCTCACATACCACCTATGGATCCACCAGTGTCATTGCATGTGTGTTCTATTCACTAACAACAACCAAAGTCATTGCATGTGTGTTCTTTTCACATACCACATATGGATCCACTAGTGTCATTGAAATGCGTGTTCTCTACATAGACCACACATGGATCCACCAGTATCATTGCATGTGTGTTCTTTTTAGTAACAACAACCAGCCATTTTGCATGTGTGTTCTTTTCACATACCACCTATGGATCCACCAGTGTCATTGCATGTGTGTTCTCTTCACAATCCACCTATGGATCCACCAGTGTCATTGCATGTGTGTTCTTTTTAGTAACAACAACCAGTGTCATTGCATGTGTGTTCTCTTCAGAGAACACACATGGATCCACCAGTGTCATTGCATGTGTATTCTTTTTACTAACAATAACAAGAGTCATTGAAATGTGTGCCCTCTTCGGAGACCACACATGGATCCACCAGTGTCATTGCATGTGTGTTCTTTTCACTAACAACAACCAGAGTCATTGCCTGTGTGTTCTTTTCACATACCACATATGGATCCACCAGTGTTATTGCAGGTGTGCTCTTTTCACAATCCACCCGTGGATCCACCAATGTCATTGCATGCGTGTTCTTTTTAGTAACAACAACCATAGTCATTTTGCATGTGTGTTCTTTTCAGATACCACCTATGGATCCACCAGTGTCACTGAAATGTGTATTATTTTCACAATCCACCCATGGATCTACCAGTTTCATTGCATGTGTGTTCTTTTTAGTAACAACAACCAGAGTCATTTTGCATGTGTGATCTCTTCACATACCACCTATGGATCCACCAATGTCATTGCATGTGTGGTCTTTTTAGTAACAACAACACGAGTCATTGAAATGTGTGTTCTTCTCACATACCACCTATGGATCCACCAGTTTCATTGCATGTGTGTTCATTTCACTAACAACAACCAGAGTCATTATATGTGTGTTCTGTTCTCATACCACATATGGATCCACCAGTGTGATTGAATTGTGTGTTCTCTATAGAGACCACACATGGATCCACCAGTGTCATTGCATGTGTGTTCTTTTTAGTCACAACCAGAGTCATTTTGCATGTGTGTTTTCTTTTCACATACCACATATGGATCCACCAGTGTCATTGCATGTGTGTTCTTTTCACAATCCACCCATGGATCCACCAGTGTCATTGCATGTGTGTTCTTTTTAGTAACAACAACCAGAGTCATTTTGCATGTGTGATCTCTTCACATACCACCTATGGATCCACCAGTGTCATTGCATGTGTGTTCTTTTTAGTAACAACAACCAGAGTCAGTGAAATGTGTGTTCTTCTCACATACCACCTATGGATCCACCAGTGTCATTGCATGTGTGTTCATTTCACTAACAACAACCAGAGTCATTGCATGTGTGTTCTTTTCACATACCACATATGGATCCACCAGTGTCATTGCATGTGTGTTATTTTTAGTAACAACCAGAGTCATTTTGCATGTGTGTTCTTTTCACATACCACATATGGATCCACCAGTGTCATTGCATGTGTGTTCTTTTCACAATCCACCCATGGATCCACCGGTGTCATTGCATGTGTGTTCTTTTTAGTAACAACCAGAGTCATTTTGCATGTGTGTTCTTTTCACATCCCACCTATGGATCCACCAGTGTCATTGCATGTGTTTTCTTTTCACATACCACCTATGGATCCACCAGTGTCATTTTGCATGTGTGTTCTTTTCACTAACAACAACCAGAGTCATTTTGCATGTGTGTTCTCTTCACATACCACCTATGGATCCACCAGTGTCATTGCATGTGTGTTATTTTCACAATCCATCTATGGATCCACCAGTGTCAGTGCATGTGTGTTCTTTCTAGTAACAACCAGAGTCATTTTGCATGTGTGTTCTTCTCACATACCACCTACGGATCCACCAGTGTCATTGCATGTGTGTTCTTTTCACTAACAAGAACGCGAGTCATTGCATGTGTGTTCTTTTCACAGACCACATATGGATCCACCAGTGTCATTGCATGTGTGCTCTTTTCACAATCCACCCATGGATCCACCAGTGTCATTGCATGTGTGTTCTTTTTAGTAACAACAACCAGAGTCATTTTGCATGTGTGATCTCTTCACATACCACCCATGGATCCACCAGTGTCATTGCATGTGTGTTCTTTTTAGTCACAACCAGAGTCATTTTGCATGTGTGTTTTCTTTTCACATACCACATATGGATCCACCAGTGTCATAGCATGTGTGTTCTTTTCACAATCCACCCATGGATCCACCAGTGTCATTGCATGTGTGTTCTTTTTAGTAACAACAACCAGAGTCATTTTGCATGTGTGATCTCTTCACATACCACCTATGGATCCACCAGTGTCATTGCATGTGTGTTCTTTTTAGTAACAACAACCAGAGTCAGTGAAATGTGTGTTCTTCTCACATACCACCTATGGATCCACCAGTGTCATTGCATGTGTGTTCATTTCACTAACAACAACAGAGTCATTGCATGTGTGTTCTTTTCACATACCACATATGGATCCACCAGTGTCATTGCATGTGTGTTATTTTTAGTAACAACCAGAGTCATTTTGCATGTGTGTTCTTTTCACATACCACATATGGATCCACCAGTGTCATTGCATGTGTGTTCTTTTCACAATCCACCCATGGATCCACCGGTGTCATTGCATGTGTGTTCTTTTTAGTAACAACCAGAGTCATTTTGCATGTGTGTTCTTTTCACATCCCACCTATGGATCCACCAGTGTCATTGCATGTGTTTTCTTTTCACATACCACCTATGGATCCACCAGTGTCATTTTGCATGTGTGTTCTTTTCACTAACAACAACCAGAGTCATTTTGCATGTGTGTTCTCTTCACATACCACCTATGGATCCACCAGTGTCATTGCATGTGTGTTATTTTCACAATCCATCTATGGATCCACCAGTGTCAGTGCATGTGTGTTCTTTTTAGTAACAACCAGAGTCATTTTGCATGTGTGTTCTTCTCACATACCACCTACGGATCCACCAGTGTCATTGCATGTGTGTTCTTTTCACTAACAAGAACGCGAGTCATTGCATGTGTGTTCTTTTCACAGACCACATATGGATCCACCAGTGTCATTGCATGTGTGCTCTTTTCACAATCCACCCATGGATCCACCAGTGTCATTGCATGTGTGTTCTTTTTAGTAACAACCAGAGTCATTTTGCATGTGTGTTCTTCTCACATACCACCTATGGATCCACCTGTGTCATTGCATGTGTGTTCTTTTCACAATCCACCCATGGATCCACCAGTGTTATTGCATGTGTGTTCTTTTTAGTAACAACAACCAGAGTCATTTTGCATGTGTGTTCTTTTCACATACCACCTATGGATCCACCTGTGTCATTGCATGTGTGTTCTTTTCACAATCCACCCATGGATCCACCAGTGTCATTGCATGTGTGTTCTTTTGAGTAACAACAACCAGAGTCAATTTGCATGTGTGTTCTTTTCACATACCACCTATGGATCCACCAGTGTCATTGAAATGTGTATTATTTTCACAATCCACCAGTGTCATTGCATGTGTGTTCTTTTTAGTAACGACAACTAGAGTCATTTTGCATGTGTGATATCTTCACATACCACCTATGGATCCACCAGTGTCATTGCATGTGTGTTCTTTTTAGTAACAACAACCAGAGTCATTGAAATGTGTGTTCTTCTCACATAACACCTATGGATCCACCAGTGTCATTGCATGTGTGTTGATTTCACTAACAACAACCAGACTCATTGCATGTGTGTTCTTTTCACATACCACATATGGATCCACCAGTGTGATTGAAATTGTGTTCTCTACAGAGACCACACATGGATCCACCAGTGTCATTGCATGTGTGTTCTTTTTAGTAACAACCAGAGTCATTTTGCATATGTGTTCTTTTCACATACCACATATGGATCCACTAGTGTCATTGCATGTGTGTTCCTTTCACAATCCACCCATGGATCCACCAGTGTCATTGCATGTGTGTTCTTTTTAGTAACAACCAGAGTCATTTTGCATGTGTGTTCTTTTCACATACCACCTATGGATCCACCAGTGTCAGTGCATGTGATTTCTTTTCACAATCCACCCATGGATCCCACCAGTGTCATTTTGCATGTGTGTTCTTTTTAGTAACAACAACCAGAGTCAGTTTGCATGTGTGTTCTTGTCACATACCACCTATGGATCCACCAGTGTCATTGCAGGTGTGTTCTCTTCACAATCCACCTATGGATCCACCAGTGTCATTGTATGTGTTCTTTTTAGTAACAACAACCAGTGTCATTGCATGTGTGCTCTCCTCATAGACCACACATGGATCCACCAGTGTCATTGCATGTGTGTTCTTTTTACTAACAACAACAAGAGTCATTGAAATGTCTGCTCTCTTTAGAGACCACACATGGATCCACCAGTGTCATTGCATGTGTGTTCTTTTCACTAACAACAACCAGAGTCATTGCATGTGTGTTCTTTTCAAATACCACATATGGATCACCAGTGTCATTGCATGTGGGTTCTTTTCACAATCCACCCATGGATCCACCAGTGTCATTGCATGTGTGTTCTTTTTAGTAACAACCAGAGTCATTTTGCATGTGTGTTCTTTTCACATACCACCTATGGATCAACCAGTGTCATTGCACGTGTTTTGTTTTCACAATCCACCCATGGATCCCACCAGTGTCATTTTGCATGTGTGATCTCTTCACATACCACCTATGGATCCACTAGTGTGTTATTTTTAGAAAAAACAACCAGAGTCATTGAAATGTGTGTTCTTCTCACATACCACCTATGGATCCACCAGTGTCTTTGCATGTGTGCTCATTTGATAATCCACCTATGGATCCACCAGTGTCATTGCATGCGTGTTCTTTTTAGTAACAACAACCAGAGTCATTTTGCATGTGTGTTCTTCTCACATACCACCTATGGATCCACCAATGTCATTGCATGTGTGTTCTATTCACTAACAACAACCAAAGTCGTTGCATGTGTGTTCTTCTCACATACCACATATGGACCCATTAGTGTCATTGAAATGCGTGTTCTCTACATAGACCACACATGGATCCACCAGTATCATTGCATGTGTGTTCTTTTTAGTAACAACAACCAGCCATTTTGCATGTGTGTTCTTTTCACATACCACCTATGGATCCATCAGTGTCATTGCATGTGTGTTCTCTTCACAATCAACCTATGGATCCACCAGTGTCATTGCATGTGTGTTCTTTTTAGTAACAACAACCAGTGTCATTGCATGTGTGTTCTCTTCAGAGAACACACATGGATCCACCAGTGTCATTGCATGTGTATTCTTTTTACTAACAACAACAAGAGTCATTGAAATGTGGGCCCTCTTCGGAGACCACACATGGATCCACCAGTGTCATTGCATGTGTGTTCTTTTCACTAACAACAACCAGAGTCATTGCATGTGTGTTCTTTTCACATACCACATATGGATCCACCAGTGTTATTGCAGGTGTGCTCTTTTCACAATCCACCCATGGATCCACCAGTGTCATTGCATGCGTGTTGTTTTTAGTAACAACAACCATAGTCATTTTGCATGTGTGTTCTTTTCAGATACCACCTATGGATCCACCAGTGTCATTGAAATGTGTATTATTTTCACAATCCACCCATGGATCCACCAGTTTCATTGCATGCGTGTTCTTTTTAGTAACAATAACCAGTCATTTTGCATGTGTGATCTCTTCACATACCACCTATGGATCCACCAGTGTCATTGCATGTGTGCTCTTTTTAGTAACAACAACCCGAGTCAGGGAAATGTGTGTTCTTCTCACATACCAGCTATGGATCCACCAGTTTCAATGTATGTGTGTTCATTTCACTAACAACAACCAGAGTCATTATATGTGTGTTCTGTTCACATACCACATATGGATCCACCAGTGTGATTGAATTGTGTGTTCTCTATAGAGACCACACATGGATCCACCAGTGTCATTGCACGTGTGTTCTTTTTAGTCACAACCAGAGTCATTTTGCATGTGTGTTTTCTTTTCACATACCACATATCGATCCACCAGTGTCATTGCATGTGTGTTCTTTTCACAATCCACCCATGGATCCACCAGTGTCATTGCATGTGTGTTCTTTTTAGTAACAAACAGAGTCATTTTGCATGTGTGTTCTTTTCACATACCACCGATGGATCCACTAGTGTCATTGCATGTGTTTTCTTTTCACAATCCACCCATCGATCCCACAAGTGTCATTTTGCATGTGTGTTCTTTTTAGTAACAACAACTAGAGTCATTTTGCATGTGTGTTCTCTTCTCATACCAGCTATGGATCCACCAGTGTCATTGCACGTGTGTTCTTTTCACATACCACCTATGGATCTACCAGTGTCATTGCACGTGTTTTCTTTTCACAATCCACCCATGGATCCCACCAGTGTCATTTTGCATGTGTGATCTCTTCACATACCACCTATGGATCCACCAGTGTCATTGCATGTGTGTTATTTTTAGAAACAACAACCAGAGTCATTGAAATGTGTGTTCTTCTCACATACCACCTATGGATCCACTAGTGTCTTTGCATGTGTGTTCATTTCATAATCCACCTAAGGATCCACCAGTGTCATTGCATGCGTGTTCTTTTTAGTAACAACAACCAGAGTCATTTTGCATGTGTGTTCTTCTCACATACCACCTATGGATCCACCAGTGTCATTGCATGTGTGTTCTATTCACTAACAACAACCAAAGTCGTTGCATGTGTGTTCTTTTCACATACCACATATGGATCCACTAGTGTCATTGAAACGCGTGATCTCTACATAGACCACACAAGGATCCACCAGTGTCATTGCATGTGTGTTCTTTTTAGTAACAACAACCAGCCATTTTGCATGTGTGTTCTTTTCACATGCCACCTATGGATCCACCAGTGTCATTGCATGTGTGTTCTCTTCACAATCCACCTATGGATCCACCAGTGTCATTGCATGTGTGTTCTTTTTAGTAACAACAACCAGTGTCATTGCATGTGTGTTCTCTTTAGAGACCACACATGGATCCACCAGTGTCATTGCATGTGTATTCTTTTTACTAACAGCAACAAGAGTCATTGAAATGTGTGCCCTCTTCGAAGACCACACATGGATCCACCAGTGTCATTGCATGTGTGTTTTTTCACTAACAACAACCAGAGTCATTGCGTGTGTGTTCTTTTCACATACCACATATGGATCCACCAGTGTTATTGCAGGTGTGCTCTTTTCACAATCCACCCATGGATCCACCAGTGTCATTGCATGCGTGTTCTTTTTAGTAACAACAACCATAGTCATTTTGCATGTGTGTTCTTTTCAGATACCACCTATGGATCCACCAGTGTCATTGAAATGTGTATTATTTTCACAATCCACCCATGGATCCACCAGTTTCATTGCATGTGTGTTCTTTTTAGTAACAACAACTAGAGTCATTTTGCATGTGTGATCTCTTCACATACCACCTATGGATCCACCAGTGTCATTGCATGTGTGGTCTTTTTAGTAACAACAACCCGAGTCAGTGAAATGTGTGTTCTTCTCACATATCACCTATGGATCCACCAGTTTCATTGCATGTGTGTTCATTTCACTAACAACAACCAGAGTCATTATATGTGTGTTCTGTTCACATACCACATATGGATCCACCAGTGTGATTGAAATGTGTGTTCTCTATAGAGACCACACATGGATCCACCAGTGTCATTGCATGTGTGTTCTTTTTAGTCACAACCAGAGTCATTTTGCATGTGTGTTTTCTTTTCACATACCACATATGGATCCACCAGTGTCATTGCATGTGTGTTCTTTTCACATTCCACCCATGGATCCACCAGTGTCATTGCATGTGTGTTCTTTTTAGTAATAACCAGAGTCATTTTGCATGTGTGTTCTTTTCACATACCACCTATGGATCCACTAGTGTCATTGCATGTGTTTTCTTTTCACAATCCACCCATGGATACCACAAGTGTCATTTTGCATGTGTGTTCTTTTTAGTAACAACAACCAGAGTCATTTTGCATGTGTGTTCTCTTCTCATACCACCTATGGATCCACCCATGTCATTGCATGTCTGTTCTTTTCACAATCCACCTATGGATCCACCAGTGTCATTGCATGTGTGTTCTTTTTAGTAACAACAACCAGAGTCATTTTGCATGTGTGTTCTTTTCACAAACCACCTATGGAACCACCAGTGTCATTGCATGTGTGTTCTTTTCACTAAGAACAACCAGAGTCATTGCATGTGTGTTCTTTTCACATACCACACATGGATCCACCAGTGTCATTGAAATGCGTGTTCTCTATAGAGACCACACATGGATCCACCAGTGTCATTGCATGTGTGTTCTTTTTAGTAACAACAACCAGTCATTTTGCATGTGTGTTCTTTTCACATACCACCTATTTATCCACCAGTGTCATTGCATGTGTGTTCTCTTCACAATACACCCTTGGATCCACCAGTGTTATTGCATGTGTGTTCTTTTTAGTAACAACAACCAATGTCATTGCATATGTGTTCTCTTCAGAGACCACCCATGGATCCTCCAGTGTCATTGCATGTGTGTTCTTTTTACTAACAACAGCCAGAGTCATTGCATGTGTGATCTCTTCACATACCACCTATGGATCCACCAGTGTCATTGCATGTGTGTTCTTTTCACTAACAACAACCAGAGTCATTGCATGTGTGTTCTTTTCACATACCACATATGGATCCACCAATGTCATTGCATGTCTGTTCTTTTTAGTAACAACAACCAGAGTCATTTTGCATGTGTGTTCTTTTCACAAACCACCTATGGATCCACCAGTGTCATTTCATGTGTGTTCTTTTCACAATCCACCCATGGATCCACCAGTGTTATTGCATGTGTGTTGTTTTTAGTAACAACAAGCAGAGTCATTTTGCATGTGTGATCTATTCACATACCACCTACGGATCCACCAGTGTCGTTGAAATGTGTGTTCTTTTTAGTAACAACAACCAGAGTCATTTTGCATGTGTGATCTTCTCACATACCACCTATGGATCCACTAGTGTCATTGCATGTGTGTTCTTTTCACAATCCACCCATGGATCCACCAGTGTCATTCCATGTGTGTTCTTTTTAGTAACAACAACCAGAGTCATTTTGCATGTGTGTTCTTTTCACATACCACCTATGGATCCACCAGTGTCATTGAAATGTGTATTATTTTCACAATCTACCCATGGATCCACCAGTGTCATTGCATGTGTGTTCTTTTTAGTAACAACAACCAGAGTCATTTTGCATGTGTGATCTCTTCACATACCACCTATGGATCCACCAGTGTCATTGCATGTGTGTTCTTTTTAGTAACAACAACCAGAGTCATTGAAATGTGTGTTATTCTCACATACCACCTATGGATCCACCAGTGTCATTGCATGTCTGTTCATTTCACTAACAACAACCAGAGTCATTGCATGTGTGTTCTTTTCACATACCACATATGGATCCACCAGTGTGATTGAAATGTGTGTTCTCTACAGAGACCACACATGGATCCACCAGTGTCATTGCATGTGTGTTCTTTTTAGTAACAACCAGAGTCATTTTGCATGTGTGTTCTCTGCTCATACCACCTATGGATCCACGAGTGTCATTGCATTTCTGTTCTTTTCACTATCCACCTATGGATCCACCAGTGTCATTGCATGTGTGTTCTTTTTAGTAACAACCAGAGTCATTTTGCATGTGTGTTCTTTTCACAAACCACCTATGGATCCACCAGTGTCATTGCATGTGTGTTCTTTTCACTAAGAACAACCAGAGTCATTGCATGTGAGTTCTTTTCACATACCACACATGGATCCACCAGTGTCATTGAAATGCGTGTTCTCTACAGAGACCACACATGGATCCACCAGTGTCATTGCATGTGTGTTCTTTTTAGTAACAACAACCAGTCATTTTGCATGTGTGTTCTTTTCACATACCACCTATTTATCCACCAGTGTCATTGCATGTGTGTTCTCTTCACAATCCACCCATGGATCCACAAGTGTTATTGCATGTGTGTTCTTTTTAGTAACAACAACCAATGTCATTGCATATGTGTTCTCTTCAGATACCACCCATGGATCCTCCAGTGTCATTGCATGTGTGTTCTTTTTACTAACAACAGCCAGAGTCATTGCAAGTGTGATCTCTTCACATACCACCTATGGATCCACCAGTGTCATTGCATGTGTTTTTTTCACTAGCAACAACCAGAGTCATTGCATGTGTGTTCTTTTCACATACCACATAAGGATCCACCAATGTCATTGCATGTCTGTTCTTTTTAGTAACAACAACCAGAGTCATTTTGCATGTGTGTTCTTTTCACAAACCACCTATGGATCCACCAGTGTCATTTCATGTGTGTTCTTTTCACAATCCACCCATGGATCCACCAGTGTTATTGCATGTGTGTTGTTTTTAGTAACAACAAGCAGAGTCATTTTGCATGTGTGATCTATTCACATACCACCTACGGATCCACCAGTGTCGTTGAAATGTGTGTTCTTTTTAGTAACAACAACCAGAGTCATTTTGCATGTGTGTTCTTCTCACATACCACCTATGGATCCACCAGTGTCATTGCATGTCTGTTCTTTTCACAATCCACCCATGGATCCACCAGTGTCATTCCATGTGTGTTCTTTTTAGTAACAACAACCAGAGTCATTTTGCATGTGTGTTCTTTTCACATACCACCTATGGATCCACCAGTGTCATTGAAATGTGTATTATTTTCACAATCTACCCATGGATCCACCGGTGTCATTGCATGTGTGTTCTTTTTAGTAACAACAACCAGAGTCATTTTGCATGTGTGATCTCTTCACATACCACCTATGGATCCACCAGTTTCATTGCATGTGTGTTCTTTTTAGTAACAACAACCAGAGTCATTGAAATGTGTGTTCTTCTCAAATACCACCTATGGATCCACCAGTGTCATTGCATGTCTGTTCATTTCACTAACAACAACCAGAGTCATTGCATGTGTGTTCTTTTCACATACCACATATGGATCCACTAGTGTGATTGAAATGTGTGTTCTCTACAGAGACCACACATGGATCCACCAGTGTCATTGCATGTGTGTTCTTTTTAGTAACAACCAGAGTCATTTTGCATGTGTGTTCTCTTCTCGTACCACCTATGGATCCACCAGTGTCATTGCATGTCTGTTCTTTTCACAATCCACCTATGGATCGACCAGTGTCATTGCATGTGTGTTCTTTTTAGTAACAACAACCAGAGTCATTTTGCATGTGTGTTCTTTTCACAAACCACCTATGGATCCACCAGTGTCATTGCATGTGTGTTCTTTTCACTAAGAACAACCAGAGTCATTGCATGTGTGTTCTTTTCACATACCACACATGGATCCACCAGTGTCATTGAAATGCGTGTTCTCTACAGAGACCACACATGGATCCACCAGTGTCATTGCATGTGTGTTCTTCTTAGTAACAACAACCAGTCATTTTGCATGTGTGTTCTTTTCACATACCACCTATTTATCCACCAGTGTCATTGCATGTATGTTCTCTTCACAATCCACCCATGGATCCACCAGTGTTATTGCATGTGTGTTCTTTTTAGTAACAACAACCAGAGTCATTTTGCATGTGTGTTCTTTTCACATACCACCTATGGATCCACCAGTGTCATTGAAATGTGTATTATTTTCACAATCTACCCATGGATCCACCAGTGTCATTGCATGTGTGTTCTTTTTAGTAACAACAACCAGAGTCATTTTGCATGTGTGTTCTCTTCAGAGACCACCCATGGATCATCCAGTGTCATTGCATGTGTGTTCTTTTTACTAACAACAGCCAGAGTCATTGCATGTGTGATCTCTTCACATACGACCTATGGATCCACCAGTGTCATTGCATGTGTGTTCTTTTCACTAACAACAACCAGAGTCATTGCATGTGTGTTCTTTTCACATACCACATATGGATCCACCAATGTCATTGCATGTCTGTTCTTTTTAGTAACAACCAGAGTCATTTTGCATGTGTGTTCTTTTCACAAACCACCTATGGATCCACCAGTGTCATTTCATGTGTGTTCTTTTCACAATCCACCCATGGATCCACCAGTGTCATTGCATGTGTGTTCTTTTTAGTAACAACAAGCAGAGTCATTTTGCATGTGTGATCTATTCACATACCTCCTATGGATCCACCAGTGTCGTTGAAATGTGTGTTCTTTTTAGTAACAACAACCAGAGTCATTTTGCATGTGTGTTCTTCTCACATACCACCTATGGATCCACCAGTGTCATTGCATGTGTGTTCTTTTCACAATCCACCCATGGATCCACCAGTGTCATTCCATGTGTGTTCTTTTTAGTAACAACAACCAGAGTCATTTTGCATGTGTGTTCTTTTCACATACCACCTATGGATCCACCAGTGTCATTGAAATGTGTATTATTTTCACAATCCACCCATGGATCCACCAGTGTCATTGCATGTGTGTTCTTTTTAGTAACAACAACCAGAGTCATTATGCATGTGTGATCTCTTCACATACCACCTATGGATCCACCAGTGTCATTGCATCTGTGTTCTTTTTAGTAACAACAACCAGAGTCATTGAAATGTGTGTTCTTCTCACATACCACCTATGGATCCACCAGTGTCATTGCATGTCTGTTCATTTCCCTAACAACAACCAGAGTCATTGCATGTGTGTTCTTTTCACATACCACAAATGGATCCACCAGTGTGATTGAAATGTGTGTTCTCTACAGAGACCACACATGAATCCACCAGTGTCATTGCATGTGTGTTCTTTTTAGTAACAACCAGAGTCATTTTGCATGTGTGTTCTTTTCACATACCACAAATGGATCCACCAGTGTCATTGCATGTGTGTGCTTTTCACAATCCACCCATGGATCCACAAGTGTCATTGCATGTCTGTTCTTTTTAGTAACAACCAGAGTCATTTTGCATGTGTGTTCTTTTCACAAACCACCTATGGATCCACCAGTGTCATTGCATGTGTGTTCTTTTCACTAAGAACAACCAGAGTCATTGCATGTGTGTTCTTTTCACATACCACACATGGATCCACCAGTGTCATTGAAATGCGTGTTCTCTATAGAGACCACACATGGATCCACCAGTGTCATTGCATGTGTGTTCTTTTTAGTAACAACAACCAGTCATTTTGCATGTGTGTTCTTTTCACATACCACCTATTTATCCACCAGTGTCATTGCATTTGTGTTCTCTTCACAATCCACCCATGGATCCACCAGTGTTATTGCATGTGTTTTCTTTTTAGTAACAACAACCAATGTCATTGCATATGTGTTCTCTTCAGAGACCACCCATGGATCCTCCAGTGTCATTGCATGCGTGTTCTTTTTACTAACAACAGCCAGAGTCATTGCATGTGTGATCTCTTCACATACGACCTATGGATCCACCAGTGATTGCATGTGTGTTCTTTTCAATAACAACAACCAGAGTCATTGCATGTGTGTTCTTTTCACATACCACATATGTATCCACCAATGTCATTGCATGTCTGTTCTTTTTAGTAACAACCAGAGTCATTTTGCATGTGTGTTCTTTTCACAAACCACCTATGGATCCACCAGTGTCATTTCATGTGTGTTCTTTTCACAATCCACCCATGGATCCACCAGTGTCATTGCATGTGTGTTCTTTTTAGTAACAACAAGCAGAGTCATTTTGCATGTGTGTTCTTTTCACAAACCACCTATGGATCCACCAGTGTCATTGCATGTGTGTTCTTTTCACTAAGAACAACCAGAGTCATTGCATGTGTGTTCTTTTCACATACCACACATGGATCCACCAGTGTCTTTGAAATGCGTGTTCTCTACAGAGACCACACATGGATCCACTAGTGTCATTGCATGTGTGTTCTTTTTAGTAACAACAACCAGTCATTTTGCATGTGTGTTCTTTTCACATACCACCTATTTATCCACCAGTGTCATTGCATGTGTGTTCTCTTCACAATCCACCCATGGATCCACCAGTGTTATTGGATGTGTGTTCTTTTTAGTAACAACAACCAATGTCATTGCATATGTGTTCTCTTCAGAGACCACCCATGGATCCTCCAGTGTCATTGCATGTGTGTTCTTTTTACTAACAACAGCCAGAGTCATTGCATGTGTGATCTCTTCACATACGACCTATGGATCCGCCAGTGTCATTGCATGTGTGTTCTTTTCACTAACAACAACCAGAGTCATTGCATGTGTGTTCTTTTCACATACCACATATGGATCCACCAATGTCATTGCATGTCTGTTCTTTTTAGTAACAACCAGAGTCATTTTGCATGTGTGTTCTTTTCACAAACCACCTATGGATCCACCAGTGTCATTTCATGTGTGTTCTTTTCACAATCCACCCATGGATCCACCAGTGTCATTGCATGTGTGTTCTTTTTAGTAACAACAAGCAGAGTCATTTTGCATGTGTGATCTATTCACATACCACCTATGGATCCACCAGTGTCGTTGAAATGTGTGTTCTTTTTAGTAACAACAACCAGAGTCATTTTGCATGTGTGTTCTTCTCACATACCACCTATGGATCCACCAGTGTCATTGCATGTGTGTTCTTTTCACAATCCACCCATGGATCCACCAGTGTCATTCCATGTGTGTTCTTTTTAGTAACAACAACCAGAGTCATTTTGCATGTGTGTTCTTTTCACATACCACCTATGGATCCACCAGTGTCATTGAAATGTGTATTATTTTCACAATCCACCCATGGATCCACCAGTGTCATTGCATGTGTGTTCTTTTTAGTAACAACAACCAGAGTCATTATGCATGTGTGATCTCTTCACATACCACCTATGGATCCACCAGTGTCATTGCATGTGTGTTCATTTTAGTAACAACAACCAGAGTCATTGAAATGTGTGTTCTTCTCACATACCACCTATGGATCCACCATTGTCATTGCATGTCTGTACATTTCACTAACAACAACTAGAGTCATTGCATGTGTGTTCTTTTCACATACCACATATGGATCCACCAGTGTGATTGAAATGTGTGTTCTCTACAGAGACCACACATGAATCCACCAGTGTCATTGCATGTGTGTTCTTTTTAGTAACAACCAGAGTCATTTTGCATGTGTGTTCTTTTCACATACCACAAATGGATCCACCAGTGTCATTGCATGTGTGTGCTTTTCACAATCCACCCATGGATCCACTAGTGTCATTGCATGTCTGTTCTTTTTAGTAACAACCAGAGTCATTTTGCATGTGTGTTCTTTTCACAAACCACCTATGGATCCACCAGTGTCATTGCATGTGTTTTATTTTCACAATCCACCTATGGATCCCACCAGTGTCATTTTGCATGTGTGTTCTTTTTAGTAACAACAACCAGAGTCAGTTTGCATGTGTGTTCTTTTCACATACCACCTATGGATCCACCAGTGTCATTGCATGTGTGTTCTCTTCACAATCCACCTATGGATCCACCAGTGTCATTGCATGTGTTATTTTTAGTAACAACAACCAGTGTCATTGCATGTGTGCTCTCTTCAGAGACCACACATGGATCCACCAGTGTCATTGCATGTGTGTTCTTTTTACTAACAACAACAAGAGTCATTGAAATGTGTGATCTCTTCAGAGACCACACATGGATCCACCAGTGTCATTGCATGTGTGTTCTTTTCACTAACAACAACCAGAGTCATTGCATGTGTGTTCTATTCACATACCACATATGGATCACCAGTGTCATTGCATGTGTGTTCTTTTCACAATCCTCCCATGGATCCACCAGTGTCATTGCATCTGTGTTCTTTTTAGTAACAACCAGAGTCATTTTGCATGTGTGTTCTTTTCACATACCACCTATGGATCCACCAGTCTCATTGCATGTGTTTTCTTTTCAAAATCCACCCATGGATACCACCACTGTCATTTTGCATGTGTGTTCTTTTCACAATCCACCCATGGATCCACCAGTGTCATTGCATGTGTGTTCTTTTTAGTAACAACAAGGAGAGTCATTTTGCATGTGTGATCTATTCACATACCACCTATGGATCCACCAGTGTCGTTGAAATGTGTGTTATTTTTAGTAACAACAACCAGAGTCATTTTTCATGTGTGTTCTTCTCACATACCACCTATGGATCCACCAGTGTCATTGCATGTGTGTTCTTTTCACAATCCACCCATGGATCCACCAGTGTCATTCCATGTGTGTTCTTTTTAGTAACAACAACCAGAGTCATTTTGCATGTGTGTTCTTTTCACATACCACCTATGGATCCACCAGTGTCATTGAACTGTGTATTATATTCACAATCCACCCATGGATCCACCAGTGTCATTGCATGTGTGTTCTTTTTAGTAACAACAACCAGAGTCATTTTGCATGTGTGATCTCTTCACATACCACCTATGGATCCACCAGTGTCATTGCATGTGTGTTCTTTTTAGTAACAACAACCAGAGTCATTGAAATGTGTGTTCTTCTCACATACCACCTATGGATCCACCAGTGTCATTGCATGTCTGTTCATTTCACTAACAACAACCAGAGTCATTGCATGTGTGTTCTTTTCACATACCACATATGGATCCACCAGTGTGATTGAAATGTGTGTTCTCTACAGAGACCACACATGGATCCACCAGTGTCATTGCATGTGTGTTCTTTTTAGTAACAACCAGAGTCATTTTGCATGTGTGTTCTTTTCACATACCACAAATGGATCCACCAGTGTCATTGCATGTGTGTGCTTTTCACAATCCACCCATGGATCCACCAGTGTCATTGCATGTGTGTTCTTTTTAGTAAAAACCAGAGTCATTTTGCATGTGTGTTCTTTTCACATACCACCTATGGATCCACCAGTGTCATTGCATGTGTTTTCTTTTCACAATACACCCATGGATCCTACCAGTGTCATTTTGCATGTGTGTTCTTTTTAGTAACAACAACCAGAGTCAGTTTGCATGTGTGTTCTTTTCACATACCACCTATGGATCCACTAGTGTCATTGCATGTGTGTTCTCTTCACAATCCACCTATGGATCCACCAGTGTCATTGCATGTGTTATTTTTAGTAACAACAACCAGTGTCATTGCATGTGTGCTCTCTTCAGAGACCACACATGGATCCACCAGTGTCATTGCATGTGTGTTCTTTTTACTAACAACAACAAGAGTCATTGAAATGTGTGCTCTCTTCAGAGACCACACATGGATCCACCAGTGTCATTGCATGTGTGTTCTTTTCACGAACAACAACCAGAGTCATTGCATGTGTGTTCTATTCACATACCACATATGGATCACCAGTGTCATTGCATGTGTGTTCTTTTCACAATCCTCCCATGGATCCACCAGTGTCATTGCATGTGTGTTCTTTTTAGTAACAACCAGAGTCATTTTGCATGTGTGTTCTTTTCACATACCACCTACGGATCCACCAGTCTCATTGCATGTGTTTTATTTTCAAAATCCACCCATGGATCCCACCACTGTCATTTTGCATGTGTGTTCTTTTCACAATCCACCCATGGATCCACCAGTGTCATTGCATGTGTGTTCTTTTTAGTAACAACAAGCAGAGTCATTTTGCATGTGTGATCTATTCACATACCACCTATGGATCCACCAGTGTCGTTGAAATGTGTGTTCTTTTTAGTAACAACAACCAGAGTCATTTTGCATGTGTGTTCTTCTCACATACCACCTATGGATCCACCAGTGTCATTGCATGTGTGTTCTTTTCACAATCCACCCATGGATCCACCAGTGTCATTCGATGTGTGTTCTTTTTAGTAACAACAACCAGAGTCATTTTGCATGTGTGTTCTTTTCACATACCACCTATGGATCCACCAGTGTCATTGAAATGTGTATTATTTTCACAATCCACCCATGGATCCACCAGTGTCATTGCATGCGTGTTCTTTTTAGTAACAACAACCAGTGTCATTTTGCATGTGTGATCTCTTCACATACCACCTATGGTTCCACCAGTGTCATTGCATGTGTGTTCTTTTTAGTAACAACAACCAGAGTCATTGAAATGTGTGTTCTTCTCACATACCACCAATGGATCCACCAGTGTCATTGCATGTCTGTTCATTTCACTAACACCAACCAGAGTCATTGCATGTGTGTTCTTTTCACATACCACATATGGATCCACCAGTGTGATTGAAATGTCTGTTCTCTACAGAGACCACACATGGATCCACCAGTGTCATTGCATGTGTGTTCTTTTTAGTAACAACCAGAGTCATTTTGCATGTGTGTTCTTTTCACATACCACAAATGGATCCACCAGTGTCATTGCATGTGTGTGCTTTTCACAATCCACCCATGGATCCACCAGTGTCATTGCATGTGTGTTCTTTTTAGTAAAAACCAGAGTCATTTTGCATGTGTGTTCTTTTCACATACCACCTATGGATCCACCAGTGTCATTGCATGTGTTTTCTTTTCACAATACACCCATGGATCCTACCAGTGTCATTTTGCATGTGTGTTCTTTTTAGTAACAACAACCAGAGTCAGTTTGCATGTGTGTTCTTTTCACATACCACCTATGGATCCACTAGTGTCATTGCATGTGTGTTCTCTTCACAATCCACCTATGGATCCACCAGTGTCATTGCATGTGTTATTTTTAGTAACAACAACCAGTGTCATTGCATGTGTGCTCTCTTCAGAGACCACACATGGATCCACCAGTGTCATTGCATGTGTGTTCTTTTTACTAACAACAACAAGAGTCATTGAAATGTGTGCTCTCTTCAGAGACCACACATGGATCCACCAGTGTCATTGCATGTGTGTTCTTTTCACGAACAACAACCAGAGTCATTGCATGTGTGTTCTATTCACATACCACATATGGATCACCAGTGTCATTGCATGTGTGTTCTTTTCACAATCCTCCCATGGATCCACCAGTGTCATTGCATGTGTGTTCTTTTTAGTAACAACCAGAGTCATTTTGCATGTGTGTTCTTTTCACATACCACCTACGGATCCACCAGTCTCATTGCATGTGTTTTATTTTCAAAATCCACCCATGGATCCCACCACTGTCATTTTGCATGTGTGTTCTTTTCACAATCCACCCATGGATCCACCAGTGTCATTGCATGTGTGTTCTTTTTAGTAACAACAAGCAGAGTCATTTTGCATGTGTGATCTATTCACATACCACCTATGGATCCACCAGTGTCGTTGAAATGTGTGTTCTTTTTAGTAACAACAACCAGAGTCATTTTGCATGTGTGTTCTTCTCACATACCACCTATGGATCCACCAGTGTCATTGCATGTGTGTTCTTTTCACAATCCACCCATGGATCCACCAGTGTCATTCGATGTGTGTTCTTTTTAGTAACAACAACCAGAGTCATTTTGCATGTGTGTTCTTTTCACATACCACCTATGGATCCACCAGTGTCATTGAAATGTGTATTATTTTCACAATCCACCCATGGATCCACCAGTGTCATTGCATGCGTGTTCTTTTTAGTAACAACAACCAGTGTCATTTTGCATGTGTGATCTCTTCACATACCACCTATGGTTCCACCAGTGTCATTGCATGTGTGTTCTTTTTAGTAACAACAACCAGAGTCATTGAAATGTGTGTTCTTCTCACATACCACCAATGGATCCACCAGTGTCATTGCATGTCTGTTCATTTCACTAACACCAACCAGAGTCATTGCATGTGTGTTCTTTTCACATACCACATATGGATCCACCAGTGTGATTGAAATGTGTGTTCTCTACAGAGACCACACATGGATCCACCAGTGTCATTGCATGTGTGTTCTTTTTAGTAACAACCAGAGTCATTTTGCATGTGTGTTCTTTTCACATACCACAAATGGATCCACCAGTGTCATTGCATGTGTGTGCTTTTCACAATCCACCCATGGATCCACCAGTGTCATTGCATGTGTGTTCTTTTTAGTAACAACATCCAGACTCATTATGCATGTGTGATCTCTTCACATACCACCTATGGATCCACCAGTGTCATTGCATGTGTGTTCTTTTTAGTAACAACAACCAGAGTCATTGAAATGTGTGTTCTTCTCACATACCACCTATGGATCCACCATTGTCATTGCATGTCTGTTCATTTCACTAACAACAACCAGAGTCATTGCATGTGTGTTCTTTTCACATACCACATATGGATCCACCAGTGTGATTGAAATGTGTGTTCTCTACAGAGACCACACATGAATCCACCAGTGTCATTGCATGTGTGTTCTTTTTAGTAACAACCAGAGTCATTTTGCATGTGTGTTCTTTGCACATACCACAAATGGATCCACCAGTGTCATTGCATGTGTGTGCTTTTCACAATCCACCCATGGATCCACTAGTGTCATTGCATGTCTGTTCTTTTTAGTAACAACCAGAGTCATTTTGCATGTGTGTTCTTTTCACAAACCACCTATGGATCCACCAGTGTCATTGCATGTGTTTTATTTTCACAATCCACCTATGGATCCCACCAGTGTCATTTTGCATGTGTGTTCTTTTTAGTAACAACAACCAGAGTCAGTTTGCATGTGTGTTCTTTTCACATACCACCTATGGATCCACCAGTGTCATTGCATGTGTGTTCTCTTCACAATCCACCTATGGATCCACCAGTGTCATTGCATGTGTTATTTTTAGTAACAACAACCAGTGTCATTGCATGTGTGCTCTCTTTAGAGACCACACATGGATCCACCAGTGTCATTGCATGTGTGTTCTTTTTACTAACAACAACAAGAGTCATTGAAATGTGTGCTCTCTTCAAAGACCACACATGGATCCACCAGTGTCATTGCATGTGTGTTCTTTTCACTAACAACAACCAGAGTCATTGCATGTGTGTTCTATTCACATACCACATATGGATCACCAGTGTCATTGCATGTGTGTTCTTTTCACAATCCTCCCATGGATCCACCAGTGTCATTGCATATGTGTTCTTTTTAGTAACAACCAGAGTCATTTTGCATGTGTGTTCTTTTCACATACCACCTATGGATCCACCAGTCTCATTGCATGTGTTTTCTTTTCAAAATCCACCCATGGATACCACCACTGTCATTTTGCATGTGTGTTCTTTTCACAATCCACCCATGGATCCACCAGTGTCATTGCATGTGTGTTCTTTTTAGTAACAACAAGGAGAGTCATTTTGCATGTGTGATCTATTCACATACCACCTATGGTTCCACCAGTGTCGTTGAAATGTGTGTTATTTTTAGTAACAACAACCAGAGTCATTTTTCATGTGTGTTCTTCTCACATACCACCTATGGATCCACCAGTGTCATTGCATGTGTGTTCTTTTCACAATCCACCCATGGATCCACCAGTGTCATTCCATGTGTGTTCTTTTTAGTAACAACAACCAGAGTCATTTTGCATGTGTGTTCTTTTCACATACCACCTATGGATCCACCAGTGTCATTGAACTGTGTATTATATTCACAATCCACCCATGGATCCACCAGTGTCATTGCATGTGTGTTCTTTTTAGTAACAACAACCAGAGTCATTTTGCATGTGTGATCTCTTCACATACCACCTATGGATCCACCAGTGTCATTGCATGTGTGTTCTTTTTAGTAACAACAACCAGAGTCATTGAAATGTGTGTTCTTCTCACATACCACCTATGGATCCACCAGTGTCATTGCATGTCTGTTCATTTCACTAACAACAACCAGAGTCATTGCATGTGTGTTCTTTTCACATACCACATATGGATCCACCAGTGTGATTGAAATGTGTGTTCTCTACAGAGACCACACATGGATCCACCAGTGTCATTGCATGTGTGTTCTTTTTAGTAACAACCAGAGTCATTTTGCATGTGTGTTCTTTTCACATACCACAAATGGATCCACCAGTGTCATTGCATGTGTGTGCTTTTCACAATCCACCCATGGATCCACCAGTGTCATTGCATGTGTGTTCTTTTTAGTAAAAACCAGAGTCATTTTGCATGTGTGTTCTTTTCACATACCACCTATGGATCCACCAGTGTCATTGCATGTGTTTTCTTTTCACAATACACCCATGGATCCCACCAGTGTCATTTTGCATGTGTGTTCTTTTTAGTAACAACAACCAGAGTCAGTTTGCATGTGTGTTCTTTTCACATACCACCTATGGATCCACCAGTGTCATTGCATGTGTGTTCTCTTCACAATCCACCTATGGATCCACCAGTGTCATTGCATGTGTTATTTTTAGTAACAACAACCAGTGTCATTGCATGTGTGCTCTCTTCAGAGACCACACATGGATCCACCAGTGTCATTGCATGTGTGTTCTTTTTACTAACAAAAACAAGAGTCATTGAAATGTGTGCTCTCTTCAGAGACCACACATGGATCCACCAGTGTCATTGCATGTGTGTTCTTTTCACTAACAACAACCAGAGTCATTGCATGTGTGTTCTATCCACATACCACATATGGATCACCAGTGTCATTGCATGTGTGTTCTTTTCACAATCCTCCCATAGATCCACCAGTGTCATTGCATGTGTGTTCTTTTTAGTAACAACCAGAGTCATTTTGCATGTGTGTTCTTTTCACATACCACCTACGGATCCACCAGTCTCATTGCATGTGTTTTATTTTCAAAATCCACCCATGGATCCCACCACTGTCATTTTGCATGTGTGTTCTTTTCACAATCCACCCATGGATCCACCAGTGTCATTGCATGTGTGTTCTTTTTAGTAACAACAAGCAGAGTCATTTTGCATGTGTGATCTATTCACATACCACCTATGGATCCACCAGTGTCGTTGAAATGTGTGTTCTTTTTAGTAACAACAACCAGAGTCATTTTGCATGTGTGTTCTTCTCACATACCACCTATGGATCCACCAGTGTCATTGCATGTGTGTTCTTTTCACAATCCACCCATGGATCCACCAGTGTCATTCCATGTGTGTTCTTTTTAGTAACAACAACCAGAGTCATTTTTCATGTGTGTTATTTTCACATACCACCTATGGATCCACCAGTGTCATTGAAATGTGTATTATTTTCACAATCCACCCATGGATCCACCAGTGTCATTGCATGTGTGTTCTTTTTAGTAACAACAACCAGTGTCATTTTGCATGTGTGATCTCTTCACATACCACCTATGGTTCCACCAGTGTCATTGCATGTGTGTTCTTTTTAGTAACAACAACCAGAGTCATTGAAATGTGTGTTCTTCTCACATACCACCGATGGATCCACCAGTGTCATTGCATGTCTGTTCATTTCACTAACACCAACCAGAGTCATTGCATGTGTGTTCTTTTCACATACCACATATGGATCCACCAGTGTGATTGAAATGTGTGTTCTCTACAGAGACCACACATGGATCCACCAGTGTCATTGCATGTGTGTTCTTTTTAGTAACAACCAGAGTCATTTTGCATGTGTGTTCTTTTCACATACCACAAATGGATCCACCAGTGTCATTGCATGTGTGTGCTTTTCACAATCCACCCATGGATCCACCAGTGTCATTGCATGTGTGTTCTTTTTAGTAACAACCAGAGTCATTTTGCATGTGTGTTCTTTTCACATACCACCTATGGATCCACTAGTGTCATTGCATGTGTTTTCTTTTCACAATCCACCCATGGATCCCACCAGTGTCATTTTGCATGTGTGTTCTTTTTAGTAACAACAACCAGAGTCAGTTTGCATGTGTGTTCTTTTCACATACCACCTATGGATCCACCAGTGTCATTGCATGTGTGTTCTCTTCACAATCCACCTATGGATCCACCAGTGTCATTGCATGTGTTATTTTTAGTAACAACAACCAGTGTCATTGCATGTGTGCTCTCTTCAGAGACCACACATGGATCCACCAGTGTCATTGCATGTGTGTTCTTTTTACTAACAACAACAAGAGTCATTGAAATGTGTGCTCTCTTCAGAGACCACACATGGATCCACCAGTGTCATTGCATGTGTGTTCTTTTCACTAACAACAACCAGAGTCATTGCATGTGTGTTCTATTCACATACCACATATGGATCACCAGTGTCATTGCATGTGTGTTCTTTTCACAATCCTCCCATGGATCCACCAGTGTCATTGCATGTGTGTTCTTTTTTATAAAAACCAGAGTCATTTTGCATGTGTGTTCTTTTCACATACCACCTATGGATCCACCAATCTCATTGCATGTGTTTTATTTTCAAAATCCACCCATGGATCCCACCACTGTCATTTTGCATGTGTGTTCTTTTCACAATCCACCCATGGATCCACCAGTGTCATTGCATGTGTGTTATTTTTAGTAACAACAAGCAGAGTCATTTTGCATGTGTGATCTATTCACATACCACCTATGGATCCACCAGTGTCGTTGAAATGTGTGTTCTTTTTAGTAACAACAACCAGAGTCATTTTGCATGTGTGTTCTTCTCACATACCACCTATGGATCCACCAGTGTCATTGCATGTGTGTTCATTTCACAATCCACCCATGGATCCACCAGTGTCATTCCATGTGTGTTCTTTTTAGTAACAACAACCAGAGTCATTTTGCATGTGTGTTCTTTTCACATACCACCTATGGATCCACCAGTGTCATTGAAATGTGTATTATTTTCACAATCCACCCATGGATCCACCAGTGTCATTGAAATGTGTATTATTTTCACAATCCACCCATGGATCCACCAGTGTCATTGCATGTGTGTTCTTTTTAGTAACAACAACCAGAGTCATTTTGCATGTGTGATCTCTTCACATACCACCTATGGATCCACCAGTGTCATTGCATGTGTGTTCTTTTTAGTAACAACAACCAGAGTCATTGAAATGTGTGTTCTTCTCACATACCACCGATGGATCCACCAGTGTCATTGCATGTCTGTTCATTTCACTAACAACAACCAGAGTCATTGCATGTGTGTTCTTTTCACATACCACATATGGATCCACCAGTGTCATTGAAATGTGTGTTCTCTACAGAGACCACACATGGATCCACCAGTGTCATTGCATGTGTGTTCTTTTTAGTAACAACCAGAGTCATTTTGCATGTGTGTTCTTTTCCCATACCACAAATGGATCCACCAGTGTCATTGCATGTGTGTGCTTTTCACAATCCACCCATGGATCCACCAGTGTCATTGCATGTGTGTTCTTTTTAGTAACAACCAGAGTCATTTTGCATGTGTGTTATTTTCACATACCACCTATGGATCCACCAGTGTCATTGCATGTGTTTTCTTTTCATAATCTACCCATGGATCCCACCAGTGTAATTTTGCATGTGTGTTCTTTTTAGTAACAACAACCAGAGTCAGTTTGCATGTGTGTTCTTTTCACATACCACCTATGGATCCACCAGTGTCATTGCATGTGTGTTCTCTTCACAATCCACCTATGGATCCACCAGTGTCATTGCATGTGTTATTTTTAGTAACAACAACCAGTGTCATTGCATGTGTTATTTTTAGTAACAACAACCAGTGTCATTGCATGTGTGCACTCTTCAGAGACCACACATGGATCCACCAGTGTCATTGCATGTGTGTTCTTTTTACTAACAACAACAAGAGTCATTGAAATGTGTGCTCTCTTCAGAGACCACACATGGATCCACCAGTGTCATTGCATGTGTGTTCTTTTTAGTAACAACCAGAGTCATTTTGCATGTGTGTTCTTTTCCCATACCACAAATGGATCCACCAGTGTCATTGCATGTGTGTGCTTTTCACAATCCACCCATGGATCCACCAGTGTCATTGCATGTGTGTTCTTTTTAGTAACAACCAGAGTCATTTTGCATGTGTGTTATTTTCACATACCACCTATGGATCCACCAGTGTCATTGCATGTGTTTTCTTTTCATAATCTACCCATGGATCCCACCAGTGTAATTTTGCATGTGTGTTCTTTTTAGTAACAACAACCAGAGTCAGTTTGCATGTGTGTTCTTTTCACATACCACCTATGGATCCACCAGTGTCATTGCATGTGTGTTCTCTTCACAATCCACCTATGGATCCACCAGTGTCATTGCATGTGTTATTTTTAGTAACAACAACCAGTGTCATTGCATGTGTTATTTTTAGTAACAACAACCAGTGTCATTGCATGTGTGCACTCTTCAGAGACCACACATGGATCCACCAGTGTCATTGCATGTGTGTTCTTTTTACTAACAACAACAAGAGTCATTGAAATGTGTGCTCTCTTCAGAGACCACACATGGATCCACCAGTGTCATTGCATGTGTGTTCTTTTCACTAACAACAACCAGAGTCATTGCATGTGTGTTCTATTCACATACCACATATGGATCACCAGTGTCATTGCATGTGTGTTCTTTTCACAATCCTCCCATGGATCCACCAGTGTCATTGCATGTGTGTTCTTTTTAGTAACAACCAGAGTCATTTTGCATGTGTGTTCTTTTCACATACCACCTATGGATCCACCAGTCTCATTGCATGTGTTTTATTTTCAAAATCCACCCATGGATCCCACCACTGTCATTTTGCATGTGTGTTCTTTTCACAATCCACCCATGGATCCACCAGTGTCATTGCATGTGTGTTCTTTTTAGTAACAACAAGCATAGTCATTTTGCATGTGTGATCTATTCACATACCACCTATGGATCCACCAGTGTCGTTGAAATGTGTGTTCTTTTTAGTAACAACAACCAGAGTCATTTTGCATGTGTGTTCTTCTCACATACCACTTATGGATCCACCAGTGTCATTGCATGTGTGTTCTTTTCACAATCCACCCATGGATCCACCAGTTTCATTCCATGTGTGTTCTTTTTAGTAACAATAACCAGAGTCATTTTGCATGTGTGTTTTTTTCACATACCACCTATGGATCCACCAGTGTCATTGAAATGTGTATTATTTTCACAATCCACCCATGGATCCACCAGTGTCATTGCATGTGTGTTCTTTTTAGTAACAACAACCAGAGTCATTTTGCATGTGTGATCTCTTCACATACCAATTATGGATCCACCAGTGTCATTGCATGTGTGTTCTTTTTAGTAACAACAACCAGAGTCATTGAAATGTGTGTTCTTCTCACATACCACCGATGGATCCACCAGTGTCATTGCATGTCTGTTCATTTCACTAACAACAACCAGAGTCATTGCATGTGTGTTCTTTTCACATACCACATATGGATCCACCAGTGTCATTGAAATGTGTGTTCTCTACAGAGACCACACATGGATCCACCAGTGTCATTGCATGTGTGTTCTTTTTAGTAACAACCAGAGTCATTTTGCATGTGTGTTCTTTTCACATACCACAAATGGATCCACCAGTGTCATTGCATGTGTGTGCTTTTCACAATCCACCCATGGATCCACCAGTGTCATTGCATGTGTGTTCTTTTTAGTAATAACCAGAGTCATTTTGCATGTGTGTTCTTTTCACATACCACCTATGGATCCACCAGTGTCATTGCATGTGTTTTCTTTTCACAATCCACCCATGGATCCCACCAGTGTCATTTTGCACGTGTGTTCTTTTTAGTAACAACAAGCATAGTCATTTTGCATGTGTGATCTATTCACATACCACCTATGGATCCACCAGTGTCGTTGAAATGTGTGTTCTTTTTAGTAACAACAACCAGAGTCATTTTGCATGTGTGTTCTTGTCACATACCACCTATGGATCCACCAGTGTCATTGCATGTGTGTTCTTTTCACAATCCACCCATGGATCCACCAGTGTCATTCCATGTGTGTTCTTTTTAGTAACAACAACCAGAGTCATTTTGCATGTGTGTTCTTTTCACATACCACCTATGGATCCACCAGTGTCATTGAAATGTGTATTATTTTCACAATCCACCCATGGATCCACCAGTGTCATTGCATGTGTGTTCTTTTTAGTAACAACAACCAGAGTCATTTTGCATGTGTGATCTCTTCACATACCACCTATGGATCCACCAGTGTCATTGCATGTGTGTTCTTTTTAGTAACAACAACCAGTCATTTTGCATGTGTGTTCTTTTCACATACCACCTATGGATCCATCAGTGTTATTGAATGTGTGTTCACTTCACAATCCACCTATGGATCCACTAGTGTCATTGCATGTGTGTTCTTTTTTAGTAACAACAACCAGTGTCATTGCATGTGTGTTCTTTTTAGTAACAACCATTGTCATTACATGTGTGTTCTCTCAGAGACCACACATGGATCCACTAGTGTCATTGCATGTGTGTTCTTTTTACTAATAACAACAAGAGTCATTGAAATGTGTGCTCTCTTCAGAGACTACACATGGATCCACTAGTGTCATTGCATGTGTGTTCTTTTCACTAACAACAACCAGAGTCATTGCATGTGTGTTCTTTTCACATACCACATATGGATCAACAGTGTGATTGAAATGTGTGTTCTTTACAGAGACCACACATGGATCCACCAGTGTCATTGCATGTGTGTTCTTTTTAGTAACAACCAGAGTCATATTGCATGTGTGTTCTTTTCACATACCACATATGGATCCACCAGTATCATTGCATGTGTGTTCTTTTCACAATCCACCCATGGATCCACCATTGTCATTGCATGTGTGTTCTTTTTAGTAACAACCAGAGTCATTTTGCATGTGTGTTCTTTTCACATACCACCTATGGATCCACCAGTGTCATTGCATGTGTTTTCTTTTCACAATCCACCCATGGATCCCACCAGTGTCATTTTGCACGTGTGTTCTTTTTAGTAACAACAAGCAGAGTCATTTTGCATGTGTGATCTATTCACATACCACCTATGGATCAACCAGTGTCGTTGAAATGTGTGTTCTTTTTAGTAACAACAACCAGAGTCATTTTGCATGTGTGTTCTTGTCACATACCACCTATGGATCCACCAGTGTCATTGCATGTGTGTTCTTTTCACAATCCACCCATGGATCCACCAGTGTCATTCCATGTGTGTTCTTTTTAGTAACAACAACCAGAGTCATTTTGCATGTGTGTTCTTTTCACATACCACCTATGGATCCACCAGTGTCATTGAAATGTGTATTATTTTCACAATCCACCCATGGATCCACCAGTGTCATTGCATGTGTGTTCTTTTTAGTAACAACAACCAGAGTCATTTTGCATGTGTGATCTCTTCACATACCACCTATGGATCCACCAGTGTCATTGCATGTGTGTTCTTTTTAGTAACAACAACCAGAGTCATTGAAATGTGTGTTCTTCTCACATACCACCGATGGATCCACCAGTGTCATTGCATGTCTGTTCATTTCACTAACAATAACCAGAGTCATTGCATGTGTGTTCTTTTCACATACCACATATGGATCCACCAGTGTGATTGAAATGTGTGTTCTCTACAGAGACCACACATGGATCCACCAGTGTCATTGCATGTGTGTTCTTTTTAGTAACAACCAGAGTCATTTTGCATGTGTGTTCTTTTCACATACCACAAATGGATCCACCAGTGTCATTGCATGTGTGTGCTTTTCACAATCCACCCATGGATCCACTAGTGTCATTGCATGTGTGTTCTTTTTAGTAACAACCAGAGTCATTTTGCATGTGTGTTCTTTTCACATACCACCTATGGATCCACCAGTGTCATCGCATGTGTTTTCTTTTCACAATCCACCCATGGATCCCACCAGTGTCATTTTTCATGTGTGTTCTTTTTAGTAACAACAACCAGAGTCAGTTTGCGTGTGTGTTCTTTTCACATACCACCTATGGATCCACCAGTGTCATTGCATGTGTGTTCTCTTCACAATCCACCTATGGATCCACCAGTGTCATTGCATGTGTTATTTTTAGTAACAACAACCAGTGTCATTGCATGTGTGCTCTCTTCAGAGACCACACATGGATCCACCAGTGTCATTGCATGTGTGTTCTTTTTACTAACAACAACAAGAGTCATTGAAATGTCTGCTCTCTTCAGAGACCACACATGGATCCACCAGTGTCATTGCATGTGTGTTCTTTTCACTAACAACAACCAGAGTCATTGCATGTGTGTTCTTTTCACATACCACATATGGATCACCAGTGTCATTGCATGTGTGTTCTTTTCACAATCCTCCCATGGATCCACCAGTGTCATTGCATGTGTGTTCTTTTTAGTAACAACCAGAGTCATTTTGCATGTGTGTTCTTTTCACATACCACCTATGGATCCACCAGTCTCATTGCATGTGTTTTCTTTTCAAAATCCACCCATGGATCCCACCACTGTCATTTTGCATGTGTGTTCTTTTTAGTAACAACAACCAGAGTCATTTTGCATGTGTGATCTCTTCACATACCACCTATGGATCCACCAATGTCATTACATGTGTGTTCTTTTTAGTAACAACAACCAGAGTCATTGAAATGTGTGTTTCTCTCACATACCACCTATGGATCCACCAGTGTGATTGCATGTGTGTTCATTTCATAATCCACCTATGGATCCACCAGTGTCATTGCATGTGTGTTCTTTTTAGTAACAACAACGAGCGTCATTTTGCATGTGTGTTCTTCTCACATACCACCTATGGATCCACCACTGTCATTGCATGTGTGTTCTTTTCACTAACAACAACCAGAGTCATTGCATGTGTGTTCTTTTCAAATACCACATATGGATCCACCAGTGTCATTGAAATGCGTGTTCTCTACAGAGACCACACATGGATCCACCAGTGTCATTGCATGTGTGTTCTTTTTAGTAACAACAACCAGTCATTTTGCATGTGTGTTCTTTTCACATACCACCTATGGATCCACCAGTGTTATTGAATGTGTGTTCACTTCACAATCCACCTACGGATCCACTAGTGTCATTGCATGTGTGTTCTTTTTAGTAACAACAACCAGTTTCATTGCATGTGTGTTCTTTTTAGTAACAACAACCAGTGTCATTGCATGTGTGTTCTCTCAGAGACCACACATGGATCCACCAGTGTCATTGCATGTGTGTTCTTTTTACTAACCACAACAAGAGTCATTGAAATGTGTGCTCTCTTCAGAGACCACACATGGATCCACCAGTGTCATTGCATGTGTGTTCTTTTCACTAACAACAACCAGAGTCATTGCATGTGTGTTCTTTTCACATACCACATATGGATCAACAGTGTGATTTAAATGTGTGTTCTTTACAGAGACCACACATGGATCCACCAGTGTCATTGCATGTGTCTTCTTTTTAGTAACAACCAGAGTCATTTTGCATGTGTGTTCTTTTCACATACCACATATGGATCCATCAGTGTCATTGCATGTGTGTTCTTTTCACAATCCACCCATGGATCCACCATTGTCATTGCATGTGTGTTCTTTTTAGTAACAACCAGAGTCATTTTGCATGTGTGTTCTTTTCACACACCACCTATGGATCCACCAGTGTCATTGCATGTGTTTTCTTTTCACAATCCACCCATGGATCCCACCAGTGTCATTTTGCATGTGTGTTCTTTTTAGTAACAACAACCACAGTCATTTTGCATGTGTGTTCTTTTCACATACCACCTATGGATCCACCAGTGTCATTGAAATGTGTATTATTTTCACAATCCACCCATGGATCCACCAGTGTCATTGCATGTGTGTTCTTTTTAGTAACAACAACCAGAGTCATTTGGCATGTGTGATCTCTTCACATACCACCTATGGATCCACCAGTGTCATTGCATGTGTGTTCTTTTTAGTAACAACAACCAGAGTCATTGAAATGTGTGTTCTTCTCACATACCACCGATGGATCCACCAGTGTCATTGCATGTCTGTTCATTTCACTAACAATAACCAGAGTCATTGCATGTGTGTTCTTTTCACATACCACATATGGATCCACCAGTGTGATTGAAATGTGTGTTCTCTACAGAGACCACACATGGATCCACGAGTGTCATTGCATGTGTGTTCTTTTTAGTAACAACCAGAGTCATTTTGCATGTGTGTTCTTTTCACATACCACAAATGGATCCACCAGTGTCATTGCATGTGTGTGCTTTTCACAATCCACCCATGGATCCACTAGTGTCATTGCATGTGTGTTCTTTTTAGTAACAACCAGAGTCATTTTGCATGTGTGTTCTTTTCACATACCACCTATGGATCCACCAGTGTCATTGCATGTGTGTTCTCTTCACAATCCACCTATGGATCCACCAGTGTCATTGCATGTGTTATTTTTAGTAACAACAACCAGTGTCATTGCATGTGTGCTCTCTTCAGAGACCACACATGGATCCACCAGTGTCATTGCATGTGTGTTCTTTTTACTAACAACAACAAGAGTCATTGAAATGTGTGCTATCTTCAGAGACCACACATGGATCCACCAGTGTCATTGCATGTCTGTTCATTTCACTAACAACAACCAGAGTCATTGCATGTGTGTTCTTTTCACATACCACATATGGATCACCAGTGTCATTGCATGTGTGTTCTTTTCACAATCCTCCCATGGATCCACCAGTGTCATTGCATGTGTGTTCTTTTTAGTAACAACCAGAGTCATTTTGCATGTGTGTTCTTTTCACATACCACCTATGGATCCACCAGTCTCATTGCATGTGTTTTCTTTTCAAAATCCACCCATGGATCCCACCACTGTCATTTTGCATGTGTGTTCTTTTTAGTAACAACAACCAGAGTCATTTTGCATGTGTGATCTCTTCACATACCACCTATGGATCCACCAGTGTCATTACATGTGTGTTCTTTTTAGTAACAACAACCAGAGTCATTGAAATGTGTGTTTCTCTCACATACCACCTATGGATCCACCAGTGTGATTGCATGTGTGTTCATTTCATAATCCACCTATGGATCCACCAGTGTCATTGCATGTGTGTTCTTTTTAGTAACAACAACGAGCGTCATTTTGCATGTGTGTTCTTCTCACATACCACCTATGGATCCACCACTGTCATTGCATGTGTGTTCTTTTCACTAACAACAACCAGAGTCATTGCATGTGTGTTCTTTTCAAATACCACATATGGATCCACCAGTGTCATTGAAATGCGTGTTCTCTACAGAGACCACACATGGATCCACCAGTGTCATTGCATGTGTGTTCTTTTTAGTAACAACAACCAGTCATTTTGCATGTGTGTTCTTTTCACATACCACCTATGGATCCACCAGTGTTATTGAATGTGTGTTCACTTCACAATCCACCTATGGATCCACTAGTTTCATTGCATGTGTGTTCTTTTTAGTAACAACAACCAGTTTCATTGCATGTGTGTTCTTTTTAGTAACAACAACCAGTGTCATTGCATGTGTGTTCTCTTAGAGACCACACATGGATCCACCAGTGTCATTGCATGTGTGTTCTTTTTAATAACCACAACAAGAGTCATTGAAATGTGTGCTCTCTTCAGAGACCACACATGGATCCACCAGTGTCATTGCATGTGTGTTCTTTTCACTAACAACAACCAGAGTCATTGCATGTGTGTTCTTTTCACATAGCACATATGGATCAACAGTGTGATTTAAATGTGTGTTCTTACAGAGACCACACATGGATCCACCAGTGTCATTGCATGTGTCTTCTTTTTAGTAACAACCAGAGTCATTTTGCATGTGTGTTCTTTTCACATACCACATATGGATCCACCAGTGTCATTGCATGTGTGTTCTTTTCACAATCCACCCATGGATCCACCATTGTCATTGCATGTGTGTTCTTTTTAGTAACAACCAGAGTCATTTTGCATGTGTGTTCTTTTCACACACCACCTATGGATCCACCAGTGTCATTGCATGTGTTTTCTTTTCACAATCCACCCATGGATCCCACCAGTGTCATTTTGCATGTGTGTTCTTTTTAGTAACAACAACCACAGTCATTTTGCATGTGTGTTCTTTTCACATACCACCTATGGATCCACCAGTGTCATTGCATGTGTGTTCTTTTCACAATCCACCCATGGATCCACCAGTGTCATTGCATGTGTGTTCTTTTTAGTAACAACAACCAGAGTCATTTTGCATGTGTGTTCTTCTCACATACCACGTATGGATCCACCCGTGTCATTGCATGTGTGTACTTTTCACTAACAACAAACAGAGTCATTGCATGTGTGTTCTTTTCACATACCACATATGGATCCACCAGTGTCATTGAAATGCGTGTTCTCTATAGAGACCACACATGGATCCACCAGTGTCATTGCATGTGTGTTATTTTTAGTAACAACAACCAGAGTCATTTTGCATGTGTGTTCTTCTCACATACCACCTATAGATCTACCAGTGTCATTGCATGTGTGTTCTTTTCACTAACAACAACCAGAGTCATTGCATGTGTGTTCTTTTCACATACCACATATGGATCCACCAGTGTCATTGAAATGCGTGTTCTCTACAGAGACCACACATGGATCCACCAGTGTCATTGCATGTGTGTTATTTTTAGTAACAACAACCAGAGTCATTTTGCATGTGTGTTCTTCTCACATACCACCTATAGATCCACCAGTGTCATTGCAGGTGTGTTCTTTTCAGTAACAACAACCAGAGTCATTGCATGTGTGTTCTTTTCACATACCACATATGGATCCACCAGTGTCATTGAAATACGTTTTCTCTACAAAGACCACACATGGATCCACTAGTGTCATTGCATGTGTGTTCTTTTTAGTAACAACAACCAGTCATTTTGGATGTGTGTTCTTTTCACATACCACCTATGGATCCACCAGTGTCATTGCATGTGTGTTCTCTTCACAATCCACCTATGGATCCACTAGTGTCATTGCATGTATGTTATTTTTAGTAGCAACAACCAGTGTCATTGCATGTGTGTTCTCTTCAGAGACCACACATGGATCCACCAGTGTCATTGCATGTGTGTTCTTTTTACTAACAACAACAAGAGTCAATGAAATGTGTGCTCTCTTCAGAGACCACACATGGATCCACCGGTGTCATTGCATGTGTGTTCTTTTCACATACCACATATGGATCCACCAGTGTCATTGCATGTGTGCTCTTTTCACAATCCACCCATGGATCCACCAGTGTCATTGCATGTGTGTTCTTTTTAGTAACAACAACCAGAGTCATTTTGCATGTGTGTTCTTTTCACATACCACCTATGGATCCACCAGTGTCATTGAAATGTGTATTATTTTCACAATCCACCCATGGATCCACCAGTGTCATTACATGTGTGTTCTTTTTAGTAACAACAACCAGAGCCATTTTGCATGTGTGATCTCTTCACATACCACCTATTGATCCACCAGTGTCATTGCATGTGTGTTCTTTTTAGTAACAACAACTAGAGTCATTGAAATGTGTGTTCTTCTCACATACCACCTATGGATCCACCAGTGTCATTGCATGTGTCTTCATTTCACTAACAACAACCAGAGTCATTGCATGTGTGTTCTTTTCACATACCACATATGGATCCACCAGTGTGATTGAAATGTATGTTCTCTACAGAGACCACACATGGATCCACCAGTGTCATTGCATGTCTGTTCTTTTTAGTAACAACCAGAGTCATTTTGCATGTGTGTTCTATTCACATACCACATATGCATCCACCAGTGTCATTGCATGTGTGTTCTTTTCACAATCCACCCATGGATCCACCAGTGTCATTGCATGTGTGTTCTTTTTAGTAACAACCAGAGTCATTTTGCATGTGTGTTCTTTTCACATACCACCTATGGATCCACCAGTGTCATTGGATGTGTCTTTTATTCACAATCCACCCATGGATCCCGCCAGTGTCATTTTGCATGTGTGTTCTTTTTAGTAACAACAACCTGAGTCATTTTACATGTGTGTTCTCTTCACATACCACCTATGGATCCACCAGTGTTATTGCTTGCGTGTTCTTTTTAGTAACAACAACCAGTCATTTTGCATGTGTGTTCTTTTCACATACCACCTATGGATCCACTAGTGTCATTGCATGTGTGTTCTCTTCACAATCCACCTATGGATCCACTAGTGTCATTGCATGTATGTTCTTTTTAGTAACAACAACCAGTGTCATTGCATGTGTGTTCTCTTCAGAGACCACACATGGATCCACCAGTGTCATTGCATGTGTGTTCTTTTTATTAACAACAACAAGAGTCATTGAAATGTGTGCTCTCTTCAGAGACCACACATGGATCCACTAGTGTCATTGCATGTGTGTTCTTTTTAGTAACAACAACCAGAGTCATTTTGCATGTGTGTTCTTCTCACATACCACCTATGGATTCACCAGTGTCATTGCATGTGTGTTCTTTTCACAATCCACCCATGGATCCACCAGTGTCATTGCATGTGTGTTCTTTTTAGTAACAACAACCAGAGTCATTTTGCATGTTTGTTCTTTTCACATACCACCTATGGATCCACTAGTGTCATTGAAATGTGTATTATTTTCACAATCCACCCATGGATCCACTAGTGTCATTGCATGTGTGTTCTTTTTAGTAACAACAACCAGAGTCATTTTGCATGTGTGATCTCTTCACATACCACCTATGGATCCACCAGTGTCATTGCATATGTGTTCTTTTTAGTAACAACAACCAGAGTCATTGAAATGTGTATTCTTCTCACATACCACCTATGGATCCACCAGTATCATTGCATGTGTGTTCATTTCACTAACAACAACCAGAGTCATTGCATGTCTGTTCTTTTCACATACCACATATGGATCCACCAGTGTGATTGAAATGTATGTTCTCTACAGAGACCATACATGGATCCACCTGTGTCATTGCATGTTTGTTCTTTTTAGTAACAACAGAGTCATTTTGCATGTGTGTTCTATTCACATACCACATATGCATCCACCAGTGTCATTGCATGTGTGTTCTTTTCACAATCCACCCATGGATCCACCAGTGTCATTGCATGTGTGTTCTTTTTAGTAACAACCAGAGTCATTTTGCATGTGTGTTCTTTTCACATACCACCTATGGATCCACCAGTGTCATTGGATGTGTCTTTTATTCACAATCCACCCATGGATCCCGCCAGTGTCATTTTGCATGTGTGTTCTTTTTAGTAACAACAACCTGAGTCATTTTACATGTGTGTTCTCTTCACATACCACCTATGGATCCACCAGTGTTATTGCATGTGTGTTCTTTTTAGTAACAACAACAAGTCATTTTGCATGTGTGTTCTTTTCACATACCACCTATGGATCCACTAGTGTCATTGCATGTGTGTTCTCTTCACAATCCACCTATGGATCCACTAGTGTCATTGCATGTATATTCTTTTTAGTAACAACAACCAGTGTCATTGCATGTGTGTTCTCTTCAGAGACCACACATGGATCCACCAGTGTCATTGCATGTGTGTTCTTTTTATTAACAACAACAAGAGTCATTGAAATGTGTGCTCTCTTCAGAGACCACACATGGATCCACTAGTGTCATTGCATGTGTGTTCTTTTTAGTAACAACAACCAGAGTCATTTTGCATATGTGTTCTTCTCACATACCACCTATGGATTCACCAGTGTCATTGCATGTGTGTTCTTTTCACAATCCACCCATGGATCCACCAGTGTCATTGCATGTGTGTTCTTTTTAGTAACAACCAGAGTCATTTTGCATGTGTGTTCTTTTCACATACCACCTATGGATCCACTAGTGTCATTGAAATGTGTATTATTTTCACAATCCACCCATGGATACACTAGTGTCATTGCATGTGTGTTCTTTTTAGTAACAACAACCAGAGTCATTTTGCATGTGTGATCTCTTCACATACCACCTATGGATCCACCAGTGTCATTGCATATGTGTTCTTTTTAGTAACAACAACCAGAGTCATTGAAATGTGTGTTCTTCTCACATACCACCTATGGATCCACCAGTATCATTGCATGTGTGTTCATTTCACTAACAACAACCAGAGTCATTGCATGTCTGTTCTTTTCACATATCACATATGGATCCACCAGTGTGATTGAAATGTGTGTTCTCTATAGAGACCACACATGGATCCACCTGTGTCATTGCATGTGTGTTCTTTTTAGTAACAACCAGAGTCATTTTGCATGTGTGTTCTTTTCACATACTGCATATGGATCCACCAGTGTCATTGCATGTGTTCTTTTCACAATCCACCCATGGATCCACCAGTGTCATTGCATGTGTGTTCTTTTCACAATCCACCCATGGATCCACCAGTGTCATTGCATGTGTGTTCTTTTTAGTAACAACCAGAGTCATTTTGCATGTGTGTTCTTTTCACATACCACCTATGGATCCACTAGTGTCATTGCATGTGTTTTCTTTTCACAATCCACCCATGGATCCCACTAGTGTCATTTTGCATGTGTGTTCTTTTTAGTAACAACAACCAGAGTCATTTTGCATGTGTGTTCTTTTCACATACCACCTATGGATCCACCAGTGTCATTGCATGTGTGTTCTCTTCACAATCCACCTATGGATCCACCAGTGTCATTGCATGTGTTCTTTTTAGTAACAACAACTAGTGTCATTGCATGTGTGCTCTCTTCAGAGACCACACATGGATCCACCAGTGTCATTGCATGTGTGTTCTTTTTACTAACAACAACAAGAGTCATTAAAATGTGTGCTCTCTTCAGAGACCACACATGGATCCACCAGTGTTATTGCATGTGTGTTCTTTTCACTAACAACAACCAGAGTCATGGCATGTGTGTTCTTTTCACATACCACATATGGATCACCAGTGTCATTGCATGTGTGTTATTTTCACAATCCACCCATGGATCCACCAGTGTCATTGCATGTGTGTTATTTTTAGTAACAACCAGAGTCATTTTGCATGTGTGTTCTTTTCACGTACCACCTATGGATCCACCTGTGTCATTTCATGTGTTTTCTTTTCACAATCCATCCATGGATCCCACCAATGTCATTTTGCATGTGTGTTCTTTTTAGTAACAACAACCAGAGTCATTTTGCATGTGTGATCTCTTCACATACCACCTATGGATCCACCGGTGTTATTGCATGTGTGTTCTTTTTAGTAACAACAACCAGAGTCATTGAAATGTGTGTTCTTCTCACATACCACCTATGGATCCACCAATTTCATTGCATGTGTGTTCATTTCACAATCCACCTATGGATCCACCAGTGTCATTGCATGTGTGTTCTTTTTAGTAACAACAACCAGAGTCATATTGCATGTGTGTTCTTCTCACATACCACTGATGACCCACAAGTATAGGGGGTGTATCGCAGTATTTTCGAGGGAAGTGAAACCCAATTTATTGATTCGACACAAGGGGAGCCAAAGAATATTTATAAGCCTTAACAACTGAGTTGTCAATTCAGCTGCACCTGGAAACAATCTTGCTCACAGCAGTTTATCAGTAGAAACAGTTTTGTAGTAGGAATAGCAAAGTAACAGCAGTAGTAAAGCAAAGACAGTAGTAACAAAAGCAGTAAACAGTTGGATTCGAGTGCGGTAGGCATAGGGATGGATGGACGGGCGTTGCATGGACAAGACAATCCACATAGCAATTGGAACATAGGGCAATTGCAGATAAATAAGATAAAGCATCCAAGTACTAGACAATCCTAGGCATGTGTTCCATATATAGTCATACGTGCTCGCAATGAGAACTTGCACAACATCTTTTGTCCTGCCAGCCCGTTTGCAGCGGGGCCTCTAGGGAACTACTGGCAATTAAGGTGCTCCTTTTAATAGAGCACCGGAGCAAAGCATTAACACTCCGTGAACACATGTGATCCTCACATCAAAGCCATTCCCTTCCGGTTATCCCGATTTCTGTCACTTCGGGGCCATAGGTTCCGGACAACGTGTGTATACAACTTGCAGATAAGACCAGAAACAATACTATCATAATGAATCAATAACATGTTCAGATCTGAAATCATGGCACTCGGGCCCTAGTGACAAGCATTAAGCACAACAAGTCGCAACAAAGTCATAAAGCACTAATAAAAGATACTAGGCACCATGCCCTAAAAATCTGATGCCATTACATGAACGATCTCATCCAATCCCTACCATCCCCATAGCCTACAGCGGGGGATTACTCACTCATAGATGGGGGAAACATGGATGGTCGATGGAGAAGCGATGGTGATGATGATGGCGATGATCTCCTCCAATTCCTCGTCCCGGCAGGGTGCCAGAACAGAGTTTCTGGTGCTGTTTTGTGGAATCTGGTGGTGGCGGCGGAGCGGAACTCCTTATGGAAAAACATCGAAACCCCCGAAGTTTTTAGGTCAGAAGGCTTCTTATAGGCGAAGAGGGAGACCGAGGGGGTGCCTAGGGCCACCACACCATGCCCTGGCACGGCCAGGCCCAGCCCGCGCCTAGGGGTGGTGTGGCCAGCCCCTGGATCTCCTTCGTCTCGTATTCTGGATCCTGGAGTCGTCTGAAAAAATCGGCACTTTGGCTTTTGTCCCGTCCAATTATGAGAATATTCATTTTCTGACTTTCCTGGAACCAAAAACAGCAAAAAACAGGCAGCTGGCACTGTGGCTCTTGTTAATAGGTTAGTCCAAGAAATCATACGAAAAGTACTCCAAAGTGTGGACAAAACACAAGAAAGTGGATAAAACCAAGCATGGAGCATCAAAAATTATAGATACATTTGCAATGTATCAACATCCCCAAGCTTAACTCCTGCTCGTCCTCGAGTAGGTAAGTGATAAAAAGAAAGAATAATTTTTGAGGTGACATGCACCATCAAAGACTTGACCAAAGTATTTGTAAACATTCAAAGCTGGGATCATAGTACTTCAATCATAACATGAAAGACAAAGTTCTAGCAATAAGACATAGCAACTAAGTTGCAACATGAAAAGGCACAAATAGAAGATTTATGAATAACAATGCTTTGCAAGACGTTTGTTTGTTTCACATAAAGAAAACATAGCATAGTGGCATTCAGCTTCTCCCTCATAGAGTAGCAAACATAAATGCATAGGAAACCTTCAAAGTTTACAAGAGTGACTAGATACAAATAGTTTAAAACAAGCAATATCAAGGTATGCATCAATCAACAAGTCTTGGGATAATGCACATAAAACTAAGAATGGAAACTATGCTCTCAAGAAAATGGTGCTTTTTTTCTCTCTTTCCTCTTTTCATAAAACTCTTTTTTCTTTTTCTTTTTCTCAATAGCTATCTCTCTCTCTCTTGTTTATAAGAAGAATGCTTCATAGATATCATTATGCTGCAGGTTTCCACCATGTCAGCATGGATTAGACCAGCGGCCCAGGCGTTTCTCTAACACACATACATAACTCCATGGACTTACAAGCTCCCCTTTTATTTCACACCGACGACGTCCGCAAACAAAAGAGCAAGGTATCAACTGGGTATATATTTACAAGTGTTGAAAGCGTTCCCCGTGATAGCACGGTTCTGCTAATCCCCAACCTATAATTAGTAAGCATATAACTTTCATGGAGAGTTCACAATGGTTCAGGTTTATTAAGTGCAGGAAATAAAGTGTGCCATCAAGTTCGTGAGAGCTTTACTAACTAACTTTCTCGTAACAAGCAAACATTTTATTCGGAAGAAAACAAGGCATATTGAATATGCACGGAAGTAGCAAATGATGCTAGTAGGTAGGTATGGTGGACACTTTGGCAATATTTGGTTTAAGGGAGTTTGAAACATGAGTAAAACACTCAGTGTAAGTGAAGGCTAGCAATAGTAACGGAGCGACAAACGAGAGAGCAATAATGGCCATAATCATGCAGAGCGACAAAACATCATTGATCAAAGCATAAAGTGATACTACAAGTTGAAAACTAAAGGATCATAAAGGCTTATGGTGACTTGAGATAGTCATAACATGGTGTGAGCATGCGCCAAGTCAACCCAAATAAAGCATCAAAGGAGAATACCACTATACTATGCTTTAATATGCTAAAACAAGTCATGCTACAGCAAAGAATACTAAGCATAAAGCCAAAACAATATCAAGCATGACATGACAAAGCATAGGCCACAGTCAAAAACAAGCTCTCTTTACCACTTAAGCATGAACTTTCCTACTCTTTTCCAATCCAAACCAAACTATTTGAAAACCAATGCATGAAAGAGGAGGTCCAACCAATTTATTCAGCAACCTAAGCAAACCACGCAAACTAAAAACCAAAACGAGAACGAAAAAGAAGACGCTCCAAGAACAACACAACTGTGCATGAAACAATAGAAATGAAGTGTTTGGAAGACACCTGGGATTTTTATTGATGAAGAAGGGGATGCCTTGGGCATCCCCAAGCTTTGTCACTTGTACTTCTTGAATATTTCTGGGGGTGACCCGCGTGGCATCCCCAAGCTTGAGCTTTAGTCCATCATTCATCTCATTACTCATTCCTTCCATACACCTGGAATTTTTCCTTCATACAAAACTTCACACAATCTTTATTAGCAACATTAGTGCACTCAAGAAAAATAAGTCTTAAGGTTCAGTTCTAACACCAAATAAACTTCCATTAAAACACTAGCTACTGTAGAACTTCCCTCAAAAATCTCAATTCCCCAAAAGAACTCAAAAAAGGAACCAACAAGAAGCAAATGCAGAAAATGGCAGAAATCTATCAAAACAGACCAGCAGGTAAAGACAAATTTTTTCGAGGACCTTCTGTTGCTCAAATCAACAAGTGTTGAACTAACGAAAGTTAGATAACAACAAGGGGCAGAAGCACAAAAAATCACGCCTCAAAAAGACGTTCAGAGATTTTACACAAATTTTTACGGTGAAGCACAAAAATCTGTTTCGGGACAGCAACTTTCCCAATCATTACTTCTCTCCCATTAGAGGTTACTCTTGGCACAAAAAGCAAATAAAAAGGATAAGGAGCAGTTATTACTGAAGTAATAACTTCCAAGACTCATCTAAAACTTTTGGGTTATCTCCCAATAAGTAATTTTCTTTAACGCCTTTAAGTTAGGCATAAGCAAAAACTAAAATGGATAGAATAGAAGTAAGCGGAGATAATCATGGTGAAAACATTGTTTTGTTCAATGAAATCCTTTTGTTAACAAGGTTGATCAGGTCTTTCTATCAAAACAATTCCATATGAGACAAAACTTTGTATTCCACTAATGATTATGTTACCTCAACCTTGATAGCAATGGTCCCAATCATAATAGTTTCAAAATTTTCTCTTGGTATGGGACAATATATTTCTCCAACTTGAATGCCTTCAACATGTTCAATTGAATTCAAATCATAAGTCCTTTCAATCTTCTTGGGGAAATAGACAGTATGTTCCTTGTCATTAACATTGAAGGTCACCTTTGCTTGATTACAATTAATAACAGCTCCTGCAGTATTAAGAAAAGGTCTCCCAAGAATAATAGACATATTATCATCTTCGAGCATTTCAAGCACAACAAAATCAGTTAATATCAAGCAATTGTGAGCCACCTGAATAGGTACATCCTCACATATACCCACAGGAATGGTGGTAGATTTGTCAACCATTTGCAAAGATATATCAGTTGGTATTAATTTTTCAAGTTGAAGCCTCTTATAGAGAGAGAAAGGCATAACACTAACTCCAGCTCCCAAATCACACAAAGCGGTTCTAACAGAACTGTTCTCAATAGAGCAAGGGATAGTTGGGATCCCTGGGTCTCCAAGTTTCTTAGGAACCTTACCTTTGAAGGAATAATTAGCAAGCAAAGTAGAAATTTCTTCATTAGGGATCTTCCTTTTATTCGAGACAATGTCCTTCGTATACTTTGAGTAAGGAGGCAATTTAATAGCATTAGTCAAAGGAATTTTCAAGAATAAAGGCTTCATCCACTCACAAAACTTATTATAGTGTTCATCTTCCTTTGACTTGTGTTTCTTATCAGGGAAAGGCATAGGTTTTTGGACCCAAGGTTCTCTTTCACTACCATGTTTCTTAGCAATAAAATCTTCTTTGGTGTATTTAGTATTCTTAGTGTGGTTTTCAGGTTCTTCTTTAGCTTTTTCTTCATTAGGAACAACATTTTCTTCATTACCACTTTCAGTTTCAGAATCAGAGATAGATATACTATTAGGATCTATAGCAGGTTCAGAGGGTTCTACAACAGTTTTATGTTTCTTTTTCCTTTTCTTACGAGTAGAACCACTATTTTCAGCTTGTTGAGAATCTTGCTCAATTCTTTTGGGATGCCCCTCAGGATATAGAGGATCCTGGGTAGCAGCTCCACTTCTAGTTCTAATTTCATAAGCATGTTTTTCTTTAGCAGCATTAACTAGCAAGTCGTTTTGCACTTTAACGAGTTGATCTATTTGAGTTTGAACCATTTGAAAGTGTTTAACAATCATTTTAACATCATTAGAGGTTATTTCCACAATATCTTTCAACTCAACAATAGCTCTAGTGTTTTCCATTAGATGATTTTGCACCCTTTTATTAAAGTTATCTTGCTTAACAATAAAGATATCGAATTCTTCTAAGCATTGATCAGGAGGTTTAGAGTAAGGGATATCACCTTCATCAAAGTGTTGGAGAGAGTGTACCTCAATAGTGGGTGAGTAGGGAATAGGCTTACATAATTCTTCTATAGGAGGTAAATTCTTGACATCTGCAACTTTAATTCCCTTCTCCTTAAGACATTTCTTAGCTTCCTTCATCACTTCATCATTTAATTCAATAACTCCCCTCTTCTTTGATGTTGTAATAGGCACAAGAATAGATGGTTCAGGTACAATTACTTCAGGTATAGCTTGTTTAGGAGGAGTCCAATCTTCATAATTCTTGCTTATTTTAGCCATTAATTCCTCAGCTTCCTTAGGAGTCCTATTCCTGAAAACACAATCAGCACAACTATCTAGGTATGTCCTAGATTCTCCGGTTAGTCCATTATAAAATATATCAAGAAGCTCATTCTTAGGTAATGGACTTCCAGCCTGTGCATGAATCAAAGCACAAAACCTTGCCCAAGATTCGGGCAATACCTCTTTTTCTCCCTGTTTAAAATCAAAAAGTTCCTGCAAAACAGCATGTCTAGCACTAGGAGGAAAATATTTCTGCAGGAAAGTACCAATCAAGCACTCAGGGCTATCAATAGATCCAGGAGGTAAATTACTAAACCAAGTTTTAGCTTCTCCTTTTAGTGAAAAGGGGAAAATCTTAGCAACAAAGTAAGTATGCATCTTAATATCATCAGAAAACAAGCCACTCATGGTAGAAAGTTCATTCATATGTGCCACCGCACTTTCATTCTTAGTCCCACAAAAAGGTTCTTTCTCGACAATAGCTATGTAAGATAGATCGAGAGAGAAATCATAATCTTCATCTATAATGTTTATGGGAGAGCAGCAAACTTAGCATCAAGAGAAAATTTGGGTCTAATAGTACGCCTCTCAAGGAGACTCTTAGCAACGCTCCTATCATGGGTGTTTTTACATTCTTTAATAAACTCATCGGTCATCTCAACATTACCATCTTCAATATCATAACTCTCACTAGACTCAGGTGAGCTAATAGGTGGTATAGTGTCTTCATTAGGAGTTTCGGTATTTCCAGCTATAGTTCTAGCAATCGTAGCATCTAGGAAAGGACCTAATGAACCACTCTTATCAAGCACGGTAGAAGCAGCATCATAAGCATCAGAAGTTTCAGATTCAGCAGTAGTAGCAGTGTGTGTAGCATGTGTATGTGGTGGTGTAAGGAACTTACTCATAACATACGGTGAATCAAGAGCAGCAGAGGTGTTTAGAACCGTACCTCTTCTTGTAGTGGATGGTAAAATATGAACCTTGCCATCACGAGACTTACCCATGATGGATGGATAGCAGCGAACAATAGAGAATCCAAGTGAGCTTGATAAATAAAGCTATGCTCCCTGGCAACAGCGCCAGAAAATAGTCTTGATGACCCACAAGTATAGGGGGTGTATTGCAGTATTTTCGAGGGAAGTGAAACCCAATTTATTGATTCGACACAAAGGGAGCCAAAGAATATTTATAAGCCTTAACAACTGAGTTATCAATTCAGCTGCACCTAGAAACAATCTTGCTCACAGAAGTTTATCAGTAGCAACAGTTTTGTAGTAGGAATAGCAAAGTAACAGCAGTAGTAAAGCAAAGACAGTAGTAACAAAAGCAGTAAACAGTGGGATTCGAGTGCGGTAGGCATAGGGATGGATGGACGGGCATTGCATGGACAAGACAATCCACATAGCAATCAGAACATAGGGCAATTGCAAATAAATAAGATAAAGCATCCAAGTACTAGACAATCCTAGGCATGTGCTCCATATATAGTCATACGTGCTCGCAATGAGAACTTGCACAACATCTTTTGTCCTGCTAGCCCGTTTGCAGCGGGGCCTCTAGGGAACTACTGGCAATTAAGGTGCTCCTTTTAATAGAGCACCGGAGCAAAGCATTAACACTCCGTGAACACATGTGATCCTCACAGCAAAGCCATTCCCTTCCGGTTATCCCGATTTCTGTCACTTCGGGGCCATAGGTTCCGGACAACAACGTGTGTATACAACTTGCAGATAAGACCAGAAACAATACTATCATAATGAATCAATAACATGTTCAGATCTGAAATCATGGCACTCGGGCCCTAGTGACAAGCATTAAGCACAACAAGTCGCAACAAAGTCATAAAGAACTAATAAAAGATACTAGGCACCATGCCCTAACAATCTGATGCCATTACATGAATGATCTCATCCAATCCCTACCATCCCCATAGCCTACACCGGGGGATTACTCACTCATAGATGGGGGAAACATGGATGGTCGATGGAGAAGCGATGGTGATGATGATGGCGATGATCTCCTCCAATTCCCCGTCCTGGCAAGGTGCCAGAACGGAGTTTCTAGTGCTGTTTCGTGGAATCTGGTGGTGGCGGCGAAGCGGAACTCCTTCTGGAAAAACGTCGAAACCCCGAACTTTTTAGGTCAGAAGGCTTCTTATAGGCAAAGAGGGAGACCGAGGGGGTGCCTGGGGCCACCACACCATGCCTAGGGGTGGTGTGGCCAGCCCCTGCTCTCCTCCGTCTCGTATTCTGGCTCCTGGAGTCTTCTAGAAAAATAGCCACTTTGGCTTTTGTCCCGTCCAATTCCGAGAATATTCATTTTCTGTCTTTCCTGGAACCAAAAACAGCAGAAAACAGGCAGCTGGCACTGTGGCTCTTGTTAATAGGTTAGTCCAAGAAATCATATGAAAAGTACTCTAAAGTGTGGACAAAACACAAGAAAGTGGATAAAACCAAGCATGGAGCATCAAAAATTATAGATACATTTGCAATGTATCAACCACCTATGGATCAACCAGTGTCATTGCATGTGTGTTCTTTTCACTAACAACAACCAGAGTCATTGCATGTGTGTTCTTTTCACATACCACATATGGATCCACCAGTGTCATTGAAATGCGTGTTCTCTACAGAGACCACACATGGATCCACCGGTGTCATTGCATGTGTGTTCTTTTTAGTAACAACAACTAGTCATTTTGCATGTGTGTTCTTTTCACATACCACCTATGGATCCACCAGTGTCATTGCATGTGTGTTCTCTTCACAATCCACCTATGCATCCACCAGTGTCATTGCATGTGTGTTCTTTTTAGTAACAACAACCAGTGTCATTGCATGTGTGTTCTCTTCAGAGACCACACATGGATCCACCAGTGTCATTGCATGTGTGTTCTTTTTACTAACAACAGCAAGAGTCATTGAAATGTGTGCTCCCTTTAGAGACCACACATGGATCCACCAGTGTCATTGCATGTGTGTTCTTTTCACTAACAACAACCAGAGTCATTGCATGTGTGTTCTTTTCACATACCACATATGGATCCACCAGTGTCATTGCATGTGTGCTCTTTTCACAATCCACCCATGGATCCACCAGTTTTATTGCATGTGTGTTATTTATAGTAACAACAACCAGAGTCATTTTGCATGTGTGTTCTTTTCACATACCACCTATGGATCCACCAGTGTCATTGAAATGTGTATTATTTTCAACTACCGCCGTTGGCCATAAACAATCGGGACGCGGAACTAACCAGCAACCGCTCTTGGCTTCTAGAAGACCCGATCCCCGATTGTTAGGCGTCGTTGGATTGGGGTGCGTGGATCATAGTGATGTCCTTCGCGAGGGCGATCTGCGAGAAGTCTGTTCTGCGAACTGATTGGCCGTGGTAAGTACACTGGGCCTACGTCCTTGCCTTTATCCCCTTAACCTCGGGGCCGAAAATCAGATCGTGTTCCTTCGTTGCCATGGAGAGGGAGAGGCCCAAACTCAGCTTGCACGAGGCTCAGATGTTCTCCCACTACGGCATACTCGTGCCGCCGTTAGCGAGGCTTCCGGCCGGCTTCAAGATCAGTTATGCCGGGGTTCCTGACGCGCCGCTCTTGCGCGACAACGCGTTGGCGAGGCAGATCGAGGAGCGCTGCCGCCAGCTGTCGGAGCGGAAGAGGGCAATGGCACGGTACTCGCTTACGAGCGCGTACTGGCGAAAGCTGTTCAAGAAGGAGCGGGCTGCGTTGATTGAGCTGTGCGGAACCCACCGGCGGGAGATCCACCCGGATCTGCGCAACCCCGAAGGGAGGCAACGCTTCTGGGCAGTGCCTGGGCATACGACCTCCACCGTTATTGTTGCAGCACGCCGTGAAGAATCCATGAGGAGGAGGAATGCTGCCGGGAACATCGGCATCGATTCCGACACGGAGGAGGCTGGCGGCGACGCGGACAACGTTGTCAATGATGGAGACTGCGGGAGCGTCATAGTCGATTAGGGCCACTTAAGCATAAATTAAATCTATGTACGGTATCTTAATGCGCTCTTTGGATCTGGGTAACCCGAGTCATGGTCGATTATCGTCATAATCTATATATGTTGGTCATGTTTTAGTTGTCTTTGTCTTTGAAACTAGTCGATCGAAACTCGTCCGATCCTGAAAATAAAGTTCGCGCGTTCCCTGGCATATCTGATGGGACAATGCGCTGACTCTACTCCCAGCACTTGATGGCACAGCCGTAATTTGGAGCGCGCCTGAGGAGAAGGGATCGAGCGTGTTGTAATAGTGTACTACTCCTGTCCAGATATAACTGACTTAGTTTTCTTAGATATTTAATAAATGTGTTTATACCCAAAACATGTCTAGATACATGTTTTAGGTTTCTCTGTCTTTCATACTAATCAAAAGTCATCAAATTCTGAACAAACAAAGTCATTGCGTTCACACCTGATGGGACAATACGCTGACTCTGCTACTTGATGGCACAACCATAATTCTGGAGTGCGCCAGAGGAGATGGGAATGCAAGGGAGATGGGAACTAGTAGCCGTGTCCAAACGCAGGTGAAAAATTACTGTAATAATATTTTAAAAAAATGTAATCTGGTCCACATGACCCCATCACAGACACGTTGCACGCGCCGGATATAAATAAAGACGACACAACTAGTTTAGTTTCAATGATACAATTCAACATAGGACGTTACTGTGCCCGCATCTTTCTGCTCCTCTTATTAGTCTGCTAGCCCACGCTGCATTAAGCATCAGTTGATGAGGATAAAAAATGATAAAATGGCAAATAAAACAATTTTTAAGCTTACCTTTCATCCAGAGAATCGTACAAAGATGAAATTGGCAGGGATTTATTATTTCTCCTGCAGTTAGCCGAAAGATCCTCAAGAACATCCGCAATCACCCCTACAACTTCTTCATATTCTAATACACCTCCATTATTTGCCCTTTCCTGCCCGTTCCGCTTACCCTTTTGTTTCTTTTCACACCCTTTTCTCGCCGGCACCTCCACTTCTTCATAAATTGGCTTCTTACGTACGTTTTCCTCCGAGTGTTCATCACCGTCTTCGCGCTGCTCTTCCGCCAGTTCTGGCTGAGAAGCCTCATTTTCTGCCACCGGGGTGTGAACAGGGACAATAGCATGTGTAACTGGGTTTTTGCACAACCTCTTGATATGGCCGAATCCGCCACAACGTCCACATTTCCTTTTCCTAGCACCAAGCCTTGGACCTTTATCGGTGGAGGCTACGATCCTTAGCTTTCTAGGCCTCCTAGGTGGCCTCCTAAGAACTGGTGGTTGAAGTTTGAACCTTGGATCGACAATCTCCCAATCATTTTCATCGGCCATAGGTGGTACATTTTTTGCATAAGTTGCAGCAAACTTGTCCACGGAGAAATAGTTGTCGACATAGTTTTCTATTTCAGCTCCGTTACCTCTAAGCTTTAAGATGAAGTAAATTGCATGGTGACATGGCAGACCAGTAATCTGCCACTGCCTGCATGAACAAGTCTTGTTTCCAATGTCTACAGTGTACCTCCATTCACTTCCATGCTTGTATTCTGCATAAACCTCAGCCAATGTTCTGGAACTTCTGACCACCCTCATCTTTATCGTTCTCATTGCCCTGGTTCTTGCATTCAGTAACATAACCACCTTTGGAACTATTTTATGGCCTAAAAATTTTCTTGCACAAATTCTTTGCCTTAAATCTATCTTCACCATTATGCACTGTCTTATTGCATCCAACAAAATAACAATTCCAAGTGTCTTCATGCCCGAAATCTTATCATTGAAACTCTCTGCCAAATTATTGCATACAAAATCCACCTTGCTTAACTCACCAAACTTGCTTCTGGGCCATAGCTTGGTGTGATGTTCCTCAAGGTATTTTTTCACCTTTGGAACTACATACATGTTCTGCAAGTAAGTAGCATGCGTGCTTGGGATGTATGTGTATGCTGATCGCCACAAGTCCTCTTCAAAGATCTTTCCTTCGAACTTCTTCGTGAAGTTAGTAGAGAGGTGTCGCATGCATTCCCTATGCTCAACCCCAGGAAACACAGCATCAATAGCATTCTCAAGACCCTCGGATGCACCGGTGTGTATCACCAAGCCTTTAGGGTGACCAATTACTTCCCGTAGTCTCTGCATGAACCATGTCCAGCTTTCATTTGATTCACCCTCAAGAACAACATAAGCTACGGGTAGAAGCCAATTATGCGCGTCCAAAGCACAAGCAGAAGCAACATGTCCCCTGAACTTCCCTGTTAAAGAAGTTGCGCCTATTGCCAAGTATGGCCTGCGGCTGTCTAGAAACCCCTTCCAGCATGCCTTCAGGCAGACAAAACATCTCCTGAAGCATATCTTATCTGCCTGCTTATACCTGACCCCCCTCGAGACCTTTTCTCTCCCTTTCACAACCTCGTAATCGATGTCAACAACACTACCAGGTGATGTTTTCTCTACCTGAGCTTTGAAACTATACAACATATGAAAACTGTCAGTCCACTTGCCTTGAACGAATTCTAGAGCCATCTCCTTCCCATCAAAGACTCTGTGATAAGGAATCAGAACGTTAAACTTTTTGCTAATCTTTGCTCTGAGTTTAGCTGGTCCAATGTTATGATCCTGCCTCACCTAGTCAAGTACAGTAGCAGCAATCCACTTGGTAGTCGTCGGTCTAATTTTACCACTTAAAGAAGTATTAGGGCAGTTGTGTTCCTTCGTGTTTACTTTCATCTGCATTCGATAAGAATAAATATGAGAAAGACTGAAACTAAATTTAGCTATTGCAACCTGAAATGGGTGTCCACCCCGCATTGGAGATGCATGTAATCTCCATTTACACACATTACTTTCCATACAGTGCACCCTAAATCTCTTTTGGTCGCTCTTTTCAATGATAAATTCGAACCCAACTCTGATTGCATAGGTTGCAACTACATATCTATAGTCCTCCACATTATCAAAGACAGTCCCCTCGTCAATTGTAGGATTGTCCCTGTCAAAGTGTATCACTGGCCTGTCCATGTCTTCGTCGTCGTATCTACATCCCATTTCCACATCTTCACATTCCTCTTCCTCATTAGTCCCATAGTCAGGCTCAAAGTTTGAATCAACCAAATATTCCCTACTCTCCATCCTATCAGGGTCAGCAGCCATGTCTGGATATGCTTTCTCATCATCATCCGCACCGCCACACATTTCAGTTCCTTCATGCTCGCTTGACAAAGCATCATGCTCAAGGACAAGCTATACAGACGTCCTGCGGTTACCAACCCATATCCTTGGCATCACCACGGGACTATAAACGCTAATTGGGATATGCAGATAAGGAATCACAGTTCTTACCTTTCAATGTGGACGCACGACACCTTCTTCGGGCTCCATACCTCCAAAGCTCTGCACCCCGCTACCTCTCCTCCCGTTTCGTGGTCCTCTGTGCTCTCCAGACTTGAAGGAGATTTCATGCTCTCAAGCCGTGTAGGACCCATATCCGTGCTCTCAAGCCTCGCAGGATCCATCTCCGAGCGAGATCCGGATCACCAGCGTCGTTGGGCCCCTAACCTAACGGCCGACTCTCAGTTTTCGTTTCCAGACGCGCCTAGGCGGTGGGCGGCGGCAAGGAGATAGGGCAGGAAGGGGAGGGGAGGGGACGTGAGGGGATGGCAGGGAGGGGAGGGCGGGAGGACGATGGCCCAAGGGGACGAGGAGAGCGGTGCACGACTAAGCAGAGTGGCGGCGGCAGGAGCAGAGGAGAGGAGCAGAGCGGAGCTGGTTGCGACAAAGTATGGAAAATTGCAAAATAATGTGTTGGTGGGCGGCACCAGCCCTCGAACCTAGGACGCGCGCCGTCGTAGGTGGAGGAGGCGGGCCCGCCTGTCAGAAAACATGCCACCTGTCAGCGCACTATGCACGGGGAGTGCTTCACGGAATTTTTAGCAGGTCCCACATGTCAGTCTGTTTGATCAAAACTTGCATGTAGAATTCAAAGTATTTATTTTTAATAGCTTCTTTCAGAATTCTCTATGTTCGACACGGGCATCAGCTCAGCGCCAGAATTCAGGTCCCACATGGAAAACTGCACAATAATGTGTTGGTGGGCGGCACCACCCCTCGAACCTGGGATGCGCACCGTCGAAGGTGGAGGGGGTGGGCCCGCCAGTCAGAAAACATGCCACGTCGGCATCCCCTGTTTTTGATGCCCTTTAAAAAAATAAAACATGCCACGTCGTTATCCCCTGTTTCTGATGGTGTTGCTACACTCGACGGTACATGGTGGCATATAAATAATATCGTATAAACATAAGGGAAAAGTCGTCAACATTTCTAAAATGAAACCTGGTCCCGTCTCCTACCTGTCCTGGTACATTGCCCGATGAGGTGGATAGCCATGACCAATCTTTTTAATACGTTCGCACTCTTATGCTGAGAAGGGAAATAAAGATGGAGCTGTTAATGCAATGAGTGTCGAATTATTACCCTCTAAGGAAATGGGAAATGGTTATTTTCACGCGTGCCCGTAGTCCAAACCTACTGTCAGTCTTTCACTCCCCTTCTCCGACTAACCACAGTTCACCTTGCGCAGCTCCTCCGCGCCGCACCAACTAGGGTAACATGGCCCCGCCTAAGCCGCAGTCGCCGCGACAACCGCCGAAACTAGGGTATTTAGCCCCTCTAAGGCAGGCCATGAAGCTCTACTTCAAGGCCAGTCTCCCATTGCCCTGCCAGGAGGATGATTTTTCCGAATGTGCCGAATCAGCCACGGCGGCGACTGCGCCGTCGTCGGCGCCAGATGCGGCAAGCAGGGCCAAGAGAGCGATGTGGAGAAATCGCGCGGCGGCATTATGGCATGCTCTAGGCAATGGGAACAAGGTACGTATCAAATCGTTCATGAGAGCATGCCGCCGCCGAGGGTACACACCCTCGAACAGGGCAGCGCCAAGGTCTAGGAACTCTCGCGTCCACGCTTCGGCGCGGACTACCTTACCTCAGTGGGGTAGGCTGGGAGCACGCCGCCTGCAGCAAAGACGCTCCATCCTACGCACCGTCGAAGGTCGTACCGTGGCGGCGACCAAGCATCTACACTCAGCATGCTGGATTGTTCGACAGCCGGAGCCGGCGGCGGGCATCAGCTCAGCCCCGGAATTCAGGTTCGAGTTCACACGGACCTACGATCCCGAGAAGGAGATGTCGAATTTCAGTTTCGAAGAAATCGTTGTGGCGGCGTGGATGGTCCAACTGAACCGGGACTGGTGCACACAAATCGCTCGTGCATGAACGATGCAGATTTCTTGTAGTTTGGCAGGAAGGCAATAGATCAGTTTGGGTTAAATGATCAAAGAACTTATGTCCTCTCAAGGAAATTGGCCAGCCAACTTTTCTGGTGGAGATCTGTAGTTTCTTCAGTGCAGAATAGTTAAGTTCAGACTGAAGAATGGCTTTTGTAGATGAAATGCCGATGAATTGTTCTATAAACTAGTAGGAAGTTTAGCCCACTTTGTGCAGGTATAAGACCCTTTTGTATGGAAGTACTACTGTTGTAAGCAAGTACTATCAAGTACCTATTTCCTTCAATTACTAGTCATGGTTCAATCCAGTTAACTGACATCTTTTTATCCCAGACTACAGATTTTGCGTTTGCTGTCTGTGCTGTAAACCATTTTTTCCTTTGTCTTGTGTTGCCTGCAAAATGGTCTTGCAGTCCAACGTGTTATAAATGTAGCTACCTTGTACTCCCTCCGTTTCAAAATATAAGATGTTTTAGCTTTGTGAATGAAGTGTATCTAGTTCCCTTTGTATGTAGGTTCATCTAGGTTTAGAAAGCACCATCACTAAAAGATGTCAAGATACGCTCCATTCACAAAGCTAAAACATCTTATATTTTGAAACGGAGGGAGTACTTGAAGAGGATATGGACTGTGTTTTCCTGGCATCCACAGAATTGACATTGCTCATTGCTAGACCACCCTCTTTTCATGAGGTTGTCCTTGGTTATTCATAGAAATTATAAAACACGGTGTTCAACTACATCGATTCAAAATATTACACGCACACAAACTACATCAAATTCATTACCCACACATACTACATCGATTCAAACTATTACACACACATACTACTTCAAACTATTACACACACGTACTACATCGATTCAAACTATTACACATTTTTAGTCGATGCTAACTTCCTGCTACGCTCTCCATACTACAAATTTATTAGCCACACATACCATGGCAATTCACTAGAGCTCTGTCTTCACTCGAGGGAAATCAGAACCACCAGCTCGTCCAAGCCCGGTCCCCCCACCGAAACTATGTGCCCCGTCACGAAACGGTGGCGGTCCTGTGCCATCGATCCTTCCAGGCCAACACTACAGGTGACGAGGGCGCTTTCTGGTAGCCTCTTCGGGGCCCTGAATGCCATGTACCGAGTCCAGAACATCCTCCAGGTGGATGATGACCGGGTGCTTCCAGCAAAGCTGTCGCCCTGCCCTGCTTGGAATCTGCACCTCGTACATCTTAGGAATGGCGTCAGGATCTTTCAGCCACGCCTTTACCTCGATGACCCATCTGTCGCTCGGTGGCACGATTTCCACCAGCTCGCTGCCAAGGCTACTTACGACCTGCTTGAGGGCCTCCGCTCCCAAGCATCCAATGGGAGGCCGTCAAAGCTGAGTTTGGAGAAGAAACAAAGCTGCCCCAAGCGATCGTCCCACCCACAGGCGTGATGCCAACACATGAAGCTCATTTTCTCCCCGCAGCACTCGAAAGAACGGGAAGAATGCAGAACATGCTCGGTGTCTGAGCTGTGCTCAAACCGGACGAAAAAATTGAATGGCAGCGCGCATACCTCAATGTTGACCTCATTTCGTCTGATCCCAAAACGATACCTGAAAGCCGACAACAACTCTGCCGGCGACACGGCGGGATGGACGCCCAGCACGGTGGCCATGAGAGCATGGTCGTCGAACTGCTGTGCCAGGGCTACCATGCCTGGGGTGCACAGCAGCACACAACTTCCCGAGGCCGGTCGCCGGCCTAGATCGCCCGACGGGACGCGCTCCGCCGTGCGAGAAGGACTAGCCAGAGGCGAGATATTAGTCTGGGGACGCGAAGCTCCGATACGGCGGACGATGCAACGGTGATGGCTGCGAGCTTCGATTAGAGGCGTGGGAGGTTGACCGGACATGGCGGAGACGCAAATTAGAGCAAGTGCGAGCTCCGATCTGAGACGAGCAGCCGGAGCTAAGCAAATGTTATGGGGAGGGGAGTAGGGGAGAAGACCAGAGCAGAGCAAAGAAATAGATCTCTTCCACTCAGGGATCTGGTCCACGCAGGGGTAAGCTAGTCCACGACCGCAAAAGATAACAGGGAATAATGACATGGAGGGCCAAGAAGAGTTGACCTAACGGCGGTATTTGAGTTCAACCATTTTTCGTCTGGTTCAAACGACCGTTTGGCCGTTAGATTTGTATTCACCCCCATTTGGCCCTTCTGGACAATTGGCGAATCTACTATGGCCCCTCCGCGCAATTGATGACAACTCGGGTACCGCGGTGCGCTCACCCACCAAGTTTGGTACCGCAAACGAACATTCCCCCGACATACGCTCCACCACCTTTGTTCTTAATTGTTGGGGGGATAACCCCGGGGTAGGGTCATGCCGGGGTATAAATGCCATGTTAACCGAGGTACGGCATGGTCAAAGCGTAAGCTGGCCGAGTCACCTCAAGGCAGGCCGACTTACGGAATGACCCAGCCCAAAGGATATTTTTGCCTGACATTGTCCCGACCTACATATAACATATGTCGGCTAGCCTTTTGTATCTTGTTTGCAGGTACCTACGGGGCCGAGTTAACCTGGCCCGAGCCGGGTTACCACTTGGCTTACAAGGGAAGGAAGGAATCTTCTTGGTCAAAGGTTTTCTCTCTCCATTGTAGCGTGAGCGAAGCGGGCAGAGGGATGGACTAGCGAGTACAGGCTGACAAAGGTGACGTTGCCCATGTCGGGTTACGTTGGCTATGTCGGCTGACGCCGCGTCACAGAGGGGCTTGGTGAGGCTTGCGCCCTGAGTCTGGATTAGCTTAGACAGATAAAAGGGGAGCACCGCTTTACTATTTTGGGAGAGTCATATTCAGAGAATATGCCCCCCACGTATGCCCTAACTTGTAATCTGGCCCCCCTATATAAGGAGGGGCAGGATCTCCATAGAGAGGGTTAGCCATTTTTACTAAGGGAAAACCCTAGATAAGTAGTTGTGCATAGTAAGAGCAGTAGCCTCCTTCCCACGAACAGCTTGAGGAGCCCTTGTAATCCACCATTGATAAGAGTGAAATACAAGCATCTGTGTGTGTGGAATCACCACACTATCCCTCCCTAGATTCCTCTAGTGCAGATTGGCCCCATCTTTAGCCTATACATGGCATATTTTGTGCCACCACCACGAGGCGCCCACCGTGGGGCTAGCGGCACTAGCAGGAGTGAAGATCCAGATGGGAAACATCATTGGCACCGACGAACACATCGTCTCCGGGCTTGTTCAGTGCTTTGGAGCGCTAAACTACGTCAGCGACAATGTTGGTAGCTTCAGCAGGCACCCTCCACCATGCAACGACCTCTTCATCAAGCTTGGCGCATACAAGATCTAAGTCGGTGTCGACGAGTCCTGCGTTCACCTGCATCATGTCGTCGAGGGAGGCGAACCACCTCTCAGTGCGGCCCGTGGCTCGCATATCACTCGCCCCGCTAGTTGTGTTGAGGTCATGATGACGACACCAAATGCAGGAGCAAGCAAAGGTCCGGCACTAGATCCGAATGCTACGTCGAAGCAGGCAAGATCTAGATTCCTAGAGAGGCCAGAGAATGTACTGCAGCAGGCAATAGATATCTTAGCTACTCCCATAGCACCTGTAGTAGATCCGGCAACGGCACATGCCGAGCTAGAGGAGACTAGGAAGAAAATGTTAGCTAGGGCAAAGAAAGTTGCTAAGTTACAACAGTCACTGAACATTACTTTGCGTGAGTATGCAAAAGCAAACCGTGTACATGGAGTGAAAATCAGAGGTAGAAACTTGATCACTGAGATTGACAAGGAGTATGTGCCTAATCCGGGGCAAACAACTACACTACTAACAGCAGGGATGGAGAGGTACAATACCCCGGCAAAGAACCTTAGGGCTGCAAAGGCAGCAACGTCCGAGTTAGAGGGTCTAACCCGAGAATCCTGGGAGAGGTAGCAGGAAAGAGTAAACCATTTAGGGTGGGTGGCGAATAAGGAGAATGAGGAAATATTCAAACAAACCTGGCGATGCCAGGAGGATCGCACCTAGTTCATTCGGTGAGGGGTAACCCGGGGAAGTCCGTTGAGGCTACATCGTCACCTCATGATGGCCCTAGAAGAGAGGAAGTGGTAACCTCAGGGAGAAAAGACAAATAGATGGTACCGTATGACCCGGTAAGGGTAGGGAAAGGAAAAGCAATGCAAGTTGATGAGGATCGTCACAATGCCAGCCGGGGTGAAGCTAGCCGAGGTAACCACGACCAAGGCAATGCTGGTCAAGGAAATGCTGCCAATGGCAATGCCGAACAGTGTAATTCGGCGGGAGTAGGGCAAAATGCGCCTCGGCAACAACAACAACAATATGTACCTCGGCAGGAGAGAAGTGCTGTCCCAGCAATGCAGCAGCAATATGCTTGTCTAGGTCAAGATAGATATAATGATGGTTACTCGGCGATGGCTGATGCCGGATTTCCTAGGCCGGAGTACTTGCAGCCGAATGATGCAAGGTTGAAGTTGGACTGAATCTATAGGTCGGAGATGATCAAGGTACAAGGTCCTTCGAGTCCAGCATGCTTTGGACCTTGGATTATGAGAGAACCACCTGTGGCGAACTTCCAGTTAGCCAGAGGAACGAAAACGTATGACGACAGCACAAAGCTAGATGATTGGCTCATTGACTATGCAACAACAGTGAACATTGCTATGGGAAATTTGAGATGGGCTGTGAGATATGTACCACAGATGTTGGAGGGGCCAACAAGGGTCTGGTTGAATAATTTGCTGCCAGGAAGTATTAACTCTTGGTTAGATTTTGAGGAGTTGTTCATTAGCAACTTCTCGAGCACATTCAAGAGGCCAAATAGGCCATAGACTTTAGCATTATGCAAGCAGAGACCGAATGAGCCGGACCGGGAGTTCTTGACTTGGTGGTGCAATGTGCACAATTCCTGTGAAGGGGTAATTGAATCACAAGCTATTGCGTGGTTCGCCAAAGGTTGTAGGTATGTAAGTATGTTGTGGCAGAGGCTACATCGAGATATGCCAACTACCTTGGTAGAATCAATTCGGATCTCTGACTCGTATGCCTTGGGTGATCCAACACAACCTCAGCTAATGTCAAATGAGTCAAATGAGGAGTACTACAATACAGATGGTTTCGGGTCATCCTGGAGGAATGATTTCTGAGGTAAAAGAATAGATGGTCGTCCGGATTACTGGTACAGCTCGCAGCAAGTGGCAGCCGTGGATCAAGATCAGCCACATGCAGGTGCGAACCAGGATCCAAAAACTGGAGGGCAACAGTGGCAACAAAGGAATGATGGCAAGAAAACTTGGATGCCAGAACAGAAGAGACAGTGGTAGGAAAAGAAGGATAGGCCAATATACACATATGAGTCTATGCTGGATCAGCCGTGCAAGTTCCACACGCCAAGTCCGAATAACCCGACGAACCATATGACCGGACAATGTGAATGGATGAGGAAGATAAAGCAGGTGTCTTGGTGGTGTCACGGCAGATGCCATGGATAGGCTAAAGGTGGGGACTAAATGCACTAGGGGAATCCAGGGAGGGATAGTGTGGTGATTCAACACATAGAAGCTTTATATTTGATTCACCTTCACCGATTACAAGTGCTCCTCGAGCTGTACTGGAGAGAGGAGGACGAAAAAACTCTCTTACTCTCACCACTAGCTAGCTCTCAGTCACTTGCTAGAAGAACATAACCTCTAAAGACTCACCCTGTAAAACTCAACCCAATCGAGATCAACCCTTTCTACAGAAGCCCTAGCCCTCCTTATATAGGGGTGGCTCGGTCTCTAATTAGGGCATACGTGGAGGCATATTCTAGAGAATATGCCTCTTCCCAAAATAGTAAGCCGACCGGGTCACTTTTCCCCCGCGTCACCCATGTAGAGGCTACGTGAGCCTCTATGGCGTCCGCGTCAGCCGACATTGGCATCGTCACCTTTGTCGGCCACGCCTCGGTGGTCCTGCCTCCGTCTGCTTCGCTCATGCTCTGCATACAGGGGTCACCTTTGACCAGCGAGATACCTTCCTTCTCCTACAAGCTTGATATGACCCGGATTATACATAGTTGATCCGGCCACACCTGTTCCTGCATACAAGTTAGATTCATCTGTCCGACTTACGGCTTAAGTCGGTTGAGACCCAGTTAGGTGAACATCCCCTGGTCCAGGTTACCCCGTGATTCGGCCTGCCTTGAGGTGACTCAGCCCGCATCCGCTTTGGCCTTGCCGAACCTCGGCTAACTCGGCCTTTGTACCCCGGTGTGACCCTACCCGGGGGTATCCCCCCAACATTAGTCCCCGAAGCTGGTGCGGTCTTTGCTGCCTTAGCCGCTAAGGCCACAGCAGGTTCAATTTTACTGAGCTTTGAGTTTCTTTTCTGAGTTACCTCCTTATCTCGGATTCCATGGGTTTACTTTCCCTTGGCACATTCCAAGTTTTCACTTGCTGGCCGGGTTACCACATTCTCATCCGGGTCATTCTTCCTTCTCTCGTACGCTTCCCCACGTGGAGGCTAATCATTAGCTTGCCTCATTTTAAGGGCCAACAACAGTAACCGCCACAGTTATTGTCAGGAGTTAATGTGCGCACGTCACATCGTGCCTGCCTCCTCGTTAACTACATCATGATGCCGCTTCATGGGATCCACTACGCCCTATGGTCCTTCGTGTGGCTCACTGCTGATTGGTTGATCCGGGTCGTACACGGCCACGCCGTGTGGAACACCCGCACAACACGATCCCACTACCCCCTCGAGGGAGTGGTTAAATGGGGGAGGGGCTAGCCCCTTGGGTCTTTTCCCCACTTCCGCGCCCCTCTGCCTCTACTTCTTCTTCTTCTTCTCCCGCGACAGCGCTACCGCCATCGCGCCTGAGTAGCAGCGCCGCCGCCGCACTGCCTCCACGCTCACCAGCATCGCTGCCGCCTCCGCGCATCTCTTCCGCCATGGGTCGCTGCCAGTCTAGGCCACTGCCACCCACCGCCGCTAGCACCAGTGAGGGCAGTGAACTCGAGATGATCGAGGAGGAGCTTGCCGTCGCCGAGCAGGAGATGGAGGAAGATGCTGCGAGCGCCGACCGCAGTTCGTGGGCAGGCTCTTGGGTCTGCCAGGATGACCTGGATTGGCTCTACCGCACCAGGCGCATCCCGGAGGGCGTCACCGCACGCCTCGCTTCCTCCGAGCTTGCCCCGTCACCCAATCCGGGTGAGTATGTGGTGTTCCTATCTCATTTTCAACGCGGATTTGGTCTACCAGTGAGCGACTTTTTCCACGACTGGTTAAACACATACGAACTCTAGCCGCACCACCTTCCAGCCAATGCCATCACATCTCTCTCCACCTTGCCTCCACCATCGAGGGTTACATCGGACTATGGCCCACGAAGGAGCTCTGGATCCGGTTCTTTGGCCTTCGTCAGAACATTATTCCAAACATCCAGCTTGACCCGAAGGACAAGCAGCTCACGCAGTTCGGTGCTGCGTCAATTTCTCCTCGGAGGTTGTCCGTCTTCCCCCGAGTCACTGGGTTGGACTCTTGCAAGGGATGGGCCTGGACTTTCTTCTATGTCCGGAACGACACTACTGAGGATCTGATCCAGCTACGCCCTTACGCTCCGGGTCCTCCCAATCCGGAATTGTGGGACGTGGTCCCCAAGAAGCCCACCGTCTTGGCGAACCAGGTCAACAAGAGGTTCCAGGAGTTGAAGGACCTCAGATTGCGCAACGAGGACGCCATGATCACATTTGTCCGTGACCGGATCTCCCCCCTTCAGAAACACACACATAAAGTCTGTCACATGAGCTGGGGCCACGACCCCAACCGGACCTCGTCTTTCGAGTTGAGCAACACAGAGATCTACCGCCGGGTGAAGGCCCTCTTCACCACCCACAAGGACTTCTCCTCTGAGTGGACGTGGGGAATGGAACATTATTGCCGAGATAGGCTTCCTCCCATGGTAAGCTTTCATGATGCAAACTTTCTCCAAATTAAATCATATGTCGGTCACTGTTGTATATTTAACTCTGTTATCTTTTCTTTCCCTTAGCAATTCCTTCAGCAAACTATCGAGGATGGCACCGAGCCCTCCCTCAAATGGGCGCTTGACCGGGATACCTCTGACGAGGAGGAACCGGATCAGAAGATGTTCCTTCCAATGGCCGACGCGACCAAGCGACCCACCGGTAAACTCTCTTCCATTAGAGATTGGCCCGACGATGAAGATGACTCGGATGTTGAGGTGATGGAAGCATTTGATGCTGTCCCCCTTTCTTATGCTTTTCCGGCATCAGCTAACCCCCGTGGGCAGATCCATGAGGACCCTCCCCTTTCCGTGGGTGATCCTGTTTCGGTTGCGCCGAAGAAGAAAAGGGGAGCCGCATCAACTTCTTCCTCCGGACCTTCTCAGCCAGCCAAAAGGCGAAAGAAGTCCGGGGACAAAATTGCCACCAAGCCTGCAACCAAGGCCCTAACACGAAGGGCTCGGAAGCCCAAGGAGCCCCTGACCTCGGATGAGTAAGCCTCTTTTCCCTCTGCCATTTACTTGTTCTTCTATTGTTATAGTTTCTCATCCGACAATGTTTGATTCGGCAGGGCCACGGTGGAGGTCCCACAGAGTGGGTCCGGCATTGCCTCCCTGCTCCGACATAGCCCTTCTCCCCCTCGTGGTGACGATTCACGCCCGCTGAGCCCAATCCCTGAGGATTCAGCGGCTGCTCCAGGTTCCAGCCCACCTCGTCAAGAGGAGGGCAACCCCGGAGCGGGGGAGACTGGCTCTGCCGAGGCAGCGGCCACCACCACCTCAGCTCCACCGCAACTAGCTACCACCGAGGTTACCTCAGCACCTCCACCGAAGAAGAAACCAGCACCAGCACCAGCACCAACTCCAGCACCAGCAGCAAAAACAACAGCAGCAGCACCAAGCCCCTCCACCTCGTCCGAGTCTTCCCAGTCTCGACGAGAAACCACCAAGGCAGCTCCCAAGGGTAAATGTGCTGCAACGACTTCCACTTCTCAGCAGCAACCTAAGGGCAAGAAGGCCCCTGACGCCACCAGGGCAACATCCATCGAGGCTGGATAGCGCACACTCGCGTCCATGCTTTTGAAGAAAACTCCACCACCGAAGGACGCCCCTACCGTGCCAGCTGACGCGCAACTCGTTTCGCACACCCGCCCGGCCCTTGCCCAGGTTGAGAGGAGGGAGGCGCATGCCAAGGGTTTGGTGGCGCCCCATATGCTCAGCGGCGAACGATACCCTCCGACCTTGATCGAGTTTGTAAATAACTGGAACAAGGCAGAGTTCGTCCACAATGACGATCTCCCGGAGAAGTTCGGTCCCGCCGAGTTTGCTGCTCAAATGAACACAGCTGCTAAGGCAATTAACCTCGTGGGTAGGATGATGGAGGTACGTTACTTCACCTTTTCCTTAGCATGTTGTAGATATTAGTGATATAACCATTAGTCCCCGAGCCTCCGGGGGAGTAACTTGTTACTCGGCCGGATGCTCCTTAGAAAAACTAACGTAGCTCCTTGATAACTTTGAATATGCACACACCTAGAGCCGGGTTAAGTTCCACTTGGCCCGGATCTTGTACACTTTGAATATGCACACACCTAGAGCCGGGTTAAGTTCCACTTGGCCCGGCTTTTGTATACTTCGAATAGGCACACACCTAGAGCCGGGTTAAGTTCCACTTGGCCCGGCTTTTGTACACTTCGAATATGCACACACCTAGAGCCGGGTTAAGTTCCACTTGGCCCGGATTTTGTACACTTCGAATATACACACACCTAGAGCCGGGTTAAGTTCCACTTGTCCCGGATTTTGTACACTTCGAATATGCACACACCTAGAGCCGGGTTAAGTTCCACTTGGCCCGGATCTTGTACACTTCGAATATGCACACACCTAGAGCCGGGTTAAGTTCCACTTGGCCCGGATTTTGTACACTTTGAATATGCACACACCTAGAGCCGGGTTAAGTTCCACTTGGCCCGGATCTTATACACTTCGAATATGCACACACCAAGAGCCGGGTTAAGTTCCACTTGGCCCGGATCTTGTACACTTCGAATATGCACACCTAGAGCCGGGTTAAGTTCCACTTGGCCTGGATCTTGTACACTTTGAATATGCACAAGGCTTAAGCTATATTTTTGTACTCTTTTCAGGTGACCACCAACCGCCGGAGCGCCGAGTTTCAGCGTCTCCTGGACACTCACAAGATGCTGCGTGCGAAGCACACTATGCTCATCGCCGATCATGATAAAAGGGGTAAGTTTCTTCCTTGGAATTTTTCCGTGTTTTCTTCCTCTTTTTCCGCCAAACTAATCCAATCATTCGGATTTCGCAGCTGAGGTGGAAGCTGAGAACATCATCATGAGGAAAAACCTAGACCAGATCAAGGGTAAGTCGTTTTGGCTCAGCTCTGCTATGCTTTCTATCTCCTTTTCTCCTTGGCTCGGCAAACATTCATACCTCGGCTCTGCCGGGTCAACAAACTATTTCAGCATCTCTTGAAGATAGTGTGCCCGTGCCTAATATGATGCTGCATTTTCTCGAACAAGCAGGGCAGCATCAGGCCGAACTTAAAAAGAAAGACGATGAGCTTGCCCTCCTCCAAACCAAGGATGATGAGATCGCCAAGCTCAAGGCAGATATGAAGAAGTTGAAAGCGCAGCACCAATCCAAGCTTCAAAAGGCTGGCCAGGACTTCACTGAAGAGCGCGAGCGCCTCAACCTCCAGATCGCCAAGGACCGAGAACTTCTCTAGGAGGCCGACGTCAAACTTGAGTCGGCGAATACTGAACTTGTGCAGCTTCGCAAAAGGCGTGATGACTGTACCAAAGAGTTGACCCGGATCCACAACCATATTTCACGTATGTTCCTTTCCCTCATCCGGCATATTTCTCCGGGTTACTTCACATGTCTTTTCTTTACCTGCTTCTCTTGTCTTGTTTTCAGGCAAATTTCCAAAGGGCAATGCCATTGCGAGCACCGCTGTTGCTAAGTTCCGCCGAGAGAGGGGTACCCCCATTGATCCTCACGCTGAAGAGATTCCTTATGACATGGAGAACCTGTTGGTCAGCTTGTCTTCTCGCGTGGAAATCGTGAAGAACTATGGCAAGGATATCCTTGACGTTGCAATCCGAATCTTCAACACTTTTTGGCCTACAGAAGACACTCCGGAGGGAATCGTAGTTCTTGTTGATAAGTTGATGGAATGCGAGACCCAGCTCGACCTTTGGAGGGAATCCGCTGGACGTGCCGGAGCTGAGACCGTTCTCCACTACGTGCTTATGTGGTACGAGAAGATCGACCTCAACCTCCTAGCGCGCATGCGCACCGGATCCAAATGGACCAATGACCCGGAGTGGATAGCTCGGCGCAAGGCTTGCGCCCATAGCCTCATCGAATATGCCCCCGTTCATGAATGGAATGAGGGTCCAAGCTTCCTTGTTGGCGCGGAAGATGAAAACGTTGAAAACGTTGAAGATGGCTCGGATGAGGATGAAGAGGACGATGCCTCGGACATCGAAGACAACGAAGATGACGCTGAACTTCCTCCTCTTGCTGCTCCTTGAGTGAAAAAACTTTAAAGTTTATCAGATCCCGGTATGCCGGGTGGAATTGTATCAAGTACACAAGTGATATTTTGCTACTAAGTTTTTATGCCGGATTAACTTGGGCGTAGTCCTCGAGTTTCATTTTCTTGTTCATCCAATCTTTTGGCTCGGCTCGTGTCTACCTTGGTTCGGTTTTATGACTTACGAATCCGAGCTTCAAAATTTGTCTTAACAATACTTGGAAACTTTAGGCTTAGCTCAAAATAATTCAGCATAATAATTCGAAAGTAAACACAAGGTTAGTCCAAAAAACAAACGTCGGCTCGATTAAGTTCCTTTCCTTAGTCGTTTTTCATGTGCTACGCAATTCCAAACTTGTTCTCTTGCTTGCCATGAAGCCAATTCTTGTTGGACAACAGCAAGTCAAAGAGTTGGGTTCTTGGTGCTCACACATTACTAATCCGGCCTAAGTAGAACAACTTACGCCGGCCGACGTATAAACAATAAATACAGAAGACAATAATCATTATCAAGGCAATCCTCGATTTACTACTCGAGGTGCCAACATTTCATTGATAAGCTCATTGTCGGCATACATATCGACATATGAGAGACTCGGATACATACACTTCTCTGCTAAGTGTAGAAAGGACGAAGTAGAGCTACATTCCATGGACACTTAGATTCCTCGCTGGACCTGTCTGCCTTGTTCTTTTCCTGTGGTTTTGCATCGATAAGATAGTAAGAATCATTATGCAATGCTTTGCTCACAATGAATGGCCCTTACCATGGGGGGGATAACTTATGCATGCCAGCAGTACGTTGTACCAATCGGAGTAGCAGATCACCTTCCTGGAAGACTCGGGGGTTTACTTTCCGGCTATGATAGCATCGGATATTTTGCTAATATATGGCGGATCTGGACAATGCCAATTCTCTAGTTTCTTCTAGCAGATCAACATCATTTTGCCGGGCTTCTTACACTTCGGCTTATGTGTATTGGGTGACCCTAGGCGAGTCGTGCTCTATGTCGGCTGGTAATACAGCTTATGCCCCATATACCAGAAAGAATGGCGTATAGCCTGTTGATTGATTCGGGGTTGTTCTTAAACTCCACAATACCGCTGGTAGTTCTTCTATCCAGCACCCCGCTGATCTTTGCAGCTGCTCAATGAGCCGGGGTTTTATCCTAGATAATACTAATCCGTTGGATCTCTCCACTTGTCCGTTCGAAGCGGGGTGGGCTACCGAGGCAACATCCAGCCGGATCTTATCTCGGCAAAATCGCGCAAATGCTCCTTCAGCAAAATTTGTGCCATTATCAGTTATGATACTGTGAGGATAACCGTATCTCAGAATAATGTCTTTGAGAAATGTCACGGCCATAGCTCCATCACATTTTCTTATTGTCTTTACTTCAATCCACTTTGTAAATTTGTCCACCATGACTAGGATGTGGGTCATGTTTCCCCTTGCTGGTTTGAACGGGCCAACCATGTCCAAACACCATATGGAAAATGGCCATGTGATTGGTATGGTCTTGAGCTCCGACATTGGCATATGTGTCTTGGTAGCATACCTCTGACAACCATTGCATTTTCTTACCAAATCCTCTGCTTGTTCTAATGCACTTGGCCAGTAGAATCCATGCCGGAAAGCTTTCGCTACCAAGGCTCTGGATGAGGCATGATGCCCACATTCCCCTTGATGTATATCTCGGAGGATGTCAAGCCCTTCTTCCGGGTCAATGCATCGCTAGAGGACATTGGTCACACTCCTTTTGTATAGCTCGGAATTGATGATTGTGTATGCCTTTGATCTCCTCTGAGTTTGCCTAGGTAGCACCTCCTCAGTGGGTAAAGTTCCATCTTTCATGAATTGAAATATAGGTAGTGCCCAAGCTGGTATTGCTCGTACAGGGAACACATCCTCATCAATCTCCATCTGATCCACCGGCATAACTTCAACCAGACCATGTTGAGCAGTCCTCGGGTCTCACGAAGCAGTCCCTGGGTTTGCTGAGGCAATCCCCGGGTTTCGCGCACCACCTCCCACGTCAATGTCCATGGGCACAGCTCCGGACTCCAGATCCTTCGGGACGTAAATTGAGCCGGTTTCTAGGGACGGTCTGATGGATGGTTTTCTGAGGAGTTCTAATGCTACACCCGGTGGAATTGCTTGTCGGGTTGACCCGAGCTTCGACAATACGTCGGCAGCCTCATTTTCCACCCGGCGTACATGGCGAAATTCGCATCCCTCAAAATAACCAGATATCTTCTGCACATGGAATCTGTATAATGCCATGTTTGGATCAAGAGCGTCCCACAACCCCGACACTTGCTGAACAACCAAATCCGAGTCACCAAAGCATTGGATCTGACGTATCCCAATTTATTTTGCCACTTTGAGCCCATGCACAAGTGCTTCATATTCGGCGACGTTATTTGATGCTGCGAAATGAATTTGCAGCACATACTTCAACTGGTCATTCTTTGGCGAGGTAAGCACCACTCCGGTGCCTAAACTAGTTTTTGTTTTTGACCCGTCAAAGTGCATCCTCCAGTAGTTCGGATCTGGTAGCGGTGGTTCATATTGCACCTCGGCCCAGTCCACAAAAAAGTCGGCCACAGCCTGAGACTTGATTGCTTCTCTTCTATCATATTGTGGCGCATAAGGAGCTAGTTCAATTGCCCATTTTGCAATTCTACCACTTGCATCCTTGTTACTCATTATCTCCAATATAGGGGCCTCACATATTACTTTGATGGGGTGCTCCTCAAAATAATGTTTTAGCTTCTTTGCCGACATATACACACCATACGCCACTTTCTGATAGTGCGGATAATTTTGTTTCGATGCGGATAATACCTCGCTCAGATAATACACAGGCCTTTGCACTGACTTACCCTCTTCGTCGCGCTCTACCACGATTACTGCACTTACAACTCGGTTGGTTGCGGCTATATAGAGCAACATTGGCTCCTTTGATAGTGGAGAGGCTAACACTGGTGCAGTGGCTAACATTTTCTTTAATTGGATAAAGGCTTCATTGGCCTCTGGCATCCAAATGAACTTGTCCGACTTTTTCATGAGTTGATAGAGAGGCAATGCCTTTTCTCCCAACCGACACACAAACCCACTTAACGATGCTAGGCAACCGGTGCACTTCTAGACATTGTTAAGACACTTCGGCAGTTCCATTCGCTCAATGGCCCGGATTTTAGTTGGATTGACTTCGATACCTCGGCTAGAGACAAGGAATCCGAGTAATTTTCTAGCCGGGACAACGAAGGTACATTTTTCCGGGTTAAGCTTCATCCGGAACCTTCTTAGGTTAGCGAATGTCTGCCTGATATCGTCAAGGAGCGTTTTGCTTTCCTTGGTCTTGATAACCACATCATCCACATACACCTGTACATTTTGACCTATTTGGTCGTGCAAACACTTCTGCATACATCTTTGGTACGTTGCTCCCGCATTACGTAAACCAAATGGCATGGTGCGATAGCAATAATCCCCATACGGGGTGATAAATGTAGTCTTTATTTGATCATCCGGGTTGAGAGGTATCTGGTGGAAACCAGAATATGCATCAATGAATGACAACAGTTCACATCCAGAAGTTGAGTCTATGACCTGATCTATCCTTGGCAGTCGAAATGGATCTTTTGGACACGCCTTATTTAGGTTCGTGTAATCGATGCACATACGCCAAACCACTGCCGCATTCGGATCATCCTTCTTCTTCTCCACCAGCACCGGATTAGATAGCCAATCCGGTAAAGAACTTCCATGATAAATCCTGCTGCTAGTAACTGAGCTATCTCATCTCCAATGACTTTTCTCCTATCCTCGGCGAAGCGGCGGAGAGGTTGCTTCACCGGCCTTGCTCCGGGTCTCATGTTCAAAGAGTGCTCGGCCAACTCCCTCGGAACTCCTTGCAAGTCCTGTGTGGACCAAGCAAAAATATCCCGATTCTCACGGAGGAAGCTGACGAGCTCACTTTCCTATTTATCATTTAACCTGGCACCAATTATTACAGTGCGCTCTGGGAACATATCATCAACAGGTACTTTCTTGGTATCCTTTGTGGCTTGGAATGAGACACTACCATGCGGATTACTCAACGCTGGCATATATTGATGGGTGGACTAAGCCAATGCCGCCACCTCTTGGATTCTTTTCTCTTGCGCGATCACGAGTGACTCGGCTAGGTTAGACCCGGCTGAGGCACACTCAATGGAACGTCGGAAATCTCCAGCAATGGTGATCACTCCGTTTGGCCCGGGCAACTTCATCTTCAAATAACTGATGTGACAACTTGCCATGAACTTGTTCAGTGCTGGTCTTCCGAGTAACGCATGATACGCACTTTCTAAGTTCACCACTTCAAACTCCAAATTCTCAGTTCGGCAGTTATCTCTCATGCCGAACAATACATCAATCCGGACTTTGCCTATGGGCTCACAAGAAATGCCTGGCACAATACCATGGAAAGTTGTCCTTGTAGCTTGGAGCATGTTCTCCGAGATACCCAATTTGCGCATTGTATTCGCATACATGATGTTAATGCTACTGCCATTGTCAATCAGCACCTTGGAGAATATCACATTGATATTTGGCCCGATGAATGTCGGATCCAGCACTAGCGCATATGAACCAGGACTTGGCATAAGCTTGGGGTGATCTTTGATGCTCCAGGTAATTTCTTGGTCCGACCAAGGCATATACCTCGTCACTGCTGGCATTACCGCATTGACCTCCATATGTCGGCGCTGCAGGCTCTTTCTATCTGTTTCCTTAGTGGTAGACACACAGTAACTCTGATGATGCTCTCTGTACTCATTCGCCCCCTCATTTCCAGGGTACCTCTGATCGGCTGATGCTGGTCATCCACTTGATGCACTGCATCCCTTCTCTCATGGTTATCATATCTCGGCGGAGGGGGAGGCAACATTAGCTGTTCCGTGTTTGCTCCGGAGAGCAATTGCTGCCAGGGTAACTCCTGCCAAGGTTGATCGTTCCGAGGTGCCTGAGCATTCCCTGAACCACCTTGTTCTATCTTACGCATCCACTCACACTACCTCGTTGTATGACCTGCCGGGTTACTCGGATTTGGCGTGTGAAATTTACAGGGCTGATCCAACATCGACTCATACATATACCTCGGATGATCCTTCTTTTCTTGCCACTGTTTCTTTTGCTCTGGCGTCCAAGTTTTCTTTCCATCATTTCTTGGTGTCCATTGTTGCCCTCCAGTTTTCTGACGTTGATTGCCCCTGCTCCAGGCTGATCTTGATTCACAGCGGCAACTTGTTGCGAATTGTACCGGTAATCTGGTCTATCATCTCTTCTCTTACCTCGGTAGTCATTCCTCTGGGATGATCTGGCTCCATCTCTCTGGTAGTACTCCTCATTTGACTCGTTTGACACGAGCCTGGGTTGAGTCGGATCACCCAAAGCATACGAATCAGCAATTAGGATCGTCTCTGCCAATGTAGTTGGCATATCCCTTTGCAATCTTTGCCACAACATGCTCGCATATCTGCATCCTTGTGCAAACCATGCTATGGCCTATGACTCAATCACACCCTCACAGGAGTTTCGCACGGTACACCACCGGGTTAGGAATTCCCGGTCCGTCTTGTTCGGTCTCTGTTTACACATAGCCAGGGTCTGTGGCCTATTTGGCCTCTGATACGTACTTGAGAAATTGCTGATAAACATTTCCTCAAAATCGATCCAGCAGTTAATACTTCTAGGTGGTAAATTGTTTAGCCATACCCTTGGTGGCCCCTCCAACATCTGGGGTACGTATCTCACAGCCCATCTCAAGTTGCCTGTAGCAATTTTCACAGCTATAGCATAGTTTATCAACCAATCTTCCGGCTTTGTACTGCCGTCATACGTCTTTGTGCCTCTAGGTAACTGGAAGTTAGGTACCGGAGGCTCCTTCATGATCCGGGGCCCAAAACACGCAGGACCCGGGGGACCTTGACATTCAATCTGTTCCGACCTATACAGGCGATCCAGTTTTAATCTGGCATCATCAGGCATCAAATCCCTTCTTCCCAATCTTAACCCTATCACATGATAGTCCGGCCTTGGGTATCCTGCATTCACCATTTCCGAATCTCCATCGTTATACTGGTCTTGCTCTCGTGGAGCACCTCTCTGTCGCATACCTTGGCCGACACTTTGCTCTTGCCTTGGTATATTCTGCTGCTGCGGTTGTCCTGCTCCTGCCGAGTTTCACTGTCCGGCATTACCATTTACAACATTTCCTTGACCGGCATTGCCTTGGTCACGGTTACCTCGGCCAGCTTCACCTCGGCTCACACTTCACCGATCTTCATTTCTTTGCACTTCTTTTCCTTTCCCTGCCCTTGCCGGGTCATATGGGACGATCTGTTTGTTTCTCCTCACCGAGGTTACTACCTCTTCTCTCCTAGGACCACCATGACGAGACGATGCAGCTCCAGTGGATTTCTCCGGGTTACCCATCGCCAAATGAACGATCTTGGAGGCCCCAGCTCTCTCCGGGTTAGCCCTGAGTAATTCCTCATTTTGCCTGTTCGCGATCCGAACCAACTCATTGACCCTATCTTGCTGTCTCTGGCGGGCTTCACCTGTCAGACCTTCTAACTCAGATGCAGCTGCATCTGCCGCTCTGAGGTTTTTCGTCGGGTACTATACTTCGGCAGCCCCACGGACAAACAGTTCTCAGATTCATCAATCCTTGTATCACCCTCTTTGTTCATTTCACTCATGAGGTTTCTCCCTTTCACTTTTACAACATCTACTTTATTTGCCTTTGCATACTCACGCAGTGTCATGTTCAACGACTGCTGAGCCGCGGCTATCTTTTTCGCACCCTCTAGAATTTTTTGCCTAGTTTCCTCTAGCTCGGCCCGTGCCTGAGCCGGATCTACCACTGCTGCTAAAGGGTTTGCCAAGCTATCCATCGCTTCCCGCAGCACATTCTCTGGCCTCTCTAGTGGAGGACCTCTACCTTTCCTCGGTGCCTTAGGCATTACCTTCGGATCTGGTGCCGGATCTTTGCTTGCGCCAGTGCCAGGTGCAGTCATCATCACCTCACCACGGTCCGGGGAGTGAGTGATACGTGCCCCGTGAACCATGCTAAGGGGTGGCTCGCCTGCCTCGACGACGTGCCGCGGATGAACACATGACACATCGACAACAACGTAGACCTTGTGTGCGCCGAGCTTGACGAAGAGGTCGTTGCACGGAAGAGGGCGCTTGCCGAAGCAGCCAGCGTTGTCGCTGACAAAGTCCAGCGCTCCAAAGCGCTGAACGAGCCCGGAGACGATGCGTTCGCTGGTGCCGATGAGGTTTCCCGTCCGGATCTTGACCCCTGCTAGCGCCGCTAGCCCCACGATAGGCGCCAACTGTCGTGGTGGTGTCACGGCAGATGCCATGGATAGGATAAAGGTGGGGACTAAATGCACTAGGGGAATCCAGGGAGGGATAGTGTGGTGATTCCACAAACACAGAAGCTTTATATTTGATTCACCTTCACCGATTACAAGTGCTCCTCGAGATGTATTGGAGAGAGGAGGAAGAAAGAACTCTCTTACTCTCACCACTAGCTAGCTCTCAGTCACTTGCTAGAAGAACATAACCTCTAAAGACTCACCCTGTAAAACTCAACCCAATCGAGATCAACCCTTTCTACAGAAGCCCTAGCCCTCCTTATATAGGGGTGGCTCGGTCTCTAATTAGGGCATACGTGGAGGCATATTCTAGAGAATATGCCTCTTCCCAAAATAGTAAGCCAACCGGGTCACTTTCCCCCGCGTCACCCATGCAGAGGCTACGTGAGCCTCTGCGGCGCCCGCGTCAGTCGACATTGGCATCTTCACCTTTGTCGGCCACGCCTCGGTGGTCCTGCCTCCGTCCGCTTCACTCATGCTCTGCATACAGGGGTCACCTTTGACCAGCGAGATACCTTCCTTCTCCTACAAGCTTGATATGACCCGGATCATACGTAGTTGATCCGGCCACACCTATTCCTGCATACAAGTTAGATTCATTTGGCTGACTTACGGCTTAAGTTGGTTGAGACCCAGTTAGGTGAACATCCCCTGGTCCGGGTTACCCCGTGATTCGGCCTGCCTTGAGGTGACTCGGCCAGCATCCGGTTTTGCCTTGCCGAACCTCGGCTAACTCGGCCTTTATACCCCTGTGTGACCCTACCCGGGGGTATCCCCCCAACAACAGGGTAGCTGATACATTGCAAAATGTATCTATAATTTTTGATGCTCCATGCTTGGTTTTATCTACTTTCTTGTGTTTTGTCCACACTTTGGAGTACTTTTCATATGATTTCTTGGACTAACCTATTAACAAGAGCCACAGTGCCAGCTGCCTGTTTTCTGCTGTTTTTGGTTCCAGGAAAGTCAGAAAATGAATATTCTCAGAATTGGGCGGGACAAAAGCCAAAGTGCCTATTTTTCCGGAAGACATCTGTTGCCAGAATACGAGACAGAGAAGGGCTGGAGGCCGGCCACACTACCTGGCCACGCGGCCAGGCCTGGCCCATGTCAGGAGGTGGTCTGGCCGACCCCAGCACCACCTCGGCCTCTCCTTCTGCCTATATATTACCCTCGGGACAAAAACCCTAAGTTCCCGATCAAAAATCCACGAAAGAGTCTGTAGCCGCCGTCATCTCCATCCCTAGATCAGGAGGGATCTGAAACTCTTCCCGACACCCTGCTGGAGAGGGGAATTCACCCTAGAGGCCTTCTTCATCACCATGCAAGCCTCCGGTGTGATGCGTGAGTAGTTCATCCTTGGACTACAGATCCATGTAGTAGCTAGATGGCTGGTTCTCCTCCTTTGTGCTTTCATGTTTAGATCTTGTGAGCTCCGTTCATGATCAAGATCATCTATTTGTAAGTCTGCATGTTGTGTTTGCAGGGATCCGATGGATATTGAGATGCTATTTCAGATTGATTATTAGTTCTATCATGTCTTTGTTATTTGTGATCTTGCATGCTTTCCTTTGTTAGTAGCTATCTTGGCCAAGTAGATGCTAGCAACTCCAAGAGTTAGTATTTATGCTCGATAGTGGGTTCATGCCTCTGGTAATCTGGGGAAGTGATAGAAATCTCTAAGGTACTAGATGGCTATTGCTACTAGGGAGAAAACAACAATCCTTTGTTCATAGAACAATCATATTGTTTACTTTACACGCAATTCCTAAAGCAATACTCTGTTGCTTGCAACTTAATACTGGCGGGGGTTTGGATGATAACCTGAAGGTGGATTATTAGTCATAGATGCAGTTGGATGGCGGTCTATGTATAATGTTGTAATGCCCAATCAAGTTCCAAAGGAGTCAAGATGATTAGTATATGCATGTATTGCTTTCTCGATGTTTGTCAATTGCGCCGCTATAATTTGTTCACCCAACATGTTATCTATCTTAAGGAGAGCCACCTCTAGTGAACTATGGATCCCGGTCCTTTCTTTTACATACAATCTACAAACTATTTACTGCTTTATGTTTACTTTCTGCAAACTATTACTTCCTTCCATTCGATATGTTTAATCCTCTGTTTTCAGCAAAACCGCTGAGATTGGTAAACTCATCGCAAGTTGGAGGCAAAGTTCTGTGGTTGTGTTGTGCAGGTCTATACGTTGCTCCTACTGGTTCGATTAAACCATGGTTTCATAACTAAGGGAAACTTGCTGCTGTGCTCATCATACCTTCCTCTTGGGGTTCCCCAACGAGCTTGTTAATACACGAGCCATCAAGCACTTTTCTGGCGCCGTTGCTAGGGAGTCAAGGACATCTTCACAAGGGGAGTCCCTCATAACCAATCTCTTTACTTTGTCATTTTTGTTTTGCTTAGTTTCTTTTGCTTTGTTTGCTTGTTTCTTTTTCAAAAACACAAAAAATTAAGTCTCCTTTAGTTGTCACCTCTTCCTTAGCTCACCATGTTGATCCCTAAATTCACCCTGAAAGACCTTTCAATTGGTAGTGGTTCTATAATTGGGAAATATAATATTGAAGAATTCTATAATCATGTTAGTAAACATGAGGATACTAAGGATAGATCCCTTGCAGAACTTGCTCCAAACTATGAGATTGCTGCAGCTTCTTTAATTCACATGTTAGAAGCTAGGTTTGTTAACCTCAACCCCTTAATGCAAGTAATGTTTCTTAAGCTTAAAAAAATTGAGGACCCTGAAAAGAGGGATTTTATTCTAGAAACTTTGTTTAAGGAGTTCTATGATGTTGCCAAGGAAGCTAGGAAAGTCTTTGAACGTTTCAATATGCTAGGCTCATGTGTAGATGTTCTTGGTACACGAGAAAAGATGAACAAAACTGAACCTAATGGGGAGGAACCTAAGATACCAATACCCTTTAAACTAGTAGCAATGCATGAAGCCATAGAAAAGAATCTTGATTGGATCGTTCCTGAAAACCCTTTTGATGAAAGTAGTGAACCTAAGAGCATTGAGAGAGGATCCTCTAGAACTTATTTGGATGATATGCCTTGCCTTGTTGAAGATATTTCTGGTATTAATCTTAATGCTTTTTCATTTGAGAATACTTGATCCTTTTTCTTGCTTCTTATGCCTAACTTAAAGGCGTTAAAGAAAAGTACTTATTGGGAGATAACCCAAAACTTTTAGATGAGTCTTGGAAGTTATTACTTTAGTAATAACCGCTCCTTATCCTTTTTATTTGCTTTTTGTGCCAAGAGTAACCTCTAATGAGAGAGAAGTAATGATTGGGAAAGTTGTTGTCCCGAAACAGATTTCTGTGCTTCACCGTAAAAATTCGTGTAAAATCTATGAACGTATTTTTGAGGCGTGAATTTTTGTGCTTCTGCCCCAGGTTGTTATCTAACTTTTGTTAGTTCAACACTTTTTGATTTGAGCAATAGAAGATCTTCGAAAAAATCCGTCTTTACCTGCTGGTCTGTTTTGACAGATTTCTGCCATTTTCTACATTTGCTTCTTGTTGATTCCTTTTTGAGTTCTTTTGGGGAATTGAGCTTTTTGAGGGAATTACTTCAGTAGCTAGTGTTCTAATGGAAGTTTATTGGTGTTAGAACTGAACCTTAAGACTTATTATCTTGAGTGCACTAATGTTGCTAATAAAGATTGTGTGAAGTTTTGTATGAAGGAAAAATTTCAGGTGTATGGAAGGAATGAGTAATGAGATGAAGGATGGACTAAAGCTCAAGATTTGGGATGCCACACGTGTCAGCTCAATAAATATCCAACAAGTGCAAGCGTCAATGCTTGGGGATGCCCAAGGCATCCCCTTCTTCATCAATAAAAATCCCAGGTTTCTTCCAAACGCTTCATACTTATTATTGCATGCATAGTTGTGTTGTTCTTGGAGCGCTTCTTTTTTGTTTTCGTTTTTTTTCGTTTGCTTTTGTTTGCTTAGTTTTCTGAATAAATTGGTTGGACCCCCTCTTTCATATATTGCTTTTCAAATAGTTTGGCTTGGTTTGGAAAAGAGTAGGAAAGGTCATGCTTATGTGGTAAAAAGAGCTTGTTTTTTACTGTGGCCTATGCTTTGTCATGCCATGCTTAATATTGTTTTGGCTTTATGCTTAGTATTGTTTGCTGTAGCATGATTTGTTATAAACAATTGAGATTGCTTAATGTGCATTGGATGAATCATGTGTTGTTTTAGCATATTAAAGCATAGTATTGTGGTATTCTCCTTTGATGCTTTATTTGGGTTGACTTGGCGCATGCTCACACCATGTTATGACTATCTCAAGTCACCATATCCTTTATGATCCTTTAGTTTTCAACTTGTAGTATCACTTTATGCTTTGATCAATGATGTTTTGTCGCTCTGCATGATTATGGCCATTATTGTTCTCTTAGTTTGTCGCTCCCAGTCTTTTGCTAGCCTCCACAACCAAGTATGAGTTCCACTCATGCATCCAACTCCCTAAACCAAGTTATTCCAAAGAGTCCACCATACCTACCTGCTAGCTTATGCTATTCCAAGTATATTCATGCTTTTGTTTACCTTCCAAATTAAACTTGTTATGAGAAAACTAGTGATTAAAGCTCTCACGAACTTGATGGCACACTTTACTTTACTTGCCCTTAATAAACTAGAACCATTGTGTCGTCTATGTTGTATATGCTTGCACTTATTTGTTGGGAATTAGCAAAACCATGTTGTCATGGGGTACGCTTTCAACATTGCACTTGGTACTTGTACCTAGTTGATATCATGCTCTTTTTTATATGGATGTCATCGATGTGAAATGAAAGGGAAGCTTGTAAGTCCATGGAGTTATGTATATGTGTTAGATAAACACCTGGGCCACTGGTCTAATCCATGCTGACATGGTGGAAACCTGCAGCGTAACCATAATGAGCCGTCTATGAAGCATTCTTCTTATAAAAAAAGAGTCCTATATTGAGAAAAAAGAAAAAAAGAAAAAAAAGAGATTATGAAAAGAGGAAAGAGAGAAAAAAGCACCATATTCCCATGGTAAATAAGAAGATTGCTGAGATGCTCGTTGTCTGCTTGCCTTGTCATTTTGATATGGGGATTCTTCCGTATCATCGGGCAAGGGATACCCCATTGGCGGTTCTCTATGATACACATGTACTTACGCTAACAAGAACTTACCGGTGACTAAACTTGAGTAGCATGAGGAGCGGCCCTCGTATTCAAGGGACATGAGATTTCTAACTTATACTTCGTCAAGCATATACACCATAGTTTGTTCACTTTAACCTTAATCACTTCAAGATGCTTATGATAGGGGCAATGAGAGATGAAAGCTATAAGTACCATAATTTTTGGAAGCTCTTTATGAGACTTGAATCCCTACTTCCTTTTATGAAGGCCTTTCTTCCACCATTATATTGAGTCTCCACCTTCTACCTTTATGCACTTACTTTGAGAGCATAGTGGCCATTCTTAGTTCTATGTGCATTGTCCCAAGACTAGTTGATTGATGCATAACTTGATATTGCTTGTTTTAAACTATTTGTATCTAGTCACTCTTATGAACTTTGAAGGTGTCCTATGCATTTATATTTGCTACTCTATGAGGGACAAGCTGAATACTATTTATGCTATGTTTTCTTTATGTGAAACAAACAAACGTCTTGCAAAGCATTGTTATTCATGAATCTTTTGTTTGTGCCTTTTCATGTTGCATCTTAGTTTCTTTGTCTTATTTCTAGAACCTTGTCTTTCATGTTATGATTGAAGTACTATGATCCCAGCTTTGAATGTTTAACAAGTACTTTGATCAAGTTTATGATAGTGCATGTCACCTCAAAAATTATTCTTTCTTTTTATCACTTACCTACTCGAGGACGAGCAGGAGTTAAGCTTGGGGATGTTGATACATTGCGAATGTATCTATAATTTTTGATGCTCCATGCTTGGATTTATCTACTTTCTTGTGTTTTATCCACACTTTGGAGTACTTTTCATATGATTTTTTGGACTAGCCTATTAACAAGAGCCATAGTGCCAGCTGCCTGTTTTCTGCTGTTTTTGGTTCCAGGAAAGTCAGAAAATGAATATTATCGGAATTGGATGGGACAAAAGCCAAAGTGCCTATTTTTTCGGAAGACATCTGATGCCAGAATACGAGACGGAGAAGTGCTAGGGGCCGACCACACCACCTGGCCGCGCGGACAGGCCTGGCCCACGCCAGGGGGTGGTCTGGCCGACCCCAGCACCCCCTCGGCCTCTCCTTCCGCCTATATATTGCCCTCGGGACAAAAACCCTAAGTACCCGATCAAAATCCACGAAAGAGTCTATAGCCACCGTCATCTCCATCCCTAGATCGGGAAGGATCTGAAGCTCTTCCCGGCACCCTGCCGGAGAGGGGAATTCACCTTGGAGGCCTTATTCATCACCATGCAAGCCTCCGGTGTGATGCGTGAGTAGTTCATCCTTGGACTACGGATCTATGTAGTAGCTAGATGTCTGGTTCTCCTCCTTTGTGCTTTCATGTTTAGATCTTGTGAGCTCCGTTCATGATCAAGATCATCTATTTGTAATTCTACATGTTGTGTTTGCGGGGATCCGATGGATATTGAGATGCTATTTCAGATTGATTATTGATTCTATCATGTCTTTGTTATTTGTGATCTTGCATGCTTTTCGTTGTTAGTAGCTATCTTGGCCAAGTAGATGCTAGCAACTCCAAGAGTTAGTATTTATGCTCGATAGTGGGTTCATGCCTCTGGTAATCTGGGGAAGTGACAGAAATCTCTAAGGTACTAGATGTGCTGTTGCTACTAGGGAGAAAACAACAATCCTTTGTTCATAGAACAATCGTATTGTTTACTTTACACGCAGTTCGTAAAGCAATAATCTGTTGCTTGCAACTTAATACTGGAGGGGGTTCGGATGATAACCTGAAGGTGGATTATTAGTCATAGATGCAGTTGGATGGCGGTCTATGTATTATGTTGTAATGCCCAATCAAGTCTCAAAGGAGTCAAGATGATTAGTATATGCATGTATTGCTTTCTCGGTGTTTGTCAATTGCCCCGCTGTAATTTGTTCACCTAGCATGTTATCTATCTTAAGGAGAGCCACCTCTAGTGAACTATGGATCCCGGTCCTCTTTCTTTACATACAATCTATAAACTGTTTACTGCTTTGTGTTTACTTTCTGCAAACTATTACTTCCTTCCATTTGATACGTTTAATCCTTTGTTTTTAGCAAAACCGGTGAGATTGACAACCTCATCGCAAGTTGGGGACAAAGTTCTGTGGTTGTGTTGTGCAGGTCTCCACGTTGCTACTAGCACCGGTAGTGCGCCCTACGAAGGCTCAGCTAGCAACACCTTTGGGGTGTTTCCTTTCTCCTACTGGTTCGATTAAACCTTGGTTTCATAACTGAGGGAAACTTGCTGTTGTGCTCATCATACCTTCCTCTTGGGGTTCCCCAATGAGCTTGTTAATACACGAGCCATCAGTAGCTCGAGTAATGCTCAGGCACCTCAGCACGAAGCACCTCGGCATGGTGGACCTTGGCACGAAGCACCTCGGCAGCAGCAGTTCACTGGAGGAAATGGATAACAACTGATGTTTCCTCCACCTCCACTGAGGTATGAGAACCATGAGAGCAGGGATGTGGTGCACCAGGTGAATATTCAGCAACAGCAAGACCAAGGGTATCACGGCAATGACGGGAGAAATGAATACAGAGAGCATCACCAGAGTTACTGTGTGTTCACTAGAGAGGAAACTGATAGAAAGAGCTTGCAGCACCGACATATGGAGGTGAATGCAGTTATGCCGGCTGTGACGAGGTATATTCCTTGGGCAGAACAGGAAATCACTTGAAGCATCAAGTATCACCCCAGGATCATGCCAAGCCCTGGATCGTATGCATTGGTACTGGATCCGACGTTCATTGGGCCGAATATCAATGTGAGATTTTCCAAGGTAGTGATAGACAATGGCAGTAGCATTAACATCATGTACAAGGATACAATGCACAAGTTGGGAATATTAGAGAACATGCTCCAAGCGACGAAGACAACTTTCCATGGCATTGTCCTAGGTATCCCATGTGAGCCCATTGGCAAGGTCCGGGTAGACGTGTTATTCGGCACAAGGGACAACTGCCATACTGAGAATTTGGAATTCGAAGTTGTGAACCTAGAAAGTGTGTATCACGCGTTATTTGGCAGGCTAGCTCTGGACAAGTTTATGGGAAGTACTCACATCAACTACTTAAAGATGAAACTGCCTGGGTGAAGGGGAGTGATCACCATAGCTAGGGACTTCAGGCGTTCCATTGAGTGTTCTTTAGCCGGGTCTAACCTGGCCAAGTCACTCGTGATCGCTCAAGAGAAAAGAAAATCTAGGAGGTGGCGGCATTGGCTCAGTCTGCGCAGCAGCATATTCTAGCCCTGACTAACCCACATGGGAGTGTCTCATTTCAAGCGACAAAGGATACAAAGAAAGTGCTTGTTGATGATTAGTTCCTAGAGCACACCGTAACGATCGATACCGAGTTAAGTGACAAATAGGAAAGCGAGCTCGTCAACTTCCTTCGTGAGAATCAAGATATCTTTGCTTGGTCTACACATGACCTACAAGGTGTGTCGAGGGAGTTAGCCGAGCACTCTTTGAATGTAAGACCCGGAGCAAAGCCAGTGAAGCAACCTCTCCACCGCTTCGCCGAAGACAGGAGAAAAGTCACTGGAGACAAGATAGCTCGGCTCCTTGCAGCCGGGTTTATCATGGAAGTACTTCCCAGATTGGATCTCTAATCTGGTGCTCGTGGAAAAGAAAAAGGATGTCCGAATGTGGAAGTGGTGTGGTGTATGTGTATTGATTACACAAACCTGAATAAGGCGTGTCCGAAAGATCCATTCCCACTACCGAGGATAGACTAGGTCATAGATTCAACTGCTGGGTGTGAGTTGTTGTCATTCATAGATGCATATTCTGGTTTCCACCAGATACCTTTGAACCCAGATGATCAAATAAAGACTACATTTACCACCCTGTATGGGGCTTATTGCTATCGCACTATGTTGTTTGGTTTACGTAATGCAGGGGCAACGTATCAACGATGCATGCAAAAATGTTTACATGACCAAATTGGTCGAAATGTGCAAGTTTATGTGGATGATGTTGTAATAAAAACCATGGAACGCAAAATGCTCCTTGATGATTGATACATTGCAAATGTATCTATAATTTTTGATGTTCCATCCTTCGTTTTATCTACTTTCTTGTGTTTTGTTCCAACTTTGGAGTACTTTTCATATGATTTCTTGGACTAACCTATTAACAAGAGCCACAGTGCCAGCTGCCTGTTTTCTGTTGTTTTTGGTTCTAGGAAGTCAGAAAATGAATATTCTCGGAATTGGACGGGACAAAAGCCAAAGTTACTATTTTCCCCGAAGACTCACAGAGCTAGAAGGAGAGGGTGGCCACACCACCCCTAGGCGCGGGTCCCCCTTGGCCGCGCCAGGGCATGGGTTGGGTCCCCTGGCTGGCCACCGACCTTGCCTCTTTCGCCTATAAGAGCCTCCCGATACCAAACCCTAAATAGTCAATCAGAAATCCACGAAAAGTTCCGCTGCGCCGCTGCCACCGAAGGGGAGATTCGGGGGACAGAAACTCTCTGTTCCGACACCCTGCCGGGATGGGGAAGTGCCCCCGGAGCCGTCTCCATCGATCTCGACCACCATCTCCATCACCATTGCTGATTCCCATGATGAGGAGGGAGTAGTTCTCTCTCGAGGCTAAGGGTTCTACCAGTAGCTATGTGTTCATCTCTCTCTCTATGCATGATCATATTGTGATCATGAGCTTTGTAATCAAATAGATCTACCTTGCTACTCAAGTGCTTTAATAGATCTCTGCTCTCCCCATGTGTGTTAAAGTGACAGCGTGCACACCATGGTAGCACTTAGGCTAGAGATTACAAATACTTGTTATGAGTTATATTTGGAGTTGGATGTCTTTATGAAATTGTGGTGTTTGTTCAAACCATCTAGTGCTCAAGGTGACAGTGTGGGGTTTTCTAGATGGGAAAGACGTACTTTGAGGTGTGTTGTTATAGCCCTACCATCGATTAGAGTGTTCAACCGGAGAGTAGTTAACAGTAGTATCATGAAGATAATATATTTATGAGAGAGTGTTCACTAGTGAAAGTATGATCCCTAGGCCTTGTTTCTACGCATTGAAACACCGTTTGCTACTAGATCTGTTACATGTTTGCTTGCTTCCATCTTTATTTCAGTTTGCTTTTAGTCTCTTCCACACCTTCAAGTTATTTTCTATCACCGTTACCACTTATAATTATCTATACCACTTGTATTTCACTATCTCTTCGCCGAACTAGTGCACCTATACACCTGACAAGTGTATTGGGTGTGTTGGGGACACAAGAGACTTCTTGTATCTTGATTGTAGGGTTGCTTGAGAGGGGATACCTTTGATAACTTCCTCCTTGAGTTCGATAAACCTTGGGTGATCCACTTAAGGGAAAACTTGCTGATGTTCTACAAGCCTCTGCACTTGGAGGCCCAACAACTGTCTACAAGAATATAAGTGCGTAGACATCAAGCTATTTTCTGGCGCCGTTGCCGGGGAGGTAAGGTAAAAGGTACTCACATCCTCCGGTGTGAGTGCTCGAAGTTATTTCCTTTAGATTCTGCAATTTTGTCTTTTTGTTTCTTGTTTTCACTAGTTAGGCTTAATGGAAAACAACAACAAAAATAGAGAGCTTTATAGTATTTATCTTGAGTTAGGACATGAAGTGTTTCAAGAGAAAATTAAAAAACCTATGGAACTTTATTTGCATGCTAATAGCAATGTTGTTAGTATGAATTCTTTGGACACCATTATTGCTAATGCTATAGAAAAATCTAAGCTTGGGGAAGCTAGTTCTTATGAAAATGATCTTTTTAGTTCCCCAGCTTTGGAGGATAGCTATTCTATTGCTTATGATGATACCAAACCTCCAATATATGATGATTATAATGATGAATATCATATTTTCAGTCCACCTACTATTGAGGATAAAGTTAATTATGATTACAATATGCCTCCTATATTTGATGATTATGGTGATGAGATTAATAATGATAGCTATTTTGTTGAATTTGCTCCCACTACAATTAATAAGAATGACTATGTTTATGTGGGGAGTTTAATTCTTTCATGCATGTGGCTCATGGTAAGAATGTTTCTTGTGATAGTTATATTGTTACTTTTATTCATGATGCTACTGAAAGTTATTATGAGAGAGGGAAACATGGTTTTATGCATCTCAATAATATTAGGTTTCCCCTCTTTATGTTGAAAGTCTTGAAGTTGCACTTGTTTTGCTTTACTATGCTTGTTGATTTGTGCTTTCATGACTTGTTTCTTTACAAGATTCCTATGCATAGGAAGTGGGTTAGACATAAATGTGTTTTGAATTTGCTTCTTGATGCTCTCTTTTACTTCAATTCTTATTTCCTTAGTGAGCATCTTCTCAAACTATCATGCCTAACTTAAAGGCGTTAAAGAAAAGTACTTATTGGGAGATAACCCAAAAGTTTTAGATGAGTCTTGGATGTTATTACTTTAGTAATAACCGCTCCTTATCCTTTTTATTTGCTTTTTGTGCCAAGAGTAACCTCTAATGAGAGAGAAGTAATGATTGGGAAAGTTGCTGTCCGGAAACAGATTTCTGTGCTTCACCGTAAAAATTCATGTAAAATCTCTGAACGTCGTTTTGAGGCGTGAATTTTTGTGCTTCTTCCCCAAGTTGTTATCTAACTTTTGTTATTTCAACACCTTTTAATTTTAGCAACAGAAGGTCTCCTAAAAAATTCGTCTTTACCTTCTGGTCTGTTTTGACAGATTTCTGCCTTTATTTGCATTTGCTTCTTGTTGGTTCCTTTTTGATTTCTTTTGGGGAATTGAGCTTTTTTGAGGGAAGTGATACAGTATCTTGTGTTTTAATGGAAGTTTTATTGGTTTTGTAACTGAACCTAAAGATCTATTATATTGAGTGCACTAATGTTGCTAATAAAGATTGTGTGAAATTTTGTATGAAGGAAAAATTTCAGGTGTATGGAAGGAATGAGTAATGAGATGAAGGATGGACTAAATATCAAGCTTCGGGATGCCACGTGTGTCACCCCAAGAAATATCCAAGAAGTACAAGCGTCAAAGCTTGGGGATGCCCAAGGCATCCCCTTCTTCATCAATAAAAATTCTAGGTTTCTTCCAAACGCTTCATTTTTATTGTTTCATGCACAGTTGTGTTTTTCTTGGAGCGTCTTCTTTTTCGTTTTCTTTTTGGTTTTAGTTTTCTTTGGTTTTCTTAGTTTCCTGAATAAATTTGTTGGACCCCCTCTTTCAAACATTGGTTTGCAAATAGTTTGGTTTGGTTTGGAAAAGAGTAGGAAAGTTCATGCTTATGTGGTAAAAAGAGCTTGTTTTTGACTGTGGCCTATGCTTTATCATGCCATGCTTGGTATTGTTTTGGCTTTATGCTTAGTATTCTTTGCTGTAGCATGACTTGTTATAAACAACTGAGATTGCTTAATGTGCCTTGGATGAATCATGCGTTGTTTTAGCATATTAAAGCATAGTATAGTGGTATTCTCCTTTGATGATTTATTTGGGTTAACTTGGCGCATGCTCACACCATGTTATGACTATCCCAAGTCACCATAGCCTTTATGATCCTTTAGTTTTCTACTTGTAGTATCACTTTATGCTTTGATCAATGATGTATTGTCGCTCTGCATGATTATGGCCATTATTGCTTTCTTAGTTTGTCGCTCCCAGTCTGTTGCTAGCCTCCACAACCAAGTATGAGTTCCACTCATGCATCCAACTCCCTAAACCAAGTTATACCAAAGAGTCCACCATACCTACCTATTAGCATATGCTATTCCAAGTATATTCATGCTTTTGTTTACCTTCCAAATTAAACTTGTTATGAGAAAACTAGTGATTAAAGCTCTCACGAACTTGATGGAACACTTTACTTTTTTGCATCTAATAAACTTGAACCATTGGGTCCTTCTTTGTTGCGTATATGCTTGCGCTTTATAAGTTGAAATTACCAGAACCATGTTTCATGGGGAATGCTTTCAACATTGCACTTGTACTTTGTACCCCGTTGATATCATGTTCTTTTGCTTACGGATCCCGACGGTGTGAAATAAAAGTGGAACTTGTAACATCATGGAGTTTGAATGTGTGTCAGAGAAACGCCTGGGCCGCTAGCCTAAGCCATGCCTAATCATGGTGGAAACTTGCAGCATCACCATAATGAGCACTCTATGAAGCATCCTCAATAAAAACCTATGCAAATAGCAAATGAAAAGATCGATGAGATGCTCATTGTCTACTTGCCTTGTCATTTTGATTATGGGAAAGCTCCTGTATCATGTGCAAGGGGTACCCCATTGGCGGTTCTTAATGATACACATGTACTTACAATGACAAGAGCTTACTCGTGACTGAAGTTGAGTAGCATGAGCATCGGTCTTCGTAAGTAAGGGGCATGAGATTTCAGTTTATAACTTGTCAAGCATATCCTCTTAGTTGTGTCACTTTAACCTTAATCACCTTAAAGATGCTTATGATAGGGGCAATGAGAGTTGAAAGCTATTAAGTACCATAATTTTTTGAAGCTCTTTATGAAACTTGAATCTCTGCTTCCTTCTATGAAGGCCTTTCTTCCACTTATGTATTGAGTCTCCACCTTCTATCTTTATGCACCTACTTTGAGAGCATAGTGGCCATTCTTAGTTCTATGTGCATTGTCCCAAGACTAGTTGATTGCTTCATAACTTGATATTGCTTGTTTTAAACTATTTGTATCTAGTCACTCTTATGAACTTTGAATATGTCCTATGCATTTATATTTGCTACTCTATGAGGGACAAGCTGAATACTATTATGCTATGTTTTCTTTATGTGAAACAAACAAACGTCTTGTAAAGCATTGTTATTCATTTATCTTTTGTTTGTGCCTTTTCATGTTGCAACATAGTTTCTTTGTCTTATTGCTAGAACTTTGTCTTTCATGTTATGATTGAAGTACTATGATCCTAGTTATCAATGTTTTACAAATACTTTGATCAAGTTTATGATGGTGCATGTCACCTCAAAAATTATTCTTTCTTTTTATCACTTACCTACTCAAGGACGAGCAGGAGTTAAGCTTTAGGATGTTGATACATTGCAAATGTATCTATAATTTTTTATGTTCCATGCTTGGTTTTATCTACTTTCTTGTGTTTTGTTCCAACTTTGGAGTACTTTTCATATGATTTCTTGGACTAACCTATTAACAAGAGCCACAGTGCCAGCTGCCTGTTTTCTGCTGTTTTTGGTTCCAGGAAGTCAGAAAATGAATATTCTCGCAATTGGACGGGACAAAACCCAAAGTTACTATTTTCCCGGAAGACTCACGGAGCCAGAAGGAGAGTAGGAGAGGGGCCACAGGGTGGCCACACCACCCCTAGGCGCAGCTCCCCCTTGGTCGCGCCAGGGCATGGTGTGGGCCCCCTGGCTGGCCACCGACCTTGCCTCCTTCGCCTATAAGAGCCTCCCGATACCAAAACCCTAAATAGTCAATCAGAAATCCACGAAAAGTTCCACTGCGCCGCCGCCACCGAAGGGGAGATTCAGGGGACAGAAAGTCTCTGTTCCGGCACCCTGCCGGGACGGGGAAGTGCCCCCGGAGCCATCTCCATCGATCTCCACCACCATCTCCATCACCATTGCTGATTCCCATGATGAGGAGGAAGTAGTTCTCTCTCGAGGCTAAGGGTTCTACCGGTAGCTATGTGTTCATCTCTCTCTCTATGCATGATCATATTGTGATCATGAGCTTTGTAATCAAATAGATGTACCTTGCTACTCAAGTGCTTTAATAGATCTCTGCTCTCCCCATGTGTGTGAAAGTGACAGCGTGCACACCATGGTGGCACTTAGGCTAGAGATTACGAATACTTGTTATGAGTTATATTTGGAGTTGGATGTCTTTATGAAATTGTGGTGTTTGTTCAAACCATCTAGTGCTCAAGGTAACAGTGTGGGGTTTTCTAGATGGGAAGGACTTACTTTGAGGTTTGCTGTTATAGCCCTACCAATGATTAGAGTGTTCAACCGGAGAGTAGTTAAGAGTAGTATCATGAAGATAATATATTTATGAGAGTGTTCACTAGTGAAAATATGATCCCTAGGCCTTGTTTCTAAGTATTGAAACACCGTTTGCTACTAGATCTGTTACATGTTTGCTTGCTTCTATCTTTATTTCAGATTGCTTTTAGTCTCTTCCACGCCTTCAAGTTATTTTCTATCACCGTTACCACTTATTATTATCTATACCACTTGTATTTCACTATCTCTTCGCCGAACTAGTGCACCTATACACCTGACAAGTGTATTGGGTGTGTTGGGGACATAAGAGACTTCTTGTATCTTGATTGCAGGGTTGCTTGAGAGGGGATACCTTTGGCCACTTCCTCCCTGAGTTCGATAAACCTTGGGTGATCCACTTAAGGGAAAACTTGCTGCTGTTCTACAAACCTCTGCACTTGGAGGCCCAACAACTGTCTACAAGAATAGAAGTGCGTAGACATCAATGATATCCAGCAATCATTCGCAAACCTAAGGAGGTTCCGAATGAAGCTTAACCTGAAGAAATGTACCTTCAGTGTGCTGGCTAGGAAGTTACTCGGTTTTCTCGTATCCAGCCGAGGTATCGAGGCCAACCCCATGAAGATCCGAGCTATAGAAAGAATGGAACTGCCAAAATGTCTTAACGATGTGCAGAAGTTCACTGGTTGCCTGGTATCGCTAAGTCCGTTTGTATGTTGGCTGGGAGAGAAGGCTTTGTCCCTATACCAGTTAATGAAAAAGGCAGATAAATTTGTGTGGACACCGCAAGCTGATAGCGCATTTCATGAACTAAAAAAGATGCTAGCCTCTATGCCAGTGTTAGGTTAGCCACTATCCAAAGAGCCAATGTTGCTCTATATAGCAACGACACTTCGAGTTGTAAGTGTAGTCATAGTGGTTGAACATGATGAAGAAGGTAAGTCGGTGTAGAGGCTAGTGTATTACCTAAGTGAGGTGTTGTCAACTTCGTAGCAGAAATACCCTCACTATTAGAAAATGGCATCTGGTGTATACATGGCGGCGAAGAACCTCAAGCATTACTTTGAGGAAGTCCCCATAAAGGAGATATGTGAGATGCCCATATCCGAGATAATGAGCAACAAGGATGCAAGTGGCCGAATTGCAAAATGGGCAATTGAGTTAGCCCCGTATGCACCACAGTTTGATAGGAGAGATGCAATCAAATCTCAAGTAGTAGCTGATTTGTTCGTGGATTGGGGTGAAATGCAATACAAACCACCTTTGCCAGACTCAAATTATTGGAGGATGCACTTTGATGGATCAAAGTTAAAGGAAGGACTGCAGGCCGGGGTAGTACCTCGCCCAAGAAAAATCAACTAAAATATGTTCCCTAGATCCATTTTAGAGCATCGAACAATGTCGCCGAGTATGAAGCGCTCGTGCATGGACTTAAAGTAGCAAAGGAAGTGGGAATACGTTGGAAACAATGTTATGGTGATTTGGATTTGGTGGTGCAGCAACTGTCTGGCAATTGGGATGCCTTGGATGCAAACATGGCCCTGTATAGATTCCATGTCCAAAAGATATGTGGGTTCTTTGAGGGACGCGAATTCCATCATGTACCTCGGCTTGAAAATGAAGCAGCCAATGTACTGTCCAAATTGGGGTCATCCCGGCAACCAATCCCACTAGGAGTTGCTTTGGAGCACTTGAGGAAACCATCTACCACACCCTCACCAGAATCCGAGTCAATCTATGTCCCGACGCACTCCGGATCATAAGCTCCCCGATGGATATTGACTGGGGTCCGGGACTGCCTCATAGAACCCGGAGACTACTTAGCTCAATACGGTGGGGGTTACGTCAATGGATGCGATGGAAATTAACGAGGAGCTTTTCCTTGTTTGCGTTGTACCAACATGGGCCAAGCCAATATTTGAGTTTTTAAAAGACGGAACTTTGCCAAGTGATGAGATACTTTCAAAGCAATTACAAAGGAGAGCAAAGGCATACACCATTATCAATGGCGAACTATATAAAAGGTGTGTCACAAGTGTTCTACAGCGATGTGTTGATCCGAAAGAAGGGGTCGACATCCTCCGAGACATCCGTCAGGGGGAATGTGGGCATCACGCATCATCTAGAGCCTTAGTGGCAAAATCTTTTCGGCATGGATTTTATTGGCCAAGTGCCTTAAGGAAGTGCAATGCTTGTCAGAGGTACGTGATACATTGCAAATGTATCTATAATTTTTGATGCTCCATGCTTGGTTTTATCCACTTTCTTGTGTTTTGTCCACACTTTGGAGTACTTTTCATATGATTTCTTGGACTAACCTGTTAACAAGAGCCGAAGTGCCAGCTGCCTGTTTTCTGCTATTTTTGGTTCCAAGAAAGTCAGAAAATGAATATTCTCGGAATTGGACGGTACAAAAGCCAAAGTTCCTATTTTTCCAGAAGACTCACGGAGCTAGAATATGAGACGGAGGAGGGCCAGGGGCTGGCCACACCCCCCAGGCGCGGGCTGGACCTGGCCGCACCAGGGAATGGTGTGGGCCCCCCAGGCACCCCCTTGGTCTCCCTCTTCTTTATAAGGACCCTTCTGAACTAAAAACTTCGGGGTTTCGACGTTTTTCTAGAAGGAGTTCCGCTCCGCCATCACCACCAGATTCCACGAAACAGCACAAAAAACTCCGTTCTGGCACCCTGCCGAGACGGGGAATTGGAGGAGATCATCGCCATCATCATTACCATCGCTTCTCCATCGACCATCCATGTTCCCCCCATCTATGAGTGAGTTATCCCCCGCTGTAGGCTATGGAGATGGTAGGGATTGGACGAGATCGTTCATGTAATGGCATCAGATTGTTAGGGCATGGTGCCTAGTATCTTTTATTAGTGCTTTACGACTTTGTTGCGACTTGTTGTGCTTAATGCTTGTCACTAGGGCCCGAGTGCCATGATTTCAGATCTGAACATGTTATTGATTCATTATGATAGTATTGTTTATGGTCTTACCTGCAAGTTGTATACACACGTTGTTGTCCGGAACCAATGGCCCCGAAGTGACAGAAATCGGGATAACCGGAGGGAATGGCTTTGATGTGAGGATCACATGTGTTCATGGAGTGTTAATGCTTTGCTCCGGTGCTCTATTAAAAGGAGCACCTTAATTGCTAGTAGTTCCCTTGAGGCCTCGCTGCAAACGGGCTGGTAGGACAAAAGATGTTGTGCAAGTTCTCATTGCGAGCACGTATGACTATATATGGAACACATGCCTAGGATTATCTAGTACTTGGATGCTTTATCTTATTTATCTGCAACTACCCTATGTTCTGATTGTTATGTGAATTGTCTTTTCCATGCAACGCCCGTCCATCCATCCCTATGCCTACCGCACTCGAATCCCACTGTTTACTTCTATTGTTACTGATGTCTTTGCTTTACTACTGCTGTTACTTTGCTATTCCTACTACAAAACTGTTGCTACTGATAAACTATCATGAGCAAGATTGATTCCAGGTGCAGCTGAATTGACAACTCAGTTGTTAAGGCTTATAAATATTCTTTGGCTCCCTTGTGTTGAATCAATAAATTGGGTTTCACTTCCCTCGAAAATACTGCGATACACCCCCTATACTTGTGGGTCATCAAGACTATTTTCTGGCGCCTTTGCCGGGGAGCATAGCTTTATTTATCAAGTCCACTTGGAATCACTATTGTTCAAGCTAAGTTTATTTTTTCCTCGTTTGCTTGTTTCTTTATCAAAAATACAAAAAAAAGTAGTTCCTACTCTAGTTGTTATTTTCGTTGGTCTGTTATTGTCTTGCTTTATCATGCTTGTTGTTAATGGATGGTTTCTTTGAAACTAAATCTTATTGGCAAGGTGGGTTCACGGAAGATCAAAAATATTATTATAAGGAACACCGCTTGTCACAAAAAGGGAAACACTTATGGGAACAAATTGATAAATTGTATACCATTGCTAGAAACGTGTGCTCTACTTATAATGTTACTTATTGCTTTGATAAATCTTGTTGCTGTAGGAGGTACAAACACCTCCCTTTTCAATGTGAGTATAATGATAATGTTACCATAACTTCTTATGTTAAAGGAAATTATGACTTTTATGATGTGGAACGAATTGAAGAATTTATTGCTTGGAAGGGTGCATTTGAACTTGCTAGTTTGCTTGAAAATATTGATGATTCACCTTATAAATATGAGGTTTATGGTATACTTAAATTTTTCTTTGATAATTACAAGGAAGAAAATGGCTATATTCTTGAATATATTAATAGATGTTTTCCACAAATGGAAGAGACTAATGCCTTGCAGGATCCTATGGAAGAAGAAATTGATGAACCTGAAATCTCATTAGATGAAAAAGAGGAGGAGAGTGATGAACAAAAGGAGGAAGAATGGATTAGCTACCCATGCCTACCTTCTAATGAGAGTAACTCTTTATCCCTTACATTATTTGATTGTCCCCCTTGCTTACTAAAGAAGGATGAATGTTATGTTCCAGAGGATTCTTTTGAAGATGTTCATAATAAAGCTCTAGTGCTTGTAGATCATGAAAAGCATGCTTTATGTGATAGTTATATTGTTGAGTTTATTCATGAGGCTACTGAAAATTATTATGAGAGAGGAAAATATGGTTGTAGAAGCTTTCATGGTATTGAAACACCTCTCTATGTGCTGAAAGTTTTGAAGTCACTCTTGTTTTATCTTCCTATGCCTGTCACTTTGTTCCTTGCGAATTTATTTGCATACACGATTCCTATGCATAGGAAGTGGGTGGACTTAAATGTGTTTTGAATTTGCTTCTTGATGCTCTCTTTTACTTCAACTCATATTTCTTATGTGAGCATCCTCTCAATCTATCATGCCTGAAGATGATAATATGTCTATTATTCTTGGGAGACCTTTTCTTAAATACTGCAGGAGCTGTTATTAATTGTAATCAAGGGAAGGTGACCTTCAACGTTAATGACAAGGAACATACTGTCTATTTCCCCAAGAATATTGATAGGACTTATGGTTTTGAATTCAATTGAACATGTTGAGGGCATTCAAGTTGGAGAAATATATTGTCCCATACCAAGAGAAAAATTTGAAACTATTATGATTGGGACCATTGCTATCAAGGTTGAGGTAACATAATCATTAGTGGAATACAAAGTTTTGTCTCATATGGAATTGTTTTGGTAACAAGACCTGATCAACCTTGTTAACAAAAGGATTTCATTGAACAAAAAAATGTTTTCACCATGATTATCTCTGCTTACTTCTATTCTGTCCATTTTAGTTTTTGCTAATGCCTAACTTAAAGGCGTTAAAGAAAACTACTTATTGGGAGATAACCCAAAAGTTTTAGATGAGTTTTGGAAGTTATTACCTCTGTAATAACCGCTCCTTATCCTTTTTATTTGCTTTTTGTGCCAAGAGTAACCTCTAATGAGAGAGAGGTAATGATTGGGAAAGTTGCTGTCCCGAAACAGATTTCTGTGCTTCACCGTAAAAATTCGCGTAAAATCTCTGAACGTCCTTTTGAGGCGTAAATTTTTGTGCTTCTTCCCCAGGTTGTTGTCTAACTTTTGTTACTTCAACACTTTTTGATCTGAGCAACAGAAGGTCTTCGGAAAAAATCTTCTTCACCTGCTGGTCTGTTTTGATAGATTTCTGCCATTTTCTGCATTTGCTTCTTGTTGGTTCCTTTTTGAGTTCTTTAGGGGAATTGAGATTTTTGAGGTAAGTGCTACAGTATCTAGCATTTTAATGGAAGTTTATTTGGTGTTAGAACTGAACCTTAAGACTTATTTATCTTGAGTGCACTAATGTTGCTAATAAAGATTGTGTGAAGTTTTGTATGAAGGAAAAATTGCAGGTGTATGGAAGGAATGAGTAATGAGATGAAGGATGGACTAAAGCTCAAGCTTGGGGATGCCACGCGTGTCACCCCAAGAAATATCCAAGAAGTACAAGCGTCAAAGCTTGGGGATGCCCAAGGCATCCCCCTCTTTATCAATAAAAATCCTAGGTTTCTTCCAAACGATTCATTTTTATTGTTTCATGCACAGTTGTGTTGTTCTTGGAGCGTCTTCTTTTTCGTTTTTCGTTTTGGTTTTCATTTTCTTTGGTTTGCTTAGTTTTCTGAATAAATTGGTTGGATCCCCTCTTTCATACATTGGTTGCAAATAGTTTGGTTTGGTTTGGAAAAGAGTAGGAAAGTTCATGCTTATGTGGTAAAAAGAGCTCATTTTTGACTGTGGCCTATGCTTTGTCATGCCATGCTTGGTATTGTTTTGGCCTTATACTTATTATTATTTGCTATAGCATGACTTGTTATAAACAATTGAGATTGCTTAATGTGCCTTGGATGAATCATCGTTGTTTTAGCATATTAAAGCATAACATAGTGGTATTCTCCTTTGATGCTTTATTTGGGTTGACTTGGCACATGCTCACACCATGTTATGACTATCTCAAGTCACCATAAGTCTTTATGATCCTTTAGTTTTCAACTTGTAGTATCACTTTATGCTTTGATCAATGATGTTTTGTCGCCATGCATGATTATGGCCATTATTGCTCTCCCGTTTGTCGCTCCCTTACTATTGCTAGCATTCACTTCCACTGAGTATTTTACTCATGTTTCCAACTCCCTTAAACCAAATATTTCCAAAGTGTCCACCATACCTACCTATTAGCATCATTTGCTACTTCTGTGCATATTCAATATGCTTTTGTTTACCTTCCAAATTAAACTTGTTATGAGAAAACTAGTGATTAAAGCTCTCACGAACTTGATGGCACACTTTACTTTTCTTGCCCTTAATAAACTTGAACCATTGTGTCGTCTATGTTGTATATGCTTGCACTTATTTGTTGGGAATTAGCAGAACCATGCTGTCATGGGGAACGCTTTCAACATTGCACTTGGTACTTGTACCTAGTTGATATCATGCTCTTTTGTATATGGATGTCATCGGTGTGAAATGAAAGGAGAGCTTGTAAGTCCATGGAGTTATGTATATGTGTTAGAGAAACTCCTGGGCCGCTGGTATAATCCATGCTGACATGGTGGAAACCTGCAGCGTAACCATAATGAGCTGTCTATGAAGCATTCTTCTTATAAAAAAAGAGTCCTATATTGAGAAAAAAGAGAAAGAAAAAATGAGATTATGAAAAGAGGAAAGAGAGAAAAAAGCACCATATTCCCATGGTAAATAAGAAGATTGCTAAGATGCTCGTTGTCTGCTTGCCTTGTCATTTTGATATGGGGATTCTTCCGTATCATCGGGCAAGGGGTACCCCGTTGGCGGTTCTCTATGATACACATATACTTACAATGACAAGAACTTACCGGTGACTAAACTTGAGTAGCATGAGGAGCGACCCTCGTATACAAGGGACATGAGATTTCTAACTTATACTTCGTCAAGCATGTACACCGTAGTTTGTTCACTTTAACCTTAATCACTTCAAGATGCTTATGATAGGGGCAATGAGAGCTAAAAGCTATAAGTACCATAATTTTTGGTAGCTCTTTATGAGACTTGAATCCCTACTTCCTTTTATAAAAATGCCTTTCTTCCACCATTATATTGTGTCTCCACCTTCTATCTTTATGCACCTACTTTGAGAGCATAGTGGCCATTCTTAGTTCTATGTGCATTCTCCCAAGACTTGTTGATTGATGCATACCTTGATATTGCTTGTTTTAAACTATTTGTATCTAGTCACTCTTGTGAACTTTGAAGGTGTCCTATGCATTTATATTTGCTACTCTATGAGGGACAAGCTGAATGCCACTATGCTATGTTTTCTTTATGTGAAACAAATAAACGTCTTGCAAAGCATTGTTATTCATGAATCTTTTGTTTGTGCCTTTTTATGTTGCAACATAGTTGCTATGTCTTATTGCTAGAACTTTGTCTTTCATGTTATGATTGAAGTACTATGATCCCAGCTTTCAATGTTTTACAAATACTTCGATCAATTTTATGATGGTGCATGTCACCTCAAAAATTATTCTTTCTTTTTATCACTTACCTACTCAAGGACGAGCAGGAGTTAAGCTTGGGAACGTTGATACATTCCAAATGTATCTATAATTTTTGATGCTCCATGCTTGGTTTTAGCCACTTTCTTGTGTTTTGTCCACACTTTGGAGTACTTTTCATATGATTTCTTGGACTAACCTATTAACAAGAGCCACAGTGCCAGCTACCTATTTTCTGCTGTTTTTGGTTCTAGGAAAGTCAGAAAATGAATATTCTCGGAATTGGACGGGACAAAAGCCAAAGTGCCTATTTTTCCAGAAGACTCACGGAGCCAGAATACGAGACGGAGGAGGTCCAGGGGCTGGCCACACCCCCCAGGCATGGGCTGGGCCTGGCCGCGCCAGGGCATGGTGTGGGCCCCCCAGGCACCCCCTCGGTCTCCCTCTTCGCCTATAAGGAGCCTTCTGACCTAAAAACTTGGGGGGGTTCGATGTTTTTCCAGAAGGAGTTCCGCTCCGCCGCCACAACCAGATTCCATGAAACAGCACCAGAAACTCCGTTCTGGCACCCTGCCGGGACGGGGAATTGGAGGAGATCATCGCCATCATCATCACCATCGCTTCTCCATCGACCATCCATGTTTCCCCCATCTATGAGTGAGTAATCCCCTGCTGTAGGCTATGTGGATGGTAGGGATTGGATGGGATCGTTCATGTAATGGCATTAGATTGTTAGGGCATGGTGCCTACTATCTTTTATTAGTGCTTTATGACTTTGTTGCGACTTGTTGTGCTTAATGCTTGTCATTAGGGCCCGAGTGCCATGATTTCAGATCTGAACATGTTATTGATTCATTATGATAGTATTGTTTATGGTCTTACCTGCAAGTTGTATACACACGTTGTTGTCCGGAACCAATGGCCCCAAAGTGACAGAAATCGAGATAACCGGAGGAATGGCTTTGATGTGAGGATCACATGTGTTCACGGAGTGTTAATGCTTTTCTCCGGTGGCCCCGCTCCAAACGGGCTGGCAGGACAAAAGATGTTGTGCAAGTTCTCATTGCGAGCACGTATGACTATATATGGAACACATGCCTAGGATTATCTAGTACTTGGATGCTTTATCTTATTTATCTTCAATTGCCCTATGTTCTGATTGCTATGTGAATTGTCTTGTCCATGCAACGCCCTTCCATCCATCCCTATGCCTACCACACTCGAATCCCACTGTTTACTGCTATTGTTACTGCTATCTTTGCTTTACTACTACTGTTACTTTGTTATTCCTACTACAAAACTGGTGCTACTGATAAACTGCTGTGAGCAAGATTGTTTCTAGGTGCAGCTGAATTGACAACTCAGTTGTTAAGGCTTATAAATATTCTTTGGCTCCCCTTGTGTCGAATCAATAAATTGGGTTTCACTTCCCTCAAAAATACTACGATACACCCCCTATACTTGTGGGTCATCAGTACGCCACCAAAACACACATGCCTATGTCAGAGATGATAACAATACCTATCACTTGTCCATTTGTTGTATGGAGCTTGGATATGGTTGGCCCATTTAAGCCAGCAAAAGGAAACATGACCCACATCTTGGTCATGGTGGACAAATTTACCAAATGGATTGAAGTGAAGCCAATCAACAAATGTGATGGGCCAACATCTGTGACATTCCTCAAAGATATAATCTTGAGATACATATATCCTCACAGTATCATAACTGATAATGGCACAAATTTCACTGAAGGAGCATTTGCGAGATTCTGCCGAGAAAAAAAGATCCGGCTAGATATTGCATCAGTAGCCCACCCCGTGTCGAATGGACAAGTGGAAAGGTCCAACGGACTAGTTCTATCCAGGATAAAACCCCGGCTCATTGAGCCACTACAAAGATCAGCGGGGTGTTGGATAGAAGAACTACCAGCAGTATTATGGAGTTTAAGAACAACTTTGAATTGATCAACAGGCTATACACCATTTTTTCTAATATATGGGGCAGAAGCAGTATTACCTGCCGACATAGAGCATGACTCGCCCAGGGTCGCCCAATACACAGAAGCCGAAGTGAAGAAGCCGAGCAAAATGATGTTGATATGCTGGAAGAAGCGAGATAATTGGCCTTGTCTAGATCCGCCATATATCAGCAAAATCTTTGACGCTATCATAGCCAGAAAGTAAACCCCGAGTCTTTCGGGAAGGTGATCTGGTACTTAGGCTGGTGCAGCGCACTGCTGGCATGCATAAGTTATCCCCTCCATGGGAAGGGCCATTCATTGTAAGCAAAGCATTGCACAATGATTCCTATTATATCATTGATGTGTAGCTAGAGGAGAAAAAACAAGGAGGATAGGTCTGGCGAGGAATCTAAGCATCCATGGAATGTATCTCTACTTCGACCGTTTTACACTTAGCAAAAAAGTATATGTATCTCGAACTCTCATATGTTGGTATCTATGTCGGCAATGAGCTTATCAATGAAACTTCGGCACCCCGAGCGGGAAAGCAGGGACTGCCTTAATAATAATTGTCTCTTCTGCATTTACTTTTTTATATGTCGGCTGGCTTAAATTACTTACACCTTAGCCATATTAGTAATGTGTAGGCACCAAAAACCCAACTCTTCGACTTGCTGTTGTCCAACAAGAATTGGCTTCATGGCAAGCAAGAGAACAAGTTTGGAATTGCTAAACATGTGAAAAAGAACTAAGGGAAGGAACATAATCAAGCCGACATTTGTTATTAGGACTAACCCCTATATTCACTTTACTTTTGTCAGCTAATCCTGAAGTTTCAAGTATTGTTAAATCAATTTTTTGAACCTCGGATTCGTAAGTCAAAAAACCGAATCAAGGTAGACACAAAACGAGTCATAAAATTGGGGGAAAAAGAAAATGGAACTCGGGGACTTTGCCCAAGTTAATCCGACATTAAGAACATAGTAGTAGCAAAACATAACCATTGTGCATATTACATCTGCGCTCGGCATACTGGGGGTTCATACGTCCATTTTGCATCACTATTTTATATCATATTCACTGTTATTCATTGATATATTTCATATTAAGGGATGATACTTATGTTATTTCATCTGTTTTTTGCATGGTTGATGACTTTTGGAGCATGGACCGCAGCAGTCAGGATTCTGATGGCAAAGGTGCTGTTTGGAGGCAAAATTCACGAAGATCAGAAAATCCGGTAAAATAAACGGAAAATCTTATTTTTCCAGAAGACGAAGGCTGCCAGAAGAGGGAGTGGAGATGGGCCATAGGGGGCCCACACCACCCCCTGGCACGGGCCACCCTAGGCCACGCCACCAGGTGGTGTGGCCGCCCTGTCCCACCTCTGGCTCTCCCCTCTGGCGTATATATTCCTCCCGAAACCCTAAGACTCGGGGGGCGACCACAGAAAGATTCCGCCGCCTCTACGGGGCGGAAAACACCGAGAGAGAAAGATCTCTCCGGCAGACAGATTTCTGCTGGGGAAATTCCTTCCCAGAGAGGGGAGATCGTCGCCATCAACACCACCATCAAGCTGGACTTCATCGGGATAATCATCATCATCATCACCATCAGCACCCTCATCACCATCTCCATATCGCTGTAACAATTGGGTTGAATCTTGCATAGTTCTTAGGGGAAACTTTCCTGGTGTTGATTACTCTTTGTAGTTAATGCTATTGAGTGAACCGTTGAATTATTGTTTATGTTCATATTGTTATACATCATTATTCCATCTCTGATCATGATCCATATGATGTCTTGTGAGTAGTTCATTTTGTTCTTGAGGACATGGGAGAAGTCATGTTGTTAGTAGTGGAGTTGTGTTGAGAAAGATTCAATAGTTTGATATTTAAGTTGTGGTGTACTTCTTCTAGTGGTGTCATGTGAATGTCGACTATATGACACTTCACCTATATGGGCCTAGGGGAATGCATTGTGTATTTGGCTACTAAGCGTAGGGGTTGCCGGAGTGACAGAAACCTGAACCCCCATTAGGAAACCATTGCACAAGGGACGTAAGGGTCTTAGAGTTTAAAGTTGTGGTTAGGTTTCTACCTTAATTAATTTCTTGTACTTACGTATGTTTGCAAGGGGTATAATCACAAGTATGTATTAGTCCTAGGAAGGTTAGTACATTAACACAGGTTCACCCACACAACACTTAGCAAGCTAAAGAAGATTAATCAACTATATGAAGCGAAAGCACTTGACAGTCTTCCCATGTGTCCTCAAGATCGTTTGGTCATCTTAAGTAATACAATCGGCTTGTCCTTTGCTGCATAAAGGATTAGGCCACTTGCTGCATTTATTCCCACTATCTTTTATTTACTCGTACTTTATTATTTGATTTATCAAAAACCCCTAAAAATCGGTTTGCTAAGTATTTACAGAGAATTCCTGCTCCAAGCCACTAGCCAGCACCTTCTGCTCCTCGTTGGGTTCGACACTCTTACTTATCGAAAATACTGCGATACACCCCCTATACTTGTGGGTCATCAAGACTATTTTCTGGCGCCGTTGCCGGGGAGTGAAGCGCTATTGGAGAGTGGAACTGGTAAAGGAAACTTCTACTGTGAGTATTGTTTACTTCTGTTAGTTGCTTTATTTTCGCTATGGATAATTCGCTGAGTTTCTTATTTGTTAATGCTACTACCACTGCTAAGGTAGTAGATGAACCACCACCTGCTGAGAATGATGCTTTTAAAATACCTACAAGAATTATTGATCGTGTTATGGATAACTACTATGTTGGGGATGGAACTGTCCATCCTGGTGATCATTTACTCTTTATACACGAATTATGCGGGTTGTTCAAGTGTGCAGGTATTACTACAGATCAAGTTAAGAAGAAGATATTCTCATTATCACTAAAAGGAAGAGCCGAGGAATGGTATAAGCTGCTAAAGAATGGTCTAGCTCTAGAATGGGAGGAAATAGTACCTCTCTTTTATTCAAAGTTTTATCCTCCTAGTGAGATTCATAAAGATCGGAATCAAATATATAACTTTTGGCCTCTTGATGGAGAGAGTACAGCTCAAGCTTGGGGGAGATTGAAGTTACTAATGCTCAAATGTCCCATTCATGAGCTCCCCAACAATATTATTAGCAATAACTTTTATCCAAGGCTTTCTCTTCATGATAAAGATTTATTGGCTGCTTCTTGTGCTGGATCATTCACTCGCATGGAAGAAGAAGCTAAATGGGATCTTCTGGACCGTATTCAAGATAATGCTGAAGCTTGGGAGAATGACAAAGGTAGAAAGTCAGGTATAAATTATGATTATGAATGCATTGAATCTTTTATGGGAACTGATGACTTTCGAAACATTAGTAATGCTTATGGTCTTGATTTACAAGTTATTACAAATTGTTTTAAGGCTTTTGCTTCTTATATTGACATCCCAACAAAGGGATGGAGCAAGTACCATGCACCCTATAAAGATATTGCCGACTATGTTCCTGTTGGGAGTACCGAGTATTGCACTTTTGATCATGTTTTACCTGAACCTTACATTGAGAAGATACCCTTCCCAGATAAGGTAAAGGATCATCCCATGATAACTAGTGTAATCACTAAAAGTGAAAAGAGAACTTTAAAACCTGATGAACAAATAAGCATTGAACCTGTTGTAGAAATTGTTAAAGATCTTGTAACTAAAGGTATAGAAGATGGGCACATAGTCTTTTGTGAGGACGCTTCTAATGTTGTCTCACATCCTAATAGAACTAAAAAGGCTAGTGTCCCTGTGCTATCTGTTAGAATTGGTGATCATTGCTATTATGGTTTGTGTGATATTGGTGCAATTTCAAGTGCTATTCCTTATGAGCTTTATAAAGAAATTATGCATGAAATCAGTCCCTGCGAGTTGGAAGAGATGGATGTGGTTATTCACCTTGCTAATAGAGAAACCATCTCTCCAATTGGTATTGTGCGGGATGTAGAAGTCCTTTGTGGTAAGATTAAGTATCCGGCTGATTTTCTAGTACTTGGTTCAGCTGCTAGTAGAACTTATCCCATCATTTTTGCTACACCTTTCTTGAATACTTGTGGAGATATTATAGATTGAAAGAGGTAGAAAATCTTGACTAAGTTTGACGGGGAATCTTATGAGTTTAATTTTTCGAAATTTACTAAAGAACCTTGTTAAAATGAAACCCATAATGAGGATTTTCGAGTTGAACAACTTGCGTCTATTTCTCTTGCTCCTAACAATGCTTTGAAGCAATTTATGGAAGACCACGAAAGTGAGATCTTCATGGAAGAAAGGAATGAGATTGACGAGATCCTCCATCGTCAACCTAAGATGCTTAAGCATAACTTGCCTGTAGAGGACTTGGGCACCACATTGCCGCCTAAAAAGGATCCGGTCTTCGATCTAAAACCTCTCCCTGATGATCTTAAATATGCTTACATTGATGACAATAAGATATATCCTGTTATTATTAGCTCTAAACATTCAGGGAAGGAAGAAGAAAGGTTATTGGAGGTTTTGAAGAAACACCGAGGGGCTATGGGCTATACTCTAGATGATTTAAAAGGGATTTCACCTACTATATGTCAGCATGCTATCAATATAGAACCAGATGCAAAACCAGTAGTAGAGCACCAACGATGTTTAAATCCTAAGATGAAGGAAGTGGTAAGAAATGAGGTATTGAAACTCCTTGATGCTGGTATTATTTACCCTATTGCTGATAGTGAATGGGTTAGTCCTGTTCATTGTGTCCCTAAAAAGGGAGGTATTACTGTTGTGCCTAATGATAATGATGAGCTTATTCCCCAAAGAATAGTAGTAGGCTATAGGATGTGCATTGATTTTAGGAAATTCAAAAAAGTTACTAAGAGAGATCATTACCCGCTTCCTTTTATTGATCAAATGTTGGAAAGGTTGTCTAAAAAGACCCATTTTTGTTTTCTTGATGGTTATTCTGGTTTCTCTCAAATTGCTGTTAAACAACAAGATCAAGAAAAAACTACTTTTACTTGCCCTTACAGAACTTATGCTTATAGACATATGCATTTTGGTTTATGTAATGCTCCTGCTACTTTTCAAAGATGCATGTCTGCTATCTTTTATGGTTTTTGTAAGGAAATTGTGGAAGTGTTTATGGATGACTTCTCTGTTTATGGAACTTCTTTTGATAATTGTTTGCACAACATTGATAAAGTTTTGCAGAGGTGTGAAGAAACTAATCTTGTTCTTAATTGGGAAAATGCCACTTCATGGTTAATGAAGGGATTGTCCTTGGGCATAAGGTTTCCGAAAGAGGCATAGAAGTGGATAGGGCTAAAGTTGAGGCAATTGAGAAAATGCCCTGCCCAAGAGACATCAAATGTATTTGTAGTATCCTTGGTCATGCTGGTTTATATAGAAGGTTTATTAAAGATTTCTCTAAGATATCAAAACCCCTCACTAATCTTCTTCAAAAAGATGTGCCCTTTGTTTTTGATGATGATTGTAAGGAATCTTTTGAAACTCTCAAGAAGGCTTTAACTACAGCTCCTATCAACCACCTGATTGGAGTTTACCCTTTGAAATAATGTGTGATGCTAGTGATTTTGCTGTAGGTGCTGTCCTTGGGCAACGAATTGATAAAAAGCTAAACGTTATTCATTATGCTAGTAAGACTCTAGACGCTGCTCAAAGGAATTATGCCACTACTGAAAAAGAATTTTTAGCTATCGTCTTCGCTCGTGATAAGTTTAGACCCTATATTGTAGACTCAAAAGTCACCATTCATACTGATCATGCTGCTATTAAGTACCTTATGATAAAGAAGGACGCTAAGCCTAGGCTTATTAGATGGGTGCTGCTTTTACAAGAGTTTGATCTACATATAGTAGATAGGAAAGGTGCTGAAAACCCTATAGCTGATAATTTATCTCGATTGGAAAGTATCTCCTTTGACCCTATGCCTGTTAATGATAGTTTCCCAAATGAACAGTTGGCTGCAGTAGGGGTAAGCTTGCGAGGGAGCCCTTGGTACGCTGATTATGCTAATTTATTGTCTCCAAGTATTTGCCTCCAACTTTTACATCTCAACAAAGGAGGAAGTTCTTTTACGATTTAAGGCATTATTTTTGGGATGACCCACATTTATATAAAGAAGGAGTGGATGGTATTATGCGAAGATGTGTTCTAGAATATGAACAAAAGGAGATATTGCGTAAATGTCATGGTCGTGCTTATGGAGGACATCATGGAGGAGATAGAACTGCGCAAAAGGTGCTACAATCAGGTTTCTACTGGCCTACCCTTTTTAAAGATGCAAGAAAATTTGTTTTATCTTGTGATGAGTGTTAGCGTGTTGGTAATATTTCTAGACGCAATGAAATGCCTATGAACTACTCTCTAGTTATTGAACCCTTTGATTGCTGGGGATTTGACTTTATGGGTCCTTTTCCTCCCTCGAAAGGTTATACTCATATTCTTGTTGTCGTTGATTATGTTACTAAGTGGGTAGAAGCCATCCCTACGAAGAGTGTTGACGGGGAGACCTCTCTAAAAATGCTTAAGGATGTTATCTTTCCTAGGTTTGGAGTGCCTAGGTATCTCATGACTGATGGAGGTTCTCATTTCATTCATGGTGGTTTTAGAAAGACCCTTGCAAAATATGATGTTAATCATAGAATTGCTTCAGCTTATCACCCCCAAACTAGTGGGCAAGTAGAGTTATCAAATAGAGAAATTAAATCCATCTTGCAAAAGACTGTTAATAGATCTAGAAAAAACTAGGCTAAAAAGTTGAATGATGCTTTATGGGCTTATAGGACTACATACAAAAACCGTATGGGGATGTCTCCTTATAAAATGGTTTATTGGAAAGCTTGTCACCTACCTTTAGAATTAGAACACAAAGCTTACTAGGAAGTTAAAAAACTAAATAGAGATTGTAAGCTCGCTGGTGAGAAAAGATTATTTGACTTAAGTTCTTTAGATGAATGGAGGAGTGAAGCCTATGAAAATGCTAGGCTCTTTAAGGAAAAAGTTAAAAGATGGCATGACGAGCGAATACTTAAGAGAGAATTTCATGTTGTTGAGAAATTTCTATTGTATAGGTCTCGTCTCAGATTTTTTGCAGGAAAACTACTGTCAAAATGGGAAGGACCTTTCATTATTGAAGAAGTGTACCGTTCGGGAGCAATAAAAATTTCTTCTTTAAAAGATAATACTACACAAGTAGTGAATGGGCAGCGACTCAAGCACTATATTGCTGGAGATTCTTACAATGAAGATGTTGATGCCTTTCAAGTTATAACTCCAGAAAAATTTATCAAGGACCAAATTCAGAGACCTGCAGACTCCGTTTTTAAATAGGTAATAGTTCTGGTAAGGAAAGTTCCACGAAAGATCTGTCCAGTTATATTTTTGCAGTTTTTAGTCAATAAGGAAAGTTACGAAGTGAAAGAGGGATGGAAACGGAGCCAGGGTGGCTCACACCACCCTGTGGCGTGGGCCCACCACTGGCCGTGCCACCAGGTGGTGTGGCCACTCCAGACTCCGTCTCCAACCCGTTTTCTCCTAGTACCTTCCTTTTGTTATGAAACTTCATAATATATAATCCCCCGAATCTCCCGAGGTTCGTATATCGTGTTCTCGTCGTGTTTTTGTTTCGATCTGTTTCTGACAGGTAGAGTCCCAGATTTGGAGCCACAATGTCTTCCTCTGGATCAGCCAAGGAAGATTCTTTAGAGGATATCATCAACCCATACATGAGAGAGTTGAAGATTCATCCCAAGGAGTTGTTGCTTGAAGATGGGGAGGTCCAGATAAAAGAGGTTCAAGGCCCTAAGGGTGAAGGAAGTCTGGAGGACAGGATGGAAGCACTGGAGCAAGAAGTCTTTAGGTACAAGAAGATGGCGGAACGCGAAGTGGATATCATCCATAAGATTTGTTCCGAACTCATCGCCGAGCACCAAGAGGAGACTGCTGAGCTCAAGGATGAAGTCCTCTCACTCTGCCAAACAACCAACAAACTGCAAGCACAGCTCTACGATGTTCAAAATCAAACTGTGAGTATGAGGTTAGGTTTAAACGCATAAGTGATGCTGCAAGTTTCAGGATGCTAGAAACCACGATGTCCTTTGTTGATGGGAAGCCCTTACCCTGGAAGTCGGACGATGATGAGAGGATACCACCACCACCGAAGGAGTAATTCGTCATCAGGTTTGGCATCCCCTTGGTTTGTTCCAAGCTTGGGGGAGTGCCGCGGTATCATATCACTATCTTCTATCTTTTTACCTTTTTAGTAGAGTCATATCATGAATAGAGAAGTTATCATGTAGGATGGTTTGCATTATGGAAGTGTCCCCTCTCTCGTTAGATATGTATCCCTTGGTGTGAGTTGCCGTAATGGAATATTAATGAGAAGTTCTATCATTTACTCTTTTGCATATCTTATATTAGTTTTCAATTCATGGTTATATGATTGATCTTATTGTTAGTATTGGTATCACTTTGGGATCATTGAGTTAATTTATTTGGTTTTGGCAAACCTGGCTTGGTCAGTAGCAACACTATTTTTGAGATTTGAATAAAAAGATAAAAGTGCTCTAAAGAAATATAATTTCATCATCTTTCTTTCTTGATTTGCTCATAAGTTTAGTATTCTCTAGTTAAGATCTTTTGTGCTTCCAAGGAATATTACATGTTTGTCTTTATCACTTGTATGTTTGTTTGTTTCCTTCAACTCTTGTACTTGCTACCCAGCCTTGCTAGCCAAAAACCTGTACTGAGAGGGAGTTCTTCTCGTGCATCCAATCCTTTAAACCCAAAACCTATGCCATTTGTGTCCACCATACCTACCTATTAGCATTATTGCTATTTCCAAGCAAATTATTGTTTTTATTTACCTTCCAAATTAAACTTGTTATGTGAAAATTAGTGATTAAAGATCTCACGAACTTGATGTCACACTTTATTTTCTTGCACTTAATAAACTTGAACCATTGGGTTCTTCTTTGTTGCGTATATGCTTGCGCTTTATGAGTTGAAGTTAGTAGAACCATGTATCATGGGGAACACTTTCAACACTGCCGTGGTACTTTGTACCTAGTTGATATCATGATTCTTTTGGCTATGGATCCCGGCGGTGTGAAATAAAAGGGGAACTTGTAAGATCATGGAGTTTATATGTGTGTTAGAGAAACGCCTAGGCCGCTAGCCTAAGCCATGCCTAATCATGGTGGAAACTTGCAGCATAACTATAGTGAGCATTCTATGAAGCATCCTCAATTAAAACCTATGCAAATAGCAAATAAAAAGATCACTGAGATGCTCATTGTCTGCTTGCCTTGTCATTTTGATTATGGGATAGCTACTGTATCATGTGCAAGGGGTACCCCATTGGTGGTTCTCAATGATACACATGTATTTACAATGACAAGAGCTTACTCATGACTGAAGTTGAGTAGCATGAGGTTCGGTACTCGTAAGTAAGGGACATGAGATTTCAACTTATAACTTGTCAAGCATATCCTCTTAGTTGTGTCACTTTAACCTTAATCACCTAAAGATTCCTATGATAGGGGCAATGAGAGTTCAAAGCTAATAAGTACCATAATTTTGGGGAGCTCTTTATGAAACTTGAAATCCCTGCTTCCCTCTGTGAAGGGCCTTTATTTTACTTTTTAGTTGAGTCAGTAAACCTATTCCCTTCTATCTCAGCAAGTATTTTGAGTTGTTGTGTTTCATTCATTCATATGATGAGTTATTCAATCATGTTTCTTATGTTCCTTGTTTTGCACATTGCTCTTATCTTGGTGATTACTACTTTGAAAGCTATCATTGAAAATCAGTTATTTGTGAACTCCAGCAAATTATCAACTATTCTTCGACCAAGAGCTAAGTTTGCCATTACCAACTATGATTTACTTCATGTATCTCTATATTGTTTCCTTTACTTATTGCAAGTGAGTTATATATTAGTGAGTTATCTTCTATTATGATCTATGTATTGATGAATGTGATGCTTCTTGTCCATATTCTTTTTATCGACTCTTCACTCCATAAACCTGAGGCCATGTTTATTGAGCTCAGTTTCGCTTGGGGACAAGCGAAGTCTAAGCTTGGGGGGAGTTGATACGTCCATTTTGCATCACTATTCTATATCATAATTCACTATTATTCATTGATATATTTCATATTAAGGAACGATACTTATGTTATGTCATCTGTTTTTCCATGGTTGATGACTTTTGGAGCATGGACCGCTGTAGTCAGGATTCTGATGGAAAAGGTGTTGTTTGGATGAAAAATTCGCGAAGATCAGAAAATCCGGGAAAATATACGGAAAATCGTATTTTTCCAGAAGACGAAGGCTGCCAGAAGAGGGAGTGGAGATGGGCCACAGGGGGCCCACACCACCCCTGGCGTGAGCCACCCTAGGCCGCGCCACCAGGTGGTGTGGCCGCCCTGGCCCACCTCTGGCTCTCCCCTCTGGCATATATATTCCTCCCGAAACCCTAAGACTCGGGGAGCGACCACAGAAAGATTCCGCCGCCTCTATAGGGTGGAAAACACCGAGAGAGAAAGATCTCTCCGGCAGACAGATTTCTGCCGGGGGAATTCCTTCCCGGAGAGAGGAGATCATCGCCATCAACACCACCATCAAGCTGGACATCATCGGGATCATCATCATCATCACCATCATCATCACACTCAGTACCATCTCCATATCGCTGTAACAATTGGGTTGAATCTTGCATAGTTCATAGGGGAAACTTTCTCGGTGTTTATTACTCTTTGTAGTTGATGCTATTGAGTGAGCTGTTGAATTATTGTTTATGTTCATATTTTTATACATCATTATTCCATCTCTGATCATGATCCATATGATGTCTTGTGAGTAGTTCGTTTTGTTCTTGAGGACGTGGGAGAAGTCATGTTGTTAGTAGTGGAGTTGTGTTGAGAAAGATTCAATAGTTTGATATTTAAGTTGTGGTGTACTTCTTCTAGTGGTGTCATGTGAACGTCGACTACATGAAACTTCACCTATATCGGCCTAGGGGAATGCATTGTGTATTTGGCTACTAATCGCAGGGGTTGCCGGAGTGACAGAAACCTGAACCCCCGTTAGGAAACCATTGCACAAGGGACGTAAGGGTCTTAGAGTTTAAAGTTGTGGTTAGGTTTATACCTTAATTACTTTCTTGTACTTACGGATGTTTGCAAGGGGTATAATCATAAGTATGTATTAGTCCTAGAAAGGTCGGTACATTAGCACAGGTTCACCCACACAACACTTAGCAGTCTTCCCATGTGTCCTCGAGAACGTTTGGTCATCTTAAGTAATACAACTGGCTTGTCCTTTGCTGCATAAAGGATTGGGCCACTTGCGGCATTTATTCCTACTGTCTTTTATTTACTCGTACATTATTTATTTTCTTGATCAAAAACCCCTAAAATTCCGTTTGCTAAGTATTTATAGAGAATTCCTGCTCCAAGCCACTAGCCAGCACCTTCTGCTCCTCGTTGGGTTCGACACTCTTACTTATTGAAAATACTGCGATACACCCCTATACTTGTGGGTCATCAGGGGTTTAACAAATTTAAAGTGTTTTGCTCATGGAGCAGCAACAACCGAGGTATCAGTTGTAGGAGGAGGTAATTCAGCATCGATGGGGGGAGCTGTGGTCTCTGCTTCATCATCCGGATTGACCTCAGCTTCCTCCGGATCTTCAGTGTCCTCGACAAATTCCGAGGCCTCTTCCTCTTCTTCCTCTTTGTTGCCTGATCCTTCTTCGATGAAACCATTGTCGACGGCATCGAGGAAGCTCGGCCTTTTGTTCCAACTATGGAAAAATACATACTGGATGTAGTTGTAGGCACAAGCCTTGCGTTGAGCGATGCATCCAGATCATTCGTCCACTTGGATCCGGTGTGCATGCGATCAAGAATAGTCAGGTCCAAGCCCTCATACCAAGACAGCACGAAGCTTAGCGCCGTGTCAGCCCCAGCGCTCACAGCGGATTCCCTCCAGAGGTTCAGCTGAGTCTCACACTCCATAAATTTTGCAATGAAAGGTGCAGAACCTCTAGGAGTATGATCATTCATCCAAAGAGTATTGAAGATCCGGACAGCTGCAGTCATAATATCCGCGCCATAATTCTTCATGGTTTTAGCTCAGGCAGCGAGGCTCACCAGCATATCCTCCATGTCATAGGGAATAGATTCGGCGCCAGGACCAACAGAAGTGCCTCTCTTCAAGCGGAACTTGGCAACAACAACAGTAGCAATGGCATCGCTCTCTGGAAATTTGCCTGAAAATAAGACAAGTAACACTAGTAATTAACGGCACGTGACCCGGAGAAATAAACGTTAGCGGAAGAGGAAAAACTGATGAGAAATATAACTAAGGATCCGAGTCAGCTCCATGAGACAGTCAGCGTTCCTCTTCTGGAGCTTCTCATATTCTGTTGTCATTGACTCAAGATTGATGTCGGCTTCCTTGAGCAAATCTTGGTCTTTATCTAGCTAGGTCTTCAGGCACTCCTTTTCCTTGGAGAAATTTTGGTTAGCCTTGTCCAGCTCAGCCTTAGGAGAGTTATTCAATTTCTTGATTTCGGCATTCAGCCGAGTAATCTCATCATCCTTGAGCCAAAGTTCGGCGATCTCATCATCCTTCTTCTTGAGTTTGGCCTCATGTTGCCCTGCTTGTTCGAGAAAGTGAAGCATCATGTCACGCAAGGGCATGCTATCTTGAAGGTACACTACAATAGTTTGTTGATCCGGCAGAGCCGAGGTATAATTATCTGTCGAGTCAGGATGAAAACGGACAAAGGTTGAGTGACCAAGACGAGTTACCTTTGATCTCAGCCAATTTTTTCCGCATAATTTTGTTTTCAGCCTCAACTTTGGCTGCAAAATCCGAATAATGAATTAGTTTGAACAACAATAAAATGAAGGAAGGAAGAAGTGAAAACACAAGTGAAAGAAATTACCCTTTTTCTTGTACTCGGAGATCAGCGCGCTGTGCTTAGAGCAGAGCTCCTTGTGCGTATCTAGAAGCCGCTGAAACTCAGCGGTTCAGCGGTTGGTTGTGATCTAAAGAAGAAAGTTGTCGTGGTGGTGGCACGACAGATGCCATGGATAGGATAAAGATGGGGCCAATGTGCACTAGTGGAATCCAGGGAGGGATAGTGTGCTGATTCCACACACGAGTGTTTGTATTTTCTCTCTTTCTATGGTGGACTACAAGGGCTCCTCGAGTTGTTCGTGAGAAGGAGACTAGTTCTCTTACTCCCCACTACAGAACTTTAGGGTTCTTCCTTAGACAGAATGATCGATCCCCTTCTATCGAGGCCGTAGTGATCCTTATATAGGAGAGCCCAGGTTACAAAGATAGGGCACACATGGAAGCATATTCCCCGAATAGGCCCATTGGTTAAAGAAAGATGCTTATTTTTACACTTTAAACTTCTAGCCCGAACCTTGGACGTAATCTTCTGTGAGCTCCTTTGCTTTTGGCGTCATCCGACACTAATAGCGTCAGCCGATACTGGCTATGTCACATTTGTCGGCCACTCCCTATTGGTCCTTCCCTTTGCCTGCTTCGCTCACGCTACAGTGGACAGAGGCCACCTTTTGACTAGCGAGAGATTCCTTCCTTCCCATGGAATCCAAGTGGTAACCCGACTAGCGTCTAGCTAACCCGGCTATGAGGGTACCTGCAAATAAGATAGATCAACATATCCGACATATGTTTTATGCCGGCCGGGTTATTGTTAGGTGAACACCCACTAGGCCGGGTTACCCCGTAAGTCGGCCCTCCTTGAGGTGACCCAGTCAGCATTTGCTTTGACCGTGACGTGCCTCGGCCAACTCAGGATTTACACCCTGGCGTGACCCTACCCGAGGGTATCCCCCAACATTAGTCCCCGAAGCTGGTGTAGTCTTAGCAACTTCAGCTGATAAGGCCACAGCAGGTTCCACTCATCAAGATCTGCACTTTCCTTGCCGAGTTATCCTGTAACCTGGCTCCTATTATTTGACATTCCCTTGGCTCGATCCGAGTTACTTCTCGTTGGCCGGGTTATTACCCATATATCCGAATCATCCTTCCTTCTCTCATACGCTTCCCTACGTCCTACGTGGAGGGTAATCATCACTTTGCCTCATTTTAAGGGCCACACTAGTTACTGTATTGTTTGTCAGGAATAACTTCTGCGTGCGTCACGTCGTGGCAACCCCCTCGTTAACTGTATCATTACGTCCCATCATGGGATCTGCTGCTCCATGTGGCCCTTGGTGTGGCGTGCGCCTGATTGGCTGGCCAGGCGGATACACAACCACATCATGTGGCCGCTCCACAATGGTTGATCCCACTATGCCTCCCAGAGGTGCAGTTAAATAAGGGACATGGGCAGCCCTTGGGGATTCCCCCCACTTCGCACGCGCCCCTGCCCTCTACTTCTTCTTCTCCACAATGCCACCGCCGCTGCTGCCGTGCCTCGCTGCTCTTCTGCATCCATGTCATTGATCCTATGCAGGCTCTCTACTACGGGGCTCTACCCTAAGGGAGTTTACTCGACCCATTCTCCAGTCTCCCGCACTGCTCAAGTGTGTGACTCCGTATGAGGACCTCCTTCCCTTTTGCTCTGCCCACTCTCTTTTCACACGGTTATCAAAGCGGAGGAAGGGCGGGCAGCAAGTACCATGAGCCCTCTGTCCAACAATAAGACCTTAGGCTGACCGATCTAACCTATATGCAATGGCTTTAGATTCAAACCCGTCTAGTAAAAACGATTATCCTGCGCCTCTAACATGGCGTTCCAAGCCGCTGCCCCCACCGGAGATTGCTCTTACGAATACATCGACTTGGACATGACTGAAGAGGAAATCACCATCGTCGAGGAGGAGGAGGAAGAAGAAGCTGATGAGCGTAGCGACTGGGCTTGTTCATGGGTCTGTCAAGATGACCTTGACTGGCTCTACTAGACCCGCCGCATCCCGCAGGCGTCTCATGCCGCCTCACTGCCTTGGAGATTGCTCCCTCCCCCAATCTAGGCGAGTCTGTCGTGCTCTTGGAGAATATCATTTTGCGGCCCGAAAGTTGGGTCGCCCAGGCAACGTGGTACCCAAGTTCCCTGAAATCAGCCGGGATGACTACAGTTGGTGTGCCAAATACTCAGAGGGTCTTTTTCGGCACGAATTCAACTTTACGTTTCAATACAAAAAATCAGGCTAACGGCCGTCAAGTTGGCCCCCCTGCCAGTTCTTGCCGTTATGTCGCTCCCGTCGCTTAGGTGTCAATTGGGCTTGCAGTATTGGCGCATGCATCCATTACGTGTCTTATTCTTCCCCGGAGCGGCAATCTGTGGGGCATCGCAGCCATGGCGCAGAGCTGGAACATGGACGAATCTTCTTGGCCCAACTCTCCTCCATGTAGGCTTGCAGCGTTGGCGCCTGCATCTATTACGCGTCTTCCTCTTCCCTGGAGCGGCAATCTGTGGTCGCGGCCATGGCGCAGAGCTGGGACGTGACGAACCTGCTCAACCCTGCTCTCCTCCCCATCCCGAGTCAGAGCTCTCCCACACCATGGACGCACCCATGGCACGGTGTGGGGACGAGAATTAGTTCGCGGTGAGATCTGTCACCGTGTCGACCATGCTCGATTCTGTTTTCCTCCTCTAGAATCCGAGCTCACGGTCGCTGTGGTTACACCCGCACCAATTCTGCCACCTCTGCCGAGGTCTCTGTGGTAGCTCAAGTTCTGTCATGTTGGACCTGTAAGCGAATTCGGAGCTGGGCGGCGGCAACCCGTTGTTGAACCTGCAAGGAATTTGCTGAAGACTGTGTGCCGTTCCAAGGTCTTCGGCTGATGCCAAAGTTTTCTGCCAACGTCCATCGCCGATGTGAGATCATTTAGTTACTTCAATACAAAATTTCGACCAATTTAACTTGTTGATGTATTCCTTGACAATTATAATATAATCTAGCACTAGAAATATTTTGTAGTGTGCATGAGCATGATCAGTAATATAATTGAACACTAGAAATTTTAAGGCAATCCATATAAAGGAGTAGATTAATATAGAAGGTTCACTAGAGACACCACGGATATATTATCTTACATGCCACACACATGTAATAATTAACTAAAACAAAATAAAATCAGGGGCGGCAGCAGGAGGCCGGGACACGGAGACGCCTAGCAAGGCAGGGGTTTATCAGCAGGAGGCAGCGACATCCTAGTCGATGGGATATAGGCCAGTCCTGACATACTCCTAGAGGAATTTGCCATAGGCTGCGTGCCATGCCAAGGTAATCGGCCTATGGGTTCTGCCTCCGCCTCTGCCAATGCCCTCCACGTGCTGGATCATGCTGTTGAGTCCACGTTGATTGCTCTACCATAGAATGGGCAAAACAGTCTCCTCCTACAGTGGAAACGGATTAGCCCACACCGTAACCGCCTCAACACGTAGCGGCTCTTGTTGTCCCTGGATACCTTGCTATCGTCCACTTCATCATCATCCTCCTGTTGATTTTAAGAACATAACTTAGAACTCATACATATGATTGAATTGTCTTACAACTCAAGAATTGACAACATGTATATGTAAGACAATATATCTGTGGATATCAAAGATAAAGCATCTCAGCAATAGTTTGATCGGTTCATATATCATTTCATCTCAACACAATGATAAATAATTGCATCAGAGTGAATGTAGGATAAATCTAGGGGCCTCATAAGTTTCTTCAGGGATCGAGTCAGTGAACCAAGTAACAATTGCACAACCTAATGTTGTTGTACATCGCCCCAGGTTCACTAACTCATCCCTGAAAAAATCTGACACCAATGTGTCTGCCTCTCTTTTGGGACAAATTTGAATCATTGGCCACAATAAGAAATTGAAATGTAATCATACAAAACATTATTCAGGGATATACATAGTCAGGTACAAAAACAAGCCTAAATATTGTAACTATAAATAAAAAACCAAACAATTAATCTTCAGGTACATGTTAAAAATACTTATGATCAAAACCATTCATATACATATGGATCATACCAATCATTAAAAGATCAGAAACAATTCAAGTATCATATATGTAGTTCCATATGAGAATAAATCTAGGGCCTCATAATTTGTTTCAGAGATGGAGTTGGCGAACCAAAGTACCAACAGCACAACCTAGTGCATTGCTGCCTCAGGTTCACCAACCCATCCCTAAAACACGACACCATCATACGTGTCTCCCCTTGAACTCTTTTGGGGCAAATTTCAATCATCGGCCTCGGTGACAAACTAAAATGTAATTCTTATACACTATGAATGCATGGAATAGATAATTCGAATATCATAGTTCTATGAATGTAGAATAAAGATTGCGGCCTCATAAGTTTCTACAGAGATGGCGTAAGCGAACCAATTAACAATTGCACAACCTATATTGATCTTGTACATGGTCCCAGGTTCGCTCACTCATCCCTGAAAAAATCTGACACCAATGTGTCTGCCTCTCTTTGGGGCAAATTTGAATCATTGGCCACAATAAGAAATTGAAATGTAATCATACAAAACAATATTCAGGGATATACATATGCATCATACAACGCATTCATATATCAGAAACAATACAAAGATTATATATAGGTTCCATATGAGAAAAAATTAGGGCCTCATTTTTTTAGCGATGGAGTCAGAGAACCAAAATACCAACAACACAACCTATATTGTTTGGGTGCATTGCTGCCTGAGGTTCACTAACCATCCCTAAGAAAACGACACCATCAGATGCCCTTACACTATTTTGGGGCAAAATTGAATAATTGAGCTTAGTAAGGAATAGAAATGTAATGTTATAAGCCTGATGTGTATCGAAATCAACACTCAACTAGAAAACTCAACTAGATGGCATATGAGCAGATTGGGGTTTTGTGACTAGATGGCAGATGCATCAATCAACCGATCAAACCATATATATACTACCATACTTCAAGAGCAAAAGAATTTGTACACAATTGAGCAAATCCTACGTATGAACAGTGAAAACTGTGGCTGCGACTAGAGAATCTAGCAATGTAGTACCTCAGACTCCTCATCAGGGACCTCCTCCTCGAACTCGTCATTCTCCGCGATTGCGTCTAAGATTTCTTGTACGGCGATGGGGTCGTTGATGTAGAGCACCGGATTGCGTCCACCTGCCGCCTGCCCCCCATCCAGATCTGCCGCTGGCACAACGACGTTGTCGGCCACCTGCTGCTCGGTGGCGACGGCTACTACCTGCTGCTCAGCAGCGACGGCTACCACCTGATGCTCGGCAGCGACGGCTACTGGCTGGACGGATGAGCTCGCACCCTCGATGGCGCAGCGACGAGCGCGTTCGTGCCCGGAGAAGACGCCTCCGCCTGCTTGGCGGCGACCGAGCCATCTGCTACTGCGCCTTCAACTGGCTTCACCTCTGGCTCATCTTCACGGGTATGCTTCATGGCGCACCAAGGGTAGGAGGTAGTGCAAGCGAGGGAGCTTCGGCGTGCGCAGTAGGTGTAGATTGGGGTCTTGGGACTAGACAGACTGGGGAAAATGACACGAGCTCATGGAAGAAGAAGGTCGAGGGGGGTTATAAACACCGGACCATTCGTAGTCCTCGAGTGGACACGTGTGGTGGGCGGGGGGCTACCACGATCTCCACCCTTTTTTTTGGGTTCCCTTTTTTGTGAAACAGCCACGATCTCCTCTTTAGAGCTGCATTGAAAACACGTTCATGGAAGTCCTCGATTCCACTGCATGCAAGTGGCGCGGAACCAATTTCTAGCAACGTTAGATCTACTCGAGGGGGGCCCTTGACTCATGGAAGTTACTAGCGGTAGGGCCTAGTTGGAAGTGAGATTGAGAGTGTTGTGTAAAAATGGGATATGTCTTATTAAAATCAAGTGGCAATAAATTGTAGCGTCCCGTCGACAACCGTGCACTCGATGACCCCGTTGCCCTGTGCATGTGTTGTAGTAGCAGTAGTAGGCTTTTTAGACTTGATTACACTTGACATGACCGCTCGACGACTTTTTCCATGGATGGCATCATATTCCTTCCTGTAGAAGTCTCGCTGAGAGAGACGTCCGTGCTGTCTCACGCTATACTGTGAAGGGCACGACGTGTGCAACGATCATCGTTGGATCGCACAGAATCAACGGTTGGTGTGCATGATCCGCGTGACAACTGTGACAACCAATCAGGGAGTAGTAGACAGGGTGAGCACAGGTTTGGGCTTCTATGAAAGATAGAGAGAGGGGGGCAAAACTAAGTAGTACCACATAAAACCAAGGGCAAAACTGAGTAGTATAAAAATGGAAAGTGTCTTGTACAATGAAATACATTGTGGAATACATCAAATTATGCCAAGATAGATCCACTAGAGTTCATTGGATGTGTGTTCTTCTCATAAACCACACATGGATCCACCTGTGTGATTGCATGTCTGCTCTTTTCATTAACCACAGTTAGAGTCATTGCATGTCTGTTCTATTCACAAACCACATATCACCAGTGTCATTACATGTGTGTTCTTCTCATGAACCACACATGGATCCATCCAGTGTGATTGCATGTCTGTTCTTTTCACAAATCACATAAGGATCCACTAGTGTCATTGCATGTGTGTTCTTCTCATGAACCACACACAATGTCATTGCATGTCTGTTCTTTTCACAAACCACACATGGATCCACCAGTGTCATTGCATGTGTGTTCTTCTCATGAACCACAGCCAGAGTCATTGCATGTCTGTTCTTCTCACAAACCACATAAGGATCCACCAGTGTCATTGCATGTATGTTCCTCTAAACAAACCACATACGGATCCACCAGTGTCATTGCATGTCTGTTCTTTTCATGAACCACACCCAGTGTCATTGCATGTGTGTTCTTCTAAAGAAACCACATAAGGATCCACCAGTGTCACTGCATGTCTGTTCTTTTCATGAACCACACCCAGTGTCATTGCATGTTTGTTCTTCTAGACAACCACATAAGGATCCACCAGTGTCATTGCATGTCTGTTCTTTTCATGAACCACACCCAGTGTGATTGCATGTATGTTCTTCTAAACAAACCACACATGGATCCACCAGTGTCATTGCATGTGTGTTCTTTTCATGAACCACAGCTAGAGTCATTGCATGTGTGTTCTTCTAAACAAACCAAACATGGATCCACCTAGTGTGATTGCATGTCTTTTCTTTTCATGAACCACACCCAGTGTCATTGCATGTATGTTCTTCTAAACAGATGACATAAGGATCCACCAGTGTCATTGCATGTCAGTTCTTTTCATGAACCACATAAGGATCCACCAGTGTCATTGGATGTGTGTTCTTCTCATGAACCATACATGGATCCACCAGTGTCATGGCATGTCTGTTCTTTGCAAGAATCACAGCTAGAGTCATTGCATGTCTGTTACTTCCACAAACCACGTATGGATCCACCAGTGTCATTGCATGTATGTTCTTTTCATGAGGATCCACCAGTGTCATTGCATGTCTGTTACTCTAAACAAACCACATAAGGATCCACCAGTGTCATTGCATGTGTGTTCTTTTCATGAACCACACAAGGATCCACCAGTGTCATTGCATGTCTGTTCCTATAAACAAACCACATAAGGATCCACCAGTGTCATTGCATGTCTGTTCTTTTCATGAACCACAAATGGATCCAGCAGTGTCATTGCATGTGTGTTCTTTTCATGAACCACAGCTAGAGTAATTGCATGTGTGTTCTTCTAAACAAACCACACATGGATCCACCTAGTGTGATTGCATGCCTGTTCTTTTCATGAACCACACCCAGTGCCATTGCATGTGTGTTCTTCTAAAAAAACCACATAAGGATCCACCAGTGTCATTGCATGTCTGTTCTTTTCATGAACCACATAAGGATCCACCAGTTTCATTGGATGTGTGTTCTTCTCATGAACCACACATGGATCCACCAGTGTCATTGCATGTCTGTTCTTTTCATGAATCATAGCTAGAGTCAGTGCAAGTCTGTTAGTTCCACAAACCACATATGGATCCACCAGTGTCATTGCATGTCTGTTCTTTTCATGAACCACATCTAGAGTCATTGCATGTCAGTTATTTTCATGAACCACACATGGATCCACCAGTGTCATTGCATGTCTGTTCTTCTCATGAACCACACAAGGATCCACCAGTGTCATTGCATGTCTGTTCTTTTCATGAACCACACCCAGTGTCATTGCATGTCTGTTCCACTAAACAAACCACATAAGGATCCACCAGTGTCATTGCATGGCTGTTCTTTTCATGAACCACACCTGGATCCACCAGTGTCATTGCGTGTCTGTTCTTTTCATGAACCACACAAGGCTCCACCAGTGTCGTTGCATGTCTGTTCCTCTAAACAAACCACATAAGGTTCCACCAGTGTCATTGCATGTGTGTTCTTTTCATGAACCACACATGGATCCACCAGTGTCATTGCATGTGTGTTCTTTTCATGAACCACACCTAGTGTCATTGCATGTCTGTTCCTCTAAACAAACCACATAAGGATCCACCAGTGTCATTGCATGTCTGTTCTTTTCATGAACCACACATGGATCCACCAGTGTCATTGCATGTGTCTTCTTTTCATGAACCACGGCTAGAGTCATTGCATGTGTGTTCTTCTAAACAAGCCACACATGGATCCACCTAGTGTGATTGCATGTTTGTTCTTTTCACAAACCACACTTGGATCCACCAGTGTCATTGCATGTGTGTTCTTTTCATGAACCACAGCTAGAGTCATTGCATGTGTGTTCTTCTAAACAAACCACACATGGATCCACCTAGTGTGATTGCATGTCTGTTCTTTTCATGAATCACAGCCAGTGTCATTGCATGTGTGTTCTTCTAAACAAACCACATAAGGATCCACCAGTGTCATTGCATGTCTGTTCTTTTCATGAAACACATAAGGATCCACCAGTGTCATTGGATGTGTGTTCTTCTCATGAACCACATATGGATCCACCGGTGTCATTGCATGTCTGTTCTTTTCATGAGTTACAGTTAGTGTCATTGCAAGTCTGTTAGTTCCACAAACCACATATTGATCCACCAGTGTCATTGCATGTCTGTTCTTTTCATGAACCACATCTAGAGTCATTGCATGTCAGTTCTTTTCATGAACCACACATGGATCCACCAGTGTTATTGCATGTCTGTTCTTCTCATGAACCACACATGGATCGACCAGTGTCATTGCATGTTTGTTCTTTTCATGAACCACACCCAGTGTCATTGCATGTCTGTTCCTTTAAACAAACCACATAAGGATCCACCAGTGTCATTGTATGTCTGTTCTTTTCATGAAACACACATGGATCCACCAGTGTCATTGCATGTGTGTTATTTTCATGAACCACACAAGGTCCACCAGTGTCATTGCATGTCTGTTCCTCTAAACAAACCACATAAGAATCCACTGATACGTCCAAAACGTATCTACTTTCCCGAACACTTTTGCTATTGTTTCTCCTCTAAACTTGTGTTATTTGGGTGCAACTAACGCGGACTAACGCTGTTTTCAGCAGAATTGCCTTGGTGTCTACTTTTTGTGCAGAAAATCAACTATCAGGAAAAATCCTGGAAAATATGCCAAAAAATCCTATTTCACCCAAAGACTCCAGGAGCCAGAATACGAGACGAAGAAGATCCAGGGGTGGCCACACCACCTGGTGGCACGGGCCAGGCCAGGTCGTTCCAGGGGGTGGTGTGGGTGCCCCAGGCACCCCCTCGGTCTCCCTCTTCGCCTATAAGAAGCCTTCTGACCTAAAAACTCTGGGGGGTCAACGTTTTTCCAGAAGGAGTTCCGCTCCGCCGCCACCATCAGATTCCACGAAACAATACCAGAAACTCCATTCTGGCACCCTGCCGGGACGGGGAATTGGAGGAGATCATCACCATCATCATCACCATCGCTTCTCCATCGACCATCCATGTTCCCCCATCTATGAGTGAGTAATCCCCCGCTGTAGGCTATGGGGATGGTAGCGATTGGATGAGATCGTTCATGTAATGGCATCAGATTGTTAGGGCATGGTGCCTAGTATCTTTTATTAGTGCTTTATGACTTTGTTGCGACTTGTTGTGCTTAATGCTTGTCACTAGGGCCTGAGTGCCATGATTTCAGATCTGAACATGTTATTGATTCATTATGATAGTATTGTTTAAGGTCTTATCTGCAAGTTGTTTACACAAGTTGTTGTCCGGAACCAATGGCCCTGAAGTGACAGAAATCGGGATAACCGGAGGGAATTGCTTTGATGTGAGGATCACATGTGTTCATGGAGTGTTAATGCTTTGCTCTGGTGCTCTATTAAAATGAGCACCTTAATTGCCAGTAAATCCCTTGAGGCCCCGCTGCAAACGGGCTGGCAGGACAAAATATGTTGTGCAAGTTCTCATTGCGAGCACGTATGACTATATATGGAACACATGCCTAGGATTATCTAGTACTTGGATGCTTTATCTTATTTATCTGCAATTGCCCTATGTTTTGATTGCTATGTGAATTGTCTTGTCCATGCAACGCCCGTCCATCCATCCCTATGCCTACCGCACTCGAATCCTACTGTTTACCGCTATTGTTACTGTTGTCTTTACTTTACTACTGCTGCTACTTTGCTATTCCTACTACAAAACTATTGCTACTGATAAACTATCATGAGCAAGATTGTTTCGAGGTGCAGCTGAATTGACAACTCAGTTGTTAAGGCTTATAAATATTCTTTGGCTCCCCTTGTGTCGAATCAATAAATTGGGTTTCACTTCCCTCGAAAATACTGCGATACACCCCCTATACTTGTGGGTCATCAAGACTATTTTCTAGCGCCGTTGCCCGGGAACATAGCTTTATTTATCAAGTTCACTTGTATTCTCTATTGTTCGCTGCTATCCATCCATCATGGGTAAGTCTCGTGATGGCAAGGTTCCTATTTTACCATCCACTACAAGAAGAGGTACGGTTCTGAACATCTCTGTTGCTCTTGATTCACCATCTGTTATGAGTAAGCTCATAACACCACCACATACACATGTTACACACACTGCTACTACTGCTGAATCTAAAACTTCTGATGCTTATGATGCTGCTTCTACTATGCTTGATAAGAGTGGTTCATTAGGTCCTTTCCTAGATGCTACGATTGCTAGAACTATAGCTGGAAATACCGAAACTCCTAATGAAGACACTACCACACCTGTTAGTTCACCTGAGTCTAGTGAAAGTTTTGATATTGAAGATGGTTATGTTGAGATGACCGATGGATTTATTAAAGAATATAAAAACATCCATGATAGGAGCGCTGCTAAGAGTCTCCTTGAGAGGCATACTATTAGACCCAAATCGTCTCCTATTGCTAAGTTTGCCGCTTCTCCCATAAACATTATAGATAAAGATTATGATTTCTCTCTCGATCTATCTTACATAGCTATTGTTGAGAAAAAACCTTTTTGTGGGACTAAGAATGAAAGTGCGGTAGCACATATGAATGAACTTTCTACCATGAGTGGCTTGTTTTCTGATAATATTAAGATGCATACTTACTTTGTTGCTAAGATTTTCCCTTTTTCACTGAAAGGAGAAGCTAAAACTTGGTTTAGTAATTTACCTCCTGGATCTATTAATAGCCCTGAGTGCTTGATTAGTATTTTCCTACAGAAATATTTTCCTCCTAGTGCTAGACATGCTATTTTGCAGGAACTTTTTGATTTTAAACAGGGAGAAAAAGAGGTATTGCATGAATCTTGGGCAAGGTTTTGTGCTTTGATTCATGCACAAGCTGGAAGTCCATTACCTAAGAATGAGCTTCTTGGTATATTTTATAATGGACTAACCGAGGAATGTAGGACATACCTAGATAGTTGTGTTGACTATGTTTTCAGGAATAGGACTCCTAAAGAAGCTGAGGAATTAATGGCTAAAATAAGTAAGAATTATGAAGATTGGACTCCTCCTGAACAAGCTATACCTGAAGTAATTGTACCTGAACAAACTATTCCTGTGCCTATTCCAACATCAAAGAAGAGGGGAGTTATTGAATTAAATGATGAAGTGATGAAGGAAGCTAAGAAATGTCTTAAGGAGAAGGGAATTAAAGCTGCAGATGTCAAGAATTTACCTCCTATAGAAGAATTATGTAAGCTTATTCCCTACTCACCCACTATTGAGGTACACTCTCTCCAACACTTTGATGAAGGTGACATCCCTTACTCTAAACCTCCTGATCAATGCTTAGAAGAATTTGATATCTTTATTGTTAAGAAAGATAATTTTAATAAAAGGGTGCAAAATCATCTAATGGAAAACACTAGAGCTATTGTTGAGTTGAAAGATATTGTGGAAAGAACCTCTAATGATGTTAAAATGATTGTTAAACACTTTCAAATGGTTCAAATTCAAATAGATCAACTCGCTAAAGTACAAAACGACTTGCTAGTTAATGTTGCTAAAGAAAAACATGCTTATGAAATTAGAACCAAAAGAATTTAGCAGGATTCTCAACAAGCTGAAAATAGTGGTTCTACTCGTAAGAAAAGGAAAAAGAAGCATAAATCTATTGTAGAACCCTCTGAACCTGCTATAGATCCTAATAGTATATCTATCTCTAATGCTGAAACTGAAAGTGGTAATGAAGAAAATGAAGCTCCTAATGAAGAGAAAGTTGAGGAAGAACCTGAAAACCACACTAAGAATACTAAATACACCAAAGAAGATTTTATTGCTAAGAAACATGGTAGTGAAAGAGAACCTTGGGTCCAAAAACCTATGCCTTTCCCTGATAAGAAACACAAGTCAAAGGAAGATGAACACTATAATAAGTTTTGTGAGTGGATGAAACCTTTATTCCTGCAAATTCCTTCGACTGATGCTATTAAATTGCCTCCTTACTCAAAGTATATGAAGGGTATTATCTCGAATGAAAGGAAGATCCCTAATGAAGAAATTTCTAGTTTGATTGCTAATTATTCCTTTAATGGTAAGATTCCTAAGAAACTTGGAGACCCAGGGATTCCAACTATCCCTTGCTCTATTAAAAATAGTTATGTTAGAACTGCTTTGTGTGATTTGGGAGCTGGAGTTAGTGGTATGCCTTTCTCTCTCTATAAGAGGCTTCAACTATAAAAATTGATACCAACTGATATATCTTCGCAAATGGCTGATAAATCTACCACTATTCCTGTTGGTATATGTGAGGATGTACCTGTTCAAGTGGCTCATAATTTCTTGATATTAACTGATTTTGTTGTGCTTAAAATGCCTAAAGATGATAATATGTCTATTATTCTTGGGAAACCTTTTCTTAATACTGCAGGAGCTGTTATTAATTGTAATCAAGGAAAGGTGACCTTTAATGTTAATGACAAGGAACATACGGTCTATTTCCCAAAGAAGATTGAAAGGACTTATGGTTTGAATTCAATTGAACATGCTGAGGGCATTCAAGTTGGGGAAATATATTGTCCCATACCAAGAGAAAAATTTGAAACTATTATGATTGGGACCATTGCTCTCAAAATTGAGGTAACATAATCACTAGTGAAATACAAGTTTTGTCTCATGTGAAATTGTTTTGGTAGCAAGACCTGATCAACATTGTTAACAAAAGGATTTCATTGAACAAAACAATGTTTTCACTATGATTATCTCTGCTTACTTCTATTCTATCCATTTTAGTTTTCGTTTTCGTTTAGTTTTCTTTTTGTTGTTAGTTGCTTGCATGTTAGAGTGTCTTAGAACTTCTGTAGTTCTAGCTTTGTTTTGTCCTTGCATCATGTTTCCAAAAAAATCTGTCTGTCAGAAAATCATGCTTTTATGCCTAAAAATGCCCAAAAATAAAGTGTCTCGAAAAATTCTAGAAAATTCATATTAAATTTTTGCGTGAAAAAAGGGGCAGAGGAGTACCAGTGAGGTACCAAGGGGACCCACCAGGAAGGCACACCACCTGGTGGCGCGACCTGCCCTGGGTGGCGCCATGCCCTGGTGTGGGCCACCCCTGGCGCCCCACTAACTCTCTCACCTGCTACTTTCTTCTCTCTCCCGAGTAAGCTCCATTTCATTGCTCAAAATCGCGTTCTTGCTGTGCTTGCTCTCGATTTTTTCGATCTCCTTGCTCATCCCATCTTTCTTGCTAAAATTTGGAGCATTTGTTCCCTGGTATGTGACTCCTCTCCTTGTCCAAGTAGATTTGAGTTTAGTGGATTGTATATTGAGTATTTTGCTGCTGTAGGTGACTAGTTATGAGAGCTTGTAAGCTTGTTTGATGCTTAGAGATATAGTTTTGATGCATTTTTAGGCCTCTTACAAGTCCCTATGAGTAGAATCCTTCATTATATTTACTTTGCAATCACTTGTTTAATAGGCGTTTAAATTTCAGAATACCAAACATGAACAACCATACCTTTGGATAGATATTTGAGAGTGATGCACCTAGGAGTTCGAGGCCCTCAAGATCGGCCTCTCAGTTTAGGCCATCATACAAGGAAGATCTCATTGCAACTCGTATTGGTAGTGAAAGGGATGATGGGGATGCTCACCCATCCTCTTTTCCTTGTTTTACTTTCTTACAAGCTGCAAGTATTCTTGATGATTTCTTGATACTAATTGAGAGGGTTGGTTTGACCTCATATATGCAAGATGAGAGTGAGCAATATGCTATGCTCACCAAAACTTTTGTTGAGAGCTTCACGTTTACTAACACATCCTATCAGTTGACTGTCTCTTTTAAAATTTATAATCTGTCCTTCACCATGCCATTGGAGAGATTTTGTAGTATTGTAGGTGTACACATGACAGGGACTGTGAAGAAAATTCAAGGACGACCCGCTGATTTGTTGGAGCTTTACCGAGAGGTGACCAATGATGATGACCGCGTGGCGCAACGCGAAAAGATAAGAAATATCCAACTCCCCGCTCTTAGATACTTTGCATATTATCTTGATACTAGTGTACTATGTAGGGAGAACACAAGTAATATCTCCAACTATCATTTAGCATTCCTTGCTGCTGCACTTAACAATGATACTCGGTATAATCTTGGCTCGCTTATTGCTCGCCGCCTAGCTGCTTGGGGCCTATCTATGGGGGCATCATTGCCTCGTGTATAGTCAATGCATTAGGTCTTTTAGTGGATCCCAATGATGCTATACTGGCACCACAGAGGCTTGACCTTGTTGCTATGAAAACTCATCACTTTGTCACTGCTACTTCTGATTTGAAAAGTCTAGTATATAGGATGCTTTTCACTGACGGGAATGAAAGGGAGATCCCTTTGCCACAGCCTTCTTTGTTTAGTGTTCACAGGAGACCGTGGTCACGCTCCAAGGCGGAGGTGTACGAGCAGCTTCGCTTGCTGGGGTTCCATGAGCAGCACCAGGAGGATGTGCCCTCCTATGATTACTCCGCACATTATGGAGGGACGTACTCGAGCTTGCACCAGGACGAGGGGACCTCTTCGTCGTACCACGGTGACACTTCATCCTGGCCAGCTTGGGATTGATACCCACTTAGGCCAAAAGCCTAAGCTTGGGGGGAGGTACGCCGACACCGCACTCATCTCCATATCATTTTGCGTCGGTACTTTGTATATTCATGTTTCGTTCTCTTTTTAGTTTTTGTTCTTTCTTTGCTTTTGCTTTTTAAAACACAAAAATACCAAAAATATTTCTGTTGTTTCTCTTTGGTTTGCTTCTTCTTCTATTTGCTTTGGTTTGTTTTTCCCTTTTTGCTTTGTTTGAACTACTCGAAAAACCCAAAAAGATTTTGCTTTGCTTGTTTTCCTCTTTGGTTCTTGTTTTTAAAATCGAAAACAACAAAAATATTGTCGTTCTTCTTTGGCTTTGTGAGTTTGTTGCAGGGTTCAGCAGTCCTCAGTGGGATTTGGTTTCATATTATTATTCAAGCCACACAAGTGAAGAGCAATAATGAGGATTAATGACAACTTGAGGCGTGGTAAGAGGCTGGTAACGAACTCTATTTGTTTTCATTTTTGTACATATACTCATCATTGTGGGCTTGCTTAGCCCGTTCGTGTAGGGTGTATGTTATCTTTGGATGCTTAGTAGTTCTTGCTTTCTTATGATTAGCCCCAGCTCGCTAATAGTTTGTAGCATGTTTTATGAATGTTTGCTTGCATTATTCTATTCATAACTTGGTATGACACCGTGGTATCCTCCTATGAATGTTTCACTTGAATTGACTTGGCACATGCTCACGCATGCACATGACTGTAATAATCAGTTAAGCCTTGATGAATTATTTTGCCTTGAGGATCTGGAGTCACTTTCATGCCATGATTAGTCCTGTTTTGTTGTAAGCATGATTATGACAGCTATTGCTCTCTCGTTGGTTGCTCCCTTACTATTGTTAGCCTTCACTCACACTGAGTATGTTTTACTCAAGTTTCCAACTCCGTAAACCAAATATTTCCAAAGTGTCCACCATACCTACCCATTAGCATCATTTTCTACTTCCGTGCATATTCATTATGCCTTGTTTTCTTCCGAATAAAATGTTTGCTTGTTATGAGAAAGTTAGTTAGTAAAGCTCTCACGAACTTGATGGCACACTTTATTTTCTTGCACTTAATAAACCTGAACCATTGCGTCCTTCTTTGTTGCATATATGCTTGCTCTTTATAAGTTGAAGTTAGGAGAACCATGTTTCATGGGGAACGTTTTCAACATTTCGTTGGTACTTAGTACCTCGTTGATATCATGTTCTTTTACTTATGGATCCCGACGGTGTGAAATAAAATTGGAACTTGTAAGATCATGGAGTTTGTATGTGTGTTAGAGAAACGCCTGGGACGCTAGCCTAAGTCATGCCTAATCATGGTGGAAACTTGTAGCATAACCGTAATGAGCATTCTATGAAGCATCCTCAATAAAAATCTATGCACATAGTAAATAAAAAGATCGCTGAGATGCTCATTGTTTGCTTGCCCTGTTATTTTGATTATGGGACAACTCCCGTGTCATGTGCAAGGGGTACCCCGTTGGCGGTTCTCTATGATACATATATACTTACAATGACAAGAGCTTACTTCTGACTGAAGTTGAGTAGCATGAGGATCGGTCTTCGTAAGTAAGGGGCATGAGACTTCGATTTATAACTTGTCAAGAATATCCTCTTAGTTATGTCACTTTAACCTTAACCATTTAAAGATGCTTATGATAGGGGCAATGAGAGCTCAAAGCTAACGAGTATCATACTTTCAGCATTTGGAAGCCTTTCAAATTATTTAAAACCTTTTCTTGTTGAGTCTCCACACATTCTCTGAGCACCTTCTTGAGAGCATAGTTGTCATTCTTTGTGCTTGTCCCATTACTTGATTATTTGTGTTATGACTTTGATGCTTGTATCTTTGATATCTTTACTTCTAGTCATCACTTTAACTTCAGAGGTGCCTTGACATTCATAATCAAAGGCAAGCGAGATACCACTCTATCATACCTTTTTATGAGCATTGTAATGTTGCTTATGTTTATGCTTCATGCTACTTATTATTTTTGAGTTGGAATCTCTTCATAGCTTGCAATGTCTATTGAGTAAACTTAGTTGCATACTCGTCCTATCTAAGAAGTTGACCACATTGCTGGGAATATTTACATCATATGAAGCAAATGTGTTCGTGAAAGTTCTTTTATCGCACTCAGTTTTCAACTGAATTGCTTGAGGACAAGCAATAAGCTAAGCTTGGGGGGAGTTGATACGTCCAAAACGTATCTACTTTCCCCAACACTTTTGCTATTGTTTCTCCTCTAAACTTGTCTGATTTGGGTGCAACTAACACGAACTGACGCTGTTTTCAGCAGAATTGCCTTGGTGTCTACTTTTTGTGCAGAAAATCAACTATCAGGAAAAATCCCGGAAAATATGCCAAAAATCCTATTTCACTTGAAGACTCCAGGAGCCATAATACGAGACGGAGAAGAGCCAGAGGGTGTCCACACCACCTGGTGGCGCGGGCCAGGCCACGCCAGGGGGTGGTGTGGGCCCCCCAGGCACCCCCTCGGTCTCCCTCTTCGCCTATAAGAAGCCTTCTGACCTAAAAACTCCGGGGGGTTTGACGTTTTTCCAGAAGGAATTCCGCTTCGCCGCCACCATCAAATTCCACGAAACAGCACCAGAAACTCCGTTCTGGCACCCTACTGGGACGGGGAATTGGAGGATATCATTGCCATCATCATCACCGTCGCTTCTCCATCGACCATCCATGTTTCCCCCATCTATGAGTGAGTAATCCCCCGCTGTAGGCTATGGGGATGGTAGGGATTGGATGAGATCGTTCATGTAATGGCATCAGATTATTAGGGCATGGTGCCTAGTATCTTTTATTAGTGCTTTATGACTTTGTTGCGACTTGTTGTGCTTAATGCTTGTCACTAGGGCCCGAGTGCCATGATTTCAGATCTGAACATGTTATTGATTCATTATGATAGTACTGTTTAAGGTATTATCTACAAATTGTTTACACACGTTGTTGTCCGGAACCAATGGCCCCGAAGTGACAGATATCGGGATAACCGGAGGGAATGGCTTTGATGTGAGGATCACATGTGTTTGTGGAGTGTTAATGCTTTGATCCGGTTCTCTATTAAAAGGAGCACCTTAATTGCCAGTAGTTCTCTTGAGGCCCCGCTGCAAACGGGCTGGCAGGACAAAAGATGTTGTGCAAGTTCTCATTGCGAGCACGTATGACTATATATGGAACACATGCCTAGGATTATCTAGTACTTGGATGCTTTATCTTATTTATCTGCAATTGCCCTATGTTCTGATTGCTATGTGAATTGTCTTGTCCATGCAACGCCCGTCCATCCATCCCTATGCCTACCGCACTCAAATCCTACTATTTACTGCTATTGTTACTACTGTTTTTACTTTACTACTGTTGCTACTTTGCTATTCCTACTACAAAACTATTGCTACTGATAAACTACCATGAGCAAGATTGTTTCCAGGTGCAGCTGAATTGACAACTCAGTTGTTAAGGCTTATAAATATTCTTTGGCTCCCTTTGTGTCGAATCAATAAATTGGGTTTCACTTCCCTCGAAAATACTGCGATACACCCCCTATACTTGTGGTTCATCAAGACTATTTTCTGGCGCCGTTGCCAGGGAGCATAGCTTTATTTATCAAGTTCACTTGGATTCTCTATTGTTCGCTACTATCCATCCATCATGGGTAAGTCTCGTGATGGCAAGGTTCCTATTTTACCATCCACTACATAAAGAGGTACGGTTCTGAACACCTCTGTTGCTCTTGATTCACCATCTGTTATGAGTAAGCTCGTTGCACCACCACATACACATGCTACACACACTGCTACTACTGTCATTGCATGTCTGTTCTTCTCATGAACCATACATGGATCGACCAGTGTCATTGCATGTCTTCTCTTTTCATGAACCACACCAAGTGTCATTGCATGTCTGTTCCTCTAAACAAACTACATATGGATCCACCAGTGTCATTGCATGTCTTTTCTTTTCATGAACCACACATAGATCCACCAGTGTCATTGCATGTGTGTTCTCTTCATGAACCACAACTAGAGTCATTGCATGTGTGTTCTTCTAAACAAACCACAAATGGATCCATCTAGTGTGAATGCATGTATGTTCTTTTCAGGAAGCACACATGGATACACCAGTGTCATTGCATGTGTGTTCTTTTCATGAATGACAGCTAGAGTCATTGCATGTGTGTTCTTCTAAACAAACCACATAAGGATCCACCAGTGTCATTGCATGTGTGTTCTTCTAAACAAACCACATAAGGATCCACCAGTGTCATTGCATGTTTGTTCTTCTCATGAACCACATAAGGATCCACCAGTGTCATTGCATGTCTGTTCTTTTCACAAACCACATAAGGATCCACTAGTGTCATTGCATGTCTGTTCTTTTTCATGAACCACATATGGATCCACCAGTGTCATTGCATGTGTGTTCTTTTCATGAACCACACATGGATCCACCAGTTTCATTGCATGGCTGTTATTTGCAAGAACCACACCCAGTGTCATTGCATGTCTGTTACTCTAAACAAACCACATAAGGATCCACTAGTGTCATTGCATGTGTGTTCTTTTCATGAACCCCACCAGTGTCATTGCATGTCTGTTCCTCTAAACAAACCACATAAGGATCCACCAGTGTCATCGCATGTCTGTTCTTTTCATGAACCACACATGGATCCACCAGTGTCATTGCATGTGTGTTCTTTTCATAAACCATAGCTAGAGCCATTGCATGTGTGTTCTTCTAAACAAACCACACATGGATCCACCTAGTGTCATTGCATGTCTGTTCTTTTCACAAACCACACATGGATCCACCAGTGTCATTGCATGTGTGTTCTTTTCATGAACCAAAGCTAGAGTCATTGCATGTGTGTTCTTTTCATGAACCAAAGCTAGAGTCATTGCATGTGTGTTCTTCTAAACAAACCACACATGGATCCACCTAGTGTGATTGCATGTCTGTTCTTTTCATGAACCACACCCAGAGTCATTGCATGTGTGTTCTTGTAAACAAACCACATAAGGATCCACCTGTGTCATTGCATGTCTGTTCTTTTCATGAACCACATAAGGATCCACCAGTGTCATTGGATGTGTGTTCTTCTCATGAACCACACATGGATTCACCAGTGTCATTGCATGTCTGTTCTTTTCACGAATCACAGCTAGAGTCATTGCATGTCTGTTACTTCCACAAACCACATATGGATCCACCAATGTCATTGCACGTCTGTTCTTTTCATGAACCACAGCTAGAGTCATTGCATGTCAGTTCTTTTCATGAATCACACATGGATCCACCAGTGTCATTGCATGTCTTTTCTTCTCATGAACCACACATGGATCCACCAGTGTCATTGCATGTCTGTTCTTTTCATGAACCACACCCAGTGTCATTGCATGTCTGTTCCACTAAACAAACCACATAAGGATCCACCAGTGGCATTGCATGTCTGTTCTTTTCAGGAACCACACATGGATCCACCAGTGTCATTACATGTCTATTATTTTCATGAACCACACATGGATCCACCAGTGTCATTGCATGTGTGTTCTTTTCATGAACCACACAAGGATCCACCAGTGTCATTGCATGCATATTCCTCTAAATAAACCACATAAGGATCCACAGCTAGAGTCATTGCATGTGTGTTCTTTGATGTCTACGCACTTCTATTCTTGTAGACAGTTGTTGGGCCTCCAAGTGCAGAGATTTGTAGAACATCAGCAAGTTTTCCCTTAAGTGGATCACCCAAGGTTTATCGAACTCAGGGAGGAAGTGGTCAAAGGTATCCCCTCTCAAACAACCCTGCAATCAACATACAAGAAGTCTCTTGTGTCCCCAACACACCCAATACACTTGTCAGGTGTATAGGTGCACTAGTTCGGCGAAGAGATAGTGAAATACATGTGGTATAGATAATTATAAGTGGTCACGGTGATATAAAATAGCTTGATGGCGTGGAAAAGACTAAAGTAAAACTGAAATAAAGACAGAAGCAAGCAAACATGTAATAGATCTAATAGCAAACGGTGTTTCAGTGCTTAGAAAAAGGCCTAGGGATCATACTTTCACTAGTGAACACTGTCATATAAATATCTTCTGTTTATGATACTACGCTGAACTACTCTCCGGTTGGACACTCTAATCCATGGTAGGGCTATAACAACACTTCTCAAAGTAAGGCTTTCCCATCTAGAAAACCCCACACTGTCACCTTGAGTACTAGATGAGTCCAACAAACACCACAATTTCATAGAAACATCCAACTCCAAATATAACTCATAACAAGTATTTGTAATCTCTAGCCTAAGTGCCTCCATGGTGTGCACGCTGTCACTTTCACACACATAGGGAGAGCAGAGATCTGTTAAAGCACTTGAGTAGCAAGGTAGATCTATAGATTAAAAGCTCATGATCTCAATAAGATCATGCATAGAGAGAGATGAACACATAGCTACCGGTAGAACCCTTAGCCTTGAGAGAGAACTACTCCCTCCTCATCATGGGAATCAGCAATGGTGATGGAGATCGTGGTGGAGATCGATGGAGATGGCTCCAGGGGCACTTCCCCGTCCCGACAGGGTGCCGAAACAGAGACTTTCTGTCCCCCGAATCTCTCCTTCGGTGGCAGCGGCGTTGTGGAACTTTTCGTGGCTGGGGGCTTGATGATTTAGGGTTTATGCATCGGGAGGCTTCTTACAGGCGAAGAGGCAAGGTTGGTGGGCGGCCAGGGGTCCACACCATGCCCTGGCGCGACCTAGAGTTGCCCGCGCCAAGGGGGGTGTGGCCACCCTGTGGCCCCTCTCCGACTCTCCTTCTGGCTCCGTGAGTCTTCCGGGAAAATAGTAACTTTGGCTTTTGTCCCGTCCAATTCCGAGAATATTCATTTCCTGGCTTCCTGGAACCAAAAACAGTAGAAAACATGCAACTGGCACTATGGCATCTTGTTAATAGGTTAGTCCAAGAAATCATATGAAAAGTACTCCAAAGTTGGAATAAAACACAAGAAAGTAGATAAAACCAAGCATGGAACATCAAAAATTATAGATACATTTGCAATGTATCAACATCCCAAAGCTTAACTCCTGCTCGTCTAGGTAAGTGATAAAAAGAAAGAATAATTTTTGAGGTGACATGCACCATCATAAATTTGATCAAAGTATTTGTAAAACATTCGAAGCTGGGATCATAGTACTTCAATCATAACATGAAAGACAAAGTTCTAGCAATAAGACAAAGAAACTATGATGCAACATGAAAAGGCACAAACAAAATATTCATGAATAACAATGCTTTGCAAGACGTTTGTTTGTTTCACATAAAGAAAACATAGCATAATAATAATCAGCTTGTCCCTCATAGAGTAGAAAATATAAATGCATAGGACACCTTCAAAGTTCATAAGAGTGACTAGATACAAATAGTTTAAACCAAGCAATATCAAAGCTATGCATCAATCAACTGATGGGTTCGTAGCATGGAAAACAAAAAATTTCTACCGCAAGAACGAACAAAACCCAGATCTAATCTAGATAAAAGCCAAGATCTAATCTATTAGACATGTGCAACGAGATAGATCTGTACTAACCCTCGTAGATCCGAAAGCATTACGAGATTGGATCTCATGGTTGATGTAGTCGATCACTTGCCGATCTCAAGATCGTGTGGACGATCCTTCCGGCAGCGCTTCCGCAGTCGGTCACACGTGCGAAGTCGAAGCATACCTTCCTCTCCCCGTTCCAGCGAGCAGCGGAGGTAGTAGATCTTCTCCACGGAATCCCAACAGCACGACGGTGTGGTGGTGGTGGTGGAGTAGAGAATTCTGCAGGGCTTCGCCTAAGCCTGAGCAGAGGGAAGGAGGAGGAGAGAGGCCGCGGCTAGGGTTTTGAGTGGAGGGGGCAAGGGGGTGGCGCCCCCACCCCTCTATTTAAAGGAGGGAGGCGCCATGGGAGGAGGAGTCCTAGTAGGACTCCCCTCCCTTCCTTGGCCGGCGGATTGGGAGGGGGGAGGAGTCCTCCTCCCCCACGACTCCTTGTCTTGCCCCACAAGGATTCCTTGACCCTTTCTTGGTTTTCAAGCAAACTCCAAGAAATCTTCTAGAACCTTCCGGAACATTCCGAAACCTTCTAGAATCCCCATACAAACACTCCGGAACATTTCCTAACTTAGAAAATAATCCCCAATATATGAATCTCATTCTCCGGACAATTCCGGATCTCCTCGTGATGTCCCGGATCCAATCCGAGACTCCGAACAACATTCGGTCTCCAACGCATATTCCATATCTACTTAAAACAACTTCGAACCTTAAGTGTGTCACCCTACGGTTCGTGAATATGCAGACATGATGAAGACACCTCTCCGATCAATAACCATCAGCGGGATCTGGAGATCCATAACGGCTCCCACATACTCAACGATGACTTCATGATCGATAGAACCATTAACATATGAAACCAATTCCCTTTGTCACGCGATATTCTACTTATCCGAGGTTTGATCGTCGGTATCTCCATACCTAGTTCTACCTCGTTACTGATAAGTACTCTTTACTCGTTCCATGTTATGTCATCCCTTGTGACCTAGTCACATGCTTGCAAGCTAACTAGATGACATTCCACCGAGAGGGACCAGAGCATATCTATCCGTCATATGGATGGACAAATACCAATCTTGGACCATGCGCTTCAACACATACTTTCATAATACCCAATGACACCTTTATAACCACCCAGTTACGAAGCGGTGTTTGATGTCATCAAAGAACCCATCCGGTGATGGTGATTAATATAACCTCATGGTCGAAGGATTAGGTTACTATGCATTTGAAAGCTTATAGCAATACGAACTTTAAAGACTTGATCTTATGCTACGCTTACTATGGGTGTGTGTCCATCACATAATTCTCCTAATGATATAACCTTGTTATTAATGACATCCAATGTCCATGATCAGGAAACCATGATCATCAATTAATCAACAAGCTAGTTCCACAAGAGGCTTACTAGGGATTCTTTTATGTTTACAAAACACACATGTATTAGTGTTTCCTTATAATACAATTATAGCATGGAATGTAAACATTCATCATAAACACAAAGATATAATAATAACCACTTTTATTATTGCCTCTTGGGCATATCTCCAAAATCAACAAGTCTTGGGACAATGCACATAGAACTAAGAATGGCCACTATGCTCTCAAAGTAGGTGCATAAAGATAGAAGGTGGAGACTCAATATATAAGTGGAAGAAAGGCCTTCATAGAAGGAAGCAGAGATTCAAGTTTCATAAAGAGCTTCCAAAAATTATGGTACTTAATAGCTTTAAGCTCTCATTGCCCCTATCATAAGCATCTTGAAGTGATTAAGGTTAAACTGAACAAACTATGGTGTACATGCTTGATGAAGTATAAGTTAGGAATCTCATGCCCCTTGAATACGAGGGCCGCTCCTCATGCTACTCAAGTTTAGTCACCGGTAAGTTCTTATCATCGTACGTACATGTGTATCATAGAGAACCGCCAACGGGGTACCCCTTGCCCGATGATACGGAAGAATCCCCATATCAAAATGATAAGGCAAGCAGACAACGAGCATCTCAACAATCTTCTTATTTACCATGGGAATATGGTGCTTTTTTCTCTCTTTCCTCTTTTCATAATATATTTTTTTTCTTTTTCTCTTTTTTCTCAATATAGGACTCTTTTTTTATAAGAAGAATGCTCCATAGACAACTCATTATGGTTACGCTGCAGGTTTCCACCATGTCAGCATGGATTAGACCAGCGGCCCAGGCGTTTCTCTAACACATATACATAACTCCATGGACTTACAAGCTCCCCTTTCATTTCACACCGATGACATCCATATACAAAAGAGCATGATATCAACTAGGTACAAGTACCAAGTGCAATGTTGAAAGCATTCCCCATGACAGCATGGTTTTGCTAATCCCCAACAAATAAGTGCAAGCATATACAACATAGATGACACAATGGTTCAAGTTTATTAAGGGCAAGAAAAGTAAAGTGTGCCATCAAGTTCGTGAGAGCTTTAATCACTAGTTTTCTCATAACAAGTTTAATTTGGAAGGTAAAAAAACATGAATATACTTGGAATAGCATATGCTAATAGGCAGGTATGGTGGACTCTTTGGAATAACTTGGTTTTAGGAGTTGGATGCATGACTAGAACTCATACTTGGTTGTGGAGGCTAGCAAAAGACTGGGAGCGACAAACTAAGAGAGCAATAATGGTTATAATCATGCAGAGCGACAAAATATCATTGATCAAAGCACAAAGTGATACTACAAGTTGAAAACTAAAGGATCATCAAGGCTATGGTGACTTGAGATAGTCATAACATGGTGTGATCATGCGCCAAGTCAACCCAAATAAAGCATCAAAGGAGAATACCACTATACTATGCTTTAATATGCTAAAACAACGCATGATTCATCCAAGGAACATTAAGCAATCTCAATTGTTTATAACAAGTCATGCTACAGCAAAGAATACTAAGCATAAAGCCAAAACAATACCAAACATGGCATGATAGAGCATAGGCCACAGTTAAAAATGAGCTCTTTTTGCCACATAAGCATGAACTTTCCTACTCTTTTCCAAACCAAACCAAACTATTTGCAAACCAATGTATGAAAGAGGGGGTCCAACCAATTTATTCAGAAAACTAAGAAAACCAGGCAAAAAAAAAACCAAAACGAAAAGGAAGACGCTCCAAGACCAACACAACTGTGCATGAAACAATAAAAATGAAGTGATTAGAAGAAACCTGGGATTTGTACTGATGAAGAGGGGGATGCCTTGGGCATCCCCAAGCTTTGACGCTTGTACTTCTTGGATATTTATTGGGGTGACACGCGTGGCATCCCCAAGCTTGAGCTTTAGTCCATTCTTCATCTCATTACTCATTCCTTACATACACTTGAAATTTTTCCTTCATACAAAACTTCACACAATCTTTATTAGCAACATTAGTGCACTTAAGATAAATAAGTCTCTAGGTTCAGTTCTAACACCAAATAAACTTCCATTAGAACACTATATACTGTAGAACTTCCCTCAAAAAGCTCAATTCCCCAAAAGAACTCAAAAAGGAACCAACAAGAAGCAAATGCAGAAAATGGCAGAAATCTGTCAAAACAGACCAGCAGGTAAAGACGAATTTTTTCGAAGACCTTCTGTTGCTTAAATCAAAAAGTGTTGAACTAACAAAAGTTATATAACAACATGGGGTAGAACTAACGAAAGTTGAATTAATGAAATTTATATAAAACACAAAAAATTACAACTCAATCCGACATACAGAGCTCCCTCACGAATTTTTATGGTGAAGCACAAAAATCTGTTTCGGGACAGCAACTTTCCCAATCATTACTTCTCTCTCATTAGAGGTTACTCTTGGCACAAAAAGCAAATAAAAAGGATAAGGAGAGGTTATTACAGTGGTAATAACTTCCAAGACTCATCTAAAACTTTTGGGTGATCTCCGAATAAGTACTTTTCTTTAACGCCTTTAAGTTAGTCATAAGAAGCAAAGAAAGAATCAAGTGTTCTCAAATGAAGAAGCATTAAGATTAATACCAGAAATATCTTCAACAAGGCAAGGTTTATCATACAAATAAGTTCTAGAGGATCCTCTCTCAATGCTCTTAGGTTCACTATTCTTATCAAAAGGGTTTGCAGGAACAATCCAATCAAGATTCTTTTCTATGGCATCATGTATTGCTATTAGTTTAAAGGGTGTTGGTATCTTAGGTTCCTCCCCATTAGGTTCGGTTTTGTTCATATTTTCTTGTGTACCAACAACATCTACACATGAGCCTAGCATATTGAAACGTTCAAAGACTTTCCTAGCTTCCTTGGCAACATCATAGAACTCCTTAAACAAAGTTTCTAAAATGAAATCCCTCTTTTCAGGATCCTCAATTTCTTTAAGCTTAAGAAACATTACTTGCATTAAGGGGTTGAGGTTAACAAACCTAGCTTTTAACATGTGAATTAAAGAAGCTGCAACAATCCCATAGTTTGGAGCAAGTTCTATAAGGGATCTATCCTCGGTATCTTCATGCTTACTAACATGATTAAAGAATTCTTCAATGTTATCTTTCCCAATTATAGAACAACTACCAATTGAAAGGTCTTTCAGAGTGAATTTGGGGACCAACATGGTGAGCTAAGGAAGAGGTGACAACTAAAGGAGACTTAATTTTTTTGTGTTTTTTCAAATAAGAAAGCAAACTAGTAGAACTAATTTTTTTTTGTTTTTGAAGAACAAAACAAGCAAACAAAGCAAAAGAAAACTAAGCAAAACAAAAACAACAAAGTAAAGAGATTGGCTATGAGGGACTCCCCTTGTGAAGATGTCCTCGACTCCCCGGCAACAGCGCCAGAAAATCACTTGATGGCTCAATGCACGATGCCCAGAAAAATGGTTGATGGCGGTGTTGATGTAGAGCTCGTTGGGAACCCCAAGAGGAAGGTATGATGAGCACATCAGCAAGTTTCCCTCAGTTATGAAACCAAGATTAAATTGAACCAGTAGGAGCAAGGAAACACCCCAAAGGTGTTACTAGCTGAGCTTTGGCAGGGCGCACTACCGGTGCTAGTAGCGACGTGGAGACCTGCACAACACAACCATAGAACTTTGTCCCCAACTTGCGATGAGGTTGTCAATCTCACCGTGTTTTGCAAAAAACAAAGGATTAAACGTATCGAATGGAAAGAAGTAATAGTTTGTAGAAAGTAAACACAAAGAAGTAAATAGTTGTAGATTGTATGTAAAGAAAAAGGACCGAGATCCATAGTTCACTAGAGGTGGCTCTCCTTAAGATAGATAACATGGCGGGTGAACAAATTACAGTGGGGCAATTGACAAACACCGAGAAAGCAATACATGCATATAGAAATCATCTTGACTCCTTTGAGACTTGATTGGGCATTACAACATTATACATAGGCCGCCATCCAACTGCATCTATGACTAATAATCCACCTTCAGGTTATCATCCGAACCCCCTCCAGTATTAAGGTTCAAGCAACAGATTATTGCTTTACGAACTGCGTGTAAAGTAAACAATACGATTGTTCTATGAACAAAGGATTGTTGTTTTCTCCCTAGTAGCAACAGCACATCTAGTACCTTAGAGATTTCTGTCACTTCCCCAGATTACCAGAGGCATGAACCCACTATCGAGCATAAATACTAACTCTTGGAGTTGCTAGCATCTACTTGGCCAAGATAGCTACTAACAACGGAAAGCATGCAAGATCACAAATAACAAAGACATGATAGAATCAATAATCAATCTGAAATAGCATCTCAATATCCATCGGATCCCCACTAACACAACATGCAGAATTACAAATAGATGATCTTGATCATGAACATAGCTCACAAGATCTAAACATCAAAGCACAAAGGAGGAGAACCAACCATCTAGCTACTACATGGATCCATAGTCCAAGGATGAACTACTCACGCATCACACCTAAGGCTTGCATGGTGATGAAGAAGGCCTCCAGGGTGAATTCCCCTCACCGGCAGGGTGCCGGGAAGAGCTTCAGATCCCTCCCGATCTAGGGATGGAGATGACGGCGGCTATAGACTCTTTCATGGATTTTTGATCGGGCACTTAGGGTTTTCGTCCCGAGGGCAATATATAGGCGGAAGGAGAGGCCGAGGGGGTGCCGGGAGCGGCCACACCACCCCCTGGCGCGGGCCAGGCCTGGCCGCGCGGCCAGGTGGTGTGGTGGCCTCCTGGCCCCTCTCCATCTCGTATTCTCGCACTTGATGACATTCGGAAAAATAGGCACTTTGGCTTTTGTCCCGTCCAATTCCGAGAATATTCATTTTCCGACTTTCCTGGAACCAAAAACAGCAGAAAACAGGCAGCTGGCACTGTGGCTCTTGTTAATAGGTTAGTCCAAGAAATCATATGAAATGTACTCCAAAGTTGGAAAAAAACACAAGAAAGTGGATAAAACCAAGCATGGAACATAAAAAATTATAGCTACATTTGCAATGTATCAGGCCACCCTGTGGCCCCTCTCTAACTCTCCTTCTGGCTCCGTGAGTCTTCCGAGAAAATAGTAACTTTGGCTTTTGTCCCGTCCAATTCTGAGAATATTCATTTTCTAACTTCTTGGAACCAAAAACAGCAGAAAACAGGCAACTGGCACTGTGGCATCTTGCTAATAGGTTATTCCAAGAAATCATATGAAAAGTACTCCAAAGTTGGAACAAAACACAAGAAAGTAGATAAAACCAAGCATGGAACATCAAAAATTATAGATACATTTGCAATGTATCAACATCCCCAAGCTTAACTCCTGCTCGTCCTCGAGTAGGTAAGTGATAAAAAGAAAGAATTATTTTTGAGGTGTCATGCACAATCAAAGACTTGATCAAGGTATTTGCAAAACATTCAAAGCTGGGATCATAGTACTTCAATCATAACATGAAAGACAAAGTTCTAGCAATAAGCAAAGAAACTATGATGCAACATGAAAAGGCACAAACAAAAGATTCATGAATAACAATGCTTTGCAAGACGTTTGTTTGTTTCACATAAAGAAAACATAGCAAATAATAGTATTCAGCTTGTCCCTCATAGCATTATAGATACATTTGCAATGTATCATTCTTCTAAACAAACCACATAAGGATCCACCAGTGTCATTACATGTCTGTTCTTTGCATGAACAACACCCAGTGTCATTGCATGTGTGTTCTTCTAAACAAACCACATAAGGATCCACCAGTGTCATTGCATGTCTGTTCTTTTCATGAACCACACCCAGTGTCATTTCATGTGTGTTCTTCTAGACAGACCACATAAGGATCCACCAGTGTCATTGCATGTCTATTCATTTCATGAACCACATAAGGATCCACTAGAGTCATTGGATGTGTGTTCTTCTAAACAAACCACACAAGGATCCACCAGTGTCATTGCATGTCTGTTCCTCTCAAGAACCACACCCAGTGTCATTGCATGTGTGTTCTGCTCATGAACCATACATGGATACACCAGTGTCAGTGCATGTGTGTTCTTTTCATGAACCACAACTAGAGTCATTGCATGTGTGTTCTTCTAAACAAACCACATAAGTATCCACCAGTGTCATTGCATGTGTGTTCTTTTCATGAACCATAGCTAGAGTCATTGCATGTGTGTTCTTCTAAACAAACCACATAAGGATCCACTAGTGTCATTGCATGTCTGTTCTTTTCATGAACCACAACTAGAGTCATTGCGTGTGTGTTCTTCTAAACAAACCACACATGGATCCACCTAGTGTGATTGCATGTTTGTTCTTTTCACAAACCACACATGGATCCACCAGTGTCATTGCATGTGTGTTCTTTTCATGAACCACAACTAGAGTCATTGCATTTGTGTTCTTCTAAACAAACCACACATGGATCCACCTAGTGTGATTGCATGTCTGTTCTTTTCACAAACCACACATGAATTCACAAGTGTCATTGCATGTGTGTTCTTTTCATGAACCACAGCTGGAGTCATTGCATGTCTGTTCTTTTCACAAACCACACATGGATCCACCTAGTGTGATTGCATGTCTGTTCTTTTCACAAACCACACATGGATCCACCAGTGTCATTGCATGTGTGTTTTTCTAAACAAACCACATAAGGATCCACCAGTGTCATTGCATGTCTGTTCTTCTCATGAACCACACCCAGTGTCATTGCATGTGTGTTCTTGTAAACAAACCACATAAGGATCCACGAGTGTCATTGCATGTCTGTTCTTTTCATGAACCACACCCAGTGTCATTGCATGTGTGTTCTTCTAGACAAACCACATAAGGATCCACCAGTGTCATTAGATGTCTGTTCTTTTCATGAACCACATAAGGATCCACCAGAGTCATTGGATGTGTGTTCTTCTAAACAAACGACATAAGGATCCACCAGTGTCATTGCATGTCTGTTCTTCTCATGGACCACACCCAGTGTCATTGCATGTGTGTTCTGATCATGAACCACACATGGGTACACCATTGTCATTGCATGTGTGTTCTTTTCATGAAGCACAGCTAGAGTCATTGCATGTGTGTTCTTCTAAACAAACGACATAAGGATCCACCAGTGTCATTGCATGTGTGTTCTTTTCATGAACCACAACTAGAGTCATTGCATGTGTGTTCTTCTAAACAAACCACATAAGTACTCCACCAGTTTCATTGCATGTTTGTTCTTTTCATGAACCACACCTAGTGTCATTGCATGTCTGTTCCTCTAAACAAACCACATAAGCATCCACCAGTGTCATTGCATGTCTGTTCTTTTCATGAACCACACATGGATCCACCAGTGTCATTGCATGTGTGTTCTTTTCATGAACCATAGCTAGAGTCATTGCATGTGTGTTCTTCTAAACAAACCACACATGGATCCACCTACTGTGATTGCATGTCTGTTATTTTCACAAACCACACATGGATACACCGGTGTCATTGCATGGGTGGCCGTTAGACCGAGTCTTCTAGAAGGCACGCTCTAACACAGTTGTTCTGCTTGACGATTGTTACATACCGTTTGATCGGGGCACTTGGATAATTGGGATGGTCTTCGTGAGAGCGATCCGCGAGTAGGCTATTCTGCGGAATGATTGGCCACGCTTGCTCTGGACAAACTGGCAACACCGGGCACTCCCCTGTTGCGAGTGTCACGACTCACGAGTTTAGTGGGACATATCCCAGTGTCACGTCCCCATTACTTCTCTTCCTTCCCCTCGAAGCCACTTTCCCCACTTCACTCCCATCCTGCTGTAGCCACAAGCCAATGGCGCCTCCGTCCCAATCCCCTCTCTAGCAGCCACCCCCATCCCCTCTCGCCATGGGTTCAAGGGGAGACGGCGAGGAAACACGTCGTGACGAGAAAGACGTTGATTTCGATGTGAGTCGTCTCATCTCTATCTCTATCATATGTGGCCAGTTATATATTTTTTGAGCTAGATCTAATCCGTTTACTCATTTGCGTATGATGTGTTAGGCCAACCAGACGATGTATGACTCCGACTATCACGGTTTAGCAGATGAAGACAGTCCTCTGCTATGTAAACATGGATATGTGCCCACTAAATTTGTAGCATTCGAAGGACGAAACGCAGGCAGGAGGTTTCTACGGTGTCAAGGACATCGTGCACTGATGCAAGGCAGAAGTTGCGGTGTTGTCAAATGGGTAGATCCAGAGTGGCCCAAATCGATACAGAAAACGCTGGACAAACTATGGGAAATGACTGTTGAGTTAAAAGAATCCGTATTCAGCTCACTTCTTGACAGTGTTGAGATGAAGCTATAGGAACCAGTTGACATGACCAAGCATAAGCAAGATCTCAGGTGGGTGCAAGACAAGGTTAGCAAAGTCAAGAAGGAGAGGGATGCGATGTTGGCCCTGAAGGCTAAAGCAGAGCAAGAACTGACTCAAAAAAGGAATGATCTTCACCAGGCCAAAGTCCTGCAGTTCACAACTTCGAGTATTGACAAGTGCATGAGAAAAAATGCAGAGAAACAATTGAAGTTGTGCAAGGAAGATGCTAAAAGGAAGGAGCAGCTGATTTGATCCTTGCTCTCACAAGAAGATGCGTGTCGGGCTAAGATTAGGAAGATCAAGGAGATGTGTGATAACTAGTTCTATTTAGCTTAAGCTCCGTGACTTTTTAAGTTGTAATAGTTGTACTTGTTGACCTAGCGGTCTGAAATATTGGCCCTGGAGTCCTAGGAGGAAAAAGATTGGTCACCCGTTAATTTGTCTTAACCCCGCATTACTTGTTTTGTCTGACCAATGCCCTTGGATATTCCGCCCGTCGCTTCGTCGTCCTAGTGTACAAATAGGAGTCGCCACAGCGCGCCGCTTCGTCGTCCATCCCCTCATCCTCTCAAATCTCCACCGCGTCGTCGCTTTGTCGTCCATCCCCTCGCTCCCTCTCCAATCTCCACCGCGCCGCCATGGAGATGCCCTTGCTGAACTTCTACGAGGCGGTGATGTTCGCGCACTTCGACATCCTCGTGCCGACGGCCGCGACGGTGCCCCACGGATGGCGTATCAGCTATGCGGGGGTGCCGGTGGCTCCGCTCCCTGGCCGAGTCGAGATGGAGAGCGAAATTGCGGTGCGCCGCTGCTAGATGCCCGCGGGAAAGTGGGCGCTTCCCCGGTACACGGCGGCCAGCCCGTACTGGCCGGCGCTGTTCAAGAAGGAGCGGAAGGCCAAGATTGGCAACCGCATCGTTGACATGCGCATGGTGCACCGGGATCTCCGCAACCAAGGAGGGCGGGAGAGGTTCTGGTCCGTTCCTAAACATACCAAGTACACTGTCATCGCCGCCGCTCCCTGGGAAGAGGTGCTCCGTCTCGCGAACAATGTGGAAATCGTGGAGGTTCCATCCGACAATGATGAGGAAGCCGGCGGCTCGGAGGACAGTGGCAGCAGAAGTGAAATTGTTGACTAGTGGTTGAATTAATGTAGGATGTGAAATCGCACCTTTGTTTAGAAGAATTTGTGGTTGAATTAATGAAATGCCTCGATTTAGATCTCTGTCGTTATTAATTTGTGTAAGAATTTGTGGTTTAGATCAATTTCTGCCTCGATTTAGATCTCTATCCCGGATTGGGAACGTGACCCGTGGACCAAAGACTCCTTTTCTACTAGTGTATTCTGACATTGGTGGTTTGTTTAAACGTAATCTACGTGGATTGTTCCACATGCAAATGGCACAACCACAATTTATAAAGTGGAAGCACGTACACCCGGTTACTGGAGATCCGAGAGCTTTGCTAGATGCAGGGGATGCAGGAGCAAAGAGGCGATGAGATAGACGGGCTCAAGATTAGGCCAGAAAGTGGTACCGATTTCCTTCTCATCTAGGCATTATCGGTTGCCATTGCTGTTTATGTTGCCACGTCGTTGTGCAACATCTGAAATAAGTTCCTGCTTCGTGGAGTGTGTCAGCTTAAATAATTTATTTTTGTGCCACTTACATTCCGTCTTATTTGGAGACCTCCTGCCCCTCAGCAATCGTGGAACCGGTGCTACGTGTTTTTAGATAGCAGTGGCACAATCACAATTTCGGATTCAACTACTGACTCGGGCGTTTCCAAACCCTAAGTCACGGTACATTTTACTCAGAGAACATGGCTAGATTGTTTCGCCCAGCAACATGCCCCACACAGAGCTCCAGAATTTAACAGAATTACATATATAGGTTCAATTTCAACACATTACTATGCATCTTCATTGCCAGCAGCCTTCTTCCGTAGCCTGGGTGCCAAGCCTTCACGTCCACTGTCTTCTTCATTTCCTGCCTTCTTCCTCTTCCTCGGTGCCAATTTTCTTAGCTTCACGTACTCTGCATCGCCGGGACAATGGGCACCAGAATTGTGTCCAACATCATCTTTCCACTCGTTTTTAATTTCTTCGGGCAGCAAAATGACATCTTTCCACTCGTTTTTAATTTCTTCGGGCAGCAAAATGACTGACCCGACAGTCATGTTTCTAACCTTGCGGTGCTTCCTATCAAAGAAACAAGTCTGTTGCATAACTGGCCAATATCTACATAGTAAATAAAACAAAAATTACAATTCAGCACAAACATGTGAACCCCAAGAGACCTTTGCTTACCAGGAGCTAATTAGGTTCGAGCAACCACCCTGTCCAAGAATAGAAGGGCGACTCTTATTTGTAGCAGCTTCCACATCAAGTACATCACAATTCAGCTCAAACATGGCAGCCGAAGCATACCTTTTCATCAACCCAATTAGCTGACTGTCACACGTTAGAGGAACCATGATGCCATGTTCATCCATGAAGCTGAACTTTGCAGTCTGTTTCGGCCATAATTCATCATCATTATGCAGAGCAGCAACCATACCAGATATAGTGCAGATCTGTGCAGGCGCTTCTTCCATCGTGATACAATGGTGTCCATACCACTTTCCCTTAGAGTCGTACCTGCAGAGGATTACCGTAACCAGGTAAGGGGGTCCGCGGAGATCCCACTTGACAGAAAACTATGGACAAAATATGTTTGTCAGTGTTGGGCTAACAAACAATTTGAGGTTCAGTAGCCAGCTAGCAGTTATAATTAGTGCGAATAGCAAAGAGAAGCGTCGCTCACCCGCTTGTAGCCAGAACTTCTTCTTCCTTGGTAGTAGGATCTGCCATCCTCCAAGCTGCTCGGCTCGTCGGGGGCGGAGGCGGGCTAGAGCCTCGCAATGGAGGCTACGACATGCGCCATTGGAGCTCGGGATCAGCGACTGGGCGCAGCAACTTGGCACCAGAAGTCAAATGTCTGAAGGGATCATCCTGCATGGAGGGTGGATTCCGACGCCGCCGGTTCTAGGGGAAAGGTGGGAATGGATTTGTGAAATTGGTCAACGCATCCAATCCACTTAGCTACTCGATTTGCCTAAGAGCTTGCCACATTGGCGCTCACGTCACGGACAGATGACCGACATGAGGGTCCTGACTGTCTACTTCACGGGGTAGTTTAACAGAATGTTTGAATTTGGCAGGGGTGAGATGAGTTTGCCTCGAAATGGCTCCTCTCAGTAGTTGGCGGCCCAACATTTCGAAACGCGGCAATTTCAGGCAACTTAGGTACCGCCATGCGCTGGCCCGTGAACTTTGGTACCGCAGACGAACTGGCCCGTGCTCTTGTCCCACTTCCAGCATGGCTTCGGCCTTCCCGTGAGTGATTTCTTTCATGATTTCCTCAACACTTATAAGCTTCAGCTGCATCATCTCCCAGCCAATGCGATTACCTCCCTTTCTTCCATCGCATCCGACATAGAGGGATATGTCGGCCTCGGGCCCACCAAAGAACTTTGGATCAAGTTCTTTGGTCTCCGCAAAAACGTCATTCCTGATCCTCTTCTTACCCCCGTCGACAAACTTTTGACCTAGTGCGATTGAGCCTCAATTTCTCCCTGCAAAAACTCTTCCTTCCCCCGGGTTACCGCCCTTGAATCCTTCAAGGGCTGGGCCCGACCTTCTTTTACGTTAGGAATAACACGGATGAAGATTTGATCCGGTTGCTTCCGTTTAGAATGGGTCCTCCGGATCCAACCTTGTGGGACTAGATCCAAAGCGGGCAACCACCTTGGAAAATCAAGTGGACCGCCGGGTCAAGAAGATTGTCAAGCTGGGGTTGCGCAGCGAGGACGTCATGATCACCTTCATTCGCAGCCAGATCTCCCACCTACAGAAATGCTCACACAAGGTTTGCCATTTGAGCGGTCCTCTTGACCCCAATCGCACCTCCTCCTTCGAACTTAGCAACTCTGATGTATTCCACCGGGTTAAAGCTATCTTCAAGATAGAAAAGGAGTTCTCCGAGGCGTGGAAGTGGGGGATTGAACACTTCACCCAGACCAACTTGCCGCCCAAGGTACGTTCTTCTCCTGATACTCTTTCTGAGTCTCGCGGTATGTCGGATTATATCCTAATTTGATCCTATTATATCCTAATTTGATCCTTTAGTATTTTTGCTCTCACTTGTTTCTAGCAAACAATTGAAGATGGCAAGGAGCCAACCCTCAAATGGGCGGAGGACCGCTCCGAGCTGGACGGGGATGAGCCTGACCCGGAGAGATTCTTGCCTACTCCAGATAGCACCAAGCAATCCTCTGGTAAGGCCTCTTCTTTAAGGGATTGGCCGGATGTTGACGACTCCGATGTTGAGATTATGGAGGTACTTGATCCAGTGCCCATCTCTTAGTCATTTTCGGTTACCTTGGCTTCATCTAACCCGGCCGGTCAGGTCCACGAGGATCTTCCTCTCGACGTGCAGGAGTCGGCTCCTGCCCCTTCCCAAAAATGCCTGGCAACCTCAAAGAGGCAGAAGAAGTCCGGCATTAAGGGTGCTGGCAAGCCCATGCCCCAGACCACTGTCCGGAGGGCGCCTAAGCCTCGGGAGCCTCCAACCTCTGCTGAGTAAGTCTCCTTTGCTTTGTTGCTCATTTCCGGGTCTTGCTTCGTCATCGTTGCATATCACTTGTTCCTCTTTCTCCTTTTAACTTGTTGTTCTTTGTTTGGTTCGGCAGCGCTCCAAGGGCGATTCCTTAGAGTGGCCCCAGCATCTCCTCTCCTATCCGGAGTGCTCCATCTCCCCCCACGACGACGATGTTCGCCCGCTGAGCCCTTTCCAAGAGGGCTCCGCGACCGTGCCGGATCTGAGCCTACCTCATCATGAGGAGGGTAATGTCGAGGTGGGGAGCAGTGGGGCTGCCGACGATATGGCTATGCCGGACCTCCCCAGTTCCTCGGTTCAACTGCAACCTTCTCCTACAGAGGTGCCCTCTTCATTGGCATCGCCCCAGACTTCTTCTTCTTCTTTAGTTCCAATTTCACTAGCAGCCTCAACACTAGCACCTGTACAAGTACTGCCACCAACTCTAGTGCCAGCAGCACCATCATCTTTGCCAGTACCAACAGCTCTAACACCAACAGCAACAATACCAGCAACAACACCAGCACCACCAGCAGCAACACCAACACCGACGCCCAAGAAGAAACCTCAGGCACCGCATCCAGATCAACTATGTCTATCAAGGATATACTCCAGCCGGCTTTGCAGGTTCAAACCGGAGCTGCAGCTTCGGTTCCTCTTCAGCAGCCCAAATCCGCCAGCAAGGGCAAGAAAACAGCCAAGGTAGCCAAGGGCCCAGCTTCCAAGGACACCATCATCGAATCCGCACAGTGCACGCTCGTGTCCGTGACCAAGAAGGATGGCGCCGCCTCCGGGTCTTCTGTCGCTGGATCAGAGGGCAACAAGCAACTAACTTTGCATACTAGTCTGGCTGCTGCCCAGGCCGCAAGGCGGGAAGCCCATGTGAAGGGTCTGGTGACAACCAGGTGCTTAGTAGGGAGAATTACAGTCCGACGCTCATCGAGTATGTAAATAACTAGAATGACGCCGAGTTCATAAACCCTAAGGACGATCTCCTAGATAAGTCTGGTCCGGCCAAGTTCAGCACACAAATGAACACTGCTACCAAGGCCATTTCCTTTGTCGGCTCGATGATGGAGGTAACCCTTTTCTGTCACGCCTTTTATATGCGGAAACACTTAGTGATATACCCACTAGTCCCTGAGCCTCCAGGGGAGTAATTCATTACTCGGCCGGATGCTCTTAGAAAACTAGATCAATTTCCTTAGTAATTTCAAATATCCACACACCTAGAGCCGGGTTAAGTTGCACTTAGCCTGGATCTTTTAGACTTCGAATATCCACACACCTAGAGCCGGGTTAAGTTCCACTTGTCCTGGATCTTGTAGACTTCGAATATCCACACACCTAGAGCTAGGTTAAGTTCCACTTCGCCCGAATCTTGTAGACTTTGAATATCCACACACCTAGAGCCGGGTTAAGTTCCACTTGGCCTGGATCTTGTAGACTTCGAATATCCACACACCTAGAGCCGGGTTAAGTTCCACTTGGCCCGGATCTTGTAGACTTCGAATATCCACACACCTAGAGCCGGGTTAAATTCCACTTGGCCTGGATCTTGTAGACTTCAAATATCCACACACCTAGAGCCGGGTTAAGTTCCACTTGGCCTGGATCTTGTAGACTTCGAATATCCTTTCTCATTTTCTGAACTAACATTTTCTTCTCTTTTAAATCACAACCAACTGCCGAACTGCTGAGTTCTAGTGTCTACTGGACACCTATAAGGATCTTCATGCCAAACACGGCAAACTGCTTGCTTCTCACAAGAAGAAGGGTAAGTTATTTTGCGTAAGACCTTTCACATCCGTTTCTTTGTGTTACTTGCTATTCGTGTTAACTTGTCATCCGGATTATATAGTTGAGGCCAAGGCTAAGAACATCATCATGCGAAAGAACTTGGCCAAGATCGAAAGTAAATCGTCTTAATTCTTTAGCCTCTGCGTGCTCGTACTTTGACTCGATAGATATTTATACCTCGGCTCTGTCGGGTCAACCTACCATTGCAGTTACACTGTAGGATAGCGTGCCTATTCCTTACGTGATGCTTCACTTTCTCGAACAAGCAAGAAAGAACCAGGCCGAATTAAAAAATAAGGATGATGAGATTGCGCAACTCCACCTCAAGGATAATGAGATTACTCGGCTGAATGCCAAAATCCAGAAACTCAAGGATCTCCTTTAGGTAGAGCTGGACAAGGCCAACCAGGATTATTCCAAGGGGAAAGAGCGCCTGAAGACCCAGCTTACCAAGGATAAAGATTTTCTGAAGGAAGCCGACATCAAATTTGAGTCGGTGACCATCGAGTATGAGAATCTCAAGAAAAGGACAACTGATTGCAAAATGGAGTTAACCCAGATCCTCAGTCACGTTGCTCGTGAGTTCCCTTCTTCCTACCGACACTTGTTTCTCCGGGTCATACGCCCTTACTCATTGATATTACTTGCTTTGTTCACAGGTAAGTTCCCATAGAGAGAACCCCATGCTTCAGCTGTTGTCACCAAATTTTGCCTGCAGCGGGGTACCCCAGATGGTCCTGCCTCCGAGTCTATTACTTATGACACAGAGCACATGCTGGTGAGCCTCGTTGCCCGCCTTGAAGTCATGAAAAACTATGGCACGGAGATTATGCCAGCAGTAGTCCGGATGTTCAATGCTTTATGGCCCACTGATCCCACTCCTAAAGGCAGTACGGCTTTCATATCCAAGATGGTGGAGTGTGAGACTCAGTTGAACCTATGGAGGGAATCTGCTGCACGCAGAGGGGCTGATATGGCACTGAGCTTTGTTCTCTCCTGGTATGAGATGCTGGACCTTAAGCTGCTTGATCGCATGTGTAGCGGGTCAAAACGGACCACTGATCCGGAATGCATCGCTCAGTGCAAGGCCTATGCTAACAATCTCATTCAGTACACCTTCTGCCATAGCTGGAACGAGGGTCCGAGCTTCCTCGATGCAGTTGATGACGCATATATCTCGGATGATGCTGACGGCGAAGAAGAAGAGGAGGAAGCTTCTAAGCCTAGTGATGATACTGAAGATCCGGAGGATGGGGAGGCTAACCCCGAAGATGAGGCAGGGACCAGTGCCCCACCTACTGACGCTAAATTACCCCCTCCTTCGACCGATGATCCGTCTCCTGCTGCTGCTCCATGAGCTACAAACACTTAGTGATATTCATTAGATCCCCGGTATGCCGGGTGTAGTTGTATTTAAGCACAATGGTTTGTTTTGCTACAATTTCCCGTGTTTTGCTACTAAGTTACTAATGCCGGATTAACTTGGGTGGAGTCCCCGAGTTTCCTTTTCTTGTTCCTCCAATTTTTTGATTCGGCTCGCGTCTACCTTGATTCGGTTTTTGACTTACGAGTCCGAGTTTCAAAAAATTGACTTAACGATACTTGAAACTTCGAGATTAGATCAATTTAATCCAATGTAACATAAATAAAGTAAATACATGGTTAGTCTGAATAACAAATGACGGCTTGATTACGTGTCACATCCCAAGATTTTCCAAATCTTGTAATGTGAAAAATAAATAAACAAAATAAATTTTTGTTGAAAATCAGGGTGAAAAGAAACTTTTGTTTCTAAAAGGAAACTTAAAATACCATCTTGAACAAACTTTGGTTAAAGTTTGAATTCAACAAAAATCCAAATCAAGTGAAATGCATTCCTCAATGAATGTATCTGGAAATTTAAACATTTGGAAAATAAATCCAAAACCCTAAACCCTAATGCAAGAAAATCATTTCCAAGTTATCTCCAAATCCATGGATTTGATCCATACCAAAATGGATCAGCAAATATTCACAAAGGATCAAGAAAGACCCTAGAAGTTGGTTTCACTCAAATTGGAACCATAAATAAAATCTTATGAATATAATAAGATAAGGAAATTGAATTTCCAAAGCTAATAAAGCCCTCATCTAAAATCCATACCAAGTGGTGAACAAATAATCCTAAAGGGATTAAAAAGATAAACATTTAATAAAGCCAAATTAATTTTGGCCAAGCTTTTATAATAAAATATTTTGTTTTGATAAAATGAGTAAAGGATTTATTTAAATAAAATAATAAGGATTTAAATATCCAATTTTATTTAAGTAAAGGCTTTTCCCATTTTAAATAAACACTAAAACTTATTTTAAATAAGTTTTCCAAGTATTTTGATTTCTCAAAATAAAACCTACTAAAGTGTTTTGGTTTTATTTTGGATTTCAAAATAAAGTTTTTAAATAAACAAATCCTATATGGATTATTAACTAAGGTCCATTTATTTAATTATTAATGGAACCTAAAATAAAAGGTTATTTTGTTAATACAAGATTTCCAAATATCCTTATTTTCAAATAAAACCTACTGGTTTGGTTTTGAAAGTATTTGGATTTCAAATGGAAATTTTGTTAAATAAATCAAACCCTATTTTATTAAATAACTAAAGATCCATTTTATTTAATTATTAAATGGATCCTAAAATAAATAAAAATATTAAATTATTTTGGAATTTGGATTATGTTGATAAACAAAACCAAATTCAAAGTACAAAGTTGAGTGATTGTTTAAATTGTTTGAACCTTGTTTGTTTGCTTGAATAATTGATTGAAATTCAAAACAGAAATAGATTTAGAAATGGAAAAAGAAAACAGACAGAAAAAGAATAGGAAAAAGGACAGCCCAACCCAGCAACCCACTAAGGCCCAATCCAGCCCAGTCTTTCTCCCCCTCCACGAGACATTTCTCACTTAAAACCGCACACACACAGAAGCTGACATGTGGCCCCAAACCCCACACTCTCCCCCTCTCTGTCAGGTAGGCCCACATCACTGTTCGTCGTTTCACCCTCTCCCCCGAACCGTTTTTATTCACCGCGAAACAAACCCGCAAAGAGTATGACCAGTGGACCCTCCCCTTGTTTCTTTTCCCGCTGACCAACCGACCCCACCCGAGCGAACCGTTTTTCTTTACCGCGGACAGAACCCACGCAGTCAATGACAGCCGGGACTCACTTCTCCTTTCCCTCTTTCGCTGACGAGACGACCCCACACAGCCAGCTCATCGTCTTCAACCTCCGCGATGACCATGCCCTCTCCTCGCTGCCCTTGCTGCCATTCAAGCCGCGATCAATTCGCAGTAACGCCATGCCTTAAACCTCGCCGTGACCACGCCCTTTTAAATGCCAGTGACCTCTCTCCCATTTCCCCCAGACACCGCCTCCCCTCTGCCTCCAGGCCGCCCCAATTTCTCTCTGTACCGCTGCTGCTCCAACGACCCTCTTCACCGATTCCGGCCAGCACATGCCCCCTCTCGCCTACCTCTGCACGCGAGCATGCTCTCCAGCATCTTGCGCATCTGCCCATAACCTCAGATAGCTCCCGCGCACTCTGGAAGCTCGCCTTCGTCGACCATGACTCGCCGCCGCCGTCTACCTCGTCTCCGTCAAGTTTTTCCTGGTAAGAGCCGACCACCCCGAGCCCTATCCTTCACGCACTCAACCTTGCCTTGGTCCTGCGCATCTAACAGCGTCCTCGTTATGCCTTGGGGTGAATCACAGCATTGCCCACGACGACCACCTGACGCACCCGACGCCGTCCTCCACCCCAGCGAGAAATCCTGCCAAGACCAGAGCGCCCCTCGCCCGACCAACACCTCCCCGAGCATCGCCGTGACCCCCTGAGCCCGGTGAGCATCTCCTCTTTCTCCCTCCCCTCCTGTAGCATCGGCACCGTCGTTGACCGATAGCTCCGCCGCCAGTAGCCACCGCAGCACCGCCCATCTGTGGCTGGTGCGCTAGCAACCGTAGGATCGTGATCTAACGGATGCGATAGAACGTAGGCGAAGGGGTAAGTAAGGTCTCTGCACCGCACGATCTCATTTAGATCCAACGGCTGCAGCTGTGCGATCCGTGCGAAGAGGTACCGTCCAATGAAATCACGCCGCGTGTCACTGTTCTGTTTAAAAACAGATTTGAAAACAGAAGTATTTGCAAACTTCAAACCCTTGTATCTTTGGATCCACACGTCCAAAAATTACAAATTTTATGTCGTTGGATTCAGGAGAACAAGACCTAGCCAACCCTGCCTTTAGTTTAACAAAGAGTATCTGTTAGTTTGCTTGTTTTTGCAGATTCTTTTGATTGCTTGTTTAGGTTAGAAAAATTGTTTAAAAATGAATTTAAGGTTAAAACCTTTGCAAAATGGTTTGTTGTGACCTTACTGACCCTAGGAACCAACCTATGTCTTGGAAAATGATTTTTGTAAAGGTTTAGAATGGATTAATTAGTTTAGTCCATTTCTAGCCAAATAAAACTATTGTTTTGTTTACGAAAATGTTTTGAGTAAAAACTTTGAGAAATGGTTTAGACCAAACCTACTGACCCAAAACACCAAGTTTTGCAATAGCAACTCATTTGGTGAAACAAAATAATGATTCTTTGATTTAAAACCATTTCTAGTCAAATAGAAATGTGGTTTTTTTTAAAATGGTTTTGAAGTGAAACCCTCTTGCTAATAACTTTGCCACTTTGGTAAATGACCATTTTGGATCTTACAAAGTTTATGAATCTAATAGAGACCCTCTTTGCAAATGACTTTGCCATTTTGGTAAATGACCAAATTGGAACTTACAAAGTTTAGAAGTCTAGTGGAGACCATCCTTACAATAGAACCAACCTTTGCATGCTTATGCATGACTTAGATCCCATTACTTTGTGTGTGAAAAATTGTTTGTTTGACTTTAGTTTGGAATGTAAATTGAATTTGTGTTTGCTTGATTCGTAGATTGAGTTTGTGCCTTGCTTGATTGAATTGTAGTGACTTGAAGAGTGTGATTGTTGCAAGGACAAGGAGTGAACTTATACCCTCTACCAAAAAGGCAAGTGATGCTCATATCTTTTGTCCCATTATTTTCACTATGCATTAGTGTTTTTGCTAAGTAAAACTTGCATGGTTTTTATTTTGCTAAAGTATAGACCTTGCTAAAGTAGCACCTAGTAGATGAAACCTTAGTGGGAATCTTCCTAAGTTAAGAATCCTATTACTATCAAGATTAGCCTAGCTAATAGAAAACAAGGGTGTAATATATATTCATACTATGGAAAATTTCTAAGTCTGAGGACTTATGTTTTTCTTAATAAAACAACTAAGTCAATGAATCACCTGGGTGGAATGGGACTTGCTTGGTGGTTTTTGGTTGAGTGGTTACACAAGGCCAGGGGACTGGTGAACCTTGTGTATCTCACTTGTGGATGGCCACCCAGGAACAAAGAGATTTGAGATGTCAAATGTTGAGAAGCTTCAAGTGCAACCACTTGGCAATATGGGCTCTGCCATGATCATATAGGTTGCAAGAACTTAGCCATATGGACAGTTGGTGGTAGTGTTTGATAGGTTGGAACGCGTCCATGATGGTCTAAGGAAAAGCTTCTGAAGGATCTTGTCTTGGGAAACCAAGTCTTGTGGGGAAAGTGCACCACCTCTGCAGAGTGAAAAATCTAAGTACTTAGCCATGTCCCTAGAAAAGGACAATTTGAGCATCAAGACATGGAAGCAATCAAGAATCTCATCATTCCAATTTCTAAATTAAAACTTGTGGGTGAACAAGGGATTGTGTGAATTCTTCAATCTTTGATGGAGAGATGGCTTGGGACAAGGATCTTGAAATCTTTGATTGAGGAAAAATGTTTTTGCCAAGCACTTCAGTCATTGATTGGTAGATGCCTTGGAAAGGATCTTCAGTCTTTGATTGGTAGAGGCGTTGGGAAAGTTTTTGCCAAACAAAAACTTAGTGTTTTCAAAATGTTAGGGAAAAATCTATTTTGAGCAATGCAAGCCTCAAATCCACTTAGCCAAATGCATATAGTTGATAGCCTCCACTATACTACCAAAGTATCACTTGCCAATACAATTCAAATGTATTGACCTTTGTGGCTGTAACTTGTAATGTTGCAGGTTTGATTGATTTTAGTGAAGATTGATTAATTATGATTACAAAGTCTACAACCAACTTCTGCCTGTGGCACTTTGAAGATGAAGGACCCATGACTATAGTTATTCCGCTGCAATGTAATGTAAATAGCCAATGAGCTATGTTTGATGTAATAAATTATTTTATTCCTGGTTATAAAGTTGTATTATGACCTTTGTTTCTTGATATTACATCTAAACTGTGGATGCTAGCTATTGATCCAGGGACTAGCATTGTAAACACAGGGGGCTCAATCTTATTAAAGGTTTGGGACCTTACATTACGTCCCTTACCTTAGTCGTTTTTCATGTGTTTTGCAATTCCAAACTTGTTCTCTTGCTTGCCATGAAGCCAATTCTTGTTGGACAGCAGCAAAGTCGAAGAGTTAGGTTTTTGGTGCTCACACACTATTAATCCGGCTAAGGTGCAAGTAATTTAAGCCAACCGACATATAAAAAATAAATACAGGGAATACAATTATTAAGGCAGTCCCCGAGTTTCTTCTAGGGGCACCGAACTATCATTGACATGCTCATTGCCGACATACATACCGACATATGATTGACTCAAATACATTCACCTCTTTGCTAGGTGTAAAATGGATGAAGTAGAACTACATTCCATGGATGCTTAGACTCCTCGCCAGACCTGTCCGCCTTGTTCTTCTCCCGTGGCTATGCATTGATAAGATAGTAGGAATCATTGTGCAAAGCTTTGCTCACAATGAAAGGTCCTTCCCATGGAGGGGATAACTTATGCATGCCAGTAGTGCACTGCACCAGCCGAAGTACGAGATCACCTTCCCGGAAAACTCGGGGGTTTACTTTCCGGCCATGGTAGCGTTGGAGATTTTGCTGATATATGGCGGATATGGACAAGGCCAGTTCTCTTGCTTCTTTCAGCAGATCAACATCATTTTTCCGAGCTTCTCGCACTTCGGATTCTGTGTATTGGGTGACCCTTGGAGAATCATCCTCTATGTCGGCTGGTAGTACAACTGCTGCCCCATATACCAGAAAGAATGGCGTATAGCTTGTTGATCGATTCAGAGTTGTTCTTAAACTCCACAGTACCACTGGCAGTTCTTCTATCCAGCACCCCACTGATCTTTGCAGTCGCTCAATGAGCCAGGGTTTTATCCCGAACAAGACTAGTCCGTTGGATCTTTCCACTTGTCCGTTTGATGCGGGGTGGGCTATAGAGGCGATATCTAGCGGGATCTTCTTCTCTCGGCAGAATCTCACAAATGCTGCTTCAGCAAAGTTTGTGCCATCATCAGTTATGATACTATGGGGATAGCCATATCTCAAGATTATATCTTTGAGGAACGTCACTGCTATTGCCCCATCACATTTCCTGATTGGCTTGACCTCAATCCATTTGGTAAACTTGTCCACCATGACCAAGATATGAGTCATGTTTCCCTTTGCCGGCTTAAATGGCCCAACCATATCCAAGCACCATACCGCAAACGGCCAAGTGATAGGTATAGTTTTTAGTTCCGACATAGGCATATGCGTCTTTGTGGCGTACCTCTGACAGCCATTGCATTTTCTCACAAGATCCTCTGCCTGCTCCAAGGCACTTGGCCAATAAAATCCATGTCAGAAAGCTTTGTCCACCAGAGCCCTGGAAGATGCATGATGACCACATTCTCCTTGATGGATCTCTCAAAGTATGTCAATCCATTCTTCCGGATCTACGCATCATTGTAGAACACTTGTGACATTCCTTTTGTATAAACCGGCGTTAATAATAGTGTATGCCTTTTCTCTTCTCTGAACTTTCCTTGAGAGTATCTCATCATTCGGCAATGTCCCCTCTTTTAGGAATTCAAATATCGGCTTTGCCATTACAGATATAGGCTAAACAGGGAAGAGTTCTTCATAAATTTACATTGCATCTACCGGCATTACTCCAGCCGAAGAAGTCCCCGAGTTTGCCGAAGTAGTCCTCGGGTTTGCCGAAGTATTCCCCGGGTTTGTTGAGGTGCTTCCCTAGTCTATTTCCATAGGGGTAGCTTCTGATCCGGAGATAGCCGGGACATAGATCGAGTCGGATTCTGGTGACAATGTGCTTGATGGTTTTCTTAAGTGCTCCAGAGTAACATTTGGTTGGATTGGCTGCCGAGATGACCCCAACTTGGATAATATGTCGGTTGCCTCATTTTCACTATGAGGTACGTGATGGAATTCACATCCCTCAAAGAACCCACTTATCTTTTGAACATTGAATCTGTAAAGAGCCATGTTAGCATCCAGGGCATCCCAATTGCCAAATACTTGTTGCACAACCAAATCCGAGTCTCCAAAGCATTGTATCCGACGTATTACCACTTCCTTTGCCACTTTAAGCCCATGCACGAGCGCTTCATACTCGGCAACATTATTTGACGCACTGAAATGAATCTGGAGGACATATTTCAACTGATCATTCTTGGGCGAGGTAAGCACTACCCCAGACCCTAGTCCTTCTTTCAGCTTTAATACATAAAAGTGCACTCGCCAATAGTTTGAATCCGGCAAAGGTGGTTCGTATTGCATCTCGGCCCAATCCACAAAGAAATCTGCTACTGCATGTGATTTGATTGCATCTCTTCTATCAAACTGCGGTGCATACGGGGCTAACTCGATTGCCCATTTTGCAATTTGGCCGCTGGCGTCTTTGTTGCTCATAATCTCGGATATGGGTTCCTCACATATCACCTTGATGGGGTGTTCCTCAAAGTAATGTTTGAGTTTCTTGGCCACCATATACAAACTATACGCCATATTTTGGTAGTGAGGGTAATTTTGTTTTGAAGTCGATAATACCTCGCTCAGGTAATACACTGGCCTTTGCACCGTCTTTCCTTCTCATCACGTTCCACCACTACCACTGCACTTACGACTCAGTTGGTCGCGGCTATATAGAGCAACATTGGCTCTTTAGGTAGTGGCGCGGCTAATACTGGTGCAGAAGACAACATCTTTTTTAACTCGCGAAAAGTGCTATCCACCCGTGGTGTCCATGTAAATATGTTTGCCTTTTTCATTAACTGGTAAAGGGGTAATGCCTTCTCTCCCAGCTGACTTACAAACCGACTCAATGATGCCAGGCAACTAGTAAATTTTTGCACATCGTTAAGGCATTTTGGTAGTTCCATCCTTTCTATGGCTCGGATTTTAGTTGGGTTAGCGTCGATACCTCGGCTGGACACGAGAAAACCGAGTAATTTTCCAGCCGGCACACCAAAAGTACACTTCTCCGAGTTGAGCTTCATCCGGAATCGCCTTAGGTTCACGAACATTTGCTGGATATCGTCAAGGAGCGTATTGCTTTCCTTAGTTTTTATTACAACATCATCCACATAGACTTGCACATTTCGACATATTTGGTCATGTAAGCATTTTTGCATGCACCGTTGATACGTTGCTCCTATATTACGTAATCCAAACGGCATAGTGCGATAGTAATAAGCCCCATACGGGGTGATAAACACAATCTTTATTTGATCATCCGGATTCAGAGGTATCTGGTGGAAACCAGAATATGCATCTATGAGTGAAAACAGTTCACGTCTGGCAGTTGAGTCTATGACCTAAACTATCCTCGGCAGCGGAAATGGATCTTTTGGACACGCCTTATGCAGGTTCGTGTAATCGATACACATACGCCACACCACAGCCACATTCGGGTCACCTTTCTTCTTTTCCACGAGCACCGCATTAGAGAGACAATCCCGGTAAAGCACTTCCATGATAAATCCGGCTTCAAGGAGCCTAGCTATCTCGTCTCCAGTGACTTTTCTCCTATCTTCATGAAGCGGCGGAGAGGTTGCTTCACCGCCTTAGCTCCGGGTCTCACATTCAAAGAGTGCTCGGCTAACTCCCTCGGTACACCTTGCAGGTCCTGTGTGGACCAAGCAAAGATATCCCGATTCTCACGGAGGAAGTTGATGAGCTCGCTTTCCTATTTGTCGCCTAACCCGGCACCAATGGTCACGGTGCGTTCTGGGAATTGATCATCAATAGGCACTTTCTTTGTATCTTTCGTTGCTTGGAACGAAACGCTCCCATGCGGGTTGGTCAGAGCCGGCATATGCTGCTGTGCGGACTGAGCCAATGCCACCACCTCCTGAATTCTCCTTTTCTCTTGAGCGATCATGAGTGACTCGACCAGGTTAGATCCAGCGGAAGCTACACTCAATGGAATGCCTGAAGTCTCCAGCTACAGTGATCACCCCCCTTGGTCCGGGCAACTTCATCTTCGGGTATCATATGTGAGTTCTTGCCATGAACTTGTTCAAAGCTGGCCTGCCAAGTAATGCATGACATGCACTTTCCATGTTCACCACCTCAAACTCCAAGTTTTCAGTCCATCAGTTATCTCTTGTGCCGAATAACACGTCAACCCGGACTTTGCCAATGGGCTCACAGGAGATACTCGACACAATGCCATGGAAAGTGGTCCTTGTTGCTTGGAGCATATTCTCCGAGATTCCCAACTTGTGCATGGTATCCTTGTACATGATGTTAATACTACTGCCATTTTCTATCAGCACCTTGGAAAACCTCACATTGATATTCAGACCGATGAATGTTGGATCCAACACCAGTGCATACGATCCAAGACTCGGCATGAGCCTGGGGTGATCCTTGATACTCCAAGTGATTTCCTGATTGGACCAAGGCATATACATCATAACAGCCAGCATTACCGCATTCACCTCCATATGTCGGTGCTGCAAACTCTTTCTGTCAGTTTCCTCCGTTGTGAACACACAATAGCTTTGGTGATGTTCCCTGTACTCATTCCTTCCTTCATTACCATGATACCCTTGGTCTTGTTGTTGCTGATTATTCACTTGATGCACTATATATCTTCTTTCTTGATTTTCATATCTCGGTGGAGGTGGAGGCAACATTAGTTGTTGTCCATTCCCAGTGAGCAGCTGCTGCCGAGGTGCTTCACTATGAGGTGCTTCATGCCAATGTGCATCATGTCGAGGTGCCTGAGCATTCCCCGAGCTACCCTTCTCTAGCTTCCTCATCCATTCACATTGCCGGGTCGTATGGTTTGCCGGACTGTTTGGACTTGGCGTATGTAATTTGCATGGCTGATCCAACATATACTCGAATGTGTATCTCAGACGCTCCTTTCTTTCTTGCCACTGTTTCTTCTGCTCCGGAGTCCAAGGCTTCTTGCCTTCACCCTTTTTCTGCCAATGTTGTCATCCAGTTTTCTGGCACTGACTAGCACCGGCATTGGGTTGATCCCGATCTATAGCCGCCACTTGCTGCGAGTTATATCAGTAATCTGGACGATCAACCCTTCTTTTACCCAGAACTCATTCCTCCTAGATGATCCGGAACCATCTCTATTGTAGTATTCTTCATTCGACTCGCTTGACATTAGCCGGTGTTGAGTCAGATCCCCCAAAGTATACGAATCCGCAGTCCGGATCATCTCCACCAGGGTAGTTGGCATATCTCGCTGCAACCTGTGCCACAACATACTCCCATACCTACAGGCTTGAGCAAACCATGCAATTGCTTGTGATTCAATTACCCGTTCACATGAATTGCACATTGCACCATCGAGTCAGAAACTCTCGGTCTGGCTCATTCGGTCTTTGCTTGCATAACGCCAAAGTTTGTGGCCTACTCGGCCTCTTGTAGGTGCTTGAGAAGTTGCTGATGAATAACTCCTTGAAATCCAGCCGAGAGTTGATGCTCCATGGCGGAAAGTTGTTCATCCAAACCCTTGCTGGTCCTTCCAACATCTGGGGCACATATCTCACTGCCCATCTCCAATTACTCGTCGCAATGTTCACCACAGTTGGATAATCAATGAGCCAATCATCTGGTTTGGTGCTGCCATCATATGCCTTTGTTCCTCTGGCCAACTGAAAATTCAGTACTGGTGGTTCCCTCATGATCCGAGGTCCAAAGCATGCCAGACCCGGAGGACTCTTCACCTTGATCATCTCCAACCTATAGATTCGGTCCAGCTTCAGCGTCATCCAGCTACAAGTTCCTATTTCCCAATCTTGATCCAACCACATGGTGCTCTGGTCTAGGGAATCCGACATTAGCCATTTCCAAGTAACCATCATTGTACCTATCCTGACCCAGACAAGCATTTTGCTACTTCATTGCTGGGCCAGCACTTCTCTCCTGCCGAGGTGCGTATTGTTGGTGCTATTGCCGAGGCGCATTTTGTCCTGTGACCGTGGGATCACGCTGTCTGGAATTGTCGTTGGCAGCGTTCCTCTGACTAGCATTGCCTTGGTCACGGTTACCTCGGCCAGCTTCACCTCGGCTGGCACCATGACGATCCTCCTCAACTTGCACTGCTTTCCCCTTTCCTACTCTCACCGGGTCATAGGAGACCATTTGCTTGTCTCTTCTACCCGAGTTTACCACTTCTTCTCTCCTAGGGCCATTATCAGGGGATGATGTAGCCCCAACGGATTTTGCTGGGTTATTTCTTGCCAAATAAACTACGTGCGACACTCCGGGCTGTGCCGTGTTTTCCTTGTTTATCTCCTCGTTTTGCTGACATACTACCCTCAATAAGTGGTTAACTCTCTCCTGTTGCCTATCTTGGGCCTCTCCGGTTAAGCCTTCTAACTCGGACACAACTGCGTTGGCAACCCTGAGGTTTTAAGCCGGGGTACTATAACTCTCCAGCCCTGCAGTTACTGTAGTAGTTGTCTGCCCCGGCCTAAGCACATACTCCTTGTCAATCTCAGTAATCAGGTTCCTACCTCGGATTTTTACTCCATCTATGTGGTTTTCCTTTGCATACTCCCGTAGAGGGATGTTCAATGACTGCTAAAACTCAGCTACTTTTTTCGCACTAGCTAGCATTTTTGCCTAGTTTCCTCTAACTCTGCCTGTGCCTAAGCCGGATCTACTTCTAGAGCTATGGTGTTGCTAAGCTATCTATTTCCTGCTACAGTACATTCTATGGCCTCTCCAGTGGAGGGAATCTAGACCTTGCCTACTTCGGCATGGCCTTCGGATCTGGCGCCGGGTCCTTGCTTGCTCCTGCGTCAGGCAATGTCATCATGACCTCAATGCAGCTTGCGGGGCGAGTAATACACATGCCGCGAGCTACGCTGAGAGGTGGCTCGCCTCCCTCAACAACGTGTTGCGGATGAACGCAGGACTCGTCAACATCGACGTAGATCTTGTGGGCGCCAAGCTTGATGAAGAGGCCGTTGCACAGAAGAGGACGCCTATCGAAGCTCCCAGTGTTATCGCTGACGTAGTCCAGTTCTCCAAAGCGCTGAACCAGACTGAAGATGATGCATTCGCCGGTGCCGAAGATGTTTCCCGTCCGGATTTTTACTCCTGCTAGCGCTGCTAGCCCCATGGTGGGCGCCAACTGTCGTGGTGGTGGCACGGCAGATGCCATGGATATGCTAAAGACGGGGCCAATGTGTAGTAGTGCAATCCAGGGAGGGATAGTGTGGTGATTCCACACACGAGTGTTTGTATTTTCTCTCTTTCTATGGTGGACTACAAGGTCCCCTTGAGATGTTCGTGAGAAGGAGACTAGTTCTCTTACTCCCCACTACCGAACTCTAGGGTTCTTCCTTAGCTAGAATGATCGACCCCCTTCTATGGAGGCCCTAGTGCTCATTATATAGGAGAGCCCAGGTTACAAAGCTAGGGCACACGTGGAAGCATATTCCCCGAATATGCCCTTTGGTTAAAGCAAGATGCTTCTTTTTACACTTTAAACAACTAGTCTGGACCTTGGACGTTATCCTCTGTGAGCTCCTTTGCTTTTGGCATCATCCAACACTAATAACATCAGTCGACACTAGCTACATCACCTTTGTCGGCCACGCCCTACTAGTCCTTCCCTCTGCCTGCTTCGCTCATGCTATAGTGGACAGAGGCCACCTTTTGACCAGCGAGAGATTCCTTCCTTCCCTTGGAAGCCAAGTGGTAACCCGGCTAGCGTCTAGCTAACCCGGCTATGAGGGTACCTGCAAACAAGATAGATCAACATAGCCGACATATGTTTTATGCCGACCGGGTTATCATTAGGTGAACACCCACTAGGCCGGGTTACCCCGTAAGTCAGCCCGCCTTGAGGTGACCCGGTCAGCATTCGCTTTGACCATGCCGTGCCTCGGCTAACTCGGCCTTTACTCCCTGACGTGACCCTACCCGAGGGTATCCCCCAACATTAGTGTTAGTTCATGTATAAGAAGGAATATTTGAATCTACTCGAAACATGGGCCAAGTGGAACTTAACCCGGCCTTCGGTGTGTGAATATTTGAATCTACACAAGACCTAGGCCAAGTGGAACTTCACCCGGCTCTAGGTGAGTGAATATTTGAATATATTCAAGACCTAGGCCAAGTGGAACTTAACCCGGCTCTAGGTGAGTGAATATTTGAATCTACCCAAGACCCGGGCCAAGTGGAACTTAACCCAACTCTAGGCGAGTGAATATTTGAATCTACTCAAGACCCGGGCCAAGTGGGACTTAACCCGGCTCTAGGCATATATTCATATATCAGGCAACTTGTATTGATTGGCAATTATGTGAATTGTTGTGAAACTCTTTACTTGTATGGTTATCTAATAGTTGTCCCTAGTTAGAGTTCATGTGAGGACACACGTGGATATTAGACTAGCACATCGATTGGTCGACGACTATCTTTCGCAAGTCATAGACATGGAGATGTCAAACCAATGATGTGGACACATGTTATGAACATGGGGTTGGACTGACCCAACTTGAGACTGGAAATAATACTTGCAGCTCTCTCTACACATTGTGTACGTTTTGTCCTTGGACCTGAGATTGTCGCATGTACTTGAGATGTGGATCGACCTACTTCGGGGCTATCAAATACTACTCCGTAACTGGGTAGTTATGAAGATAGCTTTCAGGTTTGTCCTGATACATGCTACAAGGCATTGGTCAATCAAGATGGGATTTACCCCTCTCTACTTGAGAGAGATATCTCTGGGCCCCTCGAGTGATCGGATCCAGAAATGCATGGTCGTGCTACATATGGTTAAGAGTTAACCTAGTAAAGGGATTCCGAATCACAGTATCAAGAAAGAGAGGTCAGCTTGGAGCTAGACCAAATATCGTAGGGCAAAGGGAAAAACATGTACCCAACCTTGTGATGGTTCGTTCGAATGATCTTTATATGCGTTTAGGAGTTGGAACGTCTTGCTAGAGGCTACTACAAACTATTGACGGAGTAAGTTTACTCGTGTCATGTCTATACGTGTATGAACCTATAAGGTCACACACTTTAGGTGCTGGAATGCTAATGAGGATTGGATCCGAATTAGACCAGGTTTAGGCTACTCATGGGCTACTAATATAGAAGCCCACCAGGGATGCCTACATAAGAGAGAGTGAGGCGAGCTGAATAGGGTTGAGCATTCCACCCAACCGCCACTCCTCTTACGCCTATGTTGCACGAGCAGACCTAGCAGTATGGCGTGTGACGGCTTCCACTCCGGACGTGTGGATACCTCAGAGGTGCTGCAACTATAGAACTTGGATGAGTCGCGCAAAGGGGTGTTGCTCGTGGGACGAGGAAAAGGAAGAGACGTAGAACATCTACAGTGCCACGACGTGCTTCATCGAGTTCCGCAACTGCGCATCTAGTGGTAATCCTGTGATCTATGATAGTAGTATTTTTGGTTGACGCGGTAGAAAATTTTGATTTTACGCTAGTGTAGCCTACCCATTACCCTTCACCTTTTTCTAGTATTAATGAAATTATAAGAAGCTACTAGTGATTCAACATATCATATAATCACAGAGTTTAGAGATTTGTAGCACAAAGTTTAATAGTGAAGATTCATGATCATTTTCTTTTTCTTCTTCCTCTCTTTTATATGCTTGATTCTTTGATAGCTGCTTTCTTTTTCTTTTTCTATACATGTATATCTATACTTTTCGTTGCTCTCTTTTTATCCTTTTCTTTTCAGCAAGCTATTTGATCATGCTCACTACTTCAATGGCTATTAAAAACTCTTAATCATAATATGCTACCAAAAATCTTCTTCTCAGAACTTAATCAATACTTCTAAAGGTGTGGAAGTCCCTAAAATTATGACAGCTGTACAAGTATCATTACACTCAACCTAGTTCAATCATCTAATATAATAATCATGAATCAAACACAACTTCAATTATCATAAAATCTCATAACTCAACAGATATAATTCTTCTCTTGAACAAAAGGAACTAGAAGTTGATGCAACTAATGCAAAATTTTGAATTTAAACCTAACCATGCGTGCAGGAAAAGTAAACATGCTAAAAACCGTAAGATAGATTACAAGGTTCTCATAGATCCCCCAAGTTGGTGTCAAGCCGGGTGATCAAATAATCCCTTGCGATTACTTACTCCTTTTTGGGAGTAAAGAAGTCATCGTCCTCCTCTTCTTCATCTGCCTTGAGGTTGCAGGCTTGAGCAATACATGCAAATGGCGTAGACATCTCTATGTTGCCAATGCATAATTCCTTGATTACTTTGTTTAAAGTTTTTCTATCATCTGCCATCTCCATAATGATATTGGTGAGTAGTTTTACCCTACCATCGATGTCATCGACCTTCTTTTCGAGGTCTTTGCCCACCATCCAGTAAGAGTCAACCCCTTCCCCAATGGTCTCAACACAAGCCTTAGAAATCTTTTCAAGGTTCTTGATCTTCTCTCGAATCTCATCTCAGTCTCCCTTTTGCTTGGAAGATGTTTCCGGAGGTGATTTAAGAGGAGATCCATGAAGGTTATACCCATAGGGGTTGAGTAGAGATTCTCCTTTGTTCCTTCCTTATTCGTGATTGGAGGAAGACGAAGTATCTCCTTCGGATCCCTCCTTCTTGACTCATATTTCGGTGGCGTGCTCCTTCTTGGATCAGATCTGCTTGATATGAAAAGGTTGCACGGACCTCAAGTTATCAAGTGAGATCTGAGGTTTCATTGTAAAAGGACAGGAAGAAGTTCTAGATCTGAAATAGGACGGGAAAGAGCGAGAAAGAAGAAAAGGTGCAAACATGCAAATAAAATCGGAGTTTCAAGGGGTCAAAGTTGGTCATGAGCTGTGGTACGGGCGGGATCCGCCCGTACCGCGCTCCCGTACGGACTACTGATTACTGCAAGTGCACAGATCGTTTTTAGCTAGTTTTAAAATAAAGATATTGATCCCACAGGGAGCAGGAGTCTGAAGTCTAATAACTCATGAATTAAATACTACAATAGAAATGCTAAATAAAGTTCTAAGTAACAAGATAAAATGCGAGTATTGTGTAAAAATGTGTTTTTGGGTTTTTGGTATAAGAGAACAATAAGTAAAGTAAAACAACTAAACACAGAAAGTAAGTATCGCGTATGTAAAAAGAAATTTGAAACTGCAATGGGGAAAAAGCGTTCTCAGGGAGTAGCGGATACACCTCTAAAATTATAAAGAGCTAAGATAAAGATTATTATCATGAACATTCTCAACTATGTATGTGTGGCAGGAACTCCATATTTGGACAAATAGGTAGCAAACACTACTCACATCATCCTTATAACCACAGCAGACAACAATCGACATCAATCGAATTACTGCGCTATGAAGGTACTTAATCCCGTAGGACGTATCCCATGGCATGGATAGTGTTCCATGAGTTTCCTCGGTTCCCAAGTTGATATGTAAGGGGTGCTAACTACGTTATAGTTATTGTAAGTGCTAACACACCTCCGTCTACCAACAAGTAGTTCCCTCCATCAAGTCCCCATAAGAGGCAAATATTGAGAGGTCGACTTCTCTCAACATCAAGATGAAGACAATCTAACGCATGTCACAGCGATGAATATCATAATAAACTTTATCATATTTCAATATCATACTAGGGTTTCTCCATCTCCCCAAGAACTAATGATCTACTCAGACATAGAGGCAATCAACATCATGGAAATAATAATGGAATCTATCATAGATGAATAGTACTTGTATAAATCCACAAAGAGTACAGAAATTACAACAACATCTAGACAATATGTAGATGTGATGGATGGAGATGGTGGTGATGCATTGGTTAATGATGAGATCGATGCCTTAGCCTCTTGAATCTGCGCAGGGCGAAGATGGATCCCGGTGGACGAGTTCCCCCTCTAGATGCCTTCTGGAGGTGAGGTTTCAGCGATTTCTGGTTGTTCTGTATGTTGTCTCTCTAATCCAGTTGCACGGGGTGAAACTATTTGAAGAGGCGGTGGTGGCACCAACTATACAATCGGAAAATTAATTCCCGCCGTATAGTTGGTCGTTAAACCGTCTGTATGCCTCGATCGCTTTGGGTTTTCTTCTAGTGTTATTGATATTTCCCAAATAAGTGATTTACGTTGTTTTTGACTCCTTTTCTCCCCAATACAATTGCTCCAAGAATTGTGTCCACTATATCCATCATCTGTCATGATCCTGGTGAAAATAGACATAAAACGTGTGCACGAACGCCGTAAAATACCAAGATCCTACCACTATAATGCAAAACAATAATATAAAACATGATGAAAATATGCACTCATCAACTTCCCCAATCTTAGACTCTTTCTCGCCCCGAGCAAGTTGGCTTAGTGAATGTGATCCTCATATTCATGAAGCTGAGTCGATAAAATAAATGAGGCAGTTGTAGCATGTGTTTATCATATATGATACATAGGAATAAGTTCATGAATATTACCCTACTCGAACCATCCAAATAAATATTAGCAGGCTTCCACACCTTAGAATTTAATAGTTGACAAAAGATCACTCTCAATATGATGTAAAAGTATTCGGTTCAACCGAATGAGTTAGCGAGGTAGTCCCAAGTGTTTTTGGATTAACATATTCACTTGGGATTTAAAATCTCAAACGCTTCTTTATCATACTACAACATAGTGGTGTATGCCTATTTGCTCTTTTCACATTCGCTCTTTTTATTCTCTCTTTTCTTCTTTTCTTCTCTTTTATATATATGCTCACACTTTTGTTTAAGTGATGTGCAAAGGACCTAGCCATACATTCCACTTCATGTAGGAATTTAAACTTTAACGATCTCAATTACCAAATTCCAATTGTATATGAAGCAATCTTTATAGCTTCAATATTCTACCTCGTCTTATTGTCACTCTAATTTCATAGCACTTTTAATTTTCCTTTGTTCAAGGTTTCTTTTTCAACTTAACTGATTAGATAATTTTTATTTGTAAATCAATTCATGAACTTACAACATATTGACCAAATTATCTTTGTATGTTCCATTAATACCAATGGTGTGGAATACTCCTATTGCTATCATCAAGTGCAAGTAAAATTATACTCAAGCCATTCATATATCCAATAGGACAAGCACAAACTCAATATTGCTCCATATATGATAATAAACTCAGAATTTCATAAAAGGGATCGACTATTCCTAAAGGGAATTCTAATGTTGCAAACTTTATTTCTAATTTGAACTAATGCAAAACCAAAACAGTAATGTAAAACTTATAACATAGATTACAAGGTCTTAAAGATCTCCCCAAGTTTGGAATCAAGCCAGGCAGGATCAAATAATCCCTTGCGATTATTTGATACCGTGATTATTTTAGATCACTGTGGCGCCATGGCACGCTGTATTGTCTCTTCACGGGCTAGCCTAATACGGAGGGATTGATTGACAGCCTCTAATTCTTTAACACGCAGCTTGTAGAAAAGATTATTCCTCTCCAGCACTTTCAATTGTTCTTTAATGAGCTCATTGTTATCTTGAAGGGTTTGTATCGCCTTAAGACTCATAGAAAAACCTAATTTGGTTGTCTGCTTAATATCTTCATCAAGTTTATCAAGATAAAGTCGCAGCAACCGAAGATGTTTAGGTGTCCCCGGTGTCTCCTTGTCCATATCTTCAATCTTCAGCTCGAGGGCTCCCAACTCCCTCTTCCAGCATTCATTGTCAGCATCGAGGAACTCCATATGGACGATCTTGATCTCCTTGCCTTGCTTGCTATTGCTCCCGAACTCCATAGGAACTTATCTCCTTGGCTTCTATCCTTTGGTTGCATGTCCTCACGTATGGATAAGAGGTAGATTGGTTTCTAGAGATTATGATTAGAGAGAGACAATGGCAATATATAAGGGGGGTCAGAGGTCGGTAAAACTCACGAGAAACACCAAATTCCCACCCAAGAAAAGAATCTTAATGAAACAGGGAAATAAATCGCGGATTTGGAGGAGTTCTGCCACGTAACGACCAACTATATGGGCACGACCCATACAACTTCGGCCATATAGTTGGTTCCGAGCAGATATTTCCAAATCTTGAGTCCAGGTCGATTAAGTTACCGACTCGGAACCGACAAAATCATTTTTTTAGATAAACGAAAAAGTAAACAAAAATGTCTGAGAGTCTAACAACCAACTATATGGCTGGAGTATTTTCTCTGGCCGTATAGTTGCGACCGTATAGATCTAGACATCGAAAATCGAAAATGTCTCGGAGTTTAACGACCAACTATACGGCCGGAGGACTTTCTCCGGCCGTATATTTGCGACCATATAGTTTCCAGACATCGAAAATCGAAAATGTGTGAGAGTTTAACGACCAACTATATGGCAGGTGGACTTTCTCTAGCCGTATAGTTGCGACCGTATAGTTTCCACACATCGAAAATCAATTTCACGGAGAAGGTACAGAAGGTTTAACGACCAACTATACGGCGGGAGATTTTTCTTTGGTCGTATAGTTGTGACCGTATAGTTGGTAAAAACCTTCAGAAACTTCAGACAAACATGAGGAATTCAAAGGCAAAAATTTCAGAAGTAAAATTTGTGAAAACAAATCACTTCTTTGAGTAAGAACACTTACCTTGCACTTACCGTTTACTTATTCGGGGATGGCAAGCTCCTCCAACAGCAAAGACTACTTACCTTTTGGAGGAATCGACCTTAGTTCATTTAATAATTCTCGTCAATGAAAATCACCAGGACTAAAGTTCCTCTCAATAAGATTGGTCTCTTGCTGGGTGAATATGGACACTGCATCCAACATCTTTATTTCTTGCCTCTGCATAATCTACAAATCAAATTCTTGAAGTAAAATGATCCAACAGATCAGTCTTGGCTTATGATTTTTCCTCTCAAGGAGTTCTTTTAAACCATCACGATCCGTATGAACTCTTACTTTTGCATTAACTATATAAGAACGAAATTTATCGCAAGAGAAAAATATAGCAAAAGTTCCCTTTCTTCCTTAGGATAATTCTTTTGAGCACTATTAAGAGTTCTACTAGCATGATGTATAATGTTAAATTTGTGACCTATATGTTATCCTAGAGTTACTCCTACAACATCATCACTAGCTTCACATATTAAGTCAAAACTCATATCCCAGATAGGTGGTTTAATGATAGGAGCATGGGTAAAGCATATTTAAGTTTATCAAAGGCTAGAAGACATTTATCATCAAAGTTAAATCTTACTCCCTTTTGCAGAAGGTTAGTCAAAGTTTTAGATATTCTAGATAAATTCCTAATCAACCTTCTATAAAAACCCACATGACCAAGGAAACATCTTATACCTTTTATATCCCTAGGTTGTGGCATTCTCTCTATGGCCTCAACCTTAGCTCTATCCACTTCAATTCCCTTACCTGAGACCTTATGTCCAAGGACTATACCTTCTTTGACAATAAAATGGCACTTCTCCCAGTTTAGAACAAGATTGGTTTCTTTGCAACGCTACAAAACTCTTTTGAGATTATCCAAGCAACTAGTAAATGAAGTTCCATAGACAAAAAAGTCATCCATAAATACTTCCATTATCAGTTCTATAAAATCCGCAAAAATGGCAGTCATGCATCTTTGAAAAGTAGTTGGAGCATTACATAAACCAAAAGGCATACGTCGATAAGAATGTAAACCATAAGGACTAATGAAAGTTGTTTTAAGTTGGTCATTAGGATGAACAGCTATCTGAGAAAAACCAGAGTATTCGTCCAAGTAGCAAAAAATGAGTGTGGTTTGCTAACCTCTCTAAAGTTTGATCTATGAACGGTAAAGGATAGTGATCTTTCCTAGTTTCTTTATTCAATTTCCTGAAATCACACATCATATGTCCAACAATAGTTCTATTACGTATCAATTCATTGTTTTCATTAGGAACAATAGTAAAACCGCCCTTCTTAGGGACACAATGAACATGACTTACCCATTCACTCTCTTTTACAGGATAGATTATACCAGCGTCCAATAGGCGTACTATTTATTTTCTTACCACTTCCTTCATTTCGGGCTTCAGTCGTCTATTAAATTCAGCAACTAGTTTAGCACCTTCCTCCATGAATATTCGATGGACGCTTATCATGGGACTAATGCCCTTCAAATCATCCATTGAGTACCCAAAGGCCTTGCAATGCTCCTTAAGTACTTTCATGAGTTCTTCTTCATCTCCTGAAAGTTTAGCACTAATAATAACAGGAAATTTATTTGTATCGTCTAAAAATCTGTATTTAAGATTATCTGGTAGAGTCTTCAATTATGGGGGTGCTAATTCCTCGCCCCCTCTCTTTTCTGGATCTTCGAAAGCCTCATTAGTTCGAGGCCCTATAATGGGAAGTGAATCTAATTCACCTTCTAGTTCTTCTAGGGGCTTGTCCTCCATAACTATTTCTTCATTGATTTGAGTCTTCATTTATTTCTTGTTCTTGATCACCAAAGAAGAGAGCTGCCATTTCCTCATTAGTTTTCTCTTTCTCTTCTTCTTGTATTTGTAGAGGTATGTCTTTAAATTTGGAAAAGTGGAATTCTTTTTCCGCTTCCCCAAGCTTAAGAGACACAATCTCCTTTTTCAAATCAACTTTGGCACCTAACTCACTCAAAAAGTTTCTTCTAAATATAATCAGGCAAAGAGTGTCAGCTGGCATATCAACAACTACAAAATGGATAAGAAAGTTTTTATTGGTAATTGTGATAGTTGCATCGTCTACTACTCCCATTGGAATTCTAAGAGTTTTATTGGCTAACATGATCATCATATCAGTATTTTGAATTGTAGCCGGTTCTATTTCTTCTTTTATTTCTAAATAAAAATCATAAGATATAACATTAACTTTGGTGCCAAGATCGCATAAACCATAATGCGAGGTTTCCTTAAATATGCAGGGAAAAATAGGATCACCAACATATTTTACCTTTGTTTTACCTTCAACCAATACGGAAGTCTTTTTATCAAGTTCAACTATGTTACAATGTGCATACATAGACATAATTGCTTCCTTGGTTACCTCTTCATCTTAGGTTTCTTCCACATGTTCCTCAACTTCTGGCACACTTTCCTCTTCCTTCTTTTCCTGTACTTCTTTGACCTGTTCATATTCAAAAATATGCTTATGTGCAGTGTTCGAGAAAGGTATCTCATATATTGGTTATAGGGAGGCCATTGTTTCTTTAACTTCTCTTTTCTTCTCAGGTTCGGGTGGTGGATCATACTTGACCAAACCCTATTTTGGAGCTTTGATGTGTTTTGTAAAAGCTTTAACAACACGCAATACAATATCTGAATCTAAATAAAGTTCTTTAGCTAATTGTTTAACATGGCCCTTTTTATTATAGGCATGAATACAATCATAATCTATTTCTATGCCTCCTTCGATTCCTAGACCAAAATTCCATGAAACTCTATGATCGCGAATTCTATTAAGTAAAGCCCAAGCTTTAGTTATACGAAGATTCATAAAGGCTCCTTTCGCGAAAGAGTCTAGCTCAATTTTAGTATCTTCAATTAAACCGTCATAAAAGATATGCAATAAATACCATTCAGGCAAATCATGATGAGGACATTTATTAAGTAAATCTGTAAATCTGATATAAGCTCTTACCAGTCCTTCATTAGGACGCTTCCTCCAAGTCATTATAAGATGCCTGATTCCAAAAGATTTTGATAATGGATAATATTTTTCTAGAAACTCACAGGCTAAATTATCCCAACTAGTAGTGGCTTTTGAGGGTAGAGATCTATACCATGAGAGAGTTGTACTAGTCAAAGTCTGACTAAAAAGTTTAACCCTTACCTCATTAGCAGTGTATCCTGGCAATTGGAAAGTGCCACATATATCTTTAAAACATGCAATATGCTCATATGGATCAGGATCTTATTCATCCCCAGTAAATATCTTCTTGTGTAGAATACCAACTAGTAGAGGATTTATTTCAAACCCCCTTGTCCTCTAATTGGAGTTGTCTCTTTTATTAATATCATAGGGCTTCCCAAAGTGGATGAGTGGGTTAGCACTAGCCATATGCTCAAACTCCATCATGTTGGTGGAAACCTGTAACTCAAAACAAAACATAGCAAGACAAAAATCTGTAAGCAAAAACTAAAAGACCTACAACTCTTAGCTCCCCGGCAATGGCGCCAGAAAATAGCTTGATGACTACAAGTGCACAAATCATTTGTAGCTAGTTTCGAAATAAATATATTGATCCCACAAGGAGCAGGAGTCTGAAGTCTAATAACTCTTGAATTAAATACTACAATAGAAATGCTAAATAAAGTTCTAAGTAACAAGATAAAATGCGAGTATTGTGTAAAATGGTGTTTTTGGGTTTTTGGTATAAGAGAACAATAAGCAAAGTAAAAAAACTGAACACATAAAGTAAGTATCGCATATGTAAAAAGAGATTTGAAACTGCAATGGGGAAAAAGCATTCTCAGGGAGTAGTGGATACACCTCTAGCATTATAAAGAGCTAAGGTAAAGATTATTATCATGAACATTCTCAACTATGTATGTTTGGGAGGAACTCCATATTTGGACAAATAGGAAGTAACCACTGCTCACATCATCCTCATAACCACAGTAGACAACAATCGACATCAATCGAATTACTGCGTTATTAAGGTACTTACTCCCGTAGGACGTATCCCATGGCATGGATAGTGTTCCCTGAGTTTCCTCAGTTCCCAATTTGATACGTAAGGGGTGCCAACAGATTTATAGTCACTGTAAGTGCTAACACACCTTCGTCTACCAATAAGTAGTTCCCTTCATCAAGTCCCCATAAGAGGCAAATATTGAGAGGTCGACTTCTCTCAACATCAAGATGAAGACAATCTAACACATGTTCACAACGATGAATATCATAATAAACTTTATCTTATTTCAATCTCATACTAGGGCTTCTCCATCTCCCCAAGAACTAATGATCTACTCAGACATGGAGGCAATCAACATCATGGAAATAATAATGGAATCTATCATAGATGAATAGTACTTGTATAAATCCAAAACAAGTATGGAAATTACAACAAGATCTAGACAAGATGTAGATGGGATGGATGGAGATGGTGGTGACGCAGCGGTTGATGATGAAGATCGATGCCTTAGCCTCCCGGATCTGCGCAGGGCAAAGATGGATCCCCGGTGGACGAGTTCCCCCTCCAGATGCCTTCCGGAGGTGAGGTTTCGGTGATTTCTGGTTGTTCTGTATGTCGTCTCTCTGATCTAGTTGCACGGGGTGAAACTATTTGAAGAGGCGGTGGCAGTGCCAACTATACGACCAGAACTATACAGCTAGAAAATTAATTCCCACTGTATAGTTGGTCGTTAAACCGTTTGTATGCCTTGATCGCTTTAGGTTTTCTTCTGGTGTTATTGATATTTTCCAAAGAAGTGATTTTCGTTGTTTTGACTCCTTTTCTCCCCAATACAAGTGCTCCAAGAATTGTGTCCATTGTAGCCATCATCTGTCCTGATCCTGGTAAAAATAGACATAAAACATGCACGCGAACGCCGTAAAATACCAAGATCCTACCACTACAATGCAAAACAATATTATAAAACATGATCCAAATATGCACTCATCAACTACTTACCGACATCAATTTTTTATCATAAAAATAATAAATTTGTCATGAAGGAAACAATACTGATGACAACCATCAGTACAGGCGGATTAGCCCGTACCGTCCGGTCATTCTGTATTGCAAAAATCGGAGCCAATACTCTGAATGGTTAATGACCAGTGGTATGGGCTCTTACGACCGTACGGTCTGCCCGTACCAGGTCGAAAAATCATTCAGAATGACCAGAAAAATCATATGAGTTCAGAACAAAAATAGAATAATCCAAAAAGGTTTCAAAGAAACAAAACCTAAGAAATTTATGCTTTGTTACCTAGCCTTTGCTTGTTGTGTTCTTCATCTGGGATCACATAGATCAATTCCACAATGTTTAGTTTGCCAACTCTATAATGCTTTAGTCATTTCCCATTAACAATCCAGGATGAAGAAGAGGGTGTAATATTTTTCAGTCTTACCGCTCCTGATGGATATGCTTCTTCAACATCAGAAGGTCCTTCCCACCTGGATTTCAACTTTCCTGCAAAAATCTCAAGCCTAGAGTTGTAAAGTAAAACTTTATCTCCGGTTTTAAATTCCTTCCCTTCTAAATTTCTGTCATGCCATTTCTTAACTTTTTCTTTAAATATTCTAGCATTTTCATAAGACTCATTCCTTACTTCATCTAAAGAATGAATGTCTAAGAGTCGTTTTTCACTAGCAGTTTTAAAGTCAAAATTCAAAGTTTTGATAGCCCACCGAGCCTTATGCTCGAGTTCTAGTGGAAGATGACAATTTTTACCGTAAACCATTTTGTATGGTGTCATTCCCATAGGGTTCTTGATTCATGTGCGATACACCCACAGTGCATCATTAAGCTTTAGAGACCAGTCTTTTCTTGATATAATCACTGTTTTCTGGAATATGGTCTTGATTTCTCTATTTGATAATTCCATTTTCCCACTGGTTTGAGGATGGTAAGGTGAAGCTACCCGGTGGTCTACTCCATATTTTTGAAGTATCTTATCAACAGTTCCTTTCGTAAAATGAGTTCCACTATCAGTAATCCAAACCTGGGGAAGATGATGTCCTTGACCATCTTGATAGAAGTGGCTACATCTGCATAAGCTGTAGGTATATCTTCAACCCATTTAGTAACATAATCATTAGAGGGAACAAATGGTCCCATAAAATCCATTCCCCATACATCGAATGGCTCTATTACTAAGTTATACTTCATATTCATCTCTTGTATTTTTCTTATATTACTTATACGTTGACAGCATCACAATTTTAACATATTCAAGAGAATCTTTACTAAGATAGGACAGTAGAAACCTGACTATAAGACTTTGGCTGCAGTGCGATTATCAGCATGATGCCCACCGTAGGGACTATCGTGACAGGCATTAAGGATGTCTTTAATCTCATGCACTGGCACGCATTTCCGTATTACTCCATCTAAACCATGTCTATATAAGTACGGATCATCCCAAAATTAATGTTTTAAATCACTGAAGAATTTCTTCCTTTGATTGTAATCCATTCCTTTTGGTAGAAACTTACCGACATGGCATACCCTACAAGTACTCGAGTTTGGCATATACGGTCCAGATACGACAGAAGCCCACGGCGTTGCCAAGGCCCAATTGAGGATTTGGGTGACTCACGGAGACTCCGATTGCTTGCAGCGCAAGATGAATCTTAAGATACAAAGTTCAAAGGGACGACCCCTAATTTGTAACCGACTCAACCTGCTACCTGAGACCTAGCCTATCTATATAAAGGCTAGGAGGGGGCAGCGAGGAGGACAATCACAACCCTAGTTTCCACAACCATCGCCAGATTGCATCTGCGCACCTCTGTAACTTTCGACTCCCTCGATAATTCCAAGAGTAAACAAGCAGGAGTAGGGACCTTTATGAGGCCTGGACCTGGGTAAACCTTGTGTCCCTGTGTGCTTGTTTGCTAGCCGATTGATGCCTCCAGCGCTCCCTCCTTCTCCAAAACCCAAGTCTATAACAATGGGCATTGACGAGTTAAACCCTCGTCAATTGGCGCTGTCTGTGGGAACTAGGAGTGCTGATGTGGCGGCTTCTTCGGCCCCATCAGCCACGATCTACAACTCTACAACAATGGAGATTCGCCTGCTCTTTGGTGCTTTCGACTTCACCATCCACACGCCGGCTACTTACCCGGCTTTCGAGTCTGTGGGCGATGTGATTGGCCTGGCGATCGAGAGCTTCCGATTCCATGTCGGTCAACTGGTCATGCTTCACCTGCCCGACCAGCCGATGACACCTGTGATTGCTCCAGCATCGTGGTTCACCAATCGGCACCCTCAGCAAACTCAACGCCCCTGCAACAGCTAGGATCACGGACAGTGACATCAGTCACGGATCCGATCTAGGATGCCTGGCCACAGAAGATGGAGCATACGGCCCCGTATCTGAAAGTTGTGGGAGAAACATCTTCCCCAACCACTTCATGTGCGCTGTCATCAACGTAGGTGACATCGACATCAATCGCGAAAACGCCGGTACCGGCACTAGACCGACCAACAACGGTATACCAGTCGCAAACAGTGGCCCCACCAATGGTGCACCCACCAACAACAGGACGGGAGAACCACACCTCACAATGAATGAGAATACCGGAGAGCACGTGCTGATCCATCTCAATGACAACGAGTGGGCTCGCTGTCGAGAAGCTCTGCGGGGTAATCCTTTGCACCCGAACTCATCGCAAGATATGCTGATGGGCTACCATTGGCTGCTCAAGGAGGAATACAGGCGCCAATAGCAAGTAATCGCACAACTGGAGGTGTGAAGTAAGGCGGCGGATGAGTCGAGCCTTCGGCAGGCTCAGCTCTCCTCCCATGGAGGATCCTCCTCCAAAGGCAATGAATACGTGGCCGCAAGCGACGATCTTGGCTGGCCCACCTCACCGACAAGGAGCGCGAAGAGGCCATGAAAATCCTTGACTTCGGCTCTATGATGGTGAATGCACGGGGCAATGTGCTCCTAAAGACGCCGCAAGCTGCGGTGACACCGGCCACCATGTACCTCTTCAAGAACCAGCCACCGGCTAGAGATCCGCGAACTGCCATGCACCGATCTACGATCGCGGGCATGGGGATAATCGAGGCTGCCCTCGACAAAAAAGCCAACATCGGGGCCAAAGAAAGGCAAGGCTCTGGCCAAACACTACTATTCGTACTCCTCCAACAATGACAGCCACGATCTGTCACGGCGACGTCGCTCACGGCGGCATGACCACGACTACGACACGCGTGATGACATCACGCAGTGCAAGGTCGACAAGATGCGGGCAAGGGGCGCTTGTTCGACTGGCTCGGAAGAAGATGAGGTGGAGCTCTGTGGCGCCAGATGCTTCAGTAGGGCCATCAGGCATAAGCGAATGCCTAAGGGGTTCAAACTCCCATTGGAGAACCCGAAATTCGATGGCCTGCAGGACCCGAAAATCTGGCTGGAGGATCACATCTCCTCTGTCAGGCTACACAGTGGAAGCTCAAGCACGACAATACAATACTTACAGCTACAGTTGCAAGGCGCCACCCGCGCATGGCTCAACAATCTCCCGCGCGGATCAATTCGCAGTTGGGAAGAGCTGGTCTATAGCTTCGTGCGCAACTTCAAGGGCACTTACAAAAGGCCCGTGTCAATCCAAGAACTAAGAGGCTACCACCAAAGGTCTTGCGAGTCGTTGCGCTCGTACATCCAGAGGTGGTCCATGATCAAGAACTCCGCAGAAAATATCTCGGAGGACCACGCAATCGACGTGTTCAATGGCGGTGTTCGCTGTATAGAGCTCAGGGAGGAACTGGGCCACTCAAAGCCCAAAACAATCGACCACCTGATGGAAATCGCGAATCGGTGGGCGGACGGAGAAGACTCGGTGTAAAACCGTACCTACTCCAACAATGATGACGACCTTGGGCGCAGACGCGACCGCCGAGGAAAACATTGAATGCGCGTCTACAAGGACCGCGACGAAGTCAACATGGTCGAGGCTGGCTACAACGACAAACACGACGAAAACTGCAACAGCGGATACCGCAGTGGTGGATACCGCGACATCGGAAAAACCATGCAAGTGTGGCAACGCTGCACTCGCGATGATGCGCCTGGGCAATCCATACAGGACAAACTGTCCGGACCATGCACCATACACTTCTACATTGACAAGCACGACGGCAAGAAAAAGTCCAGCCACCTTCTCAAGGACTGCCGTGAATTCCTCAAGCTCCACGAAGGCCTGGCCCAGATGAATCGCGACGCGATCAACCAGGGATATGGAGCTTCCCCGGGCGCCGTGGCTCACTGAGCGCCACCACCACCACCTGGAACACCACCACCTGCGGCTGCACCAGCCCAGAATCGTGGGGGAGAGCCGTACCCATGATTGCTGGGCAATATGGGGATGACCCAAAAGGGGCGTCCTTCAAATCGAGTGCAGAAGGCAATCACTCGCCAAGTCAATTTGGCGATAAACTCTCCACCTTCCACCATTGAGTACCTCAGTGGAAGCGAATCTTGCATCACCTTTGATAAGCGCGACCACCCGTGCCAAGTTCCTCGCCCATGCCACTGTCCCCTCGTACTCGAGGCGCAAATTGGGGGCTTCGATATGAGTCGCGTCTTCATGGACGGCGGGATCGGCATCAACCTCATGTTCGCAAGTACCTTGCGCGCGATGAGGATCCCTCTAACATGTCTGGAAGTTTCAGACACGATGTTCCACGGCATTGTCCTAGGGAAGGGTGTATACCCCCTGGGAAAAATTAACCTCGACGTCATCTTCGGCACGCCGCAAAACTTTTGGCGAGAGCGCATCGACTTTGAAGTCGTCGAATGGCCCTCACAGTACCACTGCATCCTCGGACATGTCGCATTCGCAAGGTTCATGGCAGTGCCTCATTACGCCTACCTGCAAGTGAAAATTCTAGGTCTAAACGGTGTCATCACAGTCAACGCACGCTTCGAGAGGTCCGACAGCTGCAACAGGGAATTCAACAGAATCTCCCAGTCCTCCGGCATACAGGAGGAACTCACAAGATTGAAGGAGTCGACAGAGAATAGTCTACCTCCCATGAGCAGGCCAAGCTCTCCTGACCTATCCTTCTTCTCGTCGGTGCAGACAAAGAAAGTCCAGGTCCACCCAATGGACCCGACCAAGACGGCCCTCATCGCCAACAACCTAAGTTCCGCATAGGAACTCGCACTCGTCGAATTCCTCCGTGAGCACTGGGAAATCTTCGCCTGGTGTCCAGCGGACATGCTAGGGGTTCCTAGGGAAATCACCGAGCACTCACTCAACGTGAATCCAGACGCAAGGCCAGTCAAGCAGACGATACAACGACTGTCTGAACCAAGAGCAAAAGCAGTCGGTATGGAGCTCAATAGACTCCTCGACACAAATTTCATAAGCGACATCAAGGAAAGCACTTGGCTTGCCAATCAGTGCTCGTGCCTAAAAAGACACGGATATCCTGCGGATGTGCATGGACTTCACCTCATTGAACAAGCACTGCCCAAAGGATTACTTCCCGTTGCCACAGATCGATCAGATAATCGACTCCACAGCGGGATGCGAGCGCCTCTGCTTCCTCGATGCCTACTCAGGCTACAATCAGATTTGAATGAAGGAGGAAGACCAGGAGAAAATGGTGTTCACAACACCCATTGGTGCGTTCTGCTACAACACGATGCCCTTCAGGCTAAAAAATGTAGGAGCCACCTATCAGCGGTGCATGCAGGCTTGCCTCAAGAACCAACTTGGTCGCAATATCCAAGTCTACGTTGACGACATCGTCATCAAAACCAAAGAGGAAGCCACGTTAATAGACAATCTCCGCAAGAGCTTCGCTAACCTCGACCACTACCGGATCAAGCTCAATCTGAAAAAATGCGCCTTCGGCGTACCATCTGGGCAACTACTCGGGTATCTCATCTCTGCGAGAGGGATCGAAGCAAACCTGAAGAAAATAAAAGACATACTAGCCATGGAGAAGCCGAAGAACATAAAAGGCGTCCAGCAGCTGGCTAGACGAATCGCGGCGCTCAGTTGATTCATCAGTCGCATGGGAGAAAAGGCACTGCCCTTCTACCAACTTCTCCGAAAAGCTGTCAAGTTCGAGTGGACAGACGAAGCACAAGAAGCATTCGAAGACCTCAAGCGTCTACTGTCCACCTCGCCAGTACTGGTGACGCCCCGCAAAAAGGAGCCGCTGCTGCTATATATCTCCGCCACCAACCAGGTGGTTAGCACTATGCTTGTGGTGGAACGAGCCGAAGAAAACAAAGTCCATGGGGTGCAACACCCAGTCTACTACCTCAGCGAGGTGCTCACGCCAACAAAGCAGCAGTACACGCACTATCAAAAGCTGACATACGACGTCTTCATGACAGCCAGGCGACTGTGGCACTACTTCTAGGAGCATCCAATCATGGTGGTCAACGACGCCCCACTCGGGCACATACTCAATAATCCTGACGCTACTGGGTAAGTCGCGCTATGGGGCATAGAGCTGTCACCACGCGACATCACATACGAGAAGCGTGACGCGATCAAGTCGCAAGTTCTCCTGGACTTCCTCGTACACTGGATGGAGAACCAGCTCCCTAACAAACCAGACATGTCCTATCTCTAGACAATGCACTTCGACGGGTCCAAACGAAAAGATGGAGCTGGCGCAGGTGTCGTACTGACATCACCCTAGGGAGACAAGATGAAATATGTTCTACGAATGCAGTTCATGGCCTCCAACAACGAATCTGAGTACGGAGCCTTGATCCATGGAATGCGGATGGCGAAAGCCTGTGGCGCGAAGAGACTCGTCATCTATGACGACTCGAAGCTGGTGGTCAACCAAATAATGCACGAGTGCGACGCACTGAGCAACAACATGATCGCCTATCGCGACCTCTACGACACACTTGAGGGAGACTTCGACGGCTGCGAGCTGCGACACGTTAGCCGCGAAAGCAACGAAGAGGCGGATGTACTCACCAACATCGGCTCCACCTGCGCCCCAATACCACCTGGAGTATTCCTCGAGCGCATCTACGAACGCTCCATCAAGCCTAAGGCTCCATAAAAGAAGGCAAGCACGTCAACGGACTCGGGGGCTATGCCACCCAACGAGCTAAGGGCACTCGATGACATGGAGCTCGACATAGGACTCGAGGGCCCAATGATGGTCATGATGATCGAGCCATCTTGGACACAGCCGTACATCACATACCTGCTCAGCAAGAGGCTGCCAGATGACCCAACTAATGCGTGATACATAGCACGACGATCCAAGGCATTCACCCTCATCAACGGCGAACTGTACAAGAGCAACATCACATGAGTTCTCCAGAGGTGCGTCTCCAACGGGGACGGAAGATCCATCCTCCTCGACATACATGAAGGCACCTGTGGACACCATGCGGGCAGTCGCGCCCTCGTCGCCAAAGCTCTATGAGCTGGATTCTACTGGCCAACGGCCATGCGTGACGCCAAGAATATCATCCAGCGCTGCAACGCTTGCCAGCAATTCGCGGATAAACCGCTCGCACCAGGCGTAGAGCTCAGGCCAATACCATTGGCATGGCCCTTTGCACAATGGTGACTCGACATGGTTGGCAAGCTCCCAAAATCCTCGCCAGGAGGATATGTCTACCTCTTAGTCGCGGTTGACAAATTCACCAAGTGGATCGAGGACATGCCGGTGACGAATCAACTAGGATCCAGCGCCGTCAAGTTCTTCGAGTCCATCATCTACCACTTTTGAGTGCCACATAGCATCATCACGGACAATGGGACGAACTTCACCTCCAAGGAGTTCCAGGAATTCTGTGAAAACCTAGGGCTCAACATTAGCTACGCCTCTGTGGCTCACCCTTAGACCAACGGTCAAGTCAAAAAGGCCAATGGCCTCGTCTGCGGCGGAATCAAGAAATGACTCCTTCGGCCACTCGAACAAGCCGCCGGGTACTGGCCAGTCGAGCTGTAATCTGTACTTTGGAGCCTACACACAACTCCAAATAGTGCCACGGGCTACACCCCGTTCTTCATGATGCACGTAGCTGAAGAAGTGCGCTACAAAGCCCCACGGGTGGTTGCATCCAGTGAGAAGGAGTCAACTCTCGCACTCGAAGACTCTGTCGACCTCCTTAACAAGGCACGCGAGATCGTAGCAGAGAGATCCATGATCTACCAGTAGAGCCTCCACAACTACCATAGCAGAAGGCTACGCCCAGATCCTTCGTCGAAGGAGACCTGGTCCTGCGACTGAAGCAGCAAGGGCATCTCAAGTTCGAGTCCCCTTGGGAAGGACCTTATGTGATTACTGAAGTAATCCCAGGTGGGGCTTATCGCCTCAAAGACCTAGAAAGCGGAGTCGCATACTCCAACCCCTGGAACATCGTGCAGCTGCGTCCTTTCTACCCCTAGTCGCTTTTACATTACAAATAAGGCTATTCAGCCAGGCTACTTAGCCACACATTGTACCTCGTACTATTATGCGAATAAATAAAGCTAAGTGCCCCAAAACTCTATGTCTTTTTTTTCTATTTTTCTTGCAATTTCATCACTCGGGGGCTACGCCACCCTTTACACCTTCGTTCCACGAACAAATCGCAATATCCGGAGTAGCTGACACACTACCAATCGAACCCTTGATCAACACCAACCCAGTTGCAATGCACCTAACAGGTTGGCAAGGTGTTGAGATACATACATGTTAGGCTAACGAAAGGGAACTGCAAAGTACAACACACTCGCAAATAATACAAGATAGCAAGCTCCTCACATATCAATGGGTACTAAATACACCCACCACAATCATATGAACTTTACAACAATTATACATCTATGTGCAGGATACAAAATACGCTACTGCTGCAAAAGATGAACATTCGTCTGCTCTTCAAAGAAGTTGACGATGTCCTTCGCTGGCCGATCAACCGCCTGGTAGTTCGGTACCATGTTCCAAGTCATTCCTTCTGGCGGCGGTGGCGGTCGAGAAGCAGCAGACGCAATGTCCACATCTGGCCTATGTAGTCGCACCATCGATAGCATAGCCTTGGCACCGGTGACCAGTTGCTGCCGCACGCACTCGTGTACCGCGCTTATATCTTGAAATTTCACCAGAAGAGCCAACAGGCTTGAGGGCACCACGTCGAGAGGAAACATTGTTTGGAAGATATGCCTAAGGCACGACTGCGCCTTCTTCAAGTATTGAAGTACTCGCGAAGAACGATCCTGCAGGGTCGCCAACGCGACTGCACGGTCGTGATCCACCCAAAAATACCCACTAGCCTGCAGCTGCTCCTGGGTCAGGTCATTCATTCGAATGGCCACTCGGTCCTTCTCATCCTGCGGATGACAAGCGCTAACAACTACACCAAGAAGGAGCAAAGTGTAAGGACAAGGCATCACCGCGACTAGCTAAAAGACAAGATGAGATGACAGAAAGCTAACATTTAAACTGCTCGTTCAACTGCGCCACTTGATCCAAGAGATACTTCTCACGGGCGGTGGCCTTCTCAGCTTTTGACTTCCATACGTCCGCCGTACCACGGATCATGGGCAACTCACACTCCAACTGCTTAATACGGTCGCGAAGTCACGGCAGCAACGACAGTTCCTCCACCTTTGGACGCGGCTGCGCCGTGGTTTCATCGGTGGGAGGAGAGTCATGAGGATCACTCAAAGGACCACTCGAAGGACCCTAGTTACAATGAAGCAAGAGGCAAATGAGACCAACGATACATTGATAAAAAGGAGGATTGCATTCAAATTCGATAAAAGTATTAAGGGGGCACACCCCCACAAAAGCATGGTTCAGACCAAAGATAGCTACAACTATTACAAATGGCGATTAAGGAGCTTTCTGCTTCTTCGACTTGGACTTCGACTTCGGGGGTTTCATCAAATCGGTGGCAGCCTCTAATGCCACAGACTTTTGGTGGTAGCCCCAGATGCTGCAGTCTTCGCCGCCTTCACTCGCTGCAGCTCCATCGAATACCTTGCGACTGTATCGATGAGCTGAAGCCCATACTTACCACATCTAGAAGCGAAGGAAGCAAACACTACATGTTGGCCACCCGCGTCGACAGACATCGCCTTGGAGACCGCGCTGGGATCCAACTCCACGTCATGGGCTTGCGCCATCGCGAGTGCCATGGTAGCGCTGACAGTCCGCTGAGAGTTCTTGTAATCCATAGGAATACCTTGTGCGAAGGATTCCACCATATCATCAAGGTTATCAATTAGGATGGCCTTGGGGGTCAGGTCCTCCCAGAGGCGACTCAGCACACCTTTGGCCTTCCCCAGCGTCTCTTGGAGGGAGACACCACGATCCTCGACTGCGGCAACAATGCCAGCAAGAGCATCCTCATGACGCAAGGCCTGTGCGTCGAAGCTGAGGCCAGCGACATCTGAAGAGTACAGGGTGTTAGCACAAGGAGAAGAAAACGAAGATAAGGAAAATACAAGGAAAAGCAGTGCAAATACCTGAGAGTGCCTTGGTAGTCAAGAAAAGCTGTTCCGCGAACAACTTCTCCCTCTCAGCAGCAGAAGCATGCAGGTCTTCCTCACGTTTATGCGACTCCTCCAAAGCTGCGAGGGCCTCGTCACACTTCTTCTCCGCTGCCGCAAGCCCCTTCTCGAGGGAAGTAACGTGGCGGAGAAGTTCATTATGTTCACATGCAAAAGGTATAGCACGACAAAGTATATGAGCCTACAAATCCCAGTACAAAGGAGAGTAAAGAGACAAAGTCTAGAACAAACCTTCGACTGCGTGATGGCGGTTGTCCAGCAAGGCATGCTGACGACCCAAGGCAATGATCTGCTCCACAGGGAGAGTGGAATTCTTCACGATAGGCTATATCAAAAAGAAGAAAAGAAACTTCGGCAATGAAAAAAGATGCAAAAACCGAAGATTCGACTGCCGAAAAACAACACTTACATGCTCCTCCAGGGACTCCGAAGATTCCTGTCGAGTGGACATCTGCGCAACCATCTGGTGCCCCCCCAGTGTGGGGGGAACTCGACGAATTGGCACCGGCGTGGGCCGCCACCAGAGGAGAAGGCGACTGTACGGCCACCTCCCTATTTTTGGAGTCTGTGACTCCGGATTCTTTCACAAATTGGACATCGTCAGAAGACGACGATGATGTTTGACTGCAAAACATGCCTGACGCCACTTCAGAAAAGCAACTTCAAAGAAAACAAGACGAACTCGTGGATATTAAAACTCACAAGTTGAATTTGTCGAGGTCAAAGGAGTCATCCGATGACCCCTTCGGCAACCGCAGCTTCTTCCGAGCGGGAGGAGCCATGGCACATACATGCACGACGGGAATCAGCTCCTCTGCAGCAGCAGTAGGAGAACCCTCCGGCATCGTTAGCGAAGAAGCATCAGAATACTCGTTGTGGGAGCGCTTGCGAGTGCCATGGCCACTAGACTCGGGGGCTTCCTCCTCTTCTTTAATATGGGCGGTCGAATCTGACTCGTCCTCTTCCACCGCTTCATGCAGGATAACCCCTTCAGGCTGAGGAGGCAAGCTGGAGGCCACTTTCCAGTCCTACAATCAGAAGAAACATCGGTACATATCAAGCACTTGGCAACCAGTCGAAAAATATAGACTACTTCATAGGAAAGCTCTACCTTAGGTGGAGGGTTGTTGGCATCCAAAGGAGGCACAACTGATTCTCCTAGGAGATCCTCCTTGGCGGTGTACTTGGTCACCAGTCGCAACCACCTGCCTACCTCACCCGTAGAAATGCCCTCCGCAGATATGCGAGTGACATTGCCAGCACCGATCCAACGGTACAACTGATGGACTCTAGCCTGCAGAGGCTAGATACGGCGACGCAACCATGTGAGAATGAGTGTAGCACCACCCTCTTCTTTGCCTATACGGCCTTCGAGGTCGCAGACATGCTGATACAGCATCTCCGTCTCCTCGGACTCGCTAGGCATCACGACATTCTTCTAGGAGCGTCTCCTCTTGCAAGCCGCCACGGGATCGAAAGGCGCGAGTCCGTAGTGCTCTTCGTCGGCCTTATGGTCGCGGATGTAGAACCACTTATCTCTCCACCCTTGGGCAGATGCGGTGAGCTTGATATCGAAGTAAGTGGCGGAGGAGTCGACGTGGATCCCGCAGCCCCCTACGTCATAGACTACCGAACCAGACGCCAATTGACGTTTGAGCTTAAAAAACTTCTTGAAGAGACCAAAGTGTGGCTCGATTCCGAGCCAGCACTCGCAAAGGGTGATGAAACAAGCGATGTGGAGAATCGAATTTGGGGACAGCTGGACCCCATAGAAACAGAGAAGACCCCTAACGAAAGGATGAGGGGAAGAGAGAGACCACGAATGATGAACGCAAGGAACATCACCCGGAAACCAGCCGGAGGAACGGGAATTACCTCCTCGCCAGGAACACGGGAGTCGCCTTCCGGAGGAGGAAGTGCTCCATCTTGATGAAGATTGAACAGCTCCGCAGGATTGATGGTGGATGGGCACCAGGACCCATTGGTGATCCGAGTTCCCGTGCCCTTCTTCTTCCCAGCACCAGCGGCACTGGTGCCCATGGTGGCGCCACCTCCCTTCTTGTTGGCGGCGACAATGGTGGCTGCAGATCCAGCGATAGAGCCTCCTTTCTTCTTTCCCATCTTGCGATGGTGATGCGAGCACAGGAAGTAACTGGGGAAGACGCGGATCTGGTCCAGTGCCACGGAGAAGAGGTGCGCAAAGGATCATGAAGAGCAACAATGGTGGAGGAAGCGCGAGCAAGAAGAGAGATGAGGAAAAAGTTATCGCATCTGTGTTGCTACTTAACCTCCTAGCGGCTGCCATCCAATGGCAAGTAGAAACCCTACTAGACACGTGGCGGACATTGCCATCGATGCGTGGAGAAGGTGAATCACGAACCGTGCCCCACTACTCCCATTACGCACGGAAATCGAGGAGATGCAGTTAAAACAGAAGATTACGCATGCCCAGTCAAATCGAAGTCAGAAAGTAGGACCCACTGCTCGTCACGTCCCATCAAAGCTGCTCATGCAGGCAACTGAAGTCATCACGTCGTCAACACTAGCGTCATCAATTCCAGCAGAAGAACATTTTGGTTACTTTAGTCCATGCTTGTGTCTTCGACTCAACCAAGCACTCGGGGGCTACTCCTAACAGGAGCGCTAGCCGCGCACCCGAAAGAATTTTCATGCAGGTATACAAGTGTCACGAAAACCCTTCACTCGAATCAACGATTCGATTGTGAACTACGGGTTACTCCCACAGGGAGCACTGGAAGCACATTCGATTGAAACAAGCAACACAAGACGACAGAAGTCGCAAAATGTTTTTAGTCCCCACTCGAATCTACGACTCGAATAGGCACTCGAGGGCTACTCCCATACGGAGCGCTGGTGGCGCACCCTATGATTATTTTTCCTTGTACATCGTACTGTGTGTTGATAACATCCACACTCGAATGTTGTGGCGACTCCGCCTCATATTTTCCCTACAAAGATATTACGTCTTCTGGGCCACCCGAATCATCTCCGCGATGACAAAAATTCGGATGTCGCGCTTACAGCATGAAGATAAGACCTGAATAAGGCCTGGCAATGCATTTGCTCCGCACTACCAGAAATAAATCCGTACCTACAGGTGTGATGAACATGCCTTGACGGACGCGTCGAGTGCTCACATTTATACACTAGAATTCGACTCCTATAAGACCTCTGCGGCCTGATTCAAATTACGCTAGCACTTTTTCGAATTTGAGTCCGGGGACTCAAGTTTGAGTAGATTGCGTTGTTTTGCCCTAAGGCAGTTAACTAATACCGATACATTGGGTAAATCAGGCACGTATCTCAACAATCCCTATGACACAGACAGAATACTCAAAAATATACTCAGTCATGCAATCGAAAGACTTCATAAAGTCTCAAATCGAATCTACGGTTCCACTGGACACTCGGGGGCTACTGACATGGGCATACCCTACAAGTACTCGAGTTTGGCATATATGTCCAGATACGGAAGAATCCCATGACATTGCCAAGGCCCAATTGAGGATTCGGGTGACTCATAGAGAATCCGATTGCTTGTAGTGGAAGATGAAGCTTAATATAGAAAGTTCAAAGGGATGAACCCTAATCTGTAACCGACTCGACCTGCTACCTGAGACCTAGCCTATCTATATAAAGGCTAGGAGAGGGCAGCGAGGAGGACAATCACAACCCTAGTTTCCACAACCATCGCAAGACTGCATCTGCGCACCTCTGTAACTTTCGAGTCCCTCGATAATTCCAAGAGCAGACAAGCAGGAGTAGGGACCTCTATGAGGCCTGAACCTGGGTAAACCTTGCGTCCATGTGTGCTTGTTTGCTAGCCGATTGATGCGTCTAGCGCTCCCTCCAAAACCCAAGTCCATAACAATGGGCATTGACGAGTTAAACCCTCGTCTCTTACCTATAAGGTAATTAGCATAATTTGCAAACCAAGGATCGTTAGTTTCAACAACTTCAAGATATTTGATACGTCCAAAACATATCTACTTTCCCGAACACTTTTGCTATTGTTTTTCCTCTAAACTTGTGTGATTTGGATACAACTAACACAGACTGACGCTGCTTTCAGCAGAATTACCTTGGTGTCTAGGTTTTGTGCAGAAAATCAACTATCAGGAAAAATCCCGGAAGATATGCCAAAAATCCTATTTCACCAGAAGACTCACGGAGCCAAAAGACGAGACGGAGGAGGGCCACGAGGGGCCCACACCACCTGGCCGCGCGGGCCAGGCCTGGCCACGCCTGGGGGTGGTGTGGCCGCCTCGGTCACCCCCTTGGCCTCCCTCTTCGCCTATAAGATGCCTCTTGACCTAAAAACCAAGGGGGGTTCGACGTTTTTCCAGAAAGAGTTCCGCTGCGCCGCCACCACCAGATTCCGCGATTCGGAACCAGAAACTCCGTTCTGGCACCCTGCTGGGATGGGGAATTGGAGGAGATCATCACCATCATCATCACCATCGCTTCTCCATAGACCATCCATGTTTCCCCATCTATGAGTGAGTAATCCCCCGCTGTAGGCTATGGGGATGGTAGAGATTGGATGAGATCGTTCATGTAATGGTATCAGATTGTAAGGGCATGGTGCCTAGTATCTATTATTAGTGCTTTTTGACTTTATTGCAACTTGTTATGCTTAATGCTTGTCACTAGGGCCCGAGTGCCATGATTTCAGATCTGAACATATTATTGATTCATTATGATAGTATTGTTTATGGTCTTACCTGCAAGTTGTATACACACGTTGTTGTCCAGAACCAAAGGCCCCGAAGTGACAACAATCGGGATAACCGGAGGGAATTGGTTTGATGTGAGGATCACATGTGTTCATGGAGTGTTAATGCTTTGCTCCGGTGCTCTATTAAAAGGATCACCTTAATTGCCAGTAGTTCCCTTGAGGCCCCGCTGCAAACAGGCTAGTAGAACAAAAGATGTTGTGCAAGTTCTCATTGCGAGCACGTATGACTATTTATGGAACACATGCCTAGGAATATTTTAGTACTTGGATGCTTTATCATATTTATCTACAAATGCCCTATGTCTTGATTTTCATGTGAATTGTCTTGTCCATGCAATGTCCGCCCATCCATCCCTATGCCTATCATGCTATAATGCTACTGTTTACTACAATTGTTACTACTATCTTTACTTTTACTAATGCTATTACTTTACTATTGCTACTACAAAACTGTTGCTACTCATAAACTGCTGTGAGCAAGATTGTTTTCAGGTGCAGCTGAATTGACAACTCAGTTGTTAAGGCTTATAAATATTATTTGGCTCCCCTTGTGTCGAATCAATAAATTGGGTTTCACTTCCCTCGAAAATACTGCGATACACCCCCTATACTTGTGGGTCATCAAGACTATTTTATGGCGCCGTTGCCAGGGAGCATAGATTTATTTATTAAGTTCACTTGGAATCACTATTGTTCGCTACCATCCATCCATCATGGGTAAGTCTCGTGATGGTAAGCTCCTTACACCACCACATACACATGCTACACACACTGCTACTACTACTGAATCTGAAACTTCTGATACTTATGATGCTACTTCTACTGTGCTTGATAAGAGTGGTTCATTAGGTCCTTTCCTAGATGCTACGATTGCTAGAACTATAGCTGGAAATTCTGAAACTCCTAATGAAGACACTACTACACCTGTTAGTTCACCTGAGTCTAGAGAGAGCTATGATATTGAAGACGGTTATATAGAGATGACCGATGAATTTATTAAAGAATGTCAAAACACCCATGATAGGAGTGCTATTAAGAGTCTCCTTGAGAGGCGTACTATAAAACCCAAATTGTCTCCTAATGCTAAGTTTGTTGCATCTCCCATAAACATTAAAGATAAGGATTATGATTTCTCTCTTGATCTATCTTACATAGCTATTGTTGAGAAAGAACCTTTTTGTGGGACTAAGAATGAAAGTGTGGTAGCACATATGACTGAGCTTTCTACCATGAGTGGCTTATTTTCTGATGATATTAATATGCGCACCTACTTTGTTGCTAAAATTTTCCCTTTTTCACTAGAAGGAGAAGCTAGAACTTGGTTTAATAATTTACCTCCTGGATCTATTGATAGCCCTGATTGCTTGATTAGTACATTCCTGAAGAAATATTTTGCTCCTAGTGCTAGACATGCTATTTTGCAGGAACTTTTTGATTTTAAACAGGGATAAAAAGAGATATTGCCTGAATCATGGGCAAGGTTTTGTGCTTTGATTCATGTACAGGCTGGATGTCCATTACCTAAGAATGAGCTTCTTGACATATTTTATAATGGACTAACTGAAGAATCTAGGACATACCTGGATGGTTGTGCTGATTGTGTTTTCAGGAATAGGACTCCCAAGGAAGCTGAGGAATTAATGGCCAAAATAAGCAAGAATTATGAAGACTAGACTCCTCCTGAACCAGCTATACCTGAAACAATTATACCTGAACCAGCTATACCTGTGCCTATACCATCATCTAAGAAGAGGGAAGTTATTGAACTGAATGATGAAGTGATGAAGGAAGCTAAGAAATGTCTTAAGGAGAAGGGAATTAAAGCTACAGATGTCAAGAATTACCTCCTATAGAAGAATTATGTAAGCCAATTCCCCACTCATCCACTATTGAGGTACACTCTCTCCAACATTTTTATGAAGGTGATATCCCTTACTCTAAATCACCTGATCAATGCTTAGAAGAATTTGATGTTTTTATTGTTAAGCAAGGTAATTTTAATAAAAGGGTGCAAAATCATTTAATGGAAAACACTAGAGCTATTGTTGAGTTGAAAGATATTGTGGAAAGAACCTCTAATGACGTTAAAATTCTTGTTAAACATTTTCAAATGGTTCAAACTCAAATTGATCAGCTTATTAAAGTACATAAAGACTTGCTAGTTAATGCTGCTAAAGAAAAACATGCTTATGAAATTAGAACTAGAAGTGGTGCTGCTACCTAGGATCCTCTATATCTTGAGGGGCATCCTAAAAGAATTGAGTATGATTCTCAACAAACTGTAAATAGTGGTACTACTCCTAAGAAAAGAAAGAAGAAACATAAAACTATTGTAAAACCTTCTAAACTTGCTAAAGATCCTAATAGTATATCTGTCTCTGATGCTGAAACTGAAAGTGGTAATGAAGAAAATGATGTTCCTGATAAAGAAAAAGTTGAAGAAGAACCTGAAAGGCACACTAAGAATACTAAATACACTAAAGAAGATTTTGTTGCTAAGAAACATGGTAGTGAAAGAGAGCCTTGGGTCCAAAAACCTATGCCTTTCCCTGATAAGAAACACAAGTCAAAGGAAGATGAACACTATAATAAGTTTTCTGAGTGGATTAAACCTTTATTCTTGCAAATTCCTTTGACTGATGCTATTAAATTGCCTCCTTATTCAAAGTATATGAAGGATATTGTCTCGAATAAAATGAAGATCCCTAATGAAGAAATTTCTACTCTGCTTGCTAATTATTCCTTTAATGGTAAGGTTCCAAAGAAACTTGGAGACCCAGGGATTCCAACTATTCCTTGCTCTATTAAAAATAGTTATGTTAGAACTGCTTTGTGTGATTTGGGAGCAGGAGTTAGTGTTATGCCTTTTTCTCTATATAAGAGACTTCAACTGGAAAAACTAATACCAACTTATATATCTTTGCAAATGGTTGATAAATCTACTACTATTCCTGTTGGTATATGTGAGGATGTACCTATTCAAGTGGCTCATAATTGCTTGATATTAACTGATTTTGTTGTGCTTGAAATGCCTGAAGATGATAACATGTCTATTATTCTTGGGAAACCTTTTCTTAATACTGCAGGAGCTGTTATTAATTATAATCAAGGAAAGGTGACTTTTAATATTAAGGACAAGGAGCATACTGTCTATTTCCCCAAGAAGATTGATAGGACTTATGGGTTAAATTCAATTGAACATGTTGAGGGCATTCAAGTTGGAGAAATAGATTGTCCCATACCAAGAGAAAAATATGAAACTATTATGATTGGGACCATTGCTATCAAGGTTGAGGTAACATAATCATTAGTGGAATACAAAGTTTTGTTTCATATAAAATTGTTTTGGTAACAAGACGTAATCAACCTTGTTAACAAAAGGATTTTAATGAACAAAACAATGTTTTCACCATGATTATCTTTGCTTACTTTTATTTTATCCATTTTAGTTTTTGCTTTCGTTTAGTTTACTTTTCTATTATTAGTTGCTTGCATGTTAGAGTTTCTTAGAACTTCTGAAGTTTTAGCTTTGTTTTGTCATTGCATCATTACAAAAAAATCTTTCTGTCAGAAAATCATTCATGTATACCTGAAAATTGCTCAAAAATAAAGTGTCTCGAAAAATTCCAGAAAATTCATATTAAATTTTTGCGTGAAAAAGGGGCAGAGAAGTGCCTGGAGAGTACCAAGGGGCTCACCAGGCAGGCACACTACCTGGTGGCGCGGCCAGCCAGGGGCGCGCTTGGCCATGGTGTGGGCCACCCCTGGCCCTCCACTCACTCTCTCACTTCCCACTGCTTTCTCTCTCCCGAGAAAACACCAGCTTTTTGCTCGAAATCGCGTTCTTGTTGTTATTGTCAATGATTTTTTGATCTCCTTGCTCAGCCCATCTTTGCTGCTGAAATTTGGAGCATTTGTTCTCCGGTATATGACTCCTTTGCTTGTCCAAGTAGATTTGTGTTTAGTGGTTTATATCTTGAGTACTTTGCTGTTGTAGGTGATAGGTTATGAGAGCTTGTAAGCTTGTCCAATGCTTAGATATATTGTTTTGATGCATGTTTAGGCCTCTTACAAGTCCCCATGAGTAGTGCCCTTCATTATATATTCACTTTGCAATCACTTGTGTAATGGATGTTTAAATTTCAGAATATCAAAGATGAACAACCACACCTTTGGAGAAATATTTGAGAGGGACACACCTAGGAGGTCAAGGCCCTCAAGATCAGCCTCTTAGTTTAGGCCTTCATACAATGAAGATCTCATTACACCACGCTTTGGCAATGAAGGAGATGAGGAGGGATGCTCACCCATCTACTTTTCCTTGTGACGAGGGTTTAACTCATTAATGCCCATTGTTATGGACTTGGGTTTTGGAGAAGGAGGGAGCACTGGAGACATCTATCGGCTAGCAAACAAGCACACAGGGGACTCGAAGATTTACCCAGGTTCATGCCTCATAGAGGTCCCTACTCTTGCTTGTCTGCTCATGGAATTATCAAAGGAATCGAGGATTACGATGGTGCGCAGATGCAATCTGGCGAGGGTTGTGGAAACTAGGGTTGCACGTGTCCTCCTCGCTGCCCCCTCCTAGCCTTTATATAGATAGGCTAGGTGTCAGGTAGCAGGTCGAGTCGGTTACATGTTAGGGTTTTCTCCTTTGAACTTTCTATCTTTAGCTTCTTCTTGTTCTTCAAGCAATCGAGAGTCCGTAGGTTACTCGAGTTCTTCATTTGGGCCTTGGCGACACCGTGGGCCTCTACGTATTCAGGCCATATATACCAAGCTCGAGTACCTGTAGGGTATACCCATGTCAGTAGCCCCCAAGTGTCTAGTGGAATCGCAGATTCGACTGGAGACTTTATGAAGCCTTTCGAGTGCATGACTGAGTATGTTTTTCGACTGCTTTGTTTATGTCATAGGGATTGTTGATGTGCGTGCCTGATTTAACCTATGTACCAGTATCAGTTAACTACCTTAGGGTAAAACAACGCCATCTACTCGAACTCGAGTCCCCGGACTCGAATCCAGAAAAGTGCTGGTGTAATTCGACTCAAGCCGTGGAGGTCTTACAGGAGTCGAATTCCAGTATATGGGTGTGAGCACTCGACGCGTCCGTCAAGGCATGTTCATCGTACCTGTAGGCACGGATATATTTCTAGTAGTGCAGCTAATGCGTTGCCAAGCCTTATTCAGGTCTTATGTTCATGCTGTAAACGCGGCATCCAAATTTTATCATCGCGGAGATGATTCGGGTGACCCAGGAGACGCAGTCTCTTTGTAGGGAAAAATTATGAGGTGGTGTCGCCATAAACTTCGAGTGTGGATGTTATCAACACACAATATTTTGTACAAATAAACATAGGGTGCGCGACCAGTGCTCCCTATGGGAGTAGCCCCCGAGTGCCTGGTTGATTCAAAGACTCAGGCAGGGACTAAAGAACTTTTGCGACTGTTGTCGTCTTTTTTTTGCTTGTTTCAGTCGAATTTTGCTTCCAGCGCTCCCTATGGGAGTAACCAATGTTCATAGTCGAACCGTGTTTCGAGTGATTGGGTTTTGCTTTGATTGTTCATGTTCCTGTAAAAGAAGAAGAAAAAACGTAGGGTGCGCGACCAGCGCTCCCTATGGGAGTAGCCCCCGAGTGCTTGGTGGAGTCGAAGACTCGAGCGAGGACTAAAGTAGTCGAAGTTTTCTGCATCGTAGTTTTTGATGATGTCAGTGCTGACGATTTCATGACCTCAGTGGCCCGCGTGAGCGAGTTTGACGGGACGTGACGAGCGGCGGGTCCCACTACCTGACTCTGATTGGACCGGACGTGCGTAATCTTTATTTTAACCGCGCCTCCTCGATTTCCGCATGTAATGGGAGTAGTGGGGGGACGATTCGCGTTTCAGCTCTTCCACGTGTCTAGCACGATGAACACCATGCATCTGGTAGGTTTTTCTGAGCCGTTGGATTGCATCTTCCAGGGGTTAAGTAGTGACGCTGCGACGGTAAAATTCACATCTACTTCTATTCATCCTTTGCCTTCATCGCCATTGCCATTGCTCCTCTGCTTTCTCTGCACTCTTTTCCCTCCGTGGCACTAAACCAGCTCCGCACATTTCCCAGCTACTTCCTCCGGTCGCATCGCCGCCGCGTAATAGGGAAGAAGAAAGGAGGTGATGCGGCCGATTCCGCTGCTGCGATGAAGAAGAAGGGCGGCTCCGCCGCTGCGGGCACCAGCACCGCCGCCGGCAGGAAGAAGAAGGGCTCGGGCACCCGCGTCACGAATGGCGTGTGGCGTCCATCTGTGATCAAGTCCTCGGATGTTCGTCTTCTTCACCAAGACGGAGTGTTGTCCGCCGCAGTCACCGATGCGTAGGTCCCCAGCGGCGAGGTAATCACCTCTCCTCCTGCCGGTTTTCGAGTGATGTTCCTAGCGTTCCTTGTTTTTACGGGCTCCAGCTCCATTAGCTGTCCCCCAATTCCATCCACCACGTAGGTTGCTACATCACCCTTTGCGAGTGCTGGCTCGGAATCGAGCCGCATTTCGGCCTCTTCAAGCGCCTCTTCAAGTTGAAGCGTCAATCGGCGTCTGGCTCCGTAGTCTACGATGTAGGCGGCTGCGGAATCCATGTCGATCCATCTGGCACATACTTCGACATCAAGCTGGCAATGTCCATCCAAGGGAGGAAGGATAAGTGGTTCTACATCCCCGACGAGAAGGCTGACAGAGAACACTTCGGACTCGCACCCTTCGACCCCCGACGTCATCCCAGAGGAGGCGCTCCTGGAAGAATGTGGTTATGCCCGGCGAGTCCACGGAGACAGATATGCTATACGAGCGCGTCTGCGATCTCGAGAGTTGCATAGGCAAAGAGGAGGGAGGCTGCACCGTCATTCGCATGTGGCTGCGCCGTCGCGTCCAGCCCCTGTAGGCCAGAGTCCACCCCATGTTTTAGTGGGCTGGCGCTGACGATGTCACTCGCGTGTCTGTCGATGGCATGTCTGCGAGTGAGGTAGATAAAAGGGTTCGACTGGTCACCAAGTACACCGTCAAGGATGTGCTCCCTAGTGAACCAGTCGTTCCTCCGTTCGATGCTTCTAACCCTCCTCCTAAGGTATAGTTGTGCTACGTAGTAGCTTAGTTTGTTGATTGCTTCTTTTCTGTTTCTTTGCTTTGTGCTAAATTGTGGTCTATATGCAGGATTGGGTGGTGTCACCCTGTATGCCCCCTCTTCCTGAGAGGGTTATCCCTCGCGAAGCCTTGGAAGAGGACGAGTCGGAGTCGACCGTCCCATCTGATGTGGAGGAGGAAGCCCCCGAGTTGGGTAGTCCGGATACTCGCAAGCGTTCGCGCAGCGATGATTCCGATGCGTCGTCTCCTTCGACTCCGGAAGGTGCAGGCATTGGTGCGGAGTCGCTGATCCCTGCCATTCTTGTGAGTGCCGTGGCGCCATCTTCTCGCAAGAAGATGCGACTGCCAAAGGAGTCCTCGTCAGAGTCGGGGGAGCCAACCTTTGACTTTGATAAGTTTGATTGGTAAGTTTTCAAGTTGTCCTTTTTGGTTCTTCTTTGTATTTGCCCTTTCTTGATGTTGGTTTTGTCTTGCAGTCAGCAGGCGTCATCATCTTCTGGTGACGTCCAATTTTTGAAAGAATCTGGAGTCGCAACCTCGAGGGCCAAGAAAGAGGTTGAGCGTGCTCCTTACCCTCCATTGGCGGCCCACTCCGGGCACAACCCATCCAGATCTCCACATGATGGGGAGCATCGGATGGTTGCCCGGATGACTGCACACCAATCGACTTCGGAGTCATTGGAGGATCATGTAAGTGTAGTATCTCTTCTTCTGATGTTGCAGTCGATTTATCTATGGCTTTTGCTGATCCTTTGTTGTTTTTCCTTTTGCGATATCTCCTTGTGAAGGAAGCCGCTCACTTGGCGGAGCAGGTGCTTGCGATGGGTCACCAGCATGCAATGATGGATACGTGCCATCGCGTGGTAGAAAGTAAGTGCTCTTTACTTCTCCTTCTTCTGCATCGTTGTCATGTAGTCGACTGATAATCAGTCCCTTTTTTGTTTTGTTCTTGCAGCAGAACATAATGCCCTTCTACGCAACGCCGCCGCCATGGAGAAGTCGCTCACCGCGGCTATGAAGAGCCACGATGAGGCAATCGCGGCGCGTGACGAGGCACAGAAACGCGAAGAGGACCTGCGTGCCTCCATTGCAGCTAGGGACAAGTTGTTCGAAGAACAGCTTTTTTCGATTGCCAAGGCCCTCTCAGGTACTTTGCTTGGGTATCATTATCGTTCTTTGTTCGATTTTGTCGTTGGTGCTGACTTTTGTGCCCATGTGTGGGTTTATGTACAGATGCTGGCGATTTGAGCTTCGATCCTCAGGCCCTCCATCGTGACGATGCCTTGGCGGGTGCGCTTTCAGTAGTCGAGGACCGCAGCGCCGCCGTTCAAGATATTCTTTCCAAGGCCAAGGGCATGCTCAGTCGCCTTCGGGAGGAGTTGATGCCCAAGGCTGAGCTAATTAAGAACATGGACGAGCTGGTGGAGTCTCTCGCCGGGGGTGTCCCTACAAGCTTCAAGAACGCGCACCGTGCGGCTGGCGCGTCAATGCCACTCGCCATGGTGCAGGCCCACAGAGTCGAAGTTGATCCTGCAGTGGTCTCAAGGGCGATGCCCGTTAGCACGGACGACCAACAGGTAGTCTTTGCTCCCTTCGCGACTGCCTGTGGCAAGTATGGACCGTAGCTGATTAACATAGTTGCGAAGTACTCCGAGGAGCTGCAGCGAGCCAAGAAGGCGGCAAAGGCTGCGACATCAGGGCCGGCGGAAAGTCAGTGGCATCTGATACCGCCACGGACTCGATGAGGCCCCCGAAGCCGTCTAACTCGAAGAAGCCAGTTGCTCCTCAGTAGCTTTGTAATAGTTGATTAGCTTATGTCTTTTGTCTAGAACATGCCTTTTGGTGAGTGTATCTGCTGATACTTTTGCTAATCTTGAATGCACTCGAATCTTTTGTCTGTGTGTCGATTTGGTATTCTTATTGCTTCTTGCTTGGCTTGTGGTAGGACACATCAAGTGATCCTTTGAGGGAACCTCAGGATTCGTCGCCCCTTGATGATACTTTGGCACCGCCGCGCTCGAGGGTGGATGAGCTGTCTCTGCTCTCGCGAATGCGTGATCGCGTGAAGCAGTTGGAGAGTGAATTGCCCGTGCTCCGCGGTAACGCAGATGTATGGAAGTCAAAGGCATAGAAGGCCACCGCCCGAGAACAGTATCTGTTGGGGGAGATGACGCAGCTGGGCGACCAATTTAAGTGTTAGTTTGCTTGCTCTTATCTTTTCCTTGTAGTCGCTCGCAATGGTGTGCTATCCTCACGCTCCCGTTGTTGTTTTGTATAGTTGTCAACGCTCGCCATCCGCAGGATGAGAAGGATAGGGTTGCCATTCACATGCATGATCTGACCCAAGAGCAACTTCAAGAGAGTGGATACTTCTGGGTGGATCATGATCGTGCGATCACGCTGGCGACCCTGCAGGATCATGCGTCACAAGTGCTGCACATTCTGAAGAAGTCGAAGTCATGCTTGAAGAACATTTATCGGATGATGTTTCCGCTGGATGTTGCTCCATCGAGCCTGCTGGCCCTCCTTGCCAAGTTCCAAGACCTGGCTGCGGTTTGCGAGTGTGTAAGGCAGCAGTTGGTGGCTGGTGCCAAGGCCGCTCTATCGCTGGTGCGATTGCATAGGCCTGATGTAGACGTTGCGGCAATTGCGGCTGGGCCACCTGCGCCACCAGTGGGTTCTTCTTGGAATATGGTGCCACACTATCAGGCAGTGGATCGCCCAGCAGAGGAGATCATCGACTTCTTCGAGGAGCAAACCAACGTTCTTTTGGTGCAGTAGTAGCTTAGTTTGTGTCCTGCATATAAGTGTACCAATGTTGTAAAGTTCATATATATGTTGTGTATAATTGATTGTCGATGATGTAAAAAGATCTTGTTAGCGTGTGAGTGCGTTGCACTTATGCGATTCCTTTTTGTTAGCCTGGCCATGCGTTTATCTTAGTCCCTTGTCAACCTGTCAGGTGCGTTGCAACTGGGTTGGTGTGTGTTAAGGGTTTCGATTGATGTGCCAGCTACTTAGGATATCGCGTGTGAGTTCGTAGAACAGATGTGTAAAGGGTGGTGCAGCCCCCGAGTGGATAAGTTGCAAAAATAAAGGAGAACACAGAGTTTTGGGGCACTTAGCTTTATTTATTCGTGAGACAGTACGAAGTACAATGTGTGGCTAAGTAGCCTTGGCTGAGTGGCCTTATTTGCAATGTAAAGGTAAAAACGACTAAGGGTAGAAGCGTCGTAGCTGCACGACGTTCCAGGGGTTGGAGTATGTGACTCCTATCTTTAAGTCTTGAAGGCGATAGGCGCCACCTGGGATTACTTCGGTAATCACGTATGATCCCTCCAAGGGGTACTCGAGCTTGAGATGTCCTTGCCGCTTCAGTCGCAGGACCAGGTCGCCTTTGTCGAAGGATCTGGGGCGTAGCCTCCTACTGTGGTAGTTGCGCAGGTTCTGCTGGTAGATCATTGATCTTTCCGCGGCAATTTCCCTTGCCTCGTCAAGGAGGTCGACGGATTCTTCGAGTGCCAGGGTTGACTCTTGCTCGCTGTAAGCGAGCACACGCGACGCTTTGTACCGTACCTCATCGGGTAGCACCGCTTTAGCCCCGTGCACCATAAAGAACGGGGTGTAGCCTGTAGCACTGTTTGGAGTTGTGCGTAGGCTCCAGACTACTGATTGTAGTTCGTCTGGCTAGCAACCCGTGGCTTGTTCGAATGGCCGGAGGAGTCGCTTCTTGATGCCACCATAGACGGGCCCATTTGCCTTTTCGACCTGACCATTGGTCTGTGGGTGTGGTACCGAGGCATAGCTGATGTTGATCCCCAGATTCTCGCAGAATTCTTGGAACTCCTTGGATGTGAAGTTTGTTCCATTGTCTGTGATGATGCTGTGTGGCACTCCGAAGCAGAAGATGATGGATTCGAAGAACTTGACTACGCTGTGCCCTGATTGATTGGTCACTAGCATGGCCTCTATCCACTTGGTGAACTTGTCGACTGCGACCAAGAGGTAGACGTAGCCTCCTCGTGAGGACTTGGGGAGCTTGCCGACCATGTCGAGTCCCCATTGCGCGAAGGGCCAGGCCAATGGAATTGGCCGGAGCTCTGCGCCAGGTGCGTGCGGCTTGTCCGCGAATCGCTGGCACGCGTTGCATTTCTAGACGATGTACTTGGTGTCGCGCATGGCCGTAGGCCAGTAGAACCCAGCTCGTAGAGCTTTGGCCACGAGGGCGCAACTGCCAGCATGGTGTCCACAGGTTTCCTCATGGATGTCAAGGAGAACAACTCTTCCATCGACCGTGGAGACGCATCGTTGGAGTACTCCTGTGATGCTGCGCTTGTATAGTTCGCCGTTGATAACAGCGAATGCCTTGGATCGCCGCGTGATGTGCCGTTCATCAGTCGGATCGTCCGGTAGCCTTTTGCTGAGGAGGTACGTGATGTACAGCTTAGTCCAGGGTGATTCGATCATCATGACGCTCATTGGTCCTTCGAGTCCTGTATCCAGCTCCAGGTCGTCGAGTGCCATTGGCTCATTGGGTGGCGTAGCCCCCGAGTCCGTTGCTGTGCTTGTTTTTTTCTCTGCTGCCTTTGGCTTGATAGAGCGTTCGCAGATGCGCTCGAGAAATACCCCAGGTGGTATGTGAGCGCAGGTAGAGCCTATGTTGGCGAGTGCGTCCGCCTCTTCATTGCTTTCGCGGCCTACGTGTCACAGATCGCAGCCATCAAAGTCCCCTTCGAGTGTGTCGTAGAGGTCGCGGTAGGCGATCATGTTGTCGTTCAGTGCGTCGCACTCATGCATTGTTTGGTTGACGACCAACTTGGAGTCGCCGTATATAATGAGCCTTTTGGCGCCGCAGGCTTTTGCCATCCTCATCCCGTGTAGCAGGGCCTCGTATTCAGCTTTGTTGTTGGAGGCGGTGAACTGCATTCGTAGGATGTACTTCAGCTTGTCCCCTTGGGGCGATGTTAGTATGACACCGGCACCTGCTCCGTCCTTCCGCTTGGATCCATCGAAGTTCATTGTCCAGAGGTAGAACATATCTGGTTTTTCGGGGAGCTGGTTCTCCATCCAGTGCACGAGGAAGTCAGGAAGAACTTGCGACTTGATTGCGTCGTGCTTTTCATATGTAATGTCTCATGGAGACAATTCGATTCCCCAAAGCGCGACTCGTGTCGTGGCGTCGGGGTTATTGAGGATATGCCCTAGCGGGGCGTCGTTGACCACCATGATTGGGTGTTCCTGGAAGTAGTGGCGCAGTCGCCGGGCGGTCATGAAGGCGCCATACGCCAGCTTCTAGTAGTGCGGGTACCGCTGTTTTGTTGGCGTGAGGACCTCGTTGAGGTAGTAGACTGTGCGTTGTATCCCGTGGACCTTGTTTTCATCGGCTCGTTCGACGACGAGCACTGTGCTGACCACCTGGTTGGTGGCGGAGATATATAGCAATAGCGGTTCCCTTTCTCGTGGGGTCACTAGTACTAGCGAGGTGGATAACAGGCGCTTGAGATCTTCGAATGCTTCCTGTGCTTTGTTGGTCCATTCGAATTTTCAGCTTTGCGGAGGAGTTGGTAGAAGGGCAGTTCCTTTTCGCCCATCCGACTGATGAATCGACTGAGGGCCGCGATTCGCCCAGCCAGCTGCTGGACGCCCCTTATGTTCTTCGGCTTCTTCATGGCCAGTATGTCTTTTCTTTTCTTTGGGTTTGCCTCGATTCCCCTCGCGGAGATGAGATACCCGAGTAGTTGCCCAGATGGTATGCCGAAGGCGCATTTGTCCGGATTGAGCTTGATCCGGTAGCGGTCGAGTTTGGTGAAGGTTTCGCGTAAATCGCCGACTAGGGAGGCTTCCTCCTTGGTCTTGATTACTATGTCGTCGACATAGACTTGTATGTTGCGACCAAGTTGATCCTTGAGGCAAGCCTGCATGCACCGCTGGTAGGTGGCTCCTGCGTTTTTTAGTCCGAAAGACATTGTGTTGTAGCAGAACACACCGAAGGGCGTTGTAAAAGCTATTTTTTCTTGATCTTCCTCCTTCATTCGAATCTGATTATAGCCTGAGTAGGCGTCGAGGAAGCAGAGGCGCTCGCATCCCGCGGTGGAGTCGATGATCTGGTCGATTCGTGGTAGCAAGAAGTGATCCTTTGGACAGTGCTTATTCAGAGAGGTGAAGTCCACGCACATCCGTAGGATATCCGTGTCCTTTTTTGGTACTAGCACCGTGTTGGTGAGCCAAGTGCTTTCCTTGATGTCGCGTATGAATTTGGCGTCGAGGAGTCTGTTAATCTCCATTCCGTCTGCCTTTGCTCGTGGCTCAGATAATCGCCGGATTGTTTGCTTGACTGGCCTTGCGTCTGGGTTGACGTTGAGTGCGTGCTCGGTGAATTCCCTGGGAACTCCTGGCATGTCCACTGGACACCAGGCGAAGATGTCCCAGTGCTCACGGAGGAATTCGATGAGCGCGAGTTCCTATGCGGGACTCAAGTTGTTGGCGATGAGGGCCGTTTTGGCGGGATCCGATGGGTGGACCTGCACTTTCTTTGTGTGCACCAATGAGTCGAAAGATAGATCGGGCAAACTTGGCCGGCTCAGGGGAGGCAGATTGTTGTCTGTCGACTCCTTTAGTCTTGCGAGTTCTTCCTGCATGCCGAAGGACTAGGAAATTCTGTTGAATTCCCTGTCGTAGCTGTCGGATCTCTCGAAGCTCCAATTGACTGTGATGATGCCATTGGGACCTGGCATTTTCATCTACAGGTAGGCGTAGTGTGGTACTGCCATGAACCTAGTGAACGCGACACGTCCGAGGATGCAGTGGTACTGTGAGGGCCAGTCAACGACCTCAAAGTCGATGCGCTCACGCCGAAAGTTTTTCGGCGTGTCGAAGATGACGTCGAGGTTGATTTTGCCCAGGGGATATACACCTTTTCCTGGGACGATGCCGTGGAATGTTGTGTCCGAGGCTTCTAGGCAAGTCAGAGGGATCCTCATTGCTCGCAAGGTACTCGCGAATATAAGGTTGATGCCGCTTCCTCCGTCCATGAAGACGCGGCTCATGTCGAAACCTCCGATTTGCGCCTCGAGTACGAGGGGACAATGGCCTGGACAAGGTACTTGAGGAGGATGATCGCGTTTGTCAAAGGTGATGCAAGACTCACTTCCGCTGAGGTACTCAGTGGTAGAAGGTGGCGAGTTTGTGGCCAAGTTGACTTGGCGAGTGATAGCCTTCTGCACCCTGTTTGCGGGGCGTCCTTTTTGGATCATCATGGTACCCATGGCTCGTGGGTATGGTTTGGCTCCCTGGTGTTAGTCTGGCGCAGCTGCGTTTGGGGGTATTTAGGTGGTGGTGGTGGAGCGCCATGTGCCACGGCGCCTAGAGTGGCTCCGTAGCCTCTTTCGACTGTGTTGCGATTCATCTGAACCAATCCCTCATGTAGTTTGAGGAACTCGCGGTAGTCCTTGTGGAGGTGGCTGGACTTCTTCTTTCCATCATGTTTGTCGATGTAGAAGTGCACCGTACATGGCCCAGACAGTTTGTCTTCAATGGATGTTGCGGGTGCCTAATCACGATTGCGGCGTTGCCACACTTGCGTGGTTTTCCCGGAGTCGCGGTATCCACCGCTATGGTATCCACTGTTGCGGTTATCGTCGCGTCTGTCAGCGTAGCCAGTTGCGACCATATTGACGTCATCGCGGTCATCGTAGATGTGCATGCAGCGTTTGCCTCGGCGGTCGTGTCTGCGCTCGAGTTCTACCTCCTCGTCAGAGTGAACGCGATTTTTAACCGAATCTTCTCCATCGGCCCAACGATTCGCGATTTCCATCATGTGGTCGATGGTCTTGGGCTTTGAGCAGCCCAGCTCCTCTCTGAGCTCTATGCGGTAGACGCCACCGTTGAATGCGTCAATCGCGCGATCCTCCGAGATGTTCTCTATGGAGTTCTTGATGATGGACCACCTTTGGATGTAGGAGCGTAACGATTCACCTGATCTTTGCTGGCAGCATCTCAGCTCTTCGATTGATGCAGGCCGCTTGTATGTGCCCTTGAAGTTGCGCACGAAGCTGTATACCAGCTCATCCCAACTGCGAATGGATCCGCGTGGGACGTTGTTGAGCCATGCTCGAGCGGCGCCTTGCAGCTGTAGCTATAGACATTGCATGGCCGTGTTTCGACTGCCGTTGTGGAGCCTGGCGGAGGAGATGTGGTCCTCCAGCCAGATCTTTGGGTCCTGTAAGCCGTCAAACTTCGGGTTCTCCGACGGGAGATTAAACCCCTTGGGCATTCGCTTTTTCCTGATGGACCTGCTGAAGCATCTGGCGCCACAGAGCTCCACATCTTCCTCTTCCGAGTCAGTCGACCGAGCACGTCGCGCCGTTGATTTGTCGATCTTGTGCTGTGTGAGGTCATCGTGCGCATGATAGTCGTGGTCGTGTCGCCGTGAGCCGCATCATCGAGAAAGGTCGTGACTGTCGTTGCTAGATGAGGGCGAGGAGTAGCGCTTTGCTAGCGCTTTGCCTTTTTTCAGCTCCGGTGTTGGTTCCTTATCGAGGGCGGCTTCGACTAGTCCCAAGCCCGCGATCGTAGATCGGTGCATGGTGGCTCGGGGATCTCCAGCTAGCGGCTGGTTGTTGAGGAGGTACATGGTGGCTGCGGTCACCGCGGCCTGCGGCGTCTTGGGGACCACGTTGCCCTGTGTATCGACTATCATAGAGCTGAAGTCGAGGACCTTTGCAGCTTCTATGCATTCTTGCTCGGTGAGATGGGCCATCCGAGATCGCCTCTTGTTTTCGAGGTACTTGTTGCCCTTTGAGGAGGATCCTCCGTGGGAGGAGAGCCCAGCACGTCGAAGGCTCGACTCGTCGGCCGCCTTTTTGCGCGCCTTGAGTTGCGTGATAGTTTGCACTTGGCACTTAAATTCTTCCTTTAGGAGCCAGTGGTAGCCCATTAGCAGTTCTTGCGGAGATCCGAAGGGTAGAGGGTTTCCTTCTAAGGCCTCACGGCAGCGACCCACTCTTGTTCGTTGAGCCTGATCGCGACGCGTTCGCCGGTTTGCTCGTTTGTTATGGTTGGAGGTTCGATTGCTCCTTCGTTGTTAACGGGGGTGCGACTACCACTGATGCCACCGTTGCCGCCGTTAGGCGGGTCGGTTTCATTACCGCGATTTCCTGTGTTGTCGCGGTTGGCAGAGGTGTCGCCTGCGTTGATGACGGTGCACATGAAGTAATTGGGGAAGCTCCTGCTCCCTTAGCTCTCAGATCTGGAGCCGTAGGCTCCATCTTCAGTTGCCAGATCGCTCAGATCGGAGTCGCGACTGCTTTCACTGACTGTGTTCTCGACTGTTGCCGGGGCGTTGAGCTCACTAAGGGTGCCGATCGATAGAGGGAACCATGATGCTGGGGGAATCAATGGCACCGTCAGTTGGTCAGGAAGGCGAAGCGTGCCCATCTGACCAACTTGGAAGCGGAAGCTCCCGATTGCTAGGCTGATTCGGTCGCCCACGGACTCGAAAGCCAGGCGAGTGGCTGGCGTGTGGACGGTGAAGTCGAAAACGCCGAAGAGCTGGTGAATCTCCGCTGTTGCGGAGTTGTAGATCGCGGTTGATGGGGCCGAAGAAGTCGCAACATCAGCACTCCAAATTCCCACAGACGGCGCCAATTGACGAGGGTTTAACTCATCAATGCCCATTGTTATGGACTTGGGTTTTGGAGAAGGAGGGAGCGCTGGAGACATCTATCGGCTAGCAAACAAGCACGCAGGGGACTCGAAGATTTACCCAGGTTCAGGCCTTGTAGAGGTCCCTACTCCTGCTTGTCTGCTCGTGGAATTATCAAAGGAATCGAGGATTACAATGGTGCGCAGATGCAATCTGGCGAGGGTTGTGGAAACTAGGGTTGCATGTGTCCTCCTCGCCGTCCCCTCCTAGCCTTTATATAGATAGGCTAGGTCTCAGGTAGCAGGTCGAGTCGGTTACATGTTAGGTTTTTCCCCTTTGAACTTTCTATCTTTAGCTTCTTCTTGTTCTTCAAGCAATCGAGAGTCCATAGGTTACTCGAGTTCTTCATTTGGGCCTTGGCGACACCGTGGGCCTCTACGTATTCAAGCCGTATATACCAAGCTCGAGTACCTGTAGGGTATACCCATGTCACCTTGTTATACCTTTTTTCAAGTTGTAGGGATCCTCGATGATTTCTTACTATTAGTTTAGAGGGTCGGTTTGACCTCATACATGGAAGATGAGAGTGAGAAATATGCCGTGCTCACCAAAAATTTCGTTGAGAGTTTCATTTTCACTAACACCCCCTGTCAGTCAACTGGTTCTTTCAGAATTTATAATTTGCCTATTACCATGCCGTTGGAAAGATTTTGCAGCATTATAGGTATAGGCATGACGGGGACTGTGAAGAAGATCCAAGGGTGACCCGCTGATTTGCTAGAGCTCTATCGAAGTGTTACAAATGACGATGACCGCATAGCTCAGCGCGGGAAGATAAGAAACATCCAACTCCCAACTCTTAGATACTTTGCTTATTATCTTGATACTAGCATTCTTGGTAGGGAGAACACAAGTAATATCTGCAATTATCATTTAGCCTTCCTCGCTGCTGCACTTAATAATGATACTCGGTACAATATTGAATCTCTCATTGCTCACCGCCTAGCTACTAGGGGACCTATTTATGGGGGCATTATTGCTTCACGTATGGTTACAATGTTAGAACTTTCTATGGATCCTAATGATACTATATTGGCACCACAAAGGCTTGATCTCGCTACCATGAAAACACATCACTTCGTCACTGCTGACTCTAATACAGATAGTTTAGTATACAGGATGTTTTTTACTGACGGGGATGAAAGGGAGATTCCTTTGCTGCTATCTACTTTGTTCAGTGTTCATAGGAGGCCATGGTCACGTTTCAAGGAGGAGGTGGACGAGCAGCTCCACTTGCTTGGTTTCCACAGGCAGCACTAGGAGGATGTGACCTCTTACGACTACTCTGCACACTACGGTGGGGCGTCCTCGAGCTTTCACTAGGACGAGGATACCTCCTCGCCGTACTACGAAGGCGCTCCATCTTCGCCAGCTAGGGATTGATACCCATTTAGGCCAAAAGCCTAAGCTTGGGGAGAGGTACACCGACATCACACTCATCTCCATATCATGTTTCGTCGGTACTTTGTATATCCATGTTTCATTCTCTTTTTAGTTTTTATTTCTTCTTTGCTTTTATTTTCTAAAACCAAAAAAGACAAAAATATTCCCATTGTTTCTCTTTGTTTGCTTCTTCTTGTTTTTGCCTTGGTTTGCTGTTTCCTTTTTCCTTTTTGCTTTGTTTGAATTATTTGAAAAACCCAAAAAGATTTTGCTTTGCTTGTTTTTCCTTTTGGTTCTTGCCTTTAAAAATCAAAAACACCAAAAATATTTGTTGTTCTTCTTTGGTTTTGTGAAGTTTGTTGTAGGGTTCAGCAGTCCTCAGTGGAATTTGGTTTCATGTTATTATTCAAGCTACACAAGTGAACGGAAATAATGAGGATTAATGACAACTTGAGGTGTGGTAAGAGGCTGGTAACGAACTCTATTTGTTTTCATTTTTGTACATATACTCATCATTGTGGGCATGCTTAGTCTGTTCATGTAGGGTGTATGTTATGTATGGATGCTTAGTAGTTCTTGCTTTCTTATGATTAGCTCCATCTCGCTAATAGCTTGTAGCATGTCGTGTGAATGTTTGCTTGCATTGCTCAATTCATAATTTGGTATGACATTGTGGTATCTCCCTCTGAATGTTTCACTTGAATCGACGTGGCACATGCTCATGCATGTATATGACTGAAACAATAATCAGTTAAGCCTCGATGAATTATTTTGCCTCAGGGGTCTTGAATCACTTTCATCCCATGATTAGTCCTGTTTTGTTGCAAGCATGATTATGATAGTTATTGCTCTCTCGTTTTTTGCTCCCTTACTATTGCTAGCCTTCACTTGCACTGAGTATAAGCTTTACTCGTGTTTCCAATTCCCCAAAACCAATATTGCCAAAAGTGTCCACCATACCTACCTATTAGCATCATTTGCTATTTCATGCATATTTCAGTATGCCTTGTTTTCTTCCGAATAAAATCTTTGCTTGTTATGAGAAAGTTAGTTAGTAAAGCTCTCACGAACTTGATGGCACACTTTACTTTCTTGCACTTAATAAAACTTGAACCATTGTGTCCATCTTTGTTGCGTATATGCTTTCGCTTTATAAGTTAAAGTTAGCAAAACCATGTATCACTGGGAATGCTTTCAACATTGCACTGGTACTTTGTACCTCGTTGATATCATGATTCTTTTGCTTATGGATCCCGGGGGTGTGAAATAAAAGGGGAACTTGTAAGATCATGGAGTTTGTATGTGTGTTAGAGAAACACCTGGGCCGCTAGCCTAAGCCATGCCTAATCATGGTGGAAACTTGCAGCATAACCATAATGAGCATTCTATGAAGCGTCCTCAATAAAAACCTATGTAAATAGCAAATAAAAAGATCGCTGAGATGCTCATTGTCTGCTTGCCTTGTCATTTTGATAATGGGATAACTCCTGTATCATGTCCAAGGGGAAAGCCATTGGCAGTTCTCTATGATACACATGTACTTACAATGACAAGTGCTTACTTGTGACTGAAGTTGAGTAGCATGAGGTTCGGTACTCGTAAGTAAGGGGCATGAGATTTTAACTTATAACTTGTCAAGCATATCCTCTTAGTTGTGTCACTTTAACCTTAACCATTTAAAGATGCTTATGATAGGGGCAATGAGAGCTCAAAGCTAATGAGTACCATACTTTCAGCATTTGGAAGCCTTTCAAACTTTTCAAAACCTTTTAAATTCCTTGTTGAGTCTCCACACATTCTATGAGCACTTTCTTGAGAGCATGGTTGTCATTCTTAGTGTAATGTGCTTGTCTCCAAACTTGATTAATTGTGTCATGACCTTGATGCTTGTATCTTTGATATCTTTACTTCTAGTCTTCACTTGAACTTCAGAGGGGCCTTGGCATTTATGTTTGCTCTACAATCAAAGGCAAGCGAGATACCACTCTATCATACCTTGTTATGAGCATTGCAATATTGCTTATGTTTATGTTTCATGCTATTTTTTTTGAGTTGGAATCTCTTCATAGCTTGCAATGACTATTAAGTAAAGTTAGTTGCATACTCTTTATTATCAATTGTCTGTGTAGTTGATCATATGCTGAGAATATATACATCATATGAAGCAAATGTGTTCATGAAAGTTTCTTTTATCGCACTCAGTTTTCAATTGAATTGCTTGAGGACAAGCAATAAGCTAATCTTGGGGGGAGTTGATACGTCCAAAACGTATCTACTTTCCTGAAAACTTTTGCTATTGGTTTTCCTCTAAACTTGTGTGATTTGGATACAACTAACACGGACCTTGGTGTCTAGTTTTTGTGCAGAAAATCAACTATCAGGAAAAATCCCGAAAAATATGCCAAAAATCCTATTTCACTAGAAGACTCACGGAGCCAGAAGACGAGACGGTGGAGGGCCACGAGAGGCCCACACCACCTAGCCACGCGGGCCAGGCCAGGCCACGCCTGGGGGTGGTGTGGCCGCCTTGGTCACCCCCTCGGCCTCCCTCTTTGCCTATAAGTTGCCTCTTGACCTAAAAACCAAGGGGGGTCGACGTTTTTCCAGAAAGAGTTCCGTTGCGCCGCCACCACCAGATTCCGTGATTCAGAACCAGAAACTCCATTCTGGCACCCTACCGAGACGGGGAATTGGAGGAGATCATCGCCATCATCATCACCATCACTTCTCCATCGATCATCCATGTGTCCCCCATCTATGAGTGAGTAATCCCCCTCTGTAGGCTATGGGGATGGTAGGGATTGGATGACATCATTCATGTAATGGTATCAGATTGTTAGGGCATGGTGCCTAGTATCTATTATTAGTGCTTTTTGACTTTGTTGCAACTTGTTATGCTTAATGCTTGTCACTAGGGCCCGAGTGCCATGATTTCATATCTGAACATATTATTGATTAATTATGATAATATTGTTTATGGTCTTACCTGCAAGGGTTATACACACGTTGTTGTCCGGAACCAAAGGCCCTGAAGTGATAGCAATCGGGATAACCGGAGGGAATGGCTTTGATGTGAGGATCACATGTGTTCATGGACTGTTAATGCTTTGCTCTGGTGCTTTATTAAATGGAGCACCTTAATTCCCAGTAGTTCCCTTGAGGCCCTGCTGCAAACGGGCTGGCAGGACAAAAGATGTTGTGCAAGTTCTCATTGCGAGCACGTATGACTATTTATGGAACACATGCCTAGGATTATTTATTACTGGGATGCTTTATCTTATTTATCTGCAAATGCCCTATGTCTTGATTGCCATGTTTATTGACTTGTCCATACAATGCTCATCCATCCATCCCTATGCCTACCGCGCTTTAATCCTACTGTTTACTGCAATTGTTACTATTGTCTTTACTTTTACTACTCCTATTACTTTACTATTGCTACTACAAAACTATTGCTACTGAGAAACTGCTGTGAGCAAGATTGTTTCCAGGTGCAGCTGAATTGACAACTCAGTTGTTAAGGCTTATAAATATTCTTTGGCTCCCCTTGTGTCGAATCAATAAATTGGGTTTCACTTCCCTCGAAAATACTGCGATACACCCCCTATACTTGTGGGTCATCAATATTCACCTAGCATAGACTCGTTAATAGGAACATGATCTTCTATGATTCCTTCCATTCGTGACAAATGATCAGCCACAGGGTTATCCTTTTCCCTCCTATCTACTATTTTTAAATCGTACTCTTGAAGTAACAAGACCCATTTGATTAGACGGGGTTTAGCATCCTTTTTAGCTAGAAGATGTTTTAGATCTTGATGATCAGTATGAACTATCACTTTTGAGTTGATGATATAGTTTCTAAACTTATCGCAAGCAAAAACAACGGCAATGAATTCTTTCTCAGTTGTTGCATAGTGCCTTTGATCATCATTAAAGACTCGACTGGCATATTGGATAACATTAAGGTTAGGGTTATATCTTTATCCTAAAACAGCTCCAATAGCATAATCACTAGCATCACACATAATTTTGAATGGTTCATCCCAATTGGGTGCTTGAATAATAGTTGCAGAAACTAAAGCCTTTTTTAATTGTTCAAAAGAATCATGGCAATCTCTATCAATGGCAGAAAGAATATCTTTATCAAGTAGACGAGTCAAAGGGGGGCTATGTTAGCAAAATCTTTGATAAAGCGCCTATAGAAACCAGCATGCCCAAGGAAATTCTTTACTCCTTTTATATCTCGCTGAATTGGAAGTGTTTCTAATGTAATTAAGTTTGAACTATTGATCTTAATATTTTTCTTAGAAACTTTATGCCCAAAAACTATACCTTCCCTTACCATGAAGCGGCAACATTCCCAGTTTAGAACCATCTCGGTTTGTTTACACCTCTACAAAACTCTATTAATATTATATAGGCATTGTTCAAAGGTAGATCCATAGACAGCAAATTTATCCATACGAACTTCCATGGAACTCTCCACAAAACTATCAAAGATTTTTAAAACACACTCTTGAAAAGTACCAGCTGCGTTACACAATCCAAAAGGCATTAATCGATAAGCATAGGTTGCATAGGGGCACGTGAAAGTAGTTTTTTCTTGATCTTCAGGTTGGATAGCTATTTGAGAATAACTAGAGTATCCGTCAAGAAAACAAAATTAAGAATTAGCAGACATCCTATCCTTAATATCGTTAATGAGGGGAAGTTGCTTATGTATTTTTATGGTTTCTTTATTCAGCTTCCTAATGTCAATACACATTCTATATCCTATTATCGTTCTAGCTGGAATCAGTTCATCCTTATCATTATTAATTATTGTTATGCATCCTTCCATAGGTATGCAATGAGTTGGACTCACCCATTTTCTATCTGAAATTGGATTACTTCCGTTCTCACTAGCTCTTTCATCTTGGTATTTAATCTTATTTGGTTATCAACAAATGGTTTAGCATCCTCAACCATGGGAATCTTGTGAGTTACTTTGGTCGGATCTATACCTTTTATGTAATTGAGAGTATATCCAAAAGCTTCTCGTTGTTTGACAAGTACTTCTAACAATTCCGTGCTTTCATCTAGAGATATTAATGTCAAAAATTACTGGACATTTACCTTCCTTGTCCAAGAATTCATAACTGAGCCCCGGAGAGAGAAATTTTACAACAATAGGAGGCGGATCCTCGTCCCCTTTTCTTTTAAGCTCTTCATATTCACCCCTGAGCCCTTGTTCAGCCTCTAGTGTGGTGTTGAGGATTTCATCCAAATCTTCTTTTGTAGAGTCGTTGGCAAGAGAATCATCACTTGTCAAGATTCTCTCCAATTTGGATTGTGGGGTGAAAAAATAGATTGCTGCCAATTCTTCAATAGTCGTCTCCTCCTTAATCTCGATGTTGGGGATATACTTTCCAGGTATCCTCACTGTACCTCGCTGACTAGGGTGGCCCACTTCGGGTTAGAGCTTTGCTTCACGGGCGTCCCGATCAGGGAGAAGAGACGGAGTCCAGTCCGGCTACAAGAAGGCCTAGAAGACTTATCGACATTAGGCCTGTAGTGTTACTTGTAGTTCAAGATGTACTCTGTAACCGACTCTTAGTCGTGGCCGGATAGGTCTCTCCTATAAACCCTAGGCCAGATATCTATATAATCCATCCTAGGGAGAGCCTTTAGGGCACCCCACAATAGTCTACAATCTCAACTCGCACAGGCGAAATCCTTGTAACCCATATTCTGGCTCTGCCGTATTATTCTATTGCTAGCAGGAGTACGATCCGTCCAAAGCTGGCGGATTCGAACCTGGGTAAACTTGTGTTCTCACCATCCCGGAATACCGTACGTCTCACACCCCTCTCTTCCACACGCCTAGAGGACCCCTCATGGCGTACTTTTCATCAATCCGACGACAGTTGGCGCCCACCGTGGGGCAAGTGAGCTTCGAATCTGCGTTTCAAGCAGAATCTGCAAGAAACAGAATCGCGTGACTATTACCGTCGATCGCATCCTCTACACCAGCGACGTCCCTCTCATCGTTCTCGATGAGACTTGGATTCCATCTAGGGAGGTTGTGACTGCCTACACCATCATGTCTTTTGGCGAGATCGATGTTTACATCGGTTTTTGCTGAACCTGCCCCACCCACCCCAGTGGTGATGATAGAGGCAGAAGAAGTTTCTAGATCCCCTCTGTCCATGGAGGCGGCAGAGTTCCGGATCCTGGAAAATCCTAACCCCACCCATCCCGCACCTATTGCGGAGATAGTGGAGAAAGTTGAGCCTGAAGCAGATCTTGCGGTGCAATCCAAGTCTAGAGTGGATCTACATAGCAAGGTCGAATCCTAGATCCATCTGCCTGCCGAGGTCGAAATCTAGGAGGAGCAATACAATAACGTTGGTTCCGGCTCTTCCAATGCCAGAATAGACCAACCCTTCCTGAGGCATACGTTGAGGCGCATGATGATGAAAGACGCAAGCGTGGATGAGGTTCTCGAAACCATCAGAATTTTTCGAGGAAGCCCACGAGGAAGGCCGCAACTACCTCAGTACGCATGCATCACACTTCATCGGATATGTTGGATCCAGATCCGGCTCTGCCGATGCTGGAGACAACAAGGACTCGGTGCTGGAGGCGATCGGAACAAACACTGACTTACAGACATATTCGGATGATTCCATGACGTTGGTGGATTTCTGAAAGTTCTCCGTGGAATATGAAGAGGAGTTTAACTCCAAAGCTGTATAAGGAGAAGCCATGGACAAAGGATCCAGAGAAAACTATCCCAAAGTGCAGGATGACATGGATCTTAGAGACAATCCCGATGTCCAGATGTTCGAAAGTACCGATCAGAGCTTGACTCTAGGAAACGGACCCAAAACCGCCTTTGCTACTGGTGCTGCCAAGAAGGAAGAGAAGAGGAACAAGAAGAACAAGACCCCGACGAAAGATCCTCTAGCGGAGGAAGTGGTTGCCGACGATTACGAAGAAGACTCAGATGGAGCTTTAATCCCAGATGAGCCCAAAGAAGCTTCGGTGGATGGACACATGGTCACTGCTGGTGCTCGTAAACTCATCGATGTTGCGTTAACTACGCCTATCCCTACAACTGCAGAACTTACTGCTACATAATTGAAAGAAAGGGGTCAGGCCCTAGAAGGGCGATGCCAAATACTCCTGGATGAAGCCAACAACATCGAGGAAGAGAAGAAGCGCATAGCTACTGCAGAGAAGCTCATCTCTCTACAACATCAAAAGAACCGGAAAAGCCACGTGCAGGCCGACAAATTTTTGGAAGTCTGCAAGGTCCTTTTTGAGGGAGACCTAGGGATGCCTAGGATCGACAACAATGGAGATCTGGTGTACCCAACACCAGTACAGAACACCGCCATGGCTCAAGATATCCTGGCAAATAATCCAGGGGCACAAGAGGTTCGGCTGGGCATAAAGCTGCTCACCAAGGGTCTGGAGCAACAAAAGGTCGCGAAATCCGGGAGCAAAAAAACTGCTCTCTCAGTCTGACCAATGTCGCACAGATCCGGCCTGGGATGATATTAGGCCCCAACGGGTTCTGGAACAGCATAACCGTTCTGACCGTCGGGAAGATAACTACCCAAGAACCGGATCTTCAGGGCAACGACACAGAACCGCACGTGACTGGAGCAATGTTTCCCCAGCCGCAGAGCAAGACGCAGTTGCAGCGCTGTATCCAAGACACCCTCCCCGGCGAGAGTTGAACAATCGCAGGGAAGATGACAAAGAGAAACATCGTGAGGAGGACCGCCAATGGATGCCACCTCCTAGACACACAAGCCGTCCGGCTGAACCCCACCATGATGGGGGGAATGACGGATGAAGGAACAACGGACAACATGCCGAGTCAAGCCGGTAGGGGGCTTGTCGTAATGAAGACCCTCCCTAGAACCGGAATAATGATGCTCCGGACGGAGGCCGACGATCAGCCGGAAACAATCCACATGCACCACCCTCTCCGCCAAGCAGCCACCACAACGGCTCTCCAGGACGACGTCATGGTGGAGGAGGTGGTGGCAGGAGCGGAAGTCCAGCTCCAAGGCACCACAGTTATAGTGAACAACCAAGACCGTGTTCTCTATCACCAAGTGATGCGAGACACCGGATCAATTCTAGCATAGAGGCGCGACGCTACAAGAACAACGAAATCTATGTGGGTCCAAAATGCTTCGGACCACACATTCGAGAAACAAGATTCCCGGAAGGATTCGCTATCTCAAGGAACATTCAACCCTACGATGGTGTAGCTCAGCCAGATACTTGGCTCTAGGATTTCTTCCAGGCTTGCTGCATCGCCAAAGGCGGAAATAGCTTGGTTGCAACCTGATATCTCCCACTTATGCTGCAGAAGATGGCACGATCATGGCTCAATGAACTTCTGGAAAACACCATTCACAACTGGTATGACATGTAAAGTGCATTCTTTCTTAATTTCGAAGGCACATATCGGAGGCCCTATTCGGTAGGACACCTGCAGCGTTGCACCCAGAAAGCCGGAGAAACTTGCTGAGATTACCTTGGATGATGGATCAACACCAAGAACTCCTATGAACGAGTAAATGACCATACTACTGAAGCTTTCATTGCAGGACTCCCAATTGGTTTACTATGTCATCATTTGAAATGCGACAAGGTCACTGATTTGGGATAAATGATAGAAACAACGAGCAATTATGCAGATGCTGATGATGATGCAGAAGGATTACTGAACGTCCTAGCTATGCCACAGTCGGCAAAACAACCAAAGCAACAAGCTTAAAAGCGTAAGAACACCTCGGAAGAAAAGCCCAACACGGAAACATCGGTCATTACTACTACTTTCGGGTCTGGAGGACGAGGAGGGTGCTGCGGTGGCCATGGACGTGGTCATGGGACATCAAGGGTCCAAGGTAGAGGAGACCAGCAACATGTAAAACCTACTCTTGGGTCAACATTGCCAATAACCCGTGTGTGCATCACTTAGATCCCAACGGGGGCTCCTCCTATACAAATGCCGAGTGTCGGTTCAATGACGACATCAAGGAAGACGATACCGCTGGCTATAGGGCTAAGCGGAAGAAGGGAAGGAAGAATCCCGAAAAAGAGAAAGAGACCAAGGAAGATTCTGACATGGAGGAAGCAAAGCCTTCAAATCCCAAGTCGGCTGGAAAGAAAAACTTCCCAACGTAGTAAGAGACTTATGCCACTTTCCTTGGGTCTTAACCAACTAAGGTCAAGAAAGCAGTACTGCATGAGCTCAACGCAACTGTTCCGGCTGTCCCACAATTCTTGGACTAGTCGGAAGTGGCAATCATCTTTGACCGTGCTGATCATCCGCCTAAGTTGCACAGGTGAGGAAAATACGCCTTAATCGTCAATCCACTTATTGACGGCTATGGTTTCTCCAAGACTCTCATGGATAGCGGCAGCAACATCAACATTCTATATGTCAAAACGCTAAGTCGGATGTGGATCTCGGTGACACAGCTGAATCATAGCTCTGTGATCTTTCACGGAGTTGTCCCAGGAAGACAAGGAAATTCCCTAGGAGAGATCACTTTGGATGTTACCTTTGGAACTCCAAAGAACTACCGAACGGAAGAACTTTCCTTCGAAGTGGTCCCGTTCAAGAGCGCCTACCATGCTATATTCAGGCGGAAGCACTTTTCTTCTCATAAGGTAGTCTCGTGAATTGGATGTAGCTTATTTCTACAGTTTCTTCACCAAGCTGTAAAGATAAAGCTTTCTTTTTGTTGTAAATATCAATATTCATAGAATTGTAAAAACGATTACCAAAGATAACTGGGCAACTAGAGTTCAAAGGAATTTCGATAATATGAAAATCAAATGGATACACAAAAGCCCCAATAGAGACGCAAACATTGCAAAGTACTCCGTGAGTAGGATGCAAAGTTCGACCAGAGAACATAAAAGTTACTTATGATGGCTCAAGGTAAGAGTCATCAAGGTGAATTCACAACTCTATATAAATGGTATAAGGCATTTGTTTTATAGAAGAACTTAAGTCACAGAACCCTACATAAGTAGTCCCTCTTAAACAAAAAGGAATTTTCTGTTGACTTTTATTCTTACTGTCAAAAGTTCCTCCTATCATTTCGAGGATTCTTTACTTACCATAATAACCTCTTCCTTGAACAATTCAGGTTCCAAAAGTTCTTTTACTATCCCAATGTTTTCTTTAATGGCTCCAAAATTTCTAGTTAATCTTCCTATTCTTTTATTTCCTTCTCCCCCACTATACATTACCTTAGTAAGAATAGTTTGCTCTTCAGCTAACATTTTCTTTTGCATTTTTGAGTATCTATCATTGGGGCTAATTTTAGATGGTTTTTCTTCCATAGGTGGTGTATAACGTTCCCAATCTTTTGGAATTTGCAGGTAGTTAGCATAGGATCTAACAATTAGAATGATCATGCGTTGGTCAAGGTTAAAATTCCCAAGCAATTTTTCTACCTTTCTAGAGGCTAGAAACCTTTTTAAACAATTATACTCTATGGGGTTTTCCTTTTTAAATTCTGCCTCACAATAGGCTTTCTCTACCCTATTCACCGTATCTAATGAATTCCATGCCCTCTCAATACTGAATTCGGTGAATGACCCATTGGTAAGGGAATCGAGTTCAATTCTATTATCATCATCATCCAAACCTACATAGAAGGTGTGTATTACTAGCCAAGGTGGGTAATTATGATGGGGGCAGCGGTCAAGCCAACCCCAAAATCTTGTATACCCCTCATGCAGGCTTTCTCTAGGTCTTCCTTTAAAATTTGTAATCATGCGCCTTGCGCCAAGAGTTTTTGCCCTGCGAAAGAAATCAACTAAGAATAGAGAGGCTAGGCCCTCCCAGGAATTAGTAATCTTTGCAGAACTCTGAATATACCAAGAATGAGCTTCATCAATGAGGGTTTGGGCAAAGAGAGCAAACTTAACCTCATCCTCAGTTTGTATATTAAGATGGAAAGTCCCACAAATATCTTCGAAGAACCCTACATGCTCATACGGATCCTCCGTACCATCTCCTACAAATCTTTTTGCATGCAAAAGATCTAAAAGCATGGGGTTAATATCATACTCTCTTGGGTTATTGGATTTTAAATATGTGTCCATGGGTGGACCGGAATTCCTCACAGCCTCAAGCTGAATCATATGTTAGTACTCGCCCATAATGTATCACCTGAAACTAATAAACAACTTTAATAAAACAATGTGTAAAGTAAGTAACTAAGAACAAAGACCAAAAGTTCTTAGCTCCCCGGCAACAGCGCCAGAAAATAGCTTGACGAATGCAAGTGCACAGATCAATTGTAGCTAGTTTTGAAGTAGATATATCGAACCCATAGAGAGCTATTGGTAAAGGTCTTTATGCCCCTTGTTACTATCTACCAAAGAATACTTGTAAGTTGTCTTTGATCTCAAGTAAAGGGTGTTTGAATGGTTTATAGTTGGTTACATAAAAGTAATTAAAACAAGTAAAAGAAAACAAGTAACAAGATTGTATGAAAGCGTGGTTGAACTCAATAGGGCTAAAATGTTCTCGGGGATGTAGGATACACCACTAGCATAGTACTATTATTATATGTAATCAAGATAACATAATTCTTATATCATGATATGTGTGGAGAGAGCCCCATAATAAGATGTTCACGACAAGGCTCGTAGGAAGGCCCTTTGTTGAGCCAAGTGTGAGGTCACCTCTAAATAACCACTACAATACCTGAGAGCAATCACCCATACAGGCCACCGCAACTAATGGTTTCCCCATGGATACCGTAATTAGCTTAGGGAGTCCCTCTTAATCCCCCTTTAACCATGTGGGTTGCGAGCCGGTGCTAATTTGTCACGGAACACTCCGGGTACACTTCCACAACACGTCCAAAGGGTTTCTTCCTCCCTCTAGTCCTAAATACAAATGATACATGGTCGACTTCACATATCATCTAAAGAGAGAAATCAAACACAAGTCATAATTATATCATAGACAATCAAGTCATATGGACACAAGAATAGATCATCTTCATTACAAGTTCATAGTGGTGCTAGGGTTTCTCCGTCTCCCCAAGAACAAAGGAACTGCTCACTCATGGAAGCAATCAACAACATCATCATAATCAAATGGAGGGATTAAAGTACGAGGGTAGATCTAATGCAAACCACAATTGGATCTGGAATTACAAAAGAGATCTAATAGATGAAAGATGGAGTAATGGTGGTGATGAAGATGCATCGATTGATGGTGAATGGGATGATGCGTTGTCCTCCAATGATCCGTGAAGCATCTAGGATTTTGCCCCAGCCAAGTTCCTCCTTCAAATCCCTCTCGGATGGGGTGTTTTGTGGTTTCTGGTGGCTGTGAATGTCAGATCTCCCTCTCATCTTTGCCTGGAGAAACTATTTAACGAGGCGATCCTGATGGCGCCTAGTATAGGCGGACGGTATGGGCGGGCTCCGTCCGTACCAGTGGTCGTTATCGGTGTTGATGTCTCCTCCTTATTTGTTATTCATCCAGGTGCGAAGGTAAATTCATAAAATGGCATTTATCACTTAGAAATATCATATAATTACACAATATGAAAGCTCTAATTGATAAGTTCATTTATGACTCCTTGATTTGGGATCCTTTTGAAACAAGAACGAAATAGCGCTCATAGGTGTAGTGAAATACAAAAATCTCTACTCTATTTATGCAAAAACAAGAGGTAAAATGGTTCAATTTTGGACTCATCGCTCGGCCTGCAAAGAATATCTCGGAATGAGCCAAGGGAAGGGTCGATTTACAGGGTGACTCGGCCAGAACAATAAACAACTTGGTAGGTTGAACCTGTTGTGGCCTTATCAACTGAAGTTGGTAAGACCGCACCATCTTCGGGGACTAATGTTGGGGGATAACCCCGAGTAGGTTCATGCCAGGGTATAAAGGCCATGTTAGCCAAGGTATGGCAAGGTCAAAGCGTAAGCTGGCCGAGTCACCTCAAGGCAGTCCGACTTACAGAATGACCTGACCCGAAGATATTCGTCTAACATTGTCCCGGCCGACCTATAACATATGCCGGCTAGCCTTTTGTATCTTGTTTGCAGGTACCCAGAGGGCCAAGTTAACCAGGCCCGAGCCGGGTTACCACTTGGCTTACAAGGGAAGGAAGGAATTTTCTTGGTCAAAGGTTTTCTCTCTCCACTGTATCGTGAGCAAACCGGACAGAGGGATGGACCAGCGAGTACATGCTGACAAAGGTGATGTTGCCCATGTTGGGTGACGTTGGCTATATTGCTGACGCCGCGCCGCAGAGGGGCTCAGTGTGGCTTACACCCTGAGTCCGGATTAGCTTAGATAGAGAAAAGGGGAGCACCGCTTTACTATTTTTGGAGAGGCATATTCGGAGAATATGCCCTCCACGTATGCCCTAACTTGTAACCTGCCCCCAATATAAGGAGGGGCAGGATCTCCATAGAGAGGGTCAGACATTTTTACTAAGGGAAAACCCTAGAGAAGTAGTTGTGGGTAATAAGAGCAGTAGCCTCCTTCCCACAAACAACTCGAGGATCCCTTGTAATCCTCCATTGATAAGAGTGAAATACAAGCATCTATGTGTGGAATCACCACACTATCCCTCCCTGGATTCCTCTAGTGCACATTGGCCCCATCTTTAGCCTATACATGGCATCTGTCATCCCACCTCCATGACATTAATCCTTCACCCTTGGATTACTTCAACAAAATGAGAATCTTTGGAAACATACCCAAGGGAAATCAAATTGATCATCCTACTGTTTGTTATTTGTTCTATGTTATTGCTAACACTTTGCAGTCACGTGGTGAGTTTACTAGAGATAATGAATAGGACATGATAATCCTCACAGGAGTTGCTATTCCAAACTCTAACTTTATGCCAAATTTGGGCGCCCTTCTAATGTTTTATCTTAATCATCAAGCTCTTCAATCTCATGGTCCCATATGTGGAGGAGGAGTTGTCACCGTTCTTGAGCATGGACTTCACGTCAACCTAGGTAATATCCAACAATTGGCAGGTGACCGTCGTCTTGGTTTCACTACTCTAAGAATTTGTGGTGTGATTTCTAAATCTCATGGTAGATACTTTCTTGATATACCTGGTGCCGATCACTTGATCCCAACTCCTTTTCCTAATGGTATGTTCTCTATAGTGGATGGACGTTTGCGTTTTTACACGCATGTTGAAGCAAGTCTACCCCAACAAGAAGAACCAATTGATGAGGAACGAGAGTATGAAGAAGTAGAACAAGAAGGACCCGAACAATATGAATAGCCGCCAAACTAGTATACCACCTATGAAGATATCTACTCTCTCTAAGGAAGCATTTTGAACATGAGAAACTTCTCCATCAACGTTTGAGACGCAACCGCCAACCTCTCAACCCAGTTCACCAATTGGAGCAGCCAATGGAATTTGGGAGATTATCTACCACCACCACAATGAGCAACAAAAGGGCTTGCAAAAGCCTGAGCTTGGGAATGTGTCGCGTGACATTTATATTTATGTAATAATAAGGTTGTACTCCAGCTATGTGAGAGCTTTGAAACACTCGTGTCGGTTTGTTCCAACACTTCGCTTTTTGTTCGCTTTTATTTTTTTCGTTTTTTGTTTTTCTTTGTTTAGTTTTTTGGTTGGTCGCAAGTTTTTCTATTCTTTAATCCCCATCCTCAAAAATACAAAAATATTTTTCATTTTATCCTTTTTTCGTAAAAGTGGATTTGCCTATTGCCTCTTTGCTTCGATATTATTATGAGAGTGATTTTGATTTGAGGAACACATCCCCATAATGAAGAGAATTATGAAGTCACTCATGAGAGGTATGTCCTATGACTCCCTCTTTAGAAGTTTGAAATGTTTATCCTAGGTAGTTGATTTGTTAAGATGCTATTCTAGTGGTAGTATTTCAAAATAGTTAGAGTAAAGCTTTTTATTTGTATGAGTAATTAGTTGTGGAAGCTTTTGCTCTAGTTCTTGTAGTTAACCAAGTCTTGCCTTGGAAATAATAATGCCAAACAAGGACAACAAGAAAAGTCTCCAATTTATGACATGTTTGATGAGTCATTGTCTTAAGAGTTTACATTTGAAGATACTCAACCCCATAGATGTTTTGATAGACTTGGCGACACTCTTGAAAGGAGTTGTTTAATTGAAATGAAGTCTAGCACTAATTATGATTCATGCCAAAGATAAACCTTGTGGTCAAAATGTGATAATATTAAAAGCTGGTGTGTTTTTGATGCACATCTTTGGATGCCAACAACTCCGCTGACCTACGAACGATCAATGGTACAACCTGTGATTTCGGCTATGAGTTGACGACATGTGTGGCACTTGTCACCGTAATGGGCACAAGTATTGGTACTCTTGAATGCTATACAAACCATTATTAAAAGAATCACTCAATGATCCTTGTTGAGAATTATCTTTGAAAAATAAAGATCGACACAAAACAGTCTTTAGCATGGTCTTGTTACTACTCTATCAATTTTCTTGAAAGACAATGATTGGAACAATAGCATTTTGATAGTCTTGATTTATTGATGTGGGTATCAATAAGACACTTCACTATTATTCTACTTAGGACATGATCTCTCTTACTTAATTTTCCTATTATGAAACATTCTAGCGTTCCTTGGCAAGCTGAGAGTTAACTAGAGAAATTGGATTGATTGGTACACTTCTAGTTATTTATACTTATATTAAACTCTACTTTGATTGTTTTGAGTTATCAAAACTCGTATAGTACTCTTGGAATCTCTCTAACTTTGATGAGATTTTCAAATGGAAGAAGTGCTAGATGCATGACTACCAACCGTAAGTGAATTCATACTCTCGTTATTTCAGTTTAAACATTAAGTTCTTTATAATTTTGTTGTTTTCTTGCTCGAGGATGGTCAAGGTTTGAGATTTGCGGAAGTTGATGGCTGTGAAAATAGTCATCTTTCTCCACGTTTAAACCTCATTTTTGGTAAAAAAAATGACCAAGAATCTCTCTAGCCTTGCTACTAATGACTAGCTATTGCAAATACGTGAAATACCTTGCTTTGAATGTTGTTTTGCTGGAAATCATGCTTTTAAGGCGAAATTAGGAGCTATTAATGATGATTTTGAGGTTTTTTACATGACCAAGAAATCTTGGGTCGAAAACCCATTGACAAAGGATTAACAACCACTGGTACGGGCAAGGTCCGCTCGTACGGTCCGCCCGTACCAGGTGGCGTTGGCTTCGTCTCGTAAACCCTAGGACTTATGTGAAGGCTCCTATATGTTTCGAGGTCCCAGCCACCGTGCAGAGGACCGCCATCCTTAGATTATATCACAACACCACCAAAGGATATCCACCACCAGAGTTCACCCTCTCCATCCTCCATCCTCTCCATAGCCATAGCCATTAGCTTGTACTTGAGATCTCCTTGTGATTCGGCAACCATTGTAAGAATATTTGATTTCAACCTAAGTACTTTGCACAATGTTTTCTATCCTTAATCTTATCGTCATGAGTGAGTAGTCCTCACGGGCTAATAGTTGGGATGAAATCCCGTAGCAATTATGTGAATCTAATTCATGGGAGTATTGTGTATTGATTGAATAGAGATTTGTATCTTTGTTTCTTTACCTCTTGTCTTGATCTATGGACTTGTAGGTACCCACGATCCTAGAGATTGATAAAGGCTTGAGGTGAGATACTTGCTGAGCGTGATCTCGTAGGAAACCGAGTGAAAGAAAGGGGAGTACAGTCTTTGTTTAGCGATCAATTTGGGAACAGCAGCAACATCACTTCTTAAGACTTTGATCTATGTTTTCACTTAATAATTGTTGTAGCCTGGTATTTCGCGGTACAATGATTGGATCAAAAGACTATTGCTATGATTGTGACTCGCAGGGGCTCTAGTATATCAAGATCTGTTGCCCACAAATTTTATCTTTATTACATCATTACACATGAATATGCGTATTACTATCTTTATACCATATGATGTGCAGCTGCAGGTGAATCTTCAACCCTGGCCTATCTCCATCCATTGCAACAAACAACGTTCTAAAGTAAACTCGAAAGGTCTGGTAAATGACGGTAAAATGAACAAACAAGTCTTGTAGTCGTGTCTCATTTAATTTCTATTTAGCATTGTTTCCCAAGTTTCGATTAAACCTATGTCTACTAGGGAAAAATCTACTATAGTGCATCCGTAAATCCAGATCAAAGGATCATCCATTTACTCCATGAAGTTTAATAAGTAGTATTAAAACAAGAGTAACAATTCCAGTGTTAGTTATCTAAATATCATGCTTGCCTCCATGATACTTGATATTCAAAACTTGTTTTAGTATCACGGTTATCTGGGAGCTGAAAGAATTGTTTTAGAAACTATCACCTTTGTAAGATATTGTGATATCTGAAACAATGTTTGGTTGCAATATGATAGAGTATAATTTGGTAAAATACATATTCTCATATTGTATAAGAATTTACGAAGGTTGGAGATGTTAGGCGTCCTTATATCCCAAAAATGTTTGGGGAAGTAACATTATACTCGTGATTTGCCCTTATAGGTTATAGTAGCTTAATCATGAAAGATGTCATGATAGGATGAATAAATATAATGTTTACTACACAAAAAGATTACTAAAGAATGGATTTTGAAAGAACGCCAAGCATTTGATGATGGTGATCTACTTCAAAGTGCAAGTCCAAGGATATTAGTATTTGACTAACATGTTATAAACTATGTGTCATGTGTATGGCACCACTATTTATGTTGATACATTCTTATAAAATAATTATTGAAAGAAAATCTCAAAAATACTTGGCAGAAAAAGAAAAAGACTGGAAATGTCCAGATTAGGTATATAGATGATATACACGTTATGGGTGTATTCTTTGCTTGTTAAAAAATGTGGTTATTGGGTATTTAATACCATATTGGTTGGTGTCAAATGTCATACAGGAAAACACAATTCATGAATTGCAATGGCCTAAGTAACTAGCGAAAGAATATGGGATGATGTTCATCAGAAATAAATAAAGTGTTCTTGTGTTTCTCATTGGCATCAAACCTAGCCTTCAAGATTTGTTTTAATAATTGTTATTTTGTTCCTCTATTATGAGAACAATTGTTGTTCAAATAATTACCGTATTCCATAGAAGATGGATAAACTCTTACAAGTCTACTTGGAGAAATCACGTCCATAAACAATAATGCTAAAATGTCGCATGACAAATAATTAAAATATCACTTATGAGTGACATCGCCGTTTAAATTATATTGGAAAGAAAACATGAAGAAACTCCATGTTGATTGATTTTTGGAGTCTTTGATTTTTATCAAAATGACGTTTGTGAGATTTTCCTAGAGATATTTAAAACTCAGTTCATAGGCCAAACAAGAACGAACGACTAACTTATTGGACATTGTGCATGTTGATGAATGTAGTCCATTATGTGTAGTCGTGTGCGAAGGATTTCTACTCCATATACTTTCTTCAAAAATTTGAGTGGATATATATGTGTGAGAAGGAAGAAGTGTGAAGTATTTGAAAAATGTGAAATATTTGAAATATACTTTCTCCATGTACTTAATAAGGAAGAAGTGTGAAATATTTGAAAAATGTTCAAAGAATTTCAAGATGAAGTGGAAAATCATTGTAAAAAGAAAATAAAGAATTTATGATTGGATCATAAAGGAAAACATTTGAGTTACAAGTTTAGAAAAACACCTAAGATTTGAGGATTCATTCCATGGATTTGCATTTCTCGAAAGACGATAGGAGTATGGAGCGTTCGAGATATGTAATCAAACCTTGTTTGACATGGTAAGATCAAAGATATCATTTATAAAACTGCCATTATATTTTAAAGATTAAAACTTTAGAGACTACGGCTTTTACACTAAAAAGCGCGCCATCATGCTCCATTGAAATGACACCATATGAGTTATGGATAGGGATAAAACCTGAGTTGACTTTTCTTAAATTTTGATATACTAGGAATAAGTAAAATGTTTACAACCAAAGTCGGATAAGCACGTCTTTGTAGGTTATCCCAAAGAATTTGCTGGGTATTCCTCCATAGCACCCGACATAAAAGTGATTGTCACTTAGAACATTAAGTTTCTTCAGAAGGAATTTTTCACGAAAAGTTAAGTGGGAGGATAATAGAACTTTGATTAGGTTGTTGAACCTAAGTAACATGTGCTAAGTAGCGCAGCACCATATAGTGTCCTGGAGGCGGCCGCAATGCTCATGGTTGCCGTGGTTACAAAGGTTGTGATCTCGGAGATTTGAGTTCCTATTGAACCGTGTAGGTCGGGTAACAATCAAATAGTAAGATTTGAAGAACAAGTTGTTATTTTTTGATAATGATGAACCGACTGCATGCAAAGAAGCAATTGGGTCCTGACTCCATCAAATGACTAGAAGTCATAAAATCCGTGATAGTTTCCATATACGAGAAATAAAAATTTGGAATTTGGAAGTCCCTCGAGAAAGGCATGAAGCCCATCAGTCATATTTGGATCTATAAAGAAATAGACATGGATGTTTCATATCTTTGAAATTGTCGATATATCGGAAAAGATTTTATGACAATGTTCAAGGACTTGACTATGACAAGATTTGATCTTTTGTAGCGATATTTAGTCTGGACGGATTATTGTAGCAATCACTACATATAATTTTGGTATATTGTACTTGAACAAACAAAACAAAGTTGTTCTAATAGAATGCTTACCTAGGATGTGTTTATGACATGGTCCAAAAGGTTTTTAATTCAAAGGAAGTTAAAAGGGCATGCAAACTTCTATGGTTGAAGTAAGCATCGCAGAGTTGGAATCTTCACCGTGATGAAAATGTTAAAAGGTTTAATTTCATCTGAGGCAATGAAGATGCTTGGATTTGCAAGAAATTAAGTGGGAGCACTAAGACATATTTCTAATACATTGTATAGAATACATGTTGTTGATTAGAAATGATGTATCTTTATTGACACAGGTTAGAATTTAATTAAAATTAGATTTCAATGAAAGTCTTAGGAAAAACCTGAATATTAGGCATGAATGTCTATGTGGATAGATTGATATGCTAATATGACTGTGCCAAGTGTACATAGATGAGACACTGAATGAGTTCAATATGGAAACAACAAGAAAGGTTCTTTTTGCATGGAAAAGGCTGAAGCAAGATTCAAGTGTATTGACACTTGGTGAGTGAAGTCACATGAATGTTTTGATCAATCATACCGTGATATGTACAGATCCAGATATGTCCTATACTCTAAATGTTAAGATCATATACTAGAGTGACTCATAAGATGATCATTGGACAATAGCAAGGATATTATTATGATCTTTGGAAGAACTAAGAATATGTTTTGTATGTAGAGGTGATAGATAGTTCATTGTAAAATGTTACATTCGTTCTAGACATATAGTTCATTGTAAAGTGTTACATTCATACTAGTTTTGTCACAAGATGCAAACTAAGTTTATCTCAATTTAGACTATGGGTGGCACAATGTAATGGAAAGGAAGTTCCATGATGGATTTGGTTGAGTTCGAAAGTTCAGACAGTGTGACGAATTCTACAACAAAGGTTGGGTATATGACTGCTTTAGTAGCAGCAAAGAAGGGCATTGTGTCAAGTATTTTATTATCAAACTAGGTGTGGTTCACAACGGGCTAACCCTATGAAGATATATTGTTCGACAATAGTATCAACTTGATTTAACCCTTAGAGACTGAGGTCTCACCAAAGGACCAAATTTATATGATGCCATCTCATTCGAGAATAAGTGATGCGTAGAGACACAAAGACATGCAAATACAGACATACCTAAAAGTGTTAGATCTAGAAAGCCATGGGTGTTAAAATGCACATGTTTAAACTAGATTATTAACTCTAGTGCAAGTGGGGGACTAAAGGCAATATACCCGAGAGGCAATAATAAAGCAGTTATTATATATCTTATTCCATGTTTATCATAAATTTTTATTTCTCATGCTATAATTGTGTTAATTGGAAAGGTTAATACATGTGGGTTTAATAAACAAGTAAGAGTTCCTAGTTATGCCTCTCAGTTAAACTACCTTGTTGATTAACAAGATGATCAAATCTTTCCTGATCATAGACATTGGATGTTGTTAATAACAGGATCACACCATTGGTGGAATGATGTGATGAGCACTCACCCAAAGTACAGTAATACGATCAAACTCATTATGTTTACAGTGCTATAATATTTCATACGATGTATCCCTAATCCTTAGACCACGAGATCATTTTAATCACTAACACCGGAAGAGTACTTTGATAACATCAAATGTCACACCATAACTAGGCGACTATAAAGGTGGGTTTAGGTACTCCGGAAGTGTTATGTAGAGGCTCATGGATCAAGAGTGGGATTTGTCCATCCCGATGACGGAGAGATATACTCTAGGCCCTCTTAGTATTATCACATTGACACAACTTGCAAGCAGGTGATTTGATCACAAGGAATGTTATATCACGGGAACGAGAAAAGGGTACTTTTTGGTAATGAGATTAAACTAGGTATGAGGATACTGATGATGGAATCTCGGACATGTAATACATCACGAGACGAAGGGATTTAGTTACAACATCAAAGGTTAAGGGAATATGCCCGAGAGGCAATAATAAAATGTTATTATGTTATTCCAAGTTTATGATCGATTTTTATTTCTCATAGAATTCTATTAATAGGAAACATTAATATATGTGTGTTTAATAAAGAAACCAAACACTACAAGAAAATATGGCTTTTACAACGGACGATTTTCGTGGTTGAAGGTCCGTTTTTCGTGGCCAAAGAGTCTTTCGCGACGGATGGCCTTCGTGGTAAAGGCCCCATCCCAAATGAATTAACCACGATTTTTTTCGACCGTGGAGGATCACATCCTTCAGCCACAAAAACTTGTTCCGTCGTAGATCTATTCACCAGCTGCGCTGACTGCTGACGTCATGCAAACTACCACGTGGAATCCACCGTTAGCGGCCGGTTACCACCGTTAACGGTCATAGAGACCATGGTAGAAGCCAGGCCCAGCCAAGGCCTGCTAAATACTAACCAGGCCAGCCTATCAGAGGAGCCCAATAAGAAGATGGCCCGTTACTGTTTTGTCCTGCACTGTTTGAAATGTGCCGAAAAATGTAGCCAGCAGCGGCCCGCGAACTTTCAAGCCCGATTCTGTTTTGGCCTACAGAAGGCCCATGTTGGTCCAACACTGTGGTTCTAGTTGAGGCCTGCACAAATACGTCCTGGCACTATTTAGGCCTGACCAATCTAGCCTTTTACTATTCAGTACTGTTACTATTCCAGCCCTTTAGGAATTTCGACTTGTTACTGTTTAGGCCCTTTAGTGTTTGGGCTTTTGCCTATTCAGGACGGCACTATTCGGCATGTTACTGTATTGGCCTACCACCGTACTGGCCTTTTGTTGTTGATACCTTTTGCGGTTCCGGCCTTTCACTATTCCGGCCTTTGCTGTCTGCTCTGGTCTTCCAGTGTTCTGGCCTTCTTACTATTCTGGCCTCTTTACTGTTCTGGCCTTTTGATGTTCTGGCCTCTTACTGTTCTAGCCTTTTCCTATTCTAACCTTTTACTGCTATGGCCTTTTATTGTTCTGTTCTTTTACTGTACTAGCCTTTTATTGTACTGGCCTTTGACTGTACTGACCATTTATTGTTCTGGCCTTCTACTATTCTGGGCTTTTACGATACTGGCCTTGTCCTGTTCTGGCCTTTTACTATTCTAGCCTTTTACTGTTATGGCCTTTTACTATTCTAGTCGTTTTGGGCCGTCCATGTGCAATGTTTTTCAACATTCGGCATGCTACTGCTCCGGCCTGTTACTGTTTCGGACTTTTTTGCTAGCGTCTACTTTTCGTAGAACAGGAGAATATTAAGACATCAATTAATAAACACACCGAAATTAAAACTACTTATTACACAACAATAAAAGTTTTTTACAACAGGTTATACAACAAGATCGTAATTCCGATAGATTACAATGTGTCAGTACCATCAATAAGAGATTGCTACATGGTGATTCGCTTCAATGTATCATTTGTCCTCTTCTTCAACATTTCAGCTACAGATCTAAGAGAAGCTACACCCTTTCGTTCTGCATGCAATACAACATTTATATATTTATCACCTGCAAGAGTTGTTCTAGGTGGACTGTTAAGTAAGTTGTTTGCTTCGGAAATGCAAAGGGAGGATGAATGGGACGAGGGATCACAACTTTTAGTCCTGCCTTCCAAGGACTCCTACTGGGTTTTAACTGCAGTCTGCTAAAATATGGTGAAAGAGGTTAATGAAGGGAATATGCCCGAGAGGCAATAATAAAGTAGTTATTATCTTATTCCATGTTTATGATAAATGTTTATTGTGCACAATATAATTGTATTAATTGGAAACATTGATACATGTGTGTTTAATAAACAAAATACAAAGTTCCTAGCAATGCCTCTCATATAAACTAGCTTGTTGATTAACAAGATGATCAAGGTTTCCTGATCATGGACATTGAATATGTTAATAATGAGGTCACAACATTGGTGGAATGATGTGATGAACATTCATAAGAAGTATAGCATTACGATTAGAGTCATTATGTTTATATTTCTATAACATCATACGAAGTAATCTTAGTCCTTAGACCATGAGATCATGTTAATTGCTAACACCGGAAGAGTATCTTGATAACATCAAACATCACACCGTAACAGGGTGACTATAAAGGTGGGTTTAGTGCTACGAAGGTGTTATGTTGAGGATCATGGATCAAGAGTGGGATTTGTCCATCCCGATGATGGATAGATATACTCTAGGCCCTCTCGGTGATATCACATTGAAATAGCTTGCAAGCAAGTGATGTGGTCACTAGAATGTTATATCACGAGAACGAGAAAAGAGTACATGTCGGTAACGAGATCAAACTAGGTATTTGGATGCCGATGATCGAATCTCGGACATGTAATATATCATGAGACAAAGGTATTTAGTTACAACGTTAAAGGTTCACACGATCAGAAGAGTCATTGTTGAATATGTGGGAGTCACTACGGATCTCCAGGTCCCGCTAATGATTATTGATCGGAGAGGGGTCTCGATCATGTCTGCATTATTCGCGAACCGTAGGATGACACACTTAAGGGATATCGACACCATTTGGAGCAAATATGTTTCAGATAAAGATTTAAGAAAGAGCTGGAATCATTTCGATGGAAACCGGAATTGTTTCGGGTGAAATTGCTGAAACTGGTTCTACATGTGATATTGAAATGTTGCAGGGGGTTTTATGTGAATGTTTGTTAATTACTTTAATTAACAAAATTCTGAATAAAATAAATAAAATAGTTTTATTTAATGAGAGCTTGCATTAAATTTGGTGGAAATTTAATGCATGTGAGTGGAAGTGTGAGTGGAGGCATATTTATGTGAGTGGCGCATCCACCACATGAATGATGGAAGAGGTGGGGGAACCACTATGGCTGCCACGCCATGGACCTTGGTTGCCCCCCTCTTCCCTATAAAAGGCCCCCCTCTCCTCCTCACAACACACACCTCCTTGTGAAGGATCTCTCTACCCCTCTAGTTATACCCCATGGTCTCAGATTAGCGAGGTACATGTTCCTGGTGGCTTTATCTAGAAAGGAGTTGCTCCTTCCGCTGCTTTGCTGGAGTGAGGGACGCAGGTTGTCGGGGTACCGGACGTGTGTGCGATCATGGATGCACCGCTGCTTTGCGGTGCTAGACTTGGTGGTGCTAGACTTGCTGGAGCTAGATCTGATGGACGTGCTGGAGCCGGACCTGCTGGACTTCATCACGATCTTGAGATTGGCAAGTGTACGACTACATCATCCACGAGTTCCAACTCGTTAACAAAGCTTTGTTGTCTTCAAGGGTAAGTTCTCTATGAATGTATATCCACCCGTTTCTTGTATCTAGTAGATAGATCTTGGCGTATAGTTCCCAGCGTAGGATTTTTTTTGTTTTCTATGCTGCGAACCCAACTTTGGTATCAGAGCCTGATCTATGCGTAGGTGCTTTGCACGGGTAGTACACATATGTTTATATGTGGGCGATGATGATCATGTTATTGCATCTTCTATGTATTTTGGATATTGGTGGCATAGTGGGATGAAGCGGCCCGGACCACCTTACATGTCATCGCACATGAGACCGGTTCCACGACTGACATGCAACTAGTTTTGCATAAGTGGCTAGCAGGTGTCTATCTCTCGTACTATAGTCAATATCTGATTTACAACGAGTTGCTAATAACTTGGTTATCCTTGTTTTGGTTCCATGTTTGTAGGTAAGAGTGGTTCTATCTTCGAAAGCCCTAAGCCACGTAAAACTTGCAATGGATAAATTAGAGGCGTCTAGTTTATATTTCTTCTGGGCTAGTGTCATGATATGGAAATGTTGTAAGTAGATGTATGGTAGATACCCTTACAACACACCTAACGTGTAAGTTCCATATACCTTGGCCTTACACACAAAGGAATGATAGAGATCATACCATGATGCATATGATAGAGATCAAATGCATGGACCATATCATCCCACTTTACACATTAGATGTTTGCATCTTATATTGCTAGTTTGGCGCTTTTAGTAGCATTGTAAGATGATCCCTCATTTAAATATCAAGATAAAATGTGTTCTTCCTTAAGTATGCACCGTTCTATGGATCGTGTTTTGAGACATCACGTGATGATTGGGTGTACTCGACTCTACGCTTTCATACAATGGGTGTAAGACAGTTTTACACACGCGAGTACTAAGGTTCTTACTTGGCGAGCCTAGCATGTACAAACATGGCCTCGAAACACGGACCGAAAGGTTAAGAATGAGTCATATAGTTGATGTGATGCCCATATTGATGCTCGCCTTTGAAGCTACACCGACTCACGTGATGATCGGACTTGGTGTAGTGGATTTGGTTCATGTAATCACCAAAAAGGCACGAGGGATGTCGTTTTTGAGTGGGAGTTCATTTCTAATTTGGACGAACTCAATTTTTCATAAACTAAATCTAAGTGAATTTGCATAATTTGTTGTAGTCATTGGCATCTGTTCACTACCTTATGCTTAGTTTTAATTGAGATAATAGAACTACAGAATTCTGGATATTTACTTTACGAACTAGTATGGTATTGTTTTGAATGTCAATTTAAAGTTTAGAAGTCCTATTGCAAACTTTCAGCAAACTCTATTTACTCCATGAAGTTTAATAAGTAGCATTAAATCAAGAGTAAGAATTCCAATGTTAGTATCTAAAGTATCATGTTTGCCTCCATGATTATTGATATTCAAAAGTTGTTTTAATATCAAGATTATCTAGGAGCTGAAAAATTGTTTCAGAAACCATCATGTGTGGAAGATATTGTGATATCTGAAACAATGTTTTTTGGTTGCATTATGATAGAGTATAATTTAGCAAAATACATGTTCTCATATTGTATGAGAATTTGTGAAGGATGGAGATGCTAGGCACCCGGATCTCCCAAAAAGGTTTTGGGAACTAACATTATACTCGCGATTCTTCCTTATAGGCTATAGTAGCTTGATCATGAAAGTTGTCATGATAAGGATGAATAGAAGATGTAAGTAAAATGTTTACTACACTAATAGATTACTAAAGAATGGATTTTTGAAAGAACACCAAACATTTGATGATGGTGATCCACTTCAAAGTGCAAGTCCAAAGGTATTAGTATTTGACTATATACACTTTGTACTATGTGTCATGTGAATGACACCACTATTGATGTTGATGTATTCTTTTAAAAGAAAAGGAATTGTTGAAAGAGAATCTATAAAATATTTGGCAGAAAAGAAAAGGTTGGAGATGTCCAACTTAGGTATATAGAAGATATACATGTTATGGCTGTATTCCTTGCTTGTTAAACAATGTGGTTCTACGGTATTGGATACCGAATTGGTTGGTGTGAAGTGTCATACAGAACAACACAATTCATCAACTGCAATGGCCTAAGTAACTGGTAAGAGAATAAGTGATGATGTTCATCAAAAACAAATAAAGTGTTATTGTGTTTTCGTTGTCGTCAAACCTAGCCTTCAAGATTTGTTTTAATATTTGTTATTTTGTTTTGGTATTACGAGAACAATGGTTGTTCAAATAAATACCATATTCCATAATGGATGGATGAACTTTTACAAGTCTAGTTGGAGAAATCACATCCATAAACATTATTGCTAAAATGTCGTAAGACAAATGATTGGAAGATCACTTATGATGTGACATCGCTGTTTCAATTATATTGGAAAGTAAACATGAAGAAACTCCATGTTGATGGATTTTTGGAGTCTTTTGATTTTGATCAATTGATGCTTGTGAAACTTTCCTCGAGATAATTGAAACTCCGTCCATAGGCCAAAGAGGAACGGATGACTAACTTATTGGATATTATGCATGTTCATGTATATAGTCCATCATGTGTAGCCATATGCGATGGATCTTTTTGCTTCATATGGTTTCTCCAGAAATTTAAGTGAATATATCTATATATTTACTTAATAAGGAAGAAGTATGAAACATTTGAAAAATGTTCAAATACTTTCAAGATGAAGTGAAAAATCATTGTAACAAGAAAATAAAATAGTTTATGATTTGATCATAAAGGAAGATATTTGAGTTAAAGGTTTAGCAAAACACCTAAGATTTCAGGAATTGTTCCATGAATTTGCATTTCCTGATAAACCACAGGAGTATGGTATGTTCGAGAGATCAAATCAAACCTTGTTTAACATGGTAAGATCAAAGGTGTCATTTATAAAACTGCCATTATGTTTTAAGGATTAAAGCTTTAGAGACTATCACTTTTATACTGAAAAGAGCACCATCGTGATCCGTTGAAATGACACCATATGAGTTATGGCTTTGGGATAAAACCCGAAATGTCTTTTCTTAAATTTTGGTATGCTATGCATAAGTAAAATGTTTATAACCAAAGTCAGATAAGCACGTCTTTATAGGTTATCCCAAAGAATTTGTTGGGAATTCCTCCATAACACCGAGGACAAAAGAGTTTGTTACTTGGAACGTCAAGTTTCTTGAGAAGGAATTTTTCATGAAAAGTTAAGTGGGAGGACAATAGAACTTTGATAAGGTTGCTGAACCTTAGCTATATGTGCTAAGTAGCGCAGCACCGGAAAGTGTCCCGGTGGCGGCCACAATGCTCATGGCTCCCGTGATTACAAAGGGTGTGATCTTGGAGATTAGAGTTCTATTGAACCATGTGGGTCGGTAATAATCAAATAGTAAGATTTGAAACAGAAGTCATTATTGTTTTGACAATGATGAACCGACTGCATGCAAATAAGTGATGATGGGCCCTGACTCCATAAAATGACTAAGAAGTCATAGAATCCGTGATAGTATCCATACACGAGAAATCAAGTTTCTGAACTTGGAAGACCCTCTGGAAAGGCGTGAAGCCTATCGGTTGTGTTTGGACCTATAAAGAAATAGACATTGATGTTTAACATCTATGAAATAGTCGAAATGTCAGAAAGAAGTTTACGGCAATGTTCAAGGAGTTGACTATGACAAGATTTGATCTTTCATAACGATATTTAGTCTTGATGGATTAATGTAGCAACCACTACATATAATTTGGTATATGGTAGTTGAATAAACAAAACAAGGTTCTTCGAATAGAATGGTTACCTAGGACGTGTACATGACACGGTCCGAAGGGTTTTGTTAAATCAAAGGGTGCTAAAACAGCATTTAAACTTCAATAGTTGAAGTAAGCATAGCGGAGTTGGAATCTTCACCATGATGAAAATGTTAAAGGAGTTTAATTTCATCAGAGATGATGAAGATGCTTGCATTTGCAAGAAATTAAGTGGGAGCGCTAAGACAAATTTCCAATACATTATGCAGAGTACATATTGTTGATTGGAAATGATGTATCTTTTATTGACACAAGTTAAGAATTTCATTAAAATAGGATTTCGATGAAAGACTTGGGCAAAACCGGAATATTTGGCATCAATGTCTATATGGATAGATTGAGGCACTAATATGGTTATGCCAGACGTACATATATGAGATATTGAAAGGGTTCAATATGGAAACAACAAGAAAGGTTCTTGCTGCATGGAAAGGATTGTATCAAGATTCAAGTATTTCAACACTTGGTGAGTAAAATCACATGAATATTTTGATCGATTATACCGTGATATGTATATATCCAGATATGCTCGATGCTCTAAATGTTATGAGCACATACCAGAATGATTCATAAGATGATCATTGGACGATAGTAAAGATAATCTTATGAGCTTTGGAAGAACTAAGAATATATCATGTATAAGTGACAAATAGTTAAAGGTAGTTCATTGTAAAGTGTTACATTGATACTAGTTTTGTCACAAGATACAAATTAAATTTATCTCAATTTAGACTATGGGTGGCACAATGTAATGGAAAGGATGTTCCATGATGGATTTGGATGAGTTCCAAAGTTGAGACATTGTGACGGATACTACAACAAAAGGCTAAGTATATGACTTCTATAGTAGCAGCAAAGGAGGGCATTTGTGTTAAGTAGTTTGTTATCAAACTAGGTGTGGTTCAAAGTGGGCTAATACTATGAAGATATATTGTATGACAATAATATCAATATATTTTAACCATAACGAACTAAAGGTCTCAAGAAAGGACCAAATTTATACAATGCCATCTCATTTGAGAATGAGTGATGCGTGGAGACGCAAAGACATGCAAATACACACAGACCTGAAACTGTCAGATCCGGAGATTATGTTAACCACTAGCAATCGCGTATATGCAACACCAGAAAGCCATAGGTGTTTAATATGCAAAGTTTTTTAAACTAGATTATTGACTCTAGTGCAAGTGGGAGAATGAAGGGAATATGCCCGAGAGGCAATAATAAAGTGGTTATTATCTTATTCCATGTTTATGATAAATGTTTATTTTGCATGCTATAATTGTATTAATTGGAAACGTTGATACATGTGTGTTTAATAAACAAAATACAAAGTTCCTAGTAATTCCTCTCATATAAACTAGCTCGTTGATTAACAAGATGATCAAGGTTTCCTGATCATGGACATTGGATGTTGTTAATAATGAGGTCACAACATTGGTGGAATGATGTGATGAACATTCATCCGAAGTATCGCATTACGATCAGAGTCATTATGTTTATATTGCTATAACATCATATGAAGTAATCTTAGTCCTTAGACCATGAGATCATGTTAATTGCTAACACCGGAAGAGTATCTTGATAACATCAAACGTCACACCATAACAGGGTGACTATAAAGGTGGGTTCAGTGCTACGAAGGTGTTATGTTGAGGGTCATGGATCAAGAGTGGGATTTGTCCATCCGGATGACGGATAGATATACTCTAGGCCCTCTCAGTGATATCACATTGAAATAGCTTGCAAGCAAGTGATGTGATCACTAGAATGTTATATCACGGGAACGAGAAAAGAGTGCATGTCGGTAAGGAGATCAAACTAGGTATTTGGATGCCGATGATCGAATCTCGGACATGTAATATATCATGAGACAAAGGTATTTAGTTACAACAGTAAAGGTTCACACGATCACAAGAGTCATCGTTGAATATGTGGGAGTCAGTACGGATCTCTAGGTCCCGCTGCTGATTATTGATTGGAGAGGGGTCTCGATCATGTCTGCATTATTCGCGAACCGTAGGGTGACACACTGAAGGGATACCGACACCATTTGGAGCAAATATGTTTTAGATAAAGATTTAAGAAAGCGCTAGAATCATTTCGATGGAAACCAGAATTTTTTCAGGTGAAATTGTTGAAACTGGTTCTGCATGTGATATTGAAATGTTGCAGGGGGTTTTATGTGAATGTTTGTAAATTAAAGTAATTAACAAAATTCTGAATAAAATAAATAAAATAGTTTTATTTAATGAGAGCTTGCATTAAATTTGGTGGAAATTTAATGCATGTGAGTGGAAGTGTGAGTGGAGGCATATTTATGTGAGTGGAGCATCCACCACATGAATGATGGAAGAGGTGGGGGGACCACTATGGCTGCCATGCCATGGCCCTTGGTTGCCCTCCTCTTCCCTATAAAAGGCCCCCCTCTCCTCCTCACAACACACACCTCCTCGTGAAGGATCTCTCTCCCCCTCTAGTTATTCCCCATGGTCTCGGATTAGCAAGATACATGTTCCCCATGGTGTGGAAAGGAGTTGCTGCTTCCGTTGCTTTGCTGGAGCAAGGGATGGAGGTTGTCGGGTTACCGGACATGTGTGCGATCACAGATGCACCGCTGCTTTGCCGTGCTGGACTTGGTGGTGCTGGACTTGCTGGAGCTGGATCTTATGGACGTGCTAGAGCCGGACCTGCTGGACTTCATCACGATCTTGAGATCGACAAGTGTACGACTACATCATCCACGATTTCCAACTTGTTAACAAAGCTTTGTTGTCTTCGAGGGTAAGTTCTCTATGGATGTATATCCACCCGTTGCTTGTATCTAGTAGATAGATCTTGGCGTATAGTTTCCAACGTAGGAATTTTTTTCTTTTCTATGCTGTGAACCCAACAGTTAAAACAAACAATAAGGGAAACATGTAGTATTATATAAAGTAGAGATCATTTAAAATAAGTATGAACTTACAGTAGCACGTTCAGGCCGATAGTAGCTCCTTCTCGAACGAGTGCGACTCCTGGTCAATCTGCCAAAAGAATCTGAGCAGAGCGGTTGGAACTCTGGTCCTTGTACTCCATTTTCATTTCTCTGCATGACATTTGAAACTAAGTTGGTTTGTTTGGAAGGATCAAAACTAGATGTATGTTTCAAACTAGATAGCTGGTTTGGAAGGATGAAAGCAGGTGAAAACACCAACATATAGCATTAAAAATGACCAGATATATCATCCAAACTAGATGGACATTTTCCGAATTAAGCATTCGCACATATATTCACAATTGAACATAAATGCAAATGTCATGGCAAGTTCTTAGATAGAATGACTTATTAACTTATTAGGCATGCAGGTTATACAACTAATTAACATGACAAGAAACTGGCCTAACTAATACAAGGAAACCTCACGATTCAGCCTTGATAGGCATCAGATTGTCAGTGTTGGATCCTCTATGAGCTGTTTGCATGACCCGTACGAGCGCTCGGAAAGAATAGAATCTATGAGTTGGTGTTGGAGGATTAAACCGATTGCGTGAGAATGTAAGAAAGGGAATAAAAGTGAGAAGCTAATGATGTGGATAGGACCTACAATATGAAGGGTGAAAACGAAATGGCAATAGCATCCAAGACATTGAGGAACATACTAACGATTTCGTAGCTTATGAGTACAAAAAATATAGCAAACGGGCAAGAGAAATTACCGCTGCGCGGCGTGGATGGGTGGGACGGGTAAGAGGGCAGCGGGGGTGGCAGCTCGGCATTTCAGGGTCGGCAATGATTCGGTGAAGTGGCCCCGGTAGGGTAGACGACGACTTTGGCAAACCAGATCCGGTGCAGCGAGGGAGTAGGTGAAATAGTTCTGGTCAAGAGCGCCTGTAGTGGAAGAGCTCGGGTGTGGAAGAGAGGGCCAGCGGTGAAGTAGCTGGAGGAAAGTCGAGGTTGGAGGGGTGTGGGCGGGGAAGAGACGATGGGGGAATATAGGTGGGATGACACACATTTACCACCTATACCCCTCTATTATTACAGTACTCCCATGGTCCTTGTTTCTAGAGCAGGGATAGAAGAGGAATTTTGCATTTTCAAAAAGCGGGGCGGGATTTTTGAATATATGCGCGGGATATTTGAATAGATGTGTGCGGGATGTTTCGGTGCCACGCGGAAATTTCGAGGTTGAAGCTTCTGACGTACGCTACTCCGACGCAGCCGCTCTCACGTGTTGGCCCCGTCTAGACCCACACGCTAGCAACAGTATGATTACCAACATATAAATGAGTTTCCACACATTTGCCGAATTTGATAAAAAATATATTTTGAAGGCTTTAATACAAGATGACCAAGGTCACAGCCATATCTCTGCTATAGTTTATAATAGCGTGTCCATATCTGGTAGATAGCTGCATCTTAGCATTTCAAAATAAGGTTCTAGGTTTGATGGACAATGCTCAACTTTCATGAATTTCCAAACTTTCTAGCTAAATCTATGCAATAAAATGACTTTTTGCCAATCTAAAGTAAGTATGTCTAATTTTGAACTAGAAAGTGTTTGATATACCTTGCTCTTGCCTTTTTAAAATAATTCAAAGATGCCAAGTAGTTAAATATTGGAGAACCACTGAGAGTTTCGCAAAATTCAACTTTTTGATATGAATGGTAATGACACCTAATTTTCTCGGCCATTTAAAAAAATACAAAGAAACAAAATATAAAAAGAAATGCATCCATTATTTTCTCTCTTCGTGTCTCACTATGTGCACTAGCTAGTTTCCATGGAAAAATATAATCTTGAAATTTGATAACTTCTGAGAAAAAATTGTATCACAATATATGGAGTACCATGTAAGAATATGCATGGCTTTCAAACCAGATGACCAAGGTCATGGCCATATCTTTTCTATAGTTTATAATAACCTATCCAGATTTGCTAGTTGGTATGTATTGGCATTTAAAATATTATTTACAAAGGAACCTTCCGAATTGGAAGTTATTTCAATTTTCTAAGGCACAACAATGGATTTAGTCATGAAGCTACTACAAAACATGGCTTAAAATCCCACTGCCCTCGGTTTTCACTCAAAGTATATATAGCCTAGGTTTAAGTTTAGGGTTCGGGTTTTTTTTTGGGTTGAGGGTTTAAGAGTTCATGTTTTATGGTTTAGGATTTTAGGGTTTAGGATTTTAGGGTTTAGGATTTTAGGGTTTAGGGTTCATGATTTAGGGTTTAGGGTTGTTCGGGGTTTTAGGGTTTAGGCTTTTAGGGTTTAGTGGTTCAGGGTTCATGATTTAGGGTTTAGGGTTGTTCGGGGTTTTAGGGTTTATGATTGTTTAGGTTTTAGGGTTTAGGGAATTTTCAATAATAATGTTCAAGCTTTATATATATGGTTATATTCATGGAATAATGGTGTTATCGTAATTTAATAAAAGTATTTCAAAATATGATCTATAAGTGCATTATACCTCCTTGGTGAGGGTTTAGGGTTCTAGGGTTAGGAAGTTAGGGTTCTAGGGTTAGGAGGTTATTAGGGTTTACAGTTAAGGGTTTTTGATTTTCAATAATGTTCAAGCTTTATGCTTATATTCATGTAATAAAATGGCGTTACCACAATTCAACGAAAGTATCTCAAATTTTGATCTATAAGTGCATGGTACCTGCTTGGTTTAGTCTTTATGGGTCGATGATTTAGGGTTTTATGGTTTAGGTTTTATGGGTTGTTTATGGTTTAGGGATTACGATTTTTCAATAATGCTCAAAGATTTATGCTTATATTCGTCGAATAGAATGGCGTTACCTGCTTTAATGAAAGTATCACAAATGTTGATCTATAAGTGCATGATACCTGCTTGGTTAGGGTTTATGGGTTGTGGGTTTTGGGTTTTAGGGTTTTACAGTTTAGGTTTTATGGTTGTATAGGGTTTAGAGTTTAGCAAATTTAGAATAATGCTCAAACTTTATTATTATATTCATCGAATAGAATGGTGTTACCTAATTTATTGAAAGTATCTCAAATTTTGATCTATAAAGTGCATGATACCTGCTTGGTTAGTGTTTATGGGTTGAGAGTTTGGGGTTTTAGGGTTTAGGTTTTAGGGGCTATTTTGGGTTTAGGGTTTAGGGAATTTTTGATAATGCTCAAGATTTATGCTTATATTCGTCGAATAAAATGGCGTTACCAAATTAAACGAAAGTATATCAAATTTTGATCTATAAGTGCATGCTACGTGCTTGGTAAGGTTTAGGGTTTCAGGTTTTAGGGGTTTTGGGTTTTAGGAATTTTCAATAATGTTCAAGTTCCTTTATGCTTATATTCGTGGAATAGAATGGCATTACATCAATTTATTGAAAGTATCTCAAATTTTGATGTATAAGTGCACGATACCTGCTTTCATTAGGGTTTATGGGTCAAGGGTTTAGGGTTATAGGTTTTTACAATTTAGTTTTATGCATTGTTTAGGGTTTAGGGTTTAGCGAATTTTCAATAGTGCTCAAGATTTATGCTTATACTCGTAGAACAAAATGGGTGTTAGCTGATTTAATGAAAGTATCTCAATTTTTTATCAATGTGTGCATGACACCTGCTTGGTTAGGGTTTATGGCTGAGGATTTAGGGCTTTAAGGTTTAGGGTTTAAGTTTTAGGGGTTGTTTAGGGTTTAGGGAATTTTTGATATTACTCAGGATTTATGCTTATATTCGTCAAATAGAATGGTGTTACCCAATTTAATGAAATTATCTTAAATTTTGATCTATAAGTGCATGCTACATGCTTGGCGATGGTTTAGGGTTTAGGGTTATAGGGTTTAGGGGTTTAGGATTTGGGATTTAGGGGTATAGGTTTCCGGGAATTTTCAATAATGTTCAAGCTTTATGCTTATATTCATGAGAATGGTGTCACCCAATTTAACGAAAGTATCTCAATTTTTGATCTATAGTTGCACGATACCTGCTTGGTCAGGGTTTAGGGGTTTAGATTTTATGGTTTAGGATTCCGTGAATTCTCAATAATATTTTCAAACTTTATGGTTATATATATTCGTGGAACAGAATGGTGTTACCGCAATTTAATAAAGTATCTCAAAAATTGATCTACAAGTCGATGATACCCTGCTTGGTCATACTTTTTGTTAAATAAAATTGAAGGTACCCAAGTACTAAAACAAGGGAGAAACACGAAGAGTTCCTTGAGATTTAGGCGATGTTTGGTTGGGCTCTAATTCTGGCTTTTGATTTTTGGCTGATAAAGCTACGAATGTGTTTTTGGCTTTGTTTTTTTAGCTTTTACTCTGACATAGTGGAATGATAGTATAAGCCAGGTTGGATGATTTTAACAATTTTATCTCAGTTTAGTGAAAAATGTTCGAATTTTGAACAACAAGCGATGGGGATCTCTACTTCCCGTAATTCTATCTCACTAACATGTAGGTCTGTGATACGTCCATTTTGCATCACTATTCTATGTCATAATTCACTATTATTCATTGATATATTTCGTATTAAGGGATGATACTTATGTAATTTCATCTGTTTTTGCATGGTTGATGACTTTTGGAGCATGGACCGCTGCAGTCAGGATTTTGATGGAAAAGGTGTTGTTTGGAGGCAAAATTCGCAAAGATCAGAAAATCCGGGAAAATATTTGGAAAATCCTATTTTTCCAGAAGACGAAGGAAGCCAGAAGGGGGACTGGAGATGGGCCACAGGGGGCCCACACCACCCCTTGGCGTGGGCCAGCCTAGGCCACGCCACCAGGTGGTGTGGCCGCCCTGGTCCACCCCTGGCAGTCCCCTCTAGCGTATATTATCCTCCCGAAACCCTAAGACTTGGGGAGCGACCACAGAAAGATTCTACTGCCTCTGTGGGGCGGAAAAACACCTAGAGAGAAAGATCTCTCTGGCAGACAGATTTCTACCGGGGGAATTCCTTCCCGAAGAGGGGAGATCATCGCCATCAACACCACCATCAAGCTGGACTTCATCGGGATCATCATCATCACCATCATCACCATCAGCACCCTCATCACCATCTCCATATTGCTGTATCGATTGGGTTGAATCTTGCATAGTTCATAGGGGAAACATTCCCGGTATTGATTACTCTTTGTAGTTGATGCTATTGAGTGAACCATTGAATTATTGTTTATGTTTAGATTGTTATACATCATTATTCCATCTCTGATCATGATCCATATGATGTCTTGTGAGTAGTCCGTTTTGTTCTTGAGGACATGGGAGAAGTCATGTTGTTAGTAGTGGAGTTGTGTTGAGAAAGATTCAATAGTTTGATATTTAAGTTGTGGTGTACTTCTTCTAGTGGTGTCATGTGAACGTCGACTACATGACACTTCACCTATATGGACCTAGGGGAATGCATTGTGTATTTGGCTACTAATTGTAGGGGTTGCCGGATTGATAGAAACCTGAACCCCCGTTAGGAAACCATTGCACAAGGGACGTAAGGGTCTTAGAGTTTAAAGCTATGGTTAGGCTTCTACCTTAATTACTTTATTGTACTTAGGGATGTTTGCAAGGGGTATAATCACAAGTATGTATTAGTCCTAGGAAGGTCGGTACATTAGCAAAGGTTCACCCACACAACACTTAGCAAGGTAAAGAAGAACAATCAACTATATGAAGCAAAAGCACTTGACAGTCTTCCCATGTGTCCTCGAGAACGTTTGGTCATCTTAAGTAATACAATCGGCTTGTCCTTTGCTGCATAAAGGATTGGGCCACTCACTGCATTTATTCCTACTGTCTTTTATTTACTCGTACTTTATTTACTTGCTTAATCAAAAACCCCTAAAAATCCGTTTGCTAAGTATTTTCAGAGAATTCCTGATCCATACCACTAGCCAGCACCTTCTGCTCCTCGTTGGGTTCGACACTCTTACTTATCGAAAATACTGCGATACACCCCCTATACTTGTGGGTCATCAAGACTATTTTCTAGCGTTGTTGCCGGGGAGTGAAGCGCTATTGGAGAGTGGAACTGGTAAAGGAAACTTCTACTATGAGTATTGTTTACTTCTGTTAGTTGCTTTATGTTTGTTATGGATAATCCGCTGAGTTTCTTATTTGGTAATGCTACTACCACTGCTAAGGTAGTAGATAAGCCACCACCTGCTATGAATGATGCTTTCAAGATACCGACAAGAATTATTGATCGTGTTATGGATAACTATTATGTTGGGGATGGAACTGTCCATCCTGGTGATCATTTACTCTTTATACACAAATTATGTGGGTTGTTCAAGTGTGTAGGTATAACTACAGATCAAGTTAAGAAGAAGTTATTCTCATTATTACTGAAAGGAAGAGCTGAGGAATGGTATAAGCTGCTGAAGAATGGTCAAGCTCTAGAATGGGAGGAAATAGTGCCTCTCTTTTATTCAAAATTTTATCCTCCTAGTGAGATTCATAAAGATCAAAATCAAATATACAACTTTTGGCCTCTTGATGGAGAGAGTACAACTCAAGCTTGGGGGAGATTGAAGTTACTGATGCTCAAATGTCCCATTCATGAGCTCCCCAACAATATTATTATCAATAACTTTTATGCAAGGCTCCCTCTACATGATAAGGATTTATTGGATGCTTCTTGTGCTGGATCATTCACTCGCATGGAAGAAGACTAAATGGGATCTTCTGGACCATATTCAAGACAATGCTGAAGCTTGGGAGAATGACAAAGGTAGAAAGTCAGGTATAAATTATGATTATGAATGCATTGAATCTTTTATGGGAACTGATGACTTTCAAAATATTAAAAATGCTTATGGTCTAGACTCTCAAGCTATTGCTTCTTATTTTAAGGCTTTTGCTTCTTATATTGAAGTGCCTATAAAGAAGTGGAATAAGTATCATGAACCATATAAATATATTGCTAAGAGTGTTCCTGCAAGAAAAACTGAAGTTTATACTGCTAATCATGTTTTACCTGAACCTTACATTGAGAAAATGCCTTTCCCAGTTAAGATAAAGGAACATTCTATGATAGCTAGTATGGTTAATGAAAGTACACATAAAGCTGTTGAACCTGATAAACAAAAGGTTGATGAACCTATATTAGCAAATGTGAAAGACTTTGTTACTAAATATGAAGAAGAGGGACACCCTATCCTTTGTAAGGATACCTCTAATATTGTTTCACAAAGTAGTGTTATCAGAGCTAGTATTCCTGTGTTTTCTATTAGAATAAGTGATCATTGCTACGATGGTCCTTGTGATAGCTATATTGCTAAGTTTATGCATGATACTGAAAGTTACTATGAGAGAGGGAAAAGTGTTCTTATATATCTCAATAATATCAAGTTTCCTCGTTTTATGCTGAAAGTTTTTATGTTGCACTTCTTTTGCCTTCCTATGCTAGTAGCCTCTGATTTCAACAATTTGTTTGTTTACAAAATTCTATTGCATAGGAAGTGGGTTAGACTTAAATGTGTGTATTTTTGCTTCTTAATGCTCCCTTTCACTTCAATTCATATTCACGTGTGAGCATCTTTGAAATCATCATGCCCATCTTAATGGCTATAAAGAAAGAGCTTTTTGGGAGACAACCCAATTTGTTTTTGCTTTCAGTTTGTTTGTGTTTCTTAGAGTCTTGGAAGTTATTACTTCGGTAATAATCTCTATTTAACGGTTTTGTTTGGTTTTTGTGTCAAGATCAACCTCTAATGAGAGATCTCTGTCTGTCGGGTTGAGCTGTAATTTTTTGTGCTTCTGCCCCAGGTTGTTATTTAACTTTCGTTAGTTCTGCACTTTTTGATTTGATAAACAGAAGATTTTCGAAAAAATTGATCTTAACCTGCTATTCTGTTTTGACAGATTTTGTCACTCTTGCATTTGCTTCTTTATTCGATTTCCTTTTTGAATTCTTTTTGGGTTTTCGGAAGGAGTTGCTATAGTAGCTTATGTTTTGATGGATTTCAGTTGAAGTTGGACTCAAAAGGTTTTATCACTTCATATATACTAATGTTGCTAATGAGAACTATGTGGAGTTCTATGAGAAAGAAAATTCTAGGTAATGGAAGATAATTGTGTAATAAGGAAGAGAAGGGTTTTATGACTCAAGTAATAAGTGTATGAAGATGAAGATATAGATGATATTCAAGTGGCGACTCCGGAAGAATCTACTAGATATCAAATTCAGAGACCTACAGAGTCTGTTTTCAAATAGGTAACAGTTCTGGTAAGAAAACTTCTGCGAAAATACAATCCAACTATATTTTTACAGTTTTTAGCCAATAAGGAAAGTTAGGAAGCGAAAGAGGGACCGAAACGGAGCCAGGGTGGCTCACACCACCCTGTGGCGCGGGTCCACCCCTGGCCGCGCCACCAGGTGGTGAGTCCACCCCGGACTCCGCCTCCAACTCGTTTTCTCCCAGTACCTTCCTTTTGATATGAAACTTCGTAATATATAATCCCCCGGATCTCCCGAGGTTCGTATATCGTGTTTTCATCGTGTTTTCATTTCGATCTGTTTCTGCCAGGACATACTCTTTGAAGGTTTAGAAGCACGATGGTGTCCGCCAAGGATAAAGGGAAGGAGCCTATGGAGGAAGACCTCCAAGACCCCGGGAAGGAGAAGGAGATCAAGAGTGAAGGTGAAGAGGAGGCAAAGCACACCGGCACTACCATTGCAAGCATTGGAGTGGTGGCGAACCCTGCCAGGATCAGAAGGACTGCACGAATGCAGATAGGGGGAAAACTCCTCGTCACTGCTTGCCTCCACGGTCACTTCCTCCACACACCAAGAATACTTTCCATACCCTTATCCATGAGCATCAATACCAGAATATGCCCAAGGAGATATTACCCTCCAATTGGGATTTGCCTCGTTCTAGCCATGTAGGAAAAGAAGACTTCAAGGAAGAAGAGTGGGGAAAGAATAGCAAGAGCTGGAATTCTCAACCCGACATGATCATGAGCCGCATTGAGGAAAACTCACAGCTGATTCGTAATCTCACCTTTGAGATTCAGGACTTGGGGAAACTTATCAGAGAGCTCTTCGAGAGGATACCACCACCACCGAAGGAGTAATTCGTCATCAGGTTTTGCATCCCCTTGGCTTGTTCCAAGCCTGGGGGAGTGCCGCGGTATCACATCACTATCTTCTATCTTTTTACCATTTTAGTAGAGTCATATCATGAATAGAGAAGTTATTGTGTAGTATGGTTTGCATTATGGAAGTGTCCCCTCTCTCGTTAGATATGTATCCCTTGGTGTGAGTTGCTGTTATGGATTATTAATGAGAAGTTCTATCATTCACTCTTTTGCATAGCTTATATTAGTTTTCAATTCGTGGTTATATGATTGATCTTGTTGTTAGTATTGGTATCACTTCGGGATCATTGAGTTAATTTAGTTGGTTTTGGCAAACCTGCCTCGGTCAGTAGCAACACTATTTTTGAGAGTTGAATGAAAAAAAGATAGAAGTACTCTAAAGAAATATAATTTCATCATCTTTCTTTCTTGATTTGCTCATAAGTCTAGTATCCTCTAGTTAAGATATTTTGTGCTTCCAAGGAAGATTGCATGTTTGTCTTTATCACTTGTATGTTTGTTTGTTTCCTTCAACTCTTATACTTGCTACCCAGCCTTGCTAGCCAAAAACCTGTACTGAGAGGGAATACTTCTTGTGCATCCACTCCTTTAAACATAAACCCATGCCATTTGTGTCCACCATACCTACCTATTAGCATTATTGCTATTCCAAGTAAATTCTTGTTTTATCTACCTCCCAAATTAAACTTGTTATGTGAAAAGTAGTGATTAAAGCTCTCACAAACTTGATGGCACACTTTAATTTCTTGCATTTAATAAACTTGAACCATTGTGCTCACCTATGTTGCGTATATGCTTTCGCTTTGTAAGTTGTGAATTAGCAGAACCATGCTGTCATGGGGAACGCTTTCAACATTGCACTTGTACTTTGTACCTAGTTGATATCATGTTTTTTTGTCTATGGATGTCGTCGGTGTGAAATGAAAGGGAAGCTTGTAAGTCCATGGAGTTATGCATGTGTGTTAGAGAAACGCCTGGGTCGTTGGTCTAATCCATGCTAATATGGTGGAAACCTACAGCGTAACCATAACGAGCATCTATGAAGCATTCTTCTTATAAAAAAAGGGAGATAGATATTGAGAAAAAGGTGAAAAAGAAAAAAGAGATTATGAAAAGAGGAAAGAGAGAAAAAAGCACCATATTACCATGGTAAATAAGAAGATTGCTGAGATGTTTGTTGTCTTCTTGCCTTGTCATTTTGATATGGGGATTCTTCCGTATCATTGGGCAAGGGGTACCCCGTTGGCGGTTCTCTATGATACACATATGATTACGATGACAAGAACTTACCAGTGACTAAACTTGAGTAGCATGAGGAGCGGCCCTCGTATTCAAGGGACATGAGATTCTCAATTTACAACTTGTCAATGCATATCCTCATATTTGATCACTTTAACCTTAATCACCTAAAGATGCCTATGATAGGGGCAATGAGAGCTGAAAGCTAGTAAGTATCATAATTTTTGGGAGCTCTTTATGAGACTTGCAATCCCTGCTTCCCTCTGCGAAGGGCCTTTCTTTTACTTTTTAAGTTGAGTCAGTAAACCTACTCCCTTCTATCTCAGCAAGTATTTTGAGTTGTTGTGTTTCATTCTTTCATATGATGATTTATTCAATCATGTTTCTTATGTTCCTTGTTTTGCACATTGCTCTTATCTTGATGTTTACTACTTTGAAAGCTATCATTGAAAACCAGTTATTTGTGAACTCTAGCAAATTATCAACTATTCTTCGACCAAGAGCTAAGTTTGCCATTACCAATTATAATTTACTTTATGTATCTTTATTGTGTTTCCTTTGCTTATTGCAAATAAGTTATATAATAGTGAGTTGTCTTCTATTATGATCTATGTATTGATGAATGTGATGCTTCTTGTCCGTATTCTTTTATCGACTCTTCACTCCATAAACCTGAGGCCATGTTTATTGAGCTCAGTTTCGCTTGGGGACAAGCGAAGTCTAAGCTTGGGGGGGAGGGGGGTTGATACGTCCATTTTGCATCACTATTCTATGTCATAATTCACTGTTATTCATTGATATATTTCATATTAAGAGATGATACTTATGTAATTTCATCTGTTTTTGCATGGTTGATGACTTTTGGAGCATGGACCGCTGCAGTCAGGATTCTGATGGAAAAGGTGCTGTTTGGAGGAAAAATTCGCGAAGATCAGAAAATCCGGGAAAATACACGGAAAATCCTATTTTTCCAGAAGACGAAGGAAGCTAGAAGGGGGACTGGAGATGGGCCACAGGGGGCCCACACCACCCCCTGGCACGGGCCAGCCTAGGTCGTGCCACCAGGTGGTGTGGCCGCCTTGGTCCACCCCTGGCACTCCCCTCTGGTGTATATTATCCTCCCGAAACCCTAAGACTCGGGGAGCGACCACAGAAAGATTCCGCCGCCTCTGCGGGGCGGAAAACACCGAGAGAGAAAGATCTCTCCGGCAGACAGATTTCTGCCAGGGGAATTCCTTCCCGGAGAGGGGAAATCGTCGCCATCAACACCAGCATCAAGCTAGACTTCATCGGGATCATCATCATCATCACCATCAGCACCCTCATCACCATCTCCATATTGCTATAACAATTGGGTTGAATCTTGCATAGTTCATAGGGGAAACTTTCTCGGTGTTGATTACTCTTTGTAGTTGATGCTATTGAGTGAACCATTGAATTATTGTTATACATCATTATTCCATCTCTGATCATAAAATTGGGGGAAAAAGAAAATGGAACTCGGGGACTTTGCCCAAGTTAATCCGACATTAAGAACATAGTAGTAGCAAAACATAACCATTGTGCATATTACATCTGCGCTCGGCATACTGGGGGTTCATACGTCCATTTTGCATCACTATTTTATATCATATTCACTGTTATTCATTGATATATTTCATATTAAGGGATGATACTTATGTTATTTCATCTGTTTTTGCATGGTTGATGACTTTTGGAGCATGGACCGCAGCAGTCAGGATTCTGATGGAAAAGGTGCTGTTTGGAGGCAAAATTCACGAAGATCAGAAAATCCGGTAAAATAAACGGAAAACCTTATTTTTCCAGAAGACGAAGGCTGCCAGAAGAGGGAGTGGAGATGGGCCATAGGGGGCCCACACCACCCCCTGGCACGGGCCACCCTAGGCCACGCCACCAGGTGGTGTGGCCACCCTGGCCCACCTCTGGCTCTCCCCTCTGGCATATATATTCCTCCCGAAACCCTAAGACTCGGGGGGCGACCACAGAAAGATTCCGCCGCCTCTACGGGGCGGAAAACACCGAGAGAGAAAGATCTCTCCGCAGACAGATTTCTGCTGGGGAAATTCCTTCCCATAGATGGGAGATCATCGCCATCAACACCACCATCAAGCTCGACTTCATCGGGATAATCATCATCATCATCACCATCAGCACCCTCATCACCATCTCCATATCGCTGTAACAATTGGGTTGAATCTTGCATAGTTCTTAGGGGAAACTTTCTCGGTGTTGATTACTCTTTGTAGTTAATGCTATTGAGTGAACCGTTGAATTATTGTTTACGTTCATATTGTTATACATCATTATTCCATCTCTGATCATGATCCATATGATGTCTTGTGAGTAGTTCATTTTGTTCTTGAGGACATGGGAGAAGTCATGTTGTTAGTAGTGGAGTTGTGTTGAGAAAGATTCAATAGTTTGATATTTAAGTTGTGGTGTACTTCTTCTAGTGGTGTCATGTGAACGTCGACTACATGATACTTCACCTATATGGGCCTAGGGGAATGCATTGTGTATTTGGCTACTAATCGTAGGGGTTGCCGGAGTGACAAAAACCTGAACCCCCGTTAGGAAACCATTGGACAAGGGACGTAAGGGTCTTAGAGTTTAAAGTTGTGGTTAGGTTTCTACCTTAATTACTTTCTTGTACTTACGGATGTTTGCAAGGGGTATAATCACAAGTATGTATTAGTGATGACCCACAAGTATAGGGGGTGTATCGCAGTATTTTCGAGGGAAGTGAAACCCAATTTATTGATTCGACACAAGGGGAGCCAAAGAATACTTATCAGCCTTAACAACTGAGTTGTCAATTCAGCTGCACCTGGAAACAATCTTGCTCACCGCAATTTATCAGTAGCAACAGTTTTGTAGTAGGAATAGTAAAGTAACAGTAGCAGCAAAACAAAGACAGTAGTAACAAAAGCAGTAAACAGTGGGATTCGAGTGCGGTAGGCATAGGGATGGATGGACGGGCGTTGCATGGACAAGACAATTCACATAGCAATCAGAACATAGGGCAATTGCAGATAAATAAGATAAAGCATCCAAGTACTAAACAATCCTAGGCATGTGTTCCATATATAGTCATACGTGCTCGCAATGAGAACTTGCACAACATCTTTTGTCCTGCCAGCCCGTTTGCAGCCGGGCCTCTAGGGAACTACTGGCAATTAAGGTGCTCCTTTTAATAAAGCACCGGAGCAAAGCATTAACACTCCGTGAACACACGTGATCCTCACATCAAAGCCTTTCCATTCCGGCTACCCCGATTTCTGTCACTTCGGTACCATAGGTTCCGTACAACGACGTGTGTAAACAACTTGTAGATAAGACCCAAAACAATACTATCATGATGAATCAATAATAAGTTCAGATCTAAAATCATGGCACTCGGGCCCTAGTGACAAGCATTAAGCACAACAAGGTTCCAACAAAGTCATAAAGCACTAATAGAGATACTAGGCACTATGCCCTAACAATCTGATGCCATTAATTGAACGATCTCATCCAATCCCTACCATCCCCATAGCCTACAACAGGGGATTACTCGCTCATAGATGGAGGAAACAAGGATGGTCGATGAAGATGATGGTGGAGATCGATGGAGATGGCTCCGAGGGCACTTCCCCGTCGCGGCAGGGTGCCGGAACAGAGACTTTCTGTCCCCTGAATCTCCCCTTCGGTGGCGGCGGCGCAGTGGAACTTTTCATGGAAAAACAACGCCCCCCCCCCCCCCCCGAAGTTTTTAGGTCAGAAGGCTTCTTATAGGCGAAGAGGGAGACCGAGGGGATGCCTGGGGCCACCACACCATGCCCTAGCGCAGCCAGGCCCAGCACGCGCCTAGGGGTGGTGTGGACAGCCCTTGGCTCTCCTCCGTCTTGTATTCTGGCTCCTGGAGTCTTCTGGAAAAATAGGCTCTTTGGCTTTTGTCCCGTCCAATTCCGAGAATATTCATTTTCTGACTTTCCTAGAACCAAAAACAGCAGAAAAAAGGCAGCTGGCACTATGGCTCTTGTTAATAGGTTAGTCCAAGAAATCATATGAAAAGTACTCCAATGTGTGTACAAAACACAAGAAAGTAGATAAAACCAAGCATGGAGCATCAAAAATTATAGATACATTTGCAATGTATCAATTAGTCCTAGGAAGGTCGGTACATTAGCACAGGTTCGCTGTAACATCCCAAAACTCAAATCCCAGGTTATCAAGATAAAGTCATCCAAAAATAGTGTTAACAAAAAACTTTTTCAAATTTAAAATGAAAGCATTCATATATGTGTGCAATTAAAATAGGAGTTGTTTGAATTGTCATGATTGAATGATCCAATGCTTGTAAAATGTTTCTTAGGTGATTTAAACATCATCTACATCATTCCCAAACTTTTCCTAAATAAAATCAAATCAAAATGAATTAAAAAGGAGGAATGGTCATTTTGGCAAATTTAACTCTCATGCCTACTTTGGCTATTCCTAGTACTCAAAACTTAACAGAAATAATTCTTGATCTTTGCACCCCTTGCTAGTACACATAATGAGGTACCAAGGCCCATCTTTTGATCTGCTAAAAACATTCTTTTACTTATTTTAATTGGCATTTGAAAATTGAATCTAATGCATATGCTTAGATCACCCCTATTTCAAAACCCATCTTTTTGAGCTCCACTTTCAAAACCCTTGCAACCAGAGACTACCTAGCACTAGTAGAGATCACTCAAAAATTTTGACACCAAAATTCAAAACTTTTTCTCTTGCGGCCATTTCATCAAACATCTTGCTGGCAAGATCATATTGGCCTAACTAATACTGTTTTGGGTTGATTTTGTCTAGAAATTGCAAGGTGCTTTGATCATATTGTCCCCCTCGAGCCTGACCAGACCAACCCCAGCCTCTTCCCTAACCCCTAGCTGCACTGCACTGCTATGCCGAGCCCTCTCTCACCGGCCAACCGTGCACTCGTAGCAGCTGCCCTCTCTAGCCTCTCTCACCATGTCTAGCAAGTTGCATGTGGTCCACCTCCACCGCCCAACCAGCCCCAGGCCAGAGACAGAGAGCAGAGCGGCCAGGAACTGCCGCGCTCGGAGCCAGTCGAGCATGCCGACGCCGCCCCCAGAGCACACCCTGTCCTCGCTCGCACAGACCGCCCCTTGGCCACAGCCCGCGCCCGCCGCTCCGCCTCAACCTGGAGAACACCCCAGACACCCCCGCTGGCTGCCCAATGCCTCACAGCCACCGCTCGCCGTGGACACCGCCGCCACTGCCTCTCAGAGCGCCACCTCGCCTAGACCGCGTGCCACCGCCCCTACGGCCGCATTCAATTCCTAGAGCACCGCCAGGGAACCGCCCATCGATCGCCACCCCCAGCCATGCCTCTACCCCGCTGTAGCCATGTCACCACCATTGCCTGCCCATCCCGCTCGGTCTCACCATCAGGCCTATAAAAGGAGCCCTCCCCAGCCTCTTCTCTCCACACCATTCCACTCCCCTCACCTCTCTGACCCTTACCCACCTCTAGCCGGAGCAAGGCGAGCTCTGCCTCGCCGGAATTGGAGCCGGAGCAGCCGCGGCAGGAGGAGAAGGGCACCGTTGATTGCGACCACCCCAAGCTCCGCCGCAACCGCGCCTCGCCTCGCCGTCGTCTTCCACGTCATTTGCCCGCCTCGCCGACCCCACTAGAGCCCTGGTACGCCCCTAGTAGACCTCCACCGAGCCGCTAGGGTTCGAGCTCGCCGGCGACCTATTTCGACGACGACCCTCAGCCGTAGATCCCTATTCTAATCGCACGGCCCACAGCGCGCGTACCGTTTCGCGTTTTAAGTGCCGCTGACACGCGGGACCCCCTGTCAGCTGAGCCCCACGCTGCGGAGCGCCACTGGGCTGGCCCATTTCTTTTCCCGCGCTAGCCCACCCATTCAAATCTGGATTTTTCTTTTTAGTTAAATCTAGTTTCTGTTCACTATTTCAAAATTCAATTCTGTGAGTTTGACAAATCCAAATAGCATGAAACAAATTTTTCCTGAAAGGTATTAAGATGATCTATCCAAGCCTGATGGATTTAATTCAATTAGAGTTATAGATCTCTCCTAATAAAAATAAGAAGACGGAAGCTTTTGCAACTTGCAACAGTTTTATAAAATCAACCAAGTTAGCTTTTGAGTTGATTCCAACTCTCAAAAATCACATTTCCTCATATCTATCTAAATGTGTAATAATATTAAGGTTTACATGCAGTGACTTTGGACTAGTACCAAAATAATGCTATATAGGCATTTATAGTCACTTTAAACATTAAATAATAAACTTAAACTAAAGTAATATTGATCCAACCTTTAAATCTCATTCCCACATGTTAGAATATGTGGTGAGGACATGTGTCCACGTGATCCCATATTTTGGTGGTGAATATTAAATTTTAGTTAATATTTCAATGAGTAGAAATTACTTTTCTAAAATAAAAAGGATGAAACTATTGAATTAAAACTTGTGATGATAATAGATCATCAAATGTGTGTTTTAGAATGCTACTTAGCCTAGTTAAGTATTGTTTGGTGATTGTGCACTCCCTATGTATTTATAGACGCTAGTACCGACCAAGCTTTCGAGGAGGAGGAGTTCTACCAAGAAGAAGAAGAAGAAAACTTCAACCACTGCACCAACCAAGGCAAGCCACCATTAACAGTACAAGCTACTCTTAGCAAGCTAGCACTATCCCAGGTTAACCCTTGCAAGTTAGTACTTGCAAGTGTAGTACTTAGCAAACTAGAATCAAACTAGATGGTTTAGCAAAGATGCCTTAAGCATGCTTTGATCACACCCTTTTGACTATTAGTACCCCAAGTCTTACTCACAAGTTTTACTCCCCTTAGTACACAAACATCTTTACTTGTGTTGAAGGTAGCATAAAAAGTATAAAACTTGACCTACTTAGAAACCTTTAGATGTCATTCTATGGCATGAGATTGATCCCATCCTTCCACTTTAGTGAACACTCTTAACTTAGTATTTTAGAGTAGATCAAAAACTTGAGTCACTTTAGATGGGAACACTTGGTGAAAATGAATTATGAAAACCTTGGAATGATGAGTCATTCTATTGAGATGTTTTGACATGTGTTGAGAAACACAAATGATTGAGGATGATGAAAATATTGAGGCATGAGCCTTAACCCTTTTATAAAACTGATGGTTGGATTCGGATGCGATACCATTCCAAATTTACCGTACAACAACACTACCTGAATTGGGTAAGGCATAGCTAGAAATTTATATGCATTAATATTAGTTCCCTCACGGGAGAGGATTGAGCTGAGGCTACCTCTCAATGTTGTCCACCTATGCAGTGCCCAAGATGACTGATGGTCATGGTTGGGAGGCCATGCTCATAGGAGAGGTGCTTATACTAGGGTGTGTAAAGGGAAGGTTATGTTTGATTATCTGCATACTAAGTATGATGATTCAGGGTTATCCCTGACAGATGTATTGAATCTTATGGTGAAAGTGTACCACCTCTGCAGAGTGTCAAACTATTCGAATAGTCGCGTCCGCGATTATGGACAGTTGGAATGGCCATACTATTTCGTTGTCAGATGTTTTCTAAATACTTTGAAGTAATGATAAATCTTTGACTTGACCACAACAGGGTTGTGTTGATGATAATAGCTTCCCAACTTAAGTGATTCTAGAACTTTACTTTATCTTTCTTTGCTTCTGAACGCAGCTTAGGTTTCAAACTTAACTTGATAGTTAAACTTAGATTTAGCACTTTGACTTAGAACTATAGCACCTATTAATAGTAGTTTGCGAGTACTTAAAGAGTACTCATGGCTTTTTCCCTGGCTATTATCATGGCCAGACTATGAAGGAGATTATCAAGATGATGGTCAGCAGGACGGCTATGATAACTAGGACTATCTGCCTTCGTCAGCATTGCCTGTGCCCCTGAAGATGGACCCCACCACTATGCTTATCTTTTATTTCTGCTGCTTGTTGTATTAAAGACTAGATCATGAGATCCTTATCTATGTAACACCTTATGTATGGTATGTAATGGATGATGTACTGTGATATCCAATCCGTTATGTCTCGCAAAAATGGTAATCCTGGGATTGCGAGGTATGGCATAACGGGCATCTGGGATTAAAAATCCGGGTGTTGACAAGTTGGTATCAGAGCCATCCTGACCATAGGAGACCCTAGTTAGAATGGACGTCCAAACCAAAAACTTAGCTTCAAAACCAAAGTGAGTATTTATGAAAAACTATTTCCCCTCTCACCCTTGTGAACTCATTCTTTCTCAAAAATTCATGTTCGTCAAATTTTTTACATTACTACTTAAAATTGGACACACTTGATCACTTCATTAACTTCCTCATCCTTAATCCTTGTAGATGGAGACTCAGTTCAGCAAGTTTTACCATTTGGGAAACGGAGGTCAGCTGATCTTCGAGAGGGATCTGGATTCACTGTCGGAGTTACTGGGACGCCCGCATCCGGAGTTTCTTGGAGCTCAACTTCCAGGACCCCCAGGAGGAGACCTACAGTGGCTAGTCACCACGGATCTTCGAGGAAGCATCGAAGCACCAACTTCCAGCAGAATTTAGTTCTCCATGAGAGAGAACAACTGGCTAGATGGATTACCCAGGGCAATGCATGAAGCTCTCGCACGTCTATGTGCCCTCAGCGTCAACAAGATCCAAGGAACCCGTTTTGCACACTATGCAAGACGTGACTTCATGGAATGCCGATGGAGATGCCCAGTCACCCAGAGTTGAGGCGTCAAGTGGAGAACCTTGACTTCTTGCTTCATGACAGACAACAGGAACTGGACAATGCTAGGGAGTTAGCCAACCAGAACCGTGCCATTGCCGACCAGAAGGCCCAGACTTTCTCATTGCTCGTCTAAGATCGCCAGTCTCTTCGTCGCCAGCGTGCAAAGAAGGATCGCACCATCGCCCGTCTTTGTAAGAAGGTGGCCGACCTCGAGAAGACCGTCAAGGAGCAGGAAGCTCAGCTTGCCACCAAGGAAGAAGAAGATGAGGGTGAAGACATCCAGAGAGATATGGATTCTTACCTCAGCAACGATGATGACTTTCTGGAGAAGGATGTTGTGGACTTCTACACTGATGATGAAGACTCCAACTTCATCGACGATGAGTAGATGCACTAGAGCACTATCGTAGCATGAGATGTATCATCTCATTGTATCATAGCTTGTAGAATGGTTCTTCAAACCATCCGTTTTCCCCTTTTATTGTTGTTGTGGTGTGTGTTGTATCGGGTGCTTGCTTGCATGAATGAAAATGAAGTTAGTTGAAAAACCTGAGTCTAACTCAAAGTTTTAGCTTTGAAAACCCAAAACCATGAACCTTAGAATTTCCCTCTTACCCCTATATCTATCTCAATCTTCAGATGACTCCTGGAAACCAAGGAGGGAGCAGCTCGTCACAGGACCCAATGCTGCAGATCTTGCAGAATCTCATCGTGGACCGTGAAGCAAGCAGGGCCGAGCGTCAAGCCAACTTAGCAACATTGCAGCAGATCGCCCAAATGGCTCTCAACAACCAAGGACATGGAAATCAGGATCACCAAGGATCCAAACTCAAAAACTTTCAGAACACCAATCCCCCAATCTTTAACCAATCTGAAAACCCATTAGATGCTGATGATTGGTTACAGACCATGGAAAACATCTTAGAGGTTGCCAGAGTTGATGAGAATGAGAAAGTTCTCTTCTCCACCCACTATCTGGCGGGAGATGCAAGAGCTTGGTCGAATAGCATCCGCAATATGAACCATGGTCAAGTGATGACCTAGGAAGCATTCAAGATCAAGTTCAACCGCACCCACGTGCCGCAAGGTCTTGTCAACAGGATGAGAGATGAATTCCGCGAATTGTAGCAAGGAAGAATGACTGTGGTGGAGTACCATGACAGATTCTTGTCACTTGCCAGATATGCACCTGATGAAATCAACATGGAGGCCAAGAAGAAGGAGAGATTCTTGAACGGACTGCATGATGAGATGCAGATTGTCCTCGTCAACATCTGTTTCGATGATCTCGAAGATCTAGTCGACTCTGCCATCCAGATGGAAGGGAAGATTAACTAGGCAAACGACAACCGCAAGCGTCGTATGATGCAGCAGTCTAGATCCAGTAGTCACCAGAATTACCGTCCTAACCCCTCACCAGGATATGCACCAAGGAACAACCGACCCCCAAATTCTCGCCCAAGCTACCCCAACCGTAGCAGAGGTAATGTGAAGTCTGGAGGAAACAATCACAACTCTGGTAATGCCAACAATTTCAACCATGCCCCTCCCAAGAGCAACAACAACAACAACACTGCGCCCAGAACTGGCAGTAATGCTGTGCCTATCGCAGTCAAGGACAAGTCCCAGATCACTTGTTTCGAGTGTGGAGTGAAGGGTCACTACTCCAATGAGTGTCCCAAGAAGACTGCCGCCAATGCTCCTGTGAATGCCCTAGCTCAGCAGCAGCGTTGTGTTCAACCAGGAAGGAGATTTGCCCCAGGGAACCCTCACAACCGCAACGGTCGTCTCTTCCACATGAACGCAGAAGAAGCCCAGGAAGCGCCAAATGTAGTGCTGGGTATGTTTTCTGTCAACTCAGTTTTAGCAAGAGTATTGCTTGATTCTGGAGCATCGCATTCATTTTTCACCGAAGAATTTGTATGCACTAGTAAGATTCACCCAACCAACCTGAAGCATGTCATGATAGTTCAAATCCCCGGTTCAATAACAAAAGCTAGAAATATTTGCAAAGCTGTACCTATCAGAATACATGGGATAGATTTTTATGTGAACCTAATTATACTTGGAACCAAAGGATTGGAAGTAGTACTAGGTATGGACTGGATGTCAAGGCATAAAGGATTGATAGACTGTGCTAAGAAAGCCATCACCATGACCAGTAGTTCTGGAGTAATAGTAGAGCATATTTCTGAAACCTTACCCCGTCAATTCAAGTGCAACAAGAGTGTAGCCCTGCCTACCATTGACCAGGTCAGAGTAGTCTGTGAATACCCCGACGTAGTCCCAGATGAATTGCCAGGTATGCCCCCGAATAGGGATATTGAGTTCATTATCGAACTAATCCCCGGAACCAGACCTATAGCCCAGAGACCCTATACCATGAACCCCTCAGAGTTAGTGGAACTGAAGAAGCAGTTGGATGCCATGTTAGCAATAGGCTTGATTTAGCCAAGCGCATCGCCATGGAGATCACCAGTGTTATTCGTCGACAAGAAAGATAGAGGCAATCGTCTGTGTACAGATTACAAAAAGTTGAATGATGTCACCATCAAGAACAAGTACCCCTTGCCAAAGATAGAGGATCTATTTGACCAGTTGACTGGAGCTCTGGTATTCTCAAAGATTGATCTTAGGACTGGTTATCACCAACTTAAGATTCGTGCAACGGATATTCCAAAGACCGCCTTACTACTCGCTATGGTTTATACGAGTATACGGTTATGTCTTTTGGATTAACCAATGCCCCTGCTTATTTCATGAATCTCATGAATAAGATCTTTATGAATTTCCTAGATAAGTTTGTAGTTGTGTTTATCGACGACATCCTTATCTACTCCAAGTCAGAAGAAGAGCATGAGCAACATCTGAGAATCATACTAGAAACCCTGAGAGAGCATCAGTTATATGCCAAGTTCAGCAAGTGTGAGTTTTGGCTGAAAGAAGTAGGATTCCTAGGACATGTTGTGTCTGCCGGAGGAGTCTCTATTGATCCCACCAAGATCAAAGATGTCGAGGGATGGGAAGCCCCAACCAATCAAACCCAAGTTCGTTCATTTCTCGGATTAGCAGGATATTACCGCAAGTTCGTAGAAGAATTCTCGAGCATAGCCCGACCAATGACCCAATTGTTGAAGAAGGACAAGAAGTTTGAATGGACAGACAAATGTGAAGTCAGTTTCCAGGAGCTGAAGAAGAGATTGATATCAGCCCCAATTTTGATCATGCCAGACATCAAGAAGCCGTTTGATGTGTATTGTGATGCATCCAAGATTGGCCTAGGATGTGTATTGATGCAAGAAGGCAAAGTCATCGCGTATCTGTCTCGACAATTGAAGCAACATGAGCAGAACTATCCGACCCATGATCTTGAGATAGCAGCCGTGGTTCTAGCATTGAAGACATGGCGTCATTATTTGATGGGTAATCGCTGTGAGATTTACTCAAATCATAAGAGCTTGAAGTATATCTTCACTCAGAAGGAGCTGAATATGAGGCAAAGAAGATGGATAGAGTTAATCAAGGATTATGACCTTGACATTCACTATCACCCCGGCAAAGCCAATGTGGTAGCGGATGCTCTTAGCATATTGCCGTGTAGGCTTAACACCATGATCAAAGAGAAGCAACCAAGTTTGTATGAGGACTTGGAGCAGTTCAGGATTGAGTTAGTTAGCAAAGGATTCCTAGCTAGCATTGAACTTCAACCCACTTTGATTAGCCAAATCAAGGAAGCCCAGAAGGGAAATGACAGTATCAACGGAATCAAACATCGTATTGGTACAGGAAAGGTACCTGGATTCACCGACAACGAAGAAGGAGTACTGTGGTTCAAGGGACGTATCTGTGTTCCAGTAGATTCGGAGCTGAAGGAAGTTATCATGAAGGAAGCTCATGATACTCTTTATTCTATCCACCCCGGAGGAACAAAGATGTATCAGGATTTGAAAGAGCAATTTTGGTGGCACAAGATGAAGAGAGAGATCGGAAGCTACATCGCCAAATGTGACATCTGTCAAAGAGTCAAAGCAAAGCATCAGAGACCTGCAGGATTGTTGCAACCATTGCAGATTCCGGAATAGAAATTGGATTCCGTTGGAATGGACTTTATCACCGGTTTACCTACTTCTAGTAGGGGAAATGACTCAATCTGGGTCATAGTTGATAGACTTTCCAAGGTAGCCCACTTTATACCTGTAAAGACAACCTACCAGAGTGCAAAGTTAGTGGAGCTATACATTGCTAGGATTGTTAGTCTGCATGGAACCCCCAAGACCATCGTCTCAGATCGAGGAACCCAGTTTACTTCAAGATTTTGGCAGAAAGTTCAGGAAGGTTTAGGAACCAAGTTGAACTTCAGTACCGCTTATCACCCGCAAACAGATGGACAGACTGAGAGAGTCAACCAGATCCTAGAGGATATGCTTAGAGCTTGTGTGTTGGAATACGGATCAAAATGGGAAGACTGCCTGCCTTTCGTAGAATTCTATTGCAGATGGCACCATTTGAATTCCTATATGGAAGGAAGTGTCGTACCCCTTTGAATTGGTCGCAAGTAGGATAGAGTCAGATCTTTCGACCCGACATTCTCCGAGAAGCAGAAGAGAAAGTTCACAAAATCTGTGAGCACCTCAAGACCACCCAATCCAGACAGAAGAGTTATGCTGACAAAAGAAGGAGAGACCTGACTTCCAATGTCAGAGATTTCGTATATCTCAAGGTTTCACCATCGAAGGGAACTCAACGCTTTAGTCTGAAGGGAAAGTTAGCTCCCAGATATATCGGACCTTTCAAGATTCTGAACCGCCGAGGAGAAGTATCGTATCAACTGGAACTGCCTGAAGAGATGTCAGCCATCCACAGTGTGTTCCATATCTCGTTACTTCGCAAATGCTTGGAAGTGCCTGAGAAGACTGAAGTTTTCAAGAACATCGATCACAGAGCTGTGGAAATCAACAATGACCTGACCTATCGGGAAGTACCCATCCGTATCTTAGAAGAAGCCTACAGAACCACCGGGACTAGGAGTATCAAGTTTCTCAAGATTCAGTGGAGCAACCATACCGAGGAGGAAGCTACTTGGGAGCACGAATATTACATTAGAACAAAGTTCCCAGATCTCTTTAGTTCCTAGTTTTCTTTGTAAATCTCGGGACAAGATTTTTGTTTAAGGGGGGAAGGTTTGTAACATCCCAAAACTCAAATCCAAGGTTATCAAGATAAAATCATCCAAAAATAGGGTTAACAAAAAACTTTTTCAAATTTAAAATGAAAGCATTCATATATGTGTGCATTTAAAATAGGAGTTGTTTGAATTGTCATGATTGAATGATCCAATGCTTGTAAAATGTTTCTTAGGTGATTTAAACATCATCTACATCATTCCCAAACTTTTCCTAAAGAAAATCAAATCAAAAAGAATTAAAAAGGAGGAATGGTCATTTTGGCAAATTTAACTCTCATGCCTACTTTGGCTATTCCTAGTACTCAAAACTTAAAAGAAATAATTCTTGATCTTTGGACCCATTGCTAGTACACATAATGAGGTACCAAGGCCCATCTTTTGATCTGCTAAAAACATTCTTTTACTTATTTTAATTGGCATTTGAAAATTGAATCTAATGCATATGCATAGATCACCCCTATTTCAAAACCCATCTTTTGGAGCTCCACTTTCAAAACCCTTGCAACCAGAGACTACCTAGCACTAGTGGAGATCACTCAAAAATTTTGAAACCAAAATTCAAAACTTTTTCTCTTGCGGCCATTTCATCAAACACCTTGCTGGCAAGATCATATTGGCCTAACTAATACTGTTTTGGGTTGATTTTGTCTAGCAATTGCAAGGTGCTTTGATCATCTTGTCCCCCTCAATCCTAACCAGACCAACCCCAGCCTCTTGCCTAACCCCTAGCTGTACTGCACTGCCATGCCGAGCCCTCTCTCGTCGGCCAACCGTGCACTCGCAGCAGCCGCCCTCTCCAGCCTCTCTCACCATGTCTAGCAAGTTGCCTGTGGTCCACCTCCACCGCCCAACCAGCCCCAGGCCAGAGACAAAGAGCAGAGCGGCCAGGAACCGCCGCGCCTGGAGCCGGTCGAGCATGCCGATGCTGCCCCAAGAGCATGCCCTGTCCCCGCTCGCACAGACCGCCCCTTGGCCACAGCCCGCGCCCGCCGCTCCGCCTCGACCTGGAGAACACCCCAGACACCCCCGCTAGCCGCCCAACACCTCACAGCCACCGCTCGCCGTGGACACCACCACCTCTGCCTCTCAGAGTGCCACCTCGCCCAGACCGCGTGCCACCGCCCCTACAGACGCATTCAATTCCTAGAGCACCGCCAGGGAACCACCCATCGATCGCCACCCCCAGCCATGCCTCTACCCCGCCGTAGGCATGTCACCACCGTTGCCTGCCCATCCCGCTCGGTCTCACCGTCGGGCCTATAAAAGGAGCCCTCCCCAGCCTCTTCTCTCCACACCATTCCACTCCCCTCACCTCTCTGAACCTCACCCACCTCTAGCCGGAGCAAGGCGAGCTCTGCCTCGCTGGAATTGGAGCCGGAGCAGCCGCGCCAGGAGGAGAAGGGCGCCGTTGATTGCGACCACCCCAAGCTCCACCGCAACCGCGCCTCGCCTCGCCGTCGTCTTCCATGTCGTTTGCCCACCTCGCCAACCCCGCTGGAGCCCTGGTTCACCCCCAGTAGACCCCCACCGAGCCAATAGGGTTCGAGCTCGCCGGCGACCTGTTCGTCGTCGACGACGACCCTCAGCCATAGATCCCTATTCTAATCGCACGGCCCACAGCGCGCGTATCGTTTCGCGTTTTAAGTGCCGCTGACACGCGGGACCCTGCTGTCAGCTGAGCCCCGCGCCGCGGAGCGCCACTGGGCCGACCCATTTCTTTTCCTGCGCTAGCCCACCCATTCAAATCTGGATTTTTCTTTTTAGTTAAATCTAGTTTCTGTCCACTATTTCAAAATTAAATTCTGTGAGTTTGACAAATCCAAATAGCATGAAACAAATTTTGCCTGAAAGGTATTAAGATGATCTATCCAATACCGTTGGATTTAATTCAATTAGAATTATAGATCTCTCCTAATAAAAATAAGAAGACAGAAGCTTTTGCAACTTGCAACATTTTTATAAAATCAACCAAGTTAGCTTTTGAGTTGATTCCAACTCTCAAAAATCACATTTCATCATATCTATCTAAATATGTAATAATATTAAGGTTTACATGCAGTGACTTTGGACTAGTACCAAAATAATGCTATAGAGGCATTTCTAGTCACTTTAAATCATTAAATAATAAACTTGAACTAAAGTAATATTGATCCAACCTTTAAATCTCATTCCCACATGTTAGAATATGTGGTGAGGACATGTGTCCACATGATCCCATATTTTGGTGGTGAATATTAAATTTTAATGAGTAGAAATTACTTTTCTAAAAAAAAAGGATGAAACTATTGAATTAAAACGTGTGATGTTTGTGATGATAATAGATCATCAAATGTGTGTTTTAGAATGCTACTTAGCCTAGTTAAGTATTGTTTGGTGATTGTGCACTCCCTATGTATTTATAGACGCTAGTACCGACCAAGCTTTCAAGGAGGAGGAGTTCTACCAAGAAGAAGAAGAAGAAAACTTCAACCACTATACCAACCAAGGCAAGCCACCATTAACAGTACAAGCTACCCTTAGCAAGCTAGCACTATCCCAGATTAACCCTGCAAGTGTAGTACTTAGCAAACTAGAATCAAACTAGATGGTTTAGCAAAGATGCCTTAAGCATGCTTTGATCACACCCTTTTGACTATTAGTACCCCAAGTCTTACTCACAAGTTTTACTCCCCTTAGTACACAAAGATCTTTACTTGTGTTGAAGGTAGCATAAAAAGTATAAAACTTGACCTACTTAGAAACCTTTAGATGTCATTCTATGGCATGAGATTGATCCCATCCTTCCACTTTAGTGAACACTCTTAACTTAGTATTTTAGAGTAGATCAAAAACTTGAGTCACTTTAGATGGGAACACTTAGTGAAAATGAATTATGAAAACCTTGGAATGATGAGTCATTCTATTGAGATGTTTTGACATGTGTTGAGAAACACAAATGATTGAGGATGATGAAAATATTAAGGCATGAGCCTTAACCCTTTTATAAAACTGATGGTTGGATTCGGATACGATACCATTCCAAATTTACCGTACAACCACACTACCTGAATTGGGTAAGGCTTAGCTGGAAATTTATATGCATTAGTATTAGTTCCCTCACGGGAGAGGTTTCAGCTGAGGCTACCTCTCAATGTTGTCCACCTATGCAGTGCCCAAGATGATTGATGGTCATGGTTGGGAGGCCATGCTCATAGGAGAGGTGCTTATACTAGGGTGTGTAAAGGGAAGGTTATGTTTTATTATCTGCAAACTATGTATGATGATTCAGGGTTATCCCTGATAGATGTATCGAAACTTGTGGTGAAAGTGTATCACCTCTGCAGAGTGTCAAACTATTCGAATAGCCGCGTCCGCGGTTATGGACAGTTGGAATGGCCATACTATTTCGTTGTCAGATGTTTTCTAAATACTTTGAAGTAATGATAAATCTTTGACTTGACCACAACAGGGTTGTGTTGATGATAATAGCTTCCCAACTTAAGTGATTCTAGAACTTTACTTTATCTTTCGTTGCTTCTGAACTCAGCTTAGGTTTCAAACTTAACTTGATAGTTAAACTTAGATTTAGCACTTTGACTTAGAACTATAGCACCTGTTAATAGTAGTTTGCGAGTACTTAAAGAGTACTCATGGCTTTTGTCCCTGGCTATTATCATGGCCAGACTATGAAGGAGATTATCAAGATGATGGTCAGCAGGACGGCTATGATAACTAGGACTATCTGCCTTCGTCAGCATTGCTTGTGCCCCTGAAGATGGACCCCACCACTATGCTTATCTTTTATTTCCGCTGCTTGTTGTATTAAAGACTGGATCATGAGATCCTTATTTGTGTAACACCTTATGTATGGTATGTAATGGATGATGTACTGTGATATCCAATCCGTTATGTCTCGCAAAAATGGTAATCCTTGGATTGCGAGGTATGGCATAACGGGCATCTGGGATTAAAAATCCGGGTGTTGACATTCACCCACACAACACTTAGCAAGCTAAAGAAGATTAATCAACTATATGAAGCGAAATCACTTGACAGTCTTCCCATGTGTCCTCGAGAACGTTTGGTCATCTTAAGTAATACAACGGGCTTGTCCTTTGCTGCATAAAGGATTGGGCCACTTGCTGCATTTATTCCTACTGTCTTTTATTTACTCGTACTTTATTTACTTGCTTAATCAAAAACCCCTAAAAATCCGTTTGCTAAGTATTTGCAAAGAATTCCTGATCCATACCACTAGCCAGCACCTTCTGCTCCTCGTTGGGTTCGACACTCTTACTTATAGAAAATACTGCGATACACCCCCTATACTTGTGGGTCATCAGTCACTTACATAGTGGGTCCAAAAAGTTAGTGTAGGTCGGAATGGGCAGGCAGGTAAATATTGAAGTAGGGCTAGGAAACGTCGATAGGGTGATGCACTTGGGAGAACGCAAATTAGTGTAGGTCAGAGCGGGCAGGCAGGTAAATATTGAAAAAGGGCTAGGAAATGTCGATGGGGTGATGCACTTGGGAGAACGCAAATATACCACCTATATACCTCTGTTATTGTAGTGCTCCCTCGGATTCTTGTTTCCATAGCAGGGATAGAACATGAATTTTGCATTCTAGCAAGAGGTGAAGCATGTTTGAATGGATGCGTGGGATATTTTAATGGATGGGTGTGATGTTTGGGCACCGTTCCAAATTTTGAGGTCGAAGCTTCTAGCATACGCTACTCTGGTGTGGGGCCTCTCAGACGCGATGTCACTGTCTAGGCCCACACACCAGCGAGAGTTGCTTCCCAGCATTTAAATGAGTTTCTAGGCATTTGTTGAAATTTTTGAACAATTTAAGGCTTTCAAGAAGATGATCATCGTCCAAAAAAAGGTGACCAAGGTCATGGAAATAGTTTATGATGACATGTCCGTATTTGGTAGATCGGTGCATCTTTGCAAATTAACCAATATGTCTGGTTTCAAATTTGAAGTTTGTTTTCGAATTTCCAAGTAACAACAATGTGTTTTGTTGTGAAGCAACTACAAAGATGATGGCTCAAAATGCCACTGCCCCTTTTTTCACACAATGTATAACACCTTTTCAAGCTTCCAGGCTAAATTTGTGCAATAAAATAATTTTTGTGGCTGGATGTTTGAATGGGTGGGCGGGATATTTTGATGCTTTGCCGAAATTTTGAAGTTGAAGCTTCTAAGGTACGCTACTCCCACTTGGGATGCTGTCCTCGTCAGATAGACCCACAGGCCTATATGATTTTTAGCATTTAATGAGTTTGTAGACATCTGCCGAAATTAATGAACATTAATTCAAGGCTTTCAAACAAGAGGAGCAAGGTCACAACCATAGTTTCTGTACCTTTTTCATGTTTTGTACTACTTGGTACATTGAAGGATCTTCACCAACCAAGCTAACAAACGTGTACATATTTGGTAGATCAGTGCATCTTGGCATTTCAATCAATTGTTTACAAAGGAGATTCCAGTTTTCATGGATAATGCCCTACTTTCATGAGTTTCCAAGTGACATAGGTATGCCCTACATGCAGCTACTATTGGCCTACCTGTTGCGGCTCAACTGAAGGCACACTCGATGACCTGCCCAGGTCCGTGACGCCCATGACGGTTCGACTGATATGAAGCCCATATGGACATCGAATCAAAGCTCGCAAGACAAGGAAAGCTTAAGACTAGAGTTTGAATACAACTATAACCAACTTGTATTGGTACGTGAGACCTAGCCTCACCATATAAAGGCTAGGAGGGTCCAACGAGAAGGCAATCGCGACTCACCCCAATAGATAGATCTACAATATCCCACATTGCGACTCCCACAATAGACAATAGATCTAGACGCTGTAATAGACAATAGACAGATCTACAATCTCCCATACGCCAGATCCAATCTGTGCGACACCGCCGTCGCCGACATTGTAATCCTTCAGATCATCATCAATCAAGAGAAGACAAGTAGGAGTAGGGTCCTCTACGAGGTCTGAACCTGGGTAAACCATGCGTCCATGTGTGCTTGTTTGCTAGCCGATCGAGACTTCCGGTGCATTCCTCCTTCTCCAAAACCCAAGTCCATAACAATGGGCATTGATGAGTAAAACCCTCGTCAATTGGCGCCATCTGTGGGAACTGGGAGTGCTGATGTTGCAATCTCGACGGCCCCATCATCATCAATCTACGACTCGATTACCTTCGGAGATCAGATCCAATTCGGCTCCTTCGCCATCAGCAGACAGCCAAATCGCATCTGGTTGTTCATCTGCAGCGGGCGTGGTCGGCTTCATCTTCACCAAACGCGAACTCGGGGGTCACCCCTCAGACGAGAGCTGGTCGGAACCAAAGGAAGAAATACAAGGTGACAGATCATGTCGCTGAAAGTCCAAGACGGGACTATTTTTCTGGACCAAGGACATAGACGTGGAGTGACTTGCATGAGATTAGCACAGAACGATTCTCTCTCCACTTAAACTATTATAAATATTATGTTCTGCCATATCTGCTAAATTGCTTTGTATGAGGAAATACGAGGACAACCAGGTTGTGATACATAATCAGGCCATAGCAAATCGACTTGAGGTCCAACCGACTTCATCGTCGCTACGGATCGAGCCGGCAAATTACCAAGATCATATTTTTCATATCAGTTGTTATTTTTCTTAATCTATAAAAAAATTCTCCGGCTTGTACTACTTTTGAGTGTAGGTTTATCAATCTATGATATCTCAAGACATCAGTACAAACAGATATGAACGTCGCGAGACAAGCATTACGCCGCACGACCACATCTACCACGCCACTCGCGGCCGCATCAACTTCCTTCGGACAAAAATCCGACGACCCGGTTACAACAACTCCATCGGCCACGCGACTCGTCGTCGTGTCGACACCGTCCATCACGCGACTCCGTTGACCTCGGCTACGCGTCCGCCGTTGGCTCTGCCCGACCGCGTTGAATCTACACTTGGGGGATCCAGGGATTTGTCGCGGTCTTCAACTCCGGCGACTCGGGGGATCCCTCAGCTTCATTGACCTGGTGCCTCCTTCGCCTGCATAACCCGCTATAATCTTCAACTCCACCACGCAACCAGCTACTGCGTCGACTTCATCCACCGCGCGACCCCATCCATCACGTGACTCGTTGTCTCGTCGAGCGCCACCTCGACCACATCGATCACATCGACTCTACACTCGGGGGCTCCCTAGGCATCGGTGACCCGGTGTGGTCTTTGACTCTGGAGACCTGCTACGATATTTGGCTCCAACGACTCGGGGGCTCGGGGGCTCCCTCCGCTTTGGCGACCCACCACAGTCTTCAACTTCAGCGACTCGGGCGAGAGCTGGTCGGAACCAAAGGAAGAAATCCAAGGTGATTGTAATCCTTCGGATCATCATCAATCAAGAGCAGACAAGCAAGAGTAGGATCCTCTACAAGGCCTGAACCTGGGTAAACCTTGCGTCCCTGTGTGCTTATTTGCTAGCCGATCGAGACTTCCAGTGCATCCCTCCTTCTCCAAAACCCAAGTCCATAACAATGGGCATTGATGAGTTAAACCCTTGTCACCAAGCTTTCTAGCTGAAGATGCTGAAATTAAATAACTTTTTGATGATTGAAAGTAAGTATGTCTATTTACGAACTACAAAGTGTGTGATATATCTTGCTCTTGACTTTTAAAAAATACTTGAAAGGTACCGTATTAGTCAAATATTGGAGAACCATCGAGAGTTTTGCAAGATTTTAATTTTTTGATATGAATAGTAATGACACTAAATTTGGGCCTGTTTAAAAAACTAAATATAAAACGAAATACAACCATTCGTATCTCTGTTGGTGTCTTAGTGTGTGCATTGGCTAATTTCCATGAAAATATATAAAATTTTATAACTCTTGAAAAACTCGTTTCACAATATGGCGTACCATGTTTGAACATTCATGGCTTTCAAAAACTAGATGACCAATGTCAAGACCATATGTGTTACGATACTTTATGATAATGTAACCATGTTTGGTAGATTGGTGCATATTGGTATTTCAACATTGTTTAGAAAAATAGCTTCCATATTTGGAGTTATTTTAAAAGCTCCAATCGATAATAATGGCTTTAATTTTGTCATACGATATATGGAGTACCATGTATGAATTTGCATGGCTTTCAAACCAAGTGACCAAGGTCATGGTCATCTTTGCTATAGTTTATAACAACATGTTTGTATTTGGTAGATTGGTCCGTTTTATTGGCATTTAAAATATTATTTATAAAGGAAGCTTCTGAATTTGAAGTAATTTTTAATTTTTTCAAGCGACGACAATGGCTTTTGTCATGAAGAAACTGCAAATAAGTATGGCTCAAAATCCCATTACCCTAATTACCACACAAGATATATATAGCCTGGGGGTTTAGGGTTCATTTTTTTTGGGTTGAGAGTTTAGGGGTTTAGGGTTTATGGTATATGATTTAGGATTTTAGGGTTTAGGGCTTAGGAGTTTAAGGCTGGTATTTAGGGTTTAGGGTTTTAGGGTTTTCTAGGTTTTAGGGTTTATGAATTTTCAATAATAATGTTCAAGCTTTATATATATATATGCTTATATATATTCGTGGAATAGACTGGTGTTATCGTAATTTAATGAAAGAATCTTGGATTTTGATCTATAAGTGTATCATACCTGCTTGGTACGGGGTTGAGGGGATGAGGGTTTATGTTTTATGGTTTTGGGGGTTTAGGTGTTTAGCGTTTAGTTTTTTTGGGAATTTTTGATAATGTTCAAGCTTCTTTATATATGCTTATATTCATGGAACTGAATGGCGGTAGCACAATTTGAGGAAAGGTTTATCTGAAATTTTGATCTACAAGTGCATGTGATACCTCATTTGCCAATGTCGTTTAGGAAGGGTTGAGGGTTTTAGGGTTTAGGGCATTTTCAAGAAAGTTCAAACTTTATTGTTATATTCGTGGAATAGAATGGCGTTACCGCAATTTAATGAAAGATCGAATCTCAGATTTTGATCTATAAGTCCATGGTACCTTCTTGGTTAGGGTTTATATGGGTCGAGGGTTTAGGGTTTTACGGTTTTATGGACTGAATAGGGTTTAGGGGGTTTATCAAATTTTCAATAATACTCAAGTTGTATGCTTATATTCGTCGAATAGAATATGGCATTACCTAACTCATTGAAAGTATCTAAAAATTTGATCTATAAGTGCATGATACCTGATTGGTTGGGGTTTATGGGTTGAGGGTTTGGGGTTTTAGGTTTAGGTTTTATTAGGGGTTGTTTAGTGTTTAGGGTATTTTCGATTATGCTCAAGATTTATGCTTATATTCATCGAATAGAATGGAGTTACCAGTTTAATGAAAATATATCAATTTTTGATCAATAAGTGCATGTTACGTGTTTGGTAAGGATTTAGGGTTTAGTGTTTAGATTTTAGGGTTTCGGTAATTTTAAATAATGTTCAAGGTTTATTCTTATATTCGTGGAATAGAATGGCGTTACCGCAATTTAATGAAAGTATCTCAAATTTTGATATATAAGTGCATGGTATCTGCTTGGTTAGGGTTTATGGGTCGAGGTTTTTACAATTTAGTTTTATGGGTTGTTTCCGGTTTAGGGTTTAGAGAATTTTTGGTAATGCTTAGGATTTAAGCTTATATTCATCTAATAGAATGGCGTTACCTGATTTAATGAAAGTATCTCACATTTTGATCTATTAGTGCATGACACACATGCTTGGTTAGGGTTTTTGGGCTGAGGGTTTTAGGGTTTAAGGTTTAGGGAATTTTCGATAATGCTCAGGATTTATGCTTATATTCGTCAAATAGAATGGCATTACCCAATTTAACGAAAGTATCTCAAATTTTGATCTATAAGTGCATGTTACATGCTTGGTCAGGTTTTGGGGTATAGGGGTTTAGGGTTTATTTGGGTTTTAGGGGTTTAGCTAGGGATTAGGTTTTCAGGAATTTTCAATAATGTTCAAGCTTTATGCTTATATTCGTGGAATAGAATGGTGTTACCCAATTTACTGAAAGTATCTCAATTTTTTATCTATAGTTTCATGATACATTCTTTCTCAAGGTTTAGGGGTTTATATTTTATGGTTTAGGATTCAGTGAATTCTCAATAATATTTTCAAACTTTATGGTTATATATATTCGTGGAACAGAATGGTGTTACCGCAATTTAATGAAAGTATCTCAAAAATTGATCTACAAGTCGATGATACCCTGCTTGGTCATATTTTTTGTTAAATAAAATTGAAGGTACCCAAGTACCAAAACAAGGGAGAAACACGAAGAGTTCCTTGAGATTTAGGCGCTGTTTGGTTGGGCTCTAATTCTGGCTTTTGATTTTTGGCTTATGAAGCTACAAACGTGTTTTTGGCTTTGTTTTTTAGCTTTTACTTTGACATAGTGGAATGATAGTATAAGCCTGGTTGGATGATTTTAATGATTTTATCTTGGTTTAGCAAAACATGTTTGAATTTTGAACAACAAGCGATGCGAATCTCTACTTCCCGTAATTCTGGCTCATTGACATGTGGGTCACTTTCACAGTGGGTCCAAAAAGTCAGTGTAGGTCAGAGTGGGCGGGCAGGTAAATATTGAAGAAGGGATGGGAAACGGCGATGGGCTGATGCACTTGGGAGAACACAAATTTACCACCTATATCCCTCTATTATTGCAGTGCTTCCTCGGATTGTTTTTTCCGAAGTAGGGATAGAAGAGAAATTTTGCATTCTACAAAGACGTGAAGCATGTTTGAATGCATGCGCAGGATATTTTAATGGATGGGTGCGATGTTTGGGCGTCGTACCAAATTTTGAGGTCGAAGCTTCTAGCATACGCTACTCCGGCGTGAGGCCTCTCAGACGCGCTGTCACCATCTAGGCCCACATGCCAGCGAGAGTTGCTTCCCGGCATTTAAACGAGTTTCTAGGCATTTGCTGAAATTTTCGAACAATTTAAGGATTTCAATAAGATGACCATCATCCAAAAAAAAGGTAACCAAGGTCATGGAAATAGTTTATGATGACGTGTCCGTACCATGTAGATCGGTGCATCTTTGGAAATCAACCAATATGTCTGGTTCCAAATTTGAAGTTTGTTTTCGAATTTCAAAGTAAGAACAATGTGTTTTCTTGTGAAGCAACTACAAAGATGATGGCTCAAAATGCCACCGCCCCCTTTTTTCACACAATGTATAACACCCTTTGAAGCTTCCAGGCTAAATTTGTGCAATAAAATAATTTTTGGGGCTAGATGTTTGAATGGATGGGCGGGATGTTTGAATGGGTGGGCGGGATATTTCGATGCTCTGCCAAAATTTTCAAGTTGAAGCTTCTAAGGCATGCACACCCACTTGGGATGATGTCCCCGTCAGATAGACCCACAGGCTTGTATGATTTCCAGCATTTCATGAGATTATAGACATCTGCCGAAATTAAGGAACATTAATTCAAGGATTTCAAACAATAGGAGCAAGGTCACAGCCATAGTTTATGTACCTTTTCATGTTTTGTAGTACTCCATATATTGAAGCATCTTCGCCAACCAAGCTTATAAACGTGTCCATATTTGGTAAATCGGTGCATCTTGGCATTTCAAGCAATTATTTACAAAGGAGATTTAGTTTTCATGGATAATGCCCTACTTTCATTAGTTTCCAAGCTTCCTAGTTGAAGATGCTGAAATTAAATACTCCCTCCGACCCAAATTAGTGGACTTGGTTTTGTCTAGATTCGGAGGTATCTAGCACTAAAACAAGTCTAGATACATTCGAATCTAGACAAATGGAGGGAGTAACTTTTTAACATAAAGCCATTCGTTCGCAAAGTGCAATGCTATGTGCATTAGTTTCCATGGTAAAACATAAACTTGTATTTTGAAAAGTTTTGGATCAATTTTTCATCTATGGTGACTGGCAGGTGGGCCACACATATGGTGGTGCCCAAAGGAGGGTAGGTCAGAATTTCGAAAGTTATCCCTCCGCACCCCTTCGCGCTGTGTATTAACTTCCATCTCCACCGCCTAGGCCCTCACCCCTCCCCCATAAAAAAGACGCGCTTACAGCTGCTGCTCATCACCAACATGAGCGAAGAAGCTTTCCCTACCTGTCGGTCTTCTTGAGACGCACCGGTTGGCACATCGATCCCACGGTAGTCCTTCTATCTCTAGCTCAATATGGTTGGAATTTTATTGCCCTTTCAAATATGTAGTTTAATTTGTCCTCAATCTGCATGGTCATAGTTTATTCTGCGTTGGATCTGTGTTCCTAAATACATTCGGCGATTTTTGCTGCCAATATGTTTGCTAAAACGCATAGGCATATATAGTTTTTGTACTCTATATATATTTCTTTTATTTTAATAATAACCAACCTTGTATGTCATAATTAAACAGATGGGTAGATTTTGGATAGGGATTGCTCCATTAGGCAGCGCTAAACGAATACTTGATGTTCTACGATTTATGGGATTTGTTAGAGCTCATTGGGACAACTCAAAAGTACATTGCCCCTGCCGGTTGTGTGCGAATCGTAGGGTGCTGCCTCAAACTATAGTGGAAGACCATATTTTTTACATTTGGGATGCTAAGCACATATGTTAATTAGATGGGTATTTCATGGTGAACCATATGATCCTACATATGAACCGGGGGAAGCACATCTTTCTCATCAAGATCAAGTAGGGGAAGCAGATGTTGATCAACTAGATCAACTGATAGAGGCAGCTCCTGAGCATCTAGATCAACTTGGAGAAGGGGGAGGAGAGAAAAGCGCAAGCTTCATGAAACGGGTTTCATTTCTGGTACTACCGCTATGCCAGATGACAAGGTATATCTATAGAACGACAAATGTTTTGGTTGTGTGTCTTTGATTTTTCTCTATAAACTTATCTGTTAATCTACTAATCATAGAACCAGATAACCGAAGAGGACTTTGATGGTAATGACGATGACATGTTCATTGATGAGCCTACACCTAAGGCCGTGGATCGGGTACACTACTTCTGGATGGATTTGATGTAGGGCTGCTGATCATCAGGGGTGTACTTTTGGTGTTGTCTGGGTAGTCTAATGACCACTAGCCCAGCTGCAAAACTCTTGGGGTGTAGAACTATCTCATGATTGGTTCGCTACTGTCATACTTCTGTAATATGGATCTACCTACGGTGACCCAGCATACCATTGCATGATGTAGTACACTATAGTCGTTGACATAACACCAATGAAACACCGTTCATTGGTATTACATCCCTCAAAGTGGTACAACAGAAACATAGCAGGTCCAAGACATAACTATAGATTATGTAACATCCCAGCATTAGAGCTTAGAAATAAGCTGAGATAAGGTGTGTGCATTGCATTCATGCATAGAAAATCCTGGGAATTTTTGCACAAAACTAAAGAAGCCAGTGAGGGATCGGGATCTCTCCTGTAACTGCTGGGAACATCAGATCAAGTGCGATAGATTTTGACATGACCTTTGTGGTACATCTGTGTTTAGAGGGAAACAATTTGAATACAAATTAAATATGAATGATAATAATAATTCAGATGAGAAATTGAAATAGAATTGGAATTTAAAATAAGTCATATGAAGTAATATTGGACCATCACATTACTTTGAATTTGAATAACACATTAGAATTATTACTCCAAAAATAATAAATATATTCCATAATATTGAATAATAAGAGTACATGGGAATCCAATATTACAATGCCTAGGAAAAGAAAATTGGACATGACCTTTTCTAATTTTGATCATATAGAGCATAATCTATAATACCAATATGTATATATAGCAATGTATAAACAAGAATTCAACTTTGGGGATTGAACCTCCCAAGTAACCATACATTTTATATCAATTACAATTCCAAAACAAGTAGAAATAAATATTACAAGTCCCATATATAATTTACAAGCTTGTATACCAATATTACAAGTAAGAATTGAATCTTACAATCTCAGAAAAGAATTTTACTTGAACCAATGAATAATTTACAACATTGATTAGATATTACAAAGTTCAAAAGTAAAAGAAGATTACTTTAGACAAAAAGTAAATAAAGAATAAACCTAATTTGTTCCTTCTATTTTAATCTTGCTTTCATCCTCATTGATCCCTGCAAAAGAAATCAAGCCACATATTAGTCTTTCATTCACTTACTACAGATAACAATAATTGACTCACTTGATAGTAATGAAAGAAGGGAAATATAGCTAGTAGGATAAGAGCAAGATTTTAGCCGTGCATGCACTAGAAGGAGAAGAAAGCACACTTGGTGACTAGTACCAGACCAGGGCCACAAGCAAGCAGCTCTATCACCACATGCATAGCATGTGCTGTCATCTCTACAGCAAAAGGCCTAGAAGTATAAAAAGTCACTGTACCTTGCTAGCAACCACTCAACACATACACACACCCCAGCCGTAGCTCTTGTTCTCGACATCAGTATAGGAATATATGTAGCTCAGTTTGGAACCATTTACACTAGCTAGACCACCAGAAGATCATCTAGTAGATATATGTATCATCTACTAGCAAGATCTCACCAAAAAACCAGGAGCACATCAAGAACATCTACAAGGCTAGAGCTAGATCTCAGTACCTAATCAAACAACTAGCAGGAGGAGGTCATCCACAAGAAGCAAGGGATTTTGGAACAAGCTACAAGGTCACACTCAAAGGAATAAACAAGGTACAAATAAAATTAAGATCCTAGGTTGATCTAGTGCATCGCCTATCTATTTTTAAACATTTTTGGTAGAGAGGATATGAGAGGAGTGTGGTCAAACAATAATATTGTTGCTGGATAGATCTGTCTAGGAACAAGCAAATCCATCCAGTTAACCACACAAACTCTACTACAGGATCAGATCATGTATGCACATGATCTAGTGGTTACTAGCAGTAAATATAAAGTAAAGTAGAAACCACTAGCAAGAACATGACTATTTGACTCTGTAATAGTAAAGATACAAGCCAAGAAACATCAACTTAACCTGTAGATTTATCCATACATCTATATAATCCTATGATCCCTGCAAAACCAAGAACACTTCATCAAATCTTAATTTCAGCAAGTAAAACAACAACAAATCACTTGTTTGCTTACACTTGTTGAAGCTATTGATCTAGCACACGTGTGTGATGCTAACAAGTAGTGACATCATGCATTCCTTATCTATGTGTACTACAATATTTCACAGATATACCTGATATATGGGATATATATGTGGAATATATGCATATAAGGAGGGATTTATGTAACTAGCTAACAATATTGCTCATTTTGTTGTAATTTTTTTTAAAAAGCAACTAGAGAAGGTAAGCATATAAACACAAATGTTATTGTAGAAAGAAAACAAAAGATGTAGCTCCAGTAAGTTAAGTTGGAGCATGGGTTGTGCTCCAACATTGAACTAAGGGGAGATCATTTGTATCTAGTTGGTTTTATGGATATCAAGGAGTCACATAGCCTATTTTTATATTTGATAGCATGTATACATCAAGAAATTCAATCCATAAAGTAAGAATTTATAAAACAACAGCAATAACTTTTGAACAAATATAAGAATAGTGTACCATTTGTTTGCATGCTTTTGAATAAATACTTGATTCCTAAACAATTGGAAACTAACAAAATGAATTATACCACATCAGATGTGTGCTCTCTGCACTATTGCACATCACATATACATGAAATTAGGGTGTGCACATTTTACTTGTACACTATATGTTATTATGTATTATGTAGAGTATCTATTTATACATACATCTAATTCCAGAACCTAGTCAGGAACATTAAACATGTCTGATAAGAAAATTATACAACAAAGCTAACTACACATCTAAAAATTACAACATCAATAGTAATATGTACTCTCAGAAGCCTAGCACTGTGAGAGATAGATCCAAATATCAAAAAGCTATGGACATGATTCAACTACCTATTCAACTATCATGTGATTTAGTACAATTTAGAAAAAAAAGAACCAATTGTGGAGCATCTGGTCTGTTACACCTTAGTAACTGGACCTAACCAGGACCTGATCAACTAGCCATTTCTAAGGATAAAATTAGAACACTGACCAGACAATCAACTAGGACTAAACCAAAACAGGGTAGACACCGGCAGATACAATACACAAACATAATCAAGCCAATGGTGCCTAGGTATATATAAAAAAACCTACATCGCCACATCTCAATTAGCACCTAACATTTGTTCAGAAGATCATCACCTCAACCAAAATTCAAAAATTACCAAAACCTAAACCTAAATCCTACACCTAGAGTTGTTCCTCGGCTCAAAGGCCGGTCAGAAAGGAACATACCTGTGTTGAAGTAGACAAAGGAGAGGAGGAGGCCAGCTTAGTGATACATTGCAAATGTATCTATAATTTTTGATGCTCCATGCTTAGTTTTATCCACTTTCTTGTGTTTTGTCCACACTTTGGAGTACTTTTCATATGATTTCTTGGACTAACCTATTAACAAGAGCCACAGTGCCAGCTACCTGTTTTCTGCTGTTTTTGGTTCCAGGAAAGTCAGAAAATGAATATTCTCGGAATTGGACGGGACAAAAGCCAAAGTGCCTATTTTTCCAGAAGACTCCAGGAGCCAGAATACGAGACGGAGGAGGGCTAGGGGCTGGCCACACCCCCCAGGCGCGGGCTGGGCCTGGCCGCGCCAGGGCATGGTGTGGTGGCCCCAGGCACCCCCTCGGTCTCCCTCTTCGCCTATAAGAAGCCTTCTGACCTAAAAACTCTAGGGGGTTCGACGTTTTTCTAGAAGGAGTTCCGCTCCGCCGCCACCACCAGATTCCACGAAACAGCACCAGAAACTCCGTTCTGGCACCCTGCTGGGACGGGGAATTGGAGGAGATCATCGCCATCATCATCACCATCGCTTCTCCATCGACCATCCATGTTTCCCCCATCTATGAGTGAGTAATCCCCCGCTGTAGGCTATGGGGATGGTAGGGATTGGATAAGATCGTCCATGTAATGGCATCAGATTGTTAGGGCATGGTGCCTAGTATCTTTTACTCGTGCTTTATGACTTTGTTGCGACTTGTTGTGCTTAATGCTTGTCACTAGGGCCCAAGTGCCATGATTTCAGATCTGAACATGTTATTGGTTCATTATGATAGTAGTGTTTCTGGTCTTATCTACAAGTTGTATACACATGTTGTTGTCTGGACCTATGGCCCCGAAGTGACAGAAATCGGGATAACCGAAAGGGAATGGCTTTGATGTGAGGATCACATGTGTTCATGGAGTGTTAATGCTTTGCTCCGGTGCTCTATTAAAAGGAGCACCTTAATTTCCAGTAGTTCCCTTGAGGCCCCGCTGCAAACGGGCTGGCAGGATAAAAGATGTTGTGCAAGTTCTCATTGCGAGCACGTATGACTATATATGGAACACATGCCTAGGATTATCTAGTACTTGGATGCTTTATCTTATTTATCTGCAATTGCCCTATGTTTTGATTGCTATGTGAATTGTCTTGTCCATGCAACGCCCATCCATCCATCCCTATGCCTACCGCACTCGAATCCTACTGTTTACTGCTATTGTTACTGCTGTCTTTACTTTACTACTGCTGCTACTTTGCTATTCGTACTACAAAACTATTGCTACTGATAAACTACCGTGAGCAAGATTGTTTCCAGGTGCAGCTGAATTGAAAACTCAGTTGTTAAGGCTTATAAATATTCTTTGGCTCCCCTTGTGTCGAATCAATAAATTGGGTTTCACTTCCCTTGAAAATACTGCGATACACCCCCTGTACTTGTGGGTCGTCAAGACTATTTTCTGGCACCGTTGCCGGGGATTAGCTTTATTTATCAAGTTCACTTGGATTCTCTATTATTCGCTGCTATCCATCCATCATGGGTAAGTCTCGTGATGGCAAGGTTCCTATTTTACCATCCACTACAAGAAGAGGTACGGTTCTGAACACCTCTGTTGCTCTTGATTCACCGTCTATTTTGAGTAAGTTCCTTACACCACCACATACACATGCTACACACACTGCTACTACTGCTGAATCTGAAACTTCTGATGCTTATGATGCTGCTTCTACTGTGCTTGATAAGAGTGGTTAATTAGCTCCTTTCCTAGATGCTACAATTGCTAGAACTATAGCTGGAAATACCGAAACTCCTAATGAAGACACTACCACACCTGTTAGCTCAGCTGAGTCTAGTGAGAGTTATGATATTGAAGAGGGTTGTGTTGAGATGACCAATGAGTTTATTAAAGAATGTAAGAACACCCATGATAGGAGCACTGCTAAGAGTCTCCTTGCGAGGCGTACTATTAGACCCAAATTATCTCCTGCTGCTAAGTTTGCTGCTTCTCCCATAAACATTTTAGATGAAGATTATTATTTCTCTCTCGATCTATCTTACATAGCTATTATCGAGAAAGAACCTTTTTGTGGGACTAAAAATGAAAGTGCAGTAGCACATATGAATGAGCTTTCTACCATGAGTGGCTTGTCTTCTGATGATATTAAGATGCGTACTTACTTTGTTGCTAAGATTTTCCCTTTTTCACTGAAAGGAGAAGCTAAAACCTGGTTTAGTAATTTACCTCCTGGATCTATTGATAGCCCTGAGTGCTTGATTGGTACTTTCCTGCAGAAATATTTTCCTCCTAGTGCTAGACATGCTGTTTTGTAGGAACTTTTTAATTTAAACAGGGAGAAAAAGAGGTATTGCCCGAATCTTAGGCAAGGTTTTGTGCTTTGATTCATGCACAGGCTGGAAGTCCATTACCTAAGAATGAGCTTCTTGCTATATTTTATAATGGACTAACCGAACAATCTAGGACATACCTAGATAGTTGTGCTGATTGTGTTTTCAGGAATAGGACTCCTAAGGAAGCTGAGGAATTAATGGCTAAAATAAGCAAGAATTATGAAGATTGGACTCCTCCTAAACAAGCTATACCTGAATTAATTGTACCTGAACCATCTATTCCTGTGCCTATTCCAACATCAAAGAAGGGGGGAGTTATTGAATTAAATGATGAAGTGATGAAGGAAGCTAAGAAATGTCTTAAGGAGAAGGGAATTAAAGCTGCAGATGTCAAGAATTTACCTCCTATAGAAGAATTATGTAAGCCTATTCCCTACTCATCCACTATTGAGGTACACTCTCTCCAACACTTTGATGAAGGTGATATCCCTTACTCTAAACCTCCTGATCAATGCTTAGAAGAATTCAATATCTTTATTGTTAAGCAAGATAACTTTAATAAAAGGGTGCAAAATCATCTAATGGAAAACACTAGAGCTATTGTTGAGTTGAAAGATATTGTGGAAATAACCTCTAATGATGTTAAAATGATTGTTAAACACTTTCAAATGGTTCAAACTCAAATAGATCAACTCGTTAAAGTGCAAAACGACTTGATAGTTAATGGTGCTAAAGAAAAACATGCTTATGAAATTAGAACTAGAAGTGGTGCTGCTACCCAGGATCCTCTATATCCTGAGGGGCATCCCAAAAGAATTGAGCAGGATTCCCAACAAGCTGAAAATAGTGGTTCTACTCGTAAGAAAAGGAAAAAGAAACATAAAACTGTTGTAGAACCCTCTGAACCTGTTATAGATCCTAATAGTATATCTATCTCTGATGCTAAAACTGAAAGTGGTAATGAAGAAAATGTTGTTCCTAATGAAGAAAAAGTTGAAGAAGAACCTGAAAACCACACTAAGAATACTAAATACACCAAAGAAGATTTTATTGCTAAGAAACATGGTAGTGAAAGAGAACCTTGGGTCCAAAAACCTATGCCTTTCCCTGATAAGAAACACAAGTCAAAGGAAGATGAACACTATAATAAGTTTTGTGAGTGGATGAAGCCTTTATTCTTGCAAATTCCTTTGACTGATGCTATTGAATTGCCTCCTTACTCAAAGTATATGAAGGACATTGTCTCGAATAAAAGGAAGATCCCTAATGAAGAAATTTCTACTTTGCTTGCTAATTATTCCTTCAATGGTAAGGTTCCTAAGTAACTTGGAGACCCAGGGATTCCAACTATCCCTTGCTCTATTAAGAACAGTTATGTTAGAACTACTTTGTGTGATTTGGGAGCTGGAGTTAGTGTTATGCCTTTCTCTCTCTATAAGAGGCTTCATCTTGAAAAATTAATACCAACTGATATATCTTTGCAAATGGCTGATAAATCTACCACTATTCCTATGGGTATATGTGAGGATGTACGTGTTCAGGTGGCTCACAATTGCTTGATATTAACTGATTTTGTTGTGCTTGAGATGCCTGAAGATGATAATATGTCTATTATTCTTGGGGAGACCTTTTCTTAATACTTCAGGAGCTGTTATTAATTGTAATCAAGGAAAGGTGACCTTCAATGTTAATGAGAAGGAACATACTGTCTATTTCCCCAAGAAGATTGAAAGGACTTATGGTTTGAATTCAATTAAACATGTTGAAGCCATTCAAGTTGGAGAAATATATTGTCCCATACCAAGAGAAAAATTTGAAACTATTATGATTGGGATCATTGCTATCAAGGTTGAGGTAACATAATCATTAGTGGAGTATAAAGTTTTGTCACATATGCAATTGTTTTGGTAGCAAGACTTGATCAACCTTGTTAAAAAAAGGATTCCATTGAACAAAACAATGTTTTCACCATGATTATCTCCGCTTACTTCTATTCTATCCATTTTAGTGTTTGCTTATGCCTAACTTAAAGGCGTTAAAGAAAAGTACTTATTGGGAGATAACCCAAAAGTTTTAGATGAGTCTTGGAAGTTATTACATCAGTAATAACCGCTCCTTATCCTTTTTTGCATTTTGAGCCAAGAGTAACCTCTAATGAGAGAGAACTAATGATTGGGAAAGTTGCTGTCCCGAAACAGATTTCTGTGCTTCACCGTAAATATTCTTGTAAAATCTCTGAACGTCTTTTTGAGGCGTGAATTTTTGTGCTTCTGCCCCAGGTTGTTATCTAACTTTAGTTAGTTCAACACTTTTTTATTTGAGCAACAGACGGTCTTCGAAAAAATTCGTCTTTACCTACTGGTCTGTTTTGACAGATTTCTGCCATTTTCTGCATTTGCTTCTTGTTGGTTCCATTTTGAGTTTTTTTGGGGAATTGAGATTTTTGTGGGAAGTGATACAGTACCTAGTGTTTTAATGGAAGTTTATTTGGTGTTAGAACTGAACCTTAAGACTTATTTATCTTGAGTGCACTAATGTTGCTAATAAAGATTGTGTGAAGTTTTGTATGAAGGAAAATTTTCAGGTGTATGGAAGGAATGAGTAATGAGATGAAGGATGGACTAAAGCTCAAGCTTGGGGATGCCACGCGTGTCACCCCAAGAAACATCCAAGAAGTACAAGAGTCAAAGCTTGGGGATGCCCAAGGCATCCCCTTCTTCATCAATAAAAATCCCAGGGTTCTTCCAAACACTTCATTTTTATTGTTTCATGCACAATTGTGTTGTTCTTGGAGCGTCTTCTTTTTCGTTTTTCGTTTTGGTTTTTGTTTGCTTGGTTTGCTTAGTTTGCTGAATAAATTTTTTGGACCTCCTCTTTCATACATTGGTGTTCAAATAGTTTGGTTTGGTTTGGAAAAGAGTAGGAAAGCTGATCCTTAAGTGGTAAAGAGAGCTTGTTTTTTACTGTGGCCTATGCTTTGTCATGCCATGCTTGATAATGTTTTGGCTTTATGCTTAGTATTCTTTGTTGTAGCATGAATTGTTATAAACAATTGATATTGCTTAATGTGCCTTGGATGAATCATGCGTTGTTTTAGCATATTAAAGCATAGTATAGTGGTATTCTCCTTTGATGCTTTATTTGGGTTGACTTGGCGCATGCTCATACCATGTTATGACTATCTCAAGTAACCATAGCCTTTATGATCCTTTAGTTTTCAACTTGTAGTATCACTTTATGCTTTGATCAATGATGTTTTGTTGCTCTGCATGATTATGGCCATTATTGCTCTCTCGTTTGTCGCTCCCTTACTATTGCTAGCCTTCACTTTCACTGAGTGTTTTACTCATGTTTCCAACTCCCTTAAACCAAATATTGCCAAAGTGTCCACCATACCTACCTATTAGCATCATTTGCTGCTTCCGTGCATATTCAATATGCCTAGTTTTCTTCTAAATAAAATGTTTGCTTGTTATGAGAAAGTTAGTTAGTAAAGCTCTCACGAACTTGATGGCACACTTTATTTCCTGCACTTAATAAACATGAACCATTGCGTCCTTCTTTGTTGCGCATATGCTTGCGCTTTATGAGTTGAGGTTAGCAGAACCATGTATCATGGGGACCACTTTCAACACTTCATAGGTACTTTGTACCTAGTTGATATCATGTTCTTTTGCTTATGGATCCCGGCAGTGTGAAATAAAAGGGGAACTTGTAAGATCATGGAGTTTGTATGTATGTTAGAGAAACGCCTAGGCCGCTAGCCTAAGCCATGCCAAATCATGGTGGAAACTTGCAGCATAACCATAATGAGCATTCTACGAAGCATCCTCAATAAAAATCTATGCACATAGTAAATAAAAAGATCGCCGAGATGCTCATTGTCTGCTTGCCTTGTTATTTTGATTATGGGACAGCTCCCATGTCATGTGCAAGGGGTACCCCGTTGGCGGTTCTCTATGATACGTATATACTTACAATGACAAGAGCTTACTCGTGACTGAAGTTGAGTAGCATGAGGATCGGTCTTTGTAAATAAGGGGCATGAGACTTCGATTTATAACTTGTCAAGCATATCCTCTTATTTGTGTCACTTTAACCTTAACCACTTAAAGATGCTTATGATAGGGGCAATGAGAGCTCAAAGCTAATGAGTACCATACTTGCAGCATTTGGAAAACTTTTCAAAACCTGTTCATTTCCTTGTTGAGTCTCCACACATTCTATGAGCACTTTCTTGAGAGCATAGTGGCCATTCTTAGTTCTATGTGCATTATCCCAAGACTTGTTGATTGATGCATACCTTGATATTGCTTGTTTTAAACTATTTGTATCTAGTCACTCTTGTAAACTTTGAAGGTGTCCTGTGCATTTATGTTTGCTACTCTATGAGGGACAAGATGAATGCCACTATGCTATGTTTTCTTTATGTGAAACAAACAAACGTCTTGCAAAGCATTGTTATTCATGAATCTTTTGTTTGTGCCTTTTCATGTTGCATCATAGTTTCTTTGCCTTATTGCTAGAACTTTGTCTTTCATGTTATGATTGAAGTACTATGATCCCAGCTTTGAATCTTTTAAAAATACTTTGATCAAGTTTATGATGGTGCATGTCACCTCAAAAATTATTCTTTCTTTTTATCACTTACCTACTCGAGGACGAGCAGGAGTTAAGCTTGGGGATGTTGATACATTGCAAATGTATCTATAATTTTTGATGCTCCATGCTTGGTTTTATCCACTTTCTTGTGTTTTGTCCACACTTTGGAGTACTTTTCATATGATTTCTTGGACTAACCTATTAACAAGAGCCAAAGTGCCAGCTGCCTGTTTTCTGCTATTTTTGGTTCCAGGAAAGTCAGAAAATGAATATTCTCAGAATTGGACGGGACAAAAGCCAAAGTGCCTATTTTTCCAGAAGACTCCAGGAGCCAGAATACGAGACGGAGGAGGGCCAGGGGCTGGCCACACCCCCCTAGTCGCGGGCTGGGCCTGGTCGTGCCAGGGCATGGTGTGGTGGCCCCAGGCACCCCCTCGGTCTCCCTCTTCGCCTATAAGAAGCCTTCTGACCTAAAAACTCTGGGGGGGTTCGACGTTTTTCCAGAAGGAGTTCTGCTCTGCCGCCACCACTAGATTCCACGAAACAGCACCAGAAACTCCGTTGTGGCACCATGCCGGGACGGGGAATTGGAGGACATCATCGCCATGATCATCACCATCGCTTCTCCATCGACCATCCATGTTTCCCCCATCTATGAGTGAGTAATCCCCCGCTGTAGGCTATGGGGATGGTAGGGATTGGATGAGATCGTCCATGTAATGGCATCAGATTGTTAGGGAATGGTGCCTAGTATCTTTTACTAGTGCTTTATGACTTTGTTGCGACTTGTTGTGCTTAATGCTTGTCACTAGGGCCCAAGTGCCATGATTTCAGATCTGAACATGTTATTGATTCATTATGATAGTATTGTTTCTGGTCTTATCTACAAGTTGTATACACACGTTGTTGTCTGGACCTATGGCCCCGAAGTGACAGAAATCGGGATAACCGGAAGGGAATGGATTTGATGTGAGGATCACATGTGTTCACGGAGTGTTAATGCTTTGCTCCGGTGCTCTATTAAAAGGAGCACCTTAATTGCCAGTAGTTCCCTAGAGGCCCCGCTGCAAACGGGCTGGCAGGACAAAAGATGTTGTGCAAGTTCTCATTGCGAGCACGTATGACTATATATGGAACACATGTCTAGGATTGTCTAGTACTTGGATGCTTTATCTTATTTATCTGCAATTGCCCTATGTTCTGATTGTTATGTCAATTGTCTTGTCCATGCAACGCCAGTCCATCCATCCCTATGCCCACCGCACTCGAATCCCACTGTTTACTGCTTTTGTTACTACTGTCTTTGCTTTACTACTGTTGTTACTTTACTATTCCTACTACAAAACTGCTGCTACTGATAAACTGTTGTGAGCAAGATTGTTTTCAAGTGCAGCTGAATTGACAACTCAGTTGTTAAGGCTGATAAATATTCTTTGGCTCCCCTTGTGTCGAATCGATAAATTGGGTTTCACTTCCCTCGAAAATACTGCGATACACCCCCTATAGTTGTGGGAATCACTTAGCCTACTACTACAATGAAGTGCAGGAGGCCACGACCAGCCCATGGCAGGAGCAGCGCCAGGCGTGGGTGCATAGAATCAGGGCAGTAAGCGGAGCCGATTCATCTAGGGTTTGCCACTGGGCGAGCATCGGAGGCAGCACTAGTTTGGCAGTGGTGTGGATATGGTGGAGAGGACCGGGCCGTACCGCGCTAGTGTGAAGTGGCATCGGAGAGTCAAAGATGGTTGGAAAGACCCGCAGGGCGGCAGCCTAGGGTTTCTCCCGGGGCGAGGGCGCAGGTGCTGGCGAACCATGGCATATGGAAATCAAGAGAAGAGAGAGAGACAGAGCGACGCCCGGGGAGGCAGTTGATGAGCAGGGTGGCAGCAGGCGGCGGCTGCATCGCGCGCAGGAGGGGAACAAAGGGGTGATGTGAAGGAAATATGCCCTGAGAGGCAATAATAAAGTTGTTATTATGTATTCCTTATATATGATAGATGTTTATTTTGCATGCTAGAATTGTATTGATCGGAAACATCAATACATGTGTGTTTAATAAACAAAAAGGGTTCCTAGTTATGCCTCTCTTATAGACTAGCTTGTTGATTAACAAGATGATCAAGGTTTCCTGATCATGGACATTGGATGTTGTTAATAACCAGGTCACACCATTGGTGGAATGATGTGATGAACATTCATCCGAAGTATAACATTACGATCAAGTCATTATGTGTATATTGCTATAACATCATACGAAGTAATCTTTATCCTTAGACCATGAGATCATGTTAATTGCTAACACCGGAAGAGTATCTTGATAACATCAAACGTCACACCGTAATAGGGTGACTATAAAGATGGTTTCAGTACTACGAAGGTGTTATGTTGAGGCTCATGGATCAAGAGTGGAATTTGTCAATCCCAATGACGGATAGATATACTCTGGGTGCTCTCGGTGATATCACATTGAGATAGCTTGCAAGCAAGTGATGTGATCACTAGAATGTTATGTCACGGGAACGAGAAAAGAGTGCATGTAGGTAACGAGATCAAACTAGGTATTTGGATACCGATGATTGAATCTCGGACATGTATTATATCAAGAGACAAAGAGATTTAGTTACAAGCGTTAAAGGTTCTCACGATCACAGAAGTCATCGTTGAATATGCAGGAGTCAGTATGGATCTCCAGGTCCCGCTTCTGACTATTGATCTGAGAGGAGTCTCAATCATGTCTGCATTATTCGAGAAAAATTTGAAACTATTATGATTGGGATCATTGCTATCAAGGTTGAGGTAACATAATCATTAGTGGAGTACAAAGTTTTGTCACATATGCAATTGTTTTGGTAGCAAGACTTGATCAACCTTGTTAACAAAAGGATTCCATTGAACAAAACAATGTTTTCACCATGATTATCTCCGCTTACTTCTATTCTATCCATTTTAGTGTTTGCTTATGCCTAACTTAAAGGCGTTAAAGAAAAGTACTTATTGGGAGATAACCCAAAAGTTTTAGATGAGTCTTGGAAGTTATTACAACAGTAATAACTGCTCCTTATCCTTTTTTGCATTTTGAGCCAAGAGTAACCTCTAATGAGAGAGAACTAATGATTGGGAAAGTTGTTGTCCCGAAACAGATTTCTGTGCTTCACCGTAAAAATTCTTGTAAAATCTCTGAACGTCTTTTTGAGGGCGTGAATTTTTGTGCTTCTGCCCCAGGTTGTTATCTAACTTTAGTTAGTTAAACACTTTTTTATTTGAGCAACAGACGGTCTTCGAAAAAATTCGTCTTTACCTACTGGTCTGTTTTGACAGATTTCTGCCATTTTCTGCATTTGCTTCTTGTTGGTTCCATTTTGAGTTTTTTTGGGGAATTGAGCTTTTTGTGGGAAGTGATCCAGTAGCTAGTGTTTTAATGGAAGTATATTTGGTGTTAGAACTGAACCTTAAGACTTATTTATCTTGAGTGCACTAATGTTGCTAATAAAGATTGTGTGAAGTTTTGTATGAAGGAAAATTTTCAGGTGTATGGAAGGAATGAGTAATGAGATGAAGGATGGACTAAAGCTCAAGCTTGGGGATGCCACGCGTGTCACCCCAAGAAACATCCAAGAAGTACAAGAGTCAAAGCTTGGGGATGCCCAAGGCATCCCCTTCTTCATCAATAAAAATCCCAGGGTTCTTCCAAACACTTCATTTTTATTGTTTCATGCACAATTGTGTTGTTCTTGGAGCGTCTTCTTTTTCGTTTTTCGTTTTGGTTTTCGTTTGCTTGGTTTGCTTAGTTTGTTGAATAAATTGTTTGGACCTCCTCTTTCATACATTGGTGTTCAAATAGTTTGGTTTGGTTTGGAAAAGAGTAGGAAAGCTGATCCTTAAGTGGTAAAGAGAGCTTGTTTTTTACTGTGGCCTATGCTTTGTCATGCCATGCTTGATAATGTTTTGGCTTTATGCTTAGTATTCTTTGTTGTAGCATGACTTGTTATAAACAATTGATATTGCTTAATGTGCCTTGGATGAATCATGCGTTGTTTTAGCATATTAAAGCATAGTATAGTGGTATTCTCCTTTGATGCTTTATTTGGGTTGACTTGGCGCATGCTCATACCATGTTATGACTATCTCAAGTAACCATAGCCTTTATGATCCTTTAGTTTTCAACTTGCAGTATCACTTTATGCTTTGATCAATGATGTTTTGCTGCTCTGCATGATTATGGCCATTATTGCTCTCTCGTTTGTCGCTCCCTTACTATTGCTAGCCTTCACTTTCACTGAGTGTTTTACTCATGTTTCCAACTCCCTTAAACCAAATATTGCCAAAGTGTCCACCATACCTACCTATTAGCATCATTTGCTGCTTCCGTGCATATTCAATATGCCTAGTTTTCTTCTAAATAAAATGTTTGCTTGTTATGAGAAAGTTAGTTAGTAAAGCTCTCACGAACTTGATGGCACACTTTATTTCCTGCACTTAATAAACCTGAACCAGCATCCTTCTTTGTTGCGCATATGCTTACGCTTTATGAGTTGAAGTTAGCAGAACCATGTATCATGGGGACCACTTTCAACACTTCATAGGTACTTTGTACCTAGTTGATATCATGTTCTTTTGCTTATGGATCCCGGCGGTGTGAAATAAAAGGGGAACTTGTAAGATCATGGAGTTTGTATGTATGTTAGAGAAATGCCTAGGCCGCTAGCCTAAGCCATGCCAAATCATGGTGGAAACTTGCAGCATAACCATAATGAGCATTCTACGAAGCATCCTCAATAAAAATCTATGCACATAGTAAATAAAAAGATCGCCGAGATGCTCATTGTTTGCTTGCCTTGTTATTTTGATTATGGGACAGCTCCCATGTCATGTGCAAGGGGTACCCCGTTGGCGGTTCTCTATGATACGTATATACTTACAATGACAAGAGCTTACTCGTGACTGAAGTTGAGTAGCATGAGGATCGGTCTTTGTAAGTAAGGGGCATGGGACTTCGATTTATAACTTGTTAAGCATATCCTCTTATTTGTGTCACTTTAACCTTAACCACTTAAAGATGCTTATGATAGGGGCAATGAGAGCTCAAAGCTAATGAGTACCATACTTGCAGCATTTGGAAAACTTTTCAAAACCTGTTCATTTCCTTGTTGAGTCTCCACACATTCTATGAGCACTTTCTTGAGAGCATAGTGGCCATTCTTAGTTCTATGTGCATTATCCCAAGACTTGTTGATTGATGCATACCTTGATATTGCTTGTTTTAAACTATTTGTATCTAGTCACTCTTGTAAACTTTGAAGGTGTCCTGTGCATTTATGTTTGCTACTCTATGAGGGACAAGATGAATGCCACTATGCTATGTTTTCTTTATGTGAAACAAACAAACGTCTTGCAAAGCATTGTTATTCATGAATCTTTTGTTTGTGCCTTTTCATGTTGCATCATAGTTTCTTTGCCTTATTGCTAGAACTTTGTCTTTCATGTTATGATTGAAGTACTATGATCCCAGCTTTGAATGTTTTAAAAATACTTTGATCAAGTTTATGATGGTGCATGTCACCTCAAAAATTATTCTTTCTTTTTATCACTTACCTACTCGAGGACGAGCAGGAGTTAAGCTTGGGGATGTTGATACATTGCAAATGTATCTATAATTTTTGATGCTCCATGCTTGGTTTTATCCACTTTCTTGTGTTTTGTCCACACTTTGGAGTACTTTTCATATGATTTCTTGGACTAACCTATTAACAAGAGCCAAAGTGCCAGCTGCCTGTTTTCTGCTATTTTTGGTTCCAGGAAAGTCAGAAAATGAATATTCTCAGAATTGGACGGGACAAAAGCCAAAGTGCCTATTTTTCCAGAAGACTCCAGGAGCCAGAATACGAGACGGAGGAGGGCCAGGGGCTGGCCACACCCCCCTAGTCGCGGGCTGGGCCTGGTCGTGCCAGGGCATGGTGTGGTGGCCCCAGGCACCCCCTCGGTCTCCCTCTTCGCCTATAAGAAGCCTTCTGACCTAAAAACTCTGGGGGGTTCGACGTTTTTCCAGAAGGAGTTCTGCTCCGCCGCCACCACTAGATTCCACGAAACAGCACCAGAAACTCCGTTGTGGCACCATGCCGGGACGGGGAATTGGAGGACATCATCGCCATGATCATCACCATCGCTTCTCCATCGACCATCCATGTTTCCCCCATCTATGAGTGAGTAATCCCCCGCTGTAGGCTATGGGGATGGTAGGGATTGGATGAGATCGTCCATGTAATGGCATCAGATTGTTAGGGCATGGTGCCTAGTATCTTTTACTAGTGCTTTATGACTTTGTTGCGACTTGTTGTGCTTAATGCTTGTCACTAGGGCCCAAGTGCCATGATTTCAGATCTGAACATGTTATTGATTCATTATGATAGTATTGTTTCTGGTCTTATCTACAAGTTGTATACACACGTTGTTGTCTGGACCTATGGCCCCGAAGTGACAGAAATCGGGATAACCGGAAGGGAATGGATTTGATGTGAGGATCACATGTGTTCACGGAGTGTTAATGCTTTGCTCCGGTGCTCTATTAAAAGGAGCACCTTAATTGCCAGTAGTTCCCTAGAGGCTCCGCTGCAAACGGGCTGGCAGGACAAAAGATGTTGTGCAAGTTCTCATTGTGAGCACGTATGACTATATATGGAACACATGCCTAGGATTGTCTAGTACTTGGATGCTTTATCTTATTTATCTGCAATTGCCCTATGTTCTGATTGTTATGTCAATTGTCTTGTCCATGCAACGCCAGTCCATCCATCCCTATGCCCACCGCACTCGAATCCCACTGTTTACTGCTTTTGTTACTACTGTCTTTGCTTTACTACTGTTGTTACTTTACTATTCCTACTACAAAACTGCTGCTACTGATAAACTGCTGTGAGCAAGATTGTTTCCAGGTGCAGCTGAATTGACAACTCAGTTGTTAAGGCTGATAAATATTCTTTGGCTCCCCTTGTGTCGAATCGATAAATTGGGTTTCACTTCCCTCGAAAATACTGCGATACACCCCCTATAGTTGTGGGTCATCACTTAGCCTACTACTACAATGAAGTGCAGGAGGCCACGACCAGCCCATGGCAGGAGCAGCGCCAGGCGTGGGTGCATAGAATCAGGGCAGTAAGCGGAGCCGATTCATCTAGGGTTTGCCACTGGGCGAGCATCGGAGGCAGCACTAGTTTGGTAGTGGTGTGGATATGGTGGAGAGGACCGGGCCGTACCGCGCTGGTGTGAAGTGGCATCGGAGAGTCAAAGATGGTTGGAAAGACCCGCAGGGCGGCAGCCTAGGGTTTCTCCCGGGGCGAGGGCGCAGGTGCTGGCGAACCATGGCATATGGAAATCAAGAGAAGAGAGAGAGACAGAGCGGCGCCCGGGGAGGCAGTTGATGAGCAGGGTGGCAGCAGGCGGCGGCTGCATCGCGCGCAGGAGGGGAACAAAGGGGTGATGTGAAGGAAATATGCCCTGAGAGGCAATAATAAAGTTGTTATTATGTATTCCTTATATATGATAGATGTTTATTTTGCATGCTAGAATTTTATTGATTGGAAACATCAATACATGTGTGTTTAATAAACAAAAAGGGTTCCTAGTTATGCCTCTCTTATAGACTAGCTTGTTGATTAACAAGATGATCAAGGTTTCCTGATCATGGACATTGGATGTTGTTAATAACCAGGTCACACCATTGGTGGAATGATGTGATGAACATTCATCCGAAGTATAACATTACGATCAAGTCATTATGTGTATATTGCTATAACATCATACGAAGTAATCTTTATCCTTAGACCATGAGATCATGTTAATTGCTAACACCGGAAGAGTATCTTGATAACATCAAACATCACACCGTAACAGGGTGACTATAAAGATGGGTTCAGTACTACGAAGGTGTTATGTTGAGGCTCATGGATCAAGAGTGGAATTTGTCAATCCCAATGACGGATAGATATACTCTGGGCGCTCTCGGTGATATCACATTGAGATAGCTTGCAAGCAAGTGATGTGATCACTAGAATGTTATATCACGGGAACGAGAAAAGAGTGCATGTAGGTAACGAGATCAAACTAGGTATTTGGATACCGATGATTGAATCTCGGACATGTATTATATCAAGAGACAAAGAGATTTAGTTACAAGCATTAAAGGTTCTCACGATCACAGAAGTCATCGTTGAATATGCAGGAGTCAGTATGGATCTCCAGGTCCCGCTTCTGACTATTGATCTGAGAGGAGTCTCAATCATGTCTGCATTATTCGCGAACCGTAGGGTGACACACTTAAGAGTTACCGGACACCATTTTGGAGCACATATGTTTCAGACGAAAGAATTGCAAAGCGCAGGAATTGTTTCGATAGAAACCGGAAATTGTTTCGGGTGAAATATCAGAAAGTGGTTCTGCATGTGATATTGAAATATTGCAAGGGGCTATATGTGAATGTTTGTTAATTAAAGTAATTAACAAAATTCTGAATAAATTTAATAAAATATTTTTATTAAATGAGAGAGCATTAAACTTGGAGAATTTTAATGCATTTAAAGTAGGGACTTTAAAGGGGAATGTGAAGAGGCATTTTAATGTGGAGGGGTTACCACCACATGAATGGGGGAGGTGAGGGCTCACCCCCCCCCCCATGTGCCGTCCATGGAGAGAGGGGGTACCCCCCTCCTCCTATAAAAGGCCACCCTCTTCCTCCTTCTTCCTCACACCTCCTTGTGAAGGATCTCTCCCCCTTCTAGAATTATTCCCCCATGGTCTCGGATTAGCGAGATAAATGTTCCCGGTGGCATTTCGTCTAGGAGTTGCTTCTTCCGCTGGCTCGCTAGAGCGAGGAGGTGGAGGTTGTCCGGTGGCTTGAACGTGTGTGCGAGTACAGATGCGTTGCTGAGTTGCGGCGCTCGAACTTCCACTCGATCTTGAGATCGGCAAGTGTACGACTACATCAACCACGAGTTCCTACTCGTTAACAAAACTCGTTGTCTTTGAGGGTAAGTTCTCGCTGGATGTATGTCCACCCGTTGCTTTGTACCTAGTAGATATATCTTGGCGTGTAGTTCTCATCGTAGGAAATTTTTTGTTTTCTATGCTACGGACCCAACAGTGGTATCAGAGCCTGATCTATGCGTAGGTGCTTTGCACGGGTAGTACACATATGTTTATATGTGGATGATGATGATCATGTTATTGCATCTTCTATGTATTTTGGATATTGGTGGCATAGTGGGATGAAGCGGCCCGGACCAACCTTACATGTCATCGTACATGAGACCGGTTCCACGACTGACATGCAACTTGTTTTGCATAAGTGGCTAGCGGGTGTCTGTCTCTCCTACTATAGTTAATATCTGATTTACAACGAGTTTCTAATAACTTAGTTATCCTCGTTGTGGTTCATGTTCACAGGTGAGAACGGTTCTATCTCCGAAAGCTCTAAGCCACGTAAAACTTGCAATTGATAAATTAGAGGCGTCTAGTTTAGATCGTTGTTGGGCTAGTGTATTGATCTTGTATTGTTATAAGTAGATGTATGATAGATACTCTTACAACACACTCAACGTGTAAGTTCCATAGACCTTGGCCTTACACACAAAGGAATGATAGAGATCATACCACGATGCAAGTGATAGAAATCAAATGCATGGACCATATCATCTCACTTTACACATTAGATGTTAGCATCTTATACTACTAGTTTGGCGCTTTCTATAGCATTGTAAGATGATCCCTCATTTAGATATCAAGATAAAAATGTGTTCTTCCTTAAGTATGCACCGTTCTGTGGATCGTGTTTCGAGACATCACATGATGATCGGGTGTACTCGAATCTACGCTTTCATTGGAACGGGTGTAAGACAGTTTTACACACGCGAATACTAAGGTTCTTACTTGGCGAGCCTAGCATGTACAGACATGGCCTCGGAACACGGACCAAAAGGTTAAGCATGAGTCATATAGTTGATATGATGCCCATATAGATGCTCGCCTTTGAAGCTACATCAACTCACGTGATGATCGGAATTGGTGTAGTGGATTTGGTTCATGTAATCACCAAAAGGACACGAGGGATGTCGTTTTTGAGTGGGAGTTCATTAGTAATTTGGATTAGTTGAACTCAATCTATCATATACTTAGTCTAAATAAACTTTACAAATTCTGTTGTAGATGGCACCACCTGCTTTTAATTTCAATGTGTTCATGGAGAAAGAGAAACTTGCTGCGAATGGTAGCAACTTCACCAACTGGGCTATGAATTTGAGGATTCTCCTCACTGCTGCACAAAAGCAATATGTGCTAGATGCGCCGCTAGGCCCCCCACCAGATCCTGATGCCCTTGACGAGGAAAAGAATGTGTATGTGACTCGTCAGGAGGACCACAACTTAGTTCATTGCGGCATACTGTATGGGCTAGAGCCAGAACTTCGAAAGCGTTTTGAAAATGGCAATGCCTTTGATACCATGGGAGAATTGAAAATGATTTTCGATACCCATGCTGCCGTAGAGAGTTATAATTCTACTAAAAAATTCTTTAGCTGCATGATGGAGGAGAACAACTCCGTTAGTGAGCATGTACTCAAAATGTCTGGGTACGCCGATAAGCTTATGTCCTTGGGAATAATGATTCCCATTGACTTGGGCATACATCGTGTTCTCCAATCTCTGCCACCTAGCTACAACAGCTTCATGATGAACTATAATATGTAGGGCATGAAGAAGACTCTTCCCGAGCTTCTGTCAATGCTTAAGACTGCAGAAGTGGAGATTAGGAAAGAACATCAAGTGTTGATGATCAATAGGACCACCGGTTTCAAGAAGGACAAGAAAGGCAAGCACAAGGGAAAGAAGGGTGGCAAATCTGTTGCCGCGCCTGAAAAGAAACCCCGAGCTGGCCCTAAGTCCAATACCGAGTGCTACTATTGCAAGGGGACTGGCCATTGGAAGCGTAACTGCCCCAAGTATTTGGCGGACAAGAAGTCCGGCAAGGCAAACAAAGGTATATGTGATATACATGTTATTGATGTGTACTTGACTAGTACTCGCAGTAGCACCTGGGTATTTGATACGGGATCGGTTGCTAATATATGTAACTCGGTTCAGGGGCTAGTGAACAAGCGACAAATAGCAAGGGATGAGGTCAGGATGCAGGTCGGCAATGGATCAAAAGTTGATGTGATCGCTGTCGGGACGCTACCTCTCCATATGCCATCGGGAGTAGTTATAAACCTAAATAAGTGTTATTTGGTGCCTGCACTGAGCATGAACATTGTATCTGGATCATGTTTGATGCAAAGTGGTCATTCCTTTAAATCTGAAAACAATGGTTGTTCGATTTATAAGAATGATATCTTCTATGGTCATGCACCTATGTTGAATGGTTTATTTCTGATGGATCTCGATAGTAATATTACGCATATTCATAATATTAATGCTAAAAAGATTAAACTTGATAATGATATATCTGCATATATGTGGCACTGCCGTCTAGGTCATATTGGTGTGAAACGCATGAAGAAACTCCATTCTGATGGACTTTTGGAATCACTTGATTTTGAATCATTTGATACATGTGAGCCATGCCTTATGGGCAAGATGACTAGAACGCCGTATTCCGGTTCAATGGAACGGGCAACAGATCTATTGGAAATCATACATACTGATGTGTCTGGACCAATGAGTGTGTTGGCGTGAGGTGGATATCGTTATTTTGTTACTTTCACGGATGATTTGAGTATATACGGGTATATCTATTTGATGAAACACAAGTCTAAAACCTTTGAAAAGTTCAAGGAATTTCAGAATGAAGTGGAAAATCATCGTAATAAAAAGATCAAATTTCTACGGTCCGACCGTGGAGGAGAGTATCTAAGTTACGAGTTTAGCACACACATGAAAGAGTGTGGAATAGTTTCACAACTCACGCCTGCCGGAACACCACAATGTAATGGTGTGTCGGAACGTCGTAATCGTACCTTATTGGATATGGTTCGATCCATGATGTCTCTGACTCACTTGCCACTGTCATTTTGGAGTTATGCACTGGAAACAGCTGTATTCACTTTAAATCGGGCACCATCTAAATCCGTTGAAACGACACCGTATGAATTATGGTTTGGAAACAAACCTAAGTTGTCATTTCTCAAAGTTTGGGGATGCGATGTTTATGTGAAGAAACTTCAGCCGGATAAACTCGAACCCAAAGCGGAAAAATGCGTCTTCATAGGATACCCTAAGGAAATGAATGGGTATACCTTCTATCATAGATCCGAGGGCATGGTTTTTGTTTCCAAGAATGGATCCTTTCTTGAGAAGCAGTTTCTCGCGAAAGGTGTGAGTAGTCAGAAGGTAGAACTCGAAGAGGTTATTGAACCTTCTCTTCATGAAATGGCGAGTAGTGCAGCACCGGAAGTTGTTTCGGTGTTGACTTCACCTAATGAAGAGAGATCTAATGATATTGATCATGAAACTCCGAAAGAGGACACTACCGAACCTCGCAGGTCAAGAAAGACACGTGCAACTCCTGAACTGTAGGGCAATCCTGTTGTGAATTTCATGGTTGATGAAATGGATGACCCTGCGACGTATGAAGAAGCGATGATGAGCCCGGATTCCAACAAATGTCTAGAAGCCATGAAATCCGTGATGGAATCCATGTATGAGAACCAAGTTTGGACCTTGGTGGACTTACCTCACGATCGAAAGGCCGTTGAGAATAAATGGATTTTCATAAGAAAACTGATGCTGATGGTAATGTGACCATCTATACGGCTCGACTTGTCGCAAAGGGGTTTCAAAAAATTCAAGGAGTTGACTACGATGAGACATTCTCTCCCGAATCGATGCTTAAGTCGGTTAGGATTATGTTAGCAATTGCTGCACATTTCAATTATGAAATATAGCAGATGGGTGTCAAAACTACGTTCCTCAATGGTAATATTGAAGAAGAGTTGTATATGATACAACCTAAGGGTTTTGTCGATCCTAAGGATGCTAATAAGGTATGCAAACTTCAGCGATCCATCTATGGACTGAAGCAAGCATCCCAGAGTTGGAATCTCCGCTTTGATGAGGTGATCAAAGAGTTTGGATTTGCCCAAACTTATGGAGAGGCTTGTATTTACAAGAAAGTGAGTGGGAGCAATGTGGCATTTCTGATATTATATGTGGAGGACATATTATTGATTGGAAATGATATAGATCTTTTAAACAGTGTTAAAAGTTATCTAAACAGCAAATTTTCGATGAAAGACCTTGGTGAAGCGTCATATATATTAGGCATTAAAATCTATAGAGATAGATCAAGGCACCTAATTGGGCTATCACAGAGTACATACCTTGATAAGATATTAAAGAAGTTTAATATGGACGAAAGTAAGAAGGGGTTCTTACCTATGTTGCAAGGCAAGACATTGCGTAAGACTCAAAGTCCGGCTACGGCGGAAGAAAGAGAGATGATGGATAAGGTCCCCTATGCCTCGGCCATAGGCTCTATAATGTATGCCATGCTATGTACAAGACCGGATGTGGCACATGCTATTAGTTTGACTAGTAGGTACCAATCTGATCCAGGTTCGGAACACTGGATAGCGGTCAAGAACATCCTCAAGTACTTGAGAAGAACTAGGGATATGTTTCTTATATACGGAGGTGAAGAAGAGCTAGTCGGTAAGTGTTATGTTGATGCTAGCTTTGACACCAATCCGGATGACTCTAAGTCTCAATACGGATACGCATTTCTCTTGAACGGAGCAGCAGTTAGTTGGAGGAGTTCCAAACAACCTGTGGCGGCTGGATCAACGACGGAGGCGGAATATGTTGCTGCTTCAGAAGCAGCGCAGGAAGCGGTTTGGATGAAAGAGTTCATTACAGAACTAGGTGCGGTTCCTAGTGCATTGGACCCAATGGTGATCTATTGTGACAACAATGGAGCCATAACCAACGCAAAGGAACCGAGGTCTCACAAGAATTCCAAGCATATTAAGCGCCGGTTTCACTCCATCCGCGAGCATGTCAAGGATGGAGATATAAAGATTTGTAAAGTACAGACGGACCTAAATGTAGCAGATCCGTTGACTAAAGCTCTCCCTAGGGAACAACATGATCAACACCAGAACTCCATGGGTGTTAGATTTATCACTATGTGAACTAGATTATTGTCTCTAGTGCAAGTGGGAGACTGAAGGAAATATGACCTAAGAGGCAATAATAAAGTTGTTATTATGTATTCCTTATATATGATAGATGTTTATTTTGCATGCTAGAATTGTATTGATCGGAAACATCAATACATGTGTGTTTAATAAACAAAAAGGGTTCCTAGTTATGCCTCTCTTATAGACTAGCTTGTTGATTAACAAGATGATCAAGGTTTCCTGATCATGGACATTGGATGTTGTTAATAACAAGGTCACATCATTGGTGGAATGATGTGATGAACATTCATCCGAAGTATAGCATTACGATCAAGTCATTATGTTTATATTGCTATAACATCATACAAAGTAATCTTTATCCTTAGACCATGAGATCATGTTAATTGCTAACACCGGAAGAGTATCTTGATAACATCAAACGTTACACCGTAACAGGGTGACTATAAAGATGGGTTCAGTACTATGAAGGTGTTATGTTGAGGCTCATGGATCAAGAGTGGAATTTGTCAATCCCTATGATGGATAGATATACTCTGGGCCCTCTTGGTGATATCACATTGAGATAGCTTGCAAGCAAGTGATGTGATCACTAGAATGTTATATCACGAGAACGAGAAAAGAGTGCATGTCGGTAACGAGATCAAACTAGGTATTTGGATACCGATGATCGAATCTTGGACATGTATTATATCAAGAGACAAATGGATTTAGTTACAAGCGTTAAAGGTTCTCACGATCACAGAAGTCATCGTTGAATATGCAGGAGTCAGTATGGATCTCGAGGTCCCACTTCTGACTATTGATCTGAGAGGAGTCTCAATCATGTCTGCATTATTCTTGAACCGTAGGGTGACACACTTAAGAGTTACCGGACACCATTTTGGAGCACATATGTTTCAGACGAAAGAATTGCAAAGCGCAGGAATTGTTTCGATAGAAACCGGAAATTGTTTCGGGTGAAATTGCAGAAAGTGGTTTTGCATGTGATATTGAAATATTGCAAGGGGCTATATGTGAATGTTTGTTAATTAAAGTAATTAACAAAATTCTGAATAAATTTAATAAAAGAGTTTTATTAAATGAGAGAGCATTAAACTTGGAGAATTTTAATGCATTTAAAGTAGGGAGTTTAAAGGGGAATGTGAAGAGGCATTTTAATGTGGAGGGGTTACCACCACATGAATGGGGGAGGTGAGGGGTCACCCCCCCCCCATGCGCCGACCATGGAGAGAGGGGGTACCCCCCTCCTCCTATAGAAGGCCACCCTCTTCCTCCTTCTTCCTCACACCTCCTTGTGAAGGATCTCTCTCCCCCTCTAGAATTATTCCCCCATGGTCTCGGATTAGCGAGATACATGTTCCCGGTGGAATTTCGTCTAGAAGGAGCTGCTGCTTCCGCTGGATCGCTGGAGCGAGGAGGTGGAGTTTGTCTGGTGGCTTGAACGTGTGTGCGAGTGTACGACTACATCAACCACGAGTTCCTACTCGTTAACAAAACTCGTTGTCTTCGAGGGTAAGTTATCGTTGGATGTATGTCCACCCGTTGCTTTATACCTAGTAGATAGATCTTGGCGTGTAGTTCTCATCGTAGGAAATTTTTTGTTTTCTATGCCGCGGACCCAACATGATGGTGTTCGTATGTGCGTGTGTCGAGTGTGTGTGGGTGTGGTGGGCTGAGTTGGGCCAGAAAAGGAAGAAATTGAGAAATAAATAAAAGAAGTAAAATAAAATTACCATATTAACCCTAAACTTATTTCCACTTTAGAAAAATATAGAAAAACCCTAAAAAAATATGTATAATATATCAAATTGATCACAAAAAAATAATCTCTACATAATAAAAATATAGATTAACTTATTGAAGTTAAAAAAAATACAACCAAACAATAAGGCAACTTAAACCCTTAATAATATCTCATAAATTAAGGAGAAGTCCTAAAAATAAATAAAAATTTATTTTTGCATATGAAAATAAATCAACTATTTTACAAAAATACTAACTTAATTTTTTACAAATAAAACTTGGAACAAATAGTCAAGGACATTTAATCCTTTGTAGAATTTTGTAAAAATAAAAATAATACTTAAAAATAAATAAAAATCATTTTTAAGATCTTGAGTAAATATATTTTACTAGAAAACTAATAAAAGTATTTTCCTAAAGATTCTTAAGATTTTAAGGAAATAAATCCTTACCAATTTTATAAAGACCTAGTTGGTAAATTCTATAAAAACATCTCTTAAATAAAAATAATAATAATCACAATTCTATCTATAACACCTTAAATCCCTAATAACTAAATACTAAGTCCAAAGCTATAACTTGGATTTATAATAAAGCTTAAGTGTAACTTATTAACCTTAGAAAACTCTTTTAAAATCATAAATCCAAACTAAACCAACAATTTTAAGTAAATTTTGAACATCATAAAAATGAATGTTATTTATCTCTTAACTATTCTTAAACATGATTCTAGCTCTAATAGATTATTCAAATCATCTAATTTTACTTTCCTTAATAGGATAAACTATATTCATAATAACAAATCACATTTAAACTCATCATTCACTTAAAATGAAAGTGAGTGATCCTATACCTTCAAACATGCTTGTTGAAAGATTTAAAGTTTATTAATACTTTTAAACACATCACACCTTAGATTTAATTATGTTTTTATAGTTAACCTTTGTCTGTTCCAAATTAAGTCATAAGGCATCTCAAATCCAAACTTATCGAATAAACGCAAATGACATCGATCACATTCTATTAACCATAAAGACTGGTTAAACATTATCAAAGAAACCTTTTCTTAAAAAGTTATTCATTTTGCCACTTCAAACAACAATCTCATAATAAGTTTTTCAACTCTTATCAACCTAAAACATGGACTTCCATAATAGATGCATAATATCAAATAACTCTAAGCATGTGTTGTTATATTTACTTTATATCATACATGTTAGTCTTAAGTTCCTTGTATATGTATATTGGCTTGTAAAGTAAACTTATAGACAAACTAAATCTTAAATAAATCATCAAAGTTTAACTCATTCACCATATTGGGGTATTACTTCAGGGTTTTCCAAACTGTATTACATTAATTATGCATAATTGCATCTTGCTTCTTTAAACATTAGTCCTTACCAGACCAATGATGTTGTTTACAGAATTTGGATCTTCTAGTGTTTGAATACCGTGAGTGCATAATCTTGCAATCACAAAAGGCAAGTTCACAACTTGCACATGTCCTTTGATTATCTTCTATCAAGTGCTTGTAACTCAAATGTTGTCATCACATGCATTTCAAAAAGGTCAGAAAACACTATTTTCATAATAATATGATTATGGATTATTTACCAAGAGGTAATAATCTACTGGTACAGTTCTAGTGGTAAAGGAACATAATATCTAGGACTTAACAACCAATGTCGCCAGTGATTATAGCGCCATATATTACGCGTTAACCATGAGATTTTGAATGGGACGGAGAAGTCAGTTGTATCTTCTTCCTTTCATATGTAGGCAAGATGACCTTAATGTGACACTGATTCCTTGTGCGGATCCAGCATATGGGTGGGCACCCTTAGGCTCCATGTTTTTCGTATCTAAATTATCTATGAGCGGCTACCGGAGGTATAGTCGGACCTTTATGGAGCTTTCCAGGGGCATAACTGGCTCATAGAGTCTTCGGGAACTCATCAGGGTTGTAGCTTGCCCGAAAGGGGGCTTAATGGAGATGTAGTCAGCCAGAAGGATCGTGCAGACATACGGGATCACGGAGAGGGCGGTGATTAGCTTGGATCACCTATTGGGCCCCACATCACGGAATTGTGGATGGGAAATATCGCCCGGTTGTGCAACAAGGAGTTGATCTCTCATGGGTAAAGTAACACACGTCTGCAGAGTATAAGAATTGTGACATGTTACTCCCTGTTCCAGGAAGGAGCTACGAACGCGGCGGGAAAGGAACCACATGAAGGTTCTGGTTAACCTGTGAAGGTTGTCAGACATAGTTTTCAGAATAAAAGCAACCTTTGATGAAATGTTTACAAAAACCTGCATTGCCTATGACTTATGGTCTATGGATGTAGAGATAGTGCATCATACACTCCTTTTTAGTGAACTTGTTGAGTACGCCCATACTCAACCGTACCTTCTTAACCCTTGTTAGGTTTTAAGTCGTTGAAGATGACGCCAACATCAATTTCTGCTCAAGAAACCATCATCGATAGCTCAAGTTCGTCAATAGAGTCAATGAAGTCAACATATACACGAACCAAAGTGAAGATAAAGTTCTTACGTAGATAGGAGTAGATTCTCTAGCCATAAAATCTACTTCTGTAGAGCATTGCAATAGCAGCAATGGCAAGCCAAATAGTTTAGATACTAGTCTTAGTCTCTAGATAGTTCTGAGTTATTATTCTGATTCTTCTTTGTAAGAAGTTTCTTTCTCTCTCTTTAACCTAGTGTGTCCTCTAGATCTTTTGTAAAGAGTCAAGTTGTAATCTATAGTCATGTCTTGGACCTGCTGTGTTTTTGTTGTACCACTCTGAGGGATGTAATACTAGTGAACAGTGTTTCATTGGTGTTATGTCAACGGCTATAGTGTACTACTTCATGCAGTGGTATGCTGGGTCACCGTAGATTACAACTTGACTCTTTACAAAAGATCCAGAGAACACGCTAGGATAAAGAGAAAGCAAGAAGCTTCTTACATAGAAGAACCAGAAATAATAACTCGGAGCTATCTGGCTAAAAGACTAGCATCTAAACTATCTAGCTTGCAATTTCTACTAAAGCAATGCTCTACAGAAGTAGGTTTTATGGCTAGAGTATCTACTCCTATCTACTCAGGAGCTCCATCTTCACTCCGGTTGATGAACATGTTGACTTTGTTGACTTTATTGAAGGACTTGAGTTATCGATGATGGTTTCTTGAACAGAAATTGATGTTGATGTCGTCTTCAATGGCTTAGAACCTAGCAAGGATTAAGAAGGTACGGTTGAGTATGAGCGTACTCAGCAAGTTCACTAAAAAGGAGTGTATGATGCACTATCTCTATAGACACAGACCAAAGGTCGTAGGCAATGGAGGTTTTCATAAACATTTCTTCAAAGGTTGCTTTTATTCTGAAAACTATGTCCGACAGCCTTCACAGGTTAACCAAAACTTTCATGGAGTTCCTTTCCTGCTACGTTCATAGCTCCTTCCCAGAACAGGGAGTAACATGTCATGGTTCTTACACTCTACAGAGGTGCGTTGCTTTACCCATGAGAGACCTTAGCCTTGCTGCACTTCCAAGTCTAGAGCTTGTCCATACTTCCTTGGTATGGGGCCTGGTCTAAGATCCAAGCTAACCACTGCTCCTCTCCGTGACCCTACATGAAGACATGATCCTCCAGGACATGCCCCACCTCTGTTAAGCCCCATATAGGACCAACTATAACTCTGGTAGGCACCCCGAACACTCTATGAGCCGGTAGTGCCCCTGGCAAGCCCTGTAAAGGACCGGCTATACCTCCGATTTAACCGCTCATAGATAATCTAGACACCAATATCATGGGGAACTAAGGGGTCCCACCCATGTGCTGGATTATCCACGAGAAATCAACGGCCTCACAATAAGATCATCCGTCCATGCGAAAGGAAGAAGATCTAGCTGAGTTCTCCATCCCATTCCAAATCTCATGGTTACGCGTAATATACGGCGCTAGAATCACTGGCGACACTGGTTGTTAAGTCCTAGATATTATGTTCCTTTACCACTAGAATTGTATTAGTAGATTATTACCTCTTGGTAAATAATCCATAATCATATTATTATGAAAATTGTGTTTTTTTACCTTTTTCAAATGTAGGTGATGACAACATTTGAGTTACAAGAATTTTATAGAAAATAATCAAAGGACATGAGCAAGTATGAACTTGCCTTTTGTGATTGCAAGATTATGCAATCACGGTCTTCAAGATATTAAAAGATCCAACTTCTGTAAACAGCATCATTGGTTCGATAAGGACTAATGTTTAAAGAAGCAAGATGTAATTATGCATAAGTAATGTAATGCAATTTGATAAACACGAATCCCCAGAATAATCGTATCTGATCTAGGGTTTGGAGTTTAAGATGAGTTCTTTTGGAATGTGCTGCACTTTTATACCAGCTTCATACATGTGCTTCTTGTAAAGGCTTGTGAGAGAGTGTAAAACAATATTTAAGTACAATAATTAGCATGCAATACTAAATCACTCAAATGGGGCATGGTATCTAAAAGATTTCTTAAGCAAGATTATAAATCAATTAGAGCTTTTAAAGAATTATTTAAGTATTACTTTTAATGTTTCCTAAAAGAATAACTTTTGAGGAAAAGGTTATTTTTACAAAGTAAAAGCATTTAAACCTAAAGCTAACACCTTAAGGTTTTCTTACCAATTATGAGTATTAAAGAAGAAACAATTAGCATTTTTGAATAGTTATTCCACTAGCAAGTGGAGACTCATATATTTTGTAATATGAGAGGACATTTTATTTTACTCCATGAAGGTGAAACAAAAGTATTATTTCCTTTGCTTGAGTAGTGTTATTTGATATTTTGAAATAGAGGGAATCACCATTGAACTTTGAATAAGCATAACACTTGTGGCGGAATCCTTTATGTTTTGGATAAGGTATTAAATTATATGTGGTTCACTTCTTAATGTTTTATAAAGATGGAATAAGAGTAATATTACTTTTATAGAAGTAGTGTCTTCTTAATTTTTATAAGTATTAAGTATTATTTCTTTTATAAGGAATAAGATTATTATTGCTTTTATAAGTATTATTGCCCCTTTTGATAGACAATATACTATTCTTGTTGATTTTATAATTGATAAAATCTTTTTAGTAAAATTAAGATACACTTAATTCTAAATGATAGTTCTAGTATATACATCTTAAAATGGTTAGACCTATGTTAACTTCACTTAAACATCAATTGAATTTTTTATTTCCTTTTTTAGACTTTAAACAAATACTGCCAAAGGCAAAGTAAAGATTTATGTATTTTTTAATGAATTAAAATAAAAGGATTTAAATAAGATTTATTAGACCTTTACCTTTTATTTTACTTCAATTATGAAATATGATATTTTTAAAGCATAGATTTTATTTTTGTGATCATCTTTGTATATTATAAATATTTTTATAATTTATAAATAATAAGATATGATTTTTATAAGTTTTATTACTTTATAAAGACTTAATAAATAATAAGATTTAGTTAAGTGACACAAAAAGATATGAAACAAGTTTATAAATGTGTATTTGGTTTATTCTAAGAATTTTGATATATTATACTTATTTTTAAGAATTTTCAGTAATAGAATATATTTATTTAAGATTTATCCCTCATAGGGTATTTAGTAATTAATACTAATTATTTTTTTATTTGTAAAATAAAATATGAGTATAGGTTGATATTGTAGAGTTTATTTTTCTGAATTTTCTGATATATTATATAGATTTTTCTGAATTATAAAATAAAAGATATTGAGTTTATAAGGTTATTACATTTTCTGAAATTAAAAATAAAATAACTAAATGTGTTTATGAGGTAATGCTAATGTCAGCATGAGGTGGGGTGGGTTTTCTCACCGGGGCTATTCCTAGCCCCATCCACTGACTAGTGGGGCTCCTGCCTGTTGGGTCGGCAGCATAGGAAACAAAAAATTTCCTACGATGAGAACTACACGCCAAGATCTATCTACTAGGTACAAAGCAACAGGTGGACATACATCCAACGAGAACTTACCCTCGAAGACAATGAGTTTTGTTAACGAGTAGGAACTCGTGGTTGATGTAGTCGTACACTTGCCGATCTCAAGATCGAGTGGAAGTCCGAGCGCCGCAACTCAGCAGCGCATCCGTACTCGCACACACGTTCAAGCCACCGGACAACCTCCACCTCCTCGCTCCAGCGATCCAGCGGAAGCAGCAACTCCTTCTAGAAGAAATGCCACCGGGAACATGTATCTCGCTAATCCGGGACCATGGGGAAAAAATTCTAGAGGGGGAGAGAGATCCTTCACAAGGAGGTGTAAGGAAGAAGGAGGAAGAGAGTGGACTTTTATAGGAGGAGGGGGGTACCCCCTCTCTCCATGGCTGGCGCATGGGAGGGTGACCCCTCACCTACCGCATTCATGTGGTGGTAACCCCTCCACATTAAAATGCCTCTTCACATTCCCCTTTAAAGTCCCTACTTTAAATGCATTAAAATTCTCCAAGTTTAATGCTCTCTCATTTAATAAAACTCTTTTATTAAATTTATTCAGAATTTTGTTAATTACTTTAATTAACAAACATTCACATATAGCCCCTTGCAATATTTCAATATCACATGCAGAACCACTTTCTGCAATTTCACCCGAAACTATTTCCGGTTTCTATCGAAATCCTGCGCTTTGCAATTCTTTCGTTTGAAACATATGTGCTCCAAAATGGTGTCCGGTAACTCTTAAGTGTGTCACCCTACGGTTCACGAATAATGCAGACATGATTGAGACTCCTCTCAGATCAATAGTCAGAAGCGAGACCAGGAGATCCATACTGACTCCTGCATATTCAACGATGACTTCTGTGATCGTGAGAACCTTTAACGCTTGTAACTAAATCCCTTTGTCTCTTGATATAATACATGTACGAGATTCGATCATCGGTATCCAAATACCTAGTTTGATCTCATTACCGACATGCACTCTTTTCTTGTTCCCGTGATATAACATTCTAGTGATCACATCACTTGCTTGCAAGCTATCTCAATGTGATATCACCGAGAGGGCCCAGAGTATATCTATCCTTCATCGAGATTGACAAATTCCACTCTTGATCCATTAGCCTCAACATAACACCTTCATAGTACTGAACCCATCTTTATAGTCACCATGTTACGATGTGACGTTTGATGTTATCAACATACTCTTCAGGTGTTAGCAATTAACATGATCTCATGGTCTAAGGATAAAGATTACTTCGTATGATGTTATAGCAATATAAACATAATGACTTGATCGTAATGCTATACTTCGGATGGATGTTCACCAAATCATTTCACCAGTGGTGTGACCTTGTTATTAACAACATCCAATGTCCATGATTAGGAAACCTTGATCATCATGTTAATAAACAAGCTAGTCTATAAGAGAGGCATAACTAGGAACCCTTTTTGTTTATTAAACACACATGTATTAACGTTTCCGATCAATACAATTCTAGCATGCAAAATAAACATCTATCATATATAAGCAATACATAATAACAACTTTATTATTGCCTCTCTGGGCATATTTCCTTCACTGCCATGTCACATGCCACATGGGCATGGACCGAGTCAAAACGACCTGATGGTCTTCGCTGACGTCACCTTGCTGGGGGATGACATCATCCCACCGGAGCACGGCGGTAACGCCAATTTATGGCACTAAGGACCTCGCGGAGAGATGCGCTCGAACGAGGAAAGTAGGGGGAACCTAGATAAGGCGGTTCCGTTCTCTAATAATCACCAGAGCATCGACAACGGCGATGACTAGCGGCGGTTTACGGTGCGAACACATGGCAGAGCAAGAGATAGACGGAGGAGATGTGACTAAGCATCATGGGCTAACCTTGATGGAAGGGTAGGGCTCGGTGAGGCTAGCATGCTCTAACGGTGTTGAATCGATGGTGGTCGGTGTCGGGGGCGACGAGCATGTTGGGCTAGATCCATGGCATGACAGCTTGATTACTTTGGTGCAGAGGTATATCATGAAGAGGCGGTGACGCGAGCTTCATCAACGGAGCATGGAGAAGTCAGGAGCAGTGGCGACGAGCAGCTCTGGTGAGCTAGGGTTTCGGCGAGTGTGCGAGGCGAGAGAGAGTCCAAAGAGAGAGGAAAATGAGGATGAGGGCGAGTGGAGCGTTGCGGTGGCGTTCTTATCCCCATCTCGCACAACAATACGGTGGTAGCGGGCATCACGACGCGCAGCGGCGACGGACGGCATCGAAAGCTCCACCGAGCTGCTTCCAGCTGGAGGAAGACAACAGTGTGAATATTTTACAAAAAAAAAAATTTCAGGCTCAACCCGCAGTCCAACACCGGTCCCACCTGTCAGTTAGAGAGGGGAGACTAACTAGGCTAGTGTTGGGCTGCTACTGGGTCGTAGGAAAGTAGGCGGATTATTCCATCTGATGCTCACGAGCTAGTAATAGAGATTGGGCCATGGGCTTGCGCCTGGCTGACTGCTTTGTCCTTTTCTTAATTCTATTTTCTATTTTACAATTCAAGTTCAAACATGAATTCTTCAAGGATTTAAATATCTAAATTTTTTGTAAGACACGGAGAATCTTATGAAGATGAATTATAGTCAATTGTTTCTACATTTTGGTTGTTTTAACAAAATGTATAATTATATGAAGGTTTCTTCTTATTAGAGAAGTATTAATAGGAATTAGGGTTTTTAAGGATTAACCTCTTATATAAATATCTCATATTATTATTCTTATTTTCACCATATGGTAATGGTTATGGTAAATATGGAAAATGTTGAATGATCTGCTCAGAATATATCCATACTTATCTTTATTTAACAATCAACTAATTGTGGTTTATAATATAGTGATTTAAATTTTAAGGTTCTTTAAAGTTCGGAATTTCTTCTATTCCAATTCCATTACAATTTTATTTATATCCATTATTCTTACTTTCAAAGTAGGCATGGATCACTTCTTGAACTAGTTGTTCATTACTTTCTTAAGTGTGGTTAATGTGTTGATAGAATTTTATTATATATTGGTGAATAACCATTGTCATTCATGTGGCACAAGTGATCTCAATACCACACTTACTATGGATCCTAGAGGATACACTACCCTCAAGTTTATTAGTGAATGTTGATAGGGATCAAGATTTAAGGATTGCTCCTAACTTTATAACCCTGAATGATATCTCAACTTAGCGTGAGCTATAAAGATTACTTCTTAATGTGGTCTTGATGGAACTTATTCTTCTAAGCTTCTAACATAGTTTAATATAATAAGGTGAACAAGGCTTTCCTTAATACACTCTCAACTGGCATTCTAATTATCCCTTAGAAGTTTTATTTAACCAAGGGCTATTGTTCTCAGGCTACCTAGAAATAAGAATTGATTCCACGGCTAACTTAATTCTAGGGTTCTGGACAAAGAGGTAGACATGGTTCTGTCATGGTTTAATATACTATTGGTTAAAGGTTAAGCACTCCTACCTTAATACCTCACTAAGCTTATATTTAGATAAGGAATTTATTTCCTAAATATACTCTATTTAAATCTCTCATCTGATCCACTAGGATCCCTTCTGTCTAACTAATCTAGTCATTTGTCTCCACCATGTCCATCATCATCTGATGACATGGTCATGCCACTTCAGTAATACTCATTCTTCATAATTACTCTAGTATGAAACTTCTATTTCTTAACTACCTCTAATGAATCCATCAATGTAGCTAATACTAACTCCATCAATTAACTCCTTTAAATCCATCTTGCAATTACTTCCAAGGCTTGCAAGATTATAGTTCTCTCTACCTCACATGTGATATAAATCCTCTGGAATAGGTATGGTACTACTCCCATAATACAAGTTTGTTCTTGTACTATGCCTCTAACTACTCCATACAACTCATACCATACACTTCATCATACTCTATCTTGACTTCTCATGTTCAAGCTAGATGATTTATCTTACTTGGGTTTTACCTAATTTGGTATACTCACAACTCTTCATTATCAGCTGGTCATCTATTCACAAATGACTTGAGAATAATGACCACCAACCTTGGATCAAGCAAAGCTTAGGCTTCTAATTGTCTGATCAAGATCTATACTCAACTAAGTAGTAGACTTGTACTAGTCTCTCTATAGGCTTATCTTGCTAAGAAAGCTTACTCTAAGTTTATACCCACTTGACTTAACAATATTATTATTTGATGTACTAATACTACTAGCCTTCTCATAGCTCCTCAAGTACCATTTACTTCTTGGGTGTAGATACTTATTCTAGTTAACTCATGAGTGAATTACCCCTCCAACATCAGATGGTTTGATCTCCACTAAGGATCACATTCCATTGATGATGGCACACTCTACCATATCTAGTTTCTTCTTATTATTATTTTACTTAAGGTCTTTGGAAGGTTAATAGAATAGATCAAAGCTAAGAATCAATAAGTGCTAGGTCAAGAATTGATCACTCAACATTGCAGATCAATAGACACTAGGACTTGGTTAAGTAGGAATGTCATCTCTTAATATCATATTAAGGGTATGTGCTAGACGGTCTTAGCTTAACTGCCTTTTTTACTCTATTTGTAATAAGAGTTAGTGTTTAGAAACTACCATGATTCTCATGGTAGGAATAATTATGGCAAGCAAGTATATCAAGGTTTAGTTATGGGGTGTCTTTACTTGGAGTTATATACTTGATTGGTATTCAAGTTTTGTTGTAGATAACACCTTAATATAATCTTTAGAATATTAAGTATCATCCTTGAGTTATTGTATGGAATACCATGTAATGATCTCTAGAAGATATAGTACTCCTTATTAAGTAGTGTGTTGTGACTTAGTTTTATTACATTTGATCTACCCTTAGATCAAATTATATTACCCAAGGCAAGGTTTTAGCAAAGGTCATATTGAAACTTATCACAATCAACTTGATGATCTACTTCAGTTCCACCAAGTTAAGAGAAACTTAAATCACTTTGACAAGTTTTATTTAAAAGCGCGAAAATTATCCAGATTTTCTATGCATGAATGCAATGCACACACCTGATCTCACCTTATTTGTAAGATCTAAAGTTGGGATGTTACACTACCTTATTATGATTTCTAGGCCTTTGTTAGCAGAACTGTAATTGGAAACTATTCCATATATTAGTATATAGTATATGTGTGTTTGTGTGTGTTTCTAGTCTAAAGTCTGAGCTTATCATTTCATCAGTTCCTAACCAGTTTTTGAGGCCCCAGCGCTGGTGCCCTATGCTGCAACTACCGTCGTCTTGTCCACTGCTCCATGAGACGAATTAGCAAAAGGATAATAAGATGGGATCAATTTCATTCGAACAGGGGCGATTTTCTCTGTCCTTGGAGAGGAACCCAGGAGAACTAGTACTATTACCAAGGGAAGGAGGATGTTGGCTCGGTAAATTATCTCACCCACTTGATGTGGGACCTGATTTAACTCACCCCTGACGTGGGTCCCGCTTGAAACAGCTGTAGACTACCACGTGATAGCTGGTATAAAAAATTCGGGATTCTCTCCCGACAAAATGCTCCTACCACTCCCACTTAAAAATACTTACTATAGAAAAAAGTGTACTGCCCATCCCTACTACTAGTACTACTACTCCCCTGCCCATGCCTTTCTACAGACAACAAGACAAGAAACCATCACTAGCTAGCTCCCATCCAGCAAGCAACTATTGGAACTGGTGCAACCTCCGATTGCGAAGTTCTTGTTGAAATAGGTGGGTGTATTTGCTCACCTCGATATCCGGCTTTGCTTAATTTGCTTCCGATTGGGCCATTGGGTGTAACATTAGTACTAGGAGTAGTAGTATTCGGTATGCTTTGATTGTGGAATTCTTGCTTATTGCTCACCTCAGAATCACCTAATTAAGATATTTTTCCTCTTCTCTAATCGATTGGGTCATTTGGGTCAGGTGGTGGTGGTGGGGATGGGGGCGGGGGGAGGTGGTACCGATTTTGTATGGATTCCGGATCAGGGCATGGTCACCGCTATTCTGATTGGGGCATTTGGTCGGGTTCGATTTCGGTGTTCTTCACTTCTTTAACCTTTAGTTGCTACTCGTAATGTGCAATGGATTTTCCGTCAGATTCTGTATGGAGAACTATGGGTCAGTGGCGCGCATGGCCACCTTAAAATTTGCCTAAAAAGGTAATGTAGCAGTATATTCATTGCATTCTTCCATTCTTTGCAATGCTGAAAGTGGTTGACTGCAACCTGGATGTATCCCTGTGCTAAAAGTTGTCTCTGTTTGCATCCTGTTTTTGTCGAAGCCTCTGTGACACCATATCTTCTTCATTTACTGTAGCACGGTGGTACATACCTATGAACATGCGGTGCTCGAGGTGTGGCAAACAGGATGGTACCCCCACATGCCACAGGATCCGGCTAGTACCACTACTCACCAAACAAGCACAAGCCCCCGACCAGCTGGGAGGGCCTAGCATAAATAGAAAGGTATTTGTTCTTAATACCCTTATTACCATGGTGTAGTTAGATTTAAGTATTACCCGCTTGGTGTCATGCATGCTTATTAGATGTTCAAAAACATATGTGTGATTTTATTAATTCTGGCACTTTGTTTATGTGAATCCAGATCTGGATCTGTAAGACTGTCTCATACAATAAGTATATGACTACTATGTACTGTACTCCCTTCGTCCCAAGGCTTAGGCATATACTATATTTTTTGAAAAGTCAAGTGACAGAAAGTTTGACCAAACTTTTGAAGAATGTCAAAAACTATCAAGAACTATGATATTATATACATACGACGTGAATATATGTTTCATGATGTATCCAAGGATATATAATTCATATTATAATTTTTTTCTAAAAACATGGTCAAATTTTACATAGTATTGAACTGTTGAGCTCTATTGCTATTTATGCAGATTGAAGGTGCTGCTGTGGAGGCTAAGGCTGTTGTAGAGGCTAGTAGATTTCTGATGCCCGCACCAAAAGAGGACATCCTCTACACAACAAGGAAGCGCCAACATAGTACCCAGGTGGGCAGTGACCTCTCTAAGAAGTAGGTATAATTTGGAAATCCATAATTTCACATGTTATGATTTTCCATATTATTGTTATCAGCTAGTACTATATGTTTATGCTCATTAGAAGTTCACAAAAATAAAATCTGTTTACTTTACAGGCAATGGTTTTGTCTTATATTATTAGATTTACTTGCTCTTTACATAATTTAACATTTGCACTTAATTTCAATCAGTACCACGCACCACCTTCTCAGCCCTTTCTGCTACCCTCCTCTTGTAAAGCTTGTGGATTGAAAGGGGGCCCCTGTATGCCATTCCAAAGTTAGAGGGAAGAAAAATGGTGCATGGCAACCCTTCGCAAAGGGTGCGCATGGTATCAGGTATGGATTCCAAGTGGTTTAGACTGACTTGATGTAAAATCTTGTATCTCACTTTTTTTTTGTCGCCTTACTTCTCTATCAATTTTCTCATGAAGGTTGTCCCTTGTGTCGCTCGCCCCATTATAAACGAGATGTTCGGAAACGACAAGTTTCTAACTCTGTATAGCGAGGGCCCTAAAGGAATGTGGCAACTATATGATGTGGATGTCTCCCAGACAATGGCCACCACCTATTTGGGTGGCCGAGGTTGGTCCAAGTATGTCCGTGAGAATGGTCTGAAGCAGGGTGACAAGGTATCTTTCGATTTTAACAAGCCTAGGCAGATACTTGCATGCCATCGTACACCTGTTGACCGAAGGACCAAGAACAGAGGTAGTACTAATTAATTTGATTATGTACTCATCACAACCTTTAATGATTTTCCGGCGAGAAACTATTCTGCACCATTTTCTTTACTAATCATATGACCCTAACCACTTCTGCAGGCCGCTTCCCCTTATGTACCACCTAGAAGGGTGCCAGCATCAAACTGCTGGCACCGGCACCAGCACTGGCCCTAGTTCCTGCAATGGCACTTGTTGACCTCAGTAGGAGAAAGAATAGAGGTAGTAACTTAATTCTCTTGTATACTCTCATCTCTCTCTAGGAGTTACTATTGTATAAGAAACCATTTTGCTTGTCCACATCTCATATGCCTCTGTGAAGACCCGCATTCCCCTTACCTACCCCTCAGAAGGTAACCAGCACCAAGCTGCTAGCACCTCCAACGGTACTGGCCCTAGTTCCTGCTCCAACACCTGTTGACCTAAGGATAAAGAATGGAGGTAGTAACTTAATTTGCTTGTATACTCATCATATCCTCTGATCACTGTCTTGTGAGTAACTGTTGTATAAGAGACCATTTTGCTTGTAAACTTCTCATTTGTCTCTACCATCCTTGTAGTCAGCTTAGCTACCCCTCAGAAGGAATCTAGCATCAAGCTGCTGGCGTCGGCGCCGGTTCTAGGCCTTCTAGCTCCTGCACCAACCCCTCTACAATTAGTGGCACCATCTCCTGCACCAGCACTGGCACAAGCTCCCTCATCACCCCGGGCAGCACCTTGTTAGACCATATCCTACAAATGTGTCATTGTAAGGTCGCACCGGATTATGTTTGTGAGTATATGGCGGCAGATAAACTGCTCTAATTGTCTTATCAAGTTTCACATGATTCGGTGCATTGCTCTTGGTAATTATGCGTGTATATCTTGCTTTGACTCAGAAATTGCCTAAGAGTGCCACAGAGCAACTCTAGGCTAGAAGAAAGGGCAAAATAGTCTTCACGATGCAGAGCGAAGGATTGCAAATCGAGGGACGCTACACATTAGCTCGACTGATGGGCGCTTGGCAGCTACTTCTAGGTGGATCAAGTTCCGGAAAGCAGCCAAACTTACTATTGGAAGAACGGTCAAGGTCGATGTATCTGGCTGCCCTGAATGACGCATGCTGTTCATGAACTTCCTAGCTGTCTAGCTCTTTGGCCGCATGCTATTGTAATTAATTATGTGGTTGTCTTATCTCCAGTGATCATATATGGGTGGTAAAACTGTGATAACCTTTTACTAGATTGGAGCTATGACTAGTACGTACTGGTATGGTATATCTGTATCTATATGACAGTTCCCTCTACGACCGAATATTATGACAATGATTGTGTTCCAGTGATCAAGTGTGTTTGGAGAAAAGGGCAAACTGATCGCGTGGGAAGGTTTTTAGAGCTGAAACAAGAACTATCTCTCTCTGTAGTGATATTGAATTTCAATGTCTGTATTGCTGAATCAGTCACTTTGAAATGCTTCTAAACTGGTCAAGTGCTGCTAAATATGAACTAGGAATCTGTAAAAAATTTATGTCTTATTATTATGTACTCTTTAATCTTTCAAATGGTATTGAATTTGTCAAAAGTTCTGTCGTTGCTGCTGGCTGCTTGCTCTAGAGCTTTTCCCTTTGTGTCAACAGAAAAGTTGGATGCATTTGGGACAGAGATGAGAGGGTAAAGATATACAGCATGATTTCACCAAGTGAAGTCAGTGGATACCATCCATGTTTTGGCGCATGTGGTGTGTGTTCATTAGATATTTTTATATGAATATGTATCAAAGGAATTATCGCTTTTTTCCTCCCTTGATGAGGTCTGTGTTTGAATCTGGTGAGCCACAGCCCAGTGAAATTTGAGATAGGAGCCTATTGACTATAACCCAAAAACTTTTAAATTTGGCCTTTTTGGCGTTGCCCCCACCTCTAAAAAAACTCTGCCTACCCATGTTTTTAAGAAACTAATCCATTATGTGGCTTTTTATAAATCGAGGTTCCATTAGCACTGCTCTTTTATTTTAACACAGATGACATGGACACACCAAATATTTTTTAGAAGCCTGATACATAAGTTGTAGTACTAATAGATGTTTAATGATTCAATTTCTATTAGTATCTTTGGTATAGTGGCAAAACACTCGGTATATGTCTATTTAATTTGATTTGAAGGTCTTTAGTTCGAATCCCTTGTGTGTAGATATTTATATATATCTTGGGTTTACTTTTTAAAAGAAAGGGTTTACTTTTTTTAGAAAGGGTTTACTTTTTAATATCGCATTACGGAGAGGCTAATATCGTGGACCCACCAGCCTGCAGCATCCCTCGAGTTTAATGGTTAGGTTTGAAAAAAAGTTAAATACTTGTACAAAGAGGCTGGCATCAGGGACCTGTTGGAGATATGCCCAAGAGGCAATAATAAAAGTGGTTATTATTATATCTTTGTGTTTATGATGAATGTTTACATCCCATGCTATAATTGTATTATTAGGAAACACTAATACTTGTGTGTTTTGTAAACATAAAAGAGTCCCTAGTAAGCCTCTTGTTGAACTAGCTTGTTGATTAATAGATGATCATGGTTTCCTAATCATGGACATTGGATGTCATTAATAACAAGGTCATATCATTAGAAGAATGATGTGATGGACACACACCCAAAGTAAGTGTAGCATAAGATCAAGTCATTTAATTCGTATTGCTACAAGATTATCAAATGCATAGTAACCTAATCCTTCGACCATGAGGTTATGTTAATCACCATCACCGGATGGGTTCTTTGATGACATCAAACACCGCTTCGTAACTGGGTGGTTATAAATGTGTCATTGGGTATTCTGAAAGTATGTGTTGAAGCGCATGGACCAAGATTGGGATTTTTCCATCCATATGACGGATAGATATGCTCTGGGCCCTCTCGGTGGAATGTCATCTAGTTAGCTTGCAAGCATGTGACTAGGTCACAAGGGATGACATAACATGGAACGAGTAAAGAGTACTTATCAGTAATAAGGTAGAACTAGGTATGGAGATACTGACGATCAAACCTCGGATAAGTAGAATATCGCGTGACAAAGGGAATTGGTGTCGTATGTTAATGGTTCTATCGATCACGAAGTCATCGTTGAGTATGTGGGAGCCGTTATGGATCTCCAGATCCTCCTGATGGTTATTGATCGGAGAGGTGTCTCCATCATGTCTGCATATTCACAAACCGTAGGGTGACACACTTAATGTTCGATGCTGTTTAGGTAGATATGGAATGTGCGTTGGAGACCGAATGTTGTTCGGAGTCTCAGATTGGATCTGAGACATCACGAGGAGATCCGCAATTGTCCGGAGAATAAGATTCATATAATGGAGATCTTTTTCTAGGTTCGGAAATGTTCCGGAGTGTTAATATGGGGGTTCTAGAAGTTTTGGAATGTTCTGGAAAGTTCCAGATGGTTCCGTGGACTTTACTTGAAAACCAAGAAAGGAAAAGGGGAGACTTGGGGGGAAGGAAACTCCCACCCCCCTCCACCTTGTGCGCCGGCCCTCGGAGGTGGGCCTAGGGGTGGGAACCCTAGGCCGCACCCCTCCTCTATATATAGAGGGGTGGAGGCGCCACCCCCCTTGCCCCTCCGCTCTTTCCCTAGCCGCCTCTCTCCTCCTCCTTCCTTCTGCTCAGGCTTAGGCGAAGCCCTGCAGAGTTCTCTACTCCACCACCACCACCACGCTGTCGTGTTGCTGGGATTCCGTGGAGAGATCTACTACCTCCACTGCTCGCTGGAACAGGGAGAGGAAGGTCTGCATCGACTCCGCACGTGTGATCAACTGCGGAAGCGCTGCCGGAACGCGGCGCCGGAAGGATTGTCTACTCGATCTTGACATCAGCAAGTAATCGTCTACATCAACCACGAGATCCGATCTCGCACAAGGCTTTCGAATCTACAAGGGTTAGTACAGATCTATCTCGTTGCACATGTCTAATAGATTAGATCTTGGCTTTTATCTAGATTAGATCTGGGTTTTATTCGTTCTTGCGGTAGAAATTTTTTGTTTTCCATGCTACGAACCCATCAGTGGTATCAGAGCCGTGTCTATGTGTAGATCTGTTGCACGAGTAGAACACGATGGTTTTGTGGGCGTTGGTGCTCATGCCGTCTTTTGCTTTGTGTACTTTGCATCTTGCGGTATGGTGGGATGAAGCGGCTCAGGCTAACCTTACATGTCATCGCACATGAGACTTGCTCCACACTTGACGTGTAACTTGCTTTGGACAAGTGGCTTTGCGGGTGTCTGTCTCTCCCACCATAGTATAGATCCAATTTACACTTTGTACTTGATAGCACTTGTATCAACGTTGTGGTTCAGTTTCGTAGGTAAGATCCGTTCTTATTCGAAAGCCCCAAACCACGTAAAACATGCAAAGAAAATTAGAGGCGTCTAACTTGTTTTTGCAGGGGTTTTGTGATGTGATATGGCCATCATGTGATTGTGATTATATTTGATGTATGCAATGATCCTTGTTGTAATATGGCAACCGGCAGGAGCCTAATGGTTGTCTTTAATTCTGTTAAGACTTGTGTGTCTATTCATCTTGTAATAGCTTTATTCCAAGTAGTTGTAATAGTTGCTAGTGATGATGGACAACCATGAAGCGGCGCCACTGACCTTGATGCAATGCTGGTGATGATGGAGATCATGTCCGTGCTTTGGAGATGGAGATTAAAGGCATAAGAAGAAAGGGCCATATCATATCACACTAATTATGAATTGCCTGTGATGTTAATCATTTATGCATCTTGTATTGCTTAGATAGCGACGGTAGCATTATAAGATGATCCCTCTCACTAAATATCAAGTAATAAAGTGTTCGTCCTTAGTTGGCACCGTTGCTAAGAATCGTCATTTCGAAGCATCTCGTGATGATCGGATGTGATAGATTCTACGTGTGCATACAATCGGTGCAAGCCAGATTTGCACATGCGGAAACTAAGGTTAATCTTGACGAGCCTAGCATGTACACACATGGTCTCGGAACACGGAATACCCAAAGGTAGAGCATGAATCATATAAATGATATGATGAACATGAAGATTGTTCGCCGATGAAACTACATCTTCTCTTGTGAAGATCGGACTTGGTGTAGTGGACTTGGTTCGTGTAATCACTAAGACAATGTGAGGGATGTTGTTTTGAGTGGGAGTTCACCTAGTTAATTTAAGAATTAAAATTGAACTCAATTTATCATAAACTTAGTCTAAACTACTTGCAAATTTGTTGTAGATTATGGCTAACCTCTCCATCAATTTCAATGCGTTCCTAGAGAAAGAAAAGCTTAAGAACAATGGAAGCAACTTCACGGACTGGCTCCGTGGACTGAAGATTGTCCTCAGGGCTGGTCAGTTGACCTATGTGCTCGAAGCACCGCTAGGTGACCCGCCTGCAGAAGATGCCAACGATGACGTAAAGAATGTTTACACCACTCGGAAAAATCATTACTCCACAGTTCAGTGTGCCATCCTGTACAGTTTAGAAACGGAGCTTCAGAAGCGCCTTGAGAACCACGACCCGTTCGAGATCATTAAGGAGCTCAAGCTCATTTTTGAGACTCACGCGACCGTGGAGAGCTATGAGGCCTCTGAAAAGTTCTTTAACTGTAAGATGGAAGAGGGTAGCTCCGTTAGCGAGCACGTGCTCACCATGTCTAGGCATGCAAACAAGCTCCAAGAGTTGGGGATAACGATTCCTAATGAGTAAGGGATTCATCGTGTCCTCCAATCACTGCCACCGAGTTATAAGAACTTTGTGATGAACTATAATATGCACTTCATGAACAAGACGTTGCCTGAACTATCATCCATGCTGAAAACTGCTGAAGTGGAGATCAAAAAGGAGCACCAAGTGTTGATGGTCAATAAGACCACCAATTTCAAGAAACAGGGCAAGCCTAAGAACAAGGGCAACTTCAAGAAGGACGGCAAGAAAGCTGCCGCACCTGCTAAGAAACCCAAGGCTGGTCCTAAGCCTGAAGCTGAATGCTTATACTGCAAGGGTGCCGGTCACTAGAAGCGTAACTGCCCCAAGTACCTGGCGGATCTGAAGAACGCCAACATCAAGAAGAAAGGTATATTCGATATACATGTTATTGATGTGTATCTTACTAGTAATCGTAGTAGTGCATGGGTATTTGATACTGGTTCGGTTGCTCATATTTGTAACTTGAAACAGGAGCTGCGGAATAAGCGAAGACTGGCGAGAGACGAGGTGACGATGCGCGTTGGAAATGGCTCCAAGGTTGATGCGATCGCCGTCGGCACGCTCCCTCTGCATCTACCTTCGGGATTAGTTTTAAATTTGAATAATTGTTATTTGGTGCCTGCGTTAAGCATGAACATCAGATCTGGATCTTGTTTATTGCGAGACGGTTACTCTTTTAAGTATGAGAATAAAGGTTGTTCGATTTATATGAGTAATATATTTTATGGTAATGCACCTGAGATGAATGGTTTATTCTTACTGAATCTCGATAGTAGTGATACACATGTTCACAACATAGATGCTAAACGAACAAAATTGAATGATAATTCTACATACATGTGGCACTGTCGTCTTGGTCACATTGGAGTGAAGCGTATGAAGAAGCTCCATTCTGATGGACTTCTTGAATCACTTGATTTTGAATCACTTGAAAGATGTGAAGCATGTCTAATGGGAAAAATGACTAAGACTCCATTCTCTGGAATAATGGAGCGAGCTACAGACTTATTGGAAATAATACATACTGACGTGTGCGGTCCAATGAGTGTAGCATCGCGGGGTGGATATCGTTATGTTCTCACTTTCACGGATGACTTAAGTAGATATGGGTATGTCTACTTTATGAAACATAAGTCCGAAACTTTCGAGAAGTTTATGGAATTTCAAAGTGAAGTGGAAAATCATTGTAACAAGAAGATTAAGTTTCTGCGTTCTGACCGCGGAGGTGAATATCTAAGTTATGAGTTTGGCATGCATTTAAAGAAATGTGGGATACTTTCACAGTTGACACCGCCAGGAACACCACAGCGTAATGGTGTGTCCGAACGTCATAATCGAACTCTCTTAGATATGGTTCGGTCTATGATGTCTCTTACAGATTTACCGCTATCGTTTTGGGGCTATGCATTAGAGATAGCCGCATTCACTTTAAATAGGGCACCATCTAAATCCGTTGAAACGACACCGTATGAATTGTGGTTTGGAAAGAAATCTAAGTTGTTGTTCCTTAAAGTTTGGGGTTGCGAAGTGTATGTAAAGAAGTTACAACCTGATAAGCTTGAACCCAAAGTGGAGAAATGCGTCTTCATAGGATACCCTAAAGAAACAATTGGGTATACCTTCTATCATAGATCCGAAGGCAAAGTTTTCGTTGCCAAGAATGGATCCTTTCTTGAGAAGGAGTTTCTCTCGAAGGAAGTGACTGTAAGGAAAGTAGAACTCGACGAGGTTATTGAACCTTCTCTCGGAGTTGAGAGTAGCGCAGCACCGGAAGATGTTTTTGTGCCGCCTACACCAATTGGAGAGGAAGCTAATGATGGTGATCATGAAACTTCGAACAAAGTTGCCACTGAACCTCGCAGGTCAACGAGGGTTCGTACCACTCCAGATTGGTATGACCCTACCTTGAACATCATGTTGGTGGACAACACTGATGACCCTGCGACGTATGAAGAAGCTATGGTGAGCCCAGATTTCGACAAATGGCTGGAAGCCATGAAATCCGAAATAGGATCCATGTACGAAAACCAAGTATGGACTTTGGTGGACTTACCGGATGGCCGTAAGGCTGTCGAGAACAAATGGATTTTCAAAAGAAAAACAGATGCTGATGGTAATGTTACCGTCTATAAAGCTCGACTTGTCGCGAAATGGTTCCGACAAATTCAAGGAGTTGACTACGATGAGACATTCTCACCAGTAGCGAAGCTAAAGTCTATGAGGATTTTGTTAGCAATTGCTGCATATTTCAATTATGAGATCTGGCAGATGGATGTCAAAACGGCGTTCCTTAATGGTGACATTGAGGAAGAGTTGTATATGGTACAACCCAAGGGTTTTGTCGATCCTAAAGATGCTGAAAAGGTATGCAAACTTCAGCGCTCCATTTATGGACTGAAGCAAGCATCCCGGAGTTGGAATCAACGTTTTGATAAAGTAATCAAAAACTTTGGATTTATACAAACTTATGGAGAAGCTTGTATTTACAAGAAAGTGAGTGGGAGCTCTATAGCATTCCTAGTACTATATGTAGATGACATATTGTTGATTGGGAATGATGTAGAACTTCTTAATAGCGTCAAAGCCTATTTGAATAATAGTTTTTCAATGAAGGATCTTGGAGAAGCGGCATATATTCTAGGCATCAAGATTTATAGAGATAGATCAAGACGCCTAATAGCGCTTTCACAAAGTACATCCTTGGACAAAGTTCTAAAGAAGTTTAGAATGGAAGAGAGCAAGAAAGGGTTCGTGCCCATGTTGTCAGGTAAGACCTTGAGTAAGACTCAAAGTCTAGCTACGGCAGAAGATAGAGAGAAGATGAATAATATTCCCTATGCCTCGGCCATATGTTCTGTCATGTATGCCATGCTGTGTACAAGACCGGATATAGCACATGCTGTTAGTTTGACTAGCAGATATCAAAGTGATCCTGGAATGGAGCACTGGACAGCGGTCAAGAATATCCTAAAGTACCTGAATAGGACTAAGGATATGGTTCTTTCTTATGGAGGTGATTAACAGCTTGTTGTAAACAGTTACACTGATGCTAGTTGGAACACCGATCCAGATGACTCGAAGTCACAGTCTGGATACGTATTTATATTGAATGGTGCTGTAGTGAGCTGGAGGAGTGCCAAGCAAAGCGTTGTGGCGAAATATTCAACTGAATCGGAATACATAGCTGCTTCGGAGGCTGCACAAGAATCCATATGGATGAAGGAGTTCATTACTGAACTTGGTGTGGTTCCTAGTACGTTGGACCCGATGGCCATCTACTGTGACAACACAGGTGCCATAGCTAATGCACAGGAGCCAAGGTCACATAGCAAGCTTAAGCACATGAAGCTACGATTCCATGCTATTCGCGAGTATGTCCGAGATGGTGACATAAAGATTTGCAAAGTACACACTGATCTGAATGTGGCAGATCCGTTGACTAAACCTCTCCCTAGAGCAAAGCATGACCAACACCAGAACGCCATGGGTGTTAGGTATATTACCATGTAATCTAGATTATTGACTCTAGTGCAAGTGGGAGACTGTTGGAGATATGCCCAAGAGGCAATAATAAAAGTGGTTATTATTATATCTTTGTGTTTATGATGAATGTTTACATCCCATGCTATAATTGTATTATTAGGAAACACTAATACTTGTGTGTTTTGTAAACATAAAAGAGTCCCTAGTAAGCCTCTTGTTGAACTAGCTTGTTGATTAATAGATGATCATGGTTTCCTGATCATGGACATTGGATGTCATTAATAACAAGGTCATATCATTAGAAGAATGATGTGATGGACACACACCCAAAGTAAGTGTAGCATAAGATCAAGTCATTTAATTCGTATTGCTACAAGCTTATCAAATGCATAGTAACCTAATCCTTCGACCATGAGGTTATGTTAATCACCATCACCGGATGGGTTCTTTGATGACATCAAACACCGCTTCGTAACTGGGTGGTTATAAAGGTGTCATTGGGTATTCTGAAAGTATGTGTTGAAGCGCATGGACCAAGATTGGGATTTGTCCATCCATATGACGGATAGATATGCTCTAGGCCCTCTCGGTGGAATGTCACCTAGTTAGCTTGCAAGCATGTGACTAGGTCACAAGGGATGACATAACATGGAACGAGTAAAGAGTACTTATTAGTAACGAGGTAGAACTAGGTATGGAGATACCGACGATCAAACCTCGGATAAGTAGAATATCGCGTGACAAAGGGAATTGGTGTCGTATGTTAATGGTTCTATCGATCACGAAGTCATCGTTGAGTATGTGGGAGCCGTTATGGATCTCCAGATCCCGCTGATGGTTATTGATCGGAGAGGTGTCTCCATCATGTCTGCATATTCACGAACCGTAGGGTGACACACTTAAGGTTCGATGATCTTTAGGTAGATATGGAATGTGCGTTGGAGACCGAATGTTGTTCGGAGTTTCGGATTGGATCTGAGACATCACGAGGAGATCCGGAATTGTCCGGAGAATAAGATTCATATAATGGAGATCTTTTTCTAGGTTCGGAAATGTTCCGGAGTGTTAATATGGGGGTTCTAGAAGGTTTCGGAATGTTCCGGAAAGTTCCAGAAGGTTCCGTGGAGTTTACTTGAAAACCAAGAAAGGAAAAGGGGAGACTTGGGGGGGAAGGAAACTCCCTCCCCCTCCCCCTTGTGCGCCAGCCCTAGGAGGTGGGCCTAGGGGTGGGAACCCTAGGCCGCACCCCTCCCTCTATATATAGAGGGGTGGAGGCACCACCCCCCTTGCCCCTCCACTCTTTCCCTAGCCGCCTCTCTCCTCCTCCTTCCTTCTACTCAGGCTTAGGCGAAGCCCTGCAGAATTCTCTACTCCACCACCACCACCACGCCGTCGTGCTGCTGGGATTCCGTGGAGAGATCTACTACCTCCGCTGCTCGCTAGAACAGGGAGAGGAAGGTCTGCATCGACTCCGCACGTGTGAGCGGCTGCGGAAGCGCTGCCGGAACGCGGCGCCGGAAGGATTGTCTACTCGATCTTGAGATCGACAAGTGATCGTCTACATGAACCACGAGATCCGATCTCGCACAAGGCTTTCGGATCTACAAGGGTTAGTACAGATCTATCTCGTTACACATGTCTAATAGATTAGATCTTGGCTTTTATCTAGATTAGATCTGGGTTTTGTTCGTTCTTGCGGTAGATTTTTTTTTTCCATGCTATCAACCCATCAGGACCCACCCACCAGAACATACCAGAGAGGCTAACATGGGGGCCTCAGCAGCAAGACCATACACGACTGCCACATCAAGCAACGTTGCCAAGGTCAAAACAACAGACGTGACCGAAGAAGTCCATCATACGCAGGTTTGATATACAGAGAGACCGGCATGTGGGACCCAGTAGCACGGCCTTATACAGGTTCTGCCTTGAGCGATGTTGCCAAGTTCGAAATAGGGAGGCTCAAGCGAGAAAAAAGTCCAGCATGCACACGTTTCTTCTATTGAGAGGCTCACACGGGGGACCCAGCATCCTAGAAAAACCACTGATGCATCGAGCAACGCTATCAAGTTGGAAACATGGAGGCACGACCGAGTGCAAAAATTCCATCATACACATGTTTCTTCTAATGAGTGGATGACATGTGGGGACCTGCATCATGGTTAAACGGTAGATGCAGCGAGCAATGCTATCAAGTTTGGAACACGGAGGCGCGACCGAGGGAAAAAATTCTATCATACACACGTTTCTCCTAGTGAGAGGATGACATCTGGGGTCCAAGAGTTTGATTAAATAGTAGATGCATCGAGCAGGGCTATCAAGTTCGGAACAGGGTAGCACGAGTGAAGAAAAAAATTCTATCATACACACGATTCTTATAATGTGAGGTTAACATGGAGGACCCAACAACGTGACTAGACGACATACAGATCGAGCAACGTAATCGAGTTGAAATCAGGGAGACAATAGCCAAGGGAAAAATGCATCATACACACGTTTCTTCTAACAAGAGGATGACATGTGGGTCCCAGGAGGTTGATGAAACGGTAGATGCATCGAGCAGCACTATCAACTTCGGACCAGGGTAGCGTGGGTGAAGGAAAAAAATTCATCATACACATGATCCTTCTAATGAGAGGCTAACATGCGGGACCTAGCAGCCTGACTAAACGGCAGACACATCGAGCAACGTTATCGAGTTCAAATCAGGGAGGCACGACCAAAAAGTATGGTCCGCTAGAGACACTGACGTACGGGACACACACGCCTCAAAAGACTTCGGTGAGTCAACATCGCGTGAGGAAACGAAAATCTTGCTTCTGCCACGCGCTGGCCGAGCTTCCTCCATGTTTTTAGCAGATCCGTCGTAGTAGATGGCCGTGAAACCAGAAAAAAAGTTTTCCATCAGCCATGGCCGAGCCGAGAATTTCATCACGGAAGACACGCCTTCTACAATGACTGTCGGGCCAAGTCGTTGCGGAAGGAAACTTTTCATGTAGTGAAAGTTCCTAGTAATGCCTCTCATATATACTAGCTCGTTGAATTATAGATGATCAAGGTTTCCTGATCATGAACATTGAATGTTATTAATAATGCGATCATATCATTAGGAGAATGATATGATGAACATACACCCAAAGTATATTTAGCAATACTATCTAGTCATTAAGTTTCATTGCTACATCAAACATATATGAAGTAGACTTAATCCTTAGACCATGAGATCATGTCAATCGCTAACACCAGAAGAGTGCCTTGATAAAATCAAACATCACACCATAACAGGGTGACTATAAAGGTGGGTTCAGATATTATGGTAGTTTTATGTTGAGGATCATGGATCAAGAGTGGGATTTATCCATCCTAATGACAGAGAGATATACTCTAGGCCCTCTTGGTGATATCACATCAACCCCACTTGCAAGCATGTGACTAGGTCACATGAATGTTGTATCATAGAACGAGTAAAGAGTACTTGTTAGGAACGAGATCAAACTAGGGTATAGTTGATACCTTTGATCATACCTCAAACAAGTAACATATCACGAGACAAAAGTATTTGGTTACGATGTTAATGGTTCATACACTCACTAGAGTCATCGTTGAATATGTGGGAGTCGGTATGGATTTCCAGGTCCTGCTTCTGATTATTGATAAGAGAGGTGTATCTATCATGTCTGCATCATTTGCGAACCGTAGGGTGACACACTTAAGGTTCTCCAACACTAAGTGGTAGATAAAACATATCCGAGAATAATATTGATAGAGCTAAATTTGTTTCGATGATCACCGGAGGTGTTTTGGGTCAATTTGCTGAAATTGGTTTCAGATGTGATATTGAAACAAAGTAAGGGGTTTTACGTGAATGTTTGTTAATTAAAGTAATTAACAAAATTCTGAATAAAATAAATAAAATAGTTTTATTTAACAAGAGAATATGCATTTGTGCTAATGGGCAATTAATGCAAGTAAGTGGAGATGGGGTTTATGTGAGTGGGGGTTTCACTCACATGAATGAGGGAAGAGGTGGGAGCACACCCATGGACGGCGGCCAGCCCCTTGGGAATCCCCCTCCCCCTATAAAAGTCCCCCTCTCATTCTCTCCATTTGCACCACCTCCTCATGAAGGCTCTCTGCCCCCTCTAGCAATTCCCTATGGCTTCAGATTAGTGAAGTACATGTTCTGTTGGTTTCTCGGAGTAATATTTATCTACTCCTTCCACTTCTCTATTAGAGTGGAGGCAGGAAGGTTGTCGAGAGCCAGACGTGTGCCCAAGGATGGATACTTTGCTGGCTTATGGAGTTCTTCTACTTGATCTTGAGATCGGCAAGTGAACAACTACATCACTAACGAAATCAGTTTCGTAAAAAGCTTTCGGTCTTCGAGGGTAAATTATTCTGGTTACCCTCTCACTCGTTACTAGTATCTGCTAGATTAGATCTTGGCACATTGGTGTTCTTATCATTGGAATTTTTTCTATGATGCGAATCCTTCAGTGGTATTAGATCCATATCTATGCGTAGATGTTCTGTACGAGTAGAACACATGGGGATGTGGACGTTGATGATCATGTTATTGCAAATTTTTGTGTGTATTGGATCTTAGTAGCATAGTGGGATGAAGCGGACCAGACTAACTTTACATGTCCTCGCACATGAGACTTGTTCCATGCTTGACATGTAACTCGGATTAAATAAGTGGCTAGTGGGTGTCTGTCTCTCCTGCTATAGTTAATATATAGTATACAATGGGTTTTAAATTTTTTTATCACCTTGTGGTTTGAAGAACATAGTTTTGAAATGGTTCTTTATAAGCCCAAAGCCAAGTAAAACATGCAAAAAATAAATTAGAGGCTTCTAACTCATTTTTGCATGGCATGTGATGTGATATGGTCATATGTTACAAATTTGATGTATGCAATGTTATTATTTGTAAGTTATGACAACCGGCTAGAGCCATATGGCTGTTTTATTTATTTTATGGCCTGCGTGCCATAAATGGAATTCCATGTAATTATAGTTAGTGGAGAAACAAGCAAAATAGTGGCATCATGGACCTTGAAGCCATGCCGGTGGGATGATGGTCATCATACCCTGGAGCACAATATGGAGAACAAGTGCAAGAAAGGACCATATCATATCACATATTTTATATGCATGTGATGTTTATCCCTTTTAGGTATCTTATTTTGATTATGTCTTGCTTAGTTCTCGGCGGTAGCATTATAAGATTGTAACATCCCACTCTCAACAACCCAGATAGTTGTCCAGAATGCAAAAATCAGGGGGAACAAAAAAATTTGTTGTCTAGTGATGCAGTGTTTGATTGCTTGCTTGTTTGTGCTTATGAATCTTAAAGTGCAATAGATGATATACTCCTTACCTCACCATTAGTTAATAAAATCTATTTAACAAAACTGTCTTGACTTAGTTTACATATTCTCAAAGGCTCTGGCATTTAAAAACCTGAGCCAAGATGCCCTTGCAACAAGAATTATTTTCTTAGATTCTATTAGAAAAATTATGGGGATCTATATGATATAATCTCCTTATGTTTTCAAGACAGGAATTCCACCTACTCTTCCCTCTAGGTTTTGAAAAACCTCTTATAACACTTTTGGGTTCTGCTTTGGTAGAAGTACCAAGGACCTTACCTCAAGCTAGGCTTGATGGTATCCACACTAGTACAGTGTTTGATTGTAAGATGAATTGCCTTGATCTGTTGTTTAACATGTTTGCTTAGGAAGTAGTATGAGCTACTCTAGGAGCTCATCCTTTGGTATCAACACAATCTAACAAGACAAACCCTAAGCAAGTTTTGTAATCTTGATATGATCTCTATCCACTAAAGTTACCCCCTAATCCCTTAATCAGATCAATCCAGAGTTAACCCCTTCTAGTAATGTCCAAGTTAATGAAGACCAACTATAAGCATAGATCCCTTCTACCCAATCTATCCTTTGACCTCATCTACTTGAGGATGAGTTTGGAACCTTGCATACTCTTAAAATCATCCCCTGTTGTATCCTAGTCAAGAACCACAAATCTGCCAAAAACAACTAAGTTTGGAAACTGTTATCAATATCACATCTTTGAGTCTCTCCCTTTATCAACCCTTGTGTCTATTTGGAAATGCACTTGAACAATATTGTAAACCATCCTAAGGAATTCCAATGCCAACACTTTCACTTGGCTAGATCATCCCTTGACCCACTTGTTCTTGAAGATTTTGCAGGCAAGAAAATAATCTTTTCTACAAATCTTACCAACATGCCTACTTTGGCAGAAGCTCCCATCTCCATGTTATACTATTTTGACCAAATATTTGTATGATTGTGCTCTACTCATGAAGTTCTATCCATCCGTACTTCACTTTTTTTCCATTGGAGCCATGTGCTCCTAAAACCCACATTCTTTTTGAAGCTAAATAATAATCTACTTTGACACCCTTATTTTTAGTCAAATGTGGCATCAATCATAGGAAATCTCAATCATGATCAACCCCAACCCTCTGTACCATGCTCATATACATCACATGGTCTATCTATCCATATATCCCATGACACAAGGGGCTCTCAGCTCCTTAATCTAACAAGGTTTTGGTGGTATAAATATATTATTGCCCTAGATCATTCTCTTACCCCGTTTCTTGTTTTCTTCAAAAATCAAGTTTTATTTTCAAAACCCAAGGTTTCAAATTATAGATACACTATGTGGACATCATCTACAATGGAGAGAAAATTTTATCAAATGTTTTTCATAATTATTTTGGCCTAAAACACTTTTCCAAATTTAGGCACAATTGACGTATATATACTAATCCCTATCTTCCCACCTCAAAAATATTTATTTTTTAAAGGTTTTATTATTTATTTTTGCCTATATTCTTAAATAATTTTATTCCCCAACAAAACTTGGGAAAATTATCCAATGTGAGAAATGGTATTTGGGACCATCTAAAAAAAATCCTTGTCCAATTCAACAATCTAAAATCAAATCCTAGTAACCATTTTAGGACTTTTTGAATAATCGATATAACAAGGATCTAAAAATCTTTGAAAAATCCCAAACAATTCCCTAGGGTATATCTTGACCATACCCACCCACCAACACTTTTAAATCATCTAGTCATGCTCAAGTTTTTGAATGTGTTACATCATCTCTTTTCTAGTCATTTTTTTATCTTAAAACAAAAACCACTAACAAAACGCCTCCACCCTTCACCATACCTAGCCAAATTGATCACTACAGCAACCACCATCGCTCTCGGGTCATGCACTATAGCTAGATCCCTATAGCAACCCTCTCCCCTTTGTCCTTTGTGCTTCGAAGATGTGGATGTCCTCACCACATTAAGTTGCCTTGTGACCTCTCTGCCTTTTCTTTTGTACATCAACAAAACACACTCATGCAATGATATAGTACAACCTCACCACCCTCTCTGAGCACAGGCTACAACCTCAACCGCACCCTACCTCTCTCCCTCCATTATTTACCCTTGTATGCTTGTATGCATGTGAGGACATCAAGCTTGGCTTGCAATGCTTCTCTGCCAACCTCCTGTCTCTCTTGACCTACCCCATGACCTACTCCACTACCACCCCTGACCAACCAGAGCCCTGGATCTCTCCTAGCTCCTCACATAGACCTAGTCCACACTACACCCTACCCACTCGGGTTATAAGGCCAGAGGCCACCACAGTGCCTCCCTCGCCCCTCATTTCCACCCCACCTCCCCTATGAGATGCACCAGAACCCTAGATTCCCTTTCCCTTGCTCCCCACCACCAAGAAACCGAGCCACTTGATCATGGTGCTGCAAGAAAAAGTTTGGTCGTGTCAAGGCTACACTGAATCTTTCTTCCTTGTTTTGCTTCTAGCATTATCCCACCTTCAAGCCCCACCTAACCTAGCCTCCTTTTCCTCTAGGGAATGCCCAGTCGATGCTGCCGAGAACCTCCCGAGCATTCTCCGTTGCGGTGACGCACGTTTTTGCGAGATCTGCACCGAAAACCACCATGTCACCCATCCCTAGAGTCGTCGCCTCCCACGGCGTCGAACTGCCCTCTACTTGTCGCCTCCCAGGGCCCAAGGTGAGCTCCTCGTCTTCCCCGAGCCTCTAGGATTTTCCCTCTGTTTTTCATGACCGGAGGAAGAAGGCGAGGCAAGGGTTATCGATCCCAACTCAATCGGACGACCCCCAATCCCCCTTATCCATTCAGCCCCTACCTCTCACTAGCAATTGGGACCCACCCCAGGATTTAAAAGCCACGGCATCCCACACGTCGGTGTCCCCGAGCAGGCCTAGTCTCCCCTAGTGTGGCCCGTGTTCGCCTAGATTCGTCCCAGTAGCCATGTTCTCCCTTTATTTTTAATTAAAAATCCAGATATGCAAAATTACTTGTTAGTTTAAATCAAGAACAAAATGGAAAATGAAGGGGATAGCCCAGAACAAAATTTTAAGTTGTTATCTACTATTTTCTCCAACATGTAGATAATATTTACTTGCCTAGAGTAATTTTCATTATTTTTGGGGAATTTATCTAGCATAGCCTATCTTTTCCCACCAATAAATCAAATATGGAGATTCACAACTCTAAATCAAGTAAATACATTGTCCACTAAAAGGTATTTTCAGAACATTTTAATTGGTTTTGGATTCATGCAAATTGGATCTATGGATCAACAGTAATAAAAATAACAAAAACACCTATGTTGGTAATTTAGAAAATGCTCTAGGAAGTTCTGCAACTTATTTTGAGTTGATTCCAACTCATAGTGAACAAGTACCACTATATCTACAATATCCTAGAAGATCAAGATTTATTGAGCTCCTAGTGAATTTTAGTGATTTAAAACCCTCTACATGTGGGTATTTCACTGGATAAATCACTTCTATAGATCCACAACTCCAAACAATTATGAGTCCAATTTGTACAGAAGGGTAATTTGAAATACCTACCATGTTCCTTTGGATTCATATCAAAATCTTGTGTAGTTTAATTCTGGTGAAAAAGACAAATTGTTTGCAGAACCGACTTTGGGAATTTCTCAAGGGCATTCTAGTAATTATTTTTAAGTGAACCCAACTCTCAAAAATCCTAAACCGAATGATCTACCAAACCTTCTGAGGAAAAAAATTTGAGCTACAGATCATTTCTGGTGATTTATTCACTAAAACAAGGGTTATTTCCACTAGAAAATTCATAAATAAATAAAGAAAAGTGGTAAAATCATGAAACCACTTTTGGTGGATTTTTTATTTAACTACCTATCTGATGATATCATTTTTGTACATTGATATCATACAAACCCAAGCCTTGGTTCAGAAACCTTCATTAAGTGGTATATGACATTTAAATCATAAAGAAGTTCCACAAATGCAAATAAAGTAATTCCAATCACTTTGAACTAAAAATCTCAATACCTACTGAAAATTTCACGCTTTTGTATTGTTTTTATTGAATGGTTCTTGTATATCTTGTGTTGATTGTGGGCTTGTTTGCTAGCATGTGTGATCCGTGGCGACAATAGTTGCGAATATACCGAAGTTCCGAAGGGAAGATATTGGTTATTATTGTTTTATAAGAAGAAGTCCACGAACATATTGCCATATTACTGGTCACAAGCAAGCCATCTACTTGATCATAATACTTTTGCTACTATTTTACTTACACATGTTTTATCTACTTGTTTCTGCAAAATGCATGGTTTTACTATATGATGATCTGTATCGGGAAGTGGCTTGGATCCTCCAAACCATTCCACCATTGTACTACCTAGTACAACCCCCTTGATGACACCTACTTGACCCTAGTATTATAGATGGTGTATAAAACGATACCCCTTTGGGGACCTTGTTTTATCCAAAGCAAAGCTATAGGTTGGGAAGACCCCGAAAAAGTTTACAAAAGGTTTTATGGTAAAACCTTGGTGAGGCTTGGCCTGCCAAGAGAAGTTTGAAAAATAAAAAGGTTTGGGTTTTTCAAATGATACTAAAGTAGAAGAGGAGGAGCAGGAAAATTCTTTACAAAAATGCACCCGTTTCTTTTTAGTTTACTAGAACTAACCCATGCAACCACATTACTCCAATATGGGAAGGGGTTGATTCAAAGTTTGTCTAATCTAGTATAGGTTGCCTCACAACTACTACAGGGGATTTTAATCTCTAGAGGCTACGTATTCTCCTGTAATGGTCCATGTGAAGTGATGTCTATGCACTTCTATTCTTGTAGACAGCTGTTGGGCCTCCAATTGCAAAGGTTTGTAGAACAGCAGCAAGTTTCCCTTAAGTGGATTACCCAAGGTTTGTCGAACTCAGGGAGGAAGTGGTCAAAGGTATCCCTCTCAAGCAACCCTGCAATCAAGATACAAGAAGTCACTTGTGTCCCCAACACACCCAATACACTTGTCAGGTGTATAGGTGCACTAGTTCGGCAAAGAGATAGTGAAATACAAGTGGTATGGATAATTATAAGTGGTAACGGTGCCAGAAAATAGCTTGATGGCGTGGAAGAGACTAAAGGAAAACTGAAACAAAGATAGCAGCAAGCAAACATGTAACCGATCTAGTTGCAAACGGTGTTTCAATGCTTAGAAACAAGGCCTAGGGATCATACTTTCGCTAGTGAACACTCTCATATAAATATCTTCTCTTTATGATACTATTCTGAACTACTCTTCGGTTGGACGATGTAGGGCTATAAGAGCACACCTTAAAGTTTGCTTTCCCCATCTAGGTAACCCCTTGTAACATCCTCGCCTGATAAGGCTGAGTTCCTGTGTATAGTGCCAATCCCAGGATCGGTTCACTGGCACACACATTACAGTTGAATACCAAAGAATTTAACAGTGCATTATTATTACATCGAATGATCCAGAATTTGCAATTATTACATAACACTTAGCTCAAAGCTAGCTCAAAACATCAGTAGCATACGGAAGCATAAATAAATAATAGGCTCCATCTTCAATTGTGCCACAGGCGAACAACTGTTGAGTGGAGGTTCGCAACCTAAAAGATCACTCAGAACAATCGGAACAATAACCTGCAACATGAAAGGTTGCAGCCAATGAGTGGTCAATACTTTGAATGTATTGGCAAGTGGAACTATGAGAGAACAACAAGGCTAAACACTACATGCATATCTGGCTTGTGGAGTTTCAGGCTTAGTTGCAGCAGCAAAATAATTCATCCTATCATTTGTAAATCATTTATAAAGCATTTGATCATCATCACACAACCCAATTAATTTTCAACCACAAGTTTTAGCAATTACAAAGTTAGAATGAATGAGAACATGTCATAGCACCCATAATTCAGCAATCAATTGTCCATTACCGGGGACATGGCTAAGTACTTAGTTTTACACCCTGCAGGGGTTGTACACTTTACCCATATGACCTGGTCGACCCGCTCGTACCATGACACACATTTTGAGTCATGATAGGGAGAAGTCCAAGAAGAGACAATTTGGGAAGTAGCTCCCAAAGCCCATCCACGCACCGTACCAACCTATCACATTCACTACATCTCTGGATATGAAGAGCTCGGGTCACCACGACCTACTAAGTCCATCCAGCCACCCATAACTCACTGGCACATGGTTACACATGTAAGCTACCAAATCAAGACACTAATCATTTCTCTGAAACCTGGGTGGCCATCCACAAGTGAGATACTCGGGTAAACCATAGACATGTGCCCGGCATTCACGAACCAAGCAATTACGAATTCCACCCAGAGAGTTCATTAATTAAGTTGTTTTCAAATTTTCCAAACACATAATTTCGAAACAATCTTTATCATGGTTTATCCCACCCTCATCTACATAAGCACAACTACTTACGGCGGCTCACCTAACAAGGAAGACTATGACCATAATAGGATATAGCATAGCAATAAATATAACTTGTCAAAAGAAAACAAAGCTACAATGCATATAGAAATTAAATAGGACTTTTATGAAGCTCCACTTACCTTGGTAGTTGTTAGAGTCAAACACACAATCTTGGTAATCACAAGGTTCACAATCCTCACAATCTACATGAAAGCAATACAACAAATAAACAACAACACACAGAGATCAAACAAGCGCAACACAATGCAAGCATGCCACTTTAATAAAAGCTTCAGTAATTTAGTGATGTTCTCTGATCAATATTACTACTGAATGAATGCATGGGAAAACATTTGATGCATCAAAACAAAATATGCAATTTAGAGAACTACTTATTAGGCATTTAATCAAAATATTGAGCCTCTGTTATTAATAGTGTTGTAAAATCTTGGAAAAACTGTACTGGATAGATAATATGATTTAGAGCCAGGGGCAAAAAGAATCACGCAAAAAGGATATACATATCTTTTTCTATAATTAAAATACTACAGAATGCCTTTTAATATACTTAAAATATTCTGTACTGTAAACCTGCAATTTTAATTCAGAACTAGATTCTACACATTCTTGTGATTTGAGAGACATGTTATTTTCGATTTTATGAGCAATAGTTATTTTTTTATGAATTTATTACTCCAAAAAGGGAATTAAACCATTTAAATAATCATGACAAATTCTTACAGTAAATGTCGGATGCAATTAAATATTAATATTCTAAACAAAATTGTTAATCCAATGGTATATTATTTGCAATTTTTGGAGTTGCGGATTAATTTCTATGTATTTTTGAAGTTAAATACATATTCTGCAAATTTTATTCAATTTCAAAATGCAAGGGAATATTCCCTAGAATGTTGACTGGCGCTGACTGGGCAGAGAACTGACACGGCTGCTGGCGTGGCGTACTGACAGGGTGATGATGTGGCGCTGGCGTGGGCACGACCGGTCAGCGGTCAAAGCACGGTCAGCAGTCGATCTGGACCACTCGTTCTTGATCCAACCGCTGGGAATCGTCTCTTCCGGTGCTCACCGTCGATGACGTCGACGATGGTGGCGGCGGCTCGGACGACGGTGGTTGGCGGTGCTCTTGCGGATCCCCAAGGCTGCAGAGTGGACGACGAGGGGTATCATGGCACGTCGAGGTCTATGCTGAGGACGGCGTCGTTTGTTTCTTCCGTAGGAGTCGGCAGCGAGCGGCTGGGCTGTGCGGCTCCGGCGGTGCTTCGGTGGCATCGTGTGGTCGCTCGGGTGCGCCTGCGAGAAGACGGAGAGGATGAGAGGAAGCAGTGCAGAGAAAGGAAGAGGGTAGGGGAAAATGAGGTGGTGGTGTCGGGGCAACCTTGACTGCGAGCAGATGGCGGCGGCGGCCGGAGGAACTTCGGCGAGAAATTTCTCGAGGATGGCGGCAGGATTTGCTAGACTTTCAAAGTGGTTTCTAAGGGGTGAGCATGGGGATTAAGTATATGGCTGATATTTAGCGAGGGGCAGCAAAATCAGCGTCGATTCCATGGGGATTCGTTCGGGGCGGAGGGATGAACTCGTGTTCATCCTTGGGTCTGGCTCGAGTTGGAACAGGACGGTAGGATGGCCCCACGCGTCAGCAATGGAACGAGGGAGCGGGATGCGGCTGCTGGTAGGGGCTATGCTGCTAGGCTGGGCCAGGGTTGGCTCGCCGGGTAGGTTAGTCTCTTTTTTTGTTCTTTTCTTTTCCATTTCCTATTTATTTCTTCCCTCATATCTTCCTCATATGAACTCCAAATGAGTCCAAATTAATTTCTAAAATTTTCAAATATTTAGTAGATCACATTAGGCTATTGTTTTGCAATGTTTGCTGTTTTAGCACAAGTGGGTTTTTAATAACACCTATTTAATTCCCTTTAGGAATAAAGCGATATATGGAATTTTAAGGTTTTATTCATTATTTCAACTTGAGAATTTTTCCATGAAGCCAATATGCAATGCAATGATCATGAATGATATGCAAATGCAATTTTTTTCTAGTCCCAAATTTCCAAAATCTTGGGATGTGACACCCCTCACTGTCACCTTGAGCGTTAGATGGTTCCAACAAACACCACAAACTCATAGAGACATCCAACTCCAAATATAACTTATAACAAGTATTTGTAATCTCTAGTCTAAGTGCCACCATAGTGTGCACGCTATCACTTTCACACACGTGGGGAGAGCTAGAGATCTATTAAAGCACTTGAGTAGCAAGGTAGATCTACTTGATTACAAAGATCATGATCACAGTATGATCATGCATAGAGAGAGAGATGAACACATAGCTACCGGTATAAACCTTAGCCTCGAGGAAGAACTACGCCCTCCTCATCATGGGAATCAGCAACAGCGATGGAGATGGCGGTGGAGTTGATGGAAATGGTTCCGAGGGCACTTCCCCGTCCCGGCAGGGTGCCGGAACAGAGACTTTCTGTCCCCCGAATCTCCCCTTTGGTGGCGGCGGTGCTGCGACACTTTTCGTGGCTGGAGGCTCTTCGGTTTAGGGTTTTCGTCCCAGGGGCTTCTTATAGGCGAAGGGGCAAGGTCGTTGGCCGGCCAGGGGGGCCCACACCATGCCCTGGCGCGTCCTAGGGCTACCCGTGCCAAGGGGTGGTGTGGCCGCCCTATGGCCCCCCTTCGTCTCTCCTTCAGACTCCATGTGTCTTCCGGTAAAATATTGACTTTGGCTTTTGTCCCGTCCAATTCCGAGAATATTGATTTTCTGACTTTCCTAGAACCAAAAACAGTAGAAAACGGGCAACTAGCACTGTGGCATCTTGTTAATAGGTTATTCCAAGAAAGTGTATAAAAATACTCCAAAGTGTGGATAAAAAAACATAAGAAAGTAGATATAAAACAAGCACGGAACATCAAAAATTATAGATACGTTTGCAACGTATCAACATCCCCAAGCTTAACTCCTACTCATCCTCGAGTAGGTAAGTGATAAAAAGAAATATTTTTTGAGGTCACATGCACCATCAAAATCAAGATCAAACCATGTGCAAGCATTGAAAGCTGGGATCAAAGAACTCTAAACATGAGCATGAAAGAAGAAGTTCTAACAATAAGACAAAGTAAATATGCATGCAACATAAAAGGTTACAAACAAAGTTCATGAATAACAATGCATTGAAAGACGTTTGTTTGTTTCACATATAGAAAACATAGCATAGTGGCATTCAGCTTGTCCCTCAATGAGTAGCAATAAATGCATAGGACACCTTCTAAGTTCATAAGGGTGACTAGATACAAATAGTTCAAGATCAAGCAATATCAACATTATTAATCAATAAGTTTTGGAAAATGCACATAGAACTAAGAATGACAACTATGCTCTCCTAATTGGTGCATAAAGATAGAAGGTGGAGACTCAATATAAAAGTGGAAGAAAGGCCTTCATAGAAGGAAGAAGGGATTTAAGTCTCATAAAGAGCTTCCAAAAATTATGGTACTTATTAGCTTTCATCTCTCATTGCCCCTATCATAAGCATCTTCAAGTGATTAAGGTTGAAGTGAACAAACTATGGAGTATATGCTTGACAAAGTATAAGTTGGCAATCTCATGTCCCTTGAATATGAGGGCCGCTCCTCATGTTACTCATGTTTAGTTACCGGTAAGTTCTTGTCATAGTAAGTACATGTGTATCATAGAGAACCGCCAACTGGGTACCCCTTGCCCGATGATACGGAAGAATCCCCATATCAAAATGACAAGGCAAGCAGACAACGAGCATCTCAACAATCTTATTATTTACCATGGGAAAATGGTGCTTTTTCTCTCTCTCCTCTTTTCTCATATATCTTTTTTTTTCTTTTTTTCTTTTTCTCAATCTGTATATCTTTTTTATAAGAAGAATGCTTCATAGATTGCTCATTATGGTTACGCTGCAGGTTTCCACCATGATTAGGCATGGATTAGACCGGCGACCCAGGTGTTTCTCTAATACACATACATAACTCCATGGACTTACAAGCTCCCCTTTCATTTCACACCGACGACAAGCATAGACAAAAGAGCATGATATCAACTAGGTACAAAGTACAAGTGCAAAGTTGAAAGCGTTCCCCATGACAACATGGTTCAGCTAATCCCCAACATATAAGTGCAAGCATATACAACATAGATGACACAATGGTTCAAGTTTATTAGGGACAAGAAAAGTAAAATATGCCATCAAGTTCATGAGAGCTTTAATCACTAGTTTTCTCATAACAAGTTTAATTCGGAAGGTAGATAAAAACATGAATATACTTGGAATAGAAAATGCTAATAGGTAGGTATGGTGGACTCTTTGTAATAACTTGGTTTTATTTGGAGTTGGATGCATGAGTAGAACTCATACTTGGTTATGGAGGCTAGCAAAATACTGGGAGCGACCAACTAAGAGAGCAATAATGGCCATAATCATGCAAAGCGACAAAACATCATTAATTAAAGCATAAACATATATTACAATTCGAAAACTACAGGATCATGGAGGCTATGGTGACTTGGGATAGTCATAACATGGTATGAGCATGCGCCAAGTCAACCCAAATAAAGAATCAAAGGAGAATACCACAATACTATGCTTTAATATGCTAAAACAACGCATGATTCTTTCAAGGCACATTAAGTAATCTAAATTGTTTATAACATGTCATGCTACAGAAAAAATCACTAAGCATAAAGCCAAAATAATATCAAGCATGACATGACAAAGCATAGGCCACAGTCAAAAACAAACTCCTTTTTACCACTTAAGCATGAACTTTTCTACTCTTTTCCAATCTAAACCAAACTATTTGAAAACTAATGTATGAAAGAGGGTGTCCAACCAATTTATTCAAGCAAACTAAGCAAACCAAGAAAACGAAAACTAAAAACAAAAACGAAGACGCTCCAAGCACAACACAACCGTGCATGAAACAATAAAAATAAAGTATTTGGAAGAAACCTGAGATTTTTATTTTTTTTGACCTGGGACTGTGAGGCAATTTCCCCACAGTAATTTATTAATAAAGAGAGAACAAATTACAGATTACAAAGAAAAGTATGTACATACTAGAAAAGAAGTACCACTACTACTACTCAACACCGAGTCCTTTGCTTGGCAAAATCTAGGCTCAAGGCAAAGCAGCTATCCAAGCTAGAAGTGGAGCTTTGTATTTTCTTTTAATCCTATACCGAAGCAAAGAAATATCATTGATGAATCTTGATTTCCAACGTGTAAAAGTTGGTCTTTCCTGGTTAAAAATCATCCCATTCCTCAAAAGCCAAATGTTCCAGCAAGCTAGCATCATTACTTCCATAAAGAAGGTGTGACCGAAATCTTTCTTGGCATTCTCCATAATCACTTGTATGTCATCATGTGGTTGCCAGGAGATTTGCAGATAGTTCCAAATCCTCCTACTGAAATTGCAATCAAAGAAGAGGTGAACTCGGTCCTCATATACATGTGATGGACATAACTCACAATGAGTGTCGTCAGTGACATGCCAGTGTCTTCTTTGTAGAAGATCTCTAGTGTTCAATCTGTCTCTCAGAAGTAACCAAGCGAACACCTTAATTTTCATCACACAACTAGATTTCCAGATCCAATTATAAACCTTTGGCACCTGGATATGGTCATGAATTTGTTTATAGAACTGACCAGGTGTGTAGGTTTCCCCCCAAGTATATGTCCAGGAATCATTTTGATTTGTCAATGGATTCGCAGTCATCACATGTTGCAAGCTCAGCAATTCTTGATGGGCACCAGTAGAAAGGGGCAGATAAAAAAGATCATGTATATCTTCCACAGAGTATACTTGCTCAGCAGACATGTTTGCATTTAGGACATAAGAGAATAACCCGGGGAATATATGATTTAGAGGTCTCATACTGCCCTGCAAAGACCAGTTGTCAGACCAGAAAAGAAATGTATCCCCCTTGCCATGAGTTACTGCTGCCACAGCCCGGAAATTGTCAACTTGTTTTAATACATCATGCCACCAGAATGATCCACATAAGTTCTCTGCATGGGGGATTTTGTGTTCATAATGAGCAAATCAGATCAAATTTACCCATGGGATATCTTTGTTATTATAGAACTTATCTAAAAACTTTATAAGCAATGCAGCATTTTTCTTTTGGAAATTTACCACTCCAAGCCCCCCCTTGTTCTTTGGTAGACAGACTAATTCCCATGCGGCAAGAGACTGTTTTGGTTCATCAACCTTGTCTCTCCAGAGACATTGTCTTAGAATTCGGTCAAGTTTAACAGTTAGACCTTTAGGAAGCTGCAGGGTACACAAGAAATGCAAAGGCATGGAGGAAAGGGCAGAGTTAATAAGTTGTAATCTAGCCCCCTGAGAAAGGAAGCTCGAGCTGGAAGTCAGTTTCCTATCTAACCGACAAACAATTGGCATTAGCTCAGCAATTTGTTGGTCTAGTAGCGCCCAGGGGTAAACCCAAATAGGTGAACGACATTTGACCAACAAGGCACCCAAAGTCCTCAGATAGCTCCAACATTAGCTCGTCAGAGACATTGACAGACATCATTGAAGATTTGTTATAATTTATTTTCAAGCCAGTTGAAAGAGAGAATAGATGTAACAATCTCTTGAGAGCTCGAAGCTGATCCTTATCCGCAGGCATAACCAGAAGTGTGTCATCTGCGTATTGTATTATTGGAAAGTCTTGATCATTTGTAATTATTGGATGGCTTATTTCTCCCATTCTAACAAGATCATTAACAGCGGATTCCAACAAATCAGAACCGAAGGTGTAAAGTAACGGCGATAGGGGGTCACCTTGTCTGACACCACGTTTACAATGGAATTGCTTTCCAGGTATACCATTTAATAACACAGCTGATGTACTAGTAGAAAGAATCTCCTTTATCCATCCAATCCATTTCCGGTTGAAGCCCTTATACTCCATAATTTGTAGGATAGATTCATGTTCAACAGTATCGAAAGCCTTAGCAAAATCAAGCTTGAGAATGATGATCGGCTTCTTAGAGGTATGACAAAGGAACAAGTATTCAAAAGCCCATGTAATACAGTCCTGTATGGATCTGGTTCTCAGAAAACCGTATTGATTTTTGTGTATGCAGTCTAAGATTCTGCCTTGTAATCTATTAGCAACCAATTTAATGAGAAATTTGAGACAAACATTTGTAAGAGAAATGGGCCTGAAATCATTAACATCAATAGGTGCCTGCTTTTTAGGTACCAAAGTGACATAGGATCCATTAATATTCTCCAGTCTGATCGATCCATTGATGAAGTCCTCAGCTAATTTGTAGAAATCATTTTGAATTATAGGCCAACGTTTTTTTAAAAATAGACCATTAAAACCGTCAGGTCCAGGAGCACGATCTATTGGCATTGCCTTGACCACCTCATCAATTTCTTTTTTCTCAAACGGTCTAGTGAGCTCCTCAAGTCCTTCCACTCTGACTAAAAGATTGGCCAGATCAAACTTCATATCAATTCCTTCAGAATTACCCATTTTCTGTTTGTAACTATTCCAAATCAATCTTGCCATCGAATCATGGTCTGAAATCTCACTTCCATACTCATCACGAAGCATAGAGATATTGTTTCTACGATATCTTTCAGATGCCATAGCATGAAAAAATTTAGTATTTTCCTCCCCCTGTTTAATCCATCTTATAGTGCATCTTTTCTTCCAATAGTTGCACTCAGCCAGAAGTAGATCATCCAGGTGAGCTTTTACAATTTTCCTGAAGTTGAATTCAGTCCGAAACAGAGGCCTGTATTCCTCCAAAGAATCCAAGTGTAGGATCACTCTATTGCAACATGTAATTAACAGTGTAAGTATCGACAGCTTCACATGCCACCTTTTGAGGTCATGACGTAGTGTTTTCAGCTTATCTGTGATCACAGCAGAGCTATGTTTTTTCAAGGAAAGTTTATTCCAAGAGCTAGTCACACAATCCATAAACCCTGGCATATCTACCCAGTAATTTTCAAAACGGAAAAGATGTGTTTTTGGAATATTTGTACCAATATTGACAACGCAAGGCACATGGTCAGAACCAGTATTAGCAAGAGTGAATACCATTAAATTTGGGTAGTCAGAAATCCAATTTGCACTCGTGAAGAACCAGTCCAGTTGTTCTAATAGAGGAGTGGACTGCATATTAGACCAAGTAAAAGATCTACCTTTTAGTGGCAGCTCAAGCATACCCAAGTGACAGATTATCTCATTAGAGGTGAACATATCATGAATATTACCCCCAGGTCTATTTCTGTTTTGTTGGGATCTTATGAAATTGAAATCTCCAATCAGTAGCCAATTTTCAGAAATTGGGATTTGAAGTCTGTATAACCAGTCTACAAACTGATCCCTCTCCGGCCCATGACACGGACCATACACACAAACCAGCGTCTAGGAGTCATTATTATGTGATGAAGTAAATTTTATGACAAACCCAAACCTCAAAGATTCTATCAACATCCCAGCAAAAATAGATGACTTCCAAAGAACCAAGATACCACCTGAAGCACCCACCGATGGAGAGAATGCAAAGTTATCAAAGCGTCTCGGACAGAAACTTCTAATAGTTTTCCAGTTAAAGGTTTTGCATTTTGTCTCTTGTAAATAGATCACATCACATTCACTTTCATTTATCTTGTTGTAAACTTCCCGTTGTCTAATTTCAGAATTTATCCCACGTACATTCCAGCACAACACACGCCAATTTCTGCTAAATGTATGATTCATTAAAAACATTATAAACTTCAGGCCCAACTAATCTTAATCTGACACATAATATCAGAATAGAATACTCCCACAGCAAAAACAAACTCTAACAATATTCAACGACAGACCACATAGAATACTTGCAATGCACAGACCTCTGACATATAAAAACCCAACGATAGAATAAACTAACTGACAGCAGAAGACCAACAGAATCAAAAGCACTTGAGATGAGTCCCAGCTTCCGGTGATCTGCCTCCATCTTTGCTTCCATCTTACTCTGCATCTTCAACATTGTCCATGTTGTCAGTCTTAGGATCAGCCTCAAGCCTTTCCTTAGTGAGCATGGATGGCTCAATTCCCAATTGAATTCCAACCTGCTGCATAACATGTAACGGCGTTGTAGGAGTGACATTATCCCTATTCATAGAATCATTGTCCGAGTCCACATCACTGTTCTGCCCCTTAGTGTCGTGCTCTTGATTCACGAACAAAAGCTGTGCACGACTCTTCTTTCTTGGTCGAACTGTGGAATCCAGAATAGGCCTGGGCCTCATACCATCATTCTTTAGGCTGCTCCTGGTGAACCTTTTTTCAAAAGGTTGAACAAGATGTTTCTTTTTCCTCTGTGTACGCTTCTTCAATCCTGTATCCGGAGTTACAGAAAAAAGGGGGGCACCTTGAGGCACATCCTCAACTTCGAATAACAGGACTATGCTTAACCAAGATGATCCCCTTATTTTCTCTTTGTGACTGAGTAGGGTTCCAGTCAGAATTCTGACAGTCAAAAGCCTTATCCCACGATCTTTTGAGGTTAAGCAGCTGAAAGGGGGAAACTTGTAAAGACAGAGGGAGCCTATTTGAGAGTAACATAGGCATCATATTTTCAAGCAAACGGCTCCACATCATCTGCGGTGGAAGAACTGGACCAAAGCAGAGTTTCACATGGCCAACATGCAGAAAGTCAAAGAACTCAGCATTGATTCCTTCGTTCTGAATGACAGGCCCCAAGTTCAGATCAAGATCAAGATTCAGAGGTTGATCAAAACTCTGGTTATCTGCCGACGAGTCTAACTGAATATCATCATCAATCACCACAGATTCCTAATCCACACTATTCTGCTCACCATCATCTTGCTGCATGTTGCCATGATCACCTTCTACATCATCATCACCACCGTTCATATGAACCGCATCCCACCCCATCTCAGGGTATTGAGGCCCAACAAAAAGATTATCATTGACCATCAGATTTCCAGGCATTGGATGAGGATTGCCATCGGGCGGCATCTGATCCTCATCAGCAGGAAGGGCGTCAGCAAAATCGGCAGAAAGAATAAAAACTGCAGCAGACCACATCTCTCTTGCACCCCCAACAGAAGCAAACTTACCAAAAACCACACTTCTTGGTACGAGTACAGGTGAAGGGAACGATGCATAAACTAGAGCACGATCCAGGACAGGGTCATTACGATTCCAGAAGTGAAATTTTCCAAAAGTGGAGACCGCATTAGCAATGTCATAATCATTACGGTAATCAGGCTGAATTCCTAAGAACATCAGCCAAGCGTTTCTAAAGCCCTGCGTCGCTCTATGATTCTCAGTATCAGTTGCAAATTCAAATCTTACAAAACGATCTTGTATTTGAAATTGACCATGTTGCACCAGAGCATTACAGGCATTGGAGCCACTCAGTTCAAACAAACCAACACCAAACAAGCTAGGCTGGGCGCTCACCACATTACGATTCAGAGGGCCTTGCAGAAATTCACGTACCAGATTGCGCCACAGGTCAGTGGAAGGAACCGGGGGCCTTGGCTCGACGATGGCAACACAATATGTTTGGTGGCGCTGGGGCGGGTCATGTGTCGGGTAGTAATAAGTACGCGGCAGCCTCGTTCCACCACCATCAATGATGTGGTGTCCCCAGGGGAGCCATGGCATCGGATCCACTTCGAAGTTTGCCATAGATTCAGATCGATCAGGAGGAGACGAAGAGCACGGCGGTGGACAAATCTGGGTTTGTGTTGAAGGAGTTACGATATATCTCGAGGAATCCTTGACGACAGGACTATTCCTTGTCGAACCCGAGTCCAGCCTCCCTGTCTTCCTTGATCTTGTTCTTTTTTGGCACCCATCGCTGCAATTTTTTGGAGAACCTGTTAAGACAGGCCTTTTCAAAGTGTCCATAATTGAAACACTTCCTGCACCTAATCTTTCTCTTACAATTCCCAGACTCGAAACGCAATGTCATTAACCACTTCCTCGAGACCAGTTAACTCTGTCTGCGTTTCCTCATCAGAGTCAGAGTCAGGACATGCCGCTACCTTTGAAGAGGCCTCTGAATTATCAAGATGATTAACGTCAATCTCCTTAGCATTAATATAAACCTTGCTAATTCCCTGTTGCGAGAACGGGTAATCAAACAAGGAGCCAAAGGGAATCACAGGAACAGAAGAAGTAACATGTGTGGCCCGGGGAATTTGATCTGCATTATTTGAATAGCCTTTACGTGCCGTGTAACTGATCTGTTCAGCAAAAACCAGATTCCTCTTGGGTTTGGGTTTTCTCCTGATGATAGACACGGGATGCTGCTGTTTTAAAGCAGCCATCGCCAACTGCACTCTTTTTTTTGAAGGACTAACAAGGATCCATTCACTATCACACTCTTTCTGCCACAAATGAAATTCACGTTTCCAACTAGGACCACCGGCCCCCCACAGATGGAAGTAACATTTGAACTGCTGGCAAGCGAAAGAGCGAAGATTAAAAACCTCAAAACCCACCTTTTTGTTAGCAACATTGAAAGAGAACACGCGGTCTCGCAAAATTGACACTTTCAAATCTCCACAGTGACCACCAAGCGCAGCTTCCAATGCTAAACCGACAGCATCCTCAGAAAGTCTAAAGTTGGCACGGGCAAAAGATACGACCATGATGAAATGACCCGAGTCTCTTTTAGGATGGACAGTAGAATAATACTTCCGTTTGATCCATTTAGCAAAATCCATTCCCAAGGAATAATTGAAACCCAGATCGATTGATTCTTGGACCATAGAATGAAAACCTGTCTCAGACTCAGAACAACCAGAATCTTCAGGGTTTAGCGTAATCCGATTCTCAGATCCGGATTCCAAGGCAGAAACAGATCCTGAGCAGGATTCAAAAACCGATGCCGCGGTCCATACCAGAGAATGATCGCCAGATGGTGAGATAGAACACGTACCGACTTTAACCAGATGTGAATGGAATATTACCTCTGATCCCAGGGAAATCAATTCACGTTCCACCAGGGTACGACCAGCAATGCCCGCACCTTTAGCAATTTGGAGGGAAATCCAATTCGACTAGATACAAAGAGATCCATCATACTCCTTGACCCTGCCCTTGACTTGATCTTGATACGTGGAGTAGGTTACCTTCCATTGCCATGTAGGTGGCAACATGATCGGATAGAAGACACGAGCCGGACTAGAGGAAGCGAAGGGGCGGCGCAGATCCGGAGAAAGATCTAAAGCGGTGGGATCACCGGCGGCGGAGGGTGCCGGCGGCTAAGGGGGGGGGGGTGCTAACCTCATTCCTCTCAAATTTCTTGGACTAACCTATTTTATTGATGAAGAAGGCGATGCCCAAGACATCCCTAAGCTTTGACGCTTGTACTTCTTGGATAGTTCTTGGGGTGACACAGGGTGGCATCCCCAAGTTTGAGTTTTAGTCCATTCTTTATATCATTACATCACTCTCTCCATACACCTGAAATTCTTCCTTCATACAAAACTTCACACAATCTTTATTAGCAACATTAGTGCACTCAAGATAATAAGTCTTTGGGTTCAGTGTCAACACCAATAAAACTTCCATTAAAACACAAGCTACTGTAGCACTTCCCTTCAAAAGCTCAATTCTCCAAAGAGAACCCAAAAAGTAACCAACAAAAAGCAAATGCAAATAATGGCAGAAATCTGTCAAAACAGATCAGAAGGTAAAAACCAATTTTTTCGAAGACCTTCTGTTGCTCAAATCGAAAAGTGTTGAACTAACGAAAGTTACATAACAACCTGGGGCAGAATCACGAAAAATTGCAGCTCAAACCGACGTACAGAGATTTTTCACGAATTTTTACAGCGGAGCACAAAAATCTGTTTCGGGACAGCAACTTTCCCAAACATTACTTTTCTCTCATTAGAGGTTACTCTTGGCACAAAAACCATACAAAAATGATAAGGAGAGGTTATTTCTGAAGCAATAACTGCCAAGACTCAACTAAAACTTTTGGGTTATCTCCCAATAAGTACTTTTCTTTAACGCCTTTAAGTTAGGCATGATAGTTTGAGAAGATGCTCATACAAGAAATATAAATTGAAGTAAAAGAGAGCATCAAGAAGCAAATTCAAAACACATTTAAGTCTAACCCACTTCCTATGCATAGGAATCTTGTAAAGAAACAAGTCAAGAAAGCACAAAGCAACAAGCATAATAAAGCAAAACAAGTGCAACTTCAAGACTTTCAACATAAAGAGGGGAAACGTAATATTGTTGAGATGCATAAAACCATGTTTCCCTCTCTCAAATAACTTTTAGGAGCATCATGAATAAAATTAACAATATAACTATCACATAAAAGATTCGTATCATGAGCCACATGCATATAATAATTATTACTCTCCACATAAGCATAGTCATTCTTATTAATTGTAGTGGGAGAAAATTCAACAAAATAGCTATCATTATTATTCTCATCACCATAATCATCAAATATAGGAGGCATGTAGTCATAATTAATTTCCTCCTCAATAGTAGGTGGACTGAAAATATCATATTCATCATTGTAATCATCATATATTGAGGTATAGTATCATCAAAGTAAATTTTCTCCTCCGTGCTTGGGGGACTAAAAATATCATGCTCATCAAAACAAGCTTCCCCGAGATTAGACTTTTCCATAGAATTATCAATAATGGTGTTCAAAGAATTCATACTAATAACATTGCTATTAGCATGCAAATAAAGTTCTATAGGTTTTTTAATTTTATCTTCAAACACTTCATGTCCTAACTCAAGATAAATACTATAAAGCTCTCTAATTTTGTTGTTGTTTTCCATTAAGCCTAACTAGTGAAAATAAAAACAAGAAACAAAAATATATAATTGTAGAATCTAAATGAAATAACTTCGAGCACTCACACACCAGCAACAGTACTACAAGATAGCTTAGTAGCCAGAGGATGTGAGTACCTTTTACCTTACCTCCCTGACAACGGTGCCAGAAAATAGCTTGATGTCTACACACTTCTATTCTTGTACACAGTTGTTGGGCCTCCAAGTGTAGAGGTTTGTAGAACAGTAGCAAGTTTCCCTTAAGTGGATCACCCAAGGTTTATCGAACTCAGGGATGAAGTGGTTAAAGGTATCCCTCTCAAGCAACCATGCAATCAAGATACAAGAAGTCTCTTGTGCCCCCAACACACCCAATACACTTGTCAGGTGTATAGGTGCACTAGTTCGGCGAAGAGATAGTGAAATGCAAGTGGTATGGATAATTATAAGTGGTAACGGTGCCAGAAAATAACTTGATGGCGTGGAAGAGACTAAAGGAAAACTGAAACAAAGATAGCAACAAGCAAACATCTAACAGATCTAGTTGCAAACGATGTTTCAATCCTTAGAAACAAGGCCTATGGATCATACTTTCTCTTGTGAACACTTTCATATAAATATCTTCTCTTTATGATTCTACTCTGAACTACTCTCCGGTTGGACGATGTAGGGCTATAACAGCGCACCTTAAAGTTCGCTTTCCCCATCTACGTAACCCCTCACAGTCACCTTGAGCGCTAGATGGTTCCAACAAAGACCACAAACTCATAGATACATCCAACTCCAAATATAACTCACAACAAGTATTTGTAATCTCTAGCCTAAGTGCCACCATGGTATGCACACTATCACTTTCACACACGTGGGGAGAGCTAGAGATCTATTAAAGCATTTGAGTAGCAAGGTAGATCTACTTGATTACAAAGCTCATGATCACAATATGATCATGCATAGAGAGAGATGAACACATTTCTACTGGTATAACGCTTAGCCTCGAGGAAGAACTACTCCCTCCTTATCATGGGAATCAGCAACGGCGATGGAGATGGCGGTGGAGTCGATGGAGATGGTTCCGGGGGCACTTCCCTGTCCCGACAGGGTGCCGGAACAGAGACTTTCTGTCCCCCGAATGTCCCCTTCGGTGGCGGCGGCGCTGCGGAACTTTTCGTGGCTAGAGGCTCTTCGATTTAGGGTTTTTGTCCCAGGGGCTTCTGATAGGCGAAGGGGTAAGGTTGGTGGCAGGCCAGGGGGCCCACACCATGCCCTGGCGCGGCCTAGGGCTGCCCGCGCCAAGGGGTGGTGTGGCCGCCCTGTGGCCCCCCTTCGTCTCTCCTTCGGACTCCATGTGTCTTCCGGTAAAATATTAACTTTGGCTTTTGTCCCGTCCAATTCCGAGAATATTGATTTTCTGACTTTCTTGGAACCAAAAACAGTAGAAAACAGGCAACTGGCACTGTGGCATCTTGTTAATAGTTTAGTCCAAGAAAGTGTATAAAAATACTCCAAAGTGTGGACCAAAGTATGGACAAAACATAAGAAAGTAGATATAAAATAAGCATGGAACATCAAAAATTATAGATATGTTTGCAACGTATCATGAAGCATCGACTAGGAGAAGAAACGAACAGTTTGCGGGCCGCCATGTGTTACTATGAGCCTCTCATTGAAAGAGCATGCAATGGAAAAGGCGCTTTGGTTGGTCCTTGGTACCCAACGTCCCGGTGTTGAGGGGAACAACTCAGACGGTAGGCTCAAATACTGTGGTGGCATCCAGAGAGTCTTGATCAATTACTCGACCCACGATCCATGCGAGATTAGGGCAGGGTACGCGAATGGTGTGGGTAACGTGTACAACCTCTACAGAGTGTAAATCTATTCGAATAGCCATGTCCATGGTCATGGACGGTTGGGAAGGTTGTTGTAGAGTGGTGCTGCTTTTGATTGAAAAAATTTATTTCTATAAAGAAAGAGTTTTCAAAAATAGGGTGGTCGGGAGGACCACAGAGGAAGTGAGGTCGTCTGGGAGGATCATAGAAGATGAAAGGCCCTGTCGAGTAAGAACCAGGAGATGATGTTGGGTGACCTAATCCTAGTAGTTTCCAAACTTTTCAAATGTTTCCAAAGGTTTTACAAAAAAAATTCAACAAGGATATAGAGATGCTATATCTACAGGAGAAACTATTTTAGAAAAGAACCTCTTATGGATCCCTCCTAATACCATAGCCATATTGCATATCCTTATTATTATTCTCTTAAGGTGGTTTGCGTGTATATTCAAAGTACTCACTAAGATTGTCCCTAGCTATTAACTTGGTTAGATTCAAGAAGTAAGTGAATAAGAAGGTGTCATTGACGACTATGCAAGCCAGGACGTTCTCCCAGTCAGCTGCCTATAGGTCAAGACATGGCTCGGCCTCGGCGCTATACTAAAGTTCCGCTGACGATGATAAATGTAGCCATAAGGGCAATTGAGGTATGACTTGTATCTGCTTAAGTAATGGATGTTTACTTTGATACTTGTCGGTTATGTGCCACGACAGATTGATCATGGGATCACGGTGAAATGCATAACAGGGATTCTCGGAGGATTAATCCGGTGGCTCCATAGATTTGGTATCAGATCTATCCTAACTGTAGGAGACCTTAGTTAGCATGGACGTTAGATAGGACAACAACTATTTTGTAAACACCTACTTTAGAAAACTATTTTCTCAAAGCTTTTCGAAATATTCTACTCCTTAACTCCTCCTAATTTAGATTATTTCAAAAATAATTTCTTCTCTCTCTGGTGCAAATTCCAAACATGCGGATTTAAAACAAGTAGGACTCATAAACCAGGTGAAGGTAGTAATAACGAGATGAAGATAAGCAACTCCTAGCAAACACAAGGAGACTATAAGGTCGCCCTACCAACGGAATCCTTGTGACCAGAAGAATCGAGTGCTACACTACCGAGAAGCATCCAATATTATAGCAAAGGCTTCATACGCTAGATAGTGACCACGACCACGATAACATGATGTCTAGGATCAATAGCCCTAAGATAGGATTCCCTATACCGTGAGTAGTTAACTCCTTTGTACCTGAAGTAGGTCATGTTTGCTTACCTAAGTGCATAATTTGTTGCTTGATCTGTGTTGTATGCGTTTCTACATTAGGAAGAACATTGCAACCTTATTTCTCTGTTCATCTTGTAGGTATGTTCTGGCTTGATTGACTTTAGTCAAAGGAGTTTTGGGATTGATACACCCCTAGGAATATAGGCACCCCTGCTAGTTGTTGCTATCCATGACCCATACTAACCCAGGGTATAGAACAAAGAGCAGATAAGAGCAAAGTATCCTAAACCCCCGAGAATCGACATTGTCAAGATAAAAACCACTTGAAGACTTCACCACAATAGGATGGCAAGATACGAGATATTGGACAGTGTCACTTCTCAAGACTCGTCATCAACACTACATGCTATTATTCACCCGCCAATAATAGCAAGAGTCCCAATGAATCTAGATGTCTACCACCAAAGGATCCCCACCATCCACAAGAAACCATAAGATGTGCTAACAAAGATATGAAGTGAAGACCTGACTACACTAACCTTCGGTATAGTAGAGCCTGCGACAACCCCCAAAGTCTAATTCTTTTATTCGACCCCTCGGCGTAAACTGATGAGAATCCCCTAACCAGAAGGCCAGAATGCTCCAAAACCCTGAAGACAAGGATGAATGAAGACATCGGGTCTACTCTTCCGTCGAGTAGAAGTGAAGCCAAGAATTCAATTGAAGATAACTTCTTTGAAGCTGGATGCCTCTACCCTAACTGAAGACTAATAAGAAGAGTCGTTAACCGCTAACTTTCCCTGAGCTAACTCCTTAGAACTTTGTTAAGCAACCACACCTGACAAGGTTTTTCACAATACCCAGGGAAGGACCACTTTCCTCTAGAATCACGCCAGCACTCCAAGATGAAAGATCTACACCATGCTCGATGAATCTTAGTGAAGCTCTAAGGTGGAAATACCGTGTGACGAGGGGTTAACTCATCAATGCCCATCGCGGATGGACTTACGTTCGAGGAAGTGGGGAGCGCTGGAGGCATCGATCGGCTAACAAACAAGCACACAGGGGACACAAGGTTTACCCAGGTTTAGGCCTCACAGAGAACCCTACTCCTGCTTGTCTTCTCTTGGAATTATTGAGGAGTCGAAAGTTACATAGGGTATGCAGATGCAATCTGGCGATGGTGTGGAAACTAGGGTTGCGGATATCCTCATCGCCGCCCCCTCCTAGCCTTTATATAGATAGGCTAGGTCTCGGGATAGCAGGCCGAGTCGGCTACAGGTTAGGGTTTTCCCTTTAAACTTCTATCTTAAGTTTGTCGTGTGCTGGAAGCAGTCGAAGTCTCCAGGTCACCTGAATCTTGACTGGGCCTTAGCAACATCGTGGGGTTCTTCAAGGCTGGACCGTATATGCCAAGCTCGAGTACCTATAAGGTATGCCCATGTCAGTAGCTCCCGAGTGTCCGTTTGAATCATAGATTCGAGTGGAGACTTTTGAAGCCTTGGAGTGTATAGTTGAGCATGTTTTCGAATGCTCTAGTTTATGTCATAGGGATTGTCAATATACGTGCCTACTTCATCCGATGTATTGGGATCAGTTAACTGCCTTAGGGAAAAACAACGCAATCTACTCAAACTCGAGTCCCCAGACTCGAATTCGGAAAAGTGCTGGTGTAATTTGACTCATGTCATGGAGGTCTTATAGAGTCGAATCCTAGTGTATAAGTCTGAGCACTCGACTCGTCCATCAAGGCTTATTTCATTGTACCTGCAGGCACATTTTATTTCTGGTAGAGCACAACAGGTGCATTGTCAAGCCTTCTTCAGGTCTTATCTTCACGCTACAAGCATGTCATCTGAATTTTGTCATCGTGGAGATGATTCGGGTGGCCCAGGAGACGCAGTCTCTTTGCAAGGGAAATATGAGGTGGAGTCGCCAATGCTTTCTAGTGTGGACACAGTTAACACACAGTTATGCACAAGAAAAAATCATAGGGTGCGCGACGAGCACTCCCTATGGGAGTAGCCCCGAGTGCCTATTCGAGTCGTAGACTCGAGTGGGTACTATGAGTGTTTTTGACTGTTGTCATCTTTTATTTATTTCAGTCGAATATGCCTTCAGTGCTCCCTATGGGAGTAACCCAGAGTCCACAATCGAATCATTGATTCGAGTGAAGGGTTTTGAGAGGAAACACATTGTCATAATGCTTGGAAGTCTATGAAGTTTATCGGGTGCGTGACCAGCGCTCCTATTCGGAGCAGCCCCCGAGTGCTTGGTCGAGTCAAAGAATCGAGTGAGTACTAGAGTAGTCAGAAGATGCTCCTGCTGGATTTAATGACGTCAGTGTTGACGATGAGATGATCTCATTTGCCCACGTGAGCGGTTTTGACAGGACGTGACAAAAGTGGGGCAGTGAGGTTAAGTAGGGATTTATTGTGCAGTAATTTCCCCCACAACTCATCTTCTTCCTTGCACGCTTCCTCCATTGCTGCTCCTTGCTATTCCATTGCTCGCACCTTCTTGCTGCGCTCGACAACCTCCGAACCTTTCCTAGCTACTTTCTGCGCTCCCACCGCAAGCGCAAGATGGGGAAAAAGAAGGGTGCTTCTGCCGCTGGATCTGTGGCCGCCGCTATTGCGGCCAAGAAGAAGGGCGTCACCGCCACAAGCACCAGTACTACTGTTGTGGCTGGAAATAAGAAAGGCCCAGGCACGTGCGTCACGAATGGATCGTGGCGGCAGACCACCATCAAGGAGACATAACTCTTCAACTAGCGCCAAGATGGTGCTCTCCCTGCTATGGAGGATGACTATCGGATTCTCGCGACGAGGTAATCTCTAGTCCCCCTGCCAGATTTTGGGTGATGTTCCTCGCTTTTATCATTCATGGTCTTTCTCTCCCCTTCACAAGTTTGTGACGTGGTTACTCTTCTTCTACAGGCTCTAGCTTCATCAGCTAGCCCCAAACTCCATCCTTCATATTTCTTGCTTCATCACCCTTTGCGAGTGCTGGCTCGGAATCGAGCCACACTTTAGCCTTTTCAAAAACTCTTCAAGCAGAAATGCCAGTCGGGATCTGAGTCGGTAGTCTATGATATAGGAGGCTACGGGATCCATGTAGACCCCAATGTCACATATTTCACTATCAACTTCAATGCATCTGTCCAAGGGTGGAGGGAGAAGTGGTTTTATATCCGCGACCAGAAGGTTGATGAGGAACACTTCGGACTCGCGCCTTTTGATCCGAAGGCAAAATGCAAGAGAAGGAGGTCATGGAAGAACACGGTGATGCCCGGCAAAGCCGAGGAGACTAAGGCTCTATACAAGCACGTCTATGACCTTGAGCTCCGCATAGGGAAGGAAGTAGGCGGCACAGATCTCATTCGCACCTTGATGCATTGTCGGGTGAAGCCACTACAGGCCAGGGCACATCCCGATGTGTTGCTGGACTGGCGTTGAAGATGTCACTCGCATCTCGTGAGAGAATATTTCTTTAGGTAAAGTGGACAAGAGATTTCGGCTGCTGACCAAGTACATAGCCAAGGAGAGACTCCCTGGTGACTCAGCCGTGCCTCCCTTTTGTGCGGGTCATCCTTCGCGGGAGGTGGATTTCGATCTCTTCTCGTTATTTGATTGCCTACTAGGTTTTCTTGTATACTGATGCTATTCCTTTGTGCTAGGACTGGAAGGTGACCACTATGTTGCCTCCTCAGCCGAAGGGAGTAATCCCTCGTGAAGTCAAAGAGGAGGATGAGGCAGGCTCCACCATCCCTATTGAGGAAGAACAACAAGCCCCCGAGTCTGGCAGGAACGGGACTCGCAAGCGCTCCCGGAGCAAGGACTCGGATGCATCATCGCCGATGATGCCGGAGGGTCCTCCGACTGTGGTAGAGGAGCCGATTCCTGCTATGCCTGTGCACGCCATGGCTCCTCCTCCACGGAAGAAGATGAGAACACCGAAGGAGGCATCTGAGGACTCGTTCGACCTCGACAATTTTGACGGGTATGTTTTATACTCCTGCTAGCTCTTCTTTATTTCCCAAAATCTGTTCTTCTGAAGTAGTTTTGCATGTTTTTGTAGCCAAACTGCGTCGTCATCGTCCAATAACTATCGCTTTGTGAAGGAGACTAGAGTCGCAGACTCCAAAGACAAGGAGATGGCGGCGCGATCTCCTTCTCCCAAGGTGGCAGCCAACTCTCGTGCCAATTCTTCGAGTTGCCCCCATGCCGGGGGCACCAGATGGTTGCTCGGACATCTGTTCAGAAGGAAACTTCAGAGTCCCTGGAGGAACATGAGAGTTTTCTTGTCGTTGTCAGTCGAAATTTGGTTGATGCTCATGCTTCTTTTTTGCAGCCTGTCCTGAAGGAATCCACTCGCCTCGCCGAACAGATTATTTCCTTGGGCCGTCAGCATGCTTCGTTGGAAGCCCGTCATCGTGCCTTTGAAGGTGAGTTTACACTCTTTTCATCCTTGCCGCTTGTACAAAAATTGGTGAGTTTGAGTTGTGATTTTTCCACTTGCAGGTGATCATAATGAGCTTCTTCGTTGCATCGACTCCCTCCAGAAAGGTCTCGCCTCCACGGAGAAGAAACATGACGAGGCACTCGAAGCCTTGGAACATTCCACCCAGGAGTCGAAGACTCGCGAGGAGGGCCTGCTGGCAGATGTAGCTGACAGGGAAAAGTTGTTTGCGGTAGTTTCTCTCTGTTGTTGAGGCTATATCAGGTATGATGCTATATCGATGTTTGTGTGCTCTATATTTGCCTTTGTGTCCGCTATGCTGAGCAATGTCTTTTGCAGATGCTGATGGCGTGAGCTTAAACGCCCAAGCTCTACAACTACAAGAAAAGTTTCCTTCCACATTGACTTGGCCCGAGGTCGTCATAGAAGGCGCGTCTTCCGTGACGAAATTCTTGGCTCGGCCGTGGCCGATGGAAAACTTTTTTTCCGGTTTCACGACCCTCTACTATGCGGATCTGCTAAAAACATGGAGGAAGCTCGGCCAACGCATGGCAGAAGCAAGATTTTCGTTTCCTCACGCGATGTTGACTCGCCGAAGTCTTTTGAGGCGTGTGGGTCCCGGATGTCAGGGTCTCTAGAAGACCATACTTTTCGGTCGCGCCTCCCTGATTTGAACTGGATAACTTTGCTCGATGCGCCTGCCGTTTAGTCAGGCTGCTGGTCCCACATGTCAGCCTCTCATTAGATGGATCGTGTGTATGATCGAATTTTTTTCCTTCACTCGTGCTACCCTGTTTCGAAGTTGATAGCGCTGCTCGATGCATCTACCGTTTAATCAAGCTCCTGGGACCCACATGTCATCCTCTCATTAGAAGAAACATGTGTATGATGGAATTTTTTCCTTCACTAGCACTACCCCGTTCCGAAGTTGATAGTGATGCTCGACGCATCTACTGTTTAACCAACCTCATGAGCCCCACATGTCATCCTCTCATTAGAAGAAACATGTGTATGATGGAGTTTTTCCTTCGCTCGCGCTACCTTGATTCGAACTTGATAGCGTTGTTCGATGCATCTACCATTTAATCACGTTGCTGGCCCCACATGTCATCCTCTCATTAGAAGAAATGTGTGTATGATGGATTTTTTACTGTATGTCACGCCTTCATGTTTCGAACTTGATAGCGTTGGTAGCTGCATCAGCTGTTTATTCAGGCTGGTGGGTCCCTTATGTCAGCCTCACATTAGAAGAATCATGGGTATGATGGAATTTTTTCTTCTCTAGCACCACCCTATTCTGAACTAGATAGCGTTGTTCGACAAATCTGCCATTTGCTCATGTTGCTGGGTCCCCCATTTCAGCCTCTTATTACAAGAACTATGTACATGCTGAACTTTTTTCTCGTTCGCGCCTCCCTGTTTTGAACTAGCTATGTTGCTCGATGCAGCATCTGTATAAGGTCACGCTGCTGGGTCCCACATATCAGCCTCTCTATAAATGAAATGTGCGTATGATGGACGTTTTTGGCCATGTCCGCTGTTTTTCCCTTGGCAACTTGTTGGGTCCCAGATGTCAGCCACCTCTGTGCAGGAAACGTGTCTATGCTAGGCCCTAGCTGACAGCCTCTATTTGAAAGAATCGTGTGTATGTTGGACTGTTTTTTCGGGTCCCAGATGTCAGCCTTAGAGTACAAAAAATGCTCATAAAGATCGAATTAAAAAGATTCTAGGCTAGCTCGGGGCGGATGCCCTATTCATCATGGCTTATATTCCATGGACTCACTCCTAAATTGAATGGGCTATGGTCGGTGGCCACAAGACCACGAAAGGCCGAATTAGAAGGTATTGGGCTATGCTTGGTGCTGATAGGCTAATTTCATGGGCTATGCTTGGGCCTACTGGGTCCGACATGTCAACTTCTCTATAAGTGCAACGTGTGTATGATGGACTTTTTTAGGCCGCGTCCGCTGTTTTCACCGTGGCAGTCGTGTATGGTCTTACTGCTGGGGCCCTTATGTCAGCCTCAGTAGCATGTTCTGGCTTGTGGGTCCCCGATACAGCCTTGTATGTTCTGTCTGGTGGGTCCCCGATGCGAGCCTCTCTATACAATTATTTAAACTTTTTTTTCGAACCCACCCTCAAAACATACTCCAGGGATGCTGCATGCTGGTGGGTCCGTGATGTCAGCCTCTCCGTAATTCGATATTGCTAGAACAAAAAAAAGTAAACCCAAGATATGGTTCGAACATAAGACCTTCAAATCAAATAAATGTAAATTGAGTGTGTTTCCACTACAATAAATATATTTAGCCACGAAAAAGGGCCTTCAACCACGAAAATCATCTGTTGTAAAAGCCAACTTTTCTTATAGTGTGGCTCGCCAGGACGCTTTGGCTGGTGTTGTAGCTGTAGTCGAAGACCGCAGTGTCGCCGCCAGGGAATCCCTCCAGAAGGCCAAGGGTACACTTGGGCGTATTCGAGAGGAGATGTTCCCCAAGGCCAAAATCATTGACGATCTTGAGGTCCTCGTGGAGTCCTTTTCCGAGGACATTCCTATGGACTTCAAGAATGCTCAGAGAGGAGTCGGAGCAACCATGGGACTTGCAATAGCGATGGCTCATGGTGTTGAGTTGAATCCTAGCGAGATCTCCAAGGCGATGCCAATTACCACGGATGGCCAGCAGGTAGTCTTTGCTCCCTTTTCTACTCGATGTCATAAATATGGGCCTCGGCTCATTGAGACACTCGCAAAGTACTCAGCAGAGCTGAGGCGAGAAAACACGGCAAAAGCCACAGCATCAGAGGCTGTGACTGAGAAGACTGTGGCATCGGAGACTACCACAGACTCGAGGAAGCCCTCGAGTGCCAATGCTTAGCTATAGGCTATCGCTTAGACACCATTTGTAATAGTCTAGTTTCTCCCTCTTGAACTACGATGTGTCTTGTGGGGGTACCCCTTTTGAGACTTGCTGAACTTTGATGTTTCTTCTTTTGGCGTTATTTATGAATGGTTGGTCTTATTTTCCTCTTGCTCTGCTTGTAATAGGGTCCTTTGAGTGGTCCATCTGACTCACCTCCCATCGATGAACCTGTGGCGCGACCACGTTCAAAGGTGGAGGAGCTGTCAATGTTGTCTCGATTGCGTGATCGCGTAAAACATTTGGAGTGAGAGATGCCCATGATGCATGGTGGCGCGGACATGTGGAAGTCGAAAGCCGAAAAATCCAGTGCGTGTGAGAAGTACCTTCTGGGCGAGGTGGCTCATCTAAATGAGCAATTTAAGTGTTAGTTCTCTAGCTTCTTATCCTTTCCTAGCCACTCATCACGGCGCTTTGTCCTTATGCTTTTTACTTCTTTTTGCAGTTGTTATCGCTCGCCTTCCACAATAAGAGAGAGATCGAGTCGCCATTCGGCTAAACTGCCTGACCCAGGAGCAACTAGAAGCTAGTGGGTACTTTTGGGTGGATCATGATCGCGCAGTCATGCTGGCGACGCTGTAGGACCGTGTGTCGCAGGTGCTGCTTTATTTGAAGAAGGCACAGTCGAGCCTCAAGCATAGTTTCTGGGTGATGTTCCCCTTGGACGCAATATGTTCAAACTTGTTAGCTTTACTGATGAAATTCCAAGATGCCAGCGCGGTTCGCAAGTGCGTGCGCTAGAAATTAGTCGCGGGTGCCAAGGCTGCAGTGGCACTTGTTCACCTGCATCGACCTGATCTGGATCTCGCAGCTATTGCCGCTAGACCGCCGCCCCCACCAGAAGGGATGGCATGGAATATGGTGCCACATTATCGGGCGGTGGATCAGCCAGCCAAACATATCATCGAGTTGTTCGAAGAACGTACCAATGTTCTCCTTTTACGGTAGTAGAGTAGCATGAACCTGCACATAGGTGCATATGTGTTGTAAAGTTCGTATAAGTGCGTTGGGTGTTTTTGTTACCCGCTTATATGTAAAAGCTTGCTAGCTTGTTTATTTTTTTGAGTAGTTTGCACTTTTGTAGTTCCTTTTTGTTAGCCTGACGCATATTCATCTCAGCACCTTATCAACCTGTCAGGTGCGTTGCAGCTGGGTTGATTTTACCAAGGGTTTGATTGATAGTACGTCAGCTACTCAGGCTACTGTGGTATTCGTGTAACGAGGTGGAAAGAGTGGCGCAGCCCCCGAGTAATGCAATTGTAAGTAAAAATAGAAACAAAAAGTTGGAGGCACTTAGCTTTATTTATTCGCAGAATATCAGGGGATACAATGTGTGGCTAAGTAGCCTGGCTGAATAGGCTTATTTGTAAAGTAAAAACATCTAAGGGTAGAAATGACGCAGCTGCGCGACGTTCTAGGGATTGGAGTATGCGACTCCACTTTCTAGGGCTTCAAGGCGGTAGGCGACACCTGGGATTACTTGGGTAATCACATAAGGTCCCTCCCAAGGGGACTCGAGCTTGAGGTGCCCTTGTTGCTTCAGTCACAGGACTAGGTCTCATTCGACGAAGGACCTTGGGCGTAACCTTCTACTGTGGTAGTTGCAGAGGTTTTGCTGGTAGATCGTGGATCTCTCCGCTACAATCTCGTGTGCTTCATCAAGGAGATCGACGGAGTCTTCGAGTGTGAGGGTTGATTCTGCCTCGATGTATGCTACTACCCGTGGGGCTTTGTAGCGCACTTCTGCGGGTAGTGCCGCCTCGGCGTCGTGTACCATGCAGAACAGAGTATAGCCTGTAGCGCTATTTGGAGTTGTGCGCAGGATCCATAGTACTGATTGTAGCTCCTTGGGCCAGCACCCAGCAGCTCTTTCGAGTGGCCGGAGGAGCCTTTTCTTGATGCTGCCGCAAATGAGGCCATTGGCCTTTTCGACTTGACTATTGGTCTAAGGGTGCGCCACGGAGGTGTAGCTGATGTTGATTCCCAGGTTTTCGCAGAAACCCTGGAACTCATTCGAGGTGATGCTTGTTCCATTGTCCGTAATGATGCTATGTGGCACCCTGAACCGGAAGACGATGGACTCTAAGAATTTAACGGTGCTGGATCCTGATTGGTTTCTAACCGGCATGGCCTCAATCCACTTGGTGAAATTGTTGACTGCGACGAGGAGGTAGACATATCCTCTAGGTGAAGGTTTTTGTTGCTTGCCGACCATGTCGAGTCCCCATTGCGCGAAGGGCCAGGCCACAGGTATTGGCATGAGTGCTGCACCAGGTGTGTGCGGTTTGTCCACGAATCGCTAGCAAGCATTGCATTGCTGGACGATGTCCTTAGAGTCGCACATTGCCGTTGGCTAGTAGAATCCAGCTCACAGAGCTTTGGTGACGAGGGCGCGACTGCCGGCGTGATGGCCACGAGTGCCTTCGTGTATCTCTAGAAGGATGGCTCTCCTGTCTCCGTTGGAGACGCATCGTTTAAGGACTCATGTGATGTTGCGCTTGTACAATTCGCCATTGATAAGGGCGAAGGCCTTGGATCGTCGCTCTATATGACATGCATCTATTGGGTCATCTGGCAACCTTTTGCTGAGCAAGTATGTGATGTATGGTTGTGTCTAGGATGGCTCGATCATCATGACCTCCATGGAGCGTTCGAGTCCCGTATCTTGATCCATGTCCTCGAGTGCCTTCGGCTCGTCAGGTGGCGTAGCCCCCCGTCTTTTGATGTGCTGGCTTTCTGCTCTGGAGCCTTTGGCTTGTTGGAGCGCTCGCAGATTCGCTCTAGAAATACTCCAGGTGGCACTGGGGCACAAGTGGAGCCAATGTTGGCGAGTATATTCGCCTCCTCGTTGCTCTCATGGTCGACGTGCCATAGTTCGTAGCAATCAAAGTCCCCTTCGAGTGCGTCGTAGAGGTCGCGGTAGGCGATCATGTTGTCGCTCAGAGCATCGCACTGGTTCGTGGTTTGATTTAGCACCAGTTTAGAGTCACCGTAGATGACGAGTCGCGTTGCACCACAAGCTTTTGCCATCCACATCCCATGGAGTAGGGCTTCGTATTCGGCTTCATTGTTGGAGGCGCGGAACTGCATTCGCAGAACGTACCTCATCTTGTCACCTTGTGGTGATGTTAGGATGACGCCCGCACTAGCTCCTTCTTTATGTTTGGATACGTTGAAGTGCATTGTCCAAAGATAGGACATGTCTAGCCTATCGGGGAGCTGGTTCTCCATGCAGTGGACACGGAAGTCCGGGAGTACTTGCGACTTGATCGCATATTGCTTCTCGTATGTGATGTCTCATGGAGACAGTTCTACCACCAAAGCGTGACTCGTCCGGTGGCGTCGGGGTTGTTGAGGATGTGCCCTAGTGGAGCGTCGCTCACCACAATGATGGGGTGTTCCTGCAAGTAGTGGCGCAGTCAGCTGGCTGTCATGAAGATGTCGTATGCCAGCTTTTGATAATGCGGGTACCACTGTTTTGTTGGTGTGAGCACCTCGCTGAGGTAGTAGATTGGGCGTTGTACCCCATGGACTTTGTTTTCTTCGACTCATTCTACTACGAGCATAATACTGACCACCTGGTTGGTGGCGAATATGTATAACAATAGTGGCTCCTTTTCTTGAGGTGTTACCAACACCGGGAAAGTGGATAGTAGACGCTTGAGGTCTTTGAATGCTTCCTGTGCTTCATTTGTCCACTTGAATTTGTCAGCCTTGCGAAGGAGTTGGTAGAAAGGCAGCGCCTTTTCGCCCAGTCTACTGATGAATTGACTAAGCACCATGATTCGCCCAGCTAGCTGCTGGACGCCTTTTACGTTCTTCGGCTTCTCCATGGCTAGTATGGCCTTTACTTTCTTCGGGTTGGCCTTGATCCCTCTCGTGGAGATGAGGTACCCGGGAAATTGCCTAGATGGTACGCCGAAGGCGCATTTGTCCAGATTCAGTTTGATCCGGTAGCTATCGAGGTTATCGAAGGTCTCGTGGAGATTGATACATTGCAAATGTATCTATATTTTTGATGTTCCATGCTTGGTTTTATCCACTTTCTTGTGTTTTGTTCCAACTTTGGAGTACTTTTATTATGATTTCTTGGACTAACCTATTAACAAGAGCCACAGTGCCAGCTGCCTGTTTTCTGTTGTTTTTGGTTCCAGAAAAGTCAGAAAATGAATATTCTCGGACTTGGACGGGACAAGAGCCAATGTGCCTATTTTTCCGGAAGGGATCAAGTGCCAGAATACGAGACGAAGAAGGGCTGGGGGCCGGCCACACCTCCTGGCCACGCGGCCAGGCCTGGCCCACGCCAAGGGTCGTCTGGCCGACCCCAGCACCCCCTCGGCCTCTCCTTCCGCCTATAAGTTGCCTTCGGGACGAAAACCCTAGGTACCCGATCAAAAATCCACGAAAGAGTCTATAGCCGCCGTCATCTCCATCCCTAGATCGGGAGGGATCTGAAGCTCTTCCCGGCACCCTGCCAGAGAGGGGATTTCACCCTGGAGGCCTTCTTCATCACCATGCAAGCCTCCGGTGTGATGCGTGAGTAGTTCATCCTTGGACTACGGATCCACGTAGTAGCTAGATGGCTGGTTTCTCCTCCTTTGTGCTTTCATGTTTAGATCTTGTGAGCTCCGTTCATGATCAAGTTCATCTATTTGTAATTCATACATGTTGTGTTTGCGGGGATCCGATGGATATTGAGATGTTATTTCAGATTGATTATTGATTCTATCATGTCTTTGTTATTTGAGATCTTGCATGCTTTCCGTTGTTAGTAGCTATCTTGGCCAAGTAGATGCTAGCAACTCCAAGAGTTAGTATTTATGCTCGATAGTGGGTTCATGCCTCTGGTAATCTGGGGAAGTGACAGAAATCTCTAAGGTACTAGATGTGCTGTTGCCACTAGGGAGAAAACAACGATATTTTGTTCATAGAACAATTGTATTGTTTACCTTATATGCAGTTCGTAAAGCAATAATCTATTGTTTGCAACTTAATTCTGGAGGGGGTTCGGATGATAACCTGAAGGTGGATTATTAGTCATAGATGCAGTTGGATGGCGGTCTATGTATTATGTTGTATTGCCCAATCAAGTCTCAAAGGAGTCAAGATGATTAGTATATGCATGTATTGCTTTCTCGGTGTTTGTCAATTGCCCCACTGTAATTTGTTCACCCAGCATGTTATCTATCTAAGGAGAGCCACCTCTAGTGAACTATGGATCCCGGTCCTTGTCTTTTACATACAATCTACAATCTTTTACTGCTTTGTGTTTACTTTCTTCAAACTTTTACTTCTTTCCATTTGATACGTTTAATCCTTTGTTTTTCGCAAAACACGGTGAGATTGACAACCTCATCGCAAGTTGGGGACAAAGTTCTGTGGTTGTGTTGTGCAGGTCTCCACGTTGCTACTAGCACCGGTAGTGCGCCCTGCCAAATATCAGCTAGTAACACCTTTGAGGTGTTTTCCTTGCTCCTATTGGTTCGATTAAACCTTGGTTTCATAACTGAGAGAAACTTGCTGCTGTGCTCATCATACCTTCCTCTTGGGGTTCCAACGAGCTCTACATCAACACCACGCACCAAGCACTTTTCTGGGCGCCGTGTATTGAGCCATCAAGCGATTTTCTGGCGCCGTTGCCAGGGAGTCAAGGACATCTTCACAAGGGGAGTCCCTCATAACCAATCTTCTTTACTTTGTTGTTTTTGTTTTGCTTAGTTTCGTTTTGCTTTGTTTGCTTGTTTTGTTCTTCAAAAAACACAAAAAAATTAGTTTTACTTGTTTGCTTTCTTATTTGAAAACCCAAAAAAATGACTACCCTTGAAAACACTAAGTTGTGTGACTTCACTAGAACCAACAACAATGATTTTATGAGCACTGCTATTGCTCCACCTGTGGCTAAAAATACTTTCTTTGAGATACAACCTGCTTTGCTCAATCTTGTTATGAGAGAACAATTTTCTGGTATTGGTAATGAAGATGCTGCTTCCCATCTAAATAACTTTGTTGAACTTTGTGAGATGCAAAAGAATAAGGATATAGATGGTGATATTATTAAACAGAAATTGTTTCCTTTCTCTTTGAGAGGAAAAGCTAAAGAGTGGTTGAATTCCTTAACTAGGAATAGTATTGATTCTTGGACTAAGTGCAAAGATGCTTTTATTGGAAAATACTATCCTCCTGCTAAGATTATATCCATGAGAAGTGAAATAATGAAGTTTAAACAACTTGATAATGAGAATGTTGCTCAAGCTTGGGAAAGAATGAAATCTTTGGTAAAGAATTGTCCTACTCATGGACTGACTGCTTGGATGATCATCCAAACTTTTTATGCAGGATTGAACTATTCTTCAAGGAACCTATTGGATTCTGCTACTAGAGGTACCTTTATGACCATCACTTTGGGTGCTGCAACAAAACTATTGGACAATATGATGGTTAATTATTCTGAATGGCATACTGAGAGAGCTCCACAAGGTAAGAAGGTAAATTCTGTTGAGGAAACCTCCTCCTTGAGTGATAAGATTGATATTATTATGTCTATGCTTGTTAATGGGAAATCCCATATTGATCCGAATAATGTTCCTCTAGCCTATTTGGTTGCTCAAGAAGAGCAAGTTGATGTGAACTTCATAAGAAATAACAACTTTGGCAACAATGCTTATGGTAATAATGCTTATAGGAACAATTTTGGTAACAACAATTATAAGCCATACCCTCCCAACAATGGTAATGCTTATGGAAATTCTTACAACAATAATAAGAGTGCTCCCTCTGAACTTGAAGTTATGCTTAAAGAGTTCATTAGTAAACAAACTGCTTTCAATAAAACTATTGAAGAAAAACTCTCTAATGCTGAAAGAAATATAACATCTTTAGCTGAAGCTCAATCTTCTTTCAATAAAATGGCTGCTAAACCTGAAACTAATGAGAATCCCTTTGCAGCTACTAATGCCATACAAGTAAGAATTGATGAAAATGTTAGACTATTAGCTGAATTACATGCTAAGTGGGAAAGAGAAGATGAAATTGCTAGAAACATTAGTGTTTCTACTATTACCACCACTAGTGTTCAGGCTACTAATAGTTCTATCACTTTAGATGATAAAGTTGATTTTGATCTTGATGGTTGCAACATCTCTGAAGTTATTAAGTTCCTACAAAAGCTTGCTAAAAGTCCTAATGCTAGTGCTATGAACATGGATTTTACAAAACACATTACTGATGCTCTCATAAAGATTAAAGAAGAAAAGATGAAACATAAAGCTTCTATTCCTATAAAGCAAGAAGATGGCTGGGAACCCATCATTAATATGAAAGTGAATGACTTTGATTTCAAAGCTTTGTGTGATCTTGATACTAGTGTTTCTATTATGCCTATAAGGATTTATGATATGCTTGATTTGCCTCCTCTTGAAGATTGTTATTTGAATGTCCCACTTGATGCTAATGCTAAAAAGAAACTCATGGGGAGTCTTAATGATGTTCTTATTATGGTTAATGATTCTTATGTCCCCATTGATTTCTATGTTTTGGATGTTGAGTACAATGCTTCTTGTCCTATTACTTTGGGAAGACCTTTTCTTAGAACTGTTGGTGCCATTATTGATATGAAGGAAGGCACCATTAAATATCAACTCCCACTCAAGAAAGGTATATAACACTTCCCTAAAAAGAGAGAAAATATTTCTTTTGCTTCTCCTATGAAAACAAAATTTGGTCTTAATGCTTCTTCATTTGAGAACACTTGATTCTTTCTTTGCTTCTTATGCCTAACTTAAAGGCGTTAAAGAAAAGTACTTGTTGGGAGATAACCCAAGAGTTTTAGATGAGTCTTGGAAGTTATTAACTCTGTAATAACCTCTCCTTATCCTTTTTATTTGCTTTTTGTGCCAAGAGTAACCTCTAATGAGAGTGAAGTAATGATTGGGAAAGTTGCTGTCCCGAAACAGATTTTTGTGCTTCACCGTAAAAATTCGTGAGAGAGCTCTGTACGTCGTACTGATCTGTAATTGTTTGTGCCTCTGACCCAGGTTGTTATGTAACTTTTGTTAGTTCAACACTTTTTTATTTGAGCAACAGAAGGTCTTCGAAAAAATTCGGCTTTACCTGCTGGTCTGTTTTGACAGATTTCTGCCATTGTCTGCATTTGCTTCTTGTGAGTTCCTTTTTGAGTTCTTTTGGGGAATTGAGCTTTTTGAGGGAAGTGCTACAGTAGCTAGTGTTCTAATGGAAGTTTATTTGGTGTTATAACTGAACCTTGAGACTTATTTATCTTAAGTGCACTAATGTTGCTAATGAGATTGTGTGAAGTTTTGTACGAAGGAAAATTTTCAGGTGTATGGAAGGAATGAGTAATGAGATGAAGGATGGACTAAAGCTCAAGCTTGAGGATGCCACGCGTGTCACCCCAAGAAATATCCAAGAAGTACAAGCGTCAAAGCTTGGGGATGCCCAAGGCATCCCCTTCTTCATCAATAAAAAATCTAGGTTTCTTCCAAACGCTTCATTTTTATTGTTTCATGCACAGTTGTGTTTTTCTTGGAGCGTCTTCTTTTTCGTTTTTGTTTTGCTTTTTAGTTTGCTTGGTTTGCTTAGTTTTCTGAATAAGTTGGTTGGACCCCGTCTTTCATACATTGGTTTGCAAATAGTTTGGTTTGGTTTGGAAAAGAGTAGGAAAGTTCATGCTTTTGTGGTAAAAAGAGCTCGTTTTTGACGGTGGCCTATGCTTTGTCATGCCATGCTTGATATTGTTTTGGCTTTATGCTTAGTATTATTTGCTGTAGCATGACTTGTTATAAACAATTGAGATTGCTTAATGTGCCTTGGATGAATCATGCGTTGTTTTAGCATATTAAAGCATAATATAGTGGTATTCTCCTTTGATGCTTTATTTGGGTTGACTTGGCACATGCTCACACCATGTTATGACTATCTCAAGTCACCATAGCCTTTATGATCCTTTAGTTTTCAACTTGTAGTATCACTTTATGTTTTGATCAATGATGTTTTGTCGCTCTGCATGATTATGGCCATTATTGCTCTCTTAGTTTGTCGCTCCCAGTCTTTTCCTAGCCTCTACCACAAAGTATGAGTTCCACTCATGCATCCAACTCCCTAAACCAAGTTTTTCCAAAGAGTTCACCATACCTACCTACTAGCTTATTCTATTCCAAATATATTCATGCTTTTGTCTACCTTTCACTTGTTATGAGAAAACTAGTGATTAAAGCTCTCACGAACTTGATGGCACACTTTACTTTATTGCCTCTAATAAACTTGAACCATTGGGTCCTTCTTTGTTGCGTATATGCTTGCGCTTTATAAGTTGAAATTAGCAGAACCATGTACCATGGGGAACGCTTTCAACATTGCACTTGTACTTTGTACCCCGTTGATATCATGTTCTTTTGCTTACGGATCCCGACGGTGTGAAATAAATGTGGAACTTGTATGATCATGGAGTTTGTATGTGTGTTAGAGAAACGCCTGGGCCGCTAGCCTAAGCCATGCCTAATCATGGTGGAAACTTGCACCATCACCATAGTGAGCACTCTATGAAGCATCCTCAATAAAAACCTATGCAAATAGCAAATAAAAAGATCGTTGAGATGCTCATTGTCTGCTTGCCTTGTCATTTTGATTATGGGAAAGCTCCCGTATCATGTGCAAGGGGTACCCCGTTGGCGGTTCTTAATGATACACATATACTTACAATGACAAGAGCTTACTCATGACTGAAGTTGAGTAGCATGAGGATCGGTCTTCATAAGTAAGGGGCATGAGATTTCGGTTTATAACTTGTCAAGCATATCCTCTTAGTTGTGTCACTTTAACCTTAATCACCTTCAAGATGCTTATGATAGGGGCAATGAGAGCTGAAAGCTACAAGTACCATAATTTTTGGAAGCTCTTTATGAGAGTTGAATCCCTACTTCCTTTTACATAAGGCCTTTCTTCCACCATTATATTGAGTCTCCACCTTCTATCTTTATGCACTACTTTGAGAGCATAGTGGCCATTCTTAGTTCTATGTGCATTGTCCCAAGACTAGTTGATTGATGCATAACTTGTTATTGCTTGTTTGAAACCATTGTATCTAGTCACTCTTATGAACTTTGAAGGTGTCCTATGCATTTATATTTGCTACTCTATTGAGGGACAAGCTGAATACTATTATGCTATGTTTTCTTTATGTCAAACAAACAAACGTCTTGCAAAGCATGTTATTCATGAATCTTTTGTTTGTGCCTTTTCATGTTGCATCTTAGTTTCTTTGCTTATTGCTAGAACTTTGTCTTTCATGTTATGATTGAAGTACTTTGATCCCAGCTTTGAGTTTTGCAAATACTTTTGATCAAGTTTTTGATGGTGCATGTCACCTCAAAAATTATTCTTTTTATCACTTACCTACTCGAGGACGAGCAGGAGTTAAGCATGGGGATGTTGATACATTGCAAATGTATCTATAATATTTGATGTTCCATGCTTGGTTTTATCCACTTTCTTGTGTTTTGTTCCAACTTTGGAGTACTTTTATTATGATTTCTTGGACTAACCTATTAACAAGAGCCATAGTGCCAGCTGCCTGTTTTCTGTTGTTTTTGGTTCCAGAAAAGTCAGAAAATGATTATTCTCGGAATTGGACGGGACAAAAGCCAAAGTGCCTATTTTTCCGGAAGGGATCAAGTGCCAGAATACGAGACGGATAAGGGCTAGGGGCCGGTCACACCACCTGGCCGCACGACCAGGCCTGGCCCGCGCCAGGGGGTGGTCTGGCCGACCCCAGCACCCCCTCGGCCTCTCCTTCCGCCTATAAGTTGCCCTCGGGACGAAAACCCTAGGTACCCAATCAAAAATCCACGAAAGAGTCTGTAGCCGCCGTCATCTCCATCCCTAGATCGGGAGGGATCTGAAGCTCTTCCCGGCACCCTGCCGGAGAGGGGATTTCACCCTGGAGGCCTTCTTCATCACCATGCAAGCCTCCGGTGTGATGCGTGAGTAGTTCATCCTTGGACTACGGATCCATGTAGTAGCTAGATGGCTGGTTTCTCCTCCTTTGTGCTTTCATGTTTAGATCTTGTGAGCTCCGTTCATGATCAAGATCATCTATTTGTAATTCATACATGTTGTGTTTGCAGGGATCCGATGGATATTGAGATGCTATTTCAGATTGATTATTGATTCTATCATGTCTTTGTTATTTTAGATCTTGCATGCTTTCCGTTGTTAGTAGCTATCTTGGCCAAGTAGATGCTAGCAACTCCAAGAGTTAGTATTTATGCTCGATAGTGGGTTCATGCCTCTGGTAATCTGGGGAAGTGACCGAAATATCTAAGGTACTAGATGTGCTGTTGTCACTAGGGAGAAAACAACGATCTTTTGTTCATAGAACAATTGTATTGTTTACCTTACACGCAGTTCGTAAAGCAATAATCTGTTGCTTGCAACTTAATTCTGGAGGGGGTTCGGATGATAACCTAAAGGTGGATTATTAGTCATAGATGCAGTTGGATGGCGGTCTATGTATTATGTTGTATTGCCCAATCAAGTCTCAAAAGAGTCAAGATGATTAGTATATGCATGTATTGCTTTCTCGGTGTTTGTCAATTGCCCCGCTGTAATTTGTTCACCCAGCATGTTATCTATCTAAGGAGAGCCACCTCTAGTGAACTATGGATCCCGGTCCTTGTCTTTTACATACCATCTACAATCTTTTACTACTTTGTGTTTACTTTCTACAAACTTTTACTTCTTTCCATTCGATACGTTTAATCCTTTGTTTTTCGCAAAACACGGTGAGATTGACAACCTCATCACAAGTTGGGACAAAGTTCTGTGGTTGTGTTGTGCAGGTCTCCACGTTGCTACTAGCACCGGTAGTGCGCCCTGCTAAAGCTCAGCTAGTAACACCTTTGAGGTGTTTCCTTGCTCCTACTGGTTCGATTAAACCTTGGTTTCATAACTGAGGGAAACTTGCTGCTGTGCTCATCATACCTTCCTCTTGGTGTTCCCAACGAGCTCTACATCAACACCACGCACCAAGCACTTTTCTGGGTGCCGTGTATTGAGCCATCATAGATCGTCGAGTAGTGAGGCTTCCTCCTTAGTTTTGATGACGATGTCGTCGATGTAGACTTGAATGTTCCGACCAAGCTAGTTCTTGAGGCAGGCCTGCATACACCGTTGGTAGGTAGCCCCTATGTTTTTCAGCCCGAATGGCATCGTTGTATAGCAGAAGACGCCAAAGGGCGTGATGAAGGTTGTTTTCTCTGGTCTTCCTCCTTCAATCAAATCTGGTGGTAGCCTGAGTAGGCATCAAGGAAGCAGAGGCGCTCGCATCCCGCGGTGGATTCGATTATCTGGTCGATCCGCGGCAATGGGAAGTGATCCTTTGGGCAATGTTTGTTCAAGGAGGTGAAGTCCGTGAACATCCGGTCGATATCCATGTCCCTTTTAGGAAAGAGCACCGGGTTTTGTGATGTCTACGGACTTCTATTCTTGTAGACAGTTGTTCGGCCTCCAAGTGCAGAGGTTTGTAGAACAGCAGCAAGTTTTCCCTTAAGTGGATTACCCAAGGTTTATCGAACTCAGGGAGGAAGTGGTCAAAGGTATTCCCTCTCAAGCAACCCTGCAATCAAGATACAAGAAGTCTCTTGTGTCCCCAACACACCCAATACACTTTTCAGGTGTATAGGTGCACTAGTTCGGCGAAGAGATAGTGAAATACAAGTGGTATAGATAATTATAAGTGGTAACGGTGATAGAAAATAGCTTGCTGGCGTGTGGTTGACGTGGGAAAAAGACTAAAGGCAAACTGAAATAAAGAAGGAAACAAGCAAACATGTAACAGATCTAATTGCAAACGGTGCTTCAATGTTTAGAAACAAGGCCTAGGGATCATACTTTCACTAGTGAACACTCTCATATAAATATCTTCTCTTTATGATACTACTATTAACTACTCTCCGGTTGGACACTCTAATACATGGTAGGGCTATAACAGCTCACCTCAAAGTCCACTTTCCGCATCTAGATAACCCCACACTGTCACCTTGAGCACTAGATGGTTCAAACAAACACCACAATTTCATAAAGACATCCAACTCCAAATATAACTCATAACAAGTATTTGTAATCTCTAGCCTAAGTGCGACCATGGTGTGCATGCTGTCACTTTCACACACATGGGGAGAGCAAAGATCTATTAAAGCACTTGAGTAGCAAGGTAGATCTATAGATTACAAGCTCATGATCTCAATAAGATCATGCATAGAGAGAGATGAACACATAGCTACCGGTAGAACCCTTAGCCTCGAGAGAGAACTACTCCCTCCTCATCATGGGAATCAGCAACGGTGATGGAGATGGCAGTGGGGATCAATGGAGATGGCTCTGGGAGCCGTCCTGGCAGGGTGCCGGAATAGAGACTTTCTGTCCCCCAAATCTCCCCTTCGGTGGCGGCAGCGTTGTGGAACTTTTCGTGGATTTCTGATTGACGATCTAGGGTTTTTGCCTCGGGGGAGATATATAGGCAAAAGAGGCAAGGTCGGTGGCTGGCCAGGGGGCCCACACCATGCCCTGGCACGGCCTAGGGGGACCCGCGCCTAGGGGTGGTGTGTCCACCCTGTGGCCCCTCTCCGTCTCGTATTTTGGCTCGGTGAGTCTCCGGGAAAAATAGGCTTATTAGCTTTTGTCCCGTCCAATTCTGAGAATATTCATTTTCTGACTTTCTGGAACCAAAAACAGCAGAAAACAGGCAACTGTCACTATGGCTCTTGTTAATAGGTTAGTCCAAGAAATCATATGAAAAGTACTCCAAAGTGTGGACAAAACATAAGAAAGTAGATAAAACCAAGCATGGAACATCAAAAATTATGGATACGTTAGCAACGTATCAACATCCCCAAGCTTAACTCCTGCTCGTCCTCGAGTAGGTAAGTGATAAAAAGAAAGAATAATTTTTGAGGTGACATGCACCATCATAAACTTGATCAAAGTATTTGTGAAACATTGATAGCTGGGATCATAGTACTTCAATCAAAACATGAAAGAATAAGTTCTAGCAATAAGACAAAGCAACTAAGTTGCAACATGAAAAGGCACAAACAAAAGATTCATGAATAAAAATGCTTTGCAAGACGTTGGTTTGTTTCACATAAAGAAAACATAGCATGGTGGCATTCAGCTTGTCCCTCATAGAGTAGCAAACATAAATGCATAGGACACCTTCAAAGTTCATAAGAGTGACTAGATACAAATAGTTTAAAACAAGCAATATCAAAGCTATGCATCAATCAACAAGTCTTGGGACAATGCACATAGAACTAAGAATGGCCACTATGCTCTCAAAGTAGGTGCATAAAGATAGAAGGGGGAGACTCAACATAAAAGTAAAAGAAAGGCCTTCATAGAAGGAAGTAGGGATTCAAGTTTCATAAAGAGCTTCCAAAAATTATGGTACTTAATAGCTTTCAGCTCTCATTGCCCCTATCATAAGCATCTTGAAGTGATTAAGGTTAAAGTGAACAAACTATGGTGTACATGCTTGACAAAGTATAAGTTAGAAATCTCATGTCCCTTGAATACGAGGGCCGCTCCTCATGCTACTCAAGTTTAGTCACCGGTAAGTTCTTGTCATCGTAAGTACATGTGTATCATAGAGAACCGCCAACGGGGTACCCCTTGCCCGATGATACGGAAGAATCCCGATATCAAAATGACAAGGCAAGGAGACAACAAGCATCTCAACAATCTTCTTATTTACCATGGGAATATGGTGCTTTTTTCTCCCTTTCCTCTTTTCATAATCTTTTTTTTCTTTTTTCTCTTTTTTCTCAATATCGGACTCTTTTTTTTATAAGAAGAATGCTTCATAGACAACTCATTATGGTTACGTTGCAGGTTTCCACCATGTCAGCATGGATTAGACCAGCGGCCCAATAATCAGAAGCGGGACCTAGAGATCCATTCTGACTCCTACACATTCAACAATGACTTCTGTGATCGTGAGAACCTTTAGCGCTAGTAACTTAATCCCTTTGTCTCGCAATATATTACATGTCCGAGATTTGATCATCGGTATCCAAATACCTAGTTTGATCTCGTTACCGACATGCACTCTTTTCTTGTTCTCGTGATATAACATTCTAGTGATCACATAACTTGCTTGCAAGCTATTCTTAATGTTATATCACCGAGAGGGCCTAGAGTATATCTATCCGTCATCAGGGTCGACAAATCCCACTCTTGATCCATGAGCCTCTACATAACACCTTCATAGCACTGAACCCACCTTTATAGTCACCCTTTTACGGTGTGCCATTTTATGTTATCAAGATACTCTTCCGGTGTTAGTAATTAACATGCTCTCATGGTCTAAGGACTAGGATTACTTCGTATGATGTTATAGAAATATAAACACAATGACTTTGATCATAATGTTATACTTCAGATGAATGTTCATCACATCATTTCACAAATGTTGTGACCTTGTTATTAACAACATTCAATGTCCATGATCAGGAAACTTTGATCATCTTGTTAATCAACGAGCTAGTTCAAACAGAGGCATAACTAGGAACTTTCTATTTGTTTATTAAACACGCATGTATTAACATTTCCGTATTAATACAATTATAGCATGCAAAATAAACATCTATCATATACTTGGAATACACATAATAACAACTTTATTATTTCCTCTTAGGGCATATTCCCTTCACAATGTTGCTCGATGTGACAGTTGTATATGTTCTTGCTGCTGGGGCCGCCATGTCAGTCTTTGATATGTTCTGGATTGTGTGTCCCCGATGTTGCCTTGTATGTTCTGGCGGGTGGGTCCCCGATGCCAGCCTCTCTATACAAGTATTTAACTTTTTTTCAAACAATACCGATAAACTCGAGGGATGTTGCAGGCTAGTGGGTCCACGATGTTAGCCTCTCCGTAATGCAATATTACTAAAGTAGAAGAAAAAATATAACTCAAGACTTCCAATAGATTTAAACTGTGTGCACCGCCACTATGCCAAAGATATTTATAGAAAATATATTGTTAAACATTCCTTAGAACCTTCAAGTTATGTATTAATCTTTTTCAAAAGACTATGTGTGTCGACGCTTATATTTTTAAAAATAAAAGGGTAGCACTCCTGGAATTTCAATTTATAAAATGCCACATAATGGACTAGTTTCTTAAAAATCTTGGTAAGGCGGAGTTTTTTTAAGAGGTAGAGGCCGAGTTTTTTTAAGAGGTGGGGGCAATGCTCAAAAGGCCGAATTAAAACTATTTTGGGATATTCTACATGGTCTATCTACATGCGCTATACTCCATGGGATCCTTTCTTAAATTTCACTTGGTTGTGCTAAGCAGTACCTTGATCCTGAAAAGGTCGAATTAAAATGCTCTTGCCTATGCTCCATGGGATCCTTTCTCAAATTTCACTAGGCCATGCTCAGCAGTTCATTGACCATCCGCTCAAAAAAAGCAGTTCCCTGACCCCGAAAAGGTGTGTGTATGTTGGACTGTTTTTTCGGGTCGAACTTGATAACCTTGCTTGCTGCATCAGCCATTTATTTAGGCTGCTGGGTCCTCCATATTAGCCTCTCATCGGAAGAAACGTGTGCACACTGGACTTTTTTCTCGCTCATGCCTCCCTGTTTTGAAATTGGCAATCTTGCTCGATGCAACATTGATGGCTCAAATATTTTCCATCTTCCACTGTGTTTAAACATTGTTTTTGGTCAAGCAATTGCTAAGAAACTCTCAAATCTTGCCACTAACGACTAATAATTGCAAAGACATGCAAAACCTCTCTTTGAATTATGCTGTGCAGGAAATCACAGTTTTAATGCGAAATAAGGAGTCATAATGAAGGTTTTTGAGGGACTCCACACATCCAAGTAGTTAGGAAGCTATGCCAGGGCGTAAGCATGCTTAATGACCACCGGTACAGGCAGGGCCCGCCCGTACCAGGTGGCGATGGCTTCGTCTCGTCAAACCTTACAACTTTTGTGAAGACGCCTATATATTTAGAGGTTCCAGCCGCCGGCCAAAGAGCCACCATTCTCATATTACATCACAACAACACCAAAGGAGATCCACACAATTGTTCATCACTTCCACCATCCATCCATCAACTAGCCATAGCCATTGCTTTGTACTTTAGATCTCCTTGTTATTTGGTGACCATTGTAAGAATATTTGATTTCAATCTAAGTATTTGTATGATGTTTTCTATCTCTAATCTATTTGTTATGAGTGAGTAGTCCTCATGGGTTGTGGGTTGGGGAGAAACCTCGCAGCGATTATGTGCATCTAGATCATGGGAGTATTGTATTTTTTTGCAATTGAGATTTGTATATTTTGTTTCTTTGTCTCTTTTCTCGATCTGTGGACTTCTAGGTACTCAAGGTCCCATAGATTGATAAAGGATTGAGGTGAGATACTTGGCTAGCAGCAATCTCATAGGAACCTTAGTGATAGAAAGGGTAGTACGGTCTTTGCTTAGCGACCCATTCGGGATCAACAACAACATCACCACTTAAAGCTTTGATCTATGTTTTTACACTTAATGATCGTTTGTAACATGTTGCTTTGGTGTGCACTCGGTTGCATTAAATAACTATTGCTATGCCCGCTGCATCACGGGGCTCTAGTATATATTAGGATGTGTTGCCCACAAGAGATTATCTACATTCAAACATTATACATGACTATGTTATTATTATCTTTTATCCCATATGATGTGCAGCTGCAGGTGGATCTTCAACCCTGGCCTATCTCCATTCATTGTTTCAACCCATTATAAAGTAAACTAGATTGGTCTGGTAAACTAAGGTAAAACAAACAAACAAAATTCTTGTAGAAGTGTCCTTTTTATTTCCTTCTAGCATTGCTTTTTGAGGTTCGATTAAACCTGGTCTTCTAGGGAAAAAGCTATTATACTACATCCATGAATCCGGATCAAAGGTATCAACCCTTTTTTAGTGTCGTTGCCAAGGAAGCAATTTTGCTATCCTTGTGAGGTTACTAGAGACCTTGTTTATAGTTTTATCATTAGTTTGTAGTTTAATTATTGCTATTAGATTACTTTATTGCTATCTATTTGAAAACCCTAAAAAATTAGTTACTCGTTATTCATTTTCATAACTTAATAAATACCAAAAATATAAGAGCCATGGCTCAAAATAGATTAGGGGAGTATGCTACTCCCACTAATGATTTTATTCATGCACCCATCACTCAGCCTGCAGTTGATGCGGAAACATATGAAATAAAGCCTAACCTTTTAAGCTTGGTTCAACAAAACCTATTTGGGGGCTCATCCGCTGAAGATTCAGGTTTGCACTTAAACACTTTCACAGAAATTTGCGACCTTATGCGTATTAAGGATGTAGATCCAATTGCTACTAAGTTGAGATTGTTTCCTTTCTCTCTTAGAGGAAAGGCTAAGGATTGGTTGCTAGCTCTACCAAAGGGCACTATTAAATCTTGGGAGGAATGTACTAATTTGTTTATGACTAATTTTTTTCCCTAGCTAAAACTATGCAGCTAAGATCCAACATTACAAGCTTTAGACAAGAAGAACATGAGCCACTAGCGCTTGCATGGGAAAGGATGAAATAAGCCGTAATGAGCTGTCCTAGTCATGGGATGGAAGAGTGGCTTATATTACATTTGTTTTATAATGGTCTTAACCCAATGTATAAGTCTATGCTAGATACTGCAGTAGGAGGAACAATCATTGGAAAGCAAGTGAGTGTTGCAAAGAAGTTACTTGATGATATGCAAAACAACCATGCCCAATGGCGTGTGGAAAGAACCTCGAAGAGAGTAAGTTTAATTACCGAGGTAAATAATGAAGAGATTACATCTAAGGTAGACGAGCTGCTTAGCTTAGTAAAGGGTAAAGAAGATACCCAATTTAATGATATCACTACTGATGTTAATTTTATATCTCGCACTCCTTTTAATCCTGCATGGAAAAATAATTATACTTCTAATGTTCAAAAATATCATGCTAATCCTGCAGGAGCTCCTTATAATAATTTTTTTTGAGGTGAAACAGTAGGGAAAATCCCCACTGCAATTTTTTATTATTATATATGTGTATGTTACAATGAGAAAATGATCTAAGGTAGATCATAAACAGTTACATCTAAATTGAAAACAATCTATTCTATCCCTGATCTAATTGCTGACTGAGCCAGGCTTTGAATTTCTCCTTGTATTTTCCTTTGATTCTGAATTGTATCCATCTCATTTCCTGGTAGAATATTGCTTTCCATCTATCCAAAGTGGGTCTTTTGTCATTAAAAATCTTCTCATTTCTGCAAATCCAGATACCCCAGGATGTCATGATAATGATTTCCATTGCAAACGGTAGATGTAACTTTTCTTTGATGTTTGAAATAGCTTCTAATCCTGTTAGATTTGCAGTTCTGTTTTTGGAAATAGGGTCCCAACATTTTTTTGCAAATGGACAATCCCAGAAAAGATGATTTGCTGATTCTTTTGTGATGCAGTTTGATGTAACACAATTGTAATCAGGAAGGTTGAAATTCTTTCTCATCAGTAGGTTTCTTGTATTCAATCTGTCTAGTAACAAAAGCCAGAAGAAGAACTTGTGTTTATTTTGACAGGAGGTTGCCCAAACCCAGGAAAAGTGTGGTGGTGATGGTGAGTGTCCAATCATGGCTGAGTATGCCTTTTTAACTCCAAACTTATCTGATCCCCATATATAGTTCCAATTATCATGGGTGTCCTGAGTGTCTTGTCTGAATTCCTGGCATCTTTCTTCCAGGACTAAAAACTCAGAGAAAGCTTAATGAGAGAGAGGTAGATGGAAGTTATCTTCGAGGAATTCAACATGAAGGAAATCATGAACATTGATGATTGTAGACTTAGCATAGGCCATAAGGTGTGGGAATTTGTTCATCAAGCACTCCTCTTGCCAAAGGTCAGTCCAGAAGTATGCAGATTTGCCTGAATTCAGATTGCATTTAGCCATGCCTTTATAGTTATCAATTAATTTGATATGTGACTTCCACCAGAAAGATCCCTCCATGCTTCTTCCAGGTAACTTTCCATTTTTGTAATAAGTCTCCCATATGAGATGAACCCAAGGTATGTCTTGATGGTTGTAGAATTTGTCCAAATTTTTCAGAAGGAGGACATTATTTTGAATCTATAGATTCAGCACCCCTAAACCCCCTTGATTTTTAGGATGGCAGATTTTGTCCCATGAGACAAGTGCTTGTCCTTTTGCTTGTACATCATCAGTCTTCTTTCTCGATAGACAATATCTCATATATTTAATAATTTGATCCTTGATGGCTATTGGTATCTCCAAACAGCTCATATAAAATAGAGGAAGTGAGGAGAGAACAGATTTGACCAGTTGCAGTTTGCCTCCATAATTCAAGAAGTCAGCAATTCCACATAATCTTCTTTCCACTCTCTGAATAATGGGAAGAAAATGTTCCATAGATGGCTTTGTAATGCTTAATGGAAGCCCAAGGTAGGTAAAAGGGAGGCATCCAGTTTGACAGTTGATTGTCATAGCAAAATGCATGTCTGTCATTACAAATATTTATTGGCATCATGCTAGATTTCAGGTAATTGACCTTGAGACCAGTGGAAACAGCAAATGTTTGAAGCAGTGCTTTTAAGCATAATAATTGAGATGCATCAGCTTTAAGGATCACCAAAGTGTCATCAGCATATTGAATAACTGGGAAATCACTGTTGGGTGGTCCCACAATAGGTGGAGTTAGAAGATTTCTATGCATGGCCTTGTTTAGAATAGATTGTAGGAGGTCAGCAGTAAGGAAAAATAGTAATGGTGAAAGTGGGTCTCCTTGTCTAACACCTCTTCTGCAGTAGAACTTTTTACCAGGTACACCATTGAGAAGAATTTCTGAAGTTCCAGATTCAAAGATCATTTCAATCCACCTAATCCATTTTCTCCCAAATCCTCTAGCTTTAAGGATATTAATGATGGCAGAGTGATCAACTGTATCAAATGCCTTCTCAAAATCAAGTTTGAGAATTAAAATTTCCTCCTTTGACTTGTGGCATTGGAATAAGTATTCAAATGCCCAACCAATGCAATCTTGAATAGATCTGTTGTTGAGAAAACCATATTGGTTTTTATGTACCAATTTCAGAATGATCCATTGCAGTCTATTTGCAAGAAGTTTGGTAATAATTTTGAATATACAGTTCAATAGAGAGATTGGTCTGAAATCAGCTGATGAGATGGGCAAGTGACTTTGGGTATGAGTGTAATGTAAGAAGAGTTAATGCTTTCAAGTGACACCTTCTCATTGAAGAAATCATGAATCAGTAATTTGATATCAAATCCAATGATAGACCAGCAACTTTTCATAAATTCATTATTAAATCCATCAGGTCCAGGTGACTTATCATTTGGTAGTTTAGTGATAACCTCCTCAATTTCTTTGTCAAGGAAAGGTTTTTCAAGTGAATCCTTCATCTCATCAGTCATTCCATTTCCATAGAAGTCTGCTAGATTATAGTGCATCTCAGTTTTGACTGATGTGCCCATTCTTGCCTTGAAGTCATTCCAAAAGATATCAGCCTTGTCATAGTGATTTGTAAATTCCTGTCCAGATTCATTCTTGATCATTGATATATAGTTATGTATATAACTGATGGTAGCTTTGGAATGGAAAAACATAGTATTTTCATCTCCAAGTTTTACCCATTTGTTTTTCCCTCTTTGTTTCCAATAGGTGTTTTGGTTCTGAAGAAGAGTGATAATATGGGACTTCAGGATATCTCTGAGGTGCCACTCATTGATGGTTAATGTTCTAGATTCTTCCAGTAAGTCCAGGAGATCAATTGTGTCATTCACCTTAGCAATTTGATCTTTTAAGCAAGGTAAATATTTTGCCCAAATCTTGATACCTCTCCTCACATTTTTTAATTTGGCACAAATTCTTTTTGCCATGTCCTGATAATTCACAGGAATATTCCATGCATTTTGTACAATCATCTTAAAATCAGAATGATGTAGCCAGTAATTTTCAAATCTAAAGATTTCAGCCTTGGGGATGTTAGTTCCAATGGATATGACACATCGGAGATGATCAGAAGTAGGTTTGGATAGTGGGGTAACCATAGTGTATGGGAACTTGGTTGTCCAAGAACTGGATGTAAAAAACCAGTCTAGTCTTTCCAAGAGAGGATCTTTCTGCATGTTACTTCAGGTGAATTTTCTACCCTTTAGTGGTAACTCAATAAGGCCCAGGTTGCAGATAGCATCATTGAAGATCATAGTTTCATTAATATCTCCCCCACTTTTATTTCTATCAGTGAGACTTCTGATAAGGTTAAAATCTCCTAACACTAGCCAATCCATACTATCAGGCATAGTGATGTTTGAAAACTAGTCTAAGAAATCCATCTTTCTATCATTTTGACAAGGACCATAGATATTAGTGAGAGTCCAGGTATCATTTGATAATTGAGAGGTGAAGGTAACAGAAGTTGAGAAATTATTTTGAAAAGCCCTAGTCCCATTGAATAAAGTACCATTCCAGATGGTAATAATTCCTCCAGAAGCACCAATTGATGGTAAGTAATCAAAACTGTCAAACTTGTTTGGACAGAATTTTTTAAATAATTGATATCAAAGTTTTCTCTCTTGGTTTCTTGAAGACAGATAATGTCACATTCAGATTCCATGATCTTGCTTTTTAGTGCTAACCATTTTTTCTCAGAGTTAATTCCCCTGAGGTTCCAGCTCAGAATCTTCCAGTTTCTGTTGTTACTCATTTATAAACCAATTGGGTGATCCATGGTGTGACTCAAATTTTGTAATCACACAAATAAGACTAGACATATCATAGGTTACTGAATTCATAAACATGTCCAACATCAAATAGGTCTGCAACAACTCATAACAGATATGAAAGGTAACTGGTCCAATCACAAAAGGCAAGGTTTTTGTAAAGATTAACCACATTATTTAGGAGCCTTATTTTTAGACTACTGTCCACAAGACTTAGTAGCACCTCCCTTCTTCTTGTTTGAAAGGTATGGTTCAGGACCATTCTTCTTAGGTCCAGTCTTTCCTGGTGGCTTGATGATCAAATCATTGATCCTGCCCTTCTTCAGCAATCTTTTCTCTAGTTTCCCCTCTTTAACCTTGAAAAATGATTCAGCAAGATTCTTAACAACCTTATTACTAAGACAGGGTGGAGCAGCATTGCAAGAGAGGCAATTATGATCAGTGCAATTTAAATGGCTTTTAAAACCCCCATTATGTTCCACAATTCTGGGGCTTCTTCTCACCTCAGATTCCACCAGTGGTTCTTTGCCCCTCCTCCTCTTAGTAGGAGCATTGGTACCATCATGTTTGATGGGGAATCATTCAGGCAATGGGGTGGAATCTGTCCAACACATTCATCAGGTATAATGAAGGTGAAAGTAGATTCTTCAGTAATTGGCTCTTTAATTATCTCCCATAGGGGTGATGTGAGAAAATGTCTAATCCAACTGAATTTCTCAGGTGTGATGAGCATTAGAGTGATAAAATTAAACCAACTTACAGGAATGTCACATTGCAGTTTGCCTTTGTCAGGTGATGGGTACATGTGTGGTGCAAAGAATCTGTCCCATAGCTCCAGACCTTGCTTTGAGAAAGAATTCCTAGCAGAGAGTATCTCAGATGAGTTGACAAAAGGAATAATGGCCATTCCAACTTGGAGGTGTGCCTCATTTGGAGAGAGGAGATTAGTGTCCTCCATCATCCAGTCATCTTGCATGTTATCCTCATCAGCATGGTTGGTGTCCTCCTCCTCATCTTGGTAATTCTGCAGAATGTTAAGCAGTCCTTCTCCCATGCCCATCTCCTGATCAGCATCAGCAATATTTTGCTCAACCTCATTATCCTCTGCACCATGGACAGATGCCTTGTCGCTGTCTGATGAAACATTTGCACCAGGTATAGATCCAGTAACAGCACTGTCAGCCTCCTGGGGTGGCAAATCCTGGTTGTCAATGGGCATGTCAACACCTTCAGCAAATACAGGTCCTTGGACAGCATTCCAGTTGCCCCAGCCAGCATTATTTTGAGGTGCAGGGTCGTCCCCTTCAGGTTGTGGTGGAGGAGGTGGAGATGGGGGCCCAAATATGGGTCCCACCACAGGTAGTGGGTGTGGGTTAGCACCATCATCAGGTAGTGGGTCCTCATCAGGTGGGCCCCCCAGGAGATTGCTGTTCAATATTTCCACAGAAAAGGTCCATGATTCAGTTTCCACCAGGTCTCCAATGGTGAGTCTAACACTTTTAGGAACATCTAAGAGATCAGTGACTCTAAGCTTTGCAATGATCCTGCCCTTGTGCTCAGGGTCCCTCTCCTAGAGCAGAACTTTACCAATATCAGAGAATATAGCATTCAGGTCATCATGATTCTAGTGATCAAGTGGAGGACCCAGGAGCATAACCCAACATTCATTGTTAAACTTAGTCCTACGCCAGTTAATTCCTTCATTATGCCTATCAAAAGAGATAGCAACATCTTGGAAGGGAATATGACCCGCAACAATTAGCCGGTCACGGTCACTGACATTTGCAAATTGAAACATATGCAGAACCAAATGGGCAATCTTGAATATCACGAAATTCGACATGTGCATCATTGATAAAGAAATCTGGCAACACATCCTTGATATTACCAAAAGGGACAGGACCAGGAGGAAGGGGATGAATGTGCGCAATGGCATACTGTTCATGAGTTCTTGGTCGGCGAGGAACCACCACCCTTTTGACTTGATTCCTGCCATCCACCTGCATAATCTCGAAACCATGGGGAAGAAATGGCTGAGGGTCAAGTGGAATATTGGCCATTGCGTCGGTGGTTGTCACCGGCGACGAGCGGAGCAAGGCAGTTTTGGTTTCTCCAGGCGAGGGAGTTGAGGAGACAGGGGTTTCAACCGAATTAATTTTTTGGGCAAGAATAAAATCCTTAAGACAGTCATACACCCTGGGCTGTGAAACTTGCGGCGTAACATGGGCCTTGAACCAATTCAGTAAGATTTGTCGGGCCAGGGACAAGAAGGGAAAGTGGGAAATTTCAAAAATGGTAAAAGACCAGGCAAATTAATTTTAGGAGATTTGTTGACTATAGTTTTCTCCGCTATAATACCTTTTCCATTAATCACAATATCTGCAAATGATGCACCCGTTACAACATGAGTAATGTCATCATTATTTTGACTGTTATTGCATGGTACCTGTGACGTCGAAGAACCAATACGATCAAAAATAGAGGTTTTTTTTCTTTTTGTATGAAACAGTTGTCCAATCTTTGTCCAATTATTTGTAATATTCCTTCTCTTCGAATTTCTAATTTGGGCCTCCATCGCCCCAAAGTTTTATCTTCAGTATGAATGAATCATCAGTGAAAGAACCAGAATTATATATTTCAAAACCCACAACTCTTGATGCCACCGAGAGTCTAAAGGTTCTGTCCTGGAGGATTTTGACTTGATATTTTGATGCATGACCCCCAAAACATCTTTGAAGAACAATGCCAATTGTATGAATATCAATCTTAAAATTTGTACGGCCAAATGAACCAACAAGGAAGAAAGATTTTCTGTGAAATCCTCCTGAGAAATTTATGTGGTGACCAAATTTTTTGAACATATTATCCTCAAACATCCTCCCTTTAGAAAAATCCACAGAAATGTATTTGTGTTTGGTTGATGAAATGGGCCCATCAAAGATTTGTTCACCCACCATCACCCTTTTGACAACAAGATCCAAGATAACACCAGATGAAACTTTCTCATCTTGAAGAAGGAATCTAGCATCAATAACCACCTTGTCACAATTTAGTAACACAATCCGCTTAGCAATAGTATACAGGACCAGAAATCCAGGAGTATTGTCCAAAACATCAGAAGACTAGGTAGAGCAAGTAACGTGCCACATAAGTTTCAAATCATCACCCTTGCACGCATGAACATGAGAAGTCCCAAGAAAATCAGAGGATGGTGGCAAAATATCATTAATCCTAGCAAGATGAGAGGGGAACCTCACCATAGAACCAATCATGAGAACCTCCCCATTTTCCAAACTTCTTCCTTCTAGTGGTGAACCATTGGCATTGAGAATGACCAGCCAGCGATTATCCGAGAGAATAAGTGATCCAACAAGGAACTTACCATCGATGGAGCTTCCAGAATAGGTGATTTTTCCAGCCACCACCAGATGAATCTAGTGAATGAGAGCCCATGGATATGTGTGCGCCGGTGCCGGAGTGGCGCCGGCGAGTGCCGGTGGGATGGGCTCAGAGAGGCATGCCTCAGAAATCGTGCACTCCGTCGGTTTCGTGTCAGAGATATTCGTCGTGCTATCTTATAATAATTATGATAATACTAATGGAGCAAATCATGGCAATCTCTTGTTTGAGAAAACTGTTAGAACCTTTATACAAGCCTAAACCAAGCAAAATAATATGCTTATTAAAATTATGGAGAACCATGAAAGTAGTATAGGAAAATTATCTAACCAGGCTGTAGCAATTAGATATGATTTGTAGGCTCTACAGGAAAGGACAAAGATCGTGGAGGCTCAACTAGGTAAGGTTACTGAGAGCCAAGCTCTCATACTAGCAAAGTTTGCTGGAAAACCTGAGCCAAATCCTGTAGAAGACCTCAAGATGATGAGGGTGATAACCAATGAAGAGAAACCTGAAGAGCTAGATTATAGCAACGCGCCAACACCAGAATATACCATGGAAGATCTACTAAAAATGATCACTTTAAAGAATCCAGGTATAGAACAAGGTAATGATGCTATGTACCAACAATTTATACAAAAGTACCATCTAAAGTTCGCGATTTAGAGATGGAGTATAAAAGACTAGATGATAAGCTTTCAGCTAAGCTAGATGATATATTGGAGCCCACTATTAAAATTAAGTTGGGAGTCAATGAGATATCCACACTTTGTGATCTTGGTGCGAGCGTCGCAAAAATTTCCAAAAGCTTATTCGATAAATTAAACTTGGGGCCATTTGTTACTACTGAATTGAGACTCCATCTAACCGATTCAACTTATAAACAAGCCATTGGGATCAAAGAAAATATAGTTGTTGAAATTAAAGGTAGTCCCGCTCTTATTGATCTTGTTATTGTCGACATACCTGAAGATCCCATAGCACCTATAATTCTAGGTAGGCCATTCCTAAGAACTATTAAATCTTTGATTAATTTACATGAAGGGAATGTGAGAAAAGGGCTACCATCTAGAGATCCTTTTATAGTCCACTTCCCTAGGAAAAAGAAGGCCAGGCCTAATGATGATGATGGTGTAATTACTTTAAAAGCCAACTATTTTGGAGTGGGTGTTCCACTTCTTAAACCTAAGTGATTGCCATCAGGGTCAAGCTAATTGACCTTAACTAGAAGCGCTTCATGGGAGGCAACTCATGTGAAATAAAATTTTCTTTATGTATTAGTTTTTGTCGTGTTCGTATTGTTTTGTTTTGTTTTTAATAAAGAGTGTTCAAGAAGACCTTTGGAGAGAAGAGAAGAAATAAGGTAATCCTCTATATTTTAGTTTTACTAACACATGGCCTAAGAAGTATTGCTGATTTTTATGTAGTATATTTGCTATTATTTTGTCCTTTGATAAGATGTGCAAAGGCACACTGAGATTTTTAATCAAAAAAATTGAGTTTGGTAGCTCACAGTGTTCTTATGGTCCACTGGTACGACCGGAAGGGACCATACCGTGAGCCTGTACCACATCAAGACGAAGGAAGACAAAAATTCTGATTTTTGACACATGTATCAGTGTTGATAACGACCACTGGTACGGCCGGACGCGCCCGTACCGTACCCTCGAGCAAAACATCAGATTTCTAGCAAAGGTACATAATCGATAACAACCAGTAGTACGGGCGCGCGCGACCGTACCACGCACCCATACTGAGTGCACCGCCTGGGAGCAGTAGTCACCCCCAAGGTATGTCACCCGGTACTGGCGGGTTCCGGCCGTACCGCCCACCCGTACTAAGTGCACAGACGCCATATTCAGCCTGAGGAGGTAACCTAAAAATCCCCAAAATCAATCTTTCTCTTTTTTCTTCCTCTAAACTCAAAACCACCTCCATTGGATCTTCAAATTTACTTAATCTTTCTTCGATTCCTCGCACTCATTCGATCTAAGATGAACACAAGGAGCCATACATGTGAGATGGTTGTGGAATCCTCCACACCACCCATTGAGATGTTGACCCCTGAGTCACTTCGCATCAAGTTCACCGAGGAGTTTCAGCTGAACCGTTTCAATTGTCTCAAGCTCTGAGAAATCAAGTCCACCAAGTGGGCGTGTCCTTATATCCTGAACCAACTTGGCATTCGTGTTGATTTCGATTTACTTTGCAACAATGTTTGTTTGTATGATTTTGTGTTTCAGGATGTTGCCACGTATCGCCTCTTGATGCTTGAGTTCTTTAGCACCTTGACACACAAAGTGGACCCTTACGGTTGTACTGAGGAAAAAAAGCCTGGAGTTGATCGCATCAAGTTCCGCCTTATGAACTGTGAGTACACCTTAACACTCAGCCAATGGGCTCAATGCTTTGGGTTTGCCAACAACACTAACGATGTACGCACAAATACTTTTGTTTTAGATCCTTCCCCTTCACAATACTTTAATTTTATGAGAATTCATGGAAACACACCAAAGGGGAACCAAATTGATCACCCGGCTATTCGATATTTATTCTATGTGATTGCTACCACTTTGCAGGCACGTGGTGAGTTTACTAGAGTTACTGAGGAGGACATGTTAATCCTTGCAAAAGTTTCTATTATTAATTGTAACTTAACACCAAATTTGGGCGCTCTTCTCGTGTTTTACCTTAAGCATCAGGCTCTTCAATCTCTGAGAGCATGTGGTATGATTTCTAAAAATCATGGTAGATATTTCTTCAATATACCTGGAGCAGATCACTTGATCCCAGCTTCTTTTTCTAATTATTTATTCTCTATCAAGGATGGACGTTTGTGTTTTCACGCACAGGTTGAAGCTAATCTACCCCAACAAGAAATGCCCATGGGAGGAGGAGAAGATGAAGAAGTAGAACAAGGAGGACTCGAACAAGATGAGCAGCCACCAAACTACTACACCACCTATAAAGACATTTATGCACTCGAAGGAAATATTCAAAACATGAAGAACCTCTCCATCAACCTTCGAGATGCTACTACAAGCCCCACCACCCAGTTCCATGATTGGAGAAGCCAATGGAACATGGGAGATTATCCACCACCACCACATTGAGCAACAAAAGGGCTTGAAAAATCCTGATCTTGGGGATGTGTTCCCCCGAGCTTGGGAGCTTTGAAACACTCGTGTTGGCTTGTTCCAACACTTCGCTTTTCCTTTGCTTTTTAGTTTGCTTTCATTTTAGTTTGTTTTTGTTTTTCGTTTGTTTTTCTATTATTAAAACCCTTGCTTGGTCACAAGTTATTTTCTATTCTTTAAATCCCTATCCTCGACAATACAAAAAGATTTTTCCATTCTTCCTTTTTTCGTAAATGTGGATTCGCAATTTGCCTCTTTGCTTTAATATCATTATGAGAGTATTCGTGTTTGAGTTTTGAAGGAACACATCCCTATAAGGAAGAGGTTCAGGACGTCACTTATGAGAGGTATGTCCTATGTCTCCCACTTATGAAGTTTGAGTTATTTATCTTAGCTGGTTGATTTGATAAGATGCCATGCTAGTGGGAAGTAATTTAATATGGTTAGAGTAAGGCTTTTTATTAGTATGATGATTAGTTGTTGAAGCTCTTTCTCTAGTTATTTTAGTTAACCGAGTATTGCCTTGGAAATAATATTGCCAAACAAGTACAATAAGAAAAATCCTAAAATTTACGACTTGTTTGATGAATGATTGTCTTCAGAGTATACCCTTTAATATACTTAACCACATAGATATTTCGATAGTCTTGACGACACTCATGAAAGGAGTTGTTTGATTGAAATAAAGTCTAGTGGTAATTGTGATGCATGCCAAAGCTAACCTTGTGGAGCAAACCGTGGTACTAGCTCAAAAAAAAGAACAAAGTGAGACAACTTTCTTATATGTCTCTAATGCACACCTTTGGGATGCCAACAACTCCGCTATCTTTTGAACGATCTATGGTATAACCCTAGATTTCGGCTATGAGTTGATGACATGAGTGGCATATATGTCAATATATGGGCAAAAGTATTGGTACTCTCAAAGGTTGTGCAAACACTTGCAAAAGAAATATCTAATGATCCTTGAAAGAATAAAAAAGATTTATATGAGGATCCACAAAACAAGTCCTTGGCATGGTCTCATTATTACTTTACGATTTTTTCTTGAAAAACAATGATTGGATTAGAAGTTTTTTTGATAGACTTCATTTATTGATGTGGGTGTAAATAAGACACTTCATTGTTATACTACTTAGGACATGCAACTCTCTTACTCAATAATGCTATTTAAACATCCTAGTGTTCCTTGGCAAGCTGAGAGTTAATTAGAAGAATTGGATTGATTGCTACACTTCTAGTTACTTATACTTATTTTAAACTTTACTTTGATTGTCTTGACTTACCGAAGCTTGTATAGTGTTATTGTCATCTCTCTAACTTTGATAAGCTTCACAAATGAATGAAGTGTTGAGCGTATATGACTACCAACCGTAAGTGAATTATTATTCTTGTTGTTTCAAGTTTAAACGCTGAATTCCTTATAGTTCTTTTGGTTCTCCCTACTCAAGGGCGATCAAGGTTTGAGCTTTGGGGAAGTTGATGGATCCAATATTTGCCATCTTCCACTGCGTTTAAATATTGTTTTTGGTCAAGCAGTTGCTAAGAAACTCTCAATACTTACCACTAACGACTAATAATTGCAAAGATATGCAAAACGTCTCTTTGAATTATGTTGTGCAGGAAATCATAGTTTTTAATGCAAAATAAGGAGTCATAATGAAGGTTTTTGAGGAAGTCCACGCGGCCAAGTAATTGGGAAGCGATGCCAGGGCGCCAGCACGCTTAACGACCACTAGTACGGGCAGGGCCCGCTCGTACCACCCACCCGTAACAGGTGGCGATGGCTTCGTCTCGTCAAACCCTACAACTGTCGTGAAGACGCCTATATATTTAGAGGCTCCAGCCACCGGGCAAAGAGCCGCCATTCTCAGATTACATCACAACACCACCAAAGGAGATCCACACCATTGCTCATCACTTGCACCATCCATCTATCCACTAGCCATATCCATTACTTTGTACTTTAGATCTCCCTTGTGATTTAGCGACCATTGTAAGAATATTTGGTTTCAATCTAAGTATTTGTACGATGTTTTCTATCTCCGATCTATTTGTTATGAGTGAGTAGTCCTTAAGGGATACGGGTTGGGAGAAACCTTGCAGCGATTATGTGCATCTAGATCATGCGAGTATTGTATTTTGTTTGCAATTGAGATTTGTATCTTTTGTTTCTTTGTCTCTTGTCTCGATCTGTGGACTTGTAGGTACCCAAGATCCCAAGATTGATAAAGGCTTGATGTGAGATACTTGGCTAGCGGCGATCTCATAGGAACCTCAATGACAGAAAGGGTAGTACGGTCTTTGCTTAGCGACCCATTCGGGATCAACAACAAGATCACCACTTAAAGCTTTGATCTATGTTTTTACACTTAATAATCGTTTGTAACCCGTTGCTTCGGTATGCACTCGGTTGGATTAAAAGACTATTTCTTTGCCCGCTGCATCACGGGGGCTCTAGTATATTAGGATGTGTTGCCCACAATAGATTTTCTCTGTTCAAACATTATACATGACTATGCTTATTATTATCTTTTATCCCATATGATGTGCAGCTACAGGTTTATCTTCAACCTCGGCCTATCTCCATCCATTGATTCAACCCATTATAAAGTAAACTAGAATGGTCCGGTAAACTAAGGTAAAACAAACAAACAAAGTCTTGTAGACGTGACCTTTTTATTTCCTTTTAGCATTGCTTTTTGAGGTTCGATTCAACCTAGGTCTTCTAGGGAAAAAGGTATTATACTACATCCGTGAATCCATATCGAAGGTATCAAGCTTCTCTATAAGGTCGCGCTGCTAGGTACCATGTGTCAGCCTCTTTGTAAATGAAACATGCGCATGATGGGCTTTTTTTCAGACGCGTCCGTTGTTTTCACATATGTCTGTAATTGGGTCCCAGATGTCATCCTCCTCTATGCAAGAAACGTGTCTATGCTGCCTCCCAGATGTCAGCCTCTATTTGAAAGAGGCATGTGTATGTTGGACTGTTTTTTTTGGGGTCGAGTTAGCTGTCCTGACCTTGGCAACATTGCTAGATGCAACATGCGTTTATCTGGGCCCCAAATGTTAGCCTCGAAGTACAAAAATGTTAATCTTTAATAACATAAAGAGCTTGCCTAGGATTCGAAGTCGAGACCTCAGAAGCGGTCAACTGCATGCCTTGCTACTACGCAAGAAACACTTCATGCCCTAGAGACCTTAAACAGTATTACTGTAACTTACAAAGTTGTCTTCTTTAAAATACTTTCTTTGTCCATGTTTATATCCCTTCAAATAATTAGGAGGAGCTCCTAGCAGCTCAATTAAAAACTACTACATCTTACCACTATATAGTGTACGAATAACTTTGAATATTGACCATTGGATCAAGACTCGCAAAACCCAACATTTCTAGCCGTTGGATCTTCTTTTCCATAATAACATCTAGAAGATTCTTTTGATAGTCTTTAGCACAATGAATGCTATGAGTAAACCTCAAATCATACTTCTCCATCATTCTAGAATCTTCTCTATCATTTCTCTAGACCATGTTAACAAAATTTTCAAGTGTTATGTAGCTAATAAACGTTGACTTATACATGATACAAAGTAAAAGAACCAAATATACACCCATACTTTATAGATGTCGATCAAATTTATAATTTTTGGAGCATTATCTATTATAATTTTATATAGTGATAATATGTCATACGACTATTCTCTGGGTCTAACATGCAGGGTACCTGGAACTGACTAGTAATGCAGTAGTTTCTACACAAAAACATAGGTAGGGTACGTGGAACTGACTAGTAATGTAGTAGTTTCTACACAAAAACATAGGTAGGCAGAGATTTTGGGGGGGGGTTGGGGAAGGGTGTAATGCCCATAAATGCCGAATTGAAAATACTCTAGGCTAACTGGAGGTGGATGCCCTATTATCCATGGGCTATATTCCATTGGGCTTGCTCTGAAATTGAATGTGCTACGGTCAGTGGCCACAAGATAATGAAAAGGTTGAATTGGAAGGTTTTGGGCTATACTTGGGCCTGATAGGCTAATTTCATGGGCTCGGTAATAAAAATTCTATACCTCAACAAGGAAGAAAAAATGAGGGAGAAAAATTTGGTAGATATTTCATGTGAAAATTATTGACAACTAGGACACATACCCCGCGCGTGCCAAAACTTTCCTACTCGTGTCTTCCTACTCGCCCTTCACTCCAGCAACCAGCTACTGTCTCTTTGCACCATTCTTCTCGAGACGTACACAGGCGATCAAAACCACAAGCCGTGCACCAAAACATTCACACTCTGTCTATTAGTCGGGGCGTCCTGACACCATTGATGGCGGCGTCGTTCTTTTTGAGACGCACACAGGCCGGTGGTCAGCTGGTCGATCCCCATGATACGCTTATAATTTCCTTAGTTCGCTCGAATCATTCCCTAGAAGTCATTCATACTCGATCTGTTCGTTTGACATTGTTCTGCAGTTGATCTCTTTGTTCAAATTGGTTGGCATTTTGCGCTCGGTCGATCTGTTCTCTCAAATATGTAACATAGTTATGCGCTCAATTTCTAAAATAGGCTAAACTTACGTGGCATTTATAGTTCTATATTCAATCAGGTTGCTCAGATATCTTGGCTTAATTAGATATGTAATCAACCTATTCGGTGAAATATTTTGACCATCTCTATCCTCAACAGATGGACAAATATTGGATACTAAATGGAAAAAAGCAACACCTTCATATTGGAAAGGTGTTAATGACTTCATGAAGTTTGTTAGATAGCATAACGGTGACTCGAAGTCGCTGCCTCCCACCGCGTCTAACTGTCATCTCCACATCGCCTCCCAGGGGGCCATGTGAGCTCCCCGTCTTCCCCCAAGCCTGTAGGGTTTTGCCTCTATTTTCCTTGACCGAAGGAAGAAGACGAGGCCAGGGTCGTCGATCCCAACTCAATCGGATGTCCCCCAATCCTACTTACCCGTTTGGCGTCCACCTCTCACCAGCAACTGGGCCCCATCCCGGTATTTAAAAGCCGCGGCCTCCCGCGCATCGGTGTCCCCGGGTGGGCCTAATCTTCCGTGGTGTGGCCCGTGTTCACCTAGATCCGGCCCAGTAGCCCTGTTCTATTTTTCTTTTTAATAAAAATCAAGATCTATAAATTTACTTGTTAGTTTCAATCGAGAACAAAATGGAAAATAAAGGGGATATCCAGAACAAAATTTTAAGTTGTTATTTATTGTTTTCTCCAACATGTAAAGCTATTTACTTGCCTAGAGTAATTGTCATTATTTTATGGGAATTTATCTAGCAAATCATGTCTTTTCCTACTAATAAATCATATCTAGAGATTCACAACTCCAAATAAAGTAAATCCAATGTCCACTCAAAAGTTATTCTCAGAACCTTTATATTTGCTTTGGAGTCATGATAATTGGATCTATAGATCAACAATACTAAAAATAACAAAAACACCTCTTTTGGGAATTTAGCAAATTTTCTAGGAAATTCTGCAACTTATTTTGAGTTGATTCCAACTCATAGTGAACAAGTCCCACTATATCTACAAGATCCTACAAGATCGAGATTTATTGAGCTCCTGGTGAATTTTAGTGATTTAAAACTCTCTGCATGTGGGTATTTCACTAGATAAATCACCTATGTAGATCCACAACTCCAAAATTGTGAATCCAATTTGTACATAAAAGTATTTAGAAATCCTACCATGTGCCTTTGGATTCATATCAAATCTAGTGAAAAAGACAAATTGTTTTGTAGAACTAACTTTGGGAATTTCCCAAGGGCATTCTGGTAATTATTTTTAAGTGAAACCAACTATCAAAAATCATAAACTCAAAGATATACAAATTCCTCTGAGGACAAATTTATTTGAGGTACAGATCTTTTCTAGTGATTTATTCACCAAAATAAGGGATATTTCCAATAGAAAATTCATAAATAAAGAAAAGTGATAAACCATGAAACCACTTTTGGTGGATTTGTTATTTTAATACCTATATGACATCTTTTTTACATTGATATCATACATACCCAAGCCTTGGTTCAAAACCCTTCATTAAGTGGTATATGACATTTAAATCATAAAGAAGTTCCACAAATGCAAATAAAGTAATTCCAATCACTTTGAACTAAAAATCTCAATACCTACTGAATAGTTGAGACTTTTGTATTGTCTGTATTGAACTGGTGCTTGTATATCTTGTGTTAATTGTGGCCTCATTTTCTTGCATGTATGATCCATGGCAGTGATAGTTGTGAATATACCGAAGTCCCGAAGAGAAGATATTGGTTATTATTGTTTTCTAAGAAAAAGTCCGGGGACATATCGCCACATTGCTGGTCATAGGCAAGCTACCTACTTTATCATAAGCCTTGTCCTACTATTTTACTTACACATGTTTTATCTACTTGTTTTCTGCAAAATTCATGGTTTTACTATATGATGATTTGTATCTGGTAGTGGCTTGGCTCCTCCAAACAATTCCACCATTGTACTACCTAGTACAACCCCTTGATGACACCTACTTGACCCTAATATTGTAGATAGTGTATAAAACCATACCCCTTTGGAGACCTTGTTTTAGCCAAGGCAAAACTATAGGTTGGGAAGACCCCAAAAAGTTTACAAAAGGTTTTATGGTAAAACCTTGGTGAGGCTTGGCCTGCCAAGAGAAGTTTGAAAAATAAAAAGGTTTTGGTTTTGCAAATGATACTGAAGTGGAGGAGGATTTTTTTACGAAAACGCACCTGTTTCTTTGAAGTTTACTAGAAGAACTAACCTATGTATCCACATTACTCCTATATGGGAAGGGGCTTGATTTGAAGTTTGTATACTCTAGTATAGGTTGCCTTGCAACTACTATAGGGTATTTTGATCTCTAGAGGCTGGGTCTTATTCTGTAATGGTCCATGTGAAGCATCGACCAAGAGAATAAACAAATAGTCTACAGGCCACCAGGCGTTACTATGAGCCTTTCATTGAAAGTGCAGTGGAAAAGGCGCTCTGGTTGGTCCTTGGTATCTGACATCCTTATGTTGAGGGGAACAACCCATAGGGTAGTATCCTATACTAGGGCGGCATCCAGAGAGTCCTTATCAGTTACTCAACCCACGATCTATGCGAGATCCAGGCAGGGTACCCGAATGGTGTGGGTAAAGTGTATAACCTGTGCAGAGTGTAAAGCTATTCGAATAGCCGTGTCCATAGTCAAGGATGGTTGGTAAGGTTGTTGTAGAGCGGTGCTAGTTTTGATTTAAAAAAAGTATTTCGACAAATAAAGATTTTTTGAAAACAGGGTGGTCGGGTATGATAGAATCTATGTTAACACCAATGGTAGAAACTTTACTTGGTGCTTCAAAACGACCTTTAGCACCAATGGTAGAAACTTTACTGTCTAGGCCCTTTATCTGAGGATTCTCCTGTTGGCTGCTCAAAGGAGCTATGTGTTAGATGCACCTCTAGGACCCCCTCCTCCTGAAGAAGCTTTCGGTTATGATAAAAAAGTTTTCTTGACTCGGAAGGAGGATCACAACATGGTTCATTGCGGCATATGGTACAGGTTAGATCTTGAGCTTCCAAAGCGCTTTGAGCATAGCAATGCCTATGATACAATGGGTGAATTAAGAATGATTTTCGATGGCCATGTTGTCGTAGAGAGTTATGAATCTTCTGAAAAGTTCTTTAGCTGTATGATGGAAGAGAACATCTCTACTAGCGAGCACGTACTCAAAATGTCTGGGTACGCCAATAAGCTCATAGCTCTGGAAATTGTGATTCCAAATGAGCTGGGAATTTATCGGGTTCTCCAATCTCTACCACCAAGTTACAAAAACTTCGTGATGAACTATAATATGCAAAGCATGAATAAGTCGCTACCTGAGCTTCTTTATATGTTGAAGTGGAGATTAAAAAGGAGAATGAAGTGTTGATGGTGAATTAAACCACTAGTTTCAAGAAAGGAAAAAAGGGAAAGTTTGATGAATCACAAGTCTAAAACTTTTGAAAATTTCAACAATTTCAGAGTGTTGTGATGGTGTCACGGCAGATGCCATGGGTAGGCTAAAGATGGGGCCAATGTGTACTAGTGGTATCTAGGGACGGATAGTGTGGTGATTCTACACACGATAGATAGAACAAGACACACACAAAGAACTTCTCAAATATCTTATATCATGATCCACAAGATAATACATATGCTCCTTGAGCTGTATCGTAGAGAGGAAGGACATGAAGTGCTCCTGCTCTCTACTCTCTCTAGGGTTCTTCCCTTAGGTAAAAATATCAACCCTCCCAGGGAGGCCCTAGCTCACCTTATAAAGGGGTGGCCAGGGTACATATAGGGCTGACGTGGCCTAGTATTTGCTTGGAATATGCTCATCCCAAAGAGGTAACTCGGCACGCTCCTTTCCCCTATCCAAAGTCTCTGTTAGGCAATAGAATAGAGCCCACGCGCTATGACCGTTGCCGCCAGAGACCGGCACGTCTGTGACGATCTCTTCTGTCTTCTGACTCTCTGACTCTTGTCGCTAGCGCTTCTCTCTTCCTCGATTCCCGTAGGAGAGAGAAAAGCGCTGACCTTGAGCTCCTTATTGAACAGGCTAACTCCTAACTCGGCCTAGCTATGGTTAACCCGGCCAAGTTAGTACCTGCAAAGGGAAAACATTTCTTTCCTTGTGCCGACATACCTTGTATGCTGGCTGAGTCTTGCCAGTGCTTCCTGGATCAGGTGAACCCGGCTGTAACCTGGATGGCCCTTCTATGATTCGCCAGCACATGCTTTGACCTGACTTTACCTCGGTGGACCTTGTCCATTGACCTTGGATTTACCCTACCTGGGGTCATCCCCCCAACATTAGTCCCCGAAGCTGGTGCGGTCTCAACAGCCTTAGCTGGAGAGGCCACAATAGGTTCATTTTCACTCGGATCATGGTCCAACTTGCCGACTTACATCTATGTCGGCCTGCACCGATCTTGACATGGTGTTTCCTTATTGTGATTTGGTTTTCACCTTGACTCTCCTTGGCTCTTTCCGAGTTAATTCTCATTGGACGAGTCATAGTTTTGCATCCGGGTTAACCCTCTTAGATGCCTATCTTCTCATGTACACTTCCCCGTATCCTACGTGGAAGGGAAATCATCACCTTTGCCTCATTTTAAGGGCCTATGCGTCAGTTACTGTGCACGCTGTCAGAGATTAATGTGCACCCATCACATCGTGGGACGCCTCTTCGATAACCGTAGAGCCACGTCGTGTCACTTGGTCTCCTGCGCCGTGTGACCCTCTATGTGGCCTGCTGCTGATTGGCTCCTTCTGGAAATACACGCCTGCATCGTGCAGCTTGGCACAAAGCACGATCCCACTACCCCCATTATGGGCGTGGTTAAATAGGGGAATGGTGGAATTCCTTGTTCACTTTCCCTCGTTCGCCTATTCTTCTTCTTCCTCCTCGCTGCGCCGCCGCTACTGCCACTGCCGCTTAGCGATAGCGCCACCGCTGCCGCTCTCTGCTTCTTGCTCGCTTCGCCGTTGCAGTGCTGCTTGCCGCTGCTACGGGCCCTGTCAGTCTACGCCTTTCTCCCCTGATCCGCACTCCACATCTGAAGAAGAAGATTCGGCGATGCCTCGCGACATTGTCGCCGTGGAGGAGCCTGAGGAGATTGTAGCCGCCCATGAGCGCGGCGCCTGGGATGGATCCAAGGTGACGCAACGAGAGCTCGATTAGCTCGTTAGCACCCGTCGCATCCCTGCTGGAGTCAGCTTCTGCTTGCCTGGTGACGAACAAATCACTGTCCCTAAAAAGGGTGAGTTCGTCGGGTTCATCTCTCAATTTGCTTGCGGTTTCGGCCTCCCCGTTAGCAAGTTCTTTATAGATTTCCTGGAAAATTTTGGGCTAGAACCTCACCATCTCCCAGCCAATGCTCTCGCTTCTCTCTCTGCTTTTTCCTCTAGAGTTGAGGGATCCCTCGGCCTTTGGCCTGATGTCAACATCTGGGCCAAATACTTTCAGTTCAAGGCCAATGTCGTTCCCAACAAGAATCTCCATCCGGGTGAGAAATGTTGGGCCACATAGAGATAAATAAGAACTTTTACCCTACGCGATACCCCCAAGATCTAACTCAGGTGATAGGCCACGAGATTTACCACTAGACGCGCAGGTGCGGATTATTGATGAAGCGCGTCAGTTGATGCCGTGCCGAACGATCCCTGTACAGCACATCCAAATCCCCACAGACCTCCTTGTCTCCGGTGCCACACGTGCAACGCATCTACCGGTATCCACACGTATAGGAAGAAGCTCCAGGCAGAGGACTGCTAGATCCTGTCTAGCCCGAAATGGGAGTGAAGAAAGTGACGGCTAGGTCAGGGAAAATCCCTTATCACTCCACTTATACACACTCCTAGCTAGGCTCAACGCTTGAGGCCCATTTAGGCTGTACCCCAATCTCCACATGGATCGAATCCACATGGGCTCTTTTCCCTTAGGTGTTTGACCCTGTAGGTTTACGTACACCTGGACACAACACGAGTCACCACTCCGAGTCGATAGCTGGTAGCGGCCTCTAGCAAGATGTGCCAACTTTCAAGTGTCGTAAAGTCAGAAGATAAACCTTTCTCAATGTGACTTTCATCCAAGTCCCTTTGCCTCACGATATATCTTGTCAAGCTATAGGCGTGTGGCTGCCATCCCTTTAATAGCTCAACTCTCTCTTCTCATTCCGTGATATACGATTCACGGACTAACACTTAGTCCGACTCCTTGGTCAACACTTAACCAAGTTGCGCTTGGCCATGCTTCCGAATCATATCACATGAGAGGGCCCAGAGAATATCTCTCCATTACGGAGGGGCAAATCCCATCTTGGTAATCCATGTCACGCAGCTTGTTTCACCATCAACCCAAACCCTATCTTTATAACTGCCCATTTACGGAATAGCGTTTGAGAGAACCTAAGTTGGCGATCCACAACTCGGATCATGCAATCACCTCAGGTTAAAGGATTCCATTGTTTGAGACTACAAATGACAACATGCTCGTTGCATCTCAACTGTGGGTCAGTCTGATTCGCTAAACTCTTTAGCCGAATCCGTGTAAGTCGAAATAGCATCTCCATGCCCATGACAAGTGGAACCGAGTCAGCAGCCGACTTTCACATTAGTCTAAGTTGTGTGTCCAGCACAACCTCAATGACCAAGGACAACTAGTATGAACAACATGAATATATAGCTCTACAATCGAATCACATATTCAATGATACATATCAATAGCTAATACAAGGACAATGACTTTATGAATACATTGGAATAACATCATTCATGATTGCCTCTAGGGCATATTTCCAACAGTCTCCCACTTGCACCAGAGTCAATCATCAGACATCACATGTCTAGGCATCTAATGCTCATAGCTCCCAGGTGCGCCTCATGCTTCGGCTGTGGTAGCGGCTTTGTCAACGGATCCGCAATATTTGCATCCGTGTGTACCTTGCATAACTTGATATCACCTTGATCCATGAACTAGCGAATCAGGTGGTACCGCATGAGTATATGTTTGTTCTTCTAGTGTTGTCTAGGTTCCTTGGCTTGTGCGATAGCACCATTGTTGTCACAATACACGTCTAACGGTTTGGACGAGCCCTGAACCACACCAAGATCCATGAAGAAATTTCTCATTCAAACGGCTTCCTTTGCTGCCTCCGAGGCAGCAATATACTCAGCCTCTGTCGTAGACACAGACACCGTCTCTTGCTTGGAATTCTTCCCGCTCACAGCCCCTCCGTTTATCACAAACACATATCCGGATTGCGAACGAGAATCATCCAAGTCAGTGAGATAACTCGCATCCGTGTAACCCCTTACACTGAGTTCATCCTCACCTCCATAAACCTGGAACATATCCTTACTCCTTCTCAAGTACTTAAGGATATTTTTAGCCGTTGCCCAGTGGATCTCTCCAGGGTCAGCCTAGTATCTGCTCACAACACTTAGAGCATAGGAAACATCCGACCTAGTACAAATCATAGCATACATGATGGATCCAACTATAGAAGCATACGGAATCGCACATCTGACTTTGCTCATCAGTTGTCGAAGGACACTGAGTCTTGGTAAGTTTTACGCCATGGGACATCGGTAAGAACCCCTTCTTAGTCAATTCCATGTTGAACTTCTTCAACACTTTGTCCAAATATGTACTCTGACTCAATCCAATGAGCCACCTTGATCTATCTCTATATATCCGGATTCCTAGTCTGTAAGTTGCCTCACCCAAGTCTTTCATCAAAAAACTCCTTTCCAATGATTCTTTGGTTTCTCGCAACATCTGGACATCATTTCCAATCAGTAATACTTCATCCACATATAAGATCAGAAAGTTTACTTTGCTCCCACTAAACTTCTTGTATAAACAAGAATCATGATCACTCTTGATGAAGCCAAACGATTTGACTACCTCATCAAAGTGAATGTTCCAACTCCGAGATGCTTGCTTCAATCCATAAATGGATTTCTAAAGCTTGCAAACCATGTCAGCATTAGCCGGATCGACAAAACACTCGTGTTGTATCATATACACGTCCTCGGTTTAATTTCCATTAAGGAAAGCCGTCTTGACATCCATCTGCCATACCTCATAGTCAAAATAGGCTGCTATAGCTAACATGATACAAACTGACTTAAGCATCGCTACAGGTGATAAAGTCTCATTGTAGTCAACTCCTTGAATTTGTCGGAACCCCTTCGCGACAAGCTATGCTTTATAGATGGAAACATTTCCATCCATATCAGTTTTCTTCTTAAATACCCATTTGCACTCGACGGATCTTGCACCATCTAGCAGATCAACCAAGTTCCAAACTTGATTTTCACCCATGGACTTTAACTCGGATCTCATGGCTCCAAGCCATGACTCAGAATCAGATCCCACCATCGCTTCCGAATAAGTTGCCAGCGCATCACTGTCTAATAGCAACACATCACGAACACTTCGCAATCTGGCCGATCTTCATAGTGTCGGTTCAGTTGCTGGCTCAGGTACCACGACCGGCTCAACCTCTAAGGCTTTTGCCGACTCGGTGCTGGCCGGTATCTCTCGAATATCCTCGAGCTGCACCGTACACCCACTGATTCCTCGACTGAGAAACTCTTTCTCAAGGAAGATACCATTTCGAGCGACAAACACTTTGCCCTCTTCTCGGTTGTACAAGTAGTAACCCAAGGTTTCCCTCAGATACCCCACAAAGATACACTTATCTGATTTGGCTATAAGCTTGTCCGACTGAAGTAGCTTGACAAAAGCTTCACAACCCCAAATCTTAAGAAAAGACAAACTCGGCTTCTTGCCAGTCCACATCTCATGCGGTGTCTTCTCTACTGACTTTGATGGTACTCTATTTAGCGTGAATGTTGCAGTTTCTAGACAATAACCCCAAAATGATAAAGGCAGATCTATTCGACTCATCATTGATCGTACCATGTCTAACAAGGTCCGGTTCTGCCTTTCCGACATAATGTTTCTCTATGGCGTTCCCGGCGGAGTGAGCTGGGGAACTATTCCACAACTGTTCAGATGGTCATCAAACTCATGGCTCATGTACTCGCCTCCTCGGTCTGACCGAAGAAACTTTATTTTCTTGCCGAGTTGATTTTGTACCTCATTCTGGAATTCCTTGAACTTTTCAAAGGCTTCCGACTTATGTTTCATCAAGTAGATATATCCATACCTACTCAAATCATCAGTGAAGGTAATGAAGTACTCATAACCACCTCTGGCTATCGTGCTCATTGGGCCACATACATCACTATGTAATAGTCCCGATAAGTCGGACACCCTTTCACAACTCTTTGCAAAAGGTGTCTTGGTCATCTTGCCGAGTAGGCAGGATTCGCATGTCTCGAATGACTCCAAGTCGAACAAAGTTAGGAGTCCGTCATCATGGAGCTTCTTCATGCATTTCCAACTTATATGACCAAGCCAACAATGCAAAAAGTAAGTCATATTCAGATCATTTGGTTTTAACCTTTTCACATTTATATGATAGACAGATTCACCATCAAGATTCAAAATAAATAACCCGTCCTAGACGGGTGCAAATCCGTGAAACATATCATTCAAATACAAAGAACAACCATTATTCTTAATATTTGACTCATAGCCTTGTCTCATCAAACATGAGGTAGAAATAATGTTTTGACTCAGCACTAGAACATAATAACAATTATTCAGCTCCATTAAGAATACAGAAGGTAAATGAAGTTGCATCGTGCCGACTTCCAACGCAGCGACTCTTGCTTTGTTGCCGACTCGAATGTCAACCTCGCCTCTCGTCATGCTCCTAGTTCTTACCAGTCCCTGCAATGAGTTGCAGATGTGAATAACTGATCCGGTATCATATACCCAAGAACTACCAGGTGCATCCGCAAAATGAATGTCTATACCATTGTAAACAATTATACCTGAGCCGGAAGTCACACCTCCACTTTTGGCTTTATCAGCCAGATGCTTGTTGCAATTCCTCTTCCAGTGACCATCCGCCTTGCAATAGAAGACAGTGGATCCGGCTGCAGGAGATGGCTTAGTCCCTAAGGAAGCGCTTTGGACCGGGTCCTTAGCCTTACCTCCTGATTTTGCCTTCTTCTTCTTAGTACAAGAAATCTTCTTGAACTTAGCCTTATTTTGCACCATCAACACTTGACTGGCGCCTTTCTTGAGATCCGCCTCAGCCTGCTTGAGCATCCCATGTAATTCAGTGAGCTTCTTATCCATACCATGGATGTGGTAGTTCGATATGAATTGACCATGCGCACTAGGAAGAGAGTTTAGAATTATGTCTGTAGCGAACTCTTCGCTAATGGGGTAGCCAAGCCTTTCGAAAGATTGGACGTAACCAACCATCTTGATCACATGCGGACTTAGTGGATCGCCATCCTTAAGCTTGCAGCTCAACAAAGCCTGAGAGACTTGATACCTCTCAGTCTTTGTCTGAGCCTAGAACATACTTTTGAGGCTTTCGATCATATCATAGGCCTCAACATTCTCGAACTGCTGCTGCAGGTCCGGTTCCAAGTGAGTAAGCATAAGACAACTAATCTCCGTAGACTCATCACAAGTCCTACGGTAGGCATTAGTGGCTATGACACTCGCATTCTCATTCGGCTCATCTAGAAGTGGGTTGTCTAGGACATGGTCCCTCTTTTCTTGCTTGAGAACAATCCTCAGATTACGGTACCAGTTGGTGAAGTTAGTTCCATTTAGCTTATCTTTCTCTAAGATGGTTCTCAAAGCAAAACTGGAAATCTGAGGGAGACTACTAGGTGCCATTGATCTATAACAGAAAAATATGCAAAACACTTAAGACATGTATCCATAAAAGAGCAAGCATATCAAACATTTTAATACATATGCTCCCACTAGAACCAACACCCCTCCGATGGTTACTTAGTGATTCAGGATCCTAAATAAGCAAGCCGACTAATGAGCTTTAGCGTCACTTCTAGTCGTCAAGTGATCTAGGTAGACAACTCCTTGTCAATCGTATCTCATACGACTCATGTTGGATGGGTGGCATCACATGCCCTGGCTCCCATACGACTTTTCCCCGAGTCCCACAACCGTTGTGATAGACCCGTCTAGATTACCAAGTGCTTCCGCTGTAAGACTCTGACTCGAACCCACCTAGTCGGAAAGAATTGATAGCACCTCAATTTTATGAGCCCACTACCAAAAATGTCTGACTTGTGATACTGTAGCAATGGCGGGGAAACCGACTAGACATTCTTTGAGGGATTACTTTCTACCATAATAGAGGTAAAACCAGAGACATAGCAGTAACACAAAATAAAGCAATTATAATGTGAAATGGTATGGCTCTCTTCTTGGCGATCTCCATCTCCACAAAGCTTGTAATTCAACTCGTGTCAACTCTTGTCACGTGCCGCCTTACACCATGTAGCCAACTTGTACATCGAGTTGCATGCCATCCGGGTTCTCCAAACAGCTACACTAGCTAGTAAAGTAAATTACATAGAGAATCCGACACGCAGGTTGTTATACAATAAAATGACGGCACCTAGGCTCCAGCCGGCTGACAAAACCGTGATACGAAGATCACGTATGGATTACACACATCACATGCATATAAGCCATACCATTCACAACATCATCTTGCAAAAACAAGTTATGCATAGATACGATATCTACTGATGTTGTGACACTCGCAACGACATCGAAGGGGCAGCGCCCCTCGCGGGTGCGGGCAGCGCCCGGTGATTTTTCTGAAAACGCAGATCTCATCTGCATTCCGAACATGGATTTCTTCAACGGATAAAACAATTTTACCCAAATCTGATCCGTACTCTAATTCGATCAAACTCTTTGATCTTCGATCACTTCATCCGGATTTACGAGTCACATTCTACCCCGATGGTGGAAGCTGACTGGTAGGGGTATGTCATTCCACGACCTCTGTAGTATGATCACGAAAATCGGATCATCCAATTCCCCGAGTATAGTTGATCCAATCAACTTCATACAAGACCGATCTATCGCATAGATCGACCACCAAAACTGCAATTAGATCCAATCTAACGCCAACCGCATATCACAAATGCACGATCTCGAGCCTAAAACTAGAAGCTATCACTCTGATACCACAATTGGGCCACGCAAAGATAAACAAAAACTTTTACCCTACGCGGTACACCCAAGATCTAACTCAGGTGATGGGCCACGAGATTTACCACTAGGCGCGCATGTGCAGATTATTGATGAAGCGCGTCAGTTGATGCCATGCTGAATGATCCCCATACAACACGTACAGATCCCCATGTACCTCCTTGTCTCCAGCGCCGGACGTGCAATGCCTCTACTGGTATCCACACGTATAGGAGGGAGCTCCAGGCAGAGGACTACTAGATCCTGTCTGGCCCGAAATAAGTGATGGCTAGGTCAGGGACAATCCCTTATCACTCCACTTATATACACTCCTAGCTGGGCTCAACACTTGAGGCCCATTTAGGCTGTACCCCAATCTCCACATGGATCGAATCCACATGGGCTCTTTTCCCTTAAGTGTGTGACCCTGTAGGTTGTAACATCCCAGCATTAGGATCCAACGAAGGGTAGAAATAGGAATATAAGTTTGTGCATGCATGCATCTGTAAAATCAGGGTAAATTTTTTCACCAAACAAAACACTGAAGGGATCAGAGTTTCTTTCACTAACTAGAGGTAGGTATAGCTCTTGTTAGTGATTGCTATGAATTTTGATATGATCTTTAGGCAGTATGAAGAAATTGGGGGAATTACTTGGAATTTAAATTTGAAATTTCAAATCAATTTGAAAAATTTTAAATATTAGAATTTATTAATATTGAAGGGTTGTCCAAAAGAAAACATTATTAATATTTTTTGATTTTAAGAAAGAAATAGTAATCAACAATAAGATTTAATGACAAGGGAAAAGAAATAAATAAGAAATAATGCTTATTTTTCTATTCTTATAATGAGGTCACAAATGATGACAAATACATCAAAAGTATAAGATTACAAAGAACAGAAATTTAACTTTATTAAACTTGTAATAACGTTTTTACAAGATCCTTTACAAATGAATTACAAAGAAGGTTACAAGTAGAACCTATACTATTTATCTACTCCTACACTAATCTTGTGAGTCCAGATCTTGTTCCTGCAAATAAGAAAAACAACTAGAAAGGAAAATTAGGGATTAGTAAGGTAATTTTACTCTCAGTGTTGAACAGTGAAGTGCACTATTCATGGTACATCATTGAGTACACAGAAGGGTAAGTTTCACCAACAGTGAAGTATCTGTTCTTCTCAGTTAATAGCAAAGATTTAGTAAAAGTCAAGTGGATAAAAAATAGGTTTCACTAGGATGACAATCAGCAAACAGGTAATAGTAACAACCAAGTTACTTGAGCTGATCCACATGCACAACACACACACAGCTTAGTCGACTAACTGCATGGGGTGTGCTGTCAAGCTACCAGTAGTACAAGGTACCACACAGAGCACCAGCCGAAGGGGAAATATAGGAGCTTAGTTCTTCTTCTCAAGCATATACTCACAGTTATGGAACTTGCTGAAACCATAGCCCATTTCTCCACCAAATTACCCAAATCAATCATCAGATCTCTACCTGATGGTAACATAAGGAGGGGGTGGAGCAGGTGGAAAGAGAGGTCAAGCATCAAGTTACAGGAGAAGCACCAGGTGGTGCAGAGCTAGATCCAGCAGCAAGCTACATCACCACATGATCAATCAACAAGCAATCTGGTCAGTCTAAATAACATCACCACATGATCAGATCATCATAGGGTCATATGAGCATATGAATTTTTACCTAATCTTCTCAGAAAAACACCCAAGTGGGGTGTAGATTCATCCCAGAAGCACTTAAATGAAAGCAAATGACAAATCCTTACAAACAAATCCAAGATCTCAGCCTTTGCATCATAGATCTTGGATAAATACTCAAATCTCCACATTTATCAATAAACAGCAGTCTTAGACCTAGATTCAGGGCACATCTCCTATGGAGTAGCACCTCTGTAATCTCAGGATCTTAAGGATCAATATTTGACAGTGAGGAGATCAATCATTTTCTTAAAAGGATTCAAGAATCATTAGCTGATACATGCATCGGAGCATATCTTTGAGAGACAGCTAGAAACAACTTAGTATTTCCTAGTCATGCCTCAGACCAGCATCATAGTCTAATAGACTATAGCAGATTAGGATAATAAAGCGAGCAGAAGCTTTTCAGTCATTTAACCAGCCAAACTTGGAGACAACTAGAATTTAGGCAATAGAAGTATGAATATTGTGTACCATTCTAAAGAAGGTGTCGCAAATGTCACATCTAAAACCAATCCAATGCTTTATTCATATTTGATCAGTTAACTTACAGAAAGATAACTAATCACTTCCCTAGAATAAGTATTTAGGAATCATACTCATGGTTGCATTTATATAATCACGGAAGCATAGGAGTATCATTCTCACTCCAATTTAAAAGAGCAACACAAACCAGTGTATAAAGATCAACTGAACATTACTGATAGAACCATTGTCAGTACTAGGATCACGAAATCACAGTGAAATCCACATCACTAGCATAAGGGATTAAACATCCAGGACAATATAACCACTACAATCAGTCCTAATAGAGTCATCATGCTCAGACCAGAGGGATGAACCCTAAAAGAACCATGAAATCAATTAGGAAGTTATCACTAGAGGCACACAGAGGTTATCGACCAAGGAAGAGCGGGGCACAGAAGAGGAGTAGCCAATCTTACTCAAGGGCCTTGCAAAAAGAACCGAAGAGGAAGCAGAGGATGGCCGACGGCGAAGCAGGAACGACCGCACGGGGAGCACCCTAAAGGGGCGCTGCAACCCGCACCAACCGCGTGTTAGATCCACCGGAGAAGAGAGGCGAACACCATGAAGAACCGGCGCACCATCGCCAATGCTCCAGAGCGGCCAACCCTAACCCTAGCCTAGGGCAGAGGTCAGCACGGCCAGTAGAAAGCACCAACCGCGGATCTGCTTGGACAAGATGACGCAGCGTCATCGACTGAGTCACCCTGCACCATGGCGGCGGCAACAGCGGTTGGATTTGGCCGGAATCATAAGCAGCGGCGGCGGCAGACCGGGAAGATGGTCGTGTGCGCGAGAGAGTGAGAGAGGGGAGATGAGTGTGCATGTGAGTGGCAGACAATACCACTCTGGATTTGGCCGGATTCAGCCGGAATCGTACTCGGCGGCGGCAGATGGAGAAGATGGTCGTGTGCGCGAGAGAGTGAGAGAGGGGAGATGGGTGTGCGTGCGAGGAGGGTACTGGGCCTGTGGGCAGCCCAGTACCACTCTGGTGAGTGTAACCAGGCGAGGTGGGCCGGGTTAAGTTTGGTCGGGCCAGCCTAGTGGGCCAGGCCCGTAACTTAATAGGGTTTAAAAAAGGATAATTACAAATATACCCCTAAGATAAAAATAACTCTAGATAAATAAATAAAAATCTTAAAAATTCAAATAATATATCTATAAATTCACAAAAATATTTTCTATTGAATTAAAATAATCAATAGAATTTTTGGCAATTAAAATTTAGGGTTAATAATAGGATGTTAATTACTTTTGAATTTTTACAAAAATATGGGAAACACCTAAAACTGAATAAAATTCACTTTTAAGATCCTAAATGAATATACTATTGTAGAAAAATACTAATTTCTATTTTTTCAAAGTGAATTTGGTGTGATAAAAATAAATCCTATTTCCATAAAGGAATTTCATAACATATTTAAAGAAAATAGATTCATAGAATGATATTGTCTTTTATTGATTAAATAAATAGTAAGCTTTTACTAAAAGGGTAAGTCATGCAAGGAAGAAAATAATAAATCATTGCATGACATTACTATCATGGCATATTGCTTATTTAAATATTGTCCTTATTGGGCAATAATGGTTCTTTGTAGAAACAGGAGCTCAAGGTCAGGTGGAAGCATCCGACTTCACTACCTTGCAGTCACAAGGCAAGATCATAACTTGCTCATGTCCTTTGAAGAGTCTTTATCAAAGATATTGCAAATTGTGTGTTGTCATCTATGATTTGGAAACAGAATATGATATCTTCTCTAATAAATAAGATGTAGTATCATCCTAAGTGATGATAAAGATCAGCAATGGAACTTAGGGATTCCAATTGTGTAAGTCACATAGGTTTAACAACCCATGACATCAATGATTCTAGCGCCGTATAATACGCGTTAACCATGAGATTTGGAATGGGACAGAGAAGTCAGATGTATCTTCATCCTTTCATATGGAGGCAAGATGACCTTATCATGACGTTGGGATTCCTGGTATGGATCCAACATATGGGTGGGTGATGGCTCAATGCACGGCGCCCAGAAAAGTGTTGATGGCTCGTGGTTGATGTAGAGCTCGTTGGGAACTCCAAGAGGAAGGTATGATGAGCACACCAGCAAGATTCCCTCAGTTATGAAACCAAGGTTTAATCGAACCAGTAGGAGCAAGGAAACACCTCAAAGGTGTTACTAGCTGAGATTTGGTAGGGAGCACTACCGGTGCTAGTAGCAACGTGGAGACCTACACAACACAATCACAGAACTTTGTCCCCAACTTGCGATGAGGTTGTCAATCTCACCGTGTTTTGTGGAAAACAAAGGATTAAACGTATCGAATGGAAAGAAGTAAAAGTTTGCAGAAAGTAAACACAAAGCAGTAAACAGTTTATAGATTGAATGTAAAAGACAAGGACCGGGATCCATAGTTCACTAGAGGTGGCTCTCCTTAGATAGATAACATGTTGGGTGAACAAATTACAGCGGGGCAATTGACAAACACCGAGAAAGCAATACATGCATATACTAATCATCTTGACTCCTTTGAGACTTGATTGGGCATTACAACATAATACATAGACCGCCATCCAACTTCATCTATGACTAATAATCCACCTTCAGGTTATCATCCAAACCCCCTCCAGTATTAAGTTGCAAGCAACATATTATTGCTTTACGAACTGCGTGTAAAGTAAACAATATGATTGTTCTATGAACAAAGGATTGTTGTTTTCTCCCTAGTAGCAACAGCACATCTAGTACCTTAGAGATTTCTGTCACTTCCCCAGATTACCAGAGGCATGAACCCACTATCGAGCATAAATACTAACTCTTGGAGTTGCTAGCATCTACTTGGCCAAGATAGCTACTAACAACGGAAAGCATGCAAGATCTCAAATAACAAAGACATGATAGAATCAATAATCAATCTCAAATAGCATCTCAATATCCATCGGATCCCTGCAAACACAACATGTATGAATTACAAAAAGATGATCTTGATCATGAACGGAGCTCACAAGATCTAAACATGAAAGTACAAAGGAGGAGAAACCAGCCATCTAGCTACTACATGGATCCGTAGTCCAGGGATGAACTACTCACGCATCACACCGGAGGCTTGCATGGTGATGAAGAAGGCCTCCAAGGTGAATTCCCCTCTCCGGAAGGGTGCCGAGAAGAGATTCAGATCCCTACCAATCTAGGGATGGAGATCACGGCGGCTACAGACTCTTTCGTGGATTTTTGATCGGGCACTTAGGGTTTTCGTCCTGAGGGCAATATATAGGCGGAAGGAGAGGCCGAGGGGGTGCCGGGAGCTACCACAACACCCCCTGGTGCGGGCCAGGCCTGGCCGCGTGGCCAGGTGGTGTGGCCGGCCCCTGGCCCCTCTCCGTCTCGTATTCTGGCACTTGATCCCTTCCGAAAAAATAGGCACTTTGGCTTTTGTCCCATCCAATTCCGAGAATATTCATTTTCGGACTTTCCTGGAACGAAAAACAGCAGAAAACAGGTAGCTGGCACGGTGGATCTTGTTAATAGGTTAGTCCAAGAATTCATATGAAATGTACTCCAAAGTTGGAACAAAACACAAGAAATTGGATAAAACCAAGCATGGAACTTCAAAAATTATAGATACATTTACAATGTATCAACATCCCCAACCTTAACTCCTGCTCGTCCTCGAGTAGGTAAGTGATAAAAATAAATAATTTTTGAGGTGACGTGCACCATCAAAGACTTGATCAACGTATTTGCAAAACACTCAAAGCTGGGATCATAGTACTTCAATCATAACATGAAAGACAAAGTTCTAGCAATAAGAAAAGAAACTATGATGCAACATGAAAAGGCATAAACAAAAGAATCATGAATAACATGCTTTGCAAGACGTTTGTTTGTTTCACATAAAGAAAACATAGCATAATAGTATTCAGCTTGTCCCTCAATAGAGTAGCAAACATAAATGCATAGGACTCCTTCAAAGTTCATAAGAGTGACTAGATACAATAGTTAAAAACAAGCAATAACAAGTTATGCATCAATCAACTAGTCTTGGGACAATGCACATAGAACTAAGAATGGCCACTATGCTCTCAAAGTAAGTGCATAAAGATAGAAGGTGGAGACTCAATATAATGGTGGAAGAAAGGCCTTTTGTAAAAGGAAGTAGGGATTCAAGTCTCATAAAGTGCTTCCAAAAATTATGGTACTTATAGTTTTCAGCTCTCATTGCCCCTATCATAAGCATATTGAAGTGATCAAGGTTAAAGTGACACAACTAAGAGGATATGTTTGACAAGTTATAAACCGAAATCTCATGCCCCTTACTTACAAAGACCGATCATCATGCTACTCAACTTAAGTCACGAGTAAGCTCTTTTCATTGTAAGTACAAGTGTATCATTAAGAACCGCCAACGGGGTACCCCTTGCACATGATAGGGAGCTTTCCCATAATCAAAATGACAAGGCAAGCAGACAATGAGCATCTCAGCGATCTTTTTATTTGCTATTTGCATAGGTTTTTATTGAGGATGCTTCATAGAGTGCTCATTATTGTGATGCTGCAAGTTTCCACCATGATTAGGCATGGCTTAGCCTAGCGGCCCAGGCGTTTCTCTAACACACATACAAACTCCATGATCTTACAAGTTCCACTTTTATTTCACACCGTCGGGATCAATAAGCAAAAGAACATGATATCAACGGGGTACAAAGTGCAAGTGCAATGTTGAAAGCGTTCCCCATGGTACATGGTTCTGCTAATTTCAACTTATAAAGCGCAGGCATATACGCAACAAATAAGGACCCAATGGTTCAAGTTTATTAGAGGCAAAAAATTAAAGTGTGACATCAAGTTCGTGAGAGCTTTAATCACTAGTTTTCTCATAACAAGTGGAAGGTAAACAAAAGCATGAATATACTTGGAATAGCATAAGATAGTAGGTAGGTATGGTGGACTCTTTGGAATAACTTGGTTTAGGGAGTTGGATGCATGAGTGGAACTCATACTTGGTGGTGGAGGCTAGCAAAAGACTGGGAGCGACAAACTAAGAGAGCAATAATGGCCATAATCTTGTAGAGCGACAAAACATCATTGATCAAAGCATAAAGTGATACTACAAGTTGAAAACTAAAGGATCATAAAGGCTATGGTGACTTGTGACAATCATAACATGGTGTGAGCATGTGCCAAGTCAACCCAAATAAAGCATCAAAGGAGAATACCACTATACTATGCTTTAATATGCTAAAACAACGCATGATTCATCCAAGGCACATTAAGCAATCTCAATTGTTTATAACAAGTCATGCTACAAAAAAGAATACTAAGCATAAAGCCAAAACAATATCAAGCATGGCATGATGAAGCATAGGCCACAGTCAAAAACAAGCTCTTTTTACCACATAAGCATGAACTTTCCTACTCTTTTCCAAACCAAAGCAAACTATTTGCAAACCAATGTATGAAAGAGGGGGTCCAACCAATTTATTTAGAAAACTAATAAAACCAAGCAAACTAAAAACAAAAACGAAAACTAAAAAGAAGACGCTCCAAGAAAAACACAACTGTGCATGAAACAATAAAAATGAAGCGTTTGGAAGAAACCTGGATTTTTATTGATGAAGAAGGGGATGCCTTGGGCATCCCCAAGCTTTGATACTTGTACTTCTTGGATATTTCTTGGGGTGACATGCGTGGCATCCCCAAGCTTGAGCTTTAGTCCATCCTTCATCTCATTACTCATTCCTTCCATACACCTGAAAATTTTCCTTCATACAAAACTTCACACAATCTTTATTAGCAACATTAGTGCACTCAAGATAAATAAGTCTTAAGGTTCAGTTCTAACACCAAATAAACTTCCATTAGAACACTAGCTACTGTAGTACTTCCCTCAAAAATCTCAATTCCCCAAAAGAACTCAAAAAGGATCCCACAAGAAGCAAATGCAGAAAATGGCAGAAATCTGTCAAAACAAACCAGCAGGTAAAGACGAATTTTTTCGAAGACCTTCTGTTGCTCCAATCAAAAAGTGTTGAACTAACGAAAGTTATATAACAACCTTGGTCAGAAGAACAAAACATTACAGCTCCATCCGACATACATAGCTCTCTCCCGAATGTTTACGGTGAAGCACAAAAATCTGTTTCGGGACAGCAACTTTCCCAATCATTACTTCACTCTCATTAGAGGTTACTCTTGGCACAAAAAGCAAATAAAAAGGATAAGGAGAGGTTATTACCGAAGTAATAACTTCCAAGACTCATCTAAAACTCTTGGGTTATCTCCTAACAAGTACTTTTCTTTAACGCCTTTAAGTTAGGCATAAGAAGCAAAGAAAGAATCAAGTGTTCTCAAATGAAGAAGCATTAAGATCAATACCAGAAATATTTTCAACAAGGCAAGGTATATCATCCAAGTAAGTTCTAGAGGATACTTTCTCAATGCTCTTGGGTTCACTATTCTCATCAAAAGGGTTTGCGGGAACAATCTAATCAAGATTCTTTTCTATGGCATCATGTATTGCTACTAGTTTAAAGGGTATTGGTATCTTAGGTTCCTCCCCATTAGGTTCGGTTTTGTTCATATTTTCTCATGTACCAACAACATCTACACATGAGCCTAGCATATTGAAACGTTCAAAAACTTTTCTAGCTTCCTTGGCAACATCATAGAACTCCATAAACAAAGTTTCTAGAATAAAATCCCTCTTTTCAGGATCCTCAATTTCTTTAAGCTTAAGAAACATTACTTGCATTAAGGGGTTGAGGTTAACAAACCTAGCTTCTAACATGTGAATTAAAGAAGCTGCAGCAATCTCATAATTTGGAGCAAGTTCTACAAGGGATCTATCCACAGTATCTTCATGTTTGCTAACATGATTAAAGAATTCTTCAATATTATCTTTCCCAATTATAGAACCACTACCAATTGAAAGGTCTTTCAAGGTGAAAGTAGGGGTCAACATGGTGAGCTAAGGAAGAGGTGAAAACTAAAGGAGACTTAATTTTTTTGTGTTTTTGATAAAGAAAGCAAACTTGTAAAACTATTTTTTTTGTGTTTTTGAAGAACAAAACAAGCAAACAAAGCAAAAAAGAAAACTAAGCAAAACAAAAACAACAAAGTAAAGAGATTGGTTATGAGGGACTCCCATTGTGAAGATGTCCTTGACTCCCCGGCAACGGCGCTAGAAAAATGCTTGATGGCTCAATGCACGGCGCCCAGAAAAGTGTTGATGGCTCGTGGTTGATGTAGAGCTCGTTGGGAACCCCAAGAGGAAGGTATGATGAGCACAACAGCAAGTTTCCCTTGGTTAAGAAACCAAGGTTTCATCGAACTAGTACGAGCAAGGAAACACCTCAAAGGTGTTACTCGCTGAGCTTTGGCAGGGCGCACTACCGGTGCTAGTAGCAACGTGGAGACTTGCACAACACAACCACAGATGTGGTTGTCAATCTCACCGTGTTTTGCGGAAAACAAAGGATTAAACGTATCGAATGGAAAGAAGTAAAAGTTTGCAGAAAGTAAACACAAAGCAGTAAACCGTTTATAGATTTAATTTAAAAGACAAGGACCGGGATCCATAGTTCACTAGAGGTGGCTCTCCTTAGATAGATAACATGCTGGGTGAACAAATTACAGCAGGGCAATTGACAAACACCGAGAAAGCAATACATGCATATACTAATCATATTGAATCCTTTGAGACTTGATTGGGCATTACAACATAATACATAGACCGCCATCAAACTACATCTATGACTAATAATCCACCTTCAGGTTATCATTCGAACCCCCTCCAGTATTAAGTTGCAAGCAACAAATTATTGCTTTACGAACTGCGTGTAAAGTAAACAATACGATTGTTCTATGAACAAAGGATTGTTGTTTTCTCCCTAGTAGCAACAACACATCTAGTACCTTAGAGATTTCTGTCACTTCCCCAGATTACCAGAGGCATGAAACCACTATTGAGCATAAATACTAATTCTTGGAGTTGCTAGCATCTACTTGGCCAAGATAGCTACTAACAACGGAAAGCATGCAAGATCTCAAATAACAAAGACATGATAGAATCAATAATCAATCTAAAATAGCATCTCAATATCCATCGGATCCCCGCAAACACGACATGTATGAATTACAAAAAGATGATCTTGTTCATGAACGGAGCTCATAAGATCTAAACATGAAAGCACAAAGGAGGAGAAACCAGCCATCTAGCTACTACATGGATCCGTAGTCCAAGGATGAACTACTCACGCATCATACCGGAGGCTTGGATGGTGATGAAGAAGGCCTCCTGGGTGAATTCCCCTCTCCGGCGGGGTGCCGGGAAGAGCTTCAGATCCCTCCCGATCTAGGGATGGAGATGACGGCGGCTACAGACTCTTTCGTGGATTTTTGATCGGGCACTTAGGGTTTTCATCCCGAGGGAAATATATAGGCGGAAGGAGAGGCCGAGGGGGTGCCGGGAGCCACCACACCACCCCCTGGCGCGGGCCAGGCCTGTCCACGTGGCCAGGTGGTGTGGCCAGCCCCTGGCCCCTCTCCGTCTCGTATTCTGGCACTTGATCCTTTCCGGAAAAATAGGCACTTTGGCTTTTGTCCTGTCCAATTCCGAGAATATTCATTTTCTGACCTTCCTGGAACCAAAAACAGCAGAAAACGGGTAGCTGGCACTATGGCTCTTGTTAATAGGTTAGTCCAAGAAATCATATGAAATGTACTCCAAAGTTGGAACAAAACACAAGAAAGTGGATAAAACCAAGCATGGAACATCAAAAATTATAGATGCATTTACAATGTATCAGTGGGCACCCTTAGGCCCCACGATTTTGGTGTCTAGATTATTTATGAGTGGCTACCGGAGGTATAGTCAGGCCTTTTAGGGAGATTACCAGGGGCATCACCACTTCATAGAGTCTTCAGGAACTCACCAGGGTTATAGCTTGCCCTAGTTGGAGGCTTAACGGAGGTGTAGTCAGCCCGAAGGATCGTGTAGACATATGGGGTCACAAAGAGGGCAGTGATTGGCTTGGATCACCTACTGGGCCCCACATCATGGAATTGTGGACGGCAAAGTACGCCCGTTTGTGCAATAAGGAGTTGGTCTCTTATGGGTAAAGCAACACACCTCTGCAGAGTGTAAGAGTTGTGACATGTTACTCCCTGTTCCGGGAAGGAGCTACGGACGCGGCAGGAAAGGAACGCCATGAAGTTCTGGTCAACCTGTGAAGGCTGATGGGCATAGTTTTTGATAATAAAATCAATCTTTGAAGAAATGTTTACGAAAAATGCATAGTACCAAGGACGTATTGTCCGAGGTGATAGATAGAGCATCAAACTTCCCACATTGCATATAATGAACTTGCTGGGTAACGCTGTTACTCACTCTTTCCTTTGAACCCCTGCTTAGACTCTAAGAATCCAGAAGACATTTCGATGTACGTAGCTAATGGACAAGAGGACGTCTGCTACGAAGAACCCGACCTGTCCAGAGGAGTTAAAGGGGTGGACTAGGAGATACGCTATGGAGTGGAGGGAAACGAGTCCGAGTAGTTGCCTTAGTTATTAGTAAACCAATTGAGCCGAGCAGCAGGAACTATATAGAATAAGTTGTTGAGCTCAATTCGAAGTATGAGTTTAGTTTTTATTATCTTCTGCTGGAACTACTTAAGTTTGGTTTGTGCTTTCATAATATTTGAAGTGTGAGAACTCTCGGTTTGTAATAGTAAAGTGTGTATGTTTGTAAGATGGATCCGCAATGTTTCTGTTGTACCACTCTAAGGGGTGTGATATTTACGGAATGGTGTTCTGTGAGTGTCATATCAACGACTATAGTGTACTACACTTGTAGTGGTATGCTGGGTCACTGCAGCTGGTATCAGAGCAATTTCTTTGACCTTAGGTTGGAAACCTAGTAAAGGGAAATAACTATAGGAGTCAAGGAGCAACGGTAAAGAGTTCTCTAGATTATATGATGAATATTCAATTGGGAATACTTCGTTATATTTTTTAGTGCGATAATTCTTTATTATGATGCATCATTATAATTAATGGATACTAATAATATTTATATCTATACAGTGGAAATGGCACCAAAGTTTCCAAAACAGACTTTGGCAAGGAAAGAAGAGACTCTTGATGATTATCAGGGGGCTTTAACTGAAACACTTTGAGAACTTCTGAAGGTTTTTGGTTGCACAACTAATATCCCAGTCAATACCATTACCTACCATGATGGGCGAATGTTAGCCAAATATCGTGTTAGCATCCAACTACCAAAGAAGCTTGGGTTATATCACAATTTACCTATGGGAGAACGTAGAAGTCACCTAGCAGCATATCATGTTGCTATTGTGGAGGCAATAGCCAATGTTCAGGAACACAAAGCAGAAGAGTTAGCTGGAAGCACATATTCTGTGATTCCTCATGACTCTATAGATGAAGAACCGGAACCAGATCATCTTACTTTAGCAAGGAAGCATCCAAAACTAGCCTCTAAGTTTATGGATCTGTATCGACTAATGGTTGGGTCTTTGTATAAGACACATCAGGTTATTGTAGAAGATCAGGTTGATATGCTAGAGGATTTAATGAATCCGTAAAGAAGGGAGAAGTTAGCATCTAAGCTGGAAAATGAAGCAGTGGATAGGGTTAACCCAGTTTTCAAGGATATACCTATAGATCCAGCATCTTTTACACCATATCCCTATTCATCAATACCAGAACCTATGAGATATCCTGATGAGGGCACTAGTCATCCAGTACCACAGAGTTCTTGGGGAACTGAGGACTCGGAATTACCTATTGGGAATTCTAAAGGCTGGAGGTACGGGTCAATGGATGGATCTACCGGGAATCCTATTCCTGTGGAAGATTCAGTTGGAGATATCGGACAGACTAGTCGCATGGGCGTAAGATCTTATTCCGTTGATGGAAGAGATGTCCATGTGGAAGATGTAGAGTCCCGGGAGGAAGGTCCTGAAGAAAGGGTGTTCGAGGATTATCCTACTCCAGATAATGTGCATTATCAAGTCATAGCTGAGGACTATCGTACCCAGCAGAGTACTTGGGGGGCACCAGAAGGAGAATATTCTGTTGATTCCTCCAGAATCGGAATGCAGGAGATGGATGAAGAAGAAAGTGATGAGGATGATTCGGTAGATACTTCAGATGAGTTGGAAGGTATGGATACACTTCAGCTGAATGATGTGTCAAGTCCGGAGACTTCTGATACTAAATATCGTCCGTCAAAAAGGCAAGTCGTTTCACGGTCGGTGCGTCGTACTTCACGACAGCACGGTTGTATTCCTGGTATGTACGATGAACGACGCAGCTTCTGGGGAGTGTGACTTTGATTAGGAGCATTTCCGCAGGAGACGAGAGTTGGAGTTCGAGGACTTGATGTAAATAAATAAGTGAGATAGTACCACATGAGCTTGTAATGTTTAATGAGTAAGGGCTTGTAATCATGTTGTATAACTTATATTGCTTGTAATGTAGAATATGTGTGTAATGCATATTTGGTTTTTATTTGGATCTTGTTTTCCATTGTGTGACTAGTTTTGTGGATGAAGTTGAGCTCAGAACACATATGCATCATGTAATTATGAGTATTCGCTTATGTTACAGGACTAGGGGGTATGGGAATGGGTGTAGAAATGGAGACTGAGCAGTACCACATGGAGCGTGAAGCCAACGAAAAGGCGGATGAAGATGCCAGAATGCAAGCGAATTTACCATGACCACCACCAATGAGGCCATTGATGGAGCAAAACTTTATGCAGTACATGCAAATGATGCAAGAGTCCCAGAATAAATTCATGGAGGGGTTAGTAGACCGTGTGGGACAGCCAAGGGCACCTCAAGGACGTGGTGTTAGTCTTTCGGATTTCACAGAATACCAGTCCTTTACCTTTCGCATCCGCTCCTGAACCAATGGATGCAGAGGACTGGTTAACAGATACCGAAAGAAAGTTGAGAACTGTAGGATGCAATGAGGAAGAGAAGTTGAGGTATGCAACGCACTTATTGACTGGACCTGCAGCGTCATGGTGGGAGAGTCAGCTAGCAATGCAACCTCCAGGAAGAGAGTACAATTGGGAGGAGTTTAAACAAAGATTCTGCGAATATCATGTTCCGGAGAGTATCATAGAGTTGAAGTGTAGGGAGTTTAAAGAACTGCAACAGGGATACTCCAGTGTCATCAAGTATATTCGGGATTTTAGTGATTTATCTCGTTATGCTGGTGAAGAAGTTAGCACAGAGGCGAGTAGGAAGAAGAGGTTCATGCGTGGACTAAATCCATTTGTGAAGATGCAGTTGAGGATTGCCAACACTCAAACTTTTCAATAGTTGCTCGATGCAGCTATCACCTTTGAAGATGATTACAAAAATGGCCAAGAGGACCGTAGGAAGAGAGCAAAGAAGGAAATGAAGAGGAGTCAGGCAAGTAAACCCAAAACTAATCTGGAGTTTCAACCTAGAAATAGACCCTACAACAACAACAATAGGAGTAGCAATAACACTGGAGGATAATTCAATCCTAGAAGGAATGTCATATGTCATAATTGCAAACTTCCGGGACATATCAGCAAGGATTGCTAGAAACCAGAGATAATTTGTTATGGATGTGGATTAAAGGGTCATATTAAGCCTGATTGCCCAAACAAACCACCCGATGGTTGGCCCACAAAGTGTGGAGGACAAGCCAGTGGAGGCGGAGGTGGACAATCTAATAGAGGTGGAAGCTATGCCAAAAATAATAATGGCAAGAGGGGTAGACCTATGGGAAAGCTGAATTGCGCAACCCTGGAGGAGGTGGATAACTCAAATCGGGCGGTGATAGGTATGCTCAATATTCTCACAAATCCCGAAAAAGTTTTATTTGATACTGGTGCAACTACTTCTTTCATATCTGAAGAATTTTGTGATAAATTTGGGATTAGAAGGGCACCATTAGAAAAACCTATGACCGTAGTTACCGCCGGAGGGATTGTGGTAGTTAGACATATTAAACTAAACCAAGTCATCTCAATCTATGGTCAAACCTATTATGCGGATATTTATGTGATCCCATTAAAAGGAATAGCAGTAGTGCTGGGAATGGATTGGATGACAAACTATGGAGCTCAAATCAATTGTGAAGAGAAAACCGTTTCAATTAGATCTCCAAGTGGAGGAAGGATAGTTTATTAGGCGGATAAACATAGTCATATCATGGTAGATCTGCAGTTGAACTCAATGAAGGAGGCCAAATTAGAAGATATTACAGTGGTGAAGGAGTTCCAATAGGTTTTTCCAGCAGAATTACCAAGAATGCCACCGGATCAGGAGATAGAATTCACTATTGACCTGATACCTTGTACATCACCAATAGCTCAAGCACCATATAAGATGGGGCCCAAGCAATTAAAAGAGCTTAAAGAGAAAATTGATGAATTAGCCCGGAAAGGATTCATGCAGGAAAGTGTATCTCCGTGGGGAACTCCGGTGATCTTTGTGGATAAACGAGGTGGTGGGCAGAGAATGTGTGGGGATTACAAAAATCTCAACAATGTCACTATCAAGAACAAGTAATCATTACCAAGAATACAAGATTTATTTGACCAAGTCAAGGGAGCAGGAGTATTCTCCAAAATTGATCAAAGATTAGGATACCATCAGATAAAAATTAAACCTGAAGATGTTCCTAAAACAACATTTGTGTCAAGGTATGGACATCATGAGTATTTAGTCGTACCTTTTGGTCTGACTAATGCACCAGCAATATTCATGAATTTGATGAACAAAATCTTCATGCCGTATTTGGACAAGTTTGTCATAGTATTCATCGATGATATTCTGATATACTCCAAAGATCCAGAAGAGCATGTAGAACATTTGAGAGTAGCATTACAAATCTTAAGAGAACGTAAGCTTTATGCTAAGTTTGGTAAATGTGAATTTTGGTTGGACAAAGTAGAGTTTCTTGGTCATGTGATCAGTAAGGATGGAATTGCTGTAAATCCGTCCAAAGTTCAATCAGTACTGGATTGGAAGGCACGAATCAATGTGAAGCAAATCCGAGGTTTTTTAGGTATGGCCGGTTATTATCGAAGATTCATAGAAGGTTTTTCCAAGATAGCTGGACCAATGACCAAATTATTAAGAAATAATACACCTTTCATATGGGATGAGAAGTGTGAGGCAAGTTTTCAGGAGTTGAAAACCAGATTAACTACCGCACCAATCCTAGCAATTCAAGAACCAGGAAAAGATTACACAGTATATTGTGATGCATCCAAGGAAGGATTAGGTTGTGTGCTTATGCAAGATCGTAAGGTAATTGCTTATGGATCTAGGCAATTGAAACCACATGAAGTGAACTATCCAACACATGATTTAGAATTAGCAGCAGTAGTGTTTTCTTTAAAAGGATGGGGACATTTTCTCTATGGGGCAAGATGTGAGTTATATACTGACCATAAAAGTCTCAAATATTTCTTCACTCAAAAGGTATTGAATATGAGGTAGAAGCGTTGGCTGGAGTTGATTAAAGATTATTATCTAGCAATCAATTATACCCCTGGAAAAGCAAATGTTGTGGCAGATGCTCTAAGTCGGAAAAGCACAGATATACAACCTTTGAATAGAGAACTGCCGAAAGAACTACAAATGGATTTGGAAAGGATGGAAATACAATTTATAAGTACAACAGTTCTTGGAGGATTAGCTACTATGCGAGTAATTGAAGAACAGAGTAGTGATCTTCAACATGAAATTTATAGACATCAAGGTGAAGATCCCTTCATTACTGAAGAAGTTCGAAGAATATCTCAAGGTCAAACCTCAGTTTTTCACTTAGGAGATTATGGATCCTTATGGTTTCAAAGCTGACTTTGTGTACCAGATGTGACAGAGATTCGAGAAGTGATACTTCAGGAGGCTCACGAAACACCATATTCCATACATCCGGGTAGTACAAAGATGTACATGGATTTAAAAGAGTTGTTCTGGTGGAATAATATGAAGAGGGACATTGCAAAATATGTATCGGAATGCCATACTTGCCAAAGGGTTAAAGCAGAACATCAAAGTCCAGCAGGACCATTACAGCCTTTGGAAATTCCAGAATGGAAGTGGGAAGAAATTGGTATGGATTTTATCACAGGGCTACCCATGACAACGAAACGGAAGGATATGATATGGGTGATTGTCGATAGACTCACAAAAAGTGCTCATTTTATTCCAGTGAATCAAAAGGATAATGCTGAGAAATTAGTGGAAATTTGTGTCAAAGAGATTGTGAGTAAACACGGGCTAACCAAGAAAATTGTGTCTGATAGAGGATATGTGTTTACATCATCATTTTGGAAACAATTACATGCAGCACTAGGTTCAAAGTTGGATTTTAGCACAGCTTATCATCCAGAAACTGGAGGCCAGACAGAGAGGACCAATCAAATCTTAGAAGACATGATTAGAGCTTGTGCATTAGATTTTAGAGGTTCGTGGGAAGATCATTTACCATTGGCAGAATTTTCTTATAACAATAGCTATCAGAGTAGCCTGAAGGCAGCACCTTATCAGGTATTATATGGAAGAAGGTGTAGATCACCAATATGTTGGTATGAACCTGGTAGTAGCAAAGAATTTGCACCAGATTATATCAAGGAAAGGCAAGATACCATTGATATCATTAGAGATTGGTTGAAGATAGCTCAGAGCCGACAAAAGTGTTATGCTGATCAAAGTCGTAGATCATGGCATCTAGAAGTAGGATATATGGTATATCTCAAAGTAAGCTCGATGAAGGGAGTAAAGCGGTTCGGAGTCAAAGGAAAATTAAGTCCAAGGTACATTGGGCCATTCAAGATATTAAGTCAGAATAGAACAATAGCTTATGCTTTAGAGTTACCAAAGAGGTTAGCTCAGGTTCACAATGTGTTCCATGTTTCACAACTTTGGAAATGTCTTAAAGTCCCAGATGATGCCATCACTCATCAAGAGATTGAGTTACAAGTAGATTTGACTTATGTAGAAAAACCCGTAAGATTTTGGAAGAAAACTGGAAAAGGTTGAGAAATAGGGCAATCAAGTATTGCAAGGTACAGTGGGAACATCACCCAGAACGAGAAGCTACCTGGGAGAAAGAAGATGACTTGAGGGAAGCATATCCGAAAATATTCAGATACCCATCTGTAAACTTCGGGACAAAGTTTAATCTAAGGGGGGAACTCTGTAACATCCCAGCATTAGGATCCAACGAAGGGTAGAAATAGGAATATAAGTTTGCGCATGCATGCATCTATAAAATCAGGGGATTTTTTTTTGCCAAACAAAACACTAAAGGGATCAGAATTTCTTTCACTAACTAGAGGTAGGTATATCTCTTGTTAGTGATTGCTATGAATTTTGACATGATCTTTAGGCAGTATTAAGAAATTGGGGGAATTACTTGGAATTTAAATTTGAAATTTCAAGTCAATTGGAAATTATTTAAATATTAGAAGTTATTAATATTGAAGGATTGTCCAAAAGAAAACTTTATTAATATTGTTTGATTTTAGGAAAGAAATAGTAATCAACAATACGATTTAATGACAAGGAAAAAGAATTAAATATGAAATAATGCTTATTTTTCTATTCTTATAATGAGGTCACAAATGATGACAAATACATCAAAAATATAAGATTACAAAGAATAGAAATTTAACTTTATTAAACTTGTAATAACGTTTTTACAAGATCCTTTACAAAAGAATTACAAAGAAGGTTACAAGTAGAACCTATACTATTTATCTACTCCTACACTAATCTTGTGAGTCCAGATCTTGTTCCTGCAAATAAGAAAAACAACTAGAAAGGAAAATTAGGGATTAGTAAGGGAATTTTACTCTCAGTGTTGAACAATGAAGTTTACTATTCATGGTACATCATTGAGTACATAGAAGGGTAAGTTTCACCAACAGTGAAGTATTTGTTCTTCTTAGTTAATAGCAAAGATTCAGTAAAAGTCAAGTGGATAAAAAATAAGTTTCACCAGGCTAACAATCAGCAAACAGGTAATAGTAACAACCAAGTTACTTGAGCTGATCCACATGCACAACACACACACACAGCTTAGTCGACTAACTGCATGGGGTGTGCTATCAAGCTACCAGTAGAAGTACAAGGTACCACACAGAGCACCAGCCGAAGGGGAAATACAGGAGCTTAGTTCTTCTTCTCAAGCATACACTCACAATTATGGAACTTGCTGAAACCATAGCCCATTTCTCCACCAAATTACCCAAATCAATCATCAGATCTCTACCTGATGGTAACATAAGGAGGGGGTGGAGCAGGTGGAAAGAGAGGTCAAGCATCAAGTTACAGGAGCAGCACCAGGTGGTCCAGAGCTAGATCCAGCAGCAAGCTACATCACCACATCATCAATCAACAAGCAATCTGGTGAGTCTAAATAACATCACCACATGATCAGATCATCATAGAGTCATATGAGCATATGAATTTTTACCTAATATTCTCAGAAAAACACCCAAGTGGGGTGTAGATTCATCCTAGAAGCATTTAAATGAAAGCCAATGACAAATCCTTACAAACAAATCCAAGATCTCAGCCTTTGCATCATAGATCTTGGATAAATACTCAAATCTCCACATTTATAAATAAACAGCAGTCTTAGACCTAGATTCAGGGCACATCTCCTATGAAGTAGCACCTCTGTAATATCAGGATCTTAAGGATCAATATTTGACAGTGAGGAGATCAATCATTTTCTTAAAAGGATTCAAGAATCATTAGCTGATACATGCATCAGAGCATATCTTTGAGAGACAGCTAGAAACAACTTAGTATTTCCTAGTCATGCCTCAGACCAGTATCATAGGCTAATAGACTATAGCTGATTAGGATAATAAAGCCAGTAGAAGCTTTTCAGTCATTTAAACAGCCAAACTTGGAGATAGGTAGAATTTAGGCAATAGAAGTATGGATATTGTGTACCATTCTAAAGAAGGTGTCACAAATGTCACATCTAAAACCAAGCTAATGCTTTACTGATATTTGATCAATTAACTTATAGAAAGATAACTAATCACTTCCCTAGAATAAATATCCAGGAATCGTACTCATGGTTGAATTTATATAATCAATGAAACATAGAAGTATCATTCTCACTCCAATTTAAAAGAGCAACACAAACCAGTGTATAAACATCAACTGAACATTACTGACAGAACCATTGTTAGTACTAGGATCATGAAACCACAGTGAAATACACATCACTAGCATAAGGTGGTAAACATCCAAGACAGTATAACCACTACAATCTGTCCTAATAGAGTCATCATGCGCAGACCAGAGGGATGAACCCTAAACGAACCATGAAATCAATTAGGAAGTTATCAGTAGAGGCACAAAGAGGTTATCGAGCAAGGCAGAGTGGAGCATAGAAGAGGAGTAGCCAAACTTACTCAAGGGCCTCGCAAAAAGAACCGAAGAGGAAGCAGAGGATGACCGGTGGCGAAGCAGGAACGGCGGCACGAGGAGCACCCCAAAGGGGCACTACAACCCGCACCAACCGCGCGTTAGATCCACCGGTGAAGAGAGGCGAACACCGTGAAGAACCGGCGCACCATTGCCGATGCTCCAGAGCGGCCAACCCTAACCCTAGCCTAGGGCAGCGGTCAGCACGGCCAGTAGAAAGCACGAATCGCGGATCTGCTTGGACAAGATGATGCAGCATCATCGACTGAGTCACCCTGCACCATGGCGGCGGCAACAGCGGTTGGATTTGGCCGGAATCATACGCAGTAGCGGCGGCAGACCGGGAAGATGGTCGTGTGCGCGAGAGAGTGAGAGAGGGGAGATGAGTGTGCATGTGAGCGGCAGACAGTACCACTCTGGTGAGTGTAACCAGGTTAGGTGGGCCAGGTTAAGTTGGGTCGGGCCAGCCCAGTGGGCCAGGCCCGTATCTTAATAGGGTTTAAAAAAAAGGATAATCACAAATATACCCCTGAGATAAAAATAACTCTAGATAAATAAATTAAAATCTTAAAATTACAAATATATATCTATATATTCACAAAAATATTTTCTATTGAATTAAAATAATCAATAGAATTTTTGGCAATTAAAATTTAGGGTTAATATTAATAGGATGCTAATTACTTTTGAATTTTTACAAAAATATGGGAAACACCTAAAATTGAATAAAATTCACTTTTAAGATCCTAAATGAATATACTATTGTAGAAAAATACTAATTTGTATTTTTGCAAAGTGAATTTGGTGTGATAAAAATAAATCTTATTTCCATAAAGGAATTTCATAACATATTTAAAGAAAATAGATTCATAGAATGATATTGTCTTTTATTGATTAAATAAATAGTAAGCTTTTACTAAAAGGGTAAGACATGCAAGGAAGCAAATAATAAATCATTGCATGACATTACTATGCATGGCATATTGCTTCTTTAAATATTGTCCTTATCGGGCAATAATGGTTCTTTGTAGAAACCGAAGCTCAAGATCAGGTGGAAGCATCCGACTTCACTACCTTGCAGTGACAAGGCAAGTTCATAACTTGATCATGTCCTTTGAAGAGTCTTTATCAAAGATATTGCAAATTGTGTGTTATCATCTATGATTTGGAAACAAAATATGATATCTTCTCTAATAAATAAGATGTAGTATCATCCTAAGTGATGATAAAGATCAACAATGGAACTTAGGGATTCCAATTGCGTAAGTCACATAGGTTTAACAACCCATGACATTAGTGATTCTAGCACCGTATAATACGTGTTAACCATGAGATTTGGAATGGGACAGAGAATTCAGATGTATCTTCTTCCTTTCATATGGAAGCAAGATGACGTTATCGTGACATTGGGATTCCTGGTATGGATCCAACATATGGGTGGGCACCCTTAGGCCCCACGATTTTGGTGTCTAGATTATTTATGAGTGGCTGCCGGAGGTATAGTCAGGCCTTTTAGGGAGCTTACCAGGGGCATCACCACTTCATAGAGTCTTCCGAAACTCACCAGGGTTATATCTTGCCCTAGTTGGAGGCTTAACGGAGGTGTAGTCAGCCCTGGAGGATCTTGCAAACATATGGGGTCGCAGAGAGGGAAGTGATTGGCTTGGATCACCTACTGGGCCCCACATCATGGAATTGTGGACGGGAAAGTACGCCCGGTTGTGCAACAAGGAGTTGGTCTCTTATGGGTAAAGCAATGCACCTCTGCAAACTGTAAGAATTGTGACATGTTACTCCCTGTTCTGGGAAGGATCTACGAACGTGGTAGGAAAGGAATCCATGAAGTTCTGGTCAACCTGTGAAGGCTGATGGGCATAGTTTTTGATAATAAAATCAATCTTTGAAGAAATGTTTATGAAAAATGCGTAGTACCAAGTACGTATTGTACGAGGTAGTAGATAGAGCATCAAACTTCCCACATTGTATATAATGAACTTGCTGGGTAAGGCAGTTACTCACTCTTTCCTTTGAACCCCTTCTTAGACTCTGAGAATCCAGAAGACACTTCGATGTACGTAGCTGATGGACAAGAGGACGTCTGCTACAAGGAACCTGACCTGTCCATAGGAGTTGAAGGGGTGGACTACGAGATACGCTATGGAGGGGAGGGCAACGAGTCCGAGTAGTTGCCTTAGTTATTAGTAAACCAATTGAGCCGAACAGCAGGAACTATATAGAATAAGTTGTTGAGCTCAATTCGAAGTATGAGTTTAGTTTTTATTATCTTCCGCTGAAAAAGTTTGGTTTGTACTTTCATAATATTTGAAGTGTGAGAACTCTTGGTTTGTAATAATAAAGTGTGTATGTTTTTAATATGGACCCGCAATGTTTCTGTTGTACCACTCTAAGGGGTGTGATATTTACGAAACGGTGTTCTGTGAGTGTCATATCAACGACTATAGTGTACTACACATGTAGTGGTATGCTGGGTCACCGCATAGGTTTACGTACACCTGGACACGACACGAGTCACCACTCCAAGTCGATAGCTGGTAGCGGCCTCTAGCAAGACGTGCCAACTCCCAAGTGTCGTAAAGTCAGAAGACAAACCTTTCTCAATGTGACTTTTGTCCAAGTCCCTTTCCCTCACGATATATCTTGTCAAGCTATAAGCGAGTGGCTGCCATCCCTTTAATATCTCAATTCTCTCTTCTTGTTACGTGATATACGATTCACTGGACTAACACTTAGTCCGACTCCTTGGTCTACACTTAACTAAGTCACGCATGGCCATGCTTCCGAATCATATCACACGAGAGGGCCCAGAGAATATCTCTCCATTACGAAGGGGCAAATCCCATCTTGGTAATCCATGTCACGCAGCTTGTTTCACCACCAACCCGAACCCTATCTTTATAACTGCCCATTTACAGAATAGCGTTTAATAGAACCTAAGTTGGTGATGCATAACTCGGATCATGCAATCACCACAGGTCAAAGGATTCAATTGTTTGAGACTACAAATGACAACATGCTCGTTGCATCTCAATTGTGGGTCAGTCCAATTCGCTAAACTCTTTAGCCGAATCCATGTAAGTCGGAATAGCATCTCCATGCCCATGAAAAGTGGAACCGAGTCATCAGCCGACTTTCACATTAGTCTAAGCTGTGTGTACAACACAACCTCAATGACCAAGGACAACTAGTATGAACAACATGAATATATAGTTCCACAATAGAATCACATATTCAATGATACATATCAGTAGTTCATACAAGGACAATGACTTTATGAATACATTGGAATAACATCATTCATGATTGCCTCTAGGGCATATTTCCAACATGAAATCCTTGACCTAGTGGGGGGTAGCGTCCATATTACCCCGGAAGAGCTCCAACTTCCCCCGGATTACCGGCATTGAGTCTTGCATGGGGTGGGTGACAAAGTTCTTCTATGTGAATAATGATACCTTGGAGGACAAGATCTGGCTCCCTGCCTTTTCTCTTGGCGTTCCTACCAAGAAGAATTGGGATCTCGACCCCAAGCGGGACAATGGTTTCATCAACCTCATGGAGAAACGCGTCCTTGAGGATTTGATGGTCACCTTCATCCGTAGTCGGGTTTGCCCGCTGCAACAAAGGAGGCACAAGATATGCGACATGAGCGGCGCTCGTGATCCTAATCGGGTTTCTTCGGTTGAGCTATCTCATGCTCAAATCTATCGCCGAGTCAAATCCATCTTCAAGACGCCCATGAACAAGGATTGGGCATGGGGAATGGAGCCCTTGAGCTGAAGTAAACTCCCTCCCGACATAAGTTCTTCGTGTTTCTTCTTATGTGTCAAGCTTTATGTCGACCCATCTTTGCCATTTGACTTTCCTATACTCTTTTATCCAGAAATTCCTGCGGCAGACCATTGAGGATGGGCAAACTCCTGCCCTTACTTGGGGTACGGATCGGGAGACCTCGGACACCTAGGAACCTGAATCCGAGGATTTCATGCTGTTCTGGACACCATCTCAGGTCGATCTTCCGGTAAGACTTCTGTCTTAAGGGATTGGCCGGATGATGATGAAGATTATGATGATTGTGAGATCTTGGATGTATTTGATCCTATGCCTATTTCTTACACCTTTCCGGTTGATCCCCCTGCAGCTAACCTAGCTGGTTAGGTGCACGAGGTGCCTCCTGTGGAAGTGGGAGGTTAGGTCCCGGCAAAGAAGCGAAGCGCAACTTCGGCTCCTCCTTCTGAACTACCTAGGGCGAGGAAAAGATACAAGAGGTCCGCCAACAAGGTTGGCAGTAAGCCCCCTGTTAATACCATAGCCAAGAGAGCTCCAAGGCCCAAGGATCCACCTGCCGCGTCCGAGTAATTCTTCCCTTCTATGCATGTTCCCTGAGTTTCATCTTTCGCTTTGTCTACATTCCTTGTTTCTTTATTTCTGATCTAACTTGATATTTCTTTCTGTTTGACTCGGTAGGGCCGCCAAAGATATCTCCCAGAGTGGTCCAAGCATAGCCTCTCCTCTTTGCGAGAATCCACCTTCTCCTTGTCATGACGATGCTCCTGTCCTGAGCCCCGTCCGGGAGATTTCTCCCGTTGCGCTGAACGTCAGTCCACCTCGTCAAGAGGAGGGCGACGTTGGCAAGGACAGAGGAAGCGTACCCGAGGACATGATTATGTTGGATCAGTAAAGTGCCCCTTTTGCTCTGCAGCAACAAGAAGATGATGGTGCCAGCAACAACGATGCTGAGAAAGTTTATACCAAGGTGCCAGAAACCCCGGCACCGGATCAAACTCAAGCTCAGCCTCAACCTCAGCAGGCCCCTTCTTCAAGTTCTCTTGAAGCACCTACTGCCTCGTCCGAGTCTCCCAAGACTCGGTGGGAAGACCAACATCAGCAGAGCCTGCAGATCAAATCTCCCGCAATATCTTTCGTGACTGAGGCTCAACCCTCAGTTTCGCAGCAGCAAGTCAAGCCAGTAGACAAGGCAAAGAAAGCCGCCAAGGTGACCAAGGTCAAGCCAATTAACAAGGTGTCCAAGGCGACGCCCAAAGGATCAGCAGCCGGGTCTGGGCAACACACTATTGCATCCATGATGCAACAAGGCAGCGCTGCTTCTGGCTCTGCTTCGGACAAGCAAATAACACTGCATACCAGTCCAGCCGCACATGAGAAAGGGTTAGTCCTGACTCGGACTCTCAGTGCTGGGAGCCTCAGATCGCTTGCTGAGTATGCTGAGAACTAGAATAACACTGAATATGTTGATGTCAGCTCCGACAATCCGGTGAAGTTTGGTCCTGCGGAGATCGGTGCGCAAATGAACACAGCTAGCAAAGCCATTGATTATGCCAACAAATGATGGAGGTATGCCTTTTGGCCATCTTTTTTACATATGCGCAAGTACTTGTAGATATATCCTCCAGTCCTCGAGCCTCCGGGGATTAACATGTTACTTGGTCGTATGCTCTTAGGAATAAACTTGCGCAGTTTTCCATATTTTGTTCCCAATTCCGAAGTATTTTAACTCGGTTAGTTTTCTTGAAAAGCCTCAAATATCCAATCACCTAGAGTCGGGTTAAGTTCCACTTGACTCGGCTCTGGATAACTTCAAATATCCAATCACCTAGAGCCGTGTTAAGTTCCACATGACCTGGATCTGAATAACTTCAAATATCCAATCAGCTAGAACCGGGTTAAGTTCCACTTGACCCGGATCTGAATAACTTCAAATATCCAATCACCTAGAGCTGGGTTAAGTTCCACTTGATTTGGATCTGAATAACCTCAAATATCCAATCACCTAGAGTCGGGTTAAGTTCCACTTGACCCAGATCTGAATAACTTTTACTGTCCTTATTACTTATGAACTAATATTTTTCAGATCGCCACCAACCGTCACGCCGTCGAGTTACAACGGCTTCTTGACTCCCACAAAGAGCTTTCCGTGAAGCATAAGTCACTGCTGCCAAAGATGAAGCAGAAAGGTAAATCTTCACTCCATTGTCTTCAATTTAGTTCTTTTCGCTCTTGCCCTGCCTAGCTAACAGGTGACTCGGATCTTGCCAGCTAATGTAGAAGCCCAGAACCAGGAATTGCGTAAACAAGTGGCCGAGCTCAAAGGTACTTTTCATTTGCTTATTATCCCTTAATTATACCTTGGTTCTGTCGGGTTAAAAAATTATTGAGGTGGCTCTTCAAGATAGCATGCCCATGCTTGATATGATGCTCCATTTTCTCGAACAATCAGGACAATACCAAGCCTAGCTGAAGGAGAAGGATGAGAAGATTTCTCGGCTCTGTGCCGAGAATGAAAAACTCCAACAACTCCAGAAGACCGAGTTGGAAAAGCTTGATCAAGAATTCTCTAACGAGAAAAGTCAGTTTACCGGCCAACTCGAGAAAAGCAATGAGCTTCTTCAAGTAGACGAGGCCAAGGTTGAGTCAGTGACCACTACGCTTGAAGATTTTCATAAAAAACAAATGGCTTGGTTGGCCCAATTGACTCGGATCCATGGCCTCATAGCTCGTATGTGTCTCTATTCCAAGTTTGTTTCTTATTGTCAAGGTTTCTCTCCTTTTTGAACTTTTTGAGGAGCTTTTTGTTTGTCCTTTTAGAGGATTTTCCTCAGTTCAAAGCCCTCTTTGATGTTGCCATCCGCAAATACCAGGAAAAGAGAGCTGAAGTTGGCTCTATCTCCGAAGAAATCACCATTGACGAGTCATTGGCTGGTCTTGTGGCCTTCCTCGGACCCATGAAGGTCTTTCGAGTGGGACTCCTCGGTGCTGCTATTGACGTTTTCCATGCTCTCTGGCCATATGAAGCTGATCCCAAGCAAGTTTCCGAACTAACCGAGAGACTCCAGGATAGCAGCACGCAGCTCAATTTGTGGCGAGAATCCGATGCGCGTGCTGGAGCTGACACGGCCTTATCTTTTGTGTTGCCCTAGTATGAAGGCATTGAATTGAATGTGCTTGGTCGCATGCGCACTGGATCCAGATGGACCATAGACCCGGCTTTGCATGATTATGGCCATTATTGCTCTCTTAGTTGATCGCTCCCAGTCTTTTGCTAGCCTCCATAACCAAGTATGAGTTCCACTCATGCATCCAACTCCAAATAAAACCAAGTTATTCCAAAGAGTCCACCATACCTACCTATTAGCATTTGCTATTCCAAGTATATTCATGTTTTTATCTACCTTCTGAATTAAACTTGTTATGAGAAAACTAGTGATTAAAGCTCTCATGAACTTGATGGCACACTTTACTTTTCTTGCCCCTAATAAACTTGAACCATTGTGTCATCTATGTTGTATATGCTTGCACTTATACGTTGGGGATTAGCAGAACCATGATGTCATGGGGAACGCTTTCAACATTGCACTTGTAGATTGTACCCAGTTGATATCATGCTCTTTTGTCTATGGATGTTGTCGGTGTGAAATGAAAGGGGTGCTTGTAAGTCCATGGAGTTATGTATGTGTGTTAGAGAAACGCCTGGGCCGCTGGTCTAATCCATGCCTAATCATGGTGGAAACCTGCAGCGTACCCATAATGAGCAATCTATGAAGCTTTCTTCTTATAAAAAATAGATAGAGACTGAGAAAAAGAGAAAAAGAAAAAAAGATGAGAAAATAGGAAAGAGAGAAAAAGCACCATTTTCCCATGGTAAATAAGAAGATTGCTGAGATGCTCGTTGTCTGCTTGCCTTGTCATTTTGATATGGGGATTCTTCTGTATCATCGGGCAAGGGGTACCCCGTTGGCGGTTCTCTATGATACACATGTACTTACTATGACAAGAAATTACCGGTAACTAAACTTGAGTAACATGAGGAGCGGCCCTCGTATTCAAGGGACATGAGATTGCCAACTTATACTTTTTCAAGCATATACTCCATGGTTTGTTCACTTTAACCTTAATCACTTCAAGATGCTTATGATATGGGCAATGAGAGATAAAAGCTAATAAGTACCATAATTTTTGGAAGCTCTTTATGAGACTTGAATCCCTGCTTCCTTCTATGAAGGCCTTTCTTCCACTTTTATGTTGAGTCTCCATCTTCTATCGTTATGCACCTATTGAGAGAGCATAGTGGCCATTCTTAGTTTAATGTGCATTGTCCCAAGACTTGTTGATTGATGCATAACTTTGATATTGCTTGTTCTTAAACTATTTGTATCTAGTCACCCTTATGAACTTTGAAGGTGTCCTATGCATTTATGTTTTGCTACACTATGTGGGACAAGTTGAATACCATTCTCATTATGTTTTCTTTATGTGAAACAAACAAACGTCTTTCAATGCATTGTTATTCATGATCTTTGTTTGTATCCTTTCATGTTGCATGCATAGTTACTATGTCTTATTGTTATAACTTCATCTTTCATGCTCATGTTTAGAGTACTTTGATCCCAGCTTTCAATGCTTGCAGATGGTTTAATCTTGATCGTGATGGTGCATGTCACCTCAAAAATTATTCTTTTTATCACTTACCTACTTGAGGACGAGTAGGAGTTAAGCTTGGGGATGTTGATATGTTGCAAACGTATCTATAATTTTTGATGTTCCATGCTTGTTTAGTATATACTTTCTTATGTTTTGTCTACATTTTGAGATACTTTTATGCATTTTCTAGAACTAACCTATTAACAAGATGCCACAGTGCTAGTTGCCTGTTTTCTGCTGTTTTTGGTTCCAAAAAAGCCAGAAAATGAATATGCTCAGAATTGGACGAGACAAAGGCCAAAGTTCATATTTTACTGGAAGACACATGGAGTCCAAAGGAGAGATGAAGGGGGGCCACAGGGCGGCCACACCATCCCTTAGCACGGGCAGCCCTAAGCCATGCCAGGGCATGGTGTGGGCCCCCTGGCTGGCCATCGACCTTGCCCTTCGCCTATAAGAAGCCCCCGATGCAAAAACCCTAAATCCAGAAGCCTCCAGCCACGAAAAGTTCCGCAGCGCCGCCGCCACTGAAGGGGAGATTTAGGGGACCGAAAGTCTCTGTTCCAGCACCCTGCCGGGATGGAGAAGTGCCCCCGGAGCCATCTCCATCGATCTCCACCACCATCTCCATCGCTGTTGCTGATTCCCATGATGAGGAGGGAGTAGTTCTTCCTCGAGGCTAAGGGTTCTACCGGTAGCTATGTGTTCATCTCTCTCTCTATGCATGATCATATTGTGATCATGAGCTTTGTAATCAAGTAGATCTACCTTGCTACTCAAGTGCTTTAATAGATCTCTGCTCTACCATGTGTGTGAAAGTGACAGCATGCACACCATGGTGGCACTTAGGCTAGAGATTACAATTAATTGTTATGAGTTATATTTGGAGTTGGATGTCTCTATGAAATTGTGGTGTTTGTTGGAACCATCTAGAGATCAAGGTGACAGTGTGGGGTTATCTAGATGGGGAAAGCGAACTTTGAGGTGTGCTGTTATAGCCCTACCATGGATTAGAGTGTCCAACCGGAGAGTAGTTCAGAGTAGTATCATAAAGAGAAGATATTTATATGAGAGTGTTAACTAGTGAAAGTATGATCCCTAGGCCTTGTTTCTAAACGTTGAAACACCGTTTGCAATTAGATATGTTACATGTTTGCTTGCTTCCATCTTTATTTCAGTTTGCCTTTAGTCTCTTCCACGCCATCAAGCTATTTTCTGGCACCGTTGTCTTATATCTATACCACTTGTGTTTTAATATCTCTTCGCCGAACTAGTGCACCTATACACCTGACAAGTGTATTGGGTGTGTTGGGGACACAAGAGACTTCTTATATCTTGATTGTAGGGTTGCTTGAGAGGGATACCTTTGACCACATCCTCCCTGAGTTCGATAAACCTTGGGTAATCCACCTAAGGGAAACTTGCTACTATTCTACAAACCTCTGCACTTGGAGGCCCAACAATTGTCTACAAGAATAGAAGTGCGTAGACATCGGGGAACATGGTTGAAGTAGTCAAACTTGTAGCCGACCTCAAAGTCATGAAGCTCCTCGCAGGTCACCCATTGCTCCTTCTTCATCGTGTAGTAGCTCCGGCTCACGACATCCAAGGTGCCTCAAGTGAGGCCCCTCGTCGTTTCGTACACATACGGTGTACGATGACAACCTCCGGTTCCTTGATCCCTGCAAAAGTAGATCTCTGTCTTGGAATCCCTGTAGCGCAACAGCGTGCTGCAGGTGCATTGTCTCTTGCACGAACAGTCCTTTCTTGGCACCATACCAATGCATGGAGACAACTATGTAGAGAGAGGGGATAAATTCTCTAAGGAAAATGCCTTACACTGTGTTTGGATGCATAGAATTAGGCCTCAAAATTGGTATTCCAAATTTGAGGACCAATTTCCACCATTTGGCTGCGTCTGAATCCTAGCTTGGAAACGGAGGCCTAATACCACGATGCCCCACACGCGCATGTCTCCCACGCGAGCGAATATGGAGGCTCAACCCTCTGTATCGGTGTGGAATTGGCAGCCCTCGCACCCGCACTCCTCTCTCAACTCTCTGTCGCACGGCGACCGACTGCCAGAGGTGGCAGCTCACGTACCTCCGGCGAGCCTCTCCCCCATCGCCCTCCTTTGCTTCCGCCCTCCCTCTCCACCACATCCTCTCTCGTGATCCCCCTTTGGCCCCCTCTCCCCGCAACAATAGTTACTCCATCAGCGGCCCATCCCCTCCTCTTCCCCATCGGCGGCTAGAGAGGAAAGGCAATGATCGGAGGTTGACAGGCGGCAGCAGCCAGAGGTTGCATGCTCCCCTCTATGGCCCCATCTCCTTGCGATAGTAGTGAATATGTCGGTATCGCTTCCCCTCCTAGCCTCCCCTTCCCCATCGGCGGTTGGAGATGAACAGCGGCGGATGGAGGTTGACGGGAAGCGGCGGCCAAAAGTTGAACGGAGGTGGCGGAGGCCGGAGGTTGAACGGAGGCGGCGGACGACCTTATTCTTCTCAAAATAACCTTCCCCTTCCTTCAGCCATAGAAAGCTCATTTTGGGGTTAATTTTGTTTGATCTATTTTGGCAAATAAAATTGGAGAACTAGTATCAGTTTAGGCCAATTGGAGATATAAACATGATTTTCTTGACTCATAGTTTGATATTTTCCTAGTGTGGATATGATTTTGTGTTACATATGTTTTCATGTAGTATGTATTTTAAGTTGAATAAATAAAATATGGTATGAATGTGCTTTGAATAATTCATATATTGTCCAAACATATATACAAAAAATTCCAAACATGTAAATAGGTTTATATTGTCCAAACACAAAAAACATTCAATTCCAAGTTTTTTCATCCAAACAGGAATTGGAATTATATATCATCCTTTAATTCTAATAGAAAATATCATGCACATCCAAACAACAGAATTAGAATCAAAGTCATTTCCTTTCCATCTTGGTTTTGGTATTCTCATCCAATTCAATTCCAAGATTCAGTTCAGTGCATCGAAACACAACGTTAGAGAACATCTCAAATTTTGTATCTCATCCCACCCATGGGCACCCCTTTATATAGGCGGAGGGGTGTGCCCTCCCCTTGGGATTTCCCACGTGGGACTAAAAAAGGGAGAGAGGGGGAAGGCGCCATGGTCCCTAGGGCTCCATGGGCCGGCCGGCCAAGGGTGGGCCCCACCCTGCAAACAGCCCTAGGCTGGCCGGGTGGGCCCCCTTGAGGTGGCTAGGCCTTGGCCCTTGGCCCTTCCCTCTTGCGGTTTTTCCTCATGGGCCATTTTTCCCTAGGAAGTTTGGCCCATTAGTGGAATACCCCTTCAAATTAGATTTTAATATTATATTTTATATTAATTATATTAATTAACATGTAAATACATATTACAAAATCTGACTTGACCTGAAACACCTTTCGGTTCCCTTTCGATTTCCTCCAAACGACATCAGAACTTTCCCGGAACAATTCCGATTCTCTCACGAAACTTTTCCGGTTTCCTTTTCTCTTCCATATGGTGATTCCAACTTACAGAGGATCTCTAGCTCATCGTACCCTTAAGTGTATTTCCCCACGGCTCGGGAATGGCACAGACATGATCTTCATCAATGATCAATAGCGGGGCCGGGATGCCCATAATAACCCATGTGCATTCCACGATGATAATGTCATTTGAACTGTAAACAGTCATTTCCCATTCCCTTTGCCACTTGATACCTAGTTCACCCAAGATTTGATCTACGGTATCTCCATACCTTTGTTCGATCTCGTTACCGATGAACTTGTTTTCTCATTTCCGTGTTGTTGCATTCTGTGACCCAGTCACACGCTTGCAAGCTCCGTTAGTGCAACGTCACCGAGATGGCCACTAATGTATCTGTCCGTTAAATGGATGGGCAAATCCTGGTCTTGATATGTACTCCTCTACACACCCCTTTGGGAAACCTAAGTGGCACCTTTTCGATCATCCAGTCACAGAATGATACTTGATAACCATCTAAGCTCCCTCCAGAACGGTGATTTGCATTATCTCACAGTCTAAGGACAGGTTGCGAGGTTTCCTTAGTTTTATCATTAATGGTGAACTTTGTAACTATATCTCATTAAGATACAACTGGTTGGGTTGTTTTTCTATCACATCATTCAACTAATGACATGACCTCATTGTCAATTGGCATAAATGCCCATGATCTCGAAACCCTAGATCATCCTCATGACCAATGAACTAGTTCGCTAGAGGTAACTAGAGACTTGGTTTGTTTACATACCACACGTGTATTAACGTTTTGTATTAATACAGTTATAGCGCAGTATGAAACTATTATGAACTAATTGAGATATGACAATAAAAACTTATTTATTATTTGCCTCTAGGGCATATCTCCTTCAGTCTCCCACTTGCACTAGAGTACAAATAATCTAACTCGCATTTTACTCATCATAAACCATATAACACATGCGTTTATAGATCATGCACGATCATTGTAAATGTCATGTCCATGTTCTATTTTACCAGATCATTATGTCTTTTGCAGATCAGTAATGTCTTCCTAATTTTGACATCCACACCATTATCGTATAATGGGTCGAAGTATTCGTTTGGCAACAAAGTGAGACTTTGTTTCTAGCGTTTATAATGACGGTCGTTTTTCACTCTTGTCATCTAAACTTCAAAACACACTTTGTAATCCTTTGTGTATGTACGGCAGTTATGGCAGCAGAATGAGGCTGGATTCCAGGAGCCTACAATGACTTTAGATCAACCTCAGGGGCTTTCTCATGGGCAATGTGACCTAGGACACATCATTCTACATTAAAGACGAACTAGTCCTGCCATAACAATATACATCACATCAGATGGAGCCTTTATACTTCTATATCTATGTAGATCCTGGTGCGTCAAATGTAACTACGCCACTTACTTTGCTTCTCTTGCCATTTAAGTACAAACTTAATTCTGGTTTACTGATTAACTCAAGAAATCACTTCAAGACATGTTCTTACAGTTAAGAGCTTGTCCTTCCAACTAGAATCTTGGGTCACATTACATCGAGTATACAATATGGTTGCATGGAAGAACCTATGACTGAGGCATAGGAGATTCTACACATCTCTTCCTTTCTTTTAACCATCTTTGTAATACTAAGACTAACTCAATGCTTCATTCAAGTGAGAACCTCTTTCTTTTCCTTGTTCCATTCTCAACTACTTCAGAATCTTATCTAGGATATTCTGAACATCTTCAGAATCAAGTCCAGGAAGCATTCGACTATGATGTTTATTAAACTTATCAATCTATCTCGATAGATCTCATTATTTAATAACTTGTTCAACTTCATTCATATTTACTAACTTAAATGTTATCAATACCAATCACATCATTCATATATGTCGTTCACATATCCTAGAATGATTTCATGCTCCTAGTCAAATATCGCATCCATATATGAGATCCAGGGATTTCACTTAGCCCTCACTCAAAATATGTCTACTACATATTAAGATTTAGCCAAGCTACTTAGCTCCCACTCAAAATGCGTCTCTTACATATTAAGATTTGGCCAAGATAATTAGCTCTCACTCAAATGCAGGTCCTCTCGATAATCTTGGACATTCCAAAATCCTTTGATCATCATCAAATTGAGAATTCCAGCTACAAGATTCCAATATCCATATATTACTAGTGTAAATCCAATAGACTCAAGTATCACTATAGTTGTAGTCAAATCCTTGAATTTGTCCGTACTTTGTGATAAATAGAGCTTTACGTTTCCATTAAGTTTCATTTCCATCTTATGACTTTTCAAGTCATTCAGAAATATCAAGTAAACTTCTTTACTTAATAAGATCAAGTAACATATTACTTTGCAATCTTTAAATGTAACTTAATATAGGATTTTATGACTCCTAGTCATTTTTCGCACTTAGGTCCATCACGCTTCTTCGTAATTTGTAGGAATGTCTTGTTCATAAACATGGCAAGTGAATCAATAATATAATTCTACAAACTTGCAGAATATATATCGTTGAATCCTACTTTATTCAGTAAAAGCATTCACTAAAACTTAATGATCATTATCATTAGTTTCTCCTCTATTTGTAGAGTTCAGTTTCACAAAACAAATTCCGCTGCGGCACTCAACAATTCAGAGGTAAGGTCAAATACCTTGTTTTGATCTTTTACTTTCTTCCACCTATATCTTCATCAACACACGTCAACTTTGGACAATAGCAGGTTTTCCCTTTGTGGAATATGTATTCATAGTTTCCTAATAATATGTTACAAAGACTTGTTTATTTGCCACGACTTTGACTTATCGAGATCTCCATAAACTCGAACTTGCCATAACACTTATGGTATTGTTTCCATGAATCTTTAGATGTTCCTTTGTATTTCAAAAGAGTGTTTGCTTATTTTGATCTCTGATACATTGCAAATGTATCTATAATTTTTGATGTTCCATGCTTGGTTTTATCCACTTACTTGTGTTTTGCCCACACTTTGGAGTACTTTTCATATAATTTCTTGGACTAACCTATTAAAAAGAGCCACAGTGTCAGCTTCCTGTTTTCTACTGTTTTTGGTTCCAAGAAAGTCAGAAAATGAATATTCTCGGAATTGGATGGGACAAAAGCCAAAGTGCCTATTTTTCTGGAAGTTATCAGATGCCAGAATACAAGACGGAGAAGGGCTGGGGGCCGGCCACACCACCTGGCCACGCGGCCAGGCCTGGCCCGTGCCAGGTGGTGGTCTGGCCGACCCTAGCACCCCCTCGGCCTCTCCTTCCGCCTATAAGATGTTCTCAGGACGAAAACCCTAAGTACCGATCAAAAATCCACGAAAGAGTCTGTAGCCGCTGTCATCTCCATCCCTAGATCGGGAGGGATCTGAAGCTCTTCCCGGCACCCTGCCGGAGAGGGGAATTCACCATGGAGGCCTTCTTCATCACCATGCAATCCTTTCAGATTGAGATGGATTCTATCATGTCTTTGTTATTTGTGATCTTGCATGCTTTCTGTTGTTTGTAGCTATCTTGGCGAAGTAGATGCTAGCAACTCCTAGAGTTAGTATTTAAGCTCGATATTGGGTTCATGCCTCTGGTAATCTGGGGAAGTGACAGAAATCTCTAAGGTACTAGATGTGTTGTTGCTACTAGGGAGAAAACAACAATCCTTTGTTCATAGAACAATCGTATTGTTTATATTACACGCAATTGGTAAAGGAATAATCTGTTGTTTGCAACTTAATACTGGAGGGGGTTCGGATGATAACCTGAAGGTGGATTATTAGTCATAGATGCAGTTGGATGGTGGTCTATGTATAATGTTGTAATGCCCAATCAAGTCTCAAAGGAGTCAATATGATTAGTATATGCATGTATTGCTTTCTCGATGTTTGTCAATTGCCCCACTGTAATTTGCTCACCTAGCATGTTGTCTATCTTTAGGAGAGCCACCTCTAGTGAACTATGGATCCCGGTCCTTTTCTTTTACATACAATCTATAAACTATTTACTTATTTGTGTTTACTTTCTACAAACTATTACTTCCTTCCATTCGATACATTTAATCCTTTGTTTTCAGCAAAACACGGTGAGATTGACAACCTCATCGCAAGTTGGGGACAAAGTTCTGTGGTTGTGTTGTGCAGGTCTCCACGTTGCTACTAGCACCAGTAGTGCGCCCTGCCAAGGCTCAGCTAGCAACACCTTTGGGGTGTTTCCTTGCTCCTACTGGTTCGATTAAACCTTGGTTTCATAGCTGAGGGAAACTTGCTGCTATGCTCATCATACCTTCCTCTTGGGGTTCCCAACGAGCTCTACATCAACATCGAGCCATCAAGCATTTTTCTGGCGCCGTTGCCGGGGAGTCAAGGACATCTTCACAAGGGGAGTCCCTCATAACCAATCTCTTTACTTTGTTATTTTTGTTTTGCTTAGTTTCTTTTTTCTTTGGTTGCTTGTTTTGTTATCAAAAACACACACAAAATTAGTTTTACAAGTTTGCTTTCTTATTTCAAAAACACAAAAAAATAGTTCCTTTCTTAAGTTTCCACTATGTCTAGCCTTGCTCCAGTCACTATGTCACCCGAGGAAATGATTTTCACTTTTAAACAAGGAATTGAGGAAAGTTTTAAGGAAGCTTGGTCCAGAATCTCTGATCTACATGAAAAAACTGAGCCTAAAATGACTCCAAGCCTGTTCCTTAGTAGTTTTTACCTTGGAATTGCTCTTTGATATAGATATGCTTTAGATGCTATTGTGGGGGGATATTTCCTCCAATGTAATGAGGATGATGCTATTAATGCTATAAAGAAATTGATCCTCACTTACAACTTGCCTAGTCAAACTGATATTTCTTTTGCAAGAATATTTGCTAGACTAAACACTCTTGAGACTAGCACTACTAGCTTAAAAGATTGCTATAATATGCTTTGGGAGCATCATAATTATGTTCCAATAAATCCTGAACCATCAAAGTAGCTCCCTAAAGTAAATATTGAGATAAACACTGAAACTTTTCAAGCCCGCTGTGATATCATGTCTGAATTTTGTCTTATGCCCAAAGATATTTATGAATCTTTGGGAGCTTACTGAAGGAGGAAAAGAAATATCTCTTGCTAATAATGCTACCATATTACCTATTGGAATAGCTGAAGGAGTGTTTACAAAGATCCTTGGGAAAATGATTTCTACTGATTATCTTGTTATTGAATGTGCAGGAAAAGGACAAATTACACTTGGAAGGTCCCTATTAGAACTCCTTGGAGCAATAATAGATGTGGGAAAGGGGACCATGCACCTTTCTTCTCCACTAAACAATCATATTTTCCCCAAGGTTAAGAATAAAAGTAAGAAAGGTAAGGGCAAGAAATTTGGTTTTAATGCTTCTTCATTTGCGAACACTTGATTCTTTTTCTTGCTTCTTATGCCTAACTTAAAGGCGTTAAAAAAAGTACTTATTGGGAGATAACCCAAAAGTTTTCGCTGAGTCTTGGAAGTTATTACTTCAGTAATAACAGCTCATTATCATTTTTATTTGCTTTTTGTGCCAAGAGTAACCTCTAATGAGAGAGAAGTAATGATTGGGAAAGTTGTTGTCCCGAAACAGATTTCTGTGCTTCACCATAAAAATTCGTGTAAAATCTTTGAACGTATTTTTGAGGCGTGAATTTTTGTGCTTCTGACCCAGGTTGTTATCTAACTTTCGTTAGTTCAACACTTTTTGATTTGAGAAACAGAAGGTATTCTAAAAAATTCGTCTTTACCTGCTTGTCTGTTTTGACAGATTTCGGCCATTTTCTGCATTTGCTTCGTGTTGGTTCCTTTTTGAGTTCTTTTGGGGAATTGAGCTTTTTGAGGGAAGTGCTACAGTATCTAGTGTTCTAATGGAAGTTTATTTGGTGTTAGACCTGAACATTAAGACTTATTTATCTTGACTGCACTAATGTTGCTAATAAAGATTGTGTGAAGTTTTGTATGAAGGTAAAATTTTAGGTGTATGAAAGGAATGAGTAATAAGATGAAGGATGGACTAAAGCTCAAGCTTGGGGATGCCACGCGTGTCACCCCAAGAAATATCCAAGAGGTACAAGCGTCAAAGCTTGGGGATGCCCAAGGCATCCCCTTCTTCATCAATAAAAATCCCAGGTTTCTTCCAAATGCTTCATTTTTATTGTTTCATGCACAGTTGTGTTGTTCTTGGAGCATCTTATTTTTCGTTTTCGTTTTGGTTTTTAGTTTTCTTGGTTTTCTTAGTTTTCTGAATAAATTGGTTGGACCCCCTCTTTCATACATTGGTTTGCAAATAGTTTGGTTTGGTTTGGAAAAGAGTAGGAAAGTTCATGCTTATATGGTAAAAAGAGCTTGTTTTTTACTGTGGCCTATGCTTTGTCATGCCATGCTTGATATTGTTTTGGATTTATGCTTAGTATTCTTTGCTGTAGCATGACTTGTTATAAACAATTGAGATTGCTTAATGTGCCTTGGATGAATCATGCGTTGTTTTAGCATATTAAAGCATAGTATAGTGGTATTCTCCTTTGATGCTTTATTTGGGTTGACTTGGCGCATGCTCACACCATGTTATGACTATCTCAAGTCACCATAGACTTTATGATCCTTTAGTTTTCAACTTGTAGTATCACTTTATGCTTTGATCAATGATGTTTTATCTCTCTACATGATTATGGCCATTATTGCTCTCTTAGTTTGTCGCTCCCAGTCTTTTGCTAGCCTCCACAACCAAGTATGAGTTCCACTCATGCATCCAACTCCCTAAACCAAGTTATTCCAAAGCGTCCACCATACCTACCTACTAGCTTATGCTATCCCAAGTATATTCATGCTTTTTTTTACCTTCCAAATAAAACTTGTTATGAGAAAACTAGTGATTAAAGCTCTCACGAACTTGATGGCACACTTTACTTTTTTGCATCTAATAAACATGAACCATTGGGTCCTTCTTTGTTGCGTATATGCTTGCGCTTTATAAGTTGAAATTAGCATAACCATGTATCATGGGGAACGCTTTTAACATTGCACTTGTACTTTATACCCCGTTGATATCATGTTCTTTTGCTTACGGATCTCGGCGGTGTGAAATAAAAGTGGAACTTGTAAGATCATGGAGTTTGTATGTGTGTTAGAGAAACGCCTGGGCCGCTAGCCTAAGCCATGCCTAATCATGGTGGAAACTTGCAGCATCACCATAATAAGCACTCTATGAAGCATCCTCAATAAAAACCTATGCAAATAGCAAATAAAAAGATCGCTGAGATGCTCATTGTCTGCTTGCATTGTCATTTTGATTATGGGATAGCTCCTGTATCATGTGCAAGGGGTACCCCGTTGGCGGTTCTTTATGATACATATGTACTTACAATGACAAGAGCTTACTTGTGACTAAAGTTGAGTAGCATGAGGATCAGTCTTCGAAAGTAAGGGGCATGAGATTTCAGTTTATAACTTGTCAAGCATATCCTCTTAGTTGTGTCACTTTAACCTTAATCACCTTAAAGATGCTTATCATAGGGGAAATGAGAGCTGAAAGCTATAAGTACCATAATTTTTGGAAGCTCTTTTTGAGATTTGAATGCCTACTTCCTTCTATGAAGGCCTTTCTTCCACCATTATATTGAGTCTCCGCCTTCTACCTTTATGCACCTACTTTGAGAGCATAGTGGCCATTCTTAGTTCTATGTGCATTGTCCCAAGACTAGTTGATTGATGCATAACTTGATATTGCTTGCTTTAAACTATTTGTATCTAGTCACTCTTATGAACTTTGAAGGTGTCCTATGCATTTATATTTGCTACTCTATGAGGGACAAGATGAATACTATTTTGCTATGTTTTATTTATGTGAAACAAACAAACGTCTTGCAAAGCATTGTTATTCATGAATCTTTTGTTTGTGCCTTTTTATGTTATGATTGAAGTACTATGATCCCAGCTTTGAATGTTTTCCAAATACTTTGATCAATTCTTTGATGGTGCACGTCACCTCAAAAATTATTCTTTCTTTTTATCACTTACCTACTCGAGGACGAGCAGGAGTTATGCTTGGGGATGTTGATACATTGCAAATGTATTTATAATTTTTGATGTTCCATGCTTGGTTTTATCCACTTACTTGTGTTTTGCCCACACTTTGGAGTACTTTTCATATGATTTCTTGGACTAACCTATTAACAAGAGCCAAAGTGCTAGCTGCCTGTTTTCTGTTGTTTTTGGTTCCAGGAAAGTCAGAAAATGAATATTCTTCGAATTGGACGAGACAAAATCCAAAGTGCCTATTTTTACGGAAGTCATCAGATGCCAGAATACGAGACGGAGAAGGGCTGGGGGGCGGCCACACCACCTGTCCGCGCGACCAGGCCTGGCTCGCGCTAGGGGGTGGTCTGGCCGACCCCAACACCCCCTCGGCCTCTCCTTCCACCTATAAGATGCCATCAGGACGAAAACCCTAAGTAGCCGATCAAAAATCCACGAAAGAGTCTGTAGTCGCCATCATCTCCATCCCTAGATCAGGAGGGATCTGAAGCTCTTCCTGGCACCCTGCCGGAGAGGGGAATTCACCCTGGAGGCCTTCTTCATCACCATGCAAGCCTTCGGTGTGATGCGTGAGTAGTTCATCCTTGGACTACGGATCCATGTAGTAGCTAGATGGCTGGTTCTCCTCCTTTGTGCTTTCATGTCTACATCTTGTGAGCTCCGTTCATGATCAAGATCATCTATTTGTAATTCTACATGTTGTGTTTGCGGGGATTCGATGGATATTGAGATGCTATTTCAGATTGATTATTGATTCTATCATGTCTTTGTTATTTGTGATCTTGCATGCTTTCCGTTGTTAGTCGATATCTTGGCCAAGTAGATGCTAGCAACTCCAAGAGTTAGTATTTATGCTCGATAGTGGGTTCATGCCTCTGGTAATCTAGGGAAGTGACAGAAATCTCTAAGGTACTAGATGTGATGTTGCTACTAGGGAGAAAACAACAATCCTTTGTTCCTAGAACAATCGTATTGTTTACATTACACGCAATTCGTAAAGCAATAATCTGTTGCTTGCAACTTAATACTAGAGGGGGTTCAGATGATAACCTGAAGGTGGATTATTAGTCATAGATGCAGTTGGATGGCGGTCTATGTATAATGCTGTAATGCCCAATCAAGTATCAAAGGAGTCAAGATGATTAGTATATGCATGTATTGCTTTCTCGATGTTTGTCAATTGCCCCGCTGTAATTTGTTCACCCAGCATGTTGTCTATCTTAAGGAGAGCCACCTCTAGTGAACTATGGATCCCGGTCCTTTTGTTTTACATACAATCTATAAACTGTTTACTGCTTTGTTTTTACTTTCTACAAACTATTACTTTCTTCCATTCAATACGTTTAATCCTTTGTTTTCCGCAAAACACGGTGAGATTGACAACCTCATCGAAAGTTGGGGACAAAGTTCTGTGGTTGTGTTGTGCAGGTCTCCACGTTGCTACTAGCACCGGTAGTGCGCCCTGCCAAGGCTCAGTATCAACACCTTTAGGGTGTTTCCTTGCTCCTACTGGTTCGATTAAACCTTGGTTTCATAACTGAGGGAAACTTGTTGCTGGGCTCATCATACCTTCCTCTTGGGGTTCCCAACGAGCTCTACATCAACACCGAGCCATCAATCTCTGACTCTAAACGACAACTATAACCCCGATAAGAGATAATATTACATAATATGTATCTAATGCGAAATGATTATGATGTTTAGATATTTCAACACCGTTTGAAATTGTCCAATTACCATAGTTTGTGAAACATCTTTAACAAGTCCTTTCATGCCAAAATTAATTTAAATACTTTTGTCATGTCGATCAAATCAAATAGACTTCATATTTCTGTTAATTCAATATCCCTCTTTGTTGTGAACTCATTTGAACAATTCAAATCGTTTCAAGCTTATGTTTCATTAATTAAATACACTTATTCACTTAAGTCCACAATTAACTAATGATTTCCACTATTTGTTGACAATACGATACATCACTATGTATAAAGTTCAACATTTCTTTGCATATCACTGTTTTCCTAGAATGCGGAGTGACATGGGTATACCCTACAGGTACTCGAGCTTGGTATATATGGCCTGAATACATAAAGGCCCACGGTGTCGCCAAGGCCCAAATGAAGAACTCGAGTAAACCTACGGACTCTCGATTGCTTGAAGGACAAGAAGAAGCTAGAGATAGAAAGTTCAAAGGGGAAAACCCTAACCTATAACCGACTCGATCTGCTACCCAGGACCTAGCCTATCTATATAAAGGCTAGGAGGGGGCACCGAGGAGAACACACGCCACCCTAGTTTCCACAACCCTCGCCAGATTCCTTTGATAATTCCACGAGCAGACAAGCAGGAGTAGGGACCTCTACGAGGCCTGAACCTGGGTAAATCTTCGAGTCCCCTGTGTGCTTGTTTGCTAGCCGATAGATGTCTCCAGCGCTCCCTCCTTCTCCAAAACCCAAGTCCATAACAATGGGCATTGACGAGTTAAACCCTCGTCAATTGGCGCCGTCTGTGGGAATTGGGAGTGCTGATGTTGCGGCTTCTTCGGCCCCATCAACCGTGATCTACAACTCCGCAACAGTGGAGATTCGCCAGCTCTTTGGGCCGTTCGACTTCACAGTCCACACACCGGCCACTCGCCCGGTTTTCGAGTCCGTGGGCGACGGAATCAGCCTGGCAATCGGGAGCTTCTGCTTCCTAGTTGGTCAGACGGGCACGTTCCGCATGCCTGACCAGCCGACGATGTTGTCGATTGCCCCAGCCTCGTGGTTCCCTCCATCGATCGGCACCCTCAGTGATCTCAACGCCCCGACAATAGTCGAGAACACAGTCAGTGACAGCAGTCACGACTCTGATCTGAGCGATCTGGCAACTGAAGATGGAGCCTACGGCTCCGGATCTGAGAGCTGCAGGAGCAGCAGCTTCCCCAATCACTTCATGTGCGCCGTCATCAACGCAGGAGACACCTCCGCCAACCGTGACAACACGGGCAATCGCGGTAACAAAACCGACCCGCCTCTCGGTGGCAACAGTGGCAACGGCGACAATGGTAGCAACGGTGGCAACGGTGGCAACGGTGGCAATCGCATCCCCATCAATAATGGAGGAGCAGTCGAGCCTCCGACCATAACAAACGAGCAAACCGGTGAACGCGTTGCGATCAGGCTCAACGAGTAGGAGTGGGCTCGCTGCCGCGAGGCCTTACGAGGCACCCCTCTACCCTTCGGATCTCCACAAGAACTGCTAATGGGCTACCACTGGCTGCTGAAGGAAGAATTTAAGCGCCAAGTGCAAACTATCACGCAACTCAAGGTGCGTAAAAAGGCGGCGGACGAGTCGAGCCTTCGACGTGCTGGGCTCTCTCTCATGGAGGATCCTCCTCAAAGGGCAACGAGTACCTCGCAAACAAGAGGCAGTCTCGGATGGCCCATCTCACTGAGCAAGAACGCATAGAAGCTGCAAAGGTCCTCGACTTCAGCTCTATGACAGTCGATACACGTGGCAACGTGGTCCCAAAGACGTCGCAGGCCGTGGTGATAGCAGCCACCATGTACCTCCTCAACAACCAGCCACCAGCTGGAGATCCCCGAGCCGCCATGCACTGATCTACGATCGCGGGCTTGGGACTAATCGACGCTGCTCTCGATAAGGAGCCAACACCAAAGCCAAAAAAAGGCAAAACGCTTGCAAAGCGCTACTCCTCGCCCTCATCCAGCGACGACAGTCACGACCTGTCTCGACGCCGTCGCTCGCGGTGACATGACCACGACTATGGTGCACGCAATGACCTCACGCAACGCAAGATCGACAAATCAAGGGCGCGACGTTCCCGGTCGACTGACTCGGAAGAGGAAGATGTGGAGCTCTGCGGCGCCAGATGCTTCAGCAGGTCCATCAGGCAAAAGCGAATGCCCAAAGGGTTCAAACTCCCATCGGAGAACCCAAAGTTTGACGGCCTACAGGACCCGAAGATCTGGCTGGAGGACCACATCTCCTCCGTCAGGCTCCACAACGGCAGTCGAAGCACGGCCATGCAATGCTTATGGCTACAGCTGCAAGGCGCCGCCCGAGCATGGCTCAACAACCTCCCACGCGGATCCATTTGCAGTTGGGATGAGCTGGTTTATAGCTTCGTGCGCAACTTCAAAGGCACGTACAAGCGGCCTGCATCAATCGAAGAGCTGAGATGCTGCCAGCAAAGATCGGGCGAATCGCTATGCTCCTACATCCAAAGGTGGTCCATCATCAAGAACTCCGCAGAGAATATCTCGGAGGATCGTGCGATTAACGCATTCAACGGCGGCGTCCGCCACAGAGAGCTCAGGGAGGAGATGGGCCGCTCAAAGCCCAAGACCATCGACCACTTGATGGAAATCACGAATCGGTGGGCCGATAGAGAAGATTCGGTGAAAAATCACGCTCACTCCAACGAGGAGGCAGAACTCGAGCGCAGACGCGATCGCCGAGGCAAACGTCGCATGCGCATCTACGATGATCGCGACGACGTCAACATGGTCACAGCTGGCTACGCCGACAGACGTGATGACAACCGCAACAACGGATATTGCAGTAGTGGATACCACGACTGCGGGAAGACCATGCAAGTGTGGCAACGCCGCAATCGTGATGAGGCACCCGCGACATCCATCGAATAACAAATTGTCCAGGCCATGCACGGTGCACTTCTACATCGACAAGCATGGCGGAAAGAAGTCTAGCCACCTCCTCAAGGATTGCCGCGAATTCCTCAAACTGCACGAGGGATTAGTTCAGATGAATCGCAACGCAGTCGAAAGAGGCTACGGAGTGGCTCCAGGCGCCATATCACATGGCGCTCCGCCACCGCCACCTAGAATGCCCCCAAACGCAGCTGCGTCGGACCAGCACCAGGGAGGCGAACCCTTCCCACGGGCCATGGGTACCATGATGATCCAAAAGGGACGCCCCTCCAACAGGGTGCAGAAGGCCATCACTCGCCAAGTCAACTTGGCCACAAACTCGCCACCATCCACAACTGAGTACCTCGGTGGAAGCGAGTCCTGCATCACCTTCGACAAACGCGATCATCTGCCCCAAGTACCTCGTCCAGGCCATTGCCCCTCGTACTCAAGGCGCAAATCGGAGGCTTCGACATGAGCCGCGTATTCATGGACGGAGGAAGTGGCATCAACCTTATATTCGCGAGTACCTTGCGAGCAATGAGGATCCCCCTGACTTGCCTAGAAGCCTCGGACACAACATTCCACGGCATCGTCCTAGGAAAAGGCGTATATCCCCTGGGCAAAATCAACCTCGACGTCATCTTCGGCACGCCGAAAAACTTTCAGCGTGAGCGCATCGACTTTGAGGTCGTCGACTGGCCCTCACAATACCACTGCATCCTTGGACGTGTCGCATTCGCTAGGTTCATGGCAGTACCACACTACGCCTACCTGCAGATGAAAATGCCAGGTCCCAATGGTGTCATCACAGTCAATGGGAGCTTCGAGAGGTTCGACAGTTGCGACAGGGAATTCAACAGAATTTCCTAGTCTTTCGGCATGCAGGAAGAACTCGCGAGACTAAAGGAGTCGATAGACAACAGTCTGCCTCCCCTAAGCCGGCCAAGCTCGCATGATCTATCATTCGACTCATCAGTGCACACAAAGAAAGTGCAGGTCCACCCATCAGATCCCGCCAAAACGGCCCTCATCGCCAACAACTTGAGTCCCACATAGGAACTCGTGCTCATCGAATTCCTCCGTGAGCAATGGGAAATCTTCGCCTGATGTCCAGCGGACATGACAGGAGTTCCCAGGGAATTCGCCGAGCACGCACTCAACGTCAACCCAGACGCAAGGACAGTCAAGCAAACAATCCGACGATTATCTAAGCCACGGGCAAAGGCAGTCGGAATGGAGATCAACTGACTCCTCGACGCCAAATTCATACGTGAGATCAAGGAAAGCACTTGGCTCGCCAACACGGTGCTGGTACCAAAAAAGGACACGGATATCCTGCGGATGTGCGTGGACTTCACCTCTCTGAACAAGCACTGTCCAATGGATCACTTCCCGCTACCGCGAATCGACCAGGTCATCGACTCCACCACGGGATGCGAGTGCCTCTGCTTCCTCGACGCCTACTTAGGCTAGAATCAGATTCGAATGAAGGAGGAAGATCAAGAAAAAAAGCATTTACAATGCCCTTTACTGTGTCCTGCTACAACACAATGCCCTTCGGGCTAAAAAACGCAGGAGCCACCTACCAGCGGTGCATGCAGGCTTGCCTCAAGGACCAACTTGGTCGCAACATTCAACTCTATGTTGAAGACATAGTAATCAAGACCAAGGAGGAAGCCTCCCTAATCGATGATTTGCACGAAACCTTCGCCAACCTCGACCGCTACTGGATCAAGCTCAATCCGGACAAATGCGCCTTTGGCGTCCCATCGGGGAAACTACTTGGGTATCTCATCTCCACGAGAGGAATCAAGGCAAACCCGAAGAAAATAAAAGCCATACTGGCCATGGAGAAGCCGAAAAATATAAGGGGCGTCCAGTAGCTGGCTAGGCAAATCGCGGCCCTCAGTCGATTCATCAGTTGGATGGGTGAAAAGGAACTTCCCTTCTACCAACTCCTCCGCAAAGCTGAAAAGTTCGAATGGACCAACGAAGCACAGGAAGCATTCGAAGACCTCAAACGCCTGCTATCCACCTTGCTAGTACTAGTGACCCCCCGAGAAAGGGAACCGCTGTTACCATATATCTCCGCCACCAACCAGGTGGTCAGCACAGTGCTCGTCATCGAGCGAGCCGAGCAAAACAAGGTCCACGGCGTACAGCGCCTAGTATACTACCTCAGCGAGGTCCTCACGCCAACAAAACAGCGGTACCCGCACTACCAGAAGCTGGCGTACAGCGTCTTCATAACCGCCCGGCGACTGCGCCATTACTTCCAGGAACACCCAATCATGGTGGTCAACGACGCCTCATTGGGCCATATCCTCAATAACCCCGATGCCACGGGACGAGTCGTGCTTTGGGGAATAGAATTGTCTCCACGAGACATTACATACGAAAAGCGCGACACAATCAAGTCGCAAGTTCTTCCTGACTTCCTCGTGCACTGGATGGAGTACCAGCTCCCTGACAAACCAGATATGTCCTACCTCTGGACAATGCACTTCGATGGATCCAAGCGGAAGGACGGAGCAGGTGCAGGTGTTATACGGACATCGCCTCAAGGGGACAAGCTGAAGTACATCCTGTGAATGCAGTTCACCACCTCCAACAACGAAGCTGAATACGAAGCCCTGCTACACGCGATGAGGATGGCAAAAGCCTGCGGCGCCAAAAGGCTCATTATATGCGGCGACTCCAAGTTGGTCGTCAACAAAACAATGCATGAGTGCGATGCACTGAACGACAACATGATCACCTACCGTGACCTCTACGACACACTCGAAGGGGACTTCGATGGCTGCGAGCTGTGGCATGTAGGCCGCGAAAGCAATGAAGAAGCGGACGCACTCGCCAACATAGGCTCTACCTGCGCCCCCATACCACCTGGGGTATTTCTTGAGCGCATCTGCGAACGTTCCATCAAGCCAAAGGCATCAGAGAAGAAAACAAGCTTAGCAACAGACTCGGGGGCTACGCCACCAAATGAGCCAATGGCACTCGACGACCTGGAGCTGGATACAGGACTCGAAGGACCAATGAGCATCATCATGATCGAATCATCCTGGACTGAGTTGTACATCACGTACCTCCTCAGCAAAAGGCTACTGGACAATCCGGCTGATGCACGGCACATCGCACAGTGATCCAAGGCATTCGCTGTTATCAACGGCGAACTATACAAGCTCAGCATCACAGGAGTACTCCAGCGATGCGTCTCCAAGTCTGATGGAAGAGCTGTTCTCCTTGACATCCATGAGGGAACCTGCGGACACCACGCTGGCAGTCGCGCCCTCGTGGCCAAAGCTCTGCGGGCTGGGTTCTACTGGCCTACGGCCATGCGCGACGCCAAGGACATCGTCCAGAAATGCAACGCGTGTCAACAATTCGCGGACAAACTGCACGCACCTGGCACAGAGCTCCGGCCAATCCCATTGGCCTGGCCCTTGGTGCAATGGGGACTCGACATGGTCGGCAAGCTCCCCAAGTCCCCAGGAGGAGGTTACGTCTACCTCCTGGTGGCAGTCGACAAGTTCACCAAGTGGATAAAGGCCATGCTAGTGACCAATCAATCGAGGGACATCGCAGTCAAGTTCTTCGAGTCCATCGTCTTCCGCTTCGGAGTGCCACACAGCATCATCACAGACAATGGAACAAACTTCACATCCAAGGAGTTCCAAGAATTCTGTGAGAATCTAGGAATCAACATCAGCTACGCCTCGGTAGCACATCCACAGACCAATGGTCGAGTTGAAAAGGCGAACGGGCTCGTCTGCGGCGGCATCAAGAAGCGACTCCTCCAGCCACTCGAACAAGCCATGGGTTGCTGGCCAGACGAACTGCAATCAGTACTTTGGAGCCTACGCACAACTCCAAACAGTGCTACGGGATACACCCTGTTCTTTATGGTACACGGGGCCGAAGCGGTGCTACCCGCTGAAGAACGGTACAAGGCGCCGCGCGTGATCGCTTACAGCGAGCAGGAGTCATCCCTTGCACTCGAAGACTCCGTCGACCTCCTTGACGAGGCAAGGGAAATCGCTGCTGAAAGATCAACGATCTACCAGCAAAACCTGCGCAACTACCACAGTAGGAGGCTACGCCCCAGATCCTTCGTCAAAGGCGACTTGGTCCTGCGACTGAAGCAACAAGGACATCTCAAACTCGAGTCCCCCTGGGAGGGACCATACGTGATTACATAAGTAATCCCAGGTGACGCCTATCGCCTTCAAGGTTTAGAGGCAGGAGTCGCATACTCCAACCCCTGGAACGTCGCACAGCTGCGACGCTTCTACCCTTAGTCGTTTTTACTTTTACATTGCAAAATAAGGCACTCAGCCAAGGCTACTTAGCCACACATTGTACTTTGTACTGTCTCGTGAATAAATAAAGCTAAGTGCCCCAAAACTCTGTGTTCTCCTTTATTCTTTCGCAACTTATCCACTCGGGGGCTGCACCACCCTATACATATATGTTCTACGAACTAAAACGTGATATTCCTGAGTAGCTGGCACATCAATCGAAACCCTTGACACACAACCCAGTTGCAACGCATCTGACAAGTTGACAAGGGACTGAGATAAGCGCATGGCCAGGCTAACGAAAAGGAATCACATAGTACAGCGCACTCATACACACTAAAAAACAAGCTCTCTTGTACATTATCAACAATCAGTTATGCACATCGTTTGATACAAACTTTACAACACCGATACATTTATGTGTAGGATACATACTAAACCACTACTGCAACAAGAGAACATTGGTTCGTTCCTCAAAGAAGTCGACAATCTCCTCTGCCGGGCGATCCACCGCCTGATAATGCGGCACCATATTCCAAGCAGAACCCGCTGGTGGCGTAGGTGGCCCAGCCGCAATTGCCACAACGTCCACATCAAGCCTATGCAGTCGCACCAGCGACAGAGCGGCCTTGGCACCAGCCACCAACTGTTGCCTTACACATTCACGAACCGCAGCCAGGTCTTGGAACTTGGCAAGGAGGGCCAGCAGGCTCGATGGAGCAACATCCAACGGAAACATCATCCGATAAATGTTCTTCAAGCATGACTGTGACTTCTTCAGAAATTGCACCACTCGCGACGCACGATCCTGCAGGGTCGCCAGCGCAATCGCACGATCATGATCCACCCAGAAGTATCCACTCTCCTGAAGTTGCTCTTGGGTCAGATCATGCATGCGAATAGCAATCCTATCCTTCTCATCCTGCGGATGGCGCGCGCTGACAACTATACAAAGGAACAACGGAAGCATAAGGACAGCACGCCATTGCGAGTGACTACAAGGAAAAGATAAGAGTAAGCAAACTAACACTTAAATTGGTCGCCCTTCTCTGCCTTTGACTTCCATACATCCGTGTTACCGTGGAGCACGAGCAATTCACGCTCCAACTGCTTCACGCGATCACGCAGTCGCGAAAGCAGCGACAGCTCATCCACCCTGGAGCGCGGTGGCGCCAAAGTATCATCAAGGGGCGACGAATCCTGAGGTTCCCTCAAAGGATCACTTGATGTACCCTACCACAAGCCAAGCAATAAGCAATAAGAAGATCAAATCGACACACAGACAAAAGATTCGAGTGCATTCAGGATTGGCAAAAGTATCAGCAGATACACTTGCCAAAGGCATGTCCTTGACAAAAGACATAAACTAATCAACTATTACAAATCTACTGAGGAGCGATTGGCTTCTTCGACTTAGATGGCTTCGAGGGCCTCATCGAGTCTGCGGTGGTATCAGATGCCACTGACTTTCCGCTAGCCCCTGATGTCGCAGCCTTTGCCGCCTTCTTGGCTCGCTACAGCTCCTCAGAGTACTTCGCAACTGTGTTAATCAGCTGCGGCCCATATTTGCCACAGGCAGTCGCGAAGGGAGCAAAGACTACCGGTTGGCCGTCCGTGCTAATGGGCATCGCCCTCGAAACCGCTGCAGGATCAACTTCGACTCCGTGGGCCTGCACCATGGCGAGTGACATTGACGCGCCCGCCGCATGGTGCGAGTTCTTGAAGCTTGCAGGAACACCCCCGGCGAGAGACTCCACCAGCTCGTTCATGTTCTCGATTAGCTCAGCCTTGGGCATCAACTCCTCCCGGAGGCGACTGAGCACGCCCTTGGCCTTGGAGAGCATATCTTGAACGGTGGTGCTGCGGTCCTCGACTGCTGAAAGCGCACCCGCCAATGCATCGTCACGACGGAGGGCCTAAGGGTCGAAGCTCAAATCACTAGCATCTGTACATAAACACACACATGGACATGAAAATCAGTGCCAATGGCAAAAATCGAACAGAGAACGATAATGATATCCAAGCAAGGTACCTGAGAGGGTCTTGGCGATCGAGAAAAGTTGTTCTTCGAACAACTTCTCCCTGGCTGCGATGGAGACACGCGGATCCTCTTCGCGCCTCGTCACGCACCGTGATTTCCTCATCGCGGCCCTTCACAGCCGCGGCGAGTGTCTTCTCCATGGTGGCGGGGTTGCGCAGAAGAGCATTATGTTCAGCTACAAAACAAAAAGGACTGACTATCAGTTGACCACATAAAAACGATGCAGAAGAAGGAGAAGTAAAGAGCACTTACTTTCTACTACGCGATGGCGCGTCTCTAGCATTGCATGCTGGCGGCCCATCGCAAGCACTTGCTCCGCCAAGTGAGCGGCTTCCTTCACAAGGAGCTATCGCAAAAGGAAAAACAACAAAGGATCAGCAGAAGCCATAGATAAAATTGACTACAACATCAAAAGAAGAAATCCTACACTTACATGATCCTCCAATGACTCCGAAGTCGATTGGTGTGCAGTCATCCGGGCAACCATCCGATGATCCCCATCATGCGGAGAGCTAGAAGAGTTGTGCCCGGAGTGGACCGCCAATGGAGGAGAAGGAGCACGCTCGACCTCTTTCTTGGCCCTTGAGGTTGCGACTCCCGATTCTTTCAAAAATTGGACGTCGCCAGAAGATGACGACGCCTGCTGGCTGCAAGACAAAATCAACATCAAGAAAGGGCAAATCCAAAGAAGAACCAAAAAGGGCAACTAGAAAACTTACCAATCAAAATTATCAAAGTCAAAAGTGGGCTCCTTTGACTCTGATGAGGACTCCTTTGGCAGTCGCATCTTCTTGCGAGAAGATGGCGCCACGGCACTCACAAGAACGGCAGGGATCGGCGACTCCGCACCAACCCCTGCACCTTCCGGAGTCGAAGGAGATGATGCATCGGAATCCTCATTGCGTGGACGCTTACGAGTATCCGGACTACCCGACTCGGGGGCTTCCTCTTCCACATCAGATGGGACGGTCAACTCCGACTCGTCCTCTTCCAAGGCTTCACGAGGGGTAACCCCCTTAGGAAGAGGGGCATACAGGGTGACACCGCCCAATCCTGCATACAGACCACAATTCAGCACAAAGCAAAGAAACAGCAAAGAAGAAATCAATAAACTAAGCTACTACATAGCACAACTGTACCTCAGGAGGAGGGTTAGAAGCGTCGAATGGAGGAACGACTGGTTCACTGGGGAGCACATCCTTGACGGTGTACTTGGTCACTAGTCGAACCCTCTTATCTACTTCACTCGCGGACATGCCATCGGCAGACACGCGAGTGACATCGTCAGCGCTAGCCCACTAAAACATGGGGTGGACTCTGGCCTGCAGGGGCTAAACGCGACGGCGCAGCCACTTGCGAATGAGGGCGCAGCCTCCCTCCTCTTTGCCTATGCGACTCTCGAGGTCGCAGACGCGCTCGTACAGCACATCTGCCTCCGCGGATTCGCCAGGCATGACCACATTCTTCCAGGAGCGCCTCCTCTGGCACGGCGTCGCAGGGTTGAAGGGTGCGAGTCCGAAGTGTTCTCCGTCAGCCTTCTCGTCGCGGACGTAGAACCACTTGTCCCTCCACCCTTGGACGGACATCGCCAGCTTGATGTTGATGTATGTGGCAGATGGATCGACGTGGATTCCGCAGCCACCTACATCGTAGACTACGGAGCCAGACGCTGCTTGCTTCTTCAACTTGAAGAGGCGCTTAAAGAGGCCGAAATGCGGCTCGATTCTGAGCCAGCACTCGCAAAGAGTGATGTAGCAAGCTACGTGGAGGATGGAATTGAGGGACAGCTGATGGAGCTAGAGCCCGTAAAAGCAAAGAAGGCCCCTGAAGAAAGGGTGCAGGGGCAATGAGAGGCCGCGAATGATGAACGCTAGGAACATCACTCGAAAACCGGCAGGAGGAGAGGGGGTTACCTCGCTGCCAGGGACGCGCGCGTCAGCGACTGCGGCGGACAACATTCCGTCTTGGCGAAGAAGACAAAGATCCGAGGACTTGATGACAGATGGACGCCATGCGCCATTCGTGACGTAGGTGCCCGTGCCTTTCTTCTTCCCGCCGGCGGCGGTGCTAGTGCCCGCAGTGGTAGAGCCGTCTTTCTTCTTCGTCACAGCAGCGGCAGTCGCGGAATCGGCCGCAGCACCTCCTTTCTTCTTCCCCATGACACGGCGGCGATGCGACCGGAGGAAGTAGCTGGGAAATGTGCGGAGCTGGTCCAGTGCCGCGGAGGTAAAAGATCGCAGAGAAAGCAGAGGAGCAGCGGCAATGGCGATGAAGGCAAAGGATGAAGGAAAGCAGATGTGAAATTTACCATTGTAGCGTCACTACTTAACCCCTGGAAGATGCAATCCAATGGCTCAGAAAAACCCTACTAGACGCGTGGCATTCATCGTGCTCGACACGTGGAGGAGCTAAAACGCGAACCGTCCCCCCACTACTCCCATTACGCACGGAAATCGAGGAGGCGCGGTTAAAATAAAGATTACGCATGCTCAGTCAAATCAGAGTCAGGGAGTGGGACCCACCGCTCGTCACGTACCGTCAAACTCGCTCATGCGGGCAACTGAGGTGATGAGATCGTCAGCACTGGCGTCATCAAAAACAATGCAGCAGAAGATTTTAAATACTTTAGTCCTTGCTTGAGACTTCGACTCCACCAAGCACTCGGGGGCTACTCGCATAGAGAGCGCTGGTCACGCACCCTACAATTTTTCTTCTTCTTTTACACGAACATGAACAATCAAAAGCAAAAACCCAATCACTCGACGCACGGTTCGACTATGGACATGGGTTACTCCCATAGGGAGCACGGAAGCAAATTTGACTGAAACAAGCAAATAAAAGACGACAACAGTCACAAAAGTTCTTTAGTCCCTGCCTGAGTCTTCGACTCAACCAGGCACTCGGGGGCTACTCCCATAGGAAGCGCTGGTCGTGCACCCTATGATATTTGTACAAAGTACTGTGTGTTGATAACATCCACACTCAAAGTTTATGGCAACACCGCCTCATAATTTTCCCCCTACAAAGAGACCGCGTCTCCAAGGTCACCCGAATCATCTCCGCGATGATAAAATTCGGATGCCGTGCTTACATCGTGAAGATAAGACCTGAATAAGGCCTGACAACGCATTAAGTTGCGCCTACCAGAAATATATACGTACCTGCAGGTACGATGAACATGCCTTGACGGACGCATCGAGTGCTCACACCCATATACTGGAATTCGACTCCTGTAAGACCTCCGCGGCTTGTGTCGTGGTGGTGTCACGGCAGATGCCATGGATAGGCTAAAGGTGGGGACTAATATGCGCTAGGGGAATCCAGGGAGGGATAGTAGAGTGATTCTCCACATAGAAGTTTGTATTGCTAAATCTTCAAGATTACAAGTGCTCCTTGAGCTGTATTGGCAAGAGGAGGAAGAAGGAGCTCTCTTACCCTTGCCTAGATCTACTAGCCCTAAGGAATCACCAAGCCAACTAATGCTCAACCAACTAGTATTCTGCCAACCCCCTCTACCAGAACCCTAACCCCCCTTATATAGAGGAGGTTCGGTCCTGGCCTAGGGCATACGTGGAGGCATATTCCTAAGAATATGCCCCTCCCAAAGTGGTAACCCGACCGGGGTGCTTTTCCCCCGCGTCCCACACGCTTTAGCGACGTAGCCTCTGCGGCGCCCGCGTCAGCCGACGTGAGCGTCGTCACCCTTGTCGGCCATGACCCGGTGGTCCTGCCCTTTCTTTATTCGCTCATCTTGTACGTACCGGACCTTCTTTTTTGACCAGAGAGATTCCTTCCTTCTCCTAGAAGCTAAGCGAGGATCCGGATCATAGTAGATCCGGCTACACCTGTTCCTGCATATAAGTTAGACAAGCATTTCCGACTTACTCCTTAAGTCGGATGAGACAATGTTAGGCGACCCCCTGGTCCGGGTTACTCCGTGATCCGGCCTGCCTTGAGGTGACTCGGCCAGCATCCGCTTTGACCTTGTCGAACCTCGGCTAATTCGGCCCTTATACCCCGGAGTGACCCTACCCGGGGGTATCCCCCCAACATTAGTCCCTGAAGCTCGTGCGGTCTTAGCTGCCTAGGCCGCTAAGTCCACATCAGGTTCATTTATGTTCGAGCCTCGGACGTTTAATTCCGAGTTAGCTCCTTATCTCGGATTATATGGATTTACGTTCCCTTTGCACGTTCCAAGTTTTCACTTGCCGGCCGAGTCACCACTTTGGCTCGGATCCCATGGTTATCATGGTTTGATCCGGGCCCCGTTTCCTTCTCTCATACGCCAACCCACGCTGAGGCTAATCATTACCTTGTCTTATTTTAAGGGCCTGCACAGTAACCGCCGCAGTAATTGTCAGTTTTACTATGCGCGGGTTACGTCATGCATGTCCCCTCGTTTATCGCAACTGTACGTCGCGTCATGGGATCACATCTACTCTGTGGCCCCCTGTGTGGCTTTTCTCTGATTGGCTGATGCCGGTGATACACGGCCACACCGTGTGGCTCGTCGGCGCAGCGCGATCCCACTCATCGATCACTGGGGGTAGTTAAATAGGGGAGGGGCGCGTCCCTTAGCATTTTTCCACCTCCGCGCCCCTTTGCCTGTTGCGTTTTCCCCTTCGTCTTCCTCGTGACCACGCCGCCGCCGGTGCTTCTAGCAGCAACGCCGCCGCCGCACTCTCCCCGTGCTTCTGCTTCGCAGCCACCGCTGCGCAACTGCTTAGCCACTGGTCCTCGCCAATCCAGGCCACAGATCCCCGTCGCCGCTAGCTCCAACGAGGACAGCGAATACGAAATGATGGAGGAGGAGCTCGTCGTCGCTGAGCAGGAGATGGAGTAGGATGCCGGCGCAGCGGATCGCGGCGCGTGGGCCGGTTCGTGGGTCTGTCAAGACGACATTGACTGGCTCCAGGCGTATTCCCGCCAGCGTCGCCGCTCGTCTCCCCTCCTCGGAACTGGCCCCTCACCCAATCCGGGTGAGTTCGTTGTATTCCTATCCCATTTCCAACGGGGGTTTGGTCTCCCGGTGAGCGACTTCTTCCGGGATTGGGTCAGGACGTATCACCTGCAGCCGCACCATCTCCCAGTAAATGCCATTACCTCTCTTTCCGCCTTTATCTCTACGATTGAGGGCTACACCGGACTATGGCCCACGAAGGAGCTGTGGATCCGGTTCTTCGGTCTTCGTCGCAACGTCGTCCCCAACATCCACGTTGAGTCGGAGGACAAGCAGCTCACCCAGTTCGGAGCTGCCTCCGTCTCGCCCCGGAGATTTTCAATCTTTCCCCGGGTCACCGGGCTTGACTCCTGCAAAGGATAGGCCTAGACCTCCTTCTACGTCCGGAATGAGGGTACCGAAGACTTGATTCGGTTGCTGCCCTCCGCTCCGGGTCTACCTGACACGGATTTCTGGGAGGAGGTCCCCAAGAAACCTACAACTCTGGCCAACCAAGTCAACAAGAGGTTCACGAAGCTGAAGAAGCTCGGATTGCGCAACGAGGATGCTATGATCATGTTCGTGCGCAACCGAATCTCTCCCCTCCAGAGGCGCACCCACAAGTTGTGCCACATGAGCTTCAGTCGCGACCCCAACCGAACCTCCTCCTTTGAATTGAGCAACACAGAGATCTTCCGCCAGGTCAAGGCTCTATTCACCACTCACAAGGATTTCTCCGCTGAATGGACGTGGGGAATCGAGCATTACTACCGTGACAGGCTCCCTCCCGCGGTAAGCTTCGCGGGGTAAACTTATTTCGGATCAAGTATGTGTCGGTTTTTGTCATATTTTTGACTCTGCTCTTTGTGCTTTTTCTCAACTGTTTCTCCAGCAAACTCTCGAGGATGGCACGGATCCGACCCTTAAGTGGGCGCCGGACCGAGAGATCCTGGATGAGGAGGAGCCGGACCAGGAGATGTTCCTCCCTATGACCGACGCCACCAAACGTCCCAGCGGTAAATTCTCTTCTCTTAGAGATTGGCCCGATGATGAGGATGACTCGGATATCGACGTGATTGAACCCGTTGAGGCTGTCCCTCTTTCTTTTGCCTTTCCAGCATCAGCTAACCCCGGTGGGCATATCCACGAGGATCCTCCACTTGCCACGGGCAAGCCGGTTCCGGTGGCGTCGAAGAAGAAGCGCGGATCCTCATCAAGTTCTTCCTCTGAACCTTCTCAGCCCACCAAAAGGCAAAAGAAGGCCGGAGACAAGACTGCCTCCAAGCGAGCAGGCAAAGCCCTGGCACGAAGGGCCCGGAAACCCAAGGAGGCCGAGACCTCGGATGCGTAAGTCGTTTTTCACTGCGCAACTTATTTTTCCTTGCATCGCGGTAATTTCACACCTGACCTTATTCTCTTTTTCAGGCCGCCTGTGGAGGTTCCTTAGAGCGGATCGAGCATCTCTTCTCCCCTTCGGTCCGGTCCTTCCCCTCCTCGTGACGACGAGTCACGCCCACTGAGCCCTATTCCGGAGGGCTCTGCGGCTGCTCCGGGTTCCGCAATACCTCATCAAGAGGAACGCGACCTCGGAGCGGGAGGGGTCGGTTCGGCCGAGGCAACGGCGTCCACCACTTCGGCATTGCCGCAACCGGCAACCACCAAGTCTACCGCAACACCAGCACCAGCAACAGCTCCAGTACCAGCTTCCGAGCCAGCACCTGTCCCGGCAGCCAGGAAACCCACAGCAGCTCCAGTTCCAAGTTCTTCTGCCTCGTCCGAGTCATCTCAGCCTCGGCGAGGAACTATTCCAGCAGCTTCCAAAGGGAAATCCACCGTGGTTACTTCTTCCCAGCAAGATAAAGGCAAGAAGGCTCCGGATACTGACAAGTCTACATCCGTCGAGGCCGGGCAGCGAACCTTGTCGTCGATGCTTCCGAAGAAATTACCAGCAGCGCCTGATGTTCCTGCCGAGCCAACAGATGCACAGCAGATGGTTCTGCACACCAGCCCAGCTCTTGCCCTAATTGAGAGGAAGGAAGCTCATGCAAAGGGCTTGGTGGCACCCCACATGCCCACTGGCGAACGGTACCCTCCGAGCCTTATCGAGTTCGTCATGAACTGGAATAAGGCGGAGTTCATCTACAACGACGATCTCCCTGAAAAGTTCGGCCCCGCAGAATTTTCTGCCCAGATGAATACTGCCGCCAAGGCAATTAACCTCGCGGGGCGAATGATGGAGGTATGTTGTTTCTCCTTTACATGCTGTAGATAATAACCATTAGTCCCCGAGCCTCCGGTGGAGTAGCTCGTTACTCGGCCGGATGCTGATTAGAAAATCAACGTAGTTGCATGTAAACTTCAAATGTGCACACACCTAGAGCCGGGTTAAGTTCCACTTGACCCGGATCTTACACACTTCGAATATGCACACACCTAGAACTGGGTTAAGTTCCACTTGGCCCGGATCTTGCACACTTCAAATATGCACACACCTAGAGCCGGGTTAAGTTCCACTTGGCACGGATCTTGCACACTTCGAATATGCACACATCTAGAGCCGGGTTAAGTTCCACTTGGCCCGGATCTTGCACACTTCGAATATGCACACACCTAGAGCCGGGTTAAGTTCCACTTGGCCCGGATCTTGCACATTTCGAATATGCACACACCTAATTTACACTTCCTGTACTTCTTTCAGGTAACTACCAATCGCCGGAGCACCGAATTTCAACGCATGCTTGATACCCACAAGATCCTGCGCGCAAAACATGTTGCACTTGGCGCAGAGCATGAAAAGAGGGGTAATTTTCTCCCTCAGCACCTCTCCGTTTTCCTTCACTTTCTTCTGCCGAACTAATTTCCTCATTCGGTTTTTGTAGCTGGGGTGGAGGCTGAGAAAAAAATTATGCGGAAGAACTTGGAGGAAATCCGGGGTATGTCCTCTTTTTCCGACCTTGTTGTGTTCTCCATTTCTTCTTCTCCTTGGCTCGGCAAACATTCACTCCTCGGCTTTGCCGGGTCAACATATTATTTCAGCATTGCTTGAGGATAGTGTGTCCGTGCCTGATATGATGCTGCATTTTCTCGAACAACCAGGGCAGCATCAAGCTGAGCTGAAGAAGAAGAATGATGAACTTGCTCTCCTCTGGACTAAAAATGACGAGATTGCCAAACTTAAAGCTGAGATGGAGAAGATGAAGGACCAGCACCGAACTGAGCTCCAAAAGTTTGGCCAGGACTTCACCGAAGAACGTGAGCGCCTTACTCTCCAGATCTCTAAGGGCCAGGACCTACTCAGAGAATCCGACGTCTAGCTTGAGTCGGCTAACGCTGAGCTTGAGCAACTGCGCAAAAGACGCGATGCCTGTATCAAGGAGTTGACCCGGATCCATAGCCATATTTCTCGAAAGTTCCTTTCCCTTATCCGACATACTTCTCCGGGTTACCTCATATGTCTTTCCTTTACCTTCTCCCTTTGCCTTGTTTCTAGAACTTTCCGGAGGGTACCGCCATTGCAAGCGCTGTTGTTGCCAAGTTTCGCCGAGAGAGGGGTACCCCCATTGCTCCTGATGGTGAGAACATTCCCTTGGACATGGAGGACCTATTGGTCAGCTTGTCCTCTCGCGTGGAAACCATCAAGAATTATGGCAAGGATATCATCGACGTTGCAGTGCGCATCTTCAATACGTTCTGGCCCGGAGAAAGTAGCCCTGAGACCATCGCAACTCTCGTCGAGAAATTAATGGAAGTTGAGACCCAGCTTGACCTCTGGAGAGAATCTGCTGGTCGCGCTACAGCTGGCACCATCCTTCATCATATTCTTACATGGTACGAGAAGATCGACCTCAGCCTCCTCACATACCGGTGCACTGGATCCAGATGGACCGATGATCCGGAGTGGGTAGCTCGGCGCCAGGCTTGTGCCTACAGCATCGTTGAATATTCTCCTATTCATGACTGGGTTGAAGGGCCGAGCTTCCTGGAATCCGCTAGGGACGAGCAGGATGAGAATGTTGAAGATGGGTCGGATGAGGACGGGGAAGATGATGCTTCAGATATTGAAGACATCGACGACGACGCCGAACTTGCTCCTCCTGCTGCTCCTTAGTTCTAAAAAACTCGAAAATTTATTAGATCCCCGGTATGCCGGGTGCAATTGTATGCTGGATATGTGATATTTTGCTACTACGTTTTTATGCCGGATTAACTTGGGCGTAGTCCCCGAGTTTCACTTTCTTGTTCGTCCAATTCTCTGGCTTGGTCCGTGTCTACCTTGATTCGATTTTATGACTTACGAATCCAAGCTTCAAAAATTGTTTTAACAATACTTAGAAACTTTGAGGCTTGGCTCAAAATAATTCAGCATAATAACTTGAAAATAAATACAGGGTTAGTCCGAAAAAATAAACGTTAGCTCGAATAAATTCGTTTCCTTAGTCGTTTTTTCATGTGCTACGCAATTCCAAACTTGTTCCCTTGCTTGCCATGAAGCCAATTCTTGTTGGACAGCAGCAAGTCGAAGGGTTGGGTTTTTAGTGCTCACACATTACTAATCCGGGTTAAGTAAAACGACTCATTCCAGCTACCGCATAAGAAATTACGACAAATATTATTAAGGCAGTCCCCGAGTTACTGCTCGAGGCGCTGCTATTTCATTGATAAGCTTATTCCGACATACATACCGACATATGAGATGACTCGGATACGTACACTTCTTAGGTAAGTGTAGAAAGGGCGAAGTAGTGCTACATTCCACGGTCGCTTGGATTCCTCTCCGGACCTGTCCGCCTTGTTCTTTTCCTGTGGCTTTGCATCTATAAGATAGTAAGAATCATTGTGCAATGCTTTGCTCACAATGAACGGCCCTTCCCATGGGGGGGACAATTTATGCATGCCAGTAGTACGTTGTACCAACCGGAGCACCAGATCGCCTTCCTGGAAGTCTCGGGGGCACACTTTCTGGCTATGATAGCGTCGGAGATTTTTCTGATATATGGCGGATCTGGACAGTGCCAGTTCTCTCGCTTCTTCTAGTAGATCAACATCATTTTGCCGGGCTTCTTGCACTTCGGCTTCTGTGTATTGGGTGACCCTAGGCGAATCATGCTCTATGTCGGCTGGTAATACAGCTTCTGCCCCATACACTAGAAAGAATGGCGTATAGCCTGTTGATCGATTCGGAGTTGTTCTTAAGCTCCACAGTACTGCTGGTAGTTCTTCTATCCAGCACCCCGCTGATCTTTGCAGCGGCTCAATGAGCCAGGGTTTTATCCCAGATAGTACTAATCCGTTGGATCTTTCCACTTGTCTGTTTGATGCGGGGTGGGCTACCGAGGCGACATCGAGTCGGATCTTCTTATCTCGGCAGAAGCGCGCAAATGCTCCTTCCGCAAAATTTGTTCCATTATCAGTTATAATACTGTGTGGATAACCGTATCTCAAGATGATGTCTTTGAGAAATGTCACGGCCGTAGCTCCATCACATTTTCTTATAGGCTTCACTTCAATCCATTTTGTAAACTTGTCCACCATGACCAAAATGTGTGTCATGTTTCCTCTCGCTGGTTTGAACGGGCCAACCATATCCAAGCACCATACAACAAATGGCCACGTAATTGGTATGGTCTTGAGTTCCGACATAGGCATATGTGTCTTGGTGGCGTACCTCTGACAACCATTGCATTTTCTCACCAGATCTTCTGCTTGTTCCAAGGCACTTGGCCAGTAGAATCCATGCCGGAAAGCCTTTGCCACCAAGGCTCGGGATGAGGCATGATGTCCGCATTCTCCTTGGTGTATATCTCGGAGGATATCAAGCCCTTCCTCCGGGTCAACGCATCGTTGGAGGACATTAGTTACACTGCGTTTGTATAACTCGGAATTGATGATTGTGTATGCTTTTGCTCTCCTCTGAGTTTGCCTGGCTAACACCTCCTCAGCGGGTAACGTTCCATCTTTCAGGAATTGGAATATAGGCAATGCCCAAGCTGGTATGGTTCGTGGAGGGAATATCTCCTCATCAATTTCCATCTGATCCACCGGCATAACTTCAGTCGGATCATGCTGAGCAGTCCCCGGGTCTAGCGAGGTAGTCCCCGGGTTTGCCAAGGCAGTCCCTGGGTTTGCTGACGCAGTCCCCGGGTCTCGTGTACCTCCTCCCATGTCAATGTCCATGGGCGCAGCTCCGGATTCCGTATTTTCCAGGACATAGATCGAGTCGGTTCCTGGGGACGGCCTGGTAGATGGTTTTCTGAGGTGTTCCAATGCTACACCCGGTGGAATTGCCTGTCTGGTCGATCCGAGCTTCGACAACATGTCGGCAGCCTCGTTTTCCGCCTGGGGTACATGGTGAAATTCACACCCCTCGAAGTAACCAGATATCTTCTGCACGTGAAATTTGTATAGTGCCATGTTTGGATCCAGGGCATCCCACACTCCGGACACCTGCTGCACCACCAGGTCCGAGTCGCCAAAGCATATTATCCGACGTATGCCAATCTCCTTTGCCACTTTGAGCCCATGCACAAGAGCCTCATACTCAGCGACATTGTTCGATGCCGCGAAATGGATTTGCAATACGTACTTTAGCTGATCCTTCTTTGGCGAGGTAAGCACAATCCCGGCGCCTAATCCAGTTTTGGTTTTCGACCCATCAAAGTGCATCCTCTAGTAATTCGGATCTGGCGGCGGTGGTTCGTATTGTACCTCGGCCCAATCCACAAAAAAGTCCGCCATAGCCTGAGACTTGATCGCTTCTCTTCTGTCATATTGGGCGCATAAGGGGCTAGCTCAATTGCCCATTTTGCGATTCTGCCACTCGCATCCTTGTTACCCATTATCTCGGATATGGGAGCTTCACATATTACTTTGATGGGGTGCTCCTCAAAGTAATGCTTTAACTTCTTCGCCGCCATATAGACACCGTATGCCACCTTTTGAAAGTGCGGGTAGTTCGGTTTGGAGGCAGACAATACCTCGCTCAGGTAATACACTGGCCTCTGCACCGACTTACCCTCTTCATTGCGTTCCACTACGATTACTGCACTTACAACTCGGTTGGTTGCGTCTATGTAGAGCAACATTGGCTATTTTGATAGTGGAGAGGCTAACACTGGCGCAGTGGCCAACATCTTTTTCAAGTGGGCAAAGGCTTCATCGGCCTGTGGCGTCCAAACGAATTTATCCGACTTTTTCATGAGTTGGTAGAGACGCAGTGCCTTTTCTCCCAACCGACATACAAACCGACTCAACGATGCCAGGCATCCAGTGAACTTCTGGACATCATTGAGACACTTCGGCAACTCCATTCGTTCGATGGCTCGGATCTTAGTTGGATTAACCTTGATACCTCGGCTGGAGACGAGAAATCCGAGTAACTTTCCAGCCGGGACACCGAAGGTACATTTTTCCGGGTTAAGCTTCATCCGGAACCTTCTCAAGTTCGCGAATGTTTTCCTTATGTCGTCAAGGAGCGTTGCGCTTTCCTTGGTCTTGATAACCACATCATCCACGTATACTTGTACGTTTTGACCTATTTGGTCGTGCAAACATTTTTGCATACATCTTTGGTACGTTGCACCTGCATTACGTAAACCAAATGGCATAGTGCGATAGCAGTAAGCCCCGTACGGGGTAATAAACGCCGTTTTTATTTGATCATCCGGGTTCAGAGGTATCTGGTGGAAGCCAGAACATGCATCAATGAATGAGAACAGTTCGCATCCCGCGGTTGAGTCTATGACCTGATCTATCCTCGACGGTGGAAATGGATCTTTTGGACACGCCTTGTTCAGGTTCGTGTAATCGATGCACATGCGCCAAATCACTGCTACGTTCGGATCGTCCTTCTTCTTTTCTACCAGCACCGGATTAGAGAGCCAATCCGGATATAGTACCTCCATGATAAATCCTGCTGCTAGTAACCGAGCTATCTTGTCTCCAATGACTTTTCTCCTATCCTCGGTGAAGCGGCAGAGAGGTTGCTTCACCGGCCTCGCTCCGGGTCTCACGTTCAAAGTGTGCTCGGCCAACTCCCTCGGAACACCTTGCAAGTCCTGTGTGGACCAAGCAAAAATATCCCGATTCTCATGGAGGAAGTTGACGAGCTCGCTTTCCTATTTGTTAGTTAACCCGGCACCAATTGTCACAGTGCGCTCCGGAAACATGTTATCAACTGGAATCTTCTTGGTGTCCTTTGCGGCTTGAAATGAAACGCTGCCATGCGGGTTACTTAATGCTGGCATATATTGCTGTGCGGACTGAGCTAATGCTGCCACCTCTTGGATTTTTCTTTTCTCTTGCGCAATCACGAGTGATTCGGCTAGGTTAGACCCGGCTGAAGCACACTCCATGGAACGTCGGAAATCTCCAGCAATGGTAATCACTCCATTTGGCCCGGGCAACTTCATCTTCAGATAACTGATGTGATAGCTTGCCATGAATTTGTTTAATGCTGGTCTTCTGAGTAACGCATGATACGCACTTTCCAAGTTTACCACTTCAAACTCCAGATTTTCAGTTCGGCAGTTATCCCTTGTTCCGAATAGCACGTCGACCCGGATTTTGCCTATGGGCTCACAAGAAATGCCTGGTACAATGCCATGGAAAGTTGTTCTCGTAGCCTGGAGCATGTTCTCCGAGATGCCCAATTTGCGCATCGTATCCGCATACATGATGTTAATGCTACTACCATTATCAATCAAAACCTTGGAGAACCTCACATTGATGTTCGGTCCAATGAATGTCGGATCTAGTACCAGCGCATACGAACCTGGGCTCGGCATAAGCTTAGGATGATCTTTGATGTTCCAGGTGATTTCCTGGTCTGACCAAGGCATGTACCTCGTCACCGCTGGCATGACTGCATTGACCTCCATATGTCGGCGCTGCAAGCTCTTTCTATCCGTTTCCTCAGTCGTGAACACACAATAACTCTGGTGATGTTCCTTGTACTCGTTCCTTCCCTCGTTTCCAGGGTACCTCTGATCCGGTTGTTGCTTATTTTCCACCTGATGCACTGCATCCCTTCTTTCATTGTTGTCATACCTCGGCGGAGGGGGAGGCAACATTAGCTGTTGTGTGTTCGCTCCGGAGAGCAATTGCTGCCGGGGTAACTCCTGCCGAGGTTGATCATTCCGGGGTGCCTGAGCATTCCCCGAACCACCTTGCTCTATCTTTCGCATCCACTCACATTGCCTTGTCGTGTGACCCGCCGGGCTTTTCGGATTTGGCGTGTGAAACTTACACGGCTGGTCCAGCATTGACTCGTAGGTATACCTCGGACGGTCTTTCCTTTCCTGCCACTATTTCTTTTGCTCTGGAGTCCATGTTTTCTTGCCATCATTTCTTGGGGTCCACTGCCCTCCAGTTCTCTGGCGTTGGTTACTCCCTCCTCCGGATTGATCTTGATTCACTGCTACCACTTGTTGTGAACCATAGTGATGGTCCGATCTGTCATCTCTCCTTTTTCCTCTGTAATCTTTCCTCCGGGATGACCCGGTTCCATCCCTCTGATAGTATTCCTCGTTTGACTCACTTGACGCGAGCCTAGGTTGAGTCGGATCGCCCAATGCATACGAATCAGCAATCCGGATCATCTCTGCCAGCGTAACTGGCATTTTCCTTTGCAACTTCATCCACAGCTCGCTGCCGTACCTGCACCCTTGCGCAAACCACTTTATGGCCTGTGATTCTATGAAACCCTCACACAATTTTCTCACGGTACACCACTGGGTCAAGAATTCATGATCCGTCTCGTTAGGTCTTTGCTTGCACATTGCCAGGGCCTGCGGTCTATTCGGCCTCTGGTATGTACTTGAGAAGTTGCTGATAAACATTTCTTCAAAATCTATCCAGCAGTTGATGCTTCCAAGTGGTAGATTATTTAGCCATACTCTGGCCGGGCCTTCCAACATCTGGGGCACGTAACGCACAGCCCATCTGAAGTTGCCAGTCGCAAATTTCACTGCCGTAGCATAGTTTATCAACCAATCCTCCGGCTTAGTACTACCGTCATACGTCTTCGTGCCTATGGGTAATTGGAAGTTGGGTACCGGTGGTTCCTTCATGATCCAGGGTCCAAAGAACGCTGGACCCGGAGGACCTTGACATTCGATCTGTTCCGACCTATACAGGCGATCCAGTTTTAACCTGGCGTCATCCGGCATCAAATCCCTGCTCCCCAATCTAGACCCTATCACATGATAGTCCAGTCTAGGGTACCCTGCGTTCACCATCTCCGAATCACCGTATTTGTATCGGTTTTGCTCTCGTTGCACACCTTTCTGCTGCATACCTCGGCAGGCGCTTTGCTCTTGCCTTGGTATATTCCGCTGCTGTGGTTTTCCTGCTCCTGCGGAGTTGCGCTGTCCGGCATTGCCGTTGGCAGCGTTCCCTTGACCAGCATTGCCTTGGTCGTGATTATCTCGGCCAGCTTCACCTCGGCTCACACTCTGTCGATCATCACCTTTCCGCATCTCTTTTTCTTTTCCCGCACGCGTTGGGTCGTACGGGATGATCTGTTTGTTCCGTCTGGCCGAGGTTACTACCTCTTCTCTCCTTGGACCGCCATGAGGCGATGATGCGGCTCCAGTGGATTTCTCCGGGTTACCCATCACCGAATGGACGATCTTGGAAGCCCCAGCTCTCTCCGGGTTAGCCCTCATCAGCTCCTCGTTCTGCCTGTTTGTGATCCAAACCAGCTCGTTAACCCTGTCTTGCTGTCTTTGACGGGCCTCACCCGTCAGACCCTCTAACTCGGACACAGCGGCATCTGCTGCTCTGAGGTTCTTCGCCGAGGTACTATACCTCGGCAACCCCACAGACAGATAGTTTTCCGACCCTTCTGCTCCATCATCACCTTCTCTGTTCATCTCACTTATGAGATTTTTCCCTTTTACCCTTACTGCGTCAACCTTGTTTGCTCTTGCGTACTCACGCAGCGTCATGTTCAGTGACTGCTGAGCCGCGGCTATTTTCTTTGCGCCCTCCAGTATCTTTTGCCGGGTTTCCTCTAACTCGGCCTGTGCCTGAGCCGGATCTACCACTGCTGCTACCGGGTTAGCCAAACCCATTGCTTCCCTCAGTACGTTCTCAGGCCTCTCTAGTGAAGGTCCTCTACCTTTTCTTGGTGCCTTAGGCGTTACCTTCAGGTCTGGCGCTGGATCCTTGCTTGCGCCTGCACCTGGTGCAGTCATCATCACCTCCGCATGGTCCGAGGAGCGAGCGATACGTGCCCCGCGAGCCACAGTGAGGGGTGGTTCCCCTGCATCGACGACACGACGCGGATGAACGCATGAGACGTCCACAGCAACGTAGACCTTGTGCGCGCCGAGCTTGACGAAGAGGCCGTTGCGCGGAAGCGGGCGCGTGCCGAAGCAGCCAGCGTTGTCGCTGACGAAATCCAACGCTCCAAAGCGCTGAACGAGCCCGGAGACGATGCGTTCACCGGTGCCGATGAAGTTTCCCGTCCGGATCTTCACCCCTGCTAGCGCCGCTAGCCCCACGGTGGGCGCCAACTGTCGTGGTGGTGTCACGGCAGATGCCATGGATAGGCTAAAGGTGGGGACTAATATACGCTAGGGGAATCCAGGGAGGGATAGTAGAGTGATTCTCCACATAGAAGTTTGTATTGCTAAATCTTCAAGATTACAAGTGCTCCTTGAGCTGTATTGGCGAGAGGAGGAATAAGGAGCTCTCTTACCCTTGCCTAGATCTACTAGCCCTAAGGAATCACCAAGCCAACTAATGCTCAACCAACTAGTATTCTGCCAACCCCCTCTACCAGAACCCTAACCCCCCTTATATAGAGGAGGTTCGGTCCTGGCCTAGGGCATACGTGGAGGCATATTCCTAAGAATATGCCCCCTCCCAAAGTGGTAACCCGACCAGGGTGCTTTTCCCCCACGTCACACACGCTTTAGCGACGTAGCCTCTGCGGCGCCCGCGTCAGCCGACATGAGCGTCGTCACCCTTGTCGGCCATGACCCGGTGGTCCTGCCCTTGCTTTATTCGCTCATCTTGTACGTACTGGACCTTCTTTTTTGACCAGAGAGATTCCTTCCTTCTCCTAGAAGCTAAGCGAGGAACCGGATCATAGTAGATCCGGCTACACCTGTTCCTGCATATAAGTTAGACAAGCATTTCCGACTTACTCCTTAAGTCGGATGAGACAATGTTAGACGACCCCCTGGTCCGGGTTACTCCGTGATCCGGCCTGCCTTGAGGTGACTCGGCCAGCATCCGCTTTGACCTTGCCGAACCTCGGCTAATTCGTCCCTTATACCCTGGAGTGACCCTACCTGGGGGTATCCCCCCAACAGCTTGAGTCGAATTACACCAGCACTTTTTTGGATTCAAGTCCAGGGACTCGAGTTCGAGTAGGTGGCATTGTTTTACCCTAAGGTAGTTAACTGATACCGATACATCGGTTAAAATCAGGCATGCACATCAACAATCCCTATGGCATAAACAGAGAAGTCGAAAAATATACTCAATCATGTACTCAAAAGGCTTCATAAAGTCTCCAGTCGAATCTACGATTCCACTGGACACTCGGGGGCTACTAACATGGGTATACCCTACAGGTACTCGAGCTTGGTATATATGGCCTGAATACATAAAGGCCCACGGTGTCGCCAAGGCCCAAATGAAGAACTCGAGTAAACCTACAGACTCTCGATTGCTTGAAGGACAAGAAGAAGCTAGAGATAGAAAGTTCAAAGGGGAAAACCATAACCTGTAACCGACTCGATCTGCTACCCGGGACCTAGCCTATCTATATAAAGGCTAGGAGGGGGCACCGAGGAGAACACACGCCACCCTAGTTTCCATAACCCTCGCCAGATTGCATCTGCGCACCATTGTAATCTTCGATTCCTTTGATAATTCCACAAGCAGACAAGCAGGAGTAGGGACCTCTACGAGGCCTGAACCTGGGTAAATCTTCGAGTCCCCTGTGTGCTTGTTTGCTAGCCGATATATGTCTCTAGCGCTCCCTCCTTCTCCAAAACACAAGTCCATAACAATGGGCATTGACGAGTTAAACCATCATCACGGAGTTTTAGTCATTCTGCCCAATGAGGCATGGTTTTGCAAAGTCTCCAGATTAAGCATCTAGGACCCCGATCTTCATTTACAATGAAGAACATGCAATAACCAAAATGACTTAAACTATAGTGTCATTTCATTATTAAACTTTGGATATCTTTTAGCATTCTAATCCTTTATAAATGCTTAAACTATTATCATAAACATAGTGATGAGAATAACTCATTTATAATCGTAATGTGACCATAACGGTATTGTTCATAAGAATAGTACAAACTGGCTTGTAACATGTTCATATGAATAATCATCTTGCCAAAATCAAGACACACAAACAAGGATTACGAAATTATATTCAAGTCCACTAATCCAAATGATAATACTTTGAGGAAAGGGGTGATGTCAGCCATCAACTGTTTTTCTTACCGTTATCATGCCACATTACCTCAATTGCAGCAATTCTCAAGCAGACCATCCTGTTTGCAGAAAACGGGATAAGTATCAAATACTTTACAAACTGCAACGAGTTTTGCGATAACCACATTTATAATTTGTATATCTAACATACACTCTTTTTCATTCATGACCTCCATTGCAATTAAGACCTTCTGAGAGTTCATAACTCTAATGCAAGATTGCTAATTATTTTTCCAAATATTCCCTTTTTCATCCATCATGGAAGAAAACTCATCCAACGGCTCATATTTTATGTGCCTGATCTTGCAGAATACAAGATTGTAATCCAACTCTCAATCGCATGGAGAATTGCTTATTGGATGATTATGGAGAGAACACAAACATTGCGGAGTCATCGGATTATCTGCAAATGGTTATTGTATCAGGAAGAGAAGATCGCCCTTTTACGAGGATATCCCTCAGGCGTGGGTATTAATCTATGAAGTTGGACCCTTTTGCTAAGTTACATATCAAGCAATATATTTCCCATGGTCGCAAAGGACCTCAATGGGATAGCCCATGATCTACTAAGATATTTTCAAATAGACATCTAGACTAAGTTAATAATATGAGTTTAATTTATAATTGATCTCCCACTAAAATTGTCATCCCCTGGATGATTTTAGTGATCGCATGATCCCTATCCTCTGCACCTCCCCCAATCATCACGACCATCAGTGCAGCATCAAAGGTAGACATTGCATAATATCAATCAAATCATCCATGTGACTCATGCTCGATCTTTCGATCTCTTGTGTTCCGAGGCCATGTCTACACATGCTAGGCTCGCCAAATCTATAGCAACATGGCATACACCCACTGTCTGTGAACATAGATATGTCTATCCCCCAATCATCACGGCCGGCTTCATAACAAAGAACTTTCTTGGTGGTGCACACACAAGGGGAACATGGTCGTTAGAATTAAATAGGGATTATCTTATTTGGTACCGTTGAGTATCTAATACTAGCACACAATAACATGTAAAACAGGTATCAACATCATATGTATATTGTGATATGATATGGTCCTTCTTCTTGCGCCTTGATCTCCATCAAGCGCTCTGGCATGATCTCCATCTTGCCCTTGGTTTGACACCAAGTCCATGACGCCTCCACCTAGTTGTCCATCGGAACGACGGCTATTACTACTTAACTTAGTAACAGAAAAGTAAACTACTTTACCTTCATAACGACCATGACCATATCAAATCACATGCCCTCCTGCAAAATAAAGTTAGACGCCTCTACTTTATCTATTGTAAGTTTTACGTGGTTGTTAGGGCTTTTGCAATAGAACCGTTTCTAATCTACGAACTTTCCAACCACAACATGGATCCAAAAGTTTTCTATACTACGCCCCTTTTGGGGCCCTCCATTGTAAAATGCTATATCAACTATTGAATGAGAGACAGACACCCGCTAGCCACTTATATAGAACAAGCCGTATGTCAAGCGTGGTACCAGTCTCGCGTACGAATACGCGTAAGGTTGGTTCAGACCACTTCATCAAACAATACCGCGATATAAACAAGTTGTGGCGCCCCGCAAAAACCACTACTAGAAAATCGCGTTGTTTTTGTGCATTGCATCATCATCGCATGCTCATGTCATCACGCCACATTGCATTTGAGCATCGTCATGTCTTATTGCATTTGTTGGCATAAAACTATTTCGAAAAGCCTGTTTTTGTTTTCTAAACGCCCCGTCTTGATTTCAAATTAAAACCCGGGTCTCCGGAATATTTTGCTTTGTCTACCAACGGTTTTCAAAAAGCCCCATTTTTTAAATATTAAAACATTTATTTTATTTTAAGGGGCAGCCGTACCGGGCCGATCCGACCCAGTCGGCCACCCCAGTATAAAACCGGACTACCTAAACCTTTTCCTACCCAATCCTAGTCTACCCAGCCTTTTCCCTTCCTCCACCTCACCCCGGCCACATCACCCCACCCAATAGCCAACCGCCACCTCACCACTCCCTTCCACTATCCAATCCCAGCCCGCCACCTCAGCCCGTGCCCCTGACCCGCGCCCCCACACCAACCGCACACAGCACGCGCGCGCACCCCCTGGTCTCCACCTGGCCCAACCCCCACCGCCGCCTGCCGCACTCCCACGCACGCAGGCGCGCAAGCCACGCTCGTTGGCCCCACCCTGACCCCACTTCCCACGCATGCAACCTGCCCCGACCCACTCCCCCTGGCCCCACCCCGTCTCTCTCTCCCCACGTGCACGTCACCCCGCTCCTCTCTCCCTCCTGCCCCTGTTTCCGTCCCCGCCTCTCTGCTCGCAGCCACCATCGCCGACCCCACCGCCTCGCTGCAGTCGCCTCGCCACCGGCCGACGCCCCGGAGCCGAGCGCCTCCTCGCAGCGTCGCCTCGCGCCGTTGCTTCCTACCTCCTCCTCGGCCCCGAGATCCGCGACCGCCTCACCGCCGACCTCCGCAGCCGTCCCCGCTCCCGCCCGGCGTCACGTCGCCGCCGCCTTTGCCCTCTCCCCTGTGTCTTCCTTCCCGCCGCCAGATCCCGCTGTCGCGCGGCCGTCCCCACGCCGGCCGTGACCCCTGGCCTCATCCCCCTGAAGCCGCCCGATCCGCCGCCGGTGACCTTGCCGCCTCCCTGCCCGGTGCCCTCCGGCCACCACGGCCGCCCCCCTCGTCGCCCTGCAAGCTGCCGGTGACCGCGCCCTCATCGTCGTTCCTCTGCTAGAGCTCGCCCGCTGGCCTGCTTCCTCCTCGCCGCGGTCTCGTCCGCTGCGCCACCCCGTAGAGACCGCCGGCCCCGGCACCTCCTCGTCTACCGCCGTCGCCAAGCCCCGCCATCACCGGCCTCTGCCACGGCCACCGCCTCCCCCATCGCCATGAGCGCCCTCACCGCGGGACCCCCTGCTCCCAAGGCCTTCACGGGCCCCTCCTTTTCCTCCTCCTGGCTCGAATTCCGCCGCCACCAGCGCCGCCCACCCTAGGCGCCCGCACCCGGCCCTGCTCGCCCCTTCTCGGCCTCCGTTCTTCCCGCGTCGACGCCCTCGGCCCCACCGCTTTCCCTCTGTCCCATCTCTAGCGCCCCATGTCCGTGTCGCCCAGGTCATTTTGACCCTGTTGGCCTCCCTTGTTGTTTGATCAGGATCTTTTGGTATGATGTTGTAGTGTTTTGCCTTATGCCATCTTTTGGTGGTGCTGTGAAGATGGGTGAAGTGGTGTGATGGCACCTGTGAATCAATTCCTTTTGGCGATGAAGTGGCCACTTGGAGAACCAACATCTACGACATCGAACACCAAGGCCTTCTTCAGGGAACCCGGATCCTCGGAGCACCAAGTTCTTCTTCCCGACCTCGTATCCGAAGACCGATCCCCGGAGACCGATCTATCGGAACGCCAAGTGCTCCTTCCTGGAGTCCGAAGGCCGATCTCGTCGACCCCGAAGACCCGTTCTCGGACGCTGAGACCCCGAAGACCGAACCCGAACCCTCGAACCCAAGATCTCCGACCCCCGATGTGTGACCCCTTTATCTGAGACCCTATTTTTATGAATATGATATACTTGTTGCATATTAATTTGTACATGCTTGCATACATATTGTGTGGTTTGGGGGCATTATGCTAATTCATCTCATAATTAAATGTGGAGTCTATATGCGGGATATCTTTGTCTTATTCCGGACTCCATTTAAATTTGTGTAGCGGACCGATGCCATGTTTTGCTTTGGTAATACAACATTTAAATTGCGGGGTATCTAAACAACTTGATCCACCTAATAAATTTTTTCGGGACCCTGGTTCCGCTTAATATGGCCTAATTGCATCGCATGCCTGCCATGTCATACATCATACATGCATCATGCCCGATCTTCTGTCGTAGTATTAAATATTGCATCCGGTGTTTCTTCTAGTGCTTTGCTTCTTCACGGATTAGGCCGATGAGTTGATGCGAGTGTCGACCCGATCTTCGGATGAACCTTCGGCAATGTTTTCAGGCGAGCATCCCTTCCCCCTTCTACCTATTTTGCATTTTTAGTCTTTATTTCCTCCTGTTGATCTATTGCTATCTGTGTTGCGATGCTCTAGTTTTTCGTACCCGTGATATCCCTTGCAGCCTTATATTGCCTTGGACACATCCTGTTACCTGTTAATTGGTAGATAGTTGGACTTGCGCGTCGTAGTCCCTTGCTCAAGTGTTGTTGCGTGTCGTCAAGTACCTCAGTTGTTGGAGTGTTGCCGCATGTTTAATGTGGGAGATGATCAAGACTTTAATTATCGTTTAATAACTAAAATTGAAGTAGGTAAATGCAGAGGCACCGGTGGGTAATAGACAATATTTGGATTTTAACCGCTCACTGGTGTCCCGTAGGACCCCGAGTTCTTGACACCTGTTCCGAGATCGAGCGCGCTAACCACAGGTGGGGTGTGTGGGCACCCCCATCGATTAGTACCTGATTTCAAAGTATTGTACCGGGGGCCACAATTAGTTTGGGGCTTTATTACTATCCTGTACTTATGCCATGCTTTACTGCTTTATTTAAAATTGTGCGAGGTACTGCACCTGTACTGTTTAGGACCGTGACACGTTTTCGCTGTATCGACAAGCCCAGTCACACTTTCGGGTTCCCAGTCGTTTACAGCCGTCTACACAAACCTGAGTCCGTCTCGGAGACCGGCCGACTTCGTTGCGGGTAGCTTAGTGGGGTGGCCCCCATGTACTTGCTTTGGGTCTGGGAAACGTCATGACTTAGGCCCCGCCGACATACCGATGGGTGTATGTTAACTGATCTGGCAAAAAGGGTCGAAGTGCGTGTGGATACTTTGGTGCACCCCTGCAGGGTTAAATCTTTTCGAAAAGCCGTGTCCGCGGTTATGGACGACTTGGAGCACAGTTCTCGATCATAGACAACTATAACTAAAGTTTACTGTTATAATTTGACTTGTATCCGATATGACTAGTAATCAGCTCCACTACAACGGAATGGCTAAATAAAAGTACCAACAACTGCTGGGTTTGGGATATCTCATGTTAATTGTATCTGACTAGTAAGTGTTGCAACTACAACGGAATGGTTAACTAAATCTGCCCACTGCTTATTATATTCGAATGACTCATGTTATCTATACCTGACTAGTAATCGCTGCAACGATAACTGAACGAATAAAACTGCCAACTGTGTGAGTTTCTCGGTTGACTTCCTCGTTTGGTCTCGAGGGGGAAATACCTGGATGGGTATGTTTGGTGGTAGAATCAGGTTGGTTCCGAATAGGTCTTTCTTATCCCTCTCTGATAGCCGACAGTTATCTCGAGTCTCTATAGGTTGTTTAGTGCATGCCGCGCTGCCGCTCAGTCCACCATACCTATGTAGGCGAGGACCGCCGAATTCTAGTCTCGCCGTGTACTGGCCTCCGTACTGACCGCTCTCTTTTTCCTTTGCCCTTTGTCGGCACCCCTTTTGTTTAAGCAGGTTTTGAGATCGACGTCGTTAGCAGGGTTACCCTTCCGGCTTGGCCTGGGCAGGGTTATGGACGCCATTGGTTCTTCTTCAGGGCTCTTAGCTCGATTTGCTTCTTGTCTGTACTCGGATGATGTATCGTTTTCAAGGTGATTTGGATCTTTGTATTGTATATCTGTATTCTTGACTCTTTGAGTCATTGTTGTATATATCTGTTCTGTGGGTTCCATCGTGGACTATTGTGTAATGATATTACTTCGTTTTCCACCCACACGAAAGTGCCTGGTGGGCACCTTTGAACCGTTTCTATGCGGGTTTGGCGGAAATCGCTGAAACTTGCATAGGGTCGATTCCGAGGGTGTTAAAGAGTGGTATCAGAGCTCAGCAGTTGCGATACCCCACAAGTCCAGCCTGTAGGATAACCTAGCTAACGGCCCTAGTAGAATGTCAAAACTATTTTTGCAAAATCGGTTGGATAGTTCTGATTAGGTCTGATTTTACTCCTTACCCCTCTGCTGCTCTCCTCTCACCTCTGCGTGTTTTGCATCCGCTCTCTTCTCTCTCTTCGAGTCCATGATTTCTCGTGGTTGGGTTCCATCGTACCTTCAGGGTTTCGCTTCCTCCTTTGGTAACGGTGTTGCTACATCTGGTCTTCATGCTATCCGAGGAATCCTTTGTCTGTTGGATTTCTCTCTGTTCCTTGTTGTGCCTTCCGGTGTTTTTCGATGCGACGACATCATCTACGCCAGATCCGATGCAGAGTCTGCATCACTCCTTTGTTTCTGAACCTCGATTGTCGAGATCTTTAGTCTGATTCCGAGAATGGTTGCACGCTTTTCTACTGATTGTGCAGAGTAATAGTTTGGGTGCGTGATGGACTGGCCCCCATGCCGACTACCCTTTCTATTCGCTCTTGTACATTGAAGTGGGATAGGCCGCATCTTTTCTCTCCTTCTATCGAAGTTAGAGGTGGCTTTATTTGTGGATACCTCTACCTTCGCCCTTTATTCCCGGAGTGTTCTCTTGACGATCACGGACAACGACCTCTTGTTAGTGCTGTCGCGAGGATCTACACGAAGAGAGAAGATGCAGATCGCCGACCTTCCTTCCGGTACCATCAGGCGGATCTCGAGGGCGAGATCCATTGTTAGTGGTGTCGAATTGTGGCGCCCCGCAAAAACCACTACTAGAAAATCGCGTTGTTTTTGTGCATTGCATCATCATCGCATGCTCATGTCATCATGCCACATTGCATTTGAGCATCGTCATGTCTTCTTGCATTTGTTGGCATAAAACTATTTCGAAAAGCCTGTTTTTGTTTTCTAAACGCCCCGTCTTGATTTGAAATTAAAACCCGGGTCTCCGGAATATTTTGCTTTGTCTACCAACGGTTTTCAAAAAGCCCCATCTTTTAAATATTAAAACATTTATTTTATTTTAAGGGGCAGCCGTACCGGGCCGATCCCACCCAGTCGGCCACCCCAGTACAAAACCGGACTACCTAAACCTTTTCCTACCCAATCCTAGTCTACCCAGCCTTTTCCCTTCCTCCACCTCACCCCGGCCACATCACCCCACCCAATAGCCAACCGCCACCTCACCACTCCCTTCCCCTATCCAATCCCAGCCCGCCACCTCAGCCCGTGCCCCTGACCCGCGCCCCCACACCAACCGCACACAGCATGCGCGCGCACCCCCTGGTCTCCACCTGGCCCAACCCCCACCGCCGCCTGCCGCACTCCCACGCACGCAGGCGCGCAAGCCATGCTCGTTGGCCCCACCCTGACCCCACTTCCCACGCACGCAACCTGCCCTGACCCACTCCCCCTGGCCCCACCCCGTCTCTCTCTCCCCACGTGCACGTCACCCCGCTCCTCTCTCCCTCCTGCCCCCGTTTCCGTCCCCGCCTCTCTGCTCGCAGCCGCCGTCGCCGACCCCACCGCCTCGCTGCGGTCGCCTCGCCACCGGCCGACGCCCCGGAGCCGAGCGCCTCCTCGCAGCGTCGCCCCGCGCCGTTGCTTCCAACCTCCTCCTCGGCCCCGAGATCCGCGACCGCCTCACCGCCGACCTCCGCAGTCGTCCCCGCTCCCGCTCGGCGTCACGTCGCCGCCGCCTTTGCCCTCTCCCCTATGTCTTCCTTCCCGCCGCCAGATCCCGCCGTCGCGCGGCCGTCCCCACGCCGGCCGTGACCCCTGGCCTCATCCCCCTGAAGCCGCCCGATCCGCCGCCGGTGACCTTGCCGCCTCCCTGCCCGGTGCCCTCCGGCCACCACGGCCGCCCCCCTCGTCGCCCTGCAAGCTGCCGGTGACCGCGCCCTCATCGTCGTTCCTCTGCTAGAGCTCGCCCGCTGGCCTGCTTCCTCCTCGCCGCGGTCTCGTCCGCTGCGCCACCCCGTAGAGACCGCCGGCCCCGGCACCTCCTCGTCTACCGCCGTCGCCAAGCCCCGCCATCACCGGCCTCTGCCACGGCCACCGCCTCCCCCATCGCCATGAGCGCCCTCACCGCGGGACCCCCTGCTCCCAAGGCCTTCACGGGCCCCTCCTTTTCCTCCTCCTGGCTCGAATTCCGCCGCCACCAGCGCCGCCCACCCTAGGCGCCCGCACCCAGCCCTGCTCGCCCCTTCTCGGCCTCCGTTCTTCCCGCGTCGACGCCCTCGGCCCCACCGCTTTCCCTCTGTCCCATCTCTAGCGCCCCATGTCCGTGTCGCCCAGGTCATTTTGACCCTGTTGGCCTCCCTTGTTGTTTGATCAGGATCTTTTGGTATGATGTTGTAGTGTTTTGCCTTATGACATCTTTTGGTGGTGCTGTGAAGATGGGTGAAGTGGTGTGATGGCACCCGTGAATCAATTCCTTTTGGCGATGAAGTGGCCACTTGGAGAACCAACATCTACGACATCGAACACCAAGGCCTTCTTCAGGGAACCCGGATCCTCGGAGCACCAAGTTCTTCTTCCCGACCTCGTATCCGAAGACCGATCTATCGGAACGCCAAGTGCTCCTTCCTGGAGTCCGAAGGCCGATCTCGTCGACCCCGAAGACCCGTTCTCGGACGCTGAGACCCCGAAGACCGAACCCGAACCCTCGAACCCAAGATCTCCGACCCCCGATGTGTGTCCCCTTTATCTGAGACCCTATTTTTATGAATATGATATACTTGTTGCATATTAATTTGTACATGCTTGCATACATATTGTGTGGTTTGGGGGCATTATGCTAATTCATCTCATAATTAAATATGGAGTCTATATGCGGGATATCTTTGTCTTATTCCGGACTCCATTTAAATTTGTGTAGCGGACCGATGCCATGTTTTGCTTTGGTAATACAACATTTAAATTGCGGGGTATCTAAACAACTTGATCCACCTAATAAATTTTGTCGGGACCCTGGTTCCGCTTAATATGGCCTAATTTCATCGCATGCCTGCCATGTCATACATCATACATGCATCATGCCCGATCTTCTACCGTAGTATTAAATATTGCATCCGGTGTTTCTTCTAGTGCTTTGCTTCTTCACGGATTAGGCCGATGAGTTGATGCGAGTGTCGACCCGATCTTCGGATGAACGTTCGGCAATGTTTTCAGGCGAGCATCCCTTCCCCCTTCTACCTATTTTGCATTTTTAGTCTTTATTTCCTCCTGTTGATCTATTGCTATCTGTGTTGCGATGCTCTAGTTTTTCGTACCCGTGATATCCCTTGCAGCCTTATATTGCCTTGGACACATCCTGTTACCTGTTGATTGGTAGATAGTTGGACTTGCGCGTCGTAGTCGCTTGCTCAAGTGTTGTTGCGTGTCGTCAAGTACCTCAGTTGTTGGAGTGTTGTCGCATGTTTAATGTGGGAGATGATCAAGACTTTAATTATCGTTTAATAACTAAAATTGAAGTAGGTAAATGCAGAGGCACCGGTGGGTAATAGACAATATTTGGATTTTAACCGCTCACTGGTGTCCCGTAGGACCCCGAGTTCTTGACACCTGTTTCGAGATCGAGCGCGCTAACCACAGGTGGGGTGTGTGGGCACCCCCATCGATTAGTACCTGATTTCAAAGTATTGTACCGGGGGCCACAATTAGTTTGGGGCTTTATTACTATCCTGTACTTATGCCATGCTTTACTGCTTTATTTAAAATTGTGCGAGGTACTGCACCTGTACTGTTTAGGATCGTGACACGTTTTCGCTGTATCGACAAGCCCAGTCACACTTTCGGGTTCCCAGTCGTTTACAGCCGTCTACACAAACCCTGAGTCCGTCTCGGAGACCGGCCGACTTCGTTGCGGGTAGCTTAGTGGGGTGGCCCCCATGTACTTGCTTTGGGTCTGGGAAACGTCATGACTTAGGCCCCGCCGACATACCGATGGGTGTATGTTAACTGATCTGGCAAAAAGGGTCGAAGTGCGTGTGGATACTTTGGTGCACCCCTGCAGGGTTAAATCTTTTCGAAAAGCCGTGTCCGCGGTTATGGACGACTTGGAGCACAGTTCTCGATCATAGACAACTATAACTAAAGTTTACTGTTATAATTTGACTTGTATCCGATATGACTAGTAATCAGCTCCACTACAACGGAATGGTAAATAAAAGTACCAACAACTGCTGGGTTTGGGATATCTCATGTTAATTGTATCTGACGAGTAAGTGTTGCAACTACAACGGAATGGTTAACTAAATCTGCCCACTGCTTATTATATCAGGATGACTCATGCTATCTATACCTGACTAGTAATCGCTGCAACGATAACTGAACGAATAAAACTGCCAACTGTGTGAGTTCCTCGGTTGACTTCCTCGTTTGGTCTCGAGGGGGAAATACCAGGATGGGTATGTTTGGTGGTAGAATCAGGTTGGTTCTGAATAGGTCTTTCTTATCCCTCTCTGATAGCCGACAGTTATCTCGAGTCTCTATAGGTTGTTTAGTGCATGACGCGCTGCCGCTCAGTCCACCATACCTATGTAGGCGAGGACCGCTGAATTCTAGTCTCGCCGTGTACTGGCCTCCGTACTGACCGCTCTCTTTTTCCTTTTCCCTTTGTCGGCACCCCTTTTGTTTAAGCAGGTTTTGAGATCAACGTCGTTAGCAGGGTTACCCTTCCGGCTTGGCCTGGGCAGGGTTATGGACGCCATTGGTTCTTCTTCAAGGCTCTTAGCTCGATTTGCTTCTTGTCCGTAGTCGGATGATGTATCGTTTTCAAGGTGATTTGGATCTTTGTATTGTATATCTGTATTCTTGACTCTTTGATTCATTGTTGTATATATCTGTTCTGTGGGTTCCATCGTGGACTATTGTGTAATGATATTACTTCGTTTTCCACCCGCACGAAAGTGCCTGGTGGGCACCTTTGAATCGTTTCTATGCGGGTTTGGCGGAAATCGCTGAAACTTGCATAGGGTCGATTCCGAGGGTGTTACACAAGTACACATTAGAGGGTAACAACTAAGGGTTCAATGCCCGGACAAAACTTGTGCGTACTGGCCGTACAGCACTCCTACACATAGATCGGCTTTGATACCACTAAAGGGTTCCGTTGCAGAAAACAAAAAAAATCCTACGTTGGAACTCCCTAATGCCCAAGATCTATCTACGTAGTAATGCAGTAATAACCGACGCGTATAGAATGCATACCCTTGTAGACCGTACGCAGTTAAAGTTCTAAGGGGAACATGGTTGAAGTAGTCGAACTCGTAGTCGACCTCAAGGTCGCGAAGCTCCTGGCAGGTCACCCCTTGCTCCTTCTTCATCGTGCAGAAGCTCCGGCTCAGGACATCCAAGGTGCCTCAAGTGAGGGCCCTCGTGGTTTCATACACATATGATGTACGATGATGACATCCGACTCCTTGATCCCCGCCGGGAGTGCAGAAGTAGATCTCCGGCTTGGAATCCCTGCAGCGCAACAGTGTGCTGCAGGTGCATTGTCTCTTGCGCGAATAGCCCTTTCTTGGGACCATACCAACACTTGGAGACAACTATGTAGAGAGAGAGGGAGGAATTTTCTAAGGAAAATGCCTTAGAGAACATCTCAAATTGTGTATCTCATCCCACCCATGGGCACCCCTTTATATAGGTGGAGGGGGTGTGCCCTCCCCTTTGGGTTTCCCATGTGGGACTAAACAAGGGAGAGAGGGGGAAGGCGCCATGGGCCCTAGGGATCCATGGGCCGGCCGGCAAGGGGTAGGCCCCACCCCGCGCACAGCCCTAGGCTGGCCTGGTGGGCCCCCTTGAGGAGGCTAGGCCTTGGCCCTTTGCCATTCCCTCCTTCGGTTTTCCCTCATGGACCCTTTTTCCTTAGGAAGTTTGGCCCATTAGTGGAATACCCCTTCAAATTAGATTTTAATATTATATTTAATATTAATTACATTAATTAAAATGTAAATACATATTACAAAATCCAATTTGACCCGAAACACCTTTCGGTTCTCTTTCGATTTCCTTCGAACGACTTCAGAACTTTCCCGGAATGATTCTGGTTCTCTCACGAAACTTTTCCGGTTTCCTTTTCTCTTTCATATGGTGATTCCAACTTATAGAGGATCTCTAGCTCATCGTACCCTTAAATGTATTTCCCCATGGCTCGGGAATGGCACAGACATGATCTCCATCAATGATCAATAGCGGGACCGGGATGCCCATAATGACCCCTGTGCATTCCATGATGATAATGTCGTTTGAACTGTAAATAGTCGTTTCCCATTCCCTTTGCCACTTGATACCTAGTTCACCTGAGATTTGATCTACGGTATCTCCATACCTTCGTTCGATCTCGTTACCGATGAACTTGTTTTCTTGTTTCCGTGTCGTTGCATTCTGTGACCCAGTCACATGCTTGCAAGCTTCGTTAATGCAACGTCACCGAGATGGCCACATATGTATCTATATGTTACATGGATTGGCTGTCAACACCCTGATTTTTAATCCTAGATGCCTGTTATGCCATACATCGCAATCCCAGGATTACCATTTTTGCGAGACATAACATATTGGATATCACAGTACATCATCCACTACAAACCATAATAAGGTCTTACAAATAAAGGATCTCATGATCCAGTCTTAATACAAACAAGAAGCAGAATAATAATCATAGTAGTGAAGGAAATATGCCCTAGAGGCAATCATAGAGATGATTGTATTTCATGTGTATCCATGAGTTTTTATAATGTTCCTTGAATATCCATATACCAGGCAATTTATATTGATTGGCTATTATGTGAAACTCTTTACTTGGATGGTTATCTAATAATTGTCCCTAGTCGGAGTTCATGTGAGGACACACGTGAATATTAGACTAGCACATCGATTGGTTGATGACTATGTTTCGCAAGTCATAGACATGGAGATGTCAAACCAATGATGTGGACACATGTTATGAACATGGGGTTGGACTGACCCAACTTGAGACTTGCAATAATACTTGCAGCTCTCTCTACACATTGTGTACGTTTTGTCCTTAGACCTGAGATTGTCGCATGTACTTGAAATGTGGATCGACCTACTTTGGGGCTATCAAACACTACTCCATAACTGGGTAGTTATAAAGGTAGCTTTCGGGTTTGTCCTGATACATGCTGCAAGGCATCGGTCAATAAAGATGGAATTTGCCCCTCTCTACTTGAGAGAGATATCTCTGGGCCCCTCGAGTGATTGGATCTAGAAATGCATGGTCGTGCTACATATGGTTAAGAGTTAACCTAGTAAAGGGATTCCGAATCACAATATCGAGAAAGAGAGGTCAGCTTGGAACTAGACCAAATATCGTGAGGCAAAGGGAAATACATGTACTCAACCATGTGATGGTTCATCTGAATGATCTTTATATGCGTTTAGGAGTTGGCACGTCTTGCTAGAGGCCGCTACCAACTATTGAAAGACTAAGTGTACTCGTGTCATGTCTATACGTGTATGAACCTATAGGGTCACACACTTTAGGGGCTAGAAGCCTAATGAGGATTGGATCCGAATTAGACCAGGCTTAGGCTGCTATGGGCTGCTAATGTAGAAGCCCACCAGGGATGCCTATATAAGAGAGGGTGAGGCGAGCTGAATAGGGTTGAGCATTCCACCCAGCCGCCACTCCTCTTCCGCCTGTGTTACACGTGCAGACCTAGTAGTCTGTCGTGTGACGGCTTCCACTCTAGACCTGTGGATACCTCAGAGGTGCTGCATCTGTAGCACTTGGACGAGCCGTGCAAAGGGGAGCTGCTCGTGGGACGAGGGCAAGGAGGAGACATAGAACATCTACACTGCCGCGACGTGCTTCATCGAGTTCCGCACCTACGCGTCTAGCGTTAATCCCGTGATCTATGACAATAGTATTCCTGGTTGACGCGGTAGAAAATTTTTGATCTTACGCTAGTGTAGCCTACACGTTACCCTACAAGTAGTGGGCTCCATCTTCAGTGTCACAGGCAATGCTGATGATGGGAGATGATCCTAGTTGTCGTAGCCGTCCTACTGTCCATCTTCCTGATAGTCCTCCTCATAGTCTGGCCACGACAATAGCCAAGGACAAAGCCATGAGTACTCTTTAAGTACTCGCAAACTATCACTAACAAGTAAGGTAGTTCTAGTAGGAATTCTAAGCTCTAAGTTTATTTGCAAAAGCTAAATTTTTACCTAAGTTGAGTTCAGAAACAAAGAAAGCTAAAATAATTTTCTAAATCACCTAAGTGGGAACTTAGTTTTCATAGTCGCAACCTTGTTGTGGTCAAGTCAAAATCATAGATCACTTCACAAGTCATTTTGAAAACATCTGACGGCGGAACAGTATGGCCACTCCAACTGTCCATGACCACGGACGCGGCTATTCGAATAGTTTGACACTCTGCAGAGGTGGTACACTTTCACCACAAAATTCGATACATCCGTCAGGGATAACCCTGAATCATCATACTTAGTATGCGGATAATCAATCATAACGTTTCCTTTACACACCCTAGTATAAGCACCTCTCCTATGAGCTTGGCCTCCCAGCCATGGCCATCTGCCATCCTGGGCACTACATAGGTGGACATCATCAAGAGGTAGCCTCAGCTCAAACCTCTTTCATGAGGGAACCCATACTAATGCATATAAACTTCCGGCTAATCCTTACCCAATTCAGGTATTGTGGTTGTACGGTAAAATTGGAATGGTATCGCATCCGAACCTAACCATCAGTTTTTATAAAGGGCTCAGGCTCGTGCCTCAACATTTTCATCATCGTAAACCATTTGTGTTTCTCAACACATGTCAAAACATCTCAATAGAATGACTCATCATTCCAAGGTTTTCATAAGCATTTTCACCAAGTATTCCCATCTAAAGTGTTCAAGTTTCATGCTTAGCACTAGCCGGTAAGGTTAAGAGTGTTCACTAATAAGGAGTGCTAATCTCAATCTCATGCCATAGAATCACATCTAGTATAGGCCTAGTTTTATACTCTTTATGCTATCTATACTACTTTCTAAAATCTCACAAAGCATTACTAAAAGTAAAGAAACTTTGGTAAAGCAAAAAGTAAAGCTTGCAAGTAAAACTTGGGATGGGTATAAATCAAAATATATAACCAAGCATGCCTAGTGCATTTGCTGAAATTAACATGCATCTAGTGATGGCTTGCAAGTATTAGCTTGCATACTTAATAAACTTGCAAGTGTTAGCTTGCCAATAATAGCTTGCATAGTTAAGAAACTTGCAAGTGTTAGCTTGCCTTGATTGGTGTAGTGATTGAAGTTCTCTTCGTCTTCCTCGGGGTAGAACTCCTTCTCCTCGTAGACTTGGTCGGTACTATCGTCTATAAATAAATATGGGGTACACAATCACCAAACAATACTTAACTAAGTCTATTTAGCACACTAAGGCACACACTTGATGATCTAGCATCATCACATGAATTAAAGAAATAGTTTTTTATTTTATTTGAGAAAAGTAATTTCTACACACTGAAATTAATTAAGATTTAATATTCTCCAAATAAAATATGGGATCATGTTGACACATGTCATCACCACATATTCTATCACATGGGAATGTGATTTAAAGGGTTGGTCACATTTTATAAAGTGTAAGATTATTATTTAATAGATTTAAAGTGACTAGAAATACCCTAATAGCATTCTTTTGGTACTAGTCCAATGTCACTGCATGTAAACTTAGATATTTTTATGTATTCAGAAAGATCTTGTCAAATGTGATTTTTGAGAGTTGGAATCAACTCAAAAGCTATTATGGTTGATTTTTGAAAAATGTTTGAAGTTACAAAAGTCTTTGTTTTGTTATTTTTTCTATAGATTATCTCTAACTCCAAATGATTTAAATCCAACGAGCTTAGATAGATAATTTAATTACCTTTCTAGCAAAATTGAAATCATGCAATTTCGTTTCGTGAATCTCTTTGAATTGATTTTTGAATCTACTGACAGAATCTAGTTTTAACTAAATTAGAAAAAGATTATTTGAATCGTTGGGCTACGTGCGGGAAAGGAAATGGGCCGGCCCAGCTGCACTGCACGGGCACAGCAGGCTACTGACAGGGGGGTCCTACTTGTCAGTGACTCCTAAAACCCGAATCGGTACGTTTCAATCTAAGTCGTGCGATTAGACTACGATCTAACGGCTATGGTTCATCGTTCCCATTGAACAGGTCTCTAGCGAGGACAAACCCTAGTGGCACGATGGGGGTCTACGGGGGCTCACCTGGGCTCCAGCTACGGTCGGTGATGGGGGTGTTCGAGCTGGTAGACGACGGCGGTTCGAGGCGTGGTCGCGACAGCTCCTGGGTCGGCTCCAATCGACGGTGCCTCTTTTCCTCTGCAGCGGCGAACTCTGGTGAATTTCCGGCGGACTGAGGCTCGCCTTGCTCCGGGGAGAGTGTGGGATGATCAGTGAGGAGAGGGGAGTCGAGTGGTGTGAGGAATTGAGGCGGAGAGGGCCTCCTTTTATAGCTCGACGAGGGGACCGAGTGGCGTGGGCGCGGCTTGTCGGTGGCGACGCTACAGGCAGCTAGCAGCGCAGCTGGGGGTAGGGGACGGTGCATGGTCTCCTAGCGGTCCTCTCTGGCTTAAAGGCGTGGCAAGGGGCAGTCGCATTTGGTCGGGCGCAGGAGGTACTCTGCACGGCAGAGTACCTGTTCGATGCGGCGCGCGATGGCTATGGGTCGAGCGGCGGCGAACGGGGATGTCTGGGCGGCTGCTGGGGTCATGGCGGAGCAGCGTGCACGGGGTGAGGTCGAGGTGCGGCGTGTGCGAGCTGGTCAGGCGCGGCGCTCTGGCGCATCCTCGGCATGGCGCAGACGCTCTAGGCGCGGCTTTGCTGGGGTGGTCCACGGCTTGGCTTCGCTCGGGGGGTGGACAGGGGGCAGCGGTGTGGTCGTAGCTACCTCCTAGACATCGTGGGTGAGCTCGGGGCGATCTGCTGTGAGCGGTCCATGTCGGGTGGCAAGGGGAATTGGTTTGATAGGTTTTGGAAAAAGTGGGATCTTCCCATATGAATTGGATTCAATTTTCCATTGTCCATTTAATTGATTTGCTAGATGTTTTTTAAGTTGGTAAAGTGGGCCTTGATGCATTTTTACTTGGTCTAGCAAGGGGTGAAAAGAACTAGAAATGTTTCTGTTAGAATTTCTCTTCTAGGAACACCTAAAGTGGCCTAGTGGTTAACTTTGGTCAAAATGACATTTGCTTTATTTATTCTTATTTGATTTCTTTTTCTCTGGATTTTGTTTGTAAATGGTCTAGATGATGTGGCATTCACCTTTGAACCATTTCACAACATTTAGAACAATCAAGCATAGCATTTTCAAACAATTCTACACTAATGCAACACACACATGCATTCATAATTATTTTAATAATAAAAGCTTTTGTTAACCCTAAATTGGGTGATTTGAACTTGACCATCTGGATTAAAGTTTTGGGATGTTACAAACCTTCCCTCCTTAAACAAAATCTCGTCCCGAGATTTAAGAAAAACTAGGAACTAAAGAGATCTGGAAACTCAGTCCTAATGTAATCTTCTCGCTCCCAGGTGGCTTCTTCTTCTGTATGATTGCTCCATTGGATCTTGACAAATTTGATACTCCGAATCCTGGTGGTTCTGAAGGCTTCTTCCAAGATACGGATGGGTCATACATTGCAAATGTATCTATAATTTTTGATGTTCTATGCTTGGTTTTATCCACTTTCTTGTGTTTTGTCCACACTTTGGCGTACTTTTCATATGATTTCTTGGACTAACCTATTAACAAGAGCCACAGTGCCGGCTGCATGTTTTCTGTTGTTTTTGGTTCCAAGAAAGTCAAAAAATGAATATTCTCGGAATTGGGAAGGACAAAAGCCAAAGTGCCTATATTTCCGGAAGTCATCAGACGCCAGAATATGAGACGGAGAAGGGCCAGAGGGCGGCCACACCACCTGGCCGCGCGGCCAGGCTTGGCCCGCGCCAGGGGGTGGTGTGGCCAGCCCAGACACCCCCTCGGCCTCTCCTTCCGCCTATATATTGCCCTCGGGACGAAAACCCTAAGTACCCGATCAAAAATCCATGAAAGAGTCTATAGCCGCCGTCATCTCCATCCCTAGATCAGGAGGGATCTGAAGCTCTTCCTGGCACCCTACCGGAGAGGGGAATTCACCCTGGAGGCCTTCTTCATCATCATGCAAGCCTCCGATGTGATGCATGATTAGTTCATCCTTGGACTACGGATGCATGTAGTAGCTAGATGGCTGGTTCTCCTCCTTTGTGCTTTCATGTCTAGATCTTGTGAGCTCCGTTCACGATCAAGATCATCTATTTGTAATTCTGCGTGTTGTGTTTACAGGGATCCGATGGATATTGAGATGCTATTTCAGATTGATTATTGATTCTATCATGTCTTTGTTATTTGTGATCTTGCATGCTTTCCGTTGTTTGGCCAAGTAGATGCTAGCAACTCCAAGAGTTAGTATTTATGCTCAATATTGGGTTCATGCCTCTGGTAATCTGGGGAAGTGAAAGAAATCTCTAATATACTAGATGTGATGTTGCTACTAGGGAGAAAACAACAATCCTTTGTTCATAGAACAATCGTATTGTTTACTTTACACGCAATTCATAAAGCAATAATCTGTTGCTTACAACTTAATACTCAGGGGGGTCGGATGATAACCTAAAGTTGGATTATTAGTCATAGATGCAGTTGGATGGCAGTCTATGTATAATGTTGTAATGCCCAATCAAGTTCCAAAGGAGTCAGGATGATTAGTAAATGCATGTATTACTTTCTCGATGTTTGTCAATTGCCCTGCTGTAATTTGTTCACCCAGCATGTTATCTATCTAAAGGAGAGCCACCTCTAGTGAACTATGGATCCCAGTCCTTTATTTTACATACAATCTAAAAACTGTTTACTGCTTTGTGTTTGCTTTCTACAAACTATTACTTCCTTCTATTCGATACGTTTAATCCTTTGTTTTCAGCAAAACCGGTGAGATTGACAACCTCATCGCAAGTTGGGGACAAAGTTCCATGGTTGTGTTGTGCAGGTCTCCACGTTGCTACTAGCACCGGTAGTGCGCCCTGCCAAGGCTCAGCTAGCAACACCTTTGGGGTGTTTCCTTGCTCCTACTGGTTCGATTAAACCTTGGTTTCATAACTGAGGGAAACTTGCTGTTGTGCTCATCATACCTTCCTCTTGGGGTTCCCCAACGAGCTTGTTAATACACGAGCCATCAAGCACTTTTTTGGCGCCGTTGCTGGGGAGTCATGGACATCTTCACAAGGGGAGTCCCTCATAACCAATCTCTTTACTTTGTTATTTTTGTTTTTCTTAGTTTACTTTTGCTTTGTTTGCTTGTTTCTTTATCAAAAACACAAAAAAATTAGTTCCTACTATAGTTGGTATTTTCATTGGTCTGTTATTGTCTTGCTTTATCATGCTTACTATCAATGGTTGGTTTCTTTGAAACTGAATCTAATTGGCAAGGTGGGTTCACGGAAGAACAAAAATATTATTATAAGGAACACCGCTTGTCACGAAAAGGGAAACTCTTATGGGAACAAATTGATAAATTGAATACCATTGCTAGAAACGTGTGCTCTACTTATAATGTTACTTATTGCGTTGATAAATCTTATTGCCGTAGGAGGTATAAACACCTCCCTTTTCAATGTGAGTATAATGATAATGTTACCATATCTTCTTATGTTAAAGGAAATTATTACTTTTATGATGTGGAACAAATTGAAGAATTTATTGCTTGGAAGGGTGCATTCGAACTAGCTTATTTGCTTGAAAATACTGATGATGCACCTTATAAATATGAGGTTTATGATATACTTCAATTTTGCTTTGATAATTACAAGGAAGAGAATGGCTATATTCTTGAATATCTTAATAGATGCTCTCCACTAGCGGAAGAAACAAATGCCTTGCAGGAGCCAATGAAAGAAGAAATTGCTGAAACTAGAAGCTCATTGGATGAAAAAGAGGAGGAGAGTGATGATCAAGAGGAGGAAGAATGGACCTACCCATTCCTACCTTCTAATGAGATTAACTCTTTACCCCTTACAATATTTGATTGTCCCCCATGCTTACTAAAGGAGGATGAATGTTATGTTCCTGAGGATTCTTTTGAAAATGTTTATAATAAAGATCTAGTGCTTGTAGATCATGAAAAGCATGCTTTATGTGATAGTTATATAGTTGAATTTATTCATGAGGCTACTGAAAACTATTATGAGAGAGGAAAATATGGTTGTAGAAGTTTTCATGGTACTGAAACACCTCTCTATGTGCTGAAAGTTTTGAAGTTACTTTTGTTTTATCTTCCTATGCCCGTCACTTTGTTCTTTGTGAGTTTATTTGCGTATAATATTCCTATGCATAGGAAGTGGGTTAGACTTAAATGTTTTTTGAATTTCCTTCTTGATGCTCTCTTTTACTTCAATTCATATTTTTTATGTGAGCATCATCGAAATTCTTATGCCTAACTTAAAGACGCTAAAGAAAAGTACTTATTGGGAGATAACACAAAAGTTTTGGATGAGTCTTGGAAGTTATTAATTCAGTAATAACCGCTCCTTATCCTTTTTATTTGCTTTTCGTGCCAAGAGTAACCTCTAATGAGAGAGAAGTAATGATTGGGAAAGTTGCTGTCCCGAAACAGATTTCTGTGCTTCACCGTAAAAATTCGTTTAAACTCTCTGAACGTCTTTTTGAGGTGTGAATTTTTTTGCTTCTGCCCCAGGTTGTTATCTAACTTTCGTTAGTTCAACACTTTTTTATTTGAGCAACAGAAGGTCTTCGAAAAAATTCGTCTTTACCTGCTGGTCTGTTTTGACAGATTTCTGCCATTTTCTGCATTTGCTTCTTGTGGGATCCTTTTTGAGTTCTTTTGGGGAATTGAGATTTTTGAGGGAAGTACTACAGTATCTAGTGTTCTAATGGAAGTTTATTTGGTGTTAGAACTGAACCTTAAGACTTATTTATCTTGAGTGCACTAATGTTGCTAATAAAGATTGTGTGAAGTTTTGTATGAAGGAAAATTTTCAGGTGTATGGAAGGAATGATTAATGAGATGAAGGATGGACTAAAGATCAAGCTTGGGGATGCCACGCGTGTCACCCCAAGAAATATCCAAGAAGTACAAGTATCAAAGCTTGGGGATGCCCAAGGCATCCCCTTCTTCATCAATAAAAATCCAGATTTCTTCCAAACGATTCATTTTTTATTGTTTCATGCACAATTGTGTTTTTCTTGGAGCGTCTTCTTTTTCGTTTTTGTTTTGGTTTTTAGTTTGCTTGGTTTTATTAGTTTTCTAAATAAATTGGTTGGACCCCCTCTTTCATACATTTGTTTGCAAATAGTTTGGTTTGGTTTGGAAAAGAGTAGGAAAGTTCATGCTTATGTGGTAAAAAGAGCTTGTTTTTGACTGTGCCCTATGCTTCGTCATGCCATGCTTGATATTGTTTTGGCTTTATGCTTAGTATTATTTGATGTATCATGACTTGTTACAAACAATTGAGATTGCTTAATGTGCCTTGGATGAATCATGCGTTGTTTTAGCATAGTAAAGCATAGTATAGTGGTATTCTCCTTTGATGCTTTATTTGGGTTGACTTGGCACATGCTCACACCATGTTATGATTGTCACAAGTCACCATAGCCTTTATGATCCTTTAGTTTTCAACTTGTAGTATCACTTTATGCTTTGATCAATGATGTTTTGTCGCTCTGCAAGATTATGGCCATTATTGCTCTCTTAGTTTGTCGCTCCCAGTCTTTTGCTAGCCTCCACCACCAAGTATGAGTTCCACTCATGCATCCAACTCCCTAAACCAAGTTATTCCAAAGGTTCCACCATACCTACCTACTATCTTATGCTATTCCAAGTATATTGATGCTTTTGTTTACCTTCCACTTGTTATGAGAAAACTAGTGATTAAAGCTCTCACGAACTTGATGGCACACTTTAATTTTTTGCCTCTAATAAACTTGAACCATTGGGTCCTTATTTGTTGCGTATATGCTTGCGCTTTATAAGTTGAAATTAGCAGAACCATGTACCATGGGGAACGCTTTCAACATTGCACTTGTACTTTGTACCCCGTTGATATCATGTTCTTTTGCTTATTGATCCCGACGGTGTGAAATAAAAGTGGAACTTGTAAGATCATGGAGTTTGTATGTGTGTTAGAGAAACGCCTGGGCCGCTAGCCTAAGCCATGCCTAATCATGGTGGAAACTTGCAGCATCACAATAATGAGCACTCTATGAAGCATCCTCAATAAAGACCTATGCAAATAGCAAATAAAAAGATCGCTGAGATGCTCATTGTCTGCTTGCCTTGTCATTTTGATTATGGGAAAGCTCCATATCATGTGCAAGGGGTACCCCGTTGGCGGTTCTTAATTACACATGTACTTACAATGAAAAGAGCTTACTCGTGACTTAAGTTGAGTAGCATGATGATCGGTCTTTGTAAGTAAGGGGCATGAGATTTCGGTTTATAACTTGTCAAGCATATCCTCTTAGTTGTGTCACTTTAACCTTGATCACTTCAAGATGCTTATGATAGGGGCAATGAGAGCTGAAAACTATAAGTACCATAATTTTTTGAAGCACTTTATGAGACTTGAATCCCTACTTCCTTTTACAAAAGGCCTTTCTTCCACCATTATATTGAGTCTCCACCTTCTATCTTTATGCACTTACTTTGAGAGCATAGTGGCCATTCTTAGTTCTATGTGCATTGTCCCAAGACTAGTTGATTAATGCATAACTTGTTATTGCTTGTTTTTAACTATTGTATCTAGTCACTCTTATGAACTTTGAAGGAGTCCTATGCATTTATATTTGCTACTCTATTGAGGGACAAGCTGAATACTATTATGCTATGTTTTCTTTATGTGAAACAAACAAACGTCTTGCAAAGCATGTTATTCATGATTCTTTTGTTTATGCCTTTTCATGTTGCATCATAGTTTCTTTTCTCATTGCTAGAACTTTGTCTTTCATGTTATGATTGAAGTACTATGATCCCAGCTTTGAGTGTTTTACAAATATGTTGATCAAGTCTTTGATGGTGCATGTCACCTCAAAAATTATTTATTTTTATCACTTACCTACTCGAGGACGAGCAGGAGTTAAGCTTGGGGATGTTGATACATTGTAAATGTATCTATAATTTTGGAAGTTCCATGCTTGGTTTTATCCAATTTCTTGTGTTTTGTTCCAACTTTGGAGTACTTTTCATATGATTTCTTGGACTAACCTATTAACAAGATCCACAGTGCCAGCTACCTGTTTTTTGCTGTTTTTGGTTTCAGGAAAGTCCGAAAATGAATATTCTCGGAATTGGACGGGACAAAAGCCAAAGTGCCTATTTTTTGGGAAGGGATCAAGTGCCAGAATACGAGACGGAGAGGGGCCAGGGGCCGGCCACACCACCTGGCCACGCGGCCAGGCCTGGCCCGCACCAGGGGGTGGTGTGGTAGCTCCCGGCACCCCCTCGGCCTCTCCTTCCACCTATATATTGCCCTCAGGACGAAAACCCTAAGTGCCCGATCAAAAATCCACGAAAGAGTTTGTAGCCGCCGTGATCTCCATCCCTAGATCGGTAGGGATCTGAATCTCTTCTCGGCACCCTGCCGGAGAGGGGAATTCACCTTGGAGGCCTTCTTCATCACCATGCAAGCCTCCGGTGTGATGCGTGAGTAGTTCATCCTTGGACTACGGATCCATGTAGTAGCTAGATGGCTGGTTTCTCCTCCTTTGTACTTTCATGTTTAGATCTTGTGAGCTCCGTTCATGATCAAGATCATCTTTTTGTAATTCATACATGTTGTGTTTCCAGGGATCCGATGGATATTGAGATGCTATTTGAGATTGATTATTGATTCTATCATGTCTTTGTTATTTGTGATCTTCCATGCTTTCCGTTGTTAGTAGCTATCTTGGCCAAGTAGATGCTAGCAACTCCAAGAGTTAGTATTTATGCTCGATAGTGGGTTCATGCCTCTGGTAATCTGGGGAAGTGACAGAAATCTCTAAGGTACTAGATGTGCTGTTGCTACTAGGGAGAAAACAACAATCCTTTGTTCATAGAACAATCATATTGTTTACTTTACACACAGTTCGTAAAGCAATAATATGTTGCTTGCAACTTAATACTGGAGGGGGTTCGATGATAACCTGAAGGTGGATTATTAGTCATAGATGAAGTTGGATGGCGGTCTATGTATTATGTTGTAATGCTCAATCAAGTCTCAAAGGAGTCAAGATGATTAGTATATGCATGTATTGCTTTCTTGGTGTTTGTCAATTGCCCCGCTGTAATTTGTTCACCCAGCATGTTATCTATCTAAGGAGAGCCACCTCTAGTGAACTATGGATCCCGGTCCTTGTCTTTTACATTCAATCTATAAACTGTTTACTGCTTTGTGTTTACTGTTTTGTTCTTCTGACCAAGGTTGTTATATAACTTTCGTTAGTTCAACACTTTTTGATTTGAGCAACAGAAGGTCTTCGAAAAAATTCGTCTTTACCTGCTGGTCTGTTTTGACAGATTTCTGCCATTTTCTGCATTTGCTTCTTGTTGATTCCTTTTTGAGTTCTTTTGGGGAATTGAGACTTTTGAGGGAAGTGCTTCAGTAGCTAGTGTTCTAATGGAAGTTTATTGGTTTTAGAACTGAACCTTAAGACTTATTATCTTGAGTGCACTGATGTTGCTAATAAAGATTGTGTGAAGTTTTGTATGAAGGAAAAATTTCAGGTGTATGGAAGGAATGAGTAATGAGATGAAGGATGTACTAAAGCTCAAGCTTGGGGATGCCACGCGTGTCACCCCAAGAAATATCCAAGAATTACAAGCGTCAAAGCTTGGGGATGCCCAAGGCATCCCCTTCTTCATCCATAAAAATCCCAGGTTTCTTCCAAACGCTTCATTCTTATTGTTTCATGCACAGTTGTGTTGTTCTTGGAGCGTCTTCTTTTTCATTTTCGTTTTGGTTTTTCATTTGCTTTTGTTTGCTTATTTTTTTGAATAAATTGGTTGGACCCCCTCTTTCATACATTGGTTTGCAAATAGTTTGGTTTGGTTTGGAAAAGAGTAGGAAAGTTCATGCTTAAGTGGTAAAGAGAGTTTGTTTTTGACTGTGGCCTATGCTTTGTCATGCCATGCTTGATATTGTTTTGGCTTTATGCTTAGTATTCTTTGTTGTAGCATGACTTGTTATAAACAATTGAGATTGCTTAATGTGCCTTGGATGAATCATGCGTTGTTTTAGAATATTAAAGCATAGTATAGTGGTATTCTCCTTTGATGCTTTATTTGGGTTGACTTGGCGCATGCTCACACCATGTTATGACTATCTCAAGTCACCATAGCCTTTATGATCCTTTAGTTTTCAACTTGTAGTATCACTTTATGCTTTGATCAATGATGTTTTGTCGCTCTGCATGATTATGGCCATTATTGCTCTCTTACTTTGTCGCTCCCAGTCTTTTGCTAGCCTCCACAACCAAGTATGAGTTCCACTCATGCATCCAACTCCCTAAACCAATTTATTCCAAAGAGTCCACCATACCTACCTACTAGCTTATGCTATTCCAAGTATATTCATGCTTTTGTTTACCTTCCGAATTAAACTTGTGATGAGAAAACTAGTGATTAAAGCTCTCACGAACTTGATGGCACACTTTACTTTTCTTGCCCTTAATAAACTTGAACCATTGTGTCGTCTATGTTGTATATGCTTGCACTTATTTGTTGGGAATTAGCAAAACCATGCTGTCATGGGGAACACTTTCAACATTGCACTTGGTACTTGTACCTAGTTGATATCATGCTTTTTATATGGATGTCGTCGGTGTGAAATGAAAGGGGAGCTTGTAAGTCCATGGAGTTATGTATATGTGTTAGAGAAACGCCTGGGCCGCTGGTCTAATCCATGCTGACATGGTGGAAACTTGCAGCGTAACCATAATGAGCTGTCTATCAAGCATTCTTCTTATAAAAAAAGAGTCCTATATTGAGAAAAAAGAGAAAAAGAAAAAAAGAGATATTATGAAAAGAGGAAAGATAGAAAAAAGCACCATATTCCCATGGTAAATAAGAAGATTGTTGAGATGCTCGTTGTCTGTTTGCCTTGTCATTTTGATATGGGGATTCTTCTGTATCATCGGGCAAGGGGTACCCCGTTGGCGATTCTCTATGATACACATGTACTTACGATGACAAGAACTTACCGGTGACTAAACTTGAGTAGCATGAGGAGCGGCCGTCGTATACAAGGGACATGAGATTTCTAACTTATACTTCGTCAAGCATGTACACCATAGTTTGTTCACTTTAACCTTAATCACTTCAAGATGCTTATGATAGGGGCAATGAGAGCTGAAAGCTATAAGTACCATAATTTTTGGAAGCTCTTTATGAGACTTGAATCCCTACTTCCTTCTATGAAGGCCTTTCTTCCACCATTATATTGAGTCTCCACCTTCTACCTTTATGCACCTACTTTGAGAGCATAGTGGCCATTCTTAGTTCTATGTGCATTGTCCCAAGACTAGTTGATTGATGCATAACTTGATATTGCTTGTTTTAAACTATTTGTATCTAGTCACTCTTATGAACTTTGAAGGTGTCCTATGCATTTATATTTGCTACTCTATGAGGGACAAGTTGAATGCAATTATGCTATGTTTTCTTTATGTGAAACAAACAAACGTCTTGCAAAGCATTGTTATTCATGAATCTTTTGTTTGTGCCTTTTCATGTTGCATCATAGTTTCTTTGTCTTATTGCTAGAACTTCATCTTTCATGTTATGATTGAAGTAATATGATCCCAGCTTTGAATGTTTTACAAATACTTTGATCAAGTCTTTGATGGTGCATGTCACCTCAAAAATTATTCTTTCTTTTTATCACTTACCTACTCGAGGACGAGCAGGAGTTAAGCTTGGGGATGTTGATACTTTGCAAATGTATCTATAATTTTTGATGTTCCATGCTTGGTTTTATCCACTTTCTTGTGTTTTGTCCACACTTTGGAGTACTTTTCATATGATTTCTTGGACTAACCTATTAATAAGAGCCACAGTGCCAGCTAATGATTTCTGCTGTTTTTGGTTCCAGGAAAGTCAGAAAATGAATATTCTCGGAATTGGACGGGACAAAATCCAAAGTGCCTATTTTTCTGGAAGTCATCAGATGCCAGAATACGAGACGGAGAAGGGCCAAAGGGAAGCCACACCACCTGACCGCGCGGCCAGGCTTGGCCCGTGCCAGGGGTGGTTTGGCCAGCCCAGGCACCCCCTCGGCCTCTCCTTCCGCCTATATATTACCCTCGGGACGAAAACCCTAAGTACCCGATCAAAAATCCACGAAAGAGTTTGTAGCCGCCGTCATCTCCATCCCTAGATCGGGAGGGATCTGAAGCTCTTCCCGGCACCCTGTCGGAGAGGGGACTTCACCCTGGAGGCCTTCTTCATCATCATGCAAGCCTCCGGTGTGATGCGTGAGTAGTTCATCCTTGGACTACGGATCCATGTAGTAGCTAGATGGCTGGTTCTCCTCCTTTGTGCTTTCATGTCTAGATCTTGTGAGCTTCGTTCATGATCAAGATCATCTATTTGTAATTCTGCATGTTGTGTTTGCAGGGATCCGATGGATATTGAGATGCTATTTCAGATTGATTATTGATTCTATCATGTCTTTGTTATTTGTGATCTTGCATGCTTTCCGTTGTTAGTAGCTATCTTGGCCAAGTAGATGCTAGCAACTCCAAGAGTTAGTATTTATGCTCGATAGTGGGTTCATGCCTCTGGTAATCTGGGGAAGTGACAGAAATCTCTAAGGTACTAGATTTGATGTTTCTACTAGGGATAAAACAACAATACTTTGTTCATAGAACAATCGTATTGTTTACTTTACACGCAATTCATAAAGCAATAATCTGTTGCTTGCAACTTAATACTGGAGGGGGGTCGGATGATAACCTGAAGGTGGATTATTAGTCATAGATGCAGTTGGATGGCGGTCTATGTATAATGTTGTAATGCCCAATCAAGTTCCAAAGGAGTCAAGATGATTAGTATATGCATGTATTGCTTTCTCGATGTTTGTCAATTGCCCCGCTGTAATTTGTTCACCCAGCATGTTATCTATCTTAAGGACAGCCACCTCTAGTGAACTATGGATCCTGGTTCTTTCTTTTACATACAATCTACAAACTGTTTACTGCTTTGTGTTTACTTTCTACAAACTATTACTTCCTTCCATTCGATATGTTTAATCCTTTGTTTTCAGCAAAACTGGTGAGATTGACAACCTCATCACAAGTTGGGGACAAAGTTCTGTGGTTGTGTTGTGCAGGTCTCCACGTTGCTACTAGCACCGGTAGTGTGCCCTGCCAAGGCTCGGCTAGCAACACCTTTGGGGTGTTTCCTTGCTCCTACTGGTTCGATTAAACCTTGGTTTCATAACTGAGGGAAACTTGCTGTTGTGCTCATCATACCTTCCTCTTGGGGTTCCCTAATGAGCTTGTTAATACACGAGCCATCAATGGGCAATTCACGATATGTCAAATCCTTGTTGATATCAATGGCTCGGTGATCGATGTTCTTGAAAACTTCGGTCTTCTCCAGCACTTCTAGGCATTTGCGAAGTAACGAGATATGGAACACATTACGGATGGCTGACATCTCCTCTGGCAGTTCCAGTTGATATGATACTTCTCCTCAGTGATTCAGAATCTTGAAGGGTCCAATATATCTGGGGGATAACTTTCCTTTCAGCTGAAAACGCTGCATTCCTTTCAAGGGAGAAATTTTGAGATAGACCAAATCTCCGATATTGAAAGTCAGGTCTCTACGTCTCTTGTCAGCATAACTCTTCTGTCCGGATTGGGAGGTCTTGAGGTGCTCATGGACTTTGTGAACCTTCTCTTCTGCTTCTCGTAGGATGTCGGGTCCAAAAATCTGACTCTCTCCTACTTGTGACCAATTCAAGGGGGTATGACACTTTCTTTTATACAAAAATTCAAATGGGGCCATTTTCAAACTAGCTTGATAACTGTTGTTGTATGAGAATTCTGCGAAAGGCAGACAATCTTCCCATTTTGATCCATACTCTAACACACAAGCTCTCAACATATCTTCTAAGATTTGGTTGACTCCTTCAGTCTGTCCATCGGTCTATGGGTGATAAGCTGTGCTGAAATTCAACTTGGTTCCTAATCCTTCTTGGACTTTCTGCCAAAATCTCGAGGTAAATTGGGTTCCTCGATCCGACACTATGGTCTTGGGGGTTCCATGCAAACTGACAATTCTAGCAATGTACAACTCTGCTAGCTTAGAACTCTTGTAGGTTTTCTTGATAGGTATAAAATTGGCTACCTTAGACAGTCTATCAACTATGACCCAAATAGAGTCATTTCCCCTACTAGAAGTAGGAAAACTGGTGATAAAGTCCATTCCGACGGAATCTCATTTCCATTCCAGAATCTGCAATGGTTGCAACAGTCCTGCGGGTCTCTGATGTTCTGCCTTGACTCTCTGATAGATATCACACTTGGCTATGTAGCTTCTGATTTCTCTCTTCATCTTGTGCCACCAATTATTGCTCCTTCAAATCCTGATACACCTTCGTTCCTCCGGGGTGGATAGAATAAAGGGTATCATGAGCTTCTTGCATGATAACTTGCTTCAACTCCGAATCTACTGGCACACAGATACTTCCTTTGTACCACCAAACTCCTTCTTCATCTTCGGTGAATCCAGGTACCTTTCCTGTACCAATACGACGTTTGATTCCGTCGGTACTTACATTTCCCTTCTGGGCTTCCTCGATTTGACTAATCAATGTGGGTTGAAGTTTAATGCTAGCTAAAAATCCTTTGCTAACTAGCTCCATTCTAAACTGCTCCAACTCTTCATTCAAACTTGGATGAGCTTCTTTGATCATGGTGTTTAATCTACATGGCAATCTGATAAGAGCATCCGCTACCACATTGGCTTTGTCGGGGTGATAGTGAATGTCAAGGTCATAATCCTTGATTAACTCTATCCATCTCCTTTGTCTCATATTCAGCTCTTTCTGAGTGAAAATATACTTCAGGCTCTTGTGATCTGAATAAATCTCACAGCGGTTACCCATAAGGTAATGATGCCATGTCTTCAAGGCTAAAACTATGGCTGCTAGTTCAAGATCATGGGTGGGGTAGTTCTGCTCGTGCTGCTTCAGTTGTCGAGATAGTTATGCTATGACTTTGCCTTCTTGCATCAACACACATCTGAGACCAATCTTGGATGCATCCCAATACACATCAAACGGCTTCTTGATATCTGGCATAATCAAAATTGGGGCTGAAATCAATCTCTTCTTGAGTTCTTGGAAACTTTCTTCACATTTGTCAGTCCATTCAAACTTCTTGTCTTTCTTCAACAGTTGGGTCATTGGTCTTGCAATGCTTGAAAATCCTTCAACAAACTTGCGGTAATATCCTGCTAATCCGAGAAATGCACAGACTTGGGTTTGAGTGGTTGGGGCTTCCCATTCTTCCACATCTTTGATCTTGGCGAGATCAACAGCGACTCCTTCTGCCGACACAATATGTCCAAGGAATCCTACTTCCTTCAACTAGAACTCACATTTGCTGAACTTGGCATACAACTGATGCTCTCTAAGGGTTTCAAGGATGGTTCTCAGATGTAGCTCATGGTCTTCTTCTGACTTTGAATAGATTAGAATATCATCGATAAAAACAACGACAAACTTATCCAGAAAATTCGTAAAAATCTTATTCATGAGATTCATGAAATAAGTGGGGCATTGGTTAATCCAAAAGACATGACCGTATACTCATATAATCCATATCTGGTGGTATAGGCGGTCTTTGGAATATCCGTTGCATGAATCTTTGAGTTGATGATAACCAGTCCTAAGATCAATCTTAGAGAACACTCTGGCACCAGTCAACTGATCAAACAGATCCTCTATCTTGGGCAGTGGGTACTTGTTCTTGCTGGTGACATCATTCAGCTTCCGGTAATCCGTGCACAAACAGTTACCTCCATCCTTCTTGTCGACAAACAAAACAGGTGATCTCCATGGTGATGCGCTTGGTTGAATCAAGCCTTTCTCCAGCATAGCATCAAGTTGCTTCTTCATCTCCACTAGTTCAGATGGGTTCATTCTATAAGGTCTCTGAGCTATGGGTCAAGTTCTAGGAATTAGTTCAATAATGAACTCGATATCCCGATCTGGGGGCATACCGGGCAATTCATCTGGGAATACGTCGGGGTATTCACAGACTACTTTGACTTGGTCTAAGGTTGGTTGGGCTAGACTCTTGTTGCATTTGAATTGATGGGGCAAGGTTTCAGATACATGCTCTACTGATACTCTAGATCTACTGGTCATGGTTATGGCTTTCTTGGCACAGTCGATCAATCCTTTATGTTTCGACATCCAATCCATTCCTAGTACTACTTCCAAACCTTTGGTTCCAAGTACTATTAGATTGGCATAAAAATCTATCCCACGGATTCTGATAGGTACAGCCTTGCAAATTTTCCTAGCTTTGGTGGTTGAACCAGGTATTTGAACTATCATAACATGCTTCAATTTTGTTGGTTGAATCTTACTAGTGCATGCAAATTCTTCTATAACAAACGAGTGCGATGCTCTAGAATCAAACAACACTCTTGCTAATACTGAGTTAACAGAAAACGTACCCAGCACGACATATGGCGCTTCCTGGGCTTCTTTAGCATTCATGTGGAACAGACAGCCATTGCGGTTGAGCGAATTCCCTGGGGAAAATCTCCTTCCAGGCTGAACACGGCGCTGCTGCTGAGCTGGGGCATTCACATTGGTGGTGGCTGCAAGCTTCTTGGGACACTCGTTGGAGTAGTGACCCTTGACTCCACATTCAAAGCAAGTAATCTGGGACTTATCTTTGGCTGCAACAGGCACGACATTGCTTCCAGTCCTTGGGGCAGTATTGTTGTTGTTGGACTTGGGCGGTACACGGTTGAAGTTGTTGCAGTTGTCGGGGTTGTTGTTGTGGTTTCCTCCGGACTTCATGTTTCCTCCACTACGATTGGGGTAGCTTGGACGAGACATCGGGGGTCTATTGTTTCTTGGGGCATACCCTGCAGATGGGTTGGGGTGATACTTCTGGGTATTATGGGACCCAGTCTGGTGCATCATTCAGTGCTTGCGGTTGTCATTGGCTTGGTTGATCTTCCCTTCCATCTGGATGAAAGAGTCGACTAACTCTTCTAGGTCTTCAAAACGGATGTTGACTAAAACAGTCTGCATCTCATCATGCAATCCATTCAGGAACCTTTCCTTCTTCTTGGCTTTAGTGTTGATCTCATCAGGTGCATACCTAGCGAGGGATAGAAATTTGTCATGCTACTCCACTACCGTCATCCTTCCTTGCTTCAGTTCCCTGAACTCATCTCTCATTCTGGTGACTAAACCTTTTGGCACATGGGTGCGGCTAAACTTGATCTTGAAAGCTTCCCATGTCATCACTTGACCGTGGTTCATAGTACGGGTGCTATTCCACCAGGCTCTTGCATCTCCTGCCAGATAGTGGGTGTCAAACAGTACATTCTCGTTGGTGTCAACTCCTGCGACTTCCAGGTTATTCTCCATGGTTTTCAACCAATCATCCGCATCCAACGGGTCTTCAGACTTGCTAAAGATAGGGGGATTGGTATTCTGAAAGTTCTTAAGCTTGGATCCATGATGATCCTAATTTCCATTGCCTTGATTATTGTGGGCCATCTGAGCTATCTGTTGCAGGGTGGCTAGTCATACATTGCAAATGTATCTATAATTTTTGATGTTCCATGCTTAGTTTTATCCACTTTCTTGTGGTTTGTTCCAACTTTGGAGTACTTTTCATAAGATTTCTTGGACTAACCTATTAACAAGAGCCACAGTGCCAGCTGCCTGTTTTCTGCTGTTTTTGGTTCTAGGAAAGTCAGAAAATGAATATTCTCGGAATTGGACAAGACAATAGCCAAAGTGACTATTTTTCCGGAAGTGATCAAGTGCCATAATACAAGACAGAGAGGGGCCAGAGGCCGGCCACACCACCTGGCCGCGCATCCAGGCTTGGCCCGCGCCAGGGGGTGGTGTGGTGGCCCCTGGCACCCCCTCGGCCTCTCCTTCCGCCTATATATTTCCGTCGGGACGAAAACCCTAAGGACCCGATCAAAACTCCACGAAAGAGTCTGTAGCCGCCGTCATCTCCATCCCTAGATCGGGAGGGATCTGAAGCTCTTCCCGGCACCCTGCCGGAGAGGGGAATTCACCCTGGAGGCCTTCTTCATCACCATGCAAGCCTCCGGTGTGATGCGTGAGTAGTTCATCCTTGGACTACGGATCCATGTAGTAGCTCGATGGCTGGTTCTCCACCTTTGTGCTTTCATGTCTAGGTCTTGTGAGCTCCGTTGATGATCAAGATCATCTATTTGTAATTCTACATGTTGTGTTTGTGGGGATCCGATGGATATTGAGATGCTATTTCAGATTCATTATTGATTCTATCATGTCTTTGTTATTTGTGATCTTGCATGCTTTCCGTTGTTAGTGGCTATCTTGGCCAAGTAGATGCTAGCAACTCCAAGAGTTCGTATTTATGCTCGATAGTGGGTTCATGCCTCTGGTAATCTGGGGAAGTGACAGAAATCTCTAAGGTACTAGATGTGTTGTTGCTACTAGGGAGAAAACAACAATCTTTTGTTCATAGAACAATCGTATTGTTTACTTTACATGCAGTTCGTAAAGCAATAATCTATTGCTTGCAACTTAATATTGGAGGGGGTTCGGATGATAACCTGAAGATGGATTATTAGTCATAGATGCAGTTGAATGGCGATCTATGTATAATGTTGTAATGCCCAATCAAGACTCAAAGGAGTCAAGATGATTAGTATATGCATGTATTGCTTTCTCGATGTTTGTCAATTGCCCCGCTGTAATTTGTTCACCCAGCATGTTATCTATCTAAGGAGAGCCACCTCTAGTGAACTATGGATCCCGGTCCTTGTCTTTTACATTCAATCTACAAACTGTTTACTGCTTTGTGTTTACTTTCTACAAACAATTACTTCTTTACATTCGATACGTTTAATCCTTTGTTTTCCACAAAACACGGTGAGATTGACAACCTAATCGCAAGTTGGGGACAAAGTTCTGTGGTTGTGTTGTGCAGGTCTCCACGTTGCTACTAGACCAGTAGTGCGCCCTGCCAAAGCTCAGCTAGTAACACCTTTGGGGTGTTTCCTTGCTCCTACTGGTTCGATTAAACCTTTGTTTCATACTGAGGGAAACTTGCTAATGTGCTCATCATACCTTCCTCTTGGGGTTCCCAACGAGCTCTACGTCGAACGACGAGCACATCAGCTAGGTTGGCTTGGCGCTCTGCTCTACTAGCTTCACGATCAGAAACTAGCATCTGCAGAATCTGCAGCATTGGGTCCTGCGATGAGCTGCTTCCTCCAGGGTTTCCACGAGTCATCTGAAGGTTGAGATAGATAATGAGGTAAGAGGGAAATTTCTAAGGTTCATTGTTTTGTTTTCAAAGCTAAAACTTTGAGTTTGACTCAGGTTTTTCAAACTAACTTCGTCTCATTCATTCACTCATTCAAGCACACAATACAAACACACACACCACAACATAAAAGGAAAATAGATGGTTCTAAGAACCATTCTGTGAACTAAGATACAGTGGGACCGATACAACTCATTCCTATGGTATTATCAAGTGCATCTACTCATCATCAATGAAGTCGGAATCATCATCATCGGTGTAGAAATCCATGGCATCATCCTCCAGGTAGTCATTATCATCACTGAAGTATGAGTGAATATCTCCCTGGATGTCTTCACCTTCTTCCTCTTCTTCTTTTGCTGCAAGCTGAGCTTCTTATTCCTACATGGTCTTCTCGAGGTCGGCCACCTTCTTGCAAAGACGAGTGATGGTGCGATCCTTCTTCTCGCGTTGCCGGCGAAGTGTTTGGCGATCCTTGACGAGCATGGCGAGAGTCTGGTCCTTCTTGGCAGCGATGGCAAGGTTGTGGTTGGCGTAGGCTCGAGCATTGTCCAATTCCTTCTGTCTATCATACAGCAGGAAGTCAAGATTCTCCACTTGGCGCTTCATTTCTGGGTGACTTGGCATCTCCAATGGCATTCCCATAGAATCACGCCTTGCGTAGTGAGCAGAGCGAGTTCCCTAGATCAAGTTGATGTTTTGGCCGCACAGATGGGCAAGAGCTTCATGCATAGCCCTAGCTAATCCATCTAGCCAGTTGTTCTCTCTCACGGTGAATTGAATCTTCTCAGAAAGGGGTGCTTCCATCTTGCCTCGAAGATCTGCAACTATCAGCCATTATAGATCTCCTCCTGGGAAATCCTTGAGTTGAGCTCCGAAGAATTCCGGATGCGGGCGCTCAAGGTACTCAGAAGTGCATCTAGATCTCCCTCAAAGATCAGTTGGCCTCCATTGCCCAACTGGTAGAACTTGGAATACTGAACTTCCATCTATAAGAATGTAGGGTGAGTAAGTTAGTGAGGTGATCAAGTGTGTCAAATTTTATGTAGTAATGTAAGAATTTTTGAGGAACATGAATTTTTTTGAAAGAATATCAAGGATAAGAGGGGAAATAGGTTTTCATAAATACTCACTTCTTTTGTTTTGAAACTAAGTTTTTGTTCGGACGTCCATTCTAAATAGGGTCTCCTACAGTCAGGATGGCTCTGATACCAACTTGTCAACACCCTGATTTTTAATCCCAGATGCCTGTTATGCCATACATCGCAATCCCAGGATTACCATTTTTGTGAGACATAATAGATTGGATATCACAGTACATCATCCATTACAAACCATAATAAGGTCTTACAAATAAAGGATCTCATGATCCAGTCTTAATACAAACAAGCAGCGGAATAATAAGCGTAGTAGTGGGCTCCATCTTCAGTGTCACAAGCAATACTGAAGATGGGAGATGATCCTAGTTGTCATAGTTGTTGGGTCCGCAGCATAGAAAACAAAAAATTCCTACGATGAGAACTACACGCCAAGGTTTATCTACTAGGTACAAAGCAACGGGTGGACATACATCCAACGAGAACTTACCCTCGAAGACAACGAGTTTTGTTAACGAGTAGGAACTCGTGGTTGATGTAGTCGTACACTTGCCGATCCAAGATCGAGAGGAAGTCCGAGCGCCGCAACTCAGCAGCGCATCCATACTCGCACACACGTTCAAGCCACCGGACAACCTCCACCTCCTCGCTCCAACGATCCAGCGGAAGAAGCAACTCCTTCCAGATGAAATGCCACCGGGAACATGTATCTCGATAATCCGAGACCATGGGGGAATAATTCTAGAGGGGGAGAGAGATCCTTCACAAGGAGGTGTAAGGAAGAAGGAGGAAGAGGGTGGCCTTTTATAGGAGGAGGGGGGTACCCCCTCTCTCCATGGACGGCGCATGGGGGTAACCCATCACCTCCCCCATTCATGTGGTGGTAACCCCTCCACATTAAAATGCCTCTTCACATTCCCCTTTAAAGTCCCTACTTTAAATGCATTAAAATTCTCCAAGTTTAATGCTCTCTCATTTAATAAAACTCTTTTATTAAATTTATTCAGAATTTTGTTAATTACTTTAATTAACAAACATTCACATATAGCCCCTTGCAATATTTCAATATCACATGCAGAACCACTTTCTGCAATTTCACCCAAAACAATTTCCGGTTTCTATCGAAACAATTCCTGCGCTTTGCAATTCTTTCGTTTGAAACATATGTGCTCCAAAATGGTGTCCGGTAACTCTTAAGTGTGTCACCCTACGGTTCGCGAATAATGTAGACATGATTGAGACTCCTCTCAGATCAATAGTCAGAAGAGGGACCTAGAGATCCATACTGACTCCTGCATATTCAACGATGACTTCTATGATCGTGAGAACCTTTAACGCTTGTAACTAAATCCCTTTGTCTCTTGATATAATACATGTTCGAGATTCGATCATCGGTATCCAAATACCTAGTTTGATCTCGTTACTGACATGCACTCTTTTCTCGTTCCTGTGATATAACATTCTAGTGATCACATCACTTGCTTGCAAGCTATCTCAATGTGATATCACCGAGAGGTCTTAGAGTATATCTATCCATCATCGGGATTCACAAATTCCACTCTTGATCCATGAGCCTCAACATAACACCTTCGTAGTACTGAACCCATCTTTATAGTCACCCTGTTACGGTGTGACATTTGATGTTATCAAGATACTCTTCAGGTGTTAGCAATTAACATGATCTCATGGTCTAAGGATAAAGATTACTTCGTATGATGTTATAGAAATATAAACATAATGACTTGATCATAATGCTATACTTCGGATGAATGTTCATCACATCATTCCACTAATGGTGTGACCTTATTATTAACAACATCCAATGTCCATGATCAGGAAACCTTGATCATCTTGTTAATCAACAAGCTAGTCTATAAGAGAGGCATAACTAGGAACCCTTTTTGTTTATTAAACACACATGTATTGATGTTTCTGATCAATACAATTCTAGCATGCAAAATAAACATCTATCATATATAAGGAATACGTAATAACAACTTTATTACTGCCTCTCAGGGCATATTTCCTTCAGTCTCCCACTTGCACTAGAGACAATAATCTAGTTCACATAGTGATAAATCTAACACCCATGGAGTTCTGGTGTTGATCATGTTTTGCCCTAGGGAGAGCTTTAGTCAACGGATCTGCTACATTTAGGTCCGTGTGTACTTTACAAATATTTATATCTCCATCCTTGACATGCTCGCGGATGGAGTGAAACCGGCGCTTAATATGCTTGGAATTCTTGTGAGACCTCGGTTCCTTTGCATTGGCTATGGCTCCATTGTTGTCACAATAGATCACCATCGAGTCCAACGCACTAGGAACCACACCTAGTTCCGTAATGAACTCTTTCATCCAAACCTCTTCCTGTGCCGCTTCTGAAGCAGCAACATATTCCGCCTCCATCGTTGATCCAGCCACCACAGGTTGTTTAGAACTCCTCCAACTAAGTGTTGCTCCGTTCAAGAGAAATACGTATCCGGATTGAGACTTAGAGTCATCCGGATCGGTGTCAAAGCTAGCATCGACATAACACTTAGCGACTAGCTCTTCTTCACCTCCGTATATAAGAAACATATCCCTAGTTCTTCTCAAGTACTTGAGGATGTTCTTGACCGCTATCCAGTGTTTCGAACCTGGATCAGATTGGTACCTACTAGTCAAACTAATAGCATGTGCCACATCCGGTCTTGTACATAGCATGGCATACATTATAGAGCCTATGGCCAAGGCATAGGGGATCTTATCCATCATATCTCTTTCTTCCGCCGTAGCCGGACTTTGAGTCTTACTCAATGTCTTGCCTTGCAACATAGGTAAGAACCCCTTCTTACTTTCGTCCATATTAAACTTCTTTAATATTTTATCAAGGTATGTACTCTGCGATAGCCCAATTAGGCTCCTTGATCTATCTCTATAGATTTTAATGCCTAATATATATGACGCTTCACCAAGGTCTTTTATCGAAAATTTGCTGTTTAGATAACTTTTAACACTGTTTAAAAGATCTATATCATTTCCAATCAATAATATTTCATCCACATATAATATCAGAAATGCCACATTGCTCCCACTCACTTTCTTGTAAATACAAGCCTCTCCATAAGTTTGGACAAATCCAAACTCTTTGATCACCTCATCAAAGCGGAGATTCCAACTCCGGGATGATTGCTTCAGTCCATAGATGGATCGCTGAAGTTTGCATACCTTATTAGCATCCTTAGGATCGACAAAACCCTTAGGTTGTATCATATACAACTCTTCTTCAATATTACCATTGAGGAACACAGTTTTGACATCCATCTGCCATATTTCATAATCGAAATATGCAGCAATTGCTAACATAATCCTAACTGACTTAAGCATCGCTACGGAAGAGAATGTCTCATCGTAGTCAACTCCTTGAATTTGTCGAAACCCCTTTGCGACAAGTCGAGCCTTAAATATGGTCACATTACCATCAGCATCAGTTTTTCTTTTGAAAATCCATTTATTATCAACGGCCTTTCGATCGTGAGGTAAGTCCACCAAGGTCCAAACTTTGTTCTCGTACATGGATTCCATCTAGGATTTCATGGCTTCTAGCCATTTGTTGGAATCCGGGCTCATCATCGCTTCTTCATACGTCGCAGGGTCATCCATTTCATCAACCATGAAATTCACAACAGGATTGCCGTATAGTTCAGGAGCTGCACGTGTCCTGCTTGACCTGCGAGGTTCGGTAGTGTCCTCTTTTGGAGTTTCATGATCAATATCAATAGCTCTCTCTTCATTAGGTGAAGTCAACTCCGAAACAACTTCCGGTGCTACGCTACTCGCCATTTCATGAAGAGAAGGTTCAATAACCTCTTCGAGTTCTACCTTCCGACTACTCACACCTTTCGCGAGAAACTCCTTCTCAAGAAAGGATCGATTCTTGGCAACAAAAACCTTGCCCTCACATCTATGATAGAAGGTATACTCAATCGTTTCCTTAGGGTATCCTATGAAGACGCATTTTTCCGCTTTGGGTTCGAGTTTATCCGGCTGAAGTTTCTTCACATAAACATCGCATCCCCAAACTTTAAGAAATGACAACTTAGGTTTGTTTCCAAACCATAATTCATACGGTGTCGTTTCAACGGATTTAGATGGTGCCCGATTTAAAGTGAATGCAGGTGTTTCCAGTGCATAACCCCAAAATTACAGTGGCAAGTCAGTCAGAGACATCATAGATCGAACCATATCCAATAAGGTACGATTACGACGTTCCGACACACCATTACGTTGTGGTGTTCCGGCAGGCGTGAGTTGTGAAACTATTCCACACTCTTTCATGTGTGTGCTAAACTCGTAACTTAGATACTCTCCTCCACGGTCAGACCATAGAAATTTGATATTTTTATTACAATGATTTTCCACTTCATTCTAAAATTCCTTGAACTTTTCAAAAGTTTCAGACTTGTGTTTCATCAAATAGATATACCCGTATCTACTCAAATCATCCGTGAAAGTAACAAAATAACGATATCCACCTCACGCCGACACACTCATTGGTCCACACACATCAGTATGTATGATTTCCAATAGATCTGTCGCCCGTTCCATTGAACCGAAAAACGGCGTTCTAGTCATCTTGCCCATAAGGAATGGCTCACATGTATCAAATGATTCAAAATCAAGTGATTGCAAAAGTCCATCAGAATGGAGTTTCTTCATGCGTTTAACACCAATATGACCTAGACGGTAGTGCCACATATATGCAGATATATCATTATCAAGTTTAATCTTTTTAGCATTAACATTATGAATATGCGTAATATTACTATCGAGATCCATCAGAAATAAACCATTCAACATAGGTGCATGACCATAGAAGATATCATTCTTATAAATCGAACAACCATTGTTTTCAGATTTAAAGGAATGACCACTTTGCATCAAACATGATCCGGATACAATGTTCATGCTCAGTGTAGGCACCAAATAACAATTATTTAGGTTTATAACTAATCCCGATGGCATATGGAGAGGTAGTGTCCCGACGGCGATCACATCAACTTTTGATCCATTGCTGACCCGCATCCTGACCTCATCCCTTGCTAGTTGTCGCTTGTTCCGTAGCCCCTGAACCGAGTTACATATATTAGCATCCGATTCCGTATCAAATACCCAGGTGCTACTGCGAGTACTAGTCAAGTACACATCAATAACATGTATACCACATATACCTTTGTTTGCCTTGCCGGACTTCTTGTCCGCCAAATACTTGGGGTAGTTGCGCTTCCAATGGCAGTCCCTTTGCAATAGTAGCACTCGGTATCAGACTTAGGGCCAGCTCGGGGTTTCTTTTCAGGTGCGGCAACAGATTTGCCACCCTTCTTTCCCTTGTGCTTGCCTTTCTTGTCCTTCTTGAAACCGGTGGTCCTATTGATCATCAACACTTGATGTTCTTTCCTAATCTCCACTTCTGCAGTCTTAAGCATTGATAGAAGCTCGGGAAGAGTCTTCTTCATGCCCTGCATATTATAGTTCATCACGAAGCTCTTGTAGCTAGGTGTCAGAGATTGGAGAACACGATGTATGCCCAAGTAAATGGGAATCGTTATTCCCAAGGACACAAGCTTATCGGCGTACCCAGACATTTTGAGTACATGCTCACTAACGGAGCTGTTCTCCTCCATCATGCAGCTAAAGAACTTTTCAGTAGCATTATAACTCTCTACGGTAGCATGGGTATCTAAAATCATTTTCAATTCTCCCATGGTATCAAAGGCATTGCCATTTTCTAAACGCTTTCGAAGTTCTGGCTCTAGCCCATACAGTATGCCGCAATGAACTAAGTTGTGGTCCTCCTGACGAGTCACATAGACATTCTTTTCCTCGTCAGGGGTATTAGGAGCTGGTGGGGGGCCTAGCGGCGCATCTAGCACATATTGCTTTTGTGCAGCAGTGAGGAGAATCCTCAAATTCATAGCCAAGTTGGTGAAGTTGCTACCATTCGCAGCATTTTTCTCTTTCTCCATGAACACATTGAAATTAAAAGCAGGTGGTGCCATCTACAACAGAATTTGTAAAGTTTATTTAGACTAAGTTTATGATAGATTGAGTTCAACTAATCCAAATTACTAATGAACTCCCACTCAAAAACGACATCCCTCGTGTCCTTTTGGTGATTACATGAACCAAATCCACTACATCAAGTCCGATCATCACGTGAGTTGATGTAGCTTCAAAGGCGAGCATCTATATGGTCATCATATCAACTATATGACTCATGCTTAACCTTTCGGTCCGTGTTCTGAGGCCATGTCTGTACATGCTAGGCTCGCCAAGTAAGAGCCTTAGTATTCGCGTGTGTAAAACTGTCTTACACCCGGTCCTATGAAAGCGTAGATTCGAGTACACCCGATCATCACATGATGTCTCGAAACACGATCCACAAAACGGTGCATACTCAAGGAAGAACACATTTTTATCTTGATATCTAAATGAGGGATCATCTTACAATGCTACAGAAAGCGCCAAACTAGCAGTATAAGATGCTAACATCTAATGTGTAAAGTGAGATGATATGGTCCATGCATTTGATCTCTATCACTTGCATCGTGGTATGATCTCTATCATTCCTTTGTGTGTAAGGCCAAGGTCTATGGAACTTACGCATTGAGTGTGTTGTAAGAGTATCTATCATACATCTACTTACAAAATTACCATATCAATACACTAGCCCAGCAACGATCTAAACTAGACGCCTCTAATTTATCAATTGCAAGTTTTACGTGGCTTAGGGCTTTCGGAGATAGAACCGTTCTCACCTACGAACATGAACCACAACGAGGATAACTAAGTTATTAGCAACTCGTTGTAAATCAGATATTGACTATAGTAGGAGAGACAGACACCCGCCAGCCACTTATGCAAAACAAGTTGCATGTCAGTCGTGGAACCGGTCTCATGTACGATGACATGTAAGGTTGGTCCGGGTCGCTTCATCCCACTATGCCACCAATATCCAAAATACATAGAAGATGCAATAACATGATCATCATCGCCCACATATAAACATATGTGTACTACCCGTGCAAAGCACCTACGTATAGATCAGGCTCTGATACCACTGTTGGGTCCGCAACATAGAAAACAAAAAATTTCCTACGATGAGAACTACACGCCAAGATCTATCTACAAGGTACAAAGCAACGGGTGGACATACATCCAACGAGAACTTACCCTCGAAGACAACGAGTTTTGTTAACGAGTAGGAACTCGTGGTTGATGTAGTCATACACTTGCCGATCTCAAGATCGAGTGGAAGTCCGAGCGCCGCAACTCAGCAGCGCATCCATACTCGCACACATGTTCAAGCCACCGGACAATGTCCACTCCTCGCTCTAGCGATCCAACGGAAGCAGCAACTCCTTCCAGACGAAATGCCACCAGGAACATGTATCTCGCTAATCCGTGACCATGGGGGAATAATTCTAGAGGGGGAGAGAGATCCTTCATAAGGAGGTGTAAGGAAGAAGGAGGAAGCGGGTGGCCTTTTATAGGAGGAGGGGGTACCCCCTCTCTCCATGGCCGGCGCATGGGGGGTGACCCCTCACCTCCCCCATTCATGTGGTGGTAACCCCTCCACATTAAAATGCCTCTTCACATTCCCCTTTAAAGTCCCTACTTTAAATGCATTAAAATTCTCCAAGTTTAATGCTCTCTCATTTAATAAAACTCTTTTATTAAATTTATTCAGAATTTTGTTAATTACTTTAATTAACAAACATTCACATATAGCCCCTTGCAATATTTCAATATCACATGCAGAACCACTTTCTGCAATTTCACCCGAAACAATTTCCGGTTTCTATCGAAACAATTCCTGCGCTTTGCAATTCTTTCGTCTGAAACATATGTGCTCCAAAATGGTGTCCGGTAACTCTTAAGTGTGTCACCCTACGGTTCGCGAATAATGCAGACATGATTGAGACTCCTCTCAGATCAATAGTCAGAAGCGGGACCTGGAGATCCGTACTGACTCCTGCATATTCAACGATGACTTCTGTGATCGTGAGAACCTTTAACGCTTGTAACTAATCCCTTTGTCTCTTGATATAATACATGTTCGAGATTCAATCATCGGTATCCAAATACCTAGTTTGATCTCGTTACTGACATGCACTCTTTTCTCGTTCCCGTGATATAACATTCTAGTGATCACATCACTTGCTTGCAAGCTATCTCAATGTGATATCACCGAGAGGGCCCATAGTATATCTATCCGTCATCAGGATTGACAAATTCCACTCTTGATCCATGAGCCTCAACATAACACCTTCGTAGTACTGAACCCATCTTTATAGTCACCCTATTACGGTGTGACGTTTGATGTTATCAAGATACTCTTCAGGTGTTAGCAATTAACATGATCTCATGGTCTAAGGATAAAGATTACTTCGTATGATGTTACAGAAATATAAACATAATGACTTGATCGTAATGCTATACTTCGGATGAATGTTCATCACATCATTCCACCAATGGTGTGACCTTGTTATTAACAACATCCAATGTCCATGATCAGGAAACCTTGATCATCTTGTTAATCAACAAGCTAGTCTATAAGAGAGGCATAACTAGGAACTCTTTTTGTTTATTAAACACACAAGTATTGATGTTTCCGATCAATAAAATTCTAGCATGCAAAATAAACATCTATCATATATAAGGAATACATAATAACAACTTTATTATTGCCTCTCAGGACATATTTCCTTCAATAGTCGTCCTGTTGTTCAGCTTCCTAATAGTCATCCTCATAGTTTGGCCACGGGAATAGCCAGGGACAAAGCCATGAGTACTCTTTAAGTACTCACAAACTATCACTAACAAGTAAGGTACTTCGAGTAGGAATGCTAAGCTCTAAGTTTATTTGCAAAACTAAATTTTTACCTAAGTTGAGTTCAGAAACAAGGAAAGCTAAAATAATGTTCTAAATCACCTAAGTGGGAACTTAGTTTTCATAGTCACAACCCAGTTGTGGTCAAGTCAAAAGCATATATCACTTCACAAGTCATTTTGAAAACATCTGACGACGGAACAGTATGGCCACTCCAACTGTCCATGACCGCGGACGCGGCTATTCGAATAGTTTGACACTCTACAGAGGTGGTACACTTTCACCACAAAATTCGATACATCCGTCAGGGATAACCCTGAATCATCATACTTAGTATGCGGATAATCAATCATAACCTTTCCTTTACACACCCTAGTATAAGCACCTCTCCTATGAGCTTGGCTTCCCAGCCATGGCCATCTGCCATCCTGGGCACTGCATAGGTGGACATCATCAAGAGGTAGCCTCAGCTCAAACCTCTTCCGTGAGGGAACCCATACTAATGCATATAAACTTCCGGCTAAGCCTTACCCAATTCACGTATTATGGTTGTACGGTAAAATTGGAATGGTATCGCATCCGAACCCAACCATCAGTTTTTATAAAGGGCTAAGGCTCATGCCTCAACATTTTCATCATCGTAAACCATTTGTGTTTCTCAACACATGTCAAAACATCTCAATAGAATGACTCATCATTCCAAGGTTTTCATAAGCATTTTCACCAAGTATTCCCATCTAAAGTGTTCAAGTTTCATGCTTAGCACTAGCCACTAAGGTTAAGAGTGTTCATTAATGAGGAGTGCTAATCTCAATCTCATGCCATAGAATCACATCTAGTATAGGCCTAGTTTTATACTCTTTATGCTATCTATACTACTTTCTAAAATCTCACAAAGCATTACTAAAAGTAAAGAAACTTTGGTAAAGCAAAAAGTAAAGCTTGCAAGTAAAACTTGGGATGGGTATAAATCAAAATATATAACCAAGCATGCCTAGTGCATTTTCTTAAGTTAACTTGCTTCTAGTGATGGCTAGCAAGTATTAGCTTGCATAGTTAAGAAACTTGCAAGTGTTAGCTTGCCAATAATAGCTTGCATAGTTAAGAAACTTGCAAGTGTTAGCTTGCCTTGATTGGTGCAGTGATTGAAGTTCTCTTCGTCTTCCTCGAGGTAAAACTCCTCCTCCTCGTAGACTTGGTCGGTACTATCACCTATAAATAAATACGGAGTACACAATCACCAAATGGTATGTAACTAAGTCTATTTAGCACACTAAGGCACACACTTGATGATCTAGCATCATCACAATCATCACATGAATTAAAGAACTAGTTTTATTTAGTTTATTTGAGAAAAGTAATTTCTACTCATTGAAATTAATTAAGATTTAATATTCTCCAAATAAAATATGGGATCATGTTGACACATGTCATCACCACATATTCTATCACATGGGAATGTGATTTAAAGGGTTGGTCACATTTTATAAAGTGTAAGATTATTATTTAATAGATTTAAAGTGACTAGAAATACCCTAATAGCATTCTTTTGGTACTAGTCCAATGTCACTGCATGTAAACCTAGATATTTTTTCATATTCAGATAGATCTTTTCAAATGTGATTTTTGAGAGTCGGAATCAACTCAAAAGCTATTATGGTTGATTTTTGAAAAATGTTTGAAGTTACAAAAGTCTCTGTTTTTGTTATTTTTTGCTATAGATTATCTCTAACTCCAAATGATATAAATCCAACGGGCTTGGATAGATAATTTAATTACCTTTCTAGCAAAATTGAAATCATGCAATTTGGTTCAGTGAATCTCTTTGAATTGATTTTTGAATCTACTGACAGAATCTAGTTTTAACTAAATTAGAAAAAGATTATTTGAATCGTTGGGCTACGCGCGGGAAAGGAAATGGGCCGGCCCAGCTGCACTGCACAGGCACAGCGGGCTGCTGACAGGGGGGTCCTACTTGATAGCGACTCCTAAAACCCGAATCGGTATGTTTCAATCTAAGTCGTGTGATACAACTACGATCTAACGGTTGTGGTTCGTCGTTCCCGGTGAACAGGTCTTCGGCGAGGACAAACCCTAGCGGCACGGTGGGGGTCTACGGGGGCTCACCTGGGCTCCAGCTACGGTCGGCGATGGGAGCGTTCGAGCTGGTAGACGACGGTTCAAGGCGTGGTCGCGGCAGCTCCTAGGACGGCTCCAATCAACGGCGCCTCTTCTTCTCTGCAATGGCGAACTCCGGTGAAATTCCTGCGGACTGAGGCTCGCCTTGCTCCATGGAGAGTGTAGGAAGATCAGTGAGGAGAGGAGTCGAGTGGTGTGAGGAATTGAGGCGGAGTGGGCCTCCTTTTATAGCTCGACGAGGGGACCGAGCGGCATGGGCGCGGCTCGTCGGTGGCGACGCTACAGGTAGCTAGCAGCGCGGCTGGGGGTAGGGGACGGTGCATGGTCTCCTGGTGGTCATCTCTGGCTTAAAGGCGTGGCAAGGGGTAGTCGCATTTGGTCGGGAGCGGGCGGTGCTCTACACAGCAGAGGCGGTGTTTGATGCGGCGCACAGTGGCTATGGGTCGAGCGACGGCGAACGGGAATGTCTGGGCGGCTGCTGGGGTCATGGCGGAGCAGTGTGCACGGGGTGAGGTCGAGGGGCGGCGTGTGCGAGCTGGTTGGGCGTGGCGCTCTGGCACGTCCTCGGCATGGCGTAGCCGCTCTGGGCAAGGCTTTGCTGGGGTGGTCCACGGCTTGGCTTCGCTCGGGCGGTGGACAGGGGGCAGCAGTGTGGTCGCACCTACCTCCTAGACATCATGGGCGAGCTCGGGGCAGTCTGCGGTGAGCGGTCCATGTCGGGTGGCAAGGGGAATTGGTTTGATAGGTTTTGGAAAAAGTGGGATCTTCCCATATGAATTGGATTCAATTTTCCATTGTCCATTTAATTGATTTGCTAGATGTTTTTGTAAGTTGGTAAAGTGGGCCTTAATACATTTTTACTTGGTCTAGCAAGGGGTGAAAAGAACTAGAAATGTTTCTGTTAGAATTTCTCTTCTAGGAACACCTAAAGTGGCCTAGTGGTTAACTTTGGTCAAAATGACCATTTGCTTTATTTATTCTTATTTGATTTCTTTTTCTTTGGATTTTGTTTGTAAATGGTCTAGATGATGTGGCATTCACCTTTGAACCATTTCACAACATTTAGAACAATCAAGCATGGCATTTTCAAACAATTCTACACTAATGCAACACACACATGCATTCATAATCATTTTATTAATAAATTTTTTTGTTAACCCTAAATTGGGTGATTTGAACTTGATAACCTTGATTAAAGTTTTGGGATGTTACATTGGAAAATCCTAGTCTTGATATGTACTCCTCTATGCACTCCTTTGGGAAACCTGAGTTGCACCTTTTCGATCACCCAGTCACGGTGTAATACTTGATAACCATCTAAGCTCCCTCTAGAACGGTGATTTGCATTATCTCATAGTCTAAGGACAGGTTGCAAGGTTTCCTTAGTTTTATCATTAATGGTGAACTTTGTAACTAGATCTCATTAAGATACAACTGGTTGGGTTGTTTGTCTATCACATCATTCAACTAATGACGTGACCTCATTGTCAATTGGCATAAATGCCCATGATCTCGAAACCCTAGATCATCCTCATGACCAATGAACTAGTTCGCTAGAGGTAACTAGAGACATGGTTTGTTTACTTACCGCACGTGTATTAACGTTTCATATTAATACAGTTATAGCACAGTATGAAAGTATTATGAACTATTTGAGATATGACAATAAAAATCTATTTATTATTTGCCTCTAGGGCATATCTCCTTCAGTCTCCCACTTGCACTAGAGTACAAATAAACCAGCTCATTTCGATCTCTAACTCTAAGCCATAACTATAACCCCAAAAAGAGATAATCTAATACCATATGTATCTTAATACATAATGATTATGATGTTTTGACATATCAATACACTTTGAAATTCGTCCAATTATCATAATTTGTGAAACATCTTAACATGTCATTTTATGCCAAAACTAACTTAAATACTTTAGTCATGTCGATCAAATCGAAGAGACTTTTGTATTCTTGTTAATTCAATATGCTCCTTCATTTTGAAATCTTTTGAACAATTCAAAATAGTTTCAAACTTATGTTTCATTAAGCAAATGCTCATATTCACTTAAATCCATAATGAAGTGTGAAATAATGATTTCCACTATTTGTTGAAAATACGATACATCATTATGTATAAAGTTCAACATTTCTTCGCATATCACTGTTTTACTAGAATGCGGAGTTTTCGTCATTCTACCCAACGAGGCATGGTTTTGCAAAGTCCCTAGATTAAGCATCTAAGACCCCGATCTTCATTTATAATGAAGAACATACAATAACCAAAATGACTTAAACTATAGTGCCATATAATAATTAAACTTTGGATATCTTTTAGCATTCTAATCCTTTATAAATGCTTAAACTATTATCATTAACATAGTGATGAGAATAACTCATTTATAATCGTAATGTGACCATAAAGGTATTATTCATAAGAATAGTACAACTAGCTTGTAACTTATTCATATGAACAATCGTCTTGCTAAAAGCAAGACACACAAACAAGGATTACAAAATTATATTCAAGTCCACTAATACAAATGATAATCTTTTAGAAAAGGGGTGATGTCGGCCATAAACTGTTTTGCTTGCCATCATCATGCCACATTGCCTCAATTCCAGCAATTCTCAAGCAGACCATCCTGTTTTCCAGAACAGCACAAGTATCCAATACTTATATAAACTGCAATGAGTTTTGCAAGAATTACATTTATAACTTTGTATATCTAACATATACCCTTTTTAATTCATGACCTCCATTGCAATCAAGCCCTTCTGAGAGTTCATAACTCTAATGCAAGATTGCTAAGTGTTTCTCCAAATATTCTCTTTTTCATCCATCATGGAAGAAAACTCATCCAATGGCTCATACTTTATGTGCCTGATCTTGTAGAATACAAGAATGTAATTCAACTCTCCATCAAATGGAGAATATCTTGTTGGATGATTACGGAGGACACACAAACATTGCGGAGTCATCAGATTATCTCCTAATGGTCATTGTATCAAGAAGAGAATATCACCTTTTACGAGGATATTCCTCAGGCGTGGGTATTAATCTATGAAGTTGGACCCTTTTGCTAAGTTCCATATCAAGCAATAAATTTCCCATGGTCGCAAAGGACCTTAATGGTATAGGCCATGATCTACTAAGATATTTGCAAACAGACATCTAGACTAAGTTCATAATATGAGTTCAATCCTAATTGATCTCCCACTAAAATTGTCATCCCCTGGACGATTTTGGTGATCACATGATCCCAATCCTCTGCACCTCCCCCGATCGTCACGGCCATCAGTGTAGCATCAAAGGTAGACATTCCCCAATGTCAATCACATCAACCATGTGACTCATGCTCGACCTTTCGGAGTCTTGTGTTTCGAGGCATGTCTACACATGCTAGTCTCGCCAAATCTAACTTGTGTGTATTTGATGTGCAACATGGCTTACGCCCACTGTATGCGAATGTAGATATGTCTAGCCCCCGGCTGTCACGGCCGGCTTCATAACGGCAAACTTTCTTGGTGGTGCACACACAAGGGGAACACTATCATTGGAATTATTTAGGGATTATCTTATTTGCTAACGTTGAGTATCTAATACTAGCATATAATAAGATATAAAGCAGGTATCAACATCACATGTGTATTGTGATATGATATGGTCCTTCTTCTTGCACCGTGATCTCCATCAAGCGGTCCTGCATGATCTCCATCTTGCCCCTGGTTTGACGCCAAGTCCATGATGCCACCACCCGGTCGTCCATCGGAACGATGGCTATTAGTACTTAACTTAGTAACATAAAAGTAAACTACTTTACCTTTGTAACGACCAATACCGTATTATAACACATGCCCTCCTGCAAAATAAAGTTAGACGCCTCTACTTTATCTATTGCAAGTTTTATGTGGTTGTTAGGGCTTTCGCAATAGAACCGTTTCTAAACTACGAACTTTCCAACCACAACATGGATCCAACAGTTGTCTCTACTACACCCCTTTTGGGGCCCTCCGTTGTAAATTCTATATCCACTGAATGAGAGATAGACATCTGCTAGCCACTACGGAACAAGCCGTATGTTGAGCATGGAACCAGTCTCGCGTATGAATACGCGTAAGGTCGGTCTGGGCCACTTCATCAAATAATGTCGCAATATAAACAAGTACACGGTAGAGGGTAACAACTAAGGGATCAATGCTCGCACAAAACTTGTGTGTACTGGCCATACAACACTCCTACGTATAGATCAGCTCTGATACCACTGAAGAGTTCCGCAGTAGAAAACAAAAATTTCCTACGTTGGAACCGCCTAATACTGCCAAGACCTATCTATGTAGTAATGCGGTAACGGCTGAGCGTATAGAATACATACCCTTGTAGACCATACGCGGTTAACGTTCCGAGGGGAACGTGGTTGAAGTAATCGAACCCATAGCCGACCTCAAGGTCGCGAAGCTCCTCGCTGGTCACCCCTTGCTCCTTCTTCATCGTGCAGCAGCTTCGGCTCACGACATCCAAGGTGCCTCAAGTGAGGCCCCTCATGGTTTCTTACACATATGGTGTACGATGACGACCTCCGCCTCCTTGATCCCTACCGGGAGTGCGGAAGTAGATATCCAGCTTGGAATCCCTGCAGCGCAACGGCGTGCTGCAGGTGCGGTGTATCTCGCTCGGACAGTCCTTACTTGGGACCATGCCAACGCATGGAGACGAGAGAGAAAGGGAAGGAGAAAGTCAACCAAAAGGACTTCTCCAAATATTGGTGTGTCAAATCCCACCCATGGGCACCCCTTTATATAGGGGGAGGGGTGTGCCCTCCCCTTTGGGTTTCCCATGTGGGACTAAATAAGGGAGAGAGGGGGAGGCGCATGGGCCCTTAGGGCACCATGGGCCGGCCGGCCAGGGGTGGGCCCCACCCTGCGCACAGCCCTAGGCTGGCCGGGTGGGCCCCCTTGAGGCGGCTAGGCCTTGGCCCTTGGCCCTTCCCTCCTTCGATTTTCCTTCATAGGCCCATTTTCCCTAGGAAGTTTGGCCCATTAGTGGAATACCCCTTCAAATTAGATTTTAATATTATATTTAATATTAATTACATTAATTAACATGTAAATACATATTACAAAATCTGATTTGACCCGAAACACCTTTCAGTTCCCTTTCGATTTCCTCTGAACGACTTCCGAACTTTCCCGGAACGATTCCGGTTCTCTCACGGAACTTTTCCGGTTTCCTTTTCTCTTTCATATGGTGATTCCAACTTACAAAGGATCTCTAGCTCATCGTACCCTTAAGTGTATTTCCCCACGGCTCGGGAATGGCACAGACATGATCTCCATCAATGATCAATAGCGGGACCGGGATGCCCATAATGACCCCTGTGCATTCCACGATCATAATGTCGTTTGAACCGTAAACAGTCATTTCCCATTCCCTTTGCCACTTGATACCTAGTTCACCCGAGATTTGATCTATGGTATCTCCATACCTTCGTTCGATATCATTACTTATGAACTTGTTTTCTTGTTTCTGTGTCGTTGCATTCCGTGACCCAGTCACACGCTTGCAAGCTTCGTTAATGCAACGTCACCGAGATGGCCACATATGTATCTATCTGTTACAAGGATTGGCAAATCCTGGTCTTGATATGTACTCCTCTACGCGCTCCTTTGGGAAACCTGAGTAGCACCTTTTCGATCACCTAGTCACGGTGTGATACTTGATAACCATCTAAGGTCCCTCTAGAGCGGTGATTTGCATTATCTCATAGTCTAAGGAAAGGTTGCGAGGTTTCCTTAGTTTTTGGTGAACTTTGTAACTAGATCTCATTAACATACAACTGGTTGGGTTGTTTGTCTATCACATTATTCAACTAATGACATGACCTCATTGTCAGTTGGCATAAATGCCCATGATCTCGAAACCCTAGATCATCCTCATGACCAATGAACTAGTTCACTAGAAGTAACTAGAGACACAGTTTGTTTACATACCACACATGTATTAACGATTCGTATTAATACAGTTATAGCATAGTATGAAACTATTATGAACTAATTGAGATATGACAATAAAAACCTATTTATTATTTGCCTCTAGGGCATATCTCTTCAATTACCTCATTTTCAATTGGCATAAATGCCCATGATCTCGAAACCCTAGATCATCCTCATGACCAATGAACTAGTTCACTAGAGGTAATAAGAGACTTGGTTTGTTTATATACCACACGTGTATTAATGTTTCGTATTAATATAGTTATAGCATAGTATGAAACTATTATGAACTAATTGAGATATGACAATAAAAACTTATTTATTATTTGCCTCTAGGGCATATCTCCTTCAATATGTTCACTATCACCAATGGAATGAGGGGCTAAGTTTCCTCGAAGTTGTCGATGATGAATATGTCGAAGCGGGCGTGGAAGAAGACCAAGTTGATTCAGACGATGCCGAAGATGCGGAGGATGCTCATGCAAACCCAGATGGTGACGCTGAAGCCGAGGCTGCTAACGCCAAAGAAAACATGCCTCCCCTTGCCGCGAATGACCCGGCAGCAGATGCTCCTTGAAGCAACAAAAATTTAAGATTCGTTAAATCCCCGGTATGCCAGGTGCAGATGTAGTAAACAATGGGTTATTTTGCTACCAGTTATGTTTTTATGTTAGATCAATTTGGGCGAAGTCCCCGGGTTTCATTTTCTTGTTCTCTCAATTTAGTGACTCGTCTCGCGTCTACCTTTATTCGGCGTTCGACTTACGAGTTCGAGGTCAAAAAATTAATCTAACAATACTTGAAATTTTTAGGATTAGCTCAAAATAATTCAGCAAACAAAAATAGAGTAAGTAAAGGGGTTAGTCCAAAAAAACAAACGTCTGCTCGATTACGTTCTTTTCCTTAGTCATTTTTCATATGCCTAGAAATTCCAAACTTGTTCTCTTGCTTGCCATGAAGCCAATTCTTGTTGGACAACAGCAAGTCGAAGAGTTAGCTCTTGGTGCCGACACATTACTAACTTGGCTATGGTGTAAGAAATTTAAGCAAGCTGACATATAAAAGATAAATATAGAAAATGACAATTACTACTAAGGCGGTCCCTGAGTTTCTGCTTGGGGGGCGAGATTTCATTGAAAACCTCATTGCTGACATATAGGACGACATATGGGAGTTTGAGATACATGCACCTCTTGTAAGTGTAAAATGGATGAAGTAACGCTACATTCCATGGCCTCTTTGATTCCTCACCTGACCTGTCCGCCTTATTCTTCTCCTGCGGTTGTGCATCAATAAGGTAATATGCATCATTGTGTAGTGCTTTGCTCATGATGAATGGTCCTTCCCATGGAGGTGAGTGCTTATGCATGCCGGCAGTGCATTGCACTAGCCGAAGTACGAAATATCCTTCCCGAAAAACTCGGGGGCTCACTTTCTAGCTATGGTAGTGTCTGAGGTTTTGCTGATATATGGCGGATTTGGACAGTACCAACTCTCTTGCCTCTTCCAGTAGATCAACATCATTCTACCGGGCTTCCTGCACTTCGGCTTCTGTGTACTGGGTGACCCTAGGTGAGTCATGCTCTATGTCGGCTGGTAATACAGCTTCTGCCCCATATACTGTAAAAAATGGTGTATAGCCTGTTGATTGATTTGGAGTTATTCTTAGGCTCCATAATACCGCTAGAAGTTCATCAATCCAGCAACCCACTGATCTTTGCAGCGGCTCAATGAGCCGGGGTTTTATCCTGTACAATACTAGTCCGTTGGATCTTTCCACTTGTCCATTCTATGTGGGGTGTGCAACTGATGCATTATCTAGCCGAATTTTCTTATCTCGGCAAAACCGGGCAAAAGCTCCTTCGGCGAAATTTGTGCCACTATCTGTTATGATGCTGTGTGGGTACCCGTATCTCAAGATAATGTCCTTGAGGAATGATATGGCGGTAGCTCCATCGCATTTTTCTGATTGGCTTTACTTCAATCCACTTAGTGAACTTGTCCACCATGACTTGGATATGAGTCATGTTTCCTTAGGCTGGCCTAAATGGTCCAACCATATCCAAGCACCACACAGCAAATGGCCAAGTGATAGGTATAGTTTTGAGTTTAGACATCAGCAGATGTGTCTTTCTAGTGTACCTCTGACACCCATTACATTTCTTCACAAGTTCCTCGGCTTGCTGCAAGGCACTTGGCCAACAAAACCCATGCCAAATAGCTTTTTCCACTAGGACCCTGGACGAGGCATGGTTCCCAGATTCCCCCTGATGAATATCTTAGAGGATGTCCAGCCCTTCTTCTGAGTTAACACATCGCTACAAGAAACTTGTGACACTTCTCTTGTATAACTCAGCATTGATTATAGTGTATGCCTTTGCTCTTATCTGCACTTGCATGGAGAGTACCTCATCACTTGGCAAAGATACATCTTTTAAGAACTCAAATATTGGTTGCGCCCATGCCGGTATAGCATGGGCCGGGAAAAGCACTTCATCAACCTACATAGGATCAGCCGACATAACTTCTGCCAGATTAAGCTAAACAGTCCCCGGGTTCTGCAAGGCAGTCCCCAGGTTCGCCGTTGTAGTCCTCGGGTTTGTTGAGGTAGTCCCCGGGTTTGCTGAGGTGTTCCCCCCAATCAATGTCCATTGGGTCAGCTTCTGATCTTGGATTTGCCGAGATATAAATTGATTCGAATTCTAGTAAGGATGGTTTTCTCAAATGCTCCAAAGAAACTCCTGGTGGGATGGCTTGCCGAGATGATCCCAGTTTAGACAACACGTCGGCTGTATCATTTTCAGCTCTTGGGACATGATGGAATTCACATCCCTCAAAGTATATCTTTTGGACGTGAAATCTGTACAGGGCCATATTTGCTTCTAGTGCATCGCAATGACTAGAAACTTGCTGCACCACCAAGTCCGAATCTCCAAAGCATTGTATCCGACGTATCCCAATTTCCTTTGCCACTTTAGCCCGTGAACGAGCGCCTCATATTCTGCCACATTGTTTGATGCTCTAAAATGGATCTGAAGTACATATCTTAGTTGGTATTTCTTGGGCGAGGTAAGCACTACCCCGGCCCCTAATCCGTTCTTCAACTTTGATCCATTAAAGTGCATTCTCCAGTAATTTGAGTCCGGCGATGGAGGCTCGTACTGCATCTCGGCCCAATCTACGAAAAAGTTGGCCACTTCCTGAGACTTGATCGCGTCTCTTCTATCATACTGTGTAGCATAAGGGGCTAGCTCAATTTCCCATTTGGCAATTTGGCCGCGTGCATCTTTGTTACTCATTATCTCGGATATAGGTGCTTCGCATATCACCTTTATAGGGTGTTCTTCAAAATAGTTCTTAAGCTTTTTGGCCGCCATATAGACGTCATATGCCATCTTTTGATAATGAGGATAATTCTGCTTCGAAGTGGATAGTGCCTCACTTAGGTAATATACTGTCCTCTGCACCGACTTACCTTCCTCGTTACGCTCCACCACTATCACAGCACTTACGACTCGGTTGGTCGCTGCTATGTAGAGCAACATCGGCTCTTTGGATAATGGCGAGGCTAACACAGGTGCAGAGGCTAGCTTCTTTTTGAGCTCATGAAATGCACTATCTGCTTGCGGTGTCCATATGAACTTATCCGATTTTTTCATTAGCTGATAGAGAGGCAATGCCTTTTATCCTAGCTGACATACAAACCGACTTAATGATGCTAGGAAACCAGTGAACTTCTGAACATCATTAATACACTTCGGCAGCTCCATTCGCTCAATAGCTCAGATTTTAGTGGGGTTTGCCTCGATATATCGGTTGGACACGGGGAAACCGAGTAACTTCTTGGACGGGACACCAAAGGTGCATTTTTTCGGGTTAAGCTTCATTTGAAACATTCTTAGGTTCGCAAATGTTTGCCAGATATCATCTAGGAGTGTTTTACTTTCCTTGGTTTTTATCACCACATCATCGAAATATACTTGGACATTTTTGCTAATGTGATCATGTAAACTTTTTTGCATGCACATCTGATACGTTGCCCCTGCATTACGTAAGCCAAATGGCATAGTGCGATAGCAATAAGCCCCATACGGGGTGATAAAGGCAGTCTTTATTTGATCATCCGGGTTCAAAGGTATCGGGTGGAAACCAGAGTATGCATCTATAAATGACAATAACTCACACCTAGCGGTCGAATCAATGACCTGATCTATCCTCGGTAGTGGTAATGGATCTTTTGGACACGCCTTATTCAGGTTCGTGTAATCGATACACATATGCCATACCACTGCTACGTTCGGATCATCTTTCTTCTTCTCTTACTAGCACCGGATTAGACAGCCAATCCGGGTACAACACTTCCATGATAAACTCGGCTGCAAGGAGCCGAGCTATCTCATCACCAATGGATTTTATCCTATCTTCGGCAAAGCGGCGGAGAGGTTGCTTCACCAGCTTTACGTCGGGTCTTACGTGTAAAGAGTGCTCGGCCAACTCCCTCGGTACACCTTGCAGATCATGTGTGGACCAAGCAAAGATATCCCGATTCTCACGGAGAAAGCTGACAAGCTGACTTTCCTATTTATTGCCAAGGCCCGCACCAATAGTCATGGTGCGCTCTAGGAACTGATCATCAATGGACACCTTCTTGGTATCTTTTGTCGGCTGAAATGACACACTCCCATGCGGGTTACTCAAAGCCGGCATATTCAGCTGCGCGGACTGAGCCAGTGCCGCATACTCTTGGATCATTTTCTTATCTTGCATGATCACCAGTCACTCGGCCAGGTTGAACCCAGTGGAGGCACACTCTATTGAGCGCCTGAAATCTCCTGATATGGTGATTACTCCATTTGGCCCTGACATCTTCATCTTCAAGTAACTAATGTGGTCACTTGCCATAATCTTTGAGAAAGCTGGCCTGCCGAGTAATGCATGGTAACAGCTGTCTAGATTCACAACTTCAAACTCTAGGTTCTCAGTTTGGCAATTCTCCCTTGTACTGAATAACACATTAATTCGGACCTTTCCTATAGGCTCACAGGACAAACCCGACACAATGCCATGGAAAGTAGTCTTTGTTGCCTGCAGCATATTCTTTGAGACTCCCAATTTGTCCATGGTATCCTTGTACAGTATATTGATATTGCTTCCATTGTCAATCAATACTTTGGAAAACTTTACATTCATGTTTGGCCCGATGAAAGTTGGGTCAAGCACCAAAGCATATGACCCAGGAATATGAGCCTGGGGTGATCCTTGATACTCCAAGGTATTTCCTGATCAGACCAATGCATGTACCTCGGCATAACTGCATTGACTTCCATATGTCGTTGCTGCAAACTTTTCCTGTCAGTTTCTTCCGTGGTGGACACACAATAACTCTGATGGTGCTCCTTGTACTCATTTCTTCCGTCATTGCCGAGGTGTCTTTGGTTCGGCTAGTTCTGGTCGTTCACGTGATGCACTGCATCCCTTCTCTCATGGTTCTCGTATCTCGACGGAGGCGGTGGCAACATCATTTGCTAAGTGTTCCCTCCTATGAGTTGTGGTTGCCGAGGTTGTTGGGGTGGTCCCATGTTACCTTGCTCCAGGTTGCCTTGTCCTGCCCGCTGAAACCACTCGCACTGCCGAGTTGTATGATTCACTGGCTTACTCAGATTTGGTGTATGGAACTTGCATGGTTGGTCCAGCATAGCCTCGTATGTATACCTCGGCATATCCTTTCTTTCTTGCCACAGCTTTTTCTGTTCACTAGTCCAAGGCTTCTTGCCATCACTTTTCTGTGCCCACTGTTTGCCACTGCTCTTTTGTCGCTGGCTATTCCCAGCTCCGGGTTGATCTTGGTCTGCTACAACAACTTGTTGTGAGCCATAACTATAATCCAGCCTCTCATCTCTTCTCTTACCCCGGAAATCATTTCGCCGGGTTGACCCTGCTCCATCACGAGGGTAATATTCCTCATTTGAATCGCTTGCCATAAGTCGAGGTTGAGTTGGATCACCCAATGCATATGAGTCGGCAATTCTAATCGTTTCAGCCAACGTAGTTGGCATATCTCTCTATAGCCTTTGCCACAGCACACTTGCATATCTGCATCCTTGTGCAAACCAAGCAATTGCCTGTGACTTGATCACCCCCTCGCATGAATTGCGCATATTGCACCACCGAGTCAAGAACTCGCGGCATGTCTCATTCGGCCTCTGTTTACACATTGCCAGTTGATGCGGCATGTTCATCCTTCTGTACGTACTAGTGAAATTACTAATGAACATCTCCTTGAAATCTATCCAGTTGTTGATACTTCCTGCTAGTAGATTATTGAGCCAGACTCTTGTTGGTCCTTCTAACATCTGAGGCACATATCTCACCGCCCATCTCAAATTGCCTGTGACGATGTTCACCGTTGTGGCGTAATCAATTATCCAATTGTCTAGCTTAGTACTTCCATCATATGTCTTTGTCCCTCTAGCTAACTAGAAGTTCGACACAGGTGGTTCTCTCATAATATGAGGTCCAAAGCATGCTGGAACCGGAGGACCTTGTCCTTCCATTATTTCTGACCTATAAATCTGGTCTAGTTTCAAACTTGCATCATCTAGCTGCAGGTTCCTGTTCCCCAGCCTTGACCCTATCACATGATGATCTGGCGTGGGAAACCTGGCATTTGCCATTGCCGAATAACCATCATTGTATCGGTTTTGATCTAGATGAACATTTTGTGATGCATAGCTGGGCTGGCACTTTGCTCTTGCCAATGTATGTAATGTTGCTGGTGTTGCCGAGGTGGATTTTGTCCAACTCCTGCTGAGTTATGATGTCTAGCATTGTCATACCCAGCATTTCCCTGCCCTTCATGGCCTTGGCCGAGGTTACCTCGTCCACCTTCACCTCGGCTGACACTGTGGTGATCCTCATCACACTCTATTGCTTTTCCTTTCCCTGCCCTTGTCGGGTCATACGAGACCATTTGTTTGTTTTTTCTCCCCGAGGTTACTACCTCTTCTCTACTTGGGCCCGCATGAGGTGACGATGTTGCCCCGGTGGATTTTGCTAGAGCTCCCCGAGCCAAATGAACGACTCGGGAGCCTCCTTCCCTTGCTGGGTTTGCCTTAAGTAACTCTTCATTCTGCTTGTTAGCGATTTTCACCAACTCAATAAGCCTTTCTTGTTGACTTTCTCGGGCTTCTCCTGTCAGTCCCTCTAACTCGGATGCTGCCGCATCTACAGCTCTAAGGTTCTTTGCTAGGGTGCTATACCTCAGCAGACCAGCTGACATGGGGTTACCTGACTGCCCCGTCCTAGGCACATATTCCTTATCTATCTCACTGATAAGGTTTCTACCTCTAATTTTTACTCCGGCCATGTGGGTGGGACTAATCTTGTTTGCCTTTGCATACTCGCGCAGCGTGATGCTCAACGACTGATGAAGTGTTGCTACCCACTTTGCCCCTACTAACATTTTCAGTTGGGTCTCCTCTAGCTTGGCATGTGCCTGTGCCAAATCTACTATAGGAGCTATAGGAGTATTAAGGCTCTCTATTGCCTGCTGCAAGATGTTCTGTAGCCTCTCTAATGGGGGACCTTAGCCCTAGGTACCTTGGGAGTTGTCTCTGGGTCTTTTGTCGGATCCTTGCTTGCTCCTGTGCCAGGCGTAGTCATCATCACCTCGACGCAGCTAGCGGGGCGAGGGATACGCGGACCGCGAGCCACGCTGAGAGGAGGTTCTCCTCCCTCGACGACGGGCTACAGGTGTACGTAGGACTCGTTGATGCCGATGAAGATCTTGTGGACGCCGAGTTGAAGAAGGGCCCGTTGCACAGAGGCGGGCGGTTGGCGAAGCTGCGCATGTTGTCGGTGACGTAGTATAGCGAGCCCCAACACTGGACCGATCCGGAGACGATGCACTCGCCAGGGAAGATGAAGTTTCCCGTCCAGATCCTCACTCCATCTAGCACCGCTGCTGGCCCCATGGTGGGTGCCAAATGTCGTGGTGGTATCACGGTAGATGCTATGGGTAGGCGAAAGATGGGGCCATGTGTACTAGTGGTATCCGGGGAGGGATAGCGTAGTGATTCTACGCACGATAGATAGAAAAAGACACACACAAAGAACTGCTCAAAGATCTTATATCATTATCCACAAGCTAATACAGATGCTCCTTGAGCTATATCGTAGAGAGGAAGGAGATGAAGTGCTCCTTCTCTCTACTCTCTAGGGTTCTTCCCTTAGCCAAAAAGATTGACCCCTCCCAGGGAGGCCCTGGCTCACCTTATATAGGGGTGGCTAGGGTACATCTAGGGCTGACGTGGCCCAGTATATGCTTGGAATATGCTCATCCCAAAGAGGTAACTCGGCATGCTCCTTTCCCCTGTCCAAAGTCTCTGTTAGGCAATGGCACAGAGCCCACGCGCTATGACCATTGCCGCTAGAGACTGTCACGTCCGTGACGATCTCTTCTGTCTTTTGACTCTCTAACTCCTGTCGCTAGCGCTTGTCTCTTCCTGGATTCCGTTAGGAGAGAGAAAAGCACTGACCTTGAGCTCCTTCTTGAACAAGCTAACTCCTAACTCGGCCTAGGTATGGTTAACCCGGCCAAGTTAGTACCTGCAAAGGGAAAAAGGTTATTTCCTCATGCCGACATACCTTGTATGTCGGCCGAGTCTTTCCAGTGCTTCCTGGCTTAGGGCCACCCGGCTGTAACCCGGCTGGCCCTTCTATGATTTGGCCAGTGCGTGCTTTGAACTGACTTTACCTTGGTGGACCTTTTCATTTAACCTCGGCTTTACCCTACCTGGGGTTATCCCCCCGACACAGGGTGAAGTGGAAAATCATCATAATAGAAATATTAACTTTTTGTGATCCGATCATGGCGGATAATATCTAAGTTACGAGTTTGGCTTACGTATGAAACAATGTGGAATAGTTTCACAACTAATACCTTTCGGAACACGACAGCGAAATGGTGTTTCAGAACATCATAATCGTACATTATTAGATATGGTTCAATCTATGATGTCTCTCATAGACTTGCCATTGTCATTTTGGGGATATTCACTAGAAACAGCCGCATTCACTTTAAATAGGACTTCATATAAATCCGTTGAAACGCCACTGTATGAATTGTGGTTTGGAAACAAAATTAAGTTATCATTTCTAAAAGTTTGGGGATGCGATGTTTATGTGAAGAAAATTCAACCTAATAAACTCGAACCCAAAGCAGAAAAATGTGTATTCATAGGATACCCTAAGGAAACAATTGGGTATAGCTTTTATCATAGATCTGAAGGCAAAGTTTTCATTGATAAGAATGATTCCTTTCTGGAGAAAGAGTGTCCCTCGAAAGGTGTGATAAGTAGGAAAGTAGAACTCGACGAGGTTATTGAACCTTATCTTCATGGTATGGCAAATAGTGCTCCGTCAAAAACGGCGAATGCCGCAGCACCGGGAAATGTTCTAGTGTTAACTTCACCAAGTGAAGAGGGAACTAATGATACTGATCATGAAACTCCAAAAGATAATACTACTAAACCTCACATGTCATCTAGGACACGTGCAGCTCCTGAACTGTACGGTAATACTGTCACAAATTTCATGGTAGATGGAAGTGATGACCATGCGACCTATGAGGAAGTGATGGTGAGTACGGGTTTCAACAAATGGCTAGAATCCATGCAATCTGAAATAGAATCCATGTACGAAAACCAAGTTTGGACATTGGTAGACCTACCTCATGATCGAAAGACCGTTGAGAATAAATGGATCTTCAAGAAGAAAACTGATGTTGACGGCAATAGAAGCTCGACTTATCACAAAAGGTTTCCGACAAATTCAAGGAGTTGACTACGATGAGACTTTCTATCTCGTAGAAATGCTAAAGTTAATTAGGATTATGTTAGCAATTGCTGCATTATTCGGTTATGAAATATGGCAGATGGATGTGAAAACCACATTCCTTAATGGAAACATTGAGGAAGACTTGTCATTGGTGTGACCCAAAGGTTTTATTGATCCTAAGGATGATAACAAGGTGTGCAAACTTCAGCGGTCCATTTATGGACTGAAGCAAGCATCCCGGAGTTGGAATCTCCGTTTTGATGAAGTCATCAAAGGGTTTCGATTTGTCCAAACTTATGGAGAAGCTTGTATTTACAAGAAAGTGAGTGCGAGATCTGTATAATTTCTAATATTATATGTGGATGACATTGTTTATTGGAAATGATATAGAACTTTTGAAGAGCGTAAAGGATTATTTGAATAGTATTTCTTTCAATGAAGTACCTCGGTGAACAAGCATATATATTAGGCATCATAATCTATAGGGATAAAACTAGACGCTTAATTGGGCTATGACAAAGTACATACCTTGATAAGATATTGAAGAAGTTCAATATGGATGGAAGTAAGAAAGGGTTCTTACCTATGTTGCAAGGCAAGACATTCTGTAAGACTCAAAGTCCGGCTATGGCAGAAGATAGAGAAATAATGAATAAAGTTCCCTATGCCTCAGTCATAGGATATATCATGTATGTCATTCTATGTACAACACCATATGTGGCACATGTTGTTAGTTTGACTAGCAGGTACTAATCTGATCTAGGTTCGCAACACTAGATAGTGGTCAAGAATATCTTTAAGTACTTAAGAAGAACTAAAGATATGTTTCTCGTATATGGAGGTGAAGAAGAGCTCGTCGCAAAGTGAAGAAGAGCTTTGACACCGATCTGGGTGACTCTAAATCACAATATGGATACGTATTTATCATGAATGGAGTAGCAGTGAGTTGGAGGAGTTCCAAGCAACCCGTGGTGGTGGGAACATCGATAGAAGCAGAATATGTTGTTGCTTCAGAAGCGACGCATGAAGCGGTTTGGATGAAGGAGTTCATTACAGAACTTGGTGTGGTTCCTAGTGTGTTGGACCCAATGGTCATCTATTGTGACAAAAATGGTGCCATATCCAATGCCAAAGAGCCAAGGTTTCACAAGAATTCCAAGCATATCAAGCGTCGATTTCACTCCATCTGTGACTATGTAAAGGATGGCGATATTAAGATTTGCAAAGTACACACGGATCTAAATATGGTAAGTTCGTTGACTAAAACTCTCCCTAGAGCAAATCATGATCAACATTAGAACTCTATGGGTGTTAGATTCATCACTATATAATCCAGATTATTGACTCTAGTGCAAGTGGGAGACTAGAGGGAATATGCCCGAGAGGCAATAATAAAATGTTATTGTCTTATTCCAAGTTTATGATCGATGTCTATTTCTCATGCTAGAATTATATTAATAGAAAACAGTAATGTATGTCTATTTAATAAACAAACCAAAGTTCCTAGTAATGCCTCTCATATATACTAGCTCGTTGATTAATAGATGATCAAGGTTTCCTGATCATGAACATTGGATGTTATTAATAACAGGATCATATCATTAGGAGAATGATATGATGAACATACACCAAAGTAGATTGAGCAATACGATCTAGTCATTAAGTTTCATTGCTACATCAAACATATACAAAGTAGACTTAATCCTTAGACCATGAGATCATGTCAATCGCCAACACCGGAAGAGTGCCTTCATAACATCAAACATCACACCGTAACAGGGTGACTATAAAGGTGGGTTCAGGTATTCCGAAAGTGTTATGTTGAGGCTCATGGATCAAGAGTGGTATTTTTCCATCCTAATGATGGAGAGATATACTCTAGGCCCTTTTGGTGATATCACATCAACACCTCTTGCAAGAATGTGACTAGTTCACAAGGATGTCGTATCACATAACGAGTAAAGAGTACTTGTCGGGAACAATATCAAACTAGGGTATAGTTGATACCTCTAATCGGATCTCAGACAAGTAACATATCACGAGACAAAAGGATTTGGTTATGACGTTAATGGTTCACACGATCACTAGTCATCGTTGAATATGTGGGAGTCAATATGGATCTCCAGGTCCCGCTTCTAATTATTGATAAGAGATGTGTCTCTATCATGTCTGCATCATTCGCGAACCGTAGGGTGACACAATTAAGGTTCTCCGACACTAAGTGGTATATAAACATATCCGAGAATAATATTGATAGAGTTGAAATTGTTTCGATGATCACTAGAAGTGTTTCAGGTCAAATTGCTAAAACTGGTTTTAGATGTGATATTGAAACAAAGCAAGGGGTTTTATGTGAATGTTTGTTAATTAAATAAAATTAACAAAAATATGAATAAAATAAATAAAATATTTTTATCTAAAGAGAGAAAATGTATTATGCTAGTGGGCAATTAATGCAAGTAAGTGGAGATCAGGTTTATGTGAGTGGGAGTTTCACTCACATGAATAAGGGAAGAGGTGAGGGCACACCCATGGCCAGCGTCCCCTTGGGCATAGCCTACCCCTATAAAAGGACCTCCTCTCCTGCTCTCCATTTGCACACCCTCCTCATGAAGGATCTCTTCCCCCTCTAGCAATTCCCCATGGCTCCGGATTAGCAAAGTACATGTTCTGTTGGTTTCTCAGAGTAAGATTTATCTACTCCTTTTACTGATCTACTAGAGTGGAGGCGGGAAGGTTGCTAGGAGCTGGAAATGTGCCCAAGGACGGATACTCTGCTGGCTTGTGGAGTTCGTCTACTCGATCTTGAGATCGGCAAGTGAACGACTACATCACTAATGAAATTAGTTTCATAAAAAGCTTTCGGTCTTCGAGGGTAAGTTATTCTGGTTACCCTCTCACTCGTTACTAGCATCTACTAGATTACATCTTGGCGCAATTGACGTTCTTATCGTAGGAATTGTTTGTTTTCTATGTTGCGAACTCTTCAAAAGGTTTTCATGATCACTAAGTCATCATTGAATGTGTGGGCGTCGGTATGGATCTCTAGGTCCCAGTAATGATTATTGATTGGAGGGGGGTCTTGATCATGTCTACATTATTCATGAACCATAAGGTGACACACTTAAGGTATATCGACACCAATTGGGGTCAATATAATATGAGAGAAAGTTTTTTAAAGCGCTGACATTATTTCGATAAGCATTGGAATTGTTTTGGGTCAAATTGCTGAAATTGGTTTCGGATGTAATATCGAAGTTATGTAGGGGTTTATGCAAATGTTTGTTAACTTAAGTAATTAACAAAATTCTGAATAGAATAAATAAAAAATGGTTTTTATTAATGAGAGATTGCATTTATTTTTGTGGAAAATTAATGCAATTTTGAGTGGAGTTGGAATTAATGGTAATGGGCTTAGTGGAAGCTTCACTCACCATTATAGAGGGAGAGGTGTTGGCACCAGCATGGCTGTCGGACATGGCATGGGACTGCCCCTACCCCTATAAAAGGTGGTAGTGGCCTCCTCTCCTCTCACACCTCCTCGTGAAGGATCTCTCTCCCCCTCTAGTAAATTCCCAAAGGCTTCAGATTAGTGAAGTACAGGTTCTTATGGTGGTTTCTCTAGAAAGGATCTGCTACTTCCGTTGCTTTGCTAGAGTGAGGGATCGGAGGTTGTCGGGGGTGTTGAACGTGTGTGCGATGACGGATGCGCTACTGGGTTTTGGTGTTGGACTTGCTGTACTTGAACATGATCTTGAGATTAGCAAGTGTACGGCTACATAGATCTTGGGTAAGATTTCTATGGATGTATATCCACTCATTGCTTGTATCTAGATAGATAGGTCTTGGTGCTTAGTTGTTCATATCGTAGGAAATTTTTATTTTTCTATGTTACAAACCCAACATAAGTGAGTATAAGCACAATGCTTATAATACACATAATGGAGTCTCATCAATATTATATTGCTTTTAAATTGTTTTATGTCCATTACACCTTATGAGAGAATAGACAAGTGAATTCATGAACCCTAGTCCACTTTTTTATAAGAAAAAACTTTCCATCACCTTAATTATCTTTTATATTTTCTGCATTAATTAAATTTGAAAATACAAAAACACTTTTACTATTAGCAAACACAAACAAAAACCCAAAAAAACTTTACCTTATTGTTTTTACTTTCTTATCTAGTTATAGATTATTTTTACTTTTATTTATTTCTAATTTTATTTTAGTTTTCTAATATGAAACCTTGTGCTTGACAACCACATGGAGGAGTTGGGGACAAAAGGCAAATACTTTTTTTTGTAGATTGCTTGTAGAAGAAAAGAGGAGAAGTCTCTAGCCAATTCCCCGAGAGTTCGATATAAACCCTCAAATCACTCTTGTGGAGAAAAGGCGCTTGCTACAACACTCTGCACTTAGAGTCCCAATGAGTTGGTACACACTGAATTGTTGCCATTAATCCCCTATACAACATCTTTACCCTCAAGGCGGTGAAGCCCAAAAGTGAGAGACCTCACTCTGATACCAATTGAAAGAATTCATATGTCTCCTAGAGAGGGTGAATAGGCGATTTAAAATAGTTATGGTTTAGACTTTAATAAATGCGTAATAAAACAATTGTTTAATTTATCAAGCGCAAAACCTAAGTTCACTATGTTCAACTAAGTTTACCAACAACGCATGCTAAGAAAGATATGAAACAAGGTGATAGCAATATATAGTACTCCAATCACGAAGGTTAGCACAAAGTAAAGTGCATAAGTAAAGAGCTCGAATATAGAAAAATCGAGGCACGAAGACGATGATTTTATCCTGAAGTTCACTTACAAATAAGCTATATCTCCATCGGTAAGGTGCGGTGGTGTAATGCTCCCCAAACATCACAAATGGCTCACCTTGAGGTGTGGTGGCTCGATGCACACCCAATGCCACACAAGGCCTAACCAAAGATATAGAGGCACACCACGTGCTGACACCACAAATGGCTCCCCTTATTCTCCCGTGTACGCACCACAAAAGTGGTCACATGATACACTATGGGACACTTGAGAGGGTTCACCAAAACAGTACAAGCTTGGGGCAATCTCCACACCTCAATTGGAGGCTCCCGGGAATCACCACAAAGGCCACCAGACGTCTAGGGTTCCAAGAACCCAAGAGTAACAAGCTTCTAGCTTTCACCAACCAAATCCTCCATAGAGAACTCAAACCTATACGCCTAATGCAATGGAAAATCCTTCACTCACAAATTTGACCAATGCCATAGGGAAAGAACACAAGAAGAACTCCACAAAATAATCCAACATCTCGATATAATAGGTTCCCCTCACAAAGAGGAGATTTTATTTGGTAAGATTGTAGATCTAGATATCCTCTTACAAGACCCTCAAAAGATTGAAGGGAGAGGGAGTATGCAATCTCCAAAATATCAACAATGGTGGGCAAAAACAAGCTCAATAGTTGAGGAAACATTGGGCAAGAAGAACCCCTAAAATAGGGCAAGATAAAACTGACCATTTGGGTCAGATTCATGCATTACTGATGACCCCCAAGTATAGGGGGTGTATCGTAGTATTTTCAATAAGTAAGAGTGTCGAACCCAACGAGGAGCAGAAGGTGCTGGCTAGTGGTATGGATCAGGAATTCTCTGCAAATACTTAGCAAACGGATTTTTAGGGGTTTTCGATAAAGCAAGTAAACAAAGTACGAGTAAATAAAAGACAGTAGGAATAAATGCAGCAAGTGGCCCAATCCTTTATGCAGCAAAGGACAAGCTGGTTGTATTTCTATAGATGACCAAATGTTCTCGAGGACACATGGGAAGACTGTCAAGTGCTTTCGCTTCATATAGCTGATTAATCTTCTCTAGCTTGCTAAGTGTTGTGTGGGTGAACCTGTGCTAATGTACCGCCCCATCCAAGACTAATACATACTTGTGATTATACCCCTTGCAAACACCCGTAAGTACAAGAAAGTAATTAAGGTAGAAACCTAACCACAGCTTTAAACTCTAAGACCCTTATGTCCCTTGTACAATGGTTTCCTAACGGGGGTTTAGGTTTCTCTCACTCCGGCAACCCCTACGATTAGTAGCCAAATACACAATGCATTCCCCTAGGCCCATATAGGTGAAGTGTCATGTAGTCGACGTTCACATGACACCACTAGAAGAAGTACACCACAACTTAAATAACAATCTATTGAATCTTTCTCAACGCAACTCCACTACTAACAACAAGACTTCTCCCATGTCCTCAAGAACAAAACGAACTACTCACGAGACATCATATGGATCATGATCAGAGATGGAATAATGATGTATAACAATCTGAACATAAACAATAATTCAATGGTTCACTCAGTAGCATCAACTACAAAGAGTAATCAACACCGGGAAAGTTTCCCCTATGAACTATGCAAGATTCAACTCAATTGTTATAGCAATATGGAGATGGTGATGAGGGTGCTGATGGTGATGATGATGATGATGATCCCGATGAAGTCCAGCTTGATGATGGTGTTGATGGTGACGATCTCCCCTCTCCGAGAAGGAATTCCCCTGATAGAAATCTGTCTGCCAGAGAGATCTTTCTCTCTTGGTGTTTTCCACCCCGCAGAGGCGGCGGAATCTTTCTGTGGTCGCTCCTCGAGTCTTAGGGTTTTGGGAGGTTGATATACACCAGAGGGGAGAGGATGGAGTGGGCCAGGGTGGCCACACCACCTCCAGGCGCGGCCTAGGCCTGCCCGCGCCATGGGGTGGTGTGGGCCCCTTGTGGCCCACCTCCACTCCATCTTCTGGCATCCTTAGTCTTCTGGAAAAATAGGATTTTCTATATATTTTCCCGGATTTTCTGATCTTCGCGAATTTTGCCTCCAAACAGCACCTTTTCCATCAGAATCCTGACTATAGCGGTCCATGCTCCAAAAGTCATCAACCATGCAAAAATAGATGAAATAACATAAGTATCACCTCTCAATACGAAATATATCAATGAATACTAGTGAATTAAGACATAGAATAGTGATGCAACATGGACGTATCAACTCCCCCCAAGCTTAGACTTCGCTTGTCCCCAAGCGAAACTGAGCTCAATAAACATGGCCTCGGGTTTATGGAGTGAAGAGTCGATAAAAGAATACGGACAAGAAGCATCACATTCATCAAATACATAGATCATAATAGAAGACAACTCACTATTATATAACTAAACTTGCAATGAGTAAAGGAAACACAATAAAGATACATAAAGTGAATCATAATTGGTAATGGCAAACTTAGCTCTTGGTCGAAGAATAGTTGATAATTTGCTGGAGTTCACAAATAGCTGGCTTTTCAATGATATCTTTCAAAGTAGTAAACGTCAAGATAAGAGCAATGTGCAAAACAAGGGACATAAGAAACATGAATGAATAAATCATCATATGAATGAATGAAACACAACAACTCAAAATACTTGCTGAGAGAAAAGGGAATAGGTTTACTAACTCAACTACAAAATGAAAGAAAGGCCCTTCACAGAGGGAAGCAGGGATTGCAAGTCTCATAAAGAGCTCCCAAAAATTATGATACTTACTAGCTTTCAGCTCTCATTGCCCCTATCATAGGCATCTTTAGGTGATTAAGGTTAAAGTGATCAAAAATGAGGATATGCATTGACAAGTTGTAAGTTGAGAATCTCATGTCCCTTGAATACGAGGGTCGCTCCTCATGCTACTCAAGTTTAGTCACCGGTAAGTTCTTGTCATCGTAAACATATGTGTATTATTGAGAACCGCCAACGGGGTACCCCTTGCCCGATGATACGGAAGAATCCCCATATCAAAATGACAAGGCAAGGAGACAACAAGTATCTCAGCAATCTTCTTATTTACCATGGGAATATGGTGCTTTTTTCTCTCTTTCCTCATTTCATAATATCTCCTTTTTTTTTCTTTTTTTCTCAATCTCAATCTCTTTTTTTATAAGAAGAATGCTTCATAGATACTCGTTATGGTTACGCTGCAGGTTTCCACCATGTCAGCATGGATTAGACCAGCGGCCCAGGCGTTTCTCTAACACATATGCATAACTCCATGGACTTACAAGCTCCCCTTTCATTTCACACCGACGACATCCATATACAAAAGAACATGATATCAACTTGGTACAAAGTACCAGTGCAATGTTGAAAGCGTTCCCCATGACAGCATGGTTCTGCTAATTCACAACTTAAAAAGCACAAGCATATACGCAACATACGTGAGCACAATGGTTCAAGTTTATTAAGTGCAAGAAAGTAAGGTGTGCCATCAAGTTTGTGAGAGCTTTAATCACTAATTTTCACATAACAAGTTTAATTTGGGAGGTAGATAAAACAAGAATTTACTTGGAATAGCAATAATGCTACTAGGTAGGTATGGTGGACACAAATGGCAAAGATTTTGGTTTAAAGGAGGTGGATGCACGAGAAGAATACCCTCTCAGTACAGGTTTTTGGCTAGCAAGGCTGGGTAGCAAGTACAAGAGTTGAAGGAAACAAACAAACATACAAGTGATAAAGATGAACATGCAATCTTCCTTGGAAGCACAAAAGATCTTAACTAGAGAATACTAGACTTATGAGCAAATCAAGAAAGAAAGATGATGAAATTATTTTTCTTTAGAGTACTTCTATCTTTTTCTTTTCAACTCTCAAAAAGGTGTTGCTACTGACCGAGCCAGGTTTGCCAAAACCAACTAAATTAACTCAATGATCCCAGAGTGCTACCAATACTAACAACAAGATCAATCATATAACCACGAATTGAAAACTAATATAAGCTATGCAAAAGAGTGAATGATAGAACTTCTCATTAATAATCCATAACGGCAACTCACACCAAGGGATACATATCTAACGAGAGAGGGGACACTTCCATAATGCAAACCATACTACATAATAACTCCTCTATTCATGATATGACTCTAATAATAAGGTAAAAAGATAGAAGATAGTGATGTGATACCGCAGCACTCCCCCAAGCTTGAAACAAACCAAGAGGATGCCAAACCTAATGATGAATTACTCCTTAGGTGGTGGTGGTGTCTTCTCAATGAGCTCTTTGATTAGTTTCCCCAAGTCCTCAATCTCAAAAGTGAGAGTACGAATCAACTCTGAGTTGTGCTCAATACGGCTCATGATCATTTCTGTTTGTGGATCCCAGCTCTTGTGATTCTTTTTCCGTTCTTCCCTCTTGGAGTCTTCTTTTCCTGCATGGTTATGGATGAAGGTATGGAAGGGATTCTTGGTGTGTGGAGGAAGTGACCTTGGAGCCAAACTGTGACGGGGAACATTCCCCCCAGTCTGCATCCGTGCAGTCCTTCTGATCTTGGTAGGTTTCACCACTCCAATGCTTGCAATGGTGGTGTCGGTGTGCGGATGTTGGCCTTGCTCCTCTTCCCTTCACTCTTGATCTCCTTCTCCTTCCCGGGGTCTTGGAGGTCTTCCTCCATAGGCTCCTTCCCTTTCTCCTTGGCGGACACCATTGTGCTTCTAAGCCTTCAAAGAGTATGTCCTGGCAGAAACAGATCGAAACAAAAACACGATGAAAACACGATATACGAACCTCGGTGGATCCGGGGTGTTATATATTACGAAGTTTCATATCAAAAGGAAGGTACTGAGAGAAAACGAGTCGGAGGCGGAGTCCGGGGTGGACTCACCACCTGGTGGCACGGCCAGGGGAGGGCCCGCGCCACAGGGTGATGTGAGCCACCCTGGCTCCATTTCCGTCTCTTTTTCGCTTCGTAGCTTCCCTTATTGACTGAAAACTGCAAAAGTATAGTTGGATTGTATTTTCGCGGAACTTTTCTTACCAGAACTGTTACCTATTTGAAAACAGACTCTGCAGGTCTCTGAATTTGGTATCTAGTAGATTCTTCCAGAGTCATTTCTTGAATATCAATATCTTCATCTTCATACACTTATTACTTGAGTCATAAAGCCCTTATCTTCCTTATTACACCATTGTCTCCACTTCCTGGAAATTTCTTTCACACAAAACTTCACACAGTTATCATTAGCAACATTAGTATATATGAAGTGATAGAACCTTTTGAGTCCAACTTCAAATGAAAACCAACAAAACATAGGCTACTATAGCAACTCCTTCCGAAAACCCAAAAAGAATTCAAAAGGAAATCGAATAAAGAAGCAAATGCAAGAGTGGCAAAATCTATCAAAACAGACCAGCAGATAAAGATCAATTTTTTTGACAATCTTCTGTTGCTCAAATCAAAAAGTGAAAAACTAACGAAAGTTAAATAAAAATCTGGGGCAGAAGCAAAAAAAATTACAGCTCAATCCGACAGACAGAGGTCTCTCACGAATTTTTACGGTGAAGCACAAAAAATCTGTTTCGGGACAGCAACTTCCCCAAATATTACTTCTCTCTCATTAGAGGTTGATCTTGACGCAAAAACCAAACAAAACGGATAAGGAGCGGTTATTACCAAAGTAATAACTTCCAGGACTCAAAGAAACAAAACCAAACTGAAAGCAAAAACAAATTGGGTTGTCTCCCATAAAGCTCTTTCTTTATAGCCTTTAAGATGGGCATGATATTTTTGAAGAAGCTCTCATAGGGATATGAATTGAAGTGAAAGAGAGCATTAAGAAGAAAAAACACACACATTTAAGTCTAACCCACTTCCTATGCAAGGGGATTTTGTAAACAAACAAGTTATTGAAACCAAAGGCAACTTGCATAAGAAGGCAAAAGAAGCGCAATATAAAAACTTTCAGCATAAAACGAGGAAACTTGATATTATTGAGATACATAAGAACACTTTTCCCTCTCTCACAATAACTTTTAGTGTCGTGCATAAACTTAACAATATAGCTATCACAAGGACCATCATAGCAATGATCACTTATTCTAATAGAAAACACAGGAATACTAGCTCTCATAACACTACTTTGTGAAACAATATTAGAGGTATCCTTACAAAGGATAGGGTGTCCCTCCTTCTCATATTTAGTGACAAAGTCTTTCACATTTGCTATTATAGGTTCATCAACCATTGGTTTATCAGGTTCAACAGCTTTTCTTGTACTTTCATTAACCATACTAGCTATCATAGAATGTTCCTTTACCTTAACTGGGAAAGAGATTTTCTCAATATAAGGTTTAGGTAAAACATGATTAGTAGTATAAACTTCAGTATTCCTTGCAGGAACACTTTTAGCAACATCTTTATAAGGTTCATGATACTTATTCCACTTCTTTTTAGGCACTTCATTGTAAGAAGCAAAAGCCTTAAAATAAGAAGTAATAGCTTGAGAGTCTAGACCATAAGCATTTTTTATATTTTGAAAGTCATCAGTTCCCATAAAAGATTCAATGCATTCATAATCATAATTTATACCTGACTTTCTACCTTTGTCATTCTCCCAAGCTTCAGCATTGTCTTGAATACGATCTAGAAGGTCCCATTTAGCTTCTTCTTCCATACGAGTGAATGATCCAGCACAAGAAGCATCCAATAAATCTTTGTCATGTAGAGGGAGCCTTGCATAAAAGTTATTGATAATAATATTGTTGGGGAGCTCATGAATGGGACATTTGAGCATTAGTAACTTCAATCTCCCCCAAGCTTGAGCTGTACTCTCTCCATCAAGAGGCCAAAAGTTATATATTTGATTCCAATCTTTATGAATCTCACTAGGAGGATAAAACTTTGAATAAAAGAGAGGTACTATTTCCTCCCATTCCAGAGCTTGACCATTCTTCAGCAGCTTATACCATTCCTCAGCTCTTCCTTTCAGTGATAATGAGAATAACTTCTTCTTAACTTGATATGTAGTAATACCTGCACACTTGAACAACCCGCATAATTCGTGTATAAAGAGTAAATGATCACCGGGATGGACAGTTCCATCCCCAACATAATAGTTATCCATAACACGATCAATAATTCTTGTAGGTATTTTGAAAACATCTTTCTCAGCAGGTGGTGGCTTATCTACTACCTTAGCAGTGGTAGTAGCATTACAAAATAAGAAACTCGGCGAATTATCCATAACGAAAATAAAGCAACTAGCAGAAGTAAACAATACTCATAGTAGAAGTTTCCTTTACTAGTTCCACTTTCCAATAGTGCTTCACTCCCCGCCAACGGTGCTAGAAAATAGTCTTGAAAACCCACAAGTATAGGGGGTGTATCGCAGTATTTTCAATAAGTAAGAGTGTCGAACCCAACGAGGAGCAGAAGGTGCTGGCTAGTGGTATGGATCAGGATATCTCTGCAAATACTTAGCAAATGGATTTTTAGGGGTTTTCGATAAAGCAAGTAAACAAAGTACGAGTAAATAAAAGACAGTAGGAATAAATGCAGCAAGTGGCCCAATCCTTTATACAGCAAAGGACAAGCCGGATGTATTTCTATAGATGACCAAACGTTCTCGAGGACACATGGGAAGACTATCAAGTGCTTTCGCTTCATATAGCTAATTAATCTTCTCTAGCTTGCTAAGTGTTGTGTGGGGGAACCTGTGCTAATGTACCGCCCCATCCAAGACTAATACATACTTGTGATTATACCCCTTGCAAACATCCGTAAGTACAAGAAAGTAATTAAGGTAGAAACCTAACCACAGCTTTAAACTCTAAGACTCTTACGTCCCTTGTGCAATGGTTTCCTAACGGGGGTTCAGGTTTCTGTCACTCCGGCAACCCCTACAATTAGTATCCAAATACACAATGCATTCCCCTAGGCCCATATAGGTGAAGTGTCATGTAGTCGACGTTCACATGACACCACTAGAAGAAGTACACCACAACTTAAATAACAATCTATTGAATCTTTTTCAACGCAACTCCACTACTAACAACAAGACTTCTCCCATGTCCTCAAGAACAAAATGAACTACTCACGAGACATCATATGGATCATGATCAGAGATGGAATAATGATGTATAACAATCTGAACATAAACAATAATTCAATGGTTCACTCAATATGATCAACTACAAAGAGTAATCAACACCGAGAAAGTTTCCCCTATGAACTATGCAAGATTCAACTCAATTGTTACAGCAATATGGAGATGGTGATGAGGGTGCTGATGGTGATGATGGTGGTGATGATGATGATGATGATCCCGATGAATTCCATCTTGATGATGGTGTTGATGGCGACGATCTCCCCTCTCCGGGAAGGAATTCCCCTGATAGAAATCTGTCTGCCAGAGAGATCTTTCTCTCTCGGTGTTTTCCGCCCTGCAGAGGCGGCGGAATCTTTCTGTGGTCACTCCCCAAGTCTTAGGGTTTCGGGAGGTTGATATACGCCAGAGGGGAGAGGCTGGAGTGGGCCAGGGTGGCCACACCACCTCCAGGCGCGGCCTAGGCCTGCCCGCGCCATGGGGTGGTGTGGGCCCCCTGTGGCCCACCTCCACTCCATCTTCTGGCATCCTTAGTCTTCTGGAAAAATAGGATTTTCCATATATTTTCCCGGATTTTCTGATCTTCGCGAATTTTGCCTCCAAACAGCACTTTTTCCATCAGAATCCTGACTGCAGCGGTCCATGCTCCAAAAGTCATCAACCATGCAAAAATAGATGAAATAACATAAGTATCACCTCTCAATATGAAATATATCAATGAATAATAGTGAATTAAGACAAAGAATAGTGATGCAAAATGGATGTATCAGTTACCAGAACTTTCAGTGATCCACCGGTACTACCAGTAATAAAAAAGCATGAGTTACTGCAAGAAAACGTGTTTTTGGGGGTAGTAGACCGATAGTTGGGCCGGTACTACCATCCATACAAACACACTAGACAACATGGTACGAAAACTTCAATAAGTTTTGTATCCGGATTCCGATTTCGATGATATTTGGCTCATTTCAAAGAGGACAACAAGATGTACAATATTATGCAGATAAACAACATAGTTCAATAAGTAAGAATAGACTAAGTGGGGAAAGTTACTAACTCTCTAGAAGCGATGAAATGGTAAAACCTGCAAAACCCGAGACACAATAAGTTAAGCTTCGAAACTCCGATTGGAATGAAACCAATTTTGTTGGAAAGATAAAAGCAAGTAGTATATAACAAAAATAACAAATAGCTAGAGGTGAGAAACCTCCCTAATAGAAGAATAGATAAAGACTACAACATCAAAAACGCAATAAGGTTTTCATACGAAATCCTTTTTTGATGAACTAGAGCTTGTGATGAGAAAAACAAAATCTCCAAAACTTCACATGGAGAAAATCCAAATAATAACCAAGAAATTTGATACCAAGAATACAAAGGTTTGAACTCTCTCTGAACGATGTGATCAAATTACTCACTCAAGGGGCCCTTTTGATAGTACGATTATCTATCCTATACCCGGTCTCCCAACAAACAACATGAGACAAGCAAAAGAGAAAGCCTATCAAGATCATATCTTTGCCTTGCACATTCCACTTTATCTTGAAGATGAAAATCTTGATCTCGTCAAGTTGGAACACCTTTCTTGATTGAATTTGCTTGCACTATCTTGATGACGACTTGCTCCCCCATACTCCTATGGGGGAGACTCTTGCTTGTACTTGTCTTCATATATCCATGATTCTCGAGATGGATCATCCTGAACTTGCACTTCTATTATTCTTAGTGCTGATCCAACTTGGATCAACTCTTTGCACTTTGTCTTGATCAACCTTGTATCTACTTATTTCTTCAATATGATGCCTTGAAATAATGCAAGACTGCTCACACTATATTCTTATTCAAGACATCCTTCCAATAGGCTCAACTCTCACCTGGCCATTCTTTGGATCACACCTTGAATATCTCCTTGGTCATTGCTTATTTGTCTTCCTTTCTTCATCCTTCAATCTTGAAGCCAACAAATGGTTCAGGTGATGCCAATGGACAACTCCTATAAGTGTAACTCAATGAAACATTAGTCCATAGAGATTTTCATTAATTATCAAAGCCACATATGCACTATTATAGGTTGTCTCACCTAGTTTGTATTTAGTCACACTTATATTCCGTAAAGCCTAAAAATTGTAAAAAAAGATAAAGAATTTTATAGAACCTACTCGCCTCCCCTCTAGGTTAACCATCTCTATCATTTTAGATGGTGTGCGTTAGTGCATGAGACTAGACCATGATCACCCCATCATCAAAATTTTAGGTATAGCGACATAAGTCGCTAGGAAGATGGCTTTGGACTGATCTATGTATTTATTTTGTTGGACGTTGTTGAATAATATAAAAAAAGTTATGTATCGTTTTGGTGATGTAGTTGTGTGTATCATATTGATAAAGAACTAGGGTGTCGTTAGTAAGCTAAGCCAACATGTATGTATGTCTCCCTCCACAAAATAAAACGAGGGGTGCGGGCTGTCCCTACGCTCAACACTATAGTAAGGTCCTTAAAATTAAATTTTGGTCAATCGACATCGACATTATGGTGATTAAGACAGTGTTGCGCGGGACAATATACTGCTATAACCATATCCTCATCCATCTCATCAGCGGATTCTAATGGTCGCCCCTTTCATAAAGTGGTGGATCCCATCTAATCTAAGTGTGTTATAAGTTCTAGATCAATTTAAAGACTAAACTGTGATGATTTCATCTCTAGATTGCTAGTCCTTAGGGAATCTCCATCGGGCCGACCCAAACGGGTGACCTAAATGGTCCATTTCTGACCGTTTAGGTCGGTCCGCGATCATTTTTGGGTCGTGGTCCGGCTTGTCCGGACGGTCACGCCCAGTGGCCCGACCCATCTGTCTGTCTCCCCACTGTCACCGCTTGACACACTCGGTGATGGGACGTTAATGGCGACACGACGTCGGCTATCAGTATCGGTAGCTTCCCGTGCAGACGGTGTTTCCTACATTGTAGCTTTCCATTTCCCGTGCATGTCTTCCCTCCCACGCGTGTCTCCCTTGCCGTTTCCTGCCTTCGACATGGTCTATAAAAGACAGCCGTCGGCATGGCTGAGACAACAAGCCCAAGAAATAGCAACCACCGCTGAAAAAAGCGCCAACCACCAGCAGCCATGTCTTGCCGCAAGATCGCCAGCTGGACCAAGATCAGGGAGATGTGTCGCACCCACTTCTAGGAGGCTTACATTGACGCTATCGACCTCCAAGCCACGTTGTTGTCCCAACGCATGGCCGATGCGAAGGTGGTGGCCTCCAAGGAGGAAGGTTGTGTGGACGAGGCGGCGCTAAAGCAGGTGGTGGAGGCGGCCACAGAGGTGGCGGCCCAATGGGCGGTGCGTGAGGTTCGCCACGTCGCCGCCAAGGACGCGGTGGCCAAGGAGGCCGCGTCAGTGGCCCTCTGTGAGATCCACCACGAGGCGGCCATGACCACGCTAGAGGAGGTGGCCAAGGAGGCCTCCAAGGTCGTCGTCCACGAGCTTTGCCATGTCGTCTCCATGCGCAGTGTGGTGGAAGCGCTGGAGCATGCCGCCGACGCGGCGGCGGAGATGCGCATGGCTACGGCCGCCGAGGTGGCGACCGCGTGGGCTCTCATCGACGAGGACGGGACAAAAATGGAGGAGAACGACGAGGAGGGGGAGGTGGAGCAGGCAGAGGCGGAGGAGGAGGCGAGGGAGGAGGCGATCGTCCTCCCCCTGTAGATCGTGCAGGCGTTGGGCCTCTGCCCCAACGGAGCTCCGACGAGAGTGACCCCCTTGGCAGCTAGGGCGGCGACGGAGCTGGCCGACCAGGAGGCGAGAGACCACTAGGAAGCTGAGATGGAGAAGGCCCTGGCCAACCGGGCAGTGGTGGACCGCATGAAGGCGGCCGGCAGGACGGAGGCTCGTTTCCGAGCGCGCGACCGTTACCGTGATCACCTCCAGTAGCAGGCCATCTAATGTGCCTTTTTGTAATTGGCGGGGCCATCTAATGAAAAGCAAGTTTAAGTACTAATGTTTCACTTACATATGGGCCCCGAGCGGCCGACAGGCAGACACCCCGCGCGGTCAGTGTCGACACAACCGTTGCCCAAATTTGATGCACGGTTGGGTCGTGCCACTGGGAGGCCGCCCACGTCACGTGGACGCATTCGGACGCGCTCGAATGGGTTGGATCGACCCGGTGGATATGAGCAGCGAGCGACGCGTTATAGAAACTCCAGCAGTCGCTGTATATTTCGGCGCGCTAAAACGTGTATGCAGAACGCGCGATTCTCCTCTAGCAGAGGCGCTAAACATGCGCGCAAAATTTACACTACAAACCCCTCTAATAGGCGTGCTAAATTGGAGCGCGCGCAAACAAGTTTTTGCAATAAATATGATAGAAAATAGATCTAGAAATTAAAGTGAAAATATATTACATAGAACATAAAAAAATACATAGTGCAAGAAAAATACTAGAAATTTCTGCTACTACGAGAAATTACTAGAAACTAGTACCAGAATCTAGTCCGACGAGAAGACCGAGATGTAGTCATCGTCGGACGAGACCGGTGTCGTGTCGGCGCTTCGATGAAGGCGCGCCTCCGCGCCTTGTCCACCCGGCGGCCGTGGCGATTCTGATGCTTCGCCTCCCTCGCCGCTGCCTTGGCCGCGGCCTGCTCGGCGTCGTGCTTGCACTGCGCTGCGACGTCTTCGGGGAAACGCCGACGCCACTCCTGTCGCAGGCGCTCGTCACGCTCGACGGTGATCAGGCGGCGCTCCGTTTCACGCCGGTGGTGGCGCTCCTCCTCCGTCACGAGGCGTGGTGGCGGCGTGAGCGCCTCCGCCTGCTCGCGCGTCCAGAAATCGTGGAAATTCATCGAGGCGTGCGGGCGGCCTCGTGCGCGGCGTCGAAGGTGCCGAGGGCGATGCGCTCGTCGTCGATCCGGATCTCGGCATAGTAGTTGCTGGTTGGACGCGCGCGTATACCGCGGTACCCGGAGCTTTTTACGCGCCGCACGCCATTTAACGAGCACGCGTTGAGCGGTGCGTCAAAAGAAGCGCGCGGAACCAGGCGCGCGGTAAAGTTTTTTCCGCGCGCAGGAAGATATCGATTGTTGGAGGGCACGGCGCGGCCTCTCGCGCGGGAGAAAATCGGTTTTTAACGTGCGGGCATGATTTTAGCGCGGTTGTTGGAGTTGCTCTTAGGACATGTATAATACGGTGATGTCAACTTTCCCTTATGGTTGCCATGTAGGATTTTGCTTAGTTGGAAGAGAAAAACAAAAAAGATAAGGTTGTCTTCCCTTAGCTAAGGGATGATCTCTTAAAAATAAGAGAAGTCAATTTTCTCCATTATACCAGATGTCTTCCCTTAGCAAATTAGTTTCTTACTAAAATTAGTTTTTTTATTAATTATTAGAGATGGCAATAAGAGATAATACATTGTGCAACTTATATATATTGACTTCTCTAGATGATGTGGAGAGTTAAGGTAAGACATGCCTTCTCTACCATTGTACATGTCCTTAGTGGCTATGGTCCAAAGACCTTGATACAATTTATAATATGTTTGGGGTCCTTTGAATCAATTTTCTAATTAAATACATCCAGATCTTTTAAAATGTGGGGTTCCAACGACATTTACCTGTGCGCCGTTTCGAAGAAGAAAAAGTGGCATTTCATCCTTCTTTTCGGTGTGCATCATTTTCATGGGTTTCAAGTTTCAACCTCCTTTTTTTAAAATGTATCAGAGACCCTTTATTTTTTTTACTTCGTACGTTTCAAAATATAAAATGTTTTCGACGTGTTCTAAAATACATGTATTTAGACCATCTCCAACCGTAAACCCGTGAATTGTAAAACCCTTACAGTCGACGGAAAACTCTATCGGAAACAAGAGAATATTCTTTTTCACGGGTCGCTTATGCGGGCTCCGTTCTATGTCTTGGCTGTTTCCGAACGGTAAAGACAGGATTTAGACATTTCAACTATTTCACAAGCCAAATGATATCAACTATTTCACAAGCCAAATGATATCTAAATTGATTTAATAAAAATTATAGGAAATAGTTCAAATCAAATTATCATGCACATTACATGATCATGCAAATCAAATTATAATAATTGTTCTAATGAAATAAATAAACAATAGTTCACACATAGGCCAAATAAATGTTTTTGTCATACAAACACAAATGGAACAAATAAATTTTGATCGTTGACGGCGAGGACGATGGCCAGCTTCTCGGCTTCCTCGTCTTGGAGCAACTCGTCGATGCCCAAAATCGTCCGACGGCGAGGAGTCATCAAAAGAAATAGCTCTGCTCTCAGCTCAGTGACGAACTCATCTGAATCAAACACGAACTGCCCTCAACATCTATGGACAAATCAAACACGAGGGGAGAATGAAATAGTTCGGCCTCTAGAATGTACCGGCCACGGGTATATTCACCGGCCCCTAAAAAAAAAGTAAAGTAAAGGCCGACACCTTTTACGGAAACTGCTTGAGCGACCTTTTTTTCAGAGATAAAACAGATCATATTATTTATTACCCACTGCGCCCTTGCTCCACCGGCCGCTGCTCACCCGGCCACACACAAAACGAGCGGAACTCTTGTCAGGCATGCGCGCTCTGCCAATAGTCATGAATGCAGGGACAGTTTTCACCAAAGTCCAAAAGCCCCCAGGACGAAATTAAACGTCACATGAAATTGGCTGCTACAGAGCTGTCCTTTGCACTACTACATGAATGTAGTGTAGTACGATGGGGAGGATATACCCATATGATGCTCGAGTAAAGATTTATCTTTCTTTTGAGAAAAAAAAAGTCTGAAAAGGAACTCATAAGGGTGGAAGCACAATGGCAAAGGCGCAGCAGGATGTAAACGCAATGACAAATCATTAGTAATCGACATGTCAAGGTGCAAGATCAGTAGCGTAGATGTGGACGATAAAAGACCATTCGCATAGATGAAACGATGGCACCACACCACAGTACATATGTTCTCATAATGGATCGAAGGTCTGAGAAACAAGCACAAGTGCCAAATGCTTAAATCAGATAGCTCACCAAAGACACAGAACTCCCCTCTCATTTCGCTCACGGAAGCAGGACTCGACGACAGTACTGGAACTAAAACACAAAACACACGAACACGTCACCACCACCGACGACCCCAAAGGACCTTTTATTCTAGCGACACGGCAGCAAATCACACGCTGATCTCTCTACCAACTCCGGGTCACGGTGGCGATGAATGCAGCTCCAGCGGCATGACACGTTTCTGCAAACACAAGCAACAATAAAGCACATTAATATAATTTCTTAAGGGAACGCAAAGTAGTTCAAGATATGGCAGTGGCAGATGAGCCATCAGTTTCTACGAGCTTCTACAGTTTCTTTTTATGACGATGCTGTTGAAGAAAAGGTGTGCAAACTTTTCCAATAGTAAACGATAATGGTAGCTAGCGAGGTGCGCTGCTACTCAAGTAGTGACACTTACACCAGGGGAGGATCTTCCAGCGCTGGTTGTCGCCCTCGCACCACTTCCAGAGCGCGAGGACGGTGCCGTCGCGCACGCCGCCGTGGTCCTTGTCGCCGTTGAGGGCGTCGAAGTTGAGGTAGATGTTGTTCACCATGCGGATGCAGCGGAAGCCGGCGCCCACGTCGCGGCTCTCAGTCCACAGCACCGACTCGTCCTGGTAGTTCGGGTTGTACGGCACCAGCTTCACCTGTTGGATTTATTAACAGACAAAAGAACATTTCAGTCCTCGGCCTCTCAGATCTAAATCAATAGCAATCATTTTTATGTACAGTAATACTGAAGTAATGTAGAGAGCAGATTTGCGTGGTAGGCTGGATGGCTGCTTACCGGGTGACCCTCGCCTTGAGAGTGCTTGATGGCCTGGCCGGTGACCTTGTTGACGAGGGCGAAAGCAGGGTAGCCTTCTTCATCCTTGATCTTGTTGCTGTGCCTCATGTCCTTGAACCAGTGCTGGTGCTCGTCGCGGGGGTTGGTGGGAGCGAGGACGACTTCGCCGTTGCGAACAGTGGCGCTGAAGCCCTCGTCGGCCTTGCAGAAGATACGTACGGTGGGCTCGGAGGAACCGCCACGGGAGGCGTTGGCGCTGCCTCCGGCGTAGGCCTCCTCGCCCCAGGGGAGGATCTTCCAGCTCTGGTTGTCGCCCTTGGCCCACTCCCAGAGGACGATGGTGGTGCCGTCGTGCACGCCGCCGTGGTCCTTGTCGCCGTTGAGGGCGTCGAAGTTGAGGCGGATGTTGTTCACCATGCGGATGCAGCGGAAACCCTTGCCGACGTCGCGGCTCTCCGTCCACATCACAGACTCGTCGAGGTATTCTGGGTTGTACGGCACCAGCTTCACCTGCACGCCCCCAACACACATCACTCTTACCTCCATTTCTAATCTAACTACTCCGGGAAAAAATCTAGATCCGGAAAACGAACGGACTAATAATCGTTGAACCAAAACAGGGGAAATAAAAGATGACGAACCGGGTGGCCCTGGCCGAGGGAGTGCTTCACGGCGAGGCCGGTGGCCTTGTTGACGATGGCGAAGGCGGGGTTGCCCTCCTCGTCCTTGATCTTGTTGCTGAAGCGCATGTCCTTGAACCAGTGCTGGTGCTCGTCGCGCGGGTTGGTGGGGGCGAGGACGACGATGCCGTCGCGGACGGAGAGGCAGTAGCCCTCGTCGGCCTTGCAGAACAGCTTGAAGGTGGGCTCGTGGCCGCCGGGGGCCGGGGCGTGGGGAGCCGGTGGGTTCTGGCCGTGGTGGCCATGGTGACCGAGGCCGAACATTGTCAGGGGTTTTGGGGAGTGTTTGATTGTGTGATCAACTCAGCGGGAAGGTTTGGGACGGGGCGATGAGAAACTGCTGCCCTTTGGGTCCACATTTATAGAACGGAGCGTCCAATCGCCGCCTAGTAAAAAGAATCCGATGTGATGATCTGTAAAAAATAAGATGTACTACTGGTGTGAACCGCGTGAATGCTACGTTACCATGACACGTGGGGACCGCCAGCCGAACGTTCTGGATGGTAAGTGTGCACCGTCCCCTGCGTATGCATTTGCTGTTTAATCCCCACGCAGGAAAAGGCACTATGACACGGCCACACGGGAGTCAGTTAACAAATTATTATGCTATTTTTTAAAATAATATATTTTTTATTTAGTTTCTGAAATAATACACAAATCTGGAATTTTCAAACTAGCACGGCGTCGGCTCACCGTGGGCGCGCACCGCGGGCCTAAAAGCTGATGTCGGCTCAGGCGACCAACGGCATAGTGCGCGGCCCCCACCGCAGCCGACAGCACCCTCCTGGCACAGCACGGGCCGACATCCCTTGTCGATACAGCAGGAGCCGACCGCCCTCTCTTCTTATCTCAACGCCACGCCCTGCTCCTCTCTTTCCTTCTTTCTTCCTCCTTCCTCTTTCTTCATCTTCTTGCTCAGCCCGAGAGATCCATTCTCAGCCCCCGGCGTGAGCTCGATTTTGGTCCGATTTCATCAAATCTTGGGTTAAAAGGCAGTAAGGAGTTAGGGAAACCCCGCTACTGATAGGATAGCTTGGGGAAGTCATTTGCTGACCACGCACCCGATAAAATAAAAGGAAAAAAACTTCAACGAAGACGATACCTATGAGTATTACACAAGTATATTCTCAATCGGTTACTCCCATCAGGAGCGTTAAACAAAGCCAGATAAAAATAATAAATAAACTGACAACTTAACTCTAACAGCCAAATAAGGCAGTCGATAAATCATTAAAAAATCACGGACCGCGTCCGCCGTGATAACATGTCTAAGTATCGTGTCTATCGACATGAGGTTAAGACCTCTCCGTCCCGTGAGGCCTAGAAATCGCACCCGAATACGCTCTGCTAGTAATTTTTCGTATCCACGATACGATGAAAAATTTCAACGGACGCGTTGGGTACCTAAAACTTAAAACTAGAATTCAGTAATCGGTAAGACCTCGGCGGCCCGAACTGAGTTACACCAATATATACCGAGTTCGAGTCCGGGGACTTGAGCTTAAAGTAGGTTCATGATGTTTTTGCGCAGGAGCAATTAAATGGTTCCTGATCCGTCGGATGCACCAGACTCATTATACTAAATCACCATGAATAAAATATTTATAAATATAAAAATCAAAAATCACTTGAAGAAAAATTTCAGGTTCAATACAGAAAATGTCTTTGAGACACGTCCTAAATTTATAATTCGGATGGAGTCTCAGGGGTACTGACATGGGTATAACTTATTAGATTCCCGTAATTGGTATACCTGATACATACTTATACTACAGCCCACGAAGCCCATAAAGAATGAAGTCCCGGAAGCGTGTGAAGCCCAGGAATCAGAAATGTTGATCAAGATAGAAGTGTCAACTAACATAGTCGAGTAGTTGTAGTTAAACTTGTAACCGGTCCGTGTTGAACTCTAAGACTCAGCCTCTCATATATAGGTTGGACGGAGCTGACGGAAAGGACACCTTAGCTTTGAGCGAAACATAACCCATCGTGAGTTAGATTACATCTAGCGAATCATAACCCATCGTGAGTTAGATTACATCTAGCGAATCAGCGACTCTGTAAGCCCTTAATTTCATAATCAGACAGGACTCTCTTACCGGCGCGCTACTCCCCTTCTCCATGTTGATTATTAGGCCGACGGAATTATCGACGTTCTCTTTTCCATCAAACCAAGTCCATAACCATGGTCATTGCCAAGGTCACCCCTCGTCAGGCGCGCTACTCCCCTTCTCCATGTCTGCCCTGCTTCGCTACACAGCTCGCTCCAATGAAGGAAGAGTACGAGGAGAACCCACTATCTCTCCACGGACACTCTGACGGCATCCTCATCAGGGATCACCGTGCCCCACGTGAGCCTTCCCCTCCCCATGGCTGCCTCTGCCTTGCCAAGCCCCAATTCCCGGTGTAGAAGGAGTGGATGCTGCCATCGGAGTACAAGGCCGAGATCGAGGAGGACCCGAAGGAGTTTCTGAGACAGCGCGTGGCGGAGCGTGTCTCCTTCAACTCTATAATGCTGACAGTAGACGAGTTCGCGGAGGCATGGTCTACAGCAGAGTACCGGTGCGAGTAGGCTGAGCTCGCACACCACCTTGGCGTCTTCATTGACCTAGAGGGCAGTGCCGACGAGGCCAGCCTATCGTACTAGCATGGTAATGCACGATAGGGCTGCAGGAGCCACCCATTGCCGAAGCAGGGGCCGCCCAGCGACTCCGATGACGAAGACGACTATGCCGCATCAACATACTATCGCCTTGGCCTCGGCTAGTAGACCACCGTCGCCACTAGATCACACCCCTAATAGTTTGTTTTGTTTTTTTTTTATATTTTGTAAAATATGTTTGAACTATAAGTGAACTTGCTATTTATGTTTAAATTTATCGAATTTCAAGTAGTTTAAACTCTTTAAAAAAATTATGAGAGCCACGGCTAAGAACCGGCGCCCCTATTACACTGTCCATTTGATGCATGTAAAATACATACATGAATATTGTAGTTTGTTAACATGTTTACCCACATATTTGCGTCATATATGATGTTAGATCCTTATTTTACATTGATTTCGGAAATTTTTTAAACAATCCCTTCTCTTTTGGTTCTAACATTTTTTGCCAGAAAAACATTCTGTTAGTGTTTTTGACTTTCTAGGAGCTATGGAACCTTAAATGGAGCTAGATCAACGAAATTTTTAGATAATTTCCATACGAATCCAACGAGCTAAAGTAGATCCCAAGGGGCCCAACGAGCTGAAAATGGGAGCCTATTTACTAGAGGGCGCTCCACCTATACTACCTCAGCCGTCGAAACTCCGATGTCGTCGATTCCACCACCATTCGCTTCGTTTTGACCTAAAATCATCTATATATACCCTCTGGCAGCCTTTCTCGAGAGGTACGGAGGCGAAGATCGAAAACCAAGTAACAAAGAGTCAGCAGGCTGCCGCCCGGTGAAAGATTGAAGGGGGAACCGCTATCAGAATCGCCTTTGGCCACGTCTCCTCCTTCACCAACGCCTTCTCATCACTCTCCATGATGAGAGGGGAGTATTCCACCCCCTGGACTTTGGGTTTATGGTGGTAAATTGATCTAATCTCTCTATGTATGATCATTATTGAAGTCCATATGATGTGCTTGCATGAGTATGGATTTATCTTTGTAATTCCTATGATAGATATTATGTTATGAGATAGTATTGTTATTTATTTACAGTTGTGTTGGATCTTCTATGGTTTTTCATATTTTGGAAATATTCTATGATGCATGTAATGGTTTAGATCTATACATATGTCTTGTTTATCCATATCATGAGGTGATTGACACCACCAAGTGGGGGTAGATGAGAGAGATGTGATAATACTAACAACATATCACAACATATGAATCATTGCCCTAGTGTTTAGAATGTTTTCCATTAACAAGTATGATGTATGTAGGTAATGGGTGTCCGAGTGACAACAACATATGCATTAAGTGACAACAATGTAGCCCAACATCCTTTATCTAGGGGTAAAAAGGGATAAGTATGATATGTGATGTTACACAAACCAAATGCTAGCCTTATTGCTTGGGTGACCTAGCAACACAAAGAAGTGCTTCTTTCACCTATGTGTTTTATGACATGTAGTCATCATAAAAGTATCATTAAAATATTGCAATTGTGTGTACCTTTACTATCCATAACATGATAATCACCATAGATGGAGAAGAGAGGATTAAGTGAACCCATGAACCCGTGTCCATTGTTCCCATAATAGAAAACCCCTTGTCTTGTGCTCTTGCATTGAAGAGGATTGGGACACTTTTACATTCTTGTTTTGTTATATTAAATTTGCATTTATTAAAACAAGCATCTTATTCCTTAAAACTTGTTTAATGCATAATCAACTAAAACCTGTGACACTTTAGTTGTAGAGAATAGATAGATTTTCCTTCTTGCTCCTGGGGACGATACCCTACTTCCACATGGAGAGGTACTACGATGATCCCCTGCAATTGGGGATTATCAAGATACTTTTGTAGCGCCATTGTCGGGGAGCGTAGCGCTTAAGTTTCTATTCTTGTGTGCAGTAAACAATAGATTTAATTTTAGTTTTGTTTTAATTTCAATTTGTTTTATATCTTGCAATCATTTAAGCTTGGGGAGGTTTACTTATTTAACTTGTTTGGTTGAGAGTTCTAGTCTAGTTTTTAAAAAAATGGAAAATACCAAAAATACTTCTCTTATGAGCATAAGCATGGACATAAATGATGCTTTGTCTAGATAATTGCATAGTTCTGAGACTGCTAAGAAACATAGAGAATCACAAGAAGGGAAAAGACTAGAGCATTGATTAAAAAAATAGATTCTACTTCTACTAAGTTGCTTGAATATCATTGTGATGTAAATTGTTGCTCTAAACAAGATGATAGACACTTTAAATTTCATTGTATGTTCCATGAATATCATGTCATTGTCTCCTACAATAGAGGTGATTATGCTCATTTAGGGATGGAACAAGTAGAGAAATTTGTTACTTTTATGGCAGCTTATGAATTAAAAACTTTCATTGATGAAAATTTTAAAACTAGTGCTATAGCTTGTAAAGTTGATATGGGAATTACTTTTCTCCTTAATTATTGTATAGCTAACTTCAAGGAAAATATATATTGTTGACTATAATAAGAAGCTTATTGCTGCCCAAGAAAGCATTGATGTTTTGCAGGGAGAAGATGACAAAATTATAAGCTTGGGGATACCCATGCACCCCAAAGAAGAGGAGAAAATGAAGAAGAAGAAGAAGAAGAACAACAACAAGAAGATATGGTCTAACCTAAGCTTGGGGATGTATGGGAACCTCTCAATAATGATAGTAACAATCAAGCTCAAAACTCATTTATCATTTATGAGAACACATGCTATGATAATTGTGAAACTAAAAATTCTATGGTTATCTTTGATAACCCATGCTATTATGCTAAAACTAATAACGCTCCTTCACTTGCTACTAATGCTACTAGTCATACTATTGATAATGAGGAGTGGTACTTAGATATGCTATATGATAATGCTTTAGATGATGGTCTTATGATTCTTGATAACCATCCATGTTTAACAAATGAAGATATAAATGATGAACTTGCTTCACATGATGATGCTCTTATTAGTAAGGGTCCTATATCATTCTTTAACTCTCCTATGTTAACCATAGAGGAGAAATATGAACTTGTTAGGAAATATATATGTGGTTTGCAAAATGTTGTTTGTAACCATGATCTTGATATTGAAAATATTACTAGAAACTATTTTGAAAGAGAAAAGAATGCTAATGAATTCCATAATATGTATAATGATACTATTTACATGAAAAACTCTATTACCTTGCATGCTTTGAAGGGTTACAATGATAGATTTGCTTCTAGTGAATGCAACTACTATGAAAGAGGAGGTGATAAGTGCCCTCTTTATGCTTATAGTTATTATATGTTGTGTCCACCTACTAATATTATGCAATGGCATGCCTCTATTTGCTATTATTTAGTGATATATAAAATGCCAATGCATAGGAAGAAAGTGAGACTTTGTTGTCATTGTTCCCATATCTTGTGTTGATGTTTACCATGTTTCAACTTGACTATTACTTTGATTGGTATGAGCAAACCATGGGATCCAGGTATTTTGTAAGGAAACATTTTCCAAGGGATAAGGATATGGCACAAAATTATAAGTTACCACATGATCTCCATCTACCCTTAATCAAGTAAGTAAAGCCTAACTATATGGCTATAAAGAAAGCGCTTTGCGGGAGGCAACCCGGTTATTTTCTTTTGGACTTTTGTTTTGAAATCTTTCTGTAGCAAGAGAGTTTTGTTTTGGTTTTATTTCTAAAGTTTTTAATAAAGTACCAAGTGGAACCCATTTTGGATGTTTAAAAGTTGCTAAACATATGGAGTAGCAAATTTCTGCAGAACAGTCTTTAGTGTGTGAATTTTATGATTTTTTCTGTGAGTCTGATTGCGCTCAAATTCATACAGCATTTAAAACTTTTCATCCTCTGTATGCAAAAGGCTAAAATTCCTGACATGTCTAAGTGAGCGAAAAAAAAATTGTTTTGTTATTGCTGAAAATCTGGACAGATTCTGCCATGTTTTGTTTTAACCATTCCCAAGTGTCCTAAGATGGTTTGTACGAATCATATTATATGCTAGGGATATGTAGGAACATTATATGCTTTATAAAAAATTTAGAAAGAATTTTTGTCTTTGATATATATATGCAGCAAGTATTATATTCTTGTGCCACTAATGTAACCTCTCAAAAAAGAGATGGGAGACAAAGTTTTATGTTGAAGTTTTTTGACAGGGAATAGAGGAACACCACACCAAGAGCAATCCAAGTATGGTGAAAACCATAAGCTTGGGGATGCCCAAGGCATCCCACTTGACCAACTCAACTCTCGGTTTGCAAACCTCTAATTTTTTTGAGCAACATAAAACTTTTGTTGAAACTTGGAGCATCTATTTTGTCATTTTACTTTTTGTTTTGCATTAAAAAGACCACCACCACCATTATTACAAATGCTTATGATCAGATACTGGAAAGAAACTCTACCTTAATGAGTTTAAAACTAAAAAATAATGCCATGGAATAAAATAAAAGGGGAGATAAAAACAAAAGCTAAAATTCATGTTGTGTCTAGTTCTTAAGATCAAGTACTTTATATGAAACATGATATGTTTTATGCCTATTAATTTGTATCATTTTCTTGTGCATATTTATGTTAAATATTAAGAATCAAGGTGAGAAAATAAATGTTGACATTATAAACTAGATGTCACACTCTTTAAATCTCTTTTTGTTAAGCATTTTCTACACAAGTTAAGACTTGTTCCGAGCCCCTTAAAACTAGACTAGGCATATCCACCTATTTGTGAAAAAGCTACTTTCAAGTATATTATGTATGTTAATCCTCTAAACAATCTTAAAAACACCCCTTTTCATATATTTTCAAGCTCATAAGAAAGTAAGGTTTGGGGTGATACCACTATGAAAAATTTTGTGCTTCACATCTTATTCGTGGTTGTTAGCTAAACCATGACTGGTATGGCACAAAGCTTTCAATGTTAAATATTAAATATTAATCATGTTTAAGTTCTACCTTTGGATTACAACGATGTGACATGAAGTGTGCACACTGGAGTAGGCATGTTGGTAGAAAACGCTCCTGAACCGCTAGCCAAAGCCATGCACGATATTGTGGAAACTTACAACATGACTATCCTTATTGATATGATTCATATGTCTATTTTTCTTGTTCTTCTGGAGTAGAGATACTGCCCTTCCTCCCACCTTGGACACAACCAAGGAATTATATTATCTTTTATGTTGAATGAATGAATAAATAAGCAAATAAATAAATGCCAAAAAGGGGGGCATATATCTACATAAGGGCAACAGGCACTTCAGTGGTGCGGTTTCATAGACCAACATGAGTATACAATGACAGACCTAAGTTGAGTAGCATGAGGAGTCCAAGGTCATAGGCTAGGTGCATGAAACAATCAACTTGTAAGATGTTTAGCACATAAACCATATGAAGGTTTAAAATAAAGTGAAATGAAAAAGATATTTGGAACCCATCCTTATTAGTATTGTTGACATGAATTACTGATGGCTCGGTGTTGATGTGGAGCTCGTTGGGGAACCCCAAGAGGAAGGTATGATGAGCACAGCAGCAAGTTTCCCTCAGTTATGAAACCAAGGTTTAATCGAACCAGTAGGAGCAAGGAAACACCCCAAAGGTGTTGCTAGCTGAGCCTTGGCAGGGCGCACTACCGGTGCTAGTAGCAACGTGGATACCTGCACAGCACAACCACAGAACTTTGCCCCCAACTTGCGATGAGGTTGTCAATCTCACCGGTTTTGCTGAAAACAAAGGATTAAGCATATCGAATGGAAGGAAGTAATAGTTTGCAGAAAGAAAACACAAAGCAGTAAATAGTTTGTAGATTGTATGTAAAAGAAAGGACCGGGATCCATAGTTCACTAGAGGTGGCTCTCCTTAAGATAGATAACATGCTGGGTGAACAAATTACAGCAGGGCAATTGACAAACATCGAGAAAGCATACAAGCATATACTAATCATCTTGACTCCTTTGGAACTTGATTGGGCATTACAACATTATACATAGACCGCCATCCAATTGCATCTATGACTAATAATCCACCTTCAGGTTATCATCTGACCCCCCTTCAGTATTAAGTTGCAAGCAACAGATTATTGCTTTATGAATTGCATGTAATGTAAACAATATGATTATTCTATGAACAAAGGATTGTTGTTTTCTCCCTAGTAGCAACATCACATCTAGTACCTTAGAGATTTCTGTCACTTCCCCAAATTACCAGAGGCATGAACCCACTATCGAGCATAAGTACTAACTCTTGGAGTTGCTAGCATCTACTTGGCCAAGATAGCTACTAACAGCGGAAAGCATGCAAGATCACAAATAACAAAGACATGATAGAATCAATAATCAATCTGAAATAGCATCTCAATATCCATCGGATCCCCGCAAACACAACATGCAGAATTAGAAATAGATGATCTTGATCATGAACGGAGCTCACAAGATCTAGACATGAAAGCACAAAGGAGGAGAACCAGCCATCTAGATACTACATGGACCTATAGTCCAGAGATGAACTACTCACGCATCACACCGGAGGCTTGCATGATGATGAAGAAGGCCTCTAGGGTGAATTCCCCTTTCCGGCAGGGTGCCGGGAAGAGCTTCAGATCCCTCCCGATCTAGGGATGGAGATGATAGCGGCTACAGACTCTTTCGTGGATTTTTGATCAAGTACTTAGGGTTTTCATCCCGAGGGCAATATATAGGCGGAAGGAGAGGCCGAGGGGGTGCTGGGGTCAGCCAGACCACCCCCTAGCGCGGGCTAGGCCTGGCCGTGCGGCCAGGTGGTGTGGCCAGCCCCCAGCCCTTCTTTGTCTCGTATTCTGGCATCAGATGTCTTCCGGAAAAATAGGCACTTTGGCTTTTGTCCCGTCCAATTCCGAGAATATTCATTTTCTGACTTTCCTGGAACCACAAATAGCAGAAAACAGGCAGCTGGCACTATGGCTCTTGTTAATAGGTTAGTCCAAGAAATCATATGAAAAGTACTCCAAAGTGTGGACAAAACACAAGAAAGTAGATAAAACCAAGCATGGAACATCCAAAATTATAGATACATTTGCAATGTATCAACATCCCCAAGCTTAACTCCTGCTCATCCTCGAGTAGGTAAGTGATAAAAAGAAAGAATAAGTTTTGAGGTGACATGCACCATCATAAACTTGATCAAAGTACTTGTAAAACATTCAAAGCTGGGATCATAGTACTTCAATCAAAACATGAAAGACAAAGTTCTAGCAATAAGACAAAGAAACTATGATGCAACATGAAAAGGCACAAACAAAAGATTCATGAATAACAATGCTTTGCAAGACGTTTGTTTGTTTCACATAAAGAAAACATAGCATAATAGTATTCAGCTTGTTCCCTCATAGAGTAGCAAATATAAATGCATAGGACACCTTCAAAGTTCATAAGGGTGACTAGATACAAATAGTTTAAAACAAGCAATATCAAGTTATGCATCAATCAACTAGTCTTGGGACAATGCAGATAGAACTAAGAATGGCCACTATGCTCTCAAAGTAAGTGCATAAAGGTAGAAGGTGGAGACTCAATATAATGGTGGAAGAAAGGCCTTCATAGAAGGAAGTAGGGATTCAAGTTTCATAAAGAGCTTCCAAAAATTATGGTACTTGTTAGCTTTCATCTCTCATTGCCCCTATCATAAGCATCTTGAAGGTGATTAAGGTTAAAGTGACACAACTAAGAGGATATGCTTGACAAGTTATAAACCGAAATCTCATGCCCCTTACTTATGAAGACCGAACCTCATGCTACTCAACTTTAGTCACGAGTAAGCTCTTGTCATTGTAAGTACATATGTATCATAAAGAACCGCCAATGGGGTACCCCTTGCACGTGATACAGGAGCTATCCCATAATCAAAATGACAAGGCAAGCAGACAATGAGCATCTCAGCGATCTTTTTATTTGCTATTTGCATAGGTTTTTATTGAGGATGCTTCATAGTGTGCTCATTATGGTGATGCTACAAGTTTCCACCATGATTAGGCATGGCTTAGGCTAGCGGCCCAGGCGTTTCTCTAACACACATACAAACCCCATGATCTTACAAGTTCCACTTTTATTTCACACCGCCGGGATCCATAAGCAAAAGAACATGATATCAACAGGGTACAAAGTACAAGTGCAATGTTGAAAGCGTTCCCCATGATACATGGTTCTACTAATTTGAACTTATAAAGCGCAAGCATATACGCAACAAAGAAGGACCCAATGGTTCAAGTTTGTTAGATGCAAAAAAGTAAAGTGTGCCATCAAGTTCGTGAGAGCTTTAATCACTAGTTTTCTCATAACAAGTTTAATTTGGAAGATAAACAAAAGCATGAATATACTTGGAAAAGCATATGCTAATAGGTAGGTATGGTGGACTCTCTGGAATAACTTGGTTTAAGGAGTTGGATGCATGAGTGGAACTCATACTTGGTTCTGGAGGCTAGCAAAAGACTGGGAGCGACAAACTAAGAGAGCAATAATGGCCATAATCATGCAGAGTGACAAAACATCATTGATCAATGCATAAAGTGATACTACAAGTTGAAAACTAAAGTATCATAAAGGCTATGGTGACTTGAGATAGTCATAACATGGTGTGAGCATGTGCCAAGTCAACCCAAATAAAGCATCAAAGGAGAATACCACTATATTATGCTTTAATATGCTAAAACAACGCATGATTCATCCAAGGCACATTAAGCAATCTCAATTGTTTATGACAAGTCATGCTATAGCAAAGAATACTAAGCATAAAGCCAAAACAATATCAAGCATGGCATGACAAAGCATAGGCCATAGTCAAAAACAAGCTCTCTTTAACACTTAAGCATGAACTTTCCTACTCTTTTCCAAACCAAACCAAACTATTTGAAAATCAATGTATGAAAAAGGGGGTCCAACCAATTTATTCAGCAAACTAAGCAAACAAAGCAAAGGAAAAACCAAAACGAAAAAGGAGACGCTCCAAGAACAACACAACTGTGCATGAAACAATAAAAATGAAGCGTTTGGAAGAAACCTGGGATTTTTATTGATGAAGAGGGGGTGCCTTGGGCATCCCCAAGCTTTGACGCTTGTACTTCTTGGATATTTCTTGGGGTGACACGCGTGGCGTCCCCAAGCTTGAGATTTAGTCCATCCTTCATCTCATTACTCATTCCTTTCATACACCTGAAATGTTTCGTTCATACAAAACTTCACACAATCTTTATTAGCAACATTAGTGCACTCAAGATAATAAATCTTAAGGTTCAGTTCTAACATAAATAAACTTCCATTAGAACACTAGCTACTTAAGCACTTCTCTCAAAAAGATCAATTCCCCAAAAGAACTCAAAAAGGAACCAACAAGAAGCAAATGCAGAAAATGGCAGAAATCTGTCAAAACAAACCAGCAGGTAAAGACAAATTTTTTCGAAGACCTTCTGTTGATCAAATCAAAAAATGTTAAACTAACGAAAGTTAGATAACAACCTAGGGCAGAAGCACAAAAATGCATGCCTCAAAAAGACGTACAGAGATTTTACACGAATTTTTACAGTGAAGCACAGAAATCTGTTTCGGGACAGCAACTTTCTCAATCATTACTTCTCTCTCATTAGAGGTTACTCTTGGCACAAAAAGCAAATAAAAAGGATAAGGAGCGGTTATTACTGAAGTAATAACTTCCAAGACTCATCTAAAACTTTTGGGTTATCTCCCAATAAGTACTTTTCTTTAACGCCTTTAAGTTAGGCATAAGAAGCAAGAAAGAATCAAGTGTTCTCAAATGAAGAAGCATTAAAACCAAATTTCTTGCTCTTACCTCTCTTACTTTTATTATTAACTTTGGGGAAAATATGATTGTTTGGTGGAGAAGAAAGGTGCATGGTCTCCTTTCCCACATCTATTATTGCTCCAAGGAGTTCTAATAGGGACCTTCCAAGTGTAATTTGTCCTTTTCCTGGACATTCAATAACAAGATAATCAGTAGAAATCATTTTTCCAAGGATCTTTGTATACACTCCTGCAGCTATTCCAATAGGTAACATGGTAGCATTATTATCAAGAGATATTTCTTTTCCTCCTTCAGTGAGCCCCCAAAGATTCAAAGATTCATAAATATGTTTGGGCATAAGGCAAAATTCAGACATGATATCACAGCGAGCTTGAAAAGTTTCAGTATTTATATCAACCTTTACTGTGGGAAGCCACTTTGATGGTACAGAATTTATTGGAACATAATCATGATGCTCCCTAAGCGTATTATAGCAATCTTTTAAGCTAATAGTGTGGGTCTCAAGAGTGTTTAATCTAGCAAATATGCTTGCGAAAGAAATATCAGTTTGGCTAGGCAAGTTGTAAGTAAGGATCAATTTATTTATAGCATTAATATAATCATCCTCATTACATTGGAGGACATCTCCTCCCACAACAGCATCTAAAGCATATCTATAGCAAAGAGCAATTCCAAGATAAAAACTGCTAAGGAACAAGCTTTGATTCATTTTAGGCTCAGTTTTTTCATTAGATCAGAGATTCTAGACCAAGCTTCTTTGAAACTCTCTTCAATTCCTTGTTTAAAAGTGAAAATCATTTCCTCAGGTGACATAGTGATTGGAGCAATGCTAGACATAATGGCAACTCAAGATAGGAACTAATTTTTTTTTGTATTTTCAATAAAGAAAGCAAACTTGTAAAACTATTTTTTGTGTGTTTTTGATAAAGAAACAAGCAACCAAAGCAATAGAAAACTAAGCAAAACAAAAATAACAAAGTAAAGAGATTGGTTATGAGGGACTCCCCTTGTGAAGATGTCCTTGACTCCCCGGCAACGGCGCCAGAAAAATGCTTGATGGCTCGGTGTTGATGTGGAGCTTGTTGGGGAACCCCAAGAGGAAGGTATGATGAGCACAGCAACAAGTTTCCCTCAGTTATGAAACCAAGGTTTAATCGAACCAGTCGGAGCAAGGAACACACCCCAAAGGTGTTGCTAGCTGAGCCTTGGCAGGGCGCACTACCGGTGCTAGTAGCAACATGGAGACCTGCACAACACAACCACAGAACTTTGCCCCCAACTTGCGATGAGGTTGTCAATCTCACCGGTTTTGCTGAAAACAAAGGATTAAGCGTATCGAATGGAAGGAAGTAATAGTTTGCAGAAAGAAAACACAAAGCAGTAAACAGTTTGTAGATTGTATGTAAAAGAAAGGACCGGGATCCATAGTTCACTAGAGGTGGCTCTCCTTAAGATAGATAACATGCTGGGTGAACAAATTACAGTGGGGCAATTGACAAACATCGAGAAAGCATACAAGCATATACTAATCATTTTGACTCCTTCGGAACTTGATTGGGCATTACAACATTATACATAGACCGCCATCCAACTGCATCTATGACTAATAATCCACCTTCAGGTTATCATCCGAACCCCCTCCAGTATTAAGTTGCAAGTAACAGATTATTGCTTTACGAATTGCGTGTAATGTAAACAATACGATTGTTCTATGAACAAAGGATTGTTGTTTTCTCCCTAGTAGCAACAACACATCTAGTACCTTAGAGATTTCTGTCACTTCCCCAGATTACCAGAGGCATGAACCCACTATCGAGCAGAAATACTAACTCTTGGAGTTTCTAGCATCTACTTGGCCAAGATAGCTACTAACAACGGAAAGCATGCAAGATCACAAATAACAAAGAAATGATAGAATCAATAATCAATCTAAAATAGCATCTCAATATCCATCGGATCCCTGCAAACACAACATGCAGAATTACAAATAGATGATCTTGATCATGAACGGAGCTCACAAGATCTAGACATGAAAGCACAAAGGAGGAGAACCAGCCATCTAGCTACTACATGGACCCGTAGTCCAGAGATGAACTACTCACGCATCACACCGGAGGCTTGCATGATGATGAAGAAGGCCTCCAGGGTGAATTCCCCTCTCCGGTAGGGTGCCGGGAAGAGCTTCAGATCCCTCCCGATCTAGGGATGGATATGACGGCGGCTACAGACTCTTTCATGGATTTTTGATTGGGTACTTAGGATTTTCGTCCCGAGGGCAATATATAGGCGGAAGAAGAGGTCGAGGGGGTGCTGGGGTCGGCCAGACCACCCCCTGGCGCGGGCCAGGCCTAACCGCGTGGCCAGGTGGTGTGGCCAGCCCCCAACCCTTCTCCGTCTCATATTATGGCATCATATGTCTTTCTGAAAAATAGGCACTTTGGCTTTTGTCCCGTCCAATTCCAAGAATATTCATTTTCTGACTTTCCTGGGACCAAAAACAGCAGAAAACAGGCAGCTGGCACTGTGGCTCTTGTTAATAGGTTAGTCCAAGAAATCATATGAAAAGTACTCCAAAGTGTGGACAAAACACAAGAAAGTAGATAAAACCAAGCATGGAGCATAAAAAATTATAGATATATTTGCAATGTATCAATTACATAGCTCAAAATTCTATTTTTTATTCTTTATGGAGGATTAACATATGTATTCAATGCTTACTTTCGGTACAGGATGTAAAACATCTCAAGGAAAGACATAAAACTAAAAATCGAGTCTTCCAGTCAAGGGCATAAAACCAAGAAGTAGCCCAAAAATAAAGGTACGAAAACACCAATGCAATCATGAAAAGAGTCTCTTATTCTATAGGTTTGTCAAAGTGTGCTTGAAGGTTTGTTTTGTTCATCATTTGTTTTATCACACTATTACTTATTGTTTAACATATTCATAGATGTGTAAAATATACAACTTGGTAGTACACTTGCATATTATGTTTCGTTGAAAGGAATTGAGCCTATGAACTTTACATGATAATGAAGGAAGCAAAGGTAACAAACTCAAAAGTCCATGTTTAGTTTTTATCACCTTCATGCTCGAGAACGAGCATAGGTTAAGCTTAAGGATGTTGATGCATGTAAAATGCATATATGAACTTTGTAGTTAGTTAACATGTTTACCCACATATTTGCATTATATATAATGTTAGATCCTTGTTTTACATTGATTTTGGGGATTTTCAAAACAATCCCCTATCTTTTGGTTCTAACTTTTTCTGACATAAAAACATATGCTAGTGTTTTTGCCTTTCCAGGGGCTACGAGACTTGAAAGGAAGCTTGGTCAATAGGAGCTGTTAGATAATTTTCATACGAATCCAGCGAGCTAAAGTAGAGCCCAAGGGTCCCAACGAGATGAAAATGGTAGCACATTTACTAGAGGGAGCTCCACCTATACTATCTCAGCCGTCAAAACTCCGATGCCGCTGATTCCACCTACATTCGCTTCGTTTTGACCTAAAACCATATATATATACCCCTAGCGGCCTTTCTCGAGAGGCACGGAGGTGGAGATCGAAAACCAAGTAACAGAGAGCTAGCAGGCCATCGCCCCGAGGAAGATTGGAGGAGGAACCGCTGCCGGAATCGCCTCCGGCCGTGTCTCCTCCTTCACCAATGCCTTCTCATCACTCTCCATGATGAGAGGGGAGTAGTACACCCCTTGGACTTTGGGTTTATGGTGGTAACTTGATCTAATTTCTCTACATATGATCATTGTTGAAGTCCATATGATATGCCTTGCTTGAGTATGGATCTATCTATGTAATTCCTATGGTGGATATTGTGTTATGAGATAGTACTTGTTATTCATTTATCGTTGTGTTGGATCTTGTATGGTTTGTCATATTTTGGGAATATTCTTTGATGCATGTAATGGTTTATATTTATACACAATGTCTTGTTTATCCATATCATGAGGTGGTTGACACCACCAAGTGGGGGTAGATGAGAGAGATGTGATAATACTAACAACATATCACAACATATACATTATTGCACTAGTGTTTAGAATATTTTTCATTAAGAAGTATGATGTATGTAGGTAATGGGTGGCCGAGTGACAACGATATATGTATTGAGTGATAACAATGTAGCCCAACATCCTTTATCTAGGGGTAAAAAAAGAGAAGTATGATGTATGGCGTAACACAAACCAAATGCTAGCCTTATTGCAAGGGTGACCTAGCAACACAAAAGAGTGCTTCTTTTACCTACGTGATTTACGACATGTAGCCACCATAAAAGTACCATTAAAACATTGCAATTGTGTGCATAACATGATAATCACCATAGATGAAGAAGAGAGGATTAAGTGGTCCCATGAACCCATATCCATTGTTTTCATAATAGAAAACCACCTGTCTTGTCCTCTTGCATTGAAAAGGATTGGGGCACTTTTACATTTTTGTTTTGTTATATTAAATTTGTATTTATTAAGACAACCATCGTATTTTTTAAAACTTGTTTAGTGCATAATCAACTAAAACTTGTGACACTTTAGCTGTAGAGAATAGATAGCTTTTCCTTCTTGCTCATGCGGATCGATACCCTACTTCCACATTGAGAGGTACTATGGTGATCCCCTATACTTGGGGGTTATCACCATCCAATGGCCCCCAACGACAAAAAAGACTGCGCCAAACGTCGTCGTGGAGATGCTCATAGGGCATCTCCGTCAGCACGACCCACCTGATCTGAACGGACTCGCGCAACGTGGGTGGCTCTCCAGCAGCACGACCCATCCGGACTGACGTGTCCGGCCAACCCATCAGCGTACCAAATTTGGAAAACGTTTGCGTCGGCCCAGACAGTGCACGGACAACGTGGGTGTCCGCTAGTCAGCCGATCAGGCCCATATGTACATGAAACGTTAGTACTAAAATTGGTTTTCCATTAGATTTGGCCCTTCTCATTACAAAAAACACATTTGAATAAAATAAAAGAAAGACTACTACTGGAGGTGGTCGTCCCTACGGCTACTCGTCATCGTTGCCGCAACCACCGTTGCCGCTGGCCCCGTCGATCGCCACCTAGATGGCGAGCTGCTAGAGTCCCGCTGGAGTCGACGCCCGCAACGCTCCGCCTTGCTTGCCGCCTTCTGGTGTCCCACCTTCCGGTTGGCCAGGTCCCTCTCTAGCTCGGCCGCCCACTAGTACCTCGCCTCCTGGTCAGCCCGAGCCGCCTCTGTCACCACCCTTGCCGCCGCCTGCACCAGCCGATCATCGGCGGCGCAGCGTTCCTTCTTCCTACGCTGCGAGCTCTCGGCCGAGGTCACCCTCGCCGGAGTGCCGTTGGGCCGAGGCCCAGTGCCTACGCGATCTGCACGGGGACGACGATCGCCTCCACCTCGTCCTCGTCATCGGACGTTTTAGGTCGGCTGTTTGAGTCAGACCGGTGAAGACGCTCTCTAGTCTGTCTTCCAGGAGCGACGACATCCATAGGCCATATCAGTTGAAGGAGACGAAATGGAGTCGTTCAGCTTCAGAACAAATGAATCATATTACACGCGAAAGAACAGCTCTAGATATGTTTTCCCTTGGTAGTACAGTATTGCCTACTGGCAATAATTGTTTTATCACGGTGCATGGAGCACATACACGTACCACACGGTGGGGCTCCGCTTCGGAACTCTCGCTGCCCGTGCATGCGCACCACATAACGTTGCCATGGAGCACCAGGGACACGCATCGCTGCTACGCTGTCGTCTATGCCTGCATGTCAGCAGTGTGGCGTCCGCTACGGCCTACGTGTGCTCGTGGTCTCTCGCCGCGTGCCGACGCCCCCATGGATAGCGTACCTAATTCAGGAGAAGAAAAAACAGTTGATTTTCTTTGGTTTGCCAAATGCCAATTTTAAACACAAGGTCTGTAGGTACGAAAATGACAGGTGCATGTTTGATCACTTAACTCCGTCTGATCACTGATGCGTGCACCTGAAGGCGCATCATTCGCACACGGGATAAAGCACGATCCGCGATCCGGATGGGTCCGCGTCCGTCGGTAAAAGCTCTCGTCCTTCGTGTGACCAGATGCACAGCGAGGTCCCACTCGGGGCTCCTCTGTCCCCACCGGTCAGGCGGACAGCGTCTCCTTTATTAAAGAACTTGAAGCCGGAAATGGAAAAACATTCCTGTTCCATATTATCGTTTTTCCTTTTGTTTTCGAATATCTTTCTTTTTTCTGCTCTCGAATACTTTGATTCTCGTGTGCACATTTCCCACCGGGAACAGGGAACAGTGCTGATTTACCTTGCCGACCCGACGGACGGTGGGGGTAAAAGGCGAGGGTGTGGATAAGATCGAGATTCTCATCTCAACCACGCGGTTGTACTGCCATCGCGCGGCGTGTCTGTTGAGCCCAGAACATTCATACAGCACCCATGCCTTCACTTTTTTGGTTTTTCTCCTTTTCTGATCACCCGCACGTTCGTTCGGCACACCTAAAATCCAACTGCTGCGATCTGTAAAGACAGCAGAGCAAACATCACCATGATTTGCATCCGATAAAGATTTGGACTGCGATTAGTTAACTTCGAATCCATCTTACGTGTTGGGTGTTCTGGATGGTTAACGCCACCGCACACAGTCATCCGAGAAACCTTCGGTGGAGATGCGATTGCAGGAAAATTCTAGCCGCTTCTTATGGACTCGATGAATACCATCAAACTCAGTGGGCCGGCACGCACTTGAATAAACTCTTTGGGCTCTTCGAACATTAAAACAGCTAATAGGGTGGACATCGCGCCGTCTATAATCTATTTGGCAGAGTATGGTAGGTGTGTTATACTCACTGCTGATAACATATTTGTTTTGTTTGTGTATCATAAATTAAATATATAAGCATGTGCATGGGTTGATTGTTTTAATTGGTAGAAAAATGTGTCATTTACGTGCTAGACATATCTAAAACTGAGAGATCTGACCTTAGACGCAAGAAACAGACACATATTTCATATTAAAGCTCACAAGCAACATAAAGGTACCGGCGTTTTTTCGAGTAAACAAAAAAGTACATCAAGCAAACTTCAAATAAAAACACAACGAGCAATGGACCAAGTTCAGTACCATAAAAAACTGACATGTTACTGATCAAGGTAAAAAACTAACAATATCAAAACAAGCTAAGTTATGAAGATCACACGATTACCTTGTTCGACTGTCTCAAAGTCGATGTTTTTTAAATATTTGAATGGCAGAGCTTCAAGAAAAGACACAACTTTGTATTCGACACTTATAAGTGGTTGGATTATTAAATGATCAGTTAGTCAATATAGACAACCAAATTATATATATACTAATTATATGCAAGGGTTATACTTGATATATTTCAAACTACTCACTAGTTCAATAAAATTTAAATGAGAAGGTATGACTAGAAGTTGCCATGAATCTTTACATAAAAGCAAGATCTAATATGTAATCAAGTTTGATAATTTATGTACATCAAAATGAAAAATAGAAGTTATTACATTTTTGGACCCACTTAGTCAACGAAACCCGCTTGTTCTTTAATCATAGAGCATGCTCCAAGTTAAGGGCACTGAAATTTTTGTTAACTCTATTAATTTCCACAAGCATCTTATGTATTCTCGAGATATGCTAATATATTCAAAAACAAATTCAGTTGCATAGCCTAAGAGTGGCCAAAATCAGTTTATTCTGTTTTATTTCAGCAATACATACATGTTAATTGTTGAAGTGACATGAAACGTGAACGCTTCTCACAAGGCGCGACCATTTCTCGCCCTATTAGCGCTCCACGCTTTCCGTTCGGCGATTCTTTCGTTCGGTTACTGTAGATTCTGGGTCCTGGCAAATCTCCTACGCCACGTCATCGCATGCCTCGCGAGTCTTCTCCTTTTAAATTTCTTTTTTTTTTCTGCCACCTGTCCCTGATTTTTCCAGTCAAATCGGTGAGGATGATGCGACATCTTTGCGTAGTCCTGGATAAGAGTGTCTCTACCCGCTCCACCCCCCTCTTTTACCCTCACCATCCCACGCGCTCACCTCCTCCTTATCTTCCTCACCACCAGCAAAGCGTGGCGGCGAACAAGTGCGCGAGGTTGGGGGCGATGTTGTGTCAATACTGGGCAGGTTCGAGGCGGGGAAGCAGAGGCAGTCGACACGGGATGCTGGAGCTGGACGGGAGACGGTGGCCTCATGAGGGGGGCGAAAGGAGTGTTAGGAATGATGCCCTAGAGACTCACATTCCGCCATGTATTTGTAACCCGGAATTCGTCTTAGAGCTAGTTGTATGTGTCGCTGCAATTGTTGTAGGTGTGGAACCACATACTCATATTTAGCCTTAGCCAGTTTATGCTTAGTCGTTTGAGGTTGAGAGGGAAACCCACTACCGAGACTAATTTGTAAGTCGGAAGATGACAATGTTTCACGTGTCATGAGCATGGAGATGCTATCCACCTTGCATTGTCTAGTAGGAAGAGGTACGATAGCCGGACCAATCCAAAGGTTAGTAGAACGTGACACTGTCATACACTCTGACTAACACAATGGAATCCTTTGACCCGAGGGGATCACACGATTCAAGTTGTGGAAAAGCTGGCTTTGACTCCATCTAACGCTCACCGTAACTAGGAGTCGTAAGAGTGGTCTTGGGCCGACTTCGAAACAAGCTACGTGATGTGGATCAGCCAAGACGGAATTTGCCCCTCCATCTTGGAGAGATATTCTCCAGGCCCTCTTGTGTGATATGATTCAGAAGCATGGCCATGCGCTACTCGATCAAGTGTTGATCGAGGTAGTCCAACTTAGGGAAGCCGGAGGGAATCAGTTATCGCTGCAACGAGAAGAGTAAACCGACACTAGGATGATGGAATCTCCCCTACGGTTTATCACCAATATTGTGAGGCAAATGGACTCGGATAGATCGTCACATTGAGGGAACTTGCACAAACTGGGAGTCGGCAAGTCTTGCTAGAGGCCGCTACCAACTATCAGCTCTAGTCAAAAAGTCACTGAGCTACGACTCTAACTGAATGATTACTGAGTTGTGTCCGTCTTACCGTAAGCCTGCGGAATTGCACACTTAAGAGAGTGGAACTAGGCAGATGTTGATCAGACTATCACAAGCCGGCAAGTTGGACTTGTTCGGACAGGGACACATGTCAATGGGTTGGACCCACTTTGACTAGGGTTAGGGTTTAGGACCAAGGGACACAAGTGTTGTGTGCCCTCACCTACTCGCCTATAAAAGGGAAGGTGGGTGGCGACCGACAACGAATAATCTAGTGCTGCTTCTTAGGGTTTCGCTAGACTTGGCAACCACCTTCCTGTCCCGCGGCGGCTAGACCGAGACTAGTATCTCCCTTGCTGTTGTTACATCTTGTATGTGTGTGTGACAACAGAGGCACCACAGCTACGGTGCTCGTCGGCGATGTTGGGCAGCATTGTAGTTGGAGGCAAGGAGGAGCACGAAGCCGGTGACGAGGTGGTCCCAAGATCAAGAAGTTCGCCAGAGCCGGACGAGACGAGGGGAACGTACGACACCACCGTGATGCGCTTCCTCAGCTTCCGCACCTGCGTGTCCAGAGGTACAAACTATTGCCTTTCACCTTGGGCGGATCTTGGGGTGGCTTGCCAGAGTCCTCGCCGGAGCAGATTTTTTTTGTTTTCGGCCTGGCTCTGCGCGTTGCCCAACAGTGGTATTAGAGCATCGGCTCTAGGTTTTTGGCCTAGTTCTTGTGCATGAGATGCACTAGTAGGAACGATTGGATCTTTCTTGCTGTTTTTGTTTTTCCTTTTTGATCTGTTTTGATCTAGGGTGGTGGCCAGATATGGTTTGTCTTGGCCAAGAAGTTGGTCAAATTGGTCCAGATCTGAGTGGGAGGTCACGTGGCTGACATTCACGATCAACCACTAAAGTTGCTTTTCTTGTTGGACAAGAATAGGACAGATGTACCCTATCAAAAGTTACATCTAAGAGTTAGCTGGTGTGAGTTGGAAAGGTTCCAACTTGCAAGTTTTATTTGCTTATTTTCCCTCAAAGAAGGTCTAGTCGAATTACCCCGCCATTTGCTGCAACACTACAAGTCGAACATTTTTGGTTAGTGGGCTCATATTGTTGGCGCACTGCCAATTCTCTTAGATAAAGTGTGAGAGATTCGGACTCTCTCAAGTAGGGCACTTGGTAGCTAGACAGAGCTATCACAATAGTTGTGGGGTTCAGGGTAAGGAGGGTTGTCAGACAATCCAACATGAATCAGATAGAGATCTGATTGGTAAGGTGTTGCCTACTCGAAAGGTTCTCCGACTAGCAGTGACACATTGGCTCACTAGTCGGATAACTGTACGGGATCCTGAATCACTATCGACTGTCAGAGGGATATCAGTCTCAATGGGAGTGTGCACGATTAAAGAGTTTAATCCGCCTTCTCCTATTACAGATACATTGTCTTAAGTGTTTTGCATCTTTCGTTTGTAGATGGCACCAACTAGCACCGTTTAGATTTCTAGTTTTGCACTGCGTATGATACTTGAGAAGGGACCAGCTGAATGGAACACCTTTACCAACTAGTATCGTAACTTGAGAATCTCTCTCAAGCATGAAAAGAAGGAACATGTCCTGGACAATCCGTTTCCAGACGTGCCAGGCAGTGATGAGCCTAACGCTGTAAGAACAACATTTCACCGGGCTCAGGATGAGTCGACAGAAGTTAGCTGCCTCATGATCGCTCACATGGAGCCAGAACTATAGCAGCAGTTCGAGAATGTTGAGACATACGATATGATTGTTTCCCTCAAGAGCATGTTTGAGACACATGCTAGGACGAATAGGTACAATGTCTCCAGATCCTTGCTCGGGTGCAAGCTGAAAGACAGAGATCCACTAGGACTACACATGATCAAGATGGTCAGATATGTGTAGTCCTTGGATTGTATGGGGTTTCCCTTGAGCGAAGAGTTCGCTACTGATATTCTTCTGAATTCTCTTCCTAGTTCTTATGGTCCATTCATTTTGAACTACCATATGCATGGTATGGATAAGAAACTGGCAGAACTTCAAGGGATGATCAAGACAACAGAGGTCGACATCAAAAGAGGAAACACCAGTCAAGTGTTGATGGTGCAAAATGCTTCCAAGATCAAGAAGAAATCTTGGTCTAAGAAAGCCAAGCCAAAGGGAGATGACACGCTGGATCCAAGTCCCAGCGCCGGCTCAGTGACTAGCAAGCCGGCAAAACCTCCGGGTACAATATGCTTTTATTGTAAGGTGGAGGGTCACTAGAAGAGGAACTACGACAAGTACAAGGCGGATAGAGCTAGGAGTGGAAGTACGACTTCTAACTTAGGTACACATGTTGTGAATGTTATAGACATTTATATTGCCGATATTCCTAGAAGTACCTGGGTATACGATACCAGATCGGTTGTTCATGTGTGCAACTCGATGCAGGGACTAGTAAGGAATATGAGCGTGGTTAGAGGGGAGATTGACATCAGAGTCGGAACCAAGGCAAGAGTTGTTGCGTTAGCCGTAGGGATGATGCAACTCCAGTTACCTTCAGGATTTGTACTAGAACTAAATAAATGTTATTATGATCCTGTACTAAGATGAAACATCATTTGTGCCTCATGTTTGATGGAGCATTGTAAGATCTCACCATAATAAGGTAAGATCCCTGTGATTGCAGTGCTAGTCCCTAGATCGAAATTCTAGCACCCACAGTTTAAGATGAAGTACACAGAAACAAAGGTCATTATTACATCGCATATCCAGGAATATGATGGTTCTTACAACTCACTTAGCCCAAGGCTAAGATACTCAAGGTTCACATTACATAGCATAATAATAATAGAGTCTTTTGTCTTCATGCGCCACATGCAAACATGTCGAGTGTAGACCCGCAACCCTACTCATCATCAGAGTATCCTGCAACATAATAAGTTACAACCACAAAGGGTCAATACATTTGGAATTGTATTGGCAAGTTATACCATAGATACTTAGTATAATCCATCAACTACATGAATATATGGCTAAGTGGGGTTTTGGCTGACTTTGCTAAAAGCTAGTTTAACTTATAGTTTTTGAAGAGTAAGTTTTCTCATTCAAACACTAAGGTACCAATGATAGACATCACTGAACCTCTACCCATGTTCACCCACAAGTTTTTAACTTAGAGAAATTTGGATGAGGAGATTATTGAACTGCTTCATTGTCTTGAGGCTCAGAAGTTGTCCATAACCAGGGACACGACTAAGTACTTAGTTTTACCCTCTCGAGAGGTGGTGCAGTTTCCCCACAAGACTCGACATGCATCGAGACAAGACTTTTCAGAAGCAATCCCTCAGACCACCACAGACGCATTCCATCCTATCATAACTACCACCTTCTGTCCGTCTAGCTGAGTTCTTGCAACTTAGTTGGTCAAGGCAGAGCCCATATGCCATGTGGCTGCACTAGAAGCTTCGTGACAAGAACGTCTCCAATCTCTTTGTTCCTGGATGGTCGTCCACAAGTGTGATACACTAGCTGACCATAGACATGGCCCCTGAGTAACCACTCAACATAATCCAAGCAAGTCCCATTCCACCCAGGTGTTTCATTGACATTAGTTGTTTTCTTAGTTAAACAAAATAATATCTTTCCATACTATCTTGATATGTATTTTCCACCCATGAATTCTAATAGCATGGCTAAGCATCTAACATACGAAGTCTTTCAACTAGGAAATACTACCAAGATATAATCTATAGGATAACATAGCATAGTAGTAACATATAAATAATCCTATCATGCTAAGATCTACCAAAATAACACTAGTGCAATAGTGAAAATAATAGGACATGAGATGAAATATCACTTGCCTTGGTAGCTAGGGGAATAGGTACAATCCTCACAGCAACAAACTTCACAATCCACACAATCTACACAAGGTACAATACAACAACAATAATTCAATCAATAAAACATTACAAAAATATGAATGCATGCAAAATGCAATGATATGATCACAACTCTATAACTTACAGAGTCTACAGTACAGAGGTTAAAATACCTCATCTAAAGGAATAAGAATTACCCCAAAACAATTTATGGAATAATTTTTATGAGCAAAATACTCCTAAAAAGGTTCTGCCTAATATTCCAATTTTTCAGAAGCAAAAGTGATAAACAAGGCCTCTATAATAAAGGTCTTATTTTTCTAAATCTATAGACACCAAATTTGCATTTTTATGAATTGTGGATAAAAAGTTATTGATTTTCTAAGTTTAATACAAAATCTGTCTATTTTTCTATTTAAACAAAAAGCCTGGGCGACGTGGCGCAACCTTATTGGTCCGTACCGGTTCGGTCGGATCGACTGCTGCAGACCGCTGGATCTTAAGTGACAACGGACGGATCTGATTAGCCCATACCGCTTCGGTCGCCAATCTAATCCTAGCCGCAGACGATAGATCTAACGGTCCCTAGTGGCCTGGCTAGAGACGGGCGGCGCTGACCAGCTGCGCGCGGCGGCAGAGCGTCAGCTGATGGTGTTCCGGCGGTTCTACAGGGGCTGGGAGTACGTGGACACGTACCAGAGGTCGAGGAGGTCGTGGCGGTCTCGATGGAGGTCACGGTGGCGTGGGGGGTGCTCGGGCTCAGTCACGATCCCTCGCCGGAGTTGCGTTGACGGCGGAGCTCGCGACTCTGTGTCGGAGACGACGAGTTGGGGCTCGAACAAGTAAGATAAGGGGTCAGTGAGATGCACCAGGATCAGCACGATCTAGCAGAGGCCAAAAGGGGGCGGCAGAAACCCTACCTTCACCGAAACAAGCGATGGACGGTGGCGACAGAGGGAGTTCGCCGGAGTTGCCCGCGTTGTTGACCTGGGGCAAGAGAAGGCATGCGGCCGGGGTTAAAACACGCGCCAGGTCATGGCAAACAATACAGGGCAGAGAGGAGGGCACGACGTGGCCGGAGCTCACCGGAATTGTCGCCGGAGTAGCTTTGGACGGTGGTGGTTTAAGCTATCAATTGGGGAGCCTGGGGGCTCTCCAGGGGCAGTGGCTGGGGGAATCTGTCGAGGAGGGGGAGGGGATTAAGAAGGGGCGGTGGTGATTGCGATTTAATCACTGTAACGCTTGAATTCAGCCGGACTTGGTAACGGCAGAGGAGGGAAGGGGGTGCCGGTCGTTCGCGTGGAAGAAGCTGAGGTGGCGTCGACGTGGCGTGGGGCCAGGAGGTAAGTGGGTGGGGGTGAGTAGAGGAGGTGTGGGAAAAGACAGTGAGGGGGAGAGGGAGGCCCGGTTGGGCCGGTTGGGCCAGATGGGCTGAAAAGGCCAGAAAACTGTTTGCTGTTTAAAATCTTTTCCCTCCTTTTCTTTTTCCTTTAGAATTTCTTTCTAGGTTTTTGAATTTAGCAAAAGGGCTCCAAAAAATCTCTAAATTTCAGCAAATTTTTGGAGGACAAAGCTAATGCAAGGTAGTACATGCCATGATGATATGAATGCTATGATGATGATTTTTAGGTAATTTTTTTGGGATGTTACAAATCTAACCCCCTTAAGATGAATCTCGCCCTCGAGATTCGGGTTGGCTAGCAAATAGGTGAGGGTGATCTCTTCGAAGTTCATCCTCTCGCTCCCATGTTGCTTCTGATTCAGTGTGATGGTTCCACTGCACCTTGCAGAATTTGATTGTCTTGGTACGGGTAATTCTTTTTGCTATCTCTAGAATCTTAATAGGTTTCTCTTCATAAGTGAGATCATTCTCTAGCTGAACTTCCTTCAATGGTATAGTGTCTTTCAACGAAGTTTCTTCCATCTCTGGGTGACACTTTTTCAGCTGACTGACATGAAATACATTATGAACTGCTGACAGAGATTCTGGTAATTCTATCTCATATGCTACTTCTCCTTTGCGGCTCAAAATCTTGAAAGGTCCTACATAGCGTGGTGCTAATTTTCCTTTGATTCCAAATCTCTTCACACCACGAAGTGGTGATACCCTGAGATAAGCTCTATCACCAATCTCATAGGTAACCTCTCTACGTTTTGGATCGGCATAGCTCTTTTGCCGAGATTGGGCTACCTTTAGGCTATCCCTTACCATCTTGACTTTCTCTTCAGCCTCCTTGATTAGGTCTGGCCCGAACAAATTTCTTTCTCCTACTCCATTCCATAGCAATGGTGTAGTACACTTCCTTCCATAAAGGAATTCAAACGGAGCCATTTCTATGCTTGATTGATAGCTGTTATTGTAGGAAAACTTTGCGTATGGTAGACTTTCATCCCAACTAGATCCATAATCTAACGCACATGCTCTTATCATATCTTCCAATATTTGATTGGTCCTTTCTGTCTGCCCATCAGTTTGTGGATGAAATGCAATGCTGAATTCTAATCGAGTTCCCAATGACTCGTGAAGTTGTCGCCAAAAGTGTGAAGTGAATTGAGTTCCTCTATCAGACACGATACTCTTAGGTACCCCATGCAAACATACAATTCTATTCATGTATATCTTGGCTAGCTTTGCACTTGTACAAGTGGTCTTCACTGGTATGAAATGGGCCATTTTTGTCAAGCGGTCAACGATAACCCATATAGAATCGTATCTAGATTTAGTCCTTGGCAGTCCTGGCAGTGGTTGTAATAATCCCACCGGTTTCTAATGTTCTGCTTTTACACGACTACACACGTCGCACAAGGCAATGTGATCTGCTATATCCTTCTTTAAATTATCCCACCAAAATATTTCCTTAACATCCATATACATCTTGGTGTTGCCAGGATGAATTGAATATGGTGAGTTGTGCGCTTCTTGTAAGATCAACTTCTTAAGCTCAAGATCCTGCGGAATACAGATACATTTTTCGTACCATAAGGTTCCTTGTTCGTCTACATGAAACCCGTTTGCCTTGCCTTCACTAACCTTACTTTTGATTTCTTCTATTTCTTTGTCCATCTTTTGGGCTTCTTGAATTCTGTTCATCAGTGTGGGTTGCACTTCCAAGGATGCAAGGTATCCTTCAGGCACTATCTCTAGTCTCAGCTCTCTAAATTGGGCACATAACTCCTCCGGCAATTCTCCTTTATTGAGGCCATTTACATAAACCTTGCGACTTAAAGCATCGGCTACGACATTTGCCTTTCCAGGGTGGTATTGCAAACTTAAGCCGTAATCTTTGATAAGTTCTAGCCATCTTCTTTGTCTCATGTTGAGTTCTTTCTGTGTAAAAATGTATTTCAGACTCTTGTGATCAGTGAACATTTCACAATGTTTTCCCATAAGATAATGCCTCCATGTTTTTAAGGCATGTACAACTGATGCCAACTCTAGGTCATGAGTAGAGTAGTTCACTTCATGATTTTTGAGTTGCCTTGATGCATAAGCTACAACTCTACCTTCCTTCATGAGTACACCTCCTAGTCCTTGGTGAGATGCATCACAATATACTTGAAAGTCTTTCTCAAGATCTTGTAGACATAACACTGGTGCTGACACTAGTCACTTCTTCAACTCCTGAAAGCTGGTTTCACAAGCTTCTGTCCAATTAAACTTCTTCTCTTTCTTTAGCAGATCAGTCATAGGCTTTGCTATCTTAGAGAAATTTTCAATGAACCTCCGATAGTACCCTGCTAGGCCAAGGAAAGTACGGATTTCTTTAACCTATTTAGGTGGTCCCCGTTCTGTCACAGCTGCCACTTTTGCTGGGTCAATAGCTATACCATTGCCAGATACTATGTGCTCAAGAAAACCCACTTCGTTTAACAAAAATTCACATTTGCTGAACTTGGCATAAAGTTTGTGTTCCCTGAGTTTCTCTAGAATCAGGCGTAGATGTTCTTCATGTTCTTTGTTGCTCTTGGAATATACCAAGATGTCATCGATGAACACCACTACGAACTTGTCAAGGAATTCCATGAATACCTTATTCATCATGTTCATGAAATAGGCCGGTGCATTAGTCAATCCAAACGGCATCACCGTATATTCATACAACCCATATCTAGTGGTGAATGCAGTCTTGGGTATGTCATGTTCTCTAATCTTTAGTTGGAAGTATCCTGATCGAAGATCAATTTTTGAGAACACACATGCTCCCTCTAGCTGATCAAAGAGATCATTTATTCTAGGTAGGGGATATTTATTCTTTATGGTCACTTCATTAAGCGAACGATAATCTATGCATAGCCTTTGACTTCGGTCCTTCTTCTCAACAAACAAAACTGGTGCTCCCCAAGACGATGAACTTGGTTGGATAAATCCCTTTTTCAACTATTCTCCCATCTGTTTCTTTAGTTCTTTTAACTCATCCACCGACATTTTGTAAGGTCTCTTTGCTATAGGCCCAGTTCCTGGCAGTAGGTCTATCAAAAACTCCACATCCCTATCAGGTGGCATGCCAGGTAATTCCTCGGGGAACACATCTGGGTACTCCTTCACTATTGGCACACTGTCTAGGCTAACCCCCTTAAGAGAATTAACCTTGCTCCCCTTGGGTTCAAAGTTAGACTTGAACCTGATCCTTTTCTTTTCTGGGGTGGTGAGCATAATAGTTCGCTTGGCACAATCAATCACTCCTTCATAACGGGTCAACCAGTCCATCCCTAATATTACATCTAATCCTTGGGACTCTAGGATTATTAAATTAACTAGAAACTTGTTCTTTCCAATTTCTAGGGTTATCTATCGACACCCAGAATTTACTATCATTTCTCCACCCGGGGAGCTTACCTTAATGGGACATCCAATGGTTTCAGTGGAGAGTTCATTTTTGATTACAAATGCTCTTGAAATGAATGAATGCGATGCGCCAGTATCGAAAAGGATAAGTGCAGGAAAGGAATTAATCTTAAACTTACCGATCACGGCATCAGATCCTTCTTGAATTTCCTCCACATTGATGTGATTCACATGACCCTTTTGAAATGGGTTCGGCTTAGCCCCATCAGTCTTCTTCTCTGGGCATTCATTAGCATAGTGCCTTGTCTTCTTGCACTTGAAACATTCCACCTGACTGATGTCTTTCTTTGCTGGCTGACTATGACGATTCTGACCATTTTGGTTTCCATGGCCATGACCATTATGGTTGTTCCTGAATCCACTTTTGTTATGTCCACGATGATTGTTTCCATCATGGTGATGGTTGTTGTTATGATGGTTATTATGATTCCCATTCTTGTGGAATCCTAAACTTCCACTTCCTTCACCATGAGAGCGCTTGTGAGGTGATCCTGATCCAAACTTATCAAAATGGTGCTTTCTCTTTCTACCCTCCACTTGCTTCATCTTGTTTTCTAGGATGGTAGATTTATCACACAAAGATTGATAGGTTGGAACATAAGCAACAGATAGTTGCATAGAAATTTCATCATTCAACCCATCCAGGAACTTCTCCTTTCTCTTTGCATCAGTGTCAACATCATCTGGTGCATAACGTGATAGATTGTTGAACTCTTCGATGTATTCAGAAATAATACAGTGGTGTTGCTTGAGGTTGTGAAACTCCTTTTTCTTTAACCCCATTATTCCAGAAGAGATGTGAGTGGTGCGAAACCCATCCTCAAACATTGCCCAAGTTCCTTCCTCAATAGGGTGAGTAACTTGGAAATTGTCCCACCAAGTAGCTGCATGACCTTCCAATAAGTGTGCTACGAATCTGACCTTTTCTGCATCCGTGCATCCAACTGTGACTAGGTCCTTATTCACAGAACGTAGCCAATCATTTGCTACCATGGGGTCAGTGGTACCAGAGAACTTAGCAGGTCTCAGCCTTAGAAATCTTGTAAGCATATCCAGAGGTGGTGGATTGTTCTGGTTGTTGTTATTGTTATTATTGTTGTTCTGATTCTGGTTTGCCATGAATTGAGTCATCATTTGCATAAATTGTGTCTGTGCAGCCATCATCTGCTGCATTCCATTGCCATTGTCATTGTTATCCTCGTTGTTGCGTCAGGGAGGCATCTGTGGGTTTAATAAGGGTAAGTAATGATAGATAACCCAATAAAGTAACAACAATCAAACAAACAAGCACATGCAGGTTCAACATCACAAAAATAGCAGAGTTTGCGAAAATAAACATACTAGCATAGTCACCCACAAGTCGGTATGATCTATGCAACTTGATAATAATAAAACGATAGATAGATGGATAAGTATCGCTACTCCTCCATGTCAACTTCCTCCTCCACTAGTGCAAGTCCTTCTGCGACAAATCCTGCCTTGTATTCCTCCAAGCTTGTAGTCAAAGCATCGATCTTTGTCTGTAATTCTCTCTTCTGTGTGCTTAGCCTCTCTATCACCTCGTGATCCGCTTCCAGCTCAATGTCCTCAAGCTCTAACTCGGTCTCCAAGTCTATGATCTTCTTGTTCTTCTCCTGAACTCTCTTCTCTTGGCTCTTGAATTTCTTCTCTTGGTCTTCAAACTTCTTCTCCATTTCCTTGATTTGATTTTCCTGTTCCTGGAAGGCCTTGTCCTTCTCCTTAAGTTGGACTCGTAGTTCATCGTTTCTAAGCATCACATTAGTCCTATCAGTATCAAGGTGTCTGATAAGGCTCTCTAAGTCCTGGAGGTAGTGACGCACGGGCTTGATAGACTCCTTAGTGGCCTCATCCAACACAATAGGCTCTCCATCCTCGTCGCGCCTCCCAAGGAAGTGGAAGTAGTGGCTCCTGATCTCAGAAGAGTGACGTCCACATAGGCGTCCCAACAGCTCCTGCATAGCGACGTCGAGGCCCCTCTCCATGTCGTCATGGAGTATCTTGAAGGCAATCTCCCTAGTTTGGGGCTCTGCCTCACGTCCTGGCTGGGTAACTCTGAATCCCCATAAGTCCTTCCTCTGAAACTTCCTCAGCTGAAGTCCCTGAATGGTAGGGATTGGAAGAGCAAGCACGCCAACAAGCTCCAACATACGAGTCCCAAAGCGAGTCCCCTTGAAATCCTCGGCCGTGCTGTAGACAAAATTCATCATCTTTTGCATAGTATGGAGAAAATTAGTAACAACACAAGTCTAGAGAAAGGAAACACAAGTCACAAAATAAAATCAACCAACAATGCATTCCAAGTAGCAATACATTATTCAACTCAAGCAGTCAAGGTTCAAGACATAACTTATTTTTGCCATACCACATAGGTTGGTATGATCAAAATACTAACATGATAAAATGCCAAGGGTGGTGGTCCAACTAGTATCTCACTCCTTCTTAACCAAGGTAGCAATCTGGGCATCCTTGGCAGCAATCTGCTTGTCTTGGTTGCATAGCTCCAAAGCTAAGCCTATGATATCCTTACTTAGGCGTTTTATAGTGGCCTTTGAGTCTTGGACAAGACGCTTCTCCTCCTTGAGATCCTCCTGAGTATTGAGCATTTTATACTTGAGTCTTTCCGCAAGTTCCTCAATGGCTTTCCATGCAGCATTCCTTGCAGAGTCAAAGAATGATGTGTGCATTTCAGAGTTGGTGAACATGCATAATCACGTACTCTTGGGATCATCTTCCTTGGTCTTGTACAAATGGAGTTGCACCCACCAATACTCTTGTCCTTCGTCTATCATAGGAAATCCCTTGTAAACGGCATCACCATTCATTCCCAAGCCGATCATGAGGTTATTGAGTGCCTTGGGAAATTCTGTCTCACACTCAAGGGTCATAGTCATCAGTGGTCCCTTCTTGACAGATTCATTGATGGTGGACATCTACAAAAATAGATGAGAAAGGATGATTAGGTAAAGTTTTACGAGATGAAAGACAAGTGCAAAGTTTGAATATAAAGTTATTTTGCCTAAGGGTTTTCCTTAGTCTAATCCATTCTAGGGTCACGAACCTACAGGTAACACAGTGCTCTGAAACCATCTGTAAGATCTCACCATAATAAGGTAAGATCCCTGTGATTGCAGTGCTAGTCCCTGGATCGAAATGCTAGCACCCACAGTTTAAGATGAAGTACACAGAAACAAAGGTCATTATTACATCGCATATCCAGGAATATGATGGTTCTTACAACTCACTTAGCCCAAGGCTAAGATACTCAAGGTTCACATTACATAGCATAAATAATAGAGTCTTTTGTCTTCATGCGCCACAGGCAAACATGTCGAGTGTAGACCCGCAACCCTACTCATCATGAGAGTATCCTGCAACATAATAAGTTACAACCACAAAGGGTCAATACATTTGGAATTGTATTGGCAAGTGATACCATAGATACTTAGTATAATCCATCAACTACATGAATATATGGCTAAGTGGGGTTTTGGCTGACTTTGCTAAAAGCTAGTTTAACTTATAGTTTTTGAAGAGTAAGTTTTCTCATTCAAACACTAAGGTACCAATGATAGACATCACTGAACCTCTACCCATGTTCACCCACAAGTTTTTAACTTAGAGAAATTTGGATGAGGAGATTATTGAACTGCTTCATTGTCTTGAGGCTCAGAAGTTGTCCATAACCAGGGACACGACTAAGTACTTAGTTTTACCCTCTCGAGAGGTGGTGCACTTTCCCCACAAGACTCGACATACATCGAGACAAGACTTTTCAGAAGCAATCCCTCAGACCACCACGGACGCGTTCCATCCTATCATAACTACCACCTTCTATCCGTCTGGCTGAGTTCTTGCAACTTAGTTGGTCAAGGCAGAGCCCATATGCCATGTGGCTGCACTGGAAGCTTCGTGACAAGAACGTCTCCAATCTCTTTGTTCCTGGGTGGTCGTCCACAAGTGTGATACACTAGCTGACCATAGACATGGCCCCTGAGTAACCACTCAACATAATCCAAGCAAGTCCCATTCCACCCAGGTGTTTCATTGACATTAGTTGTTTTCTTAGTCAAACAAAATAATATCTTTCCATACTATCTTGATATGTATTTTCCACCCATGAATTCTAATAGCATGGCTAAGCATCTAACATACGAAGTCTTTCAACTAGGAAATACTACCAAGATATAATCTATAGGATAACATAGCATGGTAGTAACATATAAATAATCCTATCATGCTAAGATCTACCAAAATAACACTAGTGCAATAGTGAAAATAATAGGACATGAGATGAAATATCACTTGCCTTGGTAGCTAGGGGAATAGATACAATCCTCACAACAACAAACTTCACAATCCACACAATCTACACAAGGAACAATACAACAACAATAATTCAATCAATAAAACATTACAAAAATATGAATGCATGCAAAATGCAATGATATGATCACAACTCTATAACTTACAGAGTCTATAGTACAGAGGTTAAAATACCTCATCTAAAGGCATAAGAAATACCCCAAAACAATTTATGGAATAATTTTTATGAGCAAAGTACTCCTAAAAGGTTCTGCCTAATATTCCAATTTTTCAGAAGCAAAAATGAGAAACAAGGCCTCTATAATAAAGGTCTTATTTTTCTAAATCCATAGACACAAAATTTGCATTTTTCTGAATTGTGGATCAAAAGTTATTGATTTTCTAAGTTTAATACAAAATCTGTCTATTTTTCTATTTAAACAAAAAGCCTGGGCGACTTGGCACAACCTTATTGGTCCGTACCGGTTCGGTCGGATCGACTGCTGCAGATCGCTGGATCTTAAGTGACAACGGACGGATCTGATTAGCCCATACCGCTTCGGTCACCGATCTAATCCTAGCCGAAGACGATAGATCTAACGGTCCCTAGTGGCCTGGCCGGAGACGGGCAACACTGACCAGCTGCGCGCGGCGGCGGAGCGTCAGCCGATGGTGTTCCGGCGGTTCTACAGGGGCTGGGAGTCCGTGGACACGTACCAGAGGTCGAGGAGGTCGTGGCGGTCTCGATGGAGGTCACGGTGGCGTGGGGGGTGCTCGGGCTCAGTCACGATCCCTCGCCGGAGTTGCATCGACGGCAGAGCTCGTGGCTCTATGTCAGAGACGACGACCTGGGGCTCGAACAAGTAAGATAAGGGGTCAGTGAGATGCGCCCAGATCAGCATGATCTAGCAGAGGCCAAAAGGGGGCGGCGGAAACCCTACCTTCACCAGAACAAGCGATGGACGGTGGCGGCAGAGGGAGTTCACCGGAGTTGCCCGCGTCGTCGACCTGGGGCAAGAGAAGGCATGCGGCCGGGGTTAAAACATGCGCCAGGTCATGGCAAACACTACAGGGCAGAGAGGAGGGCACGGCGTGGCCGGAGCTCACCGGAATTGTCACCGGAGTAGCTTCGGACGACGGTGGTTTGAGCTATCAATTGGGGAGCCTGGGGGCTCTCCAGGGGCAGTGGCTGGGGGAATCTGTCGAGGAGGAGGAGGGGATTAAGAAGGGGCGGTGGTGATTGCGATTTAATCGCTGTAACGCTCGAATTCAGCCGGACTTGGTAACGGCAGAGGAGGGGAGGGGGTGCCGGCCGTTCGCGTGGAAGAAGCTGAGGTGGCGTCGACGTGGCGTGGGGCCAAGAGGTAAATGGGTGGGGGTGAGTAGAGGAGGTGTGGGAAAAGACAGAGAGGGGGAGAGGGAGGCCCGGGTGGGCCGGTTGGGCCAGATGGGCTAAAAAGGCCAGAAAACTGTTTGCTGTTTAAAATCTTTTCCCTCCTTTTCTTTTTCCTTTAGAATTTCTTTCTAGGTTTTTGAATTTAGGAAAAGGGCTCCAAAAAGTCTCTAAATTTCACCAAATTTTTGGAGGACAAACCTAATGCAAGGTAGTACATGCCATGATGATATGAATGCTATGATGATGATTTTTAGGTAAATTTTTTGGGATGTTACAAGCATGGTTATGAATCAAGTATTAAGAACAATGGTTGTCCCTTTTATTTTAATAATGTGTTTCATGTCCATGCATATGTCGAAGCTAGAATTTTTGTGCTTGATCTTGAATGTAAAACAATCTATAACTTGAATGCTAAAAGGTTGAAGACGAATGATCTTAGTTCTACTTATCTATGGCATTGTTGCCTTGGTCATATTAGCTGGAAATGCATACAGAAGCTCCATGGTGATGGACTCCTGGATTCGTCCGGCTTGGAGCCGTTCGATACATGCGAATCGTGTTTGCTCGGGAAGATGACCAAGACATCTTTTGCAAAGAGTTGCGAGAGGGCGTCCGACTTGCTGGAACTGATACATAGTGATGTATGCGGTCCAATGAGCATGACAACAAGGTTATGAGTATTTTTTCACGTTCACGGATGATCTCAGTAGATATGGTTATGTCTACCTAATGAAATCCAAGTCGGAGACCTTTGAAAGTTTCAAAGAGTTTCAGAGTGAAGTGCAAAACCAACTGTTGAGTGCATATTTGCATCATGTTTTACGTTATTATTTTACATTGTAGATGTAGGATCTTGGTATTTTATGTCTGTTTTCACCAGGATCAGGATAGATGATGGATCCAATACAATTCTTGGAGCAGTTGTACTATGGAGAAAAGGAGTCAAAAACAACGTAAATCGCTTATTTGGGAAATATTAATAATACCAGAAGAAAACTAGAAGCAAACAAGGGAGGCAGAGAGTCCAACGACCAACTATACGACCGGAGCAATTTTCCAGCCATATAGCTCCGACCGTATAGTTGGCACCTCCTCCACCTCGTCAAATAGTTTCACTCCGTGCAATTGGTTCGAGGATACGATATACAAAACACACAGAAATCGCAGAAACCTCACCTTCGGAAGGCATCTGGAGGGAGAACTCATCCACAAGGGATCCATCTTCGCCCTGCGCAGATCCGGGAGGCTAAGGCATCGATCTTCATCATCCACCGCTGCATCACCACCATCTCCATCCATCCCATCTACATCTTGTCTAGATCATGTTGTAATTCCTATACTTGTTGTGGATTTATACAAGTGGTATTCATCTATGATTGTTTCCATTACCATTATCATGATGTTGATTGCCTCCATGTCTGAGTAGATCATTAGTTCTTGGGGAGATGGAGAAATCCTAGTATGAGATTGAAATAATATAAAGTCTATTATGATATTTATCGTTGTGACTATGTGTTAGATTCTCTACATCTTAATGTTGAGAGAAGTCGACCTCTCAATATTTGCCTCTTGTGGGCACTTGATGGAGGGAACTACTTGTTGGTAGAGGGAGGCGTGCTAGCACTTACAGTGACTATAAAGCTGTTGGCACCCCTTACGTATCAACTTGGGAAACCGAGAAAACTCACAGAATACTATCCATGTCATGGGATACGTCCTATGAGATTACGTCCCTTAATAGCGCAGTAATTCGATTGATGTGGATTGCTGACTGCTATGGTTATGAGGATGATGTGAGTAGGGGTTGCTGCCTATTCGTCGAAATACGGAGTTCCTCCCACACATACATAGTTGAGAATGTTCATGATGATAATATTTATCTTAAATATTTACAATACTAGTGGTGTATCCGCTACTCCCTGAGAACGCCTTTCCCCTACTACAATTCCAATCTTTCTTACATACGCGATACTTACTTTCTGTACTCAGTTGTTTTACTTTACTTTATTATTGCTCTTATACCAAAAACTCAAAAACACATTTTTACACAATACTCGCATTTTACCTCGTCACTTGGAACTTCATCTAGCATTTCTATCGTAATCTTTATTTCAAGAGTTATTAGACTTCAGACTCCTGCTCCCTGTGGGATCAATATCTTTATTTCGAAACTAGCTACAAACAATCTGTTCACTTGCAGTCATCAAGCTATTTTCTAGCGCCGTTGCCGGGGAGCTAAGCGCTGTAGGTATTTTAGTTTTTGCTTATTTATTTTTGTCTTGCTAAATTTTGTTTTGAGTTATAGGTTTCCACCAACATGATGGAGTTTGAGCATATGACTAGTGCTAATCCACTCAATCACTTTGGAAAGCCCTATGATATTTATAAAAGAGACAACTCCAATGAGAAGACAAGGGGGTTTGAAATAAATCCTCTACTACTTAGTATTCTACATAAGAAGCAATTTACTGGAGATGAAGAAGATCCTGATCCATATGAGCATATTGCATGTTTTAAACATATATGTGGAACTTTTGTATTGACGGGATATACCGCTGATGAGGTAAGGGTTAAACTTTTTAGTCAAACTTTGACAAGTACAGCTCTCTCATGGTATAGATCTCTACCCCTGAAGCCACTACTACATGGGATAATCTAGCCTGTGAATTTCTATCAAAATATTACCTATTATCAAAATCTTTTGGAATCAGGCATCTTATAATGACCTGGAAGAATCGTTCTAATGAAGGACTAGTAAGAGATTATATTAGATTTAAAGATTTACTACGACTATGTCCTCATCATGATTTTCCTGAATGGTATTTACTACATATCTTTTATGGTGGTTTAATTGAACCTAATAAAATTGAACTAGACTCTTTCGCAGAAGGAGCCTTTATGAATCTTACTATACTTAAAGCTTGGGCTTTACTAAATAGAATTCGTGATCATAGAGTTTCATGGAATTTTGGCCTAGGAAGTGAAGGAGGCGTAGAAATAGAGCATGATTGTATTCATGACTATAATAAAAATTGCCATATTAAAGAATTATCTAAAGAACTTTATTTGGATTCATATCTTCTGTTGCAAGTTGTTAAAGCTTTTACAGAACATATTAAAGCTCCAAAGGAGGGTCCAGTCAAGTATGATCCACCACCCGAAGCAAAAAAGAAAAGAGAAGATAAAGCAACACTTGCCTCCTTAGAACCAATATATGAAGTGCCTTTCCCTAAAACTGCACAAAAGCATATTTTTGAATATGAACAGGTCAAAGCAGTACAGGAAAAGAAGGAAGACGAAAGCATGCTAGGAGTCACAGAACACCTGGAAGAAAACAAAGATCAAGAGGTAACCAAGGAAGCAATTATGGCTATGTACTCACACTGTAACATAGTTGAACTTGATGAATAAACTTCTGTATTGGTTAAAGGTAAAATAAAGGTAAAAGATGTGGGTAAGCCTATTCTTCCCTGCATATTTAAAGAAACCTCTCATTACGATTTATGTGATCTTGGTATGAAAGTTAATGTTATATCCTATGATTTCTACTTAGAAATAAAAGAAGAAATAGAACCGGCTACAATTGAAAATACTAATATAACAATTATGCTAGCCAATAAAAACCTTGGAATTCCAATGGGAGTAGTTGACAATGCAACTGTCACAATTGGCAACAAAAACTTTCCTATCGATTTTGTAGTTGTTGATATACTAGCTGACACTCTTTGCCCTATTATATTTGGAAGGAACTTTTTTGGGTGATATAGGTGCCTATGTTAACTTCAAGAAGGAGATTGTGTCTCTTAGGCTTGGGGGAACGGAAAATAAATTCCATTTTTCCAAATTTAAAGACAGGCCTCCACAAATACAAGAAGAAGAGAGAAATATTGAGGAAATGGTGGCTCTTTTCTTTGGTAATCAAGAAGAAGAAATAAATTAAGATCCAAATTATGAAGAAATAGTTATGGAGGACAAGTCCCTAGGATAACTAGAAGATGAATTCGTTTCACTTCCCATTTTGGGACCTCCAATCGATGAGGCTTTTGAAGAGCCAGAAAAGAGAGGGGACGAGGAACTACCACCCACAGAGTTGAAAACTCTACCTGATAATATCAAATACAGGTTTCTAGATGATACAAATAAATTTCCTATTATTATTAGTGCTAAACTTTCAGGAAAAGAAGAAGAAGAACTTATGGAGATACTTAAGGAGCATCGCCAAGCCTTTGGGTACTCAATGGATGACTTGAAGGGCATTAGTCCCATGATAGCCGCCCATTGAATATTCATGGAAGAAGGTGCTAAACTAGTTGCAGAATTTAATAGAAGATTAAAGCCTGAAATGAAAGAAGTGGTAAGAAAAGAAATTGTACGCCTACTAGACACAGGTATAATTTATCCTATTAAAGAGACTTATTGGGTAAGTCATGTTCATTGTGTCCCTAAGAAGGGCGGTTTTACTGTTGTTCCTAATGAAAACAATGAATTGATACCTACTAGAACTATTGTTGGGCACAGGATGTGCAAAGACTTCAGGAAATTAAATAAAGATACTAGGAAAGATCACTATCCACTACCGTTCATAGATCAAACTTTAGAAAGGTTAGCAAACCATACTCATTTTTGTTACTTGGACAGATACTCTAGTTTCTCTCAAATAGCTATTCATCCGGATGACCAACTTAAAACAACTTTCATAAGTCCTTACGGTTTACATGGTTACCGACGTATGCCTTTTGGTCTATGTAATGCTCCAGCTACTTTTCAATGATGTATGGCTGCTATTTTTGCAGATTTTATAGAACTTATAATGGAAGTATTTATGGATGACTTTTCTGTCTATGGAACTTCATTTACTAGTTGCTTGGATAATCTCAAAAGAGTTTTGCAGCATTTTGAAGAAACTAATCTTGTTCTAAACTGGGAGAAGTGCCACTTTATGGTCAAAGAAGGTATAGTCCTCGGACACAAGGTATCAGGTAAGGGAATTAAAGTTGATAGAGCTAAGGTTGAAGCAATAGAGAGAATGCCGCAACCTAGGGATATTAAAGGGATAAGAAGTTTTCTTGGTCATGTGGGTTTTTACAGAAGGTTCATTAGAAATTTCTCTGGGATATCTTAACCTTTGACTAACCTCTTGCAAAATGGAATGCGATTTAATTTTGATGATAAGTGTCTTGAAGCCTTTGATAAACTTAAAAATGGTTTAACTCATGCTCCCACCAATAAACCACCTATCTGGGATACAACCTTTGACTTAATATGTGAAGCTACCGATGATGTTGTAGGAGTAACTCTTGGACAACATATTGGTCATAGATTTAATATTATACATCATTCTAGTAGAACTCTCAATGGTGCTCAAAAGAATTACCCTAAGGAAGAAAAGAAACGTTTTGCTGTATTTTTCTCTTGTGATAAATTTCGTTCTTATATAGTTGATGCAAAGGTGAGAGTTCACACGGATCGTGATGGCTTAAAAGAACTCCTTGATAGGAAAGACCATAAGCCAAGGCTGATCCGTTGGATTCTTTCACTTCAAGAATTTGAGTTGCAGATTATGCAGAGGCAAGAAATAAAAATGTTAGATGTAGTGTCCATGTTTTCCCAGGAAGACATCAATCTTATTCAGAGGAACTTTAGTCCTGGTGATTTTCGTTTACGGGAATTATTTAATGAACTAAAGTCAATTCCTCCAAAAGAGAAGGAATCCTTTTTGTGGGAGGAACTTTTCATCCCCGAATAAGCAAATGGTAAGTGCAAGGTAAGTGTTCTTACCCAAATAAGTGATTTGTTTTCACATTTTTTTACTTTTGAAAATTCTGCCTTCGAATTCCTTGTGTTTTTCTGAAGTTTTAGAGGGGTTTTACCAACTATACGGGCGGAGCTATACGATCGGAGAGGAATCTCCCGCCATATAGTTGGTCGTTAAACTCTCCGTATCATCTTTGTGAAATTGTTTTCGATATCTAAGCCTATACGGTTGCAACTATACGACCAGAGCAAAAATTCCGGCCGTATAGTTGGTCATTAAACTATTAGATAGTTTTGCTTTTTGATGTCTGTATCTATACGGTCACAACTATATGACCGGAGCAAAAATTCTGGCCATATAGTTGGTCGTTAAACTCTCAAACACTTTTGATTTTTGTGTTTTTATCTATACGGTCACAACTATACCACTGGAACCAAAAATTCTGGCCGTATAGTTGGTCGTTAAACTCTTAGAGACTTCTTCATTCGATTTTTCATTTATTATTCATCTAAAAAAACTTACTGTCAGTTCCGAGTCGTGATTTAATCGACCTGGACTCGAGATATTTGGAAATATATGCCCGGAACCAACTATACGGCCGGAGCTATACGGGTCGCGCCCGTATAGTTGGTCGTTACGCGACAGGACACTTCCAAATCCGTGATTTCTTTCCCTGTTTCATTTGGATTCTTTTCTTGGACGACAATTTGGTGTTTCTCGCGAGTTTTACCGACCTCTGACCCCCGTTATATACTACGATTGTGTCTATCTAATCGCAATCTACAGTAACCAATCTACCTCTTATTTACATGTGAGGGCTCTCAACCAAGGGATAGAAGTCAAGAAGTAAGGCTCCCATGGAGATCGGGAGCAACCGCGAGCAAGGCAAGGAGATCAAGACCATCCCTATAGAGTTCCTCTACGCTGACCATGGGTTTCGGAAGAGGGATTTGAAGGCCCTGGAGCTGAAGATTGATGAGTTAGACAAGGAGAAGCTAGGGACACCCAAACACCTTTGATTGCTGTGACTTTATCTTGATAAACTTGATGAAGATATCAAGCGGACAACTGAAGCGGGTTTTTCTATGAGTCTTAAGGCTCTACAAACACTTCAGGATAACAATGAGTTCATTAAAGAACAAGTGAAAGTGCTGGAGAGGAACAATCTTTTCTACAAGCTGCGTGTTAAGGAATTAGAAGCTGTCAATCAATCCCTCCGCTTCAGGCTGGCCCGTGAGGAGAAGATACAACATGCCATGACACCACAATTATCTACAACAATCACGGTATCAAATAATCACAAGGTATTATTTGATCCCGCCTGGCTTGATTCGAAGCTTGGGGAGATCTTTAAGACCTTGTAATCTATCTTATAAGTTTTTATTATTTTTGCATTAGTTCAAACTAGAAATAAAGTTTGCATCATTAGAATTACCTTTAGGAATAGTCAATCCCATTAATGAAATTCCGAGTTTATTATTATATATGGAGCAATATTGAGTTTGTGTTTGATTTAATGATATATGAATTCTGCAGGAGCAATATTGAGGTGGCTCAAGTTTGGCCAAGAGGTAATTCTGCAGGGGGAATTATGATCAGTGACAACAGTAGGCCAGTTGGTAATATACCTTATCAGCAGGTGGAAGGGGGTGCTGCTAACAATATACAGCAGAGGGATGTGGTTGCACCAGTTCAGGACCAGGAGATGGGGGAAGTGCACTTGGAGGTTGCTCAGGCTCTGGCTCCTCATGAAATAGGGGTGGTGGTTAACCCTGATGATCCTGCTGGGGGAGGACAGACTTTCCAAGATTTTGTACAAGATTTGTTGCAGAATAAGAGCAGTGATAAATATTATGAGCATAAAAAATGTTTGGTCATTTGTTGGAACAAATTGAGGAGGAACAAGGGGGTGCTGGGGAGGATAATGAAAGCAGTGAGGAGGGGTCTGGAGATAACTCTACTTCATCTGCTGAAAGTGGTGCTGATGAGGAAAATAACCCACCCACTATTTAGGTGCCAATTGCTGGGATGGGATTAGAGCAGATACAGGAACAGGTGGAGATGTAGATGGGATCTTCACAACCTGAAAATTTGACCCAGGAGAGTCAGAGTTCACAGCAGGAGGCGCAGGGGGGAAGTGCTAAGAATATTGAGGCAAATGTGGAGGATCCTTCAATTAGAATGAGTAAGAGGCTAGCCAACCAAGGTGGGACTTCAAATATGAATGAAAGCTCCATGGCTCAAGCTTCACAGAGGGATTTGTCAGGTACAAATTTGTCTCTCTTTAATTCTTTTGTTGTGCTGGATGATGTGGACATTATTAGTAGGGCTTTAGGAATGGGAGTAGAACATTCTTCTTTAAGTTTTGATTTTATTAATTCTCTTAAGGATTTATAGATTGCTAGGCATAAGCTAGATGATATGGAAAAAGGTGATGGTAATGAGGTTGTTGATCAAATAGAATAGGTGGAATACCTTGAGTGGAGAGATGGTGAGGAACAAGATGTAGAGTTTACTCCTGTGATTTCTAGGAAAATAAAAAAAAGAGAAAGTCAGTTGGAAATGTGAAGAAGTGTCAGAGTAAGTTAAATGCAGCTGCTGTGAAGGTTAACAACTATCACCCTATGAGTGGTGTTGTAACTGGAACAAGGGAGAAAAAATAGATATCATGATAGGTGCCATTATAAATTGTAGGGGGTGGGTAAGAAAGGTATGAGCTCATATCTGACCAATCTGATGCAGAGGGAACACTTGGATTTTGTTGGCTTACAGGAGACAATGAAAAAGGAATGTTCTGATGGGTTTTTTCAGGAAAATTGATCCTATGAATCAATTTTCCTGGAGTTGGTTGCCTTCTGTGGGAAAATCTGGTGGTATCCTAGGGGGACTACGTTCCTCCAGGTTTGATAAATGTGATCATTCGGTAGGAAAATTTCATGTTAAGATGAAAGTCTATGATCTTGACAAACAGGTCCATTGGCATTTGGTTGTGATTTATGGGGCTGCACAGAATGAACACAAGGATGAATTTTTGATTGAATTGGCAGATATATGCAGGGATCAAACTCTTCCTTTACTAGTGGGAGGTGATTTTAACATCATGAGATTTGTCTCTGATAAAAATAAAACCCATGTCCTAAGTACATGGAGTCACATGTTCAATTCTATAATTAATACCTATGGTATGAGGGAACTGCAGATGTCAGGAGGGCAATATACTTGGTCCAACAATCAAGTTGTTCCTACCTTGGAGAAATTGGATAGGATTCTTGTCTATCAAAAATGGGAAAATATGTTTCCTCTGACGACAGTGCATAAGTTGACTAGAGAAATTTCTGATCACAGTCCTTTGATTTTGGATACTATGGAAGGGTAAGCAGGAGGAAAGAAATAATTTAGATTCGAGAAAAGTTGGTTGGGGAATGCTGAGTTTATGGAAAGGATAAGGAAGGTTTGGAATAAACCTGTTAGAAGTAAAAACAGTTTGGATAGGCTGCAGAAAAAAATTAAAAGTGTCAGGAATGATTTGAAAGGGTGGGGTGCTCATATCAGGGGCCAGGAGAAGAAACATAGAAAACAATTGGATGAAGAATTAAAAGAACTAGAGGATATTGGGGAGCTCATTTTTCTCAGCAAGGAGCAGCAGATAAGGAAAGCTCAAATTCAGAGAGAACTGTTAGAAGTGTATGAGAAAGAAGAACAGTATTGGCAACAAAGATCAAGAGATAATTGGCTTCTGAAGGGTGACAGTAATACTGAATATTTTCATAGGGTGGCAAATGGGGTTAGGAGTAAAAAATGATTTTTCTATGCAGGATGGAGAATGGCAAATTCAGGGGACCTATGATCTCTTGAGACATGCCACTGAATATTACAAAAAGTTGTTTGGGCCTGCTGATGGTTTTGTTATTAGGTTGACAGATGACAACTGGACTGATGGGGAAAAGCTTAATGAAACAGATAGAGAGAGCATGGGGAGACCTTTCTCAGAGGAGGAAATTAAAGATGTAATTGGGCAGATGGAAAAGAATAAAGCTGCTGGTCCTGATGGTTTGCCTCTAGAATTCTATCAATTCTGCTGGCAAATTATCAAGCATGATATTATGGTTGTTTTTGAGGACTTTCATTCTCACAAAATTGACTTGGCAAGTATCAATTATGGGGTCATCACTTTGTTGCCAAAAGTGAGGATGCTGACATTATACAAAAATTCAGACCTATATGTTTGCTACAGGTGATCTTCAAGATCTTTACAAAAGCTTTGACAGTTAGAGTTGAACCTGTAATGCATAAATTGATTGAAACTTGTCAGACAGCTTTCAGTTAAAGGGCAATATATAGCTGATGGGGTCACTTTGTTGCATGAAATTTTGAAAGAGGCTAAATTTCAGAAACAACAAGGGGTGGTTTTGAAGCTGGACTTTGAAAAAGCATATGATAAGGTTAACTAGGAATTCCTGTTTCACTGCTGTAAACAGAAAGGTTTTGATAATGATTGGCTGATTTGGTTGAAAAGTGTTGTTACTCAAGGGACCCTTAGTGTGAAAATCAATGGAGAAGTGGGACCATATTTTGGGAGTTTTAAAGGTGTGAGGCAGGGTGATCCTTTTTCTCCGTTCCTGTTTAATATGGCAGGAGATTGTTTGGCCAAGATGGTATTGAATGCACAGGTAGGTGATTTGTTTACAGGGCTTGCTGATAATCTATTTGTGAAAGGGATAGCCATTTTGAAGTATGCTGATGACACTATTTTGTTCATTAAGGATGATGTGGAGGGTGCCATGAATTTGAAATTGTTGTTATATCTGTTTGAGGCAATGTCTGGGCTCAAGATTAATTTTGAGAAAAGTGAACTGATGATGGTTTTGGAAGATGATACAAAGCAGGAGATGTATACTACTCTTTTTAACTCTCAGACAGGAGAATGTCCTATCAAGTATTTAGGCCTTCCTGTGGGTAGCAGGAAATGCTCTGTATCTGAAATGAGATTCATTGGAGAAAAAATGGGTAAAAAGATGGATGGATGGGAGGTGCACTTTCTGTGGGTGGCAGATACATCAAAATCACTTCTTGTATCTCTAGTGTGGTAGTGTATCCTATGTCTATGTTCCTTTTACATAAGACAAATGTGGGAGAAGTGGAGAAACATACCAGATCTTTCTTCTGGTATGGTAGAGCAGGGAAAAAGAAATACCAGCTTGTTAAATGGAAATATGTGTGCATACCAAAAAAGAAAGGGGGCCTGTGTATAAAGAACATTAGAATTTTTAATATCAGCCTTCTATGCAAGTGGTGGTGGAGATTGGAGTTTTAAAATGGTCCTTGGCAAATGTTTGTAAGGAAGAAATACCTGGGCAGTGGGGGAATTTTCCCAATTAGGCATAAACAAAGTGACTCTACATGTTGGTCTGATTTATTGAAGGTTAAAGAAATTTATATGGCTAGAAGAAGAATGGTGGTTGGGAACGGGTTGCGGACAGATTTCTGGGGGGATGCATGGTGCTTGGATGTACCTTTGAAGAGTAAATTTCCTGAGTTGTTCAAGATATGTCGGCAGCAGAGTGTGACTGTTGCTGAGATGGCTGGAAGGAATTGGCAATGTTCTTTTAGAAGATGGTTGGACAGGGATAATCAGGTGCAATACAGAGGTATGTAGATGCTATTGGCTGATATTTCTTTGTCTGAAGAAGTTGACAGACCAAGGTGGTTGTGGACAAAGTCAGGGATGTTCAGTGTTAGGTCGATGTATAACCATCTGGCGAATGGGGGGATAGAGAGGAGCTTTAAACATCTGTGGAAAGCGAAGATTCCTCTAAAAATTAAGATTTGGTTATGGCTCATCTGGCATAATGCAATCCCATCTAAAGATAACATGAAGAGAAGGAAATGGAATAGTGACACACTATGCAGGTTCTGTGACCAGGAGGAGTCGATTGGTCATCTGTTTTTCTCCTGTCCTGCTGCCAAATATGTTTGGAGTGTGGTGGCAAGATCCATGGGTGCTGATACTAGGCCTGGATCCTTATCGCAATATTTTCGATGGATCATTAGGTTCTTGGCTGTGAGTTGCAATATTAAAATCACAGCTATTGCTGCTATTTGTTGGGCAATCTAGAAGCCAAGAAACAGAGCATGTTTTGAACATAAGCTAATCAAGTCCCCGGTTGATTTAGTGATGTATGCTTGTGTTTTTATGAAACATTGGGCAGGTCTTCATGATGCTGAAGAAGGGGAGATGCTACGAGAAGGAGCGGATATGCTGCAAAGGAATGCCTTGGGGGACGCGGAAGGCATGGACAGAGCCAGAGTGCCTCTCCTGGGATTACCATCCATCAGCCACAAGCGACCCAGATCTCCATCTGATGAACAGGAAGAAGACTGAGGGGTGTCAATTTCCATCTGCAAAATCTCTTTTGGCTTCAATATGGACGTGTCTTTTGTGTGCTCGTCTCTTGGTCCTGGTAGTGTGATGTTAGTTGTGGCCTTTTAAAAACACTAGCCTTTACTGTGGCGGTGATCTTGCGTCTCCCTCCCTCTCTTTCTTTCTTTCTTTCTTTCTTTCATGTTTCTGGGTTACAAACATCTTTGATGGTAGTAGTCGGTAGGAGTGGTGTTGTATAGTGGATCCTAGGAGCATGAACCTGAGGTTGTGGTGTTTCAGTGGTTTCTGTTCCGTTATCAGTAGATAGTGGAACCTGACCCCTATGTGATGGGGGTTGTATGGAAAAAAAGAATGCTTCATATACAATTGGAATTTGATAATTGAGATCGTTGAAATTTGAATTCCTACATAAGGTGGAATATATGGCTAGCTCCTTTGCACAACACTTAAACCAAAAGTGTGAGCATATATGCAAAAGAAAAAAAAAGAAAGAAGAAAAGGAGCAAATGTGCAAAGAGCAAATAGGAATATACCACTATATTGTAGTAGGACAAAGGGACACTTTTGAGATTTTGAATCGCAAGTGAATACGTTGATCCTAAAAGACTTGTACTACCTCGTTAACTCAGTCGGTTGAACCAAATACTTTTACATTATGTTGAGATTCATCTTTTATGAATGTTGATAACTAAGGTGTGGAAGCCTGCTAATACTATTCAGATGGTTCAAGTAAGGTACTATTCACGAACTTATTCCTATGTATCGTATATGATAAACACATGCTGCAACTGCCTCATTTATTTTAATCGACTCAGCTTCATGAATATGAGGATCACATCCATTAAGCTAAAACTTTCTTGGGACGAGCAAGAGTCTAAGATTGGGGAAGTTGATGAGTGAATATTTGCATCATGTTTTACATTATTATTTTGCATTGTAGATGTAGGTTCTTGGTATTTTACGGTGCTCGCGCGCACATTTTATGTCTGTTTTCACTAGGATCAGGACAAATGATGGATCCAATGGTTACAATTCTTGTAGCAGTTATACTATGGAGAAAAGGAGTCAAAAACAACATAAATCGCTTATTTGGGAAATATTAATAATACCAGAAGAAAACTAGAAGCGAACAAGGGAGGCAGAGAGTCCAACGACCAACTATATGACCAGAGCAATTTTTCCGGCCGTATAGCTCCGGTTATATAGTTGGCGCCGCCTCATCAAATAGTTTCACCCCGTGCAATTGGTTCGAGGAGACGACATACAGAACACCCAGAAAGCGCAGAAACCTCACCCCCGGAAGGCATCTGGACGGGGAACTCATCCACAAGGGATCCATCTTTGCCCTGCGCAGATCCGGGAGGCTAAGGCATCGATATTCATCATCCACCGCTGCATCACCACCATCTCCATCCATCCCATCTACATCTTGTCTAGATCTTGTTGTAATTCCTATACTCCTTGTGGATTTATCCAAGTGCTATTCATCTATGATTGTTTCCATTACCATTACCATGATGTTGATTTCCTCCATGTCTGAGTAGATCATTAGTTCTTGGGGAGATGGAGAAACCCTAGTATGAGATTGAAATAAGATAAAGTCTATTATGATATTCATCGCTGTGACCATGTGTTAGATTCTCTACATCTTGATGTTGAGAGAAGTCGACCTCTCAATATTTTCCTCTCGTGGGGACTTGATGGAGGGAACTACTTGTTGGTAGATGGATGTGTGCTAGCACTTACAGTGACTATAAAGTTGTTGGCACCCCTTACGTATCAACTTGGGAAACCGAGGAAACTCACGGAACACTATCCATGCCATGGGATACGTCCTACGGGATTACGTCCCTTATTGGGGATATACTTTCCGGGTATCCTCACAGTTCCTCACTGACCAGGGTGGCCCACTTCGGGTTAGAGCTTTGCTTCACGGGCGGCCTAGTCAGGGAGAGAAGACGGAGTCCAGTCCGGCTACGGGAAGGCCTAGAAGACTTACTGACTTAGGCCCATAGTGTTACTTGTAGTTCAAGATGTACTCTGTAACTGACTCTTAGTCGTAGCCGAATAGATCTCTTTTGTAAACCCTAGGCCGGATATCTATATAAGCCGTCCTAGGGAGAGCCTTTAGGACACCCTCAATAGTCTAAAATCTCAACTCGCATAGGCGAAACCCTTGTAACCCATATTCTGGCTGTGCCGTATTACTGGATTGCTAGCAGGAGTAGGATCCGTCCAAAGCCGGCGGATTCGAACCTGGGTAAACTTGTGTGCTCACCGTCCCAGAATACCGTACGTCTCACACCTCTCTCTTCCACACGCCTTGAGGACCCCCTCATGGCGTACTTGTCATCAATCCGATGACATCCCTTAATAGCACAGTAATTCGATTGATGTCGATTGCTGACTACTGTGGTTATGAGGATGATGTTAGTAGCGGTTGCCGCCTATTTGTCCAAATACGAACTTCCTCCCACACATACATAGTTGAGAATGTTCATGATGATAATATTTATCTTAAATCTTTACAATACTAGTGGTGTATCCGCTACTCCCTGAGAATGCCTTTCCCTACTACAGTTCCAATCTTTCTTACATATGCGATACTTACTTTCTGTACTCAGTTGTTTTACTTTACTTTATTATTGCTCTTATACCAAAAATCCAAAAACACCTTTTTACACAATACTCGCATTTTACCTTGTCACTTAGAACTTTATCTAGCATTTCTATCGTAATATTTATTTCAAGAGTTATTAGACTTCAGACTCCTGCTCCCTGTGGGATCGATATCTTTATTTTGAAACTAGCTACAAACGATCTGTGCACTTGCAATCATCACCAACTCGGCAAGAATATTAAGTTTCCGCGATCAAATTGTGCAGGTGAATATATGAGCCATGAGTTCGATGACCATCTCAAGAGTTGTGGAATAGTTCCACAGCTCACCCCACCGGGAACACCTCAGAGGAATGGTGTGTCGGAAAGGTGGAACCAAACCTTGTTAGACATGGTGAGGTCTATGATGAGTAAGACAAATTTACCTTTATCATTCCGGGTTGTCGTGGTGGTGTCAATGTAGATGCCATGGGTAGGCTAAAGATGGGGCCAATGTGTACTAGTGGAATCCGGGGAGGGATAGCGTAGTGATTCTACACATGATAGATATAACGAGACACACACAAAGAACTGCTCAAAGATCTTATATCATGATCCACAAGCTAATACAGATGCTCCTTGAGCTGTATCATAGAGAGGAAGGAGATGAAGTGTTCCTGCTCTCTACTCTCTAGGGTTCTTCCCTTAGCAAAAAGATCGACCCCTTTGATGGATCAAAATGTAGACCTCGTTGGGAACCCCAAGAGGAAGGTATGATGAGCACAGTAGCAAGTTTTCCCTCAGTTATGAAACCAAGGTTATCGAACCAGTAGGAGCAAGGAAACAACTCCAAGGTGTTGCTAACAACTTGGAATCCTGCACAACACAACCACATAACTTTGCCCCCACTTACAGTGAGGTTGTCAATCTCACTGGTTTTGCTGAAAACAAAGGATTAAACGTATAGTGTGGAAGATAGTAATTGCTTGCAGAAAGTAAACAGTAAACAATAAACAGTAGATGGTATATCAATGATAAAGTAATGGACTAGGGTCCATAGTTCACTAGAGGTGTTTCTCCTTAAGATAAATGGCATGTTGGGTGAACAAATTACAACGGGGTAATTGACAGATTGAGAAAGCATAACAATGCATATACTAGGCATCTTGACTCCTATGAGATTTGATTGGACATTACAACACAATACATAGACTGTAATCCAACTGCATCTATGACTAATAATCCACCTTCCGGTCATTGTCCGAAACCCTTTCAGTATTAAGTTGCAAGCAACGGATAATTGCATTAAGCAAAGTGTGTAAAGTAAACAATACAATTGCCCCATGGACAAATGATTGTTGTTTTCTCCCTAGTAGCAACAACACATCTACAACCTTAGAGATTTCTATCACTTCCCAAATTACTAGAGGCATGAACCTACTATCGAGCATAAATACTCCCTCTTGGAGTTGCAAGCATATACTTGGCCAAGATAGTTACTAACAACGGAGAGCATGCAAGATCACAAATAACATAGACATGATAGAATCAATTATAAATCTAACATAGCATCTCAATATCCATCGGATCCCCGCAAACACAACATATAGGATTACAAATAGATGATCTTGATCATGAATGGAGCTCACAAGATCTAAACATGATAGCACAAAGGAGGAGAACCAACCATCTAGCTACTACATGGACCCATAGTCCTAGGATGAACTACGCACGCATCACACAAGAGGCAGGCATGGTGATGAAGAAGGCCTCCATGATGATCTCTCCCCTCCGGCAGGGTGCTGGGAAGAGCTTCGGATCCCCCCGATCTAGGGATGGAGATGGCGGCGGCTACAGACTCTTTCGTGGATTTCTAATCGGGTACTTAGGGTTTTCATCCCGGGGTGAATATATAGGCGAAGGGCAAGGTCGGTGGAGCTCCAGGGGGCCCACACCCCTGGTGGTGTGCCCTCTCCTAGCCGTCCCGCCACCAGGTGTGGCTGCCTTGGTGCGCCACTTCGTCCCCCCTTCGGACTCCGTGTTACGTCGGGTAAAATATTGACTTTGGCTTTTGTCCCATCCAATTCCGAGAATATTTCCTTACTAGCTTTTCTGAAACCAAAAATAGCAAAAAACAGGCAACTAGCACTGTGGCATCTTGTTAATAGGTTAGTTCCAGAAAATGTATAAAAATACCTCAAAGTGTGAACAAAACATAAGAAAGTTGATATAAAACAAGCATGGAGCATCAAAAATTATAGATACATTTACGACGTATCAAGCATCCCCAGGCTTAACTCCTACACGTCCTCGAGTAGGTAAGTGATAAAAAGAATAAATTTTTAGGTGACATGCACCATCACAATCTTGATCAAGGTATTTGTAAAACATTGAAAGCTGGGATCATAGTAGTCTAAACATGAGCATGTAAGATAAAGTTATAACAATAAGACATAGCAACTATGTTGTAACATGAAAAGGCACAAACAAAAGATCATGAATAACAATGCATTGAAAGATGTTTGTTTGTTTCACATATAGAAAACATAATAAGAGTGGTATTCATCTTGTCCCTCATGGTATAGCAAAACATAAATGCATAGGACACCTTCAAAGTTCATAAGGTGACTAGATACAAATAATTTAAGAACAAGCAATATCAAAGTTATGAATCAATAAACAAGTTTTGGGACAATGAACATTAAACTAAGAATGACCACTATGCTCTCTCAATTGGTGCATAAAGATAGAAGATGGAGACTCAACATAAAAGTAAAAAGAAAGGCCCTTCATAGAGGCAAGCAGGGATTTCAAGTTTCATAAAGAGCTTCCAAAAATTATGGTACTTATTAGCTTTCATCTCTCATTGCCCCTATCATAAGCATCTTGAGGCGATTAAGGTTAAAGTGACACAAATATGAGGATATGCTTGACAAGTTATAAGTTGAAAATCTCATGCCCCTTGCTTACGAGTACCGAACCTCATGCTACTCAACTTTAGTCAACAGTGTACCCATTTCCCCATAACATAGGAGCTATCCCATATCAAAATGACAAGGCAATAGACAATGAGCATCTCAGCGATCTTTTTATTTGCTATTTGCATAGGGTTTTATTGAGGATGCTTCACAGAATGCTCACTATGGTTATGCTGCAAGTTTCCACCATGATTAGGCATGGCTTAGGCTAGGCACCCAGGCGTTTCTCTAACACACATACAAACTCCGTGAGCTTACAAGCTCCCCTTTTATTTCACACCACCGGGATCCATAAACAAAAGAACATGATATCAACTGAATAATAAGTGCAATGTTGAAAGCGTTCCCCATGGTACATGGTTCTGCTAATTCACAACTTATAAAGTGCAAGCATATAAGCAACATAGATGGACACAATGGTTCAAGTTTATTAAGTGCAAGAAAGTAAAGTGTGCCATCAAGTTTGTGAGAGCTTTAATCACTAATTTTCACATAACAAGTTTAATTCGGAAGGTAGATAAAACATGAATATACTTGGAATGGTGTAACACACCATGCACTGAATTTATAGTGGACTCTTTGGAATAACTTGGTTTTATTGGGGTTGGATGCATGAGTGGAACTCACACTTGGTACATGTGGAGGAGAATATCATTTTGCGGCCCGAAAGTTGGGGTGTCCAGGCCACGCGGTACCCGAGTTCCCTGAAATCATCCGCGATGACTACAGTTGGTGTGCCAAATACTTAAAGGGTCTTTTTTGGCACGAATTCCACTTTACGTTTCAATACAAAAAATCAGGCTAACGGCCGTCAAGTTGCCCCCCTGTAAGTTCTCGCCGTTATATCGCTCCTGTCGCTCCCGTCGCTTAGGTGTCAATTAGGCTTGCAGCGTTGGCGCCTGCATCCATTACGCGTCTTCTTCTTCCCCGAAGCGGCAATCTATGGGGCGTCGCAGCCATGGCGCGGAGCTGGGACATGGACGAACCTGCTCGGCCCAGCTCTCCTCCCTGTAGGCCTGCAGTGTTGGCGCCTGCATCCATTACGTGTCTTCTTCCCTGGAGGGGCAATCTGTGGTCGCGGCCATGGCGCAGAGCTAGGAAGTGACGAAGCTGCTTGGCCCCGCTCTCCTCCCCATCCCGAGTCGGAGCTCGCCCTCACCGTGGACGCACCCATGGCACGATCGGGGACGAGAATTTGTTCCCGGTGAGATCTATCACCTTGTCAACCATGCTCAGTTCTGTTTTCCTCCTCTAGAATCCAAGCTCGCCGTCGCCGTGGTTGCACCCGCACCAATTCTGCCACCTCTGCCGAGGTCTCTGTGGTAGCTCAAGTTCTGGGGCTCTCCAAGTTCTGTCATGTTGGGCCTGTAAGTGTTGTTGTATGTTAAACTAGCAAATCTCTTTTGTTCAAATCTCTTGGGATGTACCAACTTCATTGTGTTTAATTATGAAAGACAAAATATAAATGACTTCTCTCAATTTCTCGCATATAAAAATGCACAGCTAATTTCATATTCTTGCAGGAACTGGCCCCACTTGTTGAACCGGCAGCACTGCCACGATCTCCACGTAACGACGGTGAGTTCTGGAACTGAAAGTTGCAGTTACCACGTTTCTTCTGCAGTCATTCCTCTTCCTCAGTCATTCCTTTGTATTTTTCCTGGGCGCTTCTTCTTCATCTGTTCTGGAACCGTCGGTTCATCTTCTTCTTCCTCTCGCAGGCAGTTCCTTGCAGGCATTTCCTTTCACCCATTTCCTTGCAGGCATGGACGATGGGAAATGCACAACAGAGACCCACTTGGTCCCTGCCCATGGCACCACGACTTTGACAGTGGTGTACACAAATGATGAAGCGACTGTGGAGACAACTCTCGTCAGGTTTGAGCAATTGCTTGAGAAAGAGAAGCACAAGTTTGTGGGGCTAGACTTGGAGTACACCTGTGCAAATAAGCGAAAAAATCCTCCACAAGAGATCGCTGTCGTGCAAATCGCCATACATGAGGAGGTCCTCGTTTACCACTTCTGCAGGTATGTGAAATTTAAATTTGAGATCACCACTTCTGCATCCCTTGTTCCCTTACATCCCTAGAACCATCTAAGTGCAGGAGTAAACCAACTGAGATGCGTTGTCCGGCTCTGGTCGATTTCTTGTGTAGGAAAGGGATAACTTTCACTAGCGTGGATATCACAAATGACACAATTATGCTTTCTCATGCGTTGATAAAAATCCCAGAGGGGCACCACATCGACATCCAAAATATGTACAAGATCAAATCATACCCAGTGAAGGATGGCATGGGTGATCTGGCAGCAGAAATCATTGATAAATCCTATGAAAAACTGAAGAAATTGAAGCGACTCGATCACGACTACTAGGAGTGGAAGCAGATGAGCCAGGTGCGCCTCGAGTATGTAGCCCAGGAGAAGAAGCGCGAGGAGGACAGAAAGCGGTTTTAGGACGAGCAGGGATCTTGGGACGGTGGCGACTGATGGGGAAGCAAGTCAAGGACGACAGCAAGTGGTGGTGATACATTATGTGTTTGAACTAGATTTTAGTTTCTAGTTTATTATGTGTGTGATAAATTTAGTTACTTCAATACAAAATTTCGACCAATTTAACTTGTTCATGTATTTCTTGACAATTATAATATAATCGAGCACTAGAAATATTTTGCAGTGTGCATGAGCATGACCAGTAAATATAATTGAACACTAGAAACTTTAAGGCACTCCATATAAAGGAGTAGATTAATATAGAAGGTTCACCAGAGACACCACGGATATATTGTCTTACATGCCACACACAGGTAATAATTAACTAGAACAAAATAAAAGCAGGGGCTGCAGCAGGAGGCCGGTGCACGGAGACGCCTAGCAGGGCAGGGGTTTATCAGCAGGAGGCAGCGACAACCTAGTCGATGGGATACAGGCCAGTCCTGACATACTCCCGGAGGAATTTGCCGTAGGCTGCGTGCCGCGCCAAGGTAATCGGCCTATGGCTTCTGCCTCTGCCTCTGCCAACGCCCTCCGCGTGCTGGATCATGCTGTTGAGGTCCATGTTGATTGCTCTGCCACAGAATGGGCAAAACAGTCTCCCCCTACAGTGGAAACGGATTAGCCCACACCATAACCGCCTCAGCACGTAGCGGCTCTTGTTGTCCCTGGATACCTTGCTATCGTCCACTTCATCATCATCCTCCTGTTGATTTTTAAGAACATAACTTAGAACTCATACATATGATTGAATTGTATTACAACTCAAGAATTGACAACATATATATGTAAGACAATATATCCGTGGATATCAAAGATAAAGCATCTCAGTAATAGTTTGATCGGTTCATATATCATTTCATCTCAACACAATGACAAATAATTGCATCAGAGTGAATGTAGGATAAAAATTGCGGCCTCATAAGTTCCTTCAGGGATGGAGTCAGCGAACCAAGTAACAATTGCACAACCTATAATGTTGTTGTACATTGCCCCAGGTTCACTAACTCATCCCTGAAAAAATCTGACACCACTGTGTCTGCCTCTCTTTTGGGACAAATTTGAATCATTGGCCACAATAAGAAATTGAAATGTAATCGTACAAAACATTATTCAGGGATATACATAGTCAGGTACAAAAACAAGCCTCAATATTGTAATTATAAATAAAAAACCAAACAATTAATCTTTAGGTGCATGTTAAAAATACTTATGATCAAAACCATTCATATACATATGCATCATACCAATCATTAAAAGATCAGAAACAATTCAAGGATCATATATGTAGTTCCATATGAGAATAAATCTAGGGCTTCATAATTTGTTTCAGAGATGGAGTTGGCGAACCAAAGTACCAACAACACAACCTATATTGTTTGTGTGCATTGCTGCCTCAGGTTCACCAACCCATCCCTAAAACACGATACCATCATACGTGTCTCCCCTTGAACTCTTTTGGGGCTAATTTCAATCATCGGCCTCGGTGACAAACTAAAATGTAATTCTTATACAATATGAATGCATGGAATAGATAATTCGAATATCATAGTTCTATGAATGTAGAATAAAGATTGCGGCCTCATAAGTTTATTCAGGGACGGCGTGAGTGAACCAAGTAATAATTGCACAGCCTATATTGTTGTTGTACATCGCCCTAGGTTCACTAACTCGTCCCTGAAAAAGGCTGACACCAATGTGTCTGCCTCTCTTTTGGGGCAAATTTGAATCATTGGCCACAATAAGAAGTTGAAATGTAATCGTACAAAACATTATTCAGGAAAAATACATAGTCAGGTACAAAAACAAGCCTAAATATTGTAATTATATATAAAAAACCAAACAATTAATCTCCAGGTGCATGTTAAAAATACTTATGATCAAAACCATTCATATACATATGCATCATACCAATCATTAAAAGATCAGAAACAATTCAAGGATCATATATGTAGTTCCATATGAGAATAAATCTAGGGCCTCAAAATTTGTTACAGAGATGGAGTTGGAGAACCAAAGTACCAACAGCACAACCTATATTGTTTGTGTGCATTGCTGCCTCAGGTTCACCAACCCATCCCTAAAACACGACACCGTCATACGTGTCTCCCCTTGAACTCTTTTGGGACAAATTTCAATCAGCGGCCTCGGTGACAAACTAAAATGTAATTCTTATACACTGAATGCATGGAATAGGTAATTCGAATATCATAGTTCTATGAATGTACAATAAAGATTAAGGCCTCATAAGTTTCTACAGGGATGGTGTAAGTGAACCAAGTAATAATTGCACAGCCTATATTGTTCTTGTATATCGCCCCAGGTTCACTAACTCGTCCCTGAAAAAATCTGACACCAATGTGGCTGCCTCTCTTTTGGGGCAAATTTGAACCATTGGCCACAATAAGAAATTGAAATGTAATCGTACAAAACATTATTCAGGGATATACATATTCAGGTACAAAAACAAGCCCAAATATTGTAATTATAAATAAAAAACCAAACAATTAATCTTCAGGTACATGTTAAAAATACTTATGATCAAAACCATTCATATACATATGCATCATACCAATCATTAAAAGATCAGAAACAATTCAAGGATCATATATGTAGTTCCATATGAGAATAAATCAAGGGCCTTATAATTTGTTTCAGATATGGAGTTGGGGAACCAAAGTACCAACAACATAACCTATATTGTTTGTGTGCATTGCTGCCTCAGGGCCACTAACCATCCCTTACAAAACGAGACCATCAGATGCCCTTGCACTATTTTGGGGCAAAATTGAATCATTGGGCTCAGTAAGGAATAGAAATGTAATGTTATAGGCCTGCTGTGTATCGAAATCAACACTCAACTAGATGGCAAATGAGCAGATTAGGGTTTTGTGACTAGACGGATTGGGGTTTTGTGACTAGATGGCAGATGCATCAATCAACCGATCGAATCATATATATACTACCCTACTTCAAGAGCAAAATAATCTATACACGATTGAGCAAATCCTATGTATGAATAGTGAAAACTGCGGCTGCGACTAGAGAAGCTAGCAATGTAGTACCTCAGACTCCTCATCAAGGACCTCCTCCTCGAACTCATCATTCTCCGTGATTGCGTCGAAGATTTTTTGAACAGTGATAGGGTCATCGATGTAGATCACCGGATTGCCTCCGCCTGCCGCCTTCCCCCCATCCAGATCTGCCGCTGGCACCACGACGTTGTCGGCCACGATGTTGTCGGCCACCTGCTGCTCGGGGGCGACGGCTACTACCTGCTGCTCGGCGGCGACGGCTACCACCTGCTGCTCGGCGGCGACGACTACCAACTGCTGCTCGGCGGCAACGGCTACTGTTGAACCGTGGACCCACCAACGGCCGTGCTGATGGAATGCCTATCAGATGATATGACTTGACCATGACTTGTGTCAGGTGATGTTGGGAACCCAATTCCGGCTTAAGTTTGAAACCGAGCTAGAAAATCTGGGTAACCTACTGATAGGTCTGACTTATTTTTAAGACCCGGATCGTATTTTTTGTTGTGAAGTTTCAGGAACCCTTCAAGATTCTGCAAGCCGAAGATCAAGCTAGACGATGATAAATCCGACTTTGGATCTTGGAGGCCTCCGGGGGCTGCTGTTGGGGATATACTTTCCGGGTATCCTCACAGTTCCTCACTGACCGGGGTGGCCCACTTCGGATTAGAGCATTGCTTCACGGGTGGCCCAGTCAGGGAGAAAGACAGAGTCCAATCCGGCTACGGGAAGGCCTAGAAGACTTACCGACTTAGGCCCGTAATGTTACTTGTAGTTCATGATGTACTCTGTAACCGACTCTCAGTCATAGCCGGATAGATCTCTCCTGTAAACCCTAGGCCGGATATCTATATAAGCCATCCTAGGGAGAGCCCTTAGGGCACCTCAATACTTTAGACCTTCAACTCGCACAGGCGAAACCCTTGTAATCCATATTCTGGCTCTGCCGTATTACTGGATTGCTAGCAGGAGTAGGATCCGTCCAAAGCCGGCGGATTCAAACCTGGGTAAACTTTTGTGCTCACTGTCCCGGAACACCGTACGTCTCACACCCCTCTCTTTCGCACGCCTCGAGGACTCCCTCATGGCGTACGTGTCATCAATCCGACGACAGTTGGCACCCACCGTGGGGCAAGTGAGCTTCGGATCTGCGTTCCAAGCGGAATCTGCAAGAATCGGAATCGGCGAGACTATCGCCGTCGATCGCATCCTCTACGCCAGCGACGTCCCTCTCATCGTTCTCGACGAGACTTGGATTCCGGCTAGGGAGGCCGTGACTCCCTACACAATCATGTCTTTTGGTGAGATCGATGTTTACATCGGTTTTGCTGAACCTGCCCACCCCACCGCAGCGGTGATGATAGAGGCAGAAGAAACTTCTGGGTCCCCTTTGTCTGCAGAGGCGGTAGAGTTCCGGATGTTAGAAAACCCTAATCCCACCCAGCCCGCACCAGTTGCGGAGATAGTGGAGAAATCCGAGCCTGGAGAAGACCTAGCGGTCCACGTCGAATCTAGAGTGGATCTCCCTGGAGGAGCCGGATCCTAGATCGACCCACCCGCGGAAGTCGAAATCCAGGAGGAGCATATCAGTGACACTGATTCTGGCCCTGATGATGCCGGGACAGACAAACCTTTCCTAAGGTACACATTACGACGTATGATACTGCAAGGCGAAAGCGCAAATGCAATTCTCGAGACCATCAAAAGTTTCGACATGGCTGATCCTGAAAGCCGCAGGTACCTCAGGAAGCACGCGTTGCACTTCGTCGGATATGTGGGATCTGGATCCGGCTCTGCCGATGCTGGAGAAAACACCGACTCGGTGCTGGAGGCAATTGGAACAAACGCCGACGTACCCGCATTCTCGGATGAATCGATGACGTCAGCAGATTTCCAAAAGTTCTCTGCGGAATATGAAGAGGAGTATAACTCCAAAGCTACAGAAGAAGGAGAAGCCATGGATGAAGGATCTGGGGAACACTCTCGCAAAGCGCAGGATGACATGGACGTCGGAGATAATCTAGAGGTCCAGATGTCCGAAAGTACCAAACAGAGCTTAACTCCGGGAAACGGACCCAAAGCCGTCTTTGCTACCGGCGCTGCCAAGAAGGCAAAGAAGAAGAACAAGAAGAACAAGATCCCGGCAAAAGACCCTCTGGCTGAGGAGGTGATTGCCGAGTAATACGAAGAAGACTCGGATGGAGCACTTATCCCAGATGAGCCGAAAAAAGAAGAATCGATGGATGGACACGTGATCACCGAAGGTGCGCGTAAACTCATCGATGCTGCATTAACCACTCCTATCCCTATAGCCGCAGAACTTACTGCTAAAGAGCTGGATGAAAGGGCCCAAGCCCTAGAAGCGCGTCGTCAACAACTCCTCGATGAAGCCAAAAACATCGAGGTGGAGAAGAAACGCATGGCAACTAAACACTACATGTCTCGGTTGCACCAGAAGACACGGAAACGTCACACCAATGACGACCAGTTCCCAACTGTCCGTGCCGTCCTTTTTGGAGATGAGATGGGGAAGCCACGGAAAGGTAGCAAAGGAGATTGGGTATACCCAACCCCAATACAGAACACCGTGGTGGCCCGAGAAATTCTATCGGCTAATCCAGGACCGGAGGAGATCCGTTTGGGTATCAAGCTACTCAATAAGGTACTGGAGAAGCAAAAGGTCTCCCTGTCCGGAAGTCAAAAACTGGTCTCAGATTCTGACCAATGTCGCACAGATCCGGCATGGGCTTACGTAAGACCCCATCACGTCCGGGAGCAGTATCACCGCCCCGAACGCCGGGAAGACAATTATTCAAGAACCGGATCTTCAGGACAACACTACAAGACCACGCGTAACTGGAGCAACGTCGTTCCAGCGGCCGAGAAAGACGCCATTGCTGCACTGAATCCGACGAACCCTCCCCGACGAGAATCTAACGATCGAAGGGGAGAAGATAAAGAGAAACGACGGGTGGAGGATCGTCAAAAAATGCCACCTCCTAAATATATTAGCCGTCCGGCTGATCCTCATCGTGGTGGGAACGACGGACGAAGGAACGACAGCAACCACGCTGGAACAAGCCGGCAGGGGGCTCGTCGTAGTCAAGATCCTCCCTGGAACCGGAATAATGACGCTCCGGATGGAGGCCGGCGATCAGCCAGAAACTATCCAGCTGCACCACCCTCTCCACCACACAGTCATCACAACGGTTCCCATGGAGGGCAAGGAGGACGACATGGCGGAGGAGGTGGTGGCAGAAGCCGAAGTCCGGCTCCAAGGCATCGCAGCCACAGCCAGCATTCGGGATGATCTCTATCCCCGAACGACGCAAGGCACAGGATCAATTCCAACATAGAGACGCGGCGCTATGAAAACGATGACATGTACGTGGGCCCAAAGTGCTTCGGACCATGCATCAGAGCTACAAGATTCCCGGAAGGATTTGCTATCTCAAGGCACATCCAAGCCTACGACGGCATTGCTCGGCCAGACACTTGGCTACAGGATTTTTTCCAAGCTTGCTGCATCGCCAAAGGTGGAAACAGCTTGGTCGCAACCCGATATCTCCCACTTATGTTGCGGAAGACGGCACGATCATGGCTCAATGAACTTCCGGAGAACACCATCCGTAACTAGTATGACATGCAAAGTGCATTCTTTCATAATTTCGAAGGCCCATATCGGAGGCCCTGTTCGGTCAGAGACCTACAACATTGCACCCAGAAAGCCGGAGAAACTTGCCGAGATTATCTCGGACGATGGATCGACACCAAGAACTCCTGTGAAGGAGTAAACGACCAAACCGCGATTGTAGCTTTCATCGTAGGGCTCCCAATTGGTCTACTACGTCACCGCTTAAAGTGTGATAAGATCACTGATTTGGGAGAAATGATAGAAACAACGAGCAAGTATGCGGATGCTGACGACGATGCAGAGGGATTACTCAACGTCCTGGCTGTACCTCAGTCAGCAAAAACGAAGCAACAAGCTCAGAAGCGTAAGAACACCTCGGAGGAAAAACCCAACACGGAAACAGCGGTGGTAACTACTGTTTCCGGGTCTGGAGGACGAGGAGGACGTGGCGGAGGCCGCAGGCGTGGCCGTGGGACTTCAAGGGTCCAAGGTAGAGGAGAACAGCAACCAGGCAAAACCTACTCTTGGACCGACATTGCCAATAACCCATGTGTGCATCACCTAGACGCCAATGGGGGCTCGTCCCACACCAACGCTGAATGTCATTTCAATGACGACGTCAAAAGAGATGACACCACGGGCTACAAAGCTAAGCGGAAGAAGGGAATGAAAAATCCTGAAAAGGACAAAGAGACCAAGGAAGATTCCGACATGGAGGAAGCCGATGCTTCAAATCCCAAGTCGGAAGGGAAGAAGACTTTTCCCACCAAAAAGGACACTTATGTCAGTTTCCTTAGATCTCAACCAGCAAAGGTCAAAAAAGCAGTTCTACACGAGCTCAATGCAACAGTTCCGGCTGTCCCACAATATCTAGACTGGTCGGAAGTGGCAATCACATTTGACCACGATGATCATCCGCCTAAGTTACACAGGCGAGGAAAATACGCCTTAATCGTCAACCCACTTATTGACGGTTATGGTTTCTCCAAGACCCTCATGGACGGTGGTAGCAGCATCAATATTCTCTATGTCGAAACGCTATGCTGGATGAAGATCTCGGAGACCTAGCTGAACCATAGCTCTGTGATTTTTCACGGAGTTGTCCCAGGAAGACAAGATAATTCCCTGGGAGAGATCACTTTGGATGTTACCTTTGGAACTCCAAAGAATTATCAGACGGAGGCACTTTCCTTCGAAGTGGTCCCGTTCAAGAGCGCATATCATGCTATATTCGGACGTCCGGCTTACTGGGCTTTTATGGCTCGTCCGTGTTACATTTACAATATGATGAAAATTTCAGGTCCCAACGGCGTGATCACCATCAGGGGAGACCCGAAGAAAGCGCGAGAGTGCGAGGATGGAAATGCCTCCTTTGCCGAAGCCGTGCTGTACGCCCAGGAGTACCAGGAGATCAAGAAGAGCATAGATCCGTCCGAGATGCCCGCAACGAAGAAGGAGGTGACCAAGCCAAATCCGGAGTTCAAGGCATCAGAAGAGATGAAGAAAGCGCTGTTGAAGGATGATGACCCCTCCAAGCTGACCCAGATAGGCATAGGCCTAGATAATGCATAGGAAAGCGCGCTCGTCAGGTTCCTCCAAGCAAATCAAGATATCTTCACATGGCAGCCATCTGACATGACCGGAGTACCTAGGGAACTTGCCGAGCACTCTCTAAATGTAAACCCGAACGCTAGACCCGTCAAATAGTCCTTACGACGGTTTGGCAACGAAAAGCATAAGGCAATAGCTAAGGAACTAGCGCGGCTCGAGTTAGCAGGATTCATAGAAGAGGTCATCCACACTGAGTGGTCGACCAATCTTGTAATGGTCCCTAAAAAGGACACCACTGATTTAAGGATGTGTGTTGATTATACTGCCTTGAACAAGGCTTGTCCAAAAGATCCTTTCGCTCTGCCTAGAATTAATCAAGTTATCGATTCTACGGCAGGCTCGAAACTCATCTGTTTTCTCGACGCATATTCCGGTTATCACCAAATTCGGATGAAGGAATTTGACAAAGTCAAAACTTCATTCATAACCATTTTCGGAACCTTCTGTTTTCTTACGATGCCCTTTGGGCTGAAGAACGCAGGAGCTACGTACCAGTGCACGATGCAGCGTTGCCTCCATGACCAACTCGGACGCAATGTACATGCATACGTGGATGATATCGCGGTGATGTCCAAAAAGAAGGAAACACTAATTTCTGACTTGGACGAAATGTTTGCCAATCTACGAAAATATACTATCATGCTTAACCCGAAGAAATGCTTCTTTGGAATACCAGGCGGAAAATTGTTAGGTTTCATCGTGTCTCAAAGAGGCATAGAGGTGAACCGAGACAAAATCAAGGCTATACTCAATATTGCCAGGCCAACTCGCCTGAAGGACGTACAAAGATTAACTGGCTGCATCGCTGCGGTCAGTCGATTTGTAAGCCAGCTTGGTGAAAGAGCCGCACCATTATACAAACTCCTGAAAAAGATCAAATATTTTGTTTGGATTAATGAGCTGAAGATGCACTACAAGACCTGAAGAAAGTACTCTCATCTGCTCCTATCCTTGCAGCGCCGGAACCTAAGGAACCGATGTTGCTCTATCTTGCTGCGACAAATAAGGTTGTTAGTACCGTCATTGTGGTGGAGAGACCAGAGGAAAATCAGGAACACCTGGTGCAGCGTTCGACTTACTTTGTCAGCGAGGTTTTGACAGAATCAAAACAGCGGTATCCGCACTATCAAAAGTTGGCTTACGGTATTTTTCTAGCATCTCGTAAGTTACGACACTACTTTCAGGAGCATCCAATTACCATGGTGATCACAACTCCCATGAGAGATATAATCAACAACAGCGACGCCACAGGACGCGTCGCCAAATGGGGCATAGAGCTCTCAGCTTTCGGTATTGAGTATAAACCTCGGACAACAATCTAATCCCAGATCCTTGCTGACTTTGTCACTAATTGGACAGAGACGAAGGAGAATATGATCCTCCCTGAGTCGGAATATTGGACCCTCTTTTTCGACGGGTCTAAGGCTCGAGGGGGCTCGGGGGCTGGCGTGGTGCTCAAATCACCCCAAGGAGATAAACTTTTATACGTGTTGCAGATCCACTTCACAGCGACAAACAATATTGCCGAGTATGAAGCACTGCTACATGGAATCCGGATTGCTAAGGACATTGGCATCCGACGTTTGATGTGTTACGGAGATTCGGATCTTGTTGCTCAACAAGTGTCGGATATTTGTAATGCAAATAAACACATGGCAGCATATAAAGCTGTCGTGGATGATCTATCCAAATCGTTCGAAGGGTTTGAAGTTCAACACATCCCTCGAGCAGAAAATGAGGAAGCAGATGCACTATCTCGGATAGGTTCTGCGCAGAAAGAGGTCCCGGATGGCGCTTTCTTAGAGCACCTCAAAGTTCCCTCAATAAAGGGAGTAGATGAGGAATATCCGACCAAATCCGACTCACCTTTAATAGCAGTTCTGGCTGTAATTCCCTGCTGGACTCAACCCTACCTCGATTATTTGGTAGATGGCAAATTACCCGAAGACGAGGTGCTGATTATTTGGTAGATGGCAGATGGCAGATTATCCGACGAGCTAAAGCCTATACTACTATTAAAGGTGAGCTCTATAAACAGAGTGTTTCTGGGGTTTTTCAGCGCTGTGTATCTCCGGAAGAAGGAGTGGAAATCTTAAGGGAAATCCATGAAGGCGAGTGTGGTCACCATGTTGCAGCCAAATCTTTAGTGGCAAAAGCTTTTCGACACGGATTTTTCTGGCTTATAGCTCAGGCAGATGCCAAACGATTAGTCAAGACGTGCAAAGGCTGCCAAAAGTACGCCAAGCAAGCTCATGTTCCGGCCAATCAGTTGCGAACAATACCTATAACATGGCCCTTTATGGTCTGGGGGCTTGATATGGTAGGACCTTTTAAACGAGCTCCAAGTGGATTTACTCACCTCTTAGTGATGGTGGATAAATTCACCAAATGGATTGAGGCTAAACCCGTCACAAGTTGTGACGGAGCAACAGCCAAAAGATTTGTCGAGGATGTTATAATCCGGTATGGTTATCCGCATAGCATTATCACGGACAATGGGAGTAACTTTTCTATGGGAGAATTGGCTGAATTCTGCAACGAGAAAAATATTCGGTTTGACATTACGTCAGTTCCACAAGCTAACGGACAAGTCGAAAGAGCAAATGGTTTAATCTTACAAGGCCTAAAACCGAGACTCGAAGCACCACTACGACGTGTTGCGGGGGCTTGGGCAGAGGAAGTACCCTCTATAATTTGGAGTTTACGAACAACTCCAAACAGGTCAACATGATACACACCTTTCTTCTTGGTCTATGGTGCGGAAGCAGTTCTTCCTAGTGATTTGATTCATTCTCCTAGAGTGGCCACGTATATCAAAGAGGATGCCGAGATTTCTCGAAAAAATGATCTCGACTTAGTCGAAGAAGTTCGCGTCGTTGCTGAAATGAGATCTACAGCCTATCAGCAGAAGGTACACAAGTATCATAGCCAGAGAGTCCGAAATAGATCCTTCAATAAAGGTGATTTGGTTCTCCGGCTTGTGCAACAAAGAAAGCACAAACTTTCCCCAGTATGGGAAGGGCCCTTTTTAGTTAGTCGAGTATTGCACAATGGATCATATTACTTAACTGACATGAGGCCATTCAAAGAAAGACCTGCTACTAAGAAGAGAAAGAGAGCTAGAGGCAGTACAAATCCGGATGAGTTAGACAGACCGTGGAATATTGCTCAGCTACGTCCCTTTTATTCTTAGTTTATCCTTCTTTGTAATCATACATATGTACATGTTCTGTGAGAAATAAATTTTTTGGTTACCTCAAGTTTTTTCTGAGAAGTTCTTAAACCATCTTATTTCCGAATGATCATGTCATAGTCGAAAATCCCAGAATGCTTGAAAGTACTTTATGCTCATGTTCGTTCTGGTTTAGATTTCCGATTCTAAAAACTGCTACCTTCGGGTATAACTCTAAAGTTTCTAGTCTTTACTTTGGTTATTTGTCTGATTGCTGGATGCGGGCATTTTCCGAGTAGTGAATTGTTGGTACTGGAAGCCGACTTTGTTTCCGAGTTTAAACTGGTTTAGCAATTGAGCTCCGTTGCTCAACAAAGTTTCCGGCGGAAGGTTTAGCCGGCTCACGAAAGGGACGAGGCGGAAAGCCAGATAAACGATAAGTAGTGACGAAAAAATAAAAGTGCTTATGTAAACATTTCAGGCACACAAAAAAAATTTAAAGTCGAAAAGTGCCGACATGATTGGCCTTGAGCTGATCCAGCTCTTGGCGAAGCTCCTTGTTCTCCACCACCAGGGTCTTGAGGTTCTCAGCCTCTTCAACCATGGCGACGGATTGTTTCACCAGCGCTATAAGTAAAAAAATAACAAAAGTTCAGAAAAATTTGACATTGAAAATAACAAAGAAAAGGTTTGAGTCTCGGAATGTTTACCTTCGTCCTCATCCTTGGCAACTTTAAGATCAGGATTTTTAAGGCGGAGAGCTTTGATCTCTCACCGCTTATCGCAGACATTGGTCAGTAATTCCTGGTTATAGGAACATACTTTCTGTAAGTCAGAATACCCAAAGTCAGAAAGCTACTTAAGACTCGGGCTAATATTTTTGCTAAAATATCAGCATGAGTCTTGGGGGCTACACTGAAGGAATATGCCCGAGAGGCAATAATAAAGTGGTTATTATCTTATTCCATGTTTATGATAAATGTTTATTTTACATGCTAGAATTGTATTGATCGGAAACATCAATACATGTGTGTTTAATAAACAAAAAAGGGTTCCTAGTTATGCCTCTCTTATAGACTAGCTTGTTGATTAACAAGATGATCAAGGTTTCCTGATCATGGACATTGGATGTTGTTAATAACAAGGTCACACCATTGGTGGAATGATGTGATGAACATTCATCCGAAGTATAGCATTATGATCAAGTCATTATGTTTATATTGCTATAACATCATACGAAGTAATATTTATCCTTAGACCATGAGATCATGTTAATTGCTAACACCGGAAGAGTATCTTGATAACATCAAACGTCACACCGTAACAGGGTGACTATAAAGGTGGGTTCAGTGCTACGAAGGTGTTATGTTGAGGCTCATGGATCAAGATTGGGATTTGTCCAATCCCGATGACAGATAGATATACTCTGGGCCCTCTCGGTGATATCACATTGAAATAGCTTGCAAGCAAGTGATGTGATCACTAGAATGTTAGATCACGGGAACGAGAAAAGAGTGCATGTCGGTAACGGGATCAAACTAGGTATGGAGATACCGATGATCGAATCTCGGACATGTAATATATCGCGGGACAAAGGGATTTAGTTACTAGCGTTAAAGGTTCTCACGATCACAGAAGTCATCGTTGAATGTGTAGGAGTCAGTATGGATCTCTAGGTCCCGCTTCTAATTATTGATCTGAGAGGGGTCTCGATCATGTCTGCATTATTCGCGAACCGTAGGGTGACACACTTAAGGGATACCGACACCATTTGGAGCAAATATGTTTCAGATAAAGATTTAAGAAAGCGCTGGAATTATTTCAATAGACACCGAAACTGTTTCGGGTGAAATTGCTGAAATTGGTTCTGCATGTAATATTGAAATGTTGCAGGGGGTTTTATATGAATGTTTGTTAATTAAAGTAATTAACAAAATTCTGAATAAAAATAATAAAAGAGTTTTATTAAATGAGAGAGCATTAAAATTGGAGAAATTTAATGCATTTAAAGTGGAGACTTTAAAAGAGAATGTGAAGGGGAAAATTTATGTGGAGGAGTTACCACCACATGAATGGAGGAGGTGAAGAGTCACCTCCTCCATGCGCCGGCCATGAAGGAGGGGAAGCCCCCCTCCTCCTATAAAAGGCCACCCCCTCCTCACTTCTCACACACACCTCCTTGTGAAGTATCTCTCTCCCTCTCTAGTATTATTCCCTCATGGTCTCGGATTAGCGAGATACATGTTCCCGGTGGCTTTATCTAGAAAGGAGATGCTGCTTCCGCTACTTTGCTGGAGCGAGGGACGGAGGTTGTCGGGGTACCGGACGTGTGTGCGATCACGGATGCACCGCTGCTTTGCGGTGCTGGACTTGGTGGTGCTGGAGCTGGATCTGATGGACGTGCTGGAGCCGGACCTGCTGGACTTCATCACGATCTTGAGATCGGCAAGTGTACGACTACATCAACCACGAGTTCCTACTCGTTAACAAAGCTCATTGTCTTCGAGGGTAAGTTCTAGTTTCCACCCGTTGCTTTGTACCTAGTAGATAGATCTTGGCGTGTAGTTCACACCGTAGGAATTTTTTGTTTTCTATGGTGCGGACCCAACAGTGGTATCAGAGCCTGATCTATGCGTAGGTGCTTTGCACGGGTAGTACACATATGTTTATATGTGGGCGATGATGATCATTTTATTGAATCTTCTATGTATTTTGGATATTGGTGGCATAGTGGGATGAAGCGGCCCGGACCAACCTTACATGTCATCGTACATGAGACCGGTTCCACGACTGACATGCAACTAGTTTTGCATAAGTGGCTGGCGGGTGTCTGTCTCTGCTACTATAGTCAATATCTGATTTACAATGAGTTGCTAATAACTTGGTTATCCTCATTGTGGTTCCATGTTCGTAGGTAAGAACGGTTCTATCTCCGAAAGCCCTAAGCCACGTAAAACTTGCAATTGATAAATTAGAGGCGTCTAGTTTAGATCGTTGCTGGGCTAGTGTCATGATATGGTAATGTTGTAAGTTGATGTATAGTTGATACTCTTACAACACACCTAACGTGTAAGTTCCATAGACCTTGGCCTTACACACAAAGGAACGATAGAGATCATACCATGATGCATATGATAGAGATCAAATGCATGGACCATATCATCTCACTTTACACATTAGATGTTTGCATCTTATATTGCTAGTTTGGCATTTTAGTAGCATTTTAAGATGATCCCTCATATAGATATCAAGATACAAATGTGTTCTTCCTTAAGTATGCACCGTTCTATGGATCGTGTTTCGAGACATCACGTGATGATCGGGTGTACTCGACTCTACGCTTTCATACAACGGGTGTAAGACAGTTTTACACACGCGAGTACTAAGGTTTTTACTTGGTGAGCCTAGCATGTACAGACATGGCCTCGGAACACGGATCGAAAGGTTAATCATGAGTCATATAGTTGATATGATCGCCATATTGATGCTCGCCTTTGAAGCTACACCGACTCACGTGATGATCGGACTTGGTGTAGTGGATTTGGTTCATGTAATCACCAAAAAGGCACGAGGGATGTCGTTTTTGAGTGGGAGTTCATTTCTAATTTGGATTAATCGAACTCCATTTGTCATAAACTAAATCGAAGTGAATTTGCATAATTTTTTGTAGTCATTGGCATCTGTTCACTACCTTATGCTTAGTTTTAATTGAGATAATAGAACTATAGAATTCTGGATATTTACTTTACGAACTGGTATCGTATTGTTTTGAATGTCAATTTAAAGTTTATAAGTCCTATTGCAAACTTTCAGCAAACTCTATTTACTCCATGAAGTTTAATAAGTAGTATTAAATAGAGAGTAAGAATTCCAATGTTAGTATCTAAGGTATCATGTTTGCCTCCATGATTATTGATATTCAAAAGTTGTTTTAATATCAAGATTATATTGGAGCTGGAAATTGTTTCACAAACCATCATGTGTGAAAGATATTGTGATATCTGAAACAATGTTTTTGGTTGCATTATGATAGAGTATAATTTAGCAACATACATGTTCTCATATTGTATGAGAATTTGTGAAGGATGGAGATGCTAGGCATCTGAATCTACCAAAAAGGTTTTGGGAACTGATATTATACTCGTGATTCTTCCTTATAAGCTATACTAGCTTGATCATGAAAGTTGTCATGATAAGGATGAATAGAAGATGTAAGTAAAATGTTTACTACACTAATAGATTACTAAAGAATGGATTTTTGAAAGAACACCAAACATTTGATGATGGTGATCCACTTCAAAGTGCAAGTCCAAAGGTATTAGTATTTGACTATATACGCTTTGTACCATGTGTCATGTTGATGACACCACTATTGATGTTGATAGATTCTTTTAAAAGAAAAGGAATTGCTGAAAGAGAATCTATAAAATATTTGGCAGAAAATAAAAGGTTGGAGATGTCCAACTTAGGTATATAGAAGATATACATGTTATGGCTATATTCCTTGCTTGTTAAACAATGTGGTTCTTAGGTATTGGATATCGGTATTGGATACCGAATTGGTTGGTATGAAGTGTCATACAGGACAACGCAATTAATGAACTACAATGGCCTAAGTAACCAGCAAGAGAATGAGTGATGATGTTCATCGAAAACAAATAAAGTGTTATTGTGTTTTTTGTTGTCATCAAACCAAGCCTTCAAGATTTGTTTAAATAATTGTTATTTTGTTCCGGTATTATGAGAACAATGGCTGTTCAAATAATTACCGTATTCCATAAAGGATGGATGAACTTTTACAAGTCTAGTTGGAGAAATCACATCCATAAACACTATTGCTAAAATGTCGCAAGACAAATGATTGAAAGATCACTTCTGAAGTGACATCGCTGTTTAAATTATATTGGAAAGAAAACATGAAGAAACTCCATGTTGATGGATTTTTGGAGTCTTTGATTTTGATCAATTGACGCATGTGAGACTTTCCTCGAGATAATTGAAACTCCGTCCATAGGCCAGAGAGGAACGGATGACTAGCTTATTGGAAATTGTGCATGCTGATGTGCATAGTCCATTATGTGTAGCCACATGCGATGGATCTTTTTGCTTCATATGCTTTCTCCGAAAATTTGAGTGAATATATCTGTATATTTACTTAATAAGGAAGAAGTATGAAACATTTGAAAGTTGTTCAAAGACTTTCAAGATGAAGTGGAAAATCATTGTAACAAGAAAATAAAAGAGTTTATGATTTGATCATAAAGGAAGATATTTGAGTTACAAGTTTAGCAAAAACACCTAAGACTTGAGGAATTGTTCCATGATTTGTGTTTCCCGATAAACCATAGGAGTATGGCATATTCGAGAGATAAAATCAAACCATGTTTGACATGATAAGATCAAGGGTGTCATTTATAAAACTGCCATTATGTTTTAAGGATTGAAGCTTTAGAGACTACCGCTTTTACACTGAAAAGAGCACCATCGTGATCCATTGAAATGACACCATATGAGTTCTGGTTTGGGATAAAACCCGAATTGTCTTTTCTTAAATTTTGGTATGCCATGCATAAGTAAAATGTTTACAACCAAAGTCGGATAAGAACGTCTTTGTAGGTTATCCCAAAGAATTTGTTGGGAATTTCTCCATAACACCGAGGACAAAAGAGTTTGTCACTTGGAACGTCAAGTTTCTTGAGAAGGAATTTTTCGTGAAAAGTTAAGTGGGAGGACAATAGAACTTTGATAAGGTTGTTGAACCTTAGCTATATGTGCTAAGTAGCGCAGCGCCAGAAAGTGTCCCGGTGGCGGCCACAATGCTCATGGTCCCGAGATTACAAAGGGTGTGATCTCGGAGATTAGAGTTCCTATTGAACCGTGTGGGTCGGTAAGGATCAAATAGTGTGATTTGATAAGCAAGTCGTTATTGTTTTGACAATGATGAACCGACTACATGCAAAGAAGCGTCACTAATGTCCTCTAGTGATGTGTTGACCCGAAAGAAGGGCTAGATATCCTCCAGGATATACATCAAGGGGAATGTCGGCATCATGCTTCATCCAGAGCGTTGGTGGCAAAAGCTTTCCGGCATGGATTCTACTGGCCAAGTGCCTTAGAACAAGCGGAAGATTTGGTGAGAAAATGCAATGGCTGTCAGAGGTACACAACCAAGACACATATGCCAATGTCGGAGCTCAAGACCATACTAATCACCTGGCCATTCGCCGTATGGTGTTTGGATATGGTTGGCCCGTTCAAACCGGCAAGGGGAAATATGACCCATATCTTGGTTATGGTGGACAAGTTTACAAAGTGGATTGAAGTGAAGCCAATAAGAAAATGTGATGGAGCTACGGCCGTAACATTCCTCAAAGACATCATCTTGAGATACGGCTATCCTCATAGTATCATAACAGATAATGGCACAAATTTTGCTGAAGGAGCATTTGCACGATTCTGCCGAGATAAAAAGATCTGGCTGGACGTTGCCTCGGTAGCCCACCCCGCATCAAACGGACAAGTGGAGAGATCCAACGGATTAGTATTATCCGGGATAAAACCCCGACTCATTGAGCCGCTGCAAAGATCATCGAGTGTTGGATAGAAGAACTACCAGCGGTACTGTGGAGTTTAAGAACAACTCCGAATTGATCAACATGCTATACGCCATTTTTTCTGGTATATGGGGCAGAAGCTGTATTACCAGCCGACATAGAGCATGATTCGCCCAGAGTCACCCAATACACAAAAGCCGAAGTGCGAGAAGCCTAGCAAAATGATGTTGATCTGCTGGAAGAAGCGAGAGAATTGGCATTGTCCAGATCCGCCATATATCAGCAAAATCTCTGATGCTATCATAGCCATAAAGTAAACCCCCGAGTCTTCCGAGAAGGTGATCTGGTACTCCGGTTGGTACAACATACTGCTGGCATGCATAAGCTATCCCCCCCATGGGAAGGGCCATTCATTGTGAGCAAAGCATTGCAAAATGACTCATATTATCTCATCAATGCAAAACCACAGGAGAAGAACAAGGCGGACAGGTTCGGCGAAGAATCTAAGCGTCCATGGAATGTAGCTCTACTTCAACCATTCTACACTTAGCAAAGAAGTGTGTGTATCCGAGTCTCTCATATGTCGGTATGTATGCCGACAATGAGCTTATGAATGAAATCTTGGCACCTCGAGCAGTAACTCGGGGACTGCCTTAGTAGTATTTGCTGTTTCCTGTTTTCGTTATTTATTTTTATGTCGGCTGGCGTAAGTTGTTTCTACCTAAGCCGGGTCAGTAGTGGGTGAGCACCAAAAACTCAACTCTTCGATTTGCTGCTGTCCAACAAGATTTGGCTTCATGGCAAGCAAGAGAACAAGTTTGGAATTGCGTAGCACACGAAAAATGACTGAGGAAAAGAACTTAATCGAGCCAACATTTGTTATTTCGACTAACTTTATGATTACCCTGTTTTTTATTATGCTGAATTATTTTGAGCTAATCCTAAAATTTCCAAGTATTGTTAAGTCAATTTTTGAAACTCGGACTCGTAAGTCATAAAACCGAACCAAGGTAGACACGAGCCGAGCCAAGAAATTGGAGAAACAAGAAAATGAAACTCAGGGACTACGCCCAAGTTAATCCGGCATAAAAACTTAGTAGAAAAATATAACTTGTGTGCTTAATACAATTGCACCTGGCATACCAGGGATCTGATAAACTTCAAAGTATTTTCAATCAAGGGGCAGCAGGAGGAGGTTTCGGAGCCAGCAGGTGCAGCTCCAGCCTCGGCTTCAACATCATATTCTTCTTCCTCGATGTTTGAGGCTTCGTCCTCTTCATCATCACCCGAATCATCTTCGGCATTTTCGTCATCAGCGGTGCCAAGGAAGCTTGGCCCCTCATTCCATTGATGGATGGGGGCATACTGAATGAGGTTATGGTCGCAAGCCTTGCGCCGAACTATGCAATCTAGATCATTGGACCACTTCGATCCGGTGCGCATCCGCTCAAGAAGATTGAGGTTGATTTTCTCGTACCACGTAAGCACGTAGTGGAGAACGATTTCTGCTCCGGCGCGTCCAGCAGACTCCCTCCAAAGATCAAGTTGGGTTTCACACTCCACTAACTTGGCAATAAGAGCAGTGGCCCCCTCCGGAGTATCTTCATCAGGCCAAAAGACATTGAAGATCCGGACTACCACATCCAGGATGTCCTTGCCATAGTTCTTCACAATTTCGACACGAGAAGATAAGCTGACCAGCAGGTCCTCCATGTCATAAGGAATTTCTTCAGCGCCAGGAGCAATTAGGGTACCCCTCTTCTGGCGGAACTTGGCAACAGCAGTAGTTGCAATGGCATTGCCCACCAGAAATTTGTCTGAAAACAAGACAAGTGAAGCAAGTGAGGAAAATTGACCCGGAGAGATTCATGCCGGCGGAAGGAAAAGAACTTACGAGAAATATGGCTGTGGATCTGGGTCAGCTCCTTGGTACAGTTATCACGCCTCTTCCGGAGTTGCGCAAGTTCAGCATTTGCCGACTCAAGCTTGGTATCGGCCTCCTTCAGCAGTTCTTGGTCCTTAGCAATTTGAAGGTTGAGACGCTCACGCTCTTCAGTAAAGTCTTGGCCTGCTTTCTCCAGTTCGGACTTGTGCTGTGCCTTGAGCTTCTTCATGTCTGCCTTAAGCTTGGCAATTTCTTCATCTTTGGTCCGAAGGAGGGCAAGCTCGTCATCCTTCTTCTTAAGTTTGGCCTGGTGCTGCCCTGCTTGTTCGAGAAAATGCAGCATCATATCAGGCACGGGCACACTATCTTCTAGAGATGCTGAAATAGTTTGTTGACCCGGCAAAGCCGGGGTATGAATATTTGCCGAGCCAAGAAGAAAAGAAGATAGGGCGCAGAGAGATTAAGCAAATTGACTTACCGTTTATCTGATCCAGATTTTTTCTCTTAAGGATGTTCTCAACCTCCACTCCGGCTGCACAATCCGAATATCATATTAGTTCGGCGGAAGAAGACGAAGAGAAATGGGAAAAATGCCAACGAGAAAACCTACCCCTTTTCTCGTATTCGGCGAGAAGCGTAGTATGTTTCGCGCGCAACATCTTGTGAGTATCCAAGAGACGCTGAAACTCAGCGCTCCGGCGATTGGTGGTCACCTGAAAAGAGTACAAAAGGATAGCTTAGTCATGTGCATACTCGAAGCGTACAAAATCTGGGCCAAGTGGAACTTAACCCAGCTCTAGGTGTGTACATATTTGAAGTGTACAAGATCCGGGCCAAGTGGAACTTAACCCGTCTCTAGGTGTGTGCATATTCGAAGTGTACGAGATCCGGGCCAAGTGGAACTTAACCCGGCTCTAGGTGTGTGCATATTCGAAGTGTATAAGATCCGGGCCAAGTGGAACTTAACCCGGCTCTAGGTGTGTGCATATTCGAAGTGTACAAGATCCGGGCCAAGTGGAACTTAACCCGGCTCTAGGTGTGTGCATATTCGAAGGGTACAAGATCTAGGCCAAGTGGAACTTAACCCGGCTCTAGGTGTGTGCATATTCGAAATCACCAAGGAGCTACATTTATTCTCCAAGGAGCATCCGGCCGAGTAACAAGTTACTCCCCCGGAGGCTCGGGGACTAATGGCTATATCACTAATATCTAGTACATGTTAAGGAAAAGGCGAAGTAATGTACCTCCATCATTCGACCTGCAAGGTTAATTGCCTTAGCAGCGGTGTTCATTTGTGCAGCAAACTCATCGGGCCCGAATTTCTCCGGGAGATCGTCATTATGGACGAACTCCACCTTGTTCCAGTTGTTTACGAACTCGATCAAGGTCGGAGGATAACGTTTGCCGCTGAGCATGTGGGGCGCAACCAGACCCTTAGCATGAGCTTCCCTCCTTTCAACCTGGGCAACAGCAGGGCTGGTGTGCAAAATAAGTTGCGCATCATCTGACCTGGCAGAGGTGTCCGTTGTCGGCGGGGTCTTCTTCGAAAGCATGGATGCAAGTGTACGCTGTCCAGCCTCGATTGACGTTGCCTTGGCAGTGTTAGGAGCCTTTTTTCCCTTGGGCTGCTGCTGAGAGGTTGAAGTTGCTGCAATAGATTTGCCCTTGGGAGCTGCCTTGGTGCTAGCCTTGGTACTACTGGTGCCTTCTCGCCGAGTCTTGGAAGACTCGGACGAGGCGGAGGGGCTTGGTGCTGCTGCTAGTGCTTTTACTGTTGCTGCTGGTGCTAGAGCTGATGCTGGCGTTGGTGTTGGTTTTGGCGGAGGCATTGTAGATACCTCGGCGGTGGTCGAAGCAACCGTTGCCTCGGCAGAGCCGTTTCTCCCTGTTCCGAGATTACCCTCCTCTTGACGAGGTGGGCTAGAACCCGGAGCAGCCGCTGAGCCCTCCTGAATGGGTCTCAACGGGCGTGAATCATCGCCACGAGGGGGAGAAGGGCTATGTCGGAGCGGCGAGGCAATGCCGGATCCACTCTGAGGAACCTCCACCGCAGCCCTGCCGAATTAGATCATGAATGATGAGAAACTATAACAAAGGAAGAACAAGTGAATAGCAAAGGGAGAAGTGACTTACTCATCCGAGGTCAAGGGCTCCTTGGGCTTGCGAGCTCTCCGGGCTACGGCCTTAGTCGTGGACTTGGTGGAAGCCTTGTCTGCGGACTTCTTTCGCCTTTTGGTTGGCTTAGAAGGTCCAGAGGAAGAAGCAGATGTGGCCCCCCTTTTCTTCGATACGACCGGGACAGGCTCACCCGTGGCAAGGGAAGGATCTTCATGGATCTGCCCACCAGGGTTAGCTGATGCCGGAAAAGCATAAGAAAGAGGGATAGCGTCAAATGCCTCCATCACCTCAACGTCGGAATCATCTTCATCGTCAGGCCAATCTCTAATAGAAGAGAATTTACCGGCGTGTCGCTTGGTCGCATCAACCATCGGCAGGAACATCTCCTGATCCGGCTCCTCATCGTCCGAGGCATGTCAATCAGGCGCCCACTTGAGATAAGGCTCGGTGCCATCCTCAAGAGTTTGCTAGAGAAACATCTAAGAGAAAGAAAAGGCAAAGGGATCAAACTGACAACAAAAACCGACATATGATTTAACTCGGAAAAGGTTTGGGGCATGAGACTTACCGCAAGAGGAAGCCTATCTCGGCAGAAGTGCTCGGTCCCCCACACCCACTCAGCAGAGAAGATCTTGTTGGTGGTAAAGAGGGCCTTGACCCGGCGGTAAATCTCAGTGTTGCTCAACTCGAAAGAGGAGGTTCGGTTGGGGTCACGGCCCCAGCTCATGTGGCAAAGTTTATGCGTGCATTTCTGGAGGGGGGAGATCCGGTTGCAGACGAAGGTGATCATTGCATCCTCGTTGCACAATCCCAGATCCTTTAGCTCCTGGAACCGTTTATTGACTTGGTTCGCCAGGACTGTGGGTTTCTTGGGGATCTTATCCCACGGATCTGGATTAGGAGGACCCGGAGCGTAGGGGCGCAGCCGGATCGGATCTTCATCCATGCCATTTCTGACATAGAAGAAGGTTTGGGCCCAGCCCTTGCAGGAGTCAAACCCCATGACTCGGGGGAAAATGGACTGTTTCCGAGGCGAGATAGAAGCTGCGCCGAACTGCGTGAGCTGCTTGTCCTCCGGGTTAAGCTCTGTATTCAGAATCATGTTCCGGCGGAGGCCAAAAAGCCGGATCCAGAGCTCCTTTGTGGGTCATAGTCCGGTGTAGCCCTCGATGGTGGAAGCGAAGGCAGAGAGAGAGGTGATGGCATATTTCGCTGGAAGATGATGCGGCTGAAGCTCATACGTGTTGAGCCAGTCATGGAAAAAGTCGCTAACAGGGAGACCAAACCCACGTTGGAAGTGGGAGACGAATATGACGAACTCACCCAGATTGGGTGAGGGGGCAAGTTCCTCGGCAGTGAGGCGGGCGATGACGCCCTCCGGCATACGCCGGGTGTGGTACAACCAAGCAAGGTCGTCCTGGCATACCCAGGACCCAACCCAAGCGCCACGGTCGGTGTTCCCCGCGTCCTCCTCCATTTCCTGCTCCGCGACGGCGAGCTCTTCCTCTGTCATCTCTAAGTCACTGTCCTCACTGGCCCTAATGGCGGTGGGGGGCAGTGGCCTAGATTGGCGTGGACCCGTGGCGGAGAGGATGCGCGGGAGTAGCGGCGACGCCGGTGCGCGAGGACACGGTGCGGCGGCGGCACGGCTAAGCAGTTGCGGTGGCGGCGGCGCTGTCGCTGGAGAAGAAGAGGAAGAAGAAGAGGCAGAGGGGCACGAGAATGGGGAAAAGACCCAAGGGGTGCGCCCCTCCCCTATTTAACCACGCCCAGGAGAGGTAGTGGGATCATGTTGTGCGGACGGGCCACACCGTGTGGGCGTGTGCAATCCGGATCAACCAATCAAAAACGAGCCACAGGAAGGGCCACAGGGCACAGGAGATCCCACGACGTGACGTTATGATACAGTTAACGAGGAGGCAGGCACGATGTGACGTGTGCTACAATAATATCTGAAAATAACTGCGACGGTTACTAGCGCATGCCCTTAAAATGAGGCAAAGTAATGATTAGCCTCCACGTGGGGAAGCATATAAGAGAAGGAAGAATGGCCCGGATGAGTATGAGGTGACCCGGCCAGCGAGTGAAGACTCGGAATGTGCCAAGGGAAAGTAAACCTATGAAATCCAGACTATGAGATAACTCGGAAAAGGAGCAAAAAGCTCTGTAAAATTGAACCTGCTGTGGCCTTAGCGGCTAAGGCAGCTAAGACCGCACCAGCTTCAGGGACTAATGTTGGGGGGATACCCTCGGGTAGGGTCACGCCGGGGTATAAAGGCCAAGTTAGCCGAGGTACGGCAAGGTCAAAGTAGGTGCTGGCCGAGTCACCTCAAGGCAGGCCGAATCACGGGGTAACCCGGACCAGGGGATGTCCACCTAACTGGGTCTCAGTCGACTTATGTAGTATGTCGGTAAGATGTATCTAACTCGTATGCAGGTACAGGTGTGGTCGGATCAACTAGGCGCGATCCGGGTTATATCAAGCTTGCAAGAGAAGGAAGGTATCTCACTGTTCAAAGGGTGACCACTGTAGGCAGAGCGTGAGCGAAGCGGACAGAGGCCAGGACCACCGAGGTGTGGCCGACAAAGGTGACGATGCCAGTGTCGGATGACGCGGGCGCCGCAGAGGCTCACGTAGCCTCTGCGGGGATGACGCTGGGAAAAAGTGACCCGGTCGGGTTACTATTTTGGGAAGAGGCATATTCCCGGGAATATGCCTCCATGTATGCCCTAATTGGAGACCTAGCCACCCCTATATAAAGAGGGCCAGGGACTCTATAGAAAGGGTTGATGTCGAGTGGGTTGGTCTTTACTGGTTTAGTTCTAGTTTCCTGAGAGCTAGCTAGTGGTGAGAGTAAGAGAGTCCCTTCTTCGTCCTCTCCCCAATACATCTCAAGGAGCACTTGTAAACCGTGGACGTGAATCAAATACAAACATCTATGTGTGGAATCACCACACTATCCCTCTTTGGATTCCTCTAGTGCATTTAGTCCCCACCTTTAGCCTATCCATGGCATCTGCCGTGACACCACCACGACAACATGTCTGTTCTTTTCATGAACCACACCCAATATCATTGCATGTGTGTTCTCCTGACAAACCACATATGGATCCACCAGTGTCATTGCATGTCTGTTCTTTTCATGAACCACACATAAGGATCCACCAGTGTCATTACATGTCTGTTCTTTTCATGAACCACACCCAATGTCATTGCATGTCTGTTCTTTTCATGAACCACATAAGGATCTACCAGTGTCATTGCATGTCTGTTCTTTTCATGAACCACACCCAATGTCATTTCATGTGTGTTCTCCTAACAAACCACATATGGATCCACCAGTGTCATTGCATGTCTATTCTTTTCATGAACAACACATCAGGATCCACCAGTGTCATTGCATGTCTGTTCTTTTCATGAACCACACCCAGTGTCATTGCATGTGTTTTCTTTTCATGAACCACATAAGGATCTACCAGTGTCATTGCATGTCTATTCTTTTCATGAACCACACCCAGTGTCATTGCATGTGTGTTCTCCTGACAAACCACATATGGATCCACCAGTGTCATTGCATGTATGTTCTTTTCATGAACCACACATAAGGATCCACCAGTGTCATTGCATGTTTGTTCTTTTCATGAACCACACCCAGTGTCATTGCATGTGTGTTCTTTTCATGAACCACATAAGGATCTACCAGTGTCACTGCATGTCTGTTATTTTCATGAACCACAACAAATGTCATTGCATGTGTGTTCTCCTAACAAACCACATATGGATCCACCAGTGTCATTACATGTCTGTTCTTTTCATGAACCACACATAAGGATCCACTAGTGTCATTGCATGTCTGTTCTTTTCATGAACCACACATGGATCCACCAGTGTCATTGCATGTATGCTCTTTTCATGAATCACAGCTAGAGTCATTGCATGTCTGTTACTTCCATAAACCACATATGGATCCACCTAGTGTAATTGCATGTCTGTTCCTCTAAACAAACCATAACGATCCACCAGTGTCATTGGATGTGTGTTCTTCTCATGAACCACACATGGATCCACCAGTGTCATTGCATGTTTGTTCCTCTAAACAAACCACATAAGGATCCACCAGTGTCATTGCATGTATGTTCTTTTCATGAACCACACATAAAGATCCACCAGTGCCATTGCATGTCTGTTCTTTTCATGAACCACAACCAGTGTCATTGCATGTCTGTTCTTTTCATGAACCACACCCAATTTCATTGCATGTGTGTTCTCCTGACAAACCACATATGGATCCACCAGTGTCATTGCATGTCTGTTCTTTTCATGAACCACACATAAGGATCCACCAGTGTCATTGCATGTCTGTTCTTTTCATGAACCACACCCAATGTCATTGCATGTCTGTTCTTTTCATGAACCACAGCTAGAGTCATTGGATGTATATTCTTTTCATGAACCACACCTAGTGTCATTGCATGTCTGTTATTTTCATGAACCACACCCGGTGTCACTGCATGTCTGTTCTTTTCATGAATCACATAAGGATCTACCAGTGTCATTGGACGTGTATTCTTCTCATGAACCACACTTGGATCCACCCAATGTCATTGCATGTGTGTTTCTCTAAACAAACCACATAAGGATCCACCAGTGTCATTGGATGTGTGTTCTTTTCAGGAACCACACCGAGTGTCATTGCATGTGTGTTCTTCTAAACAAACCACATAAGGATCCACCAGTGTCATTGCATGTCTGTTCTTTTCATGAACCACACCCAGTGTTATTGCATGTATGTTCTTCTAAACAAACCACATAAGGATCCACCAGTGTCATTGCATGTCTGTTCTTTTCACGAACCACACATAAGGATCCACCAGTGTCATTACATGTTTGTTCTTTTCATGAACCACACCCAGTGTCATTGCATGTGTGTTCTTTTCATGAACCACATAAGTATCTACCAGTGTCATTGCATGTCTGTTCTTTTCATGAACCACACCCAATGTCATTGCATGTGTGTTCTCCTGACAAACCACATATGGATCCACCGGTGTCATTGCATGTCTGTTCTTGTCATGAACCACACATAAGGATCCACCAGTGTCATTGCATGTCTGTTCTTCTCATGAACCACACCCAATGTCATTGCAATTCTGTTCTTTTCATGAACCACACATAAGGATCTACCAGTGTCATTGCATGTCTGTTCTTTTCATGAACCACACCCAATGTCATTGCATGTGTGTTCTCCTCACAAACAACATATGGATCCACCAGTGTCATTGCATGTCTGTTCTTTTCATGAACCACACATAAGGATCCACTAGTGTCATTACATGTCTGTTCTTTTCATGAACCACACCCAATGTCATTGCATGTCTGTTCTTTTCATGAACCACATAAGGATCTACCAGTGTCATTGCATGTTTGTTCTTTTCATGAACCACACCCAATGTCATTTCATGTGTGTTCTCCTAACAAACCACATATGGATCCACCAATGTCATTGCATGTCTATTCTTTTCATGAACCACACATCAGGATCTACCAGTGTCATTGCATGTCTGTTCTTTTCATGTACCACACCCAATGTCATTTCATGTGTGTTCTCCTAACAAACCACATATGGATCCACCAATGTCATTTCATGTCTATTCTTTTCATGAACCACACATAAGGATCCACTAGTGTCATTGCATGTCTGTTCTTTTCATGAACCACACCAAGTGTCATTGCATGTGTGTTCTTTTCATGAACCACATAAGGATCTACCAGTGTCATTGCATGTCTGTTCTTTTCATGAACCACACCCAGTGTCATTGCATGTGTGTTCTCCTGACAAACCACATATGGATCCACCAGTGTCATTGCATGTATGTTCTTTTAATGAACCACACATAAGGATCCACCAGTGTCATTTCATGTCTGTTCTTTTCATGAACCACACCCAGTGTCATTGCATGTGTGTTCTTTTCATGAACCACATAAGGATCTACCAGTGTCATTGAATGTCTGTTCTTTTCATGAACCACACCAAATGTCATTGCATGTGTGTTCTCCTAAGAAACCACATATGGATCCACCAGTGTCATTGCATGTCTGTTCTTTTCATGAACCACACATAAGGATCCACCAGTTTCATTGCATGTCTGTTCTTTTCATGAACCACACATGGATCCACCAGTGTCATTGCATGTATGTTCTTTTCATGAATCACAGCTAGAGTCATTGCATGTCTGTTACTTCCACAAACCACATATGGATCCACCTAGTGTGATTGCATGTCTGTTCCTCTAAACAAACCATAACGATCCACCAGTGTCATTGGATGTGTGTTCTTCTCATGAACCACACATGGATCCACTAGTGTCATTGCATGTTTGTTCCTGTAAAGAAACCACATATGGATCCACCAGTGTCATTGAATGTATGTTCTTTTCATGAACCACACATAAGGATCCACCAGTGTCATTGCATGTCTGTTGTTTTCATGAACCACAACCAGTGTCATTGCATGTCTGTTCTTTTCTTGAACCACCCCCAATGTCATTGCATGTGTGTTCTCCTGACAAACCACATATGGATCCACCAGTGTCATTGCATGTCTGTTATTTTCATGAACCACACATAAGGATCCACCAGTGTCATTGCATGTCTGTTCTTTTCATGAGCCACACCCAATGTCATTGCATGTCTGTTCTTTTCATGAACCACAGCTAGAGTCATTGGATGTCTATTCTTTTCATGAACCACACCTAGTGTCATTGCATGTATGTTCTTTTCATGAACCACACCCGGTGTCACTGCATGTCTGTTCTTTTCATGAATCACATAAGGATCTACCAGTGTCATTGGATATGTATTCTTCTCATGAACCACACGTGGATCCACCCAATGTCATTGCATGTGTGTTCCTCTAAACAAACCACATAAGGATCCACTAGTGTTATTGGATGTGTGTTCTTTTTAGGAACCACACCGAGTGTCATTGCATGTGTGTTCTTCTAAACAAACCACATAAGGATCCACCAGTGTCATTGCATGTCTGTTCTTTTCATGAACCACACCCAGTGTCATTGCATGTATGTTCTTCTAAACAAACCACATAAGGATCCACCAGTGTCATTGCATGTCTATTCTTTTCACGAACCACACATAAGGATCCACTAGTGTCATTACATGTTTGTTCATTTCATGAACCACATCGAGTGTCATTGCATGTGTGTTCTTTTCATGAACCACATAAGTATCTACCAGTGTCATTGCATGTCTGTTCTTTTCATGAACCACACCTAATGTCATTGCATGTGTGTTCTCTTGACAAACCACATATGGATCCACCAGTGTCATTGCATGTCTGTTCTTTTCATGAACCACACATAAGGATCCACCAGTGTCATTGCATGTCTGTTCTTTTCATGAACCACACATACGGATCTACCAGTGTCATTGCATGTCTGTTCTTTTCATGAACCACACCCAATGTCATTGCATGTGTGTTCTCCTGACAAACCACATATGGATCCACCAGTGTCATTGCATGTCTGTTATTTTCATGAACCACACATAAGGATCCACTAGTGTCATTACATGTCTGTTCTTTTCATGAACCACACCCAATGTCATTGCATGTCTGTTATTTTCATGAACCACATAAGGATCTACCAGTGTCATTGCATGTCTGTTCTTTTCATGAACCACACCCAATGTCATTTCATGTGTGTTCTCCTAACAAACCACATATGGATCCACCAGTGTCATTGCATGTCTATTCTTTTCATGAACCACACATTAGGATCCACCAGTGTCATTGCATGTCTGTTCTTTTCATGAACCACACCCTGTGTCATTGCATGTGTGTTCTCCTGACAAACCACATATGGATCCACCGGTGTCATTGCATGTATGTTCTTTTCATGAACCACACATAAGGATCCACTAGTGTCATTGCATGTCTGTTCTTTTCATGAACCACACCAAGTGTCATTGCATGTGTGTTCTTTTCATGAAGCACATAAGGATCTACCAGTGTCATTGCATGTCTGTTCTTTTCATGAACCACACCAAATGTCATTGCATGTGTGTTCTCCTAACAAACCACATATGGATCCACCAGTGTCATTGCATGTCTGTTCTTTTCATGAACCACACATAAGGATCCACCAGTGTCATTGCATGTCTGTTCTTTTCATGAACCACACATGGATCCACTAGTGTCATTGCATGTATGTTCTTTTCATGAATCATAGCTAGAGTCATTGCATGTCTGTTACTTGCATAAACCACATATGGATCCACCTAGTGTGATTGCATGTCTGTTCCTCTAAACAAACCATAACGATCCACCAGTGTCATTGGATGTGTGTTCTTCTCATGAACCACACATGGATCCACTAGTGTCAGTGCATGTTTGTTCCTCTAAACAAACGACATAAGGATCCACCAGTGTTATTGCATGTATGTTCTTTTCATGAACCACACATAAGGATCCACCAGTGTCATTGCATGTCTGTTCTTTTCATGAACCACAACCAATGTTATTGCATGTCCGTTCTTTTCATGAACCACACCCAATGTCATTGCATGTGTGTTCTCCTGACAAACCACATATGGATCCACCAGTGTCATTGCATGTCTGTTCTTTTGATGAACCACACATAAGGATCCACCAGTGTCATTGCATGTCTGTTCTTCTCATTAACCACACCCAATGTCATTGCATGTCTGTTCTTTTCATGAACCACAGCTAGAGTCATTGGATGTCTATTCTTTTCATGAACCACACCTAGTGTCATTGCATGTCTGTTCTTTTCATGAACCACACCCGGTGTCACTGCATGTCTGTTCTTTTCATGAATCACATAAGGATCTACCAGTGTCATTGGATGTGTATTCTTCTCATGAACCACACGTGGATCCACCCAATGTCATTGCATGTGTGTTCCTCTAAACAAACCACATAAGGATCCACCAGTGTCATTGGATGTGTGTTCTTTTCAGGAACCACACCGAGTGTCATTGCATGTGTGTTCTTCTAAACAAACCACATAAGGATCCACCAGTGTCATTGCATGTCTGTTCTTTTCATGAACCACACCCAGTGTCATTGCATGTATGTTCTTCTAAACAAACCACATAAGGATCCACCAGTGTCATTGCATGTCTGTTCTTTTCACGAACCACACATAAGGATCCACCAGTGTCATTACATGTTTGTTCTTTTCATGAACCACACCCAGTGTCATTGCATGTGTGTTCTTTTCATGAACCACATAAGTATCTACCAGTGCCATTGCATGTCTGTTCTTTTCATGAACCACACCCAATGTCATTGCATGTGTGTTCTCCTGACAAACCACATATGGATCCACCAGTGTCATTGCATGTCTGTTCTTTTCATGAACCAAACATAAGGATCCACCAGTGTCATTGCATGTCTGTTCTTTTCATGAACCACACCCAATGTCATTGCATGTCTGTTCTCTTCATGAACCACACATAAGGATCTACCAGTGTCATTGCATGTCTGTTCTTTTCATGAACCATACCCAATGTCATTGCATGTGTGTTCTCCTAACAAACCACATATGGATCCACCAGTGTCATTGCATGTCTGTTCTTTTCATGAACCACACATAAGGATCCACTAGTGTCATTACATGTCTGTTATTTTCATGAACCACACGAATGTCATTGCATGTCTGTTCTTTTCATGAAGCACATAAGGATCTACCAGTGTCATTGCATGTCTGTTCTTTTCATGAAACACACCCAATGTCATTGCATGTGTGTTCTCCCGACAAACCACATATGGATCCACCAGTGTCATTGCATGTCTGTTCTTTTCATGAACCACACATAAGGTCCACCATTGTCATTGCATGTCTGTTCTTTTCATGAACCACACCCAATGTCATTGCATGTGTGTTCTTTGCATGAACCACATAAGGATCTACCAGTGTCATTGCATGTCTGTTCTTTTCATGAACCACACATGGATCCACCTGTGTCATTGCATGTATGTTCTTTTCATGAATCACAGCTAGAGTCATTGGATGTCTGTTACTTCCATAAACCACATACGGATCCACCTAGTGTGATTGCATGTCTGTTCTTTTCATGAATCACATAAGGATCTACCAGTGTCATTGGATGTGTATTCTTCTCATGAACCACACGTGGATCCACCCAATGTCATTGCATGTGTGTTCCTCTAAACAAACCACATAAGGATCCACCAGTGTCATTGGATGTGTGTTCTTTTCAGGAACCACACCGAGTGTCATTGCATGTGTGTTCTTCTAAACAAACCACATAAGGATCCACCAGTGTCATTGCATGTCTGTTCTTTTCATGAACCACACCCAGTGTCATTGCATGTATGTTCTTCTAAACAAACCACATAAGGATCCACCAGTGTCATTGCATGTCTGTTCTTTTCACGAACCACACATAAGGATCCACCAGTGTCATTACATGTTTGTTCTTTTCATGAACCACACCCAGTGTCATTGCATGTGTGTTCTTTTCATGAACCACATAAGTATCTACCAGTGCCATTGCATGTCTGTTCTTTTCATGAACCACACCCAATGTCATTGCATGTGTGTTCTCCTGACAAACCACATATGGATCCACCAGTGTCATTGCATGTCTGTTCTTTTCATGAACCACACATAAGGATCCACCAGTGTCATTGCATGTCTGTTCTTTTCATGAACCACACCCAATGTCATTGCATGTCTGTTCTCTTCATGAACCACACATAAGGATCTACCAGTGTCATTGCATGTCTGTTCTTTTCATGAACCACACCCAATGTCATTGCATGTGTGTTCTCCTAACAAACCACATATGGATCCACCAGTGTCATTGCATGTCTATTCTTTTCATGAACCACACATTAGGATCCACCAGTGTCATTGCATGTCTGTTCTTTTCATGAACCACACCCTGTGTCATTGCATGTGTGTTCTCCTGACAAACCACATATGGATCCACCGGTGTCATTGCATGTATGTTCTTTTCATGAACCACACATAAGGATCCACCAGTGTCATTGCATGTCTGTTCTTTTCATGAACCACACCAAGTGTCATTGCATGTGTGTTCTTTTCATGAAGCACATAAGGATCTACCAGTGTCATTGCATGTCTGTTCTTTTCATGAACCACACCAAATGTCATTGCATGTGTGTTCTCCTAACAAACCACATATGGATCCACCAGTGTCATTGCATGTCTGTTCTTTTCATGAACCACACAAGGATCCACCAGTGTCATTGCATGTCTGTTCTTTTCATGAACCACACATGGATCCACTAGTGTCATTGCATGTATGTTCTTTTCATGAATCATAGCTAGAGTCATTGCATGTCTGTTACTTGCATAAACCACATATGGATCCACCTAGTGTGATTGCATGTCTGTTCCTCTAAACAAACCATAACGATCCACCAGTGTCATTGGATGTGTGTTCTTCTCATGAACCACACATGGATCCACTAGTGTCAGTGCATGTTTGTTCCTCTAAACAAACGACATAAGGATCCACCAGTGTTATTGCATGTATGTTCTTTTCATGAACCACACATAAGGATCCACCAGTGTCATTGCATGTCTGTTCTTTTCATGAACCACAACCAATGTTATTGCATGTCCGTTCTTTTCATGAACCACACCCAATGTCATTGCATGTGTGTTCTCCTGACAAACCACATATGGATCCACCAGTGTCATTGCATGTCTGTTCTTTTGATGAACCACACATAAGGATCCACCAGTGTCATTGCATGTCTGTTCTTCTCATTAACCACACCCAATGTCATTGCATGTCTGTTCTTTTCATGAACCACAGCTAGAGTCATTGGATGTCTATTCTTTTCATGAACCACACCTAGTGTCATTGCATGTCTGTTCTTTTCATGAACCACACCCGGTGTCACTGCATGTCTGTTCTTTTCATGAATCACATAAGGATCTACCAGTGTCATTGGATGTGTATTCTTCTCATGAACCACACGTGGATCCACCCAATGTCATTGCATGTGTGTTCCTCTAAACAAACCACATAAGGATCCACCAGTGTCATTGGATGTGTGTTCTTTTCAGGAACCACACCGAGTGTCATTGCATGTGTGTTCTTCTAAACAAACCACATAAGGATCCACCAGTGTCATTGCATGTCTGTTCTTTTCATGAACCACACCCAGTGTCATTGCATGTATGTTCTTCTAAACAAACCACATAAGGATCCACCAGTGTCATTGCATGTCTGTTCTTTTCACGAACCACACATAAGGATCCACCAGTGTCATTACATGTTTGTTCTTTTCATGAACCACACCCAGTGTCATTGCATGTGTGTTCTTTTCATGAACCACATAAGTATCTACCAGTGCCATTGCATGTCTGTTCTTTTCATGAACCACACCCAATGTCATTGCATGTGTGTTCTCCTGACAAACCACATATGGATCCACCAGTGTCATTGCATGTCTGTTCTTTTCATGAACCAAACATAAGGATCCACCAGTGTCATTGCATGTCTGTTCTTTTCATGAACCACACCCAATGTCATTGCATGTCTGTTCTCTTCATGAACCACACATAAGGATCTACCAGTGTCATTGCATGTCTGTTCTTTTCATGAACCATACCCAATGTCATTGCATGTGTGTTCTCCTAACAAACCACATATGGATCCACCAGTGTCATTGCATGTCTGTTCTTTTCATGAACCACACATAAGGATCCACTAGTGTCATTACATGTCTGTTATTTTCATGAACCACACGAATGTCATTGCATGTCTGTTCTTTTCATGAAGCACATAAGGATCTACCAGTGTCATTGCATGTCTGTTCTTTTCATGAAACACACCCAATGTCATTGCATGTGTGTTCTCCCGACAAACCACATATGGATCCACCAGTGTCATTGCATGTTTGTTCTTTTCATGAACCACACATAAGGTCCACCATTGTCATTGCATGTCTGTTCTTTTCATGAACCACACCCAATGTCATTGCATGTGTGTTCTTTTCATGAACCACATAAGTATCTACCAGTGCCATTGCATGTCTGTTCTTTTCATGAACCACACCCAATGTCATTGCATGTGTGTTCTCCTGACAAACCACATATGGATCCACCAGTGTCATTGCATGTCTGTTCTTTTCATGAACCACACATAAGGATCCACCAGTGTCATTGCATGTCTGTTCTTTTCATGAACCACACCCAATGTCATTGCATGTCTGTTCTCTTCATGAACCACACATAAGGATCTACCAGTGTCATTGCATGTATGTTCTTTTCATGAACCACACCCAATGTCATTGCATGTGTGTTCTCCTAACAAACCACATATGGATCCACCAGTGTCATTGCATGTCTATTCTTTTCATGAACCACACATTAGGATCCACCAGTGTCATTGCATGTCTGTTCTTTTCATGAACCACACCCTGTGTCATTGCATGTGTGTTCTCCTGACAAACCACATATGGATCCACCGGTGTCATTGCATGTATGTTCTTTTCATGAACCACACATAAGGATCCACCAGTGTCATTGCATGTCTGTTCTTTTCATGAACCACACCAAGTGTCATTGCATGTGTGTTCTTTTCATGAAGCACATAAGGATCTACCAGTGTCATTGCATGTCTGTTCTTTTCATGAACCACACCAAATGTCATTGCATGTGTGTTCTCCTAACAAACCACATATGGATCCACCAGTGTCATTGCATGTCTGTTCTTTTCATGAACCACACAAGGATCCACCAGTGTCATTGCATGTCTGTTCTTTTCATGAACCACACATGGATCCACTAGTGTCATTGCATGTATGTTCTTTTCATGAATCATAGCTAGAGTCATTGCATGTCTGTTACTTGCATAAACCACATATGGATCCACCTAGTGTGATTGCATGTCTGTTCCTCTAAACAAACCATAACGATCCACCAGTGTCATTGGATGTGTGTTCTTCTCATGAACCACACATGGATCCACTAGTGTCAGTGCATGTTTGTTCCTCTAAACAAACGACATAAGGATCCACCAGTGTTATTGCATGTATGTTCTTTTCATGAACCACACATAAGGATCCACCAGTGTCATTGCATGTCTGTTCTTTTCATGAACCACAACCAATGTTATTGCATGTCCGTTCTTTTCATGAACCACACCCAATGTCATTGCATGTGTGTTCTCCTGACAAACCACATATGGATCCACCAGTGTCATTGCATGTCTGTTCTTTTGATGAACCACACATAAGGATCCACCAGTGTCATTGCATGTCTGTTCTTCTCATTAACCACACCCAATGTCATTGCATGTCTGTTCTTTTCATGAACCACAGCTAGAGTCATTGGATGTCTATTCTTTTCATGAACCACACCTAGTGTCATTGCATGTCTGTTCTTTTCATGAACCACACCCGGTGTCACTGCATGTCTGTTCTTTTCATGAATCACATAAGGATCTACCAGTGTCATTGGATGTGTATTCTTCTCATGAACCACACGTGGATCCACCCAATGTCATTGCATGTGTGTTCCTCTAAACAAACCACATAAGGATCCACCAGTGTCATTGGATGTGTGTTCTTTTCAGGAACCACACCGAGTGTCATTGCATGTGTGTTCTTCTAAACAAACCACATAAGGATCCACCAGTGTCATTGCATGTCTGTTCTTTTCATGAACCACACCCAGTGTCATTGCATGTATGTTCTTCTAAACAAACCACATAAGGATCCACCAGTGTCATTGCATGTCTGTTCTTTTCACGAACCACACATAAGGATCCACCAGTGTCATTACATGTTTGTTCTTTTCATGAACCACACCCAGTGTCATTGCATGTGTGTTCTTTTCATGAACCACATAAGTATCTACCAGTGCCATTGCATGTCTGTTCTTTTCATGAACCACACCCAATGTCATTGCATGTGTGTTCTCCTGACAAACCACATATGGATCCACCAGTGTCATTGCATGTCTGTTCTTTTCATGAACCAAACATAAGGATCCACCAGTGTCATTGCATGTCTGTTCTTTTCATGAACCACACCCAATGTCATTGCATGTCTGTTCTCTTCATGAACCACACATAAGGATCTACCAGTGTCATTGCATGTCTGTTCTTTTCATGAACCATACCCAATGTCATTGCATGTGTGTTCTCCTAACAAACCACATATGGATCCACCAGTGTCATTGCATGTCTGTTCTTTTCATGAACCACACATAAGGATCCACTAGTGTCATTACATGTCTGTTATTTTCATGAACCACACGAATGTCATTGCATGTCTGTTCTTTTCATGAAGCACATAAGGATCTACCAGTGTCATTGCATGTCTGTTCTTTTCATGAAACACACCCAATGTCATTGCATGTGTGTTCTCCCGACAAACCACATATGGATCCACCAGTGTCATTGCATGTTTGTTCTTTTCATGAACCACACATAAGGTCCACCATTGTCATTGCATGTCTGTTCTTTTCATGAACCACACCCAATGTCATTGCATGTGTGTTCTTTGCATGAACCACATAAGGATCTACCAGTGTCATTGCATGTCTGTTCTTTTCATGAACCACACATGGATCCACCTGTGTCATTGCATGTATGTTCTTTTCATGAATCACAGCTAGAGTCATTGCATGTCTGTTACTTCCATAAACCACATACGGATCCACCTAGTGTGATTGCATGTCTGTTCTTTTCATGAATCACATAAGGATCTACCAGTGTCATTGGATGTGTATTCTTCTCATGAACCACACGTGGATCCACCCAATGTCATTGCATGTGTGTTCCTCTAAACAAACCACATAAGGATCCACCAGTGTCATTGGATGTGTGTTCTTTTCAGGAACCACACCGAGTGTCATTGCATGTGTGTTCTTCTAAACAAACCACATAAGGATCCACCAGTGTCATTGCATGTCTGTTCTTTTCATGAACCACACCCAGTGTCATTGCATGTATGTTCTTCTAAACAAACCACATAAGGATCCACCAGTGTCATTGCATGTCTGTTCTTTTCACGAACCACACATAAGGATCCACCAGTGTCATTACATATTTGTTCTTTTCATGAACCACACCCAGTGTCATTGCATGTGTGTTCTTTTCATGAACCACATAAGTATCTACCAGTGCCATTGCATGTCTGTTCTTTTCATGAACCACACCCAATGTCATTGCATGTGTGTTCTCCTGACAAACCACATATGGATCCACCAGTGTCATTGCATGTCTGTTCTTTTCATGAACCACACATAAGGATCCACCAGTGTCATTGCATGTCTGTTCTTTTCATGAACCACACCCAATGTCATTGCATGTCTGTTCTCTTCATGAACCACACATAAGGATCTACCAGTGTCATTGCATGTCTGTTCTTTTCATGAACCACACCCAATGTCATTGCATGTGTGTTCTCCTAACAAACCACATATGGATCCACCAGTGTCGTTGCATGTCTGTTCTTTTCATGAACCACACATAAGGATCCACTAGTGTCATTACATGTCTGTTATTTTCATGAACCACACCCAATGTCATTGCATGTCTGTTCTTTTCATGAAGCACATAAGGATCTACCAGTGTCATTGCATGTTTGTTCTTTTCATGAACCACACCCAATGTCATTGCATGTGTGTTCTCCCGACAAACCACATATGGATCCACCAGTGTCATTGCATGTCTGTTCTTTTCATGAACCACACATAAGGTCCACCATTGTCATTGCATGTCTGTTCTTTTCATGAACCACACCCAATGTCATTGCATGTGTGTTCTCTGCATGAACCACATAAGGATCTACCAGTGTCATTGCATGTCTGTTCTTTTCATGAACCACACATGGATCCACCTGTGTCATTGCATGTATGTTCTTTTCATGAATCACAGCTAGAGTCATTGCATGTCTGTTACTTCCATAAACCACATATGGATCCACCTAGTGTGATTGCATGTCTGTTCTTTTCATGAATCACATAAGGATCTACCAGTGTCATTGGATGTGTATTCTTCTCATGAACCACACGTGGATCCACCCAATGTCATTGCATGTGTGTTCCTCTAAACAAACCACATAAGGATCCACCAGTGTTATTGGATGTGTGTTCTTTTCAGGAACCACACCGAGTGTCATTGCATGTGTGTTCTTCTAAACAAACCACATAAGGATCCACCAGTGTCATTGCATGTCTGTTCTTTTCATGAACCACACCCAGTGTCATTGCATGTATGTTCTTCTAAACAAACCACATAAGGATCCACCAGTGTCATTGCATGTCTGTTCTTTTCACGAACCACACATAAGGATCCACCAGTGTCATTACATGTTTGTTCTTTTCATGAACCACACCCAGTGTCATTGCATGTGTGTTCTTTTCATGAACCACATAAGTATCTACCAGTGCCATTGCATGTCTGTTCTTTTCATGAACCACACCCAATGTCATTGCATGTGTGTTCTCCTGACAAACCACATATGGATCCACCAGTGTCATTGCATGTCTGTTCTTTTCATGAACCACACATAAGGATCCACCAGTGTCATTGCATGTTTGTTCTTTTCATGAACCACACCCAATGTCATTGCATGTCTGTTCTCTTCATGAACCACACATAAGGATCTACCAGTGTCATTGCATGTCTGTTCTTTTCATGAACCACACCCAATGTCATTGCATGTGTGTTCTCCTAACAAACCACATATGGATCCACCAGTGTCGTTGCATGTCTGTTCTTTTCATGAACCACACATAAGGATCCACTAGTGTCATTACATGTCTGTTATTTTCATGAACCACACCCAATGTCATTGCATGTCTGTTCTTTTCATGAAGCACATAAGGATCTACCAGTGTCATTGCATGTTTGTTCTTTTCATGAACCACACCCAATGTCATTGCATGTGTGTTCTCCCGACAAACCACATATGGATCCACCAGTGTCATTGCATGTCTGTTCTTTTCATGAACCACACATAAGGTCCACCATTGTCATTGCATGTCTGTTCTTTTCATGAACCACACCCAATGTCATTGCATGTGTGTTCTCTGCATGAACCACATAAGGATCTACCAGTGTCATTGCATGTCTGTTCTTTTCATGAACCACACATGGATCCACCTGTGTCATTGCATGTATGTTCTTTTCATGAATCACAGCTAGAGTCATTGCATGTCTGTTACTTCCATAAACCACATATGGATCCACCTAGTGTGATTGCATGTCTATTCTTTTCATGAATCACATAAGGATCTACCAGTGTCATTGGATGTGTATTCTTCTCATGAACCACACGTGGATCCACCCAATGTCATTGCATGTGTGTTCCTCTAAACAAACCACATAAGGATCCACCAGTGTTATTGGATGTGTGTTCTTTTCAGGAACCTCACCGAGTGTCATTGCATGTGTGTTCTTCTAAACAAACCACATAAGGATCCACCAGTGTCATTGCATGTCTGTTCTTTTCATGAAACACACCCAGTGTCATTGCATGTATGTTCTTCTAAACAAACCACATAAGGATCCACCAGTGTCATTGCATGTCTGTTCTTTTCACGAACCACACATAAGGATCCACCAGTGTCATTACATGTTTGTTCTTTTCATGAACCACACCCAGTGTCATTGCATGTGTGTTCTTTTCATGAACCACATAAGTATCTACCAGTGCCATTGCATGTCTGTTCTTTTCATGAACCACACCCAATGTCATTGCATGTGTGTTCTCCTGACAAACCACATATGGATCCACCAGTGTCATTGCATGTCTGTTCTTTTCATGAACCACACATAAGGATCCACCAGTGTCATTGCATGTCTGTTCTTTTCATGAACCACACCCAATATCATTGCATGTATGTTCTCTTCATGGACCACACATAAGGATCTACCAGTGTCATTGCATGTCTGTTCTTTTCATGAACCACACCCAATGTCATTGCATGTGTGTTCTCCTAACAAACCACATATGGATCCACCAGTGTCATTGCATGTCTGTTCTTTTCATGAACCACACATAAGGATCCACTAGTGTCATTACATGTCTGTTATTTTCATGAACCACACCTAATGTCATTGCATGTCTGTTCTTTTCATGAAGCACATAAGGATCTACCAGTGTCATTGCATGTCTGTTCTTTTCATGAACCACACCCAATGTCATTGCATGTGTGTTCTCCCGACAAACCACATATGGATCCACCAGTGTCATTGCATGTCTGTTCTTTTCATGAACCACACATAAGGTCCACCATTGTCATTGCATGTCTGTTCTTTTCATGAACCACACCCAATGTCATTGCATGTGTGTTCTTTGCATGAACCACATAAGGATCTACCAGTGTCATTGCATGTCTGTTCTTTTCATGAACCACACATGGATCCACCTATGTCATTGCATGTATGTTCTTTTCATGAATCACAGCTAGAGTCATTGCATGTCTGTTACTTCCATAAACCACATACGGATCCACCTAGTGTGATTGCATGTCTGTTCTTTTCATGAATCACATAAGGATCTACCAGTGTCATTGGATGTGTGTTCTTCTCATGAACCACACATGGATCCACCAGTGTCATTGCATGTCTGTTCTTTTCATGAACCACACCCAGTGTCACTGCATGTCAGTTCTTTTCATGAATCACAGCTAGAGTCATTGCATGTCTGTTACTTCCATAAACCACATATGGATCCACCTAGTGTGATTGCATGTCTCTTCTTTTCACAAACCACACATGGATACACCAATGTCATTGCATGGGTAGCCGTTAGACCGAGTCTTCTAGAAGGCACGCCCTAACACAGTTGTTCTTCTTGACGATTGTTACATACCATTCGATTGGGGGCGTTTGGACGATTGGGATGGTCTTCGTGAGAGCGATCCGCGAGTAGGCTGTTCTGCGGCATGATTGGCCACGCTTGCTCTGGACAAACTGGCAACACCAGGTGCTCCCCTGTTGCGAGTGTCACGTCTCACGAGTTCAGTGGGCCACATCCCACTGTCACGTCCCCATTACTTCTCTTCCTCCCCGTACTTCTCTTCCTTACCCTCAAAGCCACTTCCCCACTTCACTACCATCTTGCCGTAGCCGCAAGCCGACGACGCCTCCATCCCAATCCCCTCTCCGGCAGCCACCCTCCCTCCCCTCTCGCCATGGGTTCAAGGGGAGACGACGAGGAAACACGTCGTGATGACAGGGACAGTGATTTCGATGTGAGTCGTCTCATCTCTATTTCTATCATCTGTGGCCAGTTATCTATTTTTTGAGCTAGATCTAATCTGTTTACTCATGCGCGTATGATGTGTTAGGCCAACCGGACGATGTATGACTCCGACTATCACGGTTTAGAGGATGAAGACAATCCTCTGGTATGTAAACATGGATATGTGCCTGCTAAATTTGTAGCCTACGAAGGACGAAACGCAGGCAGGAGGTTTCTACGGTGTCAAGGACATCATGCAATGATGCAAGGCGGAAGTTGCGGTGTTGTCAAATGGGTAGATCCAGAGTGGCCCAAATCGATGCAGAAAACACTAGACAAACTATGGGAAATGACTGTCGAGTTGAAAGAATCCGTATTTAGCTCACTTCTTGATAGTGTTGAGACGAAGCTATGGGAACCAGGTGACACGACCAAGCATAAGCAAGATCTCAGGTGGTTGCAAGACAAGGTTATCAATGTCGAGAAGGAGAGGGACGCGGCGTTGGCCCTGAAGGCTAAAGCAGAGCAAGAACTGACTCAAGCAAGGAATGATCTCCACCAGGCCAAAGTCCTGCAGTACACAACTACGAGTATTGACAAGTGCATGAGGAAAAATGCAGAGAAACAATTGAAGCTGTGCAAGGAAGATGCTAAAAGGAAGGAGAAGACAATTCGATCCTTGCTCTTGTAGGAAGATGCGCATCGGGCCAAGATTAGGAAGATCAAGGAGATGTGTGGTAACTAGTTCTATTTAGCTTAACCTCCGTGCCTTTTTAAGTTGTAATATTTCTACTTGTTGACCTAGCGGTCTGAACTATTGGTCCCGGATTCCAGGGAGGAAAAAAATTGCTCTGACCCTGCATTACTTCTTTTGTCTGACCCTGCATTACTTCTTTTGTCTGACCATCGCTTCGTCGTCCTCGTGTACAAATAGGAGGCGCCACAACGCGTTGCTTCGTCGTCCATCCCCTCGTCCTCTCCAATCTCCACCGCGCTGCCATGGAGATGCCCGATCTGAACTTGTACGAGGCGGTGATGTTCGCGAACTTCGACATCCTCACGCCGCCAGCCACGAAGGTGCCCACGGGATGACGCATCAGCTCTGCGGGGGTGCCGGTGGCTCCGCTACCTGGCCGAGCTGAGAAGGAGAGCGAAATCGCGGCGCGCCGCCGCCAGATGCCCACGTGGAAGAGGGCGCTGCCCTGGTACGCGGCGGCCAGCCCGTACTGGCGGGCTCTGTTCAAGAAGGAGCGGAAGACCAAGATTGGCAACCACATCGTTGACGGGCGCGTGGTGCACTGGGATCTCCGCAACCGAGAAGGGCGGGAGAGGTTCTGGTCCGTCCCTGGACGGACCAAGTACACCGTCATCGCCGCCGCTTGATGCGAAGAGGTGCTCCGTCTCGCGAACAATGCGGACATCCTGGAGGTTCCGTCCGACAATGACGAGGAAGCCGGCGGCTCGGAGGACAGTGACAGCGGAAGTGAAATTGTTGACTAGTGGTTGAATTAATGTAGGATGTGAAATCGCACCTTTGTTTAGAAGAATTTGTGGTTAAAGTAATGAAATGCCTCGATTTAGATCTCTGTCTCGATTAATTTGTGGAAGAATTTGTGATTTAGATCAATTTCTGCCTCGATTTAGATCTCTGTCCCGGATTGGGAATGTGACGATGGACCAAAGACACCTTTTCTACTAGTGTATTCTGACATTGGTGGTTTGTTTAAACGTAATATACATGGATTGTGCCGCATACAAATGGCACAACCACAATTTATAAAGTGGAAGCACGTACATCCGGTTACTGGAGATCCGGGAGCTTCGCCAGATGTAGGGGATGCAGGAGCAGAGAGGCGGTGAGATAGACGGGCTCAAGATTAGGCCAGAAAGTGGTACCCATTTCCTCCTCATCTAGGCATTATCGGTAAGAACATTGCTGTTTATGTTGCCACATCGTTGTGCAGTATCTGAAATAAGTTGCTGCTTCGTGGAGTGTGGCAGCTTAAATAATTTATTTATGTGCCACTTACATTCTGTCGTATTTGGAGACCTCCTGCCCCTCAGCAATCGTGGAACCGGCGGATCCTTGTTTTCAGATAGCAGTGGCACAATCACAATTTCGGATTCAACTACTGACTCGGGCGTTTCCAAACCCTAAGTCGCGGTACATTTTACTCAGAGAATGTGGGTAGATTGTTTCGCCCAGCAACGTGCCACACACAGAGCGATCATAATTTAATAGAATTACATATATAGGTTCAAGTTCAACACATTACTATGCATCTTCATTGCCAGGAGCCTTCTTCCGCAGCCTGGGTGCCAAGCCTTCACGTCCAATGGCTTCTTCATTGCCTGCCTTCTTCCTTTTCCTTGGTGCCAATTTTCTTAGCTTCACGTACTCTGCATCGCCAGGACAATGGGCACCAGAATCGTGTCCAGCATCATCTTTCCACTCGTTTTTAATTTCTTCGGGCAGCAAAATGACATCTTTCCACTCGTTTTTAATTTCTTCGAGCAGCAAAATGACTAACCCGGCAGTCATGTTTCTAACCTTGCGGCGCTTCCTGTCAAAGAAACAAGACTGTTGCATAACTGCCCAATATCTACAGAGTAAATAAAAAAATTACAATTCAGCACAAACATGCGAACCCCAAGAGACCTTTGCTTACCAGGAGCTAATTGGGTTCGAGCAACCACCCTGTCCAAGAATAGAAGGGCGACTCCCAGTTGCAGCAGCTTCCACATCCAGTACATGACATTTCAGGTCAAACATGGCAGCCGAAGCATACCTTTTCATCAACCCAATTAGCTGACTATCACACGTTATAGGAACCATGATGCCACGTTCATCCATGAAGCTGAACTTTGATGTCTGCTTCGGCCATAATTCAACATGATTATGCAGAGCAGCAACCATACCAGATATAGTGCAGATCTGCGCAGGCGCTTCTACCATCGTGAAACAATGGCTTCCATACCACTTGCCCTTAGAGTCGTACCTGTAGAGGACTACCGTAACCAGGTAAGGTCCGCGTAGATCCCACTTGACAAAAACTGTGGACAAAATATGTTTGTCAGTGTTGGGCTAATAAACAATTTGAGGTTCAGTAGCCAGCTAGTAGTTGTAACTAGTGCGAATAGCAAAGAGAAGGGTAGATCACCCGCTTGTAGACATAACTTCTTCTTTCTTGATAGTAGGATCTGCCATCCTCCGAGATGCTTGGCTCGTCAGCGGCGGAGGCGGGCTAGAGCCTCGCAACGGCGGCTACGGCATGCGCCATTGGAGCTCGGGATCAGCGACTGGGCGCAACAACTGGGCGCAACAACTTGGCGCCGGAAGTCCTGCCTGGAGGGTGGATTCCGACGCCGTCGGTGCTAGGGGAAAGCTGGGAATGGATTTGTGAAATTGGTCAACGCATGAAATCCAATTAGCTGCTCGATTTTCCTAAGAGGTTGCCGCGTTGGTGCCCGCGTCACGGACAGATGACCGACATCAGGGTCCCGACCGTCTACTTCACGGGGCAGTTTAACGAAATGTTTGAATTTGGCAGGGGTGAGATGAGTTTGCCTCGAAATGGCCCCTCTCAGTAGTTGGCGGCCAAAATTTTTGAAACGCGGTAATTTCAGGCAACTTAGGTACCGCCATGCGCTGGCCTGCCAACTTTGGTACCGCAGACGAACAAGCCCCATGTGGAGGCTAGCAAAAGACTAGGAGCGACCAACTAAGAGAGCAATAATGGCCATAATCATGCAAAGTGACAAAACATTATTAATTAAAGCATAAAGTGATATTACAAGTCAAAAAATAAATGATCATAGAGGCTAAGGTGACTGGTTCATAGACTTAACATGGTGTAAGCATGTGACAAGTCAACCCAAATAAAGCATCAAAGGAGAATACCACAATATTATGCTTTTGTATGCTAAAACAACACATGATTCCTTAAAGGCACATTAAGCAATCTCAATTATTTAGAAAAATTCATGCTACAACAATAATCACTAAGCATAGTCAAAGCAACATCAAACATGACATGATAAAGTCTAGACCATAGTCAAAACAAGCTCCTTTTGTACCACTTATAAGCATGAAGCTTCCTACTCTTTTCCAACACCAATCAACTTATTTGAAACAATGTATGAATGCAGGGGTCCAACCAATTTATTTAAGCAAACCAAACAAAAAAAAACTAAAAAAACAAATACGCTCCAAGAACAATACAATTGTGCATGAAACAATAAAAATGAAGTGTTTGGAGGAAAACCTGGGATTTTTATTGATGAAGAAGGGGATGCCTTGGGCATCCCCAAGCTTTGACGCTTGTACTTCTTGAATATTTCTTGGGTTAACACGGGTGGCATCCCCAAGCTTGAGCTTTTGTCAATTCTTCATCTCATCACATTATTCTTCCCTACACTTGCAAATTTCCTTCATACAAAACTTCACACAATCTTCATTAGCACCATTAGTGTATTCAAGATAATAAGCCTTTGGGTTTAGTTTCAACACAAGTAAAACTTCCATTAAAACACAAGCTATTGTAGCAATTCCTTCTAAAAGCTCAAGTGATCAAAGAGAATTCAAAGAGAAAGAGATTAAGAGGCAAATGCAAATAATGGCAGAAATCTGTCAAAACAGACCAGCAAGTAAAAACTGATTTTTTAGAAGACCTTCTGTTGCTCAAATCGAAAAGTGCTAAACGAACGAAAGTTAGATAATAACCTGGGGCATAGGCGTAGAAAATTACAGCTCAATCCGACCTTCAGGGATTTTTCATGATTTTTTACAGTGAAGCACAAAAATCTGTTTCATGACAGCAACTTTTCTAAGTCTTACTTCTCTCTCATTAGAGGTTATTCTTGGCACAAAAACCACACAAAAAGTATAAGTAGAGGTTATTACTGAGGCAATAACTTCCAAGACTCAACAAAAGAAAAAGTACTGAAAAGAAAACATTGGGTATCTTCCAAGAGTGCTTTTCTTTAACGCCTTTGAGCTAGGCTCAGTAATTTGAGGAGATGCTCAAATAAGAAATATGAATTGAAGCAAAAGAGAGAATCAAGGAGCAAATATGATACACATTTAAGTCTAACCCACTTCCTATGCATAGTAATCTTGTAAGAAAATAAATGAAAGAAGCACATAGTAATAACAATGGGTAGATAAAACAAGAGCAACTTTGGAACTTTCAATATAAAGAGAGGTGTTTTAGTAACATGAGAATTCCAACAACCATATTTTCCTCTCTCATAATGATTTTCAGTAGCATCATGAAAAACTCAACAATATAAATATCGCACTCATCCTCCTTTGGTAAGCATGGAAGGAAATCAAATAAGGTATTAGTTAAAGATTTACTCTTATTGGGAGGTAGACATGGGTAGCTGCTCCATTCTTCCTCCTCTTCATCATCACTCTCCTCCTCTTTTTCATCCAATGAGCTTCCAGTTTCAGCAATTTCTTCTTCCATAGGCTCCGGCAAGGCATTAGTCTCTTCCGTTGGTGGAGAGCATCTATTAAGATATTTCAGAATATAGCCATTTTCTTCCTTGTAATTATTAAAGCAAAATTTAAGTATATCATAAACCTCATATTTATAAAGTGCATCATCAGTATTTTCAAGAAAATAAGCAAGTTCGAATGCACCCTTCCAAGCAATAAATTCTTTATTTTGTTCCACATCATAAAAGTTATAATTTACCTTAACATAAGAAGATATGGTAACATTAGCATTATACTCACATTGAAAAGGGAGGTGTTTATACCTCCCACAGCAACAAGATTTATCCAAGCAATAAGTAGTATTATAACTAGAGCACACGCTTCTAGCAATGTATACAATTTATTAATTTGTTCCCATAAGTGTTTCCCTTTTTGTGACAAGCGATGTTCCTCATAATATTTTTGTTCTTCCGTGAACCCACCTTGCCAATAAGATCTAGTTTCAAAGAAACCAACCATTGATAGAAATCATGATAAAGCAAGACAATAACAGACCAAAAAAAATAACAACTATAGTAGGAACTAATTTTTTTGTATTTTTGATAAAAAGAAGCAAACAAAGTTAAGTAGAGAAACTAAGCAAAACAATAACAAAGTAAAAAGATTGGTTGTGAGAGACTCCCCTTGCAAGAATCTTCTTGCTCCCTAAAAAGCGATTGATTGACGAGGAGGAAGAGATTGAAGTTGTCCTTAACTCCCCGGCAACGGTGCCAGAAAACGTGCTTTATGGCTCAAAATGTAGAGCTCGTTGGGAACCCCAAGAGGAAGGTATGATGAGCACAATAGCAAGTTTTCCCTGAGTTATGAAACCAAGGTTATCGAACCAGTAGGAGCAAGGAAACAACTCCAAGGTGTTGCTAACAACTTGGAATCCTGCACAACACAACCACAAAACTTTGCCCCAAATTACAGTGAGGTTGTCAATCTCACTGGTTTTGCTGAAAACAAAGGATTCAATGTATAGTGTGGAAGATAGTAATTGCTTGCAGAAAGTAAACCATAAACGGTAAACAGTAGGTGGTATATCAATGATAAAGGAATAGACTGGGGTCCATAGTTCACTAGAGGTGTTTCTCCTTAAGATAAATAGCATGTTGGGTGAACAAATTATAGCAGGGCAATTGACAGATTGAGAAAGCATAACAATGAATATACTAGACATCTTGACTCCTATGAGATCTGATTGGGCATTACAACATAATACATAGACCGTAATCTAACTGCATCTATGACTAATAATCCACCTTCCGGTTATCGTCCGAACCCATTTCAGTATGAAGTTGCAAGCAACAAATAATTACATTAAGCAAAGTGTGTAAAGTAAACAATACAATTGCCCCATGGACAAAAGATTGTTGTTTTCTCCCTAGTAGCAACAACACATCTACAACCTTAGGGGTTTCTATCACTTCCCCAGATTACTAGAGGCATGAACCTACTATCGAGCATAAATACTCCCTCTTGGAGTTGCAAGCATCTACTTGGCCAAGATAGTTACTAACAACAGAGAGCATCCAAGATCACAAATAACATAGACATGATAGAATCAATAATCAATCTGACATAGCATCTCAATATCCATTGGATCCCCGCAAACACAACATGTAGGATTACAAATAGATGATCTTGATCATGAACGAGCTCACAAGATCTAAACATGATAGCACAAAGGAGGAGAACCAACCATCTAGATACTACATGGACCCATAGTCCAAGGATGAACTATTCATGCATCACACCGGAGGCCGGCATGGTGATGAAGAAGGCCTCCAGGACGATCTCTCCCCTCCGGCAGGGTGCCGGGAAGAGCTTCGGATCCCCCCGATCTAGGGATGGAGATGGCGGCGGCTACAGACTCTTTCGTGGATTTCTGATCGCGTACTTAGGGTTTTCGTCCCGAGGTGAATATATAGGCGAAGGGGCAAGGTCGGTGGAGCTCCAGGGGGCCCACACCCCTGGTGGCGCGCCCTTCCTGGCCGCGCAGCCACCAGGTGTGGCCGCCCTGGTGCGCCACTTCGTCCCCCCTTTGGACTCCGTGTTTCGTCGGGTAAAATATTGACTTTGGCTTTTGTCCTGTCCAATTCTGAGAATATTTCCTTACTAGCTTTTCTGAAACCAAAATAGCAGAAAATAGGCAATTGGCACTGTGGCATCTTGTTAATAGGTTAGTTCCAGAAAATGTATAAAAATACCTCAAAGTGTAAACAAAACATAAGAAAGTTGATATAAAACAAGCATGGAGCATCAAAAATTATAGATACGTTTACGACGTATCACCCTCCCAAGAAGGACCTAGCTCACCTGATAAAGGGGTGTCTAGGGTACTGATACATTGCAAATGTATCTATAATTTTTGATATTCTATGCTTGGTTTTATCCACTTTCTTGTGTTTTGTTCCAACTTTGGAGTACTTTTCATATGATTTCTTAGACTAACCTATTAACAAGAGCCACAGTGCCAGCTGCCTATTTTCTGCTGTTTTTAGTTCCAGGAAAGTCAAAAAATGAATATTCTTGGAATTGGACGGGACAAAAGCCAAAGTGCCTATTTTTCCGAAAGGGATCAAGTGCCAGAATACGAGACGGAGAAGGGCCAGGGAGCCACCACACCACCTGGCTGCGCGGCCAGGCCTGGCCCATGCCAGGGGGTGGTGTGGCCGCTCCCGGCACCCCCTCGGCTCTCCTTCCGCCTATATATTGCCCTCAGGACGAAAACCCTAAGGACCCGATCAAAAATCCACGAAAGAGTCTGTAGCCACCGTCATCTCCATCCCTAGATCGGGAGGGATCTGAAGCTCTTCCCGGCACCCTGCCGGAGAGGGGAATTCACCCTGGAGGCCTTCTTCATCACCATGCAAGCCTTCGATGTGATGCGTGAGTAGTTCATCCTTGGACTACGAATCCATGTAGTAGCTAGATGGCTGGTTTCTCCTCCTTTGTGCTTTCATGTTTAGATCTTGTGAGCTCCATTCATGATCAAGATCATCTATTTGTAATTTATACATGTTGTGTTTGCAGGGATCCGATGGATATTGAGATGCTATTTCAGATTGATTATTGATTCTATCATGTCTTTGTTATTTGAGATCTTGCATGCTTTCCGTTGTTAGTAGCTATCTTGGCCAAGTAGATGCTAGCAACTCCAAGAGTTAGTATTTATGCTCGATAGTGGGTTCATGCCTCTGGTAATCTGGGGAAGTGACAGAAATTTCTAAGGTACTAGATGTGCTGTTGCTACTAGGGAGAAAACAACAATCCTTTGTTCATAGAACAATCGTATTGTTTACTTTACACGCAGTTCGTAAAGCAATAATCTGTTGCTTGCAACTTAATACTGCAGGGGGTTCAGATGATAACCTGAAGGTGGATTATTAGTCATAGATGCAGTTGGATGACGGTCTATGTATTATGTTGTAATGCCCAATCAAGTATCAGAGGAGTCAAGATGATTAGTATATGCATGTATTGCTTTCTCGGTGTTTGTCAATTGCCCCGCTGTAATTTGTTCACCCAGCATGTTATCTATCTAAGGAGAGCCACCTCTAGTGAACTATGGATCCCGGTCCTTGTCTTTTACATACAGTCTACAATATTTTACTGCTTTGTGTTTACTTTCTGCAAACTTTTACTTCTTTCCATTCGATACGTTTAATCCTTTGTTTTCCGCAAAACACGGTGAGATTGACAACCTCATCGCAAGTTGGGGACAAAATTCTGTGGTTGTGTTGTCCAGGTCTCCACGTTGCTACTAGCACTGGTAGTGCGCCCTACCAAAGCTCAGCTAGTAACACCTTTGGGGTGTTTCCTTGCTCCTATTGGTTCGATTAAACCTTGGTTTCATAACTAAGGGAAACTTGCTGCTGTGCTCATCATACCTTCCTCTTGGGGTTCCCAACGAGCTCTACATCAACCACGAGCCATCAACACATTTTCTAGGCGCCGTGCATTGAGTCATCAGGTACATATAGGGATGACGTGGCCTGGTATATGCTTGGAATCATCCCAAAGAGGTAACTCGACACGCTCCTTTCCCCTATCCAGAGCCTCTTTAGGCAATGGCACAGAGCCCACGCACTATGACCGTTGCCGCAAGAGACTGTCACGTCCGTGACGATCTCTTCTGTCTTCTGACTCTCTGACTCTTGTTGCTAGCGCTTATCTCTTCTTGGATTCCCTTAGGAGAGAGAAAAGCGCTGACCTTGAGCTCCTTCTTAAACAAGCTAACTCCTGACTCGGCCTAGGTATGGTTAACCCGACCTAGTTAGTACCTGCAAAGGGAAAATGGTTCCTTCCTTGTGCCGACATACCTTGTATGTCAGCCGAGTCTTGCTAGTGCTTCCTAGCTCAGGGCAACCTGGCTGTAACTCGGCCGACCCTTCTATGATTCGGCCAGCACATGCTTTGACCTGACTTTACCTCGGTGGACCTTGTCCTTTAACCTCGGCTTTACCCTACCTGGGGTTATCCCCCCAACATTAGTCCCCGAAGCTGGTGCGGTCTCAATAGCCTTAGCTAGAGAGGCCACAGCAGGTTCATTTTTTACTCAGATCCTGGTCGAACTCGCCGACTTACATCTATGTTGGCCTGCACCGATCTTGACTCGGTGTTTCCTTATCGTGATTCGGTTTTCACCTTGACTCTTCTTGGATCTTTCCGCATTACTTCTCGTTGGCCGAGTCATACTTTTGCATCTGGGTTAATCCTTTTAGATGCCTATCTTCTCATGTACACTTCCACGTATCCTACGTGGAAGGGCAATCATCACCTTTGCCTCATTTTAAGGGCCAGTGCGTCAGTTACTGCGCACGTTGTCAAAGATTACTGTGCACCCATCACATCATGGGGCGTTTCTTCGATAACCGCAGAGCCACGTCGCGTCACTTGGTACCCTGCGCCGTGTGACCCTCCGTGGCCTGCTGTTGATTGGCTCCTTCAGGAAATACACACCCGCACCATGCGGCTTGGCGCACAACATGATCCCACTACCCCTGCTAGGGGCGTGGTTAAATAGGGGAATGGGGGAGTTCCTTGTTCACTTTCCCCTTTTTCCTCTTCTTCTTCTTCCTCTTCGCAGCACTGCCACTTCCACCGTTGCCGCTTAGCGATAGCGTCATCGCTGCCACTCTCTGCTTCTTGCTCGCTTAGCCACAGCAGCGCTACTCGCTGCCGCTATGGGGCCCTGTCAGTCTAGGCCTTTCTCCCCCAATCCGCACTCCGCATCTAAGGAAGAGGATCTGGAGATGCCTCAGGATGTCGCCGTCGTGGAAGAACATGAAGAGGGCAGTGCCGCCCATGAGCGCAGTGCTTGGGCCGATTCTTGGGTGAGCCAATATGAGATTGATTGGCTCACCCGCACCCACCGTGTTCTCGCTAGAGTCAGCTTCCACATCCCCGGCGACGAACTTGTCCCTACTCCCGTGTCTGGTGACTTCGTGGTCTTTCATTCCCACTTCTTCCGCGGCTTCGGCCTTCCTATCAGTGACTTGTTCTCTAATTTCCTCACAACCTTTGCACCCAAACCCCATCATCTCCCCACGAACTCCATCGGCTCTCTCTCGGCTTTTGTTTCTGGCTTCGAGGGGTATCTCAGCCTATGGCCGATGATACACAGCTGGTTCAAGTTCTTCGGTTTCCGTGCTAACATTGTTCCGAATAAGGAACTTCGTCCCGGTGACAAGTGTATGACCCAATGCGGGGCCACGTCCATTTCTCCTCGGCGAGATTCCATATTTCCCCGAGTTACGGGCTTAAAGTCCTGCAAAGGGTGGGCCAAGACATTCTTTTATGTAAAGAACGATACCCCAGAGTACAAGATTCGGCTGCCTCCCTTTTCTGTTGGTGTCCCCGACAAGAATCGATGGGGTCGGATCCCCAAGAAGTCAAGCACCTTAGTTGATTTAGTGGAGAAGCGCGTCCTGGAGCTGATAGCAGAAGGGATGACCAGCGAGGATCTGATGCTCACTTTCATCCGAAGCCGAATCTGCTTGCTACAGAGACACACCCACAAACTCTGCCACATGTGTGGTCACCTCGACCCTAACCGAGTTTCATCAGTCGATCTCTCTGACTCTCAGATCTATCGCTAGGTTAAGTCTATCTTCAAGACTCCCTTCACCGAGGATTGGGAGTGGGGTCTAGAGCACTTCAGACGGGATATGCCAGCTCCCCATGTATCTCTTTCGTGTAACCCTCTTCCGAGTTAATTTTTATGTTGTCTCTTATCACCCACTTGACCCTTTTGCTTTGCTTCGCTCAGAAATTCCTTCAGCAAACATTGGAGTACACCCATACCCCGTCCCTCAAGTGGGGCAAGGATCAGGATACCTCAGACCCGGAGGAGCCGGACTCCAAGGAGTTCATGCCTGTTCCAGACTCTAGCTCCGACCGATCCTCTGGTAAGACCTCTGTCTTAAAGGATTGGACGGACGAAGATGATGATGATGAATGTGAAGTTATTGAGGTACTTGATCTGATGCCTATTTCTTACGCCTTTCTGGCTGATCCCGCTCTAGCTAACCTGGCTGGTCAGGTGCACAATCATCCTCCTCTTGCTGTGGGTGAACAAGTCCCAGTGAAGAAGCGAGCTACCACCTCGGCTCCTCTAGCTGATCGAGCCAAACCGGGCAAGAGGTACAAGAAATCCGGCCAGAAGAACATGATCCAGAAAGCTCCTACGCCCAAGCCTCCTCCCTCTGTATCAGGGTAAGCATCTTTCTCCGGGTTACTTCTATGTTCTGTGTTCTTCTTTTCTCTTGTATTTCTTGTTTCTCTCTTTCTGCTTAACACAAAATTTTCCTTATTTGATTCGGCAGAGCCACCATGGATATTTCCCAAAGTGGCTCCAGCATTGCTTCTCCTATTCCCGAGGGGTCACCTTATCCACGTGGTGAAGCTCCTGTTCTGAGCCCCATCTGAGAGAGTCTCCTGCTGCGCCGAACAACAGTACACTTCGGCGGGAGGTTGGCGATGTCAGCACAGGTGGAGGGGGCGCCCCCGAGGACACGCCTATGCTGGATCAACATGGTTCTTCCTCCACCATCTAGCAAGAAGATCGTGGCGCTAGCAATATTGGCGCTCATAATGTTTCTACCGCGATGCCGGAAACTCCGGCACCAGCTCAAACTCAACCTCTACCTCAACCTCAACAAGCTCCAGCCTCAAGCTCTCTTTAGCAAGCACCTCCAGCCTCATCTGAGTCTCCCAAGACTCGGCGAGAAGACCAAACCCGACAGAGCTTGAAGATCAAGTCCTCCGTGCTAGCTTCTTTGGTCGGAGTGCAACCCTGAGCTTCGCAGCAGCAAGCCAAGCCAGCCACCAAGGCTAAGAAATCTGCTGACATGACCAAGGTAAAGCATGCTGCCGAGTTAACCAAGGCAGCGCCCAAGGGAACAACATCTGGATCCAGGCAACGCACAATTGCTTCAATGATGCAACAAGGCAGCACTGCTTCTGGCCCTACTTTTGATAAGTAGCTCACACTACACAATAGCCCGACCGCTGCCAAACTGACTTGCCAAGCCGTGCACTTGAAGGGTTTAGTCCTGACTCGGACTCTCAGTGGTGGGAGCCTCGGCACGCTCGTTGAGTATGCCGAGAACTAGAATAACACTGAGTATGTCGAGGTCAGCTCTAGGAATACCGCAAAGTTCGGTCCTGCTAAGATTGTGTGTAGATGAACACTTCTAGCAAAGCAATTGCTTATGCCGGCAAAATGATGGAGGTAAACCTTTTAGCTATATTTTTTACATATGCGCAAGTAGTTGTACACATACCTTCCAGTCCTCGAGCCTCCGAGGGAGTAACATGTTACTCGGCCGGATACGCCTAACTATAAACTTGCATAGTTCATCTGAAGTATCTTTCCTTACTCATTAGAACTTTAGCCAATAATTCCTTTATCCAGCCACCTAGATATGAATCGAGCTTTACTCGGTTCAAATCTTGAGTAGATTCAAATATCCCATCACCTAGAGCCGGGTTAAGTTCCACTTGACTTGGATCTTGAATAACTTCAAATATCCAATCACCTAGAGCTGGGTTAAGTTCCACTTGACTCAGATCTTGAATCGCTTCAAATATCCAATCACCTAGATCCGGTTTAAGTTCCACTTAACTAGGATCTTGAATCGCTTCAAATATCTAATCACTTAGAGCCGGGTTAAGTTCCACTTGACTCAGATCTTGAATCGCTTCAAATATCCAATCACCTAGAGCCAGGTTAAGTTCCACTTGACTCGGATCTTGAATAGCTTCAAATATCCAATCACCTAGAGCCGGGTTAAGTTCCACTTGACTCGGATCTGGAATAGCTTCCAATATCTTCATTATCCATGAACTAACACTTGTTCTTTTCAGATCACCACCAATCGTTGTACTACCGAATTTTAGCGGCTCCTTGACGCCCATAAGGAGCTTACCACGAAGCATAAGGCCTTGCTGACAGAGCTGAAAAAGAAAGGTACAGTTTTTCTTTGTTATTTTCCATTCAATTACTCTTGATCTTGTCCTGCCGAGTTAATTTATGAATCGGATTCTTACAACCAACATGGAGGCCCAGAATACAGCACTGAAGAAGCAGGTGTCCGAGATGAAAGGTACTTTTCCTTTTGCTCTTTATTATTTGGCTTTCTTCTTTCTGACTCGGTGGGTAATTGTATCTCAGCTTGGCTGGGTCAAAACTTTTCCAGTGTCTCTTCAAGATTGTGTTCCAATGCCAAAATTGACACTTCACTTTCTCGAACAAGCAGGACAACACCAAGCTCAGCTGAAGGAAAGGACCAAGAGATCTCTTGGGTTCAAGCTGAGATTGAGAAATTACAATCCCTCCATAAAGCTGAATTTGATAAGGTGGAGAAGACCTTTGCCGAGGAGAGAGACTGGCTGAAGACTTAGCTCGATAAGGAGCAGAATTTACTGAAGGATGTCGAGGTCAAACTAAACTCGATTTGTCTTGAGCTGGAAAACTTCTGGAACAAGGCTACGACTTGGTTGGTGGAGATCACCACCAGAATCAACAGTGTCATCACCCATAAGTTCTCCCGCATGCTTCCTTTGTCGACATTCATGTTATTGTATATGTTTTTGCACTAACTTGTTGGTTTTACTTGTTTCTCAGATAACTTTCCTCAATCCGACCCTTGTGCCATTACAACTGTTAAAAATGCCCGAGCTAAAAAAGGCATTCCTGCAAATTCTACTAATGCGTTCGACATGGATGACTCGCTGGTCAGCCTCTGGGCCCTAGTCAAAGTGCTAAAGTCATTTGGGGTGGACCTTCTAGATGCACCAATTCGGGTTTTCCACATCCTTTGGCCGAATGAGACTGCGCCCAAAGGTCCCTCCCAGCTGGCCGAGAAACTCATGGAGAGCGAGACCATGCTCAATCTATGGCGGGAGTTAGCCACGCGAGTTGGGTCCAACATAACCTTGGCCTTCGTGTTGTCTTGGTATTACAGGCTCAACTTGGCCACCTTTCAAAACATGCGCGACATCTCCAGGTGGACCAGTGACTCGGCCCTCATCCGACAACACCAAGACCGAGATTATTAGCTTATCCAATATGGCAATATCCATGTCTGGACTGATGAGCCGAGTTTCCTTGACAAGGTGGATGATGGTTACATTGAGGAAGGCGTTGCCAAAGATCAAGAGGGTCCGGATGATGATGAGGATGTCGAGGATGAAGAGGCAAATCCGGATGATGAAGCTGAAGACGAGGCTCCCATCATCGAAGAAAACATGCCTCCACCTGCTGCGGATGACCCGGCTGGCGCCGCTCCTTGGTGAAAAAACGTAAACTTTGTTAAATCCCCGGTATGCCAGGTGCAAATGTATTAAACCATGGTTCATTTTGCTACACGATATGTCTTTATGTTGGATCTATTTGGGTGAAGTCCCCGAGTTTCACTTTCTTATTATTTCAATTCAATGACTCGGTCCATGTCTACCATTATTTGGCATTCGACTTAGGAGTCCGAAGTCAATCAAACTAAAGTCACAATACTTCGAAATTGTGAATATTAGCTCAAAATAATTCAGCATAATAATTATTAAAGAAGGTAAATGCAGGGGTTAGTCCAAAAATGTCAGCTTGATTACGTCCCTTTCCTTAGTCGTTTTTAATGTGTACTGCAATTCCAAACTTGTTCTCTTGCTTGCCATGAAGCTAATCTTTTTGGACAACAGCAAGTCGAAGAGTTATCTTTTGGTGCCACCACACTACTAACTTGGCTAAAGGGTAAGAAACTTAAGCCAGTCGGCATATAAAAAGTAAATACAGGAAAAGACAATTATTACTAAGGCAGTCCCCGAGTTTCTGCTCGAGGTGCCGAGAATTCATTGATAAGCTCATTGCCGACATACATGCCGACATATGAGAGTTCGAGATACATACACTTTTTAGCTAAGTGTAAAATAGGCGAAGTAGTGCTACATTCCATGGCCGCTTTGATTCTTCTCCGGACCTGTCCGCATTGTTCTTCTCCTGTGGTTGAGCATCGATAAGATAATATGCATCATTGTGCAGTGCTTTGCTCACGATGAATGGTCCTTCCCATGGAGGTGAGAGCTTATGCATGACGGCAGTGCATTACACTAGACAAAGTATCAAATATGCTCTTTCCGGCTATGGTAGCGTCGGAGGTTTTGCTGATATATGGCAGATCTGGACAGTGCCAACTCTCTTGCCTCTTCCAGCAGATCAACATCATTCTGCCGGGCTTCTTGCACTTCGACTTCTATGTACTGGGTGACCCTAGGCGAGTCATGCTCTATGTCAGCTGGTAATATAGCTTCTGTCCCATATACCAGAACAAATGGAGTATAGCCTATTGATCAATTTAGAGTTGTTCTTAGGCTCCATCATACCACTGGAAGTTCATCAATCCACCACCCCGATGATCTTTGCAGCGGCTCAATATGTCAGGGATTTATCCTGGGCAATACTAGTCCGTTGGATCTTTCCACTTGCTCGTTTGATGCGGGGTGTGCAGCTGATGCAACATCTAGCCAAATTTTCTTATCTTGGCAAAACCGGGCAAAAGCTCCTTCAGCGAAATTTGTGCCATTATCTATTATGATGTTGTGTGGGTGCCTGTATCTCAAGATAATGTCCTTGAGGAATGATACGACGGTAGCTCCATCACATTTTTTGATTAGATTTGCTTCGATCCACTTGGTGAACTTGTCCACCATGACTAGGATGTGAGTCATATTTCCTCGGGCCGGCCTAAATGGTCCACTTGGTGAACTTGTGAAGAAATGTAATGGGTGTCCGAGAAAATTATAATTATGCGTGATTGTTGGGAATGGTAAATTAGGGGAAGTAAATAGGAATCACAACGAGTATCCAAAAAAAGCGTTCACAACCAATCCATCATAGGCGATATATACCTACATATAGACCAGAGATGTCAAAGACATATGAGATTTCTTCCTTCCTTTCTTTCATTTTTCTTCCCTACTTGGCTAGTTGAAATTAAGCAACTTTCCATCGACTGCGCATCTGCTCTCCCTCGGTCAATCTCCTGTTGGCAATGGACCTCGCGCCTGATCTGCTCCGAGAAATATCCAGCCGCCTGCACCACGCCGCCGATTTCATCCATTTCCACGCTGTGTGCAGGCCCTGGCGTGACTCACGCTCAGGCGACGTGCCCAGGTTCCTGCCATGGCTTCTCTCGCCCAACAAGAAAGAAAATGAGTCCATCATGATCAGATGCATTTTCTCAAAGACGAGCTACAGCGCGCCGCCGCCCGCCCACCGTAGGAGCTGGGGGGCCAGTGCTGACGGCACCGCTGTCCGCTACTTCACCGTTGGTCCCTACTACGGCCTCCTCCACGACCCTCTCACCGGTGCTCATACCGTCCCCCTGCCTCCCTTCCCAAACCGGAGCAGAGACCGGTGGGAGGAGAAGGAGGACCTGGATGGCATCGTCTATGGCAATGGCACCACCCTCCTCTTAAGTGAGTCGTCCAATAGTAGGTTCAGGGCTGCGCTCCTACGCCTTGGAGACACCGTGTGGACTCTTGTTGACAGGAACCTCCCATCAGATTGTGGCGAGTTCTGCATTGTGTATCACGGCGGCAAGATCATGTTCACCGTGGAGGATGACGAGTGGCACATCATGGCGGCGAACGGTATGGTCGAGGATGATGTGCTGGTCCCGACGACATTGTTGCCACATGAGGGCGACGACTACATCTACCACCACAACTACGCATTAGAAACCCGTGGCGAGCTACTCTGGGTGTCCATGCAAATTCCGCACAGGGTTTGTAGCTGCCTTCCTTGCAGGCTCAGGGTTGTCGTGCTCGCACTGATGGAGGGACCGGAGAAGTCATCGTGGGTGAGAAAGGATGGCCGGAGCCTGGCCGACCGCGTCCTGTTTCTATGGTGGCCCAACAACTTCGCCATGGAGGCCTCCTAGCGGACCTCTAATACCCATTACGTTTCTTCACAAGTTCCTCGGCTTGTTGCAAGGCGCTGGGCCAGTAAAACCCATGCTGAAAATTGTTTGACACTAAGGCCTTGGACAAGGCATGATGCCCACATTCGCCCTGATGGATATCTCGGAGGATGTCCAGTCCTTCTTCCGGGTCAACACATTGCTGTAAGACATTTGTGACACTTCTCTTGTATAACTCAATGTTAATTATGGTATATGCCTTTGCTCTTCTCTACACTTGCCTGGAGAGTACCACATCACTTGGCAAAGATCCATCTTTCAAGAACTCAAATATTGGCTGCGCCCACAATGGTATAGCACGAGCTGAGAAAAGCACTTCATCAACCTTGATAGGATCAACCGACATAACTTCTGCTGGATTAAGACGCACAGTCCCCGAGGTAGTCTCGGGGTTTGCCGAGGTGTTCCCTCAGTCAATGTCCATTGGGGCGGCTTCTGATCCTGGATTTGCCGGGATATAAATTGATTCGGATTCTGGTGATGGGTTAATAGATAGTTTTCTCAAATGCTCCAAAGTAACTCCTGGTGGGATGGCTTGCCAAGATGAGCCCAGTTTAGACAACACGTCGGTGCATCATTTTCAGCTCTTGGCACATGATGAAATTCACATCCCTCAAAGTGCCACATATCTTTTGGACATGAAACCTATACAGGGCCATGTTTGTGTCCAACACATCCCAATGACTAAAACTTGCTGCACCACTAAATCCAAATCTTTGAAACACTGTATCCGATGTATCCTAATTTCCTTTACTACTTTTAGCCCATGCACGAGCGCCTCATACTCGGACGCATTGTTTGATGCTCTGAAATGGATCTGAAATACATATCTCAATTGGTCTTTCTTGGGCGAGGTAACTACTACCCTAGCCCCTAATCCGTCCTTCAACTTTGATCCATCAAAGTGCATTCTCTAGTAATTTGAGTCCGGCAATGGAGGCTCGTACTGCATCTCGGCCCAATCCACGAAAAAGTCGGCCACTGCCTGAGACTTGATCACATCTCTTATATCATATTGTGGAGCATAAGGGGCTAGTTCAATTGCCCATTTAGCAATTCGGCCTCTTGCATCTTTGTTACTCATTATCTCGGATATAGGTGCCTCGCATATCACCTTTATAGGGTGTTCTTCAAAATAGTGCTTAAGATTCTCGGCCGCCATATAAACGCCATATGCCATCTTATGATAATGACGATAGTTCTGCTTTGAAGTTGATAGTACATGTCGTGGTGGTGGCATGCAGATGCCATGTATAGGCTAAAGATGGGGCCAATGAGCACTAGAGGTATCCAGGGAGGGATAATGTGGTGATTCCACACATAGATGCTTTGTATTCTCTCTTGACAATGGTGGATTACAAGGGCCCCTTGAGATGTTCTTGGGGAAGAAGAGGACTAGCTTCTCAACTACCCACACAACTCTCTAGGGTTCTTTCCTTAGTAAAAATGGTCGACCAGCACTATGGAGATCCTGCCCCTCCTTATATAGGGGGCTAGGTTATAATTTAGGGCATACATGGAAGGCATATTCTCTGAATATGCCTATCCCAAAATAGCAAAGCGGTGCTCCTCTGTGTCTAGGATGATCCATACTCATGGCGTAAGCCTCTCTGAGCCCCTCTACAGCATGGTCTCACCCGACATAGGCAACATAACCTTTGTCGGCCCGTACTCGCTGGTCCATCACTATGTCCTCATGCTACAGTGGAGAGAGAAAACCTTTGACCCAGAAGATTCCTTCCTTCCCTTGTAAGCCAAGTGGTAACCCGGCTCAGGCCTGCTTAACTCCGCCTTAAGGGTACCTGCATACAAGTAACAAAGAAGGTGCCGACATATGTTTTATGTCGGTCGAGGTAATGTTGGATAAACTCCATCCGGGCCGGGTCTGCCGTAAGTCGTCTTGCCTTGAGGTGACTCGGCTAGCTTATGCTTTGACCTTGCCATACCTCGGCTATCATGGCCTTTATACCCCGGCTTGACCCTACCCAGGGTTATCCCTCCAACATTAGTCCACAAAGCTGGTGCGGTCTTAGCAACTTCAGCTGATAAGGCCACAACATGTTCAACCTACTAAGTTCTTTTTTCCCTTTGCCGACTTAGTCGGTGACTCGACTTTCTTACTTTTGTGACTTGACATTCCCTTGGCTCATTCCGAGATATTCCTTGCTGGCCGGGTTATTTTCTCTGATCCGGGTTACCCACTTAGATCACTTCCTTCTCTTGTACGCTTCCCCACGTCCTACATGGAGGGTAATCATTGTTTTGCCTCATTTTAAGGGCTTGCACCAGTTACTGCGCCAGTTATTGTGCTTATTGTCAAGGATAACTGCTGCGGACGTCATGTCGTGGCTGTCTCCTCGTTAATCGCAACGCCATGTCGCGCCGTGGGATCCACAGCGCCATGTGGCCCTTCCTGTGGCCCGCTTCTGATTGGTTGATTCCGTAGAATACACGGTCACACCGTGTGGCTTGCTGTACAACACGATCCCACTACCCCACTTAGGGGCATGAGTAAATAGGCGGTGAGGAACGCCCCTTGGTCATTTCCCCCACTCGCACGTGCATATTCCCCTTCTTCTTCTTCTTCTTCTTCTTCTTATTCTTCTTCTTCTTCTTCTTCTTCTTCTTCTTCTTATTCTTCTTCTTCTTCCGCGCGCCGCTGCCACCACCGTTTCTGCTTAGCACAGTGCCGCCGCTGCCGTGTCCCGTCGCTATATTCCTCCGCCGTAGCCGCGACGCTGCTCCAACATAGCCACACCTCCATGGGGCCATGCCAATCTAGGCCTCTACCCCTATCTCAGATTGGATTTACGAAGGCAGATATCTAGAGATGACTGAGGAGAAGGTTGTCGTTGTTGAAGAACAAGAGGAGGGTGCCGAGGCCCACAAGCACGGCGCCTGGGCCGGTTCTTGGGTCTGTCAAGATGACATTGACTGGCTCTACCAGACCCGCCGCATCCCTATTGATGTTACCTGCCACCTCCCCTGCGAGGAGATCATTCCCTCGCCCAATCCGGGTGAGTTTGTGGTTTTCCTTTCACACTTTCATCATGGGTTTGTCCTTCCTATTAGTGATTTCTTTCACGAGTTCATCACCACTTTCGATCTTCAACCACACCATCTTCCAGCTAACGCCATCACATCACTTTCTTCTTTTGCTTCCGGAGTTGAGGGTTATCTCGGCCCCTGTCCCTCCGTTCAAATTTGGTACAAGTTCTTTGGCTTCAGGGCCAGTGTCGTTCCTGATCCAGAAACTGCCCCGACCGACAAATCTTTGACCCAGTGCGGGGAAGCCTCCATATCTCCTCGGAAGAACTCCGTCTTCCCCCGAGTCACCGACCTTGAGTCTTGCAAGGGATGGGCCCGAACGTTCTTCTATGTGAGGAATGATATCGAGGTGGACAAGATCCGCCTGCTTCCTTACTCACTCGGCGTCCTTGACCAGACCTTATGGGTCCAAACTCCGAGGAGATCCACTGCCTTGGTGAATCAGGTGGAGAAAAGGATCAAGGAGCTGAACAAGCTAGGGCTGTGTAGTGAGGACATCATCATCACTTTCGTTCGCAGCCGAATCTCTCCCCTGCAGGAGCGAACCCACAAGCTTTGCCATATGAGCGGGCACCTTGACCCCAACCGGACCTCATGCTTTGAGCTCAACAATACTCAAATCTTCCGCTGGGTCAAGGCAATCTTCAAGATAACCTCAAACTTCAACGAGGACTGGGAGTGGCGGTACGAGCACTTCCAACAAGATAAGCTATCTCCCGTGGTATAATTCTTACTTGATCATTTTTCCGAGTTACATTTTATATCAGACCGTATCACTTTCTTGATCCATTTGCAATATCGCCTTCAGTTGTTTCTTCAGCAAACAATTGAGGATGGCAAGGAACCGTCCCTTAAGTGGGGGGAAGATTGTGAAGCCTCCGACATGGAGGAGCCAGATTTGGAGACCTTCTTGCCCACTCCGGATCCTAGCGTCAGACGACCCCCTGGTAAGAACTCTGGCTTAAGGGACTGGCCAGATGACGATGAAGCCCTGCTATTGAAATCTTGGAGGTATATTATCCTATGCCTACCTCATATGCCTTTCCCCTGATTCGGCTTCAGCTAACCCGGCCAGTCAGGTCCACGACGATCCTCCCCTTGTCATGGGTGATCTGTATCTTGCCCCTTCAAAGAAACATGCTGCCACCTCGGCTACCTCTTCCGAGCTGCCCTAGACTAAGAAAAGGCAGAAGAAATCCAGTGTCAAGGGCACCGACAAGCCTGCGCCTAAGGCCATGGTCCAGAGAGCCCCAAAGCCTAGGGAGCCTCCTACTTCATCCGAGTAAGCCCTTCTTTCTTTCCTTGTTTTTCAATTAGCTTATATCCCTCTACTTGTATTTCTTGTTTCTCTCCTTCTGTTTTAACTTGTTATTTTGTTCTTTGTCTGACCCGGTAGGGCCCCCAAGGAGATCCCCCAGAGTGGTTCGAGCATTGCCTCGCTCTCCAAGACGCTCCACCTTCTCCTCGCCATGATGATGCGTGTTCCCTGGGCCCCATTCTAGAGAGCTCCATGGTCGCACTGGACCTTAGACCACCTCGGCAAGAGGAGGGCAGCATCGACACGGAGGGTGGTGGCGCTTCCAAGGACGTGGCCATGCTGGATCAGCCTAGATCCTCTTCAGCTCAGCCTGAACAATTTGATGAAGGCGCCAGCAATGTCGGCGCTGAACCAGTTGCTACCGAGCTGCCGGTAACTCCGACACCGTCTCAAATTCAACCTCAGCCAACTCCAGCACCAGCTCCAGCTCCAAGTTCTGCTACTCTAGTTCCTCCTGCATCGTCCGTGTCTCCCCAGAATCGGTGAGATGACCAAGCTCGGACCATCCCAAATGCCAAACCCTCTGCGCTAACTCCTTCTGCCAAAGATATATTCCAGGAAAAACCTCAGGCCAAACCTGGAGCACAAACCATATCATCGCAACAGTAGCCCAAATTAGGCACCAATGCCAAGAAATTTGTTGGTGCCTCCAAAGGCCAACAAGCTTCCGAGGCTGCCAAGACCAAGCCCGCCAAAGGAATAGCGACCGAACCTGGGCACCGCACCCTTGTGTCCATGATGCAAAAGGGGAGCACTACCTCCGGCTTTGCCGCGGATAAACAAATTGCATTGCACACAAGCCCCGCTGTGGCTCAATCTTCTCGGAAAGCTGCTCGCGCCAGAGGCTTGGTCATGACCCAGATGCTCAGCAGGGAGAGCTACGGTCCTCTGATTGAGTACTTCAACAACTGGAATGACACCGAGTTTGTCGACATCAATTCTGTCAATCCAGAGAATTTTGGCCTAGCCAAGTTCAGTGCCTAGATGAATACTGCTTCCAAGGCTGTTTCTATTGCCGACAGGATGATGGAGGTAAGTTTTTCGTCCTGCCTTTACATATGCGCCAATAGTTGTAGATATATCCTCCAGTCCATGAGCCTCCGGGGGAGTAACTTGTTACTTGGCCGGATGCTCCAATCTGAAGTACCTTAGTTGCACCAGACCTCTTAGTAGTTTCAAATATGCACTCAACTAGATCCGGGTTAAGTTCCACTTGGCACGGGCCTTGAGTAGTTTCAAATATTCACTCACCTAGAGCTGAGTTAAGTTCCGCTTGGCCCGAGTCTTGAGTAACTTCAAATATTCACTCGCCTAGAGACGGGTTAAGTTCCACTTGGCCTGGGTCTTGAGTAACTTCAAATATTCACTCACCTAGAGCCGGGTTAAGTTCCACTTGGCCCGGGTCTTGAGTAGTTTCAAATATTCACTCACCTAGAGCCGGGTTAAGTTCCACCTGGCCCGGGTCTTGAGTAACTTCAAATATTCACTCACCTAGAGCCGGGTTAAGTTCCACTTGGGCTGGGTCTTGAGTATTTTCAAATATTCACTCACCTAGAGCCGGGTTAAGTTCCACTTGGCCCGGGTCTTAAGTAATTTCAAATATTCCTTATGATACCTAAGCTAACATTTTTCTTTTCAGATCACCACCAACCATCACACCGCCGAGTTCCAGCGGCTCTTGGACACGCACAAGGAGCTTCGCTCAAAGCATAATGCGTTAATCTCCGAGCTGAAGAAGAAGGGTAAGTTCTCTCGTTTACACTTTCACTTTTAATCTTCTTCATCATTCGCTTTCCAAACTAACTTGTGATTCAGATTACGCAGCCGAAGTGGAGGCCAAAAATAAAATCATGAGGAAGAATCTGGCCGAGATAAAAGGTAATCCTCCTTGGTTTTTCAACATTTGTCCTTTTTGCTTTGGACTTGGCAGATAATTATACCTCGGCTCTGCTGGGTCAACAAACTATTGCAGTGTCTCTTCAAGATAGCGTGCCTTTGCCTGACATGATGCTCCACTTTCTCGAACAAGTAGGGCAACATCAGGACGAATTCAAGAAGAAGAATGATGAAATTGCCAAGCTTCAGCTCAAGGATGATGAGATTACTTGGCTCAACGCCAAGATTGACAAGTTGAAAAATCTCCACAAGGCTGAGCTAGATAAAGTTGACCAGAACTTTTCCAAGGAAAAAGAATGGCTGAAGGCCCAACTTGAGAAGAACCAAGATATTCTTAAGGACGCCAACATCAAGTTTGAGTTAGTGAACACAGAATATGCAAAACTCAAGTTTGAGTTAGTGAACACAAATTCCGCTTGAAGAGAGGTACTCTTGTTGGTCCTGGCACCGAACCTATTCCTTATGATATGGAGGACATGCTGGTGAGCCTCGCAGCCTGAGTTGAAACGATGAAGAACTATGGTTCGGATATTATTGATGCTGCTGTCCATATCTTCAGTGCCCTATGGGCCAATGAGCCCACTCCCAAAGGTCATGCCCCTTTAATTGCAAATTTGATGCAGTGTGAGGCTCAGATTGATCTTTGGAGGGAATCCGCTGCGTGCGCTGGAGCTGACATGACCCTGAGCTTTGTGCTGTCTTGGTATGAAGGCCTTGATCTAAAGGTTCTTAGCCGCATGCGCACTGGATCCAAATGGACGAGTGACCCAGAGTGTATTGCTCAATGCAAAACTTACGCCTACAATCTCATTCAATATGCTTTCTGCTATCAATGGAATGAGGGTCTGAGTTTCCTTGAAGCCATCGACGATGCTTATGTCGAAGATGGTTCGGGCGGTGAAGAGTAAGAAGCTTCAGATTTTGCCAAGGAAATTGAAGATCCGGATGATGCTGAAGCCAACCCGGATGATGAGGCAGAAACCAAAGTTCGCCCATTGTTGCCGACTTGCCTCCTCCTGATGCGGATGCCTCGAATGTTGCTGCTCCTTGAGCCAAAAACACTCTTAAATTTGTTAACTCCTCGGTATGCCAGGCGCAGATGTAATATGCATAATGTAATGTTTTGCTACCACTAAGTCCTTTATGTCGGATTAACTTGGGCGAAGTCCCTGAGTTTCATTTTCTTGTTCTCCCAATTCTATGATTCGGCTCGCGTCTACCTTGATTCGGTTTTTGACTTACGACTCTGAGGTTCAAAAAATTGACTTAACAATACTCGAAACCTTAGGATTAGCTCAAAATATTTCAAAATAACAAAAATAAAGTAAATACAAGGGTTAGTCCAAATAACAAATGTTGGCTCGATTACATTCCTTTCCTTAGTCGTTTTTCATGTGCCCAGCAATTCCAAACTTATTCTCTTGCTTGCCATGAAGCCAATTCTTGTTGGACAGCAGCAAGTGGAAGAGTAAGGTTTTTGGTGCCTACACATTACTAATCCGACAAAGGCATAAGTAATTAATCTAGCCGACATAGAAAAGTAAATACAGAAAAGGCAATTATTATTGAAGGCAATCCCCGAGTTTCTGCTCGGGGTGCCGAAGTTTCATTGATAAGCTCATTGTCGACATACAGGCCGACATATGAGAGTTTGAGATACATACACTTTTCGCTAAGTGTAAAACGGGAGAAGTAGAGCTACATTCCATGGACGCTTAGATTCCTCACCGGACCTGTCTGCCTTGTTCTTCTCATGTGGTTGTGCATCAATGAGGTAATAGGCCTCATTGTGCAATGCTTTGCTTACAATGAATGGCCCTTTTGATGGAGGGGATAACTTATGCATGCCAGAAGTGGGTAGCACCAGCTGAAGTACCAGATCTCCTTCCCGAAAGATTCGGGGGGTTTACTTTACGGCTATGGTAGCGTTGAAGATTTTGCTAATATATGGCATATCTAGACAAGGCCAGTTCTCTCGCTTCTTCTAGCAGATCAACATCATTTTGCTGGGCCTCTTGCACTTCAGCGAGTCATGCTCTATGTCGGTTGGTAATACAGCTTCTGCCCCATATACCATAAAGAATGGCGTATAACCTGTTGATCGAATTCTTAAACTCCACAATACCGCTGATAGTTCTTCTATCCAGCACCCCGCTTATCTTTGCAGCAGCTCAATGAGCCAGAGGTTTATCCCAGAAAGAACTAGTTTGTTGGATCTTTCTACTTGTCTGTTCGATGCTGGGTGGGCTACTGATGCAACATCTAGCCAGATCCTGTTATCTCGACAGAATCGGGCAAAAGCTCCTTTGGCGAAGTTTGTGCCATTATCAGTTATGATACTATGAGGATAGCCATATCTCAGAATAATATCTTTGAGGAAAGTTATAGCTGTAGCTCCATCACATTTTATTTTTGCCTTTACCTCAATCCACTTGGTAAATTTGTCCACCATGACCAAGATATGGGTCATGTTTCCTGTTGTCGGCTTAAATGGGCCAACCATGTACAAGCACCATACAACAAATGGCCAAGTGATAGGTATAGTCTTTAGTTCCGACATTGGCATGTGTGTCTTGGTGGCGTACCTCTGATAGCCATTGCACTTCCTTACTAGATCCTCGGCTTGATCCAAGGCACTTGTCCAGTAAAATCCATGCTAAAAAGCTTTTGCCACTAAGGCTCTAGATGATGCATTATGCCCACATTCCCCCTGATGGATATCTTGAAGGATGTCAAGCCCTTCTTCCGGGTCAACACATCGCTACAGAACACTTGTGACACTCCTTTTGTATAGTTTGACATTGATAATGGTGTATGCCTTTGCTCTCCTATGGATTTGTCTTGAAAGCATCTCATCACTTGGAAAAGTTCCATCCTTCAAGAACTCAAATATTGGCTTTGCCCATGTTGGTATAGCACGAACTGGGAAAAGTGCCTCGTCAATTTCCATTACATCCACCGACATAACTCCCGCCAGATCAAGCTGAACAATCCTCGGGTTCTGCGAAGCAATCCCCGGGTTTGCCGAGGTAGTCCCTGGGTTTGATGAGGTGTTCCCCGAGTAAATATCCATAGGGGTAGTGTAACATCCCAACATTAGAGCTTAGATATAAGCTGAGATGAGGTGTGTGCATTGCATTCATGCATAGAAAATCTGGATAATTTTCGCTCTTTTAAATAAAACTTGTCAAAGTGATTGAAGCTTCTCTTAACTTGGTGGAATTTAAGTAGATCATCAAGTTGACTGCGATAAGTTTCAATATGACCTTTGCTAAAACCTTATCTTTGGGTAATATAATTTGATCTAAGGGTAGATCAAATGTAATAAAACTAAGTCACAATACACTACTTAACAAGGAGCACTAGATCTTCTAGGGATCATGACATGGTATTCCATAAAAAACTCAAGAATGAATACTTCATATTCTAAAGATGATATCAGTGTATCATCCACCACAAACCCTGAATACCAAGTTAAGTATATAACTTAAGTAAAGAAACCCATAACTAAATATTGAAACACTTATTTGCCATAGTTATTCCTACCATGGGTATCATGGTAGTTCTGAAACATTAACTCATATCACAAATAGAGTAGAAAGGGAAGTCAAGCTAAGACCATTCATCACATACCCTTAGTGTCATGTTAATAGATGACAATCCTATTTAACCAAGTCCTAGTGTCAATTGATCATCATTAGTGAGTGATCAATTCTTAACCTAACACTTATTGACTCTTAACTTTGACATATTATACTGACCTTCCAAAGACCTTAAGTAAGTTAATAAGAAGAAGGAACTAGTTATGGTAGAGTGTGCTATCATCAATGGAATGAGATCCTTAGTGGTGATCAAACCATTTGATGTTGGCGGAGTTAACTCACTCATGAGTTAAATAGAAGAAGTATTTAAACCCAAGAAGTAACTAGTGCTTGAGGAGCTATGAGAAAGCTAGTAGTGTTAGAGTATTAAGTAATAAATCTTGTTAAGCTAAGTAGATACAAATATGAAGTAAGCTTCCTTAACAAGATAAGCCTATAGAGAGACTAGTACAAGTCTACTGCTTAGTGTTAATAGATCTTGATCAGACGATTAGAATCCTAAGCTAAGCATGATCAAGGGTTCGTGTAACATCCCAAAACTTCAATCCAAGTTTATCAAAGATCAAATCATCGAAAATTAGGATTAACAAAAACTTTTCCAAATTTAAAATGAAAGCATTCATATATGTGTGCATTTAAAATAGGAGTTGTTTTGAATTGCCATGATTGTGTGATCCTTTGCTTCTAAAATGTTTCTTATGTGATTTAAACATCATCTACATCATTCCCAAACTTTTCCTAAAAGAAATCAAATCAAAAAGAATTAAAATGAAGGAATGGTCATTTGGACAAATTTAACTCTCATACCTACTTTGGCTATTCCTAGTACTCATTTATTAACAGAAACAATTCTTGATCTTTACACCCCTTGCTAGTACACATAATGAGGTACCAAGGCCCACTTTTTGATCTACTAAAAACCTTCTGTAAACTATTTTAAATGACAGTTTAAAATTGAATCTAATGCATATGCATAGATCACCCCTATTTCAAAAACCATCTAGTTGAGCACCATTTTCAAAACCCTTGCAACCAGAGACTACCTAGCACCAGTGGAGATCACCCAAAATTTTTGAACTCAAAATTCAAACTTTGGTCTCTTGTGGCCATTTCATCGAATAGGTGGCAGACACAGATCAAACAATTGTCAAAACACTATAGTGTGCAGTGCTTCTTGTCACCATTTGGGCCTAACTCGGTCCCCTTGTCCCCCAGCTCAAACCCCGGCCCTAGCTCTCTCTCCCTATCCCCTAGCTCCTGCAGTGCCAAGCCGCCCGACGCCATGCGCCAGGTCGACCATGGACAGCTCGCACAAAGCCGCCCCGCGCTCTCATTCGCCCGCTGGCAGACAGGCGCCATCACACCGCACCGCATCGACCAGCCCCCGACCAAAATCAAGCGGAGGACAATCCCCAGTTGCTCGCGCCCACGCCTCTGTCCGCCATGCCGATCACCCCGGAGCGCCGTGTCCGCCAGAGCAGCACCAGCCTCGCCAAGCCCTAGCCTTGCGTGGCGGCACTCGCAGCAGGCCCAGTACCTCGCCAGACACGCCCGTATGCCGCCGCTCGACCCATAGCCGCCGCATTTCGTGTCGAGCACCTACGGCCACCGTGCAGTGCGCGGAAGCTCCCGATCAATAGAGATAGCCCCTTGCCGCGCCATCAAGCCATAGAGGATCGCCAGGAGACCGGCCACCGTCCGCCTACCTCGCCCATGCCCTTAGCTCGTTGTGCCGTAGCCCACGTCGAGCTCTGCCCATGCCGCTCTGCACCCTTCGCTCGCCTATATAAGGAGGCCTCCCCAGCAAGCTCTCTTCACACCATTCTCATCCCCACCTCCCACTCTCACTCCCCACAGCCAGTTGGAGCCGCTCGAGCACCAGGATGCCGGAATTGCAGCCGGAGCCGCCGCCTCGGGAGGAGAAGGGCGCAGTTGATCTAGGCCATCCCAGGAAGCGCCGCTTGTACCAGGAGAACCGCCGTCGTCTTCCACTTCGTCCGCCCTCCTCGCCGACCCCACTGGAGCCCCGGTATGCCCCCACTGCACCCTCACCGACCGTGCTAGGGTTAGCTCCCGTCGTGTCCTGTTCCGACGAGGACAATAGCTGTGAGCCGTCGATCTACCCTCTAATCGCACGGCCACCTTTCATCCATACCCCTTAGGTACCCCCCTGTTCCACTAACGGGTGGGGCCCTCGCTTAAGCCAGCCCACGACGCCGCGCGGAGCACAGTGGGCCGGCCCATTTCGTTCCCGCGCACGTTTCAAATTCAAATTAGGAATTTTCCTTTTAGTTAGAATATAGTTTCTGTCCAGTGTTTCAAAATTCAATTCTATGAGTCTGACAAATCCAAATTACATGAAACTAATTTTGTCTGAAAGGTATTGAAATGCTCTATCCAAGCCCGTTGGGTTTAATTCATTTAAAGTTATAGATTTCTCCTAATAAAAATAAGAAGACAGAAGCTTTTGCAACTTGAAACATTTTTGTAAAATCAACCAAGTTAGCTTTTGAGTTGATTCCAACTCTCAAAAATCACATTTCATCATATCTATCCAAATATGTAATAATATGAAGGTTTACAGGCAGTGACTTTGGACTAGTACCAAAATAATGCTATATAGGCATTTCTAGTCACTTTAAATCATTAAATAATGAACTTAAACCAAAGTAATATTGATCCAACCTTTAAATATCATTCCCACATGTTAGAATATGTGGTGAGGACATGTGTCCACATGATCCCATATTTTGGTGGTGAATATTAAATTTTAGTTAATATTTCAATGAGTAGAAATTACTTTTCCAAAATAAAACGGTTAAAACTATTGAATTAAACTCGTGATGCTTGTGATGATAATAGATCATCAATTGTGTGGTTTAGATTAATACTTAGCCTAGTTAAGGATTGTTTGGTTATTGTGCACTCCCTATGTATTTCTAGACGATAGTACCGACCAAGCCTTCGAGGAGGAGGAGTTCTACCAAGAAGAAGAAGAAGAAAACTTCAACTACTACACCAACCAAGGCAAGCTATTAGTGCAAGCTAACCCTTGCAAACATGCTTTAGTAAGCTATTGTAGCAAGCTAGAATAAAACTAGATAGTTTAGTAAAGATGCCTTAAGCACACTTTGATCACACCCCCTTTTACTATTAGTACTCCAAGTCTTATTAACAAGTTTTACCCCCCTTAGTTTACACAAAGTTCTTTAATTAATTTTGAAGGTAGCATAAAGAGTATAAAACTTGACCTACTTAGAAACCTTTAGATGTCATTCTATGGCATGAGATTGATCCCATCTTTCCACCTTAGTGAACACTCTTAACTTAGTACTTTAGAATAGATCAAAACTTGAGTCACTTTAGATGGGAACACTTGGTGAAAATGAATTGTGAAAACCTTGGAATGATGAGTCATTCTATTGAAATGATTTGACATGTGTTGAGAAACACAACTGGTTTATGATGATGAAAATGATGAGGCATGAGCCTTAACCCTTTTATAAAACTGATGGTTGGATTCGGATGCGATACCATTCCAAATTTACCGTACAACCACATTACCTAAATTGGGTAAGGCTTAGCTGGAAATTTATGTGCATTAGTATTAGTTCCTTCACGGGAGAGGTTTGAGCTGAGGCTACCTCTCAATGATGTCCACCTATGCAGTGCCCAAGATGACTGATGGTCATGGTTGGGAGACCATGCTCATAGGAGAGGTGCTTGTACTAGGGTGTGTAAAGGGAAGGTTATGTTTGATTATCTGCATACTAAGTATGACGATTCAGGGTTATCCCTGACAGATGTATCGAATCTTGTGGTGAAAGTGTACCACCTATGCAGAGTGTCAAACTATTCGAATAGCCGCGTCCGCGGTTATGGATAGTTGGAATGGCCATACTGTTTCGTTGTCAGATGTTTTCTAAATACTTGAAATGAATGATGAACTTTGACTTGACCACAACAGGGTTGTGTAGATGATAATAGCTTCCCAACCTAAGTGATTCTAGACTTTTATTTTATCTTTTCTTGTTTCAGAACTCAGCTTAGGTTTCAAACTTAACTTGATAGTTATTCTTTCAATTCAGCACTTTAACTTAGAAGTACAAACCTTGCTAGTAGTAGTTTACGAGTACTTAAAGAGTACTCATGGCTTTTGTCCCTGGCTATTATCATGGCCAGACTATGAAGGAGATTATCAAGATGATGGTCAGCAGGACGGCTATGATAACTAGGACTATCTGCCTTCGTCAGCATTGCCTGTGCCCCTGAAGATGGACCCCACCGCTACGCTATCGTTTATTTCCGCTGCTTGTTGTATTAAAGACTGGATCATGAGATCCTTATTTGTGTAAAACCTTATGTATGGTTTGTAATGGATGATGTACTGTGATATCCAATCCGTTATGTCTCGCAAAAATGGTAATCCTGGGATTGCGAGGTATGGCATAACGGGCATCCGGGATTAAAAATCCGGGTGTTGACAAGTTGGTATCAGAGCCATCCTGACCATAGGAGACCCTAGTTAGAATGGACGTCCAAACCAAAAACTTAGCTTCAAAACCAAAGTGAGTATTTATGAAAAACTATTTCCCCTCTTACCCTTGTGAACTCATTCTTTCTCAAAAATACATTTTCCTCAAAATTCTTACATTACTACTTAAAATTTGACACACTTGATCACTTCACTAATTTCCTCATCCTAAATTCTTGTAGATGGAGACTCAGTTCAGTAAGTTTTACCAATTGGGAAACGGAGGTCAGCTGATCTTCGAGAGGGATCTGGATTCACTGTCAGAATTACTGGGACGCCCACATCCGGAGTTTCTTGGAGCTCAACTTCTAGGACCCCCAGGAAGAGACCTACAATGGCTAGTCACCGCAGATCTTCGAGGAAGCATTGAAGCACCAACTGGCAGGAGAATTCAGTTCTCTGTGAGAGAGAACAACTGGATAGATGGATTAGCCAGGGCAATGCATGAAGCTTTCGCACGTCTATGTGCCCTCAGCGTCAACAAGATTCAAGGAACCCGTTTTGCCCACTATGCAAGACGTGACTTCATGGGAATGCCGATGGTGATGCCAAGTCACCCAGAGTTGAGGCGTCAAGTGGAGAACCTCAACTTCTTGCTTCATGACCGACAGCAGGAACTGGAAAATGCCAGAGAGTTAGCCAACCAGAACCGTGCCATCACCGACCAGAAGGCCCAGACTTTCACACTGCTCGTCCAAGATCGCCAGTCTCTTCTTCGCCAGCGTGCCAAGAAGGATCGCACCATCGCCCGTCTTCGCAAGAAGGTGGTCAACCTCGAGAAGACCGTCAAGGAGCAGGAAGCTCAGCTTGCCGCCAAGGAAGAAGATGATGAAGGAGAAGACATCCAGGGAGATATGGATTCCTACCTCAGCAACGATGACGATTTTCTGGCAGAGGATGTTGTGGACTTCTACACTGATGATGAAGACTCCGACTTCATTGATGATGAGTAGATGCACTAGAGCACTATTGTAGCATGAGATGTATCATCTCATTGTATCGTAGTTTGCAGAATGGTTCTTCAAACCATCTGTTTTCCCCTTTGATTGTTATGGTGTGTTGAATTGTGTGCTTGCTTGCATGAATGAAAAATAAGTTAGTTGAAAAAACTGAGTCTAACTCAAAGTTGTAGCTTCGAAAACCCAAAACCATGAACCTTAGAATTTCCCTCTTACCCCTATATCTATCTCAATCTTCAGATGACTCGTGGAAACCAAGGAGGGAGCAGCTCATCCACAGGACCCAATGCTGCAGATCTTGCAGAATCTCATCGCAGACCGTGAAGCAAGCAGGGTCGAGCATCAAGCCAACTTAGCGACATTGCAGCAGATCGCCCAAATGGCTCTCAACAACCAAGGACATGGAAATCAGGATCACCATGGATCTAAACTCAACAATTTTCAGAACACCAATCCCCCAATCTTCAACCAATCTGAAAACCCATTAGATGCTGATGACTGATTACAAACCATGGAAAACAAACTCGAAGTTGCAGGAGTTGAGGAGAATGAGAAAGTTCTCTTCGCCACCCACTATCTGGCGGGAGATGCAAGAGCTTGGTGGAATAGCGTCCGCAACATGAACCATGGCCAGGTGATGACCTGGGAAGCATTCAAGGTCAAGTTCAGCCGCACCCACGTGCCGCAAGGTCTTGTCAACAGGATGAGAGATGAATTCCGTGAACTGAAGCAAGGAAGATTGACTGTAGTAGAGTACCGTGACAAATTCTTGTCACTTGCCAGATATGCACCGGATGAAATCAACACGGAGGCCAAGAAGAAAGAGAGATTCTTAAACGGAATGCATGATGAGATGCAGACTGTCCTTGTCAACATCCGTTTCCAGGATCTTGAAGAGCTAGTCGACTCTGCCATTCAGATGGAAGGGAAGATTAACCAGGCAAACGACAACCGCAAGCGTCGTATGATGCAGCAGTCTGGATCCAGTAGTCACCAGAAGTACCGTCCCAACCCCTCACCAGGATATGCACCAAGGAACAACCGACCCCCAAATTCTCGCCCAAGTTACCCCAACCGTAGCGGAGGAAATGTGAAGCCCGGAGGAAACAATCACAACCCCAGCAACGCCAACAACTTCAACAGTGCCCCTCCCAAGAGCAACAACAACAACACTGCCCCTAGAACTGGCAGCAATGTTGTACCTGTCGCAGTCAAGGACAAGTCCCAGATCATTTGTTTCGAGTGTGGAGTGAAGGGTCACTACTCCAATGAGTGTCCCAAGAAGACTGCCGCCAATGCCCCTATGAATGCCCCAGCTCAGCAGCAGCGTCGTGTTCAACCAGGCAGGAGATTTTCCCTAGGGAACCCGCACAACCGCAACGGTCGTCTCTTCCACATGAACACAGAAGAAGCCCAGGAAGCACCAGATGTCGTGCTGGGTATGTTTTCTGTCAACTCAGTTTTAGAAAGAGTATTGTTTGATTCTGGAGCATCGCATTCCTTTGTCACCGAAGAATTTGTATGCACTAGTAAGATTCGCCCAACCAACCTGAAGCATGTCATGATAGTTCAAATCCCCGGTTCAACAACAAAAGCTAGAAAAATTTGCAAAGCTGTACCTATCAGAATACATGGGATAGATTTTTATGCCAACCTAATTGTACTTGGAACCAAAGGTTTGGAAGTAGTACTAGGTATGGACTGGATGTCAAAGCATAAAGGACTGATAGACTGTGCTAAGAAAGTCATCACCATGACCAGTAGTTCTGGAGTAACAGTAGAACATATCTCTGAAACCTTACCCCGTCAATTCAAATGCAACAAAAGTGTAGGCCTGCCTACCATTGACCAGGTCAAAGTAGTCTGTGAATACCCCGACGTATTCCCAGATGAATTGCCAGGTATGCCCCCGGATAGGGATATAGAGTTCATTATCGAACTAATCCCCGGAACCGGACCTATAGCCCAGAGACCCTATACCATGAACCCCTCAGAGTTAGTAGAACTGAAGAAGCAGTTGGATGCCATGTTAGCAACAAGCTTGATTCAGCCAAGCGCATCGCCATGGAGATCACCAGTGTTATTCGTCGACAAGAAAGATAGAGGCAACCGTCTGTGTACAGACTACAGAAAGTTGAATGATGTCACCATCAAGAACAAGTACCCCTTGCCAAAGATAGAGGATCTATTTGATCAGTTGACCGGAGCTCAGGTATTCTCAAAGATTGATCTTAGGACTGGTTATCACCAACTTAAGATTCGTGCAACGGATATTCTGAAGACCGCCTTTACTACTCGCTATGGTCTATACGAGTATACGGTTATGTCTTTTGGATTAACCAATGCCCCTGCTTATTTCACGAATCTCATGAATAAGATCTTTATGAATTTCTTAGATAAGTTTGTAGTTGTGTTTATCGACGACATCCTTATCTACTCCAAGTCAAAAGAAGAGCATGAGAAACATCTGAGAATCATCCTAGAAACCCTGAGAGAGCATCAGTTATATGCCAAGTTCAGCAAGTGTGAGTTTTGGCTGAAAGAAGTAGGATTCCTAAGACATATTGTGTCTGCCGGAGGAGTCTTTGTTGATCCCAGCAAGATCAAAGATGTCGAAGAATGGGAAGCCCCAACCAATCAAACCCAAGTTCGTTCATTTCTCGGATTAGCGGGATACTACCGCAAATTCGTAGAAGGATTCTCAAGCATAACCCGACCAATGACCCAATTGTTGAAAAAGGACAAGAAGTTTGAATGGACAGACAAGTGTGAAGCCACTTTCCAGGAGCTGAAGAAGAGATTGATATCAGCCCTAATTTTGATCATGCCAGACATCAAGAAGCCGTTTGATGTGTATTGTGATGCATCAAAGATTGGTCTAGGATGTGTATTGATGCAAGAAGGCAAAGTCATCGCGTATCTGTCTCGACAACTTAAGCAGCATGAGCAGAACTATCCGACCCATGATCTTGAGCTAGCAGCGGTGGTTCTAGCATTGAAGACATGGCGTCATTATTTGATGGGTAATCGCTGTGAGATTTACTCAGATCATAAGAGCTTGAAGTATATCTTCACCCAGAAGGAGTTGAATATGAGGCAAAGAAGATGGATAGAGTTAATCAAGGATTATGACCTTGACATTCACTATCACCCCGGCAAAGCCAATGTGGTAGAGGATGCTCTTAGTAGATTGCCGTGTAGGCTTAACACCATGATCAAAGAGAAGCAACCAAGTTTGTATGAGGAGTTGGAGCAGTTCGGGACTGAGTTAGTTAGCAAAGGATTCCTAGCTAGCATTGAACTTCAACCCACTTTGATTAGCCAAATCAAGGAAGCCCAGAAGGGGAATGAAAGTATCGACAGAATCAAACGTCGTATTGGTACAGGCAAAGTACCTGGATTCACCGAAGACGAAGAAGGTGTACTGTGGTACAAGGGACGTATCTGTGTACCAGCAGATTCGGAGCTGAAGGAAATTATCATGAAGGAAGCTCATGATACTCTTTATTCTATCCACCCCGGAGGAACAAAGATGTATCAGGATTTGAAAGAGCACTTTTGGTGGCACAAGATGAAGAGAGAGATAGGAAGCTACATCGCCAAATGTGACATTTGTCAAAGAGTCAAAGCGGAGCATCAGAGACCTGCAGGATTGTTGCAACCATTGTAGATTCCGGAATGGAAATGGGATTCCGTCGGAATGGACTTTATCACCGGTTTACCTACTTCTAGTAGGAGAAATGACTCAATCTGGGTCATAGTTGATAGACTATCCAAGGTAGCCCACTTCATACCAGTCAAGACAACCTACCAGAGTGCAAAACTAGCAGAGTTGTACATTGCTAGGATTGTTAGTCTGCATGGAACCCCCAAGACCATCGTATCAGATCGAGGAACCCAATTTACTTCAAGATTTTGGCAGAAAGTTCAGGAAGGTTTAGGAACCAAGTTGAATTTCAGTACCGCTTATCACCTGCAAACAGATGGACAAACTGAGAGAGTCAACCAGATCTTAGAGGATATGCTTAGAGCTTGTGTGTTGGAATACGGATCAAAATGGGAAGACTGCCTGCCCTTCGCAGAATTCTCATATAACAACAGTTATCAAGCTAGTTTATAGATGGCACCATTTGAATTCCTATACGGAAGAAAGTGTCGTACCCTTTGAATTGGTCGCAAGTAGGAGAGAGTCAGATCTTTGGACCCGACATTCTCTGAGAAGCAGAAGAGAAAGTTCACAAAGTTCGTGAGCACCTCAAGACCGCCCAATCCAGACACAAAAGCTATGCTGACAAGAGAAGGAGAGACCTGACTTTCAATGTCGGAGATTTCGTATATCTCAAGGTTTCACCATTGAAGGGAACTCAACGCTTTAGTCTGACGGGAAAGTTAGCTCCCAGATATATCGGACCTTTCAAGATTCTGAACCGCCGAGGAGAAGTATCGTATCAGCTGGAATTGCCTGAAGAGATGTCAGCCATCCACAATGTGTTCCATATCTCGTTACTTCGCAAATGTTTGGAAGTGTCTGAGAAGACTGAAGTTTTAAAGAATATCGATCACAGAGTAGTGGAAATCAACAATGACCTGACCTATTGGGAAGTACCCATCCGTATCTTAGAAGAAGCCTACAGAACCACCAGGACCAGGAGTATCAAGTTTCTCAAGATTCACTGGAGCAACCATACCGAGGAGGAAGCCACTTGGGAGCGCGAGGATTACACTAGGACAGAGTTCCCAGATCTCTTTAGTTCCTAGTTTTCTTGTAAATCTCGGGACGAGATTTTATTTAAGGAGGGAAGGTTTGTAACATCCCAAAACTTCAATCCAAGTTTATCAAAGATCAAATCATCCAAAATTAGGAATAACAAAAACTTTTCCAAATTTAAAATGAAAGCATTCATATATGTGTGCATTTAAAATAGGAGTTGTTTTGAATTGCCATGATTGTGTGATCCTTTGCTTCTAAAATGTTTCTTAGGTGATTTAAACATCATCTACATCATTCCCAAACTTTTCCTAAAAGAAATCAAATAAAAAAGAATTAAAATGAAGGAATGGTCATTTGGACAAATTTAACTCTCATACCTACTTTGGCTATTCCTAGTACTCATTTATTAACAGAAACAATTCTTGATCTTTACACCCCTTGCTATTACACATAATGAGGTACCAGGGCCCACTTTTTGATCTACTAAAAACCTTCTGTAAACTATTTTAAATGACAGTTTAAAATTGAATCTAATGCATATGCATATATCACCCCTATTTCAAAAACCATCTAATTGAGCACCATTTTCAAAACCCTTGCAACCAGAGACTACCTAGCACTAGTGGAGATCACCCAAAATTTTTGAACTCAAAATTCAAACTTTGGTCTCTTGCGGCCATTTCATCGAACAGGTGGCAGACACAGATCAAACAATTGTCAAAACACTATAGTGTGCAGTGCTTCTTGTCACCATTTAGGCCTAACTCGGTCCCCTTGTCCCCCCAGCTCAAACCTCGGCCCTAGCTCTCTCTCCCTCTCCCCTAGCTCCTCCAGTGCCAAGCCGCCCGACGCCATGCGCCAGGTCGACCATGGACAGCTCGCACAAAGCCGCCCCGCGCTCTCCTTCGCCCGCTGGCAGACAGGCGCCATCACATCGCACCGCATCGACCAGCCCCCGACCAAAATCAAGCGGAGGACAATCCCCAGTTGCTCGCGCCCACGCCTCTGTCCGCCATGCCGATCACCCCGGAGCGCCGCGTCCGCCAGAGCAGCTCGTTGTGCCGTAGCCCACGTCGAGCTCTGCCCATGCCGCTCTGCACCCTTCGCTCGCCTATATAAGGAGGCCTCCCCAGCAAGCTCTCTTCACACCATTCTCATCCCCACCTCCCACTCTCACTCCCCACAGCCAGCTAGAGCCGCTCGAGCACCAGGATGCCGGAATTGCAGCCGGAGCCGCCGCCTCGGGAGGAGAAGGGCGTCGTTGATCCAGGCCATCCCAGGAAGCGCCACTTGTACCAGGAGAACCGCCGTCATCTTCCACTTCGTTCGCCCGCCTCGCTGACCCCGCTGGAGCCCCGATACGCCCCCACTGCACCCTCACCGACCGCGCTAGGGTTAACTCCCGTCGTGTCCTGTTCCGACGAGGATGATAGATATGAGCCGTTGATCTACCCTCTAATCGCACGGCCACCTTTCATCCATACCCCTTCGGTACCCCCCTGTTCCACTGACGGGTGGGGCCCTCGCTTGAGCCAGCCCACGACGCTGCGCGGAGCGCAGTGGGTCGGCCCATTTCGTTCCCACGCACGTTTCAAATTCAAATTAGGAATTTTCCTTTTAGTTAGAATATAGTTTCTGTCCAGTGTTTCAAAATTCAATTCTATGAGTTTGACAAATCCAAATTACATGAAACTAATTTTGTCTGAAAGGCATTGAAATGCTCTATCCAAGCCCGTTGGGTTTAATTCATTTAAAGTTATAGATTTCTCCTAATAAAAATAAGAAGACAGAAGCTTTTGCAACTTGAAACATTTTTGTAAAATCAACCAAGTTAGCTTTTGAGTTGATTCCAACTCTCAAAAATCACATTTCATCATATCTATCCAAATATGTAATAATATTAAGGTTTACAGGCAGTGACTTTGGACTAGTACCAAAATAATGCTATATAGGCATTTCTAGTCACTTTAAATCATTAAATAATGAACTTAAACCAAAGTAATATTGATCCAACCTTTAAATCTCATTCCCACATGTTAGAATATGTGGTGAGTACATGTATCCACATGATCCCACATTTTGATGGTGAATATTAAATTTTAGTTAATATTTCAATGAGTAGAAATTACTTTTCCAAAATAAAAAGGTTAAAACTATTGAATTAAACTTGTGATGCTTGTGATGATAATAGATCATCAATTGTGTGGTTTAGATTAATACTTAGCCTAGTTAAGGATTGTTTGGTGATTGTGCACTCCCTATGTATTTCTAGACGATAGTACCGACCAAGCCTTCGAGGAGGAGGAGTTGTACCAAGAAGAAGAAGAAGAAAACTTCAACCACTGCACCAACCAAGGCAAGCTATTAGTGGCAAGCTAACCCTTGCAAACATGCTTTAGTAAGCTATTGTAGCAAGCTAGAATAAAACTAGATAGTTTAGTAAAGATGCCTTAAGCACACTTTGATCACACCCCCTTTTACTATTAGTACTCCAAGTCTTATTAACAAGTTTTACCCCCCCCCCCTTAGTTTACACAAAGTTCTTTAATTAATTTTGAAGGTAGCATAAAGAGTATAAAACTTGACCTACTTAGAAACCTTTAGATGTCATTCTATAGCATGAGATTGATCCCATCTTTCCACCTTAGTGAACACTCTTAACTTAGTACTTTAGAATAGATCAAAACTAGAGTCACTTTAGATGGGAACACTTGGTGAAAATGAATTGTGAAAACCTTGGAATGATGAGTCATTCTATTGAAATGATTTGACATGTGTTGAGAAACACAACTGGTTTATGATGATGAAAATGATGAGGCATGAGCCTTAACCCTTTTATAAAACTGATGGTTGGATTCGGATGCGATACCATTCCAAATTTACCATACAACCACATTACCTGAATTGGGTAAGGCTTAGCTGGAAATTTATGTGCATTAGTATTAGTTCCTTGACGGGAGAGGTTTGAGCTGAGGCTACCTCTCAATGATGTCCACCTATGCAGTGCCCAAGATGACTGATGGTCATGGTTGGGAGGCCATGCTCATAGGAGAGGTGCTTGTACTAGGGTGTGTAAAGGGAAGGTTATGTTTGATTATCTGCATACTAAGTATGACGATTCAGGGTTATCCCTGACAGATGTATCGAATCTTGTGGTGAAAGTGTACCACCTCTGCAGAGTGTCAAACTATTCGAATAGCCGCGTCCGCGGTTATGGACAGTTGGAATGGCCATACTGTTTCGTTTTCAGATGTTTTCTAAATACTTGAAATGAATGATGAACTTTGACTTGACCACAACAGGGTTGTGTAGATGATAATAGCTTCCCAACCTAAGTGATTATAGACTTTTATTTTATCTTTTCTTGTTTCAGAACTCAGCTTAGGTTTCAAACTTAACTTGATAGTTATTCTTTCAATTCAGCACTTTCACTTAGAAGTACAAACCTTGCTAGTAGTAGTTTGCGAGTACTTAAAGAGTACTCATGGCTTTTGTCCCTGGCTATTATCATGGCCAGACTATGAAGGAGATTATCAAGATGATGGTCAGCAGGACGGCTATGATAACTAGGACTATCTGCCTTCGTCAGCATTGCCTGTGCCCCTGAAGATGGACCCTACCGCTACGCTATCGTTTATTTCCGCTGCTTATTGTATTAAAGACTGGATCATGAGATCCTTATTTGTGTAAAACCTTATGTATGGTTTGTAATGGATGATGTACTGTGATATCCAATCCGTTATGTCTCGCAAAAATGGTAATCCTGGGATTGCAAGGTATGGCATAATGGGCATCCGGGATTAAAAATTCGGGTGTTGACAGTTGGTGGTCATTATTCTCAAGTCACTTGAGAATAGATGACTAGGTGTTGAAGAAGTATTGTGAGTATACCAAATTAGGAAAAACCTTTGTAAGATGCATCACCTAGCTTGATCATGAGAAGTCATGCTAGAGTATGATGAAGTATATAACATAAGTTGTATGGAATAGTTGGAAGCATCGTAGTTTAACCAACATAATACAAGAACAAAACTTGTATTATGGGAGTAGTACCATATCTCTTTTAGAGGATTGATATCACATGTGAAATAGGGATTATTATAATCTTGCAAGCCTTGGAGGTTGATGCAAGGTTAATATAAAGGAGTTAATGGATGGAGTTAGTAATGGCTACATTGATGGTTTTTATCAAGGGTAGTTTAGTAATGGAAGTTATATATATACCAAGAGAAGAATGAAGGAGAATGAGTATTGCTGTAGTGGCATGACCATGTCATCATGGGATGATGAATATGGTGGAGTCAGATGATTGACTTATTCAGGAAGATGTGATCTTTGTGAATAAGATAAGAAAGAGATATAGACTATATTTAGGAAAGGAGTTCTTTATTTAAAGATAAGCTTAGTAAGGTATTAAGGTAGGAGTGCTTGAGAAACCTTTAACCAACAGTATATCAAGCCATGACAAGACTCATGTCTACCTCTTTGTTCAAATCCCTAGAATCAAATTGACAGTGGAACCATTTCCTATTCCTAGTAACCCTTGAGAGATTGTATTGCTGAAAGCCTTGCCACCTTATTGTCTTAAACCCTAATTAAGACTTAGTATCATATACCATCAAGACCATATTAAAAAGTAATCTTTATAGATCACTCTAAGTTGAGTTATCATTCAGGATTATAAATCCCGGATCAATCCTTAAAACCTTGATCCATAGCAACATTCATTAATAAACTTGAGGGTAGTGTATCCTCTAGGGTCCATAGTAAGTGTGGTATTAGAAGCCCTACGTAGATGTTGCTGGGCATTGATATCATTTGTGCCACATGAATGATAATGGTTGTACAGCATTATATAATAAACTTCTATCAAAACATTAACCACACTTAAGAAAGTAGTGAACAACCAGTTCAAGAAGTGATCCATTCTTACTTTGAAAATAAGTAGAATGGTTATAAAGAAACTGTAATGGGATTGGAATAAAAGAAATTCCAAACTTTAAAGAACCATAAAGATTAAACCACCATGTATAATGGTTGTTATGTTATACTAAGTAAGAATATATTCTATGGGTAACATTAACCATCTTAACTCATTACCATTAAAAATACTATGGTGAAAATCAGAACATTTCCATATGATTTGCTTTAGAAGAAGCAAATCCCTAAAAAACCTAATTTATATTTACTTTACTAAATAAAAGAACCCTTCATATAGTTATGAATATTTTATACACAATAAGAAATGGAGAGAAGATGGTCATAATTGCTTTGTACAACAATGTACATGACCTACAAATTCTCTAGATATTTAAATCCTTGAAATATATTCATATTTGAAATGAATATGTAAATAGAAAAAGAAAGAGAGTGAAACTAGTAACTGGAATTAAAAAAGGAAACAACCAGCAGCCACGGCCACGTCCCATTTCTTCCTCACTATCTGTCGCTCGTGAGAAGCCATAGGAATTCACTTCACAAGCTTTGCTGCAGCCCATCTGGCCCATGCGCAGCGCGCTAGCGGCCCGTACCCCTTCGACGTTTCTTGTCCTTTCTTCTTCCTCTCGCCAGAAAGCTGCAACGGCGAAGAAGCTCGGTGGAGCTCCGGCGACCGCCTAATTGGCCATCTCGGCACTGTGATGCGCGCCACCGCTTATGTTGCCTACATATAGCCCTGCGCTGTTGGAGGAACCCCACTGTGCCCTATTTCTCCCATTCGTCTACTTCCTGCAGGGGAAGCCGAAACCCTAGCTCTGTTTCTCTTCCTCCCCGCCATTCTAGAGATTCTGTAGCCACCCTGAGCACACCACCGAACTCGCCCAGTCGTCCGTGTTCTTCCTAGCTAGGCCACGAGAGCCGAGGAGATCTCTGTTGAACCAATCGACACTTCATTTCCACAACAAGACATCACCGGTCGTCGTCGATTCCTGCAGATACATCGCTCCTTCGACCTCGCCAACACGCCCTTCAGCTTCATGGTGAGCTACCGATGCTTGAACCTCTCTCCGATTTATCTCTCGCTTCCTGGTCTGCCCTGCCGTCATAATCCTCCATCGGCCGCTACAGTTCGTCGTCACCGGAGCCACTCCGGTGACCAATTTCTGGCGGCGTGCCCACATATCACTCGCCTCACACTCCTCTATCCAACGCGCCCACTCCTGCTTGCTCGCTTGCTCTCCATCGAGAGATCGATCGAAGATCTAGAAGGATCAATCTCGGGTGATGTCAACATGACATCATGCTGATGTCATAATTCAGTTTTATTTATTTATTAGTTAATATTTTCTGTAATAGATAAATACCTAGTATATGACGTGGCCCTAGACCCGCTTGTCATTGACCATGGGTACAAACTGGTTAGGTGACAAAAGTCTAAGTGACGTCATCGTGACATAATAAATCTTTTAAAGAATTAACTTAATAATTCCAGAAAATGATTAAATCTTTATAAATCAATATCTCTTGTTTTATAATTCAGAAAAATATGTATTATATATAAAAATGTTCAGAAAACTAAACTCTATAATATAAACCTATTGTCATATTTTATTTTCTAACTTGAATAATATAATTATTATTATTAGTAAATATTCTATTAAGGATAAATCTTAAATAAATATATTCTATTATTTAAAATTCAGAAAAATAAGTATAATATATCAAAATTCTTAGAAAAACAAAATATACATTTATAAACTTATTTTGTACATTTTGTGACACTTAACTAAGTATTTATTATTTATTTATTATTTATAAAGTGATAAAACTTATAAGAATCAGATCTTATTATTTAAAAATCAAAAAAATACATATAATATACCAAAATGATCAAAAAATTAATATCTACATGTCAAAAATGTAAAATTCCACTTTTTAAGTAAGTAAAAATTTTAATACCCTATTAAACTGAATTCAAACCTATTTTCTTAGTTGATAATTCATAAAAGTAGGTATAAAATTGCTAATACCTCTAATATGTCCATTAGAAGTCTAAAAATAGTATTAGTCTTAAAAATATTAAAAGTATGATGTATAAATAATCCAAAATATCTTAATTACATTTTTTGATAAACTATCATTCTTAAATATGTGTAGCATTTCCCAAAAGGAGATATCAAATATACAATCCTCAAGATTATTATTTTGAATTTATGAAAACCTTTTACCATTATTTTAGCCACAAGTTTATAAATATATTATAAATCGAAAGGTAATTCATAAGTAGTTAAATAATATTGTACAAATCATAACCACTCATTTATAAGGAGACAAATGATTCTATTCAATTATAAAGTTAAGAAACTACTACTCAAATAAAAGTAATACCACTCTTAATTAACCTTAAAGAAACATTATGAAGCGAACAAATTATAATACCATATAATGAGCAAGATAGATAAGTCTCAACTACTAGTGTGGTCCTTATTCAAATGAAGTAATTCTTTCTTCTTTGAGAACTATAACTAGAAAGAAAACCTAAGAGTGTTAACTTAGAGATTAAATTATTTTGTTTAGTTAAGTAAGATTTTATTCAAAAGTTATTCTTTTAAGAAACATTAAAAGTAATCCTTGAACACTTCTTTTAAAGCTCAAATTGATTCTTAATCTTGCTTATGTCGTCGGATTGATGACAAGTACGCCATGAGGGGGTCCTCGAGGCGTGCAGAAGAGAGGGGTGTGAGACGTACGATGTTCTAGGAAAGTGAGCAAACAAGTTTTCCTAGGTTCGAATCCACCGGCTTTGGACGGATCCTACTCCTGCTAGCAATCCAGTAATACGGCAGAGCTGGAATATGGGTTACAAGGGTTTCGCCTGTGCGAGTTGAGATTGTAGACTATTATGGTGTTTCCTTAAAAGGCTATCCCTAGGACGACTTATATAGATATCCAACCTAGGGTTTACATGAGAGATCTATCCGGCTACGACTAAGAGTCAGTTACAGAGAACATATTGAACTACAAGTAACATTATGGGCCTAAGTCGGTAAGTATTCTCGGCCTTTCCGTAGCCGGATTGGACTCCATCTTTCTCCCTGACTGGGCCGCCCGTGAAGCAAATCTCTAACCCAAAGTGGGCACCCTGGTCAGTGAGGAACTGCGAGGATACCCAGAAAGTATATCCCCAACAGCAGCCCCCGGAGGCCTCCAAGATCCAAAGTCAGATTTATCATCGTCTAGCTTGATCTTCGTCTTGCCGAATCTTGAAGGGTTCCTAAAACTTCACAACAAAAAATACGATCCGGGTCTTAAAAATAAGTCGGACCTATCAACAGGTTACTCGGACTTTCCAGCTTGATTTCAAACTAAACCGGAACTTGATCTCTAACGCCACCTGACACAAGTCATGGTCAAGTCACGTCATCTGACAGGCATTCCGTCAGCACGACCGTTGGTGGGTCCGCGGTTCATGGAACTGAGGCGCCGTTTCAATGCGTGTGTGGAGATCGAGGCGACGCAATCATCGCACGGGTCCTTCCCAGCTCCTTCCACGATGCGTGGCGGTTATACTGTAGCATTTGCGTGAATCTTAGCACAGTTAGGTGGATATGGGTTAGGATTTCTTCCTTCTCCTTCCACCAGTCCTTTGCCTTTTCTTCTCCTCCCAATCTCCCTGCGCGCACAGAGCTCCCCCGTTCCTCCCCACAGAACTCCCAGCGTCGCCCCTTTTAGGTCAACCACTCGCTGGAGAAATGGCTTCATATTCTTCCTCTGGCTTGGTGGCAGCGGCAGCAGCGGCGACGACAGAAGCGGTGGCGGAGAAAGAGAGCTTTCGCGGGCTCTGGATTCCCTGCGCCCTTAATGAGGAGGGCCGCAAGAACATGGAGAAGGAGGGGCTTCTTGCCGCCGGCGACTGGCGGAACGGCTTCGAGGAAACCGTCCCCAACCCGCGCGACGGTGAGCGGGTCCACTTCGGCACCCACCTCGACAGGGGTTTGTCGTTTCCTCTCTGGGAGCTCTTCTCCGAGGTGATTGATCATTACGGAGTTCAACTCCATCATCTTCCTCCCAACTCTCTGTTAGAGATGAGCGCGTACGCTTCATTGTGCGAGGGCTTTCTCGGCATTATGCCGAGTTTAACTCTTTTCCGGTACTATTTTCATGTCCGGAGAAACTCCATTACCGCCAGTGTTCCTTATATCACCGGCACTATTAGTTTTTCGCTTAGACGCGAGCGCGCGTATCCCAAAATTTTAGCTAGTGACTCGGTCAAACAATGGCCAGCCACGTTTTTCTATCATAGGGATATTCCGGCTCCCGGCAAAGCCACTGCTTTGTCGGCTTTCATTGACGGAGCCACCACAACCCAACCTTCTTGGGACGAGGCTGCTCCGGCTCTCACCGACGATCTGATCCTCGCTAAGAGGCGGATCGAATATTTGATCAAACACAAGGATCTGAAGGGATCTGAATTGGTCCAGTGCTGGGTCTCATGTCGGATCTAGCCCCTCCAGTACCACGGAACCCGACTGATGCATTCCATCACGTCGTCTCCGAAAGACTCCCTCCGCATCAGCTCCAAAGCCTTCACCACACAGGGGTACATAAGCCAGATCAAGTGGCTGATTAGGGAGCGGATCGAGAGGAGAATCCCGGAGGTTTCTCTGGACATGCACACGGCGGATAACCCCGTGGTACCGGTAAGCTTCTATCAGTACACCTTTTTATGTGTTTCAACATTTGAGTTATAGTGCAATGCTGATATGTTTTCTTCTTTTCAGGCTTGCTGACCTCCCTGAGTCGGAACTTGCTCTGCTTGAAGGATATCCTCCGGAGTTCTCTCAGGAGGTAGAAGTGGTCCCATTGCCGGATCTTGCGCTCAAGAAGCGCAAAGCTCCGACAGTGGTTGTTGGCACAAAGGAGGTGCCCGTTGTGAAGAGGTAACTTTCAATCACAATTTTCCGCCTTTGTACTTTACTTGAATTTCTTTGTAAGATGTAATGTTTCCGAATGTACTACATTCTCAGAGCAAAACCTCTCCTCAAGGGCAGAGGGAAAGGGATTCCTTCGAAGCCGCTGCGGCAGACGAAGCTTACGATAGCTTCTCTTGCCGTGGCTCCTCCGACTCCTGCTCCTCAACCTTCTGCAACGCCGGTGATCTCTCCAGATGCCACAGAAGATCCGGCTCCTTCAACGAAGCCTACGAACCTTGGGTCGCAAACTGACGTCACCATGGGTGCGTCAGATCTAGGTAAGGGTCAACCCTCTTTGGGTAATGATCCCTCGGCAGAAACCTTCGCCGAAAACCTCATGAGCAATCCGGGTCTTGCCAAGTTTGGCCTGTCCCGGAAATCTGCTGAAGAAATCCAGCGGCTAGCCAGGCAATGCCCGGAGAAAAGAACTTTATCCGCCGAGGAAGAAGCGCAAGAAGTAGAGGACGTCAAGTTCTCCGACCTTCTCGCTCAAGTGCGCCTTCACGACGAGAGGATTAGGACTGGTGAGCTTCCAACAGCCCTAGTGATTCCTCTGACTTTCGCCGAAAAGGTGGCTGCTGAAGTGAACGCGGGTTTGGATAAACTCACCCACGAACAATATGTAAGTCGGAATTCCAACTCCTGTTTTTTCCATTGTTTTATATCATATCCTCTAGCCCCCAAGCATGAAGTAGGATATATAATCCGGGTTTATGCTTTATTAGGATGCCAAAGAACGAACTAGTGTAGCCCCCAAGGCTCGTGCTGATATTAGCAAAAATATTAGCCCGAGTCTTTAGTAGGTTTCTGACTTTGGGTATTCTGACTTATAGAAAGTATGTTCCTATAACCAGGATTTATTGAAGAATGTCTGTGATAAGCGGAGAGAGATCAAAGATCTCCGGCTTAAAAATGCTGAACTTAAAGTTGCCAAGGATGAGTCCGAAGGTGAACATTCCGAGACTCAAACCTTGTCTTTGTTATTTTCAATGTCGAATTTTTCTGAACTGTTGTTCTCTTTGACTTACAGCGCTGGTGAAACAATCCATCGCCATGATTGAAGAGGTCGAGAACCTCAAGACCTTGGTGGTGGAGAACAAGGAGCTTCGCCAAGAGCTGGACCATCTCAAGGCAAATCACGAAAAGAGCATAGCTCAAGTCCTTGAATCCTCCTCCATGGCTACTGAAGAGCGTGATCGCAAGATCGCTGCTCAAGATAAAATAATCTTGGACCTCAAAAATGATCTTGGCAGAGAGAAGGACATGTCCCAGGCGCTCTGGGCTGATCTCCAAAGTCTCCGGGAGGAGAAGACCAAAATTGACGACGTCATTTTTGGTACGTTCCATCTATCTGACTTGTCTCTTTCTTCGAATTTTATCAATGTCGGATTTTTCTGAACTTGTTTTGTGTATAGGTCCTCTGAACTTGACGGACTCTTCCTCCTCCGAGCCCCGCACCCACTGGCTTACCCAGGTCGGTGACCTTCTTCATGACTTCTGCTAGTCCCTTGAGGACATCGGCGAAGCTCTCAGATTCTGGACATGCCAAGCATGTCGGATTTTCAGGTGCGAGACAAGGCAAAGGAAATGCCGCAACTTGTTCAGGATTGGAACATGTCCTACGCGTGGACTGCTGCGCAGAACGCTCTCACCATGGTCATGAGCCACCATGGAAACATGGAAATATGGCAAAGTAGATGAAGATGGCCAGGAGCAGGACCTTCAAGCTATCATGCACTCCTGCACCAGAGATGGGTGTCACGTGGCTGACCTGACTAGCTACGAGATCCCCTTCTTCACCCGCGTGGCTCCACCGCCTCCTCCCCCAGAAGAATCAGCAGAAGTTTCCGATGATGAACGCACCACCTCGGATGCAGACATCTTGGAACGATATCAAGGCAGAATCTCCAGCGAGCCGGCAGCTCCTTCATCTCCTCCTGCATCATAGATCAGAATTTTTTGTATTATTCCGGAAAAACATGATGCATCTGTAAATATGCAGTACTTTAATTTTGCTAGTGCTAAGCTTTTGATCTATTCAGCACTTTTGGCTTTAATTTTTTGTGTGCCTAAAATGTTTACATAAGCACTTGTACTTTTTCGTCTCTACTTATCATTTATCTGGTTTTCCGCCTCGTCCCTTTCGTGAGTCGGCTAAACCTTCTACCAAAAACTTTGCCGAGCAACAGAGCTCAATTGCTAAACTAGTTTAAACTCGGAAACAAAGCCGGCTTCTAGTACCAACAATTCACTACTTGGAAAATGCCCGCATCCAGCAATCAGACAAATAACCAAAGTAAAGACTAGAGTTATACCCGAGGGTAGCAATTTTTAGAATCGGAAATCTAAACCAGAACGAACATGAGCATAAAGTACTTTCAAGCATTCTAGGATTTTCGACTATGACATGATCATTTGGAAATAAGATGGTAAAAACTTCTCAGAAAAACTTGAGGCAACCAAAACTTTTATTTCTCAGAGAACATGTACATATATATGTTTACAAAGAAGGATAAACTAAGAATAAAAGGGACGTAGCTGAGCAATATTCCACGGTCTGTCTAACTCATCCGGATTTGTACTGCCTCCAGCTCTCTTTCTCTTCTTAGTAGTAGGTCTTTCTTTAACCAGCCTCATGTCAGTTAAGTAGGACGATCCATTGTGCAATACTCGACTAACTAAAAAGGTCCCTTACCATACTGGGGAAAGTTTGTGCTTTCTTTGTTACACAAGCCGGAGAACCAAACCACCTTTATTGAAAGATCTATTTCGGACTCTCTGGCTATGATACTTGCGTAACTTCTGCTGATAGGCTGTAGAGCTCATTTCAGCAACGACGCGAACTTCTTCGACTAAGTCGAGATCATTTTGTCGAGAAATCTCGGCATCCTCTTCAATATAAGCGGCCACTCTAGGAGAAGTATGAATCAAATCACTAGGAAGAACTGCTTCTGCGCCATAGACCAAGAAGAAAGGTGTGTATCTTGTTGACCTGTTTGGGGTTGTTCGTAAACTCCAAATTACAGAGGGTAATTCCTCTGCCCAAGCCCCCGCAGCACGTCGTAGTGGTGCTTCGAGTCTCGAATTTAGGCCTTGTAGAATTAAACCATTTGCTCTTTCGACTTGTCCGTTAGCCTGTGGATGTGCGACTGACGCAATGTCAAGACGGATATTTTGCTCGTTGCAGAATTCAGCCACTTCTCCCATAGAAAAGTTACTCCCGTTGTCCGTGATAATGCTATGCAGATAACCATACCGGATTATAACATCCTCGACAAATCTTTTGGCTGTTGCTCCATCACAACTAGTGACAGGTTTAACCTTAATCCATTTGGTGAATTTATCCACCATCACTAAGAGGTGAGTAAATCCACTTGGAGCTTGTTTAAAAGGTCCTACCATATCAAGCCCCCAGACCGCAAAGGGCCATGTTATAGGTATTGTTCGCAGCTGATCAGCCGGAACATGAGCTTGCTTGGCGTACTTTTGGCAGCCCTTGCACGTCTTGACTAATCGTTCGGCATCTGCCTGATCTATAAGCCAGAAAAATCCGTGTCTAAAAGCTTTTGCCACTAAATATTTGGCTGCAACGTGGTGACCACACTCGCCTTCGTGGATTTCTCTTAAGATTTCCACTCCTTCCGGAGATACACAGCGCTGAAAACCCCCAGAAACACTCCGTTTATAGAGCTCACCTTTAACAATAGTATAGGCTTTTGCTCGTTGGATAATCTGCCGGCTCAGCACCTCGTCTTCAGGTAATTTGCCATCTACCAAATAATCGAGGTAGGGTTGAGTCTAGCTGGGAATTACAGCCAGGACTGCTATCAAAGGTGAGTCAGATTTGGTCGGATATTCCTCATCTACTCCCTTTATCGAGGGAACTTTGAGGTGCTCTAAAAAAGCGCCATCCGAGACCTCTTTACGCGCAGAACCTATCCGAGATAGTGCGTCTGCTTCCTCATTTTCTGCTCGAGGGATGTGTTGAACTTCAAACCCTTCGAACGATTTAGATAGATCATCCACGATAGCTTTATATGCTGCCATGTGTTTATTTGTGTTACAAATATCCGACACTTGCTGAGCAACAAGATCCGAATCTCCGTAACACATCAAACGTCGGATGCCAATATCCTTAGCAATCCGGATTCCATGCAGCAGTGCTTCATACTCGGCAATATTGTTTGTCGCTATGAAGTGTATCTGCAACATGTATAAAAGTTTATCTCCTTGGGGTCATTTGAGCACCACGCCAGCCCCCGAGCCCCCTCGAGCCTTAGACCCTTCGAAAAAGAGGTTCCAACATTCCGACTCAGGGAGGATCATGTTCTCCTTCGTCTCTGTCCAATCAGAGACAAAGTCAGCAAGGATCTAGGATTTAATTGCTGTCCGAGGTTTGTACTCAATATCGAAAGCTGAAAGCTCTATGCCCCATTTGGCGACCCGTCTTGTGGCGTCACTGTTGTTGATTATATATCTCATGGGAGTTGTGCTCACCGCGGTAATTGGATGCTCCTGAAAGTAGTGTCGTAACTTACGAGATGCTGGAAAAACACCGTAAGCCAACTTTTGATAGTGCGGATACCGCTGTTTTGATTCTGTCAGGACCTCGCTGACAAAGTAAGTCGGACGCTGCACCAGGTGTTCCTAATTTTCCTCTGGTCTCTCCACCACCATGACGATACTAACGACCTTATTTGTTGCAGCAAGATAGAGCAACATCGGTTCCTTAGGTTCCGGCGCTGCAAGGATAGGAGCAGATGAGAGTACTTTCTTCAGATCTTGTAGTGCAGCCTCAGCTTCGTCAGTCCAAACAAAATCCTTGGTCTTTTTCAGGAGTTTGTATAATGGTGCGGCTCTTTCACCAAGCCGGCTTACAAATCGACTGACCGCAGCGATGCAACCAGATAGTCTTTGTATGTCCTTCAGGCGAGTTGGCCTGGAAATATTGAGTATAGCCATGATTTTGTCGCGGTTCACCTCTATGCCTCTTTGAGACACAATGGAACCTAACAACTTTCCGGCTGGTATTCCAAAGAAGCATTTCTTCGGGTTAAGCATGATGTTGTATTTTCGTAGATTGGCAAATGTTTCCTCCAAGTCGGAAATCAGCGTTTCCTTCTTTTTGGACATTACCGCGATATCATCCACATATGCATGTACATTGCGTCCGAGTTGGTCATGGAGGCAACGCTGCATCGTGCGCTGGTACGTAGCTCCTGCGTTCTTCAGCCCAAAGGCATCGTAACAAAACAGAAGGTTCCGAAAGGGGTTATGAATGAAGTTTTGACTTTGTCAGATTCCTTCATCTGAATTTGGTGATAACCGGAATATGCGTGGAGAAAACAGAGGAGTTTCGAGCCTGCCGTAGAATCGATAACTTGATCAATTCTAGGCAGAGCGAACAGATGTTTTGGACAAGCCTTGTTCAAGGCAGTATAATCAGCACACATCCTTAAATCAGTGGTGTCCTCTTTAGGGACCATTACAGGATTGGCCGACCACTCAGTGTGGATGACCTCTTCTATGAATCCGGCTAACTCGAGTCGTGCTAGTTCCTTAGCTATTGCCTTACGCTTTTCATCACCAAACCGTCGTAAGGACTGTTTGATGGGTTTAGCATTTGGGTTTACATTTATAGAGTGCTCGGCAAGTTCCCTAGGTACTCCGGTCATGTCAGATGGCTGCCATGCAAAGATATCTTGATTTGCTTGGAGGAACTTGACGAGCGCGCTTTCCTATGTGCTACCTAGGCCTACGCCTATCTGGGTCACCTTGGAGGGATCATCATCCTTCAACGGTGCTTTCTTCGCCTCTTCTGATGCCTTGAACTCCGGATTTGGCTTTTTCACCTCCTTCTTTGTTGCGGGCATCTCGGACGGATCTATGCTCTTCTTGATCTCCTGGTACTCCGGGGCGTGCAGCACGGCTTCGGCAAAGGCGGCATTTCCATCCTCGCACTCTCGCGCTTTCTTCGGGTCTCCCCTGATAGTGATCACGCCGTTGGGACCTGGAATTTTCATCATATTGTAAATGTAACACGGACGAGCCATAAAAGCCCAGTAAGCCGGACATCCGAATATAGCATGGTATGCGCTCTTGAACGGGACCACTTGAAAGGAAAGTGCTTCCGTCCAATAGTTCTTTGGAGTTCCAAATGTAACATCCAAAGTAATCTCTCCCAGGGAATTAGCTTGTCTTCCTGGGACAACTCCGTGAAATATCACAGAGCTATGGTTCAGCTGGGTTTCCGAGATCTTCATCCGGCATAGCATTTCGACATAGAGAATATTGATGCTGCTACCACCGTCCATGAGAGTCTTGGAGAAACCATAACCATCAATAAGTGGGTTGACGATTAAGGCGTATTTTCCTCGCCTATGTAACATAGGCGAATGATCATCGCGGTCAAATGTGATTTCCACTTCCGACCAGTCCAGATACTGGGGGACAACCGGAACTGTTGCATTGAGCTCGTGTAGAACTGCTTTCTTGACCTTTGCTGGTTGAGATCCGAGGAAAGTGGCATAAGTGTCCTTCTTGGTGGGAAAAGTTTTCTTCCCTTACGACATGGGATTTGAAGCATCAACTTCCTCCATGTCAGAATCTTCCTTGGTCTCCTTATCCTTTTTGGGATTTTTCTTTCCCTTCTTCCGCTTAGCTTTGTAGCCCGCGGTGTCATCTCTTCTGATGTCGTCATTGAAACAACATTCAGTGTTGGTGTGGGACGAGCCCCCATTGGCGTCTAGGTGATGCACACATGGGTTATTGGCAATGTTGGCCCAAGAGTAGGTTTTGCCTGGTTACTATTCTCCTCTACCTTGGACCCTTGAAGTCCCACGGCCATGCCCGCGGCCTCCGCCACGTACTCCTCGTCCTCTAGACCCGGAAACAGTAGTAACCACCGCTGTTTCCGTGTTGGGTTTTTCTTCTGAGGTATTTTTGCGCTTCTGAGCTTGTTGCTTTGGTTGTCTTGCCGATTGAGGCACAGCTAGGGCATTGAGCAATCCCTCTGCATCATCGTCAGCATCTGCATACTTGCTCGCTGTTTCTATCATCTCTCCCAAATCAGTGACCTTGTCACACTTCAAGCGATGACGCAGTAGACCAATTGGGAGACCTGCAATGAAAGCTTCAATCGCAGTTTGATCATTTACTCCTTCACAGGAGTTCTTAGTGTCGATCCATCGTCCAAGGTAGTCCCTACAAGTTTCTCCGGCTTTCTGGGTGCAACGATGTAGGTCTCCGACCGTACAGGGCCTCCGATATGTGCCTTCGAAATTCCGAAAGAACGCACTTTGCATGTCATACCAGTTATGGATGGTGTTCTCCGGAAGTTCATTGAGACATGATCATGCCGTCTTCCGCAACATAAGTGGGAGATATCGGGTTGCGACCAGGCTGTTTCCGCCTTTGGCGATGCAGCAAGCTTGGAAGAAATCCTGTAGCCAGGAATCTGGCCGAGCAATGCCATCGTAGGCTTGGATATGTCTTGAGATAGAAAATCCTTCAGGGAATTTTGTAGCTCTGATGCATGGTCCGAAGCACTTTGGGCCCACGTAGATATCATTGTTTTCGTAGCACCGAGCCTCTATGTTGGAGTTGATCCTGTGCCTTGCGTCGTTCGGGGATAAAGATCGTCCCGAATGTTGACTGTGGCTGCGGTGCCTTCGAGCCGGACTTCGGCTTTTTCCACCACCTCCTCCGCCATGTCATCCTCCTTGCCCTCCTTGGGAGCCGTTGTGATGACTGTGTGGTGGAGAGGGTGGGGCAGCTGGATAGTTTCCGGCTGATCACCGGCCTCCGTCCGGAACGTCATTATTCCGATTCCGGGGAGGGTCTTGACTACGACGAGCCCCCTGCCTGCTTGTTCCGGCGTGGTTTCCGTCGTTTCTCCGTCCGTCGTTCCCACCATGGTGGGGCTCGGCCGGACGGCTTGCATGTCTAGGAGGTGGCATTTTTGACGATCCTCCTCCCGACGTTTCTCTTTATATTCTCCCCTTCGATCGTTAGATTCTCGTCGGGGAGGATTCCTCGGATTCAGGGCAGCGATGGCCTCTTTCTCAGCCGCTGGTGCGACGTTGCTCCAGTCGCGTGCAGTCATGTGATGCTGTCCGGACGATCCGGTTCTCGAATAATTGTCCTCCCGTCGTTTGGGGCGATAATGCTGCTCCGGAACGCGGTGGGGTCTCACGTCAGCCCATGCCGGATCTGTTTGACATTGGTCGGAATCCGAGACCAGTTTTTGACTTCCGGACAGGGCGACCTTTTGCTGCTCTAGTCCCTTGTTGAGTAGCTTGATACCCAAACGTATCTCCTCTGGTCCTGGATTAGCCGATAGAATTTCAAGGGCCGCCACGGTATTCTGTACTGGGGTTGGATATACCCAATCTCCTTTGCTATCTTTCCGTGGCTTCCTATCTCATCTCTGAAAAGGACGGCACGGATATGTGGGAATTGGTCGTCATTGGTGTGACGCTTCCGTGTCTTCTGATGCAACCGAGACATGGAATCCTTAGTTGCCATGCGCTTCTTCTCCTCCTCGATGTTTTTAGCTTCATCCAGGAGTTGTTGACGACGCGCTTCTAGGGCTTGGGCCCTTTCGTCCAGCTCTTCAGCAGTAAGTTCTGTAGCTGTAGGGATAGGTGTGGTTAATGCAGCATCGATGAGTTTACGCGCACCTTTGGTGATCACGTGTCCATCCACCGATGCTTATTTTTTCGGCTCTTCTGGGATAAGTGCTCCATCTGAGTCTTCTTCGTATTCCTTTACAATCACCTCCTCAGCCAGAGGGTCTTTTGTCGGGGTCTTGTTTTTCTTGTTCTTCTTCTTTTCCTTCTTGGCAACGCCGGTGCAAAGACGGCTTTGGGTCCATTTCTCGGAGTCAGGCTCTGATCGATACTTTCGGACATCTGGACCTCTGGATTATCTCTGATGTCCATGTCATCCTGCGCTTTAGGAGAGTGTTCCCCGGATCCTTCATCCATGGCTTCTCCTTCCTCTGCAGCTTTGGAGTTATACTCCTCTTCATATTCCACGGAGAACTTTCGGAAGTCTGCTGACGTCATCGATTCATCCGAGGATGCGGGTACGTCGGCGTTTGTTCCAATTGCCTCTAGCACAGAGTCGGTGTTTTCTCCAGCATCGGCAAAGCCGGATCCGGATCCCACGTATCCGACGAAGTGCGACGCGTGCTTCCTGAGGTACCTGCGGCCTTCCCGATCAGCCGTGTCGAAACTCTTAATGGTCTCGAGGATTGCATCCGCGCTTTCGCCTTGCAGTATCATGCGTCTGAGTGTATACCTCAGGAAAGGTATGTCTGTCCCGGCATCATCAGAGCCGGAATCAGTGTCATTGATATGCTCCTCCTGGATTTCGACTTCCGCGGGTGGGTCGATCTGGGATCCGGCTCCTCCAGGGAGATCCACTCCAGATTCGACTTGGGTTGCTAGGTCTTCTTCAGGCTCGGATTTCTCCACTATCTCCGCAACTGGTGCGGGCTGGGTGGGTTTAGGGTTTTCTAAGATCCAGAACTCTGCCGCCTCCGTGGACAAAGGGGACCCAGAAGATTCTTCTGCCTCTATCATCACCGCTGGGGTGGGTGGGGAAGGTTCAGCGAAACCGATGTAAACATCGATCTCGCCAAAAGACATGATTGTGTAGGCAGTCACAACCTCCTTAGCCGGAATCCAGGTCTCGTCGAGAATGATGAGAGGGACGTCGCTGGCGTAGAGGATGCGACCGACGGCGATAGTCATGCTGATTCCGATTCTTGCTGATTCCGTTCGAAACGCAGATCCGAAGCTCACTTGCCCCATGGTGGGCGCCAACTATCGTCGGATTGATGACAAGTACGCCATGAGGGGGTCCTCTAGGCATGTGGAAGAGAGGGGTGTGAGACGTACGGTGTTCCAGGACGGTGAGCACACAAGTTTACCCAGGTTCGAATCTGCCGGCTTTGGACGGATCCTACTCCTACTAGCAATCCAGTAATACGGCAGAGCCGGAATATCGGTTACAAGGGTTTCGCCTGTGCGAGTTGAGATTGTAGACTATTGAGGTGTTGCCCTAAAGGCTCTCCCTAGGACGGCATATATAGATATCCGGCCTAGGGTTTACAGGAGAGATCTGTCCGGCTACGACTAAGAGTCGGTTACAGAGTACATCTTGAACTACAAGTAAAATTATGGGCCTAAGTCGGTAAGTCTTCTGGGCCTTCCCGTAGCCGGATTGGACTCCGTCTTTCTCCCTGACTGGGCCGCCCGTGAAGCAAAGCTCTAACCTAAAGTGGGCCACCCTGGTCAGCGAGGAACTGTGAGGATACCCAGAAAGTATATCCCCAACAGCTTAAGAACTATTTTAGATACCATGACCCATTTGAGTGATTTAGTATTGCATACTACTTGTTGTATTTACTTAATTGTTTCACACACTCTCACAAGCCTTAATAAGAAGCACACGTGTGAAATTGGTATAGAAGTGCAACACATTCCAAAGAACTCATCACAAGCTTCAAACCCTAGATCAGATACGATTAGTCCAGGGATTCATGTTTATCAAACTACATTACATTACTTATGCATAACTGCATCTTGCTTCTTTAAACATTTATCCTTACCGGACCAATGATGCTATTTACAGAATTTGGATCTTCTATTGTCTTGAAAGACCATGAGTGCATAATATTGCACTCACAAAAGGAAAGTTTACACTTGCTCATGTCCTGTGATTATTTTATATGCTTGTAACTCAACTGTTGTCATCACCTGCATTTAAAGAAGGTCGAAAACACTATTTTCATAATTAACTAGAAGTATCGTTTACTGATCCAGGGTGATTAGCTAATCTATTAAAACTGGCAATGGAAACATCATTGTACAGGAATGTATCATCTAGGACTTAACAACCAATGTCGTCAGTGATTCTAGCATCGTATATTACATGTTAACCATGAGATCTGGAATGAGACTGAGAAGTCAGCTAGATCTTCTTCCTTTCGCATGGACGGCTGACCTTATCGTGAGGCTATAGCTTCCTTGCGGAGACTTAGCAGATAGGTGGGACTCCTAGTTCCCCGTGATATTGGTGTCTAGACTTTCCATGAGGGGCTGTCACAGGTATATCTGCCTATATGGGGGTTGCTAGGGACATGATCTTCTCACTAGAGTCTCCAAGGGGTTGCTACGGTTATATCTCCCTATATGGAGGTTAACGGAGGTATATATGCTTGGGGAGGTCGTGTCTTCATGCGGGGTAGCGGAGAGGGGCAGTGACTAGCTTGGATCATCTACTGGGCCCCACATCAAGGAATTGTGGACGGGAATAAGCTGCCCGGTTGTGCAACAAGGATTTGGTCTCTCATGGGTAAAGTAACGCACTTCTGTAGAGTGTAAGAACTGTGACATGTTACTCCCTGTTCCGGGAAGGATCTATGAAAGCGGCAGGAAAGGAACTCCATCAAAGTTTCAGTGAACCTATGAAGGCTGTCGGACATAGTTTTCAGAATAAAAGCAACCTTTGAAGAAATGTTTACGAAAATCTGCATTGTCTATGACCTTTGGTCTGTGGCTATAGAGATAGTGCATCATACACTCCTTTTTAGTGAACTTGCTGAGTGCGCTCGTACTCAACTATATTGTCTTAACCCTTGCTAGGTTCTAAGCCGTTGAAGACAACGTCAGCATCAATTTCTGCTCAAGAAACCATCATTGACAGCTCAAGTTCTTCAATAAATTCAATGAAGTCAACATATACATCAACCAAAGTGAGGACAAAGTTCTTCGGTAGATAGGAGTAGATTCTATAGCCATAAAACCTACTTCTATGGAGCATTGCAATAGCAGCAATTGCAAGCCCATTAGTTCAGATACTAGTCTTAGTCTCTAGATAGTTCTGAGTTATTATTTCTGGTTCTTGTTTGTAAGAAGTTTCTTTCTCTCTTTACCCTAGAGTGTTCTCTGGATCTTTTGTAAAGAGTCGAGTTGTAATCTATAGTCATGTCTTGGACCTGCTGTGTTTCTGTTGTACCACTCCGAGGGATGTAATACTAGTAAACGGTGTTTCATTGGTGTTATGTCAACGACTATAGTGTACTACATCATGCAGTGGTATGCTAGGTCACCACAGCTGGTATCAGAGCATATGCTTTGACCTTGGGATTAAAAACCTTTTAGAAGGATCTGTAGGTTGGATAGTTACTATAGGAGCCATCTTATCTATACCAAGACTTGTGATGGATATCCACTTGAGGATAAACCTTGTCACACTTAAGTTGGATGCTTTTATCATCTTTCTTAAGGATTAGTTATATGTCTTTTCTAGAGAAATGCCATCCTAGTGTAGCTCTAAATAGGTATAACACCACTATGATATCTTAAGTAAGTTTAAATATCAAAGAAGATTAGGACTAAGATTAGGATATCTTGTGGAGTGGTTTAAATGGTATAGTCTATCCATAGGATCCATGTACAGTAGCAAAGATCTTATCTTTAGATGGCAATGATAGGCTACATGATGAAGACCATTAGAACATGTACATATGTAATGGGAAGTTAATCATGTGGGATTCACTTGATAATTCTACGTGATGAAGTGCAATTTGGTTTAGAATCAACTATCGTCAGATAAAAAGAAGAGTTGTCATGGTGAGATTAGCTCCGAGACCATGGTAAGTTTGTAATTAGAACAAGTACCCAGTAACAAATCTTGTAACAATAGTAAGTAAAGAAAAGTGCATGTCTATGATAGAAGTCATAGGTGTCATAATATTACGATAATTTTTGGATTAAGGTAGTAACTACAATTTTGTTAGTAGTTTTAAGAGATCATGTGAGGATAGTTTATGATACAATGGAAAATTGGCAGTCATTAGTAGCCCCGAAGGAAAGGTAAGAGGTTAGTCAGAACCAAAGTGAGACCACTTTACTCAAAATTATCCTGTTGCAACTAAGCAATTTGGGTAAATATTGAGACAAAGAGTAGTTTAACATCTAAGTGCCAAGTATCACAAAGAAATATATACTGGGAGGTGTCATATACTACACATCTAAGCCTGCATTTTCGAGATGTTTTACTCAACTACTATATTATGGGCTTAGAATAATGTGTGTTATATGTACACCATTTGGATTTCTTGGTTTTTCTTGGATCTTCTTGATTGAATAGATCTGTGCATGAAGTTTGACTTGGTGTGCAATGTTGCATCATCAAGTTATTACTTGATGTTATAGACCTAGATAGAAAAGGGAATTCGTGTAAGGGAGTGACGAGTTCTAAAGATCAAGATTTAGACTTGCACGAAGAAGGAAGCTAAATATAAGGTGTATCAACATTATTTTGAAGGATGGAGAAATCCCAACTCATTATTAGACGATAGTAAGAAGGAATATTAGTGCAGAAAAAGGTGGAGAGCAACTTGAAGGAATGAACTTAAGTTCACTTAAAGTGGGTGATGTTGCTAAGAAGCTAAGGAAGTAGTAGTTGTACTTAGTTCATGGAAGTATCATGCATTAGTGCAAAGAAGAAATCTTGGAACAAAAGTAGTATTCAAGCTCTGACAACTCAGACAGAATGCCAGTAGTAAGTCCAGAATCCGTAGACTAATCCGTACACCTAGAAGGATCCAGAACTAGTATCCGTAGTTGGCATGCTAGCAGTGTAGTTAATCAGGTCATCTTTGTATGATTTAAAGAGCATAAAACTTGGCCTAAGTTAGGTTAGACCTAAGGAAGTATGCAATTAAGGCGATCTCTTTTCGATATGCGCGAAATTGGGTTTATCGGTAAGAAATAATGTCTAATAAGATAAAAGTAAGACAAGCAATATTGGGAGATTGATTACGGAGATCCACAATTGTGTGGGTATATCGTAGATTCTTTTGTGAGACCTTCCAGGGGTAAAGTATAAGCTGGACAGAGACCGATATCCTAACTATTGAGTTAATGGGTATTATACATGAAGTTTAGAGACCATTAGGAAACCCCAAGGGGGAGAGTAAACAATAAACACTAAAGTGTTGTTGTCTAACTTTCTGACTAAAGGTTGGAGAAGAAGTACAAAGTTGTGATGAGGTTAAGCCTTATTCTCATAAGGTTATAAGAAGTCATATGTATAAAGAGTACTCTCAAGAGTATGTCCAGATAAATGATCAAAGTAGACATAACAGCTTAAACCCAGTGGATTAGTTTAAGAAGAAAACACTCGTAAGTTGTCCTTTAGAGTAAAGAGAGTATTCCAAAATAGATCGGTGTAGTGTGATAGCAAAACCGGATTGGAATGGACAAAATGTGTCCACAACCAATTCTATGTAGGACTGTAAGGACATAATCCACGAGATTGTAATAAAAGAAACCATAGGATAAATTAGAAGCGATAGTGGATATTGTCAAGTATGAAGAAAATTCAAGGGAAAAGTTTTGGAGACGGGATACCACAATTATTCCCAATTATGATCATAATGGAGTTCAGAGATACCGTGATCAATACAAGTCAACACCTTATTCCGAAACGTAAGAGAGTACGAACTTCGGGGACGAATTTGATTTTAAGGGGGAGAGTCTGTAACAAGGAGCACTAGATCTTCTAGGGATCATGACATGGTATTCCATACAAAAACTCAAGGATGAATACTTAATATTCTAAAGATGATATCAAGGTATCATCTACCACAAACCTTGAATACCAAGTTAAGTATATAACTTAAGTAAAGAAACCCATAACTAAATATTGAAACACTTGTTTTCCATAGTTATTCCTACCATGGGTATCATGGTAGTTCTTAAACGATAACTCATATCACAAATAGAGTAGAAATGGAAGTCAAGCTAAGACCATTCATTACATACCCTTAGTGTCATGTTAATAGATGAAAATCCTATTTAACCAAGTCCTAGTGTCAACATCATTAGTGAGTGATCAATTCTTGATCTAGCACTTATTGACTCCTAACTTTGACATATTATACTGACCTTCCAAAGACCTTAAGTAAGTTAATAAGAAGAAGGAACTAGTTATGGTAGAGTGTGCCATCATCAATGGAATGAGATCCTTAGTGGTGATCAAACCATTTGATGTTAGAGGAGTTAACTCACTCATGAGTTAAATAGAAGAAGTATTTAAACCCAAGAAGTAACTAGTGCTTGAGGAGCTATGAGAAAGCTAGTAGTGTTAGAGTATCAAGTAATAAATCTTGTTAAGCTAAGTAGATACAAATATGAAGTAAGCTTCCTTAACAAGATAAGCCTATAGAGAGACTAGTACAAGTCAACTGCTTAGTGTTAATAGATCTTGATCAGACAATTAGAAGCCTAAGCTAAGCATGATCAAGGGTTGGTGGTCATTATTCTCAAGTCACTTGAGAATAGATGACTAGGTGTTGAAGAAGTATTGTGAGTATACCAAATTAGGCAAAATCTTAGTAAGCTACATCATCTAGCTTGATCATGAGAAGTCAAGCTAGAGTATGATGAAGTATATAACATAAGTTGAATGGAATAGTTGGAAGCATGGTAGTTTAACCAAGATAATACAAGAATAAAACTTATATCATGGGAGTAGTACCATATCTCTTTTAGAGGATTGATATCACATGTGAAATAGGGATTATTGTAATCTTGCAAGCGTTGGAGGTTAATGCAAGGTGAATATAAAGGAGTTAATGGATGGAATTAGTAATGGCTATATTGATGGTTTTTATCAAGGGTAGTTTAGTAACGTAAGTTATATATATACTAAGAGAAGAATGAAGGAGAATGAGTATTGCTGAAGTGGCATGACCATGTCATCATGGGATGATGAATATGGTGGAGTCAGATTATTGACTTATTCAGGAAGATGTGATCTTTGTGAATAAGATAAGAAAGAGATATAGAGTATATTTAGGAAAGGAGTTCTTTATTTAAAGATAAGATTAGTAAGGTATTAAGGTAGGAGTGCTTGAGAAACCTTTAACCAACAGTATATCAAGCCATGACAAGACTCATGTCTACCTCTTTGTTCAAAGCCCTAGAATCAAATTGATAGTGGAACCATTTCCTATTCCTAGTAACCACTAAACAATAACTCTTAGTCAAATGAAACTTCTAAGAGATAATTAGAATCCCAGTTGAGAGAGTGTATTGCTGAAAGCCTTGCCACCTTATTGTCTTAAACCCTAATTAAGACTTAGTATCATATACCATCAAGACCATATTAAAAAGTAATCTTTATAGATCACTCTAAGTTGAGTTATCATTCAGGATTATAAATCCCGGATCAATCCTTAAAACCTTGATCCATAGCAACATTCATTAATAAACTTGAGGGTAGTGTATCCTCTAGGGTCCATAGTAAGTGTGGTATTAGAAGCCCTACGTAGATGTTGCTGGGCATTGATATCATTTGTGCCACATGAATGATAATGGTTGTACAGCATTATATAATAAACTTCTATCAAAACATTAACCACACTTAAGAAAGTAGTGAACAACCAGTTCAAGAAGTGATCCATTCTTACTTTGAAAATAAGTAGAATGGTTATAAAGAAACTGTAATGGGATTGGAATAAAAGAAATTCCAAACTTTAAAGAACCATAAAGATTAAACCACCATGTATAATGGTTGTTATGTGATACTAAGTAAGAATATATTCTACGGGTAATATTAACCATCTTAACTCATTACCATTACAAATACTATGGTGAAAATCAGAACATTTCCATATGATTTCCTTTAGCAGAAGCAAATCCCTAAGAAACCTAATTTATATTTACTTTACTAAATAAAAGAACCCTTCATATAGTTATGAATATTTTATACACAATAAGAAATGGAGAGAAGACGGTCATAATTGCTTTATACAACAATATACATGACCTGCAGATTCTCTGGATATTTAAATCCTTGAAATATATTCATACTTGAAATGAATATGTAAATAGAAAAAGAAAGAGAGTGAAACTAGAAACTGGAATTAAAAAAAGGAAACAGCCAGCAGCCACGGCCACATCCCATTTCTTCCTCACTATCTATCGCTCATGAGCAGCCGCAGGAATTCACCTCACAAGCTTTTGCTGCGGCCCATCTGGCCCATGCGCAGCCCACTACCGGCCCGTACCCCTTTGCCATTTCTTTTCCTTTCTTCTTCCTCTCACTAGAAAGCAGCAACGATGAAGTAGCTCGGTGGAGCTCCGGCGACCGTCCGATTGGCCATCTCGGTGATGCGATGCGCGCCACCGCTTATGTTTCCTATAAATGTCCCTTCGCCGCTGGAGGAACCCTGCCATGCCCTATTTATCCCCTTCCTCTTCTTCCTCCCCGCCATTCTAGAGCTTCTCTAGCCACCTTGAGCATCCTTGTTCTTCCTATCTAGGCCATGAGAACCGAGGAGATCTCTGTCGAACCAATCGACACTTCATTTCCACCATCAGACATCGCCGATCGTCATTGATTCCCGCAGATACATTGCTCCTCCGACCTCACCAATACATGCTTCAGCTTCATGGTGAGCTACCGGTGCTTGCACCTCTCTCCGATTTCTCTCTCGCTTCCTGGTCTGCCCTGCCGCCGTAATCCGCCATCGGCCGCCATAGTTTGTCGTCGTCAAAGCCACTCTTGTGACCAATTTCTGGCGGCGTGCCCACAGATTGACTCGCCTCATGCTCCTCTGTCCAACACGCCCGCTCCCGCTTGCTCGCGTGCTCCTGATCGAGAGATCAATCAACGATCTGGAAGGATCAATCTCAGGTGATGTCAGCATGACATCATGCTGATGTCATAATGTAGTTTTATTTACTTATTAGTTAATATTTTCTATAATAGATAAATACCTAGTATATGACATGGCCCTGGACCCGCTTGTCATTGACCACAGCTAGAAACTAGTTAGGTGACAAAAGTCTAGGTGACGTCAGCGTGACATAATAAATCTTTTAAAGAATTAACTTAATAATTCTAGAAAATGATTAAATCTTGTTAAATCAATATCTCTTGTTTTATATTTCATACAAATATGTATTATATATCAATACGTTTAGAAAAATAAACTCTATAATATGTCATATTTTATTTTCTATCTTAAATAATATAATTATTATTAATAGCAAATATTCTTTTAAGGATAAATCTTAAATAAATATATTCTATTATTTAAAATTCATAAAAATAAGTATAATATATGAAAATTCTTAGAAAAACAAAATATACATTTATAAACTTATTTTGTACATTTTTGTGACACTTAACTAAGTATTTATTATTTACTTAGTATTTATAAAGTGATAAAATTTATAAAAATCATATCTTATTATATAAAAATTACAAAAATACATATAATATACCAAAATGATCACAAAAAAAATATCTACATGTAAAAAATGTAAAATTCCACTTTTGAAGTAAGTAAAAATTTAATACCCTAATAAACTGAATTTAAACCTATTTTCTTAGTTGATAATTCATAAAAGTAGGTATAAAATTGCTAATACCTCTATTATGTCCATTAGAAGTCTAAAATAGTATTAGTCTTAAAAATATTAAAAGTATGGAGTCTAAATAATCCAAAACATCTTAATTACAATTTTTGATAAACTATCATTCTTAAATACGTGTAGCATTTCCCAAAAGGAGATATCAAATATACAATCCTCAAGATTATTATTTTGAATTTATGAAAACCTTTTACCATTAGTTTAGCCACAAGTTTATAAATATATTATAAATCCAAAGGTAATTCATAAGTAGTTAAATAATATTGTTTCCTTGTTTACAAATCATAACCACTCATTTATGAGGAGACAAATGATTCTATTCAATCATAAAGTTAAGAAACTACTACTCAAATAAAAGTAATACCACTCTTAATTAACCTTAAAGAAACATTATGAAGCAAACAAATTATAATACCATATAATGACCAAGATAGATAAGTCTCAACTACTAGTGTGGTCCTTATTCAAATGAAGTAATTCTTTTTTCTTTGAGAATTATAAGTAGAAAGAAAACCTAAGAGTGTTAACTTAGAGATTAAATGCTTTTGTTTAGTTAAGTAAGATTTTCTTCAAAAGTTATTCTTTTAAGAAACATTAAAAGTAATCCTTGAACACTTCTTTAAAAGCTCAAATTGATTCTTAATCTTGCTTAAGAACTATTTTAGATACCATGACCCATTTAAGTGATTTAGTATTGCATACTACTTTTTATATTTACTTAATTGTTTCACACACTCTCACAAGCCTTAATAAGAAGCACAAGTGTGAAATTGGTATAGAAGTGCAACACATTCCATAGAACTCATCACAAGCTTCAAACCCTAGATCAGATACGAGTAGTCCGAGGATTCATGTTTATCAAACTACATTACATTACTTATGCATAACTGCATCTTGCTTCTTAAAAATTTGTCCTTACTGGACCAATGATGTTGTTTACAGAATTTTGATCTTCTATTGTTTTGAAGACCATGAGTGCATAATCTTGCAATCACAAAAGGCAAGTTCACAATTGCTCATGTCCTTTGATTATTTTCTATGCTTGTAACTCAACTATTGTCATCACCTGCATTTCAAAAAGGTCGAAAACACTATTTTCATAATTAACCGGATGTATCGGTTACTGATCTAGGGTTATCAGCTAATCTATTATAACTAGAAATTGAAACGCCATTGTACAAGAATGTATCATCTAGGACTTAACAACCAATGTGATCAGTGGTTCTAGCACCGTATATTACGCGTTAACCATGAGATCTGGAATGGGATGGAGAAGTCAGCTGGATCTTCTTCCTTTCGCATGGACGGATGACCTTATCGTGAGGTTGTAGCTTCCTTGCGGGGACTCAGCAGATGGGTGTCACTCCTAGTTCCCCGTGATATTGGTGTCTAGACTTTCCGTGAGGGGCTGTCAGAGGTATATCTGCCTATATGGGGGTTGCTAGGGACATGATCTGCTCACTAGATTCTCGAAGGGGTTGCCAGGGTTATATCTACCTATATAGGGGTTAACAGAGGTATATCTGCTTGGGGAGGTCGTGTCTTTATGCGAGGTCATGGAGAGGGGCAGTGATTGGCTTGGATCATCTACTGGGCCACACATCAAGGAATTGTGAAGGGGAATAAGCTGCCTGGTTGTGCAACAAGGATTTGGTATCTCATGGGTAAAGTAATGCACCTCTATAGAGTGTAAGAACTGTGACATGTTACTTCCTGTTCCGGGAAGGAGCTACGAATGCGGCATGAAAGGAACTCCATGAAAGTTCTGGTCAACCTGTGAAGGCTGTCGGACATAGTTTTCAGAATAAAAGCAACCTTTAAAGAAATGTTTAAGTAAACCTGTATTGCCTATGACCTTTGGTCTATGGCTGTAGAGATAGTGCATCATACACCTCTTTTTAGTGAACTTGCTGAGTACGCTCATACTCAACCGTACCTTCTTAACCCTTGGTAGGTTCTAATCCATTGAAGACGATGTCAACATCAATTTCTGCTCAAGAAACCATCATCGACAGCTCAAGTTCTTCAATAAAGTCAATGAAGTCAACATATACATCAATCAAAGTGAGGATAAAGTTCTTAAGTAGATATGAGTAGATTCTCTAGCCATAAAACCTTTCTTCTGTAGAGCATTGCAATAGCAGCAAGTGCAAGCCCATTAGTTCACATACTAGTCTTAGTCTCTAGATAATTGTGAGTTATTATTTCTGCTTCTTCTTTGTAAGAAGTTTCTTTCTCTCTCTTTACCCTAGAGTGTTCTCTGGATCTTTTGTAAAGAGTCGAGTTGTAATCTATAGTCATGTCTTGGACCTGCTGTGTTTCTGTTGTACCACTCCGAGGGATGTAATACTAGTGAACGGTGTTTCATTGGTGTTATGTCAACGACTATAGTGTACTACATCATGTAGTGGTATGCTGGGTCACCGCAGGTAGCTCCTGATCCAGAGTGAGCCAGGACATAGATTGATTAGGGTTCTAGTGAAGGTTTGATAGATGGTTTCCTCAAGTGCTCCAAAGCAACTCTTGGTGAGATGGGCTGCCGAGATGAGCCCAGCTTAGACAGTATGTCGGCTGCTTCATTTTCAAGCCGAGGGTACATGCTGGAATTCACATCCCTCAAAGTACCCACATATCTTTTGGACATGAAATCTATAAAGGGCCATGTTTGCATCCAGGGCATCCCAATGACTAGACACTTACTGCACCACCAAATCCGAATCACCAAAGCACTGTATCCGATGTATCCCAGCTTCCTTTGCCACCTTAAGTCCATGCACGAGCGCTTCATGCTCTAAAATGGATCTGGAGAACATATTTCAACTGATCTTTCTTGGGCGAGGTAAGTACTACCCCAGCCCCTAGTCCTTCTTTCAGCTTTGATCCATCAAAATGCATCCTCTAATAGTTTGAGTCTGGCAAAGGTGGTTCGTACTGCATCTCCGCCCAATCCACGAAAAAATCATCCACTGCTTGAGACTTGATGGCATCCCTTCTATAAAATTGTGGTGCACAAGGGGCTAACTCAATTGCGCATTTTGCAATCCGGCCACTTGCATCTTTGTTGATCATTATCTTAGATATAGGCGCCTCACATATCACTTTTATGGGGTATTCCTCAAAGTAATGCTTGATCTTTTTAGCCACCATGTACACACCATACGCCATCTTTTGATAGTGAGGATAGTTTTGCTTTGAAGTAGACAATACCTTGCTTAGGTAATATACTGGCCTCTACACCGACTTGCCTTCCTCGTGACGCTCCACCACAACCACGACACTTATGACTCGGTTGGTCGCTGCTATATAGAGCAACATTGGATCTTTGGATAGTGGTGAACCTAACATTGGTGCAAAGGCTAGCATCTTTTTTAGTTCATGAAACACACTATCAGCTTGCGGTGTCCATATGAATTTATCTGCCTTTTTCATTAGCTGATAGAGGGGCAATGCCTTCTCTCCCAGCTGACATAGAAATCGACTTAACGATGCCAGGCAACCAGTGAACTTCTGCACATCGTTAAGACACTTTGGGAGTTCCATCTTTTCAATAGCCCGGATCTTTGTGGGGTTGGCCTCGATACCTCAGGTATACACGAGAAAACCGAGCAATTTTCTGGCCGGGACACCAAAGGTGCACTTCTCTAGGTTAAGCTTCATTCAGAACCTCCTTAGGTTCGCAAATGTCTGCCGGATATCTGCTAGGATCATTTTGCTTTCCTTTGTTTTTATCACAACATCATCTACATACACTTGGACATTTCTCCCAATTTGATCATGCAAACATTTTTTCATACACCTTTGATACGTTGCTCCTGCATTACGTAAACCAAATGGCATAGTGCGATAGCAATCAGCCCCATACGGGGTAATGAATTCAGTCTTTATTTGATCATCTGGGTTTAGGGGTATCTGGTGGAAACCATAATACGCATCTACAAATGATAACAACTCACACCCAGCGGTCGAATCTATGACCTGATCTATCCTTGGCAGTCGAAATGGATCTTTTGGACACGCCTTATTCATGTTCGTGTAATCAATACACATATGCCACACCACTGCCACATTTGGATCATCCTTTTTCTTCTCCACAAGCACCGGATGAGATAGCCAATCCATATAGAGTACTTCCATTATATACCCGGCTGCAAGGAGCCGAGCTATCTCATCCCAATTACCTTTCTCCTATCTTCGATGAAGCGGCAGAGAGGTTGCTTCACAGGCTTAGCTCCGGGTCTCACATGCAAAGAATGCTCGGCCAATTCCCTCGGTATACCTTGCAGACCCTGTGTGGACCAAGCAAAGATATCCCGATTCTCACGGAGGAAATGGACGAGCTCGCTTTCCTATTTGTCACTTCCCGACACAAATTGTTACGGTGATCTCTGGGAACTGATTATCAATAGGTACTTCCTTGGTATCCTTTGTCGCTTGAAACGAGACACTTCCATGCGGGTTAGTCAGAGCCGGCATATGCTGCTGCGTGGACTGAGCCAATGCCGCCACCTCATGAACTCTCCTCTTCTCTTGTGCAATCACAAGTGAATCGGCCAAGTTTGACCCAACTGACGCACACTCAATGGAACGCCTAAAGTCCCCAACAATGGTGATCACTCCATTTGGCTCAGACAATTTCATCTTCAAGTAACCGATGTGAGTACTTGCCATAAATTTGTTGAGAGAAGGCTTGCTGAGTAACGCATGATACGCGCTCTCCAAGTTCACAACCTCAAACTCCAAATTCTCAGTCTGGCAATTTTCTCTTGTGCCAAGTAACACGTCAACTCGTACCTTGCCAATGGGCTCGCAAGAGATACCCGTCACAATGCCATGGAAAGTTGTCCTCGTTGCTTGGAGCATGTTCTCCGATATTCCCGATTTGTGCATTGTGTCCTTGTACACGATGTTGATGTTATTGCCATTATCGAGAAACACCTTCGAGAATCTCACGTTGATATTCAGCCCAATGAAGGTCGGATCCAGCACTAGCGCATATGATCTAGGACTCGGCATGAGCCTGGGATGGTCCTTGATGCTCCATGTAATTTCATGTTCTACCCAAGGCATATACCTCGTCACCGCTGGCATGACCGGATTCACCTCCATATGTCGGCGTTGCAAACTCTTTATATCAGTCTCCTCAATAGTGAACACAGTAACTCCGGTGATGCTCTCTGTATTCATTTCTCCCGCCATTGCTGGGATACCCTTGCTCCTACTATTGCTGATTATTCACCTGATGCACCGCATCCCTTCTTTCATGGTTCTCATACCTCGGCGGAGGTGGTGGTAACATCAGTTGTTGTCCATTTCGCCCAGTGAGTTGCTGCTGCCGAGGTGCATCGTGCTGAGGTGCATCGTGCCGAGGTCCATCATACTGAGGTGCATCATGCCGAGGTGCCTGAGCATTCCCGAAGCCACTTTGATCTATTTTCCTCATCCATTCACATTGTCGGGTCATATGATTTGCCGGGTTACTCGGATTTGGCGTGTGGAACTTGCACAACTGATCTAGCATAGACTTGTATGTGTACCTCGGTCGATCCTTCTTTTACTACCACTGTTTATTTTCCTCTGGCGTCCAAGTTTTCTTGCCATCATTTCTTGATGTCCACTGATGTCTGATGACCCACAAGTATAGGGGGTGTATCGCAGTGTTTTCGATAAGTAAGAGTGTCGAACCCAACGAGGAGCAGAAGGTGTTGACGAGTGGTGTCAACACCCGGATTTTTAATCCCAGATGCCTGTTATGCCATACATCACAATCCCAGGATTACCATTTTTACGAGACATAACAGATTGGATATCACAGTACATCATCCATTACAAACCACAATAAGGTCTTACACAAATAAAGGATCTCATGATCCAGTCTTAGTACAATCAAGTAGCGGAATAAATAGCGTAGCGGTAGGGTCCATCTTCAGTGTCACAGGCAATGCTGACGATGGGAGATGATCCTAGTTGTCGTAGCCGTCCTGCTGTCCTCCTTCTGGATAGTCCTCCTCATAGTCTGGCCACGGGAATAGCCAGGGACAAAGCCATGAGTACTCTTTAAGTACTCACAAACTACCACTAACAAGTAAGATAGTTCTAGTAGGAAATGCTAACTCTAAGTTTATTTGTAAAGTTAAGTTTGAAACCTAAGCTAAGTTCAGAAACAAAGAAAGATAAAATGAAGTTTTAAATCACCTAAGAGAAAACTTAGTTGTCATAGTCACAACTCTGTTGTGGTCAAGTCATGTCACAGTTCATTTCATCAGTCATTTTGAAAACATCTAACAACAAAACAGTATGGCCACTCCAACTGTCCATAACCGCGGACGCGGCTATTCGAATAGTTTGACACTCTGCAGAGGTTGTACAGTTTCACCACAAGATTCGATACATCTGTCAGGGATAACCATGAATCATCATACTTAGTATGTAGATAATCAAACATAACCTTTCCTTTATACACTCTAGTATAAGCACCTGTCCTATGAGTATGGCCTCCCAACCATGATCATCTGTTATCCTGGGCATTGCGTAGGTGGAGAACATTGAGAGGTAGCCTCAGCTCAAACCTCTCTCGGGAGGGAACCAATACTAATGCATATAAACTTCCGGCTAAGCCTTACCCAATTCAGGTATTGTGGTTGTACGGTAAAATTGGAATGGTATCGCATCCAAACCCAACCATCAGTTTTTATAAAGGGGCTAAGGCCCATGCCTCAACATTTTCATCATCATCATAAACCATTTGTGTTTCTCAACACATGTCAAAACATCTCAATAGAATGACTCATCATTCCAAGGTTTTCACAAGTCATTTTTACCAAGTATTCCCATCTAAAGTGATTAAGTTTTTGATGTAACTCTAAGCTACTAAGTTAAGAGTGTTCACTAATGTGGGATGCTAATGTCAATCTCATGCCATAGAATGACATCTAAGTCTAACTAGATAGGTCAAGTTTTATACTCTTTATGCTACCTTTAAACAAAGTAAAGAACTTTGGTAAAGTAAAGAAAGTAAAGCTTGTAAATAAAATTTGGAGTAGGTATAAGTCAAAAGGTATAACCAAAGCATGCCTAAGGCCTTTCCTTAGGTTTTCTAGCTTAATTCTCGCTTGCTAACAATAGCTTGCCTTGGTTGGTGCAGTGGTTGAAATTCTCTTCCTCCTCCTCTTGGTAGAACTCCTCCTCCTCGTAGACTTGGTCGGTACTATCGTCTATAAATACATACGGAATACACAATCACCAAAAAATACTTAACTAGTCTACTTAGCACACTAAGACACACATTTGATGATCTAGTATCATCACAAACATCACAAGGTTTAATGAACTAGTTTCATTTATTTTATTTGAGAAAAGTAATTTCTACTCATTGAAATTAACTAAGATTTAATATTCTCCAATTAAAATATGGGATCATGTAGACACATGTCATCACCACATATTCTAACATATGGAATTGTGATTTAAATGTTGGATCACATTTTAATAAGTTTAAGTTTATTATTTAATGATTTAAAGTGACTAGAAAAGCCTATATAGCATTATTTTGGTACTAGTCCAAAGTCACTGCATGCAAACCTTAATATTATTACATATTCAGATAGGTATGATTAATGTGATTTTTGAGAGTTGGAATCAACTCAAAAGCTATTATGGTTGATTTTAGAAAAATGTTTGAATGTGAAAATGCTTATGTCTTGTTATTTTATCTAGGAGAGATCTATAACTCTAAATGATTTAAATCCAACGGGCTTGGATAGAGATTTTCATTATATTTACAACAAAGTTGGAATCACTCAATTTGGATTTGTAAATCTCCCTGAATTGATTTTCAAACTAAGGGACATAACTAAGTCTAAGTCTAAAAAGAAAAATCCTAATTTGAAATAATTGGGTCGCGCGGGAAACTAATTGGGCCGGCCCAGATGCACTCCGCGGCGCTGAGGACTGCTGACAGGGGGTCCCACCTATCAGTAGCTCATTACACGCGAAGCGATACTGGGCGATAAGGACCGCAGGATTAGAACTAGATCAACGGCTCACGGTCGTCGTCAACGACGAACTCGTCGCCAATGAGACTGAACCATAGCGGCTCGGTGGGGGTGCAGTGGGGATGTACCGGGGATCCAACTAGGGCGGTGAGGCAGGCAAATGAACGAGTAGACGACGGCGAGCTCAGGCGAAGTCGCGGTAGAGCCTGAGGTGGACGAAATCAAAGGCAACGTCTCCTCCTCTGCTATGGCTGTCTCCGGCTTAATTCCGGCGAGAGGCTGCTCGAACTGCTCCAGCGAGAGGTAGGGAAGGACTGGTGGTGAGAAGGGAGTCGAATGGTGTGGCGATTGAGGCTGGGGATGGCCTCCTTATATAGGCTCGAGGAGGGGACCGAAGGGGCGACTGCGAGCTCGTCGGTGAGGATGATACAGGGTGCTATCGACATGGGCGGCGTAGGCGGATGGTGGCTTTCCTCCTGGTGGTCCTCTACGGCTTTATGGCGATGCTAGGGGCGGTGGCTAATGGTCGGGAGTGTCGTGCGCTCTGGGAGATAGGGGCGGTGGCTAACGGTCGGGAGTGTCGTGCACTCTAGGAGATAGGGTTACGGCCGTGTCTGGCGGGGTGAGGGGGTGAAGGCGGAGCGGCGCACGCGGTCTGGTGTTGAGGCGCGGCGTGTGGCATGCTGGCGGTGATGGCGCTCTGGCATGCTTTGGCGCGGCGCAGAGAGGAAAGTGTGAGGCTTGTCTGGGGTGGTCCAGGGCATGGCTGTGGTCGTGGGGTGGACCTTGGACAGCGGTGAGGTGGCGCCTTGCTTCCTAGAGCGGCGGAGAGGGGCTGACGGTCTGCTATGGTGTTGGCAGGGTTGGCCGGTGATCATGTCCTCGGTGCGGTGTCGCACTGGTGCGAGGGACTAGGGGATGGGCTGGTTGCTGCTTGGTTAGATAAAAGAGGGTCAGAGGGATTAAATGGGGTGCAAATGGGTGGCAAAACCCTGTAGAAACAGTGAGCCTAATCTAGAGTGTGATCAGTGCCTGCCAAGTGTCTGAGTAAATGGCCACAAGATTTCAAATTTGGAATTTGAACTGAATTTTGGTGGAGTGGTTTGTCACATGCTTAAGCATCTGTGGTTTTGTTAAATGGAATTCATTTGAGTGGTTTTTGAAAAAGTGTGATCTAGACATATGAACTAAATTCCATTTTCAAATGTCATTTAAAATTAGAGTTTGAATGTTTTTGAGGGATCACAAAGTGGGCCTTGGTACAGCTTAACTTGTACTAGCAAGGGGTGTAAAGATCCACAATTGTATCTTTTGGAAATTGAGTGCTAGGAACACCCAAAGTGGGCTAGGTGATTAAAATGGCAAAAGTGACCATTTCCTTTATTTAATTCTTTTTGATTACTTTTTCTTTGGTTTTTGCTTGGGAATGATCTAGATGATGTGACATTCATCATAGAACCATTTTACAACCATTAGAACAAACAATCATGGCATTTCAAACAACTCAAATTTAAATGCAACACTCATATGCATGCTTAAATATTTTAAATAGAAAAAGGTTTTGTTAACCCTAAATTGGGTGATTTGGATCTTGATTAAAGATTTGGGATGTTACAAACCTTCCCCCCTTAAACAAAATCTCGTCCTGAGATTTAAGAAAGAAAACTAGGAACTAAAGAGATCTGGGAACTCCGTCCTAATGTAATCTTCTCGCTCCCAAGTGGCTTCTTCTTTGGTATGGTTGCTCCATTGAATCTTGAGAAATTTGATACTCCGGATCCTGGTGGTTCTGTAAGCTTCCTCCAAGATACGGATGGGCACTTCACGATACATTAGATCCTTGTTGATATCAACAGCTCGGTGATCGATGTTCTTGAAAACTTCGGTCTTCTCTGGCACTTCTAGGCATTTGCGAAGTAACGAGATATGGAACACATTGTGGATGGCAATCATCTCTTCTGGCAGTTCCAGCTAATAAGATACTTCTCCTCGATGATTTAGAACCTTGAAGGGTCTGATATATCTAGGGGCTAACTTTCCTTTCAGAATAAAATGTTGGGTTCCCTTCAATGGCGAAACCTTGAGATACACAAAATCTCCAACATTGAAAGTCAGGTCTCTCCTTCTCTTGTCAGCATAACTCTTCTATCGGGATTGGGCGGTCTTGAGGTGCTCACGGACTTTGTGAACCTTCTATTCGGCTTCTAGTAGGATGTCGGGTCCGAAAATCTGACTATCTCGTACTTGCGACCAATTCAAAGGGGTACGACACTTTCTTCTGTATAGGAACTCAAATGGGGCCATTTGCAAACTGGCTTGATAAATGTTGTTGTATGAGAATTCTGCGAAAGGCAGACAATCTTCCCATTTTGATCCATACTCTAACACACAAGCTCTCAACATATCCTCTAGGATTTGGTTGACTCTTTCAGTCTGCCCATCGGTTTGCGGGTGATATGCGGTGCTAAAATTCAACTTGGTTCCTAATCCTTCTTGGACTTTGTGCCAAAATCTCGAGGTAAATTGGGTTCCTCGATCCGACACTATGGTCTTGGGGGTTCCATGCAAACTGACGATTCTAGCAATGTACAACTTTGCTAGCTTTGAAATTTGGTAGGTTGTCTTGACTGGTATAAAATGAGCTACCTTGGACAGTCTATCAATGATGACCTAGATTGAATCATTTCCCCTACTAGAAGTAGGCAAACCGGTGATAAAGTCCATTCCGACGGAATCCCATTTCCATTCTGGAATCTGCAATGGTTGCAACAGTCCTGCGGGTCTCTGATGTTCTTCTTTGACTCTCTGACAGATATCACACTTGGCGATGTAGCTTCCAATTTCTCTCTTCATCTTGTACCACCAAAATTGCTCTTTCAAATCTTGATACATCTTCGTTCCTCCGGGGTGGATAGAATAAAGAGTATCATGAGCTTCTTGCATGATAACTTGCTTCAGCTCTGAATCTGCTGGCACACAAATACGTCCTTTGTACCATAGAACTCCTTCTTCATCTTCTGTGAATCCAGGTACCTTTCCTGTATCAATACGACGTTTAATTCCGTCGATACTTTCATTTCCTTTCTGGGCTTCCTTGATTTGGCTAATCAACGTGGGTTGAAGTTCAATGCTAGCTAAAAATCCTTTGCTAACTAGCTTAGTTCTAAACTGCTCCAACTCCTCATACAAACTTGGTTGCTTCTCCTTGATCATGGTGTTTAGCCTACACGGTAATCTGCTAAGAGCATCCGCTACCACATTGGCTTTGCTAGGGTGATTAAGAATGTCAAGGTCATAATCCTTGATTAACTCTATCCATCTCCTTTGCCTCATATTCAGCTCCTTCTGAGTGAAAATATACTTCAAGCTTTTGTGATCTGAGTAAATCTCACAGCGATTACCCATAAGGTAATGACGCCATGTCTTTAGTGCCAAAACTACGGATGCTAACTCAAGATCATGAGTAGGATAGTTCTACTCATGCTGCTTCAGTTGTCTGGACAGATATGCTATGACTTTGCCTTCTTGCATCAACACACATCCGAGACCTATCTTGGATGCATCACAATACACATCAAATGGCTTTTTGATATCTGGCATGATCAATATTGGGGCTGAAATCAATCTCTTCTTCAGCTCTTGGAAGCTGGCTTCACATTTGTTGGTCCATTAAAACTTCTTGTCCTTCTTCAACAATTGAGTCATAGGTCTTGCGATGCTCCAAAATCCTTCAACGAACTTGCGGTAATATCCCGCTAATCCGAGAAATGCATGGACTTGGGTTTGAGTGGTTGGGGCTTCCCATTCTTCGACATCTTTGATCTTGGCGGGATCAACAGCGACTCCTCCGGCAGACACAATATGTCCTAGGAATCCTACTTCTTTCAGCCAAAACTCACATTTGCTGAACTTGGCATACAATCGATGCTCTCTAAGGGTTTCAAGAATGATTCTCAGATGTTGCTCATGATCTTCTTCTGACTTGGAGTAGATAAGGATATCATCGATAAACACAACGACAAACTTATCTAGAAAATTCATAAAGATCTTATTCATGAGGTTCATGATATAAGCAGGGTCATTGGTTATTCCAAAAGACATAACCGTATACTCGTATAATCCATAACGAGTAGTAAAGGCGGTCTTCGGAATATCCGTTGCACGAATCTTAAGTTGGTGATAACCAGTCCTAAGATCGATCTTAGAGAACACACTGGCACCAGTCAACTGATCAAATAGATCCTCTATCTTTGGCAAAGGGTACTTGTTCTTGATGGTGACGTCATTCAGCTTCCTGTAATCTGTGCACAAACGGTTGCCTCCATCTTTCTTGTCGACGAACAAAACAGGCGATCTCCATGGTGATGCGCTTGGTTGAACCAAGCCTTTCTCCATCATAACATCCAACTGCTTCTTCAGTTCCACTAACTCTGAGGGGTTCATACTATAGGGTCTCTGGGCTATGGGTCCGGTTCTGGGGATTAGTTCAATAATGAACTCAATATCCCTATCCGGGGGCATACGTGGCAATTCATCTTGGAATATGATACATTGCAAATGTATCTATAATTTTGATGTTCCATGCTTGGTTTTATCCACTTTCTTGTGTTTTGTCCACACTTTGGAGTACTTTTCGTATGATTTCTTGGACTAACCTATTAACAAGAGCCATAGTGCCAGCTGCCTGTTTTTTGCTGTTTTTGGTTCCAGGAAAGTCAGAAAATGAATATTATCGGAATTGGACGGGACAAAAGCCAAAGTGCCTATTTTTCCAGAAGACTCTAGGAGCCAGAATACGAGACGGAGGAGGGCCATGGGCTGGCCACACCCCCGCAAGCGCGGGCTAGGCCTGGCCGCGCCAGGGCATGGTGTGGTGGCCCCAGGCACCCCCTCGGTCTCCCTCTTCGCCTATGAGAAGCCTTCTAATCTAAAAACTCCGGGGAGTTCAACGTTTTTCTAGAAACAGTTCCGCAGCGCCGCCACCACTGAAGGGGAGATTCGGGGGACAGAAAGTCTCTGTTCCGGCACCATGCCGGGATGGGTAAGTGCCCCCGGAGCCATCTCCATCGATCTCCACCATCATCTCCATCGACCATCCATGTTTCCCCCATCTATGAGTGAGTAATCCCCCGCTGTAGGCTATGGGGATAGTAGGGATTGGATGAGATCGTTCATGTAATGGCATCAGATTGTTAGGGCATGGTGCCTAGTATCTTTTATTAGTGCTTTATGACTTTGTTGCGACTTGTTGTGCTTAATGCTTGTCACTAGGGCCCGAGTGCCATGATTTCAGATCTGAACATGTTATTGATTCATTATGATAGTATTTTTTTGGTCTTATCTACAAGTTGTATACACACGTTGTTGTCCGAAACCTATGGCCCCAAAGTGACAGAAATCGGGATAACCGGAAGGGAATGGCTTTGATGTGAGGATCACATGTGTTCACAGAGTGTTAATGCTTTTCTCCGGTGCTCTATTAAAAGGAGCACCTTAATTGCCAGTAGTTCCCTAGAGGCCCCGCTGCAAGCAGGCTGGCAGGACAAAAGATGTCGTGCAAGTTCTCATTGCAAGCACGTATGACTATATATGGAACACATGCCTAGGATTGTCTAGTACTTGGATTCTTTATCTTATTTATCTGCAATTGCCCTATGTTCTGATTTCTATGTGAATTGTCTTGTCCATGCAATGCCCGTCCATCCATCCCTATGCCTACCGCACTCGAATCCCACTGTTTACTGTTTTTGTTACTGTTGTCTTTGCTTTACTACTGCTGCTACTTTACTATTCCTACTACAAAACTGTTGCAACTGATAAACTGTTGTGAGCAAGATTGTTTCCACGTGCAGCTGAATTGACAACTCAGTTGTTAAGGCTTATAAATATTCTTTGGCTCCCCTTGTGTCGAATCAATAAATTGGGTTTCACTTCCCTCGAAAATACTACGATACACCCCCTATACTTGTGGGTCATCAAGACTATTTTCTGGCGTCGTTGCCAGGGCGCATAGCTTTATTTATCAAGTCCACTTGGATTCACTATTATTCAAGCTAAGTTTATTTTCTCCTCGTTTGCTTGTTTCTTTATCAAAAATACAAAAAAAATTAGTTCCTACTCTAGTTGTTATTTTCGTTGGTCTGTTATTGTCCTGCTTTATCATGCTTGTTGGCAATGGTTGGTTTCTTTGAAACTGAAGCTTATTGGCAAGGTGGGTTCACAGAAGATCAAAAAATTTATTATAAGGAACACCACTTGTCACAAAAAGGGAAACACTTATGGGAACAAATTGATAGATTGTCTACCATTGCTAGAAACGTGTGCTCTACTTATAATGTTACTTATTGCTGTGATGAGTCTTGTTGCAGAAAGAGGTATAAACACCTCCCTTTTCAATGTGAGTATAGTGATAATGATACCATATCTTCCTATGCTAAAGGAATTTATGACTTTTATGATGCGGAACAAATTGAAGAATTTATTGCTTGGAAGGGTGCTTTTGAACTTGCTAGTTTGCTTGAAAATATTGATGATTCACCTTACAAATATGAGGTTTATGGTATACTTAAATTCTGCTTTGATAATTACAAGGATGAAAATGGCTATATCCTTGAATATTTTAATAGATGCTTTCCACAAATGGAAGAGAGTAATGCCTTGCAGGATCCTATGGAAGAAGAAATTGATGAACCTGAAATCTTATTAGATGAAAAAGAGGAGGAGAGTGATGAACAAAAGGAGGAAGAATGGATTAGCTACCCATGCCTACCTTCTAATGAGAGTAACTCTTTATCCCTTACATTATTTGATTGTCCTCCATGCTTACTAAAGGAAGATGAATGTTATGTTCCTAAGGATTCTTTTGAAGATGTTTATGATAAAGCTCTAGTGCTTGTAGATCATGAAAAGCATGCTTTATGTGATAGTTATATTGTTGAGTTTATTCTTGAGGCTACTGAAAATTATTATGAGAGAGGAAAATATGGTTGTAGAAGTTTTCATGGTATTGAAACACCTCTCTATGTGCTAAAAGTTTTGAAGTTACTCTTGTTTTATCTTCCTATGCCTGTCACTTTGTTCTTTGCGAATTTATTTGCATACATGATTCCTATGCATAGGAAGTGGGTTAGACTTAAATGTGTTTTGAATTTTCTTCGTGATGCTCTCTTTTACTTCAAATCTTATTTCTTATGAGAGAATCCTCTCAAACTATTATGCCGGAAGATGATAATATGTCTATTATTTTTGGGAGACCTTTTCTTAAATACTGCAGGAGCTGTTATTAATTATAATCAAGGGAAGGTGACCTTCAATGTCAATGACAAGGAACATACTATCTATTTCCCCAACAAGATTGAAAGGACTTATGGTTTGAATTCAATTGAACATGTTGAGGGCATTCGAGTTGGAGAAATATATTGTCCCATACCAAGAGAAAAAAGTTGAAACTATTATGATTGGGACCATTGCTATCAAGGTTGAGGTAACATAATCATTAGTGGAATACAAAGTTTTGTCTCATATGAGATTGTTTTGGTAACAAGACCTGATCAACCTTCTTAACAAAAGGATTTCATTGAACAAAACAATGTTTTCAGCATGATTATCCCCGCTTACTTCTATTCTATCCATTTTAGTTTTTCCTTATGCCTAACTTAAATGCGTTAAAGAAAAGTACTTATTGAGAGATAACCCAAAAGTTTTAAATGAGTCTTGGAAGTTATTACCTCTGTAATAACCGCTCTTTATCCTTTTTATTTGCTTTTAGTGTCAAGAGTAACCTCTAATGAGAGAGAAGTAATGATTGGGAAAGTTGCTGTCTCGAAACAGATTTCTGTGCTTCACCGTAAAAATTCGTGTAAAATATCTGGAAGTCCTTTTGAGGCGTGAATTTTTGTGCTTCTGCCCCAGGTTATTATATAACTTTCGTTAGTTCAACACTTTTTGATTTGAGCAACAGAAAGTCTTCGAAAAAATCCGTCTTTACCTGCTGGTCTGTTTTGACAGATTTCTGCCATTTTCTGCATTTGCTTCTTGTTGGTTCCTTTTTGAGTTCTTTTGGGGAATTGAGATTTTTGAGGGAAGTGCTACAGTAGCTCGTGTTTTAATGGAAGTTTATTTTGTATTATAACTGAACCTTAAAGACTTATTTATCTTGAGTGCACTAATGTTGCTAATAAAGATTGTGTGAAGTTTTGTATCAAGGAAAAATTTCAGGTGTATGGGAAGAATGAGTAATGATATGAAGGATGGACTAAAGCTCAAGCTTGGGTATGCCACGCGTGTCACCCCAAGAAATATCCAAGAAGTACAAGCGTCAAAGCTTGGGTATGCCCAAGGCATCCCCTTCTGCATCAATAAAAATATCAGGTTTCTTTCAACCACTTCATTTTTATTGTTTCATGCACAGTTGTGTTGTTCTTGGAGCGTCTTCTTTTTCATTTTTCATTTTGATTTTCGTTTTGGTTTGCTTGGTTTGCTTAGTTTGCTGAATAAATTGGTTGGACCTCCTCTTTCATACATTGGTGTTCAAATAGTTTGGTTTGGTTTGGAAAAGAGTAGGAAAGCTCATGCTTAAGTGGTAAAGAGAGCTTGTTTTTGACTGTGGCCTATGCTCTGTCATGCCATGGTTGATATTGTTTTGGCTTTATGCTTAGTATTCTTTGCGGTAGCATGACTTGTTATAAACAATTGAGATTTCTTAATGTGCCTTGGATGAATCATGCGTTGTTTTAGCATATTAAAGCATAGTATAGTGGTATTCTCCTTTGATGCTTTATTTGGGTTGACTTGGCACATGCTCACACCATGTTATGACTATCTCAAGTCACCATAGCCTTTATGATCCTTTGGTTTTCAACTTGTAGTATCACTTTATGCTTTGATCAATGATGTTTTGTCGCTTTGCATGATTATGGCCATTATTGCTCTCTTAGTTTGTCGCTTCCAGTCTTTTGCTAGACTCCACAACAAAGTATGAGTTCCACTCATGCCTCCAACTCCCTAAACCAAGTTATTCCAAAGAGTCCACCATACCTACCTACTATCTTATGCTATTCCAAGTATATTCATGCTTTTTCTTACCTTCCACTTGTTATGAGAAAACTAGTGATTAAAGCTCTCACGAACTTGATGGCACACTTTACTTTTTTGCCTCTAATAAACTTGAACCATTGGGTTCTTCTTTGTTGCGTATATGCTTGCGCTTTATAAGTTGAAATTAGCAGAACCATGTACCATGCGGAACGCTTTCAACATTTCACTTGTACTTTGTACCCCGTTGATATCATGTTCTTTTGCTTACGGATCCCGGTGGTGTGAAATAAAAGTGGAACTTGTAAGATCATGGAGTTTGTATGTGTGTTAGAGAAACGCCTGGGCCGCTAGCCTAAGCCATGCCTAATCATGGTGGAAACTTGCAGCATCACCATAATGAGCACTCTATGAAGCATCCTCAATAAAAACCTATGCAAATAGCAAATAAAAAGATCGCTGAGATGCTCATTGTCTGCTTGCCTTGTCATTTTGATTATGGGAAAGCTCCTATATCATGTGCAAGGGGTACCCCGTTGGCGGTTCTTAATGATACACATATACTTACAGTGACAAGAGCTTACTCGTGACTGAAGTTGAGTAGCATGAGGACCGGTCTTCGTAAGTAAGGGGCATGAGATTTCGGTTTATAACTTGTCAAGCATATCCTCTTAGTTGTGTCACTTTAACCTTAATCACCTTCAAGATGCTTATGATAGGGGCAATGAGAGGTGAAAACTACAAGTACCATAATTTTTGGAAGCTCTTTATGAGACTTGAATCCTTACTTCCTTTTACAAAAGGCCTTTCTTCCACCATTATATTGAGTCTCCACCTTCGATCTTTATGCACCTACTTTGAGAGCATAGTGGCCATTCTTAGTTCTACGTGCATTGTCCCAAGACTAGTTGATTAATGCATAACTTGTTATTGCTTGTTTTAAACTATTGTATCTAGTCACTCTTGTAAACTTTGAAGATGTCCTATGCATTTATGTTTGCTACTCTATGAGAGACAAGCTGAGTGCCACTTTGCTATGTTTTCTTTATGTGAAACAAACAAACATCTTGCAAAGCATTGTTATTCATGAATCTTTTGTTTGTGCCTTTTCATGTTGCATCATAGTCTCTTTGTCTTATTGCTAGAACTTTGTCTTTCATGTTATGATTGAGGTACTATGATCCCAGCTTTGAATGTTTACAAATACTTTGGTCAAATCTTTGATGATGCATGTCACCTCAAAAATTATTCTTTCTTTTTATCACTTACCTACTCTAGGACGGGCAGGAGTTAAGCTTGGGGATGTTGATACATTGCAAATGTATCTATAATTTTTGATGTTCCATGCTTGGTTTTATCCACTTTCTTGTGTTTTGTCCACACTTTGGAGTACTTTTCATATGATTTCTTGGACTAACCTATTAACAAGAGCCACAGTGCCAGCTGCCTGTTTTCTGCTGTTTTTGGTTCCAGGAAAGTTAGAAAATGAATATTCTCGGAATTGGACGGGACAAAAGCCAAAGTGCCTATTTTTCCAGAAGACTCCAGGAGCCAGAATACGAGACGGAGGAGGGCCAGGGGCTGGCCACACCCCCCAGGCGCGGGCTAGGCCTGGCCACGTCAGGGCATGGTGTGGTGGCCCTAGGCACCCCCTCGGTCTCCCTCTTCGCCTATAAGAAGCCTTCTGACCTAAAAACTCCGGGGGGTTCGATGTTTTTCCAGACAAAGTTGCGCAGCGCCGCCATCATCGAAGGGGAGATTCGGGGGACAGAAAGTCTCTGTTCCGGCACCCTGCCAGGACGGGGAAGTGCCCCTGGAGCCATCTCCATCGATCTCCACCATCATCTCCATCGACCATCCATGTTTCCCCCATCTATGAGTGAGTAATCCCTCGTTGTAGGCTATGGGGATGGTAGGGATTGGATGAGATCGTTCATGTAATGGCATCAGATTGTTAGGGCATGGTGCCTAGTATCTTTTATTAGTGCTTTATGACTTTGTTGCGACTTGTTGTGCTTAATGCTTGTCACTAGGGCCCGAGTGCCATGATTTCAGATCTGAACATGTTATTGATTCATTATGATAGTATTGTTTTTGGTCTTATCTACAAGTTGTATACACACGTTATTGTTCGGAACCTATGGCCCCGAAGTGACAGAAATCGGGATAACCGGAAGGGAAAGGCTTTGATGTGAGGATCACATGTGTTCATGGAGTGTTAATGCTTTTCTCCAGTGCTCTATTAAAAGGAGCACCTTAATTGCCTGTAGTTCCCTAGAGGCCCCGCCGCAAACGGGCTGGCAGGACAAAAGATGTCGTGCAAGTTCTCATTGCGAGCACGTATGACTATATATGGAACTCATGCCTAGGATTGTCTAGTACTTGGATGCTTTATCTTATTTATCTGCAATTGCCCTATGTTCTGATTGCTATGTGAATTGTCTTGTCCATGCAACGCCCGTCCATCCATCCCTATGCCTACCGCACTCGAATCCCACTATTTACTGTTTTTGTTACTGCTGTCTTTGCTTTACAACTACTGCTACTTTACTATTCCTACTACAAAACTGTTGCTACTGATAAACTGCTGTGAGCAAGATTGTTTCCAGGTGCAGCTGAATTGACAACTCAGTTGTTAAGGCTTATAAATATTCTTTGGCTCCCCTTGTGTCAAATCAATAAAATTGGGTTTCACTTCCCTCGAAAATACTGCGATACACCTCCTATACTTGTGGGTCATCAGAATACGTCGGGGTATTCACAGACTACTCTAACTTGGTCTATGGTGGTTAGGGCTAAACTCTTGTTGCACTTGGATTGACGGGGCAAGGTTTCAGATATATGCTCTACTGATACGCCAGAGCTACTGGTCATGGTGATGGCTTTCTTGGCACAGTCTATCAATCCTTTATGCTTTGACATCCAATCCATTCCTAGTACTACTTCCAAACCTTTGGTTCCAAGTACTATTAGATTGGCATAAAAATCTATCCCATGTATTCTGATAGGCACAGCTTTGCAAATTTTTCTAGCTTTTGTAGTTGAACCGGGGATTTGAACTATCATGACATGCTTCAAGTTGGTGGGGTGCATCTTACTAGTGCATGCAAATTCTTCGGTGACAAATGAGTGTGATTCTCCAGAATCAAACAACACTCTTGCTAAAACTGAGTTGACAGAAAACATACCCAGCACTACATCTGGCGCTTCTTGGGCTTCTTCGGTGTTCATGTGGAAGAGATGGCCGTTGCGGTTGTGAGGGTTCCCTGGGGCGAATCTTCTTCCGGGTTGAACACAACGCTGCTGTTGAGCTGGGGCATTCACATTGGCAGTGGCGGCAATCTTCTTGGGACACTCATTTGAGTAGTGACCCTTCACTCCACACTCAAAACAAGTAATCTGAGATTTGTCCTTTGCTGCCACGGGCATAGCATTACTTCCAGTTCTGGCTATAGTGTTGTTGTTGCTACTGTTGTTGTTGTTGTTCTTGGGGGTGCACGGCTGAGATTGCTGGAGTTGCCAGGGTGATTGTTGTTTCCTCCGGACTTCACATTTCCTCCACTACGGTTGGGGTAGCTTGGGCGAGACATTGGGGGTCGATTGTTCCTCGATGCATATCCTGCAGAAGGGTTGGGACGATACTTCGGGTGGCTGCTAGATCCAGCTTAGTGCATCATCCGACATTTGCTTGATTAATCTTCCCTTCCATCTGAATGGCAGAGTCGACTAGCTCTCCGAGATCCACGAAATGGATGTTGACGAGAACCGTCTACATCTCATCGTGCAGTCCATTCAAGAATCTCTCTTTCCTCCGTGTTGATCTCATCAGGTGCATACCTGGCGAGGGACAAGAATCTATCATGGTACTCCACTATAGTCATTTTGCCTTGCTTCAACTCTCTGAATTCATCCCTCATTCTAGTGACTAGACCCTGCGGCACGTCGGTGCGGCTGAACTTGACTTTGAAGGCTTCCCATTACATCACGTGACCATGGTTCATTGTGCGGGTGCTGTTCCACCATGCTCTTGCATCTCCTGCCAAGTAGTGGGTGGCAAAAAGAACTTTCTCGTTGGCATCCACTCCGGCTACTTCTAAGTTGTTCTCCATTGTATGTAACCAGTCATCGGCATCTAGTGGGTCTTCAGACTTGTTAAAGATTGGGGGATTGGTATTATGGAAGTTTTTGAGTTTGGATACATGATGATCCTGATTCCCATGGTTCTGATTGTTATGAGCCATCTGGGCGATCTGCTGTAGGGTGGCTAGATTTGCTTGGAGCTCCGCCCTACTAGCTTCATGGTCTGTGATGAGAGTCTGCAGAATCTGCAGCATTGGGTCTTGCGACGAGCTGCTCCCTCCTTGGTTTCCACGAGTCATCTGAAGATTGAGGTAGATAAAGGGGTAAGAGGGAAAGTTCTAAGGTTCATGGTTTTGGTTTCAAAGCTAAAACTTTGAGTTTGACTCAGGTTTTGCAACTAACTTCTTTTCATTCATTCAAGCAAAGCACACGATACAAACTCACACACACCACAACATCAAAAGGAAAACAGATGGTTTTAAGAACCATTCTGCAAGCTACGATACAATGGGACCGATACTCATCACTCCTACGATAGTGCCTAGTGCATCTACTCATCATCGATGAAGTCAGAGTCATCATCGTCGGTGCAGAAGTCCATGGCATCATCCTCTAGATAGTCATCATCATTGCTAAGGTAGGAGTCAATGTCCCCTTGGATATCTTCACCTTCTTCTTCTTCTTCCTTTGCTGCAAGTTGAGCTTCTTCCTCCTTGATGGTCTTCTCGAGTTCGGCCACCTTCTTGCGGAGACGGTCGATGGTGCGATCCTTCTTTGCGCGTTGACAGCGAAGAGACTGACGATCCTTGACCAGCAGTAAGAAATTCTGGGCCTTCTGGGCGGCAAGGGCGAGGTTGTGGTTAGCGAACTCTCTAGCATTGTCCAATTCCTTCTGTCGGTCGTATAGTAGGAAGTCGAGGTTCTCCACTTGACGCTTCAATATTGGGTGACTTGGCATCTCTAGCGGCATTCCCATTGAATCACGCCTTGCATAGTGAACAAAGCGGGGTCCTTGGATTAGTTTGACACTCTGGGTGCAAAGACGTGCGAGAGCTTCATGCATTGCCCTGGCTAATCCATCTAGCCAGTTGATCTCTCTCACGGAGAACTGAATCCTCTCGGACATTGGTGCTTCTATCTTGCCTTGAAGATCAACAGTTACTAGCCATTGTAAATCTCCTCCTGGTAGACCCGGGAGTTGAGCTCCAAGAAATTCCGGATGAGGACGCTCCAAGTACTCAAACAGTGAATCCAGAGCCCTCTCAAAGATCAGTTGGCCTCCGTTGCCTAACTGGTAGAACTTGTTGTATTGAGTTTCCATCTATAAGAATTTAGGATGAGAAGGTTAGGAAGTGATCAAGTGTGTCAAAGTTTTATGTAGTAATGTAAGAATTTGGAGGAACATGTATTTTTTTTAGAGAAATAATCCCAATGGTAAGAGGGGAAATAGTTTTCATAAATAGTCACTTTGGTTTTTGAAACTAAGTTTTTGTTCGGACGTCCATTCTAACTAGGGTCTCCTATGGTCAGTATGGCTCTGATACCAACTTGTCAACACCCGTATTTTTAATCCCAGACGCTTGTTATGCCATACATCGCAATCCCAGTATTACCATTTGTGCGAGACATAATAGATTGGATATCACAGTACATCATCCATTACAAACCATAATAAGGTCTTACACAAATAAAGGATCTCATGATCCAGTCTTAGTACAATCAAGTAGCGGAATAAATAGTGTAGCGGTGGGGTCCATCTTCAGTGTTACAGGCAATGCTGACGATGGGAGATGATCCTAGTTGTCGTAGCCGTCCTGCTTTCCTCCTTCCGGATAGTCCTCCTCATAGTCTGGCCACGGGAATAGCTAGGGATAATCCCATGAGTACTCTTTAAGTACTCACAAACTACCACTAACAAGTAAGATAGTTCTAGTAGGAAATGCTAACTCTAAGTTTATTTGTAAAGTTAAGTTTGAAACCTAAGCTGAGTTCAGAAACAAAGAAAGATAAAATTAAGTTTTAAATCACCTAAGAGAAAACTTAGTTGTCATAGTCACAACTCTGTTGTGGTCAAGTCATGTCACAATTCATTTCATAAGTCATTTTGAAAACATCTGACAACGGAATAGTATGGCCACTCCAACTGTCCATAACCGCGGACGCGGCTATTCGAATAGTTTGACACTCTATAGAGGTGGTACACTTTCACCACAAGATTCGATACATCTGTCAGGGATAACCCTGAATCATCATACTTAGTATGTAGATAATCAAACATAACTTTTCCTTTATACACTCTAGTATAAGCACCTCTCCTATGAGTATGGCCTCCCAGCCATGATCATCTGTTATCCTGGGCACTGCGTAGGTGGACAACATTGAGAGGTAGCCTCAGCTCAAACCTCTCCCACGAGGGAACCAATAATAATGCATATAAACTTCCGGCTAAGCCTTACCCAATTCAGGTATTGTGGTTGTACGGTAAAATTGGAATGGTATCGCATCCGAACCTAACCATTAGTTTTTATAAAGGGGCTAAGGCTCATGCCTCAACATTTTCATCATCATCATAAACCATTTGTGTTTCTCAACACATGTGAAAACATCTCAATAGAATGACTCATCATTCCAAGGTTTTCACAAGTCATTTTCACCAAGTATTCCCATCTAAAGTGATTAAGTTTTTGATGTAACTCTAAGCTACTAAGTTAAGAGTGTTCACTAATGTGGGATGCTAATGTCAATCTCATGCCATAGAATGACATCTAAGTCTAACTAGATAGGTCAAGTTTTATACTCTTTATGCTACCTTTAAACAATGTAAAGAACTTTGGTAAAGTAAAAAAAGTAAATCTTGTAAATAAAATTTGGAGTCGGTATAAGTCAAAAGGTATAACCAAAGCATGCCTAAGGCCTTTGCTTAGGTTTTCTAGCTTAATTCTAGCTTGCTAACAATAGCTTGCCTTGGTTGGTGCAGTGGTTGAAATTCTCTTCCTCCTCCTCTTGGTAGAACTCCTCCTCCTCGTAGACTTGGTTAGTACTATCGTCTATAAATACATACGGAATACACAATCACCAAACAATACTTAACTAGTCTACTTAGCACACTAAGGGACACATTTGATGATCTAGTATCATCACAAACATCACAAGGTTTAATGAACTAGTTTCATTTATTTTATTTGAGAAAAGTAATTTCTACTCATTAAAATTAACTAAGATTTAATATTCTCCAATTAAAATATGGGATCATGTGGAAACATGTCATCACCACATATTCTAACATATGGGAATGTGATTTAAATGTTGGATCACATTTTAATAAGTTTAAGTTTATTAATTAATGATTTAAATTGACTAGAAATGCCTATATAGCATTATTTTGGTACTAGTCCAAAGTCACTGCATGCAAACCTTAATATTATTACATATTAAGATAGGTATGGTTAAATGTGATTTTTGAGAGTTGGAATCAACTCAAAAGCTATTATGGTTGATTTTAGAAAAATGTTTGAATGTGGAAAAGCTTATGTCATGTTATTTTAACTAGGAGAGAGCTATAACTCTAAATGATTTAAATCCAACGGGCTTGGATAGAGATTTTCATTAGATTTGCATCAAAGTTGGAATCACTCAATTTGGATTTCTAAATCTCCCTGAATTGATTTTCAAACTAAGGGACAGAACTAAGTCTAAGTCTAAAACGAAAAATCCTAATTTGAAATAACTGGGTCGCGCGGGAAACTAATTGGGCCGGCCCAGATGAACTCCGCGGCGCTGAGGGCTGCTGACAGGGGGGTCCCGCCTGTTAGTGGCTCATTACACACGAAGCGGTACGGGGCGATAAGGACCACAGGATTAGAACTAGATCAATGGCTCACGATCGTCATCAACGACGGACTCGCCGCCGGCGAGACTAAACCCTAGCGGCTCGGTGGGGGTGCAGTGGGGACGTACCGGGGCTCCAGCTAGTGCGGCAAGGCGGGCAAATGAACGAGTAGACGACAGCGAGCTCAGGCGAAGTCGTGGCAGAGGCTGAGGTGGACGAAATCAACTGCTGCGTCTCCTCCTCTGCTGCGGCTGTCTTCGGCTCAATTCTGGCGAGAGCCTGCTCGAACTGCTCCGGCGAGAGGTGGGGAAGGACTGGTGGTGAGAGGGGAATCGAATGGTGTGGCGATTGAGGCTAGGGAAGGCCTCCTTATATAGGCTCGAGGAGGGGACCGAAGGGGCGACGACGAGCTCGTCGGTGACGATGATAGAGGGTGCTATCAGCATGGGCGGCATAGGTGGACGGTGGCTCACCTCCTGGTGTTCCTCTACGGCTTTATGGCAATGCTAAGGGTGGTGGCTAACGGTCGGGAGCGTCGTGCGCTCTGGGAGATAGGGGCGGTGCTTGACGGGGTTCCCGACAAGTGTGGGTCGCGCGGCGGGTTACGGCCGTGTCTGGCGGGGTGAGGGGATTAAGGCGGAGCGGCGCGCGTGGTCTAGTGTCAAGGCACGGCGTGTGGCGTGCTGGCGGTGATGGCGCTCTGGCGGTGATGGCGCTCTGGCGTTCTCTGGTGCGGCACAGAGAGGAAAGTGTGGGGCTTGTCTGGGGTGGTCCAGGGCATGGCAGTTGTCGTGGGATGTACCTCGGACGGTAGTGAGGTGGCTCCTTGCTTCCTGGAGCGGTGGAGAGGGGCTGGCAGTCTGTTGTGGCGTTGGCAGGGTTGGCCGGTGATCATGTACTCGGTGCGGCATGGCACTGGCGCTATTGACTAGGGGATGGGCTGGTTGCTGCTTAGTTAGATCAAAGAGGGACATAGGGATTAAATGGGGTGCAAATGGGTGGCAAAACCCTATAGAAACAGTGAGCCTAATCTAGAGTGTGATCAGTGCCTGCCAAGTGTTTGATTAAATGGCTGCAAGAATTCAAATATGAAATTTTGAACTAAATTTTGGTGGAGTGGTTTGTCACATGCTTAAGCATCTATGGTTGCTAGGATTTTTTTGATTTCTTTTTCTTTGGTTTTTGCTTGGGAATGATCTAAATGATGTGACATTCATCATAGAACCATTTTACAACCATTAGAACAAACAATCATGGCATTTCAGCAACTCCTATTTAAATGCAACACTCATATGCATGCTTAAATATTTTAAATAGAAAAAGTTGTTAACCCTAAATTGGGTGATTTGGATCTTGATTAAAGATTTGGGATGTTACAAGTGGCTTGGAGCAGGAATTCTCTATAAATACTTAGCAAACATATTTTTAGGGGTTTTTGATAATGCAGATAAATAAAGTACGAGTAAATAAAATACAATAATAATAATTGCAGCAAGTGGCCCAAACCTTTCTTCAGCAAAGGACAAGCCGGTTGTATTACTTAAGATGACCAAACGTTCTCGAGGACCCATGGGAATATCGTCAAGTGCTTTCACTTCATATAGTTGATTATTCTTCTTTAGTTTGATAAATGTTGTGTGGGTGAACCTGTGCTAATGTACCGACCTTCCTAGGACTAATACATACTTGTGATTAAACCCCTTGCAAGCATCCACAAGTATAAGAAAGTAATTAAGATAGAAACCTAACCACAACTTTAAACTCTAAGATCTTGACATTCCTTGTGCAAAGGTTTCCTAAAAGGGGTTCAGGTTTCTGTCACTCCGGCAACCCCTACGATTAGTAGCCAAATACACAATGCATTCGCCTAGGACCATAAAGGTGAAGTGTCATGTAGTCGACGTTCACATGACACCACTAGAAGAATAACACCACAACTTAAATAACAAACTATTGAATCTTTCTCAACACAATTCCAGTACTAACAACATGACTTCTCCCATGTCCTCAAGAACTAAACGAACTACTCACAAGACATCATATGGATCAAGATCAGAGATGATATAATGATAAGCAACAATCTGAACATAACAATAATTCAATGGTTCCACTCAATAGCATCAACTACAACAAGTAATCAATACCGGGAAAGTTTCCCCTAAGAGCTATGCAAGATTCAACCCAATTGTTACAGCGGTATGGAGTGGTGATGATGGTGCTAGTGGAGATGATGATGATGATCCTGATTAAGTCTATCTTGATGGTGGTGTTGATGGCGACGATCTCCCCTCTCCGGGAAGGAATTCCCCGGCAGAATTCTATCTGCCGGAGAGATCTTTCTCTCTCTGTAGTTTTCCGCCCCGCAGAGGCGGCAGAATCTTTCTATGGTCGCTTCCCAGGTATTAGAGTTTCGTGGGGATAATATACGCCAAACGGAGAGGTAGGAGTGGGCCAGGATGGCCACACCACCTGCTGGCGTGGCCTAGGGTAGCCCGCGCCAGGGGGTGGTGTGGGCCCCTTGTGGCCCAACTCCGCTCCCCCTTCTGGCATCCTTCGCCTTCTGGAAAAATAGTATTTTCCATGTATTTTTCCTGGATTTTCTGATCTTCGCGAATTTTGCCTCCAAACAGCCCCTTTTCCATTAGAATCCTGACTGCAGCGGTCCATGCTCCAAAAGTTATCAACCATGCAAAAACAGATGAAATAACATAAGTATCATCTCTTAATATGAAATATATCAATGAATAACAGTAAATTATGATATAGAACAGTGATGCAAAGTGGACGTATCAACTCTCCCCAAGCTTAGACATCGCTTGTCCCCAAGCGAAAACTCAGCTCAATAAACTTGACCACAGGTTTATGGAGTGAAGAGTCGATAAAATAATACGGACAAGAAGCATCACATTCATCAATACACAAATCATAATAGAAGACAACTCACTATTATATAACTTAAATTGCAATAAGTAAAGGAAACACAATAAAGATACACAAAGTAAATCATAATTGGTAATGGCTAACTTTGCTCTTGGTCAAAGAATAGTTAACAATTTGCAGGAGTTCAAACATAAAGGGTTTTTCAATGATAGCTTTCAAAGTAGTATTCACTAAGATAAGAGCAATGTGCAAAACAAGGAACATAAGAAACATGATTGAATAAATAATGATATGAATGAATGAAACACAACAATTCAAAATACTTGCTGAGATAGAAAGGAATAGGTTTACTAACTCAACAAAAAAGTAAAAGATAAGCCCTTCATAGAGGGAAGCAGGGATTTCAAGTTTCATAAAGAGCTTCCAAAAATTATGGTAGTTATTAACTTTCAGCTCTCATTGACCTATCATAAGCATCTTTAGGTGGTTAAGGTTAAAGTGAACAAACTATGGAGTATATGCTTGACAAAGTATAAGTTGGCCATCTCATGTCCCTTGAATACGAGGGCCGCTCCTCATGCTACTCAAGTTTAGTTACCGGTAAGTTCTTGTCATAGTAAGTACATGTGTATCATAGAGAACCGCCAACGGGGTACCCCTTGCCCGATGATATGGAAGAGTCCCCATATCAAAATGACAAGGCAAGCAAATAATGAGCATCTCAGCAATCTTCTTATTTACCATGGAAAATGGTGCTTTTTTCTCTCTTTCGTCTTTTCTCATCTTTTTTTTATTTTTCTCAATCTCTATCTCTTTTTTATAAGAAGAATGCTTCATAGATTGCTCATTATGGTTACGCTGCAGGTTTCCACCATGATTAGGCATGGGTTAGACCAGTGGCCCAGGCTTTTCTTTAACACACATACATAACTCCATCGACTTACAAGCTCCCCTTTCATTTCACACCGACGACATCCATAAACAAAAGAGCATGATATCAACTGGGTATAATGTACAAGTACAATGTTGAAAGTGTTCCCCATGACAGCATGGTTCTGCTAATTCCCAATGTATAAGTGCAAGCATATACAACTTAGATGACACAATGGTTCAAGTTTATTAGGTGCAAGAAAGTAAAGTGTGCCGTCAAGTTCGTGAGAGCTTTAATCACTAATTTTCACATAACAAGTTTAATTCGGAAGGTACATAAAAACATGAATTTACTTGGAATAGCAATAGTGCTAATAGGTAGGTATGGTGGACACAAATGGCATGGGTTTTGGTTTAAGGATTGGATGAACGAGAAGCAATCCCTCTCGGTACAGGTTTTTGGCTAGCAAGGCTAGGTAGCAAGCATAAGAGTTGAAGGAAACAAACAAACATACAAGTGATAAAAACAAGCATGCAATCTTCCTTGGAAGCACAAAAGATTTTAACTAGAGAATACTAAGCTTATGAGCAAATCAAGAAAGAAAGATGATGAAATTATATTTCTTAACAGTACTTTTATCTTTTTCATTCAATTCTCATAATAGTGTTGGTACTGACCGAGCCAGGTTTGCCAAAACCAACTAAATTAACTCAATGATCCCAAAGTGATACCAATACTAACAACAAGATCAATCATATAATAGGAATTGAAAACTAATATAAGATACGCAAAAGAGTAAATGATAGAACTTCTCATTAATAATCCATAACGACAACTCATACCAAGGGATACATAGATATCTAACGAGAGGGGGGACACTTCCATTATGCAAACCATCCTACATGATAACTTCTCTATTCATGATATGACTCTACTAAAAAGGCAAAAAGATAGAAGATAGTGATATGATACCGCGACACTCCCCCAAGCTTGGGACAAACCAAGGGGATGCCAAAACCTGATGATGAATTACTCCTTCGATGGTGGTGGTGTTCTCTCGATGAGCTTTTCAATCAATTTCCTCAAGTCCTCAATCTCGAAGGTGAGAGTACAAATCAACTCTGAATTGTGCTCTATGCGGTTCATGATCATGTCGGGTTGTGAATCCCAGCTCGTACGATTCTTTCCCCACTCTTCCTCCTTGAAGTCTTCTTTTCCTGCATGGTTAGAATGAGGCATATCCCAATTGGAGGGTAGTTTCTCCTTGGGCATATTCTGGAATTGATGCTCATGGATAAGGGTATGGAAGGGATTCTTGGTGCGTGGAGAAGGTGACCGCGAAGCCAAGCAATGAAGTGGAGTCTTCCCTCCAGTGGACATCTGTGCAGTCCATTTGAACCTAGCAGGGTTTGCCACCACTCCAATGTGTGCAATGGTGGTGCTGGTGTGAGGATGTTGGTCTTCCTTTGCCTCCTCTTCAACTTCACTATCACTCTCCTCCTCTTGCTCAGAGTCTTGGAGATCTTCCTCCATAGGCTCCTTGCCCTTATCGTTGGCGGAGACCATTGTGCTTCTAAACTTTAAGTATAGTTCCTACCAGAAATAGATCGAAACGAAAACAAGACGAGAACACGATATACGAACCTCGGGGGATCCAGGGGATTATATATTATGAATTTTTACAACATAAGGAAGGTACTAGGGGAAAACGGGTTGGAGACGGACTCCGGGGCGGCCACACCACCTGGTGGCGCGGCGAGGGGGCGACGCCAGGGGGTGGTGTGAGCCACCCTGGCTCCATTTCCGTCCCTCTTTCGCTTCGTTGCTTTCCTTGTTGGATAAAAACTGCAAAAATATAACTGGACAGATTTTTCGTGGACTTTTTCTTACCAGAACTGTTACCTATTCGAAAATGGAGTCTGCAGGTCTCTGAAGTTGGTCTTTGATAAAATTTTCCGGAGTTACCATTTGAATAGCATCAATGTCTTCATTATAAGAATCTCCAGAAATATAGTGCTTGAGTCTCTGACCATTCACCACTTATGTACTGTTATCCTTTCGGGAAGAAATTTTTATTGCACCTAAACGATACACTTCTTCAATAACAAATGGTCCTTTCCATTTTGAGAGTAGTTTTCCTGCAAAAAATCTGAGACGAGACCTATACAATAGAACCTTCTCACCAACATGGAACTCTCTCTTAAGAATTCTCCTATCATGCCATTTTTTAACATTTTATTTAAATAGTCTAGCATTTTCGTATGCTTCACTCCTCCACTCGTCTAACGAAATTAGGTCAAATAATATTTTCTCACCAGCAAGTTTGAAGTCTCTATTAAGTTCTTTCACTGCCCAATAAGCTTTGTGTTCTAATTCTAAGGGCAGGTGGCAAGATTTCCCATAAACCATTTTGTAAAGAGAGATCCCCATAGGATTTTTATAAGCAGTTCTATAAGCCCATAAAGCATCATTCAATTTTTTTGCCCAATTTTTTCTAGATCTATTAACAGTCTTTTGCAAGATGGATTTAATTTCTATATTTGATAGTTCTACTTGCCCACTAGTTTAGGGTTGATTATCTGAAGCAATTCTATGATAAACATCGTATTTAGCAAGGGTCTTTCTGAAACCACCATGAATGAAATGAGAACCTCCATCGGTCATAAGATATCTAGGAACTCCAAACCTAGGAAAGATAATATCCTTAAGCATTTTCAAAGAGGTCTCACCATCAGCACTTTTCGTAGGTATGGATTCTACCCATTTAGTAACATAGTCAACAACAACAAGAATATGAGTATAACCTTTTGAGGGGGGAAAAGGACCCATAAAGTCAAATCCCCAACAATCAAATGTTCAATAACAAGAGAGTAATTCATAGGCATTTCATTGCATCTAGAAATATTACCAACTCGTTGACATTCATCACATGATAAGGCAAATCTTCTTGCATCTTTGAAAAGGGTAGGCCAGTAAAAACCTGATTGTAGAACCTTTTGTGTAGTTCTATCTCCTGCATGATGTCCTCCATAGGAACTACTATGACATTTCCGCAATATCTCCTTTTGTTCAAATTCTGGAACACATCTTCACATAATACCATCTACTCCCTCCTTATATAAATGTGGGTCATCCCAAAAATAATACCTCAAATCATAAAAGAGCTTCCTTCTTTGTTGTGCTGTAAAAGTCGGAGGCAAATACTTGGAAACAATAAAGTTAGCGTAATCAGCATACCAAGGTCTCCCTCATGAACTTACCCCTACTGCATCCAACTGTTCATTTGGGAAACTATAATTAACAGACATAGGATCAAAGGAGATGTTTTCCAAACGAGATAAATTGTCAGCAACATGATTTTCAGCACCTTTCCTATCTACAATATGTAGATAGAATTCTTGTAAAAGCAACACCCATCTGATAACCCTAGGCTTAGCATCTTTCTTCATCATAAGGTATTTAATGGCAGCATGATCAGTATGAATGGTAACTTTTGAAACAAAAATATAAGGTCTAAACTTATCACAAGCAAAAAAACAGCTAAGAACTCTTTTTCAGTAGTAGCATAATTCCTTTGAGCAGTATCAAGAGTCTTACTGGCATAATGGATAACATTTAACTTTTTATCTATTCGTTGCCCAAGAATAGCACCTACAGCAAAATCACTAGCATCGCACATGATCTCAAAGGGTAAGTTATAATCAGGTGGTTGGATAATAGGAGCGGTAGTTAAACCTTTCTTTAGAGTTTCAAAAGCTTCCTTACAATCATCATCAAAAATAAAGGGTACATCTTTTTGGAGAAGATTAGTAAGGGGTTTTGATATCTTGGAGAAATCTTTAATAAACCTTCTATAGAAACCAGCATGACGAAGGATACTACGAATACCTTTAACGTCCCTAGGATAGGGCATTTTCTCAATTGCTTCAACTTTGGCTCTGTCAACTTCAATGCCTCTTTCGGAAATTTTATGTCCAAGGACAATTCCTTCATTGACCATGAAGTGGCATTTCTCCCAATTAAGAACAAGATTAGTTTCTTCACATCTCTGCAAAACTTTATCAAGGTTGTGCAGACAATTATCAAAAGAAGTTCCATAGACGGAAAAATCGTCCATGAATACTTCCACAATTTCCTCACAAAAACCATGAAAGATAGCAGACATGCATCTTTCAAAAGTAGCAGGAGCATTACACAAACCAAAAGGCATACACCTATAAGCATAGGTTCCATAAGGGCACGTAAAAGTAGTTTTTTCTTGATCTTGTTGTTTAACAACAATTTGAGAAAACCTAGAGTATCCATCAAGAAAACAAAAATGGGTCTTTTTAGATAACCTTTCTAACATTTGATCAATAAAAGGCAGTGGGTAATGATCTTTCTTAGTAACTTTGTTAACCGTTCTGAAATCAATGCACATCCTATAACCTACTACTATTCTTTGGGGAATAAGCTCATCATTATCATTAGGCAGGACTAACCCATTCACTATCAGCAATAGGATCAATAATACCAGCATCAAGGAGTTTTAATACCTCGTTTCTTACCACTTCCTTCATCTTAGGATTTAAATGACGTTGATGTTCTACCACTGATTTTGCGTCGGGTTCTATATTGATAGCATGCTGACATATAGTAGGGGAAATCCCATTTAAATCATCAAGGGTATAGCCCATAGCTCCTCAGTGTTTCTTCAATACTTCCAATAATCTTTCCTCTTCCTTCCCTAAAAGTTTAGAACTAATAATAATAGGATATATTTTATTATCATCAATGTAAGCATATTTAAGATCGTCGGGTAAAGGTTTTAAATCTAAAATCGGATCCTTTTTAGGTGGCAATGTGGTACCCAAATCTTCCATAGGCAAGTTATGCTTAAGCATCTTAGGTTGACGAAGGAGAATCTCGTCAATCTCATTTCTTTCTTCCATGAAGATTTCACTTCCGTGGTCTTCCATAAATTGCTGCATAGCATTGTTAGGAGCAAGAGAAATAGAAGCAAGTTGTTCAACTCTAAAATCCTCATTAGAAGTTTCATTTTCACAAGGAACTTTAGTAAATTTCGAAAAATTAAACTCATAAGAATCCCCATCGAATTTAGTTAAAATTTTCTCCCTTTTACAGTCTATAATGGCTCCACACGTGTTCAAGAAGGGTCTACCAAAAATGATAGGATAGGTTTTACTAGCGGCTGAACCAAGTACTACAAAATCAGCTGGATATTTAATCTTACCACAAAGAACTTCCACATCTCTTACAATACCAATTGGAGAGATGGTATCTCTATTTGCAAGGTGAATGACCACATCAATTTCTTCTAGTTCACAAGGACTAATTTCATGGATAATTTCTTTGTAAAGCTCGTAAGGAATAGCACTTGAACTTGCACCAATATCACATAAACCATAATAGCAATGTTCACCAATTCTAATAGAGAGCACAGGGACACTAGATTTTTTAGTTCTATTAGGATGTGAGACAATATTAGAAGCATCCTCACAAAAGACAATATATCCATCTTCTACACTTTTAGTGACAAGGTCTTTCACAATTGCTACTGTAGGTTCAATGTTTATTTATTCATCAGGTTTTATAGCTCTCTTTGTACTTTTATTAATTACACTAGTTATCATAGGATTCTCCTTTACCTTATCTGGGAAAGGCATTTTCTCGATATAAGGTTCAGGTAAGATGTGATCAATAGTGTAAAATTCAGTACTTCTAGCAGGAACACAATCAACAATATCTTTAAATGGTGCATGATACTTGTTCCATTCTTCTTTTGGAATCTCAATGTATGAGGCAAAAGCTTTAAGTCAATTTGCAATAACTTGAGAATCAAGACCATAAGCATTACTAATATTTTGAAAGTCATTAGTTCCCATAAAAGATTCAATGCATCCATAATCATAATTTGTACCTGACTTTCTTCCTTTATCATTCTCCCATGCTTCAGCATTATCTTGAATATGGTCTAGAAGATCCCATTTAGCTCCTTCTTCCATGCATGTAAATGATCCAGCACAAGAAGCATCCAATAGATCCTTATCATGTAGAGAAAGCCTTGCATAAAAGTTATTGATAATAATATTGTTGGGGAGCTCATGAATAGGACATTTGAGCATTAGTAACTTCAATCTCCCCCAAGCTTGAGTTGTACTCTCTCCATCAAGAGGCCAAAAGTTGTATATTTGATTCCGATCTTTACGAATCTCACTAGGAGGATAAAATTTTGAATAGAAAAGAGGTACGACTTCCTCCCATTCAAGAGCTTGACCATTCTTCAGCAGCGTGTACCATTCTTCAGCTCTTCCTTTTAGTGATAATGAGAATAACTTCTTCTTGACTTGATCTGTTGTAATACCTGCACACTTGAACAACCCGCATAATTCGTTTATAAAGAGCAAATGATCACTGGGATGGACAGTTCCATCTCCAAAATAGTAGTTATCCATAACACGATCAATAATTCTTGTAGGTATCTTAAAAGTATCATTCTCAGCAGGTGGTGGTTCATCTACTACCTTAGAAGTGGTAGTAGCATTACTAAATAAGAAACTAAGTGAATTATCCATACTGAAATAAAGTAACTAACATAAATAAACAATACTCACAGTAGAAGTTTCCTTTACCAGTTCCACTCTCCAATAGCGCTTCACTCCCCGGCAACGGTGCCAGAAAATAGTCTTGATGACCCACAAGTATAGGGCATGTATCGCAGTATTTTCGATAAGTAAGAGTGTCGAACCCAACGAGGAGCAGAAGGTGTTGACGAGTGGCTTGGAGCAGGAATTCTCTGTAAATACTTAGCAAGCGAATTTTTAGGGGTTTTTGATAATGCAGATAAATAAAGTACGAGTAAGTAAAAGACAATAATAATTGCAGCAAGTGGACCAATCCTTTCTTTAGCAAAGGACAAGCCGGATGTATTAATTAAGATGACCAAACATTCTCGAGGACACATGGGAACATCGTCAAGTGCTTTCGCTTCATATAGTTGATTAATCTTCTTTAGTTTGATAAGTGTTGTGTGGTTGAACTTGTGCTAATGTACCAACCTTCCTAGGACTAATACATACTTGTGATTAAACCCCTTGCAAGCATCCGCAAGGACAAGAAAGTAATTAAGATAGAAACCTAACCACAACTTTAAACTCTAAGATCCTGACATCCCTTGTGCAAAGGTTTCCTAACGAGGGTTCAGGTTTCTGTGACTCCGGCAACCCCTACGATTAGTAGCCAAATACACAATTCATTCCCCTAGGCCCATAAAGGTGAAGTGTCATGTAGTCGACGTTCACATGACACCACTAGAAGAATAACACCACAACTTAAATAACAAACTATTGAATCTTTCTGAACACAATTCCACTACTAAAAACATGACTTCTCCCATGTCCTCAAGAACTAAACGAACTACTCACAAGACATCATATGGATCAAGATCAGATATGATATAATGATAAGAAACAATCTGAACATAACAATAATTCAATGGTTCCACTCAATAGCATCAACTACAACAAGTAATCAATACCGGATAAGTTTCCCCTAAGAACTATGCAAGATTCAACCCAATTGTTACAGTGGTATGGAGTGGTGATGATGGTGCTGGTGGAGATGATGATGGAAATGATGATGATGATGATCCCGATGAAGTGTAGCCTGATGGTGGTGTTGATGGCGACAATCTCCCCTCTCCAGGAAGGAATTCCCCTGGCAGAATTCTGTTTGCCGTAGAGATCTTTCTCTCTCTGTAGTTTTCCGCCCCACAGAGGCGGCAGAATCTTTCTGTGGTCGCTCCCCAGGTATTAGGGTTTCGTGGGGATAATATATGCCAAAGGGAGAGCCAGGAGTGGGCCAGGGTGGCCACACCACCTGCTGGCGCGGCCTAGGGTAGCCCGCGTCAGGGGGTGGTGTGGCCCCCAGTGGCCCATCTCCGCTCCCCCTTCTGGCATCCTTCGTCTTCTGGAAAAATAGGATTTTCCCTGTATTTTCCTGGATTTTCTGATCTTCGCGAATTCGCCTCCAAACAGCCCCTTTTCCACCAGAATCCTGACTACAGCGGTCCACGCTCCAAAAGTCATCAACCATGCAAAAACAGATGAAATAACATAAGTATCGTCTCTTAATATGAAATATATCAATGAATAACATTAAATTATGATATAGAATAGTGATGCAAAATGGACGTATCAATGTCCACCAGTTTTCTGGCGCTGATTCGCAACGGCATTTCGCTGATCCTAATCCACAGCCGCAACTTGCTATGAACTGTATCTGTAATCCGGACGCTCATCTCTCCTTTTACCGCTAAAATCATTCCTCCAAGATAACCCAGTTCCATCTCTGTTGTAGTACTCCTCATTTGACTCACTTGACATCAGCCGAGGTTGATTTGGGTCACCCAATGCATATGAATTAGCAATCCGAATTGTTTCTGCCAAGGTAGTTGGCATGTCCCTCTATAGCCTCTACCATAACATACTCACATACCTGCACCCCTACATAAGCAATGGTGTGTGTGACTCAATCACCCCTTCACAGGAGTTACGCACATTGCAGCACCGAGTCTGGAACTCTTGGTCTGTCTCATTTGGCCTTTGCTTGCACATCGCCAAAGTCTGTGGCCTATTTGGAATCTTGTACGTGCTTGAGAAGTTGCTGATGAACAACTCCTCAAAGTCTAACCAACAGTTAATACTTCCTGGCGGCAAATTTTTCAACCAGACTCTTGCTGGCCCTTCCAACATCCATGGCACATACCTCACTGCCCATCTCAAATTGCCCATGGCAATGTTCAAAGTAGTTGCATAGTTAATGAGCCAATCATCCGGCTTGGTGCTGCCGTCATACGTCTTTGTTCCCTTGTCCAACTTAAAGTTCAGCACATGTGGCTCTCTCATGATCCGAGGTCCAAAGCATGCTGGACCCGGAGGACCTTGTACCTCAATCATCTCCGACCAATAGATTCGGTCCAACTTTAGCCTCGCATCATCTGGTTGCAAGTTCCTGTTTCCGAATCTTGATTCAATCACATGTTGCTCGGGCCTAGGAAACCCGACACTAGCCATCGCCAAATAACCATCATTGTATCTATCTTGACCCGGACGAGCATGTTGCTGCTACACTGCCGGGCCAACACTTTGCCCCTGCCGAGGTTCATACTGTTGTTTCTGTTGCCGAGGTGGGTCTTACCCTACTCCTCGTTGAGTTAGACTATCCGGCATTGCTGTTTCCAGTGTTTCTCTGACCGGCATTGCCTTGGTCACGGTAACATTGGCCAGCTTCACCTCGGCTGGCACTGTGACGATCCTCATCAACTTGCACTACTTTTCCTTTCCCTGCCCTTCCCGGGTCATAGGGGACCATCTGTTTATCCTTTCTCCCAGAGATTACCACCTCTTATCTTCTAGGGCCATCATGAGGCGATGATGCTGCCCCAGCGGATCTCGCCGAGTTACCTCTTGCCGAATGAACTACGTGTGAGCCCCCTGGTATTGTCGGGTTTGCTTTGAGTATTTCCTCATTATGCTTATTTGCTACTCTCACTAAGTGGTTTACTCTTTCCTGTTGCTTCTCCCGGGCTTCTTCAGTTAGACCCTCTAACTCGGATGCTGCTGCCTCTATAGCCCTAAGGTTCTTCGTCGGGGTACTGTACCTCTCCAGCCCTCCTATCACTAGTGTAGTTGTATGACCCGGCTTAGGAACATATTCTTTGTTTATCTGGATGATTAAGTTTCTACCCCTAATCTTTATTCCATCCATCCGAGTTGGGCTAAGTCGGTTTGCCTTTGCATACTCACGCAGGGTGATGTTCAGTGACTGCTGCAACTCAGCTACTTTCTTTGCCCCTGCTAGCATTTTCTGTCGGGTCTCCTCTAACTTAGCTTGTGCCTGAGCTGGATCTACCGTAGGTGCTATGGGAGTTGCTAAGCTATCTATTACCTGCTGCAGCACATTCTCTAGCCTTTCTATTGGAGGGAATCTTGATCTAGCTACCTTTGGGGTTGTGTCTGGATCTGGCACCAGGTCCTTGCTGGCTCCTGCATCTGGCGCGGTCATCATGACCTCAACGCAGCTAGCGGGGCAAGTGATACGCGGACCGCGAGCCGCGCATAGAGGTGGTTCACCTCCCTCGATGACGTGTTGCGGGTGAACGCAGGACTCGTCGACACCAATGTAGATCTTGTGGGCGCCAAGGTTGATGAAGAGGTTGTTGCATGGAGAAGGGCGCCTAGCGAAGCTACCAACGTTGTCGCTGACATAGTCTGGCGCCCCAAAGCGCTAAACAAGCCTAGAGACAATGTGTTCCCCGATGGCGATGACGTTTCCCGTCCGGATCTTCACTCCTGCTAGCACCGCTAGCCCCATGGTGGGTGCCAACTATCATGGTGGTGGCACGACAGATGCCATGTATAGGCTAAATATGGGGCCAATGAGCACTAGAGGTATCCAGGGAGGGATAGTGTGGTGATTCCACACACAGATGCTTTGTATTCTCTCTTGACAATGGTGGATTACAAGGGATCCTTAAGCTATTCTTGGGGAAGAAGAGGACTAGCTTCTCAACTACCACACAACTCCCTAGGGTTCTTCCCTTAGTAAAAATGGCCGACCAGGTGATGGCTGTGAAATATAGCCATCTACATCCACATTTAAACTGGATATTATTCATATTTTTGATGAAATAACTCTCTAAACCCTGCCACTAATGCCTAATGATCAAAGGGGTATGCAATCCTTCCTTTCTATTTTTCCCTATGTAGATAATGACGTTTGATGATGGGAATCACAACATTAATGTCAAAGATACGAGATTTCCAACAACCCAAAGAAACCAGGGGTCGTGAAGTGGATGCTGAAGCTTTAACGACCAACTATATGGCCAGAATTTTATTCCCGCCGTATAATTCCGGCCATATAGTTTCCATCAGTGCCACTAGGTCAAACAGAACAACTTTCGTGAAGGGACCCCTATATAAAGAGGCTTCACACGACGAGAAAGAGCCGCCCTAGAACCCAAGAAACCTGCATCCACAACACCGAAGAGCCCCTGGAGGAATAGACTTATATCTAATCTTCAAACCCTTCTCCACCACCATAGCCATATTCCACCACTTGTAATAGTAGATCTCATCTTTGATTAGCGACATTGTAAGACTATTTGCTATCAATCTCATGATTTCCATTGCAATGTTTATGATTGTTGATTTCATCTCTATGGATGAGTAATTCTCTTTGGGCTAAGGGATTTGGCCTAGCCATGCAGCTTTTGTGCATGTTATTTATCATAGATGGGATCATGTATTAGTTTGTATGATATGATGATTATTTTATCCTCTATTGCCTCAATCCAAGGACTTTTCAGGTATGCAAGACCCCGAGGATTGAGCCAGGTATAGGGAGTATGGGTAATGACTAATCTGCAGGTTGGGAACCCTAGTGACAAAAGGGGTAGTACAGCTGTATGTGAGGGATTTACTTGGGATTAACGGTGACATCACTATGCATATCATTAGTTCTCTTTCTTCTATGGATGAGACTAGTAGGTTATTGCTATAAGCGGTTGCGGAGGCAATAGCAATTATGGATGCACTGCCCACATATAATTATTTTGCTCTAACAGTTACATGCATACTTTATTATTATCTTTTATTCCCATTAGATGTTTTGCACAGCTATAGCTGAAACCGAAAGCCCTAGGACCTCTCTCTCTCTCCATCATTAACAACAACAAAAGACAGCAAACTCTTGGTCCGATAAAACACAAAAATAATTCTAAAACTCTCAAAGGTATGTTAAAGTAACTTCACTACGCTTTCTACTTCCCGAGGATTCGATAACCTAGGTCTACTAGGGAAAAAGAGCTATACTACATCTATAATCTGGATCGAAGGTATTAACCCTTTTTCTGGTGTTGTTGCCAGGGAAGAAATAGCTAGCCTGGTGAGGTTAGTAGGAACCTTGCTAGTTTTAATTCTTGTTTTTAGTTTTGTTAGTTTGATTTCAATCTTTATTTGAAAAACCAAAAAAAATAGTTAGTCTTTAAATACTTGTTTTTACTATTAGAAGTCTTTGTTTAAGAAAACCCCAAAAATATAGGAAATATGGATAAAAAGAAGCTTGGGGAGTTTCCAACTCCCAACAATGATTATTTGCATACTCCTATTACCCAGCCAACGACTACTACTGATGATTATGAAATTAATCCCCATTATTAATGTTTGGTTCAATAGAAGCAATTTGGAGGCTCTGCTGTTGAGGACGCAGGTATGCACTTGAACACTTTCACTGAAATATGTGATATGATGCACATAAAAGATGTTGACCCTGATGCGGTCAAATTGCGATTTTTTCCTTTCTCTCTTAGAGGAAGAGCAAAATAATGTTGCTATCTTTTCCTAGAAATACTATTGCATCATGGTTGGAGTGTACTTCTTTATTTATGACTAAATTTTTCCCACCTGCAAAGACTATGCAACTAAGATCTAATATTACTAGTTTTAGACAGGAAGAGCGTGAGCCACTAGCGCTTGCATGGGAGAGGATGAAACAATGCATGAGAAACTGTCCTAGTCATGGGATGGAAGATTTCTTTAATTTTCCATTTATTTTATAATGCTCTTAACCCCGTGTCTAAGTCTATGCTTGATACTGCAGCTGGAGGAACATTTATGGGCAAACATATTACCGAAGCAAAGCAGATGCTAGACAATATGCAAGACAACCATGCTAGTGGCATGTGGATAGATCAAACACGAAGAAGGTGAACTCCGTCTCACCACAATAAAATGAAGAACTTAATGCTAAGCTGGATGAGCTCATATTAGCGGTAAAAGGTAAGGAAAACTAGGTAAGAGCTATAATAGAATCAAATATTGAAGAAATAGATTTCATAGCTCGGAATGATTATAACCTTGCTTGGAAGAAGAATTATAATCCTAATTTTCAGAAACATTATTCTAGTCCTGCAGGTAACTCTAATAATAATATGGGATCAAGTAATGGTAGTCTCCAAAAAAGACTTAAGTCCTTTATAGATTCACAAAATGAGCAAAACAATATCCTTGTTAAAATAATAGAGAACCATGATGCCATGCTTGGTAAATTATCTAACCAAGCTGAAAGTTCGAGGAATGATTTGCAGGCCCTCCAAGAAAGAACAAGGATTGTTGAGGCACAGCTAGGTAAGATAACCGAGAGTCAAACTCTCATTCTAGCTAAATTTGCAGGTAAAGTTGAACCCAATCCTATTCAAGACCTCAAGATGATGAGAATCCAAAGGGAGGAGCCTGAAGAACTTGATTATAGTAATGCTCCTTCACCAAATTACACCGTTGAAGATCTTGTAAAAAGGATCAATATCAAGATTCCGGTAAGTGAAGGAAATGAGGAAGCTATGTGTCAACACTTCGTTAATCAGGTAGAAATAAAGGTATGTGAGCTTGAGGAAGAATATAAGAAAATTGCTGAAAATTACCTGCGAAGCTTGATGGTATATTTGAGCCCACTATTAAGATTAAAATTGGGACCAATGAGATAGTTGCACTTTGTGATCTAGGTGCAAGCGTATCAACAATTCCAAAAAAGTCTTTTTTAATAAGTTAAATCGTGGCTCCTTTGAAATCACTGAGTCAAAATTACATCTAGCACATTCTACCTACAAACAAGCTATAAGGATTAAAGAAAATACTTTAGTATACATTAAAGGCTGTCCTGCTTTTATTGATTTTGTTATTGTTGACATGCCTGAAGATGCTACTGCTTCTATTATATTAGGCCATCCATTCTTAAGAACTATTAAGGCTTTGATTAATCTACATGAAGGGAACGTGAACCTTCAACCGCCTTCGTGGGGATCCTTTTGTTATTCATTTTCCTAGGAAGAACAAATCCAAGCATGATGAAATGGAGGCCATTACTTTGAAGGCCAACTATTTTGGAGTGGGTGTTCCACTCATATGGCCTAAGTGTGCAACATCAAGGTCAAGCTATTGACCATAAAAGTGCGCTTCATGGGAGGTAACCCATGTGAAATAAAGGTTTGAGTAAGGTTTTTAAGTTTTAGTTTAAGTTTTATGTTTAATAAAGAGTGCTAGAAAGCTCCAGTTGAGGAGAAGAAGTTCGATAGTACTAAAAATCATGCTTTATACATGATGATGTTGGTTGGCAATTTTTACTATGAAAAACATGGTGTTTCGCTAAGTTTCAGGATAAGAAAGAAGTCTCGAAGAAATATAAATTCTTTGATGTCTACAGAAGGTTTAACGACCAACTATACGGTGGGAATAAAAATTCCAACCGTATAGTTTGGCTGTATAGATATCTTTGCTATCGACAAATTTTCTTTCATAGATACTGAAGGTTTAACGACCAACTATACGGCTGGAATAAAAATTCCAGCCGTATAGTTCTGGCCATATAGTTATCATTGCCTTTGCAAAATTTCCTTTCCAGCTTACAGAAGGTTTGACGACCAACTATACGACAGAGATAAAAATGTCGGCCATATAGTTTTGGCCGTATAGTTGTGCCGCCAGGAGGAAACCCAAAATTTTGGACATCAGACCAACTATACAGCAGGAACAAATTGTTCCGACCATATAGTTTAGCCGTATAGTTGCGTCTGACCACAAGATCGCCACGAGAAGGTACCCCCAACACCAAAACTTTAATCCTTTTTCTCTCTTCTACCTCCAAACTCTCTCCAAACCTCAAGAGATCTTCATCTCTACTTAATTTCGTTCGATTTCCTCGCACACAAGTGATCTATGGTATGTTTCTCCTCCGATCCTCCAATTACTTTTTGCAAATTCATTTTCGATCTATTATTATTATCAATCTAGGGTGAGACCTACTATGAACTAATTGCCATGATTCTCTTGCCTAGATTATTACTTTTGAGGGGACTCTTTAGTGTGCTAAGATCAGGAATATGTTATGCTTATTATTGTTGGATCAAAAAGTTTTTTTTGTATTTCCTTATTATTTTAAATGATTAACACAAGGAGCCAAACTCATGCTCATGCCGCTGCTAGTGCTTCTTGGGCTGCCGCTCAAGAACGCATGGGGATACGGTTCAGGGATGAGCTCCAACGTGATCGCTTCAACAGGATCAAGAACCGAGAAGTGAAGACAACCAAGTGGGCTTGCCCCATTATATTGACTCAACTTGCTATTTCTAATGACTTCAATTTACTTTCCAATAGAGTTGCCCTGCAAAACTTTGTATTCAATGATGTGCCTACTTATCGCTGGTTAACTCTTGAATTCCTAAGTTCTTTGCAAAGCACCGTTAAATCATGGCATCGAGAGGACATGATTTCTTTCCGACTTATGAACAATAATTATGCTTTATCACTAGATGAATGGTGCGCATGTTTTAATTTTCCAAACAATAATGCAAATGCCTTACGCACATCCTTTACTGGCATAGACCCTTCCCTGGAACATTATTATAATGGAATGATTTTCACTTCTAGAGTAAGAAAGGGGAAGAATATTCAACATCCCGCAATTCACTATTTGTTCTATGTTATTGCTAACACCTTGCAGGCACGAAATGAGTTCACAAGGCTCAATGAGGAGGACATCTTAGTCCTTGCAAAAGCTTCTTTCAACAACATCGACTGGTCACTCAACTTGGGTGCAATTCTTGTGCACTACCTGGAGTACCAATCCCCCCAAAGCCAAGGACTAATCACAGGTGGAGGCGTCATCACTGTGCTTGCATTTCCCTAGGCATCAACCTAGGTGAGTTGCAAACAGTGCTAGGTGAGCGACGTGTTGGTTCCTCTACTTTAATTTTTTTTGAATGCTCACTAGGAGAGGTGGTGTTTATTACTTATATATTGCTGGAGATGGGCGTCTCTACCCCTCTCCTTTGCCTAATGGTATGTAACTACCTCGGTGAATTACGCTCCTAGTTACAAGCCTGGATGAACAGAAATGGTTGAAATAGTACGGTGGGGCCCAAATGCCACTCACAGGTAGACCTTTCGGCCGTCCCAACCATTTCCAAACATCGGGACAAGAACGGGCGGCGTAATCGGCAGGCGAAGGGATCAACTACATACACAAATGAGTATGTATGCAAGCCACCATACAACAGTACATCAGAGCCATTCCATCTAAAAAGAAAGGAAATATAGCAACGCCATACGGCAAGATCCAAATATCCTAGATAGATATAATAGTTTAGAATATCTCCTCATACATCAAACATCAGAGTATCAGGCGGAAGCGGGAGTCAAAATCCGAGTACGGATAAGAGGCAAATCGGCATAAGATGCCCCATAAATAAGCAGATCCCGCCCACAGATCTCACGGATCCCCGTTCCCGGAATCTCTACACCGAAAGATCGTTGCCCATATCGTCCGTCTCTTCCACCCAGTATCCATCTTGTGAGTGTACCTGTTCATCTGAACCAATAATTTATCGTGTGAGACCCTAGGGGTACTCAGCAAGTCTTTATGCCTCTAAAGGGGACACAACCTGGGGTGACGCAGTTGCAGCAAAAGATAAACCCTAACAATTCTATAGATACTCGCTAACCATCCGCCTAACCAGAGATAGACGGATGTCCGTGAATTAATAACAACAGTTATTAAGGTAATATCCACAGATCCATCCTCCTCCTCGCTTACCGACGAGGAAGCGGATGAACAACCCCCCATCCGTTGGCAGTTTTATTATCCATTCCATGAGTGTTGCACTATTTACTAGTCAGATACTTAGTCAAATTAAAAGCGGTTCTTTAGTTATGCTTGTCTATGATCGAGAAACTGTGCTCCAAGTCGTCCATAACCGTGGACACGGCTTTCAGAAAGTTTTACCCTGCAGGGGTGCACAAATAGCAACACACACTCGATCAACCTCGGAAAAACCAAATCAAAACCCAACGAGGCATTCACGACAAAGCGATCACAGGATTCAGAAATATTTCAGGGGGCCACCCCATTGAGCTACCCGCAACGAAGTTAGCTGACTCCGAGACGGCCTCAAGGTTTGCGCCAGTGGCTGTGAACGACTGGGAACCCGAAAATGTGACTGGGCTTGTCGACACCGCGAAAACACTCCACTTTCGTAAACAGTACAGTGTGCAGTACCTCGCACAATTTAACTAAAGCAGTAAAGCATGGCATAAGTACAGGATAGTAAATAAAACCCCAAACTAGTTTGTGGCCCCAAGAAATAAGAATGAATCAAGCTCTGGCTCAGGGGGGTTCATAAGCCTCCCGGATGTGGATAGCGCGAATATTCAAGGAACAGGAATCAAGTACTCGGGGTCCTACGGGACACAAGTGAGCCTGAAAAACCCAAATAGCGAATATGACTCACCGATGCCACTTTCATTAGTTGTCCCATTACTACTCAGGTTAAGTTGTTTAGGTACCTCGTTAACCATCAGACACTCACATACCCTACACATGTTGTTCTACGACTCGCATGGCTCAAGCAACTCCTGTAGTAAGGGCTCATGGGATGGAGGAACAAGCTTCGGTGGGGTTTAAAAGTAAAGGCTATACAATACTTGGGATTCAATTTAATGCAATCGCGACTCAATGATGTAAGAATAAGATAGAGGCAATAGGTACTATATGTATGCAAGCATGTGGTAGTGCTTGCCTGGCAGCTCAGTTGAAGCGAGAGAAGGATCTGGGTAGTGCTCCTGGTTCTCTTGGTATATCCCCTGCTCAGCGTCTATTCGAGAAGAACCAAACAGACAAGGGCCAAGATAAATAAAGTGCACAAGCATATGAATAAAATGCGTCAAGAAAACAATCATGCCATGATGAATGATGCACAATTTGCATGGCATTAAAGTAGCATGGCCTGGGTGAGGCGTGGAATACAAGAATAAACCATTTTATTTAGTTTTGGCCCCATTTTATCCTCATATTAGTTGCTGCATACTTTATAATTGCATGATGCGTGCTTCAAAACAAACCATGGAATGCATAAACATAAAGGTCTCGTCGAGCTAATCATCTTAGACATATTATTTGTCAAATTTGGACTTATAAAACAAAAGTTATTAATTAATTAGGGCAAAAGGGCATTTGGTTGTAATTTAATCAACTTGGGGAAAATAAAGTGTCCAAAATATATTTTGAATGGCATATTTGAATTCCTCACATTTTTCTGTTTTCAAAAAATATATTATTTGTATTATTTGGATTTATATTTTAAAAGATATTTAAAAACAGATTTGAATTTTGAATTTAAATTAATTTGGAAAAGATTTGAATTAAAACAGATTACAGAATTACTTTTGTTACACGCACAGAACCTAGCCACAGCCATTGACCAGTGGGGCCATGCTGACTGGGCGTCCACGCGCAGAAAGGATTTTACACCGCGGCAGTGCCCAGCCCGTGTCACTGCCAGATGGGACCCGCTGGCTCGCAGGCCCACTTGACAGAGAAAGGTGGAGGGCTGACCACGTGGCGCGGCGAGGGAGCGCGGATTGAGGGTTGTTAACTAGGGGGGCCCATCTGCAAAGCTTCCGCGGAGACAGACATGTGGGACCGATAGGAGCGCGGGTTCCAGGAGTCAAAAAGGCAGGGGGTATGCGTAAAACGCCCACGCGTGCACTGTGGATCTTCCTCTGAACCTACTGATGACAGGTCGATGCACGCCAGTGACATAGCGCGGCGCGCGGGCCACGCGCACGGTGGGCGGAGCCGCTGCGGTTGGCTAGGGTTGTTGGTAGGAGGAGGCTGGGCGGCTAGGTAGGGTTTCTGCGCGCCGCGGAAGTGAGCAGACGCTGCGCTCGCCGGCACACAGAGCGTGCTCGGTACAACGTCCGGCGAGGCTAGGGCAAAGCAGAGAGGCAGACCGTGTCTAGGGGGTCAGGGAGCTCACCGAGGTGATGTTGGCGTGGTCGGATCAAGCAGGCGTGCAGCGGATCGTCGACGAGGCAGAGGCCCAGCGGGTTAGGGTTTGGCTCGGTGTCGACGACGATCTGGTGGCTCTGGCGCTTCTCCTTCGCGACCGCGTGTACAGGACGATGCAGGGGACCCTCCTTGTACTCCTCGATCGCCTCCACGTCGTGCTCGTCGCCTGGTACGGTGTAGCCGAGAGGGGGCCGAGGGTTTGCCGACGACGGTGTAGCCGGTGGTAGGAGAAGCAGGGAAAAAGGAGAGCGGCCTTGGGGTAGATCTGGGGGTAGCAGGGCGAGGCAGAGAGGTGGCGAGTGTGGTAGTAGGTTGCAGAGAGAGGGGAAGGTGCCGTGGGGAGGTGGTAGATGAAAAAGGTGGCTCGGTTCCACCTTTCTCTCCTCCTCCCCTCACGTGCTAGGGTCGGCAGGGGCAGGTAGGGCAGGGTAGGGAGCTGGCAGGTGGGGCCAGGGTGAGGCCAAGGGGCAGGGGCAGGCTCGGGCTGGAGGGGCCCTTATGGCATAGAGAAAAGAGAGAGGGAGGAGTAGCCTCGGGTTAGAGCTATGGTAGGAGGGGAGAGGAGGTATGGCTCGGGCTAGGGCTTGTTTGGGTGGGTAGCTAGGTGGCATGGTGGGGCCAGCTAGGTGAGAGAGAGAGGCCGAGAGAGAGAGGGAGGTAGGTTTAGGGTTTTGCTTAGAGAGGGGGTATGGTTTGGAGAGGGGGTAGAGAGGAGTGGTATGGTTTAGGGTTTAGAGAGAGAGATAGATGGAGTGGTCCTTTATGACAAGATCAAGCATGCTCTAGACAAGCTCCAACAAGATCAAGTCAAGGAAAAGAGAGGGATGTGAAGCTAGGGTTTAAGCAAGATCAAAATAGATCAAGCCAAAAGAAAGGATAGACATAGAGAGAGAGAGAAATGATGATCCACTCAAGATTCAAATAAAAACCAAATACTAGAAAAGGTGGCACTTGCATGGCCCATGCAAAATATTTATTGCCATGTTGATTCTTGTGGAAACAATATTATTACATGGCATTATTATTTTGCATTCCCAAAAATTGGAATATAGCCAAGCAAAAAGGATTAAAAGGATGCCCCATGTGGAGTAGATGGAGATGACCATGTTTGAATAGAAATGGGACTTGCTAGTGTGTATGTGCCACTAGATGTTCAATAGTCCCAAAAATATCCCAACATGGCATAATCCATAATAATCCATGTGGAAGCTAGGAAAAAGGGTTCCACTCACAAGGCATGCAAGGGTGGCCATGTGGCTCTCATATATCAATAATGTGAAAACAACATGATGCTAAGATGAGAGCATGTGGAAAAGAATTGGATCCATCCCAACCCACATGAGCTAGAGGTAAAACCAATAAGTGCCAAGCTCATATTTAGTTGGATGGTGGAGTTATAAGGTGGTGAAAGAAAAGGTGGTGGAGTTAGTAAAAGACATTCCCCCAACTCAACTTGGGCATTTAAACAATATATCAAGACCCAAATACAATATCAAGAGTCAAATACAATTAACAATGCATATGAGAGAAGAACCAAATGAAAAGGGGTTTTATATGATGCTCAAATGCAAGGTGGCATGATGACATGAGCATGATATAATGACGATGCAACAATTATATGTTTGAAGTAGCCATTATATTACTAATCCAAGTAGCATTACAATTGTTAGACAATTGGGACGCTACATGGTATTTTCTCTAACGAGGAAGGACGTTTGCTATATGACTTGAAGGTTGAGCAACACCAACTCGAGGAGGAGATTCTGGATGAGGATGAGGACCAAGAAGAGGACCAAGAAGTTCCTTATCAAGAGAAGCAGCCACCAACCTGGTTTTCTACATACCAAGACTTCCAAGAACTTGGATGAACTATGGAGAGGATGCATAACCTCTCCTTGAACCTCTGAGAAACATCTAGTAATTTATCAACTCAATTTGCAAACTGGAGTTACAAATCTTTCCTGCCACCACAATGATTTGAAGGGCTTGCAAAAGCCTAATCTTGGGGAAATTTCCTCATTATCTTTATTTGGCGTTTATTTGTTTTTATTTATTTCGAGGTTATGTTTTTAATTCGAGTTTATAAGCACTCGTTTTTGGTTTCCCCAACACTTTATCTTTAGTTATTTCTATTTGTTTTCGAGATTTTCTAGCCGAGCTTTGCCGCCAATTTCTATTCTTTAGTTCCCTCTCTTAAAAACAACAAAACTATTTTTCCATTTATCTTTATTATCCCTCTTCCTTCCTTCCTATTCTCCTTGTGGCTTTCACATATTTGCAGGAGAGTGATCAACTTCGAGTTTCCAATAAGCAAATCAAAAGGGAAGAGAGAAGTGGGACCAATCATGAGAGGTACGTCTTAAGACTCCCCACTTTTGAAGTTTGAGAAACCCATGCTAGTTAGTAGTAAATGTTAAGATATTATATTGGTGGAGTGAGTCTTTATATTGTAGTAAAATTTTGTTTGCCTGGGTATTTAGTTGGGTACGTTTTGTTCCAGCTCTTGTAGTTAACCAAGTCTTGCCTAAAAAATTTGCTAAACAATTGTAATAAGAAAAAGTCTCACAATTGAAGGCTTGGGTGTTGTATTGTTTAGTCTTGAAGGCTTATTTCTAGAGACACTCAACACCACAGAAAATAATGATTGACTTAAGAGCTCTCTTTAAAAGGATTTGTTCGATTGAATTAATGTTTAGCGGTTTTTGTGAGCATGCCAAAGTTTGACTTGTGAATTATAAGAATGATATAGCTTTATGTGTGTCAAACTTCATGGGATGCCAACAACTCCGCTAGCCTACGAACGATCTTCATGGAGGAAACTCCTAGATTTTGGCTATGAGTTGATTAAACATATGTAGCATCAATGCTATAATGGGTAAGATTCTTGGCATTCTCGGGTAGCTATGTTCATGATGGAATCACTCCTCTGGCTGATATGAATAATCCTTGGTGATGCCACTAGTGTACATCACAGCCCGATAAACTAATTATTTTTTTGGCATGCTCTCAACTACTTAAGAACTGAAATTCTTGAAGGACAATGAATAGAAAAGTAGTGCTTGAAAAGTCTTGATTTATTGATGTGGGATAATTGAGATACTCTAGTGTATATTTTTTTCATGACAAACTCTCACACTCTCAATTTTACATGATTATACTTTATTGTTCAAAGGCAAGCCTATGAGTTGATTACATGATATGGAATAAGATTACTCATTTGAATCATCCATGTTAACAATAATTTTGATGCGCTATAAGGATGCATAAAAACCGGTATGATATGCTTGCCATTACTCTATTTATACTGGAGTTTTTCAGATTAATAAAGTGGAGGAAACATGAGACTACTAATCATGAGTAAGATCATCATCTCGTTATTTCAGTTTAAATGCTGAGTTCCTTTTTTATTTTGGTTTTCTTGCTTGAGGACGATCAAGTTTAAGCTTGGGGAGGTTGATGGCTATGAAATATAGCCATCTACACCCACATTTAAACTGGATATTATTCATATTTTTTATGAAATATCTCTCTAAACCCTGCCACTAATGCCTAATGATCAAAGGGTTATGCAATCCTTGTGTAGATAATGATGTTTTATGATGGGAATCACAACATTAAAGTCAAAGATATGAGATTTCCAATAAGCCAAAGAAATTAGGGGTCGTGAAGTGGATTCTAAAGCTTTAACGACCAACTATACGACCGGAATTTTATTCCTGCTGTATAGTTGCCATCAGCGCCAGTCAAACAGAACAACTTTCGTGAAGGGACCCCTATATAAAGAGGCTTCAGGTGACGATAAAGAGCCGCCCAGAACCCAAGAAACCTGCATCCACAACACCGAAGAGCCGCCGAAGGAATAGAATTATATCTAATCTCCAAACCCTTCTCCACCACCATAACCATATTCCACCACTTGTAATAATAGATCTCATCTTTGATTGGGGACATTGTAAGATTATTTTCTATCAATCTCATGATTTCCATTGTAATGTTTATGATTGTTGATTTCATCTGTATGTGTGAGTAATTCTCTTTGGGCTAAGGTCTTCGGCCTAGCCATGTAGCTTTTGTGCATGCTATTTATCATGGATGGGATCATGTATTAGTTTGTATAACATGATGATTATTGTATCCTCTCTTGCCTCAATCCAAGGACTTGCCAGGTACCCAAGACCCCGAGGATTGAGCCAGTTATAGGGAGTATGAGTAATGACTAAACTGCAGGTTGGGAACCCCAGTGACAAAAGGGGTAGTACGGCTGTATGTGAGGGATTTACTTGGGATTAACGGTGACATCACTATGCATATCATTAGTTCTCTTTCTTCTATGGATGAGACTAGTAGGTTATTTCTATAAGCGGTTGCGGAGGCAATAGCAATTATGGATGCACTACCCACATATAATTATCTTGCTCTAACAATTACATGCATACTTTATTATTATCTTTTATAACCGTAAGATGTTTTGCACAGCTGCAGGTGAAACCGAAATCCCTAGGACCTCTCTCTCCATCATCGTAAACAATAAAAGATAGAAAACTCTTGGTCCAGTAAAACACAAAAAGAATTCTAAAACTCCCGAAGGTCCGTTAAAGTAACTTCACTATGCTTTCTGCTTCCCGAGGATTCGATAACCTAGGTCTACTAGGGAAAAAGAGCTATACTACATCCGTAATCCGGATCGAAGGTATCACCATCTCTCTTATGTACGGGGGATAGGTTACAAGTTAGGGCATACGTGGAAGGCATATTCTCCGAATATGCCTATCCCAAAATAGCAAAGTGGTGCTCCTCTTTTCTCTGTCTAGGCTGATCCGGACTCATGGCGTAAGCCTCTCTAAGCCCCTCTGCAGCGCGGTGTCACCCGATAGCCAACGTCACCCAACATAGGAAATGTCACCTTTGTCGGCCCGTACTCGCTGGTCCATCCCTCTGTCCTCTGCGCTCATGCTACAGTGGAGAGAGAAAACCTTTGACCCAGAAGATTCCTTCCATTGTAAGTCATGTGGTAACCCGGCTCAGGCCTGGTTAACTCGGCCTTAAGGGTACCTGCATACAAGTAACAAATAAGTTGCCGACATATGTTTTATGTCGCCCGAGGTAACGTTGGATAAACTCCGTCTGGGCCGGGTCTACCATAAGTCGGCTTGCCTTAAGGTGACTCGGCCAGCTTATGCTTTGACCTTGTCGTACCTTGGCTATCGTGGCCTTTATACCCCGGCTTGACCCTACCCGGGGTTATCCCCCTAACAGTACCTCACTTAGGTAATATACTAGCCTCTGCACCAACTTACCTTCCTCGTTACGCTCTACCACTATCACAACACTCACGACTCGGTTGGTCGCTGCTATATAGAGCAGCATCGGCTCTTTGGATAATGGTGAGGCTAACACATGTGCAGATGATAACATCTTTTTGAGCTCGTGAAATGCACTATCTACTTACGATGTCCATATGAACTTATCCGATTTTTCATTAGCTGATAGAGAGGCAATGCCTTTTCTCCCAGCCGACATACAAACTGACTTAATGATGCCAGACAACCAATGAGATTCTAAACATCATTAAGACACTTTAGTAGCTCCATTTGCTCAATAGCTCGGATTTTTGTCCGGTTGGCTTCTATACCTCAGCTGGACACAAGGAAACCAAGTAACTTTCTGGTCGGGACACCAAAAGTGCACTTCTCTGGGTTAAGCTTCATTCGGAACCTTCTTAAGTTTGTGAATGTTTGCCGGATATCATCTTGGAGGGTATGGCTCTCCTTGGTTTTTATCACCACATCGTCTACATATACTTGGACATTTTCCCAATTTGATCGTGCAAGCATTTTTGCATGCATCTCTGATACGTTTCCCCTGCATTACATAAGCCAAATGGCATGGTGCGATAGTAATAAGCCCCATACGGGGTAATGAAAACCGTATTTATTTGATCATACGGGTTTAAGGGTATCTGGTGGAAACCAGAATACGCATCTACAAATGATAACAACTCACACCCAGTGATCTAATCAATAACCTAATCTATCCTCGGTAGAGGGAATAGATCTTTTGGACATGACTTGTTCAGGTTCGTGTAATCGATAGACATACGCCACACCACTGCTATGCTCGGATCATCTTTCTTCTTTTCTACTAGCACCAGATTAGACAATCAATCCGGGTAAAGCACTTCCATGATAAACCAGGATGCAAGGAACTGAGCTATCTCATCATCAATGACCTTTCTCCTATCTTCGGCGAAGTGGCGGAAAGGTTGCTTCACCGGCTTTGCGCCAGGTCTGACGTGTAAAGAGTGCTCGGCCAGCTCCCTCGGTACACCCTGCAGACCCTGTGTGGACCAAGCAAAGATATCCCGATTCTCACGGAGGAAGCTGACGATCTCGCTTTCCTATTTATCGTCAAGGCCCGCACCAATAGTCACGGTGTGCTATGGGAACTGATCATCAATGGGCACCTTCTTGGTATCTTTGTCGGCTAAAATGACACACTCCCATGTGGGTTACTCAGAGCCGGCATATTTAGCTGCACGGACTGAGCTAGTGCCGCAACCTCTTGGATCCTTTTTTCTCTTGCGTGATCACTAGTGACTCGGCCAGGTTGGACCCAGCGGAGGCACACTCCATTGAGCGCCTGAAATCTCCTGATATGGAGATTACTCCATTTGGCCCTGGCATCTTCATCTTCAAGTAGCTAATGTGGTCACTTGCCATAAACTTTGAAAGAGCTGGCCTGTCGAGTAACGCATGGTAACAGCTGTCCAGATTCACAACTTCGAACTCTACGTTCTCAGTTCGGCAATTTTCTCTCATGCCGAATAACACATCAATTTGGACCTTGCCTATAGGCTCACAGGACAAACCCAACACACTGCCATGGAAAGTAGTCTTTGTTGCCTGCAACATATTCTCTGAGACTCCCAATTTGTGCATGGTATCCTTGTACACTATATTGATACTGCTTCCATTGTTAATCAATACCTTGGAAAACTTTACATTGATGTTTGGCCCGATGAAAGTTGGGTCAAGCACCAAAGCATATGACCCAAGACTCGGCATGAGACTGAGGTGATCCTTGATACTCCAAGTTATATCCTAATCAGACCAATGCATGTACCTCAGAACTGCCGACATAACTGCATTGACTTCCATGTGTCACCGCTGCACACTTTTCCTATCAGTTTCTTCCATGGTGAACATGCAGTAACTCTGATGGTGCTCCTTGTACTCATTTTTTCCGTCATTGCTGGGGTGTCTTTGGTTTGGCTGGTTCTAGTCATTCATGTGATGCACTGCATCCCTTCTCTCATGGTTCTCATACCTCGGCGGAGGCGGTGGCAACATCATTTGCTGAGTGTTCACTCTTGTGAGCTATGGTTGCTGGGGTGGTCCCATATTACCTTGCTCCGAGTTACCTTGTTCTGCTCACTGAAACCACTCGCACTGCCAAGTTGTATGATTCACCGGCTTACTCGAATTTGGTGTGTGGAACTTGCATGGTTGATCTAGCATAGCGTCATATGTATACCTTGGCCTATCCTTCCTTCCTTGCCACTACTTTTTATGTTCACTGGTCCAAGGCTTCTTGCCATCATTTTTCTGTGCCCACTGCTGGCCACTACTCTTTGGTCGTTGGCTGTTCCCAGCTCTAGGCTAATCTTACTCTACCACAACAACTTGTTGCAAGCCATATCTATAATCCGGTCTTTCCTCTCTTCTCTTACCCTAGAAATCATTTCACCGGGATGACCCAACTCCATCACGAGGGTAATACTCCTCATTTGACTCGTTTGACACCAACCGAGGTTGAGTTGGATCACCCAAGGCATATGAGTCAGCAATCCTGATTGTTTCAACCAACATTGTTGGCATATCTCTTTGCAGCCTTTCCCACAGCATACTTGCATATCTGCATCCTTGTGCAAACCAAGCGATTGCTTGCGACTCGATCACCCCTTAACATGAATTGTGCATATTGCACCAGCGGGTTAAGAATTATCGATTCGTCTCATTCGGCTTCTGTTTGCACATTGCTAGTTGCTGTGGCCTATTCGGCCTCTTGTAGGTACTCGTGAAATTACTAATAAACATCTCCTCAAAATCTATCTAGCAGTTGATACTTCCCGCAAGCAGATTATTGAGACACACTCTTGTTGGTCCTTCTAACATCTGAGGCACATATCTCATGGCCCACTCAAATTGCCCCCGGCAATTTTTACCATTGTTGCATAGTCAATTAGCCAATCCTATGGCTTGGTACTTCCATCATATGTTTTTGTTCTGCTGGCCAACTGGAAGTTTGACACTGGTGGTTCCCACATAATCCGAGGTCTGAATCATGCTGAACCCGGAGGACCTTGGGCTTCTGATGGCTCAATACACGGCGCCCAGAAAAGTGCTTGGTGCGTGGTGTTGATGTAGAGCTCGTTGGGAACCCCAAGAGGAAGGTATGATGAGCACAGCAACAAGTTTCCCTCAGTTATGAAACCAAGGTTTAATCGAACCAGTAGGAGCAAGGAAACACCTCAAAGGTGTTACTAGCTGAGCTTTGGCAGGGCGCACTACCAGTGCTAGTAGCAACGTGGAGACCTGCACAACACAACCACAGAACTTTGTCCCCAACTTGCGATGAGGTTGTCAATCTCACCATGTTTTGCGGAAAACAAAGGATTAAATGTATCGAAGGGAAAGAAGTAAAATTTTGTAGAAAGTAAACACAAAGCAGTAAAGAGTTTATAGATTGTATGTAAAGAAAGAGGACCGGGATCCATAGTTCACTAGAGGTGGCTCTCCTTAGATAGATAACATGCTGGGTGAACAAATTACAGCGGGGCAATTGACATACACCGAGAAAGCAATACATGCATATACTAATCATCTTGACTCCTTTGAGACTTGATTGGGCAATACAACATAATACATAGACCGCCATCCAAATGCATCTATGACTAATAATCCACCTTCAGGTTATCATTCGAACCCCCTCTAGTATTAAGTTGCAAGCAACATATTATTTCTTTACGAACTGCGTGTAAGGTAAACAATACAATTGTTCTATGAACAAAAGATCGTTGTTTTCTCCCTAGTGGCAACAGCACATCTAGTACCTTAGAGATTTCTGTCACTTCCCCAGATTACCAGAGGCATGAACCCACTATCGAGCATAAATACTAACTCTTGGACTTGCTAGCATCTACTTGGCCAAGATAGCTACTAACAACAGAAAGCATGCAAGATCTCAAATAACAAAGACATGATAGAATCAATAATCAATCTGAAATAGCATCTCAATATCCATCGGATCCTCGCAAACACAATATGTATGAATTACAAATAGATGATCTTGATCATGAACGGAGCTCACAAGATCTAAACATGAAAGCACAAAGGAGGAGAAACCAGCCATCTAGCTACTACATGGATCCGTAGTCCAAGGATGAACTACTCACGCATCACACCGGAGGCTTGCATGGTGATGAAGAAGGCCTCTAGGGTGAAATCCCCTCTCCGGCAGGGTGCCGGGAAGAGCTTCAGATCCCCCCCCCCTCGATCTAGGGATGGAGATGACGGCGGCTACAGACTCTTTCGTGGATTTTTTTGATTGGGTCCTTAGGGTTTTCGTCCCGAGGGCAACTTATAGGCGGAAGGAGAGACCGAGGGGATGCTGGGGTCGGCCAGACCACCCCCTGGCGCGGGCCAGGCCTGGCCGCGCGGCCAGGTGGTGTGGCCGGCCCCTGGCCCCTCTCCGTCTCGTATTCTGGCACTTGATCCCTTCCGGAAAAATAGGCACTTTGGCTTTTGTCCCGTCTAATTCCGAGAATATTCATTTTCTGACTTTTCTGGAACCAAAAACAGCAGAAAACAGGCAACTGGCACTATGGCTCTTGTTAATAGCTTAGTCCAAGAAATCGTATGAAAATTACTCCGAAGTGTGGACAAAACACAAGAAAGTAGATAAAACCAATCATGGAACATCAAAAATTATAGATACATTTGCAATGTATCAACATCCCCAAGCTTAACTCCTGCTCGTCCTCGAGTAGGTAAGTGATAAAAAGAAAGAATAATTTTTGAGGTGACATGCACCATCAAAGACTTGATCAAAGTTTTCACAAAACATTCAAGGCTGCGATCATAGTACTTCAATCATAACATGAAAGACAAAGTTCTAGCAATAAGACAAAGAAACTATGATGCAACATGAAAAGGCACAAACAAAGGATTCATGAATAACAATGCTTTGCAAGACGTTTGTTTGTTTCACATAAAGAAAACATAGCACAGTAGTATTCAGCTTGTCCCTCAGAGTAGCAAATATAAATGCATAGGACACCTTCAAAGTTCATAAGAGTGACTAGATGCAAATAGTTTAAAACAAGCAATATCAAGTTATGCATCAATCAACTAGTCTTGGGACAATGCACATAGAACTAAGAATGGCCACTATGCTCTCAAAGTAGGTGCATAAAGTTAGAAGGTGGAGACTCAATATATAAGTGGAAGAAAGGCCTTTTGTAAAAAGGAAGTAGGCATTCAAGTCTCATAAAGAGCTTTCAAAAATTATGATACTTATAGCTTTCACCTCTCATTGCCCCTATCATAAGCATCTTGAAGTGATTAAGGTTAAAGTGAACAAACTATGGTGTACATGCTTGACGAAGTATAAGTCGGAAATTTCATGTCCCTTGTATATGAGGGTCGCTCCTCATGCTACTCAAGTTTAGTCACCGGTAAGTTCTTGTCATTGTAAGTACATGTGTATCATTGAGAACCGCCAACGGGGTACCCCTTGCCCGATGATACGGAAGAATCCCCATATCAAAATGACAAGGCAAGCAAACAACGAGCATCTCAGCATTCTTCTTATTTACCATGGGAATATGGTGCTTTTTTCTCTCTTTCCTCTTTTCATAGTATCTTTTTTTTTCTTTTCTCTTTTTTCTCAATAGGACTCTTTTTTTTTTAAAAGAATGCTCCATAGACAACTCATTATGGTTACGATGCAGGTTTCGACCATGTCAGCATGGATTAGACCAGCGGCCCAGACGTTTCTCTAACACATATACATAACTCCATGGACTTACAAGCTCCCCTTTCATTTCACACCAACGACATCCATATACAAAAGAGCATGATATCAACTAGGTACAAGTACCAAGTGCAATGTTGAAAGCGTTCCCCATGGAAGCATGGTTCTGCTAATTCCCAACAAATAAGTGCAAGCATATACAATATAGACGACACAATGATTCAAGTTTATTAGAGGCAATAAAGTAAAGTGTGCCATCAAGTTCGTGAGAGCTTTAATCAGTAGTTTTCTCATAACAAGTGGAAGGTAAACAAAAGCATGAATATACTTGGAATAGCATAAGCTAGTAGGTAGGTATGGTGGACTCTTTGGAAAAACTTGGTTTAGGGAGTTGGATGCATGAGTAGAACTCATACTTTGTTGTGGAGGCTAGCAAAAGACTGGGAGCGACAAACTAAGAGAGCAATAATGGCCATAATCATGCAGAGCGACAAAACATCATTGATCAAAGCATAAAGTGATACTACAAGTTGAAAAGTAAAGGATCATAAACGCTATGGTGACGTGTGACAGTCATAACATGGTGTGAGCATGTGCCAAGTCAACCCAAATAAAGCATCAAAGGAGAATATCACTATACTATGCTTTAATATGCTAAAACAACGCATGATTCATCCAAGGCACATTAAGCAATCTCAATTGTTTATAACAAGTCATTCTACATCAAATAATACTAAGCATAAAGCCAAAACATTATCAAGCATGGCATGACAAAGCATAGCCACAGTCAAAAACGAGCTCTTTTTACCACATAAGCATGAACTTTCCTACTCTTTTCCAAACCAAACCAAACTATTTGCAAACCAAAGTGTGAAAGAGGGGGTACAACCAACTTATTAAGAAAACTAAGCAAACCAAGCAAACTAAAAACCAAAACGAAAACAAAAAGAATACGCTCCAAGAGAAACACAACTGTGCACGAAACAATAAAAATGAAGTGTTTGGAAGAAACCTGGAATTTTATTGATGAAGAAGGGGATGCCTTGGGAATCCCCAAGCTTTGACGCTTGTACTTCTTGGATATTTCTTGGGGTGACACGCGTGGCATCCCCAAGCTTGAGCTTTAGTTCATCCTTCATCTCATTACTCATTCCTTCCATACACCTGAAAATTTTCCTTCATACAAAACTTCACACAATCTCATTAGCAACATTAGTGCACTTAAGATAAATAAATCTTAAGGTTCAGTTCTAACACCAAATAAACTTCCATTAGAACACTAGCTACTGTAGCACTTCCCTCAAAAATCTCAATTCCCCAAAGGAACTCAAGAAGGAACTAACAAGAAGCAAATGCAGAAAATGGCAGAAATCTGTTAAAACAGACCAGCAGGTAAAGACGAATTTGTTCCAAGACCTTCTGTTGCTCAAATCAAAAAGTGTTAAACTAACAAAAGTTAGATAACAACCAGGGTCAGAAGCACCAAAAATTACAACTTAATCTGACATACAAAGCTCTCTCAGGAATTTTTACGGTGAAGCACAGAAATCTGTTTCGGGACAGCAACTTTCCCAATCATTACTTCACTCTCATTAGAGGTTACTCTTGGCACAAAATGCAAATACAAAGGATAAGGAGAGGTTATTACAGAGGTAATAACTTCCAAGACTCAACTAAAACTCTTAGGTTATCTCCCAACAAGTACTTTTCTTTAACGCCTTTAAGTTAGGCATGAAAATTTGAGAAGATGCTCTCATAGGAAATATGAATTGAAGTAAAAGAGAGCATCAAGAAGAAGATTCAAAACACATTTAAGTCTAACCCACTTCCTATGCATAGGAATCTTGTATTCAAATAAATGCACAAAGAACAAAGTGACAGGCATAGGAAGATAAAACAAAAGTAACTTCAAAACTTTCAACACATAGAGAGGTGTTTCATTACCATAAAAACTTCTACAACCATATTTTCCTCTCTCATAATTATTTTCAGTACCCTCATGAATAAACTCAACAATATAACTATCACATAAGGCATGCTTTTCATGATCTACAAGCACTAGAGCTTTATTATAAACATTTTCAAAAGAATCCTCGGAAACATAACATTCACCCTCCTTTGATAAGAATGGGGGACAATCAAATAATGTAAGGGATAAAGAGTTACTCTCATTAGAAGGTAGGCATGGGTAGATCCATTCTTCCTCCTTTTATCCATCACTCTCCTCCTCTTTTTCATCTAATGAGATTTCAGGTTCAGCAATTTCTTCTTCCATGGAGGTTCTAGCAGGCGGTGGTTCATCTATTACCTTAGCAGTCATAAAATTGTTCCCAAATAGGAAACTGAGTGAGCTATCCATAATGAAATAGTGATTGGAGCAGAGCTAGACATGAAGGCAACTTAAGATAGGAACTAATTTTTTTGTATTTTTCCAATAAGAAAGCAAACTAGTAAAACTAATTTTTTTGTGTTTTTGAAGAATAAAACAAGCAAACAAAGCAAAAAGAAACTAAGCAAAACAAAAACAACAAAGTAAAGAGATTGGTTATGAGGGACTCCCCTTGTGAAGATGTCCTTGACTCCCCAGCAGCGGTGCCAGAAAATCGCTTGATGGCTCAATACACGGCGCCCAGAAAAGTGCTTGGTGTGTGGTGTTGATGTAGAGCTCGTTGGGAACCCCAAGAGGAAGGTATGATGAGCACAGCAGCAAGTTTCCCTCAGTTATGAAACCAAGGTTTAATCGAACCAGTAGGAGCAAGGAAACACCTCAAAGGTGTTACTAGCTGAGCTTTGGCAGGGCGCACTACCGGTGCTAGTAGCAACGTGGAGACCTGCACAAGACAACCACAGAACTTTGTCCCCAACTTGCGATAAGGTTGTCAATCTCACCGTGTTTTGCGGAAAACAAAGGATTAAACATATCGAATGGAAAGAAGTAAAAGTTTGTAGAAAGTAAACACAAAGCAGTAAACAGTTTATAGATTGTATGTAAAGAAAGAGGACCGGGATCCATAGTTCACTAGAGGTGGCTCTCCTTAGATAGATAACATGCTGGGTGAACAAATTACAGCGAGGCAATTGACAAACACCGAGAAAGCAATACATGCATATACTAATCATCTTGACTCCTTTGAGACTTGATTGGGCAATACAACATAATACATAGACCGCCATCCAACTGTATCTATGACTAATAATCCACCTTCAGGTTATCATCCGAACCCCCTCCAATATTAAGTTGCAAGCAACAGATTATTGCTTTACGAACTGCGTGTAAGGTAAACAATACAATTGTTCTATGAACAAAAGATCGTTGTTTTCTCCCTAGTGGCAACAATACATCTAGTACCTTAGAGATTTCTATCACTTCCCCAGATTACCAGAGGCATGAACCCACTATCGAGCAAAAATACTAACTCTTGGAGTTGCTAGCATCTACTTGGCCAAGATAGCTACTAAAAACGGAAAGCATGCAAGATCTCAAATAACAAAGACATGATAGAATCAATAATCAATCTGAAATAGCATCTCAATATCCATCGGATCCCCGCAAATACAACATGTATGAATTACAAATAGATGATCTTGATCATGAACGGAGCTCACAAGATCTAAACATGAAAGCACAAAGGAGGAGAAACCAGCCATCTAGCTACTACATGGACCGTAGTCCAAGGTTGAACTATCCACGCATCACACTGGAGGCTTGCATGGTGATGAAGAAGGCCTCCAGGCTGTAATCCCCTCTCCGGCAGGGTGCCGGGAAGAGCTTCAGATCCCCCCTGATCTAGGGATGGAGATGGCGGTGGCTACAAACTCTTTTGTGGATTTTTTGAGCGGGTCCTTAGGGTTTTCGTCCCGAGGGCAACTTATAGGCGGAAGGAGAGGCTGAGGGGGTGCTGGGGTCGGCCAGACCACCCCCTGGCGCGGGCAAGGCCTGGCCACGCGGCCAGGTGGTGTGGCCGGCCCTTGGCCCCTCTCCGTCTCGTATTCTTGCACTTGATCCCTTCCGGAAAAATAGGCACTTTGGCTTTTGTCCCGTCCAATTCCGAGAATATTCATTTTCTGACTTTTCTGGAACCAAAAACAGCAGAAAACAGGCAACTGGCACTGTGGCTCTTGTTAATAGGTTAGTCCAAGAAATCATATGAAAAGTACTCCGAAGTGTGGACAAAACACAAGAAAGTAGATAAAACCAAGCATGGAACATCAAAAATTATAGATACATTTGCAATGTATCAGCTTCCATCATTTTCGACCTATAAATTTGGTCCAACTTCAACCTTGCATCATCCGGCTATATGTTTCTGTTCCCTAGCCTTGAGCCTATCACATGATGATCTAGCTTGGGAAATCCGGCATGAGCCATTGCCGAATAACCATCATCATACCTATATTGACCCGGACGAACATGTTGCTATTGCATAGCTGGGCCGACACTTTGCTCTTGCCGAGGTATTTACTATTGTTGATGCTGCCAAGGTGGATTTTGTCCATCTCCTGCCGAATTACGTTGCCCAGCTTTGCCATACCCAACGTTTCCTTGGCCCTGGTTTCCTCGTCCACCTTCGCCTTGGCTAGCACTATGGCGATCCTCATCACATTGTACTACTTTTCCTTTCCCTTCCCTTGCTGGGTCTTATGGGACCATTTGATTGCTCTTTCTGCCCGAGTTTACTACCTCTTCTCTTCTTGGGCCTTCATGAGGGGATGATGCTACCCCGGTGGATTTTGTCAGAGCGCCTCCCGCCGAGTGAACAACACGGGAACCTCCTTCTATTGCCGGACTTGCCTTAAGGCAACTCCTCATTTTGCTTGTTAGCAATTTTCACTAACTCAAGAAGTCTCTCATGCTGCCTTTCCTGGGCTTCACCGGTCAGTCCCTCTAACTTAGATGATGCCGCATCTGCTGCCCTGAGGTTCTTTGGCAGGGTGCTATACCTTGGCAGACCAACTGACATGGGGTTTCCTAACTGTCCCGATCTAGGCACATATTCCTTGTCTATCTCACTGATAAGGTTTCTACCCCTGATCTTCAAACCGTCCATGCGGGTGGGACTAATCCTATTTGCCTTTCAATACTCCCACAACATGTTGTTTAACGTCTGCTGAAGTGAAGCTACTTTCTTTGCCCCGGCTAACATTTTCTGCCAAGTATCCTCTAGCTCGGCCTGTGCTTGAGCCGGATCTACTATGGGAGCTATAGGAGTAGTGAGACTCTCTATCGCTTGCTATAATATGTTCTGCGGCCTTTCTAACGGTGGAACTCTAGCCCTAGGTACCTTGGGTGTTAATTCCGGATCTTCCACCGGGTTCTTGCTTGTTCCCGCGTCCGGTGGGGTCATCATCACCTCGGCACAGCTTGCGGGGCAAGCGATACGTGGACCGCGAGCCGCAGTGAGAGAGTTCTCCTCCCTCAACAACGTGTTGCGGGTGTACGCAAGACTCATCGATGCCGATGAACATCTTGTGGACATTGAAGTTGACGAAGATCCCATTGCATGGAGGCAGGCGGTTGGCGAAGCTGTGCACATTGTCAATGACGCAGTACAGCGATCCCCATCGCTAGACCAATCCGGAGACAATGCGCTCGCCGGTGACGATGAAGTTTCCCGTCCGGATCCTCACTCTAGCTAGCACCACTACTGGCCCCACGATGGGCGCCAACTATCATGGTGGTGTCACAGTAGATGCCATGGGTAGGCTAAAGATGGGGCCAATGTGTACTAGTGGAATCCGGGGAGGGATAGCATAGTGAATCTACACATGATAGATAGAACGAGACACACACAAAGAACCGCTCAAAGATCTTATATCATGATCCATAGGCTAATACAGATGCTCCTTGAGTTGTATCGTAGAAAGGAAGGAGATGAAGTGCTCCTGCTCTCAACTCTCTAGGGTTCTTCCCTTAGCAAAAAGATCGACCCTCCTAAGGAGGCCCTAGCTCACCTTATAAAGGGGTGGCCAGGGTACATCTAGGGCTGATGTGGCCCGGTATATGCTTGGAATATGCTCATCCCAAAGAGATAACTTGGTGCGCTCCTTTCCCTTGTCTAGAGCCTCTGCTAGGCAATGGCGTAGAGCCCACGTGCTATGACCATTGCCGCCAGAGACTATCACGTCCGTGACGATCTTTTCTGTCTTCTGACTCTCTAACTCTTGTCGCTAGCGCTTGTCTCTTCCTGGATTCCCTTAGGAGAGAGAAAAGCGCTAACCTTGAGCTCCTTCTTGAACAAGCTAACTCCTGACTCGGCCTAGCTATGGTTAACCCGGCCTAGTTAGTACCTGCAAAGGGAAAATTGTTCCTTCCTTGTGCTGACATACCTTGTATGTCAGCCGAGTCTTACCAGTGCTTCCTGGCTCAAGGAAACACGGCTGTAACCCGGTCGACCCTTCTATGATTCAGCCAGCACATTCTTTGACCTCACTTTACCCCGGTGGACCTTGTCCTTTAACCTCGGCTTTACCCTACCTGGGGTCATACCCCCAACATGGGTTTTTTGTCTAGAGACAGCAGCGATAACACCAAACAAAGTACCATAAAAATCAGTAGAAAAAACACCACATGAGATGTGGACGGGTAAGAAGCCGGCCCTAGCCTTTCTTAAGATTTTGTAAGCCAGAAAGATTGTGGAAATAGGGTGCACCTCGAAGAAATTTTGGATTCACCGACTCAGGACAAGTCAGCAACCTTGGTGGTTGAATCGAACGTTGTGCTTAAGCTGGCAAATGCACTAGAGACACGAAGATCACCGAGACTACATGGAGACGTACTTATGCTTGAGAGCGATGGGCTGGCGACCTATCAGCATGCAATGGGAAGTACTGATTTCGAGTCATGGCCTGGAGCCATGAGATCCGAGTTAAAGTCCATGCATGACAATCAAGTTTGGAACTTGGTTGATCTGCCAGATGGTGCAAGATCCATCGAGAGCAAATGGGTCTTTAAGAGGAAAACTTACTTACCTAGACGGAAACATTTCTGTCTATAAAGAACGACTTGTCGCGAAAGGGTTTTGACAAGTTCAAGGAGTTGGATACGACGAGACCTTCTCGCTAGTAGCGACGCTTAAGTCAACAATGGTCATGTTAGTATTAGCTGCATATTTCAATTGGGAGATATGGCATATGGATGTCAAAACGGCTTTCCTTAAACGAAATTTAACCAAGCACATGTATATGATATAGCCTGAGGGTTTTGTCGATTCGACGAGTCCTAACAAAGTTTGCAAGCTTCGGAAATACATCTATGGATACAAGCAAGCAAGTTAGAGTTGGAACATTCGTTTTGATGAAGTTGTCAAATCGTTTGGCTTCATCAAAAGCGAACGAGATTCTTGTGTATACAGGAAGTTTAGTGAAAGCTCAATTATTTTTCTACTATTGTATGTAGATGACATATTGATAGTCGGAAACAACGTTCCAATGTTGCAAGAAACCAAGGATTCTTTGGAAAGGTGTTTCTAAATGAAGGACTTGGGTGAGGCAACAGTTATACTAGGAATTAAGATCTATAGAGATAGATCATGGAGACTCATAGGTTTGAGTCAAAGTACATATCTAGATAAGATATTGAAGAAGTTCAATATGGATTCGGACAATAAGGGGTTTTTGCTAATGCGCATGGAATCCGACTTAGTAAGACTCAATGCCCAACGTCGGCTGATGAGCGAAGTCGGATGGAGAGGATCCCTTATGCTTCGGCAGTAGGATCGATCATGTATGTGATGATATGTACTAGGACAGATATTTCCTATGATTTAAGTGTGACGAGCATATATTAGTCGGATCCTGGCAAAGGCCACTAGACAGCAGTAAAGAATATCTTTTAGTACTTGAGACATACTCAAGATGAGTTCCTAGTATATGGTGATGATGAAGAGCTAGGTGTAAAGGGTTACACAGATGCTAGCTTTCATACCGACCTGGTTGACTCGCGCTTGCAGTCTGGATATGTGTTCATAGTAAATGGAGGTGTAGTGAGCTGGAAGAGTTCCAAGCAAGAATTGGTGGCTGATTCGACTACGGAAGCAGAGTATGTTGTTGCCTCAGAGGCGACAAAGGAAGGGGTTTGGATCAGAAATTTTCTGATTGAACTCGGTGTTGTTCCGGGTTCGTCTAGTCCATTAGACGTGTACTGTGAAAATACTGGTGCTATTGCACAAGCTAAGCAATCACGGACACACCAGAAGAACAAGCACATACTCAGGAAATTTCACCTGATTCGGCAGTTCGTCGATCACGGAGAAATTAAGCTATGCAAGATACACATGGATGCAAATGTTGCAGACCCGTTGACCAAGTTGCTTCCACAACCTAAGTTTGAGTCACGCGTAAGAGCGATGTGCACGAGATTCCTAAGTGCTCGACTCTAGTGCAAGTGGGAGACTGTTAGGAATGATGCACTGGAGGCTCACATTCTGCCATGTATTCGTAACGCAGAATCCGGCTTAGAGCTAGTTGTGTGTGTCACTCAATTTGTTGTAGGTGTCGAATGACATACTCATATCTAGCCCAAGCCAGTTTGTCCTTAGTCGTTTGAGGTTGGGAGGGAACCCCACTGCCGAGACTAATTTGTAAGTCGGAAGGTGACAATGGTTCACGTGTCATGAGCATGGAGATGCTATCCGCGTTGCATTGGCTAGTCGGAAGAGGTACAATAGCCGGACCGATCCAAAGGTTAGTAGGACGTGAGCACACCGTCATACGCTCCGACTAACACAATGGAATCCTTTGACCTGCGGGGATCGCACAATCCGAGTTGTGGAAAAGCCAGGTTTGACTCCATCTAACGCTCACCGTAACTGGGAGTCATAAGGGTGGTCTTGGGCCGACTTCGAAGCAAGCTGCGTGACGTGGATCAGCCAAGACAGAATTTACCCCTCCATCTTGGAGAGATATTCTCTAGGCCTTCTCGTGTGATATGATTTAGAAGCATGGCCATGCGCTGCTTGATCAAGTGTTGATCGAGGTAGTCCGACTTAGGGAAGCCGGAGGGAATCAGTTATCGCTACAATAAGAAGAGTAAACCGGCACTGGGATGATGGAATCTCCCCTGTGGTTTATCACCAATATCGTGAGGCAAAGGGACTTGGATAGATCGTCACATTGAGGGCACTTGCAGAAACTGGGAGTCAACAAGTCTTGCTAGAGGCTGCTACCGACTATTAGCTCTAGTCGGAAAGTCACTCAGCTACGACTCAGACTGAATGATTATTGAGTTGTGTTCGGCTTACCGTAAGCCTGCGAGATCGCACACTTAAGAGAGTGTAACTAGGCGGATGTTGATCTGACTATCACAAGCCGGCAAGTTGGACTTGTTCGGATAGGGACACATGTCAATTGGTTGGACCCACTCTGACTAGGGATAGGGCTTAGGACTAAGGGACACAAGTGTTGTGTGCCCTCACCTACTCGCCTATAAAAGGGAAGGTGGGTGGCGGCGGACAAAGAATAATCTAGTGTTGCTTCCTAGGGTTTCGCTAGACTTGGCAACCACCTTCCTGTCCCGTGGCAGCAAGACCGAGACTAGAATCTCTCTTGCTGCGGTTCCATGTCGTATGTGTGTGTGACAGTAGAGGCACCACACCTGCGGTGCTCGTCGGCGACATTGGGTGGCATTGTAGTCGGAGGCGAGAAGGTGGTGCCAAGATCGAGAAGTTCGCCGGAGCCATACAAGACAAGGGGAACATACAGCACCACCGCGACGCTCTTCCATAGCTTCCGCACCTGCGCGTCGAGAGGTACAAACTGTTGCCTTTGACCTTAGACGGATCTTGGGGTGGCTTGCCGGAGTCCTCGCTGGAGCAGAAAAGTTTTTGTTTTCGGCCTGGCTCTGCGCGTTGCCCAACAGGGAGCAGAGGTGATACGGAGAGCTCGGGAATGGAGGGGCCTTATCCTTTTTAATTCCTTTTTTCCACCATCCGTCCCTGATTTTTCTGGTCAAAGCGCTGAGGTTGATGTAACATCTTCGTGTAATCCTGCATAGGAGCGTCTCTATCCACACCGCCCCCTCCCCCTACCGTCCCACGCTCTCACATCCTCCTTATCTTCCTTACCACCGGCAAAGCATGGCGGCGGACGAGTGCATGAGGTCGAGGCAATGTTGAATCGGTATTGGGCAGGTTCGAGGCGGGGAAGCAGAGGCGGCCGACGCTAGATGCGGGAGCTAGACGGGAGGCGGTGGCCTTGTGAGTGGAGGGGCAGAGGAAGAGGAGGTGAGAGGGAGAGCTCGGGAGCAGAGGGGGTGGCGCATGTTGCTGGGGAGATGGAGGAGGGTCTGGGATGGGCAGGAGCTTAGAACTCGGGAGCTTAGGTGGAGGGGAACGAGATCGAGATGGGGGTAGGGGAGGGGTGGGGACGGGAGGGACCAGCTCATAAGACTTCAGTCAACACCTGAAATTGCACGGTTCAGATGACTCAGAGTGAAGATCAGACAGCCAGAAACACGCGCGCGAGCAGATGGCCTCAGATGGCTCGCTTCTGCTTAGTCTTAAGCTATAGTATATTTCCCTCCAGCCATAAACAAGTGATTTTGCATTTGTCTAGATTCGTATGTATCTAGACACATTTTATTGTATATATACATGCAAATTTAAACAATCCCAAGTGACTTATTTCTCGACAGGGAGAGTTCATAAGAGCTTGTTTACTGGCGCATCCCAAATCATATCCAGCAGAAGTGTTGGACAAGGACTTTAGGGAATCTCCAGCGATGCGACCCATTCCGGACACCCAAAAGTCCATTTCTATCCAAATGGTACGGTTCACAAATAGAAATTAGGTCATGGTCCGTTTAGATGCAGCGCACACCCAATGGATTAACGCATTGACCGCCCAATCTGCTGTTAAGGACCTCTAATGGCTATGGGAAGTTAATAATGGCGACAAGACGTCGCCGATGCCTAGCCGGATTCCCGTGTGGCCGGTGGGTTCCTTCCATCGCGTGCACCGTTGTCGTTTCCCTCGCATGGCCAGAAAACTTCCACATCGGGCCAGGGCGGTTCCTGTCTAGGACGTGATCTTTAAATAGGGCTACCAGAGCAGCGAGGAGCAACATTCCAAGCGCCACTAGAACACCAAACACCAAGTACCCATGCTTCGCCGTAAGTTTGTCAACTAGGTTGTCCTCTAGCAGATGTGCCGCAACCACTACCCGCGGCCCTCTGAGGAGGATGTAGAGTTATAGGCCATGGAGCTGGCCTGACATTTCGCCGAGGGGGAGGTGGCCGGTTTTGAGCACAAAGGCGAGGTGGGGCAGAAGGAGATGGGGCAGAAGGAGATGGAGGAGGTGGTCAATGCGGCCATGCTCTAGGCCGCTCAATTCACCTTTCGTGAGATTCACCACGTAGTGGCCCGGGAGGTGGTGGAGGCGGTGGCCAAGGAGACCTCTGCAATAGCCCTGCGCGAGATCCGCCACGAGGTGGAAATGGTCACGCTGGAGGTGCTAGTGAAGGAAGCCGCAGTGATGGTCGTGCGTGAACTTTGCCACGCAGCCACGACACGCAAGGAGGCGTCAGACGCCGCGACACGCGAGTAGGCCGAACTCTCCGCTAATGATGCAACAGAGGAGGACTGCTTGGCGAAGGCAGCGGCCATGGCAGCAGCTTGGGGGCTCGTAGATGAGGAGGAGGTGGACGAAGAGGAGGTGGACAACAAGGGGTGGTGGACGAGGACTAGGTTGCCACTACCACAAACAATGCCGCCATGCAGGATGCCGCACCAACCGCGCCCGCCAAGGTAAGCCATGCGGAGAACCTCTGGCATAGGTCGCAACGCCTATGAGCGGCAAGGGAGAGTGTTCGGCGCGAGGAGAAGGACCATGCTATGATGGAGCTCAATGCGAAGGAGGCCATGGAACAAGACGGGCACTGGGCGGCTGAGATGGAGGCCGCTCTGGCCCACCAGGAGGCAGAGCGCGAGAGGACGGTGCTGGGGTCAACGGATCATCGGAACACCGGTGACCGCCAACACGCATGTGACGTGCACTGCCTCCAGAAGATCACTAACATAGGTATGCCCAACAGGCACCCGACCATAGCCTACCTGGTGCGGCTCGACGGAGGGCCCACTCGATAACCTTCTAAGGTCCACCAATCCCAAGACAGTTTGGGTGGTACATATGGACACGGACTCCAAGCGCACAATACAAGGAAAGCTTAAAGCTAGAGTTCGAATCTAACTTGTAACCTACTCGTATTGGTACCTGAGACCTAGCCTCCTCATATATAAATGCTAGGAGGGTCCAACGAGGAGAGATATCCATCGCCACAATACACAATAGACAGATCTACGATCTCCCATCGCCATAATATATAGAACACAATAGATATAGACAACACCCGTAGCATACACAGATCCAATCTGCGCATCCACCGCCATCGGCGACCTTGTAATCCTTCGGATCATCATCAATCAAGAGCAGAAAAGCAGGAGTAGAGTTTTCCCTTGGGGGCCTGAACCTCGGTAAACGTCGTGTCCCGTGTTCCTTGTCTGTTAGCCGAACGAGATCTCCAATGCACCCCTCTTCCTCTAAACCCAAGTCCATAATAATGGATATTGATGAGTCAACCCCTCATCAATTGACGCCGTCTGTAGGAACTGGGCGTGCTGATACTGCGATCTCGATGGCCCCATCACCCGCAATCTACGACTCGCCGATCTCTGGGGAACAATGACGCGACTTCATCACACCAACAAACGGCACATGGAATCAAGATCCGGGCGAGTTCCCTCACCGCCGCCGGCCAGATCGCATCTGGATCATAACCTCTTCGGCATCATCATCTACATCAAGCTGATATTGTGATCAACACACCCTCGTTTCCGATCTAATCTAATCTATAACGGAGTATGTGCGGTCTCCTGATTCTTCTCCCGTCACGTGAAATCGAGCTTCGCACGATCAGCATGTACGGCAATGCTTCACGCGGTGATAATTTTTCCGTCTACTGCATAGCCTGATCAGAGCCAGCTCATGGATCTACAGCTGTGCGCGTGCACGTCGTCGTACGCATAAACCTAGCAACAGTGCAATCACAAGTTTCAGCGCAAGCATAACTAGCCAGATTGGTTTAAGATTTTCCTAATTCGAGTCAATCATTGCCATGCTGCAACCGAGTGAAAAAAAAGAAGCATCAAGCAGAGTCCAGCTCGGAATCAGCGACAGGAGACAGGATCCGATTCGGCACGGCAAGTGATTTTCGGCCATGCAGAGTCAGCGACACTAGAAAAAAAAGATGGGACAGCACGAGTCACATAAAAGGTTCAGCACATAATTTGCGTCAAGTTTCTTCTTGGAGAAGAAAAGGTCACGGATGGGATTCTTGGTACTTCTTCACTATAGGATTTAGATTGTGTCAAAGTCTGCTTCACTATGGGATTTAGATTGTGTCAAAGTCTTGAGGCAAAATAGGAAAAAAATCCATGCAACGTTTTCCACCAAACACGTCCCCTTGGTCGGTGCAGAAGCTATCTACGTACACAATTTCCTCAGTCAGATTGATCGAACCGGCACAGTATTACAGCACGCCGGTCGATGACCGTCCAGTACTCAGAACATCTTGACATCAACACTATCATCGCACTTCGACCCGGCCCGTCGGACGACCCGCCGTCGCCTCGTTTTCCACTTCAACGAATAACATGTACGCTGTACCCACTCCCATCCACCACGCTTTCTTCGGCGATCGCTGCCACGTCGACTCTGATCCGTCCCACCGGCTCTCGAACGCTGCCTCGACTACATCTACCACATCGATTCTACATTCAGTGGCTTCGTCGACTCCGCCGCGAGACCCGCTATCGTCTTCGGTTGAAGCGGACCGCTACCGTCTTCGACTCCGGGAGCCCAATGCCGCTTTGACTTCATCTGACACGCGACTCCGGTCTGTCACATGGTCGACTCCGTGTCCATCGCGCTACTCGTCTGGCATCGATCCCGTGACCCATCCACCTCATCGATAATCAATAAAGGTAAGTTTCCCTCTACTTGTGTTGATTCCTTTTTAACTCGCACTCGAAGCACTCGGGGGCCGCGCCCTCTTCGAGTAACCTAATGTGCTGTCGACTCTGCGTACTCGAGCACCTCATACGCGATAGTCTGAATAGCTAATTCTACCTGATCGTCGAATCCTTAAACTCCGAGTAGCTCGGCAAGGTACTGAGACTAAGGGTAACGGGCTAACGAAAAGGCCTAGCATACAGTGCAAATGTATCGACTCGATTGGCACCAGAAAATACTATAACAAGCCAAAAGGCAAATATTCTTTACAAGATATAGATACTTCATACTCTTTGCATTTTCTGCAGCTTATAAGGACGTCGACTGCATCGACTATTCTATCGGGTGTTCGAAAAAGAGTCGAAAAAACAACTAGCTACGACATAAAATCAAGACCCAAGTCGAGTCTCTCTTCTGATGGTTGCATCGCTGGATGCTATAAAAGACACGACCCTCACCGCGCACCTGACCCGGCTAAAACACCCGGCGGCTACTCCAAACTAGAGCGTTGATCGCGCACATATAAAATCTTCGAGTGGCACGCTCTGATTCCTCGTTCGAATCTACAACTCGAAAAGGAATCGAGAGCTACTCTCATAGGGCATGTTGATCGCGCATTCAAAAAAGCGCCTGCATTGGTGGCATTCGCAAGATCATCCGTAGTACTTTCGAATCATTTTGTCTACACAACTGACGACTATAAGTCTCTGCTTGACTCTCCGACTCGAACAGACACTCGGGGGCTACTCCCATAGGAAGCGTTGGTCGCGCACCCTGTAGTCCATTGTGTCGACTACGTCCACATATCGACTCATTTACAGGAATTGAACTCATCGGAGACTCTGCCCACTTACACCATTGTCAGGTTCAGAGATAATATCTCCTTGACCACCCGAATCGCCTCCATGGAGATAAACATTCGGATCTTATGTCTACAATGCAAAGATAAGACCTACAGATACAATCTGATGGTATGGCAACCACATCCGATGCACTCTACCAGATAAATACCGTGTTTACGACATGAAGAAAAACCCGACCGACACGTTGGGTACATGCTTATAAACTGGAGTTCGACTCAGTAAGGCCTCCACGGCATGAGTCGAACTACGCCAACAATTTCCAAATTCGAGTCTAGGGACTCGAGTTTGAGTAGGTAGTGTTGTTTTTGCCCTAGAGCAATTAACTGGTCCCGATCCGTCGAGTGCACCAGGCACGTTTATCATCATCCCTATGAACTACTATGGATTCGGCTGACCCGATAAACTTTTGGGTCAGTGCTTGGCACTCGACATAACTATCGACTTTGACATCCTAATGCAAGGTTCAAAGACAACTAAGTCTCCATCCGAATCTATGATTCGCATGGCCACTCAGGGCTACTGACATAGGTATGTCCAACAGGCACCCGACTACAACCTACCTGGTGCGGCTTGACGGAAGGTCCACTCGACAAGCTGTCAAAGTCCACGAATCCCAAGACCGTTCGGGTGGTATGAAGCCCCTATGGACACGGACTCGCAGCGCTTAAGACAAGGAAAGCTTAAAACTAGAGTTCGAATCTAACTTGTAACCTACTCGTATTGGTACCTGAGACCTAGCCTCCTCATATATAAAGGCTAAGAGGTCCAACGAGGAGATATATCCATCGCCACAATACACAATAGACAGATCTACGATCTCCCATCGCCATCATAGATAGAACACAATAGATCTAGAGAACACTCGAGCATACACATACGCCAGATCTAATATGCGCATCCACCACCATTGACGACCTTGTAATCCTTTGGATCATCATCAATCAAGAGCAGACAAGGAGTAGGGTTTTCCCTCCGAGGTCTGAACCTGGGTAAACATTGTGTCCCACATTGCTTGTCCGTTAGCCGAACGAGATCTCCAGTGCACCCCTCTTCCTCTAAACCCAAGTACATAACAATGGGCATTGATGAGTTAATCCCTTGTCAAGCACTATTAGGACACATCGGGCGGCGATCGAGGGGGTCGGGACTTTCGAAAATAGTGGCCCAAACATTGGCAAGGAGTATACGTAGGATGACTGTCGTCGTATTGAAGACAAGTACGCCATGAGGGGGTCCTCGAGGCGTGGGAAAAGTTGGGGTGTGAGACCTACGGTTCTCCGGGACGGTAAGCACACAAGTTTACCCAGGTTCAAATCCGACAGCGGTAGACAGATACTACTCCTACTAGTAATCCAGTATATCGACAGAGTTGGAAGTACAACAAATTACAAGAGAGGTTTCACCTATGCGAGTTGTGGTTGTAGTGTGTGCCCTAAAGGCTGGTCTCTAGAATGGCTTATATAGTCATCCGGTCCTATGGTTATGTGAGAGTCCTATCCGGCTACGATACAGAGTCGGTACATAGTACATCTTGGACTATAAGTATTCCTACAGGCCTAAGTCGATAAGTGTTCTAGGCCTTCCCGTAGCCGGACGGGCCTCCATCTTCTCTCTCTGACTGAGCCGCTTATGAAGCATAGCTCTAACCCAAAGTGGACCACCCTAGTCAGCAAGTCACAGTGGATATACCTGGAAAGTATATCCGCAACAACAGCCAACACTACATGCCATTTTTTTTGTTTTAGTTTAATTTAAATTATAAGCGGATGTCTCAATGTAATGAAAATATTATCCACTAAATATGTCACTTACAAACGGCCCATGTTGGCTGAAGCCTAGACACGAGTCCGACAGGCGCCCTATCCAACCCGATGCATTGGTGCTCCAAATTTGATAATCTAGTGGATCACGCTGAACACGTCAGCCAGTTTGGATTGCACCGTTATAGCGTGCGTGCGCGGGATCGTGTCCGCATGAACCATTTTGGACGCGCTAGTAGCATCAGGGCCCTTCCCATATCCGCGACCCCAAAAAAATCAGCCCCCAAATAATTTGGCATTAATAAAATGCAAGCTATTGAAAATTCGTATAGAACAATTGGATACATAGTTTAAATAAAGAAAAAATTATTACAATAATCCAAACATAATTAATAAAATAGTTTATACAACAATTTAAATAAATAAAAATCCACGCATTGTCTCCTTTGAGCGTACACAAATGTTTCACCAGATCATCTTGCAGTCGATGATGAACACTTTCATCACAAATTTTTTAATGCATGGCTATAAAAGCACTGAAGTCCGATGACACCTCATGATCAACAACGTCAAGAGGGCCCTGATGCTCAAAGAGTTGATCATCAACCACCGGAGCGTTCGCTCACTCTCGATGATCATATTATTTATGATCACACATCCATTCATCATCTCCCATATTTGTAATGTTGACCAAGTAAGAGAAGGATACCCGACGATAGCAAAACGATCTTAGAACACACAAATCCCCGCTCAACATCCTCCTTGCAAACCTCCTAGCATGTCTTAAACCAAGCTATTGCATCATTACGAGGATCGGGAATTATCTTCACAAATGCTGCCCATCTAGGATAAATGTCATCAGGAAGTGTCCTTCTTTATATTTGTATGCGTGGCAGAGGTCCAAATAAATATGATCACACACATCATCTACTGTTTTATCCCTCGTAATCATAGCTAGGGATCAATGGCTAACCACTTAATCCACCGACTATTAAGGGTTAGCCTCATGGTCATATACTAAGCTTTGTGAATCTCCTTTCTCCCCCAATTAAATAAATCAATGAAGAATAAGCATGTAGAATCCTTCAAAGAATGGCTACAGTCTCAAGTCGAAGTAGCTGTATTTTTTCCGTTTGATGTATCTGTGTCGTGTAAATAACTTTGTATTTAGCCCTTAAGAAATAAAAAATACCGTGGGATGTTTTTCCACTGTTTATCCATAAAAAATACATGAATGATGAGTTGCCGTTATATGTTACTTAACACCTTCAAAGCACCATCCACAAAACAACTGTATTTCCCTCTCAAATCCCAAAAGACAAATACTACGCGGTCGATGTTTGCATAATATCAATTAACACATACATATATAAGACGAAGACACAAAATAATCTTTATTTTAGTTCATGATATTGCTAGGATTTTTTCATCTCCCCAATAACAAGGGAAACAACTCACACATGAAGTCACTCAACATCATAATAATACAAATAGAAAATGGAGGAATTGTTGAATACGCATGCAAATCGACAATGGTGTTTAGAATTACAATGAGATGGAAGTAATGGGGCTGTAGTGGATGATGATGGTGATAGAAATGCATCGGTTGATGATGACGATCGATGCCTAGGCCTCCAAGATCTGCGAAGTGGTAAAGGTAAATGCATTTGTGTGAGTTCCCCCTCTAGATCCCTTCTGGGGTGAGGGTTCTGCGAGTTATGGTGTGTCTGAATGTTGGATCTCGAATCTTTCTGCATGGGCTGAAATTATTTGACGAGGCGGTCCGAACACCACGTGATACAGAGGGACGGTACGAGCGGGGCCCGTCGTACCGATGCTCGTTCAAGTCTCCTAGAGTTCACTTTCGAATTGTTTCTCTTTGACTTTTTCTCCGAAGTGCATGAATAATTATGTGGTAGTATATGACTCTGTAACCAATCCGTCTTGGACTCTCCATGTAACCGTAGGTTTTGTCGCCTTTATAATCCGTACCATAGGATCCTTTACGACATAACTTAGAACAATCTCTATAAACTTTGGCTTATTGTTGTTATAGTGATTTATAGTAGGAGTTGGATCTCACCACTGTGTTGAGATATAAACCTGGGTAACTCGTGTTACAATCCCATCCCGTACGCTCACCGTCTTACACCCCCGGTACACTAAACTCGCCGTCAGGACCCCCCAATGGGGTACTTGTTGACAACACCATGATAGGGGGCGCTGAACTCGATGAAGGAGGTGACTACTGTTGGGGATATACTTTCCGGGTATCCTCACAGTTCCTCACTGACCAGGGTGGCCCATTTCGGGTTAGAGCATTGCTTCACGGGCGGCCCAGTCAGGGAGAAAGACGGAGTCCCATACGGCTACGGGAAGGCCCAGAAGACTTACCGACTTAGGCCCATAATGTTACTTGTAGTTCAAGATGTACTCTGTAACCGACTCTCAGTCGTAGCCGGATAGATCTCTCCTGTAAACCCTAGGCCGGATATCTATATAAGCCGTCCTAGGGAGAACCTTAGGGCAGAACCCAATACTTTAGACCCTCAACTTGTACAGGCGAAACCCTTGTAACCCATATTCCGGCTCTGCCGCATTACTGGATTGCTAGCAGGAGTAGGGTCCGTCCAAAGCCGGTGGATTCGAACCTGGGTAAACTTGTGTGCTCACCATCCCGGAACACCGTACGTCTCACACCCCTCTCTTCCGCACGCCTCGAGGACCCCCTCATGGCGTACTTTTCCTCAATCCGACGACAGTTGGCGCCCACCGTGGGGCAAGTGAGCTTCGGATCTGCGTTCCGAGTGGAATCTGCAAGAATCAGAATCGGCGAGACCATCGCCGTCGGTCGCATCCTCTACGCCAGTGACGTCCCTCTCATCGTTCTCGAGGAGACTTGGATTCCGGCTAGGGAGGCCGTGACTGCCTACACAATCATGTCTTTTGGCGAGATCGATGTTTACATCGGTTTCGCTGAAACTGCCCAACCCACCCCAGCGGTGATGATAGAGGCAGAAGAATCTTCTGGGTCCCCTTTGTCCGTGGAGGCGGCAGATTTCTGGATCTCAGAAAACCCTAATCCCACCCAGCCCGCACCAGTTGTGGAGATAGTGGAGAAATCCGGGCCTGAAGAAGACCTAGCGGTCCACGTCGAATCTGGAGTGGATCTCCCTGGAGGAGCCAGATCCCAGATCGACCCACCCGCGGAAGTCGAAATCCAGGAGGGGCACACCAGTAACACTGATTCCGGCTCTGATGATGCCGGGACAGACAGACCTTTCCTAAGGTACACATTACAACGTATGATACTGCAAGGCGAAAGCGCAGATGCAATTCTCGAGACCATCAAAAGTTTCGACATGGCTGATCATGAAAGCCGCAGGTACCTCAGGAAGCACGCGTCGCACTTTGTCGGCTATGTGGGATCCGGATCCGGCTCTGCCGATGCTGGAGAAAACACCGACTCGGTGCTGGAGGCAATTGGAACAAACGCCGACGTACCCGCATCCTCGGATGAATCAATGACGTCAGCAGATTTCCGAAAGTTCTCCGCAGAATATGAAGTGGAGTACAACTCCAAAGCTGCAGAAGAAGGAGAAGCCATGGATGAAGGATCCGGGGAACACTCTCCCAAAGCGCAGGATGACATGGACATCGGAGATAATTCCGAAGTCCAAATGTCTGAAAGTACCGATCAGAGCTTGACTCCGGGAAACGGACCCAAAGCCGTCTTTGCTACCCGCGCAGCCAAGAAGGCAAAGAAGAAGAACAAGAAAAACAAGACCCCGGCAAAAGACCCTCTGACAGAGGAGGTGATTGCCGAGGAATACGAAGAAAACTCGGATGGAGCACTTATCCCAGACGAGCCAAAAAAAGAAGCATCAGTGGATGGACACGTGATCACCGAGGGTGCGCGTAAGCTCATCGATGCCGCATTAACTACACCTATCCCTACAGCCGCAGAACTTACCGCGGATGAGCTGGACGAAAGGGCGCAGGCCCTAGAAGCGCGCCGTCAACAACTCCTCGATGAAGCCAAAAACATCGAGGTGGAAAAGAAACGCATGCCAAACAAGGAATACATGTCTCGTTTGCATCAGAAGACACGGAAGCGTCACATAGATGACAACCAATTCCCACGTGTCTGTGCCGTTCTTTTTGGAGATGAGATGGGGAAGCCACAGAAAGATAGCAACGGAGATTGGGTGTACCTAACACCAGTACAGAATACCGTGGCAGCTCGAGAAATTCTATCGGCTAATCCAGGACCGGAGGAGATCCGCTTGGGTATCAAACTACTCAATAAGGGACTGGAGCAGCAAAAGGTCGCCCTGTCCGGAAGTCAAAAACTGGTCTCAGATTCTAACCAATGTCGCACAGATCCGGCATGGGCTGGCGTAAAATCCCATTACGTCCGGGCGCAGTATCATCACCCCGAACGCCGGGAAGACAACTATTCAAGAATCGGATCTTCAGGACAGCATCACAAAACTTCGCGTAACTAGAGCAACGTCGCCCCATCGGCCGAGAAAGACGCCATTGCTGCCCTAAATCCGACGAACCCTCCCCGACGAGAATCTAACGACAGAAGGGGAGAAGATAAAGAGAAACAACGGGAGGAGGATCATCAAAAGATGCCACCTCCTAAACACACAAGACGTCTGGCTGAGCCTCACCATGGTGGGAACGACGGACGAAGGAACGACGAAAACCATGCTGGTACAAGCCGACAGGGGGCTCGTCGTAGTCAAGCTGCTCCACCCTCTCCACCACACAGTCATCACAACGGCTCCCATGGAGGGCAAGGAGGATGACATGGTGGAGGAGGTGGTGGTAGAAGCCAAAGTCCGGCTCCACTGCACCGCAGCCACAACCGGCATTCGGGAAGATCTCTATCCCCGAACGACACAAGGCACGGGATTAATTCCAACATAGAGGCTCAACGCTATGACAACGATGATTTTTACGTGGGCCCAAAGTGCTTCAGACCACGCATCAGAGCTACAAAATTCCCAGAAGCATTTTCTATCTCAAGACATATCCAAGCCTACGATGGCATTGCTCGGCCAGATACTTGGCTACAGGACTTCTTCCAAGCTTGCTGCATCGCCAAAGGCGGAAACAGCCTGGTCGCAACCCGATATCTCCCACTTATGTTGCGGAAGACGGCGTGATCATGGCTCAATGAACTTCCGGAGAACACCATCCATAACTGGTATGACATACAAAGTGCGTTCTTTCGTAATTTCGAAGGCACATATCGAAGGCCATGTTCGGTCGGAGACCTACAGTGTTGCACCCAGAAAGCTAGAGAAACTTGCCGGGACTACCTCGGACGATAGATCGACACCAAGAACTCCTGTGAAGGAGTAAATGATCAAACTTCGATTGAAGCTTTCATTGCAGGTCTCCCAATTGGTCTACTGCCTCATCGTTTGAAGTGTGATAAGGTCACTGATTTGGGAGAGATGATAGAAACAGCGAGCAAATATGCAGACACTGACGACGATGCAGAGGGATTACTCAATGTCCTAGCTGTACCTCAGTCGGCAAAAACAAAGCAACATGCTCAGAAACTTAAGAACACCTCGGAGGAAAAGCCCAACACGGAAACAGCGGTGGTTACTACTGTTTCCAGGCCAACTCGCCTGACAAAATCAAGGCTATACTCAATATTTCCAGGCCAACTCGCCTGAAGGACGTACAAAGATTAACTGGTTGCATTGCTGCGGTCAGTCGATTTGTAAGACGGCTTGGTGAAAGAGCCGCACCATTATACAAACTCCTGAAGAAGACCAAGGATTTTGTGTGGACTGACGAAGCTGAAGCTTCACTACAAGACCTGAAGAAAGTACTCTCATCTGCTCCTATCCTTGCAGCGCCGGAACCTCAGAAACCGATGTTGCTTTACATTGCTATGACAAATAAGGTCGTTAGTATCGTCATGGTGGTGGAGAGACCAGAGGAAAATCAGGAACACCTGGTGCAGCGTCCGACTTACTTTGTCAGCGAGGTCCTAACAGAATCAAAACAGCGATATCCGCACTATCAAAAGTTGGCGTACGGTGTTTTTCTAGCATCTCGTAAGTTACGACACTATTTTCAGGAGCATCCAATTACTGTGGTGAGCAAAGCTCCCATGAGAGATATAATCAACAACAGTGATGCCATAGGACGTGTCGCCAAATGGGGCATAGAGCCTTCAGCTTTCGATATTGAGTACAAACCTCGGACAACAATAAAATCCCGGATCCTTGCTGATTTTGTCACTGATTGGACAGAGATGAAGGAGAATATGATACTCCCTGAGTCGGAATATTGGACCCTCTTTTTCGACGGGTCTAAGGCTCGAGGGGGCTCGGGGGCTGGCGTGGTGCTCAAATCACCCCAAGGAGATAAACTTTTATACGTGTTGCAGATCCACTTCACAGCGACAAACAATATTGCCGAGTATGAAGCACTGCTACATGGAATCCGGATTGCTAAGGATATTGGCATCCGATGTTTGATGTGTTACGGAGATTCGGATCTTGTTGCTCAACAAGTGTCGGATATTTGTAATGCAAATAAGCACATGGCAGCATATAAAGCTATCGTGGATGATCTATCTAAATCGTTCGAAGGGTTTGAAGTTCAACACATCCCTCGAGCAGAAAATGAGGAAGCAGATGCACTATCTCGGATAGGTTCTACACGGAAAGAGGTCCCGGATGGCGCATTTTTAGAGCACCTCAAAGTCCCCTCAATAAAGGGAGTAGATGAGGAATATCCGACCAAATCTGACTCACCTTTAATAGCTGTTCTGGCTGTAATTCCCAGCTGGACTCAACCCTACCTCGATTATTTGGTAGATGAAAAATTACCCGAAGATGAGGTGCTGAGCCGGCAGATTATCCGGCGAGCAAAAGCCTATACTATTGTTAAAGGTGAGCTCCATAAACAGAGTGTTTCTGGGGTTTTTCAGCGCTGTGTATCTCCGGAAGAAGGAGTGGAAATCTTAAGGGAAATCCACGAAGGCGAGTGTGGTCACCACGCTGCAGCCAAATCTTTAGTGGCAAAAGCTTTTCGACATGGACTTTTCTGGCTTACAGCTTAGGCTGATGCCGAACGATTAGTCAAGACATGCAAAGGCTACCAAAAGTACGCCAAGCAAGCTCATGTTCCAGCTGATCAGCTGGGAACAATACTTATAACATGGCCTTTTGCGGTCTAGGGGCTTGATATGGTAGGACCTTTTAAACAAGCTCCAAGTGGATTTACTCAACTCTTAGTGATGGTGGATAAATTCACCAAATGGATCGAGGCTAAACCTGTCACTAGTTGTGATGGAGCAACAGCCAAAAGATTTGTCGAGGATGTTATAATCCGGTATGGTTATCCGCATAGCATTATCATGGACAACGGGAGTAACTTTTCTATGGGAGAACTGGCCGAATTCTGCGATGAGCAAAATATCCGGCTTGACATTGCGTCAGTCGCACATCCACAGGCTAACGGATAAGTCGAAAGAGCAAATAGTTTAATTCTGCAAGGCCTGAAACCAAGACTCAAAGCACCACTACGACGTGCTGCGGGGGCTTGGGCAGAGGAACTACCCTCTGTAATTTGGAGTTTACGAACAACTCCGAACAGGTCAACAGGATACCCACCTTTCTTGGTCTATGGCGCAGAAGCAGTACTTCCAAGCTATTTAATTCATACTTCTCCTAGAGTGGCCGCGTATATCAAAGAGGATGCCGAGATTTCTCGACAAAATGATCTCGACTTAGTCGAAGAAGTTCGCGTCGTTGCCGAAATGAGATCTACAGCCTATCAGCAGAAGTTACGCAAGTATCATAGCCAGAGAGTCCGAACTAGATCTTTCAATAAAGGTGATTTGGTTCTCTGGCTTGTGCAACAAAGAAAGCACAAACTTTCCTCAGTATGGGAAGGGCCCTTTTTAGTTAGTCGAGTATTGCACAATGGATCGTACTACTTAACTAACATGAGGCCATTCAAAGAAAGACCTGCTACTAAGAAGAGAAAGAGAGCTGGAGGCAGTACAAATCCGGATGAGTTAGACAGACCGTGGAATACTGCTCAGCTACGTCCCTTTTATTCTTAGTTTATCCTTCTTTGTAATCATATATATGTACATGTTCTATGAGAAATAAAAGTTTTGGTTGCCTCAAAGTTTTTCTGAGAAGTTTTTACCATCTTATTTCCTAATGACCATGTCATAGTCAAAAATCCCAGAATGCTTGAAAGTACTTTATGCTCATGTTCGTTCTGGTCTAGATTTCCGATTCTAAAACTGCTACCTTCGGGTATAACTCTAAATTTTCTAGTCTTTACTTTGGTTATTTATCTGATTGCTGGATGCGGGCATTTTCCGAGTAGTGAATTGTTGGTACTGGAAGCTGGCTTTGTTTCCGAGTTTAAACTGGTTTAGCAATTGAGCTCCGTTGCTCGGCAAAGTTTCTGGCGGAAGGTTTAGCCGGCTCACGAAAGGGACAAGGCGGAAAGCCAGATAAACGATAAGTAGAGACGAAAAATTATAAGTGCTTGTGTAAACATTTCAGGCACGCAAAAATTTCAAAAGTCAAAAGTGCTGAATAGATCAAAAGCTTAGCACTAGCAAGATAAATAGTACTTAATATTTACAATCGCATCAGGTTTTTTCCAGAATAATACATAAATTTCTGGTCTATGATGCAGGAGGAGATGAAGGATCTGCCGGCTCGCTGGTCACTCCGCCTTGATATCGTTCTGAGATGTCTGCATCCGAGGTGGTGCGTTCATCGTCGAAAACTTCTTCGGTTTCTTCTGCAGGAGGAGGCGCAGTATCCACGCGGATGAAGAAGGGGATCTCGTAGCTGGTCAGATCAGCTACGTGGCACCCGTATCCGGTGCAGGAGTGCATGATGGCTTGAAGATCTTGCTCCTGGCCGTCTTCGTCTACCTTGCAGTATCCTCTGGTCACTTGCCATATCTCCATGTTTCCATGGTGGCTCATGACCATGGTGAGAGCGTTCTGCGCAGCACTCCACGCGTAGGACATGTTCCAGTCCCGAACAAGCTGCGACATCTCCTTGGCCCTGTCCTGCACCTCAAAATCCGACATGCTTGGCATGTCCGGAATCCTGAGAGACTCGCCAATGTCCTCAAGGGACTGGCAGTAGTCATGAAGAAGATCACCGACTTGGGTAAGCCGGTGGGTGCGGGGCTCGGACGAGGAAGAGTCTGTCAAGTTCAGAGGACCTATACATCAAAATAAAGTTAAGAAAAAACCGACATTGATAGAAGTCGAAGAAAAAGATAAGTCAGAGAGGTGGAACATACCAAAAATGACGTCGTCAATCTTGGTCTTCTCCTCCCGGAGACTCTGGAGTTCAGCCCGGACCGCGTGGGATATGTACTTCTCTCTACCAAGCTCATTTTATCCTGAGCAGCAATCTTGCGATCACGCTCATCAGTGGCCATGGAGGCGGATTCAAGGACTTGAGCTATGCTCTTTTCATGATCTGCCTTGAGCTTATCCAGCTCTTGGCGAAGTCCCTTGTTCTCCACCACCAGGGTCTTGAGGTTATTGGCCTCTTCAATCATAGCGATGGATTGTTTCACTAGCGCTGTAAGTCAAAAAAGAACAACAGTTCAGAAAAATTCGACATTGAAAAAATCAAAGATAGGGTTTGAATCTCGGAATGTTTACCTTCGGCTTCATCTTTGGCTACTTTGAGCTCAGATTTTTAAGCCGGGGAGCTTTGATCTCTCTCTGCTTATCACAGACATTAGTCAGTAATTCCTGGTTATAGGAACATACTTTCTGTAAGTCAGAATACCCAAAGTCACAAAGCTACATAAGACTCGGGCTAATATTTTTGCTAAATATCAGCACGAGCCTTGGGGGCTACACTAGTTCGTTCTTTGGCATCCTAATGAAGCATAAACTTGGATTATATATCCTACTTCGTGCTTGGGGGCTAGAGGATATGATATAACATAATGGAAAAAACAAGAGTTGGAATTCCGACTTACATATTGCTCGCAGGTGAGTTTATCTAAACCCGCGTTCACTTCAGCGGCCACCTTCTTGGCAAGAGTAAGAGGGATTCCTGGTGCTGTTGGAAGCTCACCAGTCCTAATCCTCTCATCGCGAAGGCGGACTTGAGCGAGAAGGTTAGAGAACTTGTCGTCCTCTTCTTCTTGCGCTTCCTCCTCGGGGGATAAATGGCTTTTATCTAGGACTTGCCTGGCTAGCCGTTGGATTCACCGACTCAGGACAAGTCAGCAACCTTGGAGGTTGAATCGAACGTTGTGCTTAAGCTGGCAAATGCACTAGAGACACGAAGATCACCGAGACTACATGGAGACGTACTTATGCTTGAGAGCGATGGGCTGGCGACCTATCAGCATGCAATGGGAAGTACTGATTTCGAGTCATGGCCTGGAGCCATGAGATCCGAGTTAAAGTCCATGCATGACAATCAAGTTTGGAACTTGGTTGATCTGCCAGATGGTGCAAGATCCATCGAGAGCAAATGGGTCTTTAAGAGGAAAACTTACTTACCTAGACGGAAACATTTCTGTCTATAAAGAACGACTTGTCGCGAAAGGGTTTTGACAAGTTCAAGGAGTTGGATACGACGAGACCTTCTCGCTAGTAGCGACGCTTAAGTCAACAATGGTCATGTTAGTATTAGCTGCATATTTCAATTGGGAGATATGGCATATGGATGTCAAAACGGCTTTCCTTAAACGAAATTTAACCAAGCACATGTATATGATATAGCCTGAGGGTTTTGTCGATTCGACGAGTCCTAACAAAGTTTGCAAGCTTCGGAAATACATCTATGGATACAAGCAAGCAAGTTAGAGTTGGAACATTCGTTTTGATGAAGTTGTCAAATCGTTTGGCTTCATCAAAAGCGAACGAGATTCTTGTGTATACAGGAAGTTTAGTGAAAGCTCAATTATTTTTCTGCTATTGTATGTAGATGACATATTGATAGTCGGAAACAACGTTCCAATGTTGCAAGAAACCAAGGATTCTTTGGAAAGGTGTTTCTAAATGAAGGATTTGGGTGAGGCAACAGTTATACTAGGAATTAAGATCTATAGAGATAGATCATGGAGACTCATAGGTTTGAGTCAAAGTACATATCTAGATAAGATATTGAAGAAGTTCAATATGGATTCGGACAATAAGGGGTTTTTGCTAATGCGCATGGAATCCGACTTAGTAAGACTCAATGCCCAACGTCGGCTGATGAGCGAAGTCGGATGGAGAGGATCCCTTATGCTTCGGCAGTAGGATCGATCATGTATGTGATGATATGTACTAGGACAGATATTTCCTATGATTTAAGTGTGACGAGCAGATATTAGTCGGATCCTGGCAAAGGCCACTAGACAGCAGTAAAGAATATCTTTTAGTACTTGAGACATACTCAAGATGAATTCCTAGTATATGGTGATGATGAAGAGCTAGGTGTAAAGGGTTACACAGATGCTAGCTTTCAGACCGACCTGGTTGACTCGTGCTTGCAGTCTGGATATGTGTTCATAGTAAATGGAGGTGTAGTGAGCTGGAAGAGTTCCAAGCAAGAATTGGTGGCTGATTCGACTACGGAAGCAGAGTATGTTGTTGCCTCAGAGGCGACAAAGGAAGGGGTTTGGATCAGAAATTTTCTGATTGAACTCGGTGTTGTTCCGGGTTCGTCTAGTCCATTAGACGTGTACTGTGAAAATACTGGTGCTATTGCACAAGCTAAGCAATCACGGACACACCAGAAGAACAAGCACATACTCAGGAAATTTCACCTGATTCGGCAGTTCGTCGATCACGGAGAAATTAAGCTATGCAAGATACACACGGATGCAAATGTTGCAGACCTGTTGACCAAGTTGCTTCCACAACCTAAGTTTGACTCACGCGTAAGAGCGATGGGCACGAGATTCCTAAGTGCTCGACTCTAGTGCAAGTGGGAGACTGTTAGGAATGATGCACTGGAGGCTCACATTCTGCCATGTATTCGTAACGCAGAATCCGGCTTAGAGCTAGTTGTGTGTGTCACTCAATTTGTTGTAGGTGTCGAATGGCATACTCATATCTAGCCCAAGCCAGTTTGTCCTTAGTCGTTTGAGGTTGGGAGGGAACCCCACTGCCGAGACTAATTTGTAAGTCGGAAGGTGACAATGGTTCACGTGTCATGAGCATGGAGATTCTATCCGCGTTGCATTGGCTAGTCGGAAGAGGTACAATAGCCGGACCGATCCAAAGGTTAGTAGGACGTGAGCACACCGTCATACGCTCCGACTAACACAATGGAATCCTTTGACCTGCGGGGATCGCACAATCCGAGTTGTGGAAAAGCCAGGTTTGACTCCATCTAATGCTCACCGTAACTGGGAGTCATAAGGGTGGTCTTGGGCCGACTTCGAAGCAAGCTGCGTGACGTGGATCAGCCAAGACAGAATTTACCCCTCCATCTTGGAGAGATATTCTCTAGGCCTTCTCGTGTGATATGATTTAGAAGCATGGCCATGCGCTGCTTGATCAAGTGTTGATCGAGGTAGTCCGACTTAGGGAAGACGGAGGGAATCAGTTATCGCTACAATAAGAAGAGTAAACCGGCACTGGGATGATGGAATCTCCCCTGTGGTTTATCACCAATATCGTGAGGCAAAGGGACTTGGATAGATCGTCACATTGAGGGCACTTGCAGAAATTGGGAGTCAACAAGTCTTGCTAGAGGCTGCTACCGACTATTAGCTCTAGTCGGAAAGTCACTCAGCTACGACTCAGACTGAATGATTATTGAGTTGTGTTCGGCTTACCGTAAGCCTGCGAGATCGCACACTTAAGAGAGTGTAACTAGGCGGATGTTGATCTGACTATCACAAGCCGGCAAGTTGGACTTGTTCGGATAGGGACACATGTCAATTGGTTGGACCCACTCTGACTAGGGATAGGGCTTAGGACTAAGGGACACAAGTGTTGTGTGCCCTCACATACTCGCCTATAAAAGGGAAGGTGGGTGGCGGCGGACAAAGAATAATCTAGTGTTGCTTCCTAGGGTTTCGCTAGACTTGGCAACCACCTTCCTGTCCCGTGGCAGCAAGACCGAGACTAGAATCTCTCTTGTTGCGGTTCCATGTCGTATGTGTGTGTGACAGTAGAGGCACCACACCTGCGGTGCTCGTCGGCGACATTGGGTGGCATTGTAGTCGGAGGCGAGAAGGTGGTGCCAAGATCGAGAAGTTCGCCGGAGCCATACAAGACAAGGGGAACATACAGCACCACCGCGACGCTCTTCCATAGCTTCCGCACCTGCGCGTCGAGAGGTACAAACTGTTGCCTTTGACCTTAGACGGATCTTGGGGTGGCTTGCCGGAGTCCTCGCTGGAGCAGAAAAGTTTTTGTTTTCGGCCTGGCTCTGCGCGTTGCCCAACAGGGAGCAGAGGTGATACGGAGAGCTCGGGAACGGAGGGGCCTTATCCTTTTTAATTCCTTTTTTCCACCATCCGTCCCTGATTTTTCTGGTCAAAGCGCTGAGGTTGATGCAACATCTTCGTGTAATCCTGCATAGGAGCGTCTCTATCCACACCGCCCCCTCCCCTACCGTCCCACGCTCTCACATCCTCCTTATCTTCCTTACCACCGGCAAAGCATGGCGGCGGACGAGTGCATGAGGTCGAGGCAATGTTGAATCGATATTGGGCAGGTTCGAGGCGGGGAAGCAGAGGCGGCCGACGCTAGATGCGGGAGCTAGACGGGAGGCGGTGGCCTCGTGAGTGGAGGAGCAGAGGAAGAGGAGGTGAGAGGGAGAGCTCGGGAGCAGAGGGGGTGGCGCATGTTGCTGGGGAGATGGAGGAGGGTCTGGGATGGGCGGGAGCTTAGAACTTGGGAGCTTAGGTGGAGGGGAACGAGATCGAGATGGGGGTGGGGGAGGGGTGGGGACGGGAGGGACCAGCTCGTAAGACTTCAGTCAACACCTGAAATTGCACGGTTCAGATGACTCAGAGTGAAGATCAGACAGCCAGAAACACGCGCGCGAGCAGATGGCCTCAGATGGCTCGCTTCTGCTTAGGCTTAAGCTATAGTATAATTCCCTCCAGCCATAAACAAGTGATTTTGCATTTGTCTAGATTCGTATGTATCTAGACACATTTTATTGTATATATACATGCAAATTTAAACAATCCCAAGTGACTTATTTCTCGACAGGGAGAGTTCATAAGAGCTTGTTTACTGGCGCATCCCAAATCATATCCGGCAGAAGTGTTGGACAAGGCCTTTAGGGAATCTCCAGCGATGCGACCCATTCCGGACACCCAAAAGTCCATTTCTATCCAAATGGTACGGTTCGCAAATAGAAATTAGGTCATGGTCCGTTTAGATGCAGCGCACACCCAATGGATTAACGCATTGACCGCCCAATCTGCTGTTAAGGACCTCTAATGGCTATGGGAAGTTATTAATGGCGACAAGACGTCGCCGATGCCTAGCCGGATTCCCGTGTGGCCGGTGGGTTCCTTCCATCGCGTGCACCGTTGTCGTTTCCCTCGCATGGCCAGAAAACTTCCACATCGGGCCAGGGCGGTTCCTGTCTAGGCCGTGATCTTTAAATAGGGCTACCAGAGCAGCGAGGAGCAACATTCCAAGCGCCACTAGAACACCAAACACCAAGTACCCATGCTTCGCCGTAAGTTTGTCAACTAGGTTGTCCTCTAGCAGATGTGCCGCAACCACTACCCGCGGCCCTCTGAGGAGGATGTAGAGTTATAGGCCATGGAGCTGGCCTGACATTTCGCCGAGGGGGAGGTGGCCGGTTTTGAGCACAAAGGCGAGGTGGGGCAGAAGGAGATGGGGCAGAAGGAGATGGAGGAGGTGGTCAATGCGGCCATGCTCTAGGCCGCTCAATTCACCTTTCGTGAGATTCACCACGTAGTGGCCCGGGAGGTGGTGGAGGCGGTGGCCAAGGAGACCTCTGCAATAGCCCTGCGCGAGATCCGCCACGAGGTGGCAATGGTCACGCTGGAGGTGCTAGTGAAGGAAGCCGCAGTGATGGTCGTGCGTGAACTTTGCCACGCAGCCACGACACGCAAGGAGGCGTCAGACGCCGCGACACGCGAGTAGGCCGAACTCTCTGCTAATGATGCAACAGAGGAGGACTGCTTGGCGAAGGCAGCGACCATGGCAGCAGCTTGGGGGCTCGTAGATGAGGAGGAGGTGGACGAAGAGGAGGTGGACAACAAGGGGTGGTGGACGAGGACTAGGTTGCCACTGCCACAAACAATGCCGCCATGCAGGATGCCGCACCAACCGCGCCCGCCAAGGTAAGCCATGCGGAGAACCTCTGGCATAGGTCGCAACGCCTATGAGCGGCAAGGGAGAGTGTTCGGCGCGAGGAGAAGGACCATGCTATGATGGAGCTCAATGCGAAGGAGGCCATGGAACAGGACGGGCACTGGGCGGCTGAGATGGAGGCCGCTCTGGCCCACCAGGAGGCAGAGCGCGAGAGGACGGTGCTGGGGTCAACGGATCATCGGAACACCGGTGACCGCCAACACGCATGTGACGTGCACTGCCTCCAGAAGATCACTAACATAGGTATGCCCAACAGGCACCCGACCATAGCCTACCTGGTGCGGCTCGACGGAGGGCCCACTCGATAACCTTCTAAGGTCCACCAATCCCAAGACAGTTTGGGTGGTACATATGGACACGGACTCCAAGCGCACAATACAAGGAAAGCTTAAAGCTAGAGTTCGAATCTAACTTGTAACCTACTCGTATTGGTACCTGAGACCTAGCCTCCTCATATATAAATGCTAGGAGGGTCCAACGAGGAGAGATATCCATCGCCACAATACACAATAGACAGATCTACGATCTCCCATCGCCATAATATATAGAACACAATAGATATAGACAACACCCGTAGCATACACAGATCCAATCTGCGCATCCACCGCCATCGGCGACCTTGTAATCCTTCGGATCATCATCAATCAAGAGCAGAAAAGCAGGAGTAGAGTTTTCCCTTGGGGGCCTGAACCTCGGTAAACGTCGTGTCCCGTGTTCCTTGTCTGTTAGCCGAACGAGATCTCCAATGCACCCCTCTTCCTCTAAACCCAAGTCCATAATAATGGATATTGATGAGTCAACCCCTCATCAATTGACGCCGTCTGTAGGAACTGGGCGTGCTGATACTGCGATCTCGATGGCCCCATCACCCGCAATCTATGACTCGCCGATCTCTGGGGAACAACGACGCGACTTCATCACACCAACAAACGGCACATGGAATCAAGATCCGGGCGAGTTCCCTCACCGCCGCCGGCCAGATCGCATCTGGATCATAACCTCTTCGGCATCATCATCTACATCAAGCTGATATTGTGATCAACACACCCTCGTTTCCGATCTAATCTAATCTATAACGGAGTATGTGCGGTCTCCTAATTCTTCTCCCGTCACGTGAAATCGAGCTTCGCACGATCAGCATGTACGGCAATGCTTCACGCGGTGATAATTTTTCCGTCTACTGCATAGCCTGATCAGAGCCAGCTCATGGATCTACAGCTGTGCGCGTGCACGTCGTGCGTACGCATAAACCTAGCAACAGTGCAATCACAAGTTTCAGCGCAAGCATAACTAGCCAGATTGGTTTAAGATTTTCCTAATTCGAGTCAATCATTGCCATGCTGCAACCGAGTGAAAAAAAAAAGCATCAAGCAGAGTCCAGCTCGGAATCAGCGACAGGAGACAGGATCCGATTCGGCACGGCAAGTGATTTTCGGCCATGCAGAGTCAGCGACACTAGAAAAAAAAGATGGGACAGCACGAGTCACATAAAAGGTTCAGCACATAATTTGCGTCAAGTTTCTTCTTGGAGAAGAAAAGGTCACGGATGGGATTCTTGGTACTTCTTCACTATAGGATTTAGATTGTGTCAAAGTCTGCTTCACTATGGGATTTAGATTGTGTCAAAGTCTTGAGGCAAAATAGGAAAAAAATCCATGCAACGTTTTCCACCAAACACGTCCCCTTGGTCGGTGCAGAAGCTATCTACGTACACAATTTCCTCAGTCAGATTGATCGAACCGGCACAGTATTACAGCACGCCGGTCGATGACCATCCAGTACTCAGAACATCTTGACATCAACACTATCATCGCACTTCGACCCGGCCCGTCGGACGACCCGCCGTCGCCTCGTTTTCCACTTCAACGAATAACATGTACGCTGTACCCACTCCCATCCACCACGCTTTCTTCGGCGATCGCTGCCACGTCGACTCTGATCCGTCGCACCGGCTCTCGAACGCTGCCTCGACTACATCTACCACATCGATTCTACATTCAGTGGCTTCGTCGACTCCGCCGCGAGACCCGCTATCGTCTTCGGTTGAAGCGGACCGCTACCGTCTTCGACTCCGGGAGCCCAATGCCGCTTCGACTTCATCTGACACGCGACTCCGGTCTGTCACATGGTCGACTCCGTGTCCATCGCGCTACTCGTCTGGCATCGATCCCGTGACCCATTCACCTCATCGATAATCAATAAAGGTAAGTTTCCCTCTACTTGTGTTGATTCCTTTTTAACTCGCACTCGAAGCACTCGGGGGCCGCGCCCTCTTCGAGTAACCTAATGTGCTGTCGACTCTGCGTACTCGAGCACCTCATACGCGATAGTCTGAATAGCTAATTCTACCTGATCGTCGAATCCTTAAACTCCGAGTAGCTCGGCAAGGTACTGAGACTAAGGGTAACGGGCTAACGAAAAGGCCTAGCATACAGTGCAAATGTATCGACTCGATTGGCACCAGAAAATACTATAACAAGCCGAAAGACAAATATTCTTTACAAGATATAGATACTTCATACTCTTTGCATTTTCTGCAGCTTATAAGGACGTCGACTGCATCGACTATTCTATCGGGTCTTCGAAAAAGAGTCGAAAAAACAACTAGCTACAACATAAAATCAAGACCCGAGTCGAGTCTCTCTTCTGATGGTTGCATCGCTGGATGCTATAAAAGACACGACCCTCACCGCGCACCTGACCCGGCTAAAACACCCGGGGGCTACTCCAAACTAGAGCGTTGATCGCGCACATATAAAATCTTCGAGTGGCACGCTCTGATTCCTCGTTCGAATCTACAACTCGAAAAGGAATCGAGGGCTACTCTCATAGGGCATGTTGATCGCGCATTCAAAAAAGCGCCTGCATTGGTGGCATTCGCAAGATCATCCGTAGTACTTTCGAATCATTTTGTCTACACAACTGACGACTATAAGTCTCTGCTTGACTCTCCGACTCGAACAGACACTCGGGGGCTACTCCCATAGGAAGCGTTGGTCGCGCACCCTGTAGTCCATTGTGTCGACTACGTCCACATATCGACTCATTTACATGAATTGAACTCATCAGAGACTCTGCCCACTTACACCATTGTCAGGTTCAGAGATAATATCTCCTTGACCACCCGAATCGCCTCCGTGGAGATAAACATTCGGATCTTATGTCTACAATGCAAAGATAAGACCTACAGATACAATCTGATGGTATGGCAACCACATCCGATGCACTCTACCAGATAAATACCGTGTTTACGACATGAAGAAAAACCCGACCGACACGTTGGGTACATGCTTATAAACTGGAGTTCGATTCAGTAAGGCCTCCACGGCATGAGTCGAACTACGCCAACAATTTCCAAATTCGAGTCTGGGGACTCGAGTTTGAGTAGGTAGTGTTGTTTTTGCCCTAGAGCAATTAACTGGTCCCGATCCGTCGAGTGCACCAGGCACGTTTATCATCATCCCTATGAACTACTATGGATTCGGCTGACCCGATAAACTTTTGGGTCAGTGCTTCGCACTCGACATAACTATCGACTTTGACATCCTAATGCAAGGTTCAAAGACAACTAAGTCTCCATCCGAATCTACGATTCGCATGGCCACTCAGGGCTACTGACATAGGTATGTCCAACAGGCACCCGACTACAACCTACCTGGTGCGGCTTGACGGAAGGTCCACTCGACAAGCTGTCAAAGTCCACGAATCCCAAGACAGTTCGGGTGGTATGAAGCCCCTATGGACACGGACTCCCAGCGCATAAGACAAGGAAAGCTTAAAACTAGAGTTCGAATCTAACTTGTAACCTACTCGTATTGGTACCTGAGACCTAGCCTCCTCATATATAAAGGCTAAGAGGTCCAACGAGGAGATATATCCATCGCCACAATACACAATAGACAGATCTACGATCTCCCATCGCCATCATAGATAGAACACAATAGATCTAGACAACACCCGAGCATACACATACGCCAGATCTAATATGCGCATCCACCACCATTGACGACCTTGTAATCCTTTGGATCATCATCAATCAAGAGCAGACAAGGAGTAGGGTTTTCCCTCCGAGGTCTGAACCTGGGTAAACATTGTGTCCCACATTGCTTGTCTGTTAGCCGAACGAGATCTCCAGTGCACCCCTCTTCCTCTAAACCCAAGTACATAACAATGGGCATTGATGAGTTAATCCCTTGTCAAGCGTTATTAGGACACATCGGGCGGCGATCGAGGGGGTCGGGACTTTCGAAAACAGTGGCCCAAACATTGGCAAGGAGTATATGTAGGATGACTGTCGTCGTATTGAAGACAAGTACGCCATGAGGGGGTCCTCGAGGCGTGGGAAAAGTTGGGGTGTGAGACCTACGGTTCTCCGGGACGGTAAGCACACAAGTTTACCCAGGTTCAAATCCGACAGCGGTAGACAGATACTACTCCTACTAGTAATCCAGTATATCGGCAGAGCTGGAAGTACAACAAATTACAAGAGAGGTTTCACCTATGCGAGTTGTGGTTGTAGTGTGTGCCCTAAAGGCTGGTCTCTAGAATGGCTTATATAGTCATCCGGTCCTATGGTTATGTGAGAGTCCTATCCGGCTACGATACAGAGTCGGTACATAGTACATCTTGGACTATAAGTATTCCTACAGGCCTAAGTTGATAAGTGTTCTAGGCCTTCCCGTAGCCGGACGGGCCTCCATCTTCTCTCTCTGACTGAGCCGCTTATGAAGCATAGCTCTAACCCAAAGTGGACCACCCTAGTCAGCAATGGATATACCTGGAAAGTATATCCGCAACAACAGCCAACACTACATGCCATTTTTTTTGTTTTAGTTTAATTTGAATTATAAGCAGATGTCTCAATGTAATGAAAATATTATCCACTAAATATGTCACTTACAAACGGCCCATGTTGGCTGAAGCCTGGATACGAGTCCGACAGGCGCCCTATCCAACCCGATGCATTGGTGCTCCAAATTTGATAATCTAGTGGATCACGCTGAACACGTCAGCCAGTTTGGATTGCACCGTTATAGCGTGCGTGCGCGGGATCGTGTCCGCACGAACCATTTTGGACGCGCTAGTACCATTTAAGCCGTGCCACTGAAGATGCTCTTAGGGAATCGCTTTGTAGTGTCGGTTATTTGGGAGGCCCTTCCCATATCCGCGACACCAAAAAAATCAGCCCCCAAATAATTTGGCATTAATAAAATGCAAGCTATTGAAAATTCGTATAGAACAATTGGATACATAGTTTAAATAAAGAAAAAATTATTACAATAATCCAAACATAATTAATAAAATAGTTTATACAACAATTTAAATAAATAAAAATCCACGCATTGTCTCCTTTGAGCGTACACAAATGTTTCACCAGATCATCTTGCAGTCGACGATGAACACTTTCATCACAAATTTCTTAATGCATGGCTATAAAAGCACTGAAGTCCGATGACACCTCATGATCAACAACGTCAAGAGGGCCCTGATGCTCAAAGAGTTGATCATCAACCACCGGAGCGTTCGCTCACTCTCGATGATCATATTATTTATGATCACACATCCATTCATCATCTCCCATATTTGTAATGTTGACCAAGTAAGAGAAGGATACCCGACGATAGCAAAACGATCTTAGAACACACAAATCCCCGCTCAACATCCTCCTTGCAAACCTCCTAGCATGTCTTAAACCAAGCTATTGCATCATTACGAGGATCGGGAATTATCTTTACAAATGCTGCCCATCTAGGATAAATGTCATCAGGAAGTGTCCTTCTTTATATTTGTATGCGTGGCAGAGTTCCAAATAAATATGATCACACACATCATCTACTGTTTTATCCCTCGTAATCATAGCTAGGGATCAATGGCTAACCACTTAATCCACCGACTATTAAGGGTTAGCCTCATGGTCATGTACTAAGCTTTGTGAATCTCCTTTCTCCCCCAATTAAATAAATCAATGAAGAATAAGCATGTAGAATCCTTCAAAGAATGGCTACAGTCTCAAGTCGAAGTAGCTGTATTTTTTCCGTTTGATGTATCTGTGTCGTGTAAATAACTTTGTATTTAGCCCTTAAGAAATAAAAAATACCGTGGGATGTTTTTCCACTGTTTATCCATAAAAAATACATGAATGATGAGTTGCCGTTATATGTTACTTAACACCTTCAAAGCACCATCCAAAAAACAACTGTATTTCCCTCTCAAATCCCAAAAGACAAATACTACGCGGTCGATGTTTGCATAATATCAATTAACACATACATATATAAGACGAAGACACAAAATAATCTTTATTTTAGTTCATGATATTGCTAGGATTTTTTCATCTCCCCAATAACAAGGGAAACAACTCACACATGAAGTCACTCAACATCATAATAATACAAATAGAAAATGGAGGAATTGTTGAATACGCGTGCAAATCGACAATGGTGTTTAGAATTACAATGAGATGGAAGTAATGGGGCTGTAGTGGATGATGATGGTGATAGAAATGCATCGGTTGATGATGACGATCGATGCCTAGGCCTCCAAGATCTGCGAAGTGGTAAAGGTAAATGCATTTGTGTGAGTTCCCCCTCTAGATCCCTTCTGGGGTGAGGGTTCTGCGAGTTATGGTGTGTCTGAATGTTGGATCTCGAATCTTTCTGCATGGGCTGAAATTATTTGACGAGGCGGTCCGAACACCACGTGATACAGAGGGACGGTACGAGCGGGGCCCGTCGTACCGATGCTCGTTCAAGTCTCCTAGAGTTCACTTTCGAATTGTTTCTCTTTGACTTTTTCTCCGAAGTGCATGAATAATTATGTGGTAGTATATGACTCTGTAACCAATCCGTCTTGGACTCTCCATGTAACCGTAGGTTTTGTCGCCTTTATAATCCGTACCATAGGATCCTTTACGACATAACTTAGAACAATCTCTATAAACTTTGGCTTATTGTTGTTATAGTGATTTATAGTAGGAGTTGGATCTCACCACTGTGTTGAGATATAAACCTGGGTAACTCGTGTTACAATCCCATCCCGTACGCTCACCGTCTTACACCCCCGGTACACTAAACTCGCCATCAGGACCCCCCAATGGGGTACTTGTTGACAACACCATGATAGGGGGCGCTGAACTCGATGAAGGAGGTGACTACTGTTGGGGATATACTTTCCGGGTATCCTCACAGTTCCTCACTGACCAGGGTGGCCCATTTCGGGTTAGAGCATTGCTTCACGGGCGGCCCAGTCAGGGAGAAAGACGGAGTCCCATCCGGCTACGGGAAGGCCCAGAAGACTTACCGACTTAGGCCCATAATGTTACTTGTAGTTCAAGATGTACTCTGTAACCGACTCTCAGTCGTAGCCGGATAGATCTCTCCTGTAAACCCTAGGCCGGATATCTATATAAGCCGTCCTAGGGAGAACCTTAGGGCAGAACCCAATACTTTAGACCCTCAACTCATATAGGCGAAACCCTTGTAACCCATATTCCGGCTCTGCCGCATTACTGGATTGCTAGCAGGAGTAGGGTCCGTCCAAAGCCGGTGGATTCGAACCTGGGTAAACTTGTGTGCTCACCATCCCGGAACACCGTACGTCTCACACCCCTCTCTTCCGCACGCCTCGAGGACCCCCTCATGGCGTACTTTTCCTCAATCCGACGACAGTTGGCGCCCACCGTGGGGCAAGTGAGCTTCGGATCTGCGTTCCGAGTGGAATCTGCAAGAATCAGAATCGGCGAGACCATCGCCGTCGGTCGCATCCTCTACGCCAGTGACGTCCCTCTCATCGTTCTCGAGGAGACTTGGATTCCGGCTAGGGAGGCCGTGACTGCCTACACAATCATGTCTTTTGGCGAGATCGATGTTTACATCGGTTTCGCTGAAACTGCCCAACCCACCCCAGCGGTGATGATAGAGGCAGAAGAATCTTCTGGGTCCCCTTTGTCCGCGGAGGCGGCAGATTTCTGGATCCCAGAAAATCCTAATCCCACCCAGCCCGCACCAGTTGTGGAGATAGTGGAGAAATCCGGGCCTGAAGAAGACCTAGCGGTCCACGTCGAATCTGGAGTGGATCTCCCTGGAGGAGCCAGATCCCAGATCGACCCACCCGCGGAAGTCGAAATCCAGGAGGGGCACACCAGTAACACTGATTCCGGCTCTGATGATGCCGGGACAGACAGACCTTTCCTAAGGTACACATTACGACGTATGATACTGCAAGGCGAAAGCGCAGATGCAATTCTCGAGACCATCAAAAGTTTCGACATGGCTGATCATGAAAGCCGCAGGTACCTCAGGAAGCACGCGTCGCACTTTGTCGGCTATGTGGGATCCGGATCCGGCTCTGCCGATGCTGGAGAAAACACCGACTCGGTGCTGGAGGCAATTGGAACAAACGCCGATGTACCCGCATCCTCGGATGAATCAATGACGTCAGCAGATTTCCGAAAGTTCTCCGCAGAATATGAAGTGGAGTACAACTCCAAAGCTGCAGAAGAAGGAGAAGCCATGGATGAAGGATCCGGGGAACACTCTCCCAAAGCGCAGGATGACATGGACATCGGAGATAATTCCGAAGTCCAAATGTCTGAAAGTACCGATCAGAGCTTGACTCCGGGAAACGGACCCAAAGCCGTCTTTGCTACCCGCGCAGCCAAGAAGGCAAAGAAGAAGAACAAGAAAAAAAAGACCCCGGCAAAAGACCCTCTGACAGAGGAGGTGATTGCCGAGGAATACGAAGAAAACTCGGATGGAGCACTTATCCCAGACGAGCCAAAAAAAGAAGCATCAGTGGATGGACACGTGATCACCGAGGGTGCGCGTAAGCTCATCGATGCCGCATTAACTACACCTATCCCTACAGCCGCAGAACTTACCGCGGATGAGCTGGACGAAAGGGCGCAGGCCCTAGAAGCGCGCCGTCAACAACTCCTCGATGAAGCCAAAAACATCGAGGTGGAAAAGAAACGCATGCCAAACAAGGAATACATGTCTCGTTTGCATCAGAAGACACGGAAGCGTCAGATAGATGACAACCAATTCCCACGTGTCTGTGCCGTTCTTTTTGGAGATGAGATGGGGAAGCCACAGAAAGATAGCAACGGAGATTGGGTGTACCTAACACCAGTACAGAATACCGTGGCAGCTCGAGAAATTCTATCGGCTAATCCAGGACCGGAGGAGATCCGCTTGGGTATCAAACTACTCAATAAGGGACTGGAGCAGCAAAAGGTCGCCCTGTCCGGAAGTCAAAAACTGGTCTCAGATTCTAACCAATGTCGCACAGATCCGGCATGGGCTGGCGTAAAATCCCATTACGTCCGGGCGCAGTATCATCACCCCGAACGCCGGGAAGACAACTATTCAAGAATCGGATCTTCAGGACAGCATCACAAAACTTCGCGTAACTAGAGCAACGTCGCCCCATCGGCCGAGAAAGACGCCATTGCTGCCCTAAATCCGACGAACCCTCCCCGACGAGAATCTAACGACAGAAGGGGAGAAGATAAAGAGAAACAACGGGAGGAGGATCATCAAAAGATGCCACCTCCTAAACACACAAGACGTCTGGCTGAGCCTCACCATGGTGGGAACGACGGACGAAGGAACGACGAAAACCATGCTGGTACAAGCCGACAGGGGGCTCGTCGTAGTCAAGCTGCTCCACCCTCTCCACCACACAGTCATCACAACGGCTCCCATGGAGGGCAAGGAGGATGACATGGTGGAGGAGGTGGTGGCAGAAGCCAAAGTCCGGCTCCATTGCACCGCAGCCACAACCGGCATTCGGGAAGATCTCTATCCCCGAACGACACAAGGCACGGGATTAATTCCAACATAGAGGTTCGACGCTATGACAACGATGATTTTTACGTGGGCCCAAAGTGCTTCAGACCACGCATCAGAGCTACAAAATTCCCAGAAGCATTTGCTATCTCAAGACATATCCAAGCCTACGATGGCATTGCTCGGCCAGATACTTAGCTACAGGACTTCTTCCAAGCTTGCTGCATCGCCAAAGGCGGAAACAGCCTGGTCGCAACCCGATATCTCCCACTTATGTTGCGGAAGACGGCGTGATCATGGCTCAATGAACTTCCGGAGAACACCATCCATAACTGGTATGACATGCAAAGTGCGTTCTTTCGTAATTTCGAAGGAACATATCGAAGGCCATGTTCGGTCGGAGACCTACAGTGTTGCACCCAGAAAGCCAGAGAAACTTGCCGGGACTACCTCGGACGATGGATCGACACCAAGAACTCCTGTGAAGGAGTAAATGATCAAACTTCGATTGAAGCTTTCATTGCAGGTCTCCCAATTGGTCTACTGCCTCATCGTTTGAAGTGTGATAAGGTCACTGATTTGGGAGAGATGATAGAAACAGCGAGCAAATATGCAGACACTGACGACGATGCAGAGGGATTACTCAATGTCCTAGCTGTACCTCAGTTGGCAAAAACAAAGCAACATGCTCAGAAACTTAAGAACACCTCGGAGGAAAAGCCCAACACGGAAACAGCGGTGGTTACTACTGTTTCCGGGTCTGGAGGACGAGGAGGACGTGGTGGAGGCCGCGGGCGTGGCCGTGGGACTTCAAGGGTCCAAGGTAGAGGAGAACAGCAACCAGGCAAAACCTACTCTTGGGCCGACATTGCCAATAACCCATGTGTGCATCACCTAGACGCCAATGGGGGCTCGTCCCACACCAACGTTGAATGTCGTTTCAATGACGACATCAAAAGAGATGACACCGCGGGCTACAAAGCTAAGTGGAAGAAGGGAAAGAAAAATCCCGAAAAAGACAAAGAGACCAAGGAAGATTCCGACATGGAGGAAGTTGATGCTTCAAATCCCAAGTCGGAAGGGAAGAAGACTTTTCCCACCAAAAAGGACACTTATGTCACTTTCCTCGGATCTCAACCAGCAAAGGTCAAGAAAGCAGTTCTACACGAGCTCAATGCAAGAGTTCCGGCTGTCCCACAGTATCTGGACTGGTCGGAAGTGGCAATCACATTTGACCACGATTATCATCCGCCTAAGTTACACAGGCGAGGAAAATACGCCTTAATCGTCAACCCACTTATTGACGGTTATGGTTTCTCCAAGACCCTCATGGACGGTGGTAGCAGCATCAATATTCTCTATGTCGAAACGCTACGCCAGATGAAGATCTCGGAGACCCAGCTGAACCATAGCTCTGTGATTTTTCACGGAGTTGTCCCAGGAAGACAAGCTAATTCCCTGGGAGAGATCACTTTGGATGTTACCTTTGGAACCCCAAAGAATTATCGGACGGAGGCACTTTCCTTCAAAGTGGTCCCGTTCAAGAGCGCATACCATGCTATATTCGGACGTCCGGCTTACTGGGTTTTTATGGCTCGTCCATGTTACATTTACAATATGATGAAAATTCCAGGTCTCGATGGCATGATCACCATCAGGGGAGACCCGAAGAAAGCGCGAGAGTGCAAGGATGGAAATTCCGCCTTTGCTGAAGCCGTGTTGCACGCCCAGGAGTACCAGGAAATCAAGAAGAGCATAGATCCGCCCGAGATGCCCACAACGAAGAAGGAGGTGACCAAGCCAAATCCGGAGTTCAAGGAATCAGAAGAGACGAAAAAGCACCGTTGAAGGATGATGACCCCTCCAAGGTGACCCAGATAGGCATAGGCCTAGATAGCGCATAGGAAAGCACGCTTGTCAAGTTCCTCTAAGCAAATCAAGATATCTTCGCATGGCAGCCATCTGACATGACCAGAGTACCTAGGGAACTTGCCGAGCACTCTCTAAATGTAAACCCGAATGCTAAACCCGTCAAACAGTCCTTATGACGGTTTGGCGACGAAAAGCGTAAGGCAATAGCTAAGGAACTAGCACGTCTCGAGTTAGCCGGATTCATAGAAGAGGTAATCCACATTGAGTGGTTGGCCAATCCTGTAATGGTCCCTAAAAAGGACACCACTGATTTAAGGATGTGTGTTGATTATACTGCCTTGAACAAGGCTTGTCCAAAAGATCCGTTCGCTCTGCCTATAATTGATCAAGTTATCGATTCTACGGCAGGCTCAGAACTCCTCTGTTTTCTCGACGCATATTCCGGTTATCACCAAATCCGTATGAAGGAATCTGACAAAATCAAAACTTCATTCATAACCCCTTTCGGAACCTTCTGTTTTGTTACGATGCCCCTTGGGCTGAAGAACGCAGGAGCTACGTACCAGTGCACGATGCAACGTTGCCTCCATGACCAACTCGGACGCATTGTACATGCATGCGTGGATGATATTGCGGTGATGTCCAAAAAGAAGGAAACATTGATTTCCGACTTGGAGGAGACGTTCGCCAATCTACAAAAATACAACATCATGCTTAACCCGAAAAAATGCGTCTTCGGAATACCAACCAGAAAATTGTTAGGTTTCATCGTGTCTCAAAGAGGCATAGAGGTAAACCATGACAAAATCAAGGCTATACTCAATATTTCCAGGCCAACTCGCCTGAAGGACGTACAAAGATTAACTGGTTGCATTGCTGCGGTCAGTCGATTTGTAAGCCGGCTTGGTGAAAGAGCCGCACCATTATACAAACTCCTGAAGAAGACCAAGGATTTTGTGTGGACTGACGAAGCTGAAGCTTCACTACAAGACCTGAAGAAAGTACTCTCATCTGCTCCTATCCTTGCAGCGCCGGAACCTCAGAAACCGATGTTGCTTTACATTGCTATGACAAATAAGGTCGTTAGTATCGTCATGGTGGTGGAGAGACCAGAGGAAAATCAGGAACACCTAGTGCAGCGTCCGACTTACTTTGTCAACGAGGTCCTAACAGAATCAAAACAGCGATATCCGCACTATTAAAAGTTGGCGTACGGTGTTTTTCTAGCATCTTGTAAGTTACGGCACTATTTTCAGGAGCATCCAATTACTGTGGTGAGCAAAGCTCCCATGAGAGATATAATCAACAACAGTGATGCCACAGGACGTGTCGCCAAGTGGGGCATAGAGCCTTCAGCTTTCGATATTGAGTACAAACCTCGGACAACAATAAAATCCCGGATCCTTGTTGATTTTGTCACTGATTGGACAGAGACGAAGGAGAATATGATACTCCCTGAGTCGGAATATTGGACCCTCTTTTTCGACGGGTCTAAGGCTCGAGGGGGCTCGGGGGCTGGCATGGTGCTCAAATCACCCCAAGGAGATAAACTTTTATACGTGTTGCAGATCCACTTCACAGCGACAAACAATATTGCCGAGTATGAAGCACTGCTACATGGAATCCGGATTGCTAAGGATATTGGCATCCGATGTTTGATGTGTTACGGAGATTCGGATCTTGTTGCTCAACAAGTGTCGGATATTTGTAATGCAAATAAGCACATGGCAGCTTATAAAGCTGTCGTGGATGATCTATCTAAATCGTTCGAAGGGTTTGAAGTTCAACACATCCCTCGAGCAGAAAATGAGGAAGCAGATGCACTATCTTGGATAGGTTCTACACGGAAAGAGGTCCCGGATGGCGCATTTTTAGAGCACCTCAAAGTCCCCTCAATAAAGGGAGTAGATGAGGAATATCCGACCAAATCCGACTCACCTTTAATAGCTGTTCTGGCTGTAATTCCCAGCTGGACTCAACCCTACCTCGATTATTTGGTAGATGGCAAATTACCCGAAGATGAGCTGCTGAGCCGGCAGATTATCCGGCGAGCAAAAGCCTATACTATTGTTAAAGGTGAGCTCCATAAACAGAGTGTTTCTGGGGTTTTTCAGCGCTGTGTATCTCCGGAAGAAGGAGTGGAAATCTTAAGGGAAATCCACGAAGGCGAGTGTGGTCACCACGCTACAGCCAAATCTTTAGTGGCAAAAGCTTTTCGACATGGACTTTTCTGGCTTACAGCTCAGGCTGATGCCGAACGATTAGTCAAGACATGCAAAGGCTACCAAAAGTACGCCAAGCAAGCTCATGTTCCAGCTGATCAGCTGCGAACAATACCTATAACATGGCCTTTTGCGGTCTAGGGGCTTGATATGGTAGGACCTTTTAAACAAGCTCCAAGTGGATTTACTCAACTCTTAGTGATGGTGGATAAATTCACCAAATGGATCGAGGCTAAACCTGTCACTAGTTGTGATGGAGCAACAGCCAAAAGATTTGTCGAGGATGTTATAATCCGGTATGGTTATCCGCATAGCATTATCATGGACAACGGGAGTAACTTTTCTATGGGAGAACTGGCCGAATTCTGCGATGAGCAAAATATCCGGCTTGACATTGCGTCAGTCGCACATCCACAGGCTAACGGATAAGTCGAAAGAGCAAATAGTTTAATTCTGCAAGGCCTGAAACCAAGACTCAAAGCACCACTACGACGTGCTGCGGGGGCTTGGGCAGAGGAACTACCCTCTGTAATTTGGAGTTTACGAACAACTCCGAACAGGTCAACAGGATACCCACCTTTCTTCTTGGTCTATGGCGCAGAAGCAGTACTTCCTAGCGATTTAATTCATACTTCTCCTAGAGTGGCCGCGTATATCAAAGAGGATGCCGAGATTTCTCGACAAAATGATCTCGACTTAGTCGAAGAAGTTCGCGTCGTTGCTGAAATGAGATCTACAGCCTATCAGCAGAAGTTACGCAAGTATCATAGCCAGAGAGTCCGAACTAGATCTTTCAATAAAGGTGATTTGGTTCTCTGGCTTGTGCAACAAAGAAAGCACAAACTTTCCTCAGTATGGGAAGGGCCCTTTTTAGTTAGTCGAGTATTGCACAATGGATCGTACTACTTAACTAACATGAGGCCATTCAAAGAAAGACCTACTACTAAGAAGAGAAAGAGAGCTGGAGGCAGTACAAATCCGGATGAGTTAGACAGACCGTGGAATACTGCTCAGCTACGTCCCTTTTATTCTTAGTTTATCCTTCTTTGTAATCATATATATGTACATGTTCTATGAGAAATAAAAGTTTTGGTTGCCTCAAAGTTTTTCTGAGAAGTTTTTACCATCTTATTTCCTAATGACCATGTCATAGTCGAAAATCCCAGAATGCTTGAAAGTACTTTATGCTCATGTTCGTTCTGGTCTAGATTTACGATTCTAAAACTGCTACCTTCGGGTATAACTCTAAAATTTCTAGTCTTTACTTTGGTTATTTATCTGATTGCTGGATGCGGGCATTTTCCGAGTAGTGAATTGTTGGTACTGGAAGCTGGCTTTGTTTCCGAGTTTAAACTGGTTTAGCAATTGAGCTCCGTTGCTCGGCAAAGTTTCTGGCGGAAGGTTTAGCCGGCTCACGAAAGGGACAAGGCGGAAAGCCAGATAAACGATAAGTAGAGACGAAAAATTATAAGTGCTTGTGTAAACATTTCAGGCACGCAAAAATTTCAAAAGTCAAAAGTGCTGAATAGATCAAAAGCTTAGCACTAGCAAGATAAATAGTACTTAATATTTACAATCGCATCAGGTTTTTTCCAGAATAATACATAAATTTCTGGTCTATGATGCAGGAGGAGATGAAGGATCTGCCGGCTCGCTGGTCACTCCGCCTTGATATCGTTCTGAGATGTCTGCATCCGAGGTGGTGCGTTCATCGTCGGAAACTTCTTCGGTTTCTTCTGCAGGAGGAGGCGCAGTATCCACGCGGGTGAAGAAGGGGATCTCGTAGCTGGTCAGATCAGCTACGTGGCACCCGTATCCGGTGCAGGAGTGCATGATGGCTTGAAGATCTTGCTCCTGTCCGTCTTCGTCTACCTTGCAGTATCCTCTGGTCACTTGCCATATCTCCATGTTTCCATGGTGGCTCATGACCATGGTGAGAGCGTTCTGCGCAGCACTCCACGCGTAGGACATGTTCCAGTCCCGAACAAGCTGCGACATCTCCTTGGCCCTGTCCTGCACCTCAAAATCCGACATGCTTGGCATGTCCGGAATCCTGAGAGACTCGCCAATGTCCTCAAGGGACTGGCGGTAGTCATGAAGAAGATCACCGACTTGGGTAAGCCGGTGGGTGCGGGGCTCGGACGAGGAAGAGTCTGTCAAGTTCAGAGGACCTATACATCAAAATAAAGTTAAGAAAAAACCGACATTGATAGAAGTCGAAGAAAAAGATAAGTCAGAGAGGTGGAACATACCAAAAATGACGTCGTCAATCTTGGTCTTCTCCTCCCGGAGACTCTGGAGTTCAGCCCAGACCGCGTGGGATATGTACTTCTCTCTGCCAAGCTCATTTTATCCTGAGCAGCAATCTTGCGATCACGCTCATCAGTGGCCATGGAGGCGGATTCAAGGACTTGAGCTATGCTCTTTTCATGATCTGCCTTGAGCTTATCCAGCTCTTGGCAAAGTCCCTTGTTCTCCACCACCAGGGTCTTGAGGTTCTCGGCCTCTTCAATCATAGCGATGGATTGTTTCACTAGCGCTGTAAGTCAAAAAAGAACAACAGTTCAGAAAAATTCGACATTGAAAAAATGAAAGATAGGGTTTGAATCTCAGAATGTTTACCTTCGGCTTCATCTTTGGCTACTTTGAGCTCAGATTTTTAAGCCGGAGAGCTTTGATCTCTCTCTGCTTATCACAGACATTAGTCAGTAATTCCTGGTTATAGGAACATACTTTCTGTAAGTCAGAATACCCAAAGTCACAAAGCTACTTAAGACTCGGGCTAATATTTTTGCTAAATATCAGCACGAGCCTTGGGGGCTACACTAGTTCGTTCTTTGGCATCCTAATGAAGCATAAACTCGGATTATATATCCTACTTCGTGCTTGGGGGCTAGAGGATATGATATAACATAATGGAAAAAACAAGAGTTGGAATTCCGACTTACATATTGCTCGCGGGTGAGTTTATCTAAACCCGCGTTCACTTCAGCGGCCACCTTCTTGGCAAGAGTAAGAGGGATTCCTGGTGCTGTTGGAAGCTCACCAGTCCTAATCCTCTCATCGCGAAGGCGGACTTGAGCGAGAAGGTTAGAGAACTTGTCGTCCTCTTCTTCTTGCGCTTCCTCCTCGGGGGATAAATGGCTTTTATCTAGGACTTGCCTGGCTAGCCGTTGGATCTCCTCTGCAGATTTTCGAGACAGGCCAAACTTGGCAAGTCCCGGATTGCTGAGGAGGTTTTCGGTGAATACTTCAGCCGAGGGATCATTACCCAAAGAGGGTTCACCCTTATCTTGAGCTGACGCACCCACGGTGACGTCAGTTTGCGACCCAAGGATCGCAGGCTCCGTTTGAGGAGCCAGATCTTCTGTAACCACCGGAGAAGGAGTGATCGCCGGAGTTGCAGAAGGTTGAGGGGCCGGAGTCGGAGGAGCCACGACAGGGGAAGCTATGGTAAGCTTCGTCTGACACAAGGGCTTCGAAGAAATCCCTTTCCCCTTGCCCTTGATGATTGATTTTGCTCTAAGAAGGTAGCAAAGTTGGAAACGTTACATCTCGGAAAGAAATTGGAGTAAAGTACAAAGGCGGAAAAGTTGTTACTGGAAATTACCTCTTCATGACAGGCACCTCCTTTGTGCCAACAACCACTGTCGAAGCTTTGCGCTTCTTGAGCGCAAGGTTCGGCAATGGGACCACTTCTACCTCCTAAGAGAACTCCGAAGGGTATCCTTCGAGCGGAGCAAGTTCCGACTCGGGGATATCAGCAAGCTGAAAAGAAGAAAACATATTAGTATTGCAGTTTAACTCGAAGATAGAAACACATAAAAGATGTGATGATGGAAGCTTACCGGCACCACAGGGTTTTCCGCCATGTGCATGTCCAGAGAAACCTCCGGAATCCTCCTTTCGATCCGCTCCTTGATCAGCCACTTGATTTGGCTTATCTAGCCTTGAGTGGTGTAGGCTTTGGAGCTGATGCGGAGGGAGTCGGTTGGAGACGATGTGATGGAGTGCATCAGTCGGGTTCCGTGGTACTGAAGTGGCTGGATCCGACATGAGACCCAGCACTAGACCAAGTCGGATCCCTTCAGACCATTGTGCTTAATCAAATATTCGATCCGCCTCTTAGTGAGGATCAGATCATCAGTGAGAGTCGGAGCAGCCTCGTCCCAGGAAGGCTGGGCCGTGGTGGGTCCGTCGACAAAAGCCGGCAAAGCAGTAGCTTTGCCGGGAGCCGGAATATCCCTATTGTAGAAGAAAGTGGCTGCCATTGTTTGACCGAGTCACTGGCAGAAATTTTGGGATATGCCCGGTCACGTCTACGAGAAAAGCTAATAGTTCTAGTGATGTAAGGAACACCGACAGTGATGGAATTTCTCTGGACATGGAAATAATACCGGAAGAGAAGCAAACTCAGCCTAATATCGAGAAAGCCCTCGCAAAGCGCAGCATACGCACTCATTTCTAAAAGTGAGTTGGGAGGAAGATTGTGGAGTTGAACTCCGTAATGATCTATCACCTCGGAGAAGAACCCCAAGGGAGGAAAAGACAGACCTCGGTCAAGATGGGTGCCGAAGTGGACACGCTCGCCGTCGCGCGGGTTGGGGACGGTTTCACCTGAGCCGCTCCGCCAGTCACCGATGGCGAGAAGCCCCTCCTTCTCCATGTTCTTGAGGCCTGCTTCGTCAAGGGCGCAGGGGATCCAGATTCCCCGATAGCTCTCCTTTTCTGCCACTGCTTCCGCTTTTGCCACCGCCACTGCTACCGCCAAACCGGAGGAAGAAGATGATGAAGCCATTTCTCCGGTGAGAGGATGACCTTAAAGGGGCGGCACTGGGAGCTCTGTGGGGGAGGACGAGGAGGCTCTGTGCACACATGAAGATTGGGAGGAAAGGAAACGGCAAAGGACTGGTGGAAAGGAGAAGAAGAAATCCGAACCCCTTATATCCACCTACCTGCGCCAGGATTTGTGCAAATGCTACAGTGTAACCGCCACGCATCATGGAAAGAACTGGGAAGGACCCGCGCGATAATTGCGTCGCCTCGATCTCCACGCACGCATTGAAACGGCGCCTTGGTTCCGCGAACTGCGGACCCACCAACGGTCGTGCTGACGGCACGCTTGTCAGATGACGTGACTTGACCATGCTTGTGTCAGGTGGCGTTAGAGACCAAGTTCCAGCTTAGTTTAAAATCGCGCTGGAAAATCCGAGTAACCTATTGATAGGTCTGACTTATTTTTAAGACCCGGATCGTATTTTTTGTTGTGAAGTTTCAGGAACCCTTCAAGATTCTGCAAGCCGAAGATCAAGCTAGACGATGATAAATCCGACTTTGGATCTTGGAGGCCTCCGGGGGCTGCTGTTGGGGATATACTTTCTGGGTATCCTCACAGTTCCTCACTGACCAGGTTGGCCCATTTCGGGTTAGAGCATTACTTCACGGGCGGCCCAGTCAGGGAGAAAGACGGAGTCCCATCCGGCTATGGGAAGGCCTAGAAGACTTACCAACTTAGGCCCATAATCTTACTTGTAGTTCAAGATGTACTCTGTAACCGACTCTCAGTCATAGCCGGATAGATCTCTCCTGTAAACCCTAGGCTGGATATCTATATAAGCCGTCCTAGGGAGAGCCTTAGGGCAGAACCCAATACTTTAGACCCTCAACTCGCACAGGCAAAACCCTTGTAACCCATATTCTGGCTCTGCCGCATTACTGGATTGCTAGCAGGAGTAGGGTCCGTCCAAAGTCGGCGGATTCGAACCTGGGTAAACTTGTGTGCTCACCGTCCCGGAACACCGTACGTCTCACACCCCTCTCTTCCGCACGCCTCGAGGACCCCCTCATGGCGTACTTGTCCTCAATCCGACGACAACTACAACTACGGTGTCTGCTTGGAAGCCGACACTAGCTTGGATGATGAAGAGAGATGAAGCAGTGGAGGCATACCTGTGCCCACTGCCAGTTTTGCTAGGGTGTGGTGTCGAGGACGTGATCCCAGAGGACGCCTACCTCATCTCATAGCACGTCCATCGCATGCTCCACTCCTGGGTGGCACGGGTTCAACTTGAGGACGTCATGATGCAAGTTGTCGAGATTCGGTTTTGTAGAGGGGACCACTACGATGAGCTCTGCGAGCACTTTGGCTCAGGATTCCATCTCAATAGTATTGTTGTGTCGAGTTTGGATGATCAAGAGATGTTTCTCGGGCAGATTGGTGGTGGAAACAAAAACTAAGAGGTGAGAATTGGCTCTGATACCAAATTGTGACATTCCCACTTGATAATGACACTACCAGAGGGAATACTACATGATCTGAGGTGGTTATGTGTACAAGGAGCTAGTAGAAAAGGTAGGGGATACAATGAAGATAGAGATCATGAGGAAGAAGAGGTTGTTCGCTGGCCTTGTGTTGTTTGCCACTGTGACACCCCCGGGGTCAGGGTTAAATAAATCCTAGACCTTAGCCTGACATAAGCTTAACCTAGAGCTCAAGGATATCCAGTGAGGAATCGGTGACACAACAGTAACCTTGTGACACAAAAATTATTACAGCAAGCTCATAACTGAGCGAAGAACCAAAATATTACAAGTAGAGGTCACTAACCACAAACATCAAACAACGGAAGGCAAATTATGCTATTAAGTATAGCAAATTTAACAAATGGCCTAAGAGGCCTGAAGCATAACAATGACGTCCCAGCCATAGATTCCAGGCTGCAGGCCAGGAACCCCAAGCTACTCGTCGATGTCGATGTCATACGGAAATCATCTTCATGAGAACTCTTACTCTGAAAGTATCAACAAAGCAAGGGTGAGTACAGGGTGTATTCCACAAGACTTATGGCTAGTGGGGTTATTTTGCATAAAGCCATCTTTGTTTGTAAAGGAAGAGGGAGAAAAAGGCTCGTCTAATCAGAATATTTTAAAAGGGGATAAGAGAGCGACATCTCCGAAGAATTGATCAACATCTTGATATCCACCAAAGTAATCCTCATCTTACAACTAGGATCACCCCCTCGTACCCATGAGGAAGCATCCTTAAGCACACATTGAACTTTCAAGTTTTACGTTAGGTTCATGTTCTCTATGATCTCACGTTCATTCCCAAGTCATCCATAACCATGGACACGGCTTTTCGAAAAGATTTAACCCTGCAGGGGTGTACAACTTTACCCACACGTACCAACCAACTCTTAATACCAAGCTATTGCCCTCTTCCTTGGAAGGTCGGAAGAGGATGGTTAGACACGACCTTTACCTTGCTTTCGCCGAGACCATGAGTCACGCCCTAAGGAGGGTTCTGCCGTAATGGGTCAAATCCCGAAGCCGGTCCCTAGAGATGTGAGGCGAGGTTGGATTACCAAGGGCGCCATCTACGCCAAGCAACCCCGTCCACGCTTACCTACCTGTTATGATGCACCTTCACCCACCAAATCTTTCAAAACATTTTCTATGCATATGTCGAATGGAACTCCCGAACTATGTGACTCATGCAATCTTCTAGGCAAGTGAGTTACTCGTGAGGTTTTCTAGGCCCCGTGTGGCTGTATGCTCGTCTTGGTTCCGAGGGCAAGAACTCGGGTCCTAATGGTGGCGAGCATAGGACTACAAAAACCACATCCCACCGTGGCCTCCCATACAAGCCTTAGCATGTTTAAATTTTACCACTGATCTTACCTCGTTCTCCTGTCATACTAGATTCTTTGCATTTGGTACATCTTCTGGATGAACCAGCACTGGCAGCTAAGCATGGCTAAGCAAGACACAGATAAAAGCTCTAGCAATGCACACAAGTCAAACCTAGTTATGCTGGGAGCAGTGGATCAGGTAATATAAGCTCAAAGGGAGTAATGCAACATATAGGATACTCCATCTATCGATAAAAGACCACAGTAGAATTGTATGCAATATGGCAAGAATTTAAATACTTTCAAAGCATAGGATTGTATCATGGTGGGGCTATGCTTGCCTTGTTTGTTGATGCCCAAATATAGATCTTCGGGAGCCTTGTACTTGACTTGATTACAGTTGGTCAAGTATTGTTCGTCGATCTTCGATGGTGTTAACCTCGGTCTTCAATCTCGATCTCGATATCGTATTCTACCGGGAAGAACCAAACACCGGAAAGAAAGGGGAAACAGTAATCAACACATGGCATCGATGCAATACTCAAGCAAGGATGATTATATGACAAGTTAATTAGTATTGTAATGAAACCCTAGAGCATGCTCGATCATTTTAAACAGGGTCCAAAGGGTACAAACCCTAGGATAGGGGAACCCCGGAACACCTATGAGGGGTTTATTTAGTTCTCTAATTAAACTTGGCATTTAAGTTGCTTAACAATGCATGATTATAGTTTAAACAGAGAGATCTTGTTTTTCTAAACATTTTGATATATTATACACATTTTTCTGAGTTATAAATAATTAGATATTGAATTTCTAGTATTTATCCTTTTTATGAAATTAAAACAAAAGCTGGGAATTACTTTTTACACCGAGTCTTTACCTAGCCAGTGAGGCTGACAGACGGGGCCTGAGGCCACATCATCAGACACGCCAGCAGGTGGGACCTAGCCTAGGTTTGACCGGGGCTTGACCCGCACGCTGACGTCAGGATGACGCAGGCATGACGTCATAAACGGGGAGGGGTTGTTCCTCACTAGGGCTGTGTCTACCCGTTGTGGCTGACAGGTGGGGCATGGGCCATGTCAGACCCATGCGGCGGCCATGCAGACTCCACACAGGAGCCACGTCGGCTCGCCGGCAGGGCGTGGCAGACGGTGGCCGGCGGTGGCGCAGGAGGGCGAGCGGGGACACGCAGGGCTGCTGGTTCGAAAGAGAACGACGTAGGGAGCCTAAACCTGGCAGCGCCGCTAGCTATTGGTCACCGGGGACGCGTCTACGGTGAGCGTTGGCAGCGGAGCTTGCAGGTTTATGGTGTGGCAGTGAACCAGAGAGCGAGGGGGACAATGGAGGGGTCCAGGAGGACCAGGGGCTCACCGCGGAACGGCTGGAGGGGTCGGCGAGAGATGAGGTGGCCGGAATCGGCAACGATGGTGGCGGAGCTCGTCGGAGATGGAGGGGTTGATTGCGGTGATAGGAGGCTCGTCGGCTTGCGCGCTTTAGGGAAAATGACGGAGGAGATCATGGTGGTCACCGTGGTGGCCTCAGAACGGCGAGGGGAGGCGGGATACAGCGGCGCGACACGGAGGCTGGGGCTAGGGTTTCGGCTTCTGCACGCGAGCGACACAGAGCGAGAGAGAGAGGGGGAAATGGGGATGGGGATAGAGAGGGGAACACAGCCGTTTTTATCTGCGTGACCATGGGCAGCGGCGCACATCGCAGCGTGTGGGAGATCGATGGCGAGGGGGCTGACACGCAGGAGCTTCCGTCTGCGAGGAAGAAGAAAGGAGAAGCACGAGGAAGGGGTATCGGGTCGGTGGGCTTGCTTGGGCCGGATCTCGGGCCACGAGAAAGCTTGGGGCAGCAGGCTGCTGGCTGCGCACTGAGTGGTGGTTAGCAGGAGGGTTAGCTGGGCTACGGCCTAGTTAGGGTTAGCAACAGGTTTTATTTTTAGAAAACCTTTTCTTTTTCTGTTTATTTGTTTGTATTTTCATTTTCAAAAATATTTTGAACATTTCAAAAATACCAGAGGGTTTTGTAAAACTATTCAGATATGGTGAGGCCCTTTTAGTCCATTTGGGCTCCAACATTTTGGTAGTTTTCGAAATAATCAAAACTATTTTGAGTTGATTTGAGAGAGGAAACTAGGGTTTAGGGTTTTGCATTATTTCTTGTGCATGCAATTTAAAAGATGATGCTCATGAATGCACAAACAAACCCTAATTTAAGATTAGCTAAAACTGGGGCGTTATAGCTCTATCCCCCTTACGAGAATCTCGACCCGAGATTCCAAAGGTAGGAAGAAGGAAGAGAAACAGGGTCACTCTAAGGATAAGAGGGAAACACACTAACAACACAGAGTATTTCATGGTCAACTCATGAAAGAGTGTTCATAAACAACTCTGAGATGACGAACATGAAACACGTCAAGGTAACGGAGGAAACAAAAAGAGATAAGTTTCAAATTGTTAGATAGCGAGGGTCTTCATAAGGATTGAGCCATGGAGTTTCAGAAGAGTTTTGAGCTTCTGAAAGGAGAGCATACAATAGAAAAACATAACCACAAACTTCGAGAGGTGAACCTCTACTAAACAGCTTAAGTAGAGCTTTCAAGGATACAAAGATACAGATAACCAAGTTGTTTGAACTACTTTTGATACAGAAGGATCACTCTTCATTCAACAGAAGGCCAAGACAGAAAGGTGTTTTGTGGCGAGGACTTGTAAGAGTCACAAAAAGCATGTAACAAGAGAAACTTCTGATTAACAAAATCATAGTCGCTCTTCGAACATGGTAAAGATACGAAGGAAACTCTTTGTTCATCCAGGTCTATCAAAATCTTTTCCAAAGATCGTCTTATCACTTACACCACCAGGATGTACAGGTAAGAAGATTCCTGATGACACGAGGAAAAAGAAACTTCATTCTCAGAATTCAGTTACTTGGCACAACTGAATGCTTGTCAACATAAAAGGGTCTAGAGGATCGACCAAGAGACATTTAGCAACACTACTTTAACTGTTCTGCTTGATGTTCGAGAAAGCAGACATCAAGTAAAGGTCGGACTTCGGATACAAAGGAAACCATAAGGACAACTCCTATAATTAACTCATAGAAGATGCCTCATGAAGAGTGGTTGTTATTTGCTGATTCAATAGAATATGACAATAGACCTTCCGACTAGTTGTATCAACCATTACATCAATCTTGCCAGATTTACAAAGAGACCTATGTCAAAACCTTCAAGAACACCAACCACCATATCTGCTTGAGATTCAGATTTGGTTAGGTGAAATGATACTTTAGACTCAGCATGTCCGAATAGAAAGTTTGCAACATTTACCACAAGGTAAAGTTACTAGATTCTCAAGACATGGACTTCAGTGTTAAGCTCCAATAAACTGAGCTATTGCTAGATTCGTGTAATAACAACTGGTCAGAGGACAGCTGCACATACATCAAGTACTTGCAATGAAATACAACTGTTTCCTTAAGATACGGAGTTAACTCTACTCGAATCCATGACGACATCTTTCTATAGTTGCGCGTGAATCAGAGAAGTTACTTCTAACATCCAGAACACATACTTCGAGATATCACGAAGAAGGTTCTTAAAAAGTTTTCCAACATTAATGCCAAATGTTTCATATGAGTCTATTCTAGCATGGAGAAGATAAGGATATTGTCGATGGGCTCAACAACAAACTTATCGAGACACTCCAAGAAGATGGACTCATATGTTGTATGAACAGTGCAGAGCATTGGTCAGACCAACGGACATGAATATGTACTCAAGTGAAACATCACGAGTAGAAACATCATCAAGATAGTCCTTGGAACTGAGTTTGATTTGATGATAACCCAAATCAAATCAAAGGTGGGGACGATAACACTTCCATGAAGGAAACACTATCTTTCTTCAGCACGAACAACACTAAACATCCCTTCAGATAAACTAAGTCAGATAGAACTTTTGTCTTACAACTCTCCAAGTTGTTGTTTAAGCTCAACCAACTAGTTCAGGGTTATCCAGTACAGATCCTTGGAGAAAGGAGCAGTTCAGAGAACTAGCTTGCTCAAGAACTTGACAACACAACCATGGGGCAACATGGCAACACTTCTAGAAAGACATCTAGAATATCACGAACCACCAATGTGACACTTAGTTCGAGAGAAAACTTGCTTGGTAAGGCAAGAAGACTTAGTCTTAGAGCTTCGACACAAGCCTAACTCTTTGACCGAGGAGAGTGTACTAGAATACCGGACTTGGTAGCACAGTCATCCTTCGCTTAGTGATAGGGTTAACCAATCACGCTAAAGGTGACACAAATGTCCTTGGAGATCAAAGCAATAATAATTACTAAGAAATCTCGAATAGCCACACTATTACACACACGCATCATTCTCGAGCACGAGAGCTCGGAAGAAGGGTGGGTAAAAATGTGTAGAAGTACCACTTCATTACGAGGGTCATGAAACTCAGCACGACCTCTTAGAATGAAAGAGTGTGATACTCTAAGGTAGAATATATAGAAGCTAGTAATGCCTCTTGAACTACGGATTACAACACTTTGACCTGGTCCTAGATATGACGAGGTATTGGAGTTTGTTTCTCCTGACATCCCGATATGGTTTGTCATGACGGACCACAAGAGTATCTTGCATCAGATTACACCAATGCATAGTTACCGCTTGGCTACCAACTAGTAGACAAAGGTCGGAAAACAACAAGGGGAAAGGAACATGCTCAAGATAGAATCCCGAGATGTGGATGCATAGATTATCAACCTTCCGAAAACCAATGCTTGGAAGGGAGAGGTGGGGCAGAGTCACGGGTATAGAAGCGAGACTCACGAGGAGTGCTCTTGTCGTGATCTATTTGGTTCCATTAAAGAACATCTGCCATAGCATGTGGTAGGGGAAGTCCTTTTTTTTTGTCACAACTAAATAATGACAATAACCACAAGCTTGAAGACTAGAATTGTAGTACCAGCCATCCTGAGGTAATGTGTTAACATTAACAACAGGGAACAATGGAATGGATCTTGGGTTAAAGATTAGCTTCATGTACAAGATTCACACCACTAGAATCCAGCACAATCCGGGATCTTCGGTTCAAGTCCAAGGGTTAAAACCCGAGAAACAAGTAACTACTACTTGAGTGACATAGCGTACACTGCAAGACAGTAATCACGAGGTAGCTACCAAGAGAAGAAATAACTTCTGAAGTACCCAAACAAACAAAAGGGAGGCACACGAGGTGAAAGGAAACCTCGAGACCTAGAATAGAATATTGTGGAACCATCAACATGATGTTGTGGACCCATAAGATAGAGAGACCATCTGATGGAAAGGAATCTCTCAGCTGAAACAGAACAAAGGGAACAAGGAATTCACAACACACACAAGTCTACAGAACTCTACACTAGGTCAACTGGCTGAGAAATGACATGCCTGGTGTTGGGTTCGCAGCATAGAAAACAAAAAATTTCCTACGATGAGAACTATACGCCAAGATATATCTACTAGATACAAGCAACGGGTGGATATACATCCATCGAGAACTTACCCTCGAAGACAACAGAGTTTTGTTAATGAGTTGGAACTTGTGGATGATGTAGTCGTACACTTGCCAATCTCAAGATCGTGTGGAAGTTCTAGCGCCGCAAATCAGCAGCGCATCCATCCTCGCAAACACGTTCAAGCCACCGAAAAAACCTCCACCTCCTCGCTCCAGCGAATCAGCGGAAGCAGCAACTCCTTCTAGACGCAAGGCCACTAGGAACATGTATCTCGCTAATCCGAGACCATGGGGGAATATATCTAGAGGGGGAGAGAGATCCTTCACGAGGAGGTGTGTTTTGTGAGGGAGGAGAGGGGGCCTTTTATAGGAGAGAGGGGGCTCCTCCCCTCCCATGGCCGACGGCCAAGGGGGGTGCCCCCACCTCTTCCTCATTCATGTGGTGGAAGCTCCACTCACATCAATTTTGCCTCCACCCAAAATTCCACTCACATTCATTAAATTTCCACCAAATTTAATGCAACTCTTTTATTTATTTTATTCAGAATTTTGTTAATTACTTTAATTAACAAACATTCACATAAAACCCCTTGCAACATTTCAATATCACATGCAGAACCAGTGTCTGCAATTTCACCCGAAACAATTCCGGTTTCCATCGAAATAATTTCAGCGCTTTGCGATTCTTTCGTCTGAAACATATGTGCTCCAAAATGGTGTATGGCAACCCTTAAGTGTGTCACCCTACGGTTCGCGAATAATGCAGACATGATTGAGACCCCTCTCAAATCAATAATCAGAAGCGGGACCTAGAGATCCATACTGACTCCTGCACATTCAACGATGACTTCTGAGATCGTGAGAACCTTTAACGCTAGTAACTTAATCCCTTTGTCTCATGATATAATACATGTGCGAGATTCGATCATCGGTATCCAAATACCTAGTTTGATCTCGTTACCGACATGCACTCTTTTCTCGTTCCCGTGATATAACATTCTAGTGATCACATCACTTGCTTGCAAGCTATCTTAATGTGATATCACCGAGAGGGCCCAGAGTATATCTATCCGTCATCAGGATTGACAAATTCCACTCTTGATCCATGAGCCTCAACATAACACCTTCGTAGCACTGAACCCACCTTTATAGTCACCCCGTTACGGTGTGACGTTTGATGTTATCAAGATACTCTTCCGATGTTAGCAATTAACATTATCTCATGGTCTAAGGACTAATATTACTTCGTATGATGTTATAGCAATATAAACATAATGAATTTGATCGTAATGCTATACTTCAGATGAATGTTCATCACATCATTTCACAAATGCTGTGACCTTGTTATTAACAACATCCAATGTCCATGATCAGGAAACTTTGATCATCTTGTTAATCAACGAGCTAGTCTATAAGAGAGGCATAACTAGGAACCTTTTTGTTTATTAAACACACATGTATTGACGTTTCCTATCAATACAATAAAAGCATGCAAAATAAACGTCTGTCATATACAAGGAATACAAAATAACAACTTTATTATTGCCTCTTAGGGCATATTTCCTTCAGTCTCCCACTTGCACTAGAGACAATAATCTAGTTCACATAGTAATAAATATAACACCCATGGAGTTCTGGTGTTGATCATGTTTTGTCCTAGGGAGAACTTTAGTCAACGGATCTGCTACATTTAGGTCCGTGTGTACTTTACAAATCTTTATATCTCCATCCTTAACATGCTCGCGGATGGATTGAAACCGACGCTTAATATGCTTGGAATTCTTATGAGACCTTGGTCCCTTGGCGTTGGCTATGTCTCCATTTTTGTCACAATAGATCACCATTGGGTCCAATGCACTAGGAACCACACCTAGTTCCGTTATGAACTCCTTCATCCAAACCGCTTCCTACGCCGCTTCTGAAGCAGCAACATGTTCCGCATCCGTCGTTGATCCAGCCACCACAGGTTGTTTGGAACTCCTCCAACTAACTGCTGCTTCGTTCAAGAGAAATACATATCCGGATTGAGACTTAGAGTCATCCAGATCGGTGTTAAAGCTACCATCGACATAACACTCAGTGCTAGCTCTTCTTCACCTCCGTATATAAGAAACATATCCTTAGTTCTTCTTAAGTACTTAAGGATATTCTTGACCGCTATCTAGTGTTCCGAACCTGGATCAGATTGGTACCTACTAGTCAAACTAATAGCATGTGCCACATCTGGTCTTGTACATAGCATGGCGTACATTATAGAGCCTATGGCTGAGGCATAGGGGATCTTATCCATTATCTCTATTTCTTCCGCCGTAGCCGGACTTTGAGTCTTACTGAATGTCTTGTCTTGCAACATAGGTAAGAACCCTTTCTTACTTCCGTCCATATTAAACTTTTTAATATCTTATCAAGGTATGTACTCTGCGATATCCCAATTAGGCGCCTTGATCTATCTCTATAAATTTTAATGCCTAATATATATGAAGCTTCACCAAGGTCCTTCATCGAAAATTTGTTGTTTAGATAACTTTTAACACTGTTTAAAAGATCTAGATCATTTCCAATCAATAATATGTCATCCACATATAATATCAGAAATGCCACATTGCTCCCACTCACTTTCTTGTAAATACAAGCCTCTCCATAAGTTTGGACAAATCCAAACTCTTTGATCACCTCATCAAAGCGGAGATTCCAACTCCGGGATGCTTGCTTCAGTCCATAGATGGATCTCTAAAGCTTGCACACCTTATCAGCATCCTTATCATATACAACTCTTCTTCAATATTACCATTGAGGAACGCAGTTTTGACATCCATATGTCATATTTCATAATTGAAATATGCAGCAATTGCTAACATAATCCTAACCAACTTTAGCATCGCTACGGGAGAGAATATCTCATCATAGTCAACTCCTTGAATTTGTCGGAACCCCTTTGTGATAAGTCGAGCTTTATAGATGGTCACATTACCATCAGCATCAGTTTTTCTTTTGAAAATCCATTTATTCTCAACGACCTTTCGATCGTAAGGTAAGTCCACCAAGGTCCAAACCTGGTTTTCGTATATGGATTCCATCTCGGATTTCATGGCTTCTAGCCATTTGTTGGAATCCGGGCTCATCATCGCTTCTTCATACATCGCAGGGTCATCCATTTCATCAATCATGAAATTCATAACAGGATTGCCGTACAATTCTGGAGCTGCACGTGTCCTGCTTGACCTACGAGGTTCGGTAGTATCCTCTTTCGAAGTTTCATGATCATTATCATTAGCTCTCTCTTCATCAGGTGAAGTCAACTCCGAAACAACTTCCGGTGTTGCGCCACTCGCCATTTCATGAAGAGAAGGTTCAATAACCTCTTCGAGTTCTACCTTCCGACTACTCACACCTTTCGCAAGAAACTCCTTCTCAAGAAAGGATCCATTCTTGGCAACAAAAACCTTGCCCTCGGATCTGTGATAGAAGGTATACCCAATCGTTTCCTTAGGGTATCCTATGAAGACACATTTTTCTGCTTTGGGTTCGAGTTTATCCGGCTGAAGTTTCTTCACATAAACATCGCATCCCCAAACTTTAAGAAATGATAGCTTAGGTTTGTTTCCAAACCATAATTCATACGGTTTCGTTTCAACGGATTTAGATGGTGCCCGATTTAATGTGAATGCAGCGGTTTCCAGTGCATAATCCCAAAATGATAGTGGTATGTCAGTCAGAGACATCATAGATTGAACCATATCCAATAAAGTATGATTACGACGTTCCGACACACCATTACGTTGTGGTGTTCCGGCAGGCGTGAGTTGTGAAACTATTCCATAGTCTTTCATATGTGTGCTAAACTCGTAACTAAGATACTCTCCTCCACGGTCAGACCACAGAAATTTGATCTTTCTATTACGATGATTTTCCACTTCATTCTGAAATTCCTTGAACTTTTCAAAGGTTTCAGACTTTTGTTTCATCAAATAGATATACCCATATCTACTCAAATCATCCGTGAAAGTAACAAAATAACGATATCCACCTTGCGCCGACACACTCATTGGTCCACACACATCAGTATGTATGATTTCCAATAAATATGTCGCCCGTTCCGTTGAACCGGAAAACGGCGTTCTAGTCATCTTTCCCATAAGGCATGGCTCACATGTATCAAATGATTCAAAATCAAGTGATTCCAAAAGTCCATCATAATGGAGTTTCTTCATGCATTTAACGCTAATATGACCTAGACGCCAGTGCCACATATATGCAGATATATCATTATCAAGTTTAATCCTTTTAGTATCAACATTATGAATATGCGTAATACTACTATCGAGATCCAACAAGAATAAACCATTCATCACAGGTGCATGACCATAAATGATATCATTCATATAAATCGAACAACTATTGTTTTCAGATCTAAAGGAATAACCACTTCGCATCAAACAGGATCTGGATACAATGTTCATGCTCAGTGCAGGCACCAAATAACAATTATTTAGATTTATCACTAATCCCGACGGCAAATGGAGAGGCAGCGTTCCGACGGCGATCACATCAACTCTTGATCCATTACCGACCCGCATCGTGACCTCATCCCTTGCTAGTTGTCGCTTGTTCGGTAGCCCCTGAATCGAGTTACATATATTAGCAACTGATCCCGTATCAAATACCCAGGTGCTATTGCAAGTACTAGTCAAGTACACATCAATAACATGTATATCACATATACCTTTGTTTGCCTTGGCGGCCTTCTTGTCCGCTAAATACTTGGGGCAGTTGCGCTTCCAATGGCCAGTCCCCTTGCAATAGTAGCACTCAGTATCAGACTTAGGGCCATCTCGGGATTTCTTTTCAGGTGCGGCAACAGATTTGCCACCCTTCTTTCCCTTCTGCTTGCCTTTATTGTCCTTCTTGAAACCGGTGGTCTTATTGATCATCAACACTTGATGTTCTTTCCTAATCTCCACTTATGCAGTCTTAAGCATTGACAAAAGCTCGGGAATAGACTTCTTCATGCCTTGCATGTTATAGTTCATCACGAAGCTCTTGTAGCTAGGTGGCAGATATTGGAGAACACGATGTATGCCTAAGTCAATGGGAATCGTTATTCCCAAGGACACAAGCTTATCGGCGTACCCAGACATTTTGAGTACGTGCTCACTAACAGAGCTGTTCTCCTCCATCATGCAGCTAAAGAACTTTTCAGAAGCATTATAACTCTCTACGGCAGCATGGGTATCTAAAATCATTTTCAATTCTCCCATGGTATCAAAGGAATTGCCATTTTCGAAACGCTTTCGAAGTTCTGGCTCTAGCCCATATATTATGCCGCAATGAACTAAGTTGTGGTCCTCCTGACAAGTTATAAAGTCATTCTTTTCCTCGTCAGGGGCATCAGGAGCTGGTGGGGGTCTAGCGGAGCCTCTAGCACATATTGCTTTTGTGTAGCAGTGAGGAGAATCCTCAAATTCATAGCCCAGTTGGTGAATTTGCTACCATTCGCAGCAAGTTTCTCTTTCTCCATGAACACATTGAAATTAAAAGCAGGTGGTGCCATCTACAACAGAATTTGTAAAGTTTATTTAGACTAAGTTTATGATAGATTGAGTTCAACTAATCCAAATTACTAATGAACTCCCACTCAAAAATGACATCCCTCGTGTCTTTTTGGTGATTACATGAACCAAATCCACTACACCAAGTCCGGTCATCACGTGAGTCGGTGTAGCTTCAAAGGCGAGCATCTAGATGGGCATCATATCAACTATACGACTCATGCTTAACCTTTCGGTCCGTGTTCCGAGGCCATGTCTGTACATGCTCGGCTCGCCAAGTAAGAACCTTAGTATTCGTGTGTGTAAAACTGTCTTACACCCGTTGTATGAAAGTGTAGAGTCGAGTACACCCGATCATCACGTGATGTCTCGAAACACGATCCATAGAACGGTGCATACTTAAGGAAGAACACATTTTATCTTGATATTTAAATAAGGGATCATCTTATAATGCTACTAAAAGCGCCAAACTAGCAATATAAGATGCAAACATCTAATGTGTAAAGTGAGATGATATGGTCCATGCATTTGATCTCTATCATATGCATCGTGGCATGATCTCTATCATTCCTTTGTGTGTAAGGCCAAGGTCTATGGAACTTACACGTTAAGTGTGTTGTAAGAGTATCTATCATACATCTACTTACAACATTACCATATCAAGACACTAGCCCAGCAATGATCTAAACTAGACGCCTCTAATTATCCATTGCAAGTTTTACGTGGCTTAGGGCTTTCATAGATAGAACCGGTCTTACCTACGAACATGGAACCACAACGAGGATAACCAAGTTATTAGCAACTTGTTGTAAATCAGATATTGAGTATAGTAGGAGAGACATACACCCGCCAGCCACTTATGCAAAACTAGCTGCATGTCAGTCGTGGAACCGGTCTCATGTGCGATGACATGTAAGGTTGGTCCGGACCGCTTCATCCCACTATGCCACCAATATCCAAAATACATGAAAGGAGCAATAACATGATCATCATCGCCCACATATAAACATATGTGTACTACCCGTGCAAAGCACCTACGCATAGATCAGGCTCTGATACCACTGTTGGGTTCGCAGCATAGAAAACAAAAAATTTCCTACGATGAGAACTATACACCAAGATCTATCTACTAGATACAAGCAACGGGTGGATATACATCCATAGAGAACTTACCCTCGAAGACAACAGAGTTTTGTTAACGAGTTGGAACTCGTGGATGATGTAGTCGTACGCTTTTCGATCTCAAGATCATGTGGAAGTCCTAGCGCCGCAAATCAGCAGCGCATCCATCCTCGCACACATGTTCAAGCCACCGAACAACCTCCACCTCCTCGCTCCAGCGAATCAGCGGAAGCAGCAACTCCTTCCAGACGCAAGGCCACCGGGAACATGTATCTCGCTAATCCGAGACCATGGGGAATATATCTAGAGGGGGAGAGAAATCCTTCACGAGGAGATGTGTTTTGTGAGGGAGGAGAGGGGGCCTTTTATAGGAGAGGGGGGCTCCTCCCCTCCCATGGCCGGCGGCCAAGGGGGGTGCCCCCACCTCTTCCTCATTCATGTGGTGGAAGCTCCACTCACATCAATTTTGCCTCCACCCAAAATTCCACTCACATGCATTAAATTTCCACCAAATTTAATGCAACTCTCATTTAATAAAACTCTTTTATTTATTTTATTCAGAATTTTGTTAATTACTTTAATTAACAAACATTCACATAAAACCCCTTGCAACATTTCAATATCACATGCAGAACCAGTTTCTGCAATTTCACCCGAAACAATTCCGGTTTCCATCGAAATAATTCCAACGCTTTGCGATTCTTTCGTCTGAAACATATGTGCTCCAAAATGGTGTTCGGCAACCCTTAAGTGTGTCACCCTACGGTTCGCGAATAATGCAGACATGATTGAGACCCCTCTCAAATCAATAATCAGAAGTGGGACCTGGAGATCCATACTGACTCCTGCACATTCAACGATGACTTCTATGATCGTGAGAACCTTTAACGCTAGTAACTTAATCCCTTTGTCTTATGATATAATACATGTACAAGATTCGATCTTCGGTATCCAAATACCTAGTTTGATCTCGTTACCGACATGCACTCTTTTCTCGTTCCCGTGATATAACATTCTAGTGATCACATCACTTGCTTGCAAGCTATCTTAATGTTATATCACCGAGAGGGCCCAGAGTATATCTATCTGTCATCGGGATTGACAAATTCCACTTTTGATCCATGAGCCTCAACATAACACCTTCGTAGCACTAAACCCACCTTTATAGTCACCCTGTTACGGTGTGACGTTTGATGTTATCAAGATACTCTTCCGGTGTTAGCAATTAACATGATCTCATGGTCTAAGGACTAAGATTACTTCGTATGATGTTATAGCAATATAAACATAATGACTTTGATCGTAATGTTATACTTCAGATGAATGTTCATCACATCATTTCACAAATGCTGTGACCTCGTTATTAACAACATCCAATGTCCATGATCAGGAAAATTTGATCATCTTGTTAATCAACGAGCTAGTCTATAAGAGAGGCATAACTAGGAACCTTTTTGTTTATTAAACACACATGTATTGACGTTTCCTATCAATACAATTATAGCATGCAAAATAAACATCTATCATATACAAGGAATACATAATAACAACTTTATTATTGCCTCTCAGGGCATATTTCCTTCACCTGGAAGGCACCTAAGCTTTGAAAGACTAGAAGAGATATCAAAACTTTTCCAAAGTCAACACAACGTAAGATGACCCAGAGTTAGAGTGATACCAGATGAGGATCAAAAGAAGCATACTAGAGTTTTCGCAAATATTTTTCACCTTTAAAATAGTTTTCACAAGCACTAAACTCAACATCGACCAATAGCAATGTTTTACTACAGTCAGTACTACTTTGATACCAAGAACTGTGACACCCCCGGGATCAGGGTTAAACAAATCCCAGACCTTAGCCTGACATAAGCTTAACCTAGAGCTCGAGGATATCCAGTGAGGAATCAGTAACACAGAAGTAACCTTGCGACACAAAAATTATTACAGCAAGCTCATAACTGAGCGAAGAACCAAAATATTACAAGCAGAGGTCACTAACCACAAACATCAAATAACGGAAGGCAAATTATGCTATTAAGTATATCAAACTTAACAAATGGTCTAAGAGGCCTGAAGCATAACGATGACGTCTCAGCCCATAGATTCCTGGCTGCCAGCCGGGAACCCCAAGCTACTCGTAGATGTCGATGTCATATGGAACTCGTCTTCATAACAACTCTTACTCTGAAAGTATCAACAAAGCAACGGTGAGTACATGGTGTACTCCACAAGAGTGATGGCTCGTGGGGTTATTTTGCATAAAGCCATCTTTGTTTGTAAAACAAGAGGGAGAAAAATCTCGTCTAATCAGAATATTTTAAAAGGGGATAAGAGAGCGACATCTCCGAAGAATTGATCATCATCTTGATATCCACCAAATTAATCCTCATCTCACAACTAGGATCACCCCCTCGTACCCATGAGGAAGCATCCTTAAGCATACATTGAACTTTCAAGTTTTATGTTAGGTTCATGTTCTCTATGATCTCACGTTCATTCCCAAGTCGTCCATAACCGTGGACATGGCTTTTCGAAAAGATTTAACCCTGCAGGGATGTACAACTTTACCCACACATACCAACCGACTATTAATGCCAAGCTATTAGCCCTCTTCCTTGGAAGACCGACAGAGGGTGGTTGGACACGACCTTTACCTTGCTTTCACGAGACCATGAGTCACGCCCTAAGGAGGGTTCTGCCGTAACAGGTCAAATCCCGAAGCCGGTCCCTTGAGATGTGAGGCGAGGTTGGTTTACCAGGGGCGCTATCTACCCCAAGCAACCCCGTCCACGCTTACCTACCTGTTATGATGCACCTTCACCCGCCAAATCTTTCAAAACATTTTCTATGCATATGTCGAATGGAACGCCCGAACTATGTGACTCATGGAATCTACTAGGCAAGTTAGTTACTCGTGAGGTTTTCCAGGCCCCGTGTGGCTATACGCTCATCTTGGTTCCGAGGGCAAGAACTCGGGTCCTAATGGTGGCGAGCATGGGACTAAAAAAAGCACATACCACCGTGGCTTCCCATACAAGCCTTAGCATGTTTAACTTTTACCACTAATCTTATCTTGTTCTCCTGTCATACTAGATTCTCTGCATTTTGGTACATCTTCTGGATGAACCAGCACTGACAGCTAAGCATGGCTAAGCAAGACACAGATAAAAGATCTAGCAATGCACACAAGCCAAACCTAGTTATGCTAGGAGCAGTGGATCAGGTAATATAAGCTCAAAGGGAGTAATGCAATAGATAGGATACTCTATCTATCGATAAAAGACCACAGTAGAATCGTATGCAATATGGCAATAGTTTAAATACTTTGAAAACATAGGATTGTATCATGGTGGGGCTATGCTTGCCTTGTTTGTTGATATCCAAATATAGATCTTTGGGAGCCTTGTACTTGACTTGATTACAGTTGGTCAAGTATTGTTCGTCAATCTTCGATGGTGTTAACCTCGGTCTTCAATCTCGATCTCGATATCGTATTCTACCGGGAAGAGCCAAACACCGGAAAGAAAGGGGATACAGCAATCAACACATGGCATCGATGCAATACTCAAGAAAGGATGATGATATGCCAAGTTAATTAGTATTGTAATGAAACCCTAGAGCATGCTCGATCATTTTAAACAGGGTCCGAAGGGTACAAACCGTAGGATAGGGGAACCCCGGAACACCTGTGAGGGGTTTGTTTAGTTCTCCAATTAAACTTGGCATTTAAGTTGCTTAACAATGCATGATTATAGTTTAAACAGATAGATCTTGTTTTTCTGAACATTTTGATATATTATACACATTTTTCTGAGTTATAAATAATTAGATATTGAATTTCTAGTATTTATCCTTTTTCTGAAATTAAAACAAAAGATGGGAATTACTTTTTACACCGAGGCTTTACCTAGCCAGTGAGGCTGACAGACGGGGCCCGAGGCCACATCATCAGACACGCCAGCAGGTGGGACCTGGCCTAGGTTTGACCGGGGCTTGACCCGCACGCTGATGTCAGGATGACGCAGGCGTGACGTCATAGACGAGGAGGGGTTGTTCCTCACTGGGGCTGTGACTACCCGCTGTGGCTGATAGGTGGGCATGGGCCACGTCAGACCCACGTGGCGACCACGCGGACTCCACACGGGAGCCACGTCGGCTCGCCGGCAGGGCGCGGCAAACGATGGCCGGTGGCGGCGCAGGAGGGCGAGAGGGGACACGCGGGGCTGCTGGTTCGAAAGAGAAGGACGCAGGGAGCCTAAACCTGGCGGCGCCGCTAGCTATTGGTCATCGGGGATGCGTCTACGGCGAGAGTTGGCGGCGGAGCTTGCAGGTCGACGGTGCGGCGGTGAACCAGACAGTGAGGGGGACAACGGAGGGGTCCAGGAGGACCAGGGGCTCACCGTGGAACGGCCGGAGGGGGCGGCGAGAGACGAGGTGGCCAGAATCGGCAGCGACGGTGGCGGAGCTCGTCGGAGACGGAGGGGTCGATTGCGGCGATTGGAGGCGCGTCGGCTTGTGCGCTTCAGGGAAAATGACGGAGGAGATCATGGTGGTCACCATGGTGGCCTTAGAACGGCGAGGGGAGGCGGGGTACGGCGGCATGACGCGGAGGCCGGGGCTAGGGTTTCGGCTTCTGCGCGCGAGCGACACAGAGCGAGAGAGAGAGGGGAAATGGGGATGTGAGAGAGAGGGGACACAACCGTTCTTATCTGCGTGACCAGGGGCGGCGGCGTGGATCGCAGCGCGAGGGAGATCGACAGCGAGGCGGCTGACACGCAGGAGCTTCCGTCGGCGAGGAAGAAGAAAGGAGAAGCACAGGGAAGGGGTATCGGGCCGATGGGCTTGCTTGGGCCGGCTCTCGGGCCGCGGGAAAGCTTGGGGCAGCAGGCTGCTGGCTGCGCGCTGAGCGGCGGTTAGCTAGAGGGTTAGCTGGGCTACGGCCCAGTTAGGGTTAGCAGCAAGTTTTATTTTTAGAAAACCTTTTCTTTTTCTGTTTTCTGTTTATTTGTTTGTATTTCCATTTTCAAAACTATTTTGAACATTTCAAAAATACCAGAGGGTTTTGTAAAACTATTCAGATAAGGTGAGGCCCTTTTAATCCATTTGGGCTCCAACATTTTGGTAGTTTTTGAAATAATCAGAACCATTTTGAGTTGATTTGAGAGAGGAAACTAGGGTTTAGGGTTTTGTATTATTTCTTGTGCATGCAATTTAAAAGATGATGCTCATGAATGCACAAGCAAATCCTAATTTAAGATTAGCTAAAACTAGGGCATTACAGCCCTTGACCCCTTAAGTACAACCATGCGCAACATAGTGTCCTTGCACCATTGCGCCGTGGCTCCCTTCTCGCAACAGATCATGCGACCCGGTATAGCATCCCAACACATCCCGTGACTGGTTTATGCCTAGGATGCATAACCTAATGAAGCACACAAATGGTATTGTCCCATTTCTGTCATACACTATGGTTTGTTATTTCAGTTGGGTTTTTTCTTTGTTCTTTTGTTGCGGTTTTTTTGTTTGGTTTTCTCTCTATTTCTTATTTTTTTCATGCCTTTTCTGTTTCTACTTGTTGTTTTCCTTCCTCAATTTTGCATCTTCTTTTTTTAATGCATTTGTTTGGAGCATATAGATGAACATTTTATTTTATATATGTGTGATCTTTATGCTAGGATACATTAAATATTTGTATTCATATATAAAAGACGTTATTTTGATTTCACATGAATATTTGTTAATCATATATACAAAACATTGTTTCTATGACAGATGAACACTTTTAGACATTTACAAACATTTATTCATAAACATGTGAAATTTTAAATGGATGTAAATAAAACGTTACTCATTAAACACGTTCATATTTATTTTTAAAACCTACTTCTACGAATATATAGTTTACATGATATAAAGGTAATAAAAACAAAAAATAAAGTATTAATGAGCCGCGAAGGCCACTAGTGGACCTTCAGGCGACGCTAGGCTTAGAGTGACGTATAGAAACTCCCTGCTCATTGTAACAATGAAGGGCATCGCTTAACTGGGCCTTAGCCTTAGCTAGGCCATGAAAAAGACACGTCAGCACAGATCGATTAGCCGCACAGGTGACTAGTTGCAGCTTGTCAGCTAGCCATGAATCCATTCCTAGTAGGTGTAAAAAATTGAAAATGTTAACATTTCATTTAAAAAACAAAATGCATGTAGACGTAGACATTTTTATCCCTACACAGAGTTCCGGGAAAAAGAAACATTTTTGGCCTGCGTATAAAAGACAATTTTTTATAAGACATTTTCATCTTTTTTACACATCCCAAAAAAGTTATTTTTTGGATTTTTTTTGTGCGACCATAGACTATCCGAATGCACAAGCAATATTTTCTAGATTTTTTTTACATTCTAAAATGTATTTTTATGCATTTTACATAATAGATGCCCCGTGGTAACTTCGTCAATCTCAAGATCCAATCCGCCAGCTTATTCTCTCGGAGGTGCCCATAGATGTAGGGTGTGCGTGTGTGCGTTTATAGGGGTGGGTACATGTACGTGCTGGTGAGCGTCTGTAATTGTACTGTGTTTTAAAAAAAAACCAGTCAAAGTATGTTCAATACTCGGTTGTTCTGGAGCAAATTGAATGGCTTTTGTCAAGCACGGCCCGGATGGCCGGTTCGGCAAAACCTCAGAACAACCCATCTCAGACTACAAGTGGGACGCTAAGCAGGTGACCACATTTGTGCCGCATGTACCCGCAACAATTAAGTGGGCCGCCGCGGCCGCCCGCTAAACAGCGCTCGCATTTTCGCTGCACCCGCATTTGTCCGCATTGGCCTTCGTCCTCCTCAACTATGCACCTCTCACTTGACGTTGACGAAGCTAGCTAGCTAAGAATTAAGGCGATTTTGCTAAAGGATAAAAAGCTAGCTCAGCCAAATCGATCAATTGCTTTCTGGCCGCTTACCCTTGTAGAATACACTAATTATACTCAGCGGCTAAGTGCACAACATCATGCTGAGCACTAGTGCATGCAGGTTGTCGGAGATCCTTGTCTCACCGCCCCGGAGCTCTCACTCGTCCTCCAGGAGCACCAACCCAGCCTCTAAGACATCCTCCACGAGCACCGGCGTGGGCGGCCATTCACGAACAACTGGGCGGGCGATGAAGTAGAGACGGGTGCGGCTCCCTCTGTCCAGCAGGTCCGGTGGCGGCGGAGCTCGTGCGTGTGGCCAGCAGGGGTCGCCGGGAGGTGTGACACAGGGGAGGGGCATGGACATGGAGGTCGCCGACCACCGCGCAAGCTCCATCACTTGCCTATTTTTTCGGCAATGGAGGGAGAGATGAACAGGTTGAAGTGTTGGTGGATGACTCCAGGTAGGGTAAAGCCGATTTGAAAGTACTAGGCCAACCAAGGTAAAGTTAGGCCAAAGTATGTGCTGGTCGAATCATAGAAGGGCCGGCCGGGTTACGACCGGGTTACCCTGAGCCAGAAAGCACTGATAAGACTAGGCCGACATACAATGTATGTCGGCATGAGAAAGGAATCATTTTCCCTTTACAGGTACAAGATTGATCGGGTTAACAATACCTAGGCCGAGTCAGGAGTTAGCTTGCTCAAGAAGGAGCTCAGGAAAACAAAACAGATCGTCACGGACGTGAAAGTCTCTGGCGGCAACGGTTATAGCGCGTGGGCTCTGTGCCATTGCCTAACAGAGGCTCTGGACAGGGGAAAGGAGCACACCGAATTACCTCTTTGGGATGAACACATTCCAAGCATATACCGGGCCACGTCAGCCCTAGATGTACCCTGGCCACCCTTTTATAAGGTGAGCCAGGGCCTCCTTGGGAGGGGTCAATCTTTTTGCCTAAGGGAAGAACCCTAGAGAGAGTAGAGAGCATGAGCACTTCATCTCCTTCCTCTCTACGATACAGTTCAAGGAGCATCTGTAATAGCTTTGGATCATAATACAAGATCTTGGAGCAGTTCTTCGTGTGTGTGTCTTGTCTTACCCTTTGTGTGTAGAAAACACTACGCTATCTCTCCCCGGATACCACTAGTACACATTGGCTCCATCTTTAGCCTACCCATGACATATGCCGTGACACCACCACGACAGTTGGCGCCCACCGTGGGACCAGCAGTGGTGCTAGCTGGAGTGAAGATCAGGACGGGAAACTTCATCGTCACCAGGGAGCGCATCGTCTCCGGGCTGGTGCAGCGGTTTGACGCGCCGGACTTCATCAGCCACAACGCCCGCCGCATTGGCAACCGCCCACCTCCGTGCAACGGGCTCTTCGTCGACTTTTGCGCCCACAAGATCTACATCAGCATCGACGAGTCCTGCGTACAACCGCAACACGTCGTCGAGGGAGGAGAACCATCTCTCAGCGTGGCTCGCGGTCCGTGTAACGCACGCCCCGCCAACTGCACCAAGGTGATGATGACTGCGCCTGATGCAGGAGAAAGCAAGGACCCGATGGAAGATCCGAAAGTGACACACAAGGTACCTAGGGCTAGAGGTCCACCGCAAGTGTTGGGTTCGCAGCATAGAAAACAAAAAATTCCTACGATGTGAACATCTAAGCACCAAGATCTATCTACCTAGAGACAATCAACGGGTGGATATACATCCATAGAGAACATACCCTTGAAGAGTGACAAAGCATTGTTAACGAAACTGATTTCGTGGTTGACGTAGTCGTACACTTGTCGATCCTAGATTGTGATGAAGTCCAGTGAGTCCAGCACCAGCACGTCCAGCAGGTCCAGCACCAGCAAGTCCAGCAGCGCAAAGCAGCGGTGCATCCGTGATCGCAAACACGTCCGGTCCACCGAACAACCTCCGCCTCCTCACTCTAGTGATGCAGCGGAAGCAACAACTCCTTTCCTGTTGGGGGGATACCCCCGGGTAGGGTCACTCCAGGGTATAAGGGCCGAGTTAGCCGAGGTTCGGCAAGGTCAAAGCGGATGCTGGCCGGGTCACCTCAAGGCAGGCCGGATCACGGAGTAACCCGGACCAGGGGGGGTCGCCTAACATTGTCTCATCCGACTTAAGGAGTAAGTCGGAAGTGCTTGTCTAACTTATATGCAGGAACAGGTATGGCCGGATCTACTATGATCCGGGTCCCCGCTTAGCTTCTGGGAGAAGGAAGGAATCTCTCTGGTCAAAAAGAAGGTCCGGTACACACTACATGAGCGAAGAAAGCAAGGGCAGGACCACCGGGTCAGGGCCGACAAGGGTGACGACGCCCAGGTCGGCTGACGCGGGCGCCGCAGAGGCTTACGTAGCTAAAGCATGTATGACGCTGGGGAAAAGCACCCCGGTCGGGTTACCACTTCGGGAGGAGGCATATTCTTAGGAATATGCCTCCACGTATGCCCTAGGCAGGGACCGAGCCTCCTCTATATAAGGGGGGCTAGTTTTCTGGTAGAGGGGGTTGATTGGGCTCTAGTTGGTTTTATGGTTCCATAGTGACTTGTTGAGTTCTTTGAGGCCATAGGGTTTTGGTTAAGGTTCTAGGGGTGATCTGTGGGCAAGAGTAAGAGAGCTCCTTCTTCCTCCTCTCGCCAATACAGCTCTAGGAGCACTTGTAATCTTGAAAGGAAATCAATACAAACTTCTGTGTGGAGAATCACTCCACTATCCCTCCCTGGATTCCCCTAGCGTGTATTAGTCCCCACCTTTAGCCTATCCATGGCATCTGCCGTGACACCACCACGACATTTCCAGATAAAGCCACCGGGAACATGTATCTCGCTAATCCGAGACCTTGGGAATAATTTCTAGAGCGGGAAAGGGATCCTTCGTGAGGAGGTGTGAGATGAGAGGAGGGAGTGGGGGCCTTTTATAGGGAGAGAGGGCATCCCCCTCCCAGCCACCTCTTCCACATTCATGTGGGTGGAGCTCCCACTCACATAATTAGCCTCCCACTCAAAATTCCACTCACCTCCATTAAATTTCCACCAAATTTAATGCAAGCTCTCATTTAATAAAACTCTTATTTATTTTATTTAGGATTTTGTAAATTACTTTAACTAAAAAAACATTCACATAAAACCGCCTGCAACATTTCAATATCACATGCAGAACCAGTTTCTGCAATTTCACTAGAAACAATTCCGATTTGCATCAAAATGACTCCAGCGCTTTCTTAAATCTTTATCTGAAACATATTTGCTCCAAATGGTGTCGGTATCCCTTAAGTGTGCCACCCTACGGTTCGCGAATAATGCAGACATGATCAAGACCCTTCTCCGATCAATAATCAGCAGCGGGACCTGGAGATCCGTACTGACTCCCACACATTCAACGATGACTCTAGTGATCGTGTGAACCTTTAATGTTGTAACCAAATCCCTTTGTCTCGTGATATATTACATGTCCGAGATTCGATCATCGGTATCCCAATACCTAGTTTGATCTTGTTACCGACATGCCCTCTTTTCTCGTTCCCGTGATATAACATTCTAGTGATCATATCACTTGTTTGCAAGCTATCTCAATGTGATATCACCGAGAGGGCCCAGAGTATATCTATCCATCATCGCGATGGAAAAATCCCACTCTTGATCCATGAGCCTCAACATAACACCTTAGGAGTATCTGAATCCACCTTTATAGTCACCCTATTATGGTGTGACATTTGATGTTATCAAGTTACTCTTCTAGTGTTAGCGATTAACATGATCTCATGGTCTAAGGACTAAGATTACTTCGTATGATGTTATAGCAATTTAAACACAATGACTTTGATCGTAATGCTATACTTCGGATGAATGTTCATAACATCATTCACCAATATTGTGACCTTGTTATTAACAACATCCAATGTCCATGATCAGGAAACCTTGATCATCTTGTTAATCAACGAGCTAGTTTATAAGAGAGGCATTACTAGGAACCATTTATTTGTTTATTAAACACACATGTATTAACGTTTCCAATTAATACAATTATAGCATGCAAAATAAACATTTATCATAAACAAAGAATAAGATAACAACCACTTTATTATTGCCCCTCGAGAATATTCCCTTCAGCTAGAGAGGATGCATAACATATTTTAGCAAGCGATAGAGAGTCTCACTACTCCTATAGCTCCTATAGTAGATCTGGCTTAGGGCTAGGCCGAGGTAGAGGAGACCCGACAGAAAATGTTAGCAGGATCAAAGAAAGTAGTAGCACTTTAGCAGGCGTTGAACATCACGATGTGCAAGTATGCAAAGCCAAACATGATTAGTCCCACTCGCATGGACGGTGTGAAGATTGGGGGTAGAAATCTCCTTAGATAGATAGATAAGAAATATGTGCCTAGACCGTGGCAGTCTGGAAACCCCATGTCAGCTGGTCTGCCAAGGTATAGGACCCCGGCAAAGAACCTCAGAGCTATAGATGCGGCAACATCCGAGTTAGAGGGACTGACCGGTGAAGCCCATGAAAGGCAGCAGGAGAGACTTGTTGAGTTAGTAAAAATCACTAACAAGAAAAATGAGGAATTCCTCAAGGGAAACCCAACAATGCAGGTGGATCTCATGTTGTTCATTTAGGGGCGCAAGTGGAGCCATTGTTTGCGAGTGTGTCCGCCTCTTAGTTGCTTTCGCGGCCTACGTGCCGCAGTTCATAGCCATTGAAGTCCCCTTCGAGTGTGTCGTAGAGGTCGCGGTAGGCGATCATGTTGTCGTTTAGTGCGTCTCACTCGTGCATCGTTTGGTTGACCACCAGTTTGGAGTCGTCGTAGATGATGAGTCCCTTGGCGCCGCAGGCTTTCGCCATCCGCATCCCATGGATTAGGGCCTCGTACTCGGCCTCATTGTTGGAGGCCGTGAACTGCATTCACAGAATGTATTTCAGCTTGTCCCCCTGGGGCGATGTCAGTATGACACCTGCGCCGGCCCCGTCCTTTCGTTTGGACCCATCGAAGTGCATTGTCCAGAGATAAGACATATCTGGTTTTTTGGGGAGCTAGTTCTCCATCCAGTGCACAAGGAAATCAGGGAGGACTTGCGACTTGATCGTGTCGCGCTTTTCATATGTGATGTCTCATGGAGACAGCTCGATTCCCCAAAGTGCGACTCGTCCGGTGGCATCAGGGTTGTTGAGGATATGCCCGAGCGGGGCGTCATTGACCACCATGATTGGGTGCTCCTGGAAGTAGTGGCGTAGTCGCCTAGCTATCATGAAGATGCCATACACCAGCTTATGGTAGTGCGGGTACCGCTGTTTTGTTAGCGTGAGCACCTCGCTGAGGTAGTAGACTGGGTGCTGCACCCCGTGGACCTTGTTTTCCTCGGCTCGTTCCACCACGAGCACCGTGCTGACCACCTGGTTGGTGGCGGAGATGTAGAGCAACAACAGCTCTTTTTCACGTGGAGTCACCAGTACTTGCGAGGTGGATAGTAGATGCTTGAGGTCTTCAAATGCTCCTTGTGCCTTGTCTATCCACTCGAACTTGTCAGTTTTGCGGAGAAGTTGGTAGAAGGGCAGTGCCTTTTCGCCCATTGGACTGATAAATCGACTGAGCGCCGCGATTCGCCCAGCCAGCTGCTGGACGCCTCTTACATTCTTTGGCTTCTCCATGGCTAGTTTTGCTTTTATTTTCTTCGGGTTCGCCTCGATCCCCCTCGCGGAGATGAGATACCCGAGTAGTTGCCCAGATGGTACACCCAAGGGGCATTTGTCTAGATTGAGCTTGATCTGGTAGCAGTTTAGGTTGGCGAAGGTTTCATGTAGGTCATCGATTAGCGAGGCTTCCTCTTTTGTTTTGATGACGATGTCATCAACATAGACTTGGATGTTGCGACCAAGTTGATTCTTGAGACATGCCAGCATGCACCGCTGATAGGTGGCTCCTGCATTTTTTAGCCCGAAGGGCATCATGTTGTAGCAGAACACACCAAAGGGAGTCGTAAATGCCGTTTTATCTTGGTCTTACTCCTTCGTTCGAATTCGATTGTAGCTTGAGTAGGCGTCGAGGAAGCAGAGATGCTCACATCCTGCGGTAGAGTCTATGATTTGGTTGATTCGCGGCAACGGGAAGTGATCCTTTGGGCAGTGCTTATTCAGGGAGGTGAAGTCCATGCACATCCGCAGGATATCCGTGTCTTTTTTAGGTACAAGCACCATGTTGGCGATCCAAGTGCTTTCCTTGAACTCGCGTATGAATTTGGCGTCTAGGAGTCTGTTGATCTCCATTCCGACTGCCTTTGCTCTTGCTTTAGACAATCGCCGAATTGTCTGCTTGACTGGCCTTGCATCTGGATTTATGTTGAGTGTGTGCTCGGCGAATTCCCTGGGAACCCCTGGCATGTCCGCTGGACACCAGGCGAAGATTGCCCAGTGCTCACGGAGGAATTCGACGAGCGCAAGTTCCTATGTGGAACTCAAGTTGTTGGCAATGAGGGCCATCTTGGTCAGGTCCGTTGGGTGGACCTGGACTTTCTTCATGTGCACCGACGAGTCGAAGGACAGGTCGGGTGAACTTGGTCTGCTCAGGGGAGGCAGACTGTTGTCTATCGACTCCTTTAGTCTTGCGAGTTCCTCCTGCATGCCGAAGGACTGGGAGATTCTGTCGAATTCCCTGTCATAGCTATCGGACCTTTCAAAGTTGCCATTGATTGTGATTATGCCGTTTGGGCCTGGCATCTTCATCTGCAGGTAGGCATAGTGTGGCACAACCATGAACCTTGCGAACGCGACACGTCTGAGGATGCAGTGATATTGTGAAGGCCAGTCGACGACCTCGAAGTTGATGCGCTCTCGCGGAAAGTTTTGCGGCGTGCCGAAGTTGATGTCGAGGTTGATTTTGCCCAGGGGCTATATGCCTTTCCCTGGGATGATGCCGTGGAACGTCGTGTCTGAAACTTACAGACACATCAGAGGGATCCTCATCACGCGCAAGGTACTCGCGAACATGAGGTTAATGTCGTTGCCGCCATCCATGAAGACGCGACTCATGTCGAAACCCCCAATCTGTGCCTCGAGTACGAGGGGATAGTGGCCTGGACGAGGAACTTGGCGTGGGTGGTCACGCCTGTCAAAGTCGATGCAGGAGTCACTTCCACTGAGGTACTCAGTGGTGGAAGGAGGAGAGTTGATCGCCAAATTGACTTGGCGAGTGATGGCCTTCTACACTCGATTTGAGGGACGCCCCTTTTGGATCATCCCCATGTTGCCCACGTGTCGTGGGTATGGTTCGCTGCCGTGATTCTGGACCGGTGCGACCACGGGTGGTGGTAGTCCGGACGGTGGTGGAGGACCTCCATGTGCCACGGCGCCTGGGGCGACTCCATAGCCCCTGTTGACTTCGTCGCGATTCATCCGAGCCAGACCCTCGTGGAGTTTGAGAAACTCGCGGCAGTCCTTGAGAAGGTGGCTGGACTTTTTCTTGCCATCGTGCTTGTCGATGTAGAAGTGCATGTTGCACGGCCCGGACAGTTTGTCCTCGATGGTTGTTGTGGGTGCCTCTTTGCGAGTGCGGTGCTGCCACACCTATGTGGTTTTCCCGGAGTCGTGGTATCCACCACTGAGATAGCCACTATTGCGGTTGTCGTCGCGTTTGTCAGCGTAGCCGGCTGCGACCATGTTGAAGTCGTCGCGGTCATCGTAGATGTGCATTCGCCGCTTGCCTCGACGGTCGCGTCTGTGCCCGAAGTCATCATCGTCGTCGGAGTAGGTGCGATTTTTCACCGAATCCTCTCCGTTGGCCCACTGATTCGCAATTTCCATCAGGTGGTCGATTGTCTTGAGCTTCGAGTGGCCCAGCTCTTTCCTGAGCTCTATGCGGCGAACACCGCCATTGAACGCGTCGATTGCGCGGTCTTCCGAGATGTTTTCCATGGAATTCTTGATGATGGACCACCTCTAGATGTACGAGCGTAGCAATTCGCCGGACCTTTGCCGGCAGCTCCTCAGCTCTTCGATTAATGCGGGCCTTTTATAAGTGCCCTTGAAGTTGCGCACAAAGCTGTAGACCAGCTCTTCCCAGCTGCGAATGGATATATGCGGGAGATTGTTGAGCCATGCGCGGGCGGCGCCCTACAACTGTAGCTATAGGCATTGCATGGCCGTGCTTCGAATCCCGCCATGTAGCCTGACGGAGGAGATGTGGTCCTCCAACCAGATTTTTGGGTCTTGTAGGCCGTCGAACTTTGGGTTCTCCGATGGGAGTTTGAATCCTTTAGGAATTCGCTTCTGCCTGATGGCCCTGCTAAAGCATCTAGCGCCGTAGAGTTCAGTCTCGTCCTCTTCTGAGTCAGTCAAACAAGCGCGTTTTGCCCTTGATTTGTCGATTTTGCGCTGCGTGAGGTCATCGTGCGCATCGTATTCGCGATCGTGCCGCCATGAGCAGCGACGCCGAGACAGATCGTGACTATCGTCGCTGGACGAGGGCGAGGAATAGCGTTTTCCTAGAGCCTTGCCTTTCTTCGGCTCCGGCGTTGGCTCTTTGTCGAGGGTGGCCTCTATTAGCCCCAAGCCCGCGATCGTAGATTGTTGCATGGTAGCTCGGGGATCTCCAGCTGGCGGCTGGTTGTTGAGGAGGTACATGGTGGACGCTATCACCGCGCTTGCGGTGTCTTCGGGACCACGTTGCCCCGCGTGTGGACTGTCACAGAGCTGAAGTCGAGGACTTTTGCAGCTTCTATGCGTTCTTGCTCAGTGAGATGGGGCATGTTCGTTTGCGGTACCAAAGTTCACAGGCCAGCGCATGGCGGTACCTAAGTTGCCTGAAATTGCCGCTTTTTGAAATGTTGGGCCGCCAACTACTAAGAGGGGCCATTTCGAGGCAAACTCATCTCACCCTTGCCAAATTCAAACATTCCATTAAACTGCCCCATGAAGTAGACGGTCGGGACCCTCATGTCGGTCATCTGTCTGTGACGCGAGCGCCAACGCGGCAACCTCTTAGGCAAATCGAGTAGCTAAGTGGATTGGATGCGTTGACCAATTTCACAAATCCATTCCCACCTTTCCCCTAGCACCGGAAGCGTCGGAATCCACCCTCTAGGCAGGACGATCCCTTCGGACATTTGACTTCTGGCGCCAAGTTGTTGCGCCTAGTCGCTAATCCCGAGCTCCAATGGCGCATGCCGTAGCCGCTGTTGCGAGGCTCTAGCCCGCCTCCACCGCCGACGAGCCGAGCAGCTCGGAGTATAGCAGATCCTACTACCAAGGAAGAAGAAGTTCTGGCTACAAGCGGGTGAGCTACCCTTCTCTTTGCTATTCGCACTAATTATAACTGCTAGCTGGCTACTGAACCTCAAATTGTTTGTTAGCCCAACACTGATAAACATATTTTTTCCATAGCTTTCTGTCAAGTGGGATCTCGGCGGACCCCCTTACCTGGTTACGGTAGTCCTCTTCAGGTATGACTCTAAGGGCAAGTGGTATGGACACCATTGTATCACGATGGAAGAAGCGCATGCGCAGATCTACACTATATCTGGTATGGTTGCTGCTCTGCGTAATCATGATGAATTATGGTCGAAGCAGACTGCAAAGTTCATCTTCATGGATGAACATGGCATCATGGTTCCTCTAACGTGTGACAGTCAGCTAATTGGGTTGATGAAAAGGTATGCTTCGGCTTGCATGTTTGAGCTGAATTGTGATGTACTGGATGTGGAAGCTGCTGCAACTGGGAGTCGCCCTTCTATTCTTGGACAGGGTGGTTGCTCGAACCCAATTAGCTCCTGGTAAGCAAAGGTCTCTTGGGGTTTGCATGTTTGTGCTGAATTGTAATTTTTGTTTTATTTACTCTGTAGATATTGGGTAGTTATGCAACAATCTTGTTTCTTTGATAGGAAGCGCCACAAGGTTAGAAACATGACTGTCAGGTCAGTCATTTTGCTTCCCAAAGAAATTAAAAACAAGTGGAAAGATGATGCTGGACACGATTCTGGTGCCCATTGTCCCGGTGATGCAGAGTACGTGAAGCTAAGAAAATTGGCACCAAGGAAGAGGAAGAAGGAAGGAAATGAAGAAGCCAGTGGACGTGAAGGATTGGCACCCAGGCTGCTGGCAATGAAGATGCATAGTAATGTGTTGAACTTGAACATATATATGTAATTTTGTTAAATGCTAGAGCTTTGTGTGTGGCATGTTGCTGGGCGAAACAATCTACCCACGTTCTCTGAAAAAAATGTACCGCGGCTTAGGGTTTGGAAACGCCTGAGTCAGTAGTTGAATCCGAAATTGTGATTGTACCACTGCTATCTAAAAACACGCAGCACCGGTTCCACGATTGCTGAGGGGCAGGAGGTCTCCAAATACGACTGAATGTAAGTGGCACAGAAATAAATTATTTAAGCTGCCACACTCCACGAAGCAGCAACTTATTTCAGATGCTACACAACGATGTGGCAACATAAACAGCAATGGCAACCAATAATTCCCAGATGAGGAGGAAATCGGTACCACTTTCTAGCCTAATCTTGAGCCCGTCTATCTCACCGCCTCTCTGCTCCTGCATCCCCTGCATCTGGCGAAGCTCCCGGATCTCCAGTAACCGGGTGTACGTGCTTCTACTTTATAAATTGTGGTTGTGCCATTTGCATGCGGCAAAATCCACTTAGATTACGTTTAAACAAACCACCAATGTCAGAATACACTAGTAGAAAAGGGGTATTTGGTCCACGGTCATGTTCCAAATCCGGGACAGAGATTTAAATCGAGGCAGAAATTGATCGAAATCGAGATAGAGATCTAAATCAAGACAAAGATCTAAATTGAGGCATTTCATTAATTCAACCACAAATTCTTCTAAACAAAGGTGCGATTTCACATCCTATATTAATTCAACCACTAGTCAACAATTTCACTTCCGCTGCCACTATCCTCCGAGCCGCCGGCTTCCTCGCCGTCGTCGGACGGAACCTCCATGATTTCCGCATTATTTGCGAGACGGAGCACCTCTTCGTGGCAAGCATCGGCGATGACGGTGTACTTTGTTCATCTAGGGACAGACCAAAACCTCTCCCGCCCTTCTCGGTTGCGGAGATCCCGGTGCATCACGCGCCCGTCAATGATGCGGTTGCCAATCTTGGCCTTCTGCTCCTTCTTGAACAGCGTCGGCCAGTACGGGCTGGCCGCCACGTACTGGGGCAGCGCCCTCTTCCACGCGGGCATCTGGCGGCGGTGCGCCACGATTTCGCTCTCCATCTCAGCTCGGCCAGGGAGCAGAGCCACCGGCACCCCCGCATAGCTGATGCGCCATCCGTGGGGCACCGTCACGGCCAGCGGCACGAGGATGTCGAAGTGCGCGAACATCACCGCCTCGTAGAAGTTCAGCGCAGGCATCTCCATGGCGGCGTGGTGGAGATTGGAGAGGGAACGAGGGGATGGACGACAAAGCGACGGTGCGGTGGAGATTGGAGAGGACGAGGGGATGGACGACAAAGCAACGCGCTGTGGCGCCTCCTATTTGTACAAGAAGACGACGAAGCGACGGGCGCAATATCCAAGGGGCATTGGTCAGACAAAAGGAAGTAATGCATGGTTAAGACAGATTAACGGACGACCAATTTTTTTCCTTTTAGGACTCCAGGGCCAATAGTTCAGACCGCTAGGTCAACAAGTACAACTATTACAACTAAAAAGGCACAGAGCTTAAGCTAAATAGAACTAGTTATCACACATCTCCTTGATCTTCCTAATCTTAGCCCGATGGGCATCTTCCTGCGAGAGCAAGGATCGAATCGTCTGCTCCTTCCTTTTAGCATCTTCCTTGCACAGCTTCAATTGTTTCTCTGCATTTTTCCTCATGCACTTGTCAATACTCGTAGTTGTGAACTACAGGACTTTGGCCTAATGAAGATCATTCCTTGCTTGAGTCCGTTCTTGCTCTACTTTAGCCTTCAAGGCCAACGCCGCGTCCCTCTCCTTCTCGACTTTGCTAACCTTGTCTTGCACCCACCTGAGATCTCGCTTATGCTTGGTCGTGTCAACTGGTTCCCATAGCTTCATCTCAACACTGTCAAGAAGTGAGCTGAATACGGATTCTTTCAACTCAATAGTCATTTCCCATAGTTTGTCCAGCGTTTTCTGCATCGATTTGGGCCACTCTGGATCTACCCATTTGACAACACCGAAACTTCCGCCTTGCATCATTGCATGATGTCCTTGACACCGTAGAAACCTCCTGCCTGCGTTTTGTCCTTCGAACGCTACAAATTTAGTGGGCACATATCCATGTTTACATAGCAGAGGACTGTCTTCATCCACTAAACCATGATAGTTAGAGTCAAACATCGTCTGGTTGGTCTAACACATCATACGCGCATGAGTAAACAGATTAGATCTAGCTCAAAAAATAGATAACTGGCCACAGATGATAGAGACAGAGATGAGACGACTCACATCAAAATCACCATCCCTGTCGTCACGACGCGTTTCCTCGCCATCTACCCTTGAACCCATGGCAAGTGGGGAGGGGGTGGCTGCCGGAGAGGGGATTGGGATGGAGGCGCTATCGGCTTGCGGCTAGAGCAGGATGGGAGTGAAGTGGGGAAAGTGGCTTCAAGGGAAAGGAAGAGAAATATGGGGAGGAAGATAAGTAATGGGACATGACACAGGGGAGCGCCCGGTGTTGTCAGTTTATCCAGAGCAAGAGTGGCCAATCATGCCATAGAACAGCGTACTCGCGAATCGCTCTCACGAAGACCATCCCAATCATCCAAGCGCCCCGATCGAACGGTATGTAACAATCGTCAAGCAGAACAACTGTGTTAGGGCGTGCCTTCTAGAAGACTCGGTCTAACGGCCACCCATTGCAGGGATAAGGTTAGGGCTCTCCTAAGGTTAATTAGGATCCATATGTGGTTTGTGAAAAGAGCAGACATGCAATTACACTGGTGGATCCATATGTGGTTTGTGAAAAGAACACACATGCAATCACACTGGATGGATCCATAGGTGATTTGTGAAAAGAACACACATGCAATGCCATTGGTTGATCCATATGTGGTTTGAGAAAATAACACACATGCAATGACTCTAACTGTGGTTAATGAAAAGAGCAGACATGCAATGACACTGGTGGATCCATGTGTGGTTCATGAGAAGAACACACATCCAATGACACCAGTGGATCCATATGTGGTTTGTGAGAAGAACAGACATGCAATGACTCTAGCTGTGGTTCATGAGAAGAACACACATGCAATGACACTGGTGTATCCTTATGTGGTTTGTGAGAAGAACATACATGCAATGACTCTAGTTGTCGTTCATGAGAAGAACACACATGCAATGACACTAGTCTATCCTTATGTGGTTTGTGAGAAGAACACACATGCAATGACTCTAGATGTGGTTCGTGAGAGGAACACACATCCAATGACACTAGTGGATCCATGTGTAGTTTGTGAAAGGAACACACATGCAATGACACTGGTTGTGGTTCATGAGAAGAACACACATGCAATGACACTAGTGGATCCATGTGTGGTTTATGAGAGGAACATACATGCAATGACACTAGGTGTTGTTCATGAAAAGAACAGACATGCAATAACACTGGTGGATCCATGTGTGGTTTGTGGGAAGAATAGACATGCAATCACACTGGGTGGATCCATGTGTGATTCATGAGAAGAACACGCATGCAATGACTCTAGATATGGTTCATGAAAAGAAAAGACATGCAATGACACTGGTGGATGCATATGTGCTTTGTGGAAGTAATAAACATGCAATGACTCTAGCTGTGGTTCATGAAAAGAACAGACATGCAATGACACTAGTGGATCCAGATGTGGTTCATGAGAAGAACACACATGCAATGACACTAGTGGATCCTTATGTGGTTTGTTTAGAAGAACACACATGTAATGACTCTAGTCGTGGTTCATGAAAAGAACACACATGCAATGACACTGGTGGATCCTTATGTGGTTTGTTTAGAAGAACAAACATGCAATGACTCTAGTTGTGGTTCATGAAAAGAACACACATGCAATGACACTGGTGTATCCATGTGTGGTTCATGAGAAGAACACACATGCAATGACACTAGGTGTGGTTCATGAGAAGAACACACATGCAATGACACTTGTGGATCCTTATGTGGTTTGTTTAGAAGAACACACATGCAATGACTCTAGCTGTGGTTCATGAAAAGAACACACATGCAATGACACTGGTGGATCCATGTGTGGTATGTGAAAAGAACTGACATGTAATGACTCTACGTGGATGCATGTGTGGTTTGTTTAGAGGAACAGACATGCAATGACATGACACTGGGTGTGGTTCATGAAAAGAACAGACATGCAATGACACTGGTGGAACCTAATGTGGTTTGTTTAGAAGAACACACATGGAATGACTCTAGCTGTGGTTCATGAAAAGAACACACATGCAATGACACTAGGGGTTCCTTATGTGGTTTGTTTAGAAGAACAGACATGCAATGACACCGGTGGATTCTTTTGTGGTTTGTGAAAAGAATAGATGTTGGGGGGATACCCCCGGGTAGGGTCACGCTGGGGTATAGAGGCCGAGTTAGCCGAGGTACGGCAAGGTCAAAGCGTATGCTGGCCGAGTCACCTCAAGGCAGGCCGAATTACAGAGTAACCCGGACCGGAGGATGTCCACCTAACTGTATCTCGGTCGACGTATGTCGTATGCCGTCAGGCTTTTTGTCACTTATATGCAGGTACCCACGGGGCCGGATTAACCAGGCATGATCCGGGTTATATCAGGCTTGCAAGAGAAGGAAGGTATCCCGCTAGTCAAAGGGTGACCTCTGTGCGCAGGATCGTGAGCAAAGCGAACAGAGGGAGGGACCAGCGAGGCATGGCCGACAAAGGTGACGCACCCTATGTCAGCTGACGCTGGCGTCACAGAGGCTTACGTAGCCTCTGCATGGCTTAGGATGGCAAAAGGAGACCTGGTCGGTTTGCTATTTTGGGAGAGGCATATTCCCAAGAATATGCCTCCACGTATGCCCTAACTGGAGACCTAGCCTCCCCTTTATAAGGGGCACTAGGGCCTCTGTAGTTGGGGCTGGCGGGCGGGTGCGTGAGTAGTTTGTTCATTGAGAGATAGGTGCTGGTGAGAGTAAGAGAGCTTCTTCTTCCTCCTCTCCCCAATACAGCTCAAGGAGCATCTATAACCTTGTACACTTGGAGAATACAAAGCATCTGTGTGTGGAATCACCACACTATCCCTCCCTGGATTCCTCTAGTGTATATTGGCCCCACCTTTAGCCTATCCATGGCATCTGCCGTGACACCACCACGACTATTGGCGCCCACCGTGGGGCCACCTGTGCTAGAAGGAGTGAAGATCCGGACGGGAAGCATCATCGGCAACGGCGAGCGCATCGTCTCTGGGATCGTTTAGCACTTTGGAGCGCTGGACTACGTCAGCGACAATGCTGGTTGCTTCGGCAAGCGGCCTCCACCGTGCAATGGCCTCTTCGTTAAGCTTGGCGCCCACAGGATCTACGTTGGCATCGATGTGTCTTGCATTCACCCGCGGCACCTCGACAAGGGAGGCGAGCCACCCCTTAGCACGGCTCATGGTGCGCGTATCACTCGCTCCCCTGACCGTGCTGAGGTGATGATGACAGCACCTAACGCTGGTGCGAGCAAAGATCCGGCACCAGATCCGGAGGTAACACCCAAGGCGCCCAGGAAAAGTAGAGGTCCTCCACTAGAGAGGCTAGGAAACCTGCTGCAGCAGGCGATAGATAGCTTGGAAAGCCACATAGCACCTGTGGTAGATCCGGCTCAGGCACAAGCCGAGTTAGAGGAAACTAGGTAGAAAATACTGGAGGGTACGAAAAAGATAGCCGCGGCTCAGCAGTCGTTGAACATGACGCTGCGCGAGTACGCAAGAGCAAATAAGGTAGATGCTGTAAAAGTAAAAGGGAGAAACCTCATCAGTGAGATGAACAAAGAGGGTGACACTAGAGTTGAGGAATCAGAGAACCCTTTGTCCATGGGGTTGCCGAAGTACAGCACCCCGACAAAGAACCTCAGAGCAGCGGATGCGGCTGCATCCGAGTTAGAAGGTTTGACGGGTGAAGCCCGACAAAGACAGCAGGAGAGGGTCAACGAGTTAGTTCGGATCGCTAACAGACAGAATGAGGATTTGCTCAGGGCTAACCTGACAAGAGCTGGGGCTTCCAAGGTCGTTTATTCGGCAGTGGGAAACCTGGAGAAATTCGACGGGGCTACATCATCACCTCATGATGGCCCTAGAAGAGAGGAAGTGGTAACCTCGACGAGGAGAAACAAACAGATAGTCCCGTATGACCCGACAAGGGCAAGGAAAGGAAAAGCAATGCAGGGAAATGAGGATCGACAAAGTGTCAACCGAGGTTAAGCTGGCCGAGGTAACCGCGACCAAGGCAATGCCGGTCAGAGAAACGCTGAAAACGGCAATGCCGGACAGCGTAACTCGGCAGGTGCAGGGAAAAACCTACCTCGGCAACAGCAGCAACGGAGTGTACCTCGGCAAGAGCAGAATGCCGGCCAAGGTATGCGGCAAAATTGCACTCAACAAGAGCAAGACAAATACAACGACAATGATTCGGAAATGGTGAACGGCGGATACCCTAGGCCAGATTATCATGTGATAGGGTCAAGGTTGGGAAGCAGGAACTTGATGACTCACGATGCCAGGTTAAAGCTGGATCGACTCTATATGTCGGAGCAGATTGAGGGGCAAGGTCCTCCGGGTCCAGCGTGCTTTGGGCCCCGGATCATGAAAGAGCCTCCGGTACCTAACTTCCAGTTACCCAGAGGCACGAAAACATATGACGGCAGCACCAAGCCGGAGGATTGGTTGATCAACTATGCAACGACAGTGAAAATTGCGACAGGAAATTTGAGATGGGCAGTGAGATACGTACCTCAGATGCTGGAAGGGCCAGCGAGGGTATGGTTAAACAATTTACCACCCGGTAGTATCAACTGCTGGATCGACTTTGAGGAAATGTTTGTCAGTAATTTCCCGAGCACGTATCAGAGGCCGAATAGGCCACAGACCTTAGAAATGTGCAAACAGGGACCAAATGAAACAGACCGGGAGTTCCTAACTCGCTGGTGCAACGTGAGAAACTCGTGTGAAGGCGTGATTGAATCTCATGCCATAGCTTGGTTTGCACAAGGGTGTAGATATGCAAGCATGCTGTGGCAAAGGTTACAAAGGGATATGCCAACTACACTAGCTGAGACAATCTGGATTGCTGATTCGTATGCTTTGGGTGATCCGACTCAACCCCAGCTTGTGTCAAACGAGTCAAATAAGGAGTACTACCAGCGAGATGGAGACGGATCATCCTGACGAAATGATTACCAGGGTAAGAGAAGAGATGATAGACCGGATTACAGGTACAGTTCGCAACAAGTTGTTGCTGTAAACCAAGATCAACCAGGAGCAGGGAGTAATCAGCATCAAAAAACTGGAGGGCAACAGTGGACCCCAAGAAATGATGGCAAGAAAACTTGGACGCCCGAGCAAAAGAGATGGTGGCAAGAAAAGAAAGACCGGCCGAGGTATACGTATGAGGCAATGCTGGATCAGCCGTGCAAATTTCACACGCCAAATTCGAGTAATCCGACGGGTCATACAACCCGGCAATGTGAGTGGATGAGGAAGATAGAGCAAAATGGCTCGGGGAATGCTTAGGTACCTCGGAACGATCAACCTCGGCAGGAGTTACCTCGGCAGCAGTTGCTCTCCGGAGCAGATACGCAACAGTTAATATTACCACCACCTCCTCCGAGGTATGAGAATCATGAAAGAAGGGATGCAGTGCATCAGGTGGAAAACTAGCATCAGCCAGATCAAAGGTATCCCGGCAATGAAGGGAGAAATGAATACAGAGAGCATCTTTAGAGTTACTATGTGTTTACCACGGAGGAAACGGATAGAAAAAGCTTGCAACGCCGACATATGGAAGTGAATGCGGTTATGCCGACAGTGACAAGGTATATGCCTTGGTCGGATCAGGAAATTACCTGGAGTATCAAGGACCATCCCAAGCTTATGCCGAGCCCTGGTTCATATGCATTAGTGCTGGACCCAACGTTCATCGGGCCAAATATCAGTGTGAGGTTCTCTAAGGTGCTGATTGACAATGGTAGCAACATCAATATTATGTACGTGGACACAATGCGCAAGTTGGGTATCTCGGAGAACATGTTCCAAGCCACTAGGACAACTTTCCATGGCATTGTGCCAGGTATTTCATGTGAACCCATTGGCAAAGTCCGGGTTGATGTGTTATTCGGCACAAGAGATAACTGCCGAACGGAGAATTTGGAGTTTGAGGTTGTGAACTTAGAAAGCGCATATCACGCATTACTCGGCAGGCCAGCCCTGAACAAATTCATGGCAAGTACTCATATCAGCTACCTGAAGATGAAGTTGCCCGGGCCAAATGGAGTAATTACCATAGCTGGGGATTTCTGACGTTCCATTGAGTGTGCGTCGGTCGGGTCTAACCTGGCCGAGTCACTCGTGATTGCACAAGAAAAGAGAAAGATCCAGGAAGTAGCGACATTGGCTCAGTCCGTGCAGCAGTATATGCCGACGTTGAGTAACCCACATGGAAGTGTCTCATTTCAAGCAACAAAGGATACAAAGAAAGTACCTGTTGATGATCTGTTCCTAGAGCGCACCGTAACAATTGGTGTCGGGTTAACTGACAAATAGGAAAGTGAGCTCGTCAACTTCCTCCGTGAGAATCGGGATATCTTTGCTTGGTCAACACAGGACTTGCAAGGTGTTCCGAGGGAGTTGGCCGAGCACTCCTTGAACATGAGACCCAGAGCAAAGCCGGTGAAGCAACCTCTCCGCCGCTTTGATGAAGACAGGAGAAAAGTCATTGGAGATGAGATAGCTCGGCTCCTCGCAGCCGGGTTCATCATGGAAGTGCTTTATCCGGATTGGTTATCTAATCCGGTCTAGGTGGAGAAGAAGAAAGATGATCCGAATGTGGCAGTGGTTTGGCGTATGTGCATCGATTACACGAACCTGAATAAGGCGTGCCCAAAAGATCCATTCCCGCTGCCAAGGATAGATCAGGTCATAGATTCTACTGCTGGGTGTGAACTGTTGTCATTCATAGATGCATATTCTAGTTTCCACCAGATACCTCTGAACCCGAACGATCAAATAAATACTGCGTTTAATACCCCGTACGGGGCTTATTGCTATCGCACCATGCCTTTCGGTTTACGTAATGCAGGGGCAACGTACCAAAGATGTATGCAAAAATGTTTACACGACCAAATTGGCTGAAATGTGCAAGTGTATGTGGATGATGTGGTTATAAAAACCAAGGAAAGCAAAACGCTCCTTGATGATATCAGGCAAACATTCGTGAACCTAAGGAGGTTCTGAATGAAGCTTAACCCGGAAAAGTGTACCTTCGGTGTCCCGGCCGGAAAACTACTCGGATTTCTCGTCTCTAGCCGAGGTATCGAAGCTAACCCAACTAAAATCTGAGCCATAGAGCAAATGGAATTACCGAAGTGCCTTAACGATGTCCAGAAGTTCACTGGTTGTCTAGAATACTTAAGTCAGTTTGTATGTCAGTTGGGAGAAAAGGCATTGCCTCTCTATCAACTAATGAAAAAGTCAAACAAGTTCGTATGGACGCCACAGGACAATGAAGCCTTCATCTAGTTAAAGAAAATGTTAGGCACTACACCAGTGTTAGCTTCTCCACTATGAAAAGAGCCAATGTTGCTCTATATAGCCGCAACCAACCGGGTTGTAAGCGCAGTGATTGTGGTAGAATGTGATGAGGAGGGTAAGTCAGTGCAAAGGCCAGTCTATTACCTGACCGAGGTATTATCAGCATCAAAGAAGAACTATCCTCACTATCAGAAGATGGCATATGGTGTGTATATGGAAGCTAAGAATCTAAAACATTATTTTGAAGAGCACCCCATAAAAGTGATATGTGAAGCCCCCATATCTGAAATAATGAGCAACAAGGATGCAAGCGGCCGGATCGCGAAATGGGCAATCGAGCTAGCCCCTTATGCTCCACAATACGACAGGAGAGATGCGATCAAGTCTCATGCAGTGGCCGACTTTTTTGTGGATTGGTCCGAGATGCAATATGAGCCACCATTGCCAGATCTGAATTACTGGAGAATGCATTTTGATGGATCAGAGACGAAAACCGGGTTAGGCGCCGGAGTTGTGCTTACCTCTCCTAAGAAAGACCAGCTGAAGTACGTGCTGCAGATCCACTTCATAACATCAAACAACATTGCAGAGTATGAAGCACTTGTACATGGGCTCAAAGTGGCAAAAGAAATTGGAATACGTCGGATCCAGTGCTTTGGTGACTCGGATCTGGTAGTTCAACAAGTTTCAGGGTAATGGGATGCTTTGGATGCAAACATGGCATTGTACAGATTTCATGTGTAGAAGATATCAGGATACTTCGAGGGATGCGAGTTTCACCATGTACCCCGGCTAGAAAACGAGGCTGTCGACGTACTGTCGAAACTCGGATCAACCCGACAAGCGATTCCACCGGGTGTAGCACTAGAGCACCTCAGAAAGTCATCTATCAGGCCATCCCCAGAATCCGAGTCAATCTATATCCCGGCAAATCCAGAGTCGGAAGTTGTGCCCATGGACATTGATGTGGGAAGTGGTTCAGGAAACCCGGGGACTGCTTCGCAGAACCCGGGGACTGTGCATCTTGATCCGACGGAGGTTATGTCGGTGGATCAAATGGAAATTGACGAGGATGTATTTCCAGTGCGAGCTATACCGGCTTGGGCACTGCCCATATTCCAGTTCCTGAAGGATGGATCCTTGCCCAATGAAGAAGTGCTTTCAAGGAAAATTCATAGGAGAGCAAAGGAATACACGATTATCAATGCCGAGCTATACAAGAGGAGTGTCACGAATGTCCTGCAATGGTGTGTTGACCCGGAAGAAGGGCTTGACATCCTCTAAGATATACATCAAGGGGAATGTGGGCATCATGCCTCATCCAGGGCCTTAGTGGCAAAAGCTTTCCGGCATGGATTCTACTGGCCAAGTGCCTTGGAACAAGCAGAAGATCTAGTAAGAAAATGCAATGGTTGTCAAAGGTATGCTACCAAGACACACATGCCAATGTCGGAGCAAAAGACCATACCAATTACCTGGCCATTTGTTGTATGGTGTTTGGATATGGTTGGTCCATTTAAGCTGGCGAGAGGAAATATGACCCATATCTTGGTTATGGTTGACAAGTTTACAAAATGGATTGAAGTAAAGCCGATAAAAAAATGTGATGGAGCTACAACCGTGACATTCCTCAAAGATATCATCCTGAGATATGGCTATCCTCACAGTATCATAACAGATAACGACACTAATTTTGCAGAAGGAGCATTTGCGCGATTCTGCTGAGATAAGAAGATCTGGATGGACGTTGCTTCAGTAGCCCACCCTGCATCGAATGGACAAGTGGAAAGATCCAACGGATTAGTTTTATCCGGGATAAAACCCCGGCTCATTGAGCCACTGCAAAGATCAGCGGGGTGCTGGATAGAAGAACTACCAGCGGTACTGTGGAGTTTAAGAAAAACTCTGAATCGATCAATAGGCTATACGCCATTCTTTCTGGTATATGGGGCAGAAGTTGTATTACTAGCCGACATAGAGCATGATTCGCCTAGGGTCACCCAATACACAGAAGCCGAAGTGTGAGAAGCCCGACAAAATGATGTTGATCTGTTGGAAGAAGCGAGAGAATTGGCATTGTCCAGATCCGCCATATATCAGCAAAATCTCCGACGCTATCATAACCAGAAAGTAAACCCCCGAGTCTTCCGGTAAGGTGATTTGGTACTTCGGCTGGTACAACGTACTGCTGGCATGCATAAGTTATCCCCCCCATGGGAAGGGCCATTCATCGTGAGCAAAGAATTGCACAATGACTCTTATTATCTCATTGATGCACAACCACAGGAGAAGAACAAGGTGGACAGGTCCGGCGAGGAATCTAAGTGTCCATGGAATGTAGCTCTACTTCGTCCGATCTACACTTAACAAAGAAGTGTGTGTATCCGAGTCTCTCATATGTCGGTATGTATGCCGGCAATGAGTTTATCAATGAAATCTTGGCACCTCGAGCAGTAACTCGGGGACTACCTTAGTAATAATTGTCATTCTATTCATTAACTATTTTATTTTTTATGTCGGCTGGCTTAAGTTCCTTCGGCCTAAGCCGGATTAGTAGTGTGTAAGCATCAAAAACTCAACTCTTCGACTTGCTGCTGTCCAACAAGATTTGGCTTCATGGCAAGCAAGAGAACAAGTTTGGAATGGCGTAGCACACAAAAAACGACTAAGGAAAAGAACGTAATCAAGTCGACATTTGTTATTCGGACTAACCTTATGTTTACCTTATTTTTGTTGTGTTGGATTATTTTGAGCTAATCCTCAAGTTTCCGAGTATTGTTAAGTCAATTTTTGAAACTCGGACTCGTAAGTCACAAAACCGAATCAAGGTAGACGCGAGCCGAGTCATGAAATTGAGGAAACAAGAAAACGAAACTCGAGGACTACGCCCAAGTTAATCCGGCATGAACAACTTGGTAGCAAAACATAGTCAGTATGCTTAATACATCTGCACCCGGCATACCGGGGATCTGATAAAATTTCAAAGTGTTTTTTGGTGCTCAAGGAGCAGCAGCAGGAGGGGGTAACTCGGCGCCATCGGGTGGAACTCTGGCTTCAGCCTCATCGTCATCTTCATTTACTTCGAGATCTGAGGCTTCGTCCTCTTCCTCGTCATACGAACCATCTTCAACATATTCATCGTCAGCGGCGCCGAGGAAGCTTGGTCCTTCGTTCTACTGATGGATAGGGGCAAACTGGATGAGGTTGTGGGCACAAGCCTTGCGCCGAGCAACCCAATCCGGATCATTTGACCATTTGGACCCGGTGCGCAAGCGCTCAAGAATCTTCAGATCTAATTTCTCATACCACGTAAGCACAAAGTGGAAGACAGTATCAGCTCCAGCACGAGCGGCGGATTCCCTCTAGAGGTCGAGCTGGGTCTTGCAATCCATCAGCCTATTGATCAAAATAGTAGATCCCTCCAGAACATCCTCATCAGGCCAAAGTGCATGGAAGATCCGGACGGCTGAATCAAGGAGACCCGAGCCATAGTTCTTCACAATTTCAATGCGAGAGGATAGGCTAACCAGCAAGTCCTCCATGTCATAGGGAATAGTTTCAGACCCAGGACCAGTTGGGGTACCCCTCTGCTGGCGGAACTTGGTGACGGCAGTAGCCACAATGGCATCGCTCTGTGGGAATTTGCCTGAAAATGAAGCAAGTGAAATAAGTAAAAGAGTTTAACCCGGAGAAATACATGTCGGCTGAAGGAAAAGAGCTTACGGGAGATATGACTATGGATCCGAGTCAGCTCGTTGGTGCAATCAACATGCCTCTTCTGGAGCTTCTCAAGTTCGACATTAGCCGAGTCAAGCTTGACGTCGGCCTCCTTCAGCAATTCTTGATCCTTTGAAAGTTGGAGGCTAAGACGTTCTCACTCTTTGGTGAAGTCTTGGCCAGCCTTGTCCATCTCAGCCTTGTGAAGCTCTTTGAGATTTTTCATCTCAGCCTTGAGCTTGGCAACTTCATCATCCTTGGCTTGGAGTTTGGCAAGCTCGTCATCCTTCTTCTTGAGTTTGGCCTGATGTTGCCCTGCTTGTTCGAGAAAATGCAGCATCATATCAGGAACGGGCACACTATCTTCAAGGGATGCTGCAATAGTTTGTTGACCTAGCAGAGTCGAGGTATGAATATCTGCCGAGCTCAGGAGAAAGGAGAGAGGGCACGAAAATTGAGTAATCAAAGCGAATTACCTTTTATCTCGGCGAAGTTTTTTCTCATAATTTTGTTTTCGGCCTCCACTCCGGCTGTGCAATCCGAATGACAAATTGGTTCGGCGGGAAAAGATAAAGAAAGATGGGGGAGAGGTCGAAGAGAAAACTTACCCTTTTTCTTGCATTCAGCAAGAAGAGCAGCATGTTTCGAGCGCAGCCCCTTGTGTGAGTCCAAGAGGCACCGAAACTCAGCAGTCCGGCGATTTATAGTGATCTGAAAAGAGCAATGATTAGCTCAGCTATATGGATATTCGAAGTGTACAGAATCCAGGTCAAGTGGAACTTAACCCGGCTCTAGGTATGTGCATATTCGAAGCGTGCAAGATCCGGGCCAAGTGGAACTTAAATCGGCTCTAGGTGTGTGCATATTCGAAGTGTACAAGATCCGGGCCAAGTGGAACTTAACCCGGCTCTAGGTGTGTGCATATTCGAAGTGTACAGAATCCGGGCCAAGTGGAACTTAACCCGGCTCTAGGTGTGTGCATATTCGAAGTGTAGAAGATTCGGGCCAAGTGGAACTTAACCCGGCTCTAGGTGTGTGCATATTCGAAGTGTACAGAATCCAGGCCATGTGGAACTTAACCCGGCTCTAGGTGTGTGCATATTCGAAGTATACAGAATCCGGGTCAAGTGGAACTTAACCCGGCTCTAGGTGTGTGCATATTCGAAGCGTGCAAGAACCAGGCCAAGTGGAACTTAACCCAGCTCTAGGTGTGTGCATACTCGAAGCTAGTAAGGAGCTACGCTAGTTCGCTAAGGAGCATCCGGCCGAGTAACAAGTTACTCCCTCGGAGGCTCGGGGACTAATGGATATGTCTCTAAGCAATTGTGCATATTAAGTAAAAGACAAAGTAGCATACCTCCATCATCCGGCCAGCAATGTTGATAGCCTTGGCTGCTATGTTCATTTGTGCACTGAATTCGGTGGGCCCAAACTTCTCCGGGAGATCGTCGTTTGGATCGACAAACTACGCTTTGTTCCAATTGTCAACGTATTCAATCAAAGCCGGAGGATAGCTCTCTCCGATAAGCATGTGAGGCGCCACCAAGCCTTTGGCGTGGGCTTCTCTCCTCGCAACTAGGGCGGCAGCAGGGCTGGTATGCGATGCGAGTTGTTTGCTGCCAGCTGACCCGGAGGAAGCATCTCTCTTCGGCAGCATAGACGCGAGCATGTGCTGTACAGCCTCGATGGATGTTGCCTTGGTGGCACTAGAACCTTTCTTAGCCTTGGGCTGCTGCTGGGAGGCTGAGGCTTGAGCTGCAGATTTGGACTTGGGTGCAGCCTTGGTGCTAGCTGGGTTTTATCGCCGAGTCTTGGAATACTCGGACGAGGTAGAAGGAGTTGGTGTTGGTACTGGTGCTTGTGTTGCTGTTGGTGCTGCTAGTGGTACTGGTGCTGATGCTTGTGCGGGTGCTGGTGCTGCTGTTACTGCTGGTATCTCGGAGGTGACGGGGTGCGGCTGAGCCGATGAAGAGCTGGGGGCATCTGCTACCTCGGTCGTGCCACTTCCCCCCTGCTCCGAGGTTGCCCCCCTCTAGACGAGGTGGACTAAGGTCCGGTGAAGCCACCGAGCCTTCCTGAATTGGGCTTAGCAGGTCATCATCGCGAGGAGGAGATGGGGTATGCTGGAGGGGCGAAGCGATGCTGGAGCCGCTCTGGGGAACCTCCACGGCAACCCTATCAAATTAAACAAAGAATAACAAATTATAACAAAACGAAAGGTATATGGATAGAGAAGCATGAGGCAGAGAATTGGACAAAGAGAAAAGTGACTTACTCGTCAGAAGTCAAAGGCTCCTTGGGCTTCCAAGCTCTCCGAACTATGGCTTTAGTCGGAGGTTTGCTGGTGACCTTGTCAGCGGACTTCTTCCGCCTTTTGGTTGTCTTGGGAGGCCCGGAAGAAGCAGCGGAAGTGGCAACCCGTTTCTTAGACACGGCTGGGGCCAGGTTAGCTGAAGCCGGAAATGCATAAGAAATAGGCGTCGGGTTATATACCTTCAACACCTCAATGTCGGAATCATCTTCATCGTCAGGCTAGTTCCTTAAGGAAGAGAAGTTACCAGAGGGTCGCTTGGTTGCGTCCGGGGTAGGCAGGAACATTTCCTAATCCGGTTTCTCCTCGTCTGAGACAAGTCGATCCTTCCCCCATTTGAGGGAAGGCTCGGTGCCATCTTCAATGGTCTGCTGAAGAAACAACTAAAAGGAAAATGCAAAAGGATCAAATAAATAACATGCTCTGACATAGGATATAACTCGGAAAAGGGGTGGGTAATGAGATTTACCGCAGGAGGAGGCTTGTCCCGGCAGTAATGCTCCAACCCCCACTCCCAATCAGCGGAGAAGTTCTTATCGGTCGTGAAGATGGCCTTGATCCGGCGGAAGATCTCAGTGTTGTTTAACTCGAAGGAGGAGGTCCGGTTGGGGTCGAGTCGCCAGCTCATGTGGCACAGCTTGTGTGTGCGCTTCTGTAGGGGGAAATCCGGTTGCGGACGAATGTGATCATCACGTCCTCGTTGCGCAGCCCCAGATCCTTCAGCTCCTAGAACCGCTTATTAACCTGATTCGCCAGGGTAGTGGGTTTCTTGGGAACCCGGTCCCATAGAGCCGGATTAGGAGGACCCATCGCAAAGGGGCGTAGCTGGATCAGATTCTCATCCGAACCATTCCTCACGTAAAAGAAGGTCTGGGCCCAGCCCTTGCAGGAATCAAGCCCTGTGACCCGGAGGGAGACAGATTGTTTCCAGGGTGAGATGGAGGTCACACCACATTGGGTTAGGTGCTTGTCCTCCGGGGCATGCTCCTTATCCGGAACCACATTCCTTCATAGACCAAAGAACCGGATCCAGAGCTCTTTGGTGGGTCACAGGCCGACGTATCCTTCTATGGCGGAGGCGAAGAAAGAAAGCGATGTAATGGAATTCACCGGAAGATGGTGAGGTTGCAGTTCGTAGATGTTGATGAAATCATGGAAGAAATCACTCACAGGCAGGCCAAAGCCATGCTGGAAGTGAGACAGGAAGACGATGAACTCACCAGGATTGGGTGAGGGAGCAAGCTCCTCGGAGGAAAGGCGAGAAATCACGCCCTCGAGGATGCGGCGGGTGCGGTAGAGCGAATCCAGGTCATCTTGGCACACCCAAGAACTAGCCCAGGCACCACGCTCCATGGTTTCACCCCCTCCTCCATCTCTTCTTCAACGACGGCGAGCTCCTCCTCGGTCATCTCCAGGTCACTGTCCTCACCGGCCCGATCGGAGGTGGGGGGCAGAGGCTTGGATTGGCGCGGACCCGTGACGTTGAAGCAGCGCGGGAGCGGCAGCGAGGCTAATGCAAAGAAGCACGGTGCGGCGACGGCGCTGCAGAGCAGATGCGGCGGCGACGGCCCTGTCGCAAGGAAGAAGAAGAGGCAGAGAGGCAGACAGGCGCGAGAATGGGAAAATAGCCAAGGGGCATGCCCCTCCCCTATTTAACCACGCCCCAGCAGTGGGTAGTGGGACCGTGCTATGCATCGAGGCCACATGGAGTGGCCATGTATTAGACGGATCAGCCAATCAGAGGCAAGCCATGGGAAGGGACACAAGAAACAGGGGATCCCACGACGTGACGTGGTGATGCAGTTAACGAGGAGGCAGCTGCGACGCGATGTTTGCTGCAGTAACCTCTGACAATAAGTGTAGTAACTGGCGTAGGCCCTTAAAATGAGGCAAGATGATGATTACCCTCCACGTAGGACGTGGGGAAGTGTATGAGAGAAGGAAGGATAACCCGGAAAACTGAAGGGTAGCCCGGCCAGCGAGTGATGACTCGGAATGTGCCAAGGGAATGCTACGCCACGGGATCCGAGCTACAGAGTAACTCGAAAAAAGGAGCAAAAAGATTGAACCTGCTGTGGCCTTAGCAACTGAAGTTTCTAAGACCACACCAGCTTCGGGGATTAATGTTGGGGGGATACCCCTGGGTAAGGTCACGCCGGGGTATAAAGGCCGAGTTACCCGAGGTACGGCAAGGTCAAAGCATATGCTGGCCGAGTCACCTCAAGGCAGGCCGACTTATGGAGTAACCCAGACCGGAGGATGTCCACCTAACTGTGTCCCGACCGACGTATGTCGTATGCCGGCAGGCTTTTTGTAACTTGTATGCAGGTACCCACGGGGCCGGATTAACCAGGCATGATCCGGGTTATATCAGGCTTGCAAGAGAAGGAAGGTATCTCGCTGGTCAAAGGGTGACCTCTGTGCGCAGGAGCGTGAGCGAAGTGAACAGAGGGAGGGACCAGCGAGGCGTGGCCGACAAAGGTGACGCACCCTATGTCGGCTGACACTGGCGCCACAGAGGCTTACGTAGCCTCTGCATGGCTTACGATGGCAAAAGGAGACCCGGCCAGTTTGCTATTTTGGGAGAGGCATATTCCCAGGAATATGCCTCCACGTATGCCCTAACTGGAGACCTAGCCTCCCCTTTATAAGGGGCACTAGGGCCTCTGTATTTGGGGCTGGCAGGCAGGTGCGCGAGTAGTTTGTTCATTGAGAGATAGGTGCTGGTGAGAGTAAGAGAGCTTCTTCTTCCTCCTCTCCCCAATACATCTCAAGGAGCATCTGTAACCTTGTACACTTGGAGAATACAAAGCATCTGTGTGTGGAATCACCACACTATCCCTCCATGGATTCCTCTAGTGCATATTGGCCCCACCTTTTTCCTATCCATGGCATCTGCCGTGACACCACCACGACAATAGACATGCAATGACACTGGCTGTGGCTCATGAGAAGAACACACATGCAATGACACTGGTGGATCCATGTGTGGTTTGTGAAAAGAACAGACATGCAATCACACTAGGTGGATCCATGTGTGGTTTGTGGAAAGAACAAACATGCAATGACTCTAGCTATGGTTCATGAAAAGAACATAGATGCAATGACACTGGTGGATCCATATGTGGTTTGTGAAAAGAACAGACATGCAATCACACTAGGTGGATCCATGTGTGGTTTGTTTAGAAGAACAAACATGCAATGACTCTAGCGGTGTTCATGAAAAGAACACACATGCAATGACACTGATGGATCCATGTGTGGTTCATGAAAAGAACAGACATGCAATGACACTGGTGGATCCTTATGTGGTTTGTTTAGAGGAACAGACATGCAATGACACTAGGTGTGGTTCATGAAAAGAATAGACATGCAATGACACTGGTGGATCCATGTGTGGTTCATGAGAAGAACACACATCCAATGACACTGGTGGATCCTTATATGGATCATGAAAAGAACAGACATGCAATGACACTGGTGGATCCTTATGTGGTTTGTTTAGAAGAACAAACATGCAATGACTCTAGCTGTGTTCATGAAAACAACATACATGCAATGACACTAGCGGATCCATGTGTGGTTCATGAAAAGAATAGACATGCAATAACACTGGTGGATCCTTATGTGGTTTGTTTAGAAGAATAGACATGCAATGACACTGGGTGTGGTTCATGAAAATAACAGACATGCAATGACACTGGTGGATCCATGTGTGGTTCATGAGAAGAACAGACATGCAATGACATTAGGTTGATCCATGTGTGGTTTGTTTAGAAGAACACACATGCAATCACTCTAGTTGTGGTTCATGAAAAGAACACACATGCAATGACACTGGTGGATCCATGTGTGGTTCATGAAAAGAACATACATGCAATGACACTGGTGGATCCTTATGTGGTTTGTTTAGAGGAACATACATACAATGACACTGGGTGTTGTTCATGAAAAGAACAGACATGCAATGACACTGGTGGATCCATCTGTGGTTCATGAGAAGAACACACATCCAATGACACTGGTGGATCCGTATGTGGTTCATGAAAAGAACAGACATGTAATGACACTGGTGGATCCTTATGTGGTTTGTGAAAAGAATAGACATGCAATGACACTGGTAGATCCATGTGTGGTTCATGAAAAGAACAGACATGCAATGACACCGGTGGATCCTTATGTGGTTTCTTTAGAGGAATAGACATGCAATGACACTGGGTGTGGTTCATGAAAAGAACAGACATGCAATGACACTGGTGGATCCATGTGTGGTTCATGAGAAGAACAGACATGCAATGACATTGGTGGATCCATGTGTGGTTCATGAAAAGAACTAACAGGCAATGACTCTAGTTGTGGTTCATGAAAAGACCAGACATGCAATGACACTGGTGGATCCAAATGTGGTTTGTGGAAGTAACAAACATGCAATGACTCGAGCTATGATTCAGGAAAAGAAAAGACATGCAATGACACTGGTGGATCCATGTGTGGTTCATGAGAAGAACACACATCCAATGACACTAGTGGATCCTTATGTGGTTCATGAAAAGAACAGACATGCAATGACACTGGTGGATCCTTATGTGGTTTGTTTAGAAGAACACACATGCAATGACACTGGGTGTGGTTCATGAAAAGAACAAACATGGAATGACACTGGTGGATCCTTATGTGGTTTGTTTAGAAGAACACACATGCAATGACTCTAGCTGTAGTTCATGAAAACAACACACATGTAATGACACTGGTGGATCCTTATGTGGTTTGTTTAGAAGAACACACATGCAATGACTCTAGCTATGGTTCATGAAAAGAACACACATGCCATGACACTGGTGTATCCATGTGTGGTTCATGAGAAGAACACACATGCAATGCCACTGGGTGTGGTTCATGAGAAGAACACACATGCAATGACACTGGTGGATCCTGATGTGGTTTGTTTAGAAGAACACACATGCAATGACTCTAGCTGTGGTTCATGAAAAGAACACACAGCAATGCCACTGGTGGATCCATGTGTGGTTTGTGAAAAGAACTGACATGCAATTACTCTGGTGGATCCTTATGTGGTTTGTTTAGAAGAACACACATGCAATGACACTAGGTGTGGTTCATGAAAAGAATAGACATGCAATGGCTCTAGCTGTGGTTCATGAAAAGAACACACATGCAATGACACTGGTGTATCCATGTGTGGTTCATGAGAAAACATGCATGCAATGACACTGGGTGTGGTTCCTGAGAAGAACACACATGCAATAACACTGGTGGATCCTTATGTTGTTTGTTTAGAAGAACACACATGCAATGACTCTAGTTGTGGTTCATGAAAAGAACATACATGCAATGACACTAGTGGATCCATTTGTGGTTTGTGAAAACAACTGACATGCAATGATTATAGGTGGATCCATGTGTGGTTTGTTTAGAGGAACAGACATGCAATGACACTGGGTGTGGTTCATGAAAAGAACAGACATGCAACGACACTAGTGGATCCTTATTAGGTTTGTTTAGAAGAACACACATGCAATGACTCTAGTTCTGGTTCATGATAAGGACACACATGTAATGACACTTGGGTTCCTTATGTGGTTTGTTTAGAAGAACAGACATGCAATAACACTGGTGGATTCTTATGTGGTTTGTGAGAAGAACATACATGCAATGACACTGGTGGATTCATGTGTGGTTTGTGAAAATAACAGACATGCAATCACACTAGGTGGATCCATGTGTGGTTTGTTTAGAAGAATACACATGCAATGACACTAGTTGTGGTTCTTGAAAAGAACACACTTGCAATGACACTGGTGGATCCATGTGTTGTTCATGAAAAGAACAGACATGCAATGTCACTGGTGGATCCTTATATGGTTTGTTTAGAGGAACATACATGCAATGACACTAGGTGTGGTTCAGGAGAAGAACACACATGCAATGACACTGGTGGATCCTTATGTGGTTTGTTTAGAAGAACACACATGCAATGACTCTAGCTGTGGTTCATGAAAAGAACGCACATGCAATGACACTGGTGGATCCGTGTGTGGTTTGTGAAAAGAACTGACATGCAATGACTCTAGGTGGATCCATGTGTGGCTTTTTTAGAGGAACAGACATGCCATGACACTGGGTGTGGTACATGAAAAGAACAGACATGCAACGACACTAGTGGATCATTATGTGGTTTGTTTAGAAGAACATACATGCAATGACTCTAGCTGTGGTTCATGAAAAGAACACACATGCAATGACACTGGTGGATCCTTATGTGGTTTGTTTAGAAGAACAGACATGCAATGACACTGGTGGATCCTTATGTGGTTTGTGAGAAGAACGGACCTACAATGAAACTGGTTGTGGTTCAAGAGAAGAACACACATGCAATGACACTAGTGGATCCATGTGTGGTTTGTGAAAAGAACAGACATGCAATCACACTAGGTGGATCCATGTGTGGTTTGTGGAAAGAATAGACATGCAATGACTCTAGTTCTGGTTCATGAAAAGAACACACATGCAATCACACTGGTGTATCCATGTGTGGTTTGTGAAAAGAAGAGACATGCAATCACACTATGTGGATCCATGTGTTGTTTGTTTAGAAGACCACACATGCAATGACTCTAGCTGTGGTTCATGAAAAGAACACACATGCAATGACACTGGTGGATCCATGTGTGGTTCATGAAAAGAACAGACATGCAATGACACTGGTGGATCATTATGTGGTTTGTTTAGAGGAACAGACATGCAATGACACTGGGTGTGGTTCATGAAAAGAACAATGACACTGGTGGATCCATATGTGGTTTGTTTAGAAGAACACACATGCAATGACACTAGTGGGTCCTTATGTGGTTTGTGAAAAGAACAGACATGCAATGACACTGGTGGATCCTTATGTGGTTCGTGATAAGAGCAAACATGCAATAACACTGGTGGATACTTATGTGGTTTGTTTAGAAGAACACACATGCAATGACTCTAGCTGTCGTTCATGAAAAGAACACATGCAATGACACTTGTGTATCCATGTGTGGTTTGTGAAAAGAACAGACATGCAATCACACTAGGTGGATCCATGTGTGGTTTGTTTAGAAGAACACACATGCAATGACTCTAGCTGTGGTTCATGAAAACAACACACATGCAATGACACTGGTGGATCCATGTCTGGTTCATGAAAAGAACATCTATGCAATCACACTGGTGGATCCTTATGTGGTTTGTTAAGAGTAACAAACATGCAATGACACTGGGTGTGGTTCATGAAAAGAACAGACATGCAAAGACACTGGTGGATCCATGTGTGGTTTACGAGAAGAACACACATCCAATAGTCCAATGACACTGGTGGATCCTTATGTGGTTCATGAAAAGAACATACATGCAATGAAACTGGTGGATCCTTATGTGGTTCGTGAAAAGAACAGACTGAAATGATACTAGTGGATCCATGTGTGGTTCATGAAAAGAATAGACATGAAATGACACTGGTGGACCCTTATGTGGTTTGTTTTGAGGAACAGACATGCAATGACACTAGGTGTGGTTCATGAAAAGAACAGACATGCAATGACACTGGTGGATCCTTATGTGGTTTGTTTAGAAGAACACACATGCAATGACACTGGCGGATCCTTATGTGGTTCATGAAAAGAACATACATGCAATGACTCTGGTGGATCCTTATGTGGTTTGTGAAAAGAACACACATGCAATGACACAAGTGGATCCATGTGTTGTTTGTTTAGAAGAACACACATGCAATGACTCTAGCTGTGGTTCATGAAAAGAACACACATGCAATAACACTAGTGGATCCATGTGTTGTTCATGAAAAGAACAGACATGCAATGACACTGGGTGTGGTTCATGAGAAGAACACACATGCAATGACACTGGTGGATCCTTATGTGGTTTGTTTAGAAGAACACACACGCAATGACTCTAGCTGTGGTTCATGAAAAGAACGTACATGCAATGACACTGGTGGATCCATGTGTGGTTTGTGAAAAGAACTGACATGCAATGACTCTAGGTGGATCCATGTGTGGTTTTTAGAGGAACAGACATGGAATTACACTGGGTGTGGTTCATGAAAAGAACAGACATGCAATGACACTAGTGGATCCTTATGTGGTTTGTTTAGAAGAACACACATGCAATGACTCTAGTTGTGGTTCATGAAAAGAACACACATGCAATGACACTTGGGGATCCTTATGTGGTTTGTTTAGAGGAACATACATGCAATGACGCTGGTAGATCCTTATGTGGTTTGTGAGAAGAACAGACATGCAATGGCACTGGTTGTGGTTCATGAGAAGAACACACATGCAATGACACTAGTGTATCCATGTGTGGTTTGTGAAAAGAATAGACATGCAATCACACTAGGTGGATCCACGTGTGGTTTGTTTAGAAGAACACACATGCAATGACTCTAGCTGTGGTTCATGAAAACAACACACAAGCAATGACACTGGTGGATCCATGTCTGGTTCATGAAAAGAACAGACATGCAATCACACTGGTGGATCCTTATGTGGTTTGTTCAGAGGAACAAACATGCAATGACACTGGGTGTGGTTCATGAAAAGAACAGACATGCAAAGACACTGGTGGACCATGTGTGGTTCACGATAAGAACACACATCCAATATTCCAATGACAATGGTGGATCCTTATGTGGTTCATGAAAAGAACAGACATGCAATGACACTGGTGGATCCTTATGTGGTTCGTGAAAAGAACAGACATGAAATGATACTAGTGGATCCATGTGTGGTTCATGAAAAGAATAGACATGCAATGACATTGGTGGACCCTTATGTGGTTTATTTTGAGGAACAGACATGCAATGACACTGGGTGTGGTTCATGAAAAGAACAGACATGCAATGACACTTGTGGATCCTTATGTGGTTTGTTTAGAAGAACACACATGCAATGACACTGGTGGATCCTTATGTGGTTCATGAAAAGAACATACATGCAATGACTCTGGTGGATCCTTATGTGGTTTGTGAAAAGAACACACATGCAATGACACAAGTGGATCCATGTGTTGTTTGTTTAGAAGAACACACATGCAATGACTCTAGCTGTGGTTCATGAAAAGAACACACATGCAATAACACTAGTGGATCCATGTGTTGTTCATGAAAAGAACAGACATGCAATGACACTGGGTGTGGTTCATGAGAAGAACACACATGCAATGACACTGGTGGATCCTTATGTGGTTTGTTTATAAGAACACACATGCAATGACTCTAGCTGTGGTTCATGAAAAGAACGTACATGCAATGACACTGGTGGATCCATGTGTGGTTTGTGAAAAGAACTGACATGCAATGACTCTAGGTGGATCCATGTGTGGTTTTTAGAGGAACAGACATGGAATTACACTTGGTGTGGTTCATGAAAAGAACAGACATGCAATGACACTAGTGGATCCTTATGTGGTTTGTTTAGAAGAACACACATGCAATGACTCTAGCTGTGGTTCATGAAAACAACACACATGTAATGACACTGGTGGATCCTTATGTGGTTTGTTTAGAAGAACACACATGCAATGACTCTAGCTATGGTTCATGAAAAGAACACACATGCCATGACACTGGTGTATCCATGTGTGGTTCATGAGAAGAACACACATGCAATGCCACTGGGTGTGGTTCATGAGAAGAACACACATGCAATGACACTGGTGGATCCTGATGTGGTTTGTTTAGAAGAACACACATGCAATGACTCTAGCTGTGGTTCATGAAAAGAACACACAGCAATGCCACTGGTGGATCCATGTGTGGTTTGTGAAAAGAACTGACATGCAATTACTCTGGTGGATCCTTATGTGGTTTGTTTAGAAGAACACACATGCAATGACACTAGGTGTGGTTCATGAAAAGAATAGACATGCAATGGCTCTAGCTGTGGTTCATGAAAAGAACACACATGCAATGACACTGGTGTATCCATGTGTGGTTCATGAGAAAACATGCATGCAATGACACTGGGTGTGGTTCCTGAGAAGAACACACATGCAATAACACTGGTGGATCCTTATGTTGTTTGTTTAGAAGAACACACATGCAATGACTCTAGTTGTGGTTCATGAAAAGAACATACATGCAATGACACTAGTGGATCCATTTGTGGTTTGTGAAAACAACTGACATGCAATGATTATAGGTGGATCCATGTGTGGTTTGTTTAGAGGAACAGACATGCAATGACACTGGGTGTGGTTCATGAAAAGAACAGACATGCAACGACACTAGTGGATCCTTATTAGGTTTGTTTAGAAGAACACACATGCAATGACTCTAGTTCTGGTTCATGATAAGGACACACATGTAATGACACTTGGGTTCCTTATGTGGTTTGTTTAGAAGAACAGACATGCAATAACACTGGTGGATTCTTATGTGGTTTGTGAGAAGAACATACATGCAATGACACTGGTGGATTCATGTGTGGTTTGTGAAAATAACAGACATGCAATCACACTAGGTGGATCCATGTGTGGTTTGTTTAGAAGAATACACATGCAATGACACTAGTTGTGGTTCTTGAAAAGAACACACTTGCAATGACACTGGTGGATCCATGTGTTGTTCATGAAAAGAACAGACATGCAATGTCACTGGTGGATCCTTATATGGTTTGTTTAGAGGAACATACATGCAATGACACTAGGTGTGGTTCAGGAGAAGAACACACATGCAATGACACTGGTGGATCCTTATGTGGTTTGTTTAGAAGAACACACATGCAATGACTCTAGCTGTGGTTCATGAAAAGAACGCACATGCAATGACACTGGTGGATCCGTGTGTGGTTTGTGAAAAGAACTGACATGCAATGACTCTAGGTGGATCCATGTGTGGCTTTTTTAGAGGAACAGACATGCCATGACACTGGGTGTGGTACATGAAAAGAACAGACATGCAACGACACTAGTGGATCATTATGTGGTTTGTTTAGAAGAACATACATGCAATGACTCTAGCTGTGGTTCATGAAAAGAACACACATGCAATGACACTGGTGGATCCTTATGTGGTTTGTTTAGAAGAACAGACATGCAATGACACTGGTGGATCCTTATGTGGTTTGTGAGAAGAACGGACCTACAATGAAACTGGTTGTGGTTCAAGAGAAGAACACACATGCAATGACACTAGTGGATCCATGTGTGGTTTGTGAAAAGAACAGACATGCAATCACACTAGGTGGATCCATGTGTGGTTTGTGGAAAGAATAGACATGCAATGACTCTAGTTCTGGTTCATGAAAAGAACACACATGCAATCACACTGGTGTATCCATGTGTGGTTTGTGAAAAGAAGAGACATGCAATCACACTATGTGGATCCATGTGTTGTTTGTTTAGAAGACCACACATGCAATGACTCTAGCTGTGGTTCATGAAAAGAACACACATGCAATGACACTGGTGGATCCATGTGTGGTTCATGAAAAGAACAGACATGCAATGACACTGGTGGATCATTATGTGGTTTGTTTAGAGGAACAGACATGCAATGACACTGGGTGTGGTTCATGAAAAGAACAATGACACTGGTGGATCCATATGTGGTTTGTTTAGAAGAACACACATGCAATGACACTAGTGGGTCCTTATGTGGTTTGTGAAAAGAACAGACATGCAATGACACTGGTGGATCCTTATGTGGTTCGTGATAAGAGCAAACATGCAATAACACTGGTGGATACTTATGTGGTTTGTTTAGAAGAACACACATGCAATGACTCTAGCTGTCGTTCATGAAAAGAACACATGCAATGACACTTGTGTATCCATGTGTGGTTTGTGAAAAGAACAGACATGCAATCACACTAGGTGGATCCATGTGTGGTTTGTTTAGAAGAACACACATGCAATGACTCTAGCTGTGGTTCATGAAAACAACACACATGCAATGACACTGGTGGATCCATGTCTGGTTCATGAAAAGAACATCTATGCAATCACACTGGTGGATCCTTATGTGGTTTGTTAAGAGTAACAAACATGCAATGACACTGGGTGAGGTTCATGAAAAGAACAGACATGCAAAGACACTGGTGGATCCATGTGTGGTTTACGAGAAGAACACACATCCAATAGTCCAATGACACTGGTGGATCCTTATGTGGTTCATGAAAAGAACATACATGCAATGAAACTGGTGGATCCTTATGTGGTTCGTGAAAAGAACAGACTGAAATGATACTAGTGGATCCATGTGTGGTTCATGAAAAGAATAGACATGAAATGACACTGGTGGACCCTTATGTGGTTTGTTTTGAGGAACAGACATGCAATGACACTAGGTGTGGTTCATGAAAAGAACAGACATGCAATGACACTGGTGGATCCTTATGTGGTTTGTTTAGAAGAACACACATGCAATGACACTGGCGGATCCTTATGTGGTTCATGAAAAGAACATACATGCAATGACTCTGGTGGATCCTTATGTGGTTTGTGAAAAGAACACACATGCAATGACACAAGTGGATCCATGTGTTGTTTGTTTAGAAGAACACACATGCAATGACTCTAGCTGTGGTTCATGAAAAGAACACACATGCAATAACACTAGTGGATCCATGTGTTGTTCATGAAAAGAACAGACATGCAATGACACTGGGTGTGGTTCATGAGAAGAACACACATGCAATGACACTGGTGGATCCTTATGTGGTTTGTTTAGAAGAACACACACGCAATGACTCTAGCTGTGGTTCATGAAAAGAACGTACATGCAATGACACTGGTGGATCCATGTGTGGTTTGTGAAAAGAACTGACATGCAATGACTCTAGGTGGATCCATGTGTGGTTTTTAGAGGAACAGACATGGAATTACACTGGGTGTGGTTCATGAAAAGAACAGACATGCAATGACACTAGTGGATCCTTATGTGGTTTGTTTAGAAGAACACACATGCAATGACTCTAGTTGTGGTTCATGAAAAGAACACACATGCAATGACACTTGGGGATCCTTATGTGGTTTGTTTAGAGGAACATACATGCAATGACGCTGGTAGATCCTTATGTGGTTTGTGAGAAGAACAGACATGCAATGGCACTGGTTGTGGTTCATGAGAAGAACACACATGCAATGACACTAGTGTATCCATGTGTGGTTTGTGAAAAGAATAGACATGCAATCACACTAGGTGGATCCACGTGTGGTTTGTTTAGAAGAACACACATGCAATGACTCTAGCTGTGGTTCATGAAAACAACACACAAGCAATGACACTGGTGGATCCATGTCTGGTTCATGAAAAGAACAGACATGCAATCACACTGGTGGATCCTTATGTGGTTTGTTCAGAGGAACAAACATGCAATGACACTGGGTGTGGTTCATGAAAAGAACAGACATGCAAAGACACTGGTGGACCATGTGTGGTTCACGATAAGAACACACATCCAATATTCCAATGACAATGGTGGATCCTTATGTGGTTCATGAAAAGAACAGACATGCAATGACACTGGTGGATCCTTATGTGGTTCGTGAAAAGAACAGACATGAAATGATACTAGTGGATCCATGTGTGGTTCATGAAAAGAATAGACATGCAATGACATTGGTGGACCCTTATGTGGTTTATTTTGAGGAACAGACATGCAATGACACTGGGTGTGGTTCATGAAAAGAACAGACATGCAATGACACTTGTGGATCCTTATGTGGTTTGTTTAGAAGAACACACATGCAATGACACTGGTGGATCCTTATGTGGTTCATGAAAAGAACATACATGCAATGACTCTGGTGGATCCTTATGTGGTTTGTGAAAAGAACACACATGCAATGACACAAGTGGATCCATGTGTTGTTTGTTTAGAAGAACACACATGCAATGACTCTAGCTGTGGTTCATGAAAAGAACACACATGCAATAACACTAGTGGATCCATGTGTTGTTCATGAAAAGAACAGACATGCAATGACACTGGGTGTGGTTCATGAGAAGAACACACATGCAATGACACTGGTGGATCCTTATGTGGTTTGTTTATAAGAACACACATGCAATGACTCTAGCTGTGGTTCATGAAAAGAACGTACATGCAATGACACTGGTGGATCCATGTGTGGTTTGTGAAAAGAACTGACATGCAATGACTCTAGGTGGATCCATGTGTGGTTTTTAGAGGAACAGACATGGAATTACACTTGGTGTGGTTCATGAAAAGAACAGACATGCAATGACACTAGTGGATCCTTATGTGGTTTGTTTAGAAGAACACACATGCAATGACTCTAGTTGTGGTTCATGAAAAGAACACACATGCAATGACACTTGGGGATCCTTATGTGGTTTGTTTAGAGGAACATACATGCAATGACGCTGGTAGATCCTTATGTGGTTTGTGAGAAGAACAGACATGCAATGGCACTGGTTGTAGTTCATGAGAAGAACACACATGCAATGACACTAGTGTATCCATGTGTGGTTTGTGAAAAGAATAGACATGCAATCACACTAGGTGGATCCATGTGTGGTTTGTTTAGAAGAACACACATGCAATGACTCTAGCTGTGGTTCATGAAAACAACACACAAGCAATGACACTGGTGGATCCATGTCTGGTTCATGAAAAGAACAGACATGCAATCACACTGGTGGATCCTTAAGTGGTTTGTTCAGAGGAACAAACATGCAATGACACTGGGTGTGGTTCATGAAAAGAACAGACATGCAAAGACACTGGTGGACCATGTGTGGTTCACGAGAAGAACACACATCCAATATTCCAATGACACTGGTGGATCCTTATGTGGTTCATGAAAAGAACAGACATGCGATGACACTGGTGGATCCTTATGTGGTTCGTGAAAAGAACAGACATGAAATGATACTAGTGGATCCATGTGTGGTTCATGAAAAGAATAGACATGCAATGACATTGGTGGATCCTTATGTGGTTTGTTTAGAGGAACAGACATGCAATGACACTGGGAGTGGTTCATGAAAAGAACAGACATGCAATGACACTGGTGGATCCTTATGTGGTTTGTTTAGAAGAACACACATGCAATGACACTGGTGGATCCTTATGTGGTTCATGAAAAGAACATACATGCAATGACTCTGGTGGATCCTTATGTGGTTTGTGAAAAGAACACACATGCAATGACACAGGTGGATCCATGTGTTGTTTGTTTGGAAGAACACACATGCAATGACTCTAGCTGTGGTTCATGAAAAGAACACACATGCAATAACACTAGTGGATCCATGTGTTGTTCATGAAAAGAACAGACATGCAATGACACTGGTGGATCCTTATGTGGTTTATTTAGAGGAACAGACATGCAATGACACTGGGTGTGGTTCATGAGAAGAACACACATGCAATGACACTGGTGGATCCTTATGTGGTTTGTTTAGAAAAACACACATGCAATGACTCTAGCTGTGGTTCATGAAAACAACACACATGCAATGACACTGGTGGATCCATGTGTGGTTTGTGAATAGAACTGACATGCAATGACTCTAGGTGGATCCATGTGTGGTTTGTTTAGAGGAATAGACATGCAATGACACTGGGTGTGGTTCATGAAAAGAACAGACATGCAATGGTTTGTTTAGAAGAACACACATGCAATGACTCTAGTTGTGGTTCATGAAAAGAACACACATGCAATGACACTTGGGGATCCTTATGTGGTTTGTTTAGAAGAACAGACATGCAATGACACTGGTGGATCCTTATGTGGTTTCTGAGAAGAACAGACATGCAATGACACTGGCTGTGGTTCATGAGAAGAACACACATGCAATGACACTGGTGCATCCATGTGTGGTTTGTGAAAAGAACAACCATGCAATCACACTAGGTGGATCCACGTGTGGTTGGTGGAAAGAATAGACATGCAATGACTCTAGTTGTGGTTCATGAAAAGAACACACATGCAATGACACTTGGGGATCCTTATGTGGTTTGTTTAGAAGAACAGACATGCAATGACACTGGTGGATCCTTATGTGGTTTCTGAGAAGAACAGACATGCAATGACACTGGCTGTGGTTCATGAGAAGAACACACATGCAATGACACTGGTGCATCCATGTGTGGTTTGTGAAAAGAACAACCATGCAATCACACTAGGTGGATCCACGTGTGGTTGGTGGAAAGAATAGACATGCAATGACTCTAGTTGTGGTTCATGAAAAGAACACACATGTAATGACACTAGTGGATCCATGTGTGGTTTGTGAAAAGAACAGACATGCAATCACACTAGGTGGATCCATGTGTGGTTTGTTTAGAAGAACACACATGCAATGACACTGGTGGATCCTTATGTGGTTCATGAAAAGAACATACATGCAATGACTCTGGTGGATCCTTATGTGGTTTGTGAAAAGAACACACATGCAATGACACAAGTGGATCCATGTGTTGTTTGTTTAGAAGAACACACATGCAATGACTCTAGCTGTGGTTCATGAAAAGAACACACATGCAATAACACTAGTGGATCCATGTGTTGTTCATGAAAAGAACAGACATGCAATGACACTGGGTGTGGTTCATGAGAAGAACACACATGCAATGACACTGGTGGATCCTTATGTGGTTTGTTTATAAGAACACACATGCAATGACTCTAGCTGTGGTTCATGGAAAGAACGTACATGCAATGACACTGGTGGATCCATGTGTGGTTTGTGAAAAGAACTGACATGCAATGACTCTAGGTGGATCCATGTGTGGTTTTTAGAGGAACAGACATGGAATTACACTTGGTGTGGTTCATGAAAAGAACAGACATGCAATGACACTAGTGGATCCTTATGTGGTTTGTTTAGAAGAACACACATGCAATGACTCTAGTTGTGGTTCATGAAAAGAACACACATGCAATGACACTTGGGGATCCTTATGTGGTTTGTTTAGAGGAACATACATGCAATGACGCTAGTAGATCCTTATGTGGTTTGTGAGAAGAACAGACATGCAATGGCACTGGTTGTAGTTCATGAGAAGAACACACATGCAATGACACTAGTGTATCCATGTGTGGTTTGTGAAAAGAATAGACATGCAATCACACTAGGTGGATCCATGTGTGGTTTGTTTAGAAGAACACACATGCAATGACTCTAGCTGTGGTTCATGAAAACAACACACAAGCAATGACACTGGTGGATCCATGTCTGGTTCATGAAAAGAACAGACATGCAATCACACTGGTGGATCCTTAAGTGGTTTGTTCAGAGGAACAAACATGCAATGACACTGGGTGTGGTTCATGAAAAGAACAGACATGCAAAGACACTGGTGGACCATGTGTGGTTCACGAGAAGAACACACATCCAATATTCCAATGACACTGGTGGATCCTTATGTGGTTCATGAAAAGAACAGACATGCGATGACACTGGTGGATCCTTATGTGGTTCGTGAAAAGAACAGACATGAAATGATACTAGTGGATCCATGTGTGGTTCATGAAAAGAATAGACATGCAATGACATTGGTGGATCCTTATGTGGTTTGTTTAGAGGAACAGACATGCAATGACACTGGGAGTGGTTCATGAAAAGAACAGACATGCAATGACACTGGTGGATCCTTATGTGGTTTGTTTAGAAGAACACACATGCAATGACACTGGTGGATCCTTATGTGGTTCATGAAAAGAACATACATGCAATGACTCTGGTGGATCCTTATGTGGTTTGTGAAAAGAACACACATGCAATGACACAGGTGGATCCATGTGTTGTTTGTTTGGAAGAACACACATGCAATGACTCTAGCTGTGGTTCATGAAAAGAACACACATGCAATAACACTAGTGGATCCATGTGTTGTTCATGAAAAGAACAGACATGCAATGACACTGGTGGATCCTTATGTGGTTTATTTAGAGGAACAGACATGCAATGACACTGGGTGTGGTTCATGAGAAGAACACACATGCAATGACACTGGTGGATCCTTATGTGGTTTGTTTAGAAAAACACACATGCAATGACTCTAGCTGTGGTTCATGAAAACAACACACATGCAATGACACTGGTGGATCCATGTGTGGTTTGTGAAAAGAACTGACATGCAATGACTCTAGGTGGATCCATGTGTGGTTTGTTTAGAGGAATAGACATGCAATGACACTGGGTGTGGTTCATGAAAAGAACAGACATGCAATGGTTTGTTTAGAAGAACACACATGCAATGACTCTAGTTGTGGTTCATGAAAAGAACACACATGCAATGACACTTGGGGATCCTTATGTGGTTTGTTTAGAAGAACAGACATGCAATGACACTGGTGGATCCTTATGTGGTTTCTGAGAAGAACAGACATGCAATGACACTGGCTGTGGTTCATGAGAAGAACACACATGCAATGACACTGGTGCATCCATGTGTGGTTTGTGAAAAGAACAACCATGCAATCACACTAGGTGGATCCACGTGTGGTTGGTGGAAAGAATAGACATGCAATGACTCTAGTTGTGGTTCATGAAAAGAACACACATGCAATGACACTTGGGGATCCTTATGTGGTTTGTTTAGAAGAACAGACATGCAATGACACTGGTGGATCCTTATGTGGTTTCTGAGAAGAACAGACATGCAATGACACTGGCTGTGGTTCATGAGAAGAACACACATGCAATGACACTGGTGCATCCATGTGTGGTTTGTGAAAAGAACAACCATGCAATCACACTAGGTGGATCCACGTGTGGTTGGTGGAAAGAATAGACATGCAATGACTCTAGTTGTGGTTCATGAAAAGAACACACATGTAATGACACTAGTGGATCCATGTGTGGTTTGTGAAAAGAACAGACATGCAATCACACTAGGTGGATCCATGTGTGGTTTGTTTAGAAGAACACACATGCAATGAATCTAGCTATGGTTCATGAAAAGAACACACATGCAATTACACTGGTGGATCCATGTGTGGTTCATGAAAAGAACAGACATGCAATGACACTGGTGAATCGTTATGTGGTTTGTTTAGAGGAACAAACATGCAATAACACTAGGTGTGGTTCATGAAAAGAACATTGACACTGGTGGATCCATGTGTGGTTTGTTTAGAAGAACACACATGCAATGACACTGGTGGATCCTTATGTGGTTCATGAAAAGAACAGACATGCAATGACACTGGTGGATCCTTATGTGGTTTGTTCAGAGGAACAAACATGCAATGACACTGGGTGTGGTTCATGAAAAGAACAGACATGCAAAGACACTGGTGGACCATGTGTGGTTCACGAGAAGAACACACATCCAATATTCCAATGACACTGGTGGATCCTTATGTGGTTCATGAAAAGACCAGACATGCGATGACACTGGTGGATCCTTATGTGGTTCGTGAAAAGAACAGACATGAAATGATACTAGTGGATCCATGTGTGGTTCATGAAAAGAATAGACATGCAATGACATTGGTGGATCCTTATGTGGTTTGTTTAGAGGAACAGACATGCAATGACACTGGGAGTGGTTCATGAAAAGAACAGACATGCAATGACACTGGTGGATCCTTATGTGGTTTGTTTAGAAGAACACACATGCAATGACACTGGTGGATCCTTATGTGGTTCATGAAAAGAACATACATGCAATGACTCTGGTGGATCCTTATGTGGTTTGTGAAAAGAACACACATGCAATGACACAGGTGGATCCATGTGTTGTTTGTTTGGAAGAACACACATGCAATGACTCTAGCTGTGGTTCATGAAAAGAACACACATGCAATAACACTAGTGGATCCATGTGTTGTTCATGAAAAGAACAGACATGCAATGACACTGGTGGATCCTTATGTGGTTTGTTTAGAGGAACAGACATGCAATGACACTGGGTGTGGTTCATGAGAAGAACACACATGCAATGACACTGGTGGATCCTTATGTGGTTTGTTTATAAAAACACACATGCAATGACTCTAGCTGTGGTTCATGAAAAGAACACACATGCAATGACACTGGTGGATCCATGTGTGGTTTGTGAAAAGAACTGACATGCAATGACTCTAGGTGGATCCATGTGTGGTTTGTTTAGAGGAATAGACATGCAATGACACTGGGTGTGGTTCATGAAAAGAACAGACATGCAATGGTTTGATTAGAAGAACACACATGCAATGACTCTAGTTGTGGTTCATGAAAAGAACACACATGCAATGACACTTGGGGATCCTTATGTGGTTTGTTTAGAAGAACAGACATGCAATGACACTGGTGGATCCTTATGTGGTTTGTGAGAAGAACAGACATGCAATGACACTGGCTGTGGTTCATGAGAAGAACACACATGCAATGACACTGGTGCATCCATGTGTAGTTTGTGAAAAGAACAACCATGCAATCACACTAGGTGGATCCACGTGTGGTTTGTGCAAAGAATAGACATGCAATGACTCTAGTTGTGGTTCATGAAAAGAACACACATGCAATGACACTAGTGGATCCATGTGTGGTTTGTGAAAAGAACAGACATGCAATCACACTAGGTGGATCCATGTGTGGTTTGTTTAGAAGAACACACATGCAATGAATCTAGCTATGGTTCATGAAAAGAACACACATGCAATTACACTGGTGGATCCATGTGTGGTTCATGAAAAGAACAGACATGCAATGACACTGGTGAATCGTTATGTGGTTTGTTTAGAGGAACAAACGTGGAATAACACTAGGTGTGGTTCATGAAAAGAACATTGACACTGGTGGATCCATGTGTGGTTTGTTTAGAAGAACACACATGCAATGACACTGGTGGATCCTTATGTGGTTCATGAAAAGAACAGACATGCAATGACACTGGTGGATCCTTATGTGGTTTGTCAAAAGAACAGACATGCAATGACACTGGTGGATCCTTATGTGGTTTGTTTAGAAGAACACACATGCAATGACTCTAGCTGTCGTTCATGAAAAGAACACACATGCAATGACACTAGAGGATTCATGTGTGGTTTGTGAAAAGAACAGACATGCAATCACACTAGGTGTATCCATGTGTGGTTTGTTTAGAAGAACACACATGCAATGACTCTAGTTGTGGTTCATGAAAAGAACACACATGCAATGACACTTGGGGATCCTTATGTGGTTTGTTTAGAGGAACATACATGCAATGACGCTGGTAGATCCTTATGTGGTTTGTGAGAAGAACAGACATGCAATGGCACTGGTTGTAGTTCATGAGAAGAACGCACATGCAATGACACTAGTGTATCCATGTGTGGTTTGTGAAAAGAATAGACATGCAATCACACTAGGTGGATCCATGTGTGGTTTGTTTAGAAGAACACACATGCAATGACTCTAGCTGTGGTTCATGAAAACAACACACAAGCAATGACACTGGTGGATCCATGTCTGGTTCATGAAAGAACAGACATGCAATCACACTGGTGGATCCTTATGTGGTTTGTTCAGAGGAACAAACATGCAATGACACTGGGTGTGGTTCATGAAAAGAACAGACATGCAAAGACACTGGTGGACCATGTGTGGTTCACGAGAAGAACACACATCCAATATTCCAATGACACTGGTGGATCCTTATGTGGTTCATGAAAAGAACAGACATGCGATGACACTGGTGGATCCTTATGTGGTTCGTGAAAAGAACAGACATGAAATGATACTAGTGGATCCATGTGTGGTTCATGAAAAGAATAGACATGCAATGACATTGGTGGATCCTTATGTGGTTTGTTTAGAGGAACAGACATGCAATGACACTGGGAGTGGTTCATGAAAAGAACAGACATGCAATGACACTTGTGGATCCTTATGTGGTTTGTTTAGAAGAACACACATGCAATGACACTGGTGGATCCTTATGTGGTTCATGAAAAGAACATACATGCAATGACTCTGGTGGATCCTTATGTGGTTTGTGAAAAGAACACACATGCAATGACACAGGTGGATCCATGTGTTGTTTGTTTGGAAGAACACACATGCAATGACTCTAGCTGTGGTTCATGAAAAGAACACACATGCAATAACACTAGTGGATCCATGTGTTGTTCATGAAAAGAACAGACATGCAATGACACTGGTGGATCCTTATGTGGTTTGTTTAGAGGAACAGACATGCAATGACACTGGGTGTGGTTCATGAGAAGAACACACATGCAATGACACTGGTGGATCCTTATGTGGTTTGTTTAGAAAAACACACATGCAATGACTCTAGCTGTGGTTCATGAAAAGAACACACATGCAATGACACTGGTGGATCCATGTGTGGTTTGTGAAAAGAACTGACATGCAATGACTCTAGGTGGATCCATGTGTGGTTTGTTTAGAGGAATAGACATGCAATGACACTGGGTGTGGTTCATGAAAAGAACAGACATGCAATGGTTTGTTTAGAAGAACACACATGCAATGACTCTAGTTGTGGTTCATGAAAAGAACACACATGCAATGACACTTGGGGATCCTTATGTGGTTTGTTTAGAAGAACAGACATGCAATGACACTGGTGGATCCTTATGTGGTTTGTGAGAAGAACAGACATGCAATGACACTGGCTGTGGTTCATGAGAAGAACACACATGCAATGACACTGGTGCATCCATGTGTGGTTTGTGAAAAGAACAACCATGCAATCACACTAGGTGGATCCACGTGTGGTTTGTGGAAAGAATAGACATGCAATGACTCTAGTTGTGGTTCATGAAAAGAACACACATGCAATGACACTAGTGGATCCATGTGTGGTTTGTGAAAAGAACAGACATGCAATCACACTAGGTGGATCCATGTGTGGTTTGTTTAGAAGAACACACATGCAATGAATCTAGCTATGGTTCATGAAAAGAACACACATGCAATTACACTGGTGGATCCATGTGTGGTTCATGAAAAGAACAGACATGCAATGACACTGGTGAATCGTTATGTGGTTTGTTTAGAGGAACAAACATGCAATAACACTAGGTGTGGTTCATGAAAAGAACATTGACACTGGTGGATCCATGTGTGGTTTGTTTAGAAGAACACACATGCAATGACACTGGTGGATCCTTATGTGGTTCATGAAAAGAACAGACATGCAATGACACTGGTGGATCCTTATGTGGTTTGTCAAAAGAACAGACATGCAATGACACTGGTGGATCCTTATGTGGTTTGTTTAGAAGAACACACATGCAATGACTCTAGCTGTCGTTCATGAAAAGAACACACATGCAATGACACTAGTGGATTCATGTGTGGTTTGTGAAAAGAACAGACATGCAATCACACTAGGTGGATCCATGTGTGGTTTGTTTAGAAGAACACACATGCAATGACTCTAGCTATGGTTCATGAAAATAACATACATGCAATGACACTGGTGGATCCATGTGTGGTTCATGAAAAGAACAGACATGCAGTCACACTAGTGGATCCTTATGTGGTTTGTTTAGAGGAACAAACATGCAATGACACTGGGTGTGGTTCATGAAAAGAACAGACATGCAATGACACTAGTGGATCCATGTGTGGTTCACGAGAAGAACACACATCCAATATTCCAATGACACTGGTGGATCCTTATGTGGTTCATGAAAAGAACAGACATGCAATGACACTGGTGGATCCTTATGTGGTTCGTGAAAAGAACAGAATTGCAATGATACTGGTGGATCCAGGTGTGGTTCATGAAAAGAATAGACATGCAATGACACTTGTGGATCCTTATGTGGTTTGTTTAGAGGAATAGACATGCAATGACACTGGGTGTGGTTCATGAAAAGAACAGACATGCAATGACACTGGTGGATTCTTATGTGGTTTGTTTATAAGAACACACATACAATGACAATGGTGGATCCTTATGTGGTTCATGAAAAGAACAGACATGCAATGACTCTGGTGGATCCTTATGTGGTTTGTGAAAAGAACAGAAATGCAATAACACTGGTGGATCCAGATTTGGTAAATGAGAAGAACAAACATGCAATGACACTGGTGGATCCTTATGTGGTTTGTTTAGAAGAACACATATGCAATGACTCTAGCTGTCGTTCATGAAAAGAACACACATGCGATGACACTGGTGTATCCATGTGTGGTTTGTGAAAAGAACAGACATGCAATCACACTAGGTGGATCCATGTGTGGTTTGTTTAGAAGACCACTCATGCAATGACAGTAGTTGTGGTTCATGAAAAGAACACACATCCAATGACACTTGTGGATCCTTATGTGGTTCATGAAAAGAACAGACATGCAATGATACTGGTGGATCCTTATGTGGTTTGTGAAAAGAACAAACATGCAATGACACTGGTGTATCCTTATGTGGTTCATGAGATGAAAAAACATGCAATGACACTAGTGTATCCTTATGTGGTTTGTTTAGAAGAACACACATGCAATGACTCTAGCTGTCATTCATGAAAAGAATGTTGGGTCCGCAGCATAGAAAACAAAAAATTTCCTACGATGAGAACTACACGCCAAGATCTATCTACTAGGTACAAAGCAATGGGTGGACATACATCCAACGAGAACTTACCCTCGAAGACAACAATTTTTGTTAACGAGTAGGAACTCGTGGTTGATGTAGTCGTACACTTGCCGATCTCAAGATCGTGAGGAAGTCTGAGCACTGCAACTCAGCAGCGCATCCGTACTCGCACACACGTTCAAGCCACCGGATAACCTCCACCTCCTCGCTCTAGCGATCCAGCGGAAGCAGCAACTCTTTCCAGACGAAATGCCACCGGGAACATGTATCTCGCTAATCCGAGACCATGGGGAAATAATTCTAGAGGGGGAGAGAGATCCTTCACAAGGAGGTCTGTGGAAGAAGGAGGAAGAGGGTGGCCTTTTATAGGAGGAGGGGTGCCCCTCCTTCATGGCCGGCGCATGGGGGGTGACTCCTCACCTCCCCCATTCATGTGGTGGTAACCCCTCCACATTAAAATGTCTCTTCACATTCCCCTTTAAAGTCCCTACTTTAAATGCATTAAAATTCTCTAAGTTTAATGCTCTCTCATTTAATAAAACTCTTTTATTAAATTTATTCAGAATTTTGTTAATTACTTTAATTAACAAACATTCACATATAACCCCTTGCAATATTTCAATATCACATGCATAACCACTTTCTGCAATTTCACCCGAAACAAATTCCGGTTTCTATCGAAACAATTCCTGCGCTTTGCAATTCTTTCGTCTGAAACATATGTGCTCCAAAATGGTGTCTGATAACTCGTAAGTGTGTCACCCTATGGTTCGCGAATAATGCAGACATGATTGAGACTCCTCTCGGATCAATAATCAGAAGCGAAACCTGGAGATCCATACTGACTCCTGCATATTCAACGATGACTTCTATGATCGTGATAACCTTTAACGCTTGTAACTAAATCCCTTTGTCTCGCGATATACTACATGTCCGAGATTCAATCATCGGTATATCCATACCTAGTTTGATCTCGTTGCCGACATGCACTCTTTTATTGTTCCCGTGATATAACATTCTAGTGATCACATCACTTGCTTGCAAGCTATCTTAATGTGATATCACCGAGAGGGCCCAGAGTATATCTATCTGTCATCGGGATTGACAAATTCCACTCTTGATCCATGAGCCTCAACATAACACCTTCGTAGCACTGAACCCATCTTTATAGTCACCCTGTTACGGTGTGACGTTTGATGTTATGAAGATACTCTTCAGGTGTTAGCAATTAATATGATCTCATGGTCTAAGGATAAAGATTACTTCGTATGATTTTATAGCAATATAAACATAATGACTTGATCGTAATGCTATACTTCAGATGAATGTTCATCACATCATTCAACTAATGTTGTTACCTTGTTATTAACAACATCCAATGTCCATGATCAGGAAACCTTGATCATCTTGTTAATCAACAAGCTAGTCTATAAGAGAGGCATAACTAGGAACCCTTTTTGTTTATTAAACACACGTGTATTGACGTTTCCGATCAATATAATTATAGCATGCAAAAGAAACATTTATCATAAACATGGAATAAGATAATAATAACCACTTTATTATTGCCTCTCGGGCATATTCCCTTCAAAGAACACACATGCAATGATACAGGTGTATCTATGTGTGGTTTGTGAAAAGAACAGACATGCAATCACACTAGGTGGATCCATGTGTGGTTTGTTTAGAAGAACACACATGCAATGACTAGCTGTGTTTCATGAAAATAACACATATGCAATGACATTGGTGGATCCATGTGTGGTTCATGAAAAGAACAGACATGCAATGACACTCGTGGATCCTTATGTGGTTTGTTTAGAGGAACAGACATGCAATGACACTGGGTGTGGTTCATGAAAAGAACAGACATGCAATGACACTGGTGGATCCATGTGTGTTTCATGAGAAGAACACACATCCAATATTCCAATGACACTGGTGGATCCTTATGTAGTTCATGAAAAGAACAGACATGCAATGACACTGGTGGATCCTTATGTGGTTTGTGAAAAGAATAGACATGCAATGACACTGGTGGATCCATGTGTGGTTCATGAAAAGAACAGACATGCAATGACACTGGTGGATCCTTATGTGGTTTGTTTAGAAGAACAGACATGCAATCACACTGGGTGTGGTTCATGAAAAGAACAGACATTAAATGACACTGGTGGATCCATGTGTGGTTCATGAGAAGAACAGACATGCAATGACACTGGTGGATCCATGTGTGGTTCATGAAAAGAACTGACTTACAATGACTCTAGTTGTGGTTCATGAAAAGAATAGACATGCAATGAGACTGGTTTAATCCATATGTATTTTGTGGAAGTAACAGACATGAAATGACTAGCTGTGGTTCATGAAAAGAACATACATGCAATGACACTGGTGGATCCATGTGTGGTTCATGAAAAGAACACACATCCAATGACACTGGTGGATCCTTATGTGGTTCATTTAAAGAACATACATGCAATGACACTGGTGGATCCTTATGTGTTTTTTTAGTAGAACACACATGCAATGACACTGGGTGTGGTTCATGAAAAGAACCGACATGCAGTGACTCTAGTTGTGGTTCATGAATAGAACACACATGCAATGACACTGGTGTATCCATGTGTGGTTCATGAGAAGAACAAGCATGTAATGACACTGGGTGAGGTCATGAGAAAAACATACATGTAATGACACTGGTGGATCCTTATGTGGTTTGTTTAGGAGAACACACATGCAATGACTCTAGCTGTGGTTCATGAAAAGAACACACGTGCAATGACACTACTGGATCCATGTGTGGTTTGTGAAAAGAACTGACATGCAATGACTCTAGGTGGATCCATGTGTGGTTTGTTTAGAGGAACAGACATGCAATGACACTGGTGGATCCTTATGTGGTTTGTTTAGAAGAACACACATGCAATGACTCTAGCTGTGGTTCATGAAAAGAACACACATGCAATGACACTGGAGGATCCTTATGTGGTTTGTTTAGAAGAGAAGACATGCAATGACACAGGTGGATCCTTATGTGGTTTGTGAGAAGAACAGACATGCAATGACACTAGTTGTGGTTCATGAGAAGAACACACATGCAATGACACTGGTGGATCCATGTGTGGTTTGTGAAAAGAACAGACATGCAATGACACTAGGTGGATCCATGTGTGGTTTCTTGAAAGAACAGACATGCAATGACTCTAGCTGTGGTTCATGAAAAGAACACACATGCAATGACACTGGTGGATCCATGTGTGGTTTGTGAAAAGAACAGACATGCAATCACACTAGGTGGATCCATGCGTGGTTTGTTTAGAAGAACACACATGCAATGACTCTAGTTGTGGTTCATGAAAAGAACACACATGCAATGACACTGGTGCATACATGTGTTTTCATGAAAAGAACAAACATGCAATGACACTAGTGGATACTTATGTGGGTTGTTTAGAGGAACAGACATGCAATGACACTGGGTGTGGTTCATGAGAAGAACAGACATGCAATGACATTGGGTGTGGTTCATGAAAAGAACAAACATGCAATGACACTGGGTGTGGTTCATGAAAAGAACAGACATGCAATGACACTGGTGGATCCATGTGTGGTTCATGAGAAGAACAAACAAGCAATGACACTAGGTGGATCCTTATGTGTTTTGTTTAGAAGAACACACATGCAATGACTCTAGCTGTGGTTCATGAAAAGAACGCACATGCAATGACACTGGTGGATCCTTATGTGGTTTGTTTAGAAGAACACACATGCAATGACTCTAGCTGTGGTTCATGAAAAGAACAGATGCAATGACACTATTGTATCCATGTGTGGTTCATGATAAGAACACACATGCAATGACACTGGGTGTGGTTCATGAGAAGAACACACATGCAATGACACTTGTGGATCCTTATGTGGTTTGTTTAGAAGTACACACATGCAATGACTCTAGATGTGGTTCATGAAAAGAACACACATGCAATGACACTAGCGAATCCATGTGTGGTTTGTGAAAAGAACTGACATGCAATGACTCTAGGTGGATCCATGTGTGGTTTGTTTAGAGGAACATACATGCAATGCCACTGGGTGTGGTTCATGAAAAGAACAGAAATGCAATGACACTGGTGGATCCTTATGTGGTTTGTTTAGAAGAACACACATGCAATGACTCTAGCTGTGGTTCATGAAAAGAACACACATGCAATGACACTGGGGGATCCTTATGTGGTTTGTTTAGAAGAGAAGACATGCAATGACACTGGTGGATCCTTATGTGGTTTGTGAAAAGAACAGACATGCAATGACACTAGATGTGGTTCATGAGAAGAACGCACATGCAATGACACTGGTGGATCCATGTGTGGTTTGTGAAAAGAACAGACATGCAATGACACTAGGTGGATCCATGTGTGGTTTGTGGAAAGAACAGACATGCAATGACTCTAGCTGTGGTTCATGAAAAGAACACACATGCAATGACACTGGTGGATCCATGTGTGGTTTGTGAAAAGAACAGAAATGCAATCACACTAGGTGGATCCATGCGTGGTTTGTTTAGAAGAACACACATGTAATGACTCTAGTTGTGGTTCATGAAAAGAACACACATGCAATGACACTGGTGGATACATGTGTTTTCATGAAAAGAACAGACATGCAATGACACTAGTGGATACTTATGTGGTTTGTTTAGAGGAACAGACATGCAATGACACTGGGTGTGGTTCATGAAAAGAACATACATGCAATGACACTGGGTGTGGTTCATGAAAAGAACAAACATGCAATGACACTCGGTGTGGTTCATGAAAAGAACAGACATGCAATGACACTGGTGGATCCATGTGTGGTTCATGAGAAGAACAAACAAGCAATGACACTGGGTGGATCCTTATGTGTTTTGTTTAGAAGAACACACATGCAATGACTCTAGCTGTGGTTCATGAAAAGAACACACATGCAATGACATTGGTGGATCCTTATGTGGTTTGTTTAGAAGAACACACATGCAATGACTCTAGCTGTGGCTCATGAAAAGAACACAGATGCAATGACGCTGTTGTATCCATGTGTGGTTCATGATAAGAACACACATGCAATGACACTGGGTGTGTTTCATGAGAAGAACACACATGCAATGACACTTGTGGATCCTTATGTGGTTTGTTTAGAAGTACACACATGCAATGACTCTAGATGTGGTTCATGAAAAGAACACACATGCAATGACACTAGCGGATCCATGTGTGGTTTGTGAAAAGAACTGACATGCAATGACTCTAGGTGGATCCATGTGTGGTTTGTTTAGAGGAACAGACATGCAAAGCCACTGGGTGTGGTTCATGAAAAGAACAGAAATGCAATGACACTGGTGGATCCTTATGTGGTTTGTTTAGAAGAACACACATGCAATGACTCTAGTTGTGGTTCATGAAAAGAACACACATGCAATGACACTGGGGGATCCTTATGTCGTTTGTTTAGAAGAGAAGACATGCAATGACACTGGTGGATCCTTATGTGGTTTGTGAGAAGAACAGACATGCAATGACACTAGATGTGGTTCATGAGAAGAACGCACATGCAATGACACTAGTGGATCCATGTGTGGTTTGTGAAAAGAACAGACATGCAATGACACTAGGTGGATCCATGTGTGGTTTGTGGAAAGAACAGACATGCAATGACTCTAGCTGTGGTTCATGAAAAGAACACACATGCAATGACACTGGTGGATCCATGTGTGGTTTGTGAAAAGAATAGACATGCAATTACACTAGGTGGATCCATGCGTGGTTTGTTTAGAAGAACACACATGCAATGACTCTAGTTGTGGTTCATGAAAAGAACACACATGCAATGACACTGGTGGATACATGTGTTTTCATGAAAATAACATACATGCAATGACACTAGTGGATACTTATGTGGTTTGTTTAGAGGAACAGACATGCAATGACACTTGGTGTGGTTCATGAAAAGAACAGACATGCAATGACATTGGGTGTGGTTCATGAAAAGAACAGACATGCAATGACAGTGGGTGTGGTTCATGAAAAGAACAGACATGCAATGACACTGGTGGATCCATGTGTGGTTCATGAGAAGAACAAACAAGCAATGACACTGGCTGGATCCTTATGTGTTTTGTTTAGAAGAACACACATGCAATGACACTGGGTGTGGTTCATGAAAAGAACACACATGCAATGACACTGGTGGATCCTTATGTGGTTTGTTTAGAAGAACACACATGCAATGACCCTAGCTGTGGTTCATGAAAAGAACATAGATGCAATGACACTGGTGTATCCATGTGTGGTTCATGATAAGAACACACATGCAATGACACTGGGTGTGGTTCATGAGAAGAACACACATGCAATGACACTTGTGGATCCTTATGTGGTTTGTTTAGAAGTACACACATGCAATGACTCTAGCTGTGGTTCATGAAAAGAACACACATGCAATGACACTAGCGGATCCATGTGTGGTTTGTGAAAAGAACTGACATGCAATGACTCTAGGTGGATCCATGTGTGGTTTGTTTAGAGGAACAGACATGCAATGCGACTGGGTGTGGTTCATGAAAAGAACAGAAATGCAATGACACTGGTGGATCCTTATGTGGTTTGTTTAGAAGAACACACATGCAATGACTCTAGCTGTGGTTCATGAAAAGAACACACATGCAATGACACTGGTGGATCCTTATGTGGTTTGTTTAGAAGAACAAACATGCAATGACTCTAGTTGTGGTTCATGAAAAGAACACACATGCAATGACACTGGTGTATCCATGTGTGGTTCATGAGAAGAACACACATGCAATGACACTGGGTGTGGTTCATGAAAAGAACACACATGCAATGACACTGGTGGATCCTTATGTGGTTTGTTTAGAAGAACACACAGGCAATGACTCTAGCTGTGGTTCATGAAAAGAACACAGATGCAATGACACTGGTGTATCCATGTGTGGTTCATGATAAGAACACACATGCAATGACACTGGTGTGGTTCATGAGAAGAACACACATGCAATGACACTTGTGGATCCTTATGTGGTTTGTTTAGAAGTACACACATGCAATGACTCTAGCTGTGGTTCATGAAAAGAACACACATGCAATGACACTAGCGGATCCATGTGTGGTTTGTGAAAAGAACTGACATGCAATGACTCTAGGTGGATCCATGTGTGGTTTGTTTAGAGGAACAGACATGCAATGCAACTGGGTGTGGTTCATGAAAAGAACAGAAATGCAATGACACTGGTGGATCCTTATGTGGTTTGTTTAGAAGAACACACATGGAATGACACTGGTGGATCCTTGTGTGGTTCATGAAAAGAACAGACATGCAATGACACTGGTGGATCCTTATGTGGTTTGTTTAGAAGAACACACATGCAATGACACTGGTGGATCCTTATGTGGTTCATGAAAAGAACAGACATGCAATGACACTGGTGGATCCTTATGTGGTTTGTGAAAAAAATAGACATGCAATGACACTGGTGTATCCTTATGTGGTTCATGAAAAGAACACACATGCAATGACACTGGTGGAACCTTATGTGGTTTGTTTAGAAGAACACAGATGCAATGATTCTAGATGTGGTTCATGAAAAGAACACACATGCAATGGCACTGGTGTATCCATGTGTGGTTCATGAGAAGAACACACATCCAATGACACTGGGTGTGGTTCATGAGAAGAACACACATCCAATGACACTGGTGGATCCTTCTGTGGTTTGTTTAGAAGAACACACATGCAAAGACTCTAGCTATGGTTGATGAAAAGAACACACATACAATGACACTAGTGGATCCATGTGTGGTTCATGAGAATAACACACATCCAATGACACTGGTTGTGGTTCATGAGAAGAACACACATGCAATGACACTGGTGGATCCTTATGTGGTTTGTTTAGAAGAACACACATGCAATGACTGTAGATAAGGTTCATGAAAAGAACACACATGCAATGACACTGGTGGTTCCATGTGTGGTTTGTGAAAAGAATAGACATGCAATGACACTAGGTGGATCCATGTGTGGTTTGTTTAGAGGAACAGACATGCAATGACACTGGGTGTGGTTCATGAAAAGAACAGACATACAATGACACTGGTGGATCCATATATGGCTTGTGGAAAGCACAGACATGCAATGACTCTAGTTGTGGTTCATGAAAAGAACAGACATGCAATGACACTGGGTGGATCCATGTGTGGTTCATGAGAAGAACACACATCCAATGACACTGGTGGATCCTTATGTAGTTTGTGAGAAGAACAGTCATGCAATGACACTGGTTGTGGTTCATGAGAAGAACAGACATGCAATGACACTGGTGGATCCTTATATTGTTTGTTTAGAGGAACAGACATGCATTGACACTAGGTGGATCCATTTGTGGTTTGTGGAAAGAAGAGACATGCAATGACTCTAGCTGTGGTTCATGAAAAGAACACACATGCAATGACACTGGTGTATCCATGTGTGGTTCATGATAAGAACACACATGCAATGACACTGGGTGTGGTTCATGAGAAGAACACACATGCAATGACACTTGTGGATCCTTATGTGGTTTGTTTAGAAGTACACACATGCAATGACTCTAGCTGTGGTTCATGAAAAGAACACACATGCAATGACACTAGCGGATCCATGTGTGGTTTGTGAAAAGAACTGACATGCAATGACTCTAGGTGGATCCATGTGTGGTTTGTTTAGAGGAACAGACATGCAATGCGACTGGGTGTGGTTCATGAAAAGAACAGAAATGCAATGACACTGGTGGATCCTTATGTGGTTTGTTTAGAAGAACACACATGCAATGACTCTAGCTGTGGTTCATGAAAAGAACACACATGCAATGACACTGGTGGATCCTTATGTGGTTTGTTTAGAAGAACAAACATGCAATGACTCTAGTTGTGGTTCATGAAAAGAACACACATGCAATGACACTGGTGTATCCACGTGTGGTTCATGAGAAGAACACACATGCAATGACACTGGGTGTGGTTCATGAAAAGAACACACATGCAATGACACTGGTGGATCCTTATGTGGTTTGTTTAGAAGAACACACATGCAATGACTCTAGCTGTGGTTCATGAAAAGAACACAGATGCAATGACACTGGTGTATCCATGTGTGGTTCATGATAAGAACACACATGCAATGACACTGGGTGTGGTTCATGAGAAGAACACACATGCAATGACACTTGTGGATCCTTATGTGGTTTGTTTAGAAGTACACACATGCAATGACTCTAGTTGTGGTTCATGAAAAGAACACACATGCAATGACACTAGCGGATCCATGTGTGGTTTGTGAAAAGAACTGACATGCAATGACTCTAGGTGGATCCATGTGTGGTTTGTTTAGAGGAACAGACATGCAATGCCACTGGGTGTGGTTCATGAAAAGAACAGAAATGCAATGACACTGGTGGATCCTTATGTGGTTTGTTTAGAAGAACACACATGCAATGACTCTAGCTGTGGTTCATGAAAAGAACACACATGCAATGACGCTGGTGGATCCTTATGTGGTTTGTTTAGAAGAAAAAACATGCAATGACTCTAGCTGTGGTTCATGAAAAGAACGCACATGCAATGACACTAGTGTATCCATGTGTGGTTCATGAGAAGAACACACATGCAATGACACTGGGTGTGGTTCATGAAAAGAACACACATGCAATGACACTGGTGGATCCTTATGTGGTTTGTTTAGAAGAACACACATGCAATGACTCTAGCTGTGGTTCATGAAAAGAACACAGATGCAATGACACTGGTGTATCCATGTGTGGTTCATGATAAGAACACACCTGCAATGACACTGGGTGTGGTTCATGAGAAGAACACACATGCAATGACACTGGGTGTGGTTCATGAGAAGAACACACATGCAATGACACTTGTGGATCCTTATGTGGTTTGTTTAGAAGTACACACATGCAATGACTCTAGCTGTGGTTCATGAAAAGAACACACATGCAATGACACTAGCGGATCCATGTGTGGTTTGTGAAAAGAACTGACATGCAATGACTCTAGGTGGATCCATGTGTGGTTTGTTTAGAGGAACAGACATGCAATGCGACTGGGTGTGGTTCATGAAAAGAACAGAAATGCAATGACACTGGTGGATCCTTATGTGGTTTGTTTAGAAGAACACACATGCAATGACTCTAGCTGTGGTTCATGAAAAGAACACACATGCAATGACACTGGTGGATCCTTATGTGGTTTGTTTAGAAGTACACACATGCAATGACTCTAGCTGTGGTTCATGAAAAGAACACACATGCAATGACACTAGCGGATCCATGTGTGGTTTGTGAAAAGAACTGACATGCAATGACTCTAGGTGGATCCATGTGTGGTTTGTTTAGAGGAACAAACATGCAATGCGACTGGGTGTGGTTCATGAAAAGAACAGAAATGCAATGACACTGGTGGATCCTTATGTGGTTTGTTTAGAAGAACACACATGGAATGACACTGGTGGATCCTTGTGTGGTTCATGAAAAGAACAGACATGCAATGACACTGGTGCATCCTTATGTGGTTTGTTTAGAAGAACACACATGCAATGACACTGGTGGATCCTTATGTGGTTCATGAAAAGAACAGACATGCAATGACACTGGTGGATCCTTATGTGGTTTGTGAAAAAAACAGACATGCAATGACACTGGTGTATCCTTATGTGGTTCATGAAAAGAACACACATGCAATGACACTGGTGGAACCTTATCTGGTTTGTTTAGAAGAACACAGATGCAATGATTCTAGATGTGGTTCATGAAAAGAACACACATGCAATGGCACTGGTGTATCCATGTGTGGTTCATGAGAAGAACACACATCCAATGACACTGGGTGTGGTTCATGAGAAGAACACACATCCAATGACACTGGTGGATCCTTCTGTGGTTTGTTTAGAAGAACACACATGCAAAGACTCTAGCTATGGTTGATGAAAAGAACACACATACAATGACACTGGTGGATCCATGTGTGGTTCATGAGAATAACACACATCCAATGACACTGGTTGTGGTTCATGAGAAGAACACACGTGCAATGAAACTGGTGGATCCTTATGTGGTTTGTTTAGAAGAACACACATGCAATGACTCTAGCTAAGGTTCATGAAAAGAACACACATGCAATGACACTGGTGGTTCCGTGTGTGGTTTGTGAAAAGAATAGACATGCAATGACACTAGGTGGATCCATGTGTGGTTTGTTTAGAGGAACAGACATGCAATGACACTGGGTGTGGTTCATGAAAAGAACAGACATACAATGACACTGGTGGATCCATATATGGCTTGTGGAAAGCACAGACATGCAATGACTCTAGTTGTGGTTCATGAAAAGAACAGACATGCAATGACACTGGGTGGATCCATGTGTGGTTCATGAGAAGAACACACATCCAATGACACTGGTGGATCCTTATGTAGTTTGTGAGAAGAACAGTCATGCAATGACACTGGTTGTGGTTCATGAGAAGAACAGACATGCAATGACACTGGTGGATCCTTATATTGTTTGTTTAGAGGAACAGACATGCATTGACACTAGGTGGATCCATTTGTGGTTTGTGGAAAGAAGAGCCATGCAATGACTCTAGCTGTGGTTCATGAAAAGAACACACATGCAATGACACTGGTGGATCCATGTGTGGTTTGTGAAAAGAACAGACATGCAATCACACTAGGTGGATCCATGCGTGGTTTGTTTAGAAGAACACACATGCAATGACTCTAGTTGTGGTTCCTGAAAAGAACACACATGCAATGACACTGATGGATACATGTGTTGTTCATGAAAAGAACAGACATGCAATGACACTAGTGGATCCTTATGTGGTTTGTTTAGAGGAACAGACATGCAATGACACTGGGTGTGGTTCATGAAAAGAACAGACATGCAATGACACTGGGTGTGGTTCATGAAAAGAACATTCATGCAATGACACTTGGTGTGGTTCATGAAAAGAACATACATACAATGACACTGGTGGATCCATGTGTGGTTCATGAGAAGAACAAACAAGCAATGACACTGGGTGGATCCTTATGTGTTTTGTTTAGAAGAACACACATGCAATTACTCTCGCTGTGGTTCATGAAAATAAAACATATGCAATGACATTGGTGGATCCATGTGTGGTTCATGAAAAGAACAGACATGCAATGACACTGGTGGATCCATGTGTGGTTCATGAGAAGAACACACAAGCAATATTCCAATGACACTGGTGGATCCTTATGTAGTTCATGAAAAGAACAGACATGCAATGACACTGGTGGATCCTTATGTGGTTTGTGAAAAGAATAGACATGCAATGACACTGGTGGATCCATGTGTGGTTCATGAAAAGAACAGACATGCAATGACACTGGTGGATCGTTATGTGGTTTGTTTAGAGGAACAGACATGCAATCACACTGGGTGTGGTTCATGAAAAGAACAGACATTAAATGACACTGGTGGATCCATGTGTGGTTCATGAGAAGAACAGACATGCAATGACACTGGTGGATCCATGTGTGGTTCATGAAAAGAACTGACTTGCAATGACTCTAGTTGTGGTTCATGAAAAGAATAGACATGCAATGGGACTGGTTTATCTATATGTATTTTGTGGAAGTAACAGACATGAAATGACTCTAGCTGTGGTTCATGAAAAGAACATACATGCAATGACACTGGTGGATCCATGTGTGGTTCATGAAAAGAACACACATCCAATGACACTGGTGGATCCTTATGTGGTTCATTTAAAGAACATACATGCAATGACACTGGTGGATCCTTATGTGTTTTTTAGAAGAACACACATGCAATGACACTGGGTGTGGTTCATGAATAGAACCGACATGCAGTGACTCTAGTTGTGGTTCATGAATAGAACACACATGCAATGACACTGGTGTATCCATGTGTGGTTCATGAGAAGAACAAGCATGTAATGACACTGGGTGTGGTTCATGAGAAGAACACACATGCAATGACACTTGTGGATCCTTATGTGGTTTGTTTAGAACTACACACATGCAATGACTCTAGCTGTGGTTCATGAAAAGAACACACATGCAATGACACTAGCGGATCCATGTGTGGTTTGTGAAAAGAACTGACATGCAATGACTCTAGGTGGATCCATGTGTGGTTTGTTTAGAGGAACAGACATGCAATGACACTGGTGGATCCTTATGTGGTTTGTTTAGAAGAACACACATGCAATGACTCTAGCTGTGGTTCATGAAAAGAACACACATGCAATGACACTGGAGGATCCTTATCTGGTTTGTTTAGAAGAGAAGACATGCAATGACACTGGTGGATCCTTATGTGGTTTGTGAGAAGAACATACATGGAATGACACTAGCTGTGGTTCATGAGAAGAACACACATGCAATGACACTGGTGGATCCATGTGTGGTTTGTGAAAAGAACAGACATGCATTGACACTAGGTGGATCCATGTGTGGTTTGTGGAAAGAACAGACATGCAATGACTCTAGCTGTGGTTCATGAAAAGAACACACATGCAATGACACTGGTGGATCCATGTGTGGTTTGTGAAAAGAACAGACATGCAATCACACTAGGTGGATCCATGCGTGGTTTGTTTAGAAGAACACACATGCAATGACTCTAGTTGTGGTTCATGAAAAGAACACACATCCAATGACACTGGTGGATACATGTGTTTTCATGAAAAGAACAGACATGCAATGACACTAGTGGATACTTATGTGGTTTGTTTAGAGGAACAGACATGCACTGACACTGGGTGTGGTTCATGAAAAGAACAGACATGCAATGACATTGGGTGTGGTTCATGAAAAGAACAAACATGCAATGACACTGGGTGTGGTTCATGAAAAGAACAGACATGCAATGACACTGGTGGATCCATGTGTGGTTCATGAGAAGAACAAACAAGCAATGACACTGGGTGGATCCTTATGTGTTTTGTTTAGAAGAACACACATGCAATGACTCTAGCTGTGGTTCCTGAAAAGAACACACATGCAATGACACTGGTGGATCCTTATGTGGTTTGTTTAGAAGAACACACATGCAATGACTCTAGCTGTGGTTCATGAAAAGAACATAGATGCAATGACACTGTTGTATCCATGTGTGGTTCATGATAAGAACACACATGCAATGACACTAGGTGTGGTTCATGAGAAGAACACACATGCAATGACACTTGTGGATCCTTATGTGGTTTGTTTAGAAGTACACACATGCAATGACTCTAGATGTGGTTCATGAAAAGAACACACATGCAATGACACTAGCATATCCATGTGTGGTTTGTGAAAAGAACTGACATGCAATGACTCTAGGTGGATCCATGTGTGGTTTGTTTAGATGAACAGACATGCAATGCCACTGGGTGTGGTTCATGAAAAGAACAAAAATGCAATGACACTGGTGGATCCTTATGTGGTTTGTTTAGAAGAACACACATGCAATGACTCTAGCTATGGTTCATGAAAAGAACACACATGCGATGACACTGGGGGATCCTTATGTGGTTTGTTTAGAAGAGAAGACATGCAATGACACTGGTGGATCCTTATGTGGTTTGTGAGAAGAACAAACATGCAATGACACTAGATGTGGTTCATGAGAAGAACGCACATGCAATGCCACTGGTGGATCCATGTGTGGTTTGTGAAAAGAACAGACATGCAATGACACTAGGTGGATCCATGTGTGGTTTGTGGAAAGAACAGACATGCAATGACTCTAGCTGTGGTTCATGAAAAGAACACACATGCAATGACACTGGTGGATCCATGTGTGGTTTGTGAAAAGAACAGACATGCAATCACACTAGGTGGATCCATGCGTGGTTTGTTTAGAAGAACACACATGCAATGACTCTAGTTGTGGTTCATGAAAAGAACACACATGCAATGACACTGGTGGATACATGTGTTTTCATGAAAAGAACAGACATGCAATGACACTAGTGGATACTTATGTGGTTTGTTTAGAGGAATAGACATGCAATGACACTTGGTGTGGTTCATGAAAAGAACAGACATGCAATGGCATTGGGTGTGGTTCATGAAAAGAACAGACACGCAATGACACTGGGTGTGGTTCATGAAAAGAACAGACATGCAATGACACTGGTGGATCCATGTGTGGTTCATTAGAAGAACAAACAAGCAATGACACTGGGTGGATCCTTATGTGTTTTGTTTAGAAGAACACACATGCAATGACTCTAGATGTGGTTCATGAAAAGAACACACATGCAATGACACTGGTGGATCCTTATGTGGTTTGTTTAGAAGAACACACATGCAATGACTCTAGCTGTGGTTCATGAAAAGAACACAGATGCAATGACACTGGTGTATCCATGTGTGGTTCATGATAAGAACACACATGCAATGAAACTAGGTGTGGTTCATGAGAAGAACACACATGCAATGACACTTGTGGATCCTTATGTGGTTTGTTTAGAAGTACACACATGCAATGACTCTAGCTGTGGTTCATGAAAAGAACACACATGCAATGACACTAGCGGATCCATGTGTCGTTTGTGAAAAGAACTGACATGCAATGACTCTAGGTGGATCCATGTGTGGTTTGTTTAGAGGAACAGACATGCAATGCCACTGGGTGTGGTTCATGAAAAGAACAGAAATGCAATGACACTGGTGGATCCTTATGTGGTTTGTTTAGAAGAACACACATGCAATGACTCTAGCTGTGGTTCATGAAAAGAACACACATGCAATGACACTGGTGGATCCTTATGTGGTTTGTTTAGAAGAACAAACATGCAATGACTCTAGTTGTGGTTCATGAAAAGAACACACATGCAATGACACTGGTGTATCCATGTGTGGTTCATGAGAAGAACACACATGCAATGACACTGGGTGTGGTTCATGAAAAGAACACACATGCAATGACACTGGTGGATCCTTATGTGGTTTGTTTAGAAGAACACACAGGCAATGACTCTAGCTGTGGTTCATGAAAAGAACACAGATGCAATGACACTGGTGTATCCATGTGTGGTTCATGATAAGAACACACATGCAATGACACTGGTGTGGTTCATGAGAAGAACACACATGCAATGACACTTGTGGATCCTTATGTGGTTTGTTTAGAAGTACACACATGCAATGACTCTAGCTGTGGTTCATGAAAAGAACACACATGCAATGACACTAGCGGATCCATGTGTGGTTTGTGAAAAGAACTGACATGCAATGACTCTAGGTGGATCCATGTGTGGTTTGTTTAGAGGAACAGACATGCAATGCGACTGGGTGTGGTTCATGAAAAGAACAGAAATGCAATGACACTGGTGGATCCTTATGTGGTTTGTTTAGAAGAACACACATGGAATGACACTGGTGGATCCTTGTGTGGTTCATGAAAAGAACAGACATGCAATGACACTGGTGGATCCTTATGTGGTTTGTTTAGAAGAACACACATGCAATGACACTGGTGGATCCTTATGTCGTTCATGAAAAGAACAGACATGCAATGACACTGGTGGATCCTTATGTGGTTTGTGAAAAAAACAGACATGCAATGACACTGGTGTATCCTTATGTGGTTCATGAAAAGAACACACATGCAATGACACTGGTGGAACCTTATGTGGTTTGTTTAGAAGAACACAGATGCAATGATTCTAGATGTGGTTCATGAAAAGAACACACATGCAATGGCACTGGTGTATCCATGTGTGGTTCATGAGAAGAACACACATCCAATGACACTGGGTGTGGTTCATGAGAAGAACACACATCCAATGACACTGGTGGATCCTTCTGTGGTTTGTTTAGAAGAACACACATGCAAAGACTCTAGCTATGGTTGATGAAAAGAACACACATACAATGACACTAGTGGATCCATGTGTGGTTCATGAGAATAACACACATCCAATGACACTGGTTGTGGTTCATGAGAAGAACACACATGCAATGACACTGGTGGATCCTTATGTGGTTTGTTTAGAAGAACACACATGCAATGACTGTAGATAAGGTTCATGAAAAGAACACACATGCAATGACACTGGTGGTTCCATGTGTGGTTTGTGAAAAGAATAGACATGCAATGACACTAGGTGGATCCATGTGTGGTTTGTTTAGAGGAACAGACATGCAATGACACTGGGTGTGGTTCATGAAAAGAACAGACATACAATGACACTGGTGGATCCATATATGGCTTGTGGAAAGCACAGACATGCAATGACTCTAGTTGTGGTTCATGAAAAGAACAGACATGCAATGACACTGGGTGGATCCATGTGTGGTTCATGAGAAGAACACACATCCAATGACACTGGTGGATCCTTATGTAGTTTGTGAGAAGAACAGTCATGCAATGACACTGGTTGTGGTTCATGAGAAGAACATACATGCAATGACACTGGTGGATCCTTATATTGTTTGTTTAGAGGAACAGACATGCATTGACACTAGGTGGATCCATTTGTGGTTTGTGGAAAGAAGAGACATGCAATGACTCTAGCTGTGGTTCATGAAAAGAACACACATGCAATGACACTGGTGTATCCATGTGTGGTTCATGATAAGAACACACATGCAATGACACTGGGTGTGGTTCATGAGAAGAACACACATGCAATGACACTTGTGGATCCTTATGTGGTTTGTTTAGAAGTACACACATGCAATGACTCTAGCTGTGGTTCATGAAAAGAACACACATGCAATGACACTAGCGGATCCATGTGTGGTTTGTGAAAAGAACTGACATGCAATGACTCTAGGTGGATCCATGTGTGGTTTGTTTAGAGGAACAGACATGCAATGCGACTGGGTGTGGTTCATGAAAAGAACAGAAATGCAATGACACTGGTGGATCCTTATGTGGTTTGTTTAGAAGAACACACATGCAATGACTCTAGCTGTGGTTCATGAAAAGACCACACATGCAATGACACTGGTGGATCCTTATGTGGTTTGTTTAGAAGAACAAACATGCAATGACTCTAGTTGTGGTTCATGAAAAGAACACACATGCAATGACACTGGTGTATCCATGTGTGGTTCATGAGAAGAACACACATGCAATGACACTGGGTGTGGTTCATGAAAAGAACACACATGCAATGACACTGGTGGATCCTTATGTGGTTTGTTTAGAAGAACACACATGCAATGACTCTAGCTGTGGTTCATGAAAAGAACACAGATGCAATGACACTGGTGTATCCATGTGTGGTTCATGATAAGAACACACATGTAATGACACTGGGTGTGGTTCATGAGAAGAACACACATGCAATGACACTTGTGGATCCTTATGTGGTTTGTTTAGAAGTACACACATGCAATGACTCTAGTTGTGGTTCATGAAAAGAACACACATGCAATGACACTAGCGGATCCATGTGTGGTTTGTGAAAAGAACTGACATGCAATGACTCTAGGTGGATCCATGTGTGGTTTGTTTAGAGGAACAGACATGCAATGCCACTGGGTGTGGTTCATGAAAAGAACAGAAATGCAATGACACTGGTGGATCCTTATGTGGTTTGTTTAGAAGAACACACATGCAATGACTCTAGCTGTGGTTCATGAAAAGAACACACATGCAATGACGCTGGTGGATCCTTATGTGGTTTGTTTAGAAGAAAAAACATGCAATGACTCTAGCTGTGGTTCATGAAAAGAACGCACATGCAATGACACTAGTGTATCCATGTGTGGTTCATGAGAAGAACACACATGCAATGACACTGGGTGTGGTTCATGAAAAGAACACACATGCAATGACACTGGTGGATCCTTATGTGGTTTGTTTAGAAGAACACACATGCAATGACTCTAGCTGTGGTTCATGAAAAGAACACAGATGCAATGACACTGGTGTATCCATGTGTGGTTCATGATAAGAACACACCTGCAATGACACTGGGTGTGGTTCATGAGAAGAACACACATGCAATGACACTTGTGGATCCTTATGTGGTTTGTTTAGAAGTACACACATGCAATGACTCTAGCTGTGGTTCATGAAAAGAACACACATGCAATGACACTAGCGGATCCATGTGTGGTTTGTGAAAAGAACTGACATGCAATGACTCTAGGTGGATCCATGTGTGGTTTGTTTAGAGGAACAGACATGCAATGCGACTGGGTGTGGTTCATGAAAAGAACAGAAATGCAATGACACTGGTGGATCCTTATGTGGTTTGTTTAGAAGAACACACATGCAATGACTCTAGCTGTGGTTCATGAAAAGAACACACATGCAATGACACTGGTGGATCCTTATGTGGTTTGTTTAGAAGTACACACATGCAATGACTCTAGCTGTGGTTCATGAAAAGAACACACATGCAATGACACTAGCGGATCCATGTGTGGTTTGTGAAAAGAACTGACATGCGATGACTCTAGGTGGATCCATGTGTGGTTTGTTTAGAGGAACAAACATGCAATGCGACTGGGTGTGGTTCATGAAAAGAACACACATGCAATGACACTGGTGGATCCTTATGTGGTTTGTTTAGAAGAACACACATGCAATGACTCTAGCTGTGGTTCATGAAAAGAACACAGATGCAATGACACTGGTGTATCCATGTGTGGTTCATGATAAGAACACACATGCAATGACACTGGGTGTGGTTCATGAGAAGAACACACATGCAATGACACTTGTGGATCCTTATGTGGTTTGTTTAGAAGTACACACATGCAATGACTCTAGTTGTGGTTCATGAAAAGAACACACATGCAATGACACTAGCGGATCCATGTGTGGTTTGTGAAAAGAACTGACATGCAATGACTCTAGGTGGATCCATGTGTGGTTTGTTTAGAGGAACAGACATGCAATGCCACTGGGTGTGGTTCATGAAAAGAACAGAAATGCAATGACACTGGTGGATCCTTATGTGGTTTGTTTAGAAGAACACACATGCAATGACTCTAGCTGTGGTTCATGAAAAGAACACACATGCAATGACGCTGGTGGATCCTTATGTGGTTTGTTTAGAAGAAAAAACATGCAATGACTCTAGCTGTGGTTCATGAAAAGAACGCACATGCAATGACACTAGTGTATCCATGTGTGGTTCATGAGAAGAACACACATGCAATGACACTGGGTGTGGTTCATGAAAAGAACACACATGCAATGACACTGGTGGATCCTTATGTGGTTTGTTTAGAAGAACACACATGCAATGACTCTAGCTGTGGTTCATGAAAAGAACACAGATGCAATGACACTGGTGTATCCATGTGTGGTTCATGATAAGAACACACCTGCAATGACACTGGGTGTGGTTCATGAGAAGAACACACATGCAATGACACTTGTGGATCCTTATGTGGTTTGTTTAGAAGTACACACATGCAATGACTCTAGCTGTGGTTCATGAAAAGAACACACATGCAATGACACTAGCGGATCCATGTGTGGTTTGTGAAAAGAACTGACATGCAATGACTCTAGGTGGATCCATGTGTGGTTTGTTTAGAGGAACAGACATGCAATGCGACTGGGTGTGGTTCATGAAAAGAACAGAAATGCAATGACACTGGTGGATCCTTATGTGGTTTGTTTAGAAGAACACACATGCAATGACTCTAGCTGTGGTTCATGAAAAGAACACACATGCAATGACACTGGTGGATCCTTATGTGGTTTGTTTAGAAGTACACACATGCAATGACTCTAGCTGTGGTTCATGAAAAGAACACACATGCAATGACACTAGCGGATCCATGTGTGGTTTGTGAAAAGAACTGACATGCAATGACTCTAGGTGGATCCATGTGTGGTTTGTTTAGAGGAACAAACATGCAATGCGACTGGGTGTGGTTCATGAAAAGAACAGAAATGCAATGACACTGGTGGATCCTTATGTGGTTTGTTTAGAAGAACACACATGGAATGACACTGGTGGATCCTTGTGTGGTTCATGAAAAGAACAGACATGCAATGACACTGGTGCATCCTTATGTGGTTTGTTTAGAAGAACACACATGCAATGACACTGGTGGATCCTTATGTGGTTCATGAAAAGAACAGACATGCAATGACACTGGTGGATCCTTATGTGGTTTGTGAAAAAAACAGACATGCAATGACACTGGTGTATCCTTATGTGGTTCATGAAAAGAACACACATGCAATGACACTAGTGGAACCTTATGTGGTTTGTTTAGAAGAACACAGATGCAATGATTCTAGATGTGGTTCATGAAAAGAACACACATGCAATGGCACTGGTGTATCCATGTGTGGTTCATGAGAAGAACACACATCCAATGACACTGGGTGTGGTTCATGAGAAGAACACACATCCAATGACACTGGTGGATCCTTCTGTGGTTTGTTTAGAAGAACACACATGCAAAGACTCTAGCTATGGTTGATGAAAAGAACACACATACAATGACACTGGTGGATCCATGTGTGGTTCATGAGAATAACACACATCCAATGACACTGGTTGTGGTTCATGAGAAGAACACACGTGCAATGACACTGGTGGATCCTTATGTGGTTTGTTTAGAAGAACACACATGCAATGACTCTAGCTAAGGTTCATGAAAAGAACACACATGCAATGACACTGGTGGTTCCGTGTGTGGTTTGTGAAAAGAATAGACATGCAATGACACTAGGTGGATCCATGTGTGGTTTGTTTAGAGGAACAGACATGCAATGACACTGGGTGTGGTTCATGAAAAGAACAGACATACAATGACACTGGTGGATCCATATATGGCTTGTGTAAAGCACAGACATGCAATGACTCTAGTTGTGGTTCATGAAAAGAACAGACATGCAATGACACTGGGTGGATCCATGTGTGGTTCATGAGAAGAACACACATCCAATGACACTGGTGGATCCTTATGTAGTTTGTGAGAAGAACAGTCATGCAATGACACTGGTTGTGGTTCATGAGAAGAACAGACATGCAATGACACTAGTGGATCCTTATATTGTTTGTTTAGAGGAACAGACATGCATTGACACTAGGTGGATCCATTTGTGGTTTGTGGAAAGAAGAGCCATGCAATGACTCTAGCTATGGTTCATGAAAAGAACACACATGCAATGACACTGGTGGATCCATGTGTGGTTTGTGAAAAGAACAGACATGCAATCACACTAGGTGGATCCATGCGTGGTTTGTTTAGAAGAACACACATGCAATGACTCTAGTTGTGGTTCCTGAAAAGAACACACATGCAATGACACTGATGGATACATGTGTTGTTCATGAAAAGAACAGACATGCAATGACACTAGTGGATCCTTATGTGGTTTGTTTAGAGGAACAGACATGCAATGACACTGGGTGTGGTTCATGAAAAGAACAGACATGCAATGACACTGGGTGTGGTTCATGAAAAGAACATTCATGCAATGACACTTGGTGTGGTTCATGAAAAGAACATACATACAATGACACTGGTGGATCCATGTGTGGTTCATGAGAAGAACAAACAAGCAATGACACTGGGTGGATCCTTATGTGTTTTGTTTAGAAGAACACACATGCAATTACTCTCGCTGTGGTTCATGAAAATAACACATATGCAATGACATTGGTGGATCCATGTGTGGTTCATGAAAAGAACAGACATGCAATGACACTGGTGGATCCTTATGTGGTTTGTTTAGAGGAACAGACATGCAATGACACTGGGTGTGGTTCATGAAAAGAACAGACATGCAATGACACTGGTGGATCCATGTGTGGTTCATGAGAAGAACACACAAGCAATATTCCAATGACACTGGTGGATCCTTATGTAGTTCATGAAAAGAACAGACATGCAATGACACTGGTGGATCCTTATGTGGTTTGTGAAAAGAATAGACATGCAATGACACTGGTGGATCCATGTGTGGTTCATGAAAAGAACAGACATGCAATGACACTGGTGGATCGTTATGTGGTTTGTTTAGAGGAACAGACATGCAATCACACTCGGTGTGGTTCATGAAAAGAACAGACATTAAATGACACTGGTGGATCCATGTGTGGTTCATGAGAAGAACAGACATGCAATGACACTGGTGGATCCATGTGTGGTTCATGAAAAGAACTGACTTGCAATGACTCTAGTTGTGGTTCATGAAAAGAATAGACATGCAATGGGACTGGTTTATCTATATGTATTTTGTGGAAGTAACAGACATGAAATGACTCTAGCTGTGGTTCATGAAAAGAACATACATGCAATGACACTGGTGGATCCATGTGTGGTTCATGAAAAGAACACACATCCAATGACACTGGTGGATCCTTATGTGGTTCATTTAAAGAACATACATGCAATGACACTGGTGGATCCTTATGTGTTTTTTAGAAGAACACACATGCAATGACACTGGGTGTGGTTCATGAATAGAACCGACATGCAGTGACTCTAGTTGTGGTTCATGAATAGAACACACATGCAATGACACTGGTGTATCCATGTGTGGTTCATGAGAAGAACAAGCATGTAATGACACTGGGTGTGGTTCATGAGAAGAACACACATGCAATGACACTTGTGGATCCTTATGTGGTTTGTTTAGAACTACACACATGCAATGACTCTAGCTGTGGTTCATGAAAAGAACACACATGCAATGACACTAGCGGATCCATGTGTGGTTTGTGAAAAGAACTGACATGCAATGACTCTAGGTGGATCCATGTGTGGTTTGTTTAGAAGAACAGACATGCAATGACACTGGTGGATCCTTATGTGGTTTGTTTAGAAGAACACACATGCAATGACTCTAGCTGTGGTTCATGAAAAGAACACACATGCAATGACACTGGAGGATCCTTATCTGGTTTGTTTAGAAGAGAAGACATGCAATGACACTGGTGGATCCTTATGTGGTTTGTGAGAAGAACATACATGGAATGACACTAGCTGTGGTTCATGAGAAGAACACACATGCAATGACACTGGTGGATCCATGTGTGGTTTGTGAAAAGAACAGACATGCATTGACACTAGGTGGATCCATGTGTGGTTTGTGGAAAGAACAGACATGCAATGACTCTAGCTGTGGTTCATGAAAAGAACACACATGCAATGACACTGGTGGATCCATGTGTGGTTTGTGAAAAGAACAGACATGCAATCACACTAGGTGGATCCATGCGTGGTTTGTTTAGAAGAACACACATGCAATGACTCTAGTTGTGGTTCATGAAAAGAACACACATCCAATGACACTGGTGGATACATGTGTTTTCATGAAAAGAACAGACATGCAATGACACTAGTGGATACTTATGTGGTTTGTTTAGAGGAACAGACATTCACTGACACTGGGTGTGGTTCATGAAAAGAACAGACATGCAATGACATTGGGTGTGGTTCATGAAAAGAACAAACATGCAATGACACTGGGTGTGGTTCATGAAAAGAACAGACATGCAATGACACTGGTGGATCCATGTGTGGTTCATGAGAAGAACAAACAAGCAATGACACTGGGTGGATCCTTATGTGTTTTGTTTAGAAGAACACACATGCAATGACTCTAGCTGTGGTTCCTGAAAAGAACACACATGCAATGACACTGGTGGATCCTTATGTGGTTTGTTTAGAAGAACACACATGCAATGACTCTAGCTGTGGTTCATGAAAAGAACATAGATGCAATGACACTGTTGTATCCATGTGTGGTTCATGATAAGAACACACATGCAATGACACTAGGTGTGGTTCATGAGAAGAACACACATGCAATGACACTTGTGGATCCTTATGTGGTTTGTTTAGAAGTACACACATGCAATGACTCTAGATGTGGTTCATGAAAAGAACACACATGCAATGACACTAGCGGATCCATGTGTGGTTTGTGAAAAGAACTGACATGCAATGACTCTAGGTGGATCCATGTGTGGTTTGTTTAGATGAACAGACATGCAATGCCACTGGGTGTGGTTCATGAAAAGAACAAAAATGCAATGACACTGGTGGATCCTTATGTGGTTTGTTTAGAAGAACACACATGCAATGACTCTAGCTGTGGTTCATGAAAAGAACACACATGCGATGACACTGGGGGATCCTTATGTGGTTTGTTTAGAAGAGAAGACATGCAATGACACTGGTGGATCCTTATGTGGTTTGTGAGAAGAACAGACATGCAATGACACTAGATGTGGTTCATGAGAAGAACGCACATGCAATGCCACTGGTGGATCCATGTGTGGTTTGTGAAAAGAACAGACATGCAATGACACTAGGTGGATCCATGTGTGGTTTGTGGAAAGAACAGACATGCAATGACTCTAGCTGTGGTTCATGTAAAGAACACACATGCAATGACACTGGTGGATCCATGTGTGGTTTGTGAAAAGAACAGACATGCAATCACACTCGGTGGATCCATGCGTGGTTTGTTTAGAAGAACACACATGCAATGACTCTAGTTGTGGTTCATGAAAAGAACACACATGCAATGACACTGGTGGATACATGTGTTTTCATGAAAAGAACAGACATGCAATGACACTAGTGGATACTTATGTGGTTTGTTTAGAGGAACAGACATGCAATGACACTTGGTGTGGTTCATGAAAAGAACAGACATGCAATGGCATTGGGTGTGGTTCATGAAAAGAACAGACACGCAATGACACTGGGTGTGGTTCATGAAAAGAACAGACATGCAATGACACTGGTGGATCCATGTGTGGTTCATGAGAAGAACAAACAAGCAATGACACTGGGTGGATCCTTATGTGTTTTCCTTAGAAGAACACACATGCAATGACTCTAGCTGTGGTTCATGAAAAGAACACTCATGCAATGACACTGGTGGATCCTTATGTGGTTTGTTTAGAAGAACACACATGCAATGACTCTAGCTGTGGTTCATGAAAAGAACACAGATGCAATGACACTGGTGTATCCATGTGTGGTTCATGATAAGAACACACATGCAATGAAACTAGGTGTGGTTCATGAGAAGAACACACATGCAATGACACTTGTGGATCCTTATGTGGTTTGTTTAGAAGTACACACATGCAATGACTCTAGCTGTGGTTCATGAAAAGAACACACATGCAATGACACTAGCGGATCCATGTGTCGTTTGTGAAAAGAACTGACATGCAATGACTCTAGGTGGATCCATGTGTGGTTTGTTTAGAGGAACAGACATGCAATGCCACTGGGTGTGGTTCATGAAAAGAACAGAAATGCAATGACACTGGTGGATCCTTATGTGGTTTGTTTAGAAGAACACACATGCAATGACTCTAGCTGTGGTTCATGAAAAGAACACACATGCAATAACACTGGTGGATCCTTATGTGGTTTGTTTAGAAGAACAAACATGCAATGACTCTAGTTGTGGTTCATGAAAAGAACACACATGCAATGACACTGGTGTTTCCATGTGTGGTTCATGAGAAGAACACACATGCAATGACACTAGGTGTGGTTCATGAAAAGAACACACATGCAATGACACTGGTGGATCCTTATGTGGTTTGTTTAGAAGAACACACATGCAATGACTCTAGCTGTGGTTCATGAAAAGAACACAGATGCAATGACACTGGTGTATCCATGTGTGGTTCATGATAAGAACACACATGCAATGACACTGGGTTTGGTTCATGAGAAGAACACACATGCAATGACACTTGTGGATAGGTTTGTTTAGAAGTACACACATGCAATGACTCTAGATGTGGTTCATGAAAAGAACACACATGCAATGACACTACCGGATCCATGTGTGGTTTGTGAAAAGAACTGACATGCAATGACTCTAGGTGGATCCATGTGTGGTTTGTTTAGAGGAATAGACATGCAATGCCACTGGGTGTGGTTCATGAAAAGAATAGAAATGCAATGACACTGGTGGGTTCATGAAAAGAACACACATGCAATGACACTGGTGTTTCCATGTGTGGCTCATGAGAAGAACACACATGCAATGACACTGAGTGTGGTTCATGAAAAGAACACACATGCAATGACACTGGTGCATCCTTATGTGGTTTGTTTAGAAGAACACACAAGCAATGACTCTAGCTGTGGTTCATGAAAAGAACACAGATGCAATGACACTGGTGTATCCATGTGTTGTTCATGATAAGAACAAACATGCAATGACACTGGGTGTGGTTCATGAGAAGAACACACATGCAATGACACTTGTGGATCCTTATGTGGTTTGTTTAGAAGTACACACATGCAATGACTCTAGCTGTGGTTCATGAAAAGAACACACATGCAATGACACTAGCGGATCCATGTGTGGTTTGTGAAAAGAACTGACATGCAATGACTCTAGGTGGATCCATGTGTGGTTTGTTTAGAGGAACAGACATGCAATGCCACTAGGTGTGGTTCATGAAAAGAACAGAAATGCAATGACACTGGTGGATCCTTATGTGGTTTGTTTAGAAGAACACACATGCAATGACTCTAGCTGTGGTTCATGAAAAGAACACACATGCAATGACACTGGTGGATCCTTATGTGGTTTGTTTAGAAGAACAAACATGCAATGACTCTAGTTGTGGTTCATGAAAAGAACACACATGCAATGACACTGGTGTTTCCATGTGTGGTTCATGAGAAGAACACACATGCAATGACACTAGGTGTGGTTCATGAAAAGAACACACATGCAATGACACTGGTGGATCCTTATGTGGTTTGTTTAGAAGAACACACATGCAATGACTCTAGCTGTGGTTCATGAAAAGAACACAGATGCAATGACACTGGTGTATCCATGTGTGGTTCATGATAAGAACACACATGCAATGACACTGGGTTTGGTTCATGAGAAGAACACACATGCAATGACACTTGTGGATAGGTTTGTTTAGAAGTACACACATGCAATGACTCTAGATGTGGTTCATGAAAAGAACACACATGCAATGACACTACCGGATCCATGTGTGGTTTGTGAAAAGAACTGACATGCAATGACTCTAGGTGGATCCATGTGTGGTTTGTTTAGAGGAATAGACATGCAATGCCACTGGGTGTGGTTCATGAAAAGAATAGAAATGCAATGACACTGGTGGGTTCATGAAAAGAACACACATGCAATGACACTGGTGTTTCCATGTGTGGCTCATGAGAAGAACACACATGCAATGACACTGAGTGTGGTTCATGAAAAGAACACACATGCAATGACACTGGTGCATCCTTATGTGGTTTGTTTAGAAGAACACACAAGCAATGACTCTAGCTGTGGTTCATGAAAAGAACACAGATGCAATGACACTGGTGTATCCATGTGTTGTTCATGATAAGAACACACATGCAATGACACTGGGTGTGGTTCATGAGAAGAACACACATGCAATGACACTTGTGGATCCTTATGTGGTTTGTTTAGAAGTACACACATGCAATGACTCTAGCTGTGGTTCATGAAAAGAACACACATGCAATGACACTAGCGGATCCATGTGTGGTTTGTGAAAAGAACTGACATGCAATGACTCTAGGTGGATCCATGTGTGGTTTGTTTAGAGGAACAGACATGCAATGCCACTAGGTGTGGTTCATGAAAAGAACAGAAATGCAATGACACTGGTGGATCCTTATGTGGTTTGTTTAGAAGAACACACATGCAATGACTCTAGCTGTGGTTCATGAAAAGAACACACATGCAATGACACTGGTGGATCCTTATGTGGTTTGTTTAGAAGAACAAACATGCAATGACTCTAGTTGTGGTTCATGAAAAGAACACACATGCAATGACACTGGTGTATCCATGTGTGGTTCATGAGAAGAACACACATGCAATGACACTGGGCGTGGTTCATGAAAAGAACACACATGCAATGACACTGGTGGATCCTTATGTGGTTTGTTTAGAAGAACACACATGCAATGACTCTAGCTGTGGTTCATGAAAAGAACACAGATGCAATGACACTGGTGTATCCATGTGTGGTTCATGATAAGAACACACATGCAATGACACTGGGTGTGGTTCATGAGAAGAACACACATGCAATGACACTTGTGGATCCTTATGTGGTTTGTTCAGAAGTTCACACATGCAATGACTCTAGCTGTGGTTCATGAAAAGAACACACATGCAATGACACTAGCGGATCCATGTGTCGTTTGTGAAAAGAACTGACATGCAATGACTCTAGGTGGATCCATGTGTGGTTTGTTTAGAGGAACAGACATGCAATGCCACTGGGTGTGGTTCATGAAAAGAACAGAAATGCAATGACACTGGTGGATCCTTATGTGGTTTGTTTAGAAGAACACACATGGAATGACACTGGTGGATCCTTATGTGGTTCATGAAAAGAACAGACATGCAATGACACTGGTGGATCCTTATGTGGTTTGTTTAGAAGAACACACATGCAATGACACTGGTGGATCCTTATGTGGTTCATGAAAAGAACAGACATGCAATGACACTGGTGGATCCTTATGTGGTTTGTGAAAAAAACAGACATGCAATGACACTGGTGTATCCTTATGTGGTTCATGAAAAGAACACACATGCAATGACACTGGTGGAACCTTATGTGGTTTGTTTAGAAGAACATAGATGCAATGATTCTAGATGTGGTTCATGAAAAGAACACACATGCAATGGCACTGGTGTATCCATGTCTGGTTCATGAGAAGAACACACATCCAATGACACTGGGTGTGGTTCATGAGAAGAACACACATCCAATGACACTGGTGGATCCTTCTGTGGTTTGTTTAGAAGAACACACATGCAAAGACTCTAGCTATGGTTGATTAAAAGAACACACATACAATGACACTAGTGGATCCATGTGTGGTTCATGAGAATAACACACATCCAATGACACTGGTTGTGGTTCATGAGAAGAACACACATGCAATGACACTGGTGGATCCTTATGTGGTTTGTTTAGAAGAACACACATGCAATGAATCTAGCTAAGGTTCATGAAAAGAACACACATGCAATGACACTAGTGGTTCCATGTGTGGTTTGTGAAAAGAATAGACATGCAATGACACTAGGTGGATCCATGTGTGGTTTGTTTAGAGGAACAGACATGCAATGACACTGGGTGTGGTTCATGAAAAGAACAGACATACAATGACACTGGTGGATCCATATATGGCTTGTGGAAAGCACAGACATGATATGACTCTAGTTGTGGTTCATGAAAAGAACAGACATGCAATGACACTGGGTGGATCCATGTGTGGTTCATGAGAAGAACACACATCCAATGACACTGGTGGATCCTTATGTAGTTTGTGAGAAGAACAGTCATGCAATGACACTGGTTGTGGTTCATGAGAAGAACAGACATGCAATGACACTGGTGGAACCTTATATTGTTTGTTTAGAGGAACAGACATGCATTGACACTAGGTGGATCCATTTGTGGTTTGTGGAAAGAAGAGACATGCAATGACTCTAGCTGTGGTTCATGAAAAGAACACACATGCAATGACACTGGTGGATCCATGTGTGGTTTGTGAAAAGAACAGACATGCAATCACACTAGGTGGATCCATGCGTGGTTTGTTTAGAAGAACACACATGCAATGACTCTAGTTGTGGTTCCTGAAAAGAACACACATGCAATGACACTGATGGATACATGTGTTGTTCATGAAAAGAACAGACATGCAATGACACTAGTGGATCCTTATGTGGTTTATTTAGAGGAACAGACATGCAATGACACTGGGTGTGGTTCATGAAAAGAACAGACATACAATGACACTGGGTGTGGTTCATGAAAAGAACAGACATGCAATGACACTTGGTGTGGTTCATGAAAAGAACATACATGCAATGACACTGGTGGATCCATGTGTGGTTCATGAAAAGAACAGACAAGCAATGACACTGGGTGGATCCTTATGTGTTTTGTTTAGAAGAACGCACATGCAATGACTCTAGCTGTGGTTCATGAAAAGAACAGACATGCAATGACACTGGTGGATCCTTATGTGGTTTGTTTAGAAGAACACACATGCAATGACACTGGTGGATCCTTATGTGGTTCATGAAAAGAACAGACATGCAATGACACTGGTGGATCCTTATGTGGTTTGTGAAAAAAACAGACATGCAATGACACTGGTGTATCCTTATGTGGTTCATGAAAAGAACACACATGCAATGACACTGGTGGAACCTTATGTGGTTTGTTTAGAAGAACACAGATGCAATGATTCTAGATGTGGTTCATGAAAAGAACAGACATGCAATGACACTGGTGGATCCATGTGTGGTTTGTGAAAAGAACTGACATGCAATGACTCTAGGTGGATCCATGTGTGGTTTGTTTAGAGGAACAGACATGCAATGCGACTGGGTGTGGTTCATGAAAAGAACAGAAATGCAATGACACTGGTGGATCCTTATGTGGTTTGTTTAGAAGAACACACATGCAATGACTCTAGCTGTGGTTCATGAAAAGAACACACATGCAATGACACTGGTGGATCCTTATGTGGTTTGTTTAGAAGAACAAACATGCAATGACTCTAGTTGTGGTTCATGAAAAGAACACACATGCAATGACACTGGTGTATCCATGTGTGGTTCATGAGAAGAACACACATGCAATGACACTTGGTGTGGTTCATGAAAAGAACACACATGCAATGACACTGGTGGATCCTTATGTGGTTTGTTTAGAAGAACACACATGCAATGACTCTAGCTGTGGTTCATGAAAAGAACACAGATGCAATGACACTGGTGTATCCATGTGTGGTTCATGATAAGAACACACATGCAATGACACTGGGTGTGGTTCATGAGAAGAACACACATGCAATGACACTTGTGGATCCTTATGTGGTTTGTTTAGAAGTACACACATGCAATGACTCTAGTTGTGGTTCATGAAAAGAACACACATGCAATGACACTAGCGGATCCATGTGTGGTTTGTGAAAAGAACTGACATGCAATGACTCTAGGTGGATCCATGTGTGGTTTGTTTAGAGGAACAGACATGCAATGCCACTGGGTGTGGTTCATGAAAAGAACAGAAATGCAATGACACTGGTGGATCCTTATGTGGTTTGTTTAGAAGAACACACATGCAATGACTCTAGCTGTGGTTCATGAAAAGAACACACATGCAATGACGCTGGTGGATCCTTATGTGGTTTGTTTAGAAGAAAAAACATGCAATGACTCTAGCTGTGGTTCATGAAAAGAACGCACATGCAATGACACTAGTGTATCCATGTGTGGTCCATGAGAAGAACACACATGCAATGACACTGGGTGTGGTTCATGAAAAGAACACACATGCAATGACACTGGTGGATCCTTATGTGGTTTGTTTAGAAGAACACACATGCAATGACTCTAGCTGTGGTTCATGAAAAGAACACAGATGCAATGACACTGGTGTATCCATGTGTGGTTCATGATAAGAACACACCTGCAATGACACTGGGTGTGGTTCATGAGAAGAACACACATGCAATGACACTTGTGGATCCTTATGTGGTTTGTTTAGAAGTACACACATGCAATGACTCTAGCTGTGGTTCATGAAAAGAACACCCATGCAATGACACTAGCGGATCCATGTGTGGTTTGTGAAAAGAACTGACATGCAATGACTCTAGGTGGATCCATGTGTGGTTTGTTTAGAGGAACAGACATGCAATGCGACTGGGTGTGGTTCATGAAAAGAACAGAAATGCAATGACACTGGTGGATCCTTATGTGGTTTGTTTAGAAGAACACACATGCAATGACTCTAGCTGTGGTTCATGAAAAGAACACACATGCAATGACACTGGTGGATCCTTATGTGGTTTGTTTAGAAGTACACACATGCAATGACTCTAGCTGTGGTTCATGAAAAGAACACACATGCAATGACACTAGCGGATCCATGTGTGGTTTGTGAAAAGAACTGACATGCAATGACTCTAGGTGGATCCATGTGTGGTTTGTTTAGAGGAACAAACATGCAATGCGACTGGGTGTGGTTCATGAAAAGAACAGAAATGCAATGACACTGGTGGATCCTTATGTGGTTTGTTTAGAAGAACACACATGGAATGACACGGGTGGATCCTTGTGTGGTTCATGAAAAGAACAGACATGCAATGACACTGGTGGATCCTTATGTGGTTTGTTTAGAAGAACACACATGCAATGACACTGGTGGATCCTTATGTGGTTCATGAAAAGAACAGACATGCAATGACACTGGTGGATCCTTATGTGGTTTGTGAAAAAAACAGACATGCAATGACACTGGTGTATCCTTATGTGGTTCATGAAAAGAACACACATGCAATGACACTGGTGGAACCTTATGTGGTTTGTTTAGAAGAACACAGATGCAATGATTCTAGATGTGGTTCATGAAAAGAACACACATGCAATGGCACTGGTGTATCCATGTGTGGTTCATGAGAAGAACACACATCCAATGACACTGGGTGTGGTTCATGAGAAGAACACACATCCAATGACACTGGTGGATCCTTCTGTGGTTTGTTTAGAAGAACACACATGCAAAGACTCTAGCTATGGTTGATGAAAAGAACACACATACAATGACACTGGTGGATCCATGTGTGGTTCATGAGAATAACACACATCCAATGACACTGGTTGTGGTTCATGAGAAGAACACACGTGCAATGACACTGGTGGATCCTTATGTGGTTTGTTTAGAAGAACACACATGCAATGACTCTAGCTAAGGTTCATGAAAAGAACACACATGCAATGACACTGGTGGTTTCGTGTGTGGTTTGTGAAAAGAATAGACATGCAATGACACTAGGTGGATCCATGTGTGGTTTGTTTAGAGGAACAGACATGCAATGACACTGGGTGTGGTTCATGAAAAGAACAGACATACAATGACACTGGTGGATCCATATATGGCTTGTGGAAAGCACAGACATGCAATGACTCTAGTTGTGGTTCATGAAAAGAACAGACATGCAATGACACTGGGTGGATCCACGTGTGGTTCATGAGAAGAACACACATCCAATGACACTGGTGGATCCTTATGTAGTTTGTGAGAAGAACAGTCATGCAATGACACTGGTTGTGGTTCATGAGAAGAACAGACATGCAATGACACTGGTGGATCCTTATATTGTTTGTTTAGAGGAACAGACATGCATTGACACTAGGTGGATCCATTTGTGGTTTGTGGAAAGAAGAGCCATGCAATGACTCTAGCTGTGGTTCATGAAAAGAACACACATGCAATGACACTGGTGGATCCATGTGTGGTTTGTGAAAAGAACAGACATGCAATCACACTAGGTGGATCCATGCGTGGTTTGTTTAGAAGAACACACATGCAATGACTCTAGTTGTGGTTCCTGAAAAGAACACACATGCAATGACACTGATGGATACATGTGTTGTTCATGAAAAGAACAGACATGCAATGACACTAGTGGATCCTTATGTGGTTTGTTTAGAGGAACAGACATGCAATGACACTGGGTGTGGTTCATGAAAAGAACAGACATGCAATGACACTGGGTGTGGTTCATGAAAAGAACATTCATGCAATGACACTTGGTGTGGTTCATGAAAAGAACATACATACAATGACACTGGTGGATCCATGTGTGGTTCATGAGAAGAACAAACAAGCAATGACACTGGGTGGATCCTTATGTGTTTTGTTTAGAAGAACACACATGCAATTACTCTCGCTGTGGTTCATGAAAATAACACATATGCAATGACATTGGTGGATCCATGTGTGGTTCATGAAAAGAACAGACATGCAATGACACTGGTGGATCCTTATGTGGTTTGTTTAGAGGAACAGACATGCAATGACACTGGGTGTGGTTCATGAAAAGAACAGACATGCAATGACACTGGTGGATCCATGTGTGGTTCATGAGAAGAACACACAAGCAATATTCCAATGACACTGGTGGATCCTTATGTAGTTCATGAAAAGAACAGACATGCAATGACACTGGTGGATCCTTATGTGGTTTGTGAAAAGAATAGACATGCAATGACACTGGTGGATCCATGTGTGGTTCATGAAAAGAACAGACATGCAATGACACTGGTGGATCCTTATGTGGTTTGTTTAGAGGAACAGACATGCAATCACACTGGGTGTGGTTCATGAAAAGAACAGACATTAAATGACACTGGTGGATCCATGTGTGGTTCATGAGAAGAACAGACATGCAATGACACTGGTGGATCCATGTGTGGTTCATGAAAAGAACTGACTTGCAATGACTCTAGTTGTGGTTCATGAAAAGAATAGACATGCAATGGGACTGGTTTATCTATATGTATTTTGTGGAAGTAACAGACATGAAATGACTCTAGCTGTGGTTCATGAAAAGAACATACATGCAATGACACTGGTGGATCCATGTGTGGTTCATGAAAAGAACACACATCCAATGACACTGGTGGATCCTTATGTGGTTCATTTAAAGAACATACATGCAATGACACTGGTGGATCCTTATGTGTTTTTTAGAAGAACACACATGCAATGACACTGGGTGTGGTTCATGAATAGAACCGACATGCAGTGACTCTAGTTGTGGTTCATGAATAGAACACACATGCAATGACACTGGTGTATCCATGTGTGGTTCATGAGAAGAACAAGCATGTAATGACACTGGGTGAGTTCATGAGAAAAACATACATGTAATGACACTGGTGGATCCTTATGTGGTTTGTTTAGGAGAACACACATGCAATGACTCTAGCTGTGGTTCATGAAAAGAACACACGTGCAATGACACTACTGGATCCATGTATGGTTTGTGAAAAGAACTGACATGCAATGACTCTAGGTGGATCCATGTGTGGTTTGTTTAGAGGAACAGACATGCAATGACACTGGTGGATCCTTATGTGGTTTGTTTAGAAGAACACACATGCAATGACTCTAGCTGTGGTTCATGAAAAGAACACACATGCAATGACACTGGAGGATCCTTATCTGGTTTGTTTAGAAGAGAAGACATGCAATGACACTGGTGGATCCTTATGTGGTTTGTGAGAAGAACAGACATGGACTGACACTAGCTGTGGTTCATGAGAAGAACACACATGCAATGACACTGGTGGATCCATGTGTGGTTTGTGAAAAGAACAGACATGCATTGACACTAGGTGGATCCATGTGTGGTTTGTGGAAATAACAGACATGCAATGACTCTAGCTGTGGTTCATGAAAAGAACACACATGCAATGACACTGGTGGATCCATGTGTGGTTTGTGAAAAGAACAGACATGCAATCACACTAGGTGGATCCATGCGTGGTTTGTTTAGAAGAACACACATGCAATGACTCTAGTTGTGGTTCATGAAAAGAACACACATCCAATGACACTGGTGGATACATGTGTTTTCATGAAAAGAACAGACATGCAATGACACTAGTGGATACTTATGTGGTTTGTTTAGAGGAACAGACATGCACTGACACTGGGTGTGGTTCATGAAAAGAACAGACATGCAATGACATTGGGTGTGGTTCATGAAAAGAACAAACATGCAATGACACTGGGTTTGGTTCATGAAAAGAACAGACATGCAATGACACTGGTGGATCCATGTGTGGTTCATGAGAAGAACAAACAAGCAATGACACTGGGTGGATCCTTATGTGTTTTGTTTAGAAGAACACACATGCAATGACTCTAGCTGTGGTTCCTGAAAAGAACACACATGCAATGACACTAGTGGATCCTTATGTGGTTTGTTTAGAAGAACACACATGCAATGACTCTAGCTGTGGTTCATGAAAAGAACATAGATGCAATGACACTGTTGTATCCATGTGTGGTTCATGATAAGAACACACATGCAATGACACTAGGTGTGGTTCATGAGAAGAACACACATGCAATGACACTTGTGGATCCTTATGTGGTTTGTTTAGAAGTACACACATGCAATGACTCTAGATGTGGTTCATGAAAAGAACACACATGCAATGACACTAGCGGATCCATGTGTGGTTTGTGAAAAGAACTGACATGCAATGACTCTAGGTGGATCCATGTGTGGTTTGTTTAGATGAACAGACATGCAATGCCACTGGGTGTGGTTCATGAAAAGAACAAAAATGCAATGACACTGGTGGATCCTTATGTGGTTTGTTTAGAAGAACACACATGCAATGACTCTAGCTGTGGTTCATGAAAAGAACACACATGCGATGACACTGGGGGATCCTTATGTGGTTTGTTTAGAAGAGAAGACATGCAATGACACTGGTGGATCCTTATGTGGTTTGTGAGAAGAACAGACATGCAATGACACTAGATGTGGTTCATGAGAAGAACGCACATGCAATGACACTGGTGGATCCATGTGTGGTTTGTGAAAAGAATAGACATGCAATGACACTAGGTGGATCCATGTGTGGTTTGTGGAAAGAACAGACATGCAATGACTCTAGCTGTGGTTCATGAAAAGAACACACATGCAATGACACTGGTGGATCCATGTGTGGTTTGTGAAAAGAACAGACATGCAATCACACTAGGTGGATCCATGCGTGGTTTGTTTAGAAGAACACACATGCAATGACTCTAGTTGTGGTTCATGAAAAGAACACACATGCAATGACACTGGTGGATACATGTGTTTTCATGAAAAGAACAGACATGCAATGACACTAGTGGATACTTATGTGGTTTGTTTAGAGGAACAGACATGCAATGACACTTGGTGTGGTTCATGAAAAGAACAGACATGCAATGGCATTGGGTGTGGTTCATGAAAAGAACAAACACGCAATGACACTGGGTGTGGTTCATGAAAAGAATAGACATGCAATGACACTGGTGGATCCATGTGTGGTTCATGAGAAGAACAAACAAGCAATGACACTGGGTTGATCCTTATGTGTTTTGTTTAGAAGAACACACATGCAATGACTCTAGCTGTGGTTCATGAAAAGAACACACATGCAATGACACTGGTGGATCCTTATGTGGTTTGTTTAGAAGAACACACATGCAATGACTCTAGCTGTGGTTCATGAAAAGAACACAGATGCAATGACACTGGTGTATCCATGTGTGGTTCATGATAAGAACACACATGCAATGACACTAGGTGTGGTTCATGAGAAGAACACACATGCAATGACACTTGTGGATCCTTATGTGGTTTGTTTAGAAGTACACACATGCAATGACTCTAGCTGTGGTTCATGAAAAGAACACACATGCAATGACACTAGCGGATCCATGTGTGGTTTGTGAAAAGAACTGACATGCAATGACTCTAGGTGGATCCATGTGTGGTTTGTTTAGAGGAACAGACATGCAATGCCACTGGGTGTGGTTCATGAAAAGAACAGAAATGCAATGACACTGGTGGATCCTTATGTGGTTTGTTTAGAAGAACACACATGCAATGACTCTAGCTGTGGTTCATGAAAAGAACACACATGCAATAACACTGGTGGATCCTTATGTGGTTTGTTTAGAAGAACAAACATGCAATGACTCTAGTTGTGGTTCATGAAAAGAACACACATGCAATGACACTGGTGTTTCCATGTGTGGTTCATGAGAAGAACACACATGCAATGACACTAGGTGTGGTTCATGAAAAGAACACACATGCAATGACTCTAGCTGTGGTTCATGAAAAGAACACAGATGCAATGACACTGGTGTATCCATGTGTGGTTCATGATAAGAACACACATGCAATGACACTGGGTGTGGTTCATGAGAAGAACACACATGCAATGACACTTGTGGATAGGTTTGTTTAGAAGTACACACATGCAATGACTCTAGCTGTGGTTCATGAAAAGAACACACATGCAATGACACTAGCGGATCCATGTGTGGTTTGTGAAAAGAACTGACATGCAATGACTCTAGGTGGATCCATGTGTGGTTTGTTTAGAGGAACAGACATGCAATGCCACTGGGTGTGGTTCATGAAAAGAACAGAAATGCAATGACACTGGTGGGTTCATGAAAAGAACACACATGCAATGACACTGGTGTTTCCATGTGTGGCTCATGAGAAGAACACACATGCAATGACACTGAGTGTGGTTCATGAAAAGAACACACATGCAATGACACTGGTGCATCCTTATGTGGTTTGTTTAGAAGAACACACAGGCAATGACTCTAGCCGTGGTTCATGAAAAGAACACAGATGCAATGACACTGGTGTATCCATGTGTGGTTCATGATAAGAACACACATGCAATGACACTGGGTGTGGTTCATGAGAAGAACACACATGCAATGACACTTGTGGATCCTTATGTGGTTTGTTTAGAAGTACACACATGCAATGACTCTAGATGTGGTTCATGAAAAGAACACACATGCAATGACACTAGAGGATCCATGTGTGGTTTGTGAAAAGAACTGACATGCAATGACTCTAGGTGGATCCATGTGTGGTTTGTTTAGAGGAACAGACATGCAATGCCACTAGGTGTGGTTCATGAAAAGAACAGAAATGCAATGACACTGGTGGATCCTTATGTGGTTTGTTTAGAAGAACACACATGCAATGACTCTAGCTGTGGTTCATGAAAAGAACACACATGCAATAACACTGGTGGATCCTTATGTGGTTTGTTTAGAAGAACAAACATGCAATGACTCTAGTTGTGGTTCATGAAAAGAACACACATGCAATGACACTGGTGTATCCATGTGTGGTTCATGAGAAGAACACACATGCAATGACACTGGGTGTGGTTCATGAAAAGAACACACATGCAATGACACTGGTGGATCCTTATGTGGTTTGTTTAGAAGAACACACATGCAATGACTCTAGCTGTGGTTCATGAAAAGAACACAGATGCAATGACACTGGTGTATCCATGTGTGGTTCATGATAAGAACACACATGCAATGACACTGGGTGTGGTTCATGAGAAGAACACACATGCAATGACACTTGTGGATCCTTATGTGGTTTGTTCAGAAGTTCACACATGCAATGACTCTAGCTGTGGTTCATGAAAAGAACACACATGCAATGACACTAGCGGATCCATGTGTGGTTTGTGAAAAGAACTGACATGCAATGACTCTAGGTGGATCCATGTGTGGTTTGTTTAGAGGAACAGACATGCAATGCGACTGGGTGTGGTTCATGAAAAGAACAGAAATGCAATGACACTGGTGGATCCTTATGTGGTTTGTTTAGAAGAACACACATGGAATGACACTGATGGATCCTTATGTGGTTCATGAAAAGAACAGACATGCAATGACACTGGTGGATCCTTATGTGGTTTGTTTAGAAGAACACACATGCAATGACACTGGTGGATCCTTATGTGGTTCATGAAAAGAACAGACATGCAATGACACTGGTGGATCCTTATGTGGTTTGTGAAAAAAACAGACATGCAATGACACTGGTGTATCCTTATGTGGTTCATGAAAAGAACACACATGCAATGACACTGGTGGAACCTTATGTGGTTTGTTTAGAAGAACACAGATGTAATGATTCTAGATGTGGTTCATGAAAAGAACACACATGCAATGGCACTGGTGTATCCATGTCTGGTTCATGAGAAGAACACACATCCAATGACACTGGGTGTGGTTCATGAGAAGAACACACATCCAATGACACTGGTGGATCCTTCTGTGGTTTGTTTAGAAGAACACACATGCAAAGACTCTAGCTATGGTTGATGAAAAGAACACACATACAATGACACTAGTGGATCCATGTGTGGTTCATGAGAATAACACACATCCAATGACACTGGTTGTGGTTCATGAGAAGAACACACATGCAATGACACTGGTGGATCCTTATGTGGTTTGTTTAGAAGAACACACATGCAATGACTCTAGCTAAGGTTCATGAAAAGAACACACATGCAATGACACTAGTGGTTCCATGTGTGGTTTGTGAAAAGAATAGACATGCAATGACACTAGGTGGATCCATGTGTGGTTTGTTTAGAGGAACAGACATGCAATGACACTGGGTGTGGTTCATGAAAAGAACAGACATACAATGACACTGGTGGATCCATATATGGCTTGTGGAAAGCACAGACATGATATGACTCTAGTTGTGGTTCATGAAAAGAACAGACATGCAATGACACTGGGTGGATCCATGTGTGGTTCATGAGAAGAACACACATCCAATGACACTGGTGGATCCTTATGTAGTTTGTGAGAAGAACAGTCATGCAATGACACTGGTTGTGGTTCATGAGAAGAACAGACATGCAATGACACTGGTGGATCCTTATATTGTTTGTTTAGAGGAACAGACATGCATTGACACTAGGTGGATCCATTTGTGGTTTGTGGAAAGAAGAGACATGCAATGACTCTAGCTGTGGTTCATGAAAAGAACACACATGCAATGACACTGGTGGATCCATGTGTGGTTTGTGAAAAGAACAGACATGCAATCACACTAGGTGGATCCATGCGTGGTTTGTTTAGAAGAACACACATGCAATGACTCTAGTTGTGGTTCCTGAAAAGAACACACATGCAATGACACTGATGGATACATGTGTTGTTCATGAAAAGAACAGACATGCAATGACACTAGTGGATCCTTATGTGGTTTGTTTAGAGGAACAGACATGCAATGACACTGGGTGTGGTTCATGAAAAGAACAGACATACAATGACACTGGGTGTGGTTCATGAAAAGAACAGACATGCAATGACACTTGGTGTGGTTCATGAAAAGAACATACATGCAATGACACTGGTGGATCCATGTGTGGTTCATGAAAAGAACAGACAAGCAATGACACTGGATGGATCCTTATGTGTTTTGTTTAGAAGAACGCACATGCAATGACTCTAGCTGTGGTTCATGAAAAGAACACACATGCAATGACACTGGTGGATCCTTATGTGGTTTGTTTAGAAGAATACACATGCAATGACTCTAGCTGTGGTTCATGAAAAGAACACACATGCAATGACACTGGTGTATCCATGTGTGGTTCATGATAAGAACACACATGCAATGACACTGGGTGTGGTTCATGAGAAGAACACACATGCAATGACACTGGTGGATCCTTATGTGGTTTGTTTAGAAGAACATACATGCAATGATACTGGTGGATCCTTATGTGGTTTGTTTAGAAGAACACACATGCAATGACACTGGTGGATCCTTATGTGGTTCATGAAAAGAACAGACATGCAATGACACTGGTGGATCCTTATATGGTTTGTGAAAAAAACAGACATGCGATGACACTGGTGTATCCTTATGTGGTTCATGAAAAGAACACACATGCAATGACACTGGTGGAACCTTATGTGGTTTGTTTAGAAGAACACAGATGCAATGATTCTAGATGTGGTTCATGAAAAGAACAGACATGCAATGGCACTGGTGTATCCATGTGTGGTTCATGAGAAGAACACACATCCAATGACACTGGGTGTGGTTCATGAGAAGTACACACATCCAATGACACTGGTGGATCCTTCTGTGGTTTGTTTAGAAGAACACACATGCAAAGACTCTAGCTATGGTTGATGAAAAGAACACACATACAATGACACTAGTGGATCCATGTGTGGTTCATGAGAATAACACACATCCAATGACACTGGTTGTGGTTCATGAGAAGAACACACATGCAATGACACTGGTGGATCCTTATGTGGTTTGTTTAGAAGAACACACATGCAATGACTCTAGCTAAGGTTCATGAAAAGAACACACATGCAATAACACTGGTGGTTCCATGTGTGGTTTGTGAAAAGAATAGACATGCAATGACACTAGGTGGATCCATGTGTGGTTTGTTTAGAGGAACAGACATGCAATGACACTGGGTGTGGTTCATGAAAAGAACAGACATACAATGACACTGGTGGATCCATATATGGCTTGTGGAAAGCACAGACATGCAATGACTATAGTTGTGGTTCATGAAAAGAACAGACATGCAATGACACTGGGTGGATCCATGTGTGGTTCATGAGAAGAACACACATCCAATGACACTGGTGGATCCTTATGTAGTTTGTGAGAAGAACAGTCATGCAATGACACTGGTTGTGGTTCATGAGAAGAACAGACATGCAATGACACTGGTGGATCCTTATATTGTTTGTTTAGAGGAACAGACATGCATTGACACTAGGTGGATCCATTTGTGGTTTGTGGAAAGAAGAGACATGCAATGACTCTAGCTGTGGTTCATGAAAAGAACACACATGCAATGACACTGGTGGATCCATGTGTGGTTTGTGAAAAGAACAGACATGCAATCACACTAGGTGGATCCATGCGTGGTTTGTTTAGAAGAACACACATGCAATGACTCTAGTTGTGGTTCCTGAAAAGAACACACATGCAATGACACTGATGGATACATGTGTTGTTCATGAAAAGAACAGACATGTAATGACACTAGTGGATCCTTATGTGGTTTGTTTAGAGGAACAGACATGCAATGACACTGGGTGTGGTTCCTGAAAAGAACAGACATGCAATGACACTGGGTGTGGTTCATGAAAAGAACAGACATGCAATGACACTGGGTGTGGTTCATGAAAAGAACAGACATGCAATGACACTTGGTGTGGTTCATGAAAAGAACAGACATGCAATGACACTTGGTGTGGTTCATGAAAAGAACATACATGCAATGACACTGGTGGATCCATGTGTGGTTCATGAAAAGAACAGACAAGCAATGACACTGGGTGGATCCTTATGTGTTTTGTTTAGAAGAACGCACATGCAATGACTCTAGCTGTGGTTCATGAAAAGAACACACATGCAATGACACTGGTGGATCCTTATGTGGTTTGTTTAGAAGAATACACATGCAATGACTCTAGCTGTGGTTCATGAAAAGAACACACATGCAATGACACTGGTGTATCCATGTGTGGTTCATGATAAGAACACACATGCAATGACACTGGGTGTGGTTCATGAGAAGAACACACAGGCAATGACACTGGTGGATCCTTATGTGGTTTTTTTAGAAGAACATACATGCAATGACACTGGTGGATCCTTATGTGGTTTGTTTAGAAGAACACACATGCAATGACACTGGTGGATCCTTATGTGGTTCATGAAAAGAACAGACATGCAATGACACTGGTGGATCCTTATGTGGTTTGTGAAAAAACAGACATGCAATGACACTGGTGTATCCTTATGTGGTTCATGAAAAGAACACACATGCAATGACACTGGTGGAACCTTATGTGGTTTGTTTAGAAGAACACATATGCAATGATTCTAGATGTGGTTCATGAAAAGAACACACATGCAATGGCACTGGTGTATCCATGTGTGGTTCATGAGAAGAACACACATCCAATGACACTGGTGTGGTTCATGAGAAGAACACACATCCAATGACACTGGTGGATCCTTCTGTGGTTTGTTTAGAAGAACACACATGCAAAGACTCTAGCTATGGTTGATGAAAAGAACACACATACAATGACACTAGTGGATCCATGTGTGGTTCATGAGAATAACACACATCCAATGACACTGGTTGTGGTTCATGAGAAGAACACACATGCAATGACACTGGTGGATCCTTATGTGGTTTGTTTAGAAGAACACACATGCAATGACTCTAGCTAAGGTTCATGAAAAGAACACACATGCAATAACACTGGTGGTTCCATGTGTGGTTTGTGAAAAGAAAAGACATGCAATGACACTAGGTGGATCCATGTGTGGTTTGTTTAGAGGAACAGACATGCAATGACACTGGGTGTGGTTCATGAAAAGAACAGACATATAATGACATTGGTGGATCCATATATGGCTTGTGGAAAGCACAGACATGCAATGACTCTAGTTGTGGTTCATGAAAAGAACAGACATGCAACGACACTGGGTGGATCCATGTGTGGTTCATGAGAAGAACACACATCCAATGACACTGGTGGATCCTTATGTAGTTTGTGAGAAGAACAGTCATGCAATGACACTGGTTGTGGTTCATGAGAAGAACAGACATGCAATGACACTGGTGGATCCTTATATTGTTTGTTTAGAGGAACAGACATGCATTGACACTAGGTGGATCCATTTGTGGTTTGTGGAAAGAAGAGACATGCAATGACTCTAGCTGTGGTTCATGAAAAGAACACACATGCAATGACACTGGTGGATCCATGTGTGGTTTGTGAAAAGAACAGACATGCAATCACACTAGGTGGATCCATGCGTGGTTTGTTTAGAAGAACACACATGCAATGACTCTAGTTGTGGTTCCTGAAAAGAACACACATGCAATGACACTGATGGATACATGTGTTTTTCATGAAAAGAACAGACATGCAATGACACTAGTGGATCCTTATGTGGTTTGTTTAGAGGAACAGACATGCAATGACACTGGGTGTGGTTCCTGAAAAGAACAGACATGCAATGACACTGGGTGTGGTTCATGAAAAGAACAGACATGCAATGACACTGGGTGTGGTTCATGAAAAGAACAGACATGCAATGACACTTGGTGTGGTTCATGAAAAGAACATACATGCAATGACACTGGTGGATCCATGTGTGGTTCATGAAAAGAGCAGACAATCAATGACACTGGGTGGATCCTTATGTGTTTTGTTTAGAAGAACGCACATGCAATGACTCTAGCTGTGGTTCATGAAAAGAACACACATGCAATGACACTGGTGGATCCTTATGTGGTTTGTTTAGAAGAACACACATGCAATGACTCTAGATGTGGTTCATGAAAAGAACACACATGCAATGACACTGGTGTATCCATGTGTGGTTCATGATAATAACACACATGCAATGACACTGGGTGTGGTTCATGAGAAGAACACACATGCAATGACACTGGTGGATCCTTATGTGGTTTTTTTAGAAGAACACACATGCAATGACACTGGGTGTGGTTCATGAGAAGAAAACACATGCAATGACACTGGTGTATCCATGTGTGGTTCATGATAAGAACACACATGCAATGACACTTGTGGATCCTTATGTGGTTTGTTTAGAAGAACACACATGCAATGACTCTAGCTGTGGTTCATGAAAAGAACACACATGCAATGACACTAGCGGATCCATGTGTGGTTTGTGAAAAGAACTAACATGCAATGACTCTAGGTGGATCCATGTGTGGTTTGTTTAGAGGAACAGACATGCAATGCCACTGGGTGTGGTTCATGAAAAGAACAGAAATGCAATGACACTGGTGGATCCTTATGTGGTTTGTTTAGAAGAACACACATGCAATGACTCTAGCTAAGGTTCATGAAAAGAACACACATGCAATAACACTGGTGGTTCCATGTGTGGTTTGTGAAAAGAATAGACATGCAATGACACTAGGTGGATCCATGTGTGGTTTGTTTAGAGGAACAGACATGCAATGACACTGGGTGTGGTTCATGAAAAGAACAGACATACAATGACACTGGTGGATCCATATATGGCTTGTGGAAAGCACAGACATGCAATGACTCTAGTTGTGGTTCATGAAAAGAACAGACATGCAATGACACTGGGTGGATCCATGTGTGGTTCATGAGAAGAACACACATCCAATGACACTGGTGGATCCTTATGTAGTTTGTGAGAAGAACAGTCATGCAATGACACTGGTTGTGGTTCATGAGAAGAACAGACATTCAATGACACTGGTGGATCCTTATATTGTTTGTTTAGAGGAACAGACATGCATTGACACTAGGTGGATCCATTTGTGGTTTGTGGAAAGAAAAGACATGCAATGACTCTAGCTGTGGTTCATGAAAAGAACACATATGCAATGACACTGGTGGATCCATGTGTGGTTTGTGAAAAGAACAGACATGCAATCACACTAGGTGGATCCATGCGTGGTTTGTTTAGAAGAACACACATGCAATGACTCTAGTTGTGGTTCCTGAAAAGAACACACATGCAATGACACTGATGGATACATGTGTTGTTCATGAAAAAGAACAGACATGCAATGACACTAGTGGATCCTTATGTGGTTTGTTTAGAGGAACAGACATGCAATGACACTGGGTGTGGTTCCTGAAAAGAACAGACATGCAATGACACTGGGTGTGGTTCATGAAAAGAACAGACATGCAATGACACTGGGTGTGGTTCATGAAAAGAACAGACATGCAATGACACTTGGTGTGGTTCATGAAAAGAACATACATGCAATGACACTGGTGGATCCATGTGTGGTTCATGAAAAGAACAGACAAGCAATGACACTGGGTGGATCCTTATGTGTTTTTTTTAGAAGAACGCACATGCAATGACTCTAGATGTGGTTCATGAAAAGAACACAGATGCAATGACACTGGTGGATCCTTATGTGGTTTGTTTAGAAGAATACACATGCAATGACTCTAGCTGTGGTTCATGAAAAGAACACACATGCAATGACACTGGTGTATCCATGTGTGGTTCATGATAAGAACACACATGCAATGACACTGGGTGTGGTTCATGAGAAGAACACACATGCAATGACACTGGTGGATCCTTATGTGGTTTGTTTAGAAGAACATACATGCAATGACACTGGTGGATCCTTCTGTGGTTTGTTTAGAAGAACACACATGCAATGACACTGGTGGATCCTTATGTGGTTCATGAAAAGAACAGACATGCAATGACACTGGTGGATCCTTATGTGGTTTGTGAAAAAAACAGACATGCGATGACACTGGTGTATCCTTATGTGGTTCATGAAAAGAACACACATGCAATGACACTGGTGGAACCTTATGTGGTTTGTTTAGAAGAACACAGATGCAATGATTCTAGATGTGGTTCATGAAAAGAACAGACATGCAATGGCACTTGTGTATCCATGTGTGGTTCATGAGAAGAACACACATCCAATGACACTGGTGGATCCTTCTGTGGTTTGTTTAGAAGAACACACATGCAAAGACTCTAGCTATGGTTGATGAAAAGAACACACATACAATGACACTAGTGGATCCATGTGTGGTTCATGAGAATAACACACATCCAATGACACTGGTTGTGGTTCATGAGAAGAACACACATGCAATGACACTGGTGGATCCTTATGTGGTTTGTTTAGAAGAACACACATGCAATGACTCTAGCTAAGGTTCATGAAAAGAACACACATGCAATAACACTGGTGGTTCCATGTGTGGTTTGTGAAAAGAATAGACATGCAATGACACTAGGTGGATCCATGTGTGGTTTGTTTAGAGGAACAGACATGCAATGACACTGGGTGTGGTTCATGAAAAGAACATACATACAATGACACTGGTGGATCCATATATGGCTTGTGGAAAGCACAGACATGCAATGACTATAGTTGTGGTTCATGAAAAGAACAGACATGCAATGACACTGGGTGGATCCATGTGTGGTTCATGAGAAGAACACACATCCAATGACACTGGTGGATCCTTATGTAGTTTGTGAGAAGAACAGTCATGCAATGACACTGGTTGTGGTTCATGAGAAGAACAGACATGCAATGACACTGGTGGATCCTTATATTGTTTGTTTAGAGGAACAGACATGCATTGACACTAGGTGGATCCATTTGTGGTTTGTGGAAAGAAGAGACATGCAATGACTCTAGCTGTAGTTCATGAAAAGAACACACATGCAATGACACTGGTGGATCCATGTGTGGTTTGTGAAAAGAACAGACATGCAATCACACTAGGTGGATCCATGCGTGGTTTGTTTAGAAGAACACACATGCAATGACTCTAGTTGTGGTTCCTGAAAAGAACACACATGCAATGACACTGATGGATACATGTGTTGTTCATGAAAAGAACAGACATGTAATGACACTAGTGGATCCTTATGTGGTTTGTTTAGAGGAACAGACATGCAATGACACTGGGTGTGGTTCCTGAAAAGAACAGACATGCAATGACACTGGGTGTGGTTCATGAAAAGAACAGACATGCAATGACACTGGGTGTGGTTCATGAAAAGAACAGACATGCAATGGCACTTGGTGTGGTTCATGAAAAGAACAGACATGCAATGACACTTGGTGTGGTTCATGAAAAGAACATACATGCAATGACACTGGTGGATCCATGTGTGGTTCATGAAAAGAACAGACAAGCAATGACACTGGGTGGATCCTTATGTGTTTTGTTTAGAAGAACGCACATGCAATGACTCTAGATGTGGTTCATGAAAAGAACACACATGCAATGACACTGGTGGATCCTTATGTGGTTTGTTTAGAAGAATACACATGCAATGACTCTAGCTGTGGTTCATGAAAAGAACACACATGCAATGACACTGGTGTATCCATGTGTGGTTCATGATAAGAACACACATGCAATGACACTGGGTGTGGTTCATGAGAAGAACACACATGCAATGACACTAGTGGATCCTTATGTGGTTTGTTTAGAAGAACATACATGCAATGACACTGGTGGATCCTTATGTGGTTTGTTTAGAAGAACACACATGCAATGACACTGGTGGATCCTTATGTGGTTCATGAAAAGAACAGACATGCAATGACACTGGTGGATCCTTATGTGGTTTGTGAAAAAAACAGACATGCAATGACACTGGTGTATCCTTATGTGGTTCATGAAAAGAACACACATGCAATGACACTGGTGGAATCTTATGTGGTTTGTTTAGAAGAACACATATGCAATGATTCTAGATGTGGTTCATGAAAAGAACACACATGCAATGGCACTGGTGTATCCATGTGTGGTTCATGAGAAGAACACACATCCAATGACACTGGGTGTGGTTCATGAGAAGAACACACATCCAATGACACTGGTGGATCCTTCTGTGGTTTGTTTAGAAGAACACACATGCAAAGACTCTAGCTATGGTTGATGAAAAGAACACACATACAATGACACTAGTGGATCCATGTGTGGTTCATGAGAATAACACATATCCAATGACACTGGTTGTGGTTCATGAGAAGAACACACATGCAATGACACTGGTGGATCCTTATGTGGTTTGTTTAGAAGAACACACATGCAATGACTCTAGCTAAGGTTCATGAAAAGAACACACATGCAATAACACTGGTGGTTCCATGTGTGGTTTGTGAAAAGAATAGACATGCAATGACACTAGGTGGATCCATGTGTGGTTTGTTTAGAGGAACAGACATGCAATGACACTGGGTGTGGTTCATGAAAAGAACAGACATATAATGACACTGGTGGATCCATATATGGCTTGTGGAAAGCACAGACATGCAATGACTCTATTTGTGGTTCATGAAAAGGACAGACATGCAACGACACTGGGTGGATCCATGTGTGGTTCATGAGAAGAACACACATCCAATGACACTGGTGGATCCTTATGTAGTTTGTGAGAAGAACAGTCATGCAATGACACTGGTTGTGGTTCATGAGAAGAACAGACATGCAATGACACTGGTGGATCCTTATATTGTTTGTTTAGAGGAACAGGCATGCATTGACACTAGGTGGATCCATTTGTGGTTTGTGGAAAGAAGAGACATGCAATGACTCTAGCTGTGGTTCATGAAAAGAACACACATGCAATGACACTGGTGGATCCATGTGTGGTTTGTGAAAAGAACAGACATGCAATCACACTAGGTGGATCCATGCGTGGTTTGTTTAGAAGAACACACATGCAATGACTCTAGTTGTGGTTCCTGAAAATAACACACATGCAATGACACTGATGGATACATGTGTTTTTCATGAAAAGAACAGACATGCAATGACACTAGTGGATCCTTATGTGGTTTGTTTAGAGGAACAGACATGCAATGACACTGGGTGTGGTTCCTGAAAAGAACAGACATGCAATGACACTGGGTGTGGTTCATGAAAAGAACAGACATGCAATGACACTGGGTGTGGTTCATGAAAAGAACAGACATGCAATGACACTTGGTGTGGTTCATGAAAAGAACATACATGCAATGACACTGGTGGATCCATGTGTGGTTCATGAAAATAGCAGACAAGCAATGACACTGGGTGGATCCTTATGTGTTTTGTTTAGAAGAACGCACATGCAATGACTCTAGCTGTGGTTCATGAAAAGAACACACATGCAATGACACTGGTGGATCCTTATGTGGTTTGTTTACAAGAACACACATGCAATGACTCTAGATGTGGTTCATGAAAAGAACACACATGCAATGACACTGGTGTATCCATGTGTGGTTCATGATAAGAACACACATGCAATGACACTGGGTGTGGTTCATGAGAAGAACACACATGCAATGACACTGGTGGATCCTTATGTGGTTTGTTTAGAAGAACACACATGCAATGACACTGGGTGTGGTTCATGAGAAGAAAACACATGCAATGACACTGGTGTATCCATGTGTGGTTCATGATAAGAACACACATGCAATGACACTTGTGGATCCTTATGTGGTTTGTTTAGAAGAACACACATGCAATGACTCTAGCTGTGGTTCATGAAAAGAACACACATGCAATGACACAGGCGGATCCATGTGTGGTTTGTGAAAAGAACTAACATGCAATGACTCTAGGTGGATCCATGTGTGGTTTGTTTAGAGGAACAGACATGCAATGCCACTGGGTGTGGTTCATGAAAAGAACAGAAATGCAATGACACTGGTGGATCCTTATGTGGTTTGTTTAGAAGAACACACATGCAATGACTCTAGCTAAGGTTCATGAAAAGAACACACATGCAATAACACTGGTGGTTCCATGTGTGGTTTGTGAAAAGAATAGACATGCAATGACACTAGGTGGATCCATGTGTGGTTTGTTTAGAGGAACAGACATGCAATGACACTGGGTGTGGTTCATGAAAAGATCAGACATACAATGACACTGGTGGATCCATATATGGCTTGTGGAAAGCACAGACATGCAATGACTCTAGTTGTGGTTCATGAAAAGAACAGACATGCAATGACACTGGGTGGATCCATGTGTGGTTCATGAGAAGAACACACATCCAATGACACTGGTGGATCCTTATGTAGTTTGTGAGAAGAACAGTCATGCAATGACACTGGTTGTGGTTCATGAGAAGAACAGACATTCAATGACACTGGTGGATCCTTATATTGTTTGTTTAGAGGAACAGACATGCATTGACACTAGGTGGATCCATTTGTGGTTTGTGGAAAGAAAAGACATGCAATGACTCTAGCTGTGGTTCATGAAAAGAACACATATGCAATGACACTGGTGGATCCATGTGTGGTTTGTGAAAAGAACAGACATGCAATCACACTAGGTGGATCCATGCGTGGTTTGTTTAGAAGAACACACATGCAATGACTCTAGTTGTGGTTCCTGAAAAGAACACACATGCAATGACACTGATGGATACATGTGTTGTTCATGAAAAGAACAGACATGCAATGACACTAGTGGATCCTTATGTGGTTTCTTTAGAGGAACAGACATGCAATGACACTGGGTGTGGTTCCTGAAAAGAACAGACATGCAATGACACTGGGTGTGGTTCATGAAAAGAACAGACATGCAATGACACTGGGTGTGGTTCATGAAAAGAACAGACATGCAATGACACTTGGTGTGGTTCATGAAAAGAACATACATGCAATGACACTGGTGGATCCATGTGTGGTTCATGAAAAGAACAGACAAGCAATGACACTGGGTGGATCCTTATGTGTTTTGTTTAGAAGAACGCACATGCAATGACTCTAGCTGTGGTTCATGAAAAGAACACACATGCAATGACACTGGTGGATCCTTATGTGGTTTGTTTAGAAGAACACACATGCAATGACTCTAGCTGTGGTTCATGAAAAGAACACACATGCTATGACACTGGTGTATCCATGTGTGGTTCATGATAAGAACACACATGCAATGACACTGGGTGTGGTTCATGAGAAGAACACACATGCAATGACACTGGTGGATCCTTATGTGGTTTGTTTAGAAGAACATACATGCAATGACACTGGGTGTGGTTCATGAGAAGAAAACACATGCAATGACACTGGTGTATCCATGTGTGGTTCATGATAAGAACACACATGCAATGACACTTGTGGATCCTTATGTGGTTTGTTTAGAAGAACACACATGCAATGACTCTAGCTATGGTTCATGAAAATAACACACATGCAATGACACTTGCGGATCCATGTGTGGTTTGTGAAAAGAACTAACATGCAATGACTCTAGGTGGATCCATGTGTGGTTTGTTTAGAGGAACAGACATGCAATGCCACTGGGTGTGGTTCATGAAAAGAACAGAAATGCAATGACACTGGTGGATCCTTATGTGGTTTGTTTAGAAGAACACACATGCAATGACACTGGTGGATCCTTATGTGGTTCATGAAAAGAACAGACATGCAATGACACTGGTGGATCCTTATGTGGTTTGTTTAGAAGAACACACATGCAATGACACTGGTGGATCCTTATGTGGTTCATGAAAAGAACAGACATGCAATGACATTGGTGGATCCTTATGTGGTTTGTGAAAAAAATAGACATGCAATGACACTGGTGTATCCTTATGTGGTTCATGAAAAGAACACACATGCAATGACACTGGTGGATCCTTATGTGGTTTGTTTAGAAGAACACAGATGCAATGACTCTAGCCGTGGTTCATGAAAATAACACACATGCAATGGCACTGGTGTATCCATGTGTGGTTCATGAGAAGAACACACATCCAATGACAATGGGTGTGGTTCATGAGAAGAACACACATCCAATGACACTGGTGGATCCTTATGTGGTTTGTTTAGAAGAACACACATGCAATGACTCTAGCTGTGGTTCATGAAAAGAACACACATGCAATGACACTAGTGGATCCATGTGTGGTTCATGAGAATAACACACATCCAATGACACTGGCTGTGGTTCATGAGAAGAACACACATGCAATGACACTGGTGGATCCTTATGTGGTTTGTTTAGAAGAACACACATGCAATGACTCTAGCTAAGGTTCATGAAAAGAACACACATGCAATGACACTGGTGGTTCCATGTGTGGTTTGTGAAAAGAATATACATGCAATGACACTAGGTGGATCCATGTGTGGTTTGTTTAGAGGAACATACATGCAATGACACTAGGTGGATCCATATGTGGTTTGTTTAGAGGAACATACATGCAATGACACTGGGTGTGGTTCATGAAAAGAACATACATACAATGACACTGGTGGATCCATATGTGGCTTGTGGAAAGCACATACATGCAATGACTCTAGTTGTGGTTCATGAAAAGAACAGACATGCAACGACACTGGGTGGATCCATGTGTGGTTCATGAGAAGAACACACATCCAATGACACTGGTGGATCCTTATGTAGTTTGTGAGAAGAACAGTCATGGAATGACACTGGTTATGGTTCATGAGAAGAACAAACATGCAATGACACTGGTGGATCGTTATATTGTTTGTTTAGAGGAACAGACATGCATTGACACTAGGTGGATCCATTTGTGGTTTGTGGAAAGAAGAGACATGCAATGACTCTAGCTGTGGTTCATGAAAAGAACACACATGCAATGACACTAGTGGATCCATGTGTGGTTTGTGAAAAGAACAGACATGCAATCACACTAGGTGGATCCATGTGTGGTTTGTTTAGAAGAACACACATGCAATGACTCTACCTGTGGTTCATGAAAAGAACACACATGCAATGACACTGGTGGATCCATGTGTGGTTCATGAAAAGAACACACATGCAATGACACTGTGAATCCTTATGTGGTTTGTTTAGAGGAACAGACATGCAATGACACTGGATGTGGTTCATGAAAAGAACAGACATGCAATGACTCTAGCTAAGGTTCATGAAAAGAACACACATGCAATGACACTGGTGGTTCCATGTGTGGTTTGTGAAAAGAATATACATGCAATGACACTAGGTGGATCCATGTGTGGATTGTTTAGAGGAACATAGATGCAATGACACTGGGTGTGGTTCATGAAAAGAACATACATACAATGACACTGGTGGATCCATATGTGGCTTGTGGAAAGCACATACATGCAATGACTCTAGTTGTGGTTCATGAAAAGAACAGACATGCAATGACACTGGGTGGATCCATGTGTGGTTCATGAGAAGAACACACATCCAATGACACTGATGGATCCTTATGTAGTTTGTGAGAAGAACAGTCATGGAATGACACTGGTTATGGTTCATGAGAAGAACAGACATGCAATGACACTGGTGGATCCTTATATTGTTTGTTTAGAGGAACAGACATGCATTGACACTAGGTGGATCCATTTGTGGTTTGTGGAAAGAAGAGGCATGCAATGACTCTAGCTGTGGTTCATGAAAAGAACACACATGCAATGACACTGGTGGATCCATGTGTGGTTTGTGAAAAGAACACACATGCAATCACACTAGGTGGATCCATGTGTGGTTTGTTTAGAAGAACACACATGCAATGACTCTAGTTGTGGTTCATGAAAAGAACACACATGCAATGACACTGGTGGATCCATGTGTGGTTCATGAAAAGAACACACATGCAATGACACTGTGGATCCTTATGTGGTTTGTTTAGAGGAACAGACATGCAATGACACTGGATGTGGTTCATGAAAAAAACAGACATGCAATGACAGTGGTGGATCCATATGTGGTTTGTGAAAAGAACAGACATGCAATCACACTGGGTGGATCCCTATGTGGTTCATGAGAAGAACACACATGCAATGACACTGGTGATATGTGGTTTGTGAAAAGAACATACATGCAATGACTCTAACTATGGTTAATGAAAAGAGCAGACATGCAATCACACTGGTGGATCCATGTGTGATTTATGAGAAGAACACACATCCAATGAACTCTAGTGGATCTATCTTGGCATAATTTGATGTATGCCATGATGTATTTCATTGTACAAGACACTTTCCATTTTTATACTACTCAGTTTTTCCCTTGGTTTTATGTGGTACTACTTAGTTTTGCCCCCTCTCTATCTTTCGTAGAAGCCCAAACCTATGCTCACCCTGTCTGCTACTCCCTGATTGGTTGTCATAGTTGTCACACGGATCGTGCGCACCAACCGTTGATTCTGTGTGATCCAACGATGATCGTTGCACATGTCGTGGCCTTCAGAGTACAGCATGAGACAGCACGGACGTCTCCCTCAGCGAGACTTCTACAGGAAGGAACACGATGCCATCCATGGAAAAAGTCATCGAGCGGTCATGTCAAGTTTAATCAAGTCTAAAAAGCCTACTACTGCTACTACAACACATGCACAGGGCAACGGGGTCATCGAGTGCACGGTTATCAATGGGACGTTGCAATTCATTGTCACTTGATTTTAATAAGACATATCCCATTTTTACGCAGTTCTCTCAATCTCACTTCCAACTAGGCCCTACCTCTAGTAACTTCCATGAGTCAAGGGCCCCCCTCGAGTAGATCTAACGTTGCTAGAAATTGGTTCCACGCCACTTGCATGCAGTGGATCAAGGTCTGCCATGAGCGTGTTTTCAATGCAGCTCTAAAGTGGAGATCGTGGTTGTTTCAAAAAAAAGGGAACCCAAAAAAGGGTGGAGATCGTGGTAGCCCCCCGCCCACCACACGTGTCCACTCGAGGACTACGAACGGTCTGGTGTTTATAACCTCCCTCGACCTTCTTCTTCCATGAGCTCATGTCATTTTCCCCCAGTCTGTCTAGTCCCAAGACCCCAATCTACACCTACCGCGCGCGCCGAACATCCCTCTCTTGCACTACCTCCTTCCCTTGGTGCGCCATGAAGCGTACGCATGGAGACGAGCCGGAGGTGAAGCCAGTTGAAGGCGCAGCAGTAGATGGCTCGGTCATCGCCACGCAGGCGGAGGCGTCTTCTCCGGGCATCAACGCTGCTCGTCGTCGCGCCGTCGAGGGTGCGAGCTCATCCGTCCAGCCAGTAGCCGTCGCCACCGAGCAGCAGGTGGTAGCCGTTGCCGCCGAGCAGCAGGTAGTAGCCGTCACCGCCGAGCAGCAGGTGGTAGCCGTCGCCGCCGAGCAGCAGGTAGTAGCCGTCGCCGCCGAGCAGCAGGTGGCCGACAACGTCATGGTGCTAGCGGCAGATCTGGATGGAGGGCAGGCGGCAGGCGGAGGCAATCTGGTGCTCTACATCAACAACCCCATCGTCGTACAAGAAATCTTAGACGCAATCACGGAGAATGACGAGTTCGAGGAGGAGGTCCCTGATGAGGAGTCCAAGGTACTACATTGCTAGCTTCTCTAGTCGCAGCCGCAATTTTCACTGTTCATACCTAGGATTTGCTCAATCGTGTACAGATTCTTTTGCTCTTGAAGTAGGGTAGTATATATACGGTTCGATCGGTCGATTGATGCATCTGCCATCTAGTCACAAAACCCCAATCTGCTCATATGCCATCTAGTTGAGTTTGCTAGTTGAGTGTTGATTTCGATACACAACAGGCCTATAACATTACATTTTTATTCCTTACTGAGCCCAATGATTCAATTTTGCCCCAAAATAGTGCAAGGGCATCTGATGGTGTCATTTTCTTAGGGATGGTTAGTGAACCTCAGGCAGCAATGCACATAAACAATATAGGTTGTGCTATTGGTATTTTGGTTCTCCGACTCCATCGCTGAAAAAAATGAGGCCCTAATTTTTTTCTCATATGGAACCTATATATATAATCTTTGTATTGTTTCTAATCTATGAATGCGTTGTATGATGCATATGTATATCCCTAAATATTGTTTTGTATGATTATATTTCAATTTCTTATTGTGGCCAATGATTCAAATTTTCCCCAAAGAGAGGCAGACACATTGGTGTCCGATTTTTTCAGGGATGAGTGAGCGAACTTGGCGCCATGTACAAGATCAATATAAGCTGTGCAATTGTTACTTGGTTCGCTTACGCCATCTCTATAGAAACTTATGAGGATGCAATCTTGATTCTACATTCATAGAACTATGGTATTTGAATTATCTATTCCATGCATTCATATTGTATAAGAATTACATTTTAGTTTGTCACCGAGGCCGATGATTGAAAGTTGCCCCAAAAGAGTTTAAGGGGAGACATGTATGATGGTGTCGTGTTTTAGGGATGGGTTGGTGAACCTGAGACAGCAATGCACACAAACAATATAGGTTGTGTTGTTGGTACTTTGGTTCTCCAACTCCATCTCTGAAACAAATTATGAGGCCCTTGATTTATTCTCATATGGAACTACATATATGATCCTTGATTTGTTTCTAATCTTTTAATGATTGGTATGATGCATATGTATATGAATGGTTTTGATCATAAGTATTTTTAACATGTACCTGAAGATTAATTGTTTGGTTTTTTATTTATAATTACAATATTTAGGCTTGTTTTTGTACCTGACTATGTATATCCCTGAATATTGTTTTGTACGATTGCATTTCAATTTCTTATTGTGGCCAATGATTCAAATTTGCCCCAAAGAGAGGCAGACATATCGGTGTCAGATTTTTTCAGGGATGAGTTAGCGAACCTGGGGCCATGTACAAGAGCAATATAAGCTGTGCAAGTGTTACTTGGTTCGCTTACGCCATACCTGTGAAAACTTATGAGGCCGCAATCTTTATTCTACATTCATAGAACTATGATATTCGAATTATCTATTCCATGCATTCATACTATATAAGAATTAAATTTTAGTTTGTCACCGAGGCCGATGATTGAAATTTGCCCCAAAAGAGTTCAAGGGGAGACACGTATGACGGTGTCGTGTTTTAGGGATGGGTTGGTGAACCTGCGGCAGCAATGCACACAAACAATATAGGTTGTGTCGTTGGTACTTTGGTTCGCCAACTCTATCTCTGAAACAAATTATGAGGCCCTAGATTTATTCTCATATGGAACTACATAATGATCCTTGAATTGTTTCTGATCTTTTAATGATTGGTATGATGCATATATATATGAATGGTTTTGATCATAAGTATTTTTAACATGTACCTGAAGATTAATTGTTTGGTTTTTTATTTATAATTACAATGTTTAGGCTTGTTTTTGTACCTGACTATGTATATCCCTGAATAATGTTTTGTACGATTACATTTCAATTTCTTATTATGGCCAATGATTCAAATTTGTCCCAAAAGAGAGGGAGACACATTGATGTAAGATTTTTTCAGGGATGAGTTAGTGAACCTGGGGCGATGTACAACAACATTACATGTTGTGCAATTGTTACTTGGTTCACCTTCTCCATCCCTGAAGAAACTTATGAGGCCCCTAGATTTATCCTACATTCACTCTGATACAATTATTTGTCATTGTGTTGAGATGAAATGATATATGAACCAATGAAACTATTGCTGAGATGCTTTATCTTTGATATCCACGGATATATTGTCTTACATATACATGTTGTCAATTCTTGAGTTGTAATACAATTCAATCATATGTATGAGTTGTAAGTTATGTTCTTAAAAATCAATAGGAGGATGATGATGAAGTGGACGATAGCAAGGTATCCATGGACAATAAGAGCCGCTATGTGCTGAGGCAGTTATGGTGTGGGCTAATCCGTTTCCACCATAGGGGGAGACTGTTTTTCCCATTCTGTGGCAGAGCAATCAACGTGGACCTCAACACCATGATCCAGCACGCGGAGGGCGTTGGCAGAGGTGGAGGCAGAAGCCATAGGCCGATTACCTTGGCACGACACGCAGCCTACGGCAAATTTCTTCAGGAGTATGTTAGGACTGGCCTGTATCCCATCGACTAGGCTGTCGCTACCTCCTGCTGATAAACCCCTGCCCTGCTAGGCATCTCCGTGTCCCGGCCTCCTGCTGTCGCCCCTGCTTTTATTTTGTTTTAGTTAATTATTACCTATGTGTGGCATGTAAGACAATATATCCGTGGTGTCTCTGGTGAACCTTCTATATTAATCTACTCCTTTATATGGAGTGCCTTAAAATTTCTAGTGTTCAATTATATTACTAATCATGCTCATGCACACTACAAAATATTTCTAGTGCTCGATTATATTATAATTGTCAAGGAATACATCAACAAGTTAAATTGGTCGAAATTTTGTATTGAAGTAACTAAATGATCTCACATGGACGGTGGACGTTGGCATCAGCCGAAGACCTTGGAGCGACACGCAGTCTTCAGCAAATTCCTTGTAGGTTCAACAATGGGTTGCCGCTGCCCAGCTCCGAATTCGCTTACAGGTCCAACATGACAGAACTTGAGCTACCACAGAGACCTCGGCAGAGGTGGCATAATTGGTGCGGGTGCAACCACAGCAACGGCGAGCTTGGATTCGAGAGGAGGAAAATAGAACCGAGCATGGTCGACACGGTGACAGATCTCATTGGGAACCAATTCTCGTCCCCGCACCGTACCATGGGTGCGTCCATGGTGAGGGCAAGCTCTGACTCGGGATGGGGAGGAGAGAGGGGCCAAGCAGGTTCATCACGTCCCAGCTCTGCACCATGGCCGCGACCACAGATTGCCGCTCTAGGGAAGAAGAAGACGTGTAATGGATGCAGGTGCCAACGCTGCAAGCCTACAGGGAGGAGAGATGGGCCAAGCAGGTTCGTCCACGTCCCAGCTCCGCGCCATGGCTGCGACGCCCCATAGATTGCCTCTCCGGGGAAGAAGAAGACGCGTAATGTATGCAGGCGCCAACGCTGCAAGCCTAATTGACACCTAAGCGATGGGAGCGACATAGCGGCGAGAACTGACAGGAGGGGCCCAACTTGACGGCCATTAACCTGATTTTTTGTATTGAAACGTAACATCAAATTCTTGCCGAAAAAGACCCTCTGAGTATTTGGCACACCAACTATAGTCATCCCGGATGATTTCAGGGAACTTGGGTACCGCGTTGCCTGGGCGCCCCAACTTTCGGGCCGCAAAATGATATTCTCGTTGATATGGGCCATTCGAGATCGCGTCTTGTTGGCCACGTACTTGTTGCCTTTGGAGGAGCATCCTTCCATGGGATGAGAGCCCAGCCCGTCAAAGACTCGACTCATCCGCCGCCTTTTTACGCGCCTCGAGTTGCGCGATTGCATGTAGCTGGCGTCTGTACTCCTCCTTTAGTAGCCAATGGTAGCCCATCAGCATGTCCTGCGGCGTGCCGGGGGGCAGAGGATTGCCTCACAAAGCTTCTTGGCAACGGGCCCACTTGTTGTCATTGAGTTTAATCACGACACACTCTCCTGTGTGTTCGTTCACCATGGTTGGCGGTTTGACTGCCTCTCCGTTGTTGACGGGAACGCCATTGCCACGGTTGGTGGAGCCGCCATTGGGCGTGCTTCCATTGGGTGGTTCAGCGCCGTTGGGCGGTCCAGTGCTAGATCTAGGGCCAGCGTTTTCGCGATTGTCAGCGGTGTCGCCCGCGTTTATGACCGTGCACATGAAGTGGTTAGGGAAGCGGTTGCTCCTGCAACTTTTAGATCCGGAGCCGTATGCTCCATCTTAAGTGGCTAGGTCACCCAGATCGGATCCGCGACTGCTGTCGTTGTCCGTGCTCTTAGTTGTTGCCGAGGTGTTGAGCTCGCTTAGGGTGGCGATTGGTGGCAGGAACCACGATGCTGGAGCAATCACGGGTGCCGTTGGCTAGTCAGGCATGCGAAGCGTGCCCATCTATCCAACCTGGAAGCAGAAGCTCCCAATCGCCAGACTGATTCCATCGCCCACGGACTCAAAAGCCGGGCGAGTGGCTGGAGTGTGGATGGTGAAGTCGAACACGCCGAAGAGCTAGCAAATCTCCGTTGTTGCAGAGTTGTAGATCGCGGTTGATGGGGCTGAAGAAGCCGCGACATCAGCACTCCCAATTCCCACAGACGACGCCAATTGACAAGGGTTTAACTCGTCAATGCCCATTGTTATGGACTTGGGTTTTGGAGAAGGAGGGAGCGCTGGAGGCATCAGTTGGCTAGTAAACAAGCAGACAGGGACACAAGGTTACCCAGGTCCAGGCCTCGTGGAGGTCCCTACTCCTGCTTGTCTGCTCTTAGAATTAATGAAGGAATCGAAGATTATAGGGGCGCGCAGACGCAATCTAGCGAGAGTTGTGGAAACTAGGGTTGTGCGTGTCCTCCTCACCGCCCCCTCCTAGCCTTTATATAGATAGGCTAGGTCTCGGGTAGCAGGTCGAGTCGGTTATAGATTAGGGTTTTCCCTTTAAACTTTCTATCTTTAGCTTCTTCTTGTCTCGCAAGCAATCGAGAGTCCGTGGGCCACTCGAATTCTCCACTTGGGCCTTGGCAACTCCGTGGGCTTTCGCAATGTCTAGACCGTATATACCCAACTCGAGTACCTATAGGGTATACCCATGTCAGCATCTATATGGCGGCCAAAAATCTTAAGCACTATTTTGAAGAACACCCTATAAAGGTGATATGTGAAGCACATATATCTGAGATAATGAATAACAAAGATGCAAGTGGCCAAATTGCCAAATGGGCAATTGAGCTAGCCCCTTATGCTCCACAATATGATAGGAGAGACGCGATCAAGTCTCAGGCAGTGGCCGACTTTTTCATGGATTAGGCCGAGATGCAGTACGAGCCTCCACTGCTGGACTCAAACTACTGGAGAATGTACTTTGATGAATCAAAGTTGAAGGATGGATTAGGGGTTGGGGTAGTCCTTACCTCACCCCAGAAAGACCAACTGACATATGTACTTCAGATCCATTTCAGAGCATCGAATAATGTGGTAGAATATAAGGCGCTCGTTCACGGGCTAAAAGTGGCAAAGGAAATTGGGATACATCAGATATAATGCTTCAGAGATTCAGATTTAGTGGTGCAGCAAGTTTCTGGTCATTGGGATGCGCTAGACGCAAACATGGCCCTGTATAGGTTTCACGTCGAAAAGATAGTGGCTACTTTGAGGGATGCGAGTTCCCTCATGTGCCAAGAGCTGAAAATGATGCAACCGACGTGTTATCTAAACTGGGCTCATCTCGACAAGCCATCCCGCTAGGAGTTGCTTTGGAGCATTTGAGAAAATCATCTATTAACCTCTCACCAGAATTCGAATCAATTTATATCCTGGCAAATCCAGGACCACAAGCTGCCCCAATGGACATTGACTAGGGGAACACCTCGACAAACTCGGGGACTGCCCTGCAGAACTCGAGGACTGTTCGGCTTAATCTGGTAGAAGTTATGTTGGCTGATCCTATGGAGATTGATGAAGAGTTTTTCCGGTCCCATGCTAAACTAGCATGGGCGTAGTAGAATTTTGAGTTCTTGAAAGATGGAGTCTTACCAAGTGACGAGGTACTCTTGAGGCAAGCGTTGAGGAGAGCAAAGGCATATACCATAATCAATGCTGAGTTATACAAGAGAAGTGTCCCAAATTTGTTGCAACGATGTGTTGACCCGGAAGAAGGGCTTGACATCATCCGAGATATCCATTAGGGCAAATGCGGGCATCATGCCTCGTCTAGGGCCTTAGTGGCAAAAGCTTTTCGGCATGAGTTTTACTGACCCAGTGCCTTGCAATAAGCTAAGGAACTTGTGAACAAATGTAATGGGTGTGAACGGTACGCTAGCAAGACACATCTGCCGATGTCCGAACTCAAAACTATACCTATCACTTGGCCATTTGTTGTGTGGTGCTTGGATATGGTTGGGCCATTTAGGCTGGCCCGAGGAAACTTGACTCACATCCTAGTCATGGTGGATAAGTTCACTAAATGGATTGAAGTAAAGCCAATCAGAAAATGTGATGGAGCTACTACCGTATCATTCCTCAAGGACATTATCTTGAGATACGGGTACCCACACGGTATCATAACACACAATGGCACAAATTTTTCCGAAGGAGCATTTGCCCGGTTTTGCCAAGATAAAAGAATTCGGTTGGATGTGGCATCAGTAGCACACTCCACATCGAACAGACAAGTGGAAAGATCCAACAAACTAGTATTGTCCGGGATAAAACTCCGGCTCATTGAGCCGCTACAAAGATCAGCGGGGTGCTAGATTGATAAAATCCCAGCGGTACTATGGATCTTAAGAACAACTCTGAATAGATCAACATGCTATGCGCCATTTTTTCTGGTATATGGGGCAGAAGCTGTATTACCAGCCGACATAGAGCATGACTCGCCTAGGGTCACTCAATTCACAGAAACTGAAGTGCAGGAAGCTCGGTAAAATGATGTTGATCTGCTGGAAGAGGCAAGAGAGTTGGCACTGTCCAAATCCGCCATATATTAGCAAAACCTATGATGCTACCATAGCCGGAAAGTGAGCCCCCGAGTTTTTCAGAAAGGAGATTTGGTACTTCAGCTAGTGGAATGCACTACCAGCATGCATAAGCTCTCACGTCCATGGGAAGGACCATTCATCGTGAGCAAAGCACTACATAATGATGCATATTATCTTATACTTGATCAACCATAGCAGAAGAACAAGGCGGACAGGTCCAGAGAAGAATCAAAATGGCCATGGAACGTAGCACTACTTCATCCATTTTACACTTAGCGAAAAGTGTATGTATCTCGAACTCTCATATGTCAACTTGTATGTCGGCAATGAGCTTATCAATAAAATCTCGGCACCTCGAGCAGAAACTTGGGGACTGCCTTAATAGTGATTATCTTTTCTCTACATTTATATTTTAAATGTCGTCTAGCTTAAACTTCTCACCCCTTAGCCGAGTTAGTAGTGTGCCAGCACCAAAAGCTAACTCTTCGACTTGCTACTGTCCAAAAAGATTGGCTTCATGGCAAGCAAGAGAACAAGTTTGGAATTGCTATACACATGAAAAACGACTAAGGAAAGGGACGTAATCGAGCCAACATTTTTTGGACTAACCCCTGTATTTACTTTCTTCAATTATTGTTCTGCCGAATTATTTTGAGTTAATCCTCGCAATTTCAAAGTATTGTTACTTTAGTTTGATTGACCTCGGACTCATTAGTCGAATGCCGAAAAATGGTAGACGCGGGCCGAGTCATCGAATTGAGAGAACAAGAAAATGAAACTCGAGGACTTCGCCCAAATGGATCCGACATAAAAGCATAACTTGTAGAAAAATGAACCATGGTTTAATACATTTGCACCCGACATACCGAGGATTTAACAAAGTCTCAAGTTTTTCGCTAAGGAGCAGCGCCAGCTGGATCACCCGCAGCAGGTGGATGCATGTTATCTTCAGTGTTAGGAACCTCGGCTTCAGCTTCATCATTAGGATTTGCCTCGACATCCTCGTCATCAGCCGGATCCTCTTGATCTTCAGCAGGGCCCTTCTCAACATGCCCATCATCCACCTCTTCAAGGAAACTCGGCCCGTCAGTCCATGCATGGATATTGCCATACTGGATCAGCTGATAGACTCGGTCTTGGCGTTGTTGGATGAGGGTCGGGTCACTATTTCACCTGGAGTTGTCGCGCATATTCTGAAGAGTGGCCAAGTTGATCCCATCGTACCAAGACAACACGAAGGCCAAGGTTATGTCGGTGCCAACCCGTGCGGCCGACTCCCACCACAGATTGAGCATGGTCTCGCTCTCCATAAGTTCCTCGGCCAGCTAGGAGGGACCTTTGGGCACCGTCTCGTTCGGGCAAAGGACATGGAAAACCTGGATGGCTGCATCCAGAAGGTCCACCCCAAAGGACTTCATCACTTCCACTCGGGCCTAGAGGCTGACCAGCAAATCATCCATGTCGAACGCTGCAGTGGAGTTCGCATGAATGCCTTTTGTCATCGGATTGATGACAAGTATGCCATGAGGGGGTTCTTGAGGCATGTGGAAGAGAGGGGTGTGAGATGTACGGTGTTCCAGGACGATGAGCACACAAGTTTACGCAGGTTTGAATCCGCCGGCTTTGGACGGATCCTACTCCTGCTAGCAATCTAGTAACACGGCAGAGCCAAAATATGGGTTACAAGGGTTTCGCCTGTGCGAGCTGAGATTGTAGACTATTGTGAGGGTAGGCCCTAAAGGCTCTCCCTAGGACAGCTTATATAGATATCCGGCCTAGGTTTTACAGGAGAGATCTATCCGGCTACGACTAAGAGTCGGTTACAGAGTACATCCTGAACTACAAGTAACACTATGGGCCTATGTCGGTAAGTCTTCTAGGCCTTCATGTAGCCAGACTGGACTCCATCTCTTCTCTCGGACTGGGCCGCCTGTGAAGCAAAGCTCTAACCCGAAACGAGCCACCCTAGTTAGTGAGGAATTGTGAGGATACCCGGAAAGTATATCCCAACAACAGCCCCCCAGAAGTCTCCAAGATCCAAAGTCGGATTCATCATCATCTAGATTGATCTTCGGCTTGCAGAATCTTGAAGGGTTCCTGAAACTTCAAAATAAAAGATACGATCCAGGTCTCAAAATAAGTCAGACCTATCAGTACAGTTATTCAGATTTCCAGCTCGAATTTCAAACTAAGCCGAAACTTGGTCTCTGGCGTAGCCTGACACCAGTTATGGTCAAGTCACATCACTGACAGACATTTCCTGTCAGCACGACCGTTGGTGGGTCCGCCTTTTGCGGAACCGAGGCACCGTTTCAATGCGTGTGCGGAGATCGAGGCGGCGTAATCATCGCGCGGAGGTTTCCCCGTCCTTTCAACGATGCGTGGCAGTCTTACTGTAGCGTTTACATGAATCTTGACGCGCCTGATGGATATAAGTGGTGTGGATTTCTCCCCCAATCTTCTTCACCAGTTCTCAACGCCGTTTCCTTCTCCTCTACGCCTCCTACGAACCTAGAGCTCCACTGCTCCCTGCAAAAGCACCACCAGTGCCGCCCATCTAAGGTCACCGGCACACCGGATAGAATGGCTTCCTCATCATCCTCCGGCTTAGCAGCGGCGGCAGCGACGGCTGCGATGGCTACGGAAGCAGAGAGGGAGAGCCATCGTGGATTTTGGATCCCCTATATCCTAGATGATCCCAAGCTCCAGGTCGTTGAAGACGAAGGGCTCCTCCGCGCCGGCGACTGGCGGAGTGGCTTCGGCGAAACCATCCCCAACCCCCGCAACGACGAGCGAGTGCATTTCAGCACTCACCTTGACAGTGGTCTTTCCTTTCCTCCCTCGAAATTCTTTTCTGAGGTTATAGATCATTATGGTGTTCATCTCCACCATCTCCTCCCGAACTCCATCTTAGAGATGAGTGTGTATGCCTCATTGTGCGACGGGTATCTCGGCATTAGGCCGATTCTCACTCTTTCCGGGTATTATTTTCATGTCCGGAGAAATTCTATTACTGCCGGTAATCCTTATATTACCGGTACCATTAGTTTTTTTGGTTAGGCTTGAGCGCATTTATCCCCAGATTCGGTCAAACAATGGCCGTCCACCTATTTCTACCACAAGGATATCCCCGCTCCCGGCAAAGATACTGCTTTGCTAGCTTTCATTGACGGAGGCGCCACGCCTCAAGAGTCTTGGGACGAGGCCGCTCCGACTCTCAGTGACGACCTGTTTCTCGCCAAGAGACGGATCAAATATCTGATGAAGCACAAGGGCCTGAAAGGGTCTGACTTGGTTCAATGATGGGTGTCGCGCCGGATCCAACCTCTTCAACATCATGGAGATCGACCGATACATTCCATCACGTCGTCAAAGAAAGATTCCCTCCGCATCAGCTCCAAGACCTTAAAGCCGAAATACTATATATGCCAAGTCAAATGGCTGATAAGGGAGCGGATCAAGAGGAAAATTCCAGAGCTGTCCTAGACATGCACACAGTGAAAGATCTAGTTGTACCGGTAAACTTCAGCAGTAACTCTTTTTTCGTGCTCATCCATATGTTATCTTTGCAATACTGAGATTCTTTTTCCTTTTTAGCTTGCTGACCTCCCCGAGTCCGAGTTCGCTCCTACCGAGGGATACCCTCCTGAGATTTCTCAAGACGAGGGTGAGTTGGTCCCAATGCCGGATGTCGTTCCTCGGAAACGCAAGGCTCCGATATTGGCCATCGGCACAAAAGAAGTGACCGTTGTGAAGAGGTAATCTTTCCTCACAAGGTCTTTGTATTTTGCCTGTAATTCCTTCTGAGATGTAATGTTCTTTGTTCTATTATCTTCTCAGAGCTAAACAGCTCATCAAGGGTAAGGGGAAGGAAGCTGCCTTGAAGCCTCTACGCCAGTTGAAGCTCAAACTAGCTTCTCCTGCCGTGGCTCCTCCGACTTCCGCTCCTCAGCCTTCTACAGCACCGGAGATTACTCGATCTCCCACTGTTGTAGAAGATCCGGCTCAAACAGCAGAGCCCGTGATCCTTGAGTCGCAAACTGATGTCACCATGAGTGACTCAGGTGTTGATAAGGGTGAACCCTCTTCGGGTAATGATCCCTCGGCAGAAATCTTCACCGACAATCTCCTAAGTAATCCGAGACTTGCCAAACTTGGCCTGTCTCGGAAATCTGCGGAGGAAATCCAGCGGTTGGCCCGGCAATGCTTGGAAAGCCGAAATATTTCTGCCAAAGAAGAAGCACAAGAAGCGGAGGACGTCAAGTACTCCGAACTTCTCGAATAGGTCCACCTTCGCGACGAGGGACTGAGAGCTGGCGTGTTACCACCTCCACCAGTGAACCCGCTCACCCTTGCCGAGAAGGTTACAACTGAAGTGAACATGTGCTTGAGCAAGCTCACACATGAACAACATGTAAGTCAGAATTCCAACTCACTTTTTCCTTTATGTTACTTTATATCCTATCCTCTAGCCCCCAAGCATGAAGTTGGATAGTCAAATCCGGGTTTATGCTTACTTAGGATGCCAAAGAATGAACTAGTGTAGCCCCAAGGCTCGTGCTGATATTAGTTACAATATTAGCCCGAGTCTTTAGTAGACTTCTGACTCTTGGTATTCTGACTTACAGAAAGTTAATTCGTATAACCAGGAATTATTAAGAAATATCTGCCACAAGCGGAAATAGATCAGAGCTCTCCGGCTTGAAAATGCACAGCTGAAGGTTTCCAAAGATGAGGCCGAAGGTAAACATTTCGAAACTCAAACATTGTATTTTTGTTTCATAGTCGAAATTTTGTTGAACTGTCTGTTCTTTTGACTTACGACACTGGTAAAACAGTCTTGTGCTATGATCGAAGAAGCCGAGAATCTTAAGACCTTGGTGGTGGAGAACAAAGAACTTCGCCAAGAGCTGGATAAGCTCAAGACAGATCATGATAAGAGCATTGGTCAAATTATCGAGTCCACCTCTATGGCCATCGATGAGCATGATCGCAAGATTACGCTTCAAGATAAGAAAATCTCGGATCTTAGCAATGAGCTATTTAGAGAAAAGGACATTTCCGAGGAGCTCTGGGTCGAACTCTAGAGTCTTCGTGAAGAGAAGGCCAAAGTCGACGATGTCATGTTTGGTATGTTCCCTTTCTCTGACTTATCTGCATCTTCTAACTCTTTAGAGTCTGGGTTTATTTGACTTAACATTTGCATTATATGTGCAGGCCCTCTGAACTTGACGGACTCCACCTCTGCCGAGTCTCGCACCAGCCGGCTTACTCAAGTCGGTGATTTGCTGCACGACTTCCACCAATCCCTCGAAGATATTGGTGAAGTTCTCAAGGTTCCGGATATGCATAGCATGTCTGGTTTTGAGGTGTGAGACAAGGCCAAGGATATGCCACAGCTTGTTCAAGACTGGAACATGTCCTACACATGAACTGCAGCGCAAAACGCTCTCACCATGGTTATGAGCCACCATGGAAACATGGAGATGTGGCAAGTAACCAGAGGGTACTGCAAGGTAGACGAAGACGGGCAGGAGCAAGACATCAAGGCCATCATGGACTCCTCCGCCGGATATGGGTGCCACATAGTTGATTTGACCAACTACGACACTCCCTTCTTCACCCGCGTGGACACGCCACCTCCGCCTTCCGAAGAAACAACTGAAGTTTCCGACGATGATCAAACCATATCGGATTTGAACATCTCAGAATGTTATCAAGCCGAGGCCGATGTATCCAGCGGGCTGGCAGCTCCTACCTCTCCTCCTGCATCATAGAATATCAGAAGAACAATATGTTATTCTGAAAAACAATTTGGATGTGTAAATAAGTAGTATAATACTTTTGCTAGTGCTAAGTTTTAAGTTATCTATTCAGCACTTTTGGCTTTGATATTATGTGCCTGAAATGTTTACATAAGCACTTGTACTTTTTTGTCTGCACTTATCGTTTATCTGGCTTTCCGCCTCGTCCCTTTCGTGAGCCGGCTAACTTTCAGCATGGAACAGTGGCCTGATGCTGACAACTGGCTTGCACGGTGTTCATTGTGCCCACGATGAACATACCGCTCGTACTCTGATGAGACATAGCTGTACCAGGTATTGCAGATGACCAGCTGGCTAGGGCCCACCTGTGGGGCCCGCCAGCCGGACTAGCCAGTGAGACCATTGCCTCTCTACCTATATAAGGAGAGGCAAGGCCTCAGTAGAATGGGTTGGTCTTAGTACATTTAAGGCAGTAGCTAGAGAATACAACTCAAGGAGCACTTGTAGCTCGTGTATCACTCATAGTCAGATCGGCAGGAGTAGGATTTTTACCTCACCACAAGGGCTCCGAACCTAGGTACTTCTTGTGTCTCGCTACACTTGCTCGTATCCAACCCCGCCTGTGGATGCTATCGAGAGCTTACCTGCTAGTACCCACACCTCTATCTAACCTGCTTAGGTACTGTCGTTCCCAATACAACGGCAGCGCCCACCATGGGGCAAGATGGCTTCGACCGGAGTCACGTTCCGCACGGGACCCCGCACTTCAGCCGGTGAGCGCGTGGCCTCCGTCCTGGTGCTCACGCTCGGCAAGTTCGACTGCGTCATCAACAACGCTTCCTGTTTCACCGGAACCTCCTTCCCGGCGAACGACTCCATCCTGCTTTTCGGCGACCTCCCCGTCTACATCGCCACTGTTCCGAAGCGTTTCCCTAGGGAGACCGTCTCCGTCGTGGAGCTGCCACATTTTGGCAGCCGCACCTCTGTCGCTTCCCGCGGCGTCGAGGTCATGATGGCCGGCTCCATCTCTCACCCCCGCCAGCCGCCAGAGCGGCGCGCGGACGAGGGCGGAACTTCCGCGCCACCGCAACCCCAGAACCTGTTGGAGGAGGCCATCAATTGGCTCATCACGCCGGTTAACCTCGGGGATAACCTGGAGGAGGCGGAGGCCAACTTCACCATGGAGAGACAACTTCTCCTCCAGGAGGCCATGGAGCTGGTAGCAACCCGCAAGCAGCTCGAGATTACCCGGCGCGAGTATAACCATGCGCACGGCTTCACTCGGGCTACCGTGGAGCTGAGCCAGCAAGGCCAGGTGCGACGCCGGGGCGGTGAGCTAGGCGGAAGGTTGGAAAAGGATGGCGAGCCGGATCCCGCGCCCGCTCTCATCCGGCCCACCTACAGCACGCCCATCAAGAACCTGCGCGTGGCGTGAGCCGCAGCAGACGAACTGCCCAACCTGGAGGGCGAGGAGCGAGCCCACCAGCATGCTCGGGTGCAGGAGCCCCTCCGGATCACGGACGAGCAGGCCGATGCCAACCGACAGATGCAAGAGGACCCCAGCTGCTCCAAGGTGAGCAAGTCGCCCGCCAACAGCAAGGGTACGCCTCGCGACACCCAACAGGCGTCCTCTCCTTAGCCGGCTAAGGCCCACAACAAGCGTCGCGGTTTGGGCAGCAAGGGCCAGCCGCGCCAGGAGCAAACGGTGAACAGCAACCCACCATGTCCCCCTCCCCCAACCGGAGCGCCAAGACCTGTCGGTTCCCGTCTCTCGGGCCGAGTGGGGGCGCCCAACCCGGATCGCCCGGATGGCCGTGACCGCATCGAGCTCCTCGCTCAAGCACGTTTTACGGAGGAAGAGGACTCCATCGGACTGATTTGTTTCAGACCCCGCATCCAGAACGAGCCGTTTCTGGATAAATTCACCCTACCCAGGGACACCCCCAAGTACGACAGCAGCATGAAGCCAGAAGATTGGCTGACCGATTATGCTATGGCAGTCGGCATCGCCCATGGGAACAAGCGCACAACCGTGCGCTACGTCCCCCTTATGCTAACTGGGTCAGCGAGGACATGGCTCAATATCCTCGCGCCCAACAACATCAACGCCTGGCCAGACTTTGAAAAGGTGTTCATCCGCAACTTCAAAGGCACGTAAAAGCGTCCGGGCCGCCCGCGCGACCTGGCCTTGTGTGTCCAGGGCGACCGCGAAACGGACTGCGAGTAGCTCGCCAAGTGGACGGAGTTGCGCAACACTTGCAAGGGCATCTTGGAGAGCCAGGCCATTGGCTTCTTCATCGAGGGATGCCGAGAAGGCACCATGATTCGCCACCGGCTACTGTGTGATGAGCCGAAAACCATGGCGGAGCTCATGACGGTAGCAGACCAGTACGCCATGGCGGATGCCGCCATGAAGAAGCCCCTCCGAGTAAGTTCTAACGGGCGCCCGATTCCTACGGAGCCGGCTCGCGACCATCCGAACAATCCGGCTGGAGAAGCCGGATCCTCCAGGCGCGACTACAATGGTAACCGGTTCCACGGGGACCGCCAGGCCAGACAGCAGAAGCCCCGCTACCACGCGCGGTAGGTCTATGCTGTGGAGGGCGCGCCCGACGCGCCGGCTAGCGATGCAAGAAGACAGAAGCCGTGGCTCACCTTTGACTAGATGTTTGATGGCCCGTGCAAGTGGCATAGCGGTCCCTTCAAACCGGCTACGCACACCACCCGGAACTGCAGCTAGACCCGCCAGCTAAAGGACCAGGGCAACTAGCAACATCTCCCCCCCCCCGCCCCCTCCTAGTGGACCACCACCACCGGCTAGGGGGGCCGGTAATGATGGTAATGGCGGAAACAGCGGCAACAACAACAACGGCTACCCCTAGCCGCATGCTGCCTACCACATCTTCGAGACGGAGTTGGACGACAAGCACAACCGTAGGCGACGCTCCAAGGAGGTCAACACCATCGTCTCTCTGGTCCCCTATTACCTGAACTGGTCAACCCCAATCACCTGGAGCCGAAAAGATCAGCCTGATCAGCTTCCGACTCCCGGGGGCTACACCATGGTGCTCGACCCCCTCATCGTCTCCAACGAGCGCACCTGCCATTTCTCCCGCGTCCTCATCGATGGAGGCAGCAACCTCAACCTCCTCTACCGGTTTTTGCTGGAGAAGCTGGGCATCCGCGAATGCGACCTGCGCCCGACTACCACAACAGTCCACGGCGTGCTGCCGGGACCGGCTTGCGCCCCGCTGGGTAAAATCCAGTTGGACGTCATCTTCGGGACTAAGGAAAACTTCTGCCACGAGCCGATTTGGTTTGAGGTGGTAAACCTGATGAGCTCCAACGACGCTCTCCTCGGGTGCCCCGCCCTCACTAAATTCATGGCCATCCCCCACTACGCATACCTCAAGACGAAGATGCCGGGACCAAACGGTGTGATCACCATCGCTAGCTGCTTTAGGCGGTCGATGGAGTGCGTGACAGCCGGATCCAAGCTGGCAGAGGCCCTCATCATAGCCGAAGAAAAGCGCGTGATCATGCACAACATGGCCATGGCCCAGCAAGACATGCCGACTAGCAGCAAGCCGGCTGGAGAAGGAGCCTTCTAGCCGGAAAAGGAGATGAAGAGGATCCTGCTCGACCCCTCCGACCCGACCAAGTTCGTCACCATTGGTGCCAACTTGGAGAGCAAATAGGAAGGTGGGCTCATCGACTTCCTCCGTGAGAATCGGGACATCTTCGCATGGTCACCTAAAGACATGCCAGGTGTACCGAGGGAGTTCACCGAGCACTCACTTCATGTGCGGCCGGATGCCAAGCCGGTCAAGCAGCCTCTGTGTTGGTTCGCAGAGGAGAAGAGGAAGATTATTGGTGACAAGATCACTCGGCTCCTTGCAGCCAGGTTCATCATGCAAGTATACCACCCGGACTGGCTGGCCAACCCAGTCCTGGTGTTGAAGAAGAACAAGACCTGGCGCATGTGTATCGACTACACCAGCCTGAACAAGGCGTGCCCGAAGGACCCCTTCACCCTGCCCCATATCGATCAAGTCATCGATTCCATAGCCGGCTATGATTTGTTGTCTTTTTGGGATTGTTATTCTGGTTACAATCAGATCTGGCTAAACCCGGCTGACCAGATAAAAACATCGTTCATCACCCCGTACGGGGCTTTCTGCTATGTAACCATGCCTTTCGGTCTGAAGAATGCAGGCAGTACCTATCAGCGCTGCATGCAGAAGTGCTTGCACTCGCAGATCGGCCAAAACCTACACGCTTATGTGGACGATGTGGTCATCAAGACCAAGGAGAAGCGCACCCTCCTTGAGGACCTGGGAGAGACATTTGGCAACCTCTGGCAATACCATATGAAGCTGAACCTAGAGAAATGCATCTTCCGAGTCCCATCTGGTCAGCTCCTCGGCTTCCTCGTCTCGCAACGAGGGATCGAGGCGAATCCGGAAAAGATTGCGGCCATCGAGAGGATGCAGCCACCCAGGAGCCTGCTCGGAGTCCAGAAATTCACCGGATTCCTAGCCTCCCTCAGCCGTTTCGTCAGCCGGTTGGGGGAGAAGGCACTCCCGTTGTACCAGCGGATGAAGAAGACGGACAAGTTCTCCTGGACCTCGCAGGCCGACACCGCCTTTCATGACCTCAAGCGCATGCTATCCATAGCGCCGGTTCTAGCCACGCCGGCTAGCAAGGAGCCGATGTTTCTCTATATAGCAGCCATCAGCCGGGTCGTCAACGTCGTCCTGGTGGTAGAGCGCCCTGAGGAAGGCAAGGCTCAGCTGGTTCAGCGACCCGTCTACTACCTCAGCGTGGTTCTCTCCCTCTCCAAGCAGAACTACCCCACTACCAGAAGATGTGTTATGGCGTGTACCTGGCATGCAAGAAGCTCAAGCACTACTTCTAGGAGCATCTGATTAAGGTCATGTGCATCGCACCCCTTTCGGAAATCATCGGCAACAAGGATGCCACCGGCCGAGTCGCCAAATGGGCCATCAAGCTCGCCGCCTACTCCATCCAGTATGAGCCCCGGCTCACGATCAAGTCACAAGCGCTAGCGGACTTCCTCGTCGACTGGGCCGAGACCCAATACCTCCCACCGGTTCCGGATTCGGACCATTGGAGGATGCACTTCGACGGGTCGAAGATGCTCGGGGGCTTGGGAGCCGGCATCGTGCTCACCTCTCCCAAAGGAGACCGGCTGGAGTACGTCATGCAGATCCACTTCAAGGCCTCCAACAACATGTCCGAATAGGAGGCGCTGCTGCATGGCCTCCGGCTAGCTAGAGAGATCGGTGTCAACCGGATCCTTTCCTTCGGCGATTCGGATCTGGTAGTGTAGCAGGTATCCGGTGAATGGGACGCCCATGACACAAACATTGCTCTCTACCGGTTCCACATACAGAAGCTCAACGCCGGCTTCGACGGATGTGAGTTCCATCATGTCCCTCATGTCAACAACGAGGTAGCCGATTCGCTAGCACGAATCAGATCAACCAGGCATGCGATCCCACCTAGGGTCTCCTTGGAGCACCTGCGTAAACCCTCCATCAACCCGTCCCCCGAGTCGGATTCCATCATCTGGGCAGGGAGCGCCCTTGTTGACGGCACGGCAGATGCAGAGCCGGCAGAACCCCCAAAGAAGAAGGCTTGCACCAACTCGGACAAGTCAGTACCCTCCGGCTCGCAAGACCCGGGGGCTGCCGACTCATCAAGTGGCTCGGGGGCTGCCGTTCCGGGTACCTCATCCGGACGACCCCCCAACGACCATCAACCGGAGGGCGGAAGCATCCTCACCATACGGGAGATACCATCCTAGGCGTAGCCCTTCATGGACTACATCACCAATGGAGAGCTTCCCGACGATGAGGTGGAGGCCAGGCAAATCCAGCACCGCGCGCACACGTACACCATCATCAACAAAGAACTGTATAAGCACAGCGTATCCGGCATCTTCCAAAGATGTGTCGATGTGGACACAGGCTACCGACTGCTCAAGGACATCCACCAGGGCGAGTGCGGACACCACGCCTCCTCTAGGGCGATAGTCGCCAAGGCGTTCCGCCACGGCTTCTATTGGCCCACCGCCCTCGAGGACGCCGAACAGTTAGTCCGCGCGTGTAACGGGTGCAAACGCTTCGGGCAGCTCAGGCACATGCCGACTTTGGTCCTTAAGACCATACCGATCACCTGGCCCTTTGCTGTTTGGGGCCTTGACATGGTCGGTCCCTTCAAGCGGGTGCGCGCAGGCATGACCCATCTGCTGGTGGCAATGGACAAGTTCACAAAATGGATAAAAGGCAAGCCTATCCGGAAGCTGGACGGGGCAACAGTTGTCACCTTCTTCACCGACATCATCAACCGGTTTGGCTACCCCAACAGCATCATCACCGACAACGGCACGAACTTCACCAAGGGGCCTTCGCCCGATTCTGCAGCAACAAGGGCATTCGATTGGACCTCGCTTCCGTCGCGCACCCGCAATCCAACGGGTAAGTCGAAAGGGCCAACGGCGTAGTGCTGGCCGGCATCAAGCCACGCCTCATCGAGCCTTTGGAGCGGTCGCCCGGATGCTAGATCGAGGAGCTTCCGGCTATGCTGTGGAGCCTCCGCACCATGCCGAATAGATCAACCGGATACACCCCATTCTTCCCGGTCTACGGCTCGGAAGCCGTCCTCTCCGTGGACATCGAGTTCGACTCTCCGTGCAAGCTCCTCTACTATGAAAAGGCCAACCAAGAGGCGCGGGAAGATGGTGTGGACGTCCTCGAGGAGGCCTGCGAGCTAGCATTGTCCAGATCGGCCTTGTACCAGCAATGCCTACGCCACTGCCATTCAAGCCAGATCCACACTGTCGCATTCTGCGAGGGCGACCTGGTCCTCTGGCTGGTGCAAGACACGAAGGGCATGCACAAGCTATCGCCACCCTGGGAGGGTCCCTTCATCATCAGCCGGGTGCTGCCCAACAACTCCTACTATCTCATCGACGCGCAGCAGCCGCGCAAGAACAAGATGAACAAGTCGGATGAGGAGATAGAGCACCCCTGGAACACGGCCCTGCTCCGCCCGTTTTACACCTAGTCACAAGACAGTGTATGTATCCCGCAAACCCTATGAATGAAAATGCGGACCCCTACAAGATACTCGGGGGCTCCTTGCTAGAAATTTGTATGTATCTGTTTTCTGGTTCAGTTTTCCCGGCTCCGGCAATCCCTACCCGGGGGCTTGCCGGCTGGCCCAGCCTGCTAAATCAACAAACCGACTGAGTAGTGTGCGATGATGTTAGAGGCCCACTGTTCGTCTCAGCTACAGACCGCAACCCGGTTGTCCGGCTAGCAAGAGCAAAAGCTCGAGGCATCCCACATGAAAAATAGGGAGGAGATGTGACAGATCGGGCGCCCGTCCTCGCTACTAGCTTGAGACGATCCGGCTACTAAGCCGTTAGTACCGTGCGCAATGTACTGTTAGCTCCCTTCGATTCCTGCTGCAGACCGCAACCCGGCTGCCTGGCAAGGACGCAGCGGAAACAGCAGATCACACGGGAAAATGACTAAGTGTCCAGAGAAGCGCACGCTGGTTTTCAAAAAACAAATCCGTCTTTCGGCTAAAGTTTAGCAGACTAACCTATTAACGAGTGAGAATGTATGTATGTGTGTATATTTTTTGTATGACTATTTCGAGTCGAAATTCAGGAAGAAAAGAAGAAGATTCGAAGTCCTTGCCTTCATCAAGCGCTCCGAATATCGGGGCTACACCCACTGGGTGCGCTCGCGCGCCCCCAGTGGAATCTTGTAGTTTCCGAGCGGCTAAAGGCGTTTAGCAGGATATTTGGAGCCTAGGTGAGGGCAAGGGCAGGAAGAGAAGAAAGAAGAAGATTTGAAGCACCTGGTTGCGCCAGCTACTCCGAATCTCGGGGGCTACATCGAGTGGGTGCGCTGGCGTGCCCCCATTGGAATGGAATTTCCCCCGGCTACAGGCATCCAGCCAGCGAAAGTAACCGGCTAAGAGGTGTCTAGTCGGATGAAGCTAAAGACTTGAGGAAAGAAAGAAGATTCGAAGTACTTGGCTACGCCAGCTACTCCGAATCTTGGGGCTACACCCAGTGGGTGCGCTGGCGCGCCCCCACTGGAATTGCAGTTCCCCCGGCTAAAGACGTTCAGCCGAGTGAAATCAGCCGGATAAATTCAATCGGCGAAATATTTAAAGAGCGTACAAGAAACACAAGTTGGAAGCAAGCCAAAATAACTTAGACCAATATAAAAAGGGAGATGAAGCTCCCATGAGTTCAGCCGGTGCCAGAAGCAACTGGCACAGATTGCAAGATTTCAACAAAACAAAATGACAAATACACCCGGCATCCTAGGGTCGTAACTAAGCGGCAGGGCCCGTGCCGTGCGGAGCACCCTAGCTGGCGGTAGTCTCGGGAGGAGGAGGCGCAGCAGCTGATCTGGTGCCGGCGTCCCCACCGGCCGGTTGCGACGAAGCTTCCGCATCTGGAGTGCCGACGGACTTCGAGTCGGTGAGAACCTCGTCGACGTCCACGTAGTCGGCAATCTTGATGGCGGAGGTTCGGAGCTCCGGATGGGCCTGGCGGATGGCGGCAAGGTCGGCACCGACGCGGAAACCCCCGTCGATCTTCTCGATGCAGGCATCCTTGTACTAGGAGAGCATGAGGGCCAAGGCCATCTCCGCCCCGGCTCGCGCCACCAGGTCCCTCAGCCGGTCGACGGTAGCCGGCACCTCCGCCACCTTGGCGGCCAACTGTGCCATCGTCTCCGGAACCAGAGCATCCAACCATAGGAAGGAGAAGATGGCCTGCGCCGTCTAGCGAAGCTTGGCAGCCTCCTCGCCGAGAAGGACAACCAGCTCCTGAGTCGTCGGCTGCTCTCCCGGCCAGTTCTCCTGCAGCCGGTTGTACGCCAGCAGGTCTACGCCAGGATAAAAAGCTGTTAGAAAAAAGAACGTCAGATTTGGCTACCAGATCCGGAAAGACGAGGAAAGTCAGAAAGGGAACTTACCCTTGGCCGTATGCCTGACCTGCATCAGCTCCTCCACCAGGGCCTTCTCCTTCACCGCCAACCGTTTGATTTCCTTCTCTTGGTCCTTGTTCTGGACCTCGAGAAGGTCGAGGGCTTCGGCCCGGCTGGCGAGGGTGGTGTCGTGCTCCTTGGCGGCAGCCTCCGAGCGTCCACCTTGGCGTGCTAGTCTTTATTCTGCAGCCGAAGCGTAGAATTCGACTTGCTCAGCCGGTCGTTCGCCTTCCTCAAGCGATCGATCTCCCGCTGAGCGCACACCATGATGGCTGCAAAAAGCCGACTATCAGCAAAAAAAGAGATTCTGGATAAAGGGAACTTACTCTGCGAGGTCCCGTTGGCGGCAGCAAGCTTCTGCTCCAGGGTCTGGTTACCGCCGGCTGAGGCCTCGAGCAGTCGGATCTCCTTCACCGCCAACTCGAGGGTGGCGGCAAGGTCCATCAGCGAGGTGGCGGAAGAAGCATCATTGTCAACCGCGTTGGCAACCAACGACTCTTTTGTCGTGGCCACCACCGTCCTCCACTCCTCCCCCGGCTCCTTGTTGGAGTTGTCGTCGCCGACAACCACGAGCTCCTTGCCGGCAGTGGCCCTCCACGCCCCCGCAGGAGAGCTACCCCCGCTTTGTGAGGTGGTCACAACCGTTTCCGGCTGGACCACCGTAGCCGGCAGGGGGGCCCCGCTCCGGCTGTTGCAGCCGATTCAGCTCGAGGTGGCGGCGGAGGAGGCGCCTCAGAAGAAGGAGGGGTGGAGGCAGACGCGGGCGGCACGCGGGGCGGCGAGCCAGTCGTCACCCGCGTTGGGCTTGCAGCGCTGAAGGAAACCAGCGTGCTGAGCAGCAAAAGGAAGGGAAAAAGCAAGAGGCAAATAAGCCAAAGACAGACAAGCAAAGCAAAAAAGAGTGGAAGACAGCAAAAACACTAAGAACAGAAAACTTACCCCTACATCATTGGGGGCGGCCCTATCTTGCGACCGAGGCGGCTCGGTGGAAGGGTGCCGGTCCGGCTCCTCTTGGGGGCCGGCTCCTCCGCGGTGGGCCCGCTGGCACTGGACCGGCTGGAGCCACCTCCGCCGCCGCCACCATCTTCGCGCAGCATCGTGATGGCTCGGGAGCTGGCGCGGCCTCCTCCTCCTCGTTGACCTATGTGTGAGGATACAAGAGAAGATCTGCCAAGGACAGAAGAAGAAAACAGATTAGTCGGACGGAAAACGTCAAGAAGCACAAGAGGAAATCCGGTTGGAAGACTTACCCGGGGAGCACGGTTGTCGCGGCTGTAAGGGGCCAGCCCGAACGTCCAGCCTTCCGGCAGCCGCTCCTTCATGATGGTCCACACTCACTCCATCAGGTTGTTGTAGCAGGGATCACGGTGGGACAGTCGGGTCGGGTCTAGCTGGCCGGAGTAGAAGCACATCTTGTGTGCCTGCTGCTGCAGCGGCATCATCAGCCTGGACATCCAGCTGAGGGTGATGTCCAGGCCAGTCAGACCAGCGGTGACGAGGGAGTGCATGCGCTGCAGCATCGCTTCCGACTTCGTCTTCTCGTCGTAGATCTTCAGATCCCACTGCAGCCTGCTAGACTCCACGTACTGGAATGCCGGTAGGTTGATCCGGTCCACGGTGGTGAGGTTGCGGACATAGAAGTACAACTGCTGCCACAGTCGTACCGTGTCATGCAGCCAGAATTTGGGGTACTCGTTCTACGTGCGAGAGTAGATGGAGGTTTCGCCACACATCACCGGCGGCCCCTTGGTGAATTGAACCTGCGGCCGGACTCGAAAGAGCCGGCAAAAGAGCCCGAGATTCGGCTGGATCCCGAGGTAGCTCTTGCAGAAGGCTATGAAATGCGCCAGCGTCCCCATGGCGTTGGCGCCTAGGTGGTGGAGGCGGAGATCGAAGAAGGCAAGGAAGGTGAGGAAGAACGGGTGCACCGGCAGCGCGAAGCCACGGGCCAGATGCAAAAGGAAGACGACCCGCTCCCCCTCCGCCGGGTGCGGCGACTCCTCCCCCACCGGCGCGAGCCGCACCTCCACCTCCTCCTCCGACGGAAGGACGCGGGTCGCCCGGTACTTCTCGATCTGCTCCTCATCACGGATTAGCCGCACTAGGAGCCACGCTCGGCTACCATTGTCGATTCGCTGGGAGGCGCTCGTGCAGAAGAGTGATGGTGACCCGTACTGCCGGCGACGCTAAATGGGCGGAACGGCGGACTACAGCAACGGTGGCGAGCGAGGCGATGCGAGGAAGGCAAGAGTGCAAGAGAAGACAGCGGAAGCAGTGAGCAAAGGGACAAACCGCTCCCCCCGGGCGTCCCTTTAAAGACCCAGAAGCAGAACCGTCCGCGGTGCCACGTGGGGGCCACCCAGACGCTCCCCGCTCTCCGCACACGGCAGGATCCTTTGTGCACGTAGAGGATGGGAAGACGATCCCGGAGCAGAAATCGAAGAGGCAGGCGACGTGCAACGGGACATTACGCTGCCCGCCGCAGAGTAATGATGGCGCGTGCGCGCATGACTGGCGTCAGCACTGACGTCACAGGTAGCGCAACCGCCAAACCTAACCGGCCAGAAAAATCAAAATGATGAGGAGCGCGCGCACATTTCACCTAAGGGCGAAATCTACACGCGCTCGGGGGCTAGTGTCGGGGGGATGACCTCCAGATACCCCAACCAGACAAGAACGATGGCAGTCGGATCACGGCCGGCTGGCGGCGCGCAGCCAGACAGGAGCAAGTCAAGCCGGCTACCTCACGGTAGCTGGAACGGCGAGAAGCAGCCGGCTATAGCAGCGTAGCCGGAACCAATGAGGAGGACAGGGCGACATGCAGCACAGTGCACGGTATGCCCTGGTATGACGACAAGACTGGCAACTACTCGGCCATACCAAAGACTTTGCGGGGTGACGCGGGAACAGTGGCCCGATGCTGACGACAGGCTCGCACGGTGTTCACTGTGCCCACGACGACCATACCGCTCGTACTCTGATGAGACATAGCTGTACCGGGTACTGTAGATGACCAGCCCGCTGGGGCCCACCTCTAGGGCCCGCCAGCCGGACTGGCCAGTGAGACCATTGTCTCTCTACCTATATAAGGAGAGGCAAGGCCTTAGTAGAAAGGGTTGGTCTCAGTGCATTTAAGGCAGTAGCTAGAGAATACAGCTCAAGGAGCACTTGTAGCCCGTGTATCACTCATAGTCAGATCGGTAGGAGTAGGAGTTTTACCTCACCATGAGGGCTCCGAACCTGGGTACTTCTTGTGTCTCGCTACACTTGCTCATATCCAATCCTGCCTGCGGACGCTGTCGAGAACTTCCTTGCTAGTCCCAACACCACTATCTAACCTACTTAGGTACTGTCGTTCCTAATACATAGACAGGCTTGGGATTTGAAGCATCAGCTTCCTCCATGTCGGAATCATCCTTGGTCTCCTTATCTTTTTCGGGATTCTTCTTTCCCTTCTTCCGCTTGGCCCTGTAGCCTGTGGTATCGTCTTTCTTGATGTCGTCATTGAAACAACACTCGGCGTTTGTGTGGGACGAGCCCCCATTGGCATCTAGGTGATGCACACATGTGTTATTGGCAATGTCGGCCCAGGAGTAGGTTTTGCCGGGTTGCTGGTCTCCTCTACCCTGGACTCTTGATGTCCCATGACTGTGTCCACGGCCACCACCGCGCCCCTCCTCGTCCTCCAGACCTGAAAGTGGCAGTGACCACTGCTGTTTCCGTGTTGGGTTTTTCTTCCGAGGTGTTCTTGCGCTTCTGAGCTTGCTGCTTTGGTTGTTTTGCCTACTGTGGCACAACTAGGGCGTTCAGTAATCCCTCTACTCGTGTCAGCATCTACATACTTGCTCGCTGTTTCTATCATCTGTCAAGTTTCTCCATACTTGGTTGTTTTGCCGACTGTGGCACCTATCGGTGACCATGTCACACTTCAAGCGATGACGTAATAAACCAATTGGGAGTCCTGCAATGAAAGCTTCAATCGCAGTTTGGTCATTTACTCCTTCACAAGAGTTCTTGGGGTCGATCCATCGAACGAGATAATCCCGACAAGTTTCTCCGGCTTTCTGGGTGCAACGTTATAGGTCTCCTACCGTACAGGGCCTCCGGTATGTGCCTTCGAAATTACGAAAGAACACACTTTGCATGTCATACCAGTTGTGGATGGTGTTCTCCGGAAGTTCATTGAGCCATGATCATGCCTTCTTCCGCAACATGAGTGGGAGATATCGGGTTGCGACCAGGCTGCTTCCACCTTTAGCGATACAGCAAGCCTGGAAGAAATCCTGGAGCCAAGTATCTGGCCGAGCTATACCGTTGTAGGCTTGAATATGTCTTGAGATAGCAAATCCTTCTGGGAATTTTGTAGCTCTTATGCGTGGTCCGAAGCACTTTGGGCCCACGTATATGTCATCGTTTTCGTAGCGCCGCGCCTCTATGTTGGAATTGATCCTGTGCCTTGCGTCACTTGGGGATAGAGATCATCCCGAATGACGGCTGTTGCTATGGTGCCTTGGAGCCGGACTTCGGCTTCTGCCACCGCCTCCTCCACCGCGACGCCCTCCTTGGCCTCCTTGGGAACCGTTGTGATGGCTACTTGGTGGAGAGGGTGGAGCAGTTAGATTGTTTTCGGCTGTTCGCCGGCCTCCGTCTGGAGCGTCATTATTCCGGTTCCGAGGAGGATCTTCATTACGACGAGCCCCCTGCCGGCTTGACTCGGCACGGTGTCCGTCGTTCCTTCGCCCATCTGCCAGACGGCTTGCATGTCTAGGAGGTGGCATTCTTTGTTGGTCCACCTCCCGACGTTTCTCTTTATCTTCTTCCCTGTGGTCCTTCGACTCTCACCGGGGAGGATTCTTCGGATTCAGTGTAGCAATTGCCTCTTGCTCCACAACAGGGGTAACGTTACGCCAGTAATGTGCAGCTTTGTGGTGCTGTCCTGAAGATCTGGTTTTTGAGTAGTTGTCTTCGCGACGTTCGGAACGAGGATGCTATTCCAGAACATGTTGGGGCCTTACATCATTCTAGGCCAGATCCATGCGACATTGGTCAGAATGGGAGACCAGTTTTTGGCTTCCGGACAGGGCGACCTTTTGCTGCTCCAGACCCTTGTTGAGTAGTTTAATGCCAAATAGGATCTGCTCCGGGCCTGGATTAGCAGATAGGATTTCTCGAGCCGCAACGGTGTTTTGCACTGGTGTTGGATACACCCAATCCCCGTTGCTGTCACGTCGAGGCATCCCATGTTCTCCTCCAAAGAGGACTTTGTGAATCTGCGGGAATTGGTCGTCATGAGTATGACGTTTCCTGGTCTTCTAATGTTGCCTAGGGTTGTACTTCTCCGCAGTTGCAATGCGTTTCTTTTCTTCCTCAAGGTTTTTGGATTCATCGAGGAGTACTTGGCGATGCATGATGTCTACGCACTTCTATTCTTGTAGATAGTTGTTGGGCCTCCAAGTGCAGAGGTTTGTAGAACAGCAGCAAGTTTTCCCTTAAGTGGATTAACCAAGGTTTATCGAACTCAGGGAGGAAGTGGTCAAAGGTATCCCCTCTCAAGCAACCCTGGAATCAAGATACAAGAAGTCTCTTGTGTCCCCAACACACCCAATACACTTGTCAGGTGTATAGGTGCACTAGTTCGGCGAAGAGATAGTAAAATACAAGTGGTATGGATATAAGACAACGGTGATAGAAAATAACTAGATGGCGTGGAAGAGACTAAAGGTAAACTGAAATATAGATAAAAGCAAGCAAACATGTAACTGATTAATAGCAAACTGTGTTTCAGTGCTTAGAAACAAGGCCTATGGGTCATACTTTCACTAGTGAACACTCTCATATAAATATATTCTTCTTTATGATACTACGCTGAACTACTCTCCGATTGAACACTCTAATCTATGGTAGGGCTATAACAACACACCTCAAAGTAAGCCTTTCCCATCTAGATAACCCCACACTGTCACCTTGAGCACTAGATGGTTCAAACAAACACCACAATTTCATAAAGACATCCAACTCCAAATATAACTCATGGCAAGTATTTGTAATCCCTAGACTAAGTGCCACCATGGTGTGCACGTTGTCACTTTCACACACATGGGGAGAGAAGAGATATATTAAAGCACTTGAGTAGCAAGGTAGATCTATAGATAACAAGCTCATGATCTCAATAAGATCACGATAGAGAGAGAGATGAACACATAGCTACCGGTAGAACCCTTAGCCTCGAGAGAGAACTACTCCCTCCTCATCATGGGAATCAGCAACGGCGATGGAGATGGTGGTGGAGATCGATGGAGATGGCTCCGGGGGCACTTCCCCATCTCGGAAGGGTGCTAGAACAGAGACTTTCTGTCCCCCAAATCTCCCCTTCGGTGGCGGCGGCACTGTGGAACTTTTCGTGGATTTCTGATTGACTATTTAGGGATTTTGCATCGGGAGGCATCTTATAGGTGAAGAGGCGAGGTCAGTGCCCGGCTAGGGGGCCCACACCATGCCCTGGCGCGGCCTGGGGGCACCCGCGCCTGGGGGGTGTGGCCAGGCCCTGGCCCTCCTCCATCTCGTATTCTGGCTCGGTGAGTCTTCCGGTAAAATAGGAACTGTGGCTTTTGTCCCGTCCAATTCCGAGAATATTAATTCTCTGACTTTCCTGGAACCAAAAACAGCAGAAAACAGGCAACTAGCACTGTGGCTCTTGTTAATAGGTTAGTCCAAGAAATCATATGAAAAGTAATCCATAGTGTGGACAAAACGCAAGAAAGTAGATAAAACCAAGCATGGAACATCAAAAATTATAGATATATTTGCAATGTATCAACATCCCCAAGCTTAACTCCTGCTCGTCCTCGAGTAGGTAAGTGATAAAAAGAAAGAATAATTTTTGAGGTGACATGCACCATCATAAACTTGATCAAACTATTTGTAGAACATTCAAAGCTGGGATCATAGTACTTCAATCATAACATGAAAGACAAAGTTCTAGTAATAAGACAAAGAAACTATGATGCAACATGAAAAGGCATAAACAAAAGATTCATGAATAAAAATGCTTTGCAAGACGTTTGTTTGTTTCACATAAAGAAAACATAGCATAGTAGTATTCAGCTTGTCCCTCATAGAGTAGCAAATATAAATGCATAGGACACCTTCAAAGTTCATAAGAGTGACTAGATACAAATAGTTTAAAACAAGCAATGTCAAGTTATGCATCAATCAATTAGTCTTGGGACAATGCACATAGAACTAAGAATGGCCACTATGCTCTCAAAGTAGGTGCATAAAGGTAGAAGGTGGAGACTCAATATAATGGTGGAAGAAAGGCCTTCATAGAAGGAAGCAGGGATTCAAGTCTCATAAAGAGCTTCCAAAAATTATGGTACTTAATAGCTTTCAACTCTCATTGCCCCTATCATAAGCATCTTTAAGGGATTAAGATTAAAGTGAACAAACTATGGTGTACATGCTTAACGAAGTATAAGTTAGAAATCTCATGTCCCTTGAATACGAGGGCCGCTCCTCATGCTACTCAAGTTTAGTCACCGGTAAGTCCTTGTCATCGTAAGTACATGTGTATCATAGAGAACCGCCAACATGGTACCCCTTGCCCGATGATACGGAAGAATCCCAATATCAAAATGACAAGGCAAGCAGACAACGAGCATCTCAACAATCTTCTTATTTACCATGGGAATATGGTGCTTTTTTCTCTCTTTCCTCTTTTCATAATCTCTTTTTTTTATTTTTCTCTTTTTTATCAATATATGAATCTTTTTTTTATAAAAAGAATGCTTCATAGACAGCTCATTATGGTTATGCTGCAGGTTTCCACCATGTCAGCATGGATTAGACCAGCGGCCTAGGCGTTTCTATTACACATATACATAACTCCATGGACTTACAAGCTCCCCTTTCATTTCACACCGACGACATCCATAGACAAAAGAGCATGATATCAACTAGGTACAAGTACCAAGTGCAATGTTGAAAGCGTTCCCCATGACAGCATGGTTCTGCTAATTCCCAACAAATAAGTGCAAGCATATACAACATAGACGACACAATGGTTCAAGTTTATTAAGGGCAAGAAAAGTAAAGTGTGTCATCAAGTTCGTGAGAGCTTTAATCACTAGTTTTCTAATAACAAGTTTAATTGGGAAGGTAGATAAAACATGAATGTACTTGGAATAGCAATTGCTAATAGGTAGGTATGGTGGACTCTTTGGAATAACTTGGTTTCAGGAGTTGGATGCATGAGTCGAACTCACACTTGGTTATGGAGGCTAGCAAAAGACTGGGCGCGACCAACTAAGAGAGCAATAATGGCCATAATCATGCAGAGCGACAAAACATCATTAATTAAAGCATAAAGTAAAATTAAAAGTCGAAAACTAAAGGATCATAAAGGCTATGTTGACTTCGGATAGTCATAACATGGTGTGAGCATGCGCCAAGTCAACCCAAATAAAGCATCAAAGGAGAATACCACTATACTATGCTTTAATATGCTAAAACAACGCATGATTCATCCAAGGCACATTAAGCAATCTCAATTGTTTATAACAAGTCATGCTAAAGCAAAGAATACTAAGCATAAAGCCAAAACAATATCAAGCATGGCATGACAAAGCATAGGCCACAGTCAAAAAACAAGTTCTCTTTAACACTTAAGCATGAACTTTCCTACTCTTTTCTAATCCAAACCAAACTATTTTAAAACCAATGTATGAAAGATGGGGTCCAACCAATTTATTCAGCAAACAAAGCAAATGAAAAACCAAAACAAAAATGAATAAGAAGACGCTCCAAGAACAACACAATCTTTATTAGCAACATTAGTGCACTCAAGATAATGAGTCTTTGGGTTCAGTTTCAACACCAATAAAAACTTCCATTAAAACACAAGCTACTGAAACACTTCCCTCAAAAAGCTCAATTCCCCAAAAGAACTCAAAAAGGAACAAACAAAAAGCAAATGCAAATAATGGCAGAAATCTGTCAAAACAGATCAGCAGGTAAATACGAAATTTTTCGAATACCTTCTGTTGCTCAAATCGAAAAGTGTTGAACTAACGGAAGTTAGATAACAACCTGGGGCAGAATCAAAAAAATTCACGCCTCAAAAGGACGTACAGAGATTTTACACGAATTTTTACGGTGAAGCACATAAATCTGTTTCAGGCCAGCAACTTTCCCAAGCATTACTTCTCTCTCATTAGAGGTTACTCTTGGCACAAAAAGCAAATAAAAAGGATAAGGAGCGGTTATTACTGAAGTAATAACTTCCAAGACTCATCTAAAACTTTTGGGTTATCTCCCAATAAGTACTTTTCTTTAACGCCTTTAAGTTAGGCATGATAGTTTGAGAAGATGCTCACATAGGAAATATGAATTGAAGTAAAAGAGAGCATCGAGAAGCAAATTCAAAACACATTTAAGTCTAACCCACTTCCTATGCATAGGAATCTTGTAAAGAAACAATTCATGAAAGCACAAAGCAACAAGCATAGTAAAGCAAAACAAGTGCAATTCCAAGACTTTCAACATAAAGAGGGGAAACTTAATATTGTTGAGACACATAAAACCATGTTTCCCTCTATCATAATAACTTTCAGTAGCATCATGAATAAAAGTAACAATATAACTATCACAAGAAACATTCTTATCATCAGCCACATTCATAAAAGAATTAATACTCCCCACATAAACATAGTCATTCTTATTGATTGTAGTGGGAGCAAATTCAACAAAATAGCTATCATTATTATTTTCATCACCATAATCATCAAATATAGGAGGCATATTGTAATCATAATTTTTCTCCTCAATAGTAGGTGGACTGAAAATATCATACTCATCATTGTAATCATCATATATTGGAGGCATAGTATCATCAAAGTAAATTTTCTCCTCCATGCTTGGGGGACTAAGAATATCATGCTCATCAAAACCAGCTTCCCCAAGCTTAGAGTTTTCCATAGCATTAGCAATAACGGTGTTTAAAGAATTCATACTAATAACATTGTTATTAGCATGCAAATAAAGTTCCATATGTTTTTTAATTTTCTCTTCAAACACTTGATGTCCTAACTCAAGATAAATACTATAAAGCTCTCTAATTTTTTTGTTGTTTTCCATTAAGCCTAACTAGTTAAAATAAGAAACAAAAAGAAAAAATTACAGAATCTAAAGGAAATAACTTCGAGCACTCACATCGGAGGATGTGAGTACCTTTTACCTTACCTCCCCCGGCAACGGCGCCAGAAAATAGCTTGATGTCTACGCACTTCTATTCTTATAGACAGTTGTTGGGCCTCCAAGTGCAGAGGTTTGTAGAACAACAGCAAGTTTTCCCTTAAGTGGATTACCCAAGGTTTATCGAACTCAGGGAGGAAGTGGTCAAAGGTATCCCCTCTCAAGCAAACCTGCAATCAAGATACAAGAAGTCTCTTGTATCCCCAACACACCCAATACACTTGTCAGGTGTATAGGTGCACTAGTTCGGCGAAGAGATAGTAAAATACAAGTGGTATGGATATAAGACAACGGTGATAGAAAATAGCTAGATGGCATGGAAGATACTAAAGGCAAACTAAAATAAAGATAGAAGCAAGGAAACATGTAACAGATTAATAGCAAACTGTGTTTCAGTTCTTAGAAACAAGGCCTAGGGATCATACTTTCACTAGTGAACACTCTCATATAAATATATTCTTCTTTATGATACTACGCTGAACTACTCTCCGATTGAACATTCTAATCGATGGTAGGGCTATAACAGCACACCTCAAAGTAAGCCTTTCCCATCTAGATAACCCCACAGTGTCACCTTGAGCACTAGATGGTTCAAACAAACACCACAATTTCATAAAGACATCCAACTCCAAATATAACTCATGACAAGTATTTGTAATCTCTAGCCTAAGTGCCACCATGGTGTGCACGCTGTCACTTTCACACACATGGGGAGAGCAGAGATCTATTAAAGCACTTGAGTAGCAAGGTAGATCTATAGATTACAAGATCATGATCTCAATAAGATCACACACATAGAGAGAGAGAGATGAACACATAGCTACTGGAAGAACCCTTAGCCTCGAGAGAGAACTACTCCCTCCTCATCATGGGAATCAGCAACGACGATTGAGATGGTGGTGGAGTTCGATGGAGATGGCTCCGGGGGCACTTCCCCGTTCCGGCAGGGTGCCGGAACAGAGACTTTCTATCCCCCGAATCTCCCCTTCGGTGGCGGCAGTGCTGCGGAACTTTTCGTGGATTTCTGATTGACTATTTAGGGTTTTTGCCTCGGGAGGCATCTTATAGGCGAAGAGGCAAGGTCGGTGGCCGGCCAGGGGGCCCACACCATGCCCTGGCGCGGCCTGGGGGGCCCACGCCTGGGGGCAGTGTGGCCAGGCCCTGGCCTCCTCCGTCTTGTATTCTGGCTCCGTGAGTCTTCCGGTAAAATAGGAACTTTGTCTTTTGTCCTATCCAATTCCGAGAATATTCATTTTCTAACTTTCCTAGAACCAAAAACAGCAGAAAACAGGCAACTGGAACTGTGGCTCTTGTTAATAGGTTAGTAATCATATGAAAAGTACTCCAAAGTGTGGAAAAAACACAAGAAAGTAGATAAAACCAAGCATGGAACATCAAAAATTATAGATACATTTGCAATGTATCAACGCGCTTCTAGGGCCTGGGCCCTTTCGTCCAGCTCTTCAGCAGTAAGTTCTGCAGCTGTAGGAATAAGTGTGGTTAATGCAACATCGATGAGTTTACGCGCACCTTCAGTGATCACGTGTCCATCCACCGACTCTTCTTTGGGCTCGTCTAGGATAAGTGCTCCATCGGAGTCTTCCTCATACTCCTCGGCAAGCACCTCCTCTGCCGGAGGGTCTTTTGCCGGGGTCTTGTTCTTCTTCTTTGCCTTCTTGGCAGCACCGGTAGCAAAGAAGGCTTTGAGTCCGTTACCCGGAGTCAAGCTCTAATCGGTACTTTCAGACATCTGGACCTCGGGATTATCTCCAATATCCATGTCATCCTGTTCTTTGGGAGAGTTTTCCCCGGATCCTTCATCCATGGCTTCTCGTTCCTCTGAAGCTTTGGAGTTATACTCCTCTTCATACTCGGCGGAGAACTTTCAAAAATCTGCCGAGGTCATCGAGTCATCCGAGGATGCGGGTAAGTCGGTGTTTGTTCCAATCGCCTCCAGCATAGAGTCGGCGTTGTCTCCAGCATCGGCTGAGCCAGATCCGGATCCCACATATCCGACAAAGTGCGATGTGCTCCTCTTGAGATAACTGTGGTCTTCATAGTAGGCTTCATCGAAACGCCTGATGGTCTCGAGGATTGCATCTACGCCTGAGTTTTACATCATCATGCGTCTTAATGTGTATCTCAGGAAGGGCATGTCCATCCCGGCGTCATCACAGTCGGAACCAGAGTTATCTTCTTGCTCTTCCTGGATTTCGACCTCCGCAGGTGGATCAATCTAGGATTCGTACTTGCTAGGGAGATCCACTCTAGATCCGACATGTACCACGAGATCTACCTCAGGTTTAGCTTTCTCCACTATCCCCACAACTGGTGCGGGCTGGGTAGGATTAGGGTTTTCTGAGATCCGGAACTCTACCGCCTCCGTGGACAAAGGGGACCCAGAAATTTCTTCTACCTCTATCATCACCGCTGGGGTGGGTGGGGCAGGTTCAGCGAAACCATGTAAACATCGATCTTACCGAAAGACATGATGGTGTAGGTGGTCATAGCTTCCCTAGCCGGAATCCAAGTCTCGTCTAGGACGATGAGAGGGACGTCACTAGCGTAGAGGATGCGACCAACGGCGATAGTCTCGCCGATTCTGATTCTTGCAGATTCCTCTCGGAACGCAGATCCGAAGCTCACATGCCCCACGGTGGGCACCAACTATTGTTGGATTGATGACAAGTATGCCATGAGGGGGTCCTCGAGGCATGTGGAAGAGAGGGGTGTGAGACGTACGGTGTTCCGGGACGGTGAGCACACAATTTTACCCAGGTTCGAATCCGCCGGCTTTGGACGGATCCTACTCCTGCTAGCAATCCAGTAATACGACAAACCTGGAATATGGGTTACAAGGGTTTCGCCTGTGCGAGTTGAGATTCTAGAATATTGTGAGGGTAGGTGCCCTAAAGGCTCTCCCTAGGACGTCTTATATAGATATCCGGCCTAGGGTTTACAGGAGATATCTATCTGGCTACGACTAAGAGTCGGTTACATAGTACATATTGAACTACAAGTAACACTACGGGCCTGTGTCGGTAAGTCTTCTGGGCCTTCCCGTAGCCAGACTGGACTCCATCTCTTCTCCCTAACTGGGCCGGCCGTGAAGCAAAGCTCTAACCCGAAGCGGGCTACCCTGGTCAGTGAGGAACTGTTAGGATACCCGGAAAGTATATCCCCAACACCTTTCTTATCCCGGGCTTTATTAACAGCAGTAATGGCGCAAGGGTCGGATTGAGGGAAGTTATTTGAAAAACAAGTAAAAGCCACAAGTTAGTGCAAAAATGGATAGAATAACATGAATGTCGGCAAATAAGGAAACACACGGGAAACTTACGAGTGATGACACTGTTAATTCTGGTGACCTCCATCAACCAAGCCGCAGCCTTCTTCCGGAATTTTTCCAACTCAAGACTAACCGAGTTAAGTTTGACCTCTGCATCCTTCAACAAATCCTGCTCCTTATCAAGCTATGTCTTGAGCCGGTCTTTCTCCTCGCAAACGTCTACTCCACCTGACATGGGTATACCCTTCAGGTACTCGAGTTTGGTATATACGGTCCAGATACGGTGGAAGCCCACGGCGTTGCCACGGCCCAATGAAGACTTCGAGTGGCCCACGGACTCTCGATGACTTGCGAGACAAAAAGAAGTTTAAAGATAGGAAGTTTAAAGGGAAAACCCTAATATGTAACTAACTCGACCTGCTACCCGAGACCTGGCCTATCTATATAAAAGCTAGGAGGGGGTGGCGAGGAGGACACACGCAACCCTAGTTTCCACAACTCTCGCCAGATTGCATCTGCACGCCCCTGTAATCTTCGATTCCTCCGTTAATTCCAAGAGCAGACAAGCAGGAGTAGGGACCTATACGAGGCCTGAACCTGGGTAAACCTTGCGTCCATGTGTGCTTGTTTGCTAGCCGATTGATGCTTCTAGCACTCCCTCCTTCTCCAAAACCCAAGTCCATAACAATGGGCATTGATGAGTTAAACCCTCATCAATTGGTGCCATCTGTGGGAATTGGGAGTGCTGATGTTGCGGCTTCTTCGGCCCCATCAACCGCGATCTACAACTCCGCAACAGCGGAGATTGGCCAACTTTTCGGCGCGATCGACTTCACCGTCCACACGCCGGACACTCGCCCGGCTTTCGAGTCCGTGGGCGATGGAATCAGCCTGGCGATCAGTAGCTTACGCTTCCAAGTTGGTCAAATGGGCATGCTTTGCATGCCTGACCAGCCAACAGCATCCGCGATTGCTCCAGAATCATGGTTTCTGCCACCAATCGGCAACCTTAGCAAGCTCAACACCTCAGCAGCAGCTGATAGTACGGACAGCGACAACAGTCGCGGATCCGATCTGGGTGGCCTAGCAACGGAAGATGGGGTCTACGGCTCCAGATCTGAAAGTTGCGGAAGCAAAAACTTCCCTAACCACTTCATGTGCGTTGTCATCAACGCCGCCGAAACCAGCGCAAATCGCGAAAATGGTGGCAACGGCCCTAATCCACCCAACGGTGGCATACCTAACGGTGGACCACCCAATGGTGGCCCCACCAACGGTGGCAATGGCGCGCCTGTCAAAAATGGAGGGGCAGTCGAACCTCCAACCATGGTGAACGAACACACTAGCGAACGTGTCGTGATCAAGCTCAACGATCTCGAGTGGGCTCGTTCCCGAGAAGCCCTGCGAGGCAATCCTCTGCCCCCCGGCACACCGCAAGATCTACTAATGGGATATCATTGGCTACTAAAGGAGGAGTACATACGCCAATTACAAACGATTCCACAACTCGAAGCGCGTAAAAAGGTTGTGGACGAGTCAAGTCTTCGACGGGCTAGGCTCTCCTCCCACGGAGGATCCTCCTCCAAGGGCAACGAGTACGTAGCCAATAAGAGGCGATCTCGAATGGCCAACCTCACTAAGCAGGAGCGCATAGAAGCTGCGAAAGTCCTCGACTTCAGCTTTATGATAGTCGACACACGGGGCAACGTGGTCCCAAAGACACCACAAGCTGTGGTGACAGCGGCCACCATGTACCTCCTCAACAACCAGTCGCCGGCTGGAGATCCCTGAGCGGCCATGCACCAGTCTATGATCGCGGGCTTGGGGTTAATCGAGGCTGCTCTCGATAAAGAACTAACGCCGGAGCCGAAGAAAAGCAAGGCTCTGGCAAAACACTACTCCTCACCCTCGTCCAGCACACAGCACAAAATCAACAAGTCAAGGGCACGACACACCCGCTCGATTGACTCAGAGGAGGAAGACGTGGAGCTCTATGGTGCCAGATGCTTCAGCAGGGCTATCAGGCAAAAGTGAATGCCCAAGGGGTTCAAGCTCCCATCGGAGAACCCAAAATTTGACGGCTTGCAGGACCCAAAAATCTAGTTGGAGGACCACATCTCCTCCGTCAGGCTCCAAGGCGGGAGTTGAAGCATGGCCATGCAATGCCTGCAGCTACAGCTGCAGGGCGCCTCCCGAGCATGGCTCATTAATCTCCCACGCGGATCCATTCGCAGTTGGGAAGAGCTGGTCTACAGCTTTGTGCGCAACTTCAAGGGCACTTACAAAAGGCCCGCATCAATCAAAGAACTGAGGTGCTGCCAGCAAAGGTCGGGTGAATCGCTATGCTCGTACATCCAGAGGTGGTCCATCATCAAGAACTCCACGGAAAACATCTCGGAAGATCGCGCAATCGACGCATTCAACGGCGGCGTTCGTCGCATAGAGCTTAGGGAAGAGCTGGGCCGCTCGAAGCCCAAAACAATTGACCACCTGATGGAAATTGTGAATCGGTGGGCAGATGGAGAAGACTCGGTGAAAAAACGCGTTCACTCCAACGACAAAGCGGAAATCGAGCGCAGACGCGATTGCCGGAGCAAGCGTCGAATGCGCATCTATGATGATCGCGACGACGTCAACATGGTCACAGCCGGCTACACCGATAGGCACGACGACAACCGCAACAACGGCTATCACAGCAGTGGACAGTGCGACTCCGGTAAAACCACGCAGGTATGTTAGCGCCGCACTCGCGAAGAGGCACCCGCAACAACAATTGAGGACAAACTGTCCGGACCATGCAACGTGCACTTCTACATCGACAAACACGACGTCAAGAAAAAATCCAGCCACCTTCTGAAGGACTGTCGCGAGTTCCTCAAGCTCCACGAGGGTTTGGTTCGGATGAATCGCGACGCAGTCAACAGGGGCTACGGAGTCACCCCAGGCGCTGTAGCACATGGAGCTCCTCCACCACCACCTAGAGTACCACCACCCACGACCACACCGGTCCAAAATCAAGGCGGCGAGCCATACCCACGGGTTGTGGGCAACATGATGATCCAAAAGGGGCACCCCTCAAATCAGGTGTAGAAGGTCATCACTCGCCAAGTCAACTTGGCGACAAACTCTCTACCATCCACCAATGAGTACCTCAGTGGAAGCGACTCCTGCATCACCTTCGACAAGCGCGACCATCCGCGCCAAGTACCTCGCCCAGGTCACTGTCCTCTCGTACTCGAGGCGCAGATCGGAGGTTTCGACATGAGTCGCGTCTTCATGGATGGTGGAAGCGGCATTAATCTCATGTTCGCAAGTACCTTGCGAGCAATGAGGATCCCTCTGACCTGTCTAGAGGTCTCGGACACGATGTTCCATGGCATCGTCCCAGGAAAGGGCATATATCCCTTGGGCAAAATCAACCTCGACAACATCTTCGGCATGCCACGAAACTTTCGACGCGAACGCATAAACTTTGAAGTCGTCGACTGGCCCTCACAGTACCACTGCATCCTTAGACGCGTCACGTTCACTAGGTTCATGGCCTTGCCGCACTACGCCTACCTGCAGATGAAAATGCCAGGTCCAAACGGCGTCATCACAATCAACGGGAGCTTCGAGAGGTCCGACAGCTACGACACGGAATTCAATAGAATCTCCTAGTCCTTCCGCATGTAGGAGGAACTCGCAAGATTGAAGGAGTCGACAGACAACAGTCTGCCTCCCCTGAGCCAGCCAAGTTCATCTGACATGTCCTTCGACTTGTCGGTGCACACGAAGAAAGTCCAGATCCACCCATCGGACCTGACCAAGACGGCCCTCATCGCCAACAACTTGAGTCCCGCATAGGAACTCGCGCTCATCGAATTCCTCCGTGAGCACTAGGAAATCTTCGCCTGGTGTCCAGCGGACATGCCAGGGGTTCCCAGGGAATTCGCCGAGCACGCACTCAACGTCAACCCAAACCCAAGGCCAGTCAAACAGACAATTCGGCGACTGTCCGAACCAAGGGCAAAGGTGGTCCGAATGGAGATCAATAGACTCCTCGACGCCAAGTTCATACACGAGATCAAGGAAAGCACTTGGCTCGCCAACACGGTGCTGGTACCTAAAAAGGACACGGATATCCTACGGATGTGCGTGGATTTCACCTCCCTGAATAAGAACTTCCCAAAGGATCACTTCCCATTGCCGCGAATTGACCAAATCATCGACTCCACCGCGGGATGTGAGCGTCTCTGCTTCCTCGATGCCTACTCAGGCTATAATCAGATTCGAATGAAGGAGGAAGATCAAGAAAAAACAGCGTTCACGACGCCTTTTGGTGTGTTCTGCTACAACACAATGCCCTTCGGGCTAAAAAACGCAGGAGCCACTTATCAGCGGTGCATGCAGGCTTGCCTCAAGAACCAACTTGGTCGCAACATCCAAATCTATGTTGATGACATTGATACATTGCAAATGTATCTATAATTTTTGATGTTCCATGCTTGGTTTTATCCACTTTCTTGTGTTTTGTCCACACTTTGGAGTACTTTTCATATGATTTCTTGGACTAACCTATTAACAAGGTGGCTCTCCTTAATATTCTCGGAATTGGACAGGACAAAAGCCAAAGTGCCTATTTTTCCGGAAGTCATCAGATGCCAGAATACGAGACGGAGAAGGGCCAGAGGGCGGCCACACCACCTGGCCACGCGGCCAGGCTTGGCCTGTGCCAGGGGGTGGTGTGGCCAGCCCAGGCACCCCCTCGGCCTCCCCTTCCGCCTATAAGATGCCCTCTGGACGAAAACCCTAAGGACCCGATCAAAAATCCACGAAAGAGTCTATAGCCGCCGTCATCTCCATCCCTAGATCGGGAGGGATCTGAAGCTCTTCCCGGCACCCTGCCAGAGAGGGGAATTCACCCTGGAGGCCTTCTTCATCACCATGCAAGCCTCCGGTGTGATGCGTGAGTAGTTCATCCTTGGACTACGGATCCATGTAGTAGCTAGATGGTTGGTTCTCCTCCTTTGTGCTTTCATGTTTAGATCTTGTGAGCTCCGTTCATGATCAAGATCATCTATTTGTAATTCTACATGTTGTGTTTGCGGGGATTCGATGGATATTGAGATGCTATTTCAGATTGATTATTGATTCTATCATGTATTTTTTATTTGTGATCTTGCATGCTTTCCGTTGTTAGTAGCTATCTTGGCCAAGTAGATGCTAGCAACTCCAAGAGTTAGTATTTATGCTCGATAGTGGGTTCATGCCTCTGGTAATCTGGGGAAGTGACAGAAATCTCTAAGGTACTAGATGTGCTGATGCTACTAGGGAGAAAACAACAATCCTTTGTTCATATAACAATGGTATTGTTTACATTACACGCAATTCGTAAAGCAATAATCTGTTGCTTGCAACTTAATACTGGAGGGGGTTCGGATGGTAACCTGAAGGTGGATTATTAGTCATAGATGCAGTTGGATGGCGGTCTATGTATAATGTTCTAATGCCCAATCAAGTTCCAAAGGAGTCAAGATTATTAGTATATGCATGTATTGCTTTCTCGATGTTTGTCAATTGCCCCGCTATAATTTGTTCACCCAGCATGTTAACTATCTTAAGGAGAGCCACCTCTAGTGAACTATGGATCCCGGTCCTCTTTTCTTTACTTACAATCTTCAAATTGTTACTGCTTTGTATTTACTTTCTGCAAACTATTACTTCCTTCCATTCGATACGTTTATTCTTTGTTTTCAGCAAAACATGGTGAGATTGACAACCTCATCGCAAGTTGAGGACAGAGTTCTGTGGTTGTGTTGTGCAGGTCTCCACGTTGCTACTAGCACCTGTAGTGCGCCCTGCCAAGGCTCAGCTAGCAACACCTTTGGGGTGTTTCCTTGCTCCTACTGGTTCGATTAAACCTTGGTTTCATAACTGAGGGAAACTTGCTGTCGTGCTCATCATACCGTCCTCTTGGGGTTCCCAACGAGCTCTACATCAACACTGAGCCATCAGACATCGTCATCAAAACCAAAGAGGAAGCCTCCCTAATCGATGATTTATGCGAGACCTTCGCCAACCTCGACCGCTACCGGATCAAGCTCAATACAGACAAATGTGCCTTCAGCGTACCATCTGATCAACTACTCGGGTATCTCATCTCCGCGAGAGGGATCGAGGCGAACCCGAAGAAAATAAAATCCATACTGGCCATGGAGAAGCCGAAGAACGTAAGAGGCGTCCAGCAGCTGGCTAGGCAAATCGCAGCTCTCAGTCGGTTCATCAGTCGAATGGGCGAAAAGGCACTGCCTTTCTACCAAATTCTCCACAAAACTGACAAGTTTGAGTGGACCGACGAGGCGCAGGAAGCATTCGAAGACCTCAAGCGCCTACTATCTACCTCACTAGTACTGGTGACCCCACGTGAAAGGGAACCACTACTGCTATACATCTCCTCCACCAAGCAGGTGGTTAGCACAGTACTCGTGGTGCAACAAGCCGAAGAAAACAAAGTCCACGGGGTGCAGCGCCCAGTCTACTACCTCAGCGAGGTGCTCACGCCAATAAAGCAGTGGTACCCCCACTACCAAAAATTGGCATACGACATCTTCATGACAGCCAGGTGACTGCGTCACTACTTCCAGGAGCATCCAATCGTGGTGGTCAACGACGCCCCGCTTGGGCACATCCTCAACAACCCCGACGCCACTGGACGTTTCGCGCTTTGGGGAATCGAGCTATCTCCACAAGACATTACATATGAAAAACGTGACGTGATCAAATCGCAAGTCCTCCCTGATTTCCCGTGCACTGGATGGAAAACAGCTCCCCGAAAAACCAGATATGTCCTACCTCTGGACGATGCACTTCCATGGATCAAAGCGTAAGGACGGGGCTGCCGCAGGTGTCATACTGACATCGCCCCAAGGAGACAAACTGAAATACATTCTGCGAATGCAGTTCACCGCCTCCAACAATGAAGCTTAATACGAAGCCCTGTTGCACGAGATGCGGATGGCAAAAGCCTGCAGCGCCAAGAGGCTAATCATCTATGGCGACTCCAAGCTGGTCATCAACCAGACAATGCACGAGTGTGATGCACTGAATGACAATATGATCACCTACCGCGACCTCTACGACACACTCGAAGGGGACTTCGATGGCTGTGAGCTGCGGCACGTAGGCCACGAAAGCAATGAAGAGGCGGATGCACTCGCCAACAATGGCTCCACCTGCGCCCCCATACCACCTGTGGTATTTCTCGACCGTATTTGCGAACGCTCCATCAAGTCAAAGGCCGCAGAAAAGAAAACAAGCGCAACAACAGACTCGGGGGCTACGCCGCCCAATGAGCCAATGGCACTCGATGACCTGGAGCTCGACACAGGACTCGAGAGACCAATGGGGGTCATGATGATCGAGCCATCTTGGACTCAACCCTACATCACATATCTTCTCAGCAAGAGGCTACCGGACGACCCGACTGACGCACGACACACCGCACGGTGATCCAAGGCATTCGCCGTCATCAACGGCGAACTATACAAGCGCAGCATCACAGGAGTACTCCAACGATGCGTCTCCAACGCGGACGAAAGGGTCGTCCTCCTCTACATGCATGAAGGGACTTGCGGGCACCATGCCGGCAGTCACGCCCTCGTCGCCAAAGCTCTACGAGCTGGATTCTACTGGCCCACAGCCATGCGCGATGCCAAGGACATCGTCCAGAGATGCAACGCTTGTCAACGATTCGCGGCCAAACCGCACGCACCTCGCGTGAAACTCCAGCCAATACCACTGGCTTGGCCCTCTGTGCAATGGGGACTCGACATGGTCAGAAAGCTCCCAAAGTCCTCGCGAGGAGGATACGTCTACCTCTTGGTCACAATCGACAAATTCACCAAGTGGATAGAGGCCATGCCGGTGACCAACCAGTCAGGAGCCAGTGCCGTCAAGTTTTTTGAGTCCATTGTCTATCCCTTCGGAGTGCCACACAACATCATCACGGACAATGGAACAAACTTCACCTCTAAGGAGTTTCAGGGTTTCTGCGAAAACCTGGGAATCAACGTAAGCTATGCCTTCATAGCTCATCCACAGACCAATGGTCAAGTCAAAAAGGCCAACAGCCTCGTCTGCGGTGAAATCAAGAAGCGACTCCTCCGACCACTCGAGCAAGCCGTCGGATGCTGGCCAGATGAATTGCAGTCCGTACTTTGGAGTCTGCGCACAACCCCAAACAGCGCCATGGGATACACCCCGTTCTTCATGGTGCATGGAGCTGAAGCAGTACTACCCGCAGAAGTACGCTTTAAAGCCCCACGGGTAGTCGCGTATAGTGAGCAGGAGTCAACACTTGCACTCGCAGACTCTGTCGATCTCCTTGACGAGGCACGGGGAATCGTAGCAGAAAGATTGACGATCTACCAGCAGAACCTGCACAACTACCACAGGAGAAGGCTACGCCCCAGATCCTTCGTTGAAGGAGACCTGGTCCTACGACTGAAGCAGCAAGGGCACCTCAAGCTCGAGTCCCCTTGGGAAGGACCATACGTGATTACAGAAGTAATCCCAGGTGGCGCCTATCGCCTCAAAGATTTCGAGACAGGAGTCGCATACTTCAACCCCTGGAATGTCGTGCAACTACGGCACTTCTACCCTTAGTCGTTTTTCTTCCTTTTACATTACAAATAAGGCTTTTCAGCCAGGCTACTTAGCCACGCATTGTACCTCGTACTATTCTACGAATAAATAAAGCTAAGTGCCCAAACTCTGTGTTTTCTATTATTTGTCACGATCTTATTACTCTGGGGCTCTGCCACCCTTTACACAACTGTTCTACGAACCAATCGTGATATCCCGAGTAGCTGATGCAATAATCGAACCCTTGACAAACACCAACCCAGCTGCAACGCACCTGGCAGGTTGGCAAGGTGCTGAGATAAACACACGTCAGGCTAACAAAAAGGAATCGCATAGTGCAACGCACTCGCAAAACATACGAGCTAGCAAGCTCTCTACATATCAATATTAATCAATTATATACAACATACATACGAACTTTATAACACTGGTATTACTTATGTGCAGAATACAAGCTAAACTACTGTTGCAACAGAGGAACGTTTGTCTCTTCCTCGAAGAAGTCGACAATTTCCTCCGTTGGGAGATCTACCGCCTGGTAATGAGGAACCATATTCCAGGTCGAACCTGCCGGCGGAGTCGGCGGACCAGCAGCAACAGCTGCAACGCCAACATCAGGCCTATGCAGTCGCACCAGCGACAAAGCAGCCTTGGCACCAGCCACTAACTATTGCCGCACACACTCGCGGACTATACTCAAATCCTGAAACTTAGCCAGGAGAGCCAACAAACTCGAAGGGATGGTGTCCAGTGGAAACATCGTCTGGTAGATATTCCTCAGGCACGACTGCGACTTCTTCAGAAAGTGGAGCACTCGCGAGACACGATCCTGCAGGGTCGCAAGTGCGATTGCATGATCATGATCCACCCAAAAGTACCCACTTGCCTGAAGTTGTTCCTAGGTCAGGTCGTTCATGCGAATGGTGATCCTATCTTTCTCATCCTGCGGATGACGTGCGCTGACAACTATACCAAGCAAGAGGCAAAAGCATGAAGACAATGAACTACCGCGATTGACTACAAGAAAAGATAAGGGGGCAGAAAGCTAACATTTGAACTGATCACCCAGCAGCGCCACCTCCTCCAGTAGATATTGCTCTCGGGTGGTGGCTTTCTCTGCCCACGACTTCCATACATTCGCGTTACCACGGAGGATGGGCAGTTCGCGTTCCAGCTGCTTAACGCGGTCGTGCAGTCGTGAAAGCAGGGACAGCTCATCCACCCTTGAGTGCGACTGTGCTAAGGTATCACCAGCGGATGGCGGATCCCGAGGCTCACTCGAAGGACCACTCGATGTGCCCTATCACAAGCCAAGCAAGAGAAAATAAGGGACCAAGCAACACATGGACAAAAACTCAAGTGCATTCAAACATACCAAAAGTATCAACATAGACACTCAGCCAGCAGCATGTTTTCAACAAAAGGAGTCGAGTTATTAACTATTACAAATATAACTACTGAGGAGCAGCCCACTTCTTCGACTTGGACTTCAGTTTAGGGGGCTTCATCGAGTCCGTGGCAGTATTAGACGCCACAGACTTCACGCCGGCCCCTGACGCCGCAGCCTTCGGTGCCTTCTTGGCTCGCTGCAGCTCCTCAGAATACTTGGCAACTGTGTTGATGAGTTGCGGCCCGTACTTGCCGCAGACAGTTGCAAAAGGAGCAAAAACTACCTGTTGACCATCTGCGCTGATAGGCATCGCCTTGGAGACCCCGGCTGGATCCATCTCCACTCCATGGGCTTGCACCATGGCGAGTGCCATGGAGGCGCCGACAGCACTATGCGATTTCCTGAAGTCCGAGGGGATACCTCCAGCAAGGGACTCCACCAGGTCATCCAAGTTCTCAATCATCTCAGCCTTGGGCGCCAGCTCCTCGCGGATGCGACTGAGCACACCCTTAGCTTTTAATCAGCATTCCTTGAATGGAAGTGTTGCGGTCTTCGACTGCCGCGACAGCGCCTTCCAAGGCATCATTGCAACAAAGCGCTTGGGCATCGAAGCTCAAACTGCCAGCATCTACACAGACCAAAGCGTTAACACAAATAGCAAGACATCGAAAAAAGAAGCAATCAAGACCCAGAAAGAAATACCTGAAAGAGACTTGGCAATCGAGAAGAGTTGTTCTTCGAACAACTTCTCCCTCGCGGCGATGGAGGTGCGCAAATCCTCTTCGTGTTTCCGTGATTCATCAAGCGCAGCAACTGCCTCATCGCGACTCTTCACCGCTGCGGCGAGCGTCTTTTCAAGAGAAGCAGCATCGCGAAGAAGTTCGTTATGCTCAGCTGCAAAAAATACAAGTTGGATCGTTAGTCGAATGTATAAAATATCACAAGAACAAAGAAGAAGAAGCAAAATACTAACTTTCAATGAGGCGATGGCGATTGTCCAACATTGCGTGTTGACGACCCATCGCAAGTACCTGCTTCGCCAAACGAGCAGCTTCCTTCATAATGAGCTACCTCAGGAAAAATAAAGGATCAGCAGATAGCATGGACCACAATTTTGACTGCAAAAACAAAATCACACTTACATGCTCCTCCAGGGACTCCGAAGTTGATTGCCGCGCAGTCGTCTGGACAACCATCTGGTGTTCCACAGCGTGTGGAGAACTCGATGAGTTGTGCCTGGAGTGGGCCACCAACAGAGGAGAAAAAGATCACTTAGCCACTTCCTTGGCCTTGGAGTCCGCGACTCCAGATTCCTTCAAAAATTGGACGTCGCCATAAGACGACGATGCCGATGAACTACAGAACAAAAACCAGCATCAGGAAAATGCAACTACAAAAGGAACCAAGACAAGAATTGTAGACTTACCAGTCAAATTTATCAAAATCGAAGGTTTGGTCCTCTGACTCCGATGACTCCTTCGGCAGCCGCATCTTCTTGCGAGTAGATGGCACCATGGAACTCACAGGAACAGCAGGAATCGGTGACTCCGCACCAATAGCTGGGCCTTCTGGAGTCGAAGGAGACGATGCATCCGAATCTTCGCTATGCGAACGCTTGCGAGTGTCTGGACCGCTGGACTCGGGGGCTTCCTCCTCCTCTTCAAGTGGGACGGTCAATTCCGACTCGTCCTCTTCATCTACTTCACGAGGAATAACCCCCTCAGGAATAGGGGGCAAACTGGGATCCACCTTCCAATCCTGCTTACAGAAAATAAGTCAACATACGTCAAGAAATCAGAAGCACTCGACAAATAAAGCTACTTCATAGCACAATTATACCTTAGGAGGAGGGTTAGAGGCATCAAATGGAGGCACGACTGGTTCACTGGGGAGGACATCCTTGGTGGTGTACTTGGTCAATAGTCGCACCCTCTTATCTACTTCACCCACGGAAATACCATCAGCAGATATGAGAGTGACATTGCTGCCTCGTGTATTAACGATCTCGTTGGGGAACCCCAAGAGGAAGGTATGATGAGAACAACAGTAAGTTTTCCCTCAGTTATGAAACCAAGGTTATCAATCTAGTAGGAGCAAGGAAACACCCCAAAGGTGTAGCTAGCTGAACTTTGGTAGGGCGCACTACCGGTGCCAGCAGCTACGTGGAGACCTGCACAACACAACCATAGAACTCTGTCCCCAACTTGCGATGAGGTTGTCAATCTCACCGGTTTTGCTGAAAAAACAAAGGATTAAACGTATCGAGTGGAAGAAAGTAATAGTTTGTAGAAAGTAGACACAAACAAGTAAACAGTTGATTGATAGTAAAAGAAAGGACCGGGATCCATAGTTCACTAGAGGTGGCTCTCCTTAAGCTAGATGACATGTTGGGTGAACAAATTACAGCGGGGCAATTGACAAACATCGAGAAAGCATACAAGCATATACTACTCATCTTGACTCCTTTGAGATTCGATTGGGCATTACAACATTATACATAGACCGCCATCCAACTTCATCTATGACTAATAATCCACCTTTAGGTTATCATCCGAACCCCCTCCGGTATTAAGTTGCAAGCAACGGATAATTGCATTACGAATTGCGTGTGAAGTAAACAATACGATTGTTCTATGAACAAAGGATTGTTGTTTTCTCCCTGGTAGCAACATCACATCTAGTACCTTAGAGATTTCTGTCACTTCCCTAGATTACCAGAGGCATGAACCCACTATCGAGCATAAATACTAACTCTTGGAGTTGCTAGCATCTACTTGGCCAAGATAGCTACTAACAACGGAAAGCATGCAAGATCACAAATAACAAAGGCATGATAGAATCAATAATCAATCTAAAATAGCATCTCAATATCCATCGGATCCTCGCAAACACAACATGCAGAATTACAAATAGATGATCTTGATCATGAACGGAGCTCACAAGATCTAAACATGATAGCACAAAGGAGGAGAACCAGCCATCTAGCTACTACATGGACCCGTAGTCCAGACATGAACTACCCAAGCATCACACCGGAGGCTTGCATGATGATGAAGAAGGCCTCCAGGGTGAATTCCCCTCTCTAGAAGGGTGCCGGGAAGAGCTTCAGATCCCCCCCCCCCCCGATCTAGGGATGGAGATGACGGCGGCTACAGACTCTTTGGTGGATTTTTGATCGGGTCCTTAGGGTTTCCGTATCAGGGGAAATATATAGGTGGAAGGAGAGGCCGAGGGGGTGCCTGGGGCGGCCAGACCACCCCCTGGCGCGGGCCAAGCCTGGCCGTGCGGCCAGGTGGTGTGGCCGGGGCCCATCCCCTCTCCATCTCGTATTCTGGCTCCAAGTGTCCCTCGGTGAAAAACTGACTTTGGCATTTGTCCCATCCAATTCCGACAATATTCATTTTCTGACTTTCCTGGAACCAAAAACAGCAGAAAATAGGCAGCTGGCACTGTGGCTCTTGTTAATAGGTTAGTCCAAGAAATCATATGAAAAGTACTCCAAAGTGTGGACAAAACATAAGAAAGTGGATAAAACCAAGCATGGAACATCAAAAATTATGGATACGTTTGCAACGTATCAACATCGTGTTTGCAAGACGTTTGTTTGTTTCACATAAAGAAAATTTAGCATAGTGGCATTCAGCTGTCCCTCATAGAGTATCAAACATAAATGCATAGGACACCTTCAAAGTTTATAAGAGTGACTAGATACAAATAGTTTAAAACAAGCAATATCAAGGTATGCATCAATCAACAAGTCTTGGGACAATGCACATAGAACTAAGAATGGCCACTATGTTCTCAAAGTAGATGCATAAAGGTAGAAGGTGGATACTCAACATAAAAGTAAAAGAAAGGCCATCATAGAAGGAAGTAGGGATTCAAGTCTCATAAAGAGCTTCCAAAAATTATGGTACTTAATAGCTTTCAGCTCTCATTACCCCTATCATAAGCATCTTGAAGGTGATTAAGGTTAAAGTGACACAACTAAGAGGATATGCTTGACAAGTTATAAACCAAAATCTCATGCCCCTTACTTATGAAGACCGAACCTCATGCTACTCAACATTAGTCACAAGTAAGATCTTGTCATTGTAAGTACATATGTATCATAGAGAACTGCCAACAGGGCACCCCTTGCACATGATACAGGAGCTATCCCATAATCGAAATGACAAGGCAAGAAGACAATGAGCATCTCAACGATCTTTTTATTTGCTATTTGCATAGGTTTTTATTAAGGATGCTTCATAGAGTGCTCATTATGGTTATGCTGCAAGTTTCCACCATGATTAGGCATGGCTTTGGCTAGCGGCCCAGGCATTTCTATAACACACATACAAACTCCATGATCTTACAAGTTCCCCTTTTATTTCACACCGCCGGGATCCATAAGCAAAAGAACATGATATCAACGGGGTACAAAGTACAAGTGCAATGTTGAAAGCGTTCCCCATGATACATGGTTCTTCTAACTTCAACTTATAAAGCGCAAGCATATACGCAACAAAGATGGATTCAATGGTTCAAGTTTATTAAGTGCAAGAAAGGTAAAGTGTGCCATCAAGTTCGTGAGAGCAATCACTAGTTTTCTCATAACAAGTTTAATTTGGAAGGTAGAAAAAAACATGAATATGCTTGGAATAGCATATGCGAGTAGGTAGGTATGGTGGACTCTTTGGAATAACTTGGTTTTAGGGGTTGGATGCATGAGTGGAACTCATACTTGGTTACGGAGGCTAGCCAAAGACTGGGAGCGACAAACTAAGAGAGCAATAATGGCCATAATCATGCAGAGCGACAAAACATCCTTGATCAAAGCATAAAGTGATACTACAACTTGAAAAATAAAGGATCATAAAGGCTATGGTGACTTGGGATAGTCATAACATGGTGTGAGCATGTGCCAAGTCAACCCAAATAAAGCATCAAAGGAGAATACCACAATACATGATTCTTCCAAGGCACATTAAGCAATCTCAATTGTTTATAACAAGTCATGCTACAGAAAAGAATACTAATCATAAAGCCAAAACAATATCAAGCATGGCATGACAAAGCATGGGCCACAGTCAAAAAACAAGCTCTCTTTACCACTTAAGCATGAACTTTCCTACTCTTTTCCAATCCAAACCAAACTATTTGAAAACCAATGTATGAAAGAGGGGGTCCAACCAATTTATTCAGCAAACTAATCAAACAAAGCAAACGAAAAACCAAAACAAAAAAAAGAAGACGCTCCAAGAACAACACAACTGTGCATGAAACAATAAAAATGAAGTGTTTGGAAGAAACCTGGGATTTTTATTGATGAAGAGGGGGATGCCTTGGGCATCCCCAAGCTTTGACGCTTGTACTTCTTGGATATTTCTTGGGGTGACACACGTGACATCCCCAATCTTGAGCTTTAGTCCATTCTTCATCTCATTACTCATTCCTTCCATACACCTGAAATTTTTCCTTCATACAAAACTTCACACAAACTTTATTAGCAACATTAGTGCAGTCAAGATAATAGGTCTTTAGGTTCAGTTACAACACCAATTAAACTTCCATTAGAACACAAGCTACTGTAGCACTTCCCTCAAAAAGCTCGATTCCCCCAAAAAACTCAAAAAGGAACCATGAAGAAGCAAATGCAAAAAAAGGCAGAAATGTGTCAAAACAGACCAGCAGGTAAAGACGAATTTTTTCGAAGACCTTTGGTTGCTAAAATCAAAAAGTGTTGAACTAACGAAAGTTAGATAACAACCTGGGACAGAAGAACAAAAATTCACGCCTCAAAAGGACGTACAGAGATTTTACACGAATTTTTATAGTGAAGCACATAAATCTGTTTTGGGACAGCAACTTTCCCAATCATTACTTCTCTCTCATTAGAGGTTACTCTTGGCACAAAAAGCAAATAAAAAGGATAAGGAGCGGTTATTACTGAAGTAATAACTTCCAACACTCAACAAAAACTTTTGGGTTATCTCCCAATAAGTACTTTTCTTTAACGCCTTTAAGTTAGGCATAAGAAGCAAGAAAAAGGAGCATTAAGAGCAAATTTTGTTTTCATAGGAGAGGCAAAAGAAATCTTCTCTCTCTTCTTAGGGAAGTGTTCTATACCTTTTTTGAGTGGGAGTTGATATTTAATGGTGCCTTCTTTCATATCAATAATGGCACCAACAGTTCTAAGAAAAGGTCTTCCCAAAATAATAGGACAAGAAGCATTGCATTCAACATACAAAACATAGAAATCAACGGGGACATAGGCATTGTTAACCATAATAAGAACATCATTAATACTCCCTATGAGTTTCTTTTTAGCATTATCATCAAGTGGGACATTCAAATAACAATCTTCAAGTGGTGGCAAATCAAGCATATCATAAATCCTTCTAGGCATAATAGAAACACTACTATCAAGATCACATAAAGCTTTGAAATCAAAATCATTCACTTTCATATTAATGATGGGTTCCCAACCATCTTCTTGTTTTATAGGAAAAGAAGCTTTATGTTTCATCCTTTCTTCTTTAATCTTTATGAGAGCATCAGTAATGTGTTTTGTAAAGGACATGTTCATAGCACTAGCAATAGGACTTTTAGCAAGTTTTTGTAGGAACTTAATAACTTCAGAGATATTGCAACCATAAAGATCAAAATCATAATTATCATCTAAAGTAGTAGAGCTATTACTAGCGTCAACACTGGTAGTAGTGATAGTAGAAACACTAATGTTTCTAGCAATTTCATCTTCTCTTTCCCACTTAGCATGCAATTCGGCTAATAGTCTAACATTATCATCAATTCTTACTTGTATGGCATTAGTAGCTGCAAAGGGATTATCAATAGTTTCAGGTTTAGCAGCCATTTTATTCAAAGAATATTGAGCTTTAGCCAAAGATGCTATATTTCTTTTAGCATTAGAGAGTTTTTCCTCAATAGTTTTATTGAAAGAAGTTTGTTTACTAATAAAGTCTTTAAGCATAACTTCAAGTTTAGAGGGAACACTCCTACCATAAGCATTACTATTGTTGGGAGGATATGGCTTATAATTATTGTTACCAAAATTATTCCTGTAGGCATTGTTGCTAAAATTATTATTTCTTATAAAGTTCACATCAACTTGCTCTTCTTGAGTAACCAAAGAGGCTAAGGGAACATTATTTGGATCAATATGGGCTTTCCCATTAACAAGCATAGACATAATAACATCAATCTTATCACTCAAGGAGGAGGTTTCCTCAACAGAATTTACCTTCTTACCTTGTGGAGCTCTTTCAGTATGCCATTCGGAGTAATTAACAATCATATTATCCAGAAACTTTGTTGCAGCACCCAAAGTAATGGTCATAAAGGTACCTCCAGCGGTAGAATCCAATAGATTTCTTGAAGAGTAGTTCAATCCTGCATAAAAGGTTTGGATGATCATCCAAGCAGTTAGTCCATGAGTGGGACAATTCATTACGAAAGATTTCATTCTTTCCCAAGCTTGAGCAACATGTTCATTATCAGATTGTTTAAAATTCATTATTTCACTTCTCATAGATATAATCTTAGAAGGAGGATAATATTTTCCAATAAAAGCATCTTTGCATTTAGTCCAAGAATCAATATTATTCCTAGTTAAGGAATTCAACCATTCGTTAGCTTTTCCTCTCAAAGAGAAAGGAAACAACTTAAGCTTAATAATATCTCCATCTATATCTCTATTCTTTTGCATCTCACAAAGTTCAACAAAGTTATTTATATGGGCAGTAGCATCTTCATTACCAATACTAGAAAATTGTTCTCACATAACAAGATTGAGTAAAGCAGGTTTTATTTCAAAGAAAGTAGCATCAGGAATAGGTGGAGCAATAGGTGTGCTCATAAAATCATTGTTGTTGGTGCTAATGAAGTCACACAACTTAGTGTTTTCAAGAGTAGTCATTTTTTTGTGTTTTTAATAAAGAAAGCAAACTAGTTAAACTAATTTTTTGTGTGTTTTTTATAAAGAAACAAGCAAACAAAGCAAAAAGTAAACTAAGCAAAACAAAAACAACAAAGTAAAGAGATTGGTTATGAGGGACACCCCTTGTGAAGATGTCCTTGACTCCCCGGCAACGGCGCCAGAAAAAGTCCTTGCTGACTCTGAAGGGAATATGCCCGAGAGGCAATAATAAAGTGGTTATTATCTTATTCCATGTTTATGATAAATTTTTATTTTGCATGATATAATTGTATTGATCGGAAACGTCAATACATGTGTGTTTAATAAACAAAAAGGGTTCCTAGTTATGCCTCTCTTATAGACTAGCTTGTTGATTAACAAGATGATCAAGGTTTCCTGATCATGGACATTGGATGTTGTTAATAACAAGGTCACACCATTGGTGGAATGATGTGATGAACATTCAACCGAAGTATAGCATTACGATCAAAGTCATTATGTTTATATTGCTATAATATCATACGAAGTAATATTTATCCTTAGACCATGAGATCATGTTAATTGCTAACACGGGAAGAGTATCTTGATAACATCAAACGTCACACTGTAACAGGGTGATTATAAAGGTGGGTTCAGTGCTACGAAGGTGTTATGTTGAGGCTCATGGATCAAGAGTGGGATTTGTCCATCCCGATGAGGATAGATATACTATGGGCCCTCTCGGTGATATCACATTGAAATAGCTTGCAAGCAAGTGATGTGATCACTAGAATGTTATATCACGGGAACGAGAAAAGAGTGCATGTCAGTAACAAGATTAAACTAGGTATGGAGATACCGATGATCGAATCTCGGACATGTAATATATCGCGGGACAAAGGGATTTAGTTACTAGCGTTAAAGGTTCTCACGATCACAGAAGTCATTGTTGAATGTGTAGGAGTCAGTATAGATCTCTAGGTCCCGCTGCTGATTATTGATCCGAGAGGGGTCTCGATCATGTCTGCATTATTCGCGAACCATAGGGTGACACACTTAAGGGATACTGACACCATATTGAGCAAATATGTTTCAGATAAAGATTTAAGAAAGCGCTGGAATTATTTCAATAGACACCAAAACTGTTTCGGGTGAAATTGCTGAAATTGGTTCTGCATGTAATATTGAAATGTTGTAGGGGGTTTTATGTGAATGTTTGTTAATTAAAGTAATTAACAAAATTCTGAAAAAAATCATAAAAGAGTTTTATTAAATGAGAGAGCATTAAATTTGGAGAAATTTAATGCATTTAAAGTGGAGACTTTAAAAGGGAATGTGAAGAGGCATTTTAATGTGGAGGGATTACCACCACATGAATGGAGGAGGTGAAGAGACACCTCCTCCATGCGCCGGCCATGAAGGAGGGGCACCTCCCCTCCTCCTATAAAAGGCCACCCTCTCCTCACTTCTCACACACACCTCCTTGTGAAGGATCTCTCTCCCCCTCTAGTATTATTCCCCCATGGTCTCGCATTAGCGAGATACATGTTCCCGGTGGCTTTATCTAGAAAGGAGTTGCTCCTTCTGCTGCTTTGCTGGAGCGAGGGATGGAGGTTGTCGGGGTACCGGACGTGTGTGCGATCACGGATGCACCGCTGCTTTGCGGTGCTGGACTTGGTGGTGCTGGAGCTGGATCTGATGGACGTGCTGGAGCCGGACCTGCTGGACTTCATCACGATCTTGAGATCGGCAAGTGTATGACTACATCAACCACGAGTTCCTACTCGTTAACAAAGCTCGTTGTCTACGAGGGTAAGTTCTCGTTGGATGTATATCCACCCGTTGCTTTGTACCTAGTAGATAGATCTTGGCGTGTAGTTCACACCGTAGGAAATTTTTTGTTTTCTATGCTGCGGACCCAACAGTGGTATCAGAGACTGATCTATGCATAGGTGCTTAGCACGGGTAGTACACATATGTTTATATGTGGGCGATGATGATCATGTTATTGCTTCTTTCATGTATTTTGGATATTGGTGGCATAGTGGGATGAAGCGGCCCGGACCAACCTTACATGTCATCGTACATGAGACCGGTTCCACGACTGACATGCAACTTGTTTTGCATAAGTGGCTGGCGGGTGTCTGTCTCTCCTACTATAGTCAATATCTGATTTACAACGAGTTGCTAATAACTTAGTTATCCTCGTTGTGGTTCATGTTCGTAGGTAAGAACGGTTCTATCTCCGAAAGCCCTAAGCCACGTAAAACTTGCAATTGATAAATTAGAGGCGTCTAGTTTAGATCGTTGTTGGGCTAGTGTCTTGATATGGTATTGTTGTAAGTAGATGTATGATAGATACTCTTACAACACACTCAACGTGTAAGTTCCATAGACCTTGGCCTTACACACAAAGGAATGATAGAGATCATACCACGATGCAAATGATAGAGATCAAATGCATGGACCATATCATCTCACTTTACACATTAGATGTTAGCATCTTATACTACTAGTTTGGCGCTTTCTGTAGCATTGTAAGATGATCCCTCATTTAGATATCAAGATAAAAATGTGTTCTTCCTTAAGTATGCACTGTTCTATGGATCGTGTTTCGAGACATCACGTGATGATCGGGTGTACTCGACTATACGCTTTGATACAACGGGTGTAAGACAGTTTTACACACGCGAGTACTAAGGTTCTTACTTGGCGAGCCTAGCATGTACAGACATGGCCTTGGAACACGAACCGAAAGGTTAAGCATGAGTCATATAGTTGATATGATGGCCATATTGATGCTCGCCTTTGAAGCTACACCGACTCACGTGATGATCGGACTTGGTGTAGTGGATTTGGTTCATGTAATCACCAAAAAGGCACGAGGGATGTCGTTTTTAAGTGGGAGTTCATTTCTAATTTGGATTAGTCGAACTCAATTTGTCATAAAATAAATTGAAGTGAATTTGCATAATTTTTTGTAGTCATTCGCATCTGTTCACTACCTTATGCTTAGTTTTTATTTGAGATAATAGAATTACAGAATTCTGGATATTTACTTTATGAACTGGTATCGTATTGTTTCGAATGTCAATTTAAAGTTTATAAGTACTATTGCAAACTTTCAGCAAACTCTATTTACTCCATGAAGTTTAATAAGTAGTATTAAATCAAGAGTAAGAATTCCAATGTTAGTATCTAAAGTATCATGTTTGCCTCCATGATTATTATTATTCAAAAAGTTGTTTTAATATCAAGATTATATTGGAACTAGAAATTGTTTTAGAAACCATCATGTGTGAAAGATATTGTGATATCTAAAACAATGTTTTTGGTTGCATTATGATAGAGTATGATTTAGCAAAATACATGTTCTCATATTGTATGAGAATTTGTGAAGGATGGAGATGCTAGGCATCCGAATCTACCAAAAAGGTTTTGGGAACTGATATTATACTCACGATTCTTCCTTATAGGCTATAGTAGCTTGATCATGAAAGTTTTCATGATAAGGATGAATAGAAGATGTAAGTAAAATGTTTACTACACTAATAGATTACTAAAGAATGGATTTTTGAAAGAACACCAAACATTTGATGATGGTGATCCACTTCAAAGTGCAAGTCAAAAGGTATTAGTATTTGACTATATACGCTTTGTACCATGTTTCATGTGAATGAAACCACTATTGATGTCGATAGATTCTTTTAAAAGGAAAAGGAATTGCTGAAAGAGAATCTATAAAATATTTGGCAGAAAATAAAAGGTTGGAGATGTCCAACTTAGGTATATAGAAGATATACATGTTATGGCTATATTCCTTGCTTGTTAAACAATGTGGTTCTTCGGTATTGGATACCGAATTGGTTGGTATGAAGTGTCATACAGGACAACGCAATTCATGAACTACAATGGCCTAAGTAACCAACAAAAGAATGAGTGATGATGTTCATCAAAAACAAATAAAGTTTTATTGTGTTTTTCATTGTGATCAAACCAAGCCTTCAAGATTTGTTTAAATAATTGTTATTTTGTTCCGGTATTACGAGAACAATGGTTGTTCAAATAAATTACCGTATTCCATAAAGGATGGATGAACTTTTACAAGTCTAGTGGGAGAAATCACATCCATAAACACTATTGCTAAAATGTCGCAAGACAAATGATTGAAAGATCACTTATGAAGTGACATTGTTGTTTAAATTATATTTGAAAGAAAACATGAAGAAACTCCATGTTGATGGATTTTTGGAGTCTTTGATTTTGATCAATTGACGCATGTGAGACTTTCCTCGAGATAATTGAAACTCCGTCCATAGGCCAGAGAGGAACGGATGACTAGCTTATTGGAAATTGTGCATGCTGATGTGCATAGTCCATTATGTGTAGCCATATGCGATGGATCTTTTTGCTTCATATGCTTTCTCCAAAAATTTGAGTGAATATATCTGTATATTTACTTAATAAGGAAGAAGTATGAAACATTTGAAAATTGTTCAAAGACTTTCAAGATGAAGTGGAAAATTATTGTAACAAGAAAATAAAGAGTTTATGATTCGATCATAAAGGAAGATATTTGAGTTACATGTTTAGCAAAAACACCTAAGACTTGAGGAATTGTTCCATGATTTGTGTTTCCCGATAAACCATAGGAGTATGGCATATTCGAGAGATAAAATCAAACCATGTTTGACATGGTAAGATCAAGGGTGTCATTTATAAAACTGTCATTATGTTTTAAGGATTGAAGCTTTAGAGACTACCGCTTTTACACTGAAAAGAGCGCCATCGTGATCCGTTGAAATGACACCATATGAGTTATGGTTTAGGATAAAACCCGAATTGTCTTTTCTTAAATTTTGGTATGCTATGCATAAGTAAAATGTTTACAACCAAAGTCGGATAAGCACGTCTTTGTAGGTTATCCCAAAGAATTTGTTGGGAATTTCTGCATAACACCGAGGACAAAAGAGTTTGTCGCTTGGAACGTCAAGTTTCTTGAGAAGGAACTTTTCGTGAAAAGTTAAGTGGGAGGACAATAGAACTTTGATAAGGTTGTTGAACCTTAGCTATATGTGCTAAGTAGCGCAGCGCCAGAAAGTGTCCCGGTGGCGGCCACAATGCTCATGGCTCTCGTGATTACAAAAGGTGTGATCTCGGAGATTAGAGTTCCTATAGAATTCTATGGGTCGGTAAGAATCAAATAGTGTGATTTGATAAGCAAGTTGTTATTGTTTTGACAATGATGAACCGACTACATGCAAAGAAGCGATGATGGGCCCTGACTCCATAAAATGACTAGAAGTCATAGAATCCGTGATAGTATCCATACACGAGAAAACAAGTTTCTGAACTTGGAAGACCCTCTGGAAAGGCGTGAAGCCTATCGATCGTGTTTGGATCTATAAAGAAATAAGACATGGATGTTTAACATCTATGAAATAGTCGACATGTCGGAAATAAGTTTACGACAATGTTCAAGGAGTTGACTATGACAAGACTTGATCTTTCATAGCGATATATAGTCTTGACGGATTAATGTAGCAACCACTACATATAATTTGGTATATGGTAGTTGAATAAACAAAACAAGGTTCTTCTAATAGAACGGTAACTTAGGACATGTACATGACATGATCCGAAGGGTTTTGTTAATTCAAAGGGTGCTAAAAGGACATGTAAACTTCAATAGTTGAAGTAAGCGTAGCGGAGTTGGAATCTTCACCATGATGAAACTGTTAAAAGAGTTTAAATTCATCAAAGATGATGAAGATGCTTGCATTTGCAAGAAATTAAGTGGGAGCGCTGAGACATATTTCTAATACATTATGTAGAGGACATATTGTTGATTGAAAATGATGTATCTTGTATTGACACAAGTTAAGAATTTCATTAAAATAAGATTTCGATGAAAGACTTGGGCAAACCCGGAATATTAGGCACCAATATCTATATGGATAGATTAAGGCGCTAATATGGTTGTGCCAGACATACATATATGAGATATTGAAAGGGTTCAATATGGAAACAACAAGAAAGGTTCTTGCTGCATGGAAAGGATTGTATCAAAATTCAAGTGTTTCAACACTTGGTGAGTAAAATCACATGAAGATTTTGATCGATTATACCATGATATGTATATATCCAGAATGTCCTATGCTCTAAATGTTATGAGCATATACCAGAATGATTCATAAGATGATCATTGGGCAATAGTAAAGATATTCTTATGAGCTTTGGAAGAACTAAGAATATATAATGTATAAGTGACAAATAGTTAAAGGTAGTTCATTGTAAAGTGTTACATTGATACTAGTTTTGTCACAAGATACAAACTAAATTTATCTCAATTTAGACTATGGGTGGCACAATGTAATGGAAAGGATGTTCCATGATGGATTTGGATGAGTTCCAAAGTTGAGATATTGTGACGGATACTACAACAAAAGGCTAAGTATATGACTGCTATAGTAGCAACAAAGGAGGGCATTTATGTTAAGTAGTTTGTTATTAAACTAGGTGTGGTTCAAAGTGGGCATATACTATGAAGATATATTATGTGATAATAATATCAACATATTTTGAGTCGAACGAACTAAAAGTCTCACCAAAGGACCAAATCTATACAATGCCATCTCATTTGAGAATGAGTGATGCGTAGAGACGCAGAGACATGCAAATACACACGGACCTGAAACTGTCAGATCCAGAGATTATGTTAACCACAAGCAATAGCGTATATGAAACACCACAAAGCCATAGGTGTTCAATACGCAAAGTTTTTCAAACTAGATTATTGACTCTAGTGCAAGTGGGAGACTAAAGGGAATATGCCCGAGAGGCAATAATAAAGTGGTTATTATCTTATTCCATGTTTATGATAAATGTTTATTTTGCATGCTATAATTGTATTGATCGGAAACATCAATACATGTGTGTTTAATAAACAAAAAGGGTTCCTAGTTATGCCTCTCTTATAGACTAGCTTGTTGATTAACAAGATGATCAAGGTTTCCTGATCATGGACATTGGATGTTGTTAATAACAAGGTCACACCATTGGTGGAATGATGTGATGAACATTCATCCGAAGTATAGCATTACGATCAAAGTCATTATGTTTATATTGCTATAACATCATACGAAGTAATCTTTATCCTTAGACCATGAGATCATGTTAATTGCTAACACCAGAAAAGTATCTTGATAACATCAAACGTCACACCGTAACAGGGTGACTATAAATATGGGTTTAGTGCTACGAAGGTGTTATGTTGAGGCTCATGGATCAAGAGTGGAATTCGTCAATCCCGATGAAGGATAGATATACTCTGGGCCCTCACGGTGATATCACATTGAAATAGCTTGCAAGCAAGTGATGTGATCACTAGAATGTTATATCACGGGAACGAGAAAAGAGTGCATGTCGGTAACGAGATCAAACTAGGTATGGAGATACCGATGATCGAATCTTGTACATGTAATATATCGCGGGACAAAGGCATTTAGTTACTAGCGTTAAAGGTTCTCACGATCATAGAAGTCATCGTGGAATGTGTAGGAGTCAGTATGGATCTCCAAGTCCCGCTGCTGATTATTGATCGGAGAGGGGTCTCGATCATGTATGCATTATTCGCGAACCGTAGGGTGACACACTTAAGGGATACCAACACCATATGGAGCAAATATGTTTCAGATAAAGATTTAAGAAAGCGCTGGAATTATTTCAATAGACACCGAAACTGTTTCGGGTGAAATTGCTGAAATTGGTTCTGCATGTAATATTGAAATGTTGCAGGGGGTTTTATGTGAATGTTTGTTAATTAAAGTAATTAAAAAAATTCTGAATAAAAATAATAAAAGAGTTTTATTAAATGAGAGAGCATTAAATTTGGAGAAATTTAATGCATTTAAAGTGGAGACTTTAAAAGGGAATGTGAAGAGGCATTTTAATGTGGAGGGGTTACCACCACATGAATGGAGGAGGTGAAGAGACACCTCCTCCATGCGCCGGCCATGAAGGACGGGCACCTCCCCTCCTCCTATAAAAGGCCACCCTCTCCTCACTTCTCACACACACCTCCTTGTGAAGGATCTCTCTCCCCCTCTAGTATTATTCCCCCATGGTCTCGGATTAGCGAGATACATGTTCCCGGTGGCTTTATCTGGAAAGGAGTTGCTGCTTCCGCTGCTTTGCTGGAGCGAGGGACGGAGGTTGTCGGGGTACCGGACATGTGTGCGATCACGGATGCACCGCTGCTTTGTGGTGCTGGACTTGGTGGTGCTGGAGCTGGATCTGATGGACGTGCTGGAGCCGGACCTGCTGGACTTCATCACGATCTTGAGATCGGCAAGTGTACGACTACATCAACCACGAGTTCCTACTCGTTAACAAAGCTCGTTGTCTACGAGGGTAAGTTCTCGTTGGATGTATATCCACCCGTTGCTTTGTACCTAGTAGATAGATCTTGGCGTGTAGTTCACACCGTAGGATTCTTTTTGTTTTCTATGCTGCGGATCCAACAGACTCGTGTATTAACGAGATAGTTGGGGAACCCCAAGAGGAAGGTATGATGAGCACAGTAGTAAGTTTTCCCTCAGTTATGAAACCAAGGTTATAAATCTAGTAGGAGCAAGAAAACACCCCAAAGGTGTAGCTAGCTGAACTTTGGTAGGGCGCACTACCGGTGCCAGCAGCAACATGGAGACCTGCAAAACAAAACCACAGAACTCTGTCCCCAACTTGCGATGAGGTTGTCAATCTCACCGGTTTTGCTGAAAACAAAGGATTAACCGTATCGAGTGGAAGAAGGTAATAGTTTGCATAAAGTAAACACAAGCAAGTAAACAGTTGACTGATAGTAAAATAAAGGACCGGGATCCATAGTTCACTAGAGGTGGCTCTCCTTAAGATAGATGACATGTTGGGTGAACAAATTACAGCGGGGCAATTGACAAACATCGAGAAATCATACAAGCATATACTACTCAACTTGACTCCTTTGAGATTTGATTGGGCAATACAACATTATACATAGACTGCCATCCAACTGCATCTATGATTAATAATCCACCTTCAGGTTATCATCCGAACTCCCTCCAGTATTAAGTTGCAAGCAACGGATAATTGCATTACGAATTGCGTGTAAAGTAAACAATACGATTGTTCTATGAACAAAGGATTGTTGTTTTCTCCCTAGTAGCAACAACACATCTAGTACCTTAGAGATTTCTGTCACTTCCCCAGATTACCAGAGGCATCAACCCACTATCGAGCATAAATACTAACTCTTGGAGTTGCTAGCATCTACTTGGCCAAGATAGCTACTAACAACGGAAAGCATGCAAGATCACAAATAAGAAAGGCATGATAGAATCAATAATCCATCTAAAATAGCATCTCAATATCCAACGGATCCCTGCAAACACAACATGCAGAATTACAAATATATGACCTTGATCATGAACGGAGCTCACAAGATCTAAACATGATAGCACAAAGGAGGAGAACCAGCCATCTAGCTACTACATGGACCTGTAGTCTAGAGATGAACTACTCACGCATCACACCGGAGGCTTGCATGATGATGAAGAAGGCCTCCAGGGTGAATTCCCCTCTCCAGCAGGGTGCCGGGAAGAGCTTCAGATCCCTCCCGATCTAGGGATGGAGATGACGGCGGCTACAGACTCTTTCGTGGATTTTTGATCGGGTCCTTAGGGTTTCCGTATCAGGGGCAATATATAGGTGGAAGGAGAGGACGAGGGGGTGCCTGGGGCGGCCAGACCACCCCCTGGCGCGGGCCAGGTGGTGTGGCCGGGCAGCAGCCCCTCTTCGTCTCGTATTCTGGCTCCAGGTGTCCCTCGGTGAAAAACTGACTTTGGCTTTTGTCCCGTCCAATTCCGAGAATATGCATTTTCTGACTTTCCTGGAACCAAAAACAGCAGAAAACAGGCATCTAGCACTGTGGCTCTTGTTAATAGGTTAGTCCAAGAAATCATCTGAAAATTACTCCAAAGTGTGGACAAAACATAAGAAAGTGGATAAAACCAAGCATGGAACAACAAAAATTATGGATACGTTTGCAACGTATCAGACATCGTCCGCACCAGCCCATGGAAAATGGGGTGGACTCTGGCCTGTAGAGGCTAGATGCGACGGCGCAACCATGTGCAGATGAGGGCGGCGCCTCCCTCTTATTTACCCATGCGATTCTCCAGGTCACAGACACGCTCGTACAGCACTTCCGTCTCCTCAGACTCACCAGGCATCACCACGTTCTTCCAAGAACGCCTCCTCTTGCACGGTGGCGCTGGTACCCACGGCGACAGAGCCACTTTTCTTCTTGGCGGCGATGGTGGCGGCAGCAGACCCAGTGGCGGCGCCTCCTTTCTTCTTCCCCATCTTGCGGTGGCGGTGCAAGCGGAGGAAATAGCTCGGAAACACGTGGAGTTGGTCCAGCGCCACGAAGGGGACGAACTCTAGGAAGCAGAGAGCAACAACAATGGCGATGGAAGCATAGGCAGAGAAAGAGCAGATGGGAAATTATCATAGATGCGCTGCTACTTAACCCCCTTGCGGATGAAATCCAATGGCCAGCAGAAACCCTATTGGACGTGTGGCGCACATCGCGATCGACACGTGGAGAGGCTAAAACACGAACCGTCCCCCACTACCTCCATTACGCGTGGAAATCGAGGAGGCGCAGTTAAAATGAAAGATTATGCATGCTCGGTAAAGTCAGGGTCAGAAAATGGGACCCACTGCTCGTCACATCCCGTCAAAGCCGCTCACGTGGGCAATTGAGGTCATCACATCGTCAGCACTGATGTCATTAAAGATTGAGCACTAGAAGACTTCAACTACTTTAATCCTTGCTCGAGTCTTCGACTCCACCAAGCACTCGGGGGCTACTCCCATAGGGAGCTCTGGTCGCGCACCCTACGATTTTTTTTATGCAGGAATATGGACATTCGAAGCATACCCAACCACTCGAATCTATGATTCGACTATGGATCATGGGTTACTCCCATAGGGAGCACCGGAAATAAATTCGACTGAAACAAGCAAACAAAAGACGATGTAGTCGCAAAAGTTCTTTAGTCCCTGCCGGAGTCTTTGACTCAAGCAGGCACTCGGGGGCTACTCCCATAGGGAGCGCTGGTCGCGCACCCTATGATTATTTGTACGTTGTACTATGTGTTGATAACATCCACACTCGAAGTCTATGGATACACCGCCTCATATTTTTTCCCTACAAAGAGACTACGTCTCTTGGGCCACCCGAATCATCGATGATAAAAATTCGGATGTCGCGCTTGCAGCGTGAAGATAAGACCTAGATAAGTCCTGGCAACGCATTTGCTGCGCACTACCATAAATATATCCGTGCCTACAGGTATGATGAACATGCCTTCGCGGACGCGTCGAGTGCTCACACCCATATACTGGAATTTGACTCCTATATGACCTCTGCGGCTTGAGTCGAATTACGCCAACACTTTTCCGAATTCGAGTCCAGGGACTTGAGTTAGAGTAGATTGTGTTGTTTTGACCTAAGGCAGTTAACTGATACCGATGCATCGGTTAAATCAGGCACGCATATCAACAATTCCTATGATATAAACAGAACACTCAAAAAAATACTCAGTCATGCACTCGAAAGGCTTCATAAAGTCCCCAGTCGAATCTGCGATTCCACTGGACACTCGAGGGCTACTGACATGGGTATACCCTGCAAGTACTTGAGTTTGGTATATGCGGTCCAGATACGGTAGAAGCCCACGGCGTTGCCACGGCCCAATGAAGACTTCGAGTGGCCCACGGACTCTCGATGACTTGCAAGAAAATAAGAAGTTTAAAGATAGAAAGTTTAAAGGGAAAACCCTAATCTGTAACCGACTCGACCTGCTACCCGAGACCTGGCCTATCTATATAAAGGCTAGGAGGGGTGGCGAGGAGGACACATGCAACCCTAGTTTCCACAACTCTCGCCAGATTGCATCTGCGTGCCCCTGTAATCTTCGATTCCTCTGTTAATTCCAAGAGCAGACAAGCAGGAGTAGGGACCTCTACGAGGCCTGAACCTGGGTAAACCTTGCATCCCTATGTGCTTGTTTGCTAGCCGATTTATGATTCCATCTCTCCCTCCTTCTCCAAAACCTTGCGTCCACATTCTTTTACCACAAGGATATTCCGGCTCCCGACAAAGATACTGCTTTGCCGACTTTTGTCGACGGAGCTGCCACGGCCCAACCGTCTTGGGACGAGGCCGCTTCGGCTCTCAGTGACGATCTGATCCTTGCTAAGAGGCGGGTCGAATATCTGATCAAACACAAAGAACTAAAGGGATCCGACTTGGTCCAATGCTGGGTGTTACGTCGGATCCAGCCCCAGTACCACGGAAATCGACTGACGCACTCCATCATGTCGTCCAAGAAAGACTCCCTCCGCATCAGTCCCAGAGCCTATACCTCGCAGGGCTACATAAGCTAGATTAAATGGCTAATAAGGGAGCGGATCGAGAGGAGGATCCTGAAGGTTTCTCTGGATATGCATACGGCAGAAAACCCCGTAGTGCCGGTAAGCTTCTAACAGTAAACCTTTTTATGTGTTTCAATCTTTGAGTTATATTGCAATACTGATATGTTTTCTTCTTTTTAGCTTGCTGACCTCCCCGAGTCAGAATTTGCTCCGCTCAAAGGATATCCTCCAGAGTTTTCTCAGGAGACAGAGGTGGTCCCATTGCCGGACATTGCGCTCAAGAAGCACAAAGCTCCGACAGTGGCTGTTGGCACAAAGGAGGTGCCCGTCGTGAAGAGGTAACTTTCAATCACAACTTCTGCCTTTGCACTTTACTCAAATTTTCTTCTGAGATGTAATGTTTTCGTCTTTATCACATTCTCAGAGCTAAACAGCTCATCAAGGGAAAGGGTAAGGGAAATTCTTCGAAGCCCCTACGATAGACGAAGCTTTCCATGGCTTCTCCTGCCGTAGCTCCTTAGACTTCTGCCCCCCAACCTTCCGCAACACCGGTGATCACTCCTTCCCCGGATGTCGCAGAAGATCCGGCTCCTTCAGCAGAGCCTGTGATCCTTGAATCACAAACCGGCGTCACCATGAGTGAGTCAGGTATAGATAAGGGTGAACCCTCTTCGGGTAATGATCCCTCGGCAGAGATCTTCACCGAAAACCTTCTCAACAATCCGGGTCTTGCCAAGTTTGGCTTGTCCCGTAAATCTACGGAAGAGATCCAGCGGCTGGCCATGCAATGCCTGGAGAAAAGAAACTTATCTGCCGAAGAAGAAGCACAAGAGGCAGAGGACATCAAGTTCTCCGACCTTCTTGCACAAGTGTGCCTTCGCGATGAGAGGATAAGGATCGGTGAGCTTCCAACAACACCAGTGGTCCCTCTGACTCTCGCCGAGAAGGTCGCTATTGAAGTAAACGCGAGTTTGGATAAACTCACTCGCGAGCAATATGTAAGTCGGAATTCTAACTCCTGTTTTTCCTTTGTTTCGTATCATATCCTCTAGCCCCCAAGCATGAAGTAGGATATATAATCCGGGTTTATGCTTCATTAGGATGCCAAAGAATGAACTAGTGTAGCCCCCAAGGCCCGTGCTGATATTAGTAAAAATATTAGCCCGAGTCTTTAGTAGACTCCTGACTTTGGGTATTCTGACTTATAGAAAGTATGTTCCTATAACCAGGATTTGTTGAAAAATGTCTGTGACAAGCAGAGAGAGATCAAGGCTCTCTGACTTAAGAATGCTGAACTTAAGGTCTCCAAGGATGAGGCCGAAGGTAAACATTTCGAGACTCAAACCTTGTCTTTCATGTTTTTGTAGTCGAATTTTTCTGAATTGTTGTTCTTTTTGACTTATAGCGCTGGTAAAACAATCATGCGCCATGATTGAAGAGGCCGAGAACCTCAAAACTTTAGTGGTGGAGAACAAGGAACTTCGCCAAGAGCTGGATAAGCTCAAAGAGGATCATGAGAAGAGCATAGCTCAAGTTCTCGATTCCGCCTCCATGGCTACTGACGAGCGCGATCGCAAGATTGCCTCTCAAGATCAGCAAATCTCGGACCTCAATAATGAGTTGTGTAGAGAGAAGGACCTTTCCAAGGCGCTCTGGGCTGAACTCCGGAGTCTTCGGGAAGAGAAGACCAAAATTGATGACGTCATTTTTGGTATGTTCCATCTGTCTGATTTTTCTATTTTATTCGACTTCTTTCAATGTCGGATTTTCTTAACTTGTTTTGTGTATAGGTCCTCTGAACTTGACGGACTCTTCCTCCGCCGAGCCTCGCACCCACCGGCTTACCCAAGTCGGTGACCTGCTTCATGACTCCCGCCAATCCCTTGAGGATATTGGCGAAGCTCTCAAGATTCCGGACATGCACAGCATGTCGGATTTTCAGGTGCGGGACAAGGCAAAGGAGATGACGCAACTTGTCCAGGATTGGAACATGTCCTACACGCGGACCGCGGCGCAGAACGCTCTCACCATGGTCATGAGCCACCATGGAAACATGGAAATATGGCAAGTGACCAGAGGGTACTGCAAAGTAGATGAAGACAACCAGGAGCAGGACATCAAGGCCATCATGGACTCCTGCGCCGGATATGGGTGTCACGTTGCTGATTTGACTAGCTACGACACTCCCTTCTTCACCCTCGTGGATACACCACCTCCTCCTCCCGAAGAATCAGCAGAAGTTTCTGACGATGACCACACCGTATCGGATGTGGACATCTCAGAACGATATCAAGGCGACATATCCAGCGAGCCGGCAGCTCCTTCTTCTCCTCCTGCATCATAGATTGCTAGAAAATTTTGTATTATTCTGAAAAACATGATGGGTCTATAAATATGCAGTACTATAATTTTGCTAGTGCTAAGCTTTTGATCTATTCAGCACTTTTGGCTTTAAATTTTTGTGTGCCTGTAATGTTTACATAAGCACTTGTATTTTTTTCGTCTATACTCATCGTTTATCTAGCTTTCTGCCTTGTCCCTTTCGTGAGCCGGCTAAACCTTCTGCCAGAAACTTTGCCGAGCAACGGATCTCAATTGCTAAACCAGTTTAAAGTCAGAAACAAAGCCGGCTTCCAGTACCAACAATTCACTACTCGGAAAATGCCCGCATCCAGCAATCAGACAAATAACCAAAGTAAGGACTAGAAACTCTAGAGTTATACCCGAGGGTAGCAATTTTTAGAATCGGAAATCTAAACCAGAACGAACATGAGCATAACTTTCAAGCATTCTGAGATTTTCGACTATGACATGATCATTCGAAAATAAGATGGTAAAAACTACTCAGAAAAACTTGAGGCAACCAAAACTTTTATTTCTCACAGAACATGTACATATATATGATTACAAAGAAGGATAAACTAAGAATAAAAGGGACGTAGCTAAGCAATATTCCACGGTCTGTCTAACTCATCCGGATTTGTACTACCTCCAGCTCTCTTTCTCTTCTTAGTAGCAGGTCTTTCTTTGACTGGCCTCATGTCAGTTAAGTAATACGAACCATTGTGCAATACTCGACTAACTAAAACGGGCCCTTCCCATACTGGGGAAAGTTTGTGCTTTCTTTGCTGCACAAGCCGGAGAACCAAATCGCCTTTATTGAAAGATCTGTTTCTGACTCTCTGGCTATGATACTTGCATAACTTCTGCTGATAGGCTGTTGATCTCATTTCAGCAACGACGTGAACTTCTTCGACTAAGTCGAGACCATTTTGTCGAGAAACCTCGGCATCCTCTTCAATATACGCGGCCACTCTAGGAGAAGTGTGAATCAAATCACTAGGAAGAACTGCTTCTGCACCATAGACCAAGAAGAAAGGTGTGTATCCGGTTGACCTATTCGGAGTCGTTCGTAAACTCCATATTACAGAAGGTAATTCCTCTGCCCAAGACCCCGCAGCACGTCGTAGTGGTGCTTCGAGACTCGGTTTTAGGCCTTGTAGGATTAAACCATTTGCTCTTTCGACTTGTCCGTTAGCCTGTGGATGTGTGACTGACGCGATGTCAAGCCGGATATTTTGCTCATTGCAGAATTCGGCTAATTCTCCCATAGAAAAGTTACTCCCGTTGTCCATGATAATGCTATGTGGATAACCATACCGGATTATAACATCCTCGACAAAAATTTTAGTTGTTGCTCCATCACAACTAGTGACAGGTTTAGCTTCGATCCATTTGGTGAATTTATCCACCATCACTAAGAGATGAGTAAATCCACTTGGAGCACGTTTAAATGGTCCTACCATATCAAGCCCCCAGACCGCAAAAGGCCATGTTATAGGTATTGTTCGCAGCTAATCAGCCGGAACATGAGCTTGTTTGGCGTACTTTTGGCAGCCTTTGCACGTCTTGACTAATTGTTCGGCATCTGCCTGAGCTGTAAGCCAAAAAAATCCGTGTCTAAATGCTTTTGCCACTAAAGATTTGGCTGCAGCGTGGTGTCCACACTCGCCTTCGTGGATTTCTCTTAGGATTTCCACTCCTTCCGGAGGCACGCAACACTGAAAAACCCCAGAAACACTGCGCTTATAGAGCTCACCTTTAACTATCGTGTAGGCTTTCGCTCGTCGATAATCTGCCGGCTCAGAACCTCACCTTCGGGTAATTTGCCATCTACCAAATAATCAAGGTAGGGTTGAGTCCAGATGGGAATTACAGCCAGAACTGCTATTAAAGGTGAGTCGGATTTGGTCGGATATTCCTCATCTACTCCCTTTATCGAGGGAACTTTGAGGTGCTCTAGAAAAGCGCCATCAGGGACCTCTTTCCGCGCAGAACCTATCCGAGATAGTGCATCTGCTTCCTCGTTTTCTTCTCGAGGGATGCATTGAACTTTAAACCCTTCGAACGATTTAGATAAATCATCCACGACAGCTTTATAAGCTGCCATGTGTTTATTTGCATTACAAATATCTGACACTTGTTGAGCAACAAGATCCGAATCTCCATAACACATCAAACGTCAGATGCCAATATCCTTAGCAATCCGGATTCCATGTAGCAGTGCTTCATACTCGGCAATATTATTTGTCGCTGTGAAGTGGATATGCAACACGTATAGAAGTTTATCTCCTTGGGGTGATTCGAGCACCACGCCAGCCCCCGAGCCCCCTCGAGCCGTAGACCCATCAAAGTAGAGGGTCCAATATTCCGACTCAGGGAGGATCATTTTCTCCTTTGTCTCTGTCCAATCAATGACAAAGTCAGCAAGGATTTGGTATTTGATTGCTGTCCGAGGTTTATACTCAATATCAAAAGCTCAAGCTCTATGCCCCATTTGGCGACACGTCCTGTGGTGTCACTATTATTGATTATATCTCTCATGGGAGATGTGCTAACCACAGTAATCGTATGCTCCTGAAAATAGTGTCGTAGCTTACGTGATGCCAGAAAAACAACGTAAGCCAACTTTTGATAGTGCGGATATCGCTGTTTCAATTCTGTCAGGACCTCGCTAACAAAGTAAGTCGGACGCTACACCAGGTGTTCCTGATTTTCCTCCGGTCTCTCCACTACCATGACGATACTAACGACTTTGTTTGTCGCAGCAAGATAAAGCAACATCGGTTCCTGTGGTTCCGTGCAGCAAGGATAGGAGCAGATGAGAGTACTTTCTTCAGGTCTTGTAGTGCAGCTTCAGCTTCATCAGTCCAAACAAAATCCTTGGTCTTTTTTAGGAGTTTGTATAATGGTGCGGCTCGTTCACCAAGCCGGCTTACAAACCGACTGACTGCAGCAATACAACCAGTTAGTCTTTGTACATCCTTCATGCGAGTTGGCCTAGAAATATTGAGTATAGCCTTGATTTTGTCTCGGTTCACCTCTATGCCTCTTTGAGACACGATGAAACCTAACAATTTTCCGGCTGGTATACCAAAGAAACATTTCTTCGGGTTAAGCATGATGTTGTATTTTCGTAAATTGGCAAATGTTTCCACCAAGTCGGAAATCAATGTTTCCTTCTTTTTGGACATCACCGCAATATCATCCACGTATGTGTGTACATTGCGTCCGAGTTGGTCATGGAGGCAACGCTGCATCGTGCGCTGGTACGTAGCTCCTGCGTTCTTCAGCCCAAAGGGCATCATAACAAAACAGAAGGTTCTGAAGGGGGTTATGAATGAAGTTTTGACTTTGTCAGATTCCTTCATCTGGATTTGGTGATAACCAGAATATGCATCGAGAAAACAGAGGAGTTCCAAGCCTGCCGTAGAATCGATAACTTGATCAATTCTAGGCAGAGCAAACGGATCTTTTGGGCAAGCCTTGTTCAAGGCAGTATAATTAACACACATCCTTAAATCAGTGGTGTCCTTTTTAGGGACCATTACAGGATTGGCCGACCACTCAGTGTGGATGACCTCTTCTATGAATCCGGCTAACTCGAGTTGTGCTAGTTCCTTAGCTATTGCCTTACGCTTTTCATCGCCGAAACGTCGTAAGGACTGTTTGACGGGTTTAGCGTTCGGGTTTACATTTAAAGAGTGCTTGGCAAGTTCCCTAGGTACTCCGGTCATGTTAGATGGCTTCCATGCGAAGATATCTTGATTTGCTTGGAGGAACTTGACGAGCGCGCTTTCCTATGCGCTACCTAGGCCTACGCCTACCTGGGTCACCTTGGAGGGGTCATCATCCTTCAACGACGTCTTCTTCGTCTCTTCTGATGCCTTGAACTCCAGATTTGGCTTTGTCACCTCCTTCTTCGTTGCGGGCATCTCGGACTGATCTATGCTCTTCTTGATCTCCTGGTACTCCTGGGTGTGCAGCACGGCTTCGGCAAAGGCGGCATTTCCATCCTCGCACTTTCGCGCTTTCTTCGGGTCTCCCCTGATGGTGATCACGCCGTTGGGACCTAGAATTTTCATCATATTGTAAATGTAACACGGACGAGCCATAAAAGCCCAGTAAGCCGGACGTCCGAATATAGCGTTGTATGCGCTGTTGAACGGGACCACTTCGAAAGAAAGTGCCTCCGTCCGATAATTCTTTGGAGTTCCAAAGGTAACATCCAAAGTGATCTCTCCTAGGGAATTGGCTTGTCTTCCTGGGACAACTCCATGAAAAATCACAGAGCTATGGTTCAGCTGGGTCTCCGAGATCTTCATCCGGCGTAGCGTTTCGACATAGAGAATATTGATACTACTACCGCCATCCATGCGGGTCTTGGAGAAACCATAACCGTCGATAAGTGGATTGACGATTAAGGCGTATTTTCCTCGCCTGTGCAACTTAGGCGGATGATCAGTGCGGTCAAATGTGATTGCCACTTCCGACCAGTCCAAGTATTGAGGGACAGCCGGAACTGTTGCATTGAGCTCATGCAGAACTGCTTTTTTGACCTTTGCTGGTTGAGATCCGAGGAAGGTGACATAAGTGTCTTTCTTGGTCGGAAAATTTTTCTTCCCTTCCGGCTTGGGATTTGAAGCATCAGCTTCCTCCATGTCAGAATCTTCCTTGGTCTCTTTTTCTTTTTCGGGATTCTTCTTTCCCTTCTTCCGCTTAGCTTTGTAGCCCGCGGTGTCATCTCTTTTGATGTCATCATTGAAACGACATTCGGCGTTGGTGTGGGACGAGCCCCCATTGGCGTCTAGGTGATGCACACATGGGTTATTGGCAATGTCAGCCCAAGAGTAGGTTTTGCCTGGTTGTTGGTCTCCTCTACCTTGGACTCTCGAAGTTCCACGCCCACGCCCGCGGCCTCCACCGTGTCCTCCTCATTCTCCAGACCCGAAAGAAGCAGTGACCACTGCCGTTTCCGTGTTGGGTTTTTCTTTCGAGGTATTTTTATGCTTCTGAGCTTGTTGCTTTGGTTGTTTTGCCGACTGTGGCACAGCTAGGGCATTGAGTAATCCCTCTGCATCGTCGTTAGCATATGCATACTTGCTCGTTGTTTCTATCATCTCTCCCAAATCAGTGACCTTGTCACACTTCAAGCGGTCGTGCAGTAGACCAATTAGGAGACCTGCAATGAAAGCTTCAATCGCAGTTTGATCGTTTACCCCTTCACAGGAGTTCTTGGTGTCGATCCATCATCCGAGGTAATCCCGGCAAGTTTCTCCGGCCTTCTGGGTGCAATGTTGTAGGTCTCCGACCATACAGGGCCTCCGGTATGTGCCTTCAAAATTCCGAAAGAACGCGCTTTGCATGTCATACCAGTAGTGGATGGTGTTCTCCAGAAGTTCATTAAGCCATGATCTTGTCGTCTTCCACAACATGAGTGGGAGATATCGGGTTGCGACCAGGCTGTTTTCGCCTTTGGCGATGCAGCAAGCTTGGAAGAAGTCCTGTAGCCAGGTATCTGGCCGAGCAATGCTGTCGTAGGCTTGGATATGTCTTGAGATAGCAAATCCTTCCGGGAATTTTGTAGCTCTGATGCATGGTCCGAAGCACTTTGGGCCCACGTAGATATCATCGTTTTCGTAGTGCCGCGCCTCTATGTTGGAATTGATCTTGTGCCTTGCGTCGTTCGGGGATAGAGATCGTCCCGAATGTCGGCTGTGGCTGCGGTGCCTTGGAGCCGAACTTCGGCTTCTACCACCACTTACTCCGCCACGTCGTCCTCCTTGTCCTCCGTGGGAGCCGTTGTGATGACTGCTTGGTGGAGAGGGTGGGGCAGCTGGATTGTTTCCGGCTGATCGCCGGCCTTCGTCCGGAGCGTCATTATTTCGGTTCCGGGGAGGGTCTTCACTATGACGAGCCCCCTGCCGACTTGTACCGGCATGGTTTCCGTCGTTCCATCGTCTGTCGTTCCCACCACGGTGAGGCTCAACCAGACGGCTTGCATGTCTAGGAGGTGGCATTTTTTGACGATCCTCCTCCCGATGTTTCTCTTTATCTTCTCCCCTTCGATCGTTCGACTCTTGTTGGGGAAGGTTCCTCGGATACAGTGCAGCAATGGCATCCTTCTCCGCTGCTGGAACGACTTTGCTCCAGTCACGTGCGGTTCTGTGATGCTGTCCTGATGATCCGGTTCTAGAGTAGTTATCTTCCCGTCGATCGGAACGGTGACGCTGTTCCGGAACACGCTGGGGCCTTGTATCATTACAGGCTGAGTCCGTGTGACATTGGTCGGATTTCGAGACCAGTTTTCCACTTCCGGATTTCGCAGCCATCTGTTGCTCCAGACCCTTGGTGAGTAGCTTGAAGCCCAATCGAACCTGTTCTGGGCCTAGGTTATTTGATAGAATATCTCGAGTTGCGATAGTGTTCTGTACCGGTGTTGGGTACACCAGATCTCCTTTGCTGTCGAGCCGAGGCATCCCTGGATCTCCTTCAAAGAGTACCCTGTTCACTTCTAGAAATTTACCGTCACCTGTGTAACGTTTCTGGGTCTTCTGATGCAACCGAGACATGTAATCTTTAGTTACCATGCATCTCTTTTCTCCCTCGATGTTTTTAGCTTCATCCAGGAGTTGTTGACGACGCGCTTCTAGGGCCTGGGCCCTTTCGTCCAGCTCTTCAGCAGTAAGTTCTGCAGCTGTAGGAATAGGTGTGGTTAATGCAGCATCGATGAGTTTCTGCGCACCTTCAGTGATCACGTGTCCATCCATCGATTCTTCTTTTTTCGGCTCTTCTGGGATAAGTGCTCCATCCGAGTCTTCCTCATATTCCTCGGCAATCGCCTCCTCTATCGGAGGGTCTTTTGTCGGGGTCTTGTTCTTCTTGTTCCTCTTCTTTGCCTTCTTGGCAGCGCCGGTAGCAAAGACGGCTTTGGGTCCGTTTCCCGGAGTCAAGCTCTGATCGATACTTTCGGACATCTGGACTTTGGGATTGTCTCCGACCTCCATATCGTCCTGCGCTTTGGGAGAGTGTTCCCCGGATCCTTCATCCATGGCTTCTCCTTCCTCTGCAACTTTGGAGTTATACTCCTCTTCATATTCCGCGGAGAACTTTCGGAAATCCGCTGACGTCATCGATTCATCCGAGGATGTGGGTACGTCGGTGTTTGTTCCAATTGCCTCCAGCATAGAGTAGGTGTTTTCTCCAGCATCGGCAGAGCCGGATCCGGATCCCACATATCCGACGAAGTGTGACGCGTGCTTCCTGAGGTACCTTAGGAAAGGCATGTCTGTCCCGGCGTCATCAGAGCCGGAATCAGTGTCGTTGATGAGTTCCTCCTGGATTTCGACTTCCGTGGGTGGGTCGATCTGGGATCTGGCCTCTCCAAAGAGATCCACTCCAGATTCGACTTGGACCGCTAGGTCTTCCTCAGGCTCGGATTTCTCCACTATCTCCGCAGCTGGTGCGGGCTGGGTGGGATTAGGGTTTTCTGAGATCCGGAACTCTACCGCCTCCGCGGACAAAGGGGACCCAGAAGATTCTTCTGCCTCTATCATCACCGTTGGGGTGGGTGGGGCAGGTTCAACAAAACCGATGTAAACATCGATCTCGCCGAAAGACATGATTGTGTAGGCAGTCATGGCCTCCCTAGCCAGAATCCACATCTCGTCGAGAACGACGAGAGGGACGTCACTGGCGTAGAGGATGCGACCAACGACGATAGTTTCGCCGATTCTGATTCTTGCAGATTCTGCTCGGAACGTAGATCCGAAGCTCACTTGCCCCACTGTGGGCGCCAACTATCGTCGGATTGATGACAAGTACGCCATGAGAGGGTCCTCAGGGCGTGCGGAAGAGAGGGGTGTGAGACGTACAGTGTTCCGGGACGGTGAGCACACAAGTTTACCCAGGTTCGAATCCGCCGGCTTTGGACGGACCCTACTCCTGCTAGCAATCCAGTAATACGGCAGAGCCGGAATATGGGTTACAAGGGTTTCGCCCTGTGCGAGTTGAGATTGTAGACTATAGAGGTGTGCCATAAAGGCTCTCCCTAGGACGGGTTATATAGATATCCGGCCTGGGGTTTACAGGAGAGATCTATCCGGCTACGACTAAGAGTCAGTTACAGAGTACATCTTGAACTACAAGTAACACTATGAGCCTAAGTCGGTAAGTCTTCTGGGCCTTCCCATAGCCGGATTGGACTCCGTCTTTTCTCCTTGACTGGGCCTCCCGTGAAGCAAATCTCTAACCCGAAGTGGGCCACCCTGGTCAGTGAGGAACTGTGAGGATACCCGGAAAGTATATCCCCAACACCGTTGATTTGTGTTCTAATCGTAGCGCCCAGATTGCCCCGTACCACTTCGGGTTTTAAGTGCCGCTGACATGCGGGACCAGCCTGTCAGTCGCCCTCTGTGCTGCGGAGCGCCACTGGGCCGGCCCATTTAGTTTCCCGCGCTGACCCACTAATTCAAATATAGATTTTTCTGTTTAGACTTAAATCAATTATGTCCCTTATTTTAAAAATCATTTCAGGAAGAATTACTGAACCAAATTGAGTGATTCCAATTTTTTTGGAAATCTACTGAAAATCTCTATCCAAGCCCATTGAATTTAGAGTTAGAGATCTCTCCTAGTTAAAATAACAAAACAGAATCTTTTGGACATTCAAACATTTTTATAAAATCAACCATAATAGCTTTTGAGTTGATTCCAACTCTCAAAAATCACATTTAACCATACCTATCTGAATATGTAATAATATTAAGGTTTGCATGCAGTGACTTTGGACTAGTACCAAAATAATGCTATATGGCATTTCTAGTCACTTTAAATCATTAATTATTAAACTTAAACTCATTAAAATATGATCCAACCTTTAAATCACATTCCCATGTGTTAGAATATGTGGTGATGACATGTGTCCACATGATCCCATATTTTAATTGGAGAATATTAAACCTTAGTTAATTTCAATGAGTAGAAATTACTTTTCTCAAATAAAAAGAATGAAACTAGTCCATTAAACCTTGTGATGCTTGTGATGATAATAGATCATCAAATATGTGCCTTAGTGTGCTAAGTAGACTAGTTAAGTATTGTTTGGTGATTGTGTATTCCGAATGTATTTATAGACGATAGTACCGACCAAGTCTACGAGGAGGAGGAGTTCTACCAAGAGGAGGAGGAAGAAAACTTCAACCACTTCACTACACAAGGCAAGCTAGCACTATACCAGTGAACCCTTGCAAGCTATTATTGGCAAGCTAACACTTGCAAGTATTTATACTAGCAAGCCATCATTAACAATGCAAGCTAATCCTTGCAAGCTAGATAACCTAAGCAAGATGCATTAGGCATGCTTTGGTTATACCCTTTGACTTATACCTACTCCAAGTTTTATTTACAAGCTTTACCTTCTTTACTTTACCAAAGTCCATTACTTGTTTAAAGGTAGCATAAAGAGTATAAAACTTTACCTATCTAGTTATATTTAGATGTCATTCTATGGCATGAGATTGAGATTAGCACCCCACCTTAGTGAACACTCTTAACTTAGTAGTTGGAGATAAACTAAAAACTTGATTCACTTTAGATGGGACTACTTGGTGAAAATGACTTGTGAAAACCTTGGAATGATGAGTCATTCTATTGAGATGTTTTGACATGTGTTGAGAAACACAAATGGTTTATGATGATGAAAATGTTGAGGCATGAGCCTTAGCCCTTTTACAAAACTGATGGTTGGGTTTGGATGCGATACCATTCCAATCCTACCGTACAACCACAATACCTGAATTGGGTAAGGCTTAGCCGAAAGTTTATATGCATTAGTATTAGTTCCCTCATGGGAGAGGTTTGAGCTGAGGCTACCTCTCAATGTTGTCCACCTATGCAGTGCCCAAGATGACAGATGGTCATGGTTGGGAGGCCATGCTCATAGGAGAGGTGCTTATACTAGGGTGTGTAAAGGAAAGGTTATGTTTGATTATCTGCATACTAAGTATGATGATTCAGGGTTATCCCTGACAGATGTATCGAATCTTGTGGTGAAAGTGTACCACCTCTGCAGAGTTCAAACTATTTGAATAGCCGCGTCCGCGGTTATAGACAGTTGGAGTGGCCATACTGTTCCGTTGTCAGATGTTTGCAAAACAACTTATAAAATGAATTGTGACATGACTTGACCACAACAGAGTTGTGACTATGATGACTAAGTTCCCACTTAGGTGTTTCCAAACTTTATTTGATCTTTCTTTGTTTCGGAACTCAGCTTAGGTTTCAAACTTAACTTTATAAATAAACTTAGAGTTAGCATTCATACTAGAACTATACTACTTGATAGTGGTAGTTTGCGAGTACTTAAAGAGTACTCATGGCTTTGTCCCTGGCTATTCCTATGGCCAGACTATGAAGGAGACTACCAAGATGAAGGACAGCAGGACGGCTATGATAACTAGGACTATCTTCCATCGTCAGCATTGCCTGTGACTCTGAAGATGGACCCCACCGTTATGCTATTTATTCCGCTACTTGATTGTACTAAGACTGGATCATGAGATCCTTTATTTGTGTAAGACCTTATATCGGTTTTTAATGGATGAAGTACTATGATATCCAATCTGTTATGCCTCGCAAAAATTGTAATCCTAGGATTGCGATGTATGGCATAACAGGCATCTGGGATTGTTAACATCATGTGGCAGAGTTTGTGGATGCATTTCTGCAGCAGACAGACTCGGCTCCGGATGAATGTGAGCATCAGGTCCTCACCGGTCAACCGTCTACGATCAGCTCCAGGACGCGCTTCTCCACCAGATCAACTAAGGTGTTGGACTTCTTGGGGACCCGTTCCCATCGCCTCTTGTCGGGGACGTTGAAAGAGAAGGGAGGCAGCCGAATCTTATCTTCCAGGGTATGGTTCTTTACATAAAAGAACGTCTTGGCCCACCCTTTGCAGGACTCTAAGCCCGTAACCCTAGGAAATATAGAGCGTCGCCGAGGAGAGATGGACGTCGACCCACATTGCATCAAAGCCTTGTCGCTAGGACGAAGTTCCTTATTTGGAACAACATTAGCCCAGAATCCGAAGAACTTGAACCAAATGTGAATAGTGGGCCATAGGCCGAGATACCCCTCGATGCCGGTAACAAAATCCAAAAGAGAGGCGATGGCATTCGCGGGGAGATGGTGGGGTTGGAGTGCAAAGGTTGTGAGGAAATTGGAGAAGAAGTCACTAATGGAAGACCGAAGCCGCGAGAAAAGTGGAAAAGGAAGACGACAAATTCAGCAGCATCGGGAGTGGCAATGAGTTCGCCTCCAGGGATGCAATAGCTGACTCCTGCGGGGACACAATAGGTGCGGACGAGCCAATCGATCTCCTCCTGCGTCACCCAGGAGCCATCCCAAGCACCGCTCATGGGTGGCGCCATCCTCTTCGTGCTCTTCCATGATGGAAATGTCTTGCAGCATCTCCAGATCCCCCTCCTCGAACAGAGAGGCCTAGACTGATAGGGCCCCGTAGCGGCAGCAAGCAGCGCTGCTGCAGTGAAGCAAGCAAGAAGTAGAAAGCGGTAGCGGCAGTGCTATCGCTATGCACTAAGCGGGGTAGTGGCAGCGCTAGGATGAAGAAGAAGGGAGAGAGGCGGACGGGGGAAAGTGAACAAGGAACTTCCCCTTGCCCTATTTAACCACGCCCCAAGGCGTGGGTAGTGGGATCGCGGTTTGTGGCGGGCCACACGATATGGGCGTGTACCCCGCAAGAGAGCACATAAGCAGCAAGCCACACATAGGGTCACACAGCGCAGCAGATCGAGCAATGTGACGTGGCTCTACGGTTATCAAAGAGGCACCCACGATGTGATAGCTGTGAAGTAATACCTGACGGCGTGCGCAGTAACTGACGCGCATGCCCCTTAAAATGAGGCAAAGGTAATGATTACCTTTCCACGTAGGACGAGGGGAAGTGTACATGAGAAGATAGGCATCTAAGAGGGTTAACCCGGATGCAAGACTATGACTCGGCCAACGATAAGAAACTCGGAAAGAGCCAAGGAGAGCCAAGGTGAGAAGTGAATCACCATGAGGAAATGTCGAGTTAAGATCGGTGCAGGCCGACATATATGTAAGTCGGCAAGTTGAACTATGATCCGAATAAAAGTGAACATGATGTGGCCTCACCGGCTGGTGAGACCGCACCAGCTTCGAGGACTAATGTTGGGGGGGATGACCCCAGGTAGGGTAAAACCGAGATAAAAGGACAAGGTCCACCAAGGTAAAGTTAGGCCAAAGCATGTGCTGGCCGAATCATAGAAGGGCCGACCGGGTTACGGCCGGGTTACCCTATGCCAGAAAGCACTGGCAAGACTTGGCTGACATACAAGGTATATGTCGACACGAGGAAGGAACCATTTTCCCTTTACAGGTACAAGCTTGGTCGAGTTAACCATACATAGGCCGAGCCAGGAGTTAGCTTGCTCAAGAAGGAGCTCAGGGTTAATGTTTTTCTCTCTCCAAAGGGAATCTAGGGAGAGACAAGCGCTAGTGACAAGAGTCAGAGAGTCAGAAGACAGAAGAGATCGTCACGAACGTGATAGTCTCTGGCGGCAACGGTCATAGCTCGTGGGCTCGATGCCATTGCCTAACACAGGCTCTGGATAGAGAAAAGGAGCGCGCCGAGTTACCTCTTTTGGATGAGCATATTCCAAGCATATACCTCAGTCCTAGATGTACCCTGTCCACCCCATTATAAGGTGAGCCAGGACCTCCTTGGGAGGGGTCGATCTTTTTTCCTAGGGGAAGAACCCTAGAGAGAGTAGAGAGCAGGAGCACTTCATCTCCTTCCTCTCTACGATACAGCTCAAGGAGCATCTATAATAACTTTGGATCATAATACAAGATCTTGGAGCAGTTCTTCGTGTGTGTCTTGTCCTACCCTTTGTGTGTAGAATCACTATGATATCTCTTCCTAGATACCACTAGTACATATTGGCCTTATCTTTTTTAGTCTATTCATGGCATCTGCCATAATACCACCACGACATTAAGAGAAGCTAGCAGAGCGTCCCCAGAATCAAAGCGGCGACCATGGCGGAGCTAGCCGGCGGCGTTCGGAGTTCGGACGCAACTCAGCTCTACCGCGGTACCGCCCTGTGCTTGGTTGTGGAAAGCCATATACGGGCCTATGTGTGATATGCAGCAGGGCCCACATATTCCACGTATTTGCGCTGCTCTGCCGTGGGCATCTGCATAAGCTGGTATGCGGGCTTCAGTTTGCGTCGCCACGGATAGCCCGCTCCCATTTGCAGCTTGAAGCCCATCAATTGTTGGATCGACTTTTTTTAATCTACTGTATTTCGCTTTGAGTAGCGCTCCAGTTGGATAGGTTGATGTACTCTCTACCGGTAGCCAATAACTCTACACCGGTATCCAATACTATCCACGGCATGCAGTTGTTAGATTTTGCTGGTGTATACCAATTCACGTATGGATAAGTCTAAACGCAATGCTGGCACATGTGTTTTACCAGTACTACTTTATGTCACCAACCATTTATCTGCCTTCTTTTACCCTCCTAGTACCTAGTATGGAACATATGACCTGTAAAAAGAAAAATGTAAACTCACCATCGTGCCACAGAAGCAGCCATCCGCACTATATTTCCCTTGACTCTTGAGGCAGGCAGCTGGATGGGTTCGGTACAGGCGTGCTCAAGCTCTCCACCATCATTTACATAAATTACTTTCCAACTGAAAAGGCAATGGAACAATCATGAATTAGCAGATTATAAAAGCCTAACGCCCTATCTCTAGGATAACATATCATATTAGCGCAAGTGATCAAGGTTTGTCCTAGCTAAGTAGCTAGCGTCAAAGTAGGTGTCATGTCCTTCTGATCTGCTCCACCATGTTTCCCTGCCGCCTGCACGGACTCATGAACCGCGGTGCGCTGGACGAATTCTAGTCGTCCGCAGAACCGCACGCCCACCACGGCAGTAATTCCCCCGTCACTCCGATAGCCTCCCAAATCGTTAAAAATTGCAGTGTCGTATGGTCCGCTTGATCGAGCACTGGTTGTGTGCTAGTTAATGGAGCACCGCGTGACAAGGAGGTGGGAACGGGGAGCTCTCTCAGGTGGCCCATTCCCCGATTAACTAGCGTTATCCGGTGAGGAAATTTTGTCCTCGCCAGTAGTGAGGGGATACGTGAGAGGTTTGTCTCGTGCGTGAGCTGCCAGAACGGGAAAACGGCTGGGCGATGGGAGCTGGAAGATGGAATATACTTTCGTGAGTCTGTGGAGAGAACGGTTAAACTATGTGGGATGGGTTCTTGTGTTCGCCGTCTTGCCGAGAGATCCAACCAGTTTCAGGAACATGTTCCGCCTTTTCAAAGCTTATCTGCATGCATGGGGAGATAAATAGCACGAGGAGGAACGATATTGTTTTCAACCTTGTGGGAGTGCGTCGTCAATGAGCTGTACTCGGCATGGAAAATTTTACCTATGGATAAGAATCTTCCCGTTGCAAAATATAATAAATAGTTAAAATGGCACCGCTAGACCCTGCCCGAAGCTACCAGGCTTATCGACATGACGAAGGAGCACTTGTGCAAGGACTCTGACAATTACAACTTTCTATGTTTCAGACTTTTAGTAAAACAGTAAGAAAACGGTGCGTGTAGAATAGAGAGCCGTAGAAAAGCTTCAACGCCCAGCTGAATCCAGCTAAAAGTAACTCCAACAGCTTACCTGTTTATGGGTAAACAAAAGTTGTTTGGGTAAGAGCGTCTTCCCAATACGGCGTCCGGGACAGCCCCAATCTAAATATCGCCCACAAACATTTTTATAAATTTAAACATTCAAAGTCATCGGAAATTAAACAAACAAAGTTTTGCCACCACCGAATACATCATAATCTCGATGAATAAAGCGCCGCAAGTCGCCGCAATGCAAGTCTAGCGATCAAAATAAACATGCGAACGAAAATCAAACGGTGAGAACATCCGCCGCGGTAGGAGGCACCTCCGGGGCAGCCGGTGGTGGAACAGTGGTGCTGACCTGGGTGCCGATCGGGGTCGGGGTCGCAGTCACTAGAGTCGGGGTGCTGGTATGGGTGCCAGTCGTGGTCGGGGTCGCAGTCGCTGGAGCCAGGGTGCTGTCTTGGTTGGTGGTCGGTGTCACCTGTCTCTCAGACAGGATCAAGGCACGCTGATCAACACATCACGCCTTCACCTCGTCGTCCATGTCCCTCGTGCCGACCATCAAGATCGACAAGTCCTCTCTCCTCTTCTTCGCCGCCATGTTGGCCTTGATGGGGTCAAGTTTGATGTCCTGCCTCTCCATGACCGACGTCCACCTTGATGCGGCGATCTCTTCCATCCTGGTGGCCTGCTCTGCCCTCTTGGCGGCGTGTACGACGACATCGGCCATGCAGGCCATGATGGATGACTGCAGCTTCTTGATGGTCATCGCCGCGTCCCTCATGGCCTTGGCTTTCTTGTGGCCAACGGGGCGGCCTTCCGAGGCCGTGGAAGGTGATGTGTCAGGGTCGTAGGCGGAAGACTTGTCCTTGGTGAGGGTGGTCCGCATATCCATCCACTTGTCGCACCCCTCGGTCCGTGCAAAGACGTTGATGAACTTGAACTCGGTGTCGTCGTTGTCCTCTCGGTAGGTGTCGATCATGGCGCGCATCTGCAATGTATGATCGAAACAATGGGATACAATTTCAAACGATGATCGGCTAGTTTTGGTCGCTTACTTGATCGTCGAAGGTGGTGCCGCTAACATGGACTCGGCGTACTTCCTCCATCATGCCATGCCACTTATTGCAAGCCTAATGGATCATGGCCCAACGGTGAGACATGACGGAGTCACCGCGATCATGGACCAAGCACTTGAAGTAGGGATCCAAGAGCTGCCACTTATCATACGCTGCCTTCACCCTCTTCCTATAGCAATCTGAGTTTTGATTGGCGCCGATGAAGGGGTTGATGCTGATCGTCTTCCATGCTTCGGCGAGTCACTTGTCCTCCCTCGAACTCCACTTGGGTCCGCGACCACCGCCTCCTTTCTTCTTTTTCTCCACCACGTTGTTCTTCCCTTTCGGGTCGGCAGCGATGGTCACCAGCACCTCCACCACCTCTTCCTCGGCCTCGGCGTATAGGCGTATGCCTCATCTTCCCAACACTCGCCGCCTTCGTCATCTTCGTAGGCTTATGCATTGGATTATTATTGCGTGTAGGCATGGCCGGAGCCACCATTGATGATGTCAGCCGTGATGGAGTCACCATTCGATGTTTCGCCGAACATGTCGGGGGCGCTCTGGCTGCTGCTTCCTGCGGTGAACTGGTTGAAACCAGCGCGTGGTAGGGGCATGCTACCGTTGAAGGAATGGCGACGGTGGGCCGATGAGCAGTCCGTGATGAAGGAGTTGGGGTCGAAACCGTCGAGCGGGTCGAAGTCAGTGCAACCCGGTGTGAAGCACGAGAGATGCGGCGTCATGTTCCCCTGGATTCCGTGGAACATCGCCTGGGCGGATGGCCACACACTAGATGGCGACGGGGAAGATATGCTGCTTTGGCTACCGGGGATGTGCAGGCCAGCGTTGTAAGTCAGTGACACCATCCTCGCCATGGACGCGGCTCTCTGCGCCACCGCTTCCTGTGTCGCTGCCGCTACCTGTGTTGCTGATGCCTGAACCTATGTTGCCCTACACAGCCTCAAGTTCTTCTCCCTCAACTGGTGGGTTGCATTCTCCACCTGTCAGTGTTGGATGTCGAAATCCTACTCCGCCTTACACATCCCCTCTGGTCTCTCCTTGTCGGTCTTCCCCTTCTTCCCGGAGGCATGGGGATCTTGGTACTTCTTCAGCGGCATGGTAGCGGCGGCGCGTGTTGGATCTGGTCCGGTGAGAAGGGACGGGGGTAAATGGCGAGAGTGGGCGACAAGGAGGGGCAAATGGAGGTATTGAGGGGAAAAAGGAGGGAAAACTTTGGTGTCCCACCGACAAGGCTGGCCTGCCAACTTCTCAGCCTCATCCGGCGCCCCCGATAGTCCCCTTGGGTTGGGTTCGGCCTGGGGAGGCTGGATGATCAGTTGGGCTGTGCCAGCGCCTTTTCAGTTTGTGGGTAAGCTGTTGGAGCTAGGGTTTTGCCCCTCTTAGAGCATCTCAGTAGATACTGCAAACGCGTGTACGTTTGTAGTACAAAAATTTCTTGTGCGGAACAGATACAGTAGATCAGAACTGCATATTCAAAAAAATCACATTGGCACCAGATTCATACATAGGGGAGGTTTTCATCATCGAGATCGACATATGTACAAACAAAAATTGATGTTGCGCCCTGCATCCAAACTAATCCTAGCATTTATGGAGCTCCACTGGCGGTACCTACTCACCGGGGAATGTACAACGGCGTTGTTACACGCCTACTCATCATCCGACTATGTGGTGTCGTCGTCGGAGTAGTCGATGACGAAGAAGCTGAGGTGCGATTGGTGATGTCGCGTAGAGCGGCACAACATCTACTGCTTGGCATTGTACTACTTGCGGCGGCGCTTAGTGCGGTCCCAGACGTCAGAGACGAGGGTCCCGAGCGAGTTGGGCTTCTCCTGGCTCACCGCGAGCTTGTCTCTCTCGTGTCGGGGTTGTCGTTGTCGGTAGGAGCGGCAAAAAAGAAAGGGTGCAGGTGCGAGAGCGGGCATACGGACGACCAGCATGGGCGTGCGGAGGACCGGGCCAACCCTCACCAGCGTGCGCGAGCTACCCGCCTCGGCATCGTTGGCGCTAGAGCCAAACCACGCGATCCCATCCCACGTAGGCGAGGTCACGCAGGTGTGGGAGAGCGCGTCGCACGTGTGTGCCTTCTCGGAGCGGTGACGTCAGGCCTCCTCCTCCATCGGCGGTGGCACGCGAGCACCAGACCCAGACCTCCCGCCGCGCCTCGAAGAAAAGCCGTCGCGGCCGGCCAAATTCCGACATGATTGGCCGGCCATGGGTAGGTGGGGCTCGATGCGGCGGTGCCGCGGTGGGCAGCGACAATGTGATTTTTTATGACGGAGGTGGCCGGAATCGGAGACGGGAGCGGGCGGCGGCGAGGGTTTATGTGCGGGAGAGGATGAGAAAAATGGATGTGGTATGCCGCATCCAGGCCCCCTGCACCGAATATATGCGGGATGGATGGGCCTCGATGTGGGATACCATAATGTTTTTCGGTTTCTACCCATTTACGGTATCTGCTAGAGATGCTCTTACCCATCTTGGCGGGGTTTTCACCTCTTACCCCTTTATGGGTAAGCTGATGGATTTGCTCTAATAAGAGCATCTCCAGCCAGCCCTCCAACAGACCTCCATAGACTTTTTTCCCACCAACATAAAGAATTTCTCCCTGTCGGCACCAAGAGTCGATAATTCATCATAATGGGCTGACCTTTCATACTGCGTTTCTAGGAAGAACCCATAGAAGATCACCGACTTGGGTAAGCCGGTGAGTGCGGGGCTCGGACGAGGAAGAGTCCGACAACTTTAGAGGACCTATACACAAAACAAGTCAAGAAAAATCCGACATTGATAACAGTCAAAGAAAAGATAAGTCAGAAAGGTGGAACGTACCAAGAATGACGTCGTCAATCTTGGTCTTCTCCTCCCGGAGACTCTGGAGTTCAGCCCGGAGTGCCTGGGATATATCCTTCTCTCTGCCAAGCTCATTCTTGAGGTCTGAGATTACTTTATCTTGAGCGGCAATCTTGCGATCGCGCTCTTCAGTGGCCATGGAGGAGGATTCTAGGACTTGAGCTATGCTCGTTTCATGATCCGCCTTGAGCTTATCCAGCTCTTGGTGAAGTCCCTTGTTTTCCACCACCAGGGTTTTGAGGTTCTCGGCCTCTTCAATCATAGCGATGGATTGTTTCACCAACGCTGTAAGACAAAAAGAACAACAGTTCAGAAAAATTCGACATAGAAAAAGCAAAAGACAAGGTTTAAATCTCGAAATATTTACCTTCAGCTTCATCCTTGGCTACCTTGAGCTCAGCATTTTTAAGCCGGAGAGCTTTGATCTCTCTCCGCTTATTACAGACATTGGACAATAATTCCTGGTTATAGGAACATACTTTCTGTAAGTCAGAATACCCAAAGTCAGAAAGCTACTTAAGGCTCGGGCTAATATTTTTACTAAATATCAGCACGAGCCTTGGGGGCTACACTAGTTCGTTCTTTGGCATCCTAATGAAAGTATAAACTTGGATTCTATATCCTACTTCATGCTTGGGGGCTAGAGGATATGATATAACATAATGTAAAAACAATAGTTGGAATTCTGACTTACATATTGCTCGCAGGTGAGTTTGTCTAAACCCATGTTCACTTCAGCTGCCACCTTCTCAGCGAGAGTAAGAGGGATCACTGGATATGTTGGAAGCTCGCCAGTCCTGATCCTCTCGTCGCGAAGGCGGACTTGAGTAAGAAGGTCGAAGAACTTGACGTCCTCTGCTTCTTGCGCCTCCTCTTTGGGGGATAGATGGCTTTTGTCCAGGACTTGCCTGGCTAGCCGCTGGATCTCCTCTACAGATTTCCGGGTTAGGCCAAATTTGGCAAGACCCGGATTGTTGAGGAGGTTTTCGGCGAAGACTTCAGCCGAGGGATCATTACCTGAAGAGGGTTCACCCTTATCTTGACCTGACGCACTCGCGGTGACGTCAGTATGCGATCCAAGGATCGTCGGCTCCACTTGAGGAGCCGGATCTTCTGCAATCACCAGAGAAGGGATGATCGCCGGAGTTGCAGAAGGTTGAGGGACCGGAGTCGGAGGAGCCACGGCAGGGGAAGCTATTGTAAGCTTCGTCTAGCGCAAGGGCTTTGAAGAAGTCCCCTTCCCCTTGCCCTTGATGATTGATTTTGCTCTGAGAAAGTAGTAAAGTCGGAAACATTACATCTCGGAAAGAAACTTGAGTAAAGAACAAAGGCGGAAAAGTTGTGACAGAAGGTTACCTCTTCACGACTGGCACCTCCTTTGTGCCAACCGCTACTGTCGGAGATTTGTGCTTCTTGAGCGCAAGATCCGGCAGTGGAACTACTTCCACCTCCTGAGACAACTCTAGAGGGTATCCTTCGAGTGGAGCAAGTTCCGACTCGGGGATGTCAGCAAGCTGAAAATAAGAAAACATATCAGTGTTGCAATATAACTCAAAGATAGAAACACATAAAAGATGTGATGATAAAAGCTCACTGGCACCACGGGGTTTTCCGCCGTGTGCATGTCTAGAGAAACCTCTGGAATCCGCCTTCCGATCCGCTCCTTGATCAGCCACTTAATTTGGCTTATGTAGCCTTGAGTGGTGTAGGCCTTGGGGCTGATGTGGAGGGAGTCGGTTATAGAAGACGTGACAGAATGCATCAGTCTATCCCCGTGGTACTGAAGTGGCTGGATCCAGCGTGAGACCCAGCACTGGACCAAGTCGGATCCCTTCAGACCATTGTGCTTGATCAGATATTCGATCCGCCTCTTAGCGAGGATCAGATCATCTGTGAGAGTCGGAGCAGCCTCGTCCCAGGAAGGTTGGGCCGTGGCGGCTCTGTCGACAAAAGCCGGCAAAGAAGTAGCTTTGCCGGGAGCCAGAATATCCCTATGGTAGAAAAAAGTGGCTGGCCATTGCTTGACCGAGTCACTGGCAGAAATTTTGGGATATGCCCGATCTCGGCTAAAAGAAAAACTAATAGTGCCGGTGATGTAAGGAACACCGGCAGTGATGGAATTCCTCCGGACATGAAAGTAAAACCGGAAGAGAAGCAAACTCGGCCTAATGCCGAGAAAGCCCTCGCAAAGCGCAGCATATGCGCTCATTTCTAGAAGAGAATTGGGAGGAAGATTGTGGAGTTGAACTCCATAGTGATCTATCACCTCGGAGAAGAATTCCGAGGGAGGAAAGGACAAACCTCGGTCCAGATAAGTACCGAAGTGAACTCGCTCGCCCTCGTGTGGGTTGGGGACGGTTTCGCCAGAGCCGCTCCGCCAATCGCCGGCGATGAGCAGCCCCTCCTTCTCCACATTATTGAGGCCTGCCTCGTCGAGGGCGCAGGGGATCCAGATTCCCCTGTAGCTTTCCTTCTCCATTGTAGCTTCCGCCTTTGCCGCCGCCGCCGCTGCCGCCAAACCGGAGGAAGCAAATGAAGAAGCCATTTTTCTTCGGTGAGAAAGTGACCTTAAAGGGGCGGCGCTGGGAGTTTTCTGTGGGGGGAGGATGAGGAGGCTCTGTGCGCGCAGGAGGATTGGGAAGAAAAGAGACGACAAAGGACTGGTGGAAATGAGAAGAGGAAATCTAAACCCCTTATATCCACCTACCTACGCCAAGATTCGTGCAAACACTACAGTGCAATCGCCACGCGTCGTGGAAAGAACTGGGAAGGACCCGCACGATGATTGCGTCGCCTCGATCTCCACGCACGCATTGAAACGGCGCCTCGGTTCCACGGACCGCGGACCCACCAACGGTCATGCTGACAGAACGCTGTCAGATGACGTGACTTGACCATGCTTGTGTCAGGTGGCGTTAGAGACCAAGTTCCGGCTTAGTTTGAAAATGAGCTGGAAAATCCGAGTTACCAACTGAAAGGTCCGACTTATTTTTTAAGACCCGGATCGTATCTTTTGTTGTGAAGTTTAAGGAACCCTTCAAGATTCTGCAAGCCGAAGATCAAGCTAGACGATGATAAATCCGACTTTGGATCTTGGAGGCCTCCGGGGGCTGTTGTTGGGGATATACTTTCCGGGTATCCTCACAGTTCCTCACTGACCAGGGTGGCCCACTTCGGGTTAGAGCATTGCTTCACGGGTGGCCCAGTCAGGGAGAGAAGACGGAGTCCAATCCGGCTACGGGAAGGCCTAGAAGACTTACCGACTTAGGCCATGATGTTGCTTGTAGTTCAAGATGTACTCTGTAACAGACTCTTAGTCGTAGCCAAATAGATCTCTTCTGTAAACCCTAGGCTGGATATCTATATAAGTCGTCCTAGGGAGAGCCTTTAGGGCATAACCTCAATAGTCTATAATCTCAACTCACACAGGCGAAACCCTTGTAACCCATATTTCGGCTCTGCCGTATTACTGGATTGCTAGCAGGAGTAGGATCCGTCCAAAGCCGGCGGATTCGAACCTGGGTAAACTTGTGTGCTCACCGTCCCGGAATACCGTACGTCTCACCCCCCCTCTCTTCCGCACGCCTCGAGGACCCCCTCATGGCGTACTTGTCATCAATCCGATGACACTAGTGAAAACAAGAAACAAAAGGACAAAATTGCAGAATATAAAGGAAATAACTTCGAGCACTCACACCGGAGGATGTGAGTACCTTTTACCTTACCTCCTTGACAACGGCGCCACAAAAATAGCTTGATGTTTATGCACTTCTATTCTTGTGGACAGTTGTTGGGCCTCCAAGTGCAGAGGGTTTGTAGAATAGCAGCAAGTTTTCCCTTAAGTGCATCACCCAAGGTTTATCGAACTCAGGAAGGAAGTGGTCAAAGGTATCCCTCTCAACCAACCCTGCAATCAAGATACAAGAAGTCTCGTGTGTCCCCAACACACCCAATACACTTGTCAGGCGTATAGGTGCACTAGTTCGGCGAAGAGATAGTGAAATACAAGTGGTATGGATAAAAGACAACGGTGCTAGAAAATAGCTTGATGGCGTGGAAGAGACTAAAGGCAAACTGAAATAAAGATGGAAGCAAGCAAACATGTAACATATCTAGTTGAAATGGTGTTTCAATGCTTAGAAACAAGGCCTACAGATCATATTTTTACTAGTGAACACTCTCATATAAATATCTTCTCTTCATGATACTACTCTAAACTACTCTCTGGTTGGACACTCTAATCCATGGTAGGGCTATAACAGCACACCTCAAAGTTCGCTTTCCCCATCTAGATAATCCCACACTGTCACCTTGAGCTCTAGATGGTTCCAACAAACACCACAATTTCATAGAAACATCCAACTCCAAATATAACTCATAACAAGTAATTGTAATCTCTAGCCTAAGTGCCACCATGGTATGCACGCTGTCACTTTCACACACATGGGAAGAGCAGAGATCTATTAAAGCACTTGAGTAGCAAGGTAGATCTACTTGATTACAAAGCTCATGATCACAATATGATCACGCATAGAGAGAGAGACAAACACATAGCTACCGGTAGAGCCCTTAGCGTCGCGAAAGAACTACTCCCTCATCATCATGGGAATCAGCAACGATGGTGGAGATGGTGGTGGAGATTGATGGAGATGGCTTCGGGGGCACTTCCCCGTCCCGGTAGGGTGCCGGAACAGAGACTTTTGTCCCCTCGAATCTCCTCTTCGGTGGCGGCGGCGCCACAGAACTTTTCGTGGCTAGAGGCTGTTCGATTTAGGGTTTATGCATCAAGAGGATTCTTATAGGCGAAAGGGCAAGGTCGGTGGGGGCCTGAGGGGCCCACACCACCTGGTGACGCGACCAGGGGTGACCCACGCCACCATATGGTGTGGCAAGGCCCTGGACCTCCTCCGTCTCGTCTCCTAGCTCTGTGTTCCCCTCGGTGAAATATTGACTTTGGCTTTTATCCCGTCCAATTCCGAGAATATTCATTTCCTGACTTTCTGAAACCAAAAACAGCAGAAAACAGGCAACTGGCACTGTGGCATCTTATTAATAGGTTAGTCCAAGAAAGTGTATAAAAATACTCCAAAGTGTGGACAAAACATAAGAAAGTAGATATAAAACAAGCATGGAACATCAAAAATTATAGATACGTTTGCAACGTATCAAGGAGCACCACCAAGAGGAGGCGGTCAGGTTGGGACTACACGGCAGCGGCAGCCGGGTAGGCCCCATGCGCGCCTTGCCCTAGGTCTTCGGTCGGCACCCTGCTTGCTCCATGGGGTGGCGCCCCTTCATGGACCTCCCCTCCGGGAGGGGCCCGTATATATGGACTGCTCCTAAAAATTAATTAAAAATGTATGTTTTAAATATTAATTCATTTAATTATTATTAAATACAAATTATTTAATTCCTATTACTTAGAAACACCTTTGGACCCCTCTGGACATCCTTTGAATTCTCCCGGAATGTTTCTGGTTCTATCTTCTCTTTTCTCTTATGATCTCGGATCAAACCCTAAGCGTCATCTACCCTTAAGTGTGACATCCTACGGTTCGGGAATACATAGACATGATCGAGACACTTCTCCAATCAATGACCAGTAGCAAGATCTGGAAACCCGTGATGGCCCTCGTGCATTCCACAAATTACTTGATCTCTTGAACCATAAACGTCAAGTCTCATTCCCTTTGCTCTTCGATACCTGGTTTGTCAAAGACCCGATCTTCGGTATCTTTGTACCTAGTTCGATCTTTTTACCGAACAAACACATTTACTCGTTCCCGTGATATTACATCACCGTGATCTAGTCACATACTTGCGAGCTTCATAGATGTAATCTCACTGAGTGGCACCAGAGTATCTATTTGTCACGCGAATGGGAAAATCCCGATCTCTATGCATACCAATCAACCAGCCCCTTCGGAATACCTAATAGACACCTTTATAATCACCCTATTATGGTGTGACGGATGATGCAGTGAAAGAAGACTCCATTGATAGTGATTAGATATGATATCATGGGCAAAGGAGTGGGTTACTATGTTTTACTAGTTATCGCAATGTTGAACTTTGTGACTAGATCTTATTGCAATACTATGGTTGGGTGTGCCTCCATCACATCATTCATCCAATGACATGACCCTGTTGTTAATTGACATAAATGTCTATGATCGAGAAACCTCGATCATCAGTTGACCAACGAGCTAGTCAACTAGAAGTTCACCAGGGACTTGGTTTATTTACATACCACACGTGTATTAATGTTTCCGCTTAATACAGTTATAGCATGGCATAAAACTATTATGAACATATGAGATATGACAGTAAATCATCTTTATTATTGGCCTCTAGGGCATATCTCCAACATATACATCACCTTTTACTATTTTCCATACCTAGGTGGATGGATCGGGCGGAACATCTACCACTGCCCCCATAAATCATGTTGTAAGAGCATCTCCACCGGCGCCCCCCAAGCTGACCCCAACCGAGTTGGGGGTGGAGGCTAAAACCGGGCCACATCGGAGCCCCCCAACCGTTGTCGGCAGATAGGGCCGCCCTCCAATTTGTCCAGCACCCCTTGCCGCCCCGGTAACCAGGGGCAAGGATAGGGTTGCCGGCAACGTGTGGCAACACATGCCATGCTAAAAAGGCAGCGCAAGCCCCCTTGCTAGCCTCACAAATTGTCCAATACATCCCAATTCCATTCCCCCTCCTTCTCCCACGCAACCGCTCCTTCTTCCCGTCCATTCCGGTATCTCGACACCACCGCTTTCGTATGTCGCCGCCCCATCGCTGGTGTGATGCCGCAATTCTATAAGCCGCACAAGAAGTGTCTCACCGTAAAGCTGGATGGCATGCCGATGGCGGAGTGGAAGAAGATCTTAGCTTCAAGGGGTGTACTCACCAGAGTGGCCATGCCCTATAGAGGAAGAAGGCAATGGTGTAGGTGGAGTTAGTCACAGTGTACATCCAAAGCCAAGCCAACGACACACAGTGAAGCGGCAACACCCGCCAAAGTACCTCACCATCGTCGGGCTTCTTCGAGGAAAACAGTATCCGATGCCGCATCCACAGTCTCAGTTTTCTTCTCCCAAGATGGGCAAGAACGATCTCGTCTACCCGGTCGACAACATAAGAGCATTCTCGGCCATCGTCAATGACGCTGCCACCTGCACCCATATCGACCTCAACCAGGCCACCCACAATGGTTCACCGACCATCCGCGGGGGCACTATCATTCGACACGACCGATGAAGTGACCTCCTAGTGTCCTGCTGAAATATCTTCAGCGGGCAGGGTCATCCTGCTCGTGAGGTGGTCGACGGAATGGACGAGAGTCAAGCCGTGAGCGCCATGAATGCCCTGATTATTGGAGAGGGCGGCTACTATGGAGGGGGCATGAAAGACGAGGAAGATGAGTACAAGTACGAGTATGATGATGAAGGTTAGGAGGGAGAGGTGGATGGGGAAGAAGTGGTCGAGCTTGATGACAAGTGCAAGCTAAATAATAAGAAGCGCGTCGTCGGCAAGATGATATGATGAAATATGGCGAAGGACTAATCCTTGCCAACCCTTGGAAGGCCGTGAGCCTTGATCCTATCACCAGCTCCAACTAGACTGGTGCGCCATATTGGAGGAGAATATACATCAAAAATCGAAGAGCGCAAGCTCTTCGCTGAGTACTCAAAGATCCACGTGATCCGCAAGCAAAAAGTCTTGTCTCATAGGTGGGCGGCGATTCAAAAGGCTTGCAACTCGTTCCACGCTATCTTGGAGACTGTAGCATCCCAATTGTCTAACAATTGTAATGCTACTTGGTCTAGTAAGATAATGGTAACTTCCTATATAATTGTTGCATCATAATTATATCATGCTCATGTCATCATGCCACCTTGCATTTGAGCATCATATAAAACCCTTTTCAATTTGGATCTTCTCTCATATGCATCATTATTTGTATTTGCCTCTTGATATTGTATTTGGTTATTGATATATTGTTTAAATGCCCAAGTTGAGTTGGGGGCATATCTTTTATTCCACTCCACTACCCTTTCTTTCACCACCTTATAATTCCACCATCCCATTATCCATGAGCTTGTATTTTATTTTCTTTTGGTATTTAATCTAGCTCATGGGAGATAGGATGGATCTACTTCTACAAATTCTTTTGCTTGGCTTTTATTCCACTTTTGGGAATGCATAAGAATAATGCCATGTTAATATTATTGTTTTCACAAAAATAAACATGGCATTAATTATTTTGCATGGGCCATGCAAGCACCACCACATTCTAGTCCTTTGGGATTTTATATGAATTTTTGAGTGGTGTATATCCCTTGGAGCTCTCCCTTCTCTCTCAAATCTTTCACCTTGTTTGGTTTATTTCTTTTTGCCTAGTGCTCATCAAGTTTTTCTCACTTGTGTATGCCATGCATGGTCAGGTAAAATCCTTTCCATCTCCATCTGTTCCTCCACACTTGATCTAGTCATGACCATGCATCCTTCGTCCATACACCCTCCCTCTCCCTCTCCCCTTCATCTTGGCTTCATCTATAAGCATGTGTTAAAACCTAAAAATCCTACATGAAACCCTAAACCTAGCTTCCTCTCTTTCTAACCCTAAACCTATCTACCATACCACACCCTCTCTCTCGGCCTCTCTCCCTTCCTCTATGCCATGCAGGCCCCACCTAGCTACCTTCCACCCCAACCCTAACCAAAAACCCTAACCCGAGCCTCTCCATCCTAACCTAGCTATCTACCCCCTCCCTCTAACCCTAGCTCTAACCGAGCCTCCCTCTCCCTCTCTCCCTGCCGTGCCAGCCCCACCTTCCTCTCCTCCCTACCCGGCCTACCTGCCTGCCTCTGCCTGCCCTGCTCAAACCGAGCCAGCCCGAGCACGTGAGGGTGAGAAGGAAAGGTGTCCACCCGACCACCTTTTCCACCCCGAGCCCCCACGCCATCTACCCTCCCTCTCGTCCCTATCTACTCCCTCTCTCTCGCCTGTTGCGTCCCCAGATCCACCCCTGGCCTCGCGCCGCAGCCTTCTCTCCTCCCCCTCTACTTTTCTCTCCACCGGCCGGCGATCCGTCGGTCTCCACCGTCCCCCCCTCTTGCAGCCAGTGGCGAGGAGCTGTGGTTGTCGAGGAAGGACGAGGACCACCCTCTGCTTCGCCCTGGACCCGCCAGCGAGGAGGAGAAGCCCCAGGCGCGCCAGTACCGAGACGCCCCGACGAAAACCCTAGCCCGCCGTTCGCCTGCCTCGTCGACGCCCTGCTGCTCCCCAAGCTGATCTGACACCACTATCCTCTCCTCGGTGAGCCCCTAATCCTCGCTGACATCCTCGCTCTCGCTGTCGCCGTCTAGATCCGCCGAGCGTTTCGTCGAACGCCCACCGTGCGCGTCGTTCGCCGTTGTCTGCACGGCGTACGCGCCGCATAGAGCCTTATCTAGCCCGCGCCCTCCTCCCCATCAGCTCCCCTAGCACTACCGCACCGGCTCGCACCCCCAGCGCGCACCCTCACGTCCCCAGTTCGATCCCCCGTGTCGCGCTCCGCGTCGGTCGGTCACCGATCGGTCGATCGGTTCAGAGAAGATCTACAGGGCATGTTGCCACTTTACACTTAGCCCCTCCTTTTTATTTTCGCCTCAACCCGCGGTACACCGAGCCCCACCAGTCAGTCTCTCTGTCGCTTTACAAAAACGCCCCGCAATTTTATAGCCCGTAACCCGCGCTCCCGCTTTGGCCCACCTGTCAGTCTCCGCGCGTTCCGCCGCTGTCACATGGGTCTCCAGTCGCTGGCCCACCCGTCAGTCGCAGTGGCTAGAGATAGCCGCGGTGAGAACAGTCCCTCTGCGCGCTGTGTCGCCCAGTCAGCAGTTGGGCCACTTGTCGGTGGCTCTGGCTAGCACTAGGCCGGGTGACAAAAGTTTTCTGGATTTCTGTTTTGTTTTAAATTTTCCAGGAAATGTTTTAAATTCAAATTCAAATCTGTTTTTAAATAACTTTTAAAATATAATTCCAAATTAAACATGTAATATATGTTTTGAAATCAGAAAAATGTGAGGATTTCAAATATTCCATTCAAAATATTATTTGAACATTTTAAATTTCGATTTGATCAAAATTACAATAAAATGCCCTTTATGTTAATTAATTAATAACTTTTGTTTTATAACTCCAAATTAGACAAATAATATGTCTAAATCGATCAGCGCGACGAGCCCGTTCTATCTATGCATTCCATGTTCTGAATTGCAGCATGCATCATATAAATATAAAGTATACAGCAACTTATTTAAGTATAAAATGTGACTAAAACTCAATAAAATGCTTTATTCTTGTATTCCACACCTCACCCATGCCATGCTACTTTATTGCCATGCAAATTGTGCATCATTCATCATGGCATGATTGTTTGCTTGTCGCATTTTATTCATATGCTTGTGCACTCTATTTATGTTGGCCCTTGTTTGTTTGGTTCTTCTTCGAATAGACGCTGAGCAGGGGATATATCAAGAAACCCAGGAGCACTACCCAGATACTTCTCTCGCTTCAACTGAGCTGCCAGGCAAGCACTACCACATGCTTGCATACATATAGTACCTATTGCCTCTATCTTATTCTTGCATCATTGAGTCGCGATTGCACTAAACTGAATCCCAAGTACTGCATAGCCTTTACTTTTAAACCCCACCGAAGCTTGTTCCACCATCCCATGAGCCATTACTACAGGAGTTGTTTGAGCCATGCGGGTCGTAGAACAGCATGTGTAGGGTATGTGAGTGTCTGATGGATAACGAGGTACCTAAACAACTTAAACTGAGTAGTAATGGGATAACTAATGAAAGTGGCACCGGTGAGCAATATCTGCTATTTGGTTTTTCATGCTCACTTGTGTCCCGTAGGACCCCGAGTACTTGATTCCTGTTCCTTGAATATTCGCGCTATCCACATCCGGGAGGCTTATGAACCCCCTGAGCCAGAGCTTGATTCATTCTTATTTCTTGGGGCCACAAAGTAGTTTGGGGCTTTATTACTATCCTGTACTTATGCCATGCTTTACTGCTTTATTTACGATTGTGCGAGGAGCACCTGTACTGTTTAGGATCGTGACACGTTTTCGCTGTATCGACAAGCCCAGTCACACTTTCGGGTTCCCAGTCGTTTACAGCCGTCCACACAAACCTTGAGTCCGTCTCGGAGCCGGCCAACTTCGTTGCGGGTAGCTTAATGGGGTGGCCCCCTGAAATATTTCTGAATCCTGTGATCGCTTTGTCGTGAATGCCTCGTTGGGTTTTGATTTGGTTTTTTCGAGGTTGATCGAGTGTGTGTTGCTATTTGTGCACCCCTGCAGGGTAAAACTTTCTGAAAGCCGTGTCCGCGGTTATGGACGACTTGGAGCACAGTTTCTCGATCATAGACAAGTATAACTAAAGTACCGCTTTTAATTTGACTAAGTACCTGACTAGTAAATAGTGCAACACTCATGGAACGGATAATAAAACTGCCAACGGATGGGGGGCTGTTCGTCCGCTTCCTCGTTGGTAAGCGAGGAGGAGGATGGATCTGTTAATATTACTGTTATAACTGTTGTTATTAATTCACGGACATCCGTCTATCTATGGTTAGGCGGATGGTTAGCGAGTATCTATAGAATTGTTAGGTATTATCTTTTGCTGCAATTGCGTCACCCCAGGTTGTGTCCCCTTTAGAGGCATAAAGACTTGCTGAGTACCCCTAGGGTCTCACACGATAAATTGTTTGATTCAGATGAACAGGTAAGCTCGCAAGATGGATACTGGGTGGAGGAGACGGATAATGTGGGCAACGATCACTCGGTGTAGAGATTCCGGGAACGTGAGATCTGTGGGCGGGATGTGTTTATTTATGGGGCATCTTAGGCTGATTTGCTTCTTATCCGTACTCGGATCTTGTTTTCCGCTTCCGCCTGATACTCTGATGTTTGATGTATGAGGATCTATCCTAAACTATTATATCTATCTAGGATATTTGGATCTTGCCGTATGGCGTTGCAATATTTCTATTTCTTTTAGATGGAATGGCTCTGAGGACTGTTGTATGGTGGCTTGCATACATACTCATTTGTGTATGTAGTTAATCCCTTCGCCTGCCGATTACGCCGCTCGTTCTTGTCCCGATGTTCGGAAATGGTTAGGACGGCCGAAAGGTCTACCTGTGAGTGGCATTTGGGCCCCACCGTACTATTTTAACCATTTCCGCTCATCCAGGCTTGTAACTAAGAGCGTAATTCACCGAGGTAGTTACAATTGGTATCAGAGCCATCCCGCCCTTCATGGTCTCAGCCAAATGGTCGTTGTCAGTCTAGCAAATATTTTTGGTAGCTATGTATACTAGGGAAAAACAAAACGTGAGAGTAGGACTGCTTCCACTTTTCTTCTTACCCACCCACCCTTTTCTGGTAAGGAAGTGTAACGTTTTCAATCCTCTTCTTAAAATTCAAACTAGGATTCACGTGTTCTGGGTTTCCGTAGTACCATAGAAAGTGTGTGTGTGTGTGTAATTCCTTGTCTATCTGTTGCATCCAATTTGTTATCACAATCTGCCTTTGGTTATCAACTGTTGGTACATTCCATACCGACAGGCTTTTGCAAACCGACGCGATCTATCTGATTCGTTGTATACCGCCGCGATCTGTCTTACTCTTTGTTATCCGACGTTATCTTGTTTGGGGTGTTCGTTTCCGTAGTTACTAATCTTTAGGTTCATCTTGAGAAGAAGGTGTTGGGATACGTGTTCTACTTATTCATGTGCGGAGTAATGATTTGAGTGCGGGATGGAGTCGCGACCATACCACTACTTTTATCATTCGCTCTTGTATATTGAATTGGTAGAGTCACTAATCTTGATTCGTTAAGTGATTTTGCGCATCTATTGGTATTTTAATGCCGAAAATGCGGAAAAAATTTCTTTCATACATCTATGCTTCCACACTCCTTTTCAGTCGTGTGCGATATGCTTAATATCTTCTAGGTGCTTTGAACTTTGTTGATATTTTAATATCATCTTAGTAAATTGTATCCTTTAATCTTGGTTAATTCCATCTTGGTACTATTTTGGATTATTATTATTCTCCATTATAGTACTGACTTGTGTTTTATATCAATCACAGGATGGCACCACCACGCCGTTCTGAGGAGGACATACAACCTGAATTGGGGGCCGCGTTGTCAAGCATCGCCAATGCCTTGGCAGCAATGCAGCAGAACCAGCAACGTTTTGAAGAAAGTGTCAGGAGGAATGAGTTTGTTCCGCTACCTCCACCTCCCAAGCGAGGAGACATCAAAAGCTTCCTGAAGTTCAACCCACGTCAATTTGATGTGTCCGATCAACCACTTGATGCTGATGATTGGTTGCATGAGATGTCAAGGTTACTGGTGACTGCTGATGTTCCTGAGCAAGAGTGGGTAAAATGTGCCACTCACCTTCTGAAGGGAGATGCAGCTCTGTGGTGGGAGAATTACCTCAAGGCAAACCACACTGGTTTTCAGCCTACTTGGGAACAGTTCACTGGAGCTTTCAAAGAGCAGTATCTGTCAGAAATTGTCATGGAGAGGATGAAGGAAGTGTTTCTCAACCTCAAGCAGGGCAATGACAATGTCAATACCTACATCAGAAACTTCATGAACCTTTCTCGTTATGGTGGCGATGAGATCTCTGATGACAAGAAGAAGCAAAAGAGGTTCCGACAAGGGCTCAATGCATCGATAAAATATGCAATCACACATGCAAGGCCGGCGTCTTTTCTGGAACTTCAGCATACAGCTCTGCAGGAAGAAGCAAGTAGGCAAGTGTTTGAGGAGTCAAAGAAACACAACCGTGATGCAGCAAGCTCTTCAGCTATGTCAACTCCTTCTAAGCGTCGTGTCTGGGTTCCTAACACCCCACCGTCGCTCCCGGCTCCACCAAAACCTTCAAGCTACGCGGCAAGGCCACCAAACTTCCTCACTGCTGCTCCCAGGGGCTACAACCACCACTACCCTGGAGCGCCTGGCGGAGTCCCTGGCTACGTTGCTCCACGTCCACCTGGTGCTTGTTACACTTGTGGAAACACTGGGCATCAACACTGGAACTGTCCAATGAACAACAAATCTCTTCCTCCACCACCTCCAAGACCTGCGGCAAGCTCTCCTTTGGTTCGTGCACCACCACCTCGGGCTCTCAACATCAACACCAAGCCCGGGTCTACTGTTGCTCGTGCCAACTGTGTCAACGCCGCTCAAGCTGAGCATGCACCTGGAGTTGTGATGGGTACGCTTCCCATTAACTCAGTCCCTGCACGAGTTTTGTTTGATTCTGGTGCTTCGCATTCTTTTGTTTCTCATAAGTTTGCTCATGAGCATGATCTGGATATGGTTCCCTTATTGCATCGTCTGGTGGTACAATCTCCTGGTTCAAACATGAGGGCTGCTCATATCAGCCATGGCAATCAAATTGAGATTGGTGGCTCTTCGTTCTCGGCGTCCTTAATTATTCTGGGCAATTCTGACATTGATGTTATCTTGGGCATGGATTGGTTGACAACAAATGCAGCTGTGATTGATTGTGCTGAACGCTCGGTTATCTGAAAATTCCTGAAGGCCATATAGTCTATTCTCCAAGTCTGACTCCTGCTATTCAGCTTTTCTCTTTGGCGGCTCTGAATGCTGATGCTATGGAAGCTATTCAGAGTGTTCCGGTGGTCTGTGAGTTCCCAGATGTCTTTCCTGAAGAGTTGCTAGGTATGCCTCCGGATCGTGAGGTTGAGTTTGTAATTGAGCTTGAACCTGGAACGACTCCTATCTCCAAGCGGCCTTATAAAATGGGTCCTGCTGAGTTGGCGGAACTCAAACGTCAGCTTGATGAACAAGAGAAGTTGGGTTTCATTCAACACAGTACTTCTTCTTGGGGTAGCCCAACCATCTTTGTGAAGAAGCGAGACAAGACTGATAGACTTTGTGTTGACTATCGGGCTCTCAATGCTAAAACCATCAAGAATAAATATCCCCTTCCGCGGATTAATGATCTCTTCGATCAGCTAGCTGGAGCTGTGGTATTCTCTAAGCTTGACTTGAGAAGTGGTTATCACCAAATCAAGATTCGCAAGGAAGATGTTCCTAAAACAACTTTCACCACCCGCTATGGCCTGTATGAGTACACGGTCATGTCTTTCGGTCTCACCAATGCACCTGCCACCTTCTCGAGGCTTATGAACTCGGTTTTCATGGAGTATCTTGATAAGTTCATTGTGGTCTATCTGGATGACATCCTAGTCTATTCTAAGTCAAAGGAAGAACATGAAGAACACCTTCGGTGTGTCCTAAACAAGCTTCGTGAGAACCGCCTGTATGCAAAGTTCTCCAAATGTGAGTTTTGGCTGCCTCAGGTCACCTATCTTGGTCACGTCATCTCTGCCAAGGGCATTGCCGTCAACCCGGAAACTGTAAAGACAATTGTTGACTGGCTTCCTCCTGTAAATGTCAAAGAAGTCCGGAGCTTCCTTGGTTTGGCTAGTTATTACCGTCGCTTCGTTCAGAACTTTTCGAAGATAGCGAAGCCTCTTACCGATCTCCTCAAGAAAGGCAAAAAATATCTTTGGACTCCTGCATGTCAAGTAAGCTTTGAAACACTCAAAGAGAAGCTCACTTCCACACCAGTCTTGGTTCCTCCAGATACATCCAAGCCTTTCCAGATATTCTGTGACGCATCTTTGCAAGGATTGGGTGCGGTCCTTATGCAAGAAAACAAGTTGTTACTTATGCCTCTCGACAGTTGAAGACGCATGAGATCAACTATCCTACACATGACCTCGAACTCGCAGCAGTTGTCTTTGCTTTGAAAGTATAGAGGCATTACTTGCTGGGAAACCGTTGTGAAATCTTTTCTGATCACAAGAGTCTGAAGTATATCTTCACACAGCCTGATCTTAATCTTCGTCCGAGGAGGTGGATTGAAGCAATCAATGATTTCGATTTGACCATCAACTACACTCCAGGCAAAGCTAATGTCATGGCCGATGCTCTCAGCCGCAAAGCTTATGTCAGCAACCTCATGGTGGAAGAACAACAGCCTCTCTTGTGCGAGGAATTCCGTCAGCTCAACCTTGAAATTGTGGATCAAGGGTATCTTCTGAACCTTCTGGCAACCCCTCTCTTGGAAGAAAAGGTTCGCTCAATTCAACTTGGTGATCCGTACACCAAAAAGATCATCTCCAACATCCAGCTTCCGAAGTATGAGTCCTTCCACGTCGATGACCAAGGCACGCTTTTCTTTGAACACCGGATGTTTGTTCCGAACTACCCGGGTTTGAGAGAGCAAGTTCTCAAGGAGGCGCATGATTCTGTTCTTTCTATCCACCCTGGCAGCACAAAGATGTACATGGACTTGGAAACACAATATTGGTGGCCGGGATTGAAACGATATTGTGCCAAGTATGTCTCGGAGTGTGATGTCTGCCGCAGAGTTAAAGCTGTTCATCAGAAACCTTCCGGTCTTCTACAACCATTGAAACCCCCGGAATGGAAATGGGAGAAAGTAGAGATGGACTTCATCACTGGTTTTCCAAGGTCGCAGAAGGGCAACAATGCAATCTTTGTTGTCATTGACAGGCTTTCTAAAGTGGCTCACTTCTTTCCCGTCAAGGAAACAATTTCTGCAATTCAGTTGGTTGAGCTCTATATCAACAGAATTGTCTCTCTGTATGGGGTTCCTCTTGAGATCAGTTCAGACCGTGAAAGCATCTTCACTTCCAAGTTCTGGGAAAGTTTCCAAAATGCTTTGGGAACAAAATTGAACTTCAGCACAGCTTACCACCCTCAGTCGCAAGGACAAGTTGAAAGGATCAATCAGATTCTAGAAGATATGCTCCGTGCTTGCGTCATCTCTTTCGGCATGAAGTGGGAAGAATGTCTTCCTTATGCTGACTTCTCTTACAACAATAGCTTCCAGAAAAGTCTAAAGATGGCACCATTTGAGGCTCTCTATGGTCGCAAATGCAGAACTCCGATTGGTTGGTCGGGTGCAGGAGAAAGAATATTGTTTGGCCCCGACATTGTAACTCAAGCAGAGGAGAAGGTTCACATCATTCTTGAAAATCTGAAGATTGCTCAAAGTCGCCAGAAGAGCAATTATGACAGAAAGCACACGGACATGGAGTATGTCCCTGGTGATCTCGTTTACCTTCGTGTCACTCCCATGAGAGGCACGCACCGCTTTGGTATCAAAGGAAAGCTGGCTCCTAGATACATCGGTCCATTCAAAATTCGTGGAAGAAGAGGAGGAGTTGCTTATGCTCTTGAGCTCCCGGAAAAACTCAAGGTCCATGATGTTTTCCACATCTCTCAACTCAAGAAGTGTTTCAAGGATCCCGGCAGGACCGTGGACCATGAGCTTATCAATCTCCAAGAAGACCTGTCTTATCAAGAACACCCCACAAAAATCCTTGAAGTCGCAGAAAGAAGGACTCGCAACAAGTCCATCAAGTTCTGCAAGGTCCAGTGGTCGCACCATTCCGTGGATGAAGCCACTTGGGAACGTGAAGATGAGCTCCGTGCCAAGTATCCTACCCTCTTTGAGTCTTCTTTTTCCTAGAATCTCGGGGCGAGATTCCTGTTTAGTGGGGGAGAGTTGTAGCATCCCAATTGTCTAACAATTGTAATGCTACTTGGTCTAGTAAGATAATGGTTACTTCCTATATAATTGTTGCATCATAATTATATCATGCTCATGTCATCATGCCACCTTGCATTTGAGCATCATATAAAACCCTTTTCAATTTGGATCTTCTCTCATATGCATCATTATTTGTATTTGCCTCTTGATATTGTATTTGGTTATTGATATATTGTTTAAATGCCCAAGTTGAGTTGGGGGCATATCTTTTATTCCACTCCACTACCCTTTCTTTCACCACCTTATAATTCCACCATCCCATTATCCATGAGCTTGTATTTTATTTTATTTTGGTATTTAATCTAGCTCATGGGAGATAGGATGGATCTACTTCTACAAATTCTTTTGCTTGGCTTTTATTCCACTTTTGGGAATGCATAAGAATAATGCCATGTTAATATTATTGTTTTCACAAAAATAAACATGGCATTAATTATTTTGCATGGGCCATGCAAGCACCACCACATTCTAGTCCTTTGGGATTTTATATGAATTTTTGAGTGGTGTATATCCCTTGGAGCTCTCCCTTCTCTCTCAAATCTTTCACCTTGTTTGGTTTATTTCTTTTTGCCTAGTGCTCATCAAGTTTTTCTCACTTGTGTATGCCATGCATGGTCAGGTAAAATCCTTTCCATCTCCATCTGTTCCTCCACACTTGATCTAGTCATGACCATGCATCCTTCGTCCATACACCCTCCCTATTCCTCTCCCCTTCATCTTGGCTTCATCTATAAGCATGTGTTAAAACCTAAAAATCCTACATGAAACCCTAAACCTAGCTTCCTCTCTTTCTAACCCTAAACCTATCTACCATACCACACCCTCTCTCTCGGCCTCTCTCCCTTCCTCTATGCCATGCAGGCCCCACCTAGCTACCTTCCACCCCAACCCTAACCAAAAACCCTAACCCGAGCCTCTCCATCCTAACCTAGCTATCTACCCCCTCCCTCTAACCCTAGCTCTAACCGAGCCTCCCTCTCCCTCTCTCCCTGCCGTGCCAGCCCCACCTTCCTCTCCTCCCTACCCGGCCTACCTGCCTGCCTCTGCCTGCCCTGCTCAAACCGAGCCAGCCCGAGCACGTGAGGGCGAGAAGGAAAGGTGTCCACCCGACCACCTTTTCCACCCCGAGCCCCCACGCCATCTACCCTCCCTCTCGTCCCTATCTACTCCCTCTCTCTCGCCTGTTGCGTCCCCAGATCCACCCCTGGCCTCGCGCCGCAGCCTTCTCTCCTCCCCCTCTACTTTTCTCTCCACCGGCCGGCGATCCGTCGGTCTCCACCGTCCCCCCCTCTTGCAGCCAGTGGCGAGGAGCTGTGGTTGTCGAGGAAGGACGAGGACCACCCTCTGCTTCGCCCTGGACCCGCCAGCGAGGAGGAGAAGCCCCAGGCGCGCCAGTACCGAGACGCCCCGACGAAAACCCTAGCCCGCCGTTCGCCTGCCTCGTCGACGCCCTGCTGCTCCCCAAGCTGATCTGACACCACTATCCTCTCCTCGGTGAGCCCCTAATCCTCGCTGACATCCTCGCTCTCGCTGTCGCCGTCTAGATCCGCCGAGCGTTTCGTCGAACGCCCACCGTGCGCGTCGTTCGCCGTTGTCTGCACGGCGTACGCGCCGCATAGAGCCTTATCTAGCCCGCGCCCTCCTCCCCATCAGCTCCCCTAGCACTACCGCACCGGCTCGCACCCCCAGCGCGCACCCTCACGTCCCCAGTTCGATCCCCCGTGTCGCGCTCCGCGTCGGTCGGTCACCGATCGGTCGATCGGTTCAGAGAAGATCTACAGGGCATGTTGCCACTTTACACTTAGCCCCTCCTTTTTATTTTCGCCTCAACCCGCGGTACACCGAGCCCCACCAGTCAGTCTCTCTGTCGCTTTACAAAAACGCCCCGCAATTTTATAGCCCGTAACCCGCGCTCCCGCTTTGGCCCACCTGTCAGTCTCCGCGCGTTCCGCCGCTGTCACGTGGGTCTCCAGTCGCTGGCCCACCCGTCAGTCGCAGTGGCTAGAGATAGCCGCGGTGAGAACAGTCCCTCTGCGCGCTGTGTCGCCCAGTCAGCAGTTGGGCCACTTGTCGGTGGCTCTGGCTAGCACTAGGCCGGGTGACAAAAGTTTTCTGGATTTCTGTTTTGTTTTAAATTTTTCAGGAAATGTTTTAAATTCAAATTCAAATCTATTTTTAAATAACTTTTAAAATACAATTCCAATTAAACATGTAATATATGTTTTGAAATCAGAAAAATGTGAGGATTTCAAATATGCCATTCAAAATATTATTTGAACACTTTAAATTTTGAGTTGATCAAAATTACAATAAAATGCCCTTTATGTTAATTAATTAATAACTTTTGTTTTATAACTCCAAATTTGACAAATAATATGTCTAAATCGATCAGCGTGACGAGCCCGTTCTATCTATGCATTCTATGTTCTGAATTACAGCATGCATCATATAAATATAAAGTATACAGCAACTTATTTAAGTATAAAATGTGACTAAAACTCAATAAAATGCTTTATTCTTGTATTCCACACCTCACCCATGCCATGCTACTTTATTGCTATGCAAATTGTGCATCATTCATCATGGCATGATTGTTTGCTTGTCGCATTTTATTCATATGCTTGTGAACTCTATTTATGTTGGCCCTTGTTTGTTTGGTTCTTCTTCGAATAGACGCTGAGCAGGGGATATATCAAGAAACCCAGGAGCACTACACAGATCCTTCTCTCGCTTCAACTGAGCTGCCAGGCAAGCACTACCACATGCTTGCATACATATAGTACCTATTGCCTCTATCTTATTCTTGTATCATTGAGTCGCGATTGCACTAAACTGAATCCCAAGTACTGCATAGCCTTTACTTTTAAACCCCACCGAAGCTTGTTCCTCCATCCCATGAGCCATTACTACAGGAGTTGTTTGAGCCATGCGGGTCGTAGAACAGCATGTGTAGGGTATGTGAGTGTCTGATGGATAACGAGGTACCTAAACAACTTAACCTGAGTAGTAATGGGATAACTAATGAAAGTGGCACCGGTGAGCAATATCTGCTATTTGGTTTTTCATGCTCACTTGTGTCCCGTAGGACCCCGAGTACTTGATTCCTGTTCCTTGAATATTCGCGCTATCCACATCCGGGAGGCTTATGAACCCCCCTGAGCCAGAGCTTGATTCATTCTTATTTCTTGGGGCCACAAAGTAGTTTGGGGCTTTATTACTATCCTGTACTTATGCCATGCTTTACTGCTTTATTTACGATTGTGCGAGGAGCACCTGTACTGTTTAGGATCGTGACACGTTTTCGCTGTATCGACAAGCCCAGTCACACTTTCGGGTTCCCAGTCGTTTACAGCCGTCCACACAAACCTTGAGTCCGTCTCGGAGCCGGCCAACTTCGTTGCGGGTAGCTTAATGGGGTGGCCCCCTGAAATATTTCTGAATCCTGTGATCGCTTTGTCGTGAATGCCTCGTTGGGTTTTGATTTGGTTTTTCCGAGGTTGATCGAGTGTGTGTTGCTATTTGTGCACCCCTGCAGGGTAAAACTTTCTGAAAGCCGTGTCCGCGGTTATGGACGACTTGGAGCACAGTTTCTCGATCATAGACAAGTATAACTAAAGTACCGCTTTTAATTTGACTAAGTACCTGACTAGTAAATAGTGCAACACTCATGGAACGGATAATAAAACTGCCAACGGATGGGGGGCTGTTCGTCCGCTTCCTCGTTGGTAAGCGAGGAGGAGGATGGATCTGTTAATATTACTGTTATAACTGTTGTTATTAATTCACAGACATCCGTCTATCTATGGTTAGGCGGATGGTTAGCGAGTATCTATAGAATTGTTAGGTATTATCTTTTGCTGCAATTGCGTCACCCCAGGTTGTGTCCCCTTTAGAGGCATAAAGACTTGCTGAGTACCCCTAGGGTCTCACACGATAAATTGTTTGATTCAGATGAACAGGTAAGCTCGCAAGATGGATACTGGGTGGAGGAGACGGACGATGTGGGCAACGATCACTCGGTGTAGAGATTCCGGGAACGGGGATCCGTGAGATCTGTGGGCGGGATGTGTTTATTTATGGGGCATCTTAGGCCGATTTGCTTCTTATCCGTACTCGGATCTTGTTTTCCGCTTCCGCCTGATACTCTGATGTTTAATGTATGAGGAGCTATCCTAAACTATTATATCTATCTAGGATATTTGGATCTTGCCGTATGGCGTTGCAATATTTCTATTTGTTTTAGATGGAATGGCTCTGAGGACTGTTGTATGGTGGCTTGCATACATACTCATTTGTGTATGTAGTTGATCCCTTCGCCTGCCGATTACGCCGCTCGTTCTTGTCCCGATGTTCGGAAATGGTTAGGACGGCCGAAAGGTCTACCTGTGAGTGGCATTTGGGCCCCACCGTACTATTTTAACCATTTTCGCTCATCCAGGCTTGTAACTAAGAGCGTAATTCACCGAGGTAGTTACAGAGACCAACTGCAACAGAAAAGTCTGGCCAAAAGCAAGCCGATAAAGTGAGATACCTACTTAACTTTTTCCTTTGTTTTGCAATGTTCACTTCTTTGATTTTTGTGTGCTTTGCTAGTTGAAGGCCATCATGTATTTGTACAAGAGCAAACATGAAGAGAAGGAGCTCCCTTTTATGCATGTCTTTACAAAATCGAGACTTGTAAGAAATGCGAGAAAGTCTATGCTCTAGGCCATGAACATCTAGCCAAATGCCCGAGCAGGCGAGGATCCTGACCGCCGACACATCCACCATGAACGAGCAGGTGCACATTTGGTACACCAACGCGCGAGCGCGCATCATGGCCGTGATGGCAACAAATGCACCATTGTGGGCTCCTGGCGCACCGACCTGGGCACCTACTGGAAGGGCGTGGGCACCAACTGGCACTGCTGCTGATCCACCATCGGCATCGTTGGCGTAGCCAACTCCGTTGGAGATGGAGGACAACGCCCACTCCGTTTGATTGTTTGGTTTGTACTTTTATAATGTCGCCGCCATACTTTGGCGTTTTGGACCGTTGTGACCGTGAACTATGAATTTTATGCTTGAGTGATGTTTTGATCTTTGGGGGCCCGATCCTTGGGGGCGTCGGTGTGGGGCGGCGTCCTAAACTGCTGGCAATTTCGACAACACCTCTAAACCAACTGCTGGCTCGCTTGCGGGCCACCCGTTGGGGGCGCTGATGGAGATGCTCTAAGTTCACCTGCTCAGCAAGAGGCTGCATGAGGTCCAGCGATTTGACTTTCTAAAGACTAATCCGTATAGAATCACCATCTTTAGGTCTTATCATGATTCTTGATCATGAATATGCTACAGTAGTCAATAATTAGCTCTCTCTCTAGCTCCAAAGGACCTGAAAAGCATCCATCCATTAATTGATCCCACTCAGAGCCGCCAAACGGACGTACTTAGTTTTTGTTTGTTCCGTGACACCGATCGATGTCCTTGGACTTGTTGATGTGAGCGGCAATATTCGGATGCCTTGGTTGCCACACAAGATTCTACATGGACAAGGCCTCTTAGCCGTTCTGAAGAAAGCTTCCGCCGAATCAAAAGGCCCTTCACCCATCCGCCACCTGAACTGAAAGCTAAACGCCATCCACAACTTGCCTACTTTTGGCCAATTATTAAATTCCTGGCTTCCCATTTTCTTCTTTCAATTCAATCCTTTATGTGCTTTCCTGGTTTATTTTCCTCTTTCTGAATGGACTAGTTACTATGTTCCTGGACCAGATGTTCCTTGTGGTGATTTCCTCGTCTCTTTTTGTGTGCGTGTGTGTTCGATCGTTTCTGCAACAGAGACACACTACAGTACAAATAGTAAATCATGATATAATGAATAATGGCTCCATTAAAGAATCAATTTTCACAGTTTACATGAGTATAAGCAAGGCCGGTTTCATCTTCTGTTACAGACTTCCAATGCGTCGATCTCAATAAGATCTTACCATGCCCTACCTAGCTTGGTTGCTAACCTTCAAGTACATAGCATTACTATATGCATCAGAGACAAAAAATATTGCGTACACACTACAAACCATATCAACTAGTATGATCGATGGACCTAGCTACACACCTGACACAAGTATAAGTACAATCATTTTCCCCTATATATTGACGAATAATTTGTCTAATTTAGACCTGCATGCATATCTGGTGCGATGGACCTCAATAACTGTTCTTCAGATCGCCAATTCACCAAGTATAGTTCAGACTGAAGGAGTAGAAGTAGTATAGTATCTATCTACCATCAGTTCATCCGATCCGATCCAATCCCCATGTTAGAAATGGAGCAGCATGTGACGGCCCGTGCCCAGTGACCCCTGCAAGGCGTTGCCGCTGCCTATTTGGAACGCCGCTCCACCGAAGCAAGAACCATTGGGCTTCTTGTCCACTGCCGACTGGCTCGTCGACCCGTTATGGCCACCACCGTCCTCCAACGACCTCTTGCGCTTCCCGTTGGCGCCATCGCCTGCCGCCGCTGACGTAGACGCTGACGAGTCCATCTGCGCAAGCTGAGATATGCTGCTGTTCACCTGGAATTGGTTCATGATGGGGTGGCCGAGGAGGGCGGCGCCGTGCTGATCATGCCGTGCCATCTCCGCGTGGCCGCCGTCATCGAAGAGCTGTGCCAGCGAGTACTCGTTGAGCAGCTCTGATATGGACGGGATCTTCGGCATCCTCTGCGTGCCGGCCTGCAGCTGGTAGCTGCTGGTGCCGGCTTGCACGAGCATGCCGGCGCTCGACGTCGGGTAGGCGCCGCACGGCTCGTCGAGCTCGTGGTCGGATAGCGGCGGCACCCCCATCGGCGACACCTGGCTGGTCTTCTTGTAGATCCGGCACAGCACCCAGTCATCCAGCTGCATATATATGCATGCCCAAGATCGATCACAGAGATTAGTTTAGTTTAGGAAGGATCGATCAGAAAAACAAACAAATAAAATCTAGAATTACTAACTCTATATATCTAGGTGCAGATGAATCAGTCATTAACACGTATGCATCATGCCTATCCTTGTCGGATCTATTGACTTGGCGCAACCATGCCAAGTATGCCTAAAGAACATTTCTTTAAACGACGCTCGCACATTAAAGCAGCTCTTGCGTCCACTGGCAAGCCACTGCTCAAACCGATGCGATATTGGTATACTGACGTGCCGACGAGATGAACCCAGAAGAAACATCATCCCAGAAAAAAATCGCGTCGCGAGCAGGTGCAGCAAATTAAAGTAAGCATATCATCGATCGGTGCCACACATGCATCAACCATGGCACAGATCGATATATCGATATGTAGCACAACTCTAGGGTTTTGGTTAACGACTTACCCTCATGGAGGCGTTTCGGAACTTCATTGGGCGGTAGGTATTGCCGGCGTGTGCGTCGGCCGCGGCGAGGCGGTACTCGTGCATGATCCAGTTGGTCTTGGTGCCCTTGGGCGGGCGGCCCTTATAGAAGACGAGCGCCTTCTTGACTCCGACGCTCTCGTTGGTGGCGCTGCTGCGGATGGGCTTGTCGGTGCCGGTGGCCTTCCAGTACCCGGACCCCGCCGCGCGGTTCGGCCGGACGCCGTTGGGATACTTGCGATCCCTCGGCGTGAAGAAGTACCACTCCCTGTCTCCGTAGTTTGCCTTGGCTGCAATTAATCAATCCAGAAAAACAAGAGAACGACGGACGATTATTCATTGGTCACAATTAATCTAGTGCAAGTGGGATTCGATCGAGCGATCATGCATGAATAATCATGATGTGTGAGTGTAGAGGGAGGGAGTACTAACATGGCAGGGCCCATGGGTCGAACTTGTAGATATCGACGTCGGCGATGATGGAGACGGGGCACGGCGACTCGGCGGCGCGGTTGCGGAGGTAGTGGAGGATGAGCTCCTCGTCCGTCGGGTGAAACCGGAAGCCCGGCGGAAGCATGGCCGGGTCCGACATGATCATCCCTACACAGGGACGAGATCGACGGCAAAAGCCCTAGCTAATAGCTATCTATCTTCTATTGCTAACCAATCTCTCAAATCGAAGATCTGGTAGAGGAAGCTAGCTAGCTATGGGTGGCTGGATTAGCTAAACAACAAGCTTCCAGCTGTTGTAGCTATGAGAAATGGGGGCCTCGAACTTTTGGAGACGAGAGGGGAGGGGCCGCTTATATGGTTGCAGATTTTTGTCCTCTTGTGTGCGTGACGCTTGGGCGCGCGAGGAGGAGGGCTTCCCTGTGGTTTCCGGACGGAGGGTTATGTGGTCACCGTTGATTCGTTATTCCTCACGTCCGGCGTGATGGCGCCGGGGATTGGACATGGAGCCGCCCTCCATGACGTCGCCCGGTGAAACTCGCTGGCGCAGCCACGTGTTGACGGCCGATGCTTCGAGCGACGGATTTGTGCCGAATCTCTCGGCCGATCCACAGGATATAATCCCACACCTATTTTAGGGAAAAGTATCCCCTTCTCTAAATTGTAACCACGCTGGTAGCAACTCAGAAGAAGACGGATTGTAAGGTACTCTACTTCATACGGACTACATAGGCGACTGCTTCATAGTCTCCCCTCAAAAAAGCAATAGACTTGATAGTAGGAAATTTAGAGATTGATGAGGAGGGAAAAAAGGGAGGGGATGCAACAAGACATGCTGACAAAATCGAGGGTGTAGTCGCGAGGCCAGATTTAGTTCGACAAAGTTAGATGGTGAGGAAACAGGCTGTGAGAGGAAGATTTTTCTGTTTGGGCCTTTTTGGGCTAAGAGAGGGATATACAACAGACAAGATAACTGGACCCAGTAATAGGTTAGTCTGGCAAAACAAAGAAAGCCTAGTGCCACCATATGCAGCCTCTATCTCTGTCCTAGCTTTGTCCCATGCAAGTTCCATAAAGAAAAGAAAAATTGTCCCATGTTTTTATGATTTTTGCCTCTTGATACTATTCCCATGCATGTTACCTAAGTACATTTTTTACATTGTTTTTTTTAGATTGCTCAACAAGGAGAATAGAGCTTAAGGAGCATTACAAGTAATGAAAACTGAAGAAAGAAGCTAACTAACAAAAGGGAACATAAATAAGAAAAGGAAAAACTAGACTAAAAGAGCACCAAGACGACGCACCTGACGGTCTTCTCGCCCGAGCCCAGAGAGTGGCTTCGTCGATGACCATGTGACAAATCTGTTGCACCGAACTGAACCGACTGTTAAAAATGCTCCTTCCAAATCGACCACCATATGAGGATGACAAGAGTATTCTAGTGCTTGTGAACCTTGATGCCACATATGTACACATTTGGCTGAATGAACAAATATATCTGATGTAAATTTTTTCATTCATGGGGTCACTGAATGAACAAATTTGTTGCACCAACACTACTAAGAAATAGCCTATAGGTAGACAAGTTAATCTGTGGCGCGCATATGTAAATCCATACACCACAAAGACTTGTCAGTGGCGCATTAGAAAATATGCGCCACAGAAACCTAGAAGTTTTGTGGCACATTTCGTACAATATGCGCCACAGAAGATTGGTGGGACCCGCCAGCCAGGGTGGGGCGATCCAAGTTCTGTGGCGCATAATGAGATATGCGCCACAGAAGTTGTCTCTTCTGTGGCGCATATTCCACTATGCGCCACAGAACTTGGAGGTGGGCCCCACCACATATACTTTTTCACCCACGATCTGTGTGCATGTGTGGATATGCGCCGCAGATATGTTTCACTTCTGTGGCGCATATCCTCACACGCGCCACAGAAACCTAACCCTGGGTCCCACCACTTTACACTGTACCATAAGTTCTGTGGCGCATATGGACTTATGCGCCACAGAAGTTTGAGCATATGTGGCGCATTTCCTCCATATGCGTCATAGATGAGGGCATCCAGATTCATGTTAAAAAGGTGACAAAGCTCCCACCTTATCTATCCACCACCACCTATTTCACATCTCTTCCTTTCTACCGCCTTCCAACTCGTCTTCCTCCTCCCTCACACCTCATTTTACCCATAGTTTCTCTATTTTCTTGTAACTAAACCTACTTTAGTCCATAGATTAGTAAGTGGAAGCTTCCATCCAACTTGTAGATCTAAAAGTTTCTTACTTTTCTCTCTCACATCTCTATTTGTTTACTAATTTCCTCTCCATCAACTTGTAGATCTATCTGTCCACACTCTCTCATCGCGCGGTCTCGTCTCGCTATTATTGTGTCTACTAGGTGAGTACTTGGCCATGAACATGTAAGTGAAGCTTGTCGCGCGGGCGGTGTGTGTGTGCGATCCATGGCGAGATGATGCTTGTGTGGTGCATGAATGTTTGCAATGGGAGAAAGTTTTTTGTTGCTTGCTTATTGTTGTCCCGGCCGGTGTGGTTGCATGGATGTTTGCCGAAATGTTGATTCATTTTTATTTCAGCAATTTTTTTCACTACCCATATGTCCTAATTTTAGGAAAGGTCATGCCGAATTTTTTTCCGGCTAGCATTCATGCATGTGTGTGTTCATATGGTGTGGTTCTCACCTATACTCTCTATTTTGACCGCGCAGGCAACCATGGTCCTCACGATGAGTGAAGGTCGAATTGCTAGGTACAAGAAAGACGCGAAGGAGGATATGATTCTGAACAACAAGACCATGATAAGATGTCTGTCGAACATGCAAACTGCAGCGCTGGATCGACCCTGAATCTGGACAATTGGAGGGTCACCTGCTCAGGCGCGGTTTCATGCGCGACCTCAATGAGGCGCCGGCATGACATGGTGGTCACGAAGACGTGGGCGGGCGAGAAGGCGAAGAGTCTACCAGGCATGATCATCATGACGAAGGAGATGTCGGCGGGCATGATCATCATGACGAAGGAGATGCCGGCGGGCATGATCAGCATGGAGAAGGAGATGGCGACGGGCATGATCATCATGAAGAAGGAGAAGACGCGAACACACAGACGCTGCTAACTTTGGTCTTGCAGGACCCTCATGTTCAAAAACTGCTCCTCAAGGAGACGAGCAACGACAAAGCTGTAGCCAGAGAGAAAGCCAAGCTGGCCCAAATGGAGGGACGAGATGACTCCATTATATCCTGGGTGTCGCCCCGAGGATACACGTTTGAGTGTAACACTCAAGGCTCTGGGGATGAAGGCCGAACACAAATGGACCGATGTGAGCTTCAACACGAACATGGAATACTGGCACGACCGACTTCCTAAGGGGAACACATTGCCAACAAGTATCGAGGAGGCCAAGAAAATCGTGTGCCCTCTCGACCTACCGCACATTAAATACCACGCATGCATCAATGATTGCGCACTTTATCGGAACGAGTACGCGGATAGAACCACATGTCCGGTGTGTGGCCAAGGACGGTACAAGAGAGGGAACAAGAAAGTGGATAGTGGATGCCTACTACATGCGGGACAGCTAGTTGGTCGAAGGTTCAGAGACACAGACCAAGGCGACGGCGTACCTCGAGAAGTTCATGGTGGACAACAAGAGGAAGGACACACTTATTTTGCCTTTCTTTCCCGAGTAAGTACACACACTCGCTCATCGCCGCCGTAACTTATGCATTTCTTATAGATTTCTTCCTTTGCTCTTTTTCAAACATTCCGTTCCAATTGTGTTGCGCAGAGACAAATACTGCACACTCATCATCCTTGCCCCGAGGTATTCGCTAGCCACGTATTTCGACTCGGGGAGTTTGACGAAGAAGAAAGACTACACCAGAATAAGGGGTGTTCTCAATGAGGCTCTCAAGGGCTACGCCAAGAAGGGATGCACCTTCGTAGATAAGGGGGAATGTATCAAGGATGGCAAACACGTGTTCAAGCACGTGCTCGAGTTCCCCTGCATCAAGCAGTCGACTACTGGTGCCAAGGAGGCCTTCTACATCCTCCATCACTTTAAAGGCTATGTTCAGGATTGCCAGAACCTAACGCTGACATCTAGTCTCCGAGGATGGGCCGAAACTTTGGCGCGAATCGACGATGATGATCTTAGAGAAGACTTCCATCGCATTCAGATGAAGTTGTCGCAAATCATCATTGAAGATGTCAACACAAGGGGGTGCCCTACAACAAGCCAGAGGGTTGAGTAAGAGGGAGATCGAATAACGCCTCCGTAAGCAGGGTGACACAAGGACGTGGATGACGAAAGAGGGCTATCTATCGTTCCCGAAGCCGAGCGAGCAGAAGAAGTCTTCATGATCGATGTGTGCCTCTAGCATGATCCAGTGTGTGTATATTCTTGATGGACGCCTGCTGTATTAGTGTGTGTGTCATAAACTTTACTATCTTGTGGTCGAAATGGTCATTGTTGTTAGACTTAAACTACCTTGTGGTCGTGTTGTCGTTGAACTTATTGCTTCTATGATGATCTATCTTTTAGGTTTATGGATCCTTTGTTTTATATTCTATATATATATATGGATGTGAATCCTTATTAATTCTTTTCGTTGTATTTTTACTAATATGCCTTGTCGTCTATAGAGATGGTGACGAGGTGGTATGTGGTGTACATGGGTAGGGTTTCAGGAGTCTACGAGGAGTGGGAGGATTGTCACAAACAAGTGAACAAGTTCAGCGGCAACATCTACAAAGGATACACAACTAGAGAGGAGGTGGTATCCAAGTGGAGGAACCACCCGTGAAAGAAGAACCGGATGAAGATATTGGTCGGGCTCATGCTCTTGATCACCATTATCACAGTTGTATTCTATTTGATCCTAGTGTAGGCGGCGGTGGCCACTTTATATTTGTAATGTGAGATGATATGAACTTTGTGTTCGACACTTGTGTAAAAATTCGACACTTGACATTATATATGTATCTCGATCGGGCTCTAAGTGTTTGTATTATATATATGTCGGTTTTCATGCATCTACTACTTGTGCAATGTACTTTATACTTATCTGGATAAATACTATATAAATCCTGTATAAATACCTGATTATACACCAAGAACGTATTTTACTTCAAATACGTGTTACACAATCAGTGGCGCATATAATTATATAGTCAGTGCCGCATAGGCTTTCTGTGGCGCATATATGTAAATGCGCCACTGAAGTTCTTCCTATGACGCATACGAAGAAATGCGCCACAGAAAGCCACAGAAGTCTCACACTTCTGTGGCGTATATCCATATACGTCACAGGAAGTAGTTATCAGTGGCGAGGTAACAGTGGCGACTAAGATATACGCCACAAAAGTCTTATTTACATGCGCACAGATAAGCTGTTTCCTAGTAGTGCGAAGTGAACCGACTGTTACAAATGCTCCTTCCAAATCGACCACCATACGAGGATGACACGAGTATTCTAGTGCTTGTGAACCTAGATGCCACATATGTACACATTTGGCTGAATGAACAAATATATATGATGTAATTTTTTTTATTCATGGGGTCATTGAATATTTTTGAACTTTGAGGAGTGAAATGTAAGAAAAACGTGATCAGAAAATCTTATCTCGAGTTAGGAAAAATGAAGCCAGCTGTGAGCTCAGTTGCTTGTAATTCAACAAATCGCGACAAATCTAACCCTATCATGCATGTTTATATATTGACTATTTGGATCTTGACTGAATTGCTGAATTGAGTGACCTGACATGCATGTCAAGTCTAGTCTTTATCCATGAAAAGGCCAAATCCCTGGTGTGAACAGAACAACCCATCATGCATCTTGGCATCGTGCCACCACCGCGCGTTGCGAGAATCCAGTGATATTTGAAGCAATTTATTGCGTCGATATTCGATGTGTCAACTTCTTGTACGTCGTAGCTGTATGTAGTTTTCTTTTTCCGCCTCCTAATTACAGAAAAAACACAGTAAATCTATAGTACGTTATCATCAAGAAGGCACATCACAACGATCAGGTCCTAGAATTATTGGAGTAATTCGGACACGTGTACCAATAGCTAGGGATTATTGGAGCCATGGCACAAAGGAAAATGATCGCAAAGGATCCGGGAGGAGGCCACAAATTGAGCAAGCTAATCCTATCCACAGGGATTGATTCTACATGCATGTGTTTAGGAAGATAAGCAAGGTAATTAGGCAGAAATTAAGCTGATCGTTATCCTAACATGACCGATGGAGACCCTGCATCATGTCGATCAGCACATCCGATCGATTTTGCTCCAGCGGCAGAGAAGCAAGGAGGGCCCACTGACCGCACGTTTATGGCAAGAGCCGTGGCCTAATGGCGTGATTATCTTGGACAACACAGCGGTAGGATGGCGCGAGCAGCTTTTTCCGTGGACAGAATTAGCAGCTGGGTTTGTGTGGCTTGGCTTTGTTAATTTTAGGGTCGTGATTATCCTAAACCATATCGTCAGGGGTTAGGTCGATCGCATCTATCCAGCCATCAATCCCATCTGTGATATAGGAGTACATCGATCGCTATGCTACTGCTACTATTTGTAGGTAGCCAGTCCGAATTCTCCGATGGCATGGAGTAGATTGGTGAGTGCTGTGTTTGTTGTACTTGTACACAGTGGCCAAGACGACCGGGAAGCGAATCGAGCGGCCAAGGCCGGGGTCCAAAAATAGCAGGCGCGACGGCGACGTCGGGCGGATCAGGAGCGGATGTGCGCGCGCGTCGCCGTCGGGAATAGGAGAGGGAATTCCATAACGAGTAACTTTGCTCTAGTCGTCGCGCGATTCGCCTTGTCGCTGTCGAGGCACGTGTCGACCGCCGGGCGATCTCGAGCGGTCGAGCCGGTGAGGGGCCCGGGATCGGGGCCGCGCTGGCGAGAGGTAGATGAGATGATGAGGCGAGCTGAGGACGATACGTGCGGCCGTGCGCATGCATAGGTGAGGAGGTCGATCGTGATCGACAGCATGACCGAGAGCTTCGCGAGCGATCTTGGCTACGTGCCGCGCTGCGCCACCGTAAGGATCAGCCGTGATTAAAAAAGGGCTTTGGTTCCTTTGGCGATTACTTTTGTCGAGTAAATAAAATGTAAGATGGAGAACGTGTCCACGTGCAAAGTTACCTGAAATGCTCCGGAAGGGGACGCGTATCGACCGGGTTCTAGCGCTATTCCCATGGACCGTATGTTATTTGCCCCGGTCGACAGAACAGCTGAATTGATGACCGCAATCTCGACTAGACGAAATTGTTCTTCAAAAAATATCAGCGTATCCATCGCGATTTTTGGCTGTGGAAACAGGACCTCTTATCTGAATCTTGAAACTGTTACAAAACCGCAGCTCGTACACTACATTCCAATTTATGTTGTAGCAAACTAGTGTTTTGTAATTATAAAAGAGAAAAAAACACAAGTGATCACAGAACTTATCCAAGATGAGTGACATGGTCACACAACTCGCAAAACACGCAAACCCAGCACTTAACTTATGTTGGATGAGTGGTTTGGTCATGAACCGGCTCGGAACTAATTTTTCTGTCCACGTGGGCACACTCGTGGGCCCTGTCGCACCCGGGCATATGTATTTTTGCAGAAAGGACCCTACAACTGTTTTGGCTGCAAAAGGCAGCTGTTTAACTGAATTTCTTTCTATCCATTGACAGTTGCAGAGAAGTGCATTGATCTAGACATATAATAAATAATTTTGCATATATTTGGTTGCACTTAACTTAACTGACACATAGTTGGAACATAGGTTAGCAGATCTGTAGAGTTTTACATGAACAAAATCAGGAGCGTAGTTAACAAAAGCAAACGTTTCCAGTTAACATTTGCATCAAAAGCATTGTGTGAAGACTACAACATAACTATTGCATCTACACTGTAGGTGCTTCCTATGTGTTGTGAAGTACAGTTGGATCTTCTTGCATCTGTTGTTGGCCTCCATTGGTGCCACCATCACCAATCAACAATCACTCCCCCTTCCTATATTACCCCCTCTTCCTCTTGCTGTTGTAGTGTTTGCTGCTACTCCAGATTGACTATTTCTTGTGGTTCTTTCTCCTCTTCCTCCTGTTGTTGTTGTTGTACTACTTGTTGCCCTCCCTCTTGCTGATGGTGTACTGCTTGATTCCCTCCCTCTTGTCGCTGATGTACTGCTTGTTGCCCTTTCTCTTGCTAATGTACTACTTTCTGACCTTCCTCTTGGTGCTGCTGCTGTAGTGCTTGCTGCCCTTCCTCTTGTTGTTGCTGTTGTAGTCCTTGCTTCCCTTCCTGTTGTTCCTGTAGATCTTCCTCTGCGTTTTCCTGTCAAAGTTCCTGTTGTAGCTCTTGCTCTCATAGGAATTTGTTCTCTATGTTATGCCACAAAATGGGACTCATCTAGAAATGGATCATCTTCAATAGATACGACATCTGGTACCTACAAATCAAGTACAAATTCAAGTAAATCTGCTACAATTCTCTCATATTACTAGGCTCATGTGATGGATCTAAATCATGGAATAGTTACCTCATGAGCTAGTTGTGACACCATTGAATCTCTCATATTACTAGGGTCATGTGATGGATCTAAATCAACATGGACAATGCGATGTACATTAACAAATAAACATTATACACTAAATTCAGAGGCACAATAGAAAATATATTGACATATTTGAGTAAGAGTTCACCTCTCTTATCTCTGGGACATCAGCATCTCCATTTTCATCAATAGTGGTGGGTGTTCTAGTTGGATTTGGCACACTAACTTGCTTATATACTGTCTTCCTCTTCCTTCTAGTTGTCATTTTGCTTGTTTCGACTTGGTCCTCTTCTACATTTTCCTCTCTATTTGCTTGAGCTTGAGCTTGAGCTTGAGCTAGAAGATCTACTTTTAGAATCTCACGGCCAACTTTGTTGTGATCAGGTCCCCTACAATATCCACAATGAATATGCACTCCACGTTTTCTTAGCTTTGTTCCATTTTTTTTCAAGAGCTTTTCTTCTATTGTTTCTAGGCCTGCCAACAACTTTTTCATAGAAAGGAGGCTTGATTTCCGGACCATTGACTTTAGTCCGCTCTCTCATGTCCCTTAATGGTCTGATATAGGTACCATACACCTTCATGTATGTCTATATGGAACAACAATTTGAAACCATCCTTGCTGGGTTGATATTCTCATGCCTCAAACATGCACAAACGTGTGCACATGGAATTCCAGTGAGTTTCCATCTTCTACAACTACAAGCCCTAAGAATGAGCTCGACTATGTAAATGTTCTCACTGTTCATTGATTCGACCTTGAATACACCACTTCCTCATGGTTTTGGAACAATATCTGTTGCAAACTCTACATTTTTGTCAAGTTTCTTCTTAATTTTGGGGCAAATCTGTCCATCCTAATTTTCTCTAGCTTTCTTCTTACAATACCTAGTCATTAGCTGACAAACTACCCTTTCTAACATTGAGATAACAGGAATCTCTCCTGCTTCTAGAATCCACCTAAACATTGTTTAACACATTATGTTAGGACAAAATTTAGTACAACTAGTAAATGACACTATAAATGGAATCTAGATTTTTTTAGCAACTTACTTGTGAAATACTTCACAAGTATTATTCAGAAGGATTTCACACTTTGAGAAGTCACTAAAAATATCTCTACTCCATCTGTTTGGTGGCATGTTTTCAAGCCATGCATATGCATTAGGGCATTCTTCTTTGAACTTGTCCATGTTCTTAGTCCATATCTCCATAGTTGTATCTCTAGCACATGCCCACATATGATTTTTCACCACTTATCCGTTGTGAAGTTGGTTCATGTTCTGATGCATGTGTCTAACACAGAATCTGTGTTTAGAGTCAGGGAATAATTCTAGGACCTTTTTATAAGCCCCTTTCATAACAAAGAGAATTACATTTAGATGGAAAATAAGAGAATGGGAAGTAGATATTCTAGTAGAAATGTTTGTACTAAATCTACCTTTTGTTTATCACTCATTATGATGAAAGGTGAGGTGTTCACAATGTTTAAATCATTTTTAGTGTGTCCAGAAACCATAACCAGCTGATGTAACACTCCATTTCAACAATTGCCATTGCTATTGGATATATGTAGTCGTTAGGGTCAACCCCTACAACTGTCAGTAGTTGGCCTTCATACTTGGTCTTGATACGTGTCCCATCTAGGAAAATGATGGGCATGCATCCTATAAGCCACCCTCCCTTGCATGCATCTAATCCCAGGTAGAGAGAACTAAAGGAATTCCCTATGAACTTGAGATAAAAGGTGCTACCAGGGTTTGTTGTCCTCAACTTCTGGCCATAATCCCAGATAAGGTTAAACTGGTCTTCATCATCACCAAGAATCTTCTTAAGTGCAGCAAACCTTTCCCTAGCAAGTTTAAACATGTCTGGTATCATGTTATACTTCTGTTGAACTTTGAGTGCAAAACCTTTGAGCGTCAAATTCTCATTAATTCGGAATTCCTCCACAAACTTTTTAGTCGGTAAAGGTCCAGTCAGCTCCTTTATTTTCCACACCCTCTCACATTTATGTGTACCCACATAAGTTGTCACTAAAAAAGCTTCATACCTTCTATCCTTTGTAGCAATTAATTTTCAAGGACAACCTTCTTCATTATCTCCATTTGTTCCTTCACATTGTGCCTATAATCTTATGTTGTTGTTCCTTGTTTTCCTCACTTGGTACCTAGTTGTTACAGCATACATGGACACAACTTTCCTCACATCTTTGACAATAGGAAATACCATGCCAAGCTTGAACTTTGGGTTTTCCTTGTCAGTCAAAGGAATGTGATAAATGAATTTGTACTTAGGGCCATTAATGCCATGCATATCTACTTCTTCTGGGACATCATCTTCACCTCTTGGATAACACTGCACATGGTTCTGCTGAAAAGACATGATCATCTACCACTTTGTCATCCGCATATTCAGCAAACAGGCCATCATCATCAAAATCATAGTATGAATTAGCAAAGTCAGGATCATTTTCTGATTCATTCTCTGATTATTCTTCAACACAATCATCTTATTGCACATAATCACCTTTCTTGGGACTAGAAAACTTGGGCAAACAAACTCCAGATTGTGCAACATCATCACTAGCATGTTAGATAAGAAAACCCACATGATCTACATATAAGACAATTGGATTTGAGTGCATTGATGCTTCTACCATTTCTCTAGATGTAGTTTCAAAGTTCACAACAACCAATTGCCCACTATTGTCTGTTGTTTTATTGAACTAGTACACAACTAGCTTCGAATCAGTACAATCATAGCACATCTCCTTGAGAAAATCAACTATTAACTGATGGCACCAATTCTTCCTCAAACAGAAATCAAAATGATCCACCTTTTCATCTACATACTTTCGATTCGTACCTAGTCCATAAAACACCCAGCATGATGAATTTCTACTGAGAACACACCATCATCAGGTCCTGCATTAGATAGAAATTTTATAAAAACTCTAACTTTTCACCACCGGAACTGCTAACCAGACAAAACAACGAGTTGAGCTGCTAATTACAGCAAAATCAGTAAGAATCAAACAAATCAAATAGAAATCGACCGCCTAATCAAGAATCTTACTAACAAAAGACTTGATTTATAACCTACGAGTAGAGGATGATCCCAAAGCATCCGACTGTAACATCCCAAAACTTCAATCCAAGCTTATCAAGATCTAAATTATCAAATTTGGGGTTAACAAAAACTTTTTCAAACTAAAAATAAAAGCATTCATATATGTGTGCATTTAAAATAGGAGTTGTTTTGAATTGCCATGATTGTGAGATCCTTTGCTTCTAAAATGTTTCTGGAGTGAATTAAACATCATCTACATCATTCCCAAACTTTTCCTAAAGAAAATCAAACCAAAAAGAATTAAAAAGGAGGAATGGTCATTTTGGCCATTTTAATCCACTACACTACTTTGAGTGTTCCTACCACTCATTTCTTAACAGAAACAATTCTTGATCCTTGTACCCCTTGCTAGTACACATAATGAGGTACCAAGGCCCACCTTTGGATCTGCTAAAAACATTCTGTTAACTATTTTAATTGGCATTTGAAAATTGAATCCAATGCATATGCATAGATCACCCCTATTTCAAAACCCATCTATTTGAGCTCCACTTTCAAAACCCTTGCAACCAGAGTCTACCTAGCACTAGTGTAGATCACCCAAAAATTTTGAAACCAAAATTCAAAAGTTTCTTTCATGCGGCCATTTCATCAAACACTTGGCAGGCAGATTTCAAACAAAACAAATTTCACTATTTTAAATAGTGTTCTGGCCAAACTTGTCTCCCAATTGGCCCCTTTTTACTCCCTTTGTCTCTAAATGATCTAGCAAAGCCTTTAAAACCCACTCCCCTAGCCCTAGTGGCATTGCCATGCCATGCCGAGCCACCCCTCGCCAGCCAACCTTGCCCTCACCACAGCAGACCATCTCCCCCCTCTCACCATGTCTAGGAGGTAGCCAGGAGCTCACCGCCACCCTCTGTCCCCTGCCTGAGCCAAGCCCTGCAATGGACCACCGAGGAAACCACGCGCCCAGTGCCACCGCACCATGTCGATGCCGCCCGTAGAGCATGCTCTGTCCCCGCGTGCACAAGCCGCCGCTCGACCGCAGCCCGCGCCTACCGCTTCGCCATGACCCAGGGAACACCCTAGACACCCTCGTTTGCCGCCCAACGCACCACAGCCACCGCTCGCCGTGGACGTTGCCGCTTCTGCCGCTCAGAGCGCCACCTCGCCCAGACCGCATACCACCGCCCCTACGCTCGCATTTACTTCCTAGAGCACCACCAGGAGACCGCCTGTCGATCGCCACCCTCTGCCATGCCTCTAGCCGGCCGTAACCATGTCGCCACCGTCGCCTGCCCATCCCGCTCGGTCTCACCGTCGGGCCTATAAAAGGAGGCCTACCCAGCCTCTTTTCTCCACACCACTCCACTCCCCTCACCTCTCTGAACCTCACCAACCTCTAGCCGGAGCAAGCCGAGCTCTGCCTCGTCGGAATTGGAGCCGGAGCAGCCGCAGTAGGAGGAGAAGGGCGCCGCTGATTGCGACCACCCCAAGCTCCGCCGCAACCGTGTCTCGCCTCGCCGTCGTCTTCCAGTTCGTTTGCCTGCCTCGCCTACCCCGCTGGAGCCCTGGTACGTCCCCAGCAGACCCCCACCGAGCCGCTAGGGTTCGAGCTCGCCGGCGACCAGTTCGTCGTCGACGACGACCCTCAGCCGTAGATCCCCCTTCTAATCCTACGGCCCATAGCGCGCGTACCGTTTCGCGTGTTAAAACCCACTGACAAGCGGGACCCCCTATCAGCTGAGCCCCACGCCGCGGAGTGCCACTGGGCCGGCCCTAGTTCTTTCCCGCGCTAGCCCACCCGTTCAAATCTGGATTTTTCTTTTTAGCTAAATCTAGTTTCTGTCCACTAGTTTAAAATTAAATTCAGAGAGTTTTATAAATCCAAATTGCATGAAACCAATTTCGTCTGAAAGGTATTGAGATGATCTATCCAAGCCCGTTGGATTTAATTCAATTAGAGTTATAGATCTCTCCTAATAAAAATAACAAAACAGAAGTATTTGCCCCTTGAAACATTTTTATAAAATCAACTAAGATAGATTTTGAGTTGATTCCAACTCTCAAAAATCACATTTTACCATATCTATCTAAATATGTAATAATATTAAGGTTTACATGCAGTGACTTTGGACTAGTACCAAAATAATGCTATATAGGCATTTCTAGTCACTTTAAATCATTAAATAATGAACTTAAACCAAAGTGAGTATGATCCAACCTTTAAATCTCATTTACACATGTTAGAATATGTGGTGGTGACATGTGTCCACATGATCCCATATTTTAAGTGGTGAATATTAAATCTTAGTTAAATTTTCAATGAGTAGAAATCACTTTTCTAAATTAAAAAGAATGAAACTATTGAATTAAACTTGTGATGCTTGTGATGATAATAGATCATCAAATGTGTGCCTTAGAATGCTACTTAGCCTAGTTAAGTATTGTTTGGTGATTGTGTACTCCATATGTATTCTTATAGACGATAGTACCAACCAAGTCTACGAAGAGGAGGAGTGCTATCAAGACGAAGAAGAAGAAAACTTCAACCACTGCACCAACCAAGGCAAGCCACCATTAATAGTGCAAGCTAATGTAGTAAGCTGGATTTATGCTAGTTAACTTGATCCAAGATGCTTTAGGCATGCTTTGATCACACCCCTTTAACTATTAGTTACCCCAAGTCTTTGTTTACAAGATTTACCTCCCTTAGTTTACACAAAGTTCTTTACCTGTTTTGAAGGTAGCATAAAAAGTATAAAACTTGACCTATTTAGATAACTTTAGATGTCATTCTATGGCATGAGATTGATCCCACCATTTCCCACCTTAGTGAACACTCTTAACTTAGTAGTTTAGAGTAGATCAAAAACTTGAGTCACTTTAGATGCGGACACTTGGTGAAAATGAATTATGAAAACCTTGGAATGATGAGCCATTCTATTGAGATGTTTTGACATGTGTTAAGAAACACAAATGGTTGATGATGATGAAAATGTTGAGGCATGAGCCTTAACCCTTTTATAGAACTGATGGTTGGATTCGGATGCGATACCATTCCAAATTTACCGTACAACCACATTACCTGAATTGGGTAAGGCTTAGCTGGAAATTTATATGCATTAGTATTAGTTCCCTCACGGGAGAGGTCTGAGCTGAGGCTACCTCTCATGATGTCCACCTATGTAGTTGCCAAGATGACTGATGGTCATGGTTGGGAGGCCATGCTTATAGGCGAGGTGCTTATACTAGGGTGTGTAAAGGGAAGGTTATGTTTGATTATTTGCATACTAAGTATGATGATTCAGGGTTATCCCTGACAGATGTATCGAATCTTATGGTGAAAGTGTACCACCTCTGCAAAGTGTCAAACTATTCGAATAGCCGTGTCCGCGGTTATGGACAGTTGGAATGGCCATACTGTTTCGTTGTCAGATGTTTTCCAAATAACTTGAAATGAATGATGAACTTTGACTTGACCATAACAGGGTTGTGTTTATGACAATAGCTTCCCAACTTAAGTGATTCTAGAACTTTACTTTACCTTTCTTTGCTTCAGAACTCAGCTTAGGTTTCAAACTTAACTTTATAGTTAAACTTAGATTTAGCACTTTAACTTAGAACTATAGTACCTGTTAATAGAAGTTTGTGAGTACTTAAAGAGTACTCATGGCTTTTGTCCCTGGCTATTCTCATGGCCAGACTATGAAGGAGACTATCAAGAGGATGGTCAGCAGGACGGCTACGATAACTAGGACTATCTGGCTTCGTCAGCATTGCATGTGCCCTTGAAGATGGACCCCACCGCTACGCTTATCTTTTATTTCCTATTAAAGACTGGATCATGAGATCCTTATTTGTGTAAGACCTTATGTATGGTTTGTAATGGATGATGTACTGTGATATCCAATCCGTTATGTCTCGCAAAAATGGTAATCCTGGTATTGTGAGGTATGGCATAATGGGCATCTGGGATTAAACATCCGGGTGTTAACAAGTTGGTATCAGAGCCATCCTGACCATAGGAGACCCTAGTTAGAATGGACGTCCAAACCAAAAACTTAGCTTCAAAACCAAAGTGAGTATTTATGAAAAACTATTTCCTCTCTTACCCTTGTGAACTCATTCTTTCTCAAAAATTCATGTTCTTCAAAATTCTTACATTACTACTTAAAACTTGACACACTTGATCACCTCACTGACTTCCTCATCTTTAATTCTTGTAGATGGAGACTCAGTTCAGCAAGTTCTACCAGTTGGGAAACGGAGGTCAGCTGATCTTCGAGGGGATCTGGATTCACTGTCAGAGTTACTAGGACGCCCACATCCGGAGTTTCTTGGAGCTCAACTTCCAGGACCCCCAGGAGGAGACCTACAGCGGCTAGTCACCGCAGATCTTAGAGGAAGCATCGAAGCACCAACTTCTAGAAGAATTCAGTTCTCCGTGAGAGAGAACAACTGGCTATATGGATTAGCTAGGGCAATGCATGAAGCTCTGGCACGTCTATGTGCCCTCAGCGTCAACAAGATCCAAGGAACCCGTTTTTCCCACTATGGAAGACGTGACTTCATGGGAATGCCGATGGAGATGCCAAGTCACCCAGAGTTGAGGCATCAAGTGGAGAATCTTGACTTCTTGCTGCACGACAGACAGCAGGAACTGGACAATGCCAGAGAGTTAGCCAACCAGAACCGTGCCATTGCCGACCAGAAGGCCCAGACTTTCGCACTGCTCGTCCAGGACCGCCAGTCTCTTTGCCGCCAGTGTGCCAAGAAGAATCGCACCATCGCCCGACTTTGCAACAAGGTGGCCGACCTCGAGAAGATCATCAAGGAGGAGGAAGCTCAGCTTGCAGCAAAGGAAGAAGAAGATGAGGGTGAGGACATCGAGGGAGACATGGATTCTTACCTCAGCAACGATGATGACTTTCTGGAGGAGGATGCCGTGGACTTCTACACTGATGATGAGGACTCCGACTTCATCAACGATGAGTAGGTGCACTAGAGCACTGTCGTAGCATGAGTTGTATCGGTCCCACTATATCGTAGCTGGCAGAATGGTTCTTCAAACCATCTACTTTCCTTTGTTTGTTGTGGTGTGTGTTGTATTGTGTGCTTGCTTGCATAAATGAAAATGAAGTTAGTTGAAAAACCTGAGTCTAACTCAAAGTTTTAGCTTTGAAAACCCAAAACCATGAACCTTAGAATTTCCCTCTTACCCCTATATCTATCTCAATCTTCAGATGACTCGTGGAAACCAAGGAGGGAGCAGCTCGTCGCAGGACCCAATGTTGCAGATCTTGCAGAATCTCATCGCAGACCGTGAATTAAGCAGGGCCGAGTGCCAAGCCAACTTAGCAACATTGCAGTAGATCACCCAGATGGCTCTCAACAACCAAGGGCATGGAAATCAGGATCACCAAGGATCTAAACTCAAAAAATTTCAGAACACCAATCCCCCAATCTTCAACCAATCTGAGAACCCATTAGATGCTGATGACTGGTTACAGACCATGGAAAACAACTTAGAAGTTGCTAGAGTTGATGAAAATGAGAAAGTTCTCTTCGCCACCCACTATCTGGCAGGAGATGCAAGAGCTTGGTGGAATAACATCCGCAATATGAACCATGGTCAAGTGATGACATGGGAAGCATTCAAAGTCAAGTTCAGCCGCACCCACGTGCCGCAAGGTCTCGTCAACAGGATGAGAGATGAATTCCGCGAATTGAAGCAAGGAAGAATGACTGTGGTGGAGTACCATGACAGATTCTTGTCACTTGCCAGATATGCACCTGATGAGATCAACATAGAGGCCAAGAAGAAGGAGAGATTCTTGAACGGACTGCATGATGAGATGCAGATTGTCCTCGTCAACATCCGTTTTTAGGATCTCGAAGAGCTAGTCGACTCTTCCATTCAGATGGAAGGGAAGACTAACCAAGCAAACGACAACCGCAAGCGTCGTGTGATGCAGCAGTCTGGATCCAGTAGTCACTAGAAGTATCGTCCCAACCCCTCACCAGGATATGCACCAAGGAACAACTGACCCCCAAATTCTCGCCCAAGCTACCCCAACCGTAGCGGAGGCAATGTGAAGTCCGGAGGAAACAATCACAACTCCGGTAATGCCAACAATTTCAACCGTGCCCCTCCCAAGAGCAACAACAACAACAACACTGCACCCAGAACTGGCAGCAATGCTGTGCCTGTCGTAGTCAAGGACAAGTCCCAGATCACTTGTTTCGAGTGTGGAGTGAAGGGTCACTACTCCAATGAGTGTCCCAAGAAGACAGCAGCCAATGCCAATGTGAATGCCCCAGCTCAGCAGCAGCGTCGTGTTCAACCAGGAAGGAGATTTGCCCCAGGGAACCCTCACAACCGCAACGGTCGTCTCTTCCACATGAACGCAGAAGAAGCCCAGGAAGCGCCAGATGTAGTGTTAGGTATGTTTTCTGTCAACTCAGTTTTAGCAAGAGTATTGTTTGATTCGGGAGCATCGCATTCATTTGTCACCGAAGAATTTGCATGCACTAGTAAGATTCACCCAACCAACCTGAAGCATGTCATGATAGTTCAAATCCCCGGTTCAACTACAAAGGCTAGAAAAATTTGCAAAGATGTACCTATCAGAATACATGGAATAGATTTTTATGCCAACCTACTTGTACTTGGAACCAAAGGATTGGAAGTAGTACTAGATATGGACTGGATGTCAAGGCATAAAGGACGGATAGATTGTGCTAAGAAATCCATCACCATGACCAGTAGTTCTGGAGTAACAGTAGAGCATATCTCTGAAACCTTACCCCGTCAATTCAAGTGCAACAAGAGTGTAGCCCTGCCCACCATAGACCAAGTTAGAGTAGTCTGTTAATACCCCGACGTATTCCCAGATGAATTGCCAGGTATGCCCCCGGATAGGGATATTGATTTCATTATCGAACTAATCCCCGAAACCGGACCTATAGCCCAGAGACCATATAGCATGAACCCCTCAGAGTTAGTGGAACTGAAGAAGCAGTTGAATGCCATGTTAGCAACAGGCTTGATTCAGCCAAGCGCATCGCCATGGAGATCACCAGTGTTATTCGTCGACAAGAAAGATGGAGGCAATCGTCTGTATACAGATTACAGAAAGTTGAACGACGTCACCATCAAGAACAAGTACCCCTTGCCAAAGATAGAGGATCTATTTGATCAGTTGACTGGAGCTCAGGTATTCTCAAAGATTGATCTTAGGACTGGTTATCACCAACTTAAGATTCGTGCAACGGATATTCTGAAGACCGCCTTTACTACTCGCTATGGTTTATACGAGTATACGGTTATGTATTTTGGGTTAACCAATGCCCCTACTTATTTCATGAATCTCATGAATAAAATCTTTATGAATTTCCTAGATAAGTTTGTAGTTGTGTTCATCGACGACATCCTTATCTACTCCAAGTCAGAAGAAGAGCATGAGCAACATCTGAGAATCATCCTAGAAACCCTGAGAGAGCATCAGTTATATGCCAAGTTCAGCAAGTGTGAGTTTTGGCTGAAAGAAGTAGGATTCCTAGGACAAATTGTGTCTGCCGGAGGAGTCTCTGTTGATCCTGCCAAGATCAAAGATGTCGAAGAATGGGAAGCCCCAACCACTCAAACCCAAGTCTGTGCATTTCTTGGATTAGCGGGATATTATCGCAAGTTCGTAGAAGGATTCTCGAGCATCGCCCGACCCATGACCCAATTGTTGAAGAAGGACAAGAAGTTTGAATGGACAGGCAAGTGGGAAGCCAGTTTCTAGGAGCTGAAGAAGAGATTGATATCAGCCCCAATTTTGATCATGTCGGACATCAGGAAGCCGTTTGATGTATATTGTGACGCATCTAAGGTTGGTCTAGGATGTGTATTGATGCAAGAAGGCAAAGTCATCGTGTATCTGTCTCGACAACTGAAGTAGCATGAGCATAACTATCTGACCCATGATCTTGAATTAGCAGCCGTAGTTTTGGCATTGAAGACATGGCGTCATTAACTGATGGGTAATCGCTGTGAGATTTACTCAGATCATAAGAGCTTAAAGTATATTTTCACTCAGAAGGAGTTGAATATGAGGCAAAGGAGATGGATAGAGTTAATCAAGAATTATGACCTTGACATTCACTATCACCCCGGCAAAGCCAATGTGGTAGCGGATGCCCTTAGCAGATTGCCGTGTAGGCTTAACACCATGATCAAGGAGAAGCAACCAAGTTTGTATGAGGAGTTGGAGCAGTTCAAGACTGAATTAGTTAGCAAAGGATTATTAGCTAGCATTGAACTTCAACCCACTTTGATTAGCCAAATCAAGAAAGCCCAGAAGGGGAATGAAAGTATCGACGGTATCAAACGCCGTATTGGTACAGGAAAGGTACCTGGATTCACGGAAGACGAAGAAGGAGTACTGTGGTACAAAGGACGTATCTGTGTGCCAGCAGATTTGGAGCTGAAGGAAGTTATCATGAAGGAAGCTCATGATACTCTTTATTCTATCCACCCCGGAGGAACAAAGATGTATCAGTATTTGAAAGAGCAACTTTGGTGGCACAAGATGAAGAGAGAAATCGGAAGTTACATCGCCAAATGTGACATATGTCGAAGAGTCAAAGCAGAGCATCAGAGACCTGCAGGACTATTGCAACCATTGCAGATTCCGGAATGGAAATGGGATTCTATCGGAATGGACTTTATCACCGGTTTGCCTACTTCTAGTAGGGGAAATGACTCAATCTGGGTCATAGTTGATAGACTGTCCAAGGTAGCCCATTTTATACCTGTCAAGACTACCTACCAGAGTGCAAAGCTAGTAGAGATGTACATTGCTGCGATTGTTAGTCTGCATGGAACCCCCAAGACCATCTTGTCAGATCGAGGAACCCAGTTTACTTCAAGATTTTGGCAGAAAGTTCAGGAAGGTTTAGGAACCAAGTTGAACTTCAGTACCGCTTATCACCCGCAAACAGATGGACAGACTGAGAGAGTCAACCAGATCCTAGAGGATATGCTTAGAGCTTGTGTGTTGGAATACGGATCAAAATGGGAAGACTGCCTGCCTTTCGCAGAATTCTTATATAACAACAGTTATCAAGCTAGTTTGCAGATGGCACCATTTGAATTCCTATACGGAAGAAAGTGTCGTATCCCTTTGAATTGGTCGCAAGTAGGAGAGAGTCAGATCTTTGGACCCGACATTCTCCGAGAAGCAGAAGAGAAAGTTCACAAAGTCTGTGAGCACCTCAAGACCGCCCAATCTAGATAGAAGAGCTATGCTGACAAGAGAAGGAGAGACCTGACTTTCAATGTCGGAGATTTTGTATATCTCAAGGTTTCACCATTGAAGGGAACTCAACGCTTTAGTCTGAATGGAAAGTTAGCCCCCAGATATATCGGACCTTTCAAAATTCTGAACCGTCAAGGAGAAGTATTGTATCAGCTGGAACTGCCTGAAGAGATGTCAGCCATCCACAATGTGTTCCATATCTCGTTACTTCGCAAATGCTTGGAAGTGCCTAAGAAGACTGAAGTTTTCAAGAATATCGATCACAGAGCTGTGGAAATCAACAATGACCTGACCTATCGGGAAGTACCCATCCGTATCTTAGAAGAAGCCTACAGAACCACCAAGACCAGGAGCATCAAGTTTCTTAAGATTCAGTGGAGCAACCATACCGACGAGGAAGCTACTTGGGAGCGCGAAGATTACATTAGGACAGAGTTCCCAGATCTCTTTAGTTCCTAGTTTTCTTTGTAAATGTCAGGACGAGATTTTGTTTAAGGGGGGAAGGTTTGTAACATCCCAAAACTTCAATCCAAGCTTATCAAGATCTAAATTATCAAATTTGGGGTTAACAAAAACTTTTTCAAACTAAAAATAAAAGCATTCATATATGTGTGCATTTAAAATAGGAGTTGTTTTGAATTGCCATAATTGTGAGATACTTTGCTTCTAAAATGTTTCTGAAGTGAATTAAACATCATCTACATCATTCCCAAACTTTTCCTAAAGAAAATCAAACAAAAAAGAACTAAAAAGGAGGAATGGTCATTTTGGCCATTTTAATCCACTACACTACTTTGAGTGTTCCTAGCACTCATTTCTTAACAGAAACAATTCTTGATCCTTGTACCCCTTGCTAGTACACATAATGAGGTACCAAGGCCCACCTTTGGATCTGCTAAAAACATTTTGTTAACTATTTTAATTGGCATTTGAAAATTGAATCCAATGCATATGCATAGATCACCCCTATTTCAAAACACCCATCTATTTGAGCTCCACTTTCAAAACCCTTGCAACCAGAGTCTACCTAGCACTATTGTAGATCACCCAAAAATTTTGAAACCAAAATTCAAAAGTTTGTTTCATGCAGCCATTTCATCAAACACTTGGCAGGCAGATTTCAAACAAAACAAATTTCACTATTTTAAATAGTGTTCTGGCCAAACTTGTCTCCCATTTGGCCCCTTTTTACTCCCTTTGTCTCTAAATGATCTAGCAAAGCCTTTAAAACCCACTCCCCTAGCCCCTAGTGGCATTGCCATGCCATGCCGAGCCACCCCTCGCCGGCCAACCTTGCCCTCACCACAGCAGACCATCTCCCCCCACTCACCATGTCTAGGAGGTAGCCAGGAGCTCACCGCCACCCTCTGTCCCCTACCTGAGCCAAGCCCTGCAATGGACCACCGAGGAAACCACGTGCCCAGTGCCACCGCACCATGCCGATGCCGCCCGCAGAGCATGCTCTGTCCCCACATGCACAAGCCGCCGCTCGACCGCAGCCCATGCCTACCGCTCCGCCACGACCCAGGGAACACCCCAGACACCCCCGTTCGCCGCGCAACACACCACAGCCACCGCTCGCCGTGGACGTTGCCGCTTCTGCCGCTCAGAGCGCCACCTCGCCTAGACCGCATACCACCGCCCCTACGCTCACATTCACTTCCTAGAGCACCACCAGGAGACCACCTGTCGATCGCCACCCTCTGCCATGCCTCTAGCCGGCCGTAACCATGTCTCCACCGTCGCCTGCCCATCCCGCTCGGTCTCACCGTCGGGCCTATAAAAGGAGGCCTCCCCAGCCTCTTTTCTCCACACCACTCCACTCCCCACACCTCTCTGAACCTCACCCACCTCTAGCCGGAGCAAGGCGAGCTCTGCCTCGCTGGAATTGGAGTCGGAGCAGCCGTAGCAGGAGGAGAAGGGCGCCGCTGATTGCGACCACCCCAAGCTCCGCTTCAACCGCGCCTCGCCTCGTCGTCGTCTTCCAGTTTGTTTGCCCGCCTCGCCTACCCCGCTGGAGCCCTGGTACGTCCCCAGCAGACCCCCACCGAGCCGCTAGGGTTCGCGCTCGCCGGCGACCTGTTCGTTGTTGACGATGACCCTCAGTCGTAGATCCCCCTTCTAATCCTACGACCCACAGCGCGCGTACCGTTTCGCGTGTTAAAACCCACTGACAAGCGGGACCCCCTGTCAGCTGAGCCCTGCGCCGTGGAGCGCCACTGGGCCGGCCCAAGTTCTTACCCGTGCTAGCCCATCCGTTCAAATCTGGATTTTCTTTTTAGTTAAATCTAGTTTCTGTCCACTAGTTTAAAATTCAATTTAGAGAGTTTTGTAAATCCAAATTGCATGAAACCAATTTCGTCTGAAAGGTATTGAGATGATCTATCCAGGCCCGTTGGATTTAATTCAATTAGAGTTATAGATCTCTCCTAATAAAAATAACAAAAAAGAAGTATTTGCCCCTTGCAACATTTTATAAAATCAACTAAGATAGCTTTGAGTTGATTCCAACTCTCAAAAATCACATTTTACCATATCTATCTAAATATGTAATAATATTACGGTTTACATGCAGTGACTTTGGACTAGTACCAAAATAATGCTATATAGGCATTTCTAGTCACTTTAAATCATTAAATAATGAACTTAAACCAAAGTGAGTATGATCCAACCTTTAAATCTCATTCCCGCATGTTAGAATATGTGGTGATGACATTTGTCCACATGATCCCATATTTTAAGTGGTGAATATTAAATCTTAGTTAAAGTTTCAATGAGTAGAAATTACTTTTCTAAATTAAAAAGAATGAAACTATTGAATTAAACTTGTGATGCTTGTAATGATAATAGATCATCAAATGTGTGCCTTAGAATGCTACTTAGCCTAGTTAAGTATTGTTTGGTGATTGTGTACTCCATATGTATTCTTATAGACGATAGTACCGACCAAGTCTACGAAGAGGAGGAGTGCTATCAAGACGAAGAAGAAGAAAACTTCAACCACTGCACCAACCAAGGCATGCCACCATTAACAGTGCAAGCTAATGTAGTAAACTGGATTTATGCTAGTTAACTTGATCCAAGATGCTTTAGGCATGCTTTGATCACACCCCTTTAACTATTAGTTACCCCAAGTCTTTGTTTACAAGATTTACCTCCCTTAGTTTACACAAAGTTCTTTACCTGTTTTGAAGGTAGCATAAAAAGTATAAAACTTGACCTATTTAGATAACTTTAGATGTCATTCTATGGCATGAGATTGATCCCACCATTTCCCACCTTAGTGAACACTCTTAACTTAGTAGTTTAGAGTAGATCAAAAACTTGAGTCACTTTAGATGGGAATACTTGGTGAAAATGAATTATGAAAACCTTGGAATGATGAGTCATTCTATTGAGATGTTTTTACATGTGTTAAGAAACACAAATGGTTGATGATGATGAAAATGTTGAGGCATGAGCCTTAACCCTTTTATAAAACTGATGGTTGGATTCGGATGCGATACCATTCCAAATTTACCGTATAACCACATTACCTGAATTGGGTAAGGCTTAGCTGGAAATTTATATGCATTAGTATTAGTTCCCTCACGGGAGAGGTCTGAGCTTAGGCTACCTCTCATGATGTCCACCTATGTAGTGCCCAAGATGACTGATGGTCATGGTTGGGAGGCCATGCTCATAGGAGAGGTGCTTATACTAGGGTGTGTAAAGGGAAGGTTATGTTTGATTATCTACATACTAACTATGATGATTCAGGGTTACCCCTGACAGATGTATCGAATCTTGTGGTGAAAGTGTACCACCTCTGCAGAGTGTCAAACTATTCGAATAGCCGCGTCCGCGGTTATGGACAGTTGGAATGGCCATACTGTTTCGTTGTCAGATGTTTTCCAAATAACTTGAAATGAATGATGAACTTTGACTTGACCACAACAGGGTTGTGTTTATGACAATAGCTTCCCAACTTAAGTGATTCTAGAACTTTACCTTTCTTTGCTTCAGAACTCAGCTTAGGTTTCAAACTTAACTTTGTAGTTAAGCTTAGATTTAGCACTTTAACTTAGAACTATAGTACCTGTTAATAGTAGTTTGCGAGTACTTAAAGAGTACTCATGGCTTTTGTCCCTGGCTATTCTCATGGCCAGACTATGAAGGAGACTATTAAGAGGATGGTCGGCAGGACGGCTATGATAACTAGGACTATCTGCCTTCGTCAGCATTGCCTGTGCCCTTGAAGATGGACCCCACCGCTACGCTTATCTTTTATTTCCGCTGCTTGTTGTATTAAAGACTAGATCATGAGATCCTTATTTGTGTAAGACCTTATGTATGGTTTGTAATGGATGATGTACTGTGATATCCAATCCGTTATGTCTCGCAAAAATGGAAATCCTGGGATTGCGAGGTATGGCATAACGGGCATCTGGGATTAAAAATCCGGGTGTTGACACCAACGTAGTGGCTCTACTGGAATTTTAGAGGAACTAGCACCCGCTAGTGCTGCTACTCCACCGCCGCCGCCGTCGCCATCGCCTCTCCGTGATCTCCTTCATCCTCCATGCTCCCAGAGCTCATCTCCTAGATGCATCTTCTCCTCCTAACATCTGCGAGCCAAAAAGTCAGGACCTAGGGTATGCAATAATAACCATGGTAGGGTCCTTTCTGCAAAAATACATTTGTCCCTGGTGAGACAGGGCCCATGAGCATGGCCACATGGAAAGAAAACCAGTTACGAGCCGGTTCATGAACAAACCACTCATTCAAAGTAAGTTATGTGCTGGATTTGCGTGTTTTACGAGTTGTGTGACCAGATCACTCATCTCAGATAAGTTATGTGACCACTGGTGCATTTTTCTCATTACAAAAATTGAACACTCTCAAAATATAATCAAGACAAAGATGATAAATAAAAACACATACTAATTGTTGTTTATGGGGTGCGCTCAAGATTACCTCAAGTCTCTAAATCTTAGGAAAGTGAGTCTAGCTCAGCTGGTTGGGATAGTGGATGTACAAACCCAACCCCTAAGTTCAAATCCTCCCAGACGCGAATTAAGGTTCCTATTTATACTTGCGGATCAGGCTCTCCTGGTACTCATACAATTTATCCTAAGAACCATGCTTGGTATTTACCAAGTTTAAAAATCATGGTACTCATGCTTAAAAGGATGTGTGCATTCTTAGTTGGTGTAGAGGCCGGGGAAGTGATATTCTCCCTATTTATAAGATGAAATAGCTCCACAAAAAATGGATCCCTCCTGGGTTGTCCCACGCTCGGGCGATCCCAGAGGCTCCCAGCCACCGCCTACGCCGGCGGTGGTGGCAGCACCTTTCTCTCCGAAGGTGGAGGGAAGGAGAGGGCTCGCGCGGCTAATATCCATGGGCGGTGGGGTTCGGATTCGGTGTGTCTTGGGTGTCTCGTGGTGGAGTAGATGAAGGAGGGGTGCGGACGGGCGCAGGCAGCGGTGGTCATCGGCAGCGCAACGTTGTGTTGGCGGCGTCATAGCGTTGGCAGCGGGGTAGGCTGTTCTAGACTCGCTCTCGGTGTTTCATGGTGTCTATTAGCCATGCGGTTATCTGCCCCTATTTTTTCATCTCGAGTTTGTCTTCTTCTCCGCTTCCGTCCGGTGGCATGGGAGTTGTTGGCATGGCTTTGAATAAATGTGGTGGTCCTTGGATTTCTCTCTCTCCGTGATGAAGAACTGTTTGTCTACAGTTATCATTGATCTTGGATGGACTACCTGTAACATCCCATCATTAGGATCCAACGAAGGGTAGAAATAGGAATATAAGTTTGTGCATCCATGCATCTGTTAAATGAGGGTAAATTTTTTGCCAAACAAAACACTAAAGGGATCAGAGTTTCTTTCACTAACTTGAGGTAGGAATAGCTCTTGTTAGTGATTGCTATGATTTTTGACATGACATTTAGGCAGTATTAAGATTTTGGGAAAATTACTTTGAATTCAAATTTGAAATTCAAATCCATTTGAAAATATTTGAATATTAGAAGTTATGAATATTGAGGGGTTTTCCAAAAGAAAACCTTATTAACATTGTTTGATTATAGTAAAGAAATAGTAATCAACAGTAAGGATTAAAGGCAAGGAAAATTAAATAAGAAATAAATTCTTATTTCTTAATTTCATAATAAGGTTACAACTGATGATAAATACATCAAAAGTATAAGGTTACAAAGAACATAAATTATACTTTATTAACTTGTAATAATATCTTTACAAGATCTTTTACAAAAAGAATACGAAGAAGGTTACAATTAAAACCTATACTACCTATCAACTCTTATACTAATCTTGTGAGTCTAGATCTTGTTCCTGTAAATAAGATAAACAATTAGAAAGGAAATTAGGGGTTAGTTAGATAATTTTTACTCTCAGTGGTGAATAGTGAAGTGAACTATTCATGGTACATCATTGAGTCAATAAAGGGGCAAGTTTCACCAAAGGTGAAGTATCTGTTCTTTTCAGTAAATAGTCAGAGACTACAGTAGAAGCCAAGTAGACAGAAGTAAGTTTCACCAGGCTATCAACCAGTAAACAGGTAATAGTAAAAGCCAAGTTACTTGACCTGATGCACATGCACAACACACACACACAACTTAGTCAACTAACTGCATGGAGTGTGCTGTCAAGCCAACAACAGCAGTACAAGCAAACATATAGAGCACCAGTCGAAGGAGAGTACAGGAACTCAATTCTCCTTCTCAAGCACACACACACAGCTATTGGGCTTGCCAAAACCATAGCCAAAATACTCCACCAGATTACCCAAATCAACCACCAGTTCTTCACCAGATGGTAACATAAGGAGGGGGTGGAGTAGGTGGATAGCATGGTCAAGCACAAAATCACAAGAGCGGCACCAGGAGGTGCAGAGCTAGATCAAGTCAGCAAGCAACACCTCAACCTCATCAATCATCAAGTAATTTGGTGAGTACAAATAACACCATCATATGATCAAGTCATCATAAAGTCACTAGAGCATGTGTTATTTATTGGATCTTCTTAGAAAAACACCCAAGTGGGGTGTACATCCATCCTAGAAGAAAGGTAAAAAGACAAATGATAGAACTTTACCAGCCTTTACCAAGATCTCAGACTAGCATCACTGATCTTGGATAAAATATATATTCCAGAGTAAATTAGCCCAGGGTATGGATTCTGGGCACATCTCCTAAAGGAGTAGCACCCCAGAATCTACAGATCTACTGAATCCAAGATGAGTAGCTGGTATCCATACTAGAAATCATCTATTAGAGACAGCGAGTTAGGGAAACTAGTCCTATGCCTCAGAACAACATCATAGGCATGAAATAGTTGTTGGATATCATAAACCAACAAATACAACAAGGATTTTCAGAGCAATTAAAGCATCTAGACACTTTTGGAGCATTTGTAAACCTAAAGCTAGTACCAAAACAAATCCTGTGTACCAATCTTAAGAGGTGTCACCAGGATCTGTTCTAACCAAGCAAAGCTTACCAACTGATTACATAATCTAGGCCAACTAATAGTTAATCATCTTCCCAATACTTCAATTGGAAATCATATTTCACAGAAAGATTATATACAAAGAGTATTCCAACTCAGACATCACAGTGGGTTTCAATAAAATGAAACCATCACAGAGGCAACAAGGGTGATCACATAGGGTTCAGTATACATTCACAAGGGGTTCTCTGACAGAGAACAAGATGGTAACAACTAGTCAGCAGAGTACCAACTGACAAAAGGGAGAACAATTGGCTAGAACCAATAACATGCAATAGACATCACTAGTCCAACCAAAATACTAGAAGGGTATCACTGGTAGGTGGAACCAGAGCAACCAACCAACATATTCTGCAGGGTATGAACCCTAGACAGGGGAATTACTAGTGTTCATCATGCCCAGGAAGTAATTAGAGCACATAGGGGAAAGTAGTCAGACTTACTCAAGGTCCACGCAAAAATAACCGAAGAGGAAGGAGAGGATGGCAGGCGGAGAAGCGGAAGCGGCGGCACGGGGAGCACCCCGAAGGGGCGCTTCAACCCATGCCTACAGCATGTTAGAACCGCCGGAGAAGAGGGAAATACGCCGTGAGAAATCTCGGCGCACCATCGCCGATGCTCCAGGGCGGCCAAACCCTAACCCTAGTTTCGGGCAGGGATCAGCGCGGCCAGGATAGAGCCCCAGTGGCGAATCTGCTCGGACAGAATGGAGCAGCGTCGTCGACTTAGCCATCCTGCACCGTGGCAGCGGCAACGGCGGCCGGATCCGGCCGGAATCATGCACCGCGGCGGCAGCAGGCGGAGGAGGTGACCGCGTGAGCGAGAGAGAGAGAGAGAGAAGAGAGAGGAGTGTGAGTGTGTGGGGGGTACTGGGCCTGTGGGCAGCCTAGTACTACCCCGGTGGGCGTAACCAGGCCAAGTGGGTTGGGTTAGGTTAGGCCGGGCCAACCCAGTGGGCCAAGCCCGTATATTAATAGGGTTATTTAAAAAAGGAAATAATTACAAATATGCCCCTGAAATAAAAACAACTCTAGATAAATAAATAAAAATCTTAAAAATACAAATGATATATCTATGAACTCACAAAAATATTTTCTATTGAGTAAAAATAATCAAGATATTTTTTGGCAACTAAAATTTAGGGCTATTAGTAATAGGATGCCAATTACTTTTGAATTTTACAAAAATATAGGAAACACTTAAAATTGAATAAAATTCACTTTTAAGATCCCAAATGAATATATTATTATAGAAAAATACTAATTTGTATTTTTGAAAAGTGAATTTGGTGTGATAAAAATAAATCTTATTTCCTTAAGGGAATTTCAGAAAATATTTAAAAAAGTAATAAATGAAATAAATTCATAGAATGATATTTGTCTTTTATTAATTAAATAAAATAGCAAACTTTTACTAAAAGGGTAAAACATATTAAGAAGCAAATAGTAAACCATTGCATGACAATACTATGTGTCAACACCCGGATTTTTAATCCTAGATGCCTGTTATGTCATACATCGCAATCCCAGGATTACCATTTTTGCAAGACATACCAGATTGGATATCACAGTACATCATCCATTACAAACCATAATAAGGTCTTACATGAATAAAGGATCTCATGATCCAGTCTTAATACAACAAGCAGCGGAATAAATATAAAGCGTAGCGGTGGGGTCCATCTTCAGAGGCACAGGCAATGCTGACGATGGAAGATAGTCCTAGTTATCATAGCCGTCCTGCTGTCCTTCATCTTGGTAGTCTCCTTCATAGTCTGGCCATAGGAATAGCCATGGACAAAAGCCATGAGTACTCTTTAAGTACTCGCAAACTATCACTAACAAGTAAGGTAGTTCTAGTGGGAAATGCTAACTCTAGGTTGATTTGTAAAGTTAAGTTTGAAACCTAAGCTGAGTTTAGAAACAAAGAAAGATAAAACAAAGTTCTATAATCACCTAAGTTGGGAAGCTAGTGTCATAGTCACAACCCTGTTGTGGTCAAGTCAAGATTCATCATTCATTTCATAAGTCATCTTGAAAATATCAGACAACGAAACAGTATGGCCACTCCAACTGTCCATAACCGCGGACGCGGCTATTTGAATAGTTTGACAATCTGCATAGGTGGTACACTTTCACCACAAGATTCAATACATATGTCAGGGATAACCCTGAATCATCATACTTAGTATGCAGATAATCAAACATAACCTTCCCTTTACACACCCTAGTATAAGCACCTCTCCTATGAGCATGGCCTACCAACCATGACCATCTGTCATCTTGGGCACTACATAGGTGGACAACATTGAAAGGTAGCCTCAGCTCAAACCTCTCCCATGAGGGAACTAATACTAATTCATATAAACTTCCGGCAAAATCTTACCCAATTCAGGTATTGTGGTTGTACGGTAAAATTGGAATGGTATCGCATCCGAATCCAACCATCAGTTTTTTTTGTAAAAGGGCTAAGGATCATGCCTCAACATTTTCATCATCATAAACCATTTGTGTTTCTCAACACATGTCAAAACATCTCAATAGAATGACTCATCATTCCAAGGTTTTCACAATTCATTTTCACCAAGTGTTCCCATCTAAAGTGACTCAAGTTTTGATTTAGCTCTAAGCTACCAAGTTAAGAGTGTTCACTAAGGTGGGATGCTGATCTCAATCTCATGCCATAGAATGACATCTAAGGTTATCTAGATAGGTCAAGTTTTATACTTTTTATGATATCTTCAAACAAGTAAGGTACTTTAATAAAGTAAAGAAGTAAAAGCTTGGAAATAAAACTTGGGGTAGGTAATAGTCAAAGTGGTATAACCAAAGCATGCCTAATGCATCTTGCTTAGGTTATCTAGCTTAATTCTAGCTTTCTAACCATAGCTTGCTCAGTTTACTTGAAGTGCTAGGCTTGCCTTGGTTGGTGCAGTGGTTGAAGTTTTCTTCCTCCTCCTCTTGGTAGAACTCCTCCTCCTCGAAAGCTTGGTCGGTACTATCGTCTATAAATACATACGGGATACACAATCACCAAACAAAGCTTAACTAGTCTACTTAGCACACTAAGGCACACATTTGATGATCTATTATCATCACAAGCATCACAAGGTTTAATTTAACTAGCTTCAATCTTTGTATTTGAGAAAAGTAATTTCTACTCATTAAAATTAACTAAGATTTAATATTCTCCAATTAAAATATGGGATCATGTGGACACATGTCATCACCACATATTCTAACATATGGGAATGTGATTTAAATGTTGAATCACATTTTAATAAGTTTAAGTTTAATATTTAATGATTTAAAGTGACTAGAAATGCCTATATAGCATTATTTTGGTACTAGTCCAAAGTCACTGCATGCAAACCTTAATATTATTAAATATTTAGATAGGTATGGTTAAATGTGATTTTTGAGAGTTGGAATCAACTCAAAAGCTATTAGGGTTGATTTTATAAAAAATGTTTGAATGTGCAAAAGTTTCTGTCCTGTTATTTTTACTAGGAGAGATCTCTAACTCTAAATAAATTAAATCTAACGGGCTTGATAGATCTTTCCAGAAGCTTTCAAAAAAAAATTGAATCACTCAATTTGGTTCAGTAAATCATCCTGAATTGATTTTTAAACTAAGGGACAGAATTGAGTTTAAACCTAAATAGAAAAATCTAGATTTGAATTACTGGGTCAGCGCGGGAAAGGAAATGGGCCGGCCTAGTGACGCTCAGCAGCGTAGAGGGCGGCTGACAGGATGGTCCCGCTTATCAGCGAGACTTAAAACCCGAAACGGTATCAAGCGATCTGGGCCACACGATTATAACGTGGATCAACGGCTCATAGTCGTCATCGACGATGAACTCGTTGCTGGCGAGACTGAACCCTAAACGGCCGGTGGGGGTCTACTGGGGACGTACCAGGGCTCCAGCTAGTGCGGCAAGGCGGGTGATCGAACTGGACGGTGACGGCGGACTCAGGCGAGGTCACGACAGGGGCTGCGGTGGACGGAATCGACGGTAGCGTCTCCTCCTCTGCAGCGGGCTCCTCCGGTGGAATTCCGGTGAACTACGGCTCGAGCGGCTCTGGCGAGAGAGGGGAAAGGTTCAGGGGAGAGAGGGGAGTCGAATGGTGTGGAGATTGAGGCTGGGGAAGGCCTCCTAATATAGGCTCGAGGAGGGGACCGAGGGGGCGACGACGAGCTCATCGGTGACGACGATACAGTGCGCTATCGGCATGGGCGGTGTAGGCGGATGGTGGCTTGCCTCCTGGCGGTGCTCTACGGCTTAACGGCGCGGCTAAGGGTGGTGCCATGTGGTCGGGAGCGTTGCGCGCTTTGGGAGACAGAGGCGATACTCGACGCGGCGCTCGGCGACTATGGGTCGCGCGGTGGTGCATGACCATGTCTGGCGGGGTGCTGAGGTCGAGGTGGAGCAGCGTGCACGGTAGGGATCGAGGGGCGGTCTGCTGCATGCTGGCGGCTATCGTGCTCTGGCGTGCATTGGCGAGCTCGCAGAGAGAAAGGGCGGCGACACTGGGTAGTGGTCCAGGGGCTGGGGTTGATAGAGGGGTGGACAAGGAGGTGCGGTAGGGTTGGGCAGAGCTAGGAGACTTGCTGGTTTGGCGCGGGGTGGTCCCTGGCGTGTTGCCCTCTTCTGGCCGGCGGTGACCACAAAGTGGCAGCGCTCCATTGCTGCTGCAGCTAAGGGGTAGGCCGATGGGGACTTGGTTGGACTCAGGAGGGAACATGGGAACCAAATGGAGGCTAAAAACTCGATAAGGCTTTGTTCACAAAATAGTAATATTTAGGCAGAGTTATTTCTGTCTGCAACTTGTTCGACACAATGGCCGCATGAAGAAAGTTTTTGAATTTTGGGCTCAATTTTGGTGGAGTGGTGTATCTTATGCTTGAGCTTCTGGGTGTGCTTGGGTTTTAAAAGTGGAGTTCATTTGAGTGGTTTTTGAATAAGTGTGATCTATACATATGAACTACATTCAATTTTCAAATGTCATTTAAATTTAGTGTTTGAAAGTTCTTGGGGTGAAACAAAGTGGGCCTTGGTACATCACTACTTGTACTAGCAAGGGGTGCAAAGAACCACAATTGTTTCTGTTAAGATTTGAGTTCTAGGAATAGCCAAAGTAGGCTAGGTGATTAAAATGGCACAAATGACCATTTGTTTATTTTATTCTTTTTGATTTTTTTTTCTTTGGGATTTGTTTGGGGATGATCTAGATGATGTTGATTTCACCTTAGAATCATTTTACAACCACTGGATCACTCAAACATGGCAATTCAAAACACTCCTAATTTAAATGCATACACATATGAATGCTTAATCATTTTAAATGAAAAAGTTTTTGTTAACCCTAAATTTGATGATTTGGATCTTAATAACATTGGATTAGAGTTTTGGGATGTTACAAACCTTCCCCCCTTAAACAAAATCTTGTCCCGAGATTTAAGAAAGAAAACTAGGAACTAAAGAGATCTGGGAACTCAGTCCTAATGTAATCTTCTCGCTCCCAAGTGGCTTCTTCTTCGGTATGGTTGCTCCATTGAATCTTGAGAAACTTGATACTCCTGGTCCGGGTGGTTCTGTAGGCTTCCTCTAGGATACGGATGGGCACTTCACGATACGTCAGGTCTTTGTTGATATCAACAGCTCAGTGATCAATATTCTTGAAAACTTCGGTCTTCTCCGGCACTTCTAGGCATTTGCGAAGTAACGAGATATGGAACACATTGTGGATGGCTGACATCTCCTCTAGTAGTTCCAGTTGATACGATACTTCTCCTCAATGGTTCAGAATCTTGAAGGGCCCCATATATCTGGGGGCTAACTTTCCTTTCAGACTAAAACGTTAGGTTCCCTTCAATGGAGAAACCTTGAGATATACAAAATCTCCGACATTGAAAGTCAGGTCTCTCCTTCTCTTGTCAGCATAACTCTTCTGTCTGGATTGGGCGGTCTTGAGGTGCTCACGGACTTTGTGAACCTTCTCTTCAGCTTCTCGGAGAATGTCGGGTCCAAAAATCTGACTCTCTCCTACTTGCGACCAATTCAAAGGGGTGCGGCACTTTCTTCCGTATAGGAACTCAAATGGGGCCATTTGCAAACTAGCTTGATAACTGTTGTTATATGAGAATTCTGTGAAATGCAGGCAGTCTTCCCATTTTGATCCGTACTCTAACACACAATCTCTCAACATATCTTTTAAGATTTGGTTGACTCTTTTAGTCTGTCCATCAGTTTGCGGGTGATAAGCGGTGCTGAAATTCAACTTGGGGCCTAATCCTTCCTAGACTTTCTGCCAAAATCTCGAGGTAAACTGGGTTCCTCGATCTGATACTATGGTCTTGGGGGTTCCATGCAGACTAACAATTCTAGCAATATACAGCTCTGCTAGTTTTGAACTCTGGTAAGTTGTCTTGACAGGTATAAAGTGAGCTACCTTGGACAGTCTATCAACGATGACCCAGATTGAGTCATTTCCCCTAATAGAGGTAGGCAAACCGGTGATAAAGTCCATTCCGACGGAATCCCATTTCCATTCCAGAATCTGCAATGGTTGCAATAGTCTTGCGGGTCTCTGATGCTCTGCTTTGACTCTTTGACAGATGTCACACTTGGCAATGTAGCTTCCGATTTCTCTCTTCATCTTGTGCCACCAAAATTGCTCTTTCAAATCTTGATACATCTTTGTTCCTCCGGGGTGGATAGAATAAAGAGTATCATGAGCTTCCTGCATGATAACTTGCTTCAGCTTCGAATCTGCTGGCACACAAGCTCTAAGCATATCCTCTAGGATCTGGTTGACTCTCTCAGTCTGTCCATCTGTTTGCGGGTGATAAGCGGTACTGAAGTTCAACTTGGTTCCTAAACCTTCCTGAACTTTCTGCCAAAATCTTGAAGTAAACTGGGTTCCTCGATCTGACACGATGGTCTTGGGGGTTCCATGCAGACTAACAATCCTAGCAATGTACATCTCTACTAGCTTTGCACTCTGGTAGGTAGTCTTGACAGGTATAAAATGGGCTACCTTGGACAGTCTATCAACTATGACCCAGATTGAGTCATTTCCCCTACTAGAAGTAGGCAAACCGGTGATAAAGTCCATTCCGACGGAATCCCATTTCCATTCCGGAATCTACAATGGTTGCAATAGTCCTGCAGGTCTCTGATGCTCTGCTTTGACTCTTCGACATATGTCAGATTTGGCGATGTAACTTCCGATTTCTCTCTTCATCTTGTGCCACCAAAGTTGCTCTTTCAAATACTGATACATCTTTGTTCCTCCGGGGTGGATAGAATAAAGAGTATCATGAGCTTCCTTCATGATAACTTCCTTCAGCTCCAAATCTGCTGGCACACAGATACGTCCTTTGTACCACAGTACTCCTTCTTCGTCTTCCGTGAATCCATGTACCTTTCCTATACCAATACGATGTTTGATTCCGTCGATACTTTCATTTCCCTTTTGAGCTTCCTTGATTTGGCTAATCAAAGTGGGTTGAAGTTCAATGCTAGCTAAAAATCCTTTGCTAACTAGCTCAGTTCTGAACTGCTCCAACTCCTTATACAAACTTGGTTTCTTCTCCTTGATCATGGTGTTTAGCCTACACGGCAATCTGCTAAGAGCATCCGCTACCACATTGGCTTTGCGGGGTGATAGTGAATGTCAAGGTCATAATCCTTGATTAACTCTATCCATCTCCTTTGCCTCATATTCAGCTCCTTCTGAGTGAAATTATACTTCAAGCTTTTGTGATGTGAGTAAATCTCACAGCGATTACCCATCAGATAATGACGCCATGTCTTCAAGGCCAAAACTACGGCTGCTAACTCAAGATCATAGGTCGGATAGTTCTGCTCATGCTGCTTCAGTTGTCGAGACAGATAAGCGATGACTTTGCCATCTTGCATCAGTACACATCCGAGACCGATCTTGGATGCATCACAATACACATCAAACAGCTTCTTGATATCTGGCATGATCAATATTGGGGCTGAAATCAATCTCTTCTTCAGCTCTTGGAAACTGGCTTCACATTTGTCGGTCCATTCAAACTTCTTGTCCTTCTTCAACAATTGGGTCATGGGTCTGGCGATGCTACAAAATCCTTCCACGAACTTGCGGTAGTATCCCGCTAATCCGAGAAATGCACGGACTTGGGTTTGAGTGGTGGGGGCTTCCCATGCTTTGACATCTCTGATCTTGGTGGGATCAACAGAGACTCCTCCGGCAGACACAATATGTCCTAGGAATCCTACTTCTTTTAGCTAAAACACACCTTTCCTGAACTTGGCATATAACCGATGCTCTCTCGGGGTTTCTAGGATGATTCTCAGATGTTGCTCATGCTCTTCTTCTGACTTGGAGTAGATAAGGATATCGTCGATGAACACAATGACAAACTTGTCTAGGAAATTCATAAAGATCTTATTCATGAGATTCATGAAATAAGCAGGGGCATTGGTTAATCCGAAAGACATGACCGTATACTCATATAAACCATAGCGAGTAGTAAAGGCAGCCTTCGGAATATCCGTTGCATGAATCTTAAGTTGGTGATAACTAGTCCTAAGATCAATCTTTAAGAATACCTGGGCACCAGTCAATTGATCAAATAGATCTTCTATCTTTGGCAAAGGGTACTTATTTTTGATGGTGACATTATTCAGCTTCCTGTAGTCAGTGCACAAACGGTTGCCTCCATATTTCTTGTTGACGAATAACACTTGTGATCTCCATGGCGATGCGCTTGGTTGAATGAAGCCTGTTGCTAACATAGCATCCAACTGCTTCTTCAATTCTACTAACTCTGAGGGGTTCATGCTATAGGGTCTCTGGGCTATCGGTCCGGTTCTGGGGATTAGTTCGATAATGAACTCAATATCCCTATCCGGGGACATACCTGGCAATTCATCTGGGAATACGTCAGGGTATTCACAGACTACTCTGACTTGGTCAATGGTGGGTAGGGCTAGACTCTTGTTGCACTTGAATTGACGAGGTAAGGTTTCAGATATATGCTCTACTGTTACTCCAGAGCTACTGGTCATGGTGATGGCTTTCTTAGCACAGTCTATCAGTCCTTTATGCCTTGACATCCAATCCATACCTAGTACTACTTCCAATCCTTTGGTTACAAGTACTATTAGATTAGCATAAAAAATCTATCCCATGTATTCGGATAGGCACAACTTTGCAAATTTTTCTAGCTTTTGTAGTTGAACCGGGGATTTGAACTATCATGACATGCTTCAAGTTGGTTGGGTGAATCTTACTAGTGCATGCAAATTCTTCGGTGACAAATGAGTGCGATGCTCCAGAATCAAACAACACTCTTGCTAAAACTGAGTTGACATAAAACATACCCAGCACTACATCTGGCGCTTCTTGAGCTTCTTCGGCGTTCATGTGGAAGAGACGGCCATTGCGGTTGTGAGGGTTCCCTAGGGCGAATCTTCTTCCTGGTTGAACACGACGCTGCTGTTGAGCTAGGGCATTCACATTGGCAGTGGCGGCAATCTTCTTGGGGCACTCATTTGAATAGTGACCCTTCACTCCACACTCGAAACAAGTGATCTGAGACTTGTCTTTAGCTGCGACAGGCACGACATTGCTTCCAGTTCTGGGTGTAGTGTTGTTGTTGTTGTTTCTCTTGGGAGGGGCACGGTTGAAATTGCTGGTGTTGCCGGGGTTGTTGTTGTTTCCTCCAGACTTCACATTTCCTCTGCTACGGTTGGGGTAGCTTGGGCGAGACATTGGGGGTCGGTTGTTCCTTGATGCATATCCTGGTGAGGGGTTGGTGTTAGAAATATGCCCTAGAGACAAATAGTAGTAAGGACTATTATCATATTTCACATAGTTTATGATTAAGTTTTATATCATGCTATAACTGTACTGAGTGGAAACATCAATACACGTGTGATATACAAACAACCAGGGGTTCCCAGTGAAACTCTAGTCACTGGTTCATTGGTCAACAGATGATCATGTTTCCTGATCACGTGGCATTTATGCCAGTTGGAAATGAGGTCATCTCATTCAGAGAATGAGATGATGAACCAATACCCAACCTAAACATCGTGACCCGATCATGTCACGAAGTTCAAGTTACGATGATTAGAAATGGATCCTCGTAGACTATTCCTTAGACCGTGAGGCTATATCAATCAAACGCCATCTGATAAAACGGTGGTTATAAAGGTGTGTTCAGGTACTCGAAGGAAACCGTAGAGGCAATATATGTCAAGAGCGGGATTTGTCCGTCCATGTGACGGAAAGATACTCAAGGGCCCACTCGGAGAAGTTATATCCAATAGCTGCGCAGCGTGTGATTAGATCACGGGGATATCACTTGTCGGAACGAGTTAAGTAGCATTGTTCAGTAACAAGATTGAACACGACATGGTGATGTCATTGATCATATCTCGGGCAATGCAAGTATCGAATGACAAAGGGAATAAGACACGATTGTCCCGGTTCAAACGACGAAAGATCTTCGTGGAACCCAAAGGGGTCACATGGCCATCCAGGACCCTCTATCGATCATTGGTGTGGGAGTGTCCCGACCATGTCTGGAGTGTTCCCGAACCATAGGGTATCACGCTTAAGGGCTTGTTGATTCTTAGAGAGTGTTTATAGGATCGGTAGAATCACCGAAGAAAAGAAGGGAGAAAACCGAAAGGGTTTCGGTAAGTCCGGAGAATGCCCGGAGTGGAGGTGGAAGGTGTTCCATAGCCACGGAGATTAAATGATGTGTGAATGAATGTTAAATATTGATTTAATCATTTATTAATAATTATTTAATAAAGAGAAAATCAATTAAAGGTCAAAAAGGCTTAATGGGCCAATTCCGGAGGGAGAGGGCCCATTAGGGAAAGGCAAGAGGGAGAAGGGGCCATGGGGTGGCCAGCGGCCCTATTGGGCCAGCCCCCCACGTGGGGCCCATGAGGGGGTGGCCGGCGGCGCCTCCCCCTCCCCCTCCTCTCCTTTAATCCCACCTCGAGACTTGAGGGGAGGTAGTACCTCCCCTCCCCCTATATATAGTAGGGTATTTGGCCTAGAAAAATACACCCAATAATCAAAAAAGGTCTTCCCACTTTTGGGAGGACCTCCAATTGATATTTTCTCTCTCCCCCTCTCTCGTGACCGTGGTCCCAAGTCTGGACTGCGCGAGCAAGAGACATCTTCACCGTGGAGCGCCTTCGTGCTGCGGGATTCGGATCCGGGAGCTCTACTTCCGCAACTGCTACTGGATCGGGGAATCGGGAGTCATCGTCAGGCAGCGGACGTGTGTAACTCCCCACGAGGTGTCACACTTGAGGCACTCAAGTCGTTGGAGCCAGAAGGAGCACAAGGACTTCATCACGACCTTGAGGTCGGCTTCAGCTCGTCTACATCAACCACGCTCTCCTGAGCGTTGACAACGCTTTTCGGTCTTGAAGGGTAAGTTCTGGAAAACCCCCTCCCGTTACTGTATTACTAATAGATAGGTCCTGGCAGCTTTAGGGGTTCATGGGCATAGGGTAAAATTTTATTGTTTTCATGCGCGGAACTCCTACAATGGTATCAGAGCTAGATCTATGCGTAGTAATGCTAGTACGGGTAGAACACACGAGATGTAGCGTGTGGGTGTTGATCTTTTAGTTGTTACCCTCCCACGTGTACTTGTGTATACCGCAGTAATGCTTGATGAAGCGGCCCCAACCGACTTTACGCATTCATTCGCGAGACTGGTCCACGCTTGACATACGACTTGTACCGTATGAAGTGTCTTAGGGGGGTGTCTGTCTCTCTCGCATTAGTTGGTATACCATTTGCAATGGAGGGCCCCGAAAGGGGTGTAGTAGAGAAAACTACTTGATCAGCGTTGTGCTGAAAGTTTGTATGTAAGAATGGTTCTTGTGCGAAAGCCCATTCAGCCACGTAAAACATGCAAAGATAAAGTAGAGGCGTCTAACTTTGTTTTGCAGGGGGGCGTTGCTTTGTGATATGGTTCTGGCAAAGGTAAAGTAATTACCTTTTGTTACGTAGTAGTAGATAGTCACGGAGGTGACGAACTACCACGCCGGAATGACACCGTTACCCTGGTGTCTACGGCGCCGGAACCCTGGCACCGGAACCCGGTGACGACGGATGGAGATCACGACGTGAAGGACCATATCACATAGCATTTACATTCAATGTTATTGATTGTATGTCTTATTGTGTGCTAGTATTAGATACTCGACGGTAGCCTAATAAGATGATCCCTGTTAAAATAACCAACGATTGTGTTCCCCCTTAGTGTGCACCACCAAGAAAGTTCTTCGGTATGAGGCAGGCCGTGATGATCGGGTGTCAGACATATCTACGTTCACATACACTGGGTGTAAGCCATGTTGCACAGCGAAAACACTAAGGTTGAGTTGGCGATCCTAGCATGTACAGACATGGCCTCGGAACACGGATGGTCGAAAGGTCGAGCACGAGTCGCATGAATGATGTGACCGACGTTTAGCGTCCACCCTTGAACCCACATTGATGGCCGTGATGATCGGGGGAGATATGGCTGATAGGGGTCGTGTTATCACTAGGAACCCTCACTGGGGATAGGTGTTTCTGAGTGGAGTTATTATTAACTCATTTAATTATAAACTTAGTCTAAATTTCTTCTCCAATTATAAATGTAGATGGGCTCTTTCCTGTTGACAATTGAATGGTTAGAAGGAGAGAATCTCAGGTTAGATGGATCGAACTTCTCCATTTGGGTTACCGGTCTCCATGTTCTCCTTAGTGAGAACGATGTGGTCGACTACATACTCGACGGGATGGATTTGGATCCATCCACGGACGTTGAGACCCTGGAGGAGCGGAAAGACCATTATCTCCATCGCGAGATGGCCTTCTATATTTCAGTTGTGATGCGTTTCGGAATGGTGGACGAGTTGTGGCCTTTCGTGTGTGATGTCAACCCTCGTTCGGTGATGCTACAGCTTAGGACACATTTCATGGATCAGACACGCATTTGGGAGCATGAGTTGATGGGAGACTTTCTCTCCATTAAGATGGAGGAGAACTCGTCACTGGACAGCCAGTTACAGCACATGCATGATGTGTACATGTGGCCAGCATACTTCCTAGACGTCTGGATTTCAGGCTCTTTCGCAAATGCTGCTGTGCTGCGGTCGCTGCCACCAAGCTACCAAGCACAAGTCAGGACTTGCGTAATGAGGGGCGACACGGAAATGGAGTTCCACCGGTTCATGACACATCTCAGGAATGTGTTGGTTGAACCAGATGTCGCTCAGGTCATCAACGACAAAGGTATATATTTGATATACAGTTTTATAAATGTTATAATCTTGCAAACACATTGCAGTGTTAAGTATATCTGATACTTGTTCTGTTTTACTGAAAACAGGTCCTTCTGCATAGAGGTGCTTGCTGGAGAGGAGGTGACGTTGCGTGTTGATGGCGAGCATGATGATGATGGCCAACGACACTCTCCCTCGACATTTATCACTTAGTTTGTGTTTTAGGATGATTAATGTAATCAAGAGATTTGAACTTCTTTAGTGTGTCTCACACTTCGTGAGATGGTTATTCATATCAGTTTGTAACAAACAGTTGTTCCACTTTGATGAATGATTTCTATTCGTGTTCATATCTTGTTTGATTACTTATGAATTACCCTTGTTGTTTGAAACTAATTGATAATGTATGAACATTTGTAAAACATTAAAAATGCCTTGTTTAAAAATACCCAACTTAATGATATTTCATTAATGAATGAAACCATTGTTTGAATTCAAAGTTATGAGATAATATGTGAAAATCATTCGATTTCTTCTCACATAATAATCATGCCTAAGTTCGGCAGAATAACTTGAACACTGTGTATTGCTTGGATACAAAGTGTTTGATGAATTGTTAAAAGTGAATACATATTCGATGTATTGTGTTTTACCGAAAATGGTAATTATCATTATATAATTGTTTAAATGTGTAAAGTAGTTTACCAAAGGAAACATGAATATGAAACTATTTTGATTTGATCAAAGTACTTCATCAATAAAAGGGTATAAGTATAAAAGGGAATCCAATTACTATGATTTGATCAATAGTAATGAAATTCAACTTTATAAGAATGGCATGAAAGAAATTGTGAAATGCAAAGTGTTTTGAAACGTCAAAATACAAAGCATCACAATGTGATATTAGATATCAAAGGGGGTTGAATAGAAGGCACCAAATAAATCGTTGTAGAGTATATGTAGAGACCATTAGCTTAGAAACAGTTAGCACTCAATTAGAATGTAGTGAACCATTTGAACTCGTGAAAGTTTTGGGGTAATTCGATATAACCAAAACAATAGCGAATAAGTCCTTATAGTGTATTCATTGGAAACTTTGAATACGAAATCCATAGCTGAAACCAAAAGGAAAGCAAAACTTGTATTGCTTGAATTTTGGTGCATTCTTAAGAAAGCTCACTTCTAGTGATGTTTCCCAATTATGAAGCAAATGGAAATTAGTGTAAAACACGATGAGGATTCAAAGCCCTGCATCGGAGTGTTGAGAAGCGCAACGGACAATGTTCCTGAATGATTCTCTTCACAGAAGGAAAGAATCCATGATTTTGATCATTGTGTTTTTCCCTCCACTATTGTTTTTCACTACATGAAGTAGGATTCAAAATGTAAATCCATATCTTGTATGGAAACATTTGTGAATCACTTGTCATGATTTTTGAAATATGGCATACCTACGAACTACAAAGGAAATAATGGCAAACTGGAATTATGAGAAATCCTAAAGACAAAATTCCCTTGAGACTAGAAAGCAATTCGTTGCTGAATCTCACAAGTAAAAGGGGTTACTTGGAATTTTCCCAAATGACTGCAAAGCCATTGTAGGAAAAGGGGGTGAATGACAAAAGCACAATTTGTCAAGTATTGGACAAATTCAGATGAATTTGATTCACGTGTGCTAAATGTCTAGTGAATTTAAAACTAGTAAAGTACTAGTATCTCATAATAAATCTCCAAGTTTGATGTTTAATCAAAGGATTTTGAAGTTATTCAAAATAGTAAGGAGATATGCAATTTGCATAAAATTGAGTGGGAGCTATGAAAGTCTTCCTAAAACAATATGTGATTGACATATTTTTAAGTGGGAGCAATGTAAGGCTCAAATTCAAATATGTGGGAACATATTTTGAGTGGGAGCTTATAAGAGTAACTCTTAAGTATGTTAAGGATGAAAGGCACAAATACTTATAAATAATGATTTATAAGATGTAGAAGTTGATAATAGGTGTATTATGATATTATGTAGTATTCCTTAAGGGATTCTGAAAAGGGTTTAGAATAAAAGTTAATTAAGGAACTAGTCCTTAATGACTAAAATTAGGAATAGCATTAAGTTTGAACATCAATGGTTGAAAGAAAGAAAAGGATAATCATCATCCACTATGTTGCTAGGTTCTATCTTAGAAGCCATGATGGTAACTTAGCATAATATGTAATCCAAATAAAGAACGTTTGAAAGTGATTAAGTTCGAATCACAGAACGTTGAGCTAAGTTTGTCCGCACTGTCTAGTAGAGAACTGTGGATATATTTTCCAAATCCATAAAGGATAACATATCTTAAAACATAAAGGGTTATGTTATAAGGGAATATGGTGGAAACTCCTGTAGATACCAATTAAAAGTCAAGTAGGAAGCGAGGTGAACAAAACATCGAAAGTTGCACAGAGTGCACGGGAGTTTCGATGAATACATTTATAATAATAGATAAGGGTACCATCTAAAGTGTTGTAAATGTTATGGCGGGGCTAGTTCGCTTTTAACGTAGAATGATGTGTCCCAGGGCATAGTGCCCATGAGAAAGCCCTCGAGGTTGATCTAACCTCATTGTAGGCTCCTGGAATCAGGCCTCGTTCTGCTGCCATAGCGGTGATACATACACACAGATGCTATCATGTGATGATAGAGTATTGATGTCAATCAAGGTGACATTAGTAAGTTGCAAAGGATTTGGGACTGTAAAGTACAGACCCAAGACTCAACCTCTTCCATGAGCAAGCATGTTCAGGGTACTGGATATATAGTGCCAATGATTGAGGCAACCATAGAGGCAATATATGTCAAGAGCGGGATTTGTCTGTCCATGTGACAGAAAGATACTCAAGGGCCCACTCGGAGAAGTTATATCCAATAGCTGCGCAGCGTATGATTAGATCACGGGGATATCACTTGTCGGAACGAGTTAAGTAGCATTTTTCAATAACGAGATTGAACATGACATGGTGATGTTATTGATCAGATCTCAGGCAATGCAAGTATCGAATGACAAAGGGAATAAGACACGATTGTCCCGGTTCAAACGACGAAAGATCTTCGTGGAACGCACATGGGTCACATGGCCATCCAGGTCCCTCTGTCGATCATTGGTGTAGGAGTGTCCCGACCATGTCTGGAGTGTTCCTGAACCATAGGGTATCACGCTTAAGGGCTTGTTGATGCTTAGAGAGTGTTTATAGGATCGGTAGAATCACCGAAGAAAAGAAGGGAGAAAACCAGAAGGGTTTCGGTAAGTCCGGAGAATGCCCGGAGTGGAGGTGGAAGGTGTTCCATAGCCACAGAGATTAAATGATGTGTGAATGAATGTTAAATATTGATTTAATCATTTATTCATAATTATTTAATAAAGAGAAAATCAATTAAAGGTCAAAAAGGCTTAATGGGCCAATTCCGGAGGGAGAGGGCCCATTAGGGAAAGGCAAGAGGGAGAAGGGGCCATGGGGTGGCCGGCGACCCTATTGGGCCAGCCCCCACGTGGGGCCCATGAGGGGGTGGCCGGTGACCCTATTGGGCCAGCCCCCACGTGGGGCCCATGAGGGGGTGGCCGGCGGCGCCTCCCCCTCCTCTCCTTTAGTCCCACCCCGGGACTTGAGGGGAGGTAGTACCTCCCCTCCCCCTATATATAGTGGGGTATTTGGCCTAGAAAAATACACCCAATAATCAAAAAAGGTCTCCCCACTTTTGGGAGGACCTCCAATTGATATTTTCTCTCTCCCCCTCTCTCTCTCGTGACCGTGGTCCCAAGTTTGGACTGCACGAGCAAGAGACATCTTCACCGCGGAGCGCCGTCGTGCTGTGGGATTCGGATCCGGGAGCTCTACTTCCGCAACTGCTGCTGGATCGGGGAAGCGGGAGTCCTCATCAGGCACCGGACGTGTGTAACTCCCTGCGAGGTGTCGCACTTGAGGCACTCAAGTTGTTGGAGCCAGAAGGAGCGCAAGGACTTCATCACGACCTTGAGGTAGGCTTCGGCTCGTCTACATCAACCACGCTCTCCTGAGCGTTGACAACGCTTTTCGGTCTTCAAGGGTAAGTTCGCGAAAATCCCCTCCCGTTATTGTATTACTAATAGATAGGTCCTGCCAGCTTCAGGGGTTCAGGGGCATAGGGTAAAATTTTATTGTTTTCATGCGCGGAACCCCTACAGTTGGGACGGTACTTCTGGTGACTGTTGGATCCAGATTGCTGCATCATACGACGTTTGCGGTTGTCGTTTGTCTGGTTATCTTACCTTTCATCTGAATTGCGGAGTCGACTAGCTCTAAAAGATCTTGGAAATGGATGTTGATGAGGACAGTCTGCATCTCATCAGGCAGTCCGTTCAAGAAAACTCTCCTTCTTCTTGGCCTCCGTGTTGATCTCATTAGGTGCATACCTTGCAAGGGACAGGAATCTATCACGGTACTCCACTACAGTCATTCTGCCTTGCTTCAAATCTCGGAATTCATCCCTCATTCTGGTGACTAGACCCTGCGGCACGTGGGTGCGGCTAAACTTGATTTTGAAGGCTTCCCATGTCATCACTTGACCATGGTTCATGGTGCGGATACTGTTCCACCATGCTCTTGCATCTCCTGCCAAATAGTGGGTGGCAAAGAGAACTTTCTCGTTGTCATCAACTCTGGCTACTTCCAAATTGTTCTCCATCGTATGCAACCAGTCATCAGCATCTAATGGGTTCTCCAAAGTGCTAAAGATTGGGGGATTGGTATTCTGTAAATTTTTCAGCTTGGATCCTTGATGATCCTGATTTCCATGGTTCTAGTTGTTGAGAGCCATCTGTGCGATCTGTTGCAGTGTTGCTAGATTAGCTTGGCGCTCTGCCCTGTTTGCTTCTCTGTCTGCGATGAGATTCTGCAGGATCTGCAGCATTGGGTCTGGCGATGAGCTGCTCCCTCCTTGGTTTCCACGAGACATCTGAAGATTGAGGTAGATAAAGGGGTAAGAGGGAAAGTTCTAAGGTTCATGGTTTTGATTTCAAAGCTAAAACTTTGAGTTTGACTCAGGTTTTGCAACTAACTTCTTTTCATTCATTCAAGCAAAGCACACGATACAAACACACACCACAACATCAAAGGAAAACAGATGGTTTCAAGAACCATTCTGCAAGCTACGATACAATGGGACCGATACATCTCATGCTATGACAGTGATCTAGTGTATCTACTCATCGTCGATGAAGTCGGAGTCATCATCGTTGGTGTAGAAGTCCACGACATACTCCTCCAGAAAATCATCATAATTGCTGAGGTAAGAATCCATATCTCCCTGGATGTCTTCACCTTCCTCTTCTTCTTCCTTTGCTGCAAGCTGAGCTTCTTGCTCCTTGATGGTCTTCTCGAGGTCGGCCACCTTCTTGCAAAGACGAGCGATGGTGCGATCCTTCTTTTCGCGCTGGAGGCGAAGAGACTGACGGTCCTTGACAAGCAGTGAGAAAGTCTGGGCCTTCTGGGCAGCAATGGCACGGTTGTGGTTGGTAAACTCCCTAGCATTATCCAATTCCTTCTGGCGATCGTACAGCAGGAAGTCAAGGTTCTCCACTTGACGCTTCAACTCCGGGTGACTTGGCATCTCCATTGGCATTCCCATGAAGTCACGCCTTGCATAGTGCGCAAAGTGGGTTCCTTGGATTTGGTTGACACCAAGGGCACATAGACGTGCGAGAGCTTCATGCATTGCTCTGGCTAATCCATCTAGCCAGTTGTTCTCTCTTACAGAGAACTGGATTCTCCCGCACGTTGGTGCTTCTATGCTTCCTCGAAGATCAGCGGTGACTAGCCATTGTAAATCTCCTCCTGGGGGTCCAGGAAGTGGAGCTCCAAGAACCTCCGGATGTGGGCGTCCCAATAACTCAGACAATGAATCTAGATCCCTCTTGAAGATTAGTTGGCCTCCGTTGCCCAACCGGTAGAACTTGCTGAACTGAGTCTCCATCTACAAGAATTTAGGATGAGGAAGTTAGTGAAGTGATCAAGTGTGTCAAATTTTAGGTAGTAATGTAAGAATTTGGAGGAACATGAATTTTTGAGAAAGAATGAATTCCCAAGGATAAGAGAGGAAATAGTTTTTCATAAATACTCACTTTGGTTTTGAAATTAAGTTTTTGTTCGGACGTCCATTCTAACTAGGTTCTCCTATGGTCAGGATGGCTCTGATACCAACTTGTCAACACCCGGATTTTTAATCCTAGATGCCAGTTATGTCATACATCGCAATCCCAGGATTACCATTTTTGCGAGACAAAACAGATTGGATATCAAAGTACATCATCCATTACAAACCCTAATAAGGTCTTACACGAATAAAGGATCTAATGATCCAGTCTTAATACAACAAGCAACGGAATAAATAATAAGCGTAGCGGTGGGGTCCATCTTCAGAGGCACAGGCAATGCTGACGATGGAAGATATTCCTAGTTATCATACTCGTCCTGCTGTCCTTCATCTTGATAGTCTCCTTCATAGTCTGGCCATAGGAATAGCCAGGGACAAAATCCATGAGTACTCTTTGAGTACTCGCAAACTATCACTAACAAGTAAGGTATTTCTAGTGGGAAATGCTAACTCTAGGTTGATTTGTAAAGTTAAGTTTGAAACCTAAGCTGAGTTTAGAAACAAAGAAAGATAAAAAAAAGTTCTAGAATCACCTAAGTTGGGAAGCTAGTGTCATAGTCACAACCCTGTTCTGGTCAAGTCAAGATTCATCATTCATTTCATCAGTCATCTTGAAAATATCTGACAACAAAACAGTATGGCCACTCCAACTGTCCATAACCGCGGACGCGGCTATTTGAATAGTTTGACACTCTGCAGAGGTGGTACACTTTCACCACAAGATTTGATACATCTGTCAGGGATAACCCTGAATCATCATACTTAGTATGCAGATAATCAAACATAACCTTCCCTTTACACACCCTAGTATAAGCACCTCTCCTATGAGAATGGCCTCCCAACCATGACCATCTGTCATCTTGGGCACTACATAGGTGGACAACATTGAGAGGTAGCCTCAGCTCAAACCTCTCCCACGAGGGAACTAATACTAATTCATATAAACTTCCGGCTAAGCCTTACCCAATTCAGGTATTATGGTTGTACGGTAACATTGGAATGGTATCGCATCCGAATCCAACCATCAGTTTTTTTTGTAAAAGGGCTAAGGCTCATGCCTCAACATTTTCATCATCATAAACCATTTGTGTTTCTCAACACATGTCAAAACATCTCAATAGAATGACTCATCATTCCAAGGTTTTCACAATTCATTTTCACCAAGTGTTCCCATCTAAAGTGACTCAAGTTTTGATTTAGCTCTAAGCTACCAAGTTAAGAGTGTTCACTAAGGTGGGATAATGATCTCAATCTCATGCCATAGAATGACATCTAAGGTTATCTAGATAGGTCAAGTTTTATACTTTTTATGCTACCTTCAAACAAGTAAGGTACTTTAATAAAGTAAAGAAGTAAAAGCTTGGAAATAAAACTTGGGGTAGGTAATAGTCAAAGTGGTATAACCAAAGCATGCCTAATGCATCTTGCTTAGGTTATCTAGCTTAATTCTAGCTTGCTAACCATAGCTTGCTCAGTTTACTTGAAGTGTTAGGCTTGCCTTGGTTGGTGCAGTGGTTGAAGTTTTCTTCCTCCTCCTCTTGGTAGAACTCCTCCTCCTCGAAAGCTTGGTCGGTACTATCGTCTATAAATACATACGGGATACACAATCACCAAACAAAGCTTAACTAGTCTACTTCGCACACTAAGGCACACATTTGATGATCTATTATCATCACAAGCATCAGAAGGTTTAATTGAACTAGCTTCAATCTTTTTATTTGAGAAAAGTAATTTCTACTCATTGAAATTAATTAAGAGTTAATATTCTCCAATTAAAATATGGGATCATGTGGACACATGTCATCACCATATATTCTAACATATGGGAATGTGATTTAAATGTTGGATCACATTTTAATAACTTTAAGTTTAATATTTAATGATTTAAAGTGACTAGAAATGCCTATATAGCATTATTTTGGTACTAGTCCAAAGTCACTGCATGCAAACCTTAATATTATTACATATTTATATAGGTATGGTTAAATGTGATTTTTGAGAGTTGGAATCAACTCAAAAGCTATTAGGGTTGATTTTATAAACATGTTTGAATGTGCAAAAGCTTCTGTCTTGTTATTTTTACTAGGAGAGATCTCTAACTCTAAATGAATTAAATCCAACGGGCTTGGATAGATCTTTCCAGAAGCTTTCCAACAAAATTTGAATCACTCAATTTGGTTTAGTAAATCTTCCTGAATTGATTTTTAAACTAAGGGACAGAATTGAGTTTAAACCTAAATAGAAAAATCTAGATATGAATTACTAGGTCAGCGTGGGAAAGGAAATGGGCCGGCCCAGTGACGCTCAGCGGCGCAGAGGGCGGCTGACAGGATGGTCCCGCTTGTCAGCGAGACTTAAAACCCGAAACGGTATCAAGCGATCTAGGCCACACGATTATAACGTGGATCAACGGCTCACAGTCATCGTCGACGACAGACTCGTCGCCGGCGAGACCGAACCCTAAATGGTCGGTGGGGGTCTACTGGGGATGTACCAGGGCTCCAGCTAGTGCGGCGAGGTAGGCGATCGATCTGGATGGCGACGGCGGACTCAGGCGAGGTCACGGCAGGGGCTGCGGTGGACGGAATCGACGGCAGCGTCTCCTCCTCTACTGCGGGCTCCTCCGGTGCAATTCCAACGAACTACGGCTCGGGCGGCTCCGGTGAGAGAGGGGAAAGGTTTAGGGGAGAGAGGGGAGTCGAATGGTGTGGAGATTGAGGCTGGGAAAGGCCTCCTTATATAGGCTCTAGGAGAGGACCGAGGGGGCGACGGCGAGCTCGTCGGTGACGACGATACAGGGCGCCATCGGCATGGGCAGCGTAGGTGGACAGTGGCTTGCCTCCTGGCGGTTCTCTATGGCTTAACGGCGTGGCTAGGGGCGGTGGCATGTGGTCGGGAGTGTTGTGCGCTCTGGGAGACAGAGGCAGTGCTCACCGCGGCGCTCGGCGACTGTGGGTCGCGCGGCGGTGCACGGCCGTGTCTGGCAGGGTGCTGGGGTCGAGGTGGAGCGGCGTGTGCAGTATGGGGTCGAGGGGCGGTTTGCTGCGTGCTGGCAGCTATCGCTCTCTAGCGCGCTCTAGCGAGCTCGCAGAGAGAAGGGCGGCGACGCTGGGGAGTGGTCCAGGGGCTGGGGTTGCTCGAGGGCTGGACAGGGAGGTGCGGTAGGGTTGGGCGGAGCTAGGGGACTTGCTGGTTTGGCGCAACACGGTCCCTAGCGCGTAGCCCTCTTCTGGCCGGCGGTGACCACAAAGTGTCAACGCTCCACTGCTGCTGCGGCTAAGGGGTAGGCCGGTGGGGACTTGGTTGGACTCAGGGGGGACAGGGGAACCAAATGGAGGCTAAAAACTCGACAAGGCTTTGATCACAAAACAGTAATAGTTAGGCAGAGTTATTTTTGTCTGCAACCTGTTCGACACAATGGCCGCATGAAGAAAGTTTTTGAATTTTGGGCTGAATTTTGGTGGAGTGATGTATATTATGCTTGAGCTTCTAGGTGTGCTTGGGTTTTAAATGTGGACTTCATTTGAGTGGTTTTTGAATAAGTGTGATCTATACATATGAACTACATTCAATTTTCAAATGTCATTTAAATTTAGTTTTTGAAAGTTTTTGGGGTGAAACAAAGTGGGCCTTGGTACATCACTACTTATACTAGCAAGGGGTGCAAAGAACCACAATTGTTTCTGTTAAGATTTGATTTCTAGGAATAGCCAAAGTAGGGTAGGTGATTAAAATGGCACAAATGACCATTTGTTTATTTTATTCTTTTTGATTTGTTTTTCTTTGGGATTTGTTTGGGGATGATCTAGATGATGTTGAATTCACCTTAGAATCATTTTACAACCAATGGATCACTCAAACATGGCAATTCAAAACAACTCCTAATTTAAATGCATACACATATGAATGCTTAATCATTTTAAATGAAAAAGTTTTTGTTAACCCTAAATTTGATGATTTGGATCTTAATAACCTTGGATTATAGTTTTGGGGGTTTACACTATGCTTGCATATTGCTTCTTTAAATATTGTCCTTATCGGGCAATAATGGTTCTTTGTAGAAACCGGAGCTCAAGGTCAGGTGGAAGCATCCGACTTCACTACCTTGCAGTCACAAGGCAAGTTCATAACTTGGTCATGTCCTTTGAAGAGTCTTTATCAAAGATAGCAAATTGTGTGTTATCATCTATGATTTGGAAAAACAAAATGATATCTTCTCTAATAAATAAGATGTAGTATCATCCTAAGTGATGATAAAGATCAGCAATGGAACTTAGGGTTCCAATTGCATAAGTCACATAGGCTTAACAACCCATGACATCAGTGATTCTAGCGCCGTATAATACGCGTTGACCATGAGATTTGGAATGGGACAGCTGTATCTTCTTCCTTTCATATGGAGGCAAGATGACCTTATCGTGACATTGGGATTCCTGGTATGGATCCAACATATGGGTGGGCACCCTTAGGTCCCACTATTTTGGTGTCTATATTATTTATGAGTGGCTGCCGGATGTATAGTTGGGCCTTTTAGGGAGCTTACCAGAGGCATCACCACTTCATAGAGTCTTCGGGAACTCACCATGGTTATAGCTTGCCCTAGTTGGAGGCTTAACGGAGGTGTAGTCAGCCTCGGAGGATCGTGCAGACATATGGGGTCGCGGAGAGGGCAGTGATTGGCTTGGATCACCTATTGGGCCCCACATCATGGAATTGTGGACGGGAAAGTACGCCCGGTTGTGAAACAAGGAGTTGGTCTCTCATGGGTAAAACAACGCACCTCTGCAGAGTGTAAGAATTGTGACATGTTACTCCCTGTTCCGGGAAGGAGCTACGAACATGGCAGGAAAGGAACTCCATGAAGTTCTGGTCAGCCTGTGAAGACTGATGGGCATAGTTTTTGATAATAAAATCAATCTTTGAAGAAATGTTTACAAAAATTGCATAGTACCAAGGACGTATCGTCCAAGGTGGTAGATAGAGCATCAAAATTCCCACCTTGCATATAATGAACTTGCTAGGTAACAGTGTTACTCACTGTTTCCTTTGAACCCCTGATTAGACTCTGAGAATCCAGAAGACACTTCGATGTAAGTAGTTGATGGACAAGAGGACGTCTGCTACGAAGAACCCGACCTATCCAGAGGAGTTCAAGGGGTGGACTACGAGATACACTATGGAGTGAAGAGCAACGAGTCCAAGTAGTTGCCTTAGTTATTAGTAAACCAATTGAGTCGAGCAGCAGGAACTATATAGAATAAGTTGTTGAGCTCAATTCGAAGTATGAGTTTGGATTTTATATTTTCCGTTGAAACTACTTAAGTTTGGTTTGTAATCTCATAATGCTTGAAGTTTGAGAACTCTTGGTTTGTAATAATGAAGTGTGTATGTTTGTAATATGGACCCGCAATGTTTCTGTTGTACCACTCTGAGGGGTGTGATATTTACGGAACGGTGTTCTGTGAATGTCATATCAATGACTATAGTGTACTACACATGCAGTGGTATGCTGGGTCACCGCAGTTGGTATCAGATCAATTGCTTCGACCTTAGGTTGGAAACCTAGTAAAGGGAAATAACTATAGGAGTCTAGGAGTAACCGTAAAGAGTTCTCTAGATTATATGATGAATATTCAATTGGGAATATTTCGTTATATTTTTTAGTGCGATAATTCTTTATTATGATGCATCATTGCAATTAATGGATACTAATTATATTTATATCTATACAGTGCAAATGGCACCAAAGTTTCCAAAACAGAGTTTCGCAAGGAAAGAAGAGACTCTCGATGACTATCAGGGGGCTTTAACTGAACAGCTTCAAGAACTGTTGAGGGTTTTTGGTTGCACAACTAATATCCCAGTCAATACCATTACCTACCATGATGGGCGAATGTTAGCCAAATATCGTGTTAGCATCCAACTACCAAAGAAGCTTGGTTTATATCACAATTTACCTATGGGGGAAGGTAGAAGTCACCTAGCAACATATCATGTTGCTATTGTGGAGGCGATAGCCAATGTTTAGGAACACAAGGCATAAGAGTTAGCTGGAAGCACATATTCTGTGATTCCTCGTGACTCTATAGACGAGGAACCGGAACCGGATCATCTTACTTTAGTAAGGAAGCATCCAAAACTAGCTTCTAAGTTTATGAATCCGTATCGACTGGTCGTTGGGTCTTTCTATAAGACACATCAGGTTATTGTAGAAGATCAGGTTGATATGCTAGAGGATTTAATGAATCCTGAAAGAAGGGAGAAGTTAGCATCTAAATTGGAGAATGAAGCAGTGGATAGGGTTAATCCAGTTTTCAAGGATATACCTATAGATCCAGCATCTTTTACACCATATCCTTACTCACCGATACCAGAACCTATTAGATATCCTGATGAGGGAACTAGTCATCCAGTACCACAGAGTTCTTGGGGAACTAAGGACTCAGAATTACCTATTGGGAATTTTGAAGGATGGAGGTACGGAGCAATGGATGGATCTGCTAGGAATCCTATTCCTGTGGAAGATTCAGTTGGAGATATCAGGCAGACTAGTCGTACAGGCGTAAGATCTTATTCCGTTGATGGAAGAGATGTCCACGTGGAGGATGCAGAGTCCGAGGAGGAAGATCCTAAAGAAAGGGTGTTCGAGTCACTAGAAAATTATCCTACTCCAGATAACATGTACTATCCAATCATAGTTGAGGACTATCATGCCCAGCAGAGTACTTGGGGGGCACCGGAAGGGCAATATTCTGTTGATTCCTCTAGAATCGAGATGCAGGAGATGGATGAAGAATAAAGTGATGAGGATGATTCGGTAGATACTTTAGATGAGTTGGAAGGTATGGATACACTTCACCTGAATGATGTGTCAAGTTCGGAGACTTCTGATACTGAATATCATCCGTCGAAGAGGCAAGTCGTTTCACAGTCGGTGCGTCGTACTTCATGATAGCACGGTTGTACTCCGGGTATGTACGATGAATGACGCAACTTTTGGAGAGTGTGGCTTTGATTAGGAGCATCTCCGCAGGAGACGGGAGTTGGAGTTGGAGGACTTGATGTAGATAAATAAGTGGGATAGTACGACATGAGCTTGTAAAGCTTAGTGAGTAAGGGCTTGTAATCACGTTGTATAAATTATATTGTTTGTAATGTAGAATATGTGTGTAATGCATATTTGGTTCTTATTTGGATCTTGTTTTCCATTGTGTGACTAGTTCTATGCATGAAGTTAAGCTCAGAACACATATGCATGATGTAATTATGAGTATTCGCTTATGTTACAGGACGAGGGGGGTATGGAAATGGGTGTAGAAAACGAGACTGAGCAGCAGCGCATGGAGCGCGAAGAGAAAGAAAAGGCGGATGAAGACGCCAGAATGCAAGCAAATTTACCACCACCACCACCAATGAGGTCACTGATGGAGAAGAACTTTATGAAGTACATGCAAATGATGCAAGAGTCCCAGAACAAATTCATGGAGGGGTTAATAGACCGTGTGGGACAGCCGAGGGCACCTCAAGGACGTGGTGTTAGTCTTTTGGATTTCTAGGATACCAGGCCTTTACCTTTCGCATCCGCTCTTGAACCAATGGATGTAGAGGACTGGTTAACAGATACCGAAAGAAAGTTGAGAACTGTAGGATGCAATGAGGAGGAGAAGTTGAGGTATGCAACGCATTTATTGACCGGACCTACAGCGTCATGGTGGGAGAGTTAGCTAGCAATGCTACCTCCAGGAAGAGAGCACAATTGGGAGGAGTTCAAAAAAAATTCCGTGAATATCATGTTCCGGAGAGTATCATAGAGTTGAAGCGTAGGGAGTTTGAAGAACTGCAACAAGGATACTCCAGTGTCATCAAGTATATTCGGGAGTTTAGTGATTTATCTCGTTATGCTGCTGAAGAAGTTAGCACGGAGGCGAGTAGGAAGAACAGGTTCATGTGTGGACTAAATCCATTTGTGAAGATGCAGTTGAGGCTTGCCAACACTCAAACTTTTAAATAGTTGCTTGATGCAGCTTTCACCTTTGAAGATGATTACAAAAATGTCCAAGAGGATCGTAGAAGAGAGCAAAGAAGGAAACGAAGAGGATTCAGGCAAGTAAACCCAAAACTAATCTAGAGTTTCAACCTAGAAACAGACCCTACAACAACAACAGGAGTAGCAACAACACTGGAGGACAATTCAACCCTAGAAGGAATGCCATATGTCATAATTGCAAACTTCCGAGACATATCAGCAAGGATTGTCAGAAACCAGTGATAATTTTTTTTGGATGTGGACTAAAGGGTCATATTAAGCCTGATTTCCCAAACAAACCACCCGGTGGTTGGCCCACAAAAGGTGGAGGACAAGCCAGTGGAGGTGGAGGTGGACAGTCTAACAGAGGTGGAAACTATGCCAAAAATAATAATGGCAAGAGAGGTAGACCTACTGGAAAGTTGAATTGCGCAACCTTGGAGGAGGTGGATAACCCAAATCAGGCGATGATAGGTACGCTCAATATTCTCACAAATCCCAGAAAAGTTTTATTTGATACTGGTGCAACTACTTCTTTCATATCTAAAGAGTTTTGTGATAAATTCAGGATTAGAAGGGCACCATTAGAAAAACCTATGATCGTAGTTACCACCGGAGGCCGGAGGGATCGTGGTAGTTAGACATATTAAACTAAACCAAGTCATCTCAATCTGTGGTCAAACCTATTATGCAGATATTTATGTGATCCCATTAAAAGGAATAGCATTAGTGCTGGGAATGGATTGGATGACAGACTATGGAGCTCAGATCAATTGTGAAGAGAAAACTGTTTCAATCAAGTCTCCAAGTGGAGGAAGGATAGTCTATCAGGCAGATAAACATAGTCATATCATGGTAGATCTGCAGTTGAACTCAATGAAGGAGGTCAAATTAGAAGATATTCCGGTGGTGAAGGAGTTTCAAGATGTTTTTCCAGGAGAGTTACCAGGAATGCCACATGATCGGGAGATAGAGTTCACTATTGACCTGATACCTGGTACAACACCAATAGCTCAAGCACCATACAAGATCGGGCCAAAGGAATTAAAAGATCTTAAGGAGCAAATTGATGAATTAGCCCGGAAAGGATTCATACAGGAAAGTGTATCTCCATGGGGAACTCTGATAATCTTTGTGGATAAACGAGATGGGGGACGAAGAATGTGTGGGGATTACAGAAATCTCAACAATGTCACTATCAAAAATAAATATCCATTACCAAGGATACAATATTTATTTGACCAAGTCAAGGGAGCAGGAGTATTCTCCAAGATGGATCTAAGATCAGGATACCATCAGATAAAAATTAAACCTGAAGATGTTCCTAAAACAGCATTTGTATCAAGGTATGGACATCATGAGTATTTAGTCATACCTTTCAGTCTGACTAATGCACCAGCAATATTCATGAATTTGATGAACAAAATCTTCATGCCTTACTTGGACAAGTTTGTTATAGTATTCATTGATGATATTATGATATAATCCAAAGATACAGAAGAGCATGCAGAACATTTGAGAGTAGCACTACAAATGTTAAGAGAACATAAGCTTTATGCTAAGATTAGTAAGTGTGAATTTTGGTTGGCTGAAGTAGAGTTTCTTGGTCATGTGATCAGTAAGGATAGAATTTCTGTAAATCTGTCCAAAGTTCAATCAGTACTGGATTGGAAGGCACCAACCAATGTGAAGCAAATCCGAGGTTTCCTAGGTATGGCCGGATATTATTGGAGGTTCATTGAAGGTTTTTCCAAGATAGCTGGACCAATGACCAAATTGTTAAGAAAGAACACACCGTTCATATGGGATGAGAAGTGCGAGGCGAGTTTCTAGGAGTTGAAGACCAGATTAAGTACCGCACCTATCCTAGCAATTCTAGAACCAGGAAAGGATTACACAGTATATTGTGATGCATCCAAGGAAGGATTAGGTTGTGTGCTTATGCAAGATCGTAAGGTAATTGCTTATGGATCTAGGCAATTGAAACCACATGAAGTGAACTATCCAACCCATGATTTAGAATTAGCAGCAATAGTGTTTGCTTTAAAAGGATGGAGATATTTTATCTATGGGGCAAGTTGTGAGTTATATACTGACCACAAAAGTCTCAAATATTTCTTCACTCAAAAGGAATTGAATATGAGGCAGAAGCGGTGGCTAGAGTTGATTAAAGATTATGATCTAGCAATCAATTATACCCCTGGAAAAGCAAATGTTGTGGCAGATGCTTTAAGTAGGAAAAGCACAGATATACAACCTGTGAATAGAGAACTACCAAAAGAACTACAGATGGATTTGGAAAGGTTGGAAATACAATTTATAAGTACAGCAGTTCTTGGAGGTTTAGCTACCATGCAAGTAATTGAAGAACAGAGTAGTGATCTTCGACATGAAATTTATAGACATCAAGGTGAAGATCCTTTCATTACTGAAGAAGTTCGAAGAATCTCTCAAGGTCAAACCTTAGTTTTTCACCTAGGAGATTATGGATCTTTATGGTTTCAAAACCGTCTTTGTGTACCAGATGTGACAGAGATTCGAGAAGTGATACTTCGGGAAGCTCATGAAACACCATATTCCATACATTCGGGTAGTACAAAGATGTACATGGATTTAAAGGAGTTATTCTGGTGGAATAATATGAAAAGAGATATTGCAAAATATGTATCTGAATGCCATACTTGCCAAAGGGTAAAAGCAGAACATCAAAGTCCAGCAGGACCATTACAGCCTTTGGAAATTCCAGAATGGAAGTGGGAAGAAATTGGTACGGATTTTATCACAGGACTACCCATGACACCAAAGCGAAAAGATATGATATGGGTAATTGTGGACAGACTCACAAAAAGTGCACATTTTATTCCAGTGAACCAAAATGATAATGCTGAGACATTAGCGGAAATTTATGTCAAAGAGATTGTGAGTAAGCACGGGGTACCCAAGAAAATTGTGTCTGATAGAGGATCTGTGTTTACATCAGCATTTTGGAAACAATTACATGCAGCACTGGGTTCAAAGTTAGATTTTAGCACAGCTTATCATCCAGAAACTGGAGGCCAGACAGAGAGGACCAATCAAATCTTAGAAGACATGCTTAGAGCTTGTGCATTAGATTTTGGAGGTTCGTGGGAAGATCATCTACCATTGGTAGAATTTTCCTACAACAATAGCTATCAGAGTAGTATAAAGGCAGCACCTTATCAAGTACTATATGGAAGAAGGTGTAGATCACCTATATGCTGGTATGAACCTAGTAGTAGCAAAGAATTTGCACCAGATTATATCAAGGAAAGACAAGATATCATCGATATCATTAGAGATCGGTTGAAGATAGCTCAAAGTAGACAGAAGAGTTATGTTGATCAAAGCCGGAGATCATGGCATCCAGAAGTGGGGGATATGGTATATCTCAAAGTAAGTCCGATGAAGGGAGTAAAAAGATTCGGAGTCAAAGGAAAACTAAGCCCAAGATATATTGGACCATTCAAGATACTGAGCCAGAATATAACAATAGCTTATGCTTTGGAGTTACCAAAAATGCTAGCTCAAGTTCACAATGTTTTCCATGTTTCACAACTCTGAAAATGTCTTAAAGTTCCAGATGATGCCATCACACATCAAGAGATTGAGTTGCAAGCAGATTTGACTTATGTCGAGAAACCCTATAAGATTCGAGAGGAAAACTAGAAAAGGTTAAGAAACAGGGCAATCAAATATTGCGAACTACAGTGGGAACATCACCGAGAGCGAGAAGCCACCTGGGAGAAAGAAGATGATTTGAGGGAAGCATATCCGGAATTATTATGGTACCCATCCGCAAACTTTGGGACGAAGTTTATTTTAAGGGGGGAAGTCTGTAACATCCTAGCATTAGGATCCAACAAAGGGTAGAAATAGGAATATAAGTTTGTGCATGCATGCATCTATTAAATCAGGGTAAATTTTTTGCCAAACAAAACACTAAAGGGATCAGAGTTTCTTTCACTAACTGGACTTAGGAATAGCTCTTGTTAGTGATTGCTATGAATTTTGACATGACCTTTAGGTAGTATTAAGATTTTGGGAAAATTACTTTGAATTCAAATTTGAAATTCAAATCCATTTGAAAATATTTGAATATTAGAAGTTATGAATATTGAGGGGTTTTCCAAAAGAAAACCTTATTAACATTGTTTGATTATAGTAAAGAAATAGTAATCAACAGTAAGGATTAAAGGCAAGGAAAATTAAATAAGAAAAAAATTCTTATTTCTTAATTGCATAATAAGGTTACAACTGATGATAAATACATCAAAAGTATAAGGTTACAAAGAACATAAATTAAACTTTATTAACTTGTAATAATATCTTTACAAGATCTTTTACAAAAAGAATACAAAGAAGGTTACAATTAAAACCTATACTACCTATCTACTCCTATACTAATCTTGTGAGTCCAGATCTTGTTCCTGCAAATAAGATAAACAATTAGAAAGGAAATTAGGGGTTAGTTAGATAATTTTTACTCTCAGTGTTGAACAGTGAAGTGCAATGTTCATGGTACATCATTGAGTCAATAAAGTGGCAAGTTTCACCAAAGGTGAAGTATCTATTCTTTTCAGTAAATACTCATAGACTACAGTAGAAGCCAAGTGGACAGAAGTAAGTTGCACCAGGCTATCAACCAGTAAACAGGTAATAGTAAAAGCCAAGTTACTTGAGATGATCCACATGCACAGCACACACACACAACTTAGTCAACTAACTGCATGGAGTGTGCTGTCAAGCCAACAGCAGCAGTACAAGCAAACATATAGAGCACCAGTCGAATGAGAGTACATGAACTCAATTCTCCTTCTCAAGAACACACACACAACTATTGAGCTTGCCAAAACCATAGCCAAAATACTCCACCAGATTACCCAAATCAACCACCAGTTCTTCACCAGATGGTAACATAAGGAGAGGGTGGAGTAGGTGGATAGCAAGGTTAAGCACAAAATCACAGGAGCAGCACCAGAAGGTGCAGAGCTAGATCAAGTCAGCAAGCAACACCTCAACCTCATCAACCATCAAGTAATTTGGTGAGTACAAATAACACCATCATATGATCAAGTCATCATAGAGTCACTAGAGCATGTGTTATTTATTGGATCTTCTCAGAAAAACACCCAAGTGGGGTGTACATCCATCCTAGAAGAAAGGTAAAAAGACAAATGATAAAACTTTACCAGCCTTTACCAAGATCTCCGACCAGCATCACTGATCTTGGATAAAATATATATTCCAGAGTAAATTAGCCCAATGTATGGATTCTGGGGACATCTCCTAAAGGAGTAGCACCCCAGAATCTACAGATCTACTGAATCCAAGATGAGTAGCTGGTATCCATACTAGAAATCATCTATTAGAGACAGCAAGTTAGGGAAACTAGTCCTATGCCTCAGAACAACATCATAGGCATGAAACAGTTGTTGGATATCATAAACCAACAGATACAGCAAGGATTTTCAGAGAAATTAAAGCATCTAGACACTTTTGGAGCATTTGTAAACCCAAAGATAGTACCAAAACAAATCATGTGTACCATTCTTAAGAGGTGTCACCAGGATCTGTTCTAACCAGCAAAGCTTACCAACTGATTACATAATCTAGGCCAACTAACAGTTAATCATCTTCCCAATACTTCAATTGGAAATCATATTTCACAGAAAGATTATTAACAAAGAGTATTCCAACTCAGACATCACAGTGGGTTTCAATAAAATGAAACCATCACAGAGGCAACAAGGGTGATCACATAGGGTTCAGTATACATTCACAAGGGGTTCTCTGACAGAGAACAAGATGGTAACAACTAGTCAGCAGAGTACCAACTGGAAGAAGGGAGAACAATTGGCTAGAACCAATAACATGCAACAGACATCACTAGCCCAACCAAAATACTAGAAGGGTATCACTGGTAGGTGGAACCAGAGCAACCAACCAACATATTCTGCAGGGTATGAACCCTAGACAGGGGAATTACTAGTGTTCATATTTCCCAGGAAGTAATTAGAGCACAAGAGAGGAGCACATAGGGGGAAGTAGTCAGACTTACTCAAGGTCCTCGCAAAAATAACCGAAGAGGAAGGAGAGGATGGCAGGCGGAGAAGCGGAAGAAGCGGCACGGGGAGCACCCTGAAGGGGCGCTTCAACCCATGCCTACAGCACGTCAGACCGCCGGAGAAGAGGGAAATACGCCGTGAGAAATCTCGGCGCACCATCGCCGATGCTCCAGGGCGGCCAAACCCTAACCCTAGTTTCGGGCAGGGGTCAGCGCGGCCAGGATAGAGCCCCAGTGGCGAATCTGCTCGGACAGAATGGAGCAGCGTCGTCGACTTAGCCATCCTGCACCGTGGCAGCGGCAACGGCAGCCGGATCCGGCCGAAATCATGCGCCGCGGCGGCAGCAGGCGGAGGAGGTGACCGTGTGAGCGAGAGAGAGAGAGAGAAGAGAGAGGAGTGTGAGTGCGTGGGGGGTACTGGGCCTGTGGGCAGCCTAGTACTACCCCGGTGGGCGTAACCAGGCCAAGTGGGTCGGGTTAGGTTGGGCCGGGCCAACCCAGTGGGCCAAGCCCGTATATTAATAGGGTTATTTAAAAAAGGAAATAATTACAAATATGCCCCTGAAATAAAAACAACTCTAGATAAATAAATAAAAATCTTAAAAATACAAATGATATATCTATGAACTCACAAAAATATTTTCTATTGAGTAAAAATAATCAATAGAATTTTTGGCAACTAAAATTTATGGCTATTAGTAATAGGATGCCAATTACTTTTGAATTTTACAAAAATATAGGAAACACTTACTTTTAAGATCCTAAATGAATATATTATTATAGAAAAATACTAATTTGTATTTTTAAAAAGAGAATTTGGTGTGATAAAAATAAATCTTATTTCCTTAAGGGAATTTCAGAAAATATTTAAAAAAGTAATAAATGAAATAAATTCATAGAATGATATTTGTCTTTTATTAATTAAATAAAATAGTAAACTTTTACTAAAAGGGTAAAACATATTAAAAAGCAAATAGTAAATCATTGCATGACATTACTATGCATTGCATATTGCTTCTTAAAATATTGTCCTTATCGGGCAATAATGGTTCTTTGTAGAAACCGGAGCTCAAGGTCAGGTGGAAGCATCCGAGTTCACTACCTTAGAGTCACAAGGCAAGTTCATAACTTGCTCATGTCCTTTGAAGAGTCTTTATCAAAGATATTGCAAATTGTGTGTTATCATCTATGATTTGGAAAAAGAAAATGATATCTTCTCTAATAAATAAGATGTAGTATCATCCTAATTGATGATAAAGATCAGCAATGGAACTTAGGATTCCAATTGCATAAGTCACATAGGCTTAACAACCCATGACATTAGTGATTCTAACACCGTATAATACGCGTTAACCATGAGATTTGGAATGGGACAGTGAAGTCAGCTGTATCTTCTTCCTTTCATATGGAGGCAAGATGACCTTATCGTGACGTTGGGATTCCTGGCATGGATCCAACATATGGGTGGGCACCCTTAGGCCCCACGATTTTGGTGTCTAGATTATTTATGAGTGGTTGCTGGAGGTATAGTCGAGCCTTTTAGAGAGCTTACTAGGGGCATCACCACTTCATAGAGTCTTCGGGAACTCACCAGGGTTATAGCTTGCCCTAGTTGGAGGCTTAATGAAGGTGTAGTCAGCCCCGAAGGATCGTGTAGACATATGGGGTCACGGAGAGGGCAGTGATTGGCTTGGATCACCTACTGGGCCCCACATCATGGAATTATGGATGGGAAAGTACGCCCGGTTGTGCAACAAGGAGTTGGTCTCTCATGGGTAAAGCAACGCACCTCTGCAGAGTGTAAGAATTGTGACATGTTACTCCCTGTTCCGGGAAGGAGCTACAAACGCGGCAGGAAAGGAACTCCATGAAGTTCTGGTCAACCTGTGAAGACTGATAGGCATAGTTTTTGATAATAAAATCAATCTTTGAAGAAATGTTTACAAAAATTGCATAGTACCAAGGACGTATCTCCGAGGTGGTAGATAGAGCATAAAAATTCCCACCTTGCATATATTGAACTTGCTGGGTAACGGTGTTACTCACTCTTTCCTTTGAACCCCTGCTTAGACTCTGAGAATCCAGAAGACACTTCGATGTACGTAGTTGATGGACAAGAGGACGTCTGCTATGAAGAACCCGACCTATCCAGAGGAGTTGAAGGGGTGGACTACGAGATATGCTATGGAGTGGAGGGCAACGAGTCTGGGTAGTTGCCTTAGTTATTAGTAAACCAATTGAGTCGAGCAGCAGGAACTATATAGAATAAGTTGTTGAGCTCAATTCGAAGTATGAGTTTGGATTTTATATTTTCCGCTGAAACTACTTAAGTTTGGTTGTAATCTCATAATGCTTGATGTTTGAGAACTCTTGGTTTGTAATAATGAACTATGTATGTTTGTAATATGGACCCACAATGTTTCTGTTGTACCACTCTGGGGGATGTGATATTTACGGAACGGTGTTCTGTGAATGTCATATTAACGACTATACTGTACTACACATGCAGTGGTATGCTGGGTCACCGCACTACCGAGTTCTGGAAGACTCCATTGGTGAATTTCAAATGGACTACATGCCTGGAGTTTGTTGGTGCGGACGGTGTTTCGGTCACGCACAACCATGTCTTTTGCTGACCGTTTGGTTTCAGAGGGGGCATTGTGAAGTTTTGGGGTCTGTTGCCATCATGGGACATGCCTTGGTTCCATGGTGAAGTCAAACACAAAGAATGGCACGGAAACTGGGAACTGAAGACTAGCAATGTAAGTTTGAGTCCTAGGGGTGTAGGGATTCTGGCTTAGTGTTTTGTGACTTGGAGCAGTGGAATTGGCAAGTGGGGGTGACAACACAAGAGGAATTCAGTGTCTAAACCTGTAGGGTGAAAATCCAAGGTTTGTCCTTAACTGGTTGTGTCTGGCAATGACCTTGTTGAAGGCATTGTTTTGTGTGTGTGGACTTCCTCCAGGGTGAAAACCTACGGTCTTTGATCAGGGCGATGACAGTGCTTGAGCACTGTTCCTATCTTGGAGGCATCGCTTTTGGAGTTGTTGGATTTCTAATACTGTTTTGGTGGTGTTTGGTCCGCGGTTTTAAGGAACTGGTCACTATAGTGGGACCTTTCTTTTATGTAATTCTTCTTTATTTTTTCGGTTGTGTGCATCCGTAATTCCAATAGGTAATGCAGTGTTGCAAAGGGTGGATCTAATTGGTATCTCGTGATATTAATATATGCTCCTTCCTCTCGCTAAAAAATATCATATATTAATTGGTTGTGTTTTTAATATACTTAGTGGTCAGTAGAGTAAAAATAATAATCTTGACCATCGCTATCTCTTCCTCTTCAACTCTCTTCTTGACAATTTGGATATAAGGGAGGCTATGATGTCGGTCCATCAGTTCACTTGGGAAAATAGCATGTCAGTTCTAACATTTGAAAAGATTGTTCCTCATAACTATCGAATGGTAGTTAAGGTTTTCCTCGGTCTTGGTTTAGGCCTTCGAACGTCTTTCATTGTTGTCGAGCCATGCACCTTTACACCTCGACTCAAGGTCAACAATTTTTTCAAGGATAAATGTAGGTAGTTTGTGTCAGTTTCCTTTTATAATGGTTTGCACACACTAGTGGAACCTACAAGAACGATAAAAGGTGTCTTCCTTTCAAAATTGATAAGATCATGCGACTAAGATTAAGAATCTACCAAATGAGCAGCTAAGTAAGCTTTTGCTAGAAGATTTAAAATGGCATCAAAAATCAAATAAAGTAGTAATAATATAACCGATCGAGATAATAGTACTAAATCATTTCGTATGGTCCAAGTTAGCGATATAGACGGAAAAATATTTTGGTGTTGACCAAGATGAAGGACGAATAAAGGGGGCAGCTTCTCTCAAAAGATTCATCGCCAATCTTATATGAGTATTTTTTAACTCCATGCGAGAATCATTTATATTTGAATATGTCTTTAATTGATGATATTTTCCAAGACATGGGTATAGAAAATGCAATCCTTGCTACTTCATTACATAGTAATTGGTGTTTCAGATGGAATATTGCAAAGCGCCTTTCCTATTAGTTTCATGGGTTAATTATATCAATTTTTGGGAGGTGATTAAGGATGACTTACTCTAGTTGTTTAATGAGTTTCATAATGGTAATTTAGAATTGTTCAAATTAAGCTTCGGTGAAATCATTCTACTTCCAAAGATAAAGTAAGTTTTGTCGCATTCATTAATATATTCCTATATGTTACCTTCAAAATCTTTATTGAAGTTAAAATATTTTGTTAAATGGGGTATCTTAAAAGGCGGCGTGACATACGCAGATAGCTTTCATGCGAGGAAGGAACATACATGATGGGGTGGTAATCCCACATGACACCGTTCGTGAGATGCATCGAAAATGTTAATGGAGTGATCTTGAAATTTAGTTTGAGAAGGCTTATGATAAAGTAAAATGAAACTCTTCTCTCTAGTAAACTCACTGCTTGAAGGTTTTGTCAACTAAAGGACATGAGTAGATTATTAACAACTTTTCTTTTGAAGTAGTGTAGCCATAAAAGCCAATGCTAATACCGCACACTACTTCCAGACAAACAAAGGTCTTGCCAGGGGATGCTCTTTCATCTATGTTATTTAATATCATAACATGTATGATTGCAATACTTGTTTAGCAAACCAAGGAAGAAGTACAAATCATCGGGGTTGTACTTCAAGTGTATACTATGGGTTATCTATTTAACAATATGCAATGGATATCATTTACTTTATGGATCATGAACTGGAAAAGGAAAATAATATCTCAAACTAATGCTAAGCACTTCTGAGTAACTTTAGAGGCCATTAACTTCCATATGAGAAATTGTTCGACTTTGGCTAGATTTGGGAATCTGAATCTCCTAAAACAAAGTTTTCTAGGGGCAACTGAGGTCAATTTAATATTATCTAATTTGGGTTTCCAGTTCATTATCAAAAACTATCGAATTCATAATGGAAGCATGCGAAGGAAAAAACTAGAAAATGCCTTGATAGTTCAAAAGTACATGTCCATTGAAAGACGATTAGTGCCAATCAACCGTGTGCTTTCAATAACGGTTTCATATGTGTTTGACTTTCTTCCAAGTACCTAAGGGGTATTACAAAGGTTGTCGTACACATTTTAGGTCTAGATTTGTTTTGGAAAAATGATAATAAAAAAATAGAATACCGACTCCCTAAATGGAGTGTTATGTGTTGGCCAAAAGAACAAGGTGACAGAATCATGATTTGGAAGGTAAAAACACTACTTTACTTAGTAAATGTTTATTCAAACTTCTTACTGAGGCAATGTTGTGGTAGGATGCAATCCATAATAAAGATGTGGGTTTTAAGTAGGGTGGCAAGGGGCACCCGCATAACGACCCGCAAAAGAAAAATATAGGCAAAAGGGGACCCCGAAGCTAGTAAAATTATAGAAGGATTAGTGAAAAAGCAGTGCCGCAACCCGCCCCGCTTGACACCCTAGTTTTAAGACCCTCTTCGAGCTCCATTGAAAACTATGTGGTTCCCATTTCCAGCCAGGCCTAATGAAAGTTAAATAGTCCTTCTACAAATTTGGAATTTTAAAAAGCAACCGTAAATACCCTAATCAAACACATGTCTCACATCTGACATGGTGAAATAAAAACATGTGTGTGCAATGATGCAATCTAGAATTAGGCGGCAAAGGTTGATTTGTCTCACCCTATGTGCAATCAAGCTTAGAGACAAGCATCCCACATTGACAATGGTCTCTCATGGATGATCATTGACCATGTAGATATGCCACATGGGCTACATGTATTTTAGAAGGACCATTCCTGATGTGGGGTTCTAAGAAAACGGTTGGACAAGGATAATAATTTTGATGTGACCACGAAATTATATATTTCCATATAATTCTTTTATATGTGCATTTTATATCATTATAATATCCACATATAGAACTAGTTTATATTGTTATTTGCACTGTTTTACCACTATTTATGCCTTTCTAGATGACTTATGGGACTTTCTTACTAAGTTTCTTCTTTTGGTATTTAATTATGGGAGGTAGGAAACCTCCTTTTCGTATTTTGATGTTTCAAGGGCTTTATGTACACCAATTAATTCAGCAAAAAATACCACGGTAGTTTTTCACCGGGAGAAGGATATTGGGCACTCGAAGCAAACGAGGGGAGCCACGAAGCCTGAAAGAGGCCAAGTGGCATGGCCCACACCCTAGGATGCGCCACCTATGACCATTTCCTCGTCCAGCATCGTCTCAACTTCTCCTTTTTATGTGCTCCTCCTTTTAGACAGAAAACCAATGCCCTGTTTTTTCCACGATTTATAGAGATGATAGCGGAGGCGAAAGTCTTCTCCTACTCTAGAAAAGGGCAAATCCTGCTGCTCCGAGGTTGCCTTAGAGTGGGTAAATCAAATCCATCGTCACCACCAATCCTCCTTAGCATAGGGGAGAGTCTATACATCCCACCAACATCAGCACCATCTCCATCTCGAGATCGACATCATCCACCTCATAGTCTGTGGTAGATTGAACCCTATATATTGTTGAAGTGCTATGTGCATGATTGTGCTTGGTAACTTGTCATTATTTAGTGGTGAAGATTGTGTTGTAATCCATATGCCACTGATCCATACCATGTTTCATCATTGTGAATAGTTCCCCATGTTCCTGAGGGCATAGGATGAATTAGCTATGATTTCCATATAGTATGCAATGAGTATTTAGTTAAGTTAACCTTTTATGTGGTTCTATGATGGTAATATGCGAACATTTACTGCATGTTATTTCACATTTATGGGCTCATATGGCTTCACCTAGTGTAATGAGGAGAGAAGGAAGGGATGGAATGATAAAAACCATGTCTTGAGACTTTGAGTTGCATTAGTGGGTTCTTGATCAGTGACCTTAGAACTTTAAGTAATGGTTGGACTTTTTTGTATTAATGAATCCTTTGCTTGCACATGAAAATGAACTTAGGATCAATCATTAGGGGCGTACTTGCATATGTATATGGCTGCACCTTTAGGCTCTGTCCAATGAGAATAAAACTTGACAAGATACTTACCATGCTATTTTAGAAATCTTTATTCTAAGTGAATCAATGTCGCCCTCATGAATGTTTGTCACATATAATAACACACACTTGGGCTTGTAGTCTTGCTGAATAGATGATTGGGCTTTCCCTGAAAAGAGACTTTACTTTCTTGCAATTTACTTTACAACAAATTACTTTTCTGCAAATCATAAACCTAAAACACAAAACTTCTGCATCTTTTACTGTTTTACTTGTTGAAGTTGCTACAAATACCTGCAGATCCTCGTGGTTTCAATGATCTTTTCTATATTGAAAATTACTACAATAGATCTCATGCACTTGGGAGACATCAAGATACTTTTCTAGCGCCGTTGTCGGGGAGTGTAGTGTTATTCGTAATTTGATTTGGTAAGAAAACTTAAAGGCTGTTTTTACTATTTACTATTCTACTCTACAACTGTTACAATGACTACTTAAATTGTGAGTTCTTCTCTTTTGAGCTATGTTCGCTTTGTTAAGAAAAAAATTACAAACCTCCTGTGATAGAGAGGGAGTATCAAATTCCTATGCTGTTAAAGATGTTATGAAGAAAGCTTTTTTAGGAGATGGAGGGAAAACTGCATTAGACAATTTACAAATGATTGAAGAGATATGTTCTCTATTTAAACTTGCTGGTATTTCTAAAGAAGAAGAAGAATAAGAAGAGAAAATGAAATTATTATATTTATCTCCAACTAGGGATGCTCGCATATGGTTAAAATATCTTAATGAAGAACATCGCCTTGATTAGGAATTTTAAAGAAGGATATCTATATCATATACTATTCTCCTATGAAGGCTTATAGTGATCGCTATCATATTTATAATTTTTGGCCTCATGTGGGAGAAAATATTACTCGAGCTTGGGGAGATTAAAAGAGATCCTTTGTAAGAATCTTTCTCATGGTTTATGTAAAAGCATTGTATTAATCAATCTTTATGTGAGACTTCCTCAATATCAAAAGGACTTTCTAGATAATTCTTGCAGAGGAAGTTTTACTCACAAGAGTATGGAAGAAGCATGAGATTTATCAATACAATATCTAAAAATACTTATAACTAGGATCTTAACAAAGGTAATGAACCTTGTTTAGAATATGAATATGCATGCATAGAGATTTCTCTACTTCTATTTTGTTTGAAGAATTAGGTAGCAGGTTTGGTCTTGATCCATATGTTTTTATAGAAGTTGCTAAACCTTTTACTAATCATATTTTTGTTCCTAAAGAAAGATTTATAGAATATGTTGAGCCTATTAAGCATTCCATTATTATGCCTAAAATCATTAAGAATATCAGCACTATTTCATCTACTAAAGCTAATGGATATGTTGAAACTCCTCCATATTCAAGTAAAGTGAAGGATAACTTACTATTGTTGCAAACAGAAGTGCTGAAAGATGTTGTATTGAAATTCAACATCAAGTTACCGCTATTAAAGAACCAAATGAAGAAGATCCTTGTGATGTTTATTTATGTGAAGATTCCACTATGCAATTAAAGGAAACTCTACTAAAGTGGATAAGAGAATTATCTCATGTGCTATTGAGTCATGTTATCATGGTTTTTGTGATATTGGAGGAACCATAAGTGTTATCCCATATTCCTTATATCTTCATATTAAGCCAGATATTCATCCAATACAAATGGAAGAGGCAGGTATGACCATTCAACTTGCTAATAAATAATATGTTTTTCCTCTTGGTATGGTTAGAAATGTTGAAGTACTTGTAGGGAAGATTAAATACCCTACTGATTTTGTAGTAATTGGTTATTATCAAGATTCATTTTGCCCTATCATATTAGGTATACCTTTCTTACATACCAGTAGAGAAAGTGTTTATTATATGTGCTGGTGAAAAGCTAGAGTTTGATTTTTCTAAGTTTATTGATAAACATCTATAAAACAAAACATTTGTTAAGGATGAAGTGAAAACCCTTGCTTTATATAGTTGTTGCTTTATTAGACGTGATGGAGCGATATATAATGTACCAAGATGAACCCTTTACTAATGAAGAAAAATAAGCTTTAGAACAAGTACCATCTCAACTATTTCCTATGCTGCAATTAAATATTCCATCTGATGATTTAGGAGAGTTGCCTCCACCTAAAGGGGATCCTAGCTTCGAACTTAAGCCTTTCCCTGATGATTTGAAATATGCATAATTTGATGAAAATAATATATATCCTGTTATTTTAGTGCTAACCTTTTATATAAAGAGGAATCAAAGCTACTTGATTTAATACGTGCTCATAGACCAATAATTGGTTATTCTCTTGATGATTTGGAAGGTATAATACCTGCGTTATGTATGCATAAAATTAATTTGGAGGAATATGCAAAGCCGGTTGTTAATTATCAATTCCATATCCATACAGGAATCAAAAAATTGGTAAGGAAAGAGGTAATTAGAAGCAAGTATTATCTATTCTATAGATGATAGTAAATGGGCTAGTCATGTTCAGTGTGTACCTAAGAAAGGTGGAATTACTGTTGTTTCAAATGATAAAAATGAACTTGTATCTCAAAATACTATTACTAGTTATAGGATGTGTATTGATTTCATAAAACTAAATAAAGCTACTCGTAAAGATCATTATCATTTGCCATTCACAGAGCAAATGCTAGAAAGGTTGTCAAAAAAATTATTTTCTGTTATCTAGACAGTTATTAGGGTTTTTCTCAAATACCTGTGCATAAGGATGATCAGGAAAAGACAACTTTTACTTGTCCATTTGGTACCTTTCCTTATAGGAGGATGCCCCTTTGGTTTATGTAATTCTCCTACAAGTTTTCAAATATGCATGAATGTTATATTTGCATATTATATTAAGAAAATTATGGAAGTGTTCATGGATGATTTTTCTGTGTATGGTAACTCTTTCAGTAATTGCGTGTTCAACCTTATTTTTTTTGTAGAGATGCGAGGACCAACACTTAGTTTTAAATTGGGAGAAGTGCCACTTCATGGTTATAGAAGGTGTTGTTCTTGGACACCATGTTTCAGGAAGAGGAATTGAAGTGGGCCGCGCTAAAATACAAGCTATATAGAAGTTACCATATCCCATGGATATAAGACATAAGAAGTTTTCTTAGTCATGCAGGTTTTTATAGAAGATTTATCAAAGACTTTTCTAAATTATCAAAGCCTCTAAGTAATCTTTTGCAAAAATATGTTCCGTTCCTTTTTAATGATGGTTGTGTAGAGTCCTTTAATATTTAAAGAATGCTTTAATGTGTGCTCCTGTAATTCAACCTCCTCACTAGAATTTACCTTTTGAAATTATGTGTGATGCTAGTGACTATGAAGTTGGTGCTATTTTAGGCCAACGAGTTTATAATAAGTTAAATTTTATTTACTATGCTAGCAAAACACTTAATGGTGCTCAAATAAATTATGCTACCACTAACATGGGCATGACCCTTCGGATGCCCAGTATTGGTATATATGGTGCAGCCTAACGGAAGTCTCACTCGAAGATATACCAAAATCCATTCAACAGATACAGAGCCTACAAGGACACTGACTCCAAGCGCACAAGACAAGGAAAGTCCAAGACTAGACTACATACAAACTCTAACTTGTAACCAACTCGTATTGGTACCGAGACCTAGACTCCCAATATATAAAGGCTAGGAGGGTCCAATGAGGAGGACATTGAAAAACCCCACAATAGATCTAGACAACAGACATCAGATAAACATGCCCATCTCTCTCAGCGAGATCGCATCTAGTCGACTCAACAAGTTGTTTACTCTCCATTGATAATACGAGCAGACAAGCAGGAAGTAAGGTTTCCTCTACGAGGGCCTAAACCTATGTAAATCGCCTCCCTTGGTTGTCTATTAAGCCGACAAAATCATCAGCGCTTCTCTTCCCTAAAACACTAAGTCCATAACCATGGATATTGCCGAGGTTACCCCTCGCCAGCCACTAAAAAAGAATTCTTAGATATGATATTTGCATGTGATAACTTCATACCTTACATTGTTGATTCTAAGTCATTGTGTGCACATTGATCATCCAACCATTAAATATTTTATGAACAAGAAAAATTTTAAGCCTAAGTTAATAAGATGGGTTCTTTTACTTCAAGAATTTCATTTCCATATAGTTGATAGGAAAGTAGAAGATAATCCTGTAGCTGATCATCTATCTAGGATGGAAAATATTCCAATAGACCATATGCCTATCAATGATATCTTTACTAATAAACAACTTGCATATGTTAAAATATATATAGTGCTAGAGTAGCATATCCTTGGTTTGCGGACTATGCAAACTTCATTGTTGGTAAAGTAATGCCACCACATTTTAATTATGAGCAAAGAAAGATTTTTATGATTTCAGACATTATTTTTAGGATGACTGGTTCGTGTATAAGAAAAGTGTTGATGGTATTATTAGACATTGTGTACCTGAATATGAGCAACATGACATTATTATAATAGATTGTCATGCCAGGACGACATCATGTAGGGCAACATACCGTAGCAAAGGTATTACGATGTGGATTTTATTAGCCTACTTTATTTAAATATTGAATTGAATTTGCTAAACCTTGTGATAAATGTCAAAGAATAGGAAATAGTGTTAAAAGGAATAAAATGCCTATGAATTACTCTATACCTCTTGAACCTTCTGCTATGTGGGGATTTGACTTCATGGGACTGTTCCCACCATCAAAAACAAAAACATACTCACATATTGGTTGAAGTGGATTATGTAACTAAATGAATGGAACTAATTCCAACCAAAAGTGCAGATCATGCCACAAAAATGAAGATGCTCAAGGAGGTAATTTTCCCTAGGTTTGGAGTACCTAGATTTTTAATTACTGATGGTGGTTCTCATTTCTTGCTTGGTCTTATTAGGAATACTTTAGTTAAGTATGCTATTAATCATAGAGTTTCATCTCCATATCACCCTCTGAAAGGGAAATGGACGTCGCCTAGAGGGGGTGAATAGGCGTTTTAAAATTATTACAGTTTAGGCTCTAATAGATGCGAAATAAAGCAAACGTTTAATTTATCAAGCCAAAACCTATATCCACTAGATTAAACTAAGTGCACCAACAACCTATGCTAAGCAAGACAAGCAACAAGGTGATAGCAAGATATAATACTTCAAGCACGATCGCTATTACAATGTAAATTGCATAAGTGAAGGGCTCAGTTGAGAGATAACCGATGGACGCGGAGACGATGATTTGTTATCCAAAAGTTCACTTCCAAAGAAGCTACGTCTTTATTGGAGAGGTGCGATGGTGCAATGTACTCCGAACACCACAAATGGCTCGCCTTGAGGTGTGGTGGCTCGATGCACACCCAATGCCACACAAGGACTCACCCCAAGATGCGAAGGCACGCAAACCACCAATGCCACAAAAGGCTCACCCTATTCTCTTGTGAGCTCGCCATAAAGGACTACTCATGATCCATATGGGACACTTGAGGGTGGTCACCAAATCCGTCCAAGGCTTGGGGCAATCTCCACAACTCAATTGGAGGGCTCCCAAGAAACACCGCAAAGGCTCCACGATTCCATAATAGGACACAAGCTTGGGGAATCTCCACAACTCAATTGGAGCCCCCAAGAACACACCACAACTCCACACAACCATCTAGGGTTCCAAGAACCCAAGAGAAACAAGCTCAAGAGCTTGAACTAGTCGAATCTCCGAGGAGAACTCAAACATATGCACCAAATGCAAGAGGCAAGTCCTTCACTCTCAAATTCCACCAAAGCTACAAAGGCTATTGGGGGAATAAGAGAGGAAGAACACAAGAGGAGAACACAAAACTCTCCAAGATCTAGATCCCAATAATTCCTTCACAAAGAAGGGATTTAGTTTGGTGGGGTTGTAGATCTAGATCTCCTCTCTCAAATCCCTCAAAAAGATGCAAGAATCATATGAGGTGGGAAGGGGAGAGGGAAAGATATTCAAGGTCAACAATGGAGGAGAGAGAGTGGAAAACGGACCAAAAGAACTAGTACCCACGAAGGGGAAGAGGAGCCCCTTTTAAAGGGCTCCCCGATCTACCCGTTATACACATATCCGTGCATGGCTGGTAGTACCACTGGGTGGGTGGTACTACCGCTGACGCCCTTTCAACAATCAGAAAACAGCAGGACGAAAGACAGAAAAGCGTGCATGGCCGGTACTACCGCCATCCACCAAAACTTCCGGCTGGGATGGTACTACCATGAGAAATTCCAATCAAAGTTCCATCAAATAGCGCACTTCAAAACAGAGAGCCTACTGGACCCAACTGGTATGAGTGGAAGTGGCTCTGGTACATCCACCGGTTAGCGGCAAGAATGCCCTAGCGGTACTACCGATGGCTCGCCAGAACTATCAATCAAAAAAACTTCAGAACTAAAAACTGCCATCACTTTTGCATCCGAACTCCAAACGAGATGAAACCCATTTTGTTGGAAAGATAACAACGAAATATTGGGTATCACCAAGGGAGAAAATTCCATGGATATATATGTGATATATCTCCCAAGGGGTGGAGCCGAAAAACCCGCAAGATCAAGAATGCAATAAGATATGCAAGGGAAAATCCGTTTTGATGAACTAGAGCTTGTTAAGAAGATAACCGCAAGCTCTAGATCCTCTCATGGACAAGAACCAAACAACAAGCAAGAAAGATGATGCTATGTATGCAAAGTTTTGAGATCTCTCCAAAAGATACGATCGAGCACTCACTCGAGAGCCCCTCTTGATAGTACGGCTATCTATCCTAAACCCGGTCTCCCAACATTACAAGAGACCAGCAAAATAGAAATCATATCAAGATCATACCTTTGCCTTGAGCATTCCACTTGAGATTGATGTAGACCATCTTGTCCTTCTCAAGATGGATCGTCTTCTTGATTGCACTTTCTTGCTCTTTGCTTGATGAAGACTTGTGAATTTCTCCCCCATACTCCATGGGGAACCTGTTCTTTGAACTTGTCTTCATCACTCCATGATCACCGAGGATGGCAAGCTTCAAGCATGAGATATTATAGAAATGGTGCACCTTGAGCTTGCCCTTCATTTCTTAAGGATGTCTTGAAGATGACCATAAGGAACTCCATCTTCTTCTTTTTCAATACATACTTGATCTTCTTCTTCTACTTGATTTCAATAGGCACAAAGCCCTTGGACATTGCTTCTTCTTTTTTAACCTTGAAACACCCACATAGTCCAAGCGATGCCAATGGACAAACCTACAAGTGAAACTCAATTTACACGTTAGTCCATAGAGATTGTCATTAATTACCAAAACCACCCCTGGGGGAATGCATGCCCTTTCACCCTAAAACTAGTGGGCAAGTTGAGTTAAATAATAGGGAAATTAAACTAATCGTGAAAAAAACAGTTGACATGTATATATCCAATTGGCCAACTAAAATTAATGATGCTTTGTGGGCTTATAGAACTGATTTTAAAAATCCTATGGGTATGTCTCCTTCTAAAATGGTTTATGGTAAAACTTATCATATTTCAGTTAAATTAGAACACAAAGCTAGGTGGGATATTAAGCAACTTAACTTTGAATTTAAAACTGCTGGTGAGAAGATAATCTTAGATTTAAATCCGTTGGATGAATAAAGAAATGAAGCATATGAGAGTGCAAGGTTTTCTAAATAAAAAGTTAAGATTTGGCATGACAAGAAAATTAGAAGAAACATTTTAAAATAGGTGATCAAGTATTATTGTTCAAGTCACGTTCCAAGTTCTCTACATGGAAACTAGTATCGAAATGGCCGGATCCATTAGTGATACAAGAGGTGTATTACTCAGGAGCCATTAGACTCCATGGAGATGTTCAAGGTAAACATCATATGGTTTATGGATAACGTGTTCAACACTATATTGCACATCAAAAAATTGTTGGACATATGGAAGAGATAAACCTTCGGAGTCCTGAGGATGTGATGTCCAAAAAATAACACCTGCCAGAAACTCTCAAACCAGTAAAAGGTAACTTTGAGGTTCGTAATCATCTAGGAATGTCATAATATTCTAGGACACTTGTTATTTTGAAATTTTAAGTTGTGCAAAAAATAATTTGATGAAAAGGAGTCTTGAGGAGGGAAAGAGACCAGGTGGTATGGCCTCCTTTGCTGGTCACATCACCTAGGCTCTTTCAGCACTCTAGACTCTGTTCTACCCTGGTTTTTACTAAAACTCTTCAAGTCCATCAATGTATACCTCTCTTTGCTGATCTAATCTTGCACCGAGTCTTTTCCAGGCGAACTAGTTGTTGTCTTTCAGATTTCCTCTCTTCGATTATGCCATGTCTTCATGATGGAGTACTCCTGTGGTGGGGTCCCCTTGTGACGAAACTAGGATTTCATGGTGCAGCTCTCCTACGGATGGCCTACCAAGTAGATAATATGAAGAGATCAAGAGCGATGACTATTGTAGAGCCAAGTTTGAAGAAATGCAAAGAAGATGCGAGAAATAGAATAACCTCACTTCTGGGGCTTGGCTGATGTGGACCTTCAAGCACGGATTGATCTTCTCCACCGGCATATTGGTAATGAAGGGGAACACTCATTTGGTTCACGTCATCATATGAAGTTATTGCAGGATTATGAAGAGGCGGTCAACATAAAATATGTGTGGAGTTGATGACTGCAAGTACACAGATCAATTGTAGCTAGTTTCAAAGTAAAGATATTGAACCCATAGAGAGCTATTGGTAAAAGTCTTTATGCCCCTCGTTACTCTCTATCAAAGGATAATTATAAGATGCCTTTGATCTCAAGTAAAGGGTGTTTGAAAGGTTTATTGTTGTTTGCAGAAAAGTAATTAAAACAAGTAAAAGAAAACAGGTAACAAGTTTGTATGAAAGCATGGTCGAACTCAATAGGGCTAAAAAGTTCTCAGGGATGTAGGATACACCACTAGCATAGTATTATTATTATATGTAATCAAGATAACATACTCCTTGTGTCATAAGATGTTCACTACAAGGCTCGTAGGAAGCCACTTTGTTGAGCCAAGAGTGAGGTCACCTGTAAATAACCACTGCGATGTCTGAGAGCAGTCACTCATACAAACCACTGCAATTAAGGGTTTCTCTGTGGATATTGTAATTAGCTTAGGGAGTCCCTCTTTAATCCTCCTTTGACCGTGTAGGTTACGAGCCGACGCCAGTCTGTCACGGGGCCATTCCGGGTATGCTTCCAAGACACGTCCAAAGGATTTCTCCCTCCCTTTTGTCCCGAGGGAAAATGATATGCGGCCGACTACACATACCATCTAAAGAGAGAGATCAAACATAAATCATAATTATATCATAGACGGGCAAGTCATATAGACACAAGAATATATCATCTTTATTATGAATTCATAATGGTGCTAGGGTTTCTCCATCTCCCCAAGAACAAGGGAACTAGTCACCCATGGAAGCAATCAACAACATCATCATAATAAAATGAATGGATAAAAGTACATAGGTAGATCTAATACAAACCATAATTGAAGCTGGAATTACAACGAGATCTAATAGATAAAATATGGGGGTAATGCGGGTAATGGAGATGCAGCGATATGAAGGGGATGATGCGTTTTCCTCCAATGATCCGTGAAGCAGTTGGGAGTTTCCCCTAGCCAAGTTCCTCCTTCAGATCCCTTCCAGATGTGGTTTTTCGTGCTTTCTGCTGGCTGTGAATGTCGGATCTCCCTCTCGTCTTCGCCAGGAGAAAGTATTTGACGAGGCAGTCACGATGGCGCTTGGTACAGGCGGACGGTACGGGCGGGCTCCGCTCATACCACTGGTCGTTATCGGTACTGATTGCTCCTCCTCGCTTGGTATTCTCTCAGGTGCGAAGGTAAATCCATAGAATGACTTTTGTCACTTAGAAATATTATATAATTATACAATATGACAGTTTCAATTGATATGTTCATATAGGACTCAATGATTGGGGATCCTGTTGAAATAAGAACAAAATGTTGTGTACAAACGCGATGAAATACAAAGATCCATACTCTATTTCTGCAAAAACAAAAGGTAAAAATACTTCAATTTTGGACTCATCAAGAGTACACAAACAAATGTCACTATTTGCATGGAAACCATTGCAATATTGGAATAAAACATAAGGCACTATAAGGCCAGGCTAGCGGAGCAGTTTCAGATCAACAAAAAGATGCATGAAGCACTAATCAAAATCAGGTACAACACCGAGAAGGAGTTCTTGGAAGCCTTGAAATAAAGATCTACATCAACAATCTAAGCTTGCGGACTTTCACCTGGACTTTTATGCTTTTTAGTTTATCATATTGCATCTAGTTATCATTTTAATACGGGTTTTTTTAATCTTTTTTTCTTAGTTTATGCAAGCTCTTAGAGCATTATCATGTATGCTTGTTTGAGTGTTTATAATGAAAAATATAAATTATGGTGCCATACATGGTTCCATTACTTGGAGATTTATGGATAACACTCTTGTAGATGCTCACACCATGTTTAGAAGTTTTAGTTACATCCTGCCTTAAAATAAATTAATTTGAGCATGTTGGATAAGCATATAATTAACCTCAATAAATAAAGGCAAATTAAACGAATGCCTCAAAGAAGGTCACTATTGGATGAATATTAAATTTGAGTTTTGTTGGAGAGATGTGATCTTGTAGGATAAAAGGCTAGAAAGAGATGCTAACAAGGAGGCATGAGATACCCTCATTCATTGTTCAGCATAATTGATCAATTAAATGATTTAAGGATCTTGTAATACACTTTAAGTTAAAGAAAAGAAAAGTGAAATCAAAAGAAAAGAAAAGTAATAGAAAGAAAGATCTATTGCAAGATCCTTGAATAATAGGCGTGACATTGAGACTATGAATGATTAGACTGTTGACTGATACCATGTTTGGGGTTGAAAGTGTTCAGTTGTCTAAGAGAAAATACTTGGGCCTGTGGCTGAACTTCATGTCTATCTTGTATTCACTATTATCCTCCTTTAGTTGGTTATCCTATGAAAGTTTATCTCTTTTCGAAAGTTATTTAGTAAAGTTTTGAATAGTACAACGGTTAGTGCTGAAAGTTAATGTGGAAGTAAAGATGATTCAATTGTCCAACATGCAATGGTTATGATAGTTCAAAAGTTAGAAGTAGTTGATAGCTTCTATTTATGTCGTCATCATATGGATGCCTGTTAGTTTGTAAATCTTTTTGGATAATTGAACATGCATAAGTTGATGATATAATGCTCATATTTATTTTATCAACCATAAGTTCATTGATGCATGATATGATCTATTCATTTATTTGCTCGAGAACTAGCAAAGTTTTAAGCTTGGAGAGTTGATATGTGCATTTTGTATCATCGTTATAATCACATACAGGACTAGGTTAAATTGTTATTTCTATTGATATATCACTATTTATGCATTTTAAGATGATTTATGAGTCTTTCCTACAAAGTCCCTTGTTTTGGTATTTAATTTTTGGGAGGCGGGAAACCTTATTTTCATATTTTGATGTTTCAGGGACTTTCTGGATACAAATTAATTAGGGAAAAAATACCACAGAAGTTTTTCATCAGGAGAAGTACATTGGGCACTGGAAGCAAACGAGGGGAGCCAGGAGGCCTAAAAGAGGCCAGGTGGCACAACCCACACCCTAGTCCACACCACCTAGGCCCATTCCCTCCTCGAGCATCGTCTCAACTCCTCCTTTTTACGTACCATGGAACATGGAGGTGAAGTACAATAAGAGAGAGGAGTATCGACAACACTATGTCACACATCTTCCCATGCCTTCTTACTATGCAGTGTTACCAAAATAAGATCCCTAGTATACAAGTATGGAATGAAACCATATAAGTAAGCACATGAAGTTGTGGAAGAAATAGATCATTCTACCCATAAGTAACCACATAAAGATGGAGAGAAATAGATCATTGCACAAGAAGATCTAGCATAAATGGTAGGGTTTGCTTCTATCAAGCTGTAATGGGCCGAAACAAAACACATGATTTTAGATGAGAAACCATATGTGCTCATGTTGCACTGCACACGTTATCGTTAGATATTACCATGCGCATTGTACACAAATCGTCCATGCCACACAAACTCAATCTCATCGTCTTCTAACCATCACACACAGTTTTTACAACACAGAACCATTTGTGTCTGATACTTTAAGAACAATTCATAATATCTGGCTGGAAGGGCATGAACCGATCGAACATGGTTTGCCCTTCCTATTACAAAAGATACCAATGAATAATATTTGGGCATAGGCCGGTCGGAAGGGCTCCAATCAAACATGATTGCCCTTTCTGTGTTACAAAAAGACCGCTAACTTCACATTACATGCATATATATTGGCCTAATCAAACATAGCTAATTTACTAAGCTTCCTCCTCATCACCAAAGGAGATGTTGATGACGTCATCATTGGTGCCTGATGTCTGTGCATCATCGGAGCCTCCTCCGCGCTTTCCAGAACCTGATGCATCTGCATTGTCAGAGCCTCCTCCACCCTCCCTAGAGCCCGATGCCTTGGAGTCATCGGCGAAAGGCTTGTTGGCGCCCAAAGACGTGCCCAATTTCCAGGCGGCCTTGCGCTTTACCATGGTGGACATCCAAATCGCCACAATCTCGTCGAACCTGCTATAGGGAAACTTCGGACATGTCGTTGCACGACCAACCTTCTTCTTACCATTATTCTTGGCATGCAGCCATGCACGCACCCGTTCATCGTGGAGTGTCTCGAAGGACTCCTCCACGACCCGATGCACCGCTTCTTCCTCATGTCGCGCTGACGCGATGGAGTCCTCCACCACCATGTTCTTCTACAAGTCCTTCGCCTGCAGTCCGTCCAGCTCATCCGCCTCTGCACCATGCCCCCTCCTCCTCTGGAGCATTCTCCTCCTACGAATAAGACCCCATGAGGTTGAACGCGCTTCCCCCAGCACTATGTTGTGAGGAATTCTCCTCCTCGTCATCCAACGGTGTGAGGTCGATGTAGCCGAGAGTGGATTCACAGGGAGGCATGGTTCGATGAGAGAGGCTGCCAGCGGGAAGATTACGCGAGTCATTTTATAGACAAGGGGAAACGACACGAGCAATTTGAGACTTTGCATTTCAAACAAAAACGGTGAAGTGGCAAGAAATAGATCAAGAAAATATTTGCAAACGATTGTAACAAAGAAAATGTTTGCGATATTCATCACAATCTGTGTGCGATCGAGATCACCCCAAACAATTTTTCTATAGATCACCATCGGCGATAGGAAAATATCGCAAACGGTTTACTGACGCTGAACCGTGTGCCGAATTATACATGAAAAGTAATCTACTTCTCATTCTTGCAGTTGGAGCCAGAAACTTTGGCTTTGCTGGGCAGCGGCGATATTGACAGCCTTCGCCGCGTGCTCTCTATCTGCCTTGCGTTTCTTTTTTTACGAAGTACTGTAGCAGCCTCGCCTTCTTCTCGAGCATCTTCTCCTCCTCCTCCTTGGCCTTCCGCTCAGCCTTCTCCCACCATTCGAGCTGCGGAGAATCATCTTCAGGAGCCGAAGTCGTCGCATCCTCATTGTCCTCCAAATTGACTCCGCAGTCGTCGTCCGCGGAGGTTCAGTCGGAATACGAGGGGGAGGAGACTCTGTCATGGTCTGACGGAGGGACGGGGTTCTCCTCTTCCCCAACCCGTGGAGCTTGATCCTCCATCACCTCAGGAGAGTACTGCTCATCACGCGGCACTTTGTCGACGGGCCCTTCCAGAAGCAAGAAAGGCGAGCGGTTTTTTTGCTGCAAGGCATAGCTGGTGTTTGCCAAGCGGGCGCGGTGACGTGGCTCTTTATGGAGCTCGTCCGAGAAGCTGCATCGTCCCTAACACGGAGGAAGAAGAAGGGGCTACGCACACGTCTTACGGAATTCGAGAAAAGCACGCTAGGATTTATGACTCGCCGTGCGAGAAAATGTATAGAAAAAAACGCTCGTGGTTCGAGAAAACGTGGAAACTAAGAGACACATGTTTTGCAACAAACAAATCATGGGGCAACTTCTCACCCAAGCAAATGGCCCCGGCCTTTTCCATCGTGTGCGTCACATTTGTTATGGTCCGGAAAAACTTTCAGTTTGCGACACCCCACGGTGGAGCTTGCCTGGGCCACAAGCAGACGGTCAAAAAATTTCAACGTCACTGATCTGACACACCCCATACGGAAAGGGCTTTCCCTGTGTGGCCGGAGCCTTAATAGTCCGATCTATACTAGTGAAACACACTCTCTTTTCTTTTGACAGAAAAAAAAATCGCTACCCGCTAGCCCAACATATGGGATGGTTAAAATCGCAATGTTTCCATGCGTCTAGAAAGTTAATATTGGCCGAGTACATGTTAGATAGTACTCCATTTGATGATACAACAAGTGATGGACACGGTCAAGGTCTTGCCTGCTTACTCTCATGGGCGAGGTCTCGTTTTGTTCATTGTTACACATCGCTAGCTACACTAGAGACAACCTTGACTTTACGTGGTACACTCCACATATATACGGAGCACATGCTCTGCACCATATTTCACTAGCATACGACCAAGCTGCCACACAGCATGTTAGGCTGCTGTTGACCAGTAAAGGCTACACTAGTTTAGTTCCATCTCGTCTACGGAAGAAGGCCACACCTATAAGGAATAGATTCCTTTCTCCTTTTAGTCCGGCCTTTGGGATGGAGTGGACTATTTTCTTATAGTTGGGCCGTGAGCGTATGAACGTCTAGAACGTAGGTTGAGTGCTGGACTGGGGCAAGTGGACGCTAACATCTGGTATCAGAGCTAGCGATCGTCATGCCTTCCTGAGGGACTTCTCAGGGAGATAGAATGTTAGGCTGCTGTTGACCGGTGAGGCTACACGAAGTTTAGTCCCACCTCGACTACGGAAGAAGGCCACACCCACCTTATAAAAGAGAGATTATTTCCTCCTTTCAGTCCAAGCTTTTGAGATGGAGTGGGCTATCTTCTTATAGTTGGACTGTGAGCGCATAAACGTTTAGAACATAGACTGAGTGCTGGTCTGAGCCAAGTGAACGCTAACACAACAATACATCTTTGATCGTCACGATCACATTTGGCTGTAACTGGCCCTAGCAATTTTAGAAAAGTCAAATTGTAAATTATTGGCACTTCCCCTCCGGTGTTCACACAAAGACAAAGGTAGAAGTTAAAGGGTGAGACTGGCCGACCGGGCTTGGAAAGGCGAAGGAGTTAATTACAGTGCGGAGTATACAAGACAAAAGCTCGAGATGGGGACATCCATGGGAATGGATGCATAGCCTAGGAGAGTTCGCGGAAGGAGTGCAAACGACCGTGCCTACCGTAAACAAGTCTCCCTATGATTATCCACGAAAGTTTGCACCCGCTATTTCTCACACGTGCGTGCAAACTCTAAGTGAAGAGGCCAGCCCGGCATATCCTACGTACTAGTAAGAGCCAGCCAATTGATCCCTGCAGTGATACGTAGCGCTGCACGTCTCTTCAAGAGCAAGATAGAAAGGAATTAAACGTATACGTGAGCCGTGAAGGTTCGCACATATATTGGCACGGTGGCATAGGATAGGAGGGCGACGTACGTCAAAAGATGGAATAAAGTTTGATCGAGCAATTGATGTGCCAAGATTTGAGTTGGAATAGGAGCGGCCCGGAATGCGATCGAGTTTGCGGTCTAAACCGCGCGAACAACGATCAGTCCAGAAGATCATTTATACGGACGACGTTATTCATGTTTCTAACTAGTAGTAGTATCAACGTAATTCTTTGTCTGGTCAAACTATGAGCGTTGATAACTGCAATGTGACGACTCTTGTTACTACTACTGAATAAAACCTTTCTTTATGGAGCTTATTATCCTCTGTTCTTGGTCTATTTGGATGAGAGGGAGTGCTGAAATATTCAAGAACATACAACAGAGCCTCTACAGCTGCGGAGCAATCTTTTTTTCTTTTCCTTGTTCAGTGTACAACCATCTTGTATACTTCCACCGTCCTAAAATAAGTGTCTTGGATTTGTCTCAATTCATATTTATACCCAAATGCGATTCTAGACAAATCTAAATCACTTATTTTGAGACGGAGAGACTATTTTATACCCAAAAATAAATAAAATGTACAACTGTTTTCGTAAAAGAAAAACATGAGCTCTGCCATGCATATATTGGAAAAAAAATGACATGTACAGGCTAATAGAGTCACACCTAGTAAAATCGAAAAAAAAAATAGAAGAATGGTCTCTGTTATCGCAACCACGAAAACGTTTTCGCATCTTAGGAACTTGGCCGTTTGCTCAATGCCATCTATCTTAGGAACTTGGCCCTTTGCTCAACGGCGTCACGGGTAAGACTGAGACAAGTGACGATTGTTGCTGACGAGGACGCCATGGAAAATTCTTTTGTTTCGTTCCTTCAAAATAGTTCACACGATGTATTATGTCACTTTTGTGCGCGTGAAAATGTTAAGCACTTCCGCGTGGAAAATGGAAAGAACTGTGTAGTTCAGTAGTTGCCCCAGCCCGCCTCGTGGATTTTGGTGAGCATGGGTCGCCTGTTGCTTTTGACTCATCGCAGCATAACAGGCTCGAAGTGTTGTTGCGCTCAACAAAAAGATGGTGATGATAAAAATGAATGCTCTGGCCCACAATTGCTTTCTTTCCTTTAGATAAGAATTGATGGATTTGGACTTTACTAAAATATCTTGTTTTCACGATTTTTTCTGCTCTTTTGTTAGCAAATTAAATTTGGATACATGCTATTACATATGTTTCTAAATATAAAATATATTGATATGCTACTTTAGCCTACTTATTAAAATATATTATACTCATGAATGGACGTAGCTTATCAATGTTCAGGAATTCGGTATACGTGCGGTTGCTTCCCACGAGGAGAGAGGCGGCGGCCGAAAAAAATTCATCTAGGGTTCCTTCCCTCCACCGGCGATGCCGTTGGTTCGTTCCGTCTTCGATGGTCTTAGAGCCTTGGAGGTGTGGCGGACCAAGGTCTCGCGCCGGCGGGAGGTTTTTGTTTTTCGCTTAGAGCATCTCCACTCCGGGGCCTCAAAGGCCCCCAAAGCGTTTTGGGGGCACCGACGCGAAAATTCGAGCCCAGCCGCGCGTCTCAATTTTTTTTTGGCGCCGGCGCGGCCCAGTTATTTACCCGGCGGCCCCAGGCCAAACCCAATGTACAGGGAGGCGAGCGGAGGCGCCGGATGGACACGTGGCAGGGCGGGTGGTGGGAAGAGAAGGCGTGAGCGCGCACGCAAAACCGCCCCGGTCAAAGCTGGCAATGGCAGCCGCATAGAGCCGTTCTTCCTCGCCATCAGCGCCGAGTAATGGCGCTGCTCGCCGCAGCCTTTCCAGCGAACGGCAGCGGGCGGTGCAGCTGACGCGTCCCGTCAAAGGGGCAGGGCGGCGTTAATGCCCACCGCTCGCCTCCCCCTCCTCCTCAGTATAAAAATCCATGGCGGTTTCCATTGCCGTCGCACGCGCATTACCTCGACGGCGAGCTCCACCATCTCCTCCCCCAAACGTCGTCTTCTTCTCCCTCTCTCTCAGCGATGGCGGGCTACGACGGCACGGCGGCCAACGGCTTTGGCCGCCTCTGGCTCCACGTCGACGAGGCGCAGGCGCTATGGAGCGTCGGCTACCCCGTCCCGCTGGCTTACCGGCTTCCGACGGGGTGGGCGGTGAGCCGCGACGACCTCGTTGTGCCGCCCATCCCCACCGGCGCGGCCCGCAGAGCCGCGATCTATGAGCACTACTGGGGGTGCTCACCGATGAGGAGCGTAACGACCCCCAGTGGGATCCCGACAACCTCCAGGCATGGGCGGCCTTCTTCGCTCGGGACGCACCCTCTCCTGGGTCCTGGACCACATCGCCAACGACAACAACCCGCCGTTGGTGATGCCGCCGTGCATCCTGCGCGATCGCCTGCAGGCCGCCAGCAACCGCTGGGGGCCCTATCGCGCACCGTCGATGTCCTCCTCCTCCTCCTCGTGCTCATCGGCGTCCCCGGCGCGGTACTTGCCATACTCCTCGTCGTCGTTGCGCTACCTCGCGCTCCCGCCGGTGAAGGACGAGCAGGCGAGCCCACCGCGCAGGCGCCACGCGCCTCCCTCGCCGCCTCCGCTTGGGCAGGCCCAAGCCCGAGCCCAAGAAGGAGTGGATGCCACCGCCAGAGTACAAGGCGGCAGCGCTCCAGCTGGCGGACGGCGAGGACCCGGAAGAATTTCCGGGTCAAAGGATGCTGGAGCGGGCATCCTTCAACGTCGTCCTGCCGGCCACCGACGAGTTCGCCGCCAATTGGTCCGTGCAGGACTGGTGGCGGGAGCAGGCCGAGCGCGCCAGGCACCATGGCCTCGTCATCGACATCGACGATGACGAGGGGGCGGCTGGTCCTTCGACGAGGCCGGCGCGCAGGACCAGCGACGAGGGGTGCAGCCGCCTACCGCCGGCGAAGGACGAGCCGCCCAGCGACGATGACGACAAGGACGACATGTTCGACTACACCGCGACGATGTACCGCCGGCTCGGGATCGGCCGTGACCGTCGTTAGATGTCGTTTTTTTAATTTTTGTTAAATTTAAACTGTTTGTCTCGTTTTGTTAAAGTTTAAACTGTTTATCCAAATTTCTGCTAAATTTAGAATATTTAAGTTTTGTTATGGGGGGCACGACTGGGAGCCGGTGCCCCCCCCCCCATTTGGCAACATTGCGTCGGCGCCTCCCCCCCATACGGGCAAAAAAAGGCCACGTCGAAGCCCGTATGGGGGTTACGAGTGGAGATGCTCTTAGGTTGTTTTCTTATATCTTTTTCGGGATGTTGAGGCGACGGCTACGTTCTAAAGTCAAAATAAAGTCCTTCCCGCTCTATCCTCGCTTCGGCGCTGCGTCTAGCACTGACGGAGGGCGCGTGGAGTCGTGTGTCTGGCTGATCTTTTGGGATCTAGTCGTTTTTAGTGTTAATTTCATGTCGGTCTCTTCCAATCTATTGATGTCATCATTGGCGATGGTTGCTGCTTTAGTGCGCTGGTTCTTTGGGACCTTAGCACGACGACTTCTCGTCTATCTACTACGATAAGTTCTACTACGACAAGCTTTGCCTGGCTACGGTGATGGAGGGACAAGGACGGCGGCGTGCCTTCGGCTCGTGCTAGCGTTTGTAGTCTTCGCTAGGCGATCCATCGACCTATTTGTAATTTTTATTACTTTTAGGCCTCTTTGTATCCTGTTGATGATTATTAATAGATCGGTGGAATTTTCGCAAAAAAAATGTTCAGGAATTCGGTAATTGGCAACTGCTCGTTTGGCTAGCGAGCAGGGGATTAATCGGCCAATTAATTTGTTAATCGGTCTTTATTGGCTACTCAAGTAGCACTAGTAGAAACCAGGCTATTAGTCCCGGTTCATAAGGACCTTTAGTCTCGGAATGCGACCCAGGACTGCAAAAGCGGGACTAAAGGTCCAAGCTTTAGTCCCGGTTCTGTTACAACCGGGACTAGAGGTCCAACCACGTGGCCCCGCGAGCCGCGCTAGGCTGGAGGACATTAGTCACGAACCGGGACTAAAGGTTTCCTGCGCGGCAGCGTTTTCGGCCATTTGGCTTCCGCGGCAGGAGATGGGGTTTTAGGATTTTGTGTTTTTCTTTTCATTTTATGTTTTGTGTTCAATTATTTTTGATTCTGTGTTTTCATTAGAAATAAGTTTTCGTATACATACAGAACGCTACTACACAGTACTTGTACACATTGATGCAATATATAATATAATTTCTCTTACAAGCATACATGGAGTCCCAACCGGGTCTAGAGCATGTCTATTTGATTACATGGAGATCTCATTATATGGATGCTTTAGAGTCTATCTAGAGAGAATTCTCCGCGTGGGTCTATGACCTCGTCGACAAAAAATCCAGCAAATTCCTCTTGGATTGCTATTAGGCGGTCCCCAGGTAGGAGCTTGTCCCGCATCGCGTCCAACTATAAAGAAGGATATCGTATGAATTAGACTCAACACAATTTTTTGTAATAAAAATAAAGGGTGAATATATTGTTTACTTACTCGAACATTTTTCAAGGGCTTGTCAATAGTGATGCAAATAAACTCGCACACGTAGAATCCACATAGATTAGTCCCCCGTGGCTGCCTCGCGCACTTTAAAAGAATATAATTCAATCAAATAATAACTGTAGCATGATAAATGCACATAAACTAGAATTAAATAGATGCGCGGATTTAGCTCGTACTACTTATCGAGATCGATTTAAAAAATATCTTCTCACGCCATTGACCGTGGACCTTGTTCTTGAACCGTGTCCAAACCCTACCCGACAAATAAAATGAATGTATGAGTTAATAACTACTTGATATCCTAGAAAATGAACGAAAGAAACCGACATAGTGCGATAATGGTTGAAATTACCTATGGAGCATATCGATAATGCCGCGGTAGTCTTCAATGTCTTTGTTTAGTGAGTCTATGATGTGAACTCTTCCCAAGTCAACTGAAATGCTTAGAAGAATCCAGTGGTACCTACGCAAGGTTTACATACGTCAGTAACTCATCATTTACACTGAATATCGAGTAAGCAAAAGTTAATGTGTACAAGAACTCACTTGCTGTCATGGTAAGAAAATAGTATTTCATTACAGAAATGCTGGTTCGTGAGAAACCGGAGCAAGTTTTGCTTGGTCTCTAGTGGCTTATCCTTTAGCATAGCTCCATTAACTCGATGTGGGTCAATGAAACCATATCCATTGATAACCTTTCTTTTACATTCGAGAATCTTTATTCTGCATCAATATATATAGCGTACAAAAGAATATTGTGAGTATACTTACCGGCAATGAATTGAACAAGCTGAGATAGAGAGTTAATTATATAAATAAAGTAATCACTTACAGACAATAGCAACTGAGGATAGATTTGTCGAGTTCCTTTTGATTGAATAACTGAAACAATTCTGTAAATTCAACAGGGACCTCATCTTCAGCGAAGTAATGCGATTTTCGAACTTTCAATATGAGCCAATATCGCTCTTCTTTTGATGCTTTCATGTACCATTCATGGAATCGTCGCATTTTTGTTGGCATATACCGAAGCCTCTCAGAACTGACCAGGGGCTCCCCGTGAACAAATTTGGGTGCTACCTCAGCCTTGGGCATATCACCGTGAAGAATGTCATGAATAGACATATTACATTGCTCGGACAATATCTTAGCCGTTTCCGGATCTATAGGTTCTACCTCATATAGTTGAGGTTCAGGTATCTGCACCTGGAGCGGGGGAGCAATTAATTTGCTTGTTTCCCCAGCTGGGGAACGTTTCTTTTGATCTTCGTCTACCACTCGATTTTTTTGCTTGTTTCCCTAGTTGGAGATGTCCATTTTGATGCTTCCGCTACCACTCGATTGTTTTGCTTCCCCCTGCTGGGGAACCTCTTTTGTGATGCTTCCTCTACCGCTTGATCTCTTCTGTTTCAGTGTCTTCTGAAGATATCGTGTATAGTCATCTAGCGCATTTAACTGAGCTTGGGATGGCTGCGTCAGTAATTTCCTAAAGTGCTCCTTGGTTTCCAGTTTTATTTGGACCTTTGGCTCAGGTTGTTTCTTTTTAAAATGAGCATCCACTTCAGCCTGTACGACCGCATCGGTCTCCTCATCGGCCAGGTCGTAAGCCCTCTTGGGAGGAACCGGCGGTACTCTTGGGAGGGGCGACAACTGTCGCTTTGGGCATCGGTGTTCGCTCGACGGAGCGGTGCTATTCTTCCGCTTTTGGCCCTTAGTGGGTGGAGGCGGCTGCGTAGATTGAGATGGACTCATGTTGGGGTCATGAATTGGACTTGGAGGTGGTGGACTTTTACTGGGAGGAGACAGTGCCCTTGGAGGTGGACTTTTACTGGGAGGAGACGGTGGCCTTGGAGGTGATGGATTGTTTCTCGGTGGAGAAGGTGGCCTTGGTGTAGAGCCTGGAAACTTGATGTATTCTTTTTTCTAAAGAATGAAGTCACTCGTGACTTCTCCCAGTGTCGTCTCCCCTTCACCTCCAGGGATGTCAAGCTGTAGTGACTGACACATCGGTTGAACTTCATCCACACCGACACGAGCATAGCCAGCTGGAATGGGATTGCAATGGTAGGTCTCTCCCGATGCAGAAGGTAAAGCAAAGCCGGCCGCCACCTTCATGGATATGTTCTTCACTTCAACATGCAGCTCACAACTAGTCTTCTCCTTAATTGCATCCACGGGGTACACATCCATCTTTGCATCATTACCGTGGCCCTCCGTGGAAGCCACGCTGCTTTTCCGTTGCGATGGGCCGACCGTACTGTCTGGTGCAGGATCTTGCTGTCGGAGTCCTTTAAGTTCATTAAGCTCCTGGCGATGCTCCTACAGCATGGCTTCAAACCTCGCGAACCGCTCGGTATCCTCCTCTTTTTGCCGCTTTGTTTTTCTCGATCGGCTTCTGTACGTGTCAAGGTCCTCGGGAAACCCGATAACCCATGGACAAGAAGGTCCGAACCCTCTTGTTCGTCCAGCGTTTTCAGGATTCCTGAGAGCCTTTGTCAGCTCATCGTTCTCTCTGTCGGGAACAAACTTTCCCTCTTCAACCTCTTTTATCACTTTAATAAGTTCATTCTTGGGTGAAGAAACTTCTTTGGCTGCAACAATCTCGCCTGTTTCTGGGTCATACGATGTCCCATGCCCGAATACCCAATTTCTTGACCTCCTGGGCCAACTAGATATAGCTGGAGTGACCCCTTTAGCCTCCAGGTCAGCCTCAGCTTTATCCCACTTAGGCATGGCACTCCTGTAGCCACATGTGCCATATGATGGTGATATTTCTTTTTGGATGCATTTATCTTATTTTTTCTGACATTGCCACAGCTGGTGCCGATTTCTTGTATTCCACAAATGTGGCCCAGTTCTCCTGCTGCATCTCTAGTGGGCCAGTGAATGGAGGAGTTTTTTTTCTTCAAGACATACTTGTGGTACAATCTTTTCTTCCATTCCTTGAATAGTTCGCCCATCTTTTTAAGAGCAAAGTGCTTGACTTTCCTCGTCATTTGTTGTGTGACCTCATCAGTCTCCAAGACTGGTAGGGTGAAATGTGTCATGAGAGAATTCCACATCGCATCTCTCGCTCTGTCATCTACAAAACTAGCCCCAGCTGGATCCTTTTTCTTTCCTGGCTTATTCCAATTTCGCGTGGTGATCGGGACTGTGTCTCTAACAATCACTCCGCATTGAGTTATAAATGCATTCACAAATTCTTTGGGCTCCAATGGTTGACCTAGCGGAGAGACTAAGTCTGCTGAAACGGACATCAGCAGGCAACTTTTGTGCCGGGCCTCTTGTCCTTGTAGAAAATTGGCCGGAAGCGGAGGTCTAAGAGAAGAAACATTCGTCAGTACATATATACGAATCAATTAGTGCATCTATACTAGTGATCGATCGGTAGAGGCTTTATATACCTCGACGGAGTTTGTTATTATTATGGTGTCTTCACCATGGTCTCCACCATGGTCAGCACCATCGTCTCCACTATCGTCTCCACCCTCATCTCCTCCAGACAAATTAAGATACTCGGATCCATCGTAATAAGAACCCCCAGTACCCTCATCTATCATGTTGACAAGCTCCTCTTCATTCTGTTTATCGTCCATAGCTTAACTAATACAGAAAAAGAATATTGCATTAAGTAAAAGAATATTACAATTACGACAACTCGGATACAGAAAAAAGAATACGTACTAATAATGAAACAATTTTGCATTAAGATAAAGTACAATAATATAAGATAAAGTACATTATTAATACATCTCGCTCATAATATAAAGTACATTATTAATATATCTCGCTTATATCTCGCTCATATCAAACTAGCGAACTCGGCTGCCGCGTTCTGTGCTACGAGAGCTCTGTAGCCAGAGAAGAGGAACCATCACCGGAGAATAACTCGGGTGAAATCCGTGAACCTGCCAGATATTGGAGAACCTAGTCTCCAAAAGATACATATATCGCCGTACATGCTCGTCCTCCTCCCTGATACGACTACGTACCACCTCCTCGGGGGCCGGCTCCCTCTACACCGCTTCTGGACCTCGTGGACGCCACCAAAGAAGCTCTGGTTCGACGATGATATCCGGATTACTCACCAAGATACGAGTCCCGACAGGTACCACCTCCTAGTGCCAACCTGGTGGAGCCCAGGCTCGGACATCCCCGGAACCGATGGAGGCCAGTAGGCTCGGACGAGGAGGACGCGGCATAACTAAATAATAGCAATAAACAATTATAAAACATAAACAGTAACTAAATCACTAAGTATTGTCCTAATAACATTAACCCTAAACCTAACACTAACTAAACTAAACCTAATTAACTAAGTATTCTAACTAACCCTAGATAAATACTAACCTATATAATTAACCTAATACTAATATTAATACGAAATACTAACTAATACTAAATACTAATACTAACTACTAAATACTAATACTAAATACTAACTAATACTAATATACTAATTAATACTAAATACTAACTAATACTAATATACTAACTAATACTAAATACTAATACTAACCTAATACTACTACTAATAATAATACTAAATACTAACCTAATACCAATACTAACTAATACTAATACTAAATACTAACCTAATAGTAATACTAAATACTAACCTGTAATACTAATTAATACTAATAACCTAATTAATACTAACCAAAATTAACCAAAATTGAGTTGTGGCACGGCGATCACCTGAACGGCGAGGCGGCGTGGGGCGGAGACGATGCGGCAGGGCGGCGCGGCGTGGGGCGGGGCGGCGTGGAGACGGTGCAGCGGAGCGGCGCGGGGCGGAGACAGGGCGGCAGGACGGCGCGGGGCTCCTCTCTCCATGGGGCGGCACAGACGACGACGTGGGCGCGACGATCTCCTACGGCTGGGAAGATGAAACTGCTGGCTCTCCGGGTCGTGGCACGACCCGAGGTGGGGGTGGGGGTATTTATACCCCCCCCCCCTTTAGCCCCGGGTTGTAATACAAACCGGGGCTAAAGGGGAACCTTTAGCCCCGGTTTGGTGTTTTCGCCCGCCGCTCTTCCCGCGCGCGTAAACCTTTTAGCCCCGGTTTGTAATACAAACCGGGACTAAAGGTCCCCCTTTAGCCCCGGTTTGTATTACAACCCGGGGCTAAAGGTGATTTTTGGCACCAAAAAGAAAAATGGTTTATAGTTTTCAGAAAATTATGTATTATATATCAAATTTTTCAGAAAAAGAAGATCTATAATTTAAATCTATTGTCATACTTTATTATACAACTTAAAGGAAATTATCTATTGCTTAACAAGTATTATATTTAGTACAAATGTTGGAAAATATAGTTTATTATTTAAAAAAGAAAAATACATATAATATACCAAAATATTCACAAAAAATAATATACTCGTTAGAAATATAATATTTAATACTAAAACTAGTAACTAGGACTAAAACATATTTCCCGCCATTTCCCCCGCTTCCCGCCATGTTTTCCTGCCATTTCCCCTGCTTCCCGCCATGTTTTCCCGCTATTTTCCCCCGCTTCCCGCCATGTTCTCCCGTCATTTCCTTTTAGGCCGACCGCCATGTCCATCCACACATCCACACCTTATCTCTCACAACAATGGACACCGCTTACTGGGCCTTTCTGACGCTCGAGGAGACCGAGGCGCTGTGCGCCTCCAGCTACCCATGCCCGCCGGGTACCGGATGCCTGTCGGCTGGATGCTGAGCGCTGGAGGGGTTCCTATTCCTCCTGTGCCTCAAGGTTCGGCCCGCTAGGCGGCCATCACGAACCACTTCTACCTCGAGCTCACGCCGGAGCAGTGGATGGATCCCCATTGGGATCCCGACAACCTCGACACCTAAAATGGATTCTTTGCAAACCGGTGGGAAAGGGAGCTCGCCAGGTACGAGGGTGACGGTCTGCCCCAGTGCACCACAACGAGGCTGGTCACCGCCTGTGGTGGGCGAACCGGACTATCGCCAGCGTGATGTGCTACATCACCATGGGAGACCATCCTCGCCTGAGGTACCAGCACTTTCACCAGCCGCATAGCCACAAGAATGGTGGTGGTGGTGAAGGCCTAGGGCGTACTGGGTCGTCATCCGGGAGCCCCCTCCCCCGCGCGTCGTGAATCCGAGGACGGAGGATCTAGCCGCGTGCTATGAGGAAGGGCTGAGGATCCAGCCGCGTGCTACGAGCGACGATGATGACGATGACGATTCCGAAGACGACCCTGAAGCTGTGTACTATAGGGCTAGATATGATTATGACTAATTTTTATGTTTTAATATTAATAAATGTCTAGCCACAGCAAGTTGCAATACTACCTATTGAGATCGAGATAGTTCATATCCATATACATATAAGCAGATCATTAAAAATAAACGTTTAATAATATTGTACATCACCAACATCCACACATCTCTATTGTTAGGGTTTTCTTCTAATCCATAACCATGGAGCATCTTCCTTACTTAACAAGATGCTTGGGTCATCCTTCACAGTGAAGGGCGGAATTTTATGAAACTTATCATAATCTTCTGACATGTCTGTCTTATCCTCTTATACATTGCAAATGTATCTATAATATTTTATGTTCCATGCTTGGTTTTATCCACTTTCTTATGTTTTGTTCCAACTTTGGAGTGCTTTTCATATGATTTCTTGGACTAACCTATTAACAAGAGCCACAGTGCCAGCTGCCTATTTTCTGCTGTTTTTGGTTCCAGGAAAGTCAGAAAATGAATATTCTCGGAATTGGACGGGACAAAAGCGAAAGTGCCTATTTTTCCGGAAGTCATCAGATGCCAGAATACGAGACGGAGAAGGGCTGGGGGCCGGCCACACCACCTGTCCGTGCGACCAGGCCTGGCTCGCGCTAGGGGGTGGTCTAGCCGACCCCAGCACCCCCTCGGCCTCTCCTTCCGCCTCTAAGATGCCCTCGGGACGAAAACCCTAAGTATCCGATCAAAAATCCACGAAAGAGTCTGTAGCCGCTATCATCTCCATCCCTAGATCGGGAGGGATCTGAAGCTCTTCCTGGCACCCTGCTGGAGAGGGGAATTCACCCTGGAGGCCTTCTTCATCACCATGCAAGCCTCCGGTGTGATGCGTGAGTAGTTCATCCTTGGACTACGGATCCATGTAGTAGCTAGATGGATGGTTCTCCTCCTTTGTGCTTTCATGTCTAGATCTTGTGAGCTCCGTTCATGATCAAGATCATCTATTTGTAATTTTACATGTTGTGTTTGCGGGGATCCGATGGATATTGAGATGCTATTTCAGATTTATTATTGATTCTATCATGTCTTTGTTATTTGTGATCTTGCATGCTTTCTGTTGTTAGTAGCTATCTCTTTACTTTGTTATTTTTGTTTTGCTTAGTTTCTTTTTGTTTTGTTTGCTTGTTTCTTTATCAAAAACACACACAAAAATAGTTTTACTAGTTTGCTTTCTTATTCGAAAACCCAAAAAAATGACTACTCTTGAAAACACTAAGTTGTGTGACTTACTAGCACCAACAACAATGATTTTATGAGCACACCTATTGCTCCACCTGTGCCTGAAGATACTTTCTTTGAGATAAAACCTGCTTTGCTCAATCTTATTATGAGAGAACAATTTTTTGGTATTGGTAATGAAGATGCTGCTGCCCATCTAAATAACTTTGTTAAACTTTGTCAGATGCAAAAGCATAGGGATGTAGATGGTGATATTATTAAGCTGAAATTGTTTCCTTTCTCTTTGAGAGGAAAAGCTAAAGAATGGTTGAATTCCTTAACTAGGAATAGTATTGATTCTTGGACTAAGTGCAAAGATGCTTTCATTGGAAAATACTATCCTCCTGCTAAGATTATATCTATGAGAAGTGAAATAATGAACTTTAAAGAATCTGATAATGAACATGTTGCTCAAGCTTGGGAAAGAATGAAATTTGTGGTAAAGAATTGTCCCACTCATGGACTGACTGCTTAGATGATCATCCGAACTTTTTATGCAGGATTGAACTATTCTTCAAGGAACCTATTGGACTCTGCTGCTGGAGGTACCTTTATGACCATCACTTTGGGTGCTGCAACAAAACTTCTAGACAATATGATGGTTAATTATTCTGAATGGCATACTGAGAGAGCTCCACGAGGTAGGAAGGTAAATTCTGTTGAGGAAACTTCCTCCTTGAGTGATAAGATTGATATTATTATGTCTATGCTTGTTAATGGGAAAGCCCATATTGATCCAAATAATGTTCCTTTAGCCTCTTTGGTTGCTCAAGAAGAGCAAGTTGATGTGAACTTCATAAGAAATAATAATTTTGGCAATAATGCTTATAGGAGTAATTTTGGTAACAACAATTATAAGCCATATCCTCCTAACAATGGTAATGCTTATGGAAATTCCTACAACAATAATAGGAGTGCACCCTCTGAACTTGAAGTTATGCTTAAGGACTTTATTAGTAAGCAAACTGCTTTCAATAAAACTATTGAGGAAAAACTCTCTAATGCTAAAAGAAATATAGCATCTTTGGCTGAAGCTCAATCTTCTTTGAATAAAATGGCTGCTAAACCTGAAACTAATGATAATCCCTTTGCAGCTACTAATGCTATACAAGTAAGAATTGATGAAAATGTTAGACTATTAGCTTAATTACATGCTAAGTGGGAAAGAGAAGATGGAATTGCTAGAAACATTAGTGTTTCTACTATTACCACCACTAGTGTTGAGGCTAGTAATAGTTCTACTACTTTAGATGATAAATTTGATTTTGATCCTGATGGTTGCAATATCTCTGAAGTTATTAAGTTCCTACAAAAGCTTGCTAAAAGTCCTAATGCTAGTGCTATGAACATGGCCTTTACAAAACACATTACTAATGCTCTCATAAAGATTAAAGAAGAAAAGATGAAACATAAAGATTCTATTCCTATAAAACAAGAAGATGGTTAGGAACCCATCATTAATATGAAAGTGAATGACTTTGATTTCAAAGCTTTATGTGATCTTGATAGTAGTGTTTCTATTATGCCTAGAAGGATTTATGATATGCTTGATTTGCCTCCACTTGAATATTGTTATTTGAATGTCCCACTTGATGATAATGCTAGAAAGAAACTCATGGGGAGTCTTAATGATGTTCTTATTATGGTTAACAATGCCTATGTCCCCGTTGATTTCTATGTTTTGGATGCTGAATACAATGCTTCTTGTCCTATTACTTTGGGAAGACCTTTTCTTAGAACTGTTGGTGCCATTATTGATATGAAAGAAGGCACCATTAAATATCAACTCCCACTCAATAAAGGTATAGAACACTTACCTAAGAAGAGAGAAAAGATTTCTTTTGCCTCTCCTATGAAAATAAAATTTGGTTTTAATGCTTCTTCATTTGAGAACACTTGATTCTTTCTTGCTTCTTATGCCTAACTTAAAGGCGTTAAAGAAAAGTACTTATTGGGGATAACCCAAAAGTTTTAGATGAGTCTTGGAAGTTATTAGTTCAGTAATATCCGCTCCTTATCCTTTTTATTTGCTTTTTGTGCCAAGAGTAACCTCTAATGAGAGAGAAGTAATGATTGGGAAAGTTGCTGTCCCGAAACAGATTTCTGTGCTTCACCGTAAAAATTTGTGTAAAATCTCTGAACGTCTTTTTGAGGCATTAATTCTTGTGATTCTTCCCCAGATTGTTATCTAACTTTCGTTAGTTCAACACTTTTTGATTTGAGCAACATAAGATCTTCGAAAAAATTCATCTTTACCTGCTGGTCTGTTTTGACAGATTTCTGCCATTTTCTACATTTGCTTCTTGTTGGTTCCTTTTTGAGTTCTTTTGGGGAATTGAGCTTTTTGAGGGAAGTGCTACAGTAGCTATTGTTCTAATGTAAGTTTATTTGGTGTTAGAACTGAACCTTAATACTTATTTATCTTGAGTGCACTAATGTTGCTAATAAAGATTGTGTCAAGTTTTGTATGAAGGAAAATTTCAGGTGTATGGAAGGAATGAGTAATGAGATGAAGGATGGACTAAATCTTAAACTTGGGGATGCCACGTGTGTCACCCCAAGAAATATCCAAGAAGTACAAGCGTCAAAGCTTGGGGATGCCCAAGGCATCCCCTTCTTCATCAATAAAAATCCTAGGTTTCTTCCAAACGCTTCATTTTTATTGTTTCATGCACAGTTGTGTTGTTCTTGGAGCGTCTTCTTTTTCGTTTTTGTTTTGGTTTTTTGCTTGCTTTTGTTTGCTTAGTTTTCTGAATAAATTGTTTGGACCCCCTCTTTCATACATTGGTTTGCAAATTGTTTGGTTTGGAAAAGAGTAGGAAAGTTCATGCTTATGTGGTAAAAATAGCTCGTTTTTTACTGTAGCATATGCCTTGTCATGCCATGCTTGATATTGTTTTGGCTTTATGCTTAGTATTCGTTGTTGTAGCATGACTTGTTATAAATAATTGAGATTGCTTAATGTGCCTTCGATGAATCATGCGTTATTTTAGCATATTAAAGCATAGAATTGTGGTATTCTCCTTTGATGCTTTATTTGGGTTGACTTGGCACATGCTCACACCATGTTATGACTATCTCAAGTCACCATAGCCTTTATGATCCTTTAGTTTTCAACTTGTAGTATCACTTTATGCTTTGATCAATGATGTTTTGTCGCTCTGCATGATTATGGCCATTATTGCTCTCTTAGTTTGTCTCTCCCAGTCTTTTGCTAGCCTCCACAACCAAGTAAGAGTTCCACTCATGCATCCAACTCCCTAAACCAAGTTATTCCAAAGAGTCTACCATACCTACCTACTAGCTTATGCTATTCCAAGTATATTCATGCTTTTGTTTACCTTCCAAATTAAACTTGTTATGAGAAAACTAGTGATTAAAGCTCTCACGAACTTGATGACACACTTTACTTTTCTTGCCCTTAATAAACTTGAACCATTGTGTCGTCTATGTTGTATATGCTTGCACTTATTTGTTGGGGATTAGCAGACCATGCTTTCATGGGGAACACTTTCAACATTGCACTTGGTACTTGTACCTAGTCGATATCATGCTCTTTTGTATATGGATGTCATCGGTGTGAAATGAAAGGGGAGCTTGTAAGTCCATGGAGTTATGTATATGTGTTAGAGAAACGCATGGGCCGCTGGTCTAATCCATGCTGACATGGTTTAAACCTGCAGCGCAACCATAATGAGCTGTCTATGAAGCATTCTTCTTATAAAAAAAGGAGTCCTATATTGAGAAAAAGGAGAAAAAGAAAAAAAAGGTTATGAAAAGAGGAAAGAGAGAAAAAAGCACCATATTCCCATGGTAAATAAGAAGATTGCTGAGATGCTTGTTGTCTGCTTGCCCTGTCATTTTGATATGGGGATTCTTCCGTATCATCGGGCAAGGGGTACCCCGTTGGCGGTTCTCTATGATACACATGTACTTACAATGACAAGAACTTACCGTGACTAAACTTGAGTAGCATGAGGAGCGGCCCTCGTATACAAGGGACATGAGATTCCTAACTTATACTTCGTCAAGCATGTACACCATAGTTTGTTCACTTTAACCTTAATCACTTCAAGATGCTTATAATAGAGGCAATGAGAGCTGAAAGCTATAAGTACCATAATTTTTGGAAGCTCTTTATGAGACTTGAATCCCTACTTCCTTCTATGAAGGCCTTTCTTCCACCATTATATTGAGTCTCCACCTTCTAACTTTATGCACCTACTTTGAGAGCATAGTGGCCATTCATAGTTCTATGTGCATTGTCCCAAGACTAGTTGATTGATGCTTTACTTGATATTGCTTGTTTTAAACTATTTGTATGTAGTCACTCTTATGAACTTTGAAGGTGTCCTAAGCATTTATATTTGCTACTCTATGAGGGACAAGCTGAATACTATTATGCTATGTTTTCTTTATGTGAAACAAACAAACGTCTTGCAAAGCATTGTTATTCATGAATCTTTTGTTTGTGCCTTTTCATGTTGCATCATAGTTTCTTTGTCTTATTGCTAGAAGTTTGTTTTTCATGTTATGATTGAAGTACTATGATCCCAGCTTTGAATGTTTCACAAATACTTTGATCAAGTCTTTGATGGTGCATGTCACCTTAAAAATTATTCTTTCTATTTATCACTTACCTACTCGAGGACGAGCAGGAGTTAAGCTTCGGGATGTTGATACATTGCAAATGTATCTATAATTTTTGATGTTCCATGCTTGGTTTTATCCACTTTCTTCTGTTTTGTTTCAACTTTGGAGTGCTTTTTATATGATTTCTTGGACTAACCTATTAACAAGAGCCACAGTGCCAGCTGCCTATTTTCTTCTGTTTTTGGTTCCAGGAAAGTCAGAAAATGAATATTCTCGGAATTGGACGGGACAAAAGCCAAAGTGCCTATTTTTCCAGAAGTCATCAGATGCCAGAATACGAGACGGAGAAGGGCTGGGGGCCGGCCACACCATCCGGCCGCGCGGCCAGGCCTGGCCCGCGCCAGGGGGTGGTTTGGCCGACCTCAGCCTCTCCTTCCGCCTATAAGATGCCCTCGGGACGAAAACCCTAAGTACCCGATCAAAAATCCATGAAAGAGTCTGTAGCCGCTGTCATCTCCATCCCTAGACCGGGAGGGATCTGAAGCTCTTCCCGGTACCCTGCCGGAGAGGGGAATTCACCCTGGAGGCCTTCTTCATCACCATGCAAGCCTCCGGTGTGATGCATGAGTAGTTCATCCTTGGACTACGGATCCATGTAGTAGCTATATGGCTAGTTCTCCTCCTTTGTGCTTTCATGTTTAGATCTTGTGAGCTCCGTTCATGATCAAGATCATCTATTTGTAATTCTGCATGTTGTGTTTGTGGGGATCCGATGGATATTGAGATGCTATTTTAGATTGATTATTGATTCTATCATGTCTTTGTTATTTGTGATCTTGCATGCTTTCCGTTGTTAGTAGCTATCTTGGCCAAGTAGATGCTAGCAACTCCAAGAGTTAGTATTTATGCTCGATAGTGGGTTCATGCCTCTGGTAATCTGGGGAAGTGACAGAAATCTCTAAGGTACTAGATGTGCTATTGCTACTAGGGAGAAAACAACAATCCTTTGTTCATAGAACAATCGTATTGTTTACTTTACACGCAATTCGTAAAGCAATAATCTGTTGCTTGCAACTTAATACTGGAGGGGGTTCGGATGATAACCTGAAGGTGGATTATTAGGCATAGATGCAGTCCGATGGCGGTCTATGTATAATGTTGTAATGGCCAATCAAGTCTCAAAGGAGTCAAGATGATTATTATATGCATGTATTGCTTTCTCGATGTTTGTTAATTGCCCCACTATAATTTGTTCACCCAGCATGTTATCTATCTTAAGGAGAGCCACCTCTAGTGAACTATGGATCCCGGTCCTTTTCTTTTACATACAATCTACAAACGGTTTACTGCTTTGTGTTTACTTTCTGCAAACTATTACTTCCTTCCATTCGATACGTTTAATCCTTTGTTTTCAGCAAAACACGGTGAGATTGACAACCTCATCGCAAGTTGGGGACAAAGTTCTGTGGTTGTGTTGTGTAGGTCTCCATGTTGCTACTAGCACCGGTAGTGCGCCCTGCCAAGGCTCAGCTAGCAACACCTTTGGGGTGTTTCCTTGCTCCTACTGGTTCGATTAAACTTTGGTTTCATAACTAAGGGAAACTAGCTGCTGTGTTCATCATACCTTCCTCTTGGGGTTCCCCAACGAGCTTGTTAATACACGAGCCATCATCCTCCACCCCCACGATGTTTCTTTTTCCTGAAAGAACTATGTGGCACTTTCGCTCATCGTATGCTGTATTCTTTTGCTTATCTTTCCTTTTTCTCGGTTTGGTAGACATGTCCTTCACATAAAAAACCTAAGCCACATCATTGCCTAGGACAAATGGTTCATTTCTATACGCAAGGTTGTTGAGATCCACTATTGTCATTCCGTATTTCTTGTCTACCTCAACCCCACCTCCTATCAGCTTGACCCATTTGCACCGAAACAAAGGGACCTTAAAAAAGGTCCATAGTCAAGTTCCCATATCTCCTATATGTAACCATAATATGTATCCTTTTTCCCATTCTCGTCTGTTGCATCAAATCGGACACCACTTTTTTTATTGGTGCTCTTTTTATCTTGGGCGATCGTATAAAATGTATTCTCATTTATCTCGTACCCTTGGAAAGTCAATATAGTCGAAGATGGTGACCTGGACAACAAGTACAACTGCTCTCCAACATTTATGTCATTCATGAGATGTGTCTGCAACCAACCGCCGAAAGTCCTCATGTGTTCATCTCTAATCCAGGAGCCAGGCTTCCCCGGGTTGTTGGAGTGTACAATATTCTTGTGTTCCTCGATATACGGAGCCACCAAGGTGGAACTTTGCAGAACTGTGTAGTGTGCTTTAGTGAGAGAATGTCCATCCATACATATCCTTGCTTTCTTTCCTAGCGTGCCTTTTCCACTAAGTCTAACCTCATGCCGTGATTCAGGAACACCGATGGGTTTAAGGTCAGGAATAAAGTCAACACAAAACTCAATGACCTCCTTTGTTCCATATCCTTTTGAGATGCTTCCTTCTGGCCTAGCACGGTTATGAACATATTTCTTTAACACTCCCACGAACCTCTCAAAGGGGAACATATTGTGTAGAAATACAGGACCGAGAATGTTAATCTCTTCGACTAGGTGAACTAGGAGGTGCATCATAATATTGAAGAAGGATGGTGGGAACACCAACTCAAAGCTGACAAGACATTGGAGCACATCTTTCTGTAACCTTGGTAGACTATCTAGACTGATTACCTTCTGAGAAATTGCATTGAGAAACACACATAGCTTCACAATGGGTACTCGAACATTTTCCGGCAGGAGTCCCCTCAATGCAATCGGAAGCAGCTTGGTCATAAGCATGTGGCAGTCATGAGACTTTAGGTTTTGAAATTTTTTCTCTGCCATATTTATTATACCCTTTATGTTCGACGAGAAACCAGACGGGACCTTGATACTGTAAAGGACTTCAAAAAAGATTTCCTTCTCTTCTTTGGTAAGAGCGTAGCTAGCAGTACCTTCAAACAGCTCCGGATGCATGCCATCTCGGTCTTTTATACGTTGTTGGTCCTGCCGTGCTTTAGGTGTATCTTTGCACTTCCCATACACGCCCAAGAAGCCTAGCAGCGTCACGCAAAGATTCTTCGTCAGGTGCATCACGTTAATTGCAGAGCGGACCTCTAGGACTTTCCAATAGGGTAGCTCCCAAAATATAGATTTCTTTTTCCACATGGGTGCGTGTCTGACATCGTCCTTCGGAACAGATTGTCTACTAGGACCCTTTCCAAAGATTACTTTTAAATCCTTCACCATATCAAATACATCATCACCAGTACGGCGGATAGGCTTACACCGGCTGTCTGCCTCACCATTTAAATGCTTACCTTTCTTTCTTAGGGTGTGCGTGGGCGGAGGAAAATGACGATTCCCCGGGTACACATTCTTCTTACATTTATCCAAATATATACTTTCAGTCTCGTTTAAACAGTGTGTGCATGCATTGTATCCCTTGTTTGTTTGTCCTGAAATGTTACTAAGAGCAGGCCAATCATTGATTGTTATGAACAACAATGCTCGTAGGTCAAATTCCTCCTGCTTTTTCTCATCCCACACACGTACACCTTGTCCGTGCCACAACTATAAGAGTTCTTCAACTAATGGCCTTAGGTACACATCAATGTCGTTGTCGGGTTGCTTCGGGCCTTGGATGAGCACTGACATCATAATGAACTTCCGCTTCATGCACAACCAAGGAGAAAGGTTATAGATACACAGAGTCACAGGCCAGGTGCTATGACTGCAGCTCTGCTCCCCAAAAGGATTCATGCCATCTGTACTTAGACCAAACCATAAGTTCCTCGCATCACCTGCAAAGTCCGGAAACTCTCTCTCGATTTTTCTCCACTGCGACCCATCAGCGGGGTGTCTCAACATCTCGTCTTTCTTACGGTCTTCCATGTGCCATCGCAACAACTTGGCATGCTCTTTGTTCCTGAACAAACGTTTCAACCGCGGTATTATAGCAGCAATTCCATTGCAGCAATTCCAGTGTGCAACCCAGTTTTTTGTGCCCATCTTCACATTTTGGGTACAACAATTTGTTGTGATCCTCTAACATCTTCTTGAACTTCAACCTCTCCCTTTCAGTTACGCATTCTTCCTAGGCATCAGCAATGGCCCGACTAAGATCATCATCGGCCAGATCTGATGCCCGTTCTTTATCTTTTTCTTCATCAATGTCTTCCATTGTAGTACCATCGTATTCAGGGGACATAGTAGGGTAGTCATTATCTTTCTCTTCTTCTTCATTGTCTTCCATCATAACTCCTCTTTCTCCGTGCTTGGTCCAACAATTATAGTTGGTCATGAAACCGGACCAAAACAGGTGGCTGTGAAGGACTCTTGAGGAAGAGTATTCCTTATGATTCCGACAGACACCACATGGACAAGACATAAAACCATTCCGCTTGTTTGCCTCGGCCACAAGGAGAAAAGAATGCACGCCTTTAATGAACTCACTAGAGAGTCGGTCAGCGTACATCCATTGCCGGCTCATCTGCATTATATAATTAATTAAGTACATCAAACATAATCATAATTATTTAGTACTAATCTAAAAACAAAATTAAAGCCAGCAACCGGGACTAAAGATATGATGAACCTTTAGTCCCGGTTGGAGGCACCAGCCGGGACTAAATGTGGATGTGGAGACAACATGTCGACACTATGTCCTCAGTGGGCAGCACTGAGCCAGTAAATTAAATGACGACGCTATTTTGGGTGGGTGGCAGCACTATGCCAGGGGTGAGTGTGTCGATATTATGTCATCAGTGCCCGACACTATGTTGTGCTGCTTAATCTATAAATAGGTATGCATTCTTGTGAAGAACTACAAGATGGTGTGCGAGACCAGGGACACCACTACGGCGGAGCTTCTCGAAGATGTCTTAGGACCTCGTCCTCAGACATCTTCGAGGAGCTCTCCATAGAGGCACTCTCTAATATGTGAAATTAGTTAGCTCCACCAGCATACTAATCTAGCTAGCTAGAGAAGATATAAACTGAAAGATGGTGTGCGAGAGCAGGGACACCACTACGGCAGAGCTTCTCGAAGATGTCTTAGGATCTTGTCCTCAGACATCTTCGAGGAGCTCGCCATAGAGGCACTCCCTAATATGTGAATTGTTTTAGTTACCCAGCGTATTAATCTATAGCTAGAGAAGTTATTAACTGCAAGATGGTGCGAGAGGGACACCACTACGGCCGAGCTTCTCTCGAAGATGTCTTAGGATCCTATCCTCAGACATCTTCGAGGAGCTCGCCATAGAGGAGATTCTCGAAGATGTATTGTGATGTCTTCTTATCAAGCTTTTATGAATTAACCCTATCTTTGTTACAATTTTTTCAGTTTGTTGAACGCAGGTAGACGAAGAAGGATATTTTGCCTAGCTAGTTAGAATGATGAACTCACGCATGTGTGTGCTTCTAAAATGAAATTTTGAGACTATGTGCCAAAACAAGATATATATAGATAGAATCCACATATTGTGATATTTACCTTAGAGTTCCTTACATTAATACAAGATAGATAGAATCTAAACATCGATCTCATGTTATCATTGCAAAAAATACTACCAAACTAATCCATAAATCTATCTACAAGATAGAGCATGAAATGAGCTAATATAGCAATGAGAGTTCAAAGGATAAAGTTGCTCACCTTTTAGAACCTTTGGATAGATGGGGAACCACAAAATATAGACAAATCTTGAGAAAAAATTGGGCATGAACTCGAGCTTGAAGCAAGAAAGAGAGAGAGGAGCCACCAGCTTGAAATGGTGGCTCGGGCAGGTGGGGAAAGAAGATATAGACAGACCTTTAGTCCCGGTTCGTGTCTAGAACCGGGACTAAAGGTCCACCTTTAGCCCCGGGTCGTATAACAAACCGGGAATAAAGGGTCTGGCGCCCAACCCAGCCTACCTGAAACCCTTTAGTCCCGGTTTGTTACATGACCCGGGACTAAAGGTCCCGTTCGAACCGGGGCTAGTGCCTGCCACCCCCTGAGGCCAGATCTAGCCGTTGGGACCGGAGGATTACTCCCGGTTTGTAGCAAAACCGGGGCTAATACCCCTGGACCAAAGGTCCGTTTTCTACTAGTGTAGGGATTAATCGGCCAGTTAACCGGGACAAATTCTTGAATACTGATGAGGATAGATGGGCCGAGACTTCACTGAAATATTACTGATGTCTACACACTTCTATTCTTGTAGACAGTTGTTGGGCCTCCAAGTGCAGAGGTTTGTAGAACAGCAACAAGTTTTCCCTTAAGTGGATCACCCAAGGTATATCGAACTCAGGGAGGAAATGGTCAAAGGTATCCCCTCTCAAGCAATCCTGCAATCAAGATACAAGAAGTCTCTTGTGTCCCCAACACACCCAATACACTTGTCAGGTGTATAGGTGCACTAGTTTGGCGAAGATATAGTGAAATACAAGTGGTATAGATAATTATAAGTGGTAACAGTGATAGAAGATAGCTTGATGGCGTGGAAAAGACTAAAAGCAAACTGAAATAAAGAAGGAAGCAAGCAAACATGTAACAGATCTAATTGCAAATGGTGTATCAATGCTTAGAAACAAGGCCTAGGGATCATACTTTCACTAGTGAACACTCTCATATAAATATATTATCTTCATGATACTACACTGAACTACTCTCCGGTTGGACACTCTAATCGTTGGTAGGGCTATAACAGCACACCTCAAAGTTCATCTTTCCCATCTAGAAAACCCCACACTGTCACCTCGAGTACTAGATGAGTCCAACAAACACCACAATTTCATAAAGACATCCAACTCCAAATATAACTCATAACAAGTATTTGTAATCTCTAGCCTAAGTGCCACCATGGTGTGCATGCTGTCACTTTCACACACATGGGGAGAGCAGAGATCTATTAAAGCACTTGAGTAGCAAGGCAGATCTATAGATTACAAGCTCATGATCACAATTAGATCATGCATAGAGAGAGAGATGAACACATAGCTACCGGTAGAACCCTTAGCCTCGAGAGAGAACTACTCCCTCCTCATCATGGGAATCAGCAATGGTGATGGAGATGGCGGTGGAGATCGGTGGAGATGGCTTCGGGGGCACTTCCCCGTCTCGGCAGGGTGCCGAAACAGAGACTTTCTGTCCCCCGAATCTCCCCTTTGGTGGCGGCGGTGCTGCGGAACTTTTCGTGGCTGGAGGCTTGATGATTTAGGGTTTTGGTATCGGGAGGCTCTTATAGGCAAGGAGGCAAGGTCGATGGAGTGCCAGGGGGCCCACACCACCTGGTGGCGCGACCAAGGCTAGCCCGCGCCTGGGGGGTGTGGCCAGGCCCTGGCCCTCCTCCGTCTCGTATTCTGGCTCCGTGAGTCTTCTGGTAAAATAGAAACTTTGGCTTTTGTCCCGTCCAATTCTGAGAATATTCATTTTCTGACTTCCTGGAACCAAAAACAGCAGAAAACAGGCAACTGACATTGTGGCATCTTGTTAATAGGTTAGTCCAAGAAATCATATGAAAAGTACTCCAAAGTTGGAGCAAAACACAAGATAGTAGATAAAACCAAGCATGGAACATCAAAAATTCTAGATACATTTGCAATATATCAATTACCTTCCTTTTTATTGTTTGCAACCTCCGAGAGACGAATAAATGAGATTATTTCTAAAGTTTCCAAGTGTACACTGGATATTATAGCATCTCCACCGACGCATCTAAGAGCGTTTGGCAACAGCGTTGGACAAGTGCTTTGGTAGCATCGTTCAAACCGCTGGCTCTCTGGGATGTCCTACCCACAATGGCAGCCTTCGGAATGGCCTCCCGAATCATTTTCAGCCAAAAAAAATGCACATTTTTCAGAACTCATTTGAACACAGATTCTTTTAGTTAGAATTTTTCAAACATAGATTCTTACAAAGTTCGAATAAGATAAATATACTATTACACGAGCTTTCCGTCCTCAAGCCCCGCCTCTCTGCCTCCATGGCTTCCTTGGCCCGATGGTGCCTCTCCGCCACGGGAGAACCCCTCGCGAGCCTTTCGAGGGACATACACTCTCTGGAGTCGGCCGCTACCATGTTACACCGCTTCCTCTAGGCCCTCGCCTCTAACTTAACCTCGAGAGTAGCGTCCGTTGTCGCCCCCTTGTCCCTCGTTGTCGTCTCCCCTTACTGAATTTATGCAAGAGACCTCCATGATGGCTACCTCGATAGCCGCACTCATCTCGTGGATGATGGTGCAGCCTCCTTCGTGCGTGTCGTATGGAAGGAGACGAGGACCCCCTCGGCGACTGGCTCATCTCCCTCCTCCTCGAAGACGTCGAAATCGTCCTCCTCCGATTTGTCATCCTTGCGCTCCATCTCTGCCTCCTCCACCTCTAGCTTTGTTCCTCGTCGCTGTCCGATGACAAGGGAGTTGGTTCCTCGTCCCCGTCCATGGATGGGTAGCGAGGGTGAGCGGCCTTGGAAAGCTAATCCCAGGTAGTGGGAAGGCGGTGAGGCATGGTGTGCTCCTTGCCATTTCCACCCCTCATCTTGGGCCTTCTTATAGGCGGTGATGCATGTTGAGTGGGAAAATGAGCACGCACACGGGAGGGAAGCGGCGAGAAATCGGCGGGAATCGATGCCATTGACTCCATCGTGGGGAGATGAACCGGTGAAAGTGTTGTGTGTCGCTGCCAAGGGGTCCCGCGAGGGCGATCCTACATGGCATCGGTTGCCTGTGGTTGCCCGTGCCCCTAGGCCGCTCCCCATGGATCAGGGCCAGTAAGGGTATGTCATACAATATATTGGACCGTGTGTGATGCCGGCACTCTTCGTGGGCTGCAAGTGTGTCCCGTGTTTTATCCGCACTCCCATAGCTCATGGGGGTGTGGTGCTTTGGGCGGTGGGGGCGTCTGTGGTGTTGCACTTACTTCTGTATTGGATCTACATCCCAATCCTACAAATAGTGTCACTTTCAAAACTGCAAACATTCTTGTTGTAAAATTTAATAGTTTCCACTCTTCTTTTACCAAGAGATATAAAGTTTCTACTTGTGTATTCGCTATCTCACTTCACTATCTTTTCATAAGTACGCAATATACATTGCACTAATCCTCCAAGGAGGTAGATTTTGGTAAAACGGGAAATGCCCAATTCAATCTTGCTGTCATTGTCACCCAGATAGTATGTGTGTTACAGAAGAAAAATGAACTGAATGCTCAGCGAGAAAATACGGAGAACTAGGTCGCCACTAAAGTGATTTCCCCTAAAACCTAAAATGGTCAAATTATTGATGAGGTATTTTTACAACAAATGTTTTCCTAAAAAGTAAAACAATTTCTTGAAACAAGACAAAAGACTTTTTATTTTTATTAATTATTAAGTAGAAGAGAGAGCTTTTGGAAAGAAATGCGGCAAGGAAGGCCCTTATAACAATGTTTTTTTTAATAATAAGAACCTACATCAGTGCCCATGAGGGATTGAACTTGGGTGGCTGTGTTATATATCCGCTTTCCTAACAAAGTGAGAGTGTTCACTTCTTAGCAGAAGAGAGTTGGTAGGTTAGTTAGGAGGATTTTGTTTTCCAAAATGGCGGTGATACCCATGATGCATACAACATTATTTATTATTATTCAACATAGCCTTAAAAATACAAAGATCAATCCAAAACCATCTAACTAACGACAACTATAGCAACACCAACAAACTTGATGAAGTGGGTGGCCATGCCAAAGTCATTGCCCTAACCTTATACCAATGTACATCATCATAAAATCGGATGCCTCACCCAACCGTCCAACGGCGAGCTAGGAGCACAAACTTGTCCGACAGACCCTCATGCCGGTTAATTAGTGCAATACCGGCTAAAAACCGGTACAGAACCCCTCGTTGACGGTCATGAAACATCACCGTCACGAGGGCACACAATCACCCTAGCTAGGAACGCAAATAAATCCCACATCAACCTATGCAAAATAAATGACTTCGCGCAGTAGACTGGTAGCAACGATTCTGAAGATGAACTACGAACATGAGATGTGTAGGACCCGCACCAATGAAGATCTCCATGACCCGACCGCTACTCGCAGGTCATCATGGCCACTCCCCACCTGAGGTAGCAGCTCCGACTTCGTGGCAGGGAAGTCCAGGAGGAAGATGAGTCGAACATGCGGAACAAGAAGCCGACTAACAAGATCATGCCACAACCAAATCATCATGTTCGGTCCGAGATACGGTCTTCAAGATGATACCCTCCCTACCAGTTTCTAGTTTACGCCCTCATCCGCAAGAGAACGTCTCCGGTCTACCCTTTTCAGCGGTAATTTTGTGTTTGCCTGCCTCAGCCTATGCCCCGAGTTCACCCGAGCTCAATGACCCAATCGACTCAGCAAAACTCGCTAGCCCTCTCCCCCGGCATATATGCAAATATGTTGCCTACAAAAATGCACTCATATATTATGAACGGGGGTTTAAATAAATTTTGTTATGTATGACTAACTTTTCGGATGCTAGTATTTTTGTTTATAAAAGGTCAAACTTCTAATGTCATATGGCTATAAACCCTGAATAAGAGTATATACCCTGATCTCCCGAAGCTCGGTTTTTGGAAAATAGAAAACTTCATTCTCAAAACTATGGGGAGCAACGTTGCGCTTCTTTTTTGCCGTTTTAGAGCCACCCATTTGTCTTTTTTTGTATGGCCCAAAATGTTATGCATTGTTTAACGAAAATGTATAGGACAATTTTATGTATCAACAGACAAACATAACTGTTTGAAACTTTACGCTACGATTTTTGTTTATTTTTGTTAGAATTCCAGGCTCACTAGAGCCTAGGAGTACAAACGTCACACCCGATAAAATCCTTACATTTTGAACGGTATATAGTACATAACATTAATTTTGTTAAGAAAAGAAACAAAAGGGGGATGTGCCCACCAAATACTAGATTAAGGGTCTCTTGGATTCAAAAGATTTTCATAAACAATGGAGTATTGCAACTCTTACATATTTATTCTACGCGTGTTGTTTGATTCGTAGGGGGAGTTATGTGTAAAGGAAAACATGCACGCCATCCTCTGGGAAAGAAAACTCGTTTCTCGTGGTCGTGGGGTGCATTTGGACAAAGTTGAGTGATTTAATCCTGTTAACATAGCAGTAGTACAATGTGGTTTCTATTGTTCCCACAAATTTGTAACCCTGCGAATTTAAAAGACGCCTAAAAGAGGACATGGGGACAGACAACAACGTGATGCTTATCCTTGAACCTGAACTGCACCTTCTTTGTTTCCTTCTACAACGCGTTAACGGCAGTGCGTCTGATCATGGGCGGACCATGCTTCTGCCACGTCCCGCATCTGCTAGTCAGCAAAAAGGCAAGTAAAGGAAAAGAAAAGATGGAAAAGCCCTGCACTTACGAACCAATTCGTTGCGTTGAAGCATCCGCTGCGTACGTGCAAGCTGGTGAGGCGGCGCGCGGAGGGGTACGGTGTCGCGGTCCGCTGGGTGAAGAAGACGGCGCCACGCCGGCGGCCGGTAACCGGCGTGCTGACCTGGGAGCTGCTGATTGTCGCATCGAGGCGGCCCTGCAATGGAACTCTCTCGCACTGTGCTCGTGGATTGTGCCCGAAAGCGACGCCGGTTCTTCTGGTCAGGCCCACGCTTTGCCTGCCTGGCTTGCCTCCGTCAGACGTGACGCGGATCCGACTGGGGAGTGGAAAATATCTCAGGTCTCCATGGGTCCGCGTTGGCGTGGAGTGGCAGACTAGTACTACTACTACAAGGCGTCGTATGGTAGACAGGTGCAACCAGAACCAGGGATACTCATTCTCCCTTGTAACAAGCGTTCCACCGACGGTAGATTTATCTTGGCACGTGTTAAATTTAGTCCGGATAAGCACTTGCAGTTGCTGTTGTCTTTTTTTTTTTTACAACAGTTGCTGTTGTCTTACGGACGCATGGTTGCAGGCTTGCACCCAATTCAATTCAGTGCATGCATTTTTTTTCCAGGTAAACTGGAACTTCATTAAACAGACAGGATTACAGACATGTCTTTTTTTGAACGGGTTACAGACATGTCGAACTCATGTTCGTGACGTGCAACGTGTTAGATTTATATGGGCTGCGACTATGTAGGCAGTCCATCTAGTCTAATAAATTCTGAAATCTCAAGACTTATCTATTATGGCAGCTTGAGAGCTTTGTGGGAGACAAAATTTAAACCATATTGCTAGTTGGGAGAGAGTTGGACCAGCTTATAAGGTGAGTTGTTTCACTCCCACTAAGTGAGTAAGAAGAGAGGAGTCCACGCGCACTCCTCCGCCGTCCGCGCGCGCGTCGCGTTTCGTGAATCGATTCGAGTTAGAAACTCGTTTTGTGGAAGACTAAATTTTTGCTTGGTGCACCAGCTGTTGGGTACGTGTCAATATTCGTGTGCATGTTTGACGCATGTCCTTGTCTTCCAACGCGTGGCGACTCGGTCTTCCACCTCCCAGGCTATAGAGCGAGAGACAGACAAATCTAGATGGATCCCAGTTCTTTTCTCAGTCTCTCTCGTTGTGTGTTCCTCTTACTGCGCTGCTCTCTAGGCTTCCCCATCACGGCGGCTGCATGCACGGCTGTCCAGGAGAGCAGGCCTCCGAAACCCCGCCCGTTGAGACCCTGCACCGGGAGACGGGCGATAAGGTTTTTGAGGAGCGTCTCGGTGCGACCGCTCGCCTCTGTTCTCGTGTTCTTCTTCAGCAACCGATGATCTCATCAGCACCATGGGCGACAACAACAATGACCAAGGTGTTGCTGCGGTGATGACCTTTCCGGTTAACCTGTACGTGCTATTTTTCTCTTTGTATGCACTAGTTCTTGCTAGATTTTCAGATCTACTAGATGTGGTTGTTTGGCTGCATGTGTTTAGATCTGCTAGTGCTTACATAATGTTGATTTCGGTAATTAATCTCATGGGGAAATGGCCTAATACTCCAACAATCCAAAAACTTTATTTATTTAGGCAATTTTCGTCATCTGCCTTTGCTGCTTTACTGAAACCGAGCCCTTTTATGGGTGCTAATTTTAAGAGATGGAAAGGGAAAACCCTCTTATGGCTCACTGTTATGGGCATAGAAAAGATTGCAGATGGCACTCCTAGAGGTCCGCTTACTCTCGAGGAAGAGAGGGCGTTCAGGGAGTTCACTGTACTTTTCTGGGCTCTGTACGCAGTGTGCTTGGAGACAAGTTGGTTGATGCATATTTGCATATCCGTGATGCCAAGGAACTGTGGGATGCGCTGGACGCTAAGTTCGGTGATGCTGACATGGTTATACCCTACGGGTACGTAACTTCAGCATACCTAGTCCAGCCCAAGGAAGGCCTACGGCAGACATACGCTGGCCCATGAAGATTTTCGGGTGGCCAAGGCCCATGACGCCTTCGATCCTTGGAGAGCAAGACTAGCGGAGATAGGAAATTCAAAGGGGTAAAACCCTAGAACTTGTAACCGACTAGGACTACGCCCCAGACCTGCCTAAGTCTATATAAAGGCCAGGAGGGCACGTCCTAGATCGACCAGACTCATACTTTCGCACACGCATCCACGCCAGATCGAATCTGTGTACCCTGTAACCTTCGGTTCCGCCGTAATCGAAGAGCAGACAAGCAGGAGTAGGGTTTTCCCTCCGGGGGCCTGAACCTGGGTAAATCTCGTGTCCCCTGGTTGCTTGTCTGTTAACCGTGTCACGATCTCCAGCATCCCCATCTTCTCCAAAACCCAAGTCCATAACAATGGGCATTGACAAGATTAAACCTCGTCAATTGGCGCCGTCTGTGGGAACTGGGGCTGCTGATTGTGCGGTCGTGACGGTTCCGACCCGGTCGATCTACAACTCCGCGGCGACGGAGAATCACCTCCTCTTCGGCGCTTTCGACTTCACCGCCCACTCGCCGGATACCATGAAGGATTTCGAGCCCGTAGGCGACGGACTCGAAATTCTGTTCGGGAGCTTCTGCTTCCAGGTAGGACAAACTGGCACCCTCCGCCTCCCTGAGCGGGTGCCCGTGCCGTCAATCAGGCCCGCTTCATGGGCTCCACACCCCGTGCTACGCACGTCACCATCAACAGATGAGTTCTACAGCAGCAGCAGCTGCAACTCCGATCTGTGCGATCCACCTTCGGATGAAGGGACCTACGGTTCCGGATCCGAAAGCTGCGGCAGCAGCCAACCAATCTGCAGGCGCTATCTGTGCGCCGCAGTCATCCAAACCGATGAGGAAATGCCTAACCCGCCGCCCAACCCCAACCCGCAGGACGGAAACGGCGAAAACGGTGGAAACGGCGAAAACGGGGAAAACAGGGGCCACCTCATCGAACTTAGCAAAGAAGGATGGGTCGAAGCACGCCGCGCCGTCACAGGCGAAATAGTCCTACCTCTGGACTCCTCACGTGACCTACTGATGGCATACCACTACCTCCTCATCGAGGAGCATAAGAAGCAAGTCAAGATGCAGGAGACGCTCGACAAACGCAAGCGAGCAGCCTCTGAGTCCAGTGCGCGACGAGCTGCGCTCTCCGCCATGGGACCCGGCTCTAGCACAAACGGAAACCAGGGAAACACGCACCACTCTCGGGTGGAAAACATGGACCCGAAGGAGCGGCGTAACGTGACCCGAACTCTCCACACATCGTTCATGGATATGGACGCTGACGGCAACATCATCCCGAAGACGCCACAAGCTGCGATCATGGCAGCCACTGCGTATCTCGCGGCTCACCCACCTCCGGAGGGGGACCCAAAAAGGTCCATGCATAGGTCCGCACTCACCGGACTAGGACTAATCGGAGCTGCGCTCCACGAAGACGCTCCTACGGAGCCGAAGAAGAAAGCTCCAGCCAGGCGCGACCGGAGCCCCACTCCCTCATCCGAAGATGAAGAGGAACACGATCTTCCTTGAAGGAAGAAGAGCTATAACCGCCATAAACGCGACTACGACGCCAGAGACAAGCTTACACAACGCAAGATCGACAAAGCACGCGCTAAACGCGCATGCTCGTCTGAATCTGAGATGGATGAAGACGAAGGAGAACTCTGCGGGGCTCGATGCTTCAGCAGATCCGTCCGGCGAACACAGATGCCACGCAACTTCAAGCTTCCTTCGGATACTCCGAAGTTCAACGGCACGCAAGATCCAAAGTCCTGGCTCAGTGACCATCTGTCATCAGTCAAGCTTCATGGAGGCAACAAAGAAACCGCCATGCAATGCCTTCAGCTGCAGCTGACAGGCGCGGCGCGGGTCTGGCTTAGCAGCCTATCATCAGGATCCATCCGAAGCTGGGAGGAGCTCGCTTATAGCTTCATCCGAAATTTCAAAGGCACCAGAAAGAGGCCCGCCTCAATCGAAGAGTTGCGAGCCTGCACTCAGAGAACGGGTGAATCTATTCGCTCGTACATACTACGCTGGTCTACAACCAAGAACTCCGCAGCACACATCTCCGAAGAAAGGGCCATCGACGCCTTCAGGGACGGCGTCAAGCGCCCAGACTTCAAGGAGGAACTTGGGCTTGTAAAGCCCAAGACACTCGACCACCTCATGGAAATCGCCAACAGTTGGGCAGACGGCGAAGATTGCATCCAGCAGGCGCAATCAGATGAAGAGGACGACTACGGCCGAAGACGCGAACGCCGCAGCAAGAGGAGATCCCGCGTCTACGAGGACCGCGACGGACCCAACATGGTCGCAGCCGGCTACGCCGACCGCCGTAACGACAACAGCCGCAACAGCGGAAGATACCGCAGCGGAAACTTCCGCGACAACGGACGACCAACACAGTCGTGGCAACGCCGCAACCGCGACAACGGACCCTCAGCATTCGACAAACTTTCGGGTCCATGCACCATCCACTTCTACATCGACAAACAAGATGGCAAAAAGAAAGCTAGCCACATGCTCAAGGACTGCCGCGAGTTCCAGAAACTCAGCGAAGGCATGATGCAGATGAGGCAACAAGCTCCAATTCCTGCGTTCGGAAACGCACCTACGCCAGGTGAAATAGCACACGGAGCTCCTCCACCGCCGCCTATTGGAGGCCCAAATCAACCAGTCGCACCAGCGCAAAACAACGCCGGGGTCGCATACCCCCCACCAAAGGGAGCACTAAATATGATCCAGAAAGGACGCTCCACCAACAGGGTGCAGAAGAAAATCACCCGACAAATCAACTTGGCCGTGGAAACTCCGCCTGCAATCCCTGAGTACCTCAGCGGATCGGATTCCTGCATCACATTCACTCGCGCGGATCACCCTTGCCAGATCCCTCGCCCAGGTCATGCTGCCCTGGTGCTGGAGGCGCAGATCGGAGGCTTCGAGATGAGTCGCGTCTTCATGGACGGCGGCAGCGGCATCAACCTAATGTTCGCAAGCACTCTAGCAGCTATGCGGATCCCGCAATGCAGCCTGGAACAATCAGACACAACGTTCCACGGCATTGTCCCAGGGAAGGGCATCTTCCCCCTGGGCAAAATAGGGCTCGACGTCATCTTCGGGAAGCCGGACAACTTTCGGCAGGAGCGCCTAGAATTCGAAGTGGTGGACTGGCCGTCGCAATACCATGCCATCCTGGGACGTGTAGCATTCGCAAGGTTCCTGGCCGTCCCACACTACGCATACCTACTACTCAAGATGCCAGGACCAAGGGGCGTCATCACAGTCCACGGGAGCTTCACCCGATCGGACCAATGCGACAGGGATTTCAACAAAATCTCCCAGTCTTTCGGCATGCAAGACGAGCTTGTAAGGCTCCGCGAGGTGACGGACAATGGGATACCCCCAGTCACAAAGCAGAACGCACCTGACATGTCTTTCGACTCCACCATCAACACCAAGAAAGTGCAGGTCCATCCAACGGATGCCTCCAAGACGGCGTTGATCGCCAACGACCTCAGCACTGCATAGGAAGGCGCGCTCGTCGAATTCCTCCGTGAGCACTGGGAAATCTTTGCCTGGTGTCCTGAGGACATGCCAGGAGTTCTCAGGGAATTCGCCGAGCACGCACTCAATGTCTTCCCAGACACCAAGCCAGTCAAGCAGTCCATCCGAAGACTGTCGGAGCCACGAGCCGAAGCTATCAGCAATGAGATCAATAGATTACTCGCAGCAGACTTCATCCGGGAAATCAAGGAAAGCGAGTGGCTGGCAAACATGGTGATGGTCCCGAAGAAGGACACGGACATCCTGTGGATGTGCGTGGACTTCACGTCACTAAATAAACACTGCCCTAAGGACCACTTCCCTCTTCCTCGGATCGACCAGATCATCGATTCAACTGCAGGTTGTGAGAAACTCTCCTTCCTCGACGCCTACTCAGGCTATAACCAGATTCGACTCAAGGTCGAAGATTAAGAGAAAACGGCGTTCATCACACCGTTCAGAGTATACTGCTACAACACAATGCCCTTCGGGCTAAAGAACGCGGGTGCCACGTACCAGCGATGCATGCAGGCCTGCCTCAAGGACCAGATCGGTCACAACGTCCAAGTCTATGTCAACGACATAGTCATAAAAACCAAGGAGGCAATAACACTTATCGACGATCTCCGCGAGACGTTCGACAACCTTGATCGCTACAGGATCAAGCTCAATCCAGAAAAGTGCGCCTTCGGCGTCCCCTCGGGTCAGCTGCTCGGGTACTTCATCTCTCAACGAGGGATCGAAGCGAACCCGAAGAAAATCAAAGCTATCATGACAATGGAGAAGCCGACAAACCTCAAGGGCGTTCAGCAGCTCACAGGGCGAGTAGCGGCACTAAGCAGGTTCATCAGCCGCATGGGCGAGAAGGCCCTACCATTTTACCAGCTGCTGCGCAAGGCAGACAAGTTCGAGTGGACACCAGAAGCCAACGACGCATTCGAAAGCCTCAAGCGGCTCCTATCCACCTCGCCAGTTTTGGTCACGCCAAAAGAGCGCGAGCCCCTGTTGCTGTACATAGCAGCCACACACCAGGTGGTCAGCACAGTACTCGTGGTCGAACGACCCGAAGAAGGCAAGACCCACGGGGTACAACGCCCAATTTACTACCTTAGCGAGGTTCTCACTCCAACAAAACAGCGGTACCCGCACTACCAGAAGCTGGCCTACGGCGTGTTCATGACGGCTCGACGACTGAGCCACTACTTCCAGGAGCATCAGGTGATGGTCGTCAACGAGGCACCCCTAAACAGCATCCTGAATAACCCAGAGGCCACAGGGCGTGTGGCCCTGTGGGGCATTAAACTATCACCCCTGGACATCATCTACGAGAAGCGACACGCAATCAAATCTCAAGTCCTTCCGGACTTCCTGGTACACTGGATGGAGCTGCAGCTGCCTGACACCCCAGACATGCGTCCTAGACAATGCATTTTGACGGCTCCAAACGCGAAGCTGGAGCAGGGGCAGGAGTCATACTGACCTCCCCGCAAGGTGACAAGATGAAGTACGTCCTTCGGATGAAATTTAGAGCCTCCAACAACGAGGCCGAATACGAAGCCCTCATCCATGGCATGAAGATGGCAAAAATATGTGGCACAACGCGCCTGGTCATCTACGGTGACTCCAACCTTGTCGTACAGCAGACGATGAATAAGTGCGACGCACACGCCGAAAACATGATCGCGTACCGCGCGCTATACAACGCACTCGAAGGAGAATTCGACGGCTGCGAACTTCGGCACGTTGGAAGAGAGAGCAACGAGGAGGCCGATAGACTCGCCAACATCGGCTCCACTTGTGCAAAGGTACCACCAGGTGTGTTCCTCGAACAGATCTGCGTGCCATCCATCAAGCGGAAATTCCCCAAGGGATCACCCGAAGAAGCAGAACACTCGGGGGCTACGCTACCCGAAGGTCATGAAGGACCCGAAAAGTTGGATACCGAAGTTGCCATGGTCAACCTGATGCAGGTCATGGCAGTCGACGAAACTTGGACACGTCCATACCTCCAGTTCCTGATAAACGGAGAATTGCCAGACAGCCCGACAGATGCCCGGCGCGTATCTCGTCGGTCAAAAGCCTTCACCATCATCAACGGCGAGCTGTACAAACGCAGCATTACGGGCGTACTACAATGGTGCGTCACCATCAATGACGGCAAGGCCATACTCCAAGATATCCACGAGGGCATCTGCGGCTACCACGCAGGTAGCCGCTCCCTCGTCGCCAAAGCTCTGCGAGCAGGATTCTACTGGCCAACGGCCATGAGGGACGCGATGGACATCGTCTAAAGATGCAACGGGTGCCAACGGTTCGCCGACAAACCGCACGCACCTGGGTCCGAACTTCGACCCATACCCATAGCCTGGCCTTTTGCCCAATGGGGCCTCGACATGATCGGCAAACTGCCAAAATCCTCGAAGGGAGGACACGTCTTCCTCCTGGTCGCAGTCGACAAATTCACCAAGTGGATCGAGGCAATGCCAGTCACCAACCAGAAGGGCAAAACCGCCGTCAAATTCTTCGAATCCATTGTCTACAGATTTGGCGTACCGCACAACATCATCACCGACAACGGATCGAACTTCATCTCCGAAGAATTCCAGGACTTCTGCGAAGGCCTCGGGATCAATATCACGTATGCCTCAGTGGCACACCCGCAAACAAACGGGCAAGTGGAAAAGGCCAACAGCCTAATCGGCGCCGGCATCAAGAAGCGCCTCATGAGCTCACTCGAGCACAAAGCTGGAAACTGGACGAAAGAGCTACCGTCTGTCCTGTGGAGCTTATGGACTACGCCAAACAGCTCCACCGGCTACACACCATTCTTCATGGTGCACGGAGCTGAGGCCGTGCTACCAGCCGAAGTACGCCACCAGGCTCCACGAGTCGTCGCTTACAGCGAAGCCGAATCCACGGCTGCACTCGAAGATGCCGTCGATACACTCGACGAAGCACGGGATATAGCAGCAGCTAGATCAGCGGTGTACCAGCAAAGTCTCCGCAACTACCACAGCCGCCGGCTGCGCCCAAGGTCCTTCATCGAAGGAGACCTCGTCTTGCGACTTAAGCAAAAACGACCGAATAAACTCGAGTCACCATGGGAAGGACCCTATGCCATCACCGAGGTCATCCCAGGTGGCGCCTATCGCCTCAAGCACGTGGAGTCTGGAGTCGCATACTCCAACCCATGGAACATCTCGCACCTGCGACGATTCTACCATAGCAATGTACCCCCTTTTCGATAAGGCTTACAGCCAAGGCTACTCAGCCGAACCATGTACCTCCTCCATTACGATACAAATACAGCTAAGTGTCTCGCCCCCAACCTTCGGTTGACTATTTCTCTGCAACTTTATTACATGCTACAAACGCACTCGGGGGCTCCCCCCACCTCACGATTTCATCGACTGAGGACAAAACGTGTACACCTGAGTAGCTGACTACGTCAGGCAAACGAAAAGGGCACGTACTAAATCAAAGCACTACGTGCTCGCAAACAAGCAAACCTTTACAACAAAGGGCACATACACGCCCAGCCGCAATATACAAATTTTATATCTATCTGTTTATTTTCAGGTCCTACCTATTCTGAAGAATAACCTGAGCACACTCCTCAAACAAATCTACAATCTGTTCGGCATACTGCCTTACAGCCGCGTAATGCGGACGCATATTCCACTCGCCACCATCTGGTCGAGGAGGTGGCCCAGTCGCCACAACAGCCAAATCCACATCAGGGTGGTGCACCCTCACAAGAGACAAGGCAGCCTTCACCCCCGCGACGAGCTGCTGCCGCACCAGCTCCTTGACATTGCTGGCACTCCGAAACTTCGTCAGAAGACCTGCAAGGGTCGTTGGCACGGCATCCAACGGAAACATGACGTGCAGCACCGAGGAAAGCGATGTCTGCACTTGGCGGAGCACCCGCGAAACCTGGTAGACACGATCCTGCACCATCGTCAGAACTATGGCGCGATCACAATTCATCCAGAAGAAGCCGCAGGCCTCTATGTCCTGTTGAGTCAAGCAATTGACTCGAACAGCAATAGGCTCCTTTTCTTCCCTCGGAGCAAGATTGGCACCTGCGACAACCGCACAAAACAAGAGTAAGGCCAGCAGGCTCACCCGAAGAACTGAGCTACAGCCCGAAAGAAGGATCAACTTACATTGCAGCTGCTCGGACAGCCGACCCAGCTCCGTCATCAAATAATCCTCTCTGGCTGCACCACGGTCTGCTTTGGACTTCCAAACGTCAGCGCGACCGCGTAACCCAAGCAAATCTCTCTCCAAGCTGCGCACGCGATCTCGAAGAAAAGCGAGCTACGAGGAATCATCCAATGATGCTCGCAAGGGCCTCTCGGATGAAGTGTCAACTGGGTCAGCACCCGAAGGAACCTATAGCAGAAGAAAAAAGAAGGCACACAGACATTCAGCCAAGGATAGAGCACAACCCGGAGGAATTCATTAACGTATATAAGGCCACTACGTGGCACAAGGATGGTACTACAAAAGATATTCACAACAAAAATAGACTACAAGCTACCCTACGTCTACTACGCCTAAGGCGGAGGGCACGGAGTCGCCTTAGAACCAGACTGCCTAGCTTTGGCCTCGCCCTGCTGCCGCAATGCGTACTCAGACAGCAAGTCAATGAGCTTGGGCCCATATCGTCTGCAGCGAGCGGAATAGGCGGCGAAGGCTACCTCGGATCCATCTGCAGCCGTCGGCATCCATGAAGTAATCTGGGGCAGGTCCAGCTCTGTACCAGCCGCTATGGCCATCGCCAGCCTGACGGACGTGCCGATGCCCTTCTGCTTGCGCTTGTACGCTGCAGGCGCTTCGGCTGACAGAGCCTCTGCCAGGGCACCCACGTCTTCAAGGGATGCACCCTTCGGGAAGAGCTCCTGGTAGAAGCGACCAAGGACCTCTTTCGCCTTGGCAAGGGAGTTGACGATGGTGCTGCAGCGGTCTTCGACCGCTATAGTGGCATCATCTAAAGCACTCCCGTGCTCCAGAGCACCACGGTCAAACTCGATGCCTGCGGCATCTGAGACAAAAAAGAAGAAAACATGAAGAAAGGCAACATAGAAGAAGATCCGTAGAAAAAGGAGCAAGTACAAAAGCTAGCGCCCACCCGAAATAGCCTTGGCAGCAGCCATGAGCTTCTCCGCCACCCCTTTTTCACGAGCAGCCGCAACGGTGGCCAGCTGCTCCTCACGATCTGCGGCCTCCTGCTGCAGACGCTCTTTCACTTCGGCTGCCTTCGTTAGCTCCAGCTCAAGGCGCTCTCTCGCCCCAACGGCAGCTTCGGCCTTCTGCTCCGATTGGCCAAGGCTCTTCTTCAGAGCATCAACCTCACGGAGAGATTATGCTCCTCTGCATTTACAACAAGCAAGTGTCAAAGAACAGGACCAGGATAAGCAAGAGAAGTACTACAAGGCAGACGAATACCTTGAAGCTGCCGTAGTTTCGCCTCCAGCGTCAGGCGTTCCTCCACCAGCCGCTTGGCCTCTTGGACAAAAGGCTGCAGCAACAGGCAATAGTAGTAAGAGCAGGACTTGGGGGCTATGCCCAACACAAAGAAGCATAAACAACATCAGCATACGAAGACACTCGGGGGCTCCCCCCGTAACATCAAGCAGGAAAACTTACGTGCTCCAAAGGCGAACCAGCAGGCCCGCCTGCGAAATTCTGTGGCGCAACCACCAGCCTCTCCTGCATAGGAGGAACTGGCGCAGCATCACCAGACGTCGCCACCGTCTGAGGAGGAGGCGACGCAATGTTCGACTCCCCCATCATCTCGCGTGCCCCATCACTAGAGCCGTCGGAGGATTGCCTGCATACGAAGCCAATCAGCACAGGTGCAAATATCATAAAAAGAAAAGGACAACAGTGGCAACAAGAAAACTTACGAGCCCAACGCGCTCAGGTCGAAGATAGGAGAAGCCCTTTGGGCCCTCTTCTCCTCCTTCTTTTCTTCCTTCTTCTTCTCCTTCTTCTCTTCCTTCTTCCGCTTTGCTGGCGGGTGCGGAGCAACAACCCGCACAGGAATGGCAGGAAGGGGACAGGAAAAACCCCCATGAACATCATCATGACGCTCAAGGCCCAGAGGATTTCTGGGAGTCGGAGGACTTGAAGCATCCGAAGACTCGCTCGAGCTCCGTGATCGCTTGCGTGAATGGTCCTCACTCGATTCATCGGCATCCTCCGCTGGGGATCGCGCTGACGGTAGCTCGGACACGGAATCCACCACTTCATTATCCGGGGCATTCGGATACCTTTCGGGCAATGGTGGTGCCATGCCCGGCACTTTGAAGCTCTACAAGATGAGAAGAAACTTTGTTAGCAAACAAAGGACACAAATAAACACCCAACAAAAAAGGGGAGCACTACGTGCATAAATCTACACCTTTGGCACGGCCAACGTCAAAGAAAAGGGAGGAGTCAGCGACTTCTCCGGGAGTCCCTCGTCGGCCTTGAACTTCAACAGCGCGCGAAGAGCCTTGTCAAGTTCCACCTCGGAGATTTTCTCACTCGAAACCCTTGTCGGATCACGGCGCCCAGAGTAAAGAAACATCGGATGCGCCCTCGCTTGGAGAGGCTGCACCCGACGCTCAAGAAACGTCCGGATGATGTCGACAACATTCACCTCCTTCTCAGGAATCAATTGGAGATCCCCTACCCGACGGTACAGGGCCTCTATCTTCGCCACTTCACCGTCTAAGATTTGGTTTTTCCAGGATCTTTTCTTCTCAATCAATTGGGAAGGGTCAAAAGGAACAAGACCAAAATCTTGCCCAGGCAGTACGGAGTCACGGATGTAAAACCATTTCCTCCGCCAGTACTGGACAGATTCGGACATGGAAAAGGAAAAGAATTGCACATTAGGACTGAGGGAGATGATGAAACCCCCAATGGGATACACACCATCCGAACCAGACTGCCTCTTCACGGAATAAAGCTTCCGGAAGAGGCCAAAGTGCGGCTCAATGCCAAGCCAACACTCGCAAAGCGTAATAAAACACGCAATGTGAAGAAGGGAGTTGGGAGACAGATGATGGAGTTGAACCCCATAGAAAAAGAGTAGTCCACGAAGGAAGTCATGGACCGGAAAAGAAAACCCGCGAATCATGAAGGCAATAAACATAACCTGATACCCAGACGGGGGACGGGGGATTACCTCATTGCCGGGGAGTATCACGGCCGTCGTGTCTTGCGGGATCCGCTCGCGCAGTTTGCGGAGATCGCTCTCCCGCGTTTCTGATCGCCGCCAGCCACCGTCGGTGACGCGAGCAGTGGCGGTGCCTTTCTTGCCTCCGGCGGCGCTGGTCCCAACTGCAGATGAGGACTTCTTTGGTTTCCACATGGCGCTACGGCAGTGGTGGCGTTGCCAACGAAGAAAGACAAAGGAAATATGGAGGAAACTCTCAGCGCGCAGCAAGAATAGCTCAAGAACGAGGGGGCAGTGAATAGATGAACTGCTGCGGTGAAAAACAAACCATGATTTCACCAGGGATTATAACAGCGAAGACGACGCACGCTGGCCGTCCATCGAGAAGACCTAACGCCAACGGTAGATCTGGCCGTACACGTGTCAGCACCAAAACGAACCGTCGTTACCACGCCGTCCACTACGTGCGGAAATCGAGGAGACGCCGTACTCATCTCCACGCCGCGTGTGACCGGTCAATTCAAATTCAGCAAGTGGGACCCACGCTTCGTCCAGTCAAGTCATCTCTGGCGTAGCAGACGCTTGAGGCCATCGATCGTAAGCACTGACGTCATCAAAAGCTATACTAGCACCACTTCGGCTCCATAGCTAAAAGTACTCACTCGAATCTACGATTCGACTAAATACTTGGGGGCTACTCCTATCAGGAGCGCTGGTCGCGCACCCGACAGACAAATAAGGACAAAATTATTTCTCTGAGTCCTACGTCGAGTTTACGACTCCACTACAGGCTCGGGGGCTACTCCCATAGGGAGGATGGATTTAAGCATCCGGAAATTTTCGAGTCCTGCGGACTTATGATTGAAACAATGCTTGAACTAAAAGTCTCCGTTCGAGTCTACGACTCGAACAGACACTTGGGGGCTACTCCCATAGGGAGCGCTGGTCGCGCACCCTATGAAATCTTCGACTCGATCTTTCGGATCAGCACGCAAAACTTTTCGGCAACTCTGCCCCAATTAATGCTAAGTGAGTAACATCCTCCTTGGCCACCCGAAACACCTCCGCGGTGATAAACATTCGGATGCTGCGTCTGCGACGCAAAGATAAGACCTACAGATATCATCTGATGGCCTAGCAACGCACCTGACTGCGCTCTGCTAGTATGAATCCATACCAGCAGGTACGATGAAAAATCCCGACGGACGCATTGGGTACACCAATTAAAATCACTGGAATTCCACTCCTGTAAGTCCTCCGCGGCCTGAGTCGAATTACGCCAGCATATGTTCCAGGTCCGGGTTGAGGGACCCGTACCTGAAGAAGATCGTGTTGTTTCGTCCTAAGACAGTTAACTGACCCTGATCCGTCGGGTGAGTCAGGCACACGCATCAACAATCCCTACACACATATACTATTAACATATAACTGCTCCTGAGGGATGGAAGAGTCCTCAGCCGAATCTACGATTCGACTGATCACTCGGGGGCTACTGACATGGTTATACCCTACGGGTACGTAACTTCAGCATACCTAGTCCAGCCCAAGGAAGGCCCACGGCAGACATACGCTGGCCCATGAAGATTTTCGGGTGGCCAAGGCCCATGACGCCTTCGATTCTTGGAGAGCAAGACTAGCGGAGATAGGAAATTCAAAGGGGTAAAACCCTAAAACTTGTAACCGACTAGGACTACGCCCCGGACCTGCGTAAGTCTATATAAAGGCCAGGAGGGCACGTCCTAGATCGACCAGACTAATACTTTCGCACACGCATCCACGCCAGATCGAATCTGCGTACCCTGTAACCTTCGGTTCCGCCGTAATCAAAGAGCAGACAAGCAGGAGTAGGGTTTTCCCTCCGGGGGCCTGAACCTGGGTAAATCTCGTGTCCCCTGGTTGCTTGTCTGTTAACCGTGCCACGATCTCCAGCATCCCCATCTTCTCCAAAACCCAAGTCCATAACAATGGGCATTGACGAGATTAAACCTCGTCAGATGCCGATGCCGGTGGTGAACTGTATGCCATGGAGCAGTTCAATAACTACAAGATGGTTGAAAACTGATCTGTAGTAGAACATGCTCATGAGCTACAGATCATGGCAAAGGAACTCGAACTCCTCAAGTGTGTGCTTCCGGACAAGTTTGTCGCGGGATGCATTGTCGCTAAGCTTCCCCATTCATGGAGGAACTTTGTCACTTCTCTGAAACATCAGAGAAGTGAGCTCTCTGTTGAGTACCTAATTGGTTCTCTGGATGTTGAAGAGAAGGTGAGGGCAAAAGACAAACACACTAGTGGAACCGAGGGACATTCTGCTGCCAATATGGTGGAGAAAAATGCCCATAAGTCCAAAGGAAATAACAAAGTCTGCCATACTACCAACTTTAAGAAGAAGAAGGGGCAAAACAAGTAAAAGAAAGAACCTTGCTGGGTGTGTGGCGAGATTGGACATTGGGCTCATCGTTGTCCACAGGAGAAAGGCAAGAAGGGTCAGGCTGGACAGAGTTCTAAATCTGTCAACATGGTCATTGGCAATACTGATGCAGGAACTTCAGGTTCTGGGTACGGTAATTTATTACCTACTGTTCTTTCAGTATTTCAACCCACAGAATGATGGGTTGATACGGGTGCCAATGTTCATGTGTGTGCTGACATTTTCATGTTCACCTCTTATCATACTCGAGATTCCTCAGTCATGATGGGGAATGGGTTACATGCTACTGTTCTTGGTATTGACACGATAGATCTGAAGTTTACTTCGTTGAAGAACGTGCAGCATGTCCCTTCTATCAAGAAGAATCTTGTTAGTAGTTCTCGTCTTCTGAAAGATGGGTTTAAGTTGGTATTTGAGTCCAATAAAGTTGTACTATCTAAGTATGGAACCTTTGTTGGAAAAGGCTATGAATGCGGAGGCATGTTCCGTTTTTCATGTGTAGACTTCTGTGATGATGTAGTGAACCATGTTTGCACTACTAGTAATGAAACTAATGTTTGGCATTCATGACTTTGTCATATTAATTTCAGTTGTATGTCACGGCTTCCTGGTATGAGTTTAATTCCAAAATTTACTATTGTCAAAGGCTCTAAGTGTCATGCTTTTGTGCAAGCAAAGCAGCCTCGCAAGCCTCACAAGCCTACAGATGAGAGAAACTTGGCACCTCTTGAGCTCATACATTCAGATCTATGTGAGATGAATGGTGTGTTGACAATTAGTGGAAAGAAATATTTCATGACTTTGATTGATGATTCTACTAGGTACTATTATGTATATCTCTTGAAAACAAAAGATGAGGCCTTAGATTTCTTTAAAATCTATAAGGCAGAAGTTGAAAATCAACTTGAGAGAAAGATCAAAAGAATTTGGTCTGATCGTGGTGGAGAGTACTTTTCTAATGAGTTCAATTTATTCTGTTCGGAACATGGTATTATACATGAGAGGATGCCTCCCAATTCCCCTCAATCCAATGGGGTTACTGAGAGGAAAAACTGGACTCTAACAGATTTGGTTAACTCCATGTTAGACACTGCCGGTTTATCCAAGGAATGGTGGGGGGAGGCTATATTGACTTCGTGTCATGTCCTAAACCGTGTTCCAACTAAGAATAAAGAGATTACACCATTTGAAGAATGGGAAAAGAAAAGGTTAACACTCTCCTACTTACGAACTTGGGGTTGTTTGGCAAAGGTCAACGTGCCAATCAACAAGAAGCGTAAGCTTGGACTGAAAAATGTGGATTGTGTCTTTCTTGGCTATGCTTCTCACACAATTGCTTTCAGATTTCTTGTGGTGAAATCTGAAATGGGTGACATGAGTGTCGGTACCATTTTTGAATCAAGAGATGCTACATTCTTTGAGGATATATTTCCTATGAGAGATATGCCTAGCATATCTAATAAGGAATACGATCTAGTTTCTGAACCTGAAACTCCCATAGAGACTGATGAACAATCAGATGATGTGAGTTCACATTCGGATGAGGATGACAATGAAGCTCCCACAAGTAGTAAGTGACAAAGGATCGCAAGATCTTTTGGTAATGATTTCATTGTGTACCTAGTGGATGACACTCCCACTACCATTTCAGAAGCTTTTGCATCTCCGGATGCATACTACTGGAAGGAAGCGGTTCAAAGCGATATGGATTTCATCTTGGCTAATGGAATGTGGGAGATATCTGAATGTTCGTATGGGTGTAAACCTGTAGGATGTAAATGGGTATTTAAAAAGAAGCTTAGGGCTGATGGTACTATTGAAAATTACAAAGCTCGGCTTGTGCCTAAAGGCTATACCCAAAAGGAAGGTGAAGATTTCTTTGATACTTACTCACATGTGGCTAGATTGACCACAATTCGAGTACTACTGTCACTGGCTGCCTCACACGGTCTTCTCGTTCATAAAATGGACGTTAAGACGGCTTATCTAAATGGAGAGTTGGATGAGAAAATTTACATGGAACATCCTAATGGTTTTGTACTATAAGGTCAACAGAGAAAGGTGTGTAAATTGAATAAATCTTTGTATGGCCTCAAAAAAGCTCCCAAGCAATGGCATGAGAAGTTTGAAAGAACTTTGACATCTGTGGGCTTTGTTGTAAATGAAGCCGACAAATGTGTATACTATCGCCATGGTGGGGGTAAGGGAGTTGTCCTATGTCTCTATGTTGATGACATATTAATTTTTGGGACAAGTCTCAAAGTGATTAATGAGGTCAAAACCTTCTTGTCTCAATGTTTTGAGATGAAGGATCTTGGAGAAGCTGATGTTATCCTAAACATCAAGCTACTGAGAGATGAGAATAATGGGATTACACTTGTGCAATCACATTATGTGGAGAAGGTGTCGAGTAGATTTGGATATGATGATTGCAAATCCTCTCCTACACCTTATGATCCTAGTGTTTTGCTTCGAAAGAATCAAAAGGCAGCTAGAGATCAATTGAGATACTCTCAGATTATTGGCTCACTTATGTATTTAGCCTGCGCTACGAGGCCTGACATCGCATTTGCTATGAGCAAACTTAGCCGGTTTGTGGCCAACCCGGGAGATGATCACTGGCATGCTCTTGAGAGAGTAATGCGCTATCTAAAGGGAACCGTAAGCTATGGAATTTATTATACCCGGTATCCAAGAGTACTTGAAGGGTATAGTGATTCAAACTGGATATCAGATGCTAATGAGATAAAGGCCACAAGTGGATATATATTCACTCTTGGTGGTGGCACTGTTTCATGGAAGTCTTGCAAGCAGACCATTTTAACGAGGTCAACTATGGAAGCAGAACTCATAGCATTAGATACTACGACTGTCGAAGCAGAATGGCTTCGTGAACTCTTAACATATTTGCCTATGGTTGAAAAATCAATACCGGCAATCCTTATGAACTATGACAACCAAACTGTGATTGTCAAAGTGAACAGTTCTAAGGACAATATGAAGAGTTCAAGACATGTCAAGAGAAGACTGAAGTTTGTCAGAAAGCTGAGAAACTCCAGAGTTATAGCATTGGATTATGTCCAAATGGCTAAGAATCTGGCAGATCCTTTTATGAAAGGACTATCAAGAAATTTGATAGAAAATGCATCGAGGGAGATGGGTTCGAGACCCACGTGAGTTGTCAAGGGGGTAACCCAACCTATGTGATCGGAGATCCCGTGAATTAGGACCTGGGAAAACAAACCGAAATAACTGAGTTGAGAGAAACTTTTACACTCGCACTCCACTACAGATGCAATTCTCTGATAGTAAATTGTAAGGAAGGTTGATTATATCTTAATGTGTTCTAACTGTCTCCTTGGGAGCAACGACGATGTCCTAAAGAGCGATCTTGAAAGAACACACCTATATGAGCTACACTGCTGGTCACAGTGTATGAGATTTGGGTGAATCTCTAGGAAGCTCATGAAAGGCCGAGGAGTGTGATGGCTCAGTGTTGATGTAGAGCTCGTTGGGAACCCCAAGAGGAAGGTATGATGAGCACAACAGTAAGTTTCCCTCAGTTATGAAACCAAGGTTTAATCGAACCAGTAGGAGCAAGGAAACACCCCAAAGGTGTTGCTAGCTGAGCCTTGGTAGGGCGCACTACCGGTGCTAGTAGCAACGTGGAGACCTGCACAACACAACCACAGAACTCTGTCCCCAACTTTCGATGAGGTTGTCAATCTCACCGTGTTTTGCTGAAAACAAAGGATTAAACGTATCGAATGGAAGGAAGTAATAGTTTGCAGAAAGTAAACACAAAGCGGTAAACAGTTTGTAGATTGTATGTAAAAGAAAAGGACCGGGATCCATAGTTCACTAGAGGTGGCTCTCCTTACGATAGATAACATGCTGGGTGAACAAATTACATCGGGGCAATTGACAAACATCGAGAAAGCAATACATGCATATACTAATCATCTTGACTCCTTTGAGACTTGATTGGGCATTACAACATTATACATAGACCGCCATCCAACTGCATCTATGACTAATAATCCACCTTCAGGTTATCATCTGAACCCCCTCCAGTATTAAGTTGCAAGCAACGGATTATTGCTTTACGAATTGCGTGTAAAGTAAACAATACGATTGTTCTATGAACAAAGGATTGTTGTTTTCTCCCTAGTAGCAACAGCACATCTAGTACCTTAGAGATTTCTGTCACTTCCCCAGATTACCAGAGGCATGAACCCACTATCGAGCATAAATACTAACTCTTGGAGTTGCTAGCATCTACTTGGCCAAGATAGCTACTAACAATGGAAAGCATGCAAGATCACAAATAACAAAGACATGATAGAACCAATAATCAATCTGAAATAGCATCTCAATATCCATCGGATCCCCGCAAACACAACATGCATAATTACAAATAGATGATCTTGATCATGAACGGAGCTCACAAGATCTAAACATGAAAGCACAAAGGAGGAGAACCAGCCATATAGCTACTACATGGATCCGTAGTCCAAGGATGAACTACTCACGCATCGCACCGGAGGCTTGCATGGTGATGAAGAAGGCCTCCAGGGTGAATTCCCCTCTCCAGCAGGGTGCCGGGAAGAGCTTCAGATCCCTCCCGATCTAGGGATGGAGATGACGGCGGCTACAGACTCTTTCGTGCATTTTTGATCGGGTACTTAGGGTTTTCGTCCCGAGGGCATCTTATAGGTGGAAGGAGAGGCTGAGAGGGTGCTGGGGTCGGCCGGACCACCCCCTGGCGCAGGTCAGGCCTGGCCGCGTGGCCAGATGGTGTGGCCGCCCCCATCCCTTCTCCGTCTCATATTCTGGCATCTGATGACTTCCGGAAAAATAGGCACTTTGGCTTTTGTCCCGTCCAATTCCGAGAATATTCATTTTCTGACTTTTCTGGAACCAAAAACAGTAGAAAACAGGCAGCTGGCACTATGGCTCTTGTTAATAGGTTAGTCCAAGAAATCATATGAAAAGCACTCCAAAGTTGGAACAAAGCACAAGAAAGTGGATAAAACCAAGCATGGAACATCAAAAATTATAGATACATTTGCAATGTATCAGAGTGTGACTTATAAGCTCCACCCGAGGGGTAGTCTATGGCAGACAAGTACCGGTAACGGTATTGAGTGAAACTTGCTGCGCAAGACTGGCAATTCAAGGCATACTCCATTGTTTAGTTGTAGTAAGCGTATCTCTTTGTCTAGGTATAAGTTCAACTTAACAGTCTCCACAGAACTGTAGGTATATTAAACAGCGATTGGAACTAATGAGCCATATGATGTGCCTTTGAGGTCTGGTGGGGGATTGTTAGATTTATATGGGCTGCAGCCTATGTAGGCAGCCCATCTAGTCTAATAAATCCTGAAATCTCAAGGCCCATCTACTATAGCAGCTTGGAAGCTCTGTGGGAGACAAAGTTTAGTCCCACATTGCTAGTTGGGAGAGAGTTGGACCAGCTTATAAGGTGAGTTGTTTCACTCCCCCTAAGTGAGTGAGAAGAGAAGGAGTCCATGCACACTCCTCCTCCGCCCGCCTCGCCTCGCCCACACGCGCGTCGTGTTTCGTGAATCGAGTTCGAGTTAGAAACTCGTTTTGTGGAAAATTAAATTTTTTCTTGGTGCACCAGTTGTTGGGTACGTGTCAACATTCGTGTGCATGTTTGACGCGTGTCCTTGTCTTCCAACACGTGGCGACTCGGTCGGCTCACCTCCCAGACTATAGAGCGAGAGACAGACAGATCTAGACGGATCCCAGTTCTTTTTTCAGTCTCTCTCGCTGTGTGTTCCTCTTGCTGCGCTGCTCTCTGGGCTTCCCCATCCTGGCGGCTGCATGCACGGCTGTCCGGGAGAGCAGGCCTCTGAAACCCGTCCGTTGAGATCCTGCACCGGGAGACGGACGATAAGGTTTTTGGAAAACGTCTCGGCGCGACTGCTCGCCTCTGTTCGTGTGTTCTTCTTCAGCAACCGATAACCTCATCAACACCATGGGCGACAACAACAATGACCAAGGTGCTGCTGCGGTGACGACCTTTCCGGTCAACCTGTACGTGCTATTCTTCTCTTTATATGCACTAGTTCTTACTAGATTTTCAGATCTACTAGATGTGATTGTTTGGCTGCATGCGTTTAGATCTGCTAGTGCTTACATAATGTTGATTTTGGTAATTAATCTTATGAGAAAATTGCCTAATACTCCAACACAATGTCAAGATCAGAACGCAACCAAGTTACAGTGCGACGCTCCGCTCTTGCAAAATTCGCAAGACAATGACTAATCCTAACCTTCGATCGTTCCGCTTTTACAAATACACAAACTATATCACGCTTAGCAAGCTTTTTGATCGGCGAGACAATATAACAAAATAAAGATCTATCAGGTGACCTGTACTATCGCTTCAATCAGCTGGAGGCAATCAGATTCAACAATAATTGGCGCTTGAGAAAATTGCAGTGTCTTCTGAGTCCATCCTGTTAGACAGTACGTATGGTTGAAATAAGAGATAAAGATAGAATTAGTTTAAATGTAATGATCTTATTGTATCCAAGTTTTTCCTCCGTGTACGTCTATATAAACCCCACAAGGGTCATTGAATAAACAATGAAATATTAGGGATTTAATATTTTCTACATGGTATCAGAGCGGTTAGCCTTGCGGCGCCGATCTTAGAGTTCCCCACCACTTCCGCACCGCGCCGCCTTGGAGAGATCTCCTCGAGAGCGCGGCACGCGGTTTCGATCATAGATCGGATCGGTTTTTTAGATTAGCTTAGATCTAAATTTCGAAATTTTCCAATTCCATAGATTAGATACAGTTTAGCCAAATAAATCCCTAAATCTACCGATCCCATCCGGCGAAACATATTCTGCAAGATCATCTTGGCGGAGCTCCTTCAACTACAACACGCGCGTGACGCGAAGCCAGACGCACCAGCCCTCGTCATCTCCAGAATCACAGGCATGCACACCAGCGGTCTTTGGGTAGCAGCGCTGGGATCGGAATCGGAGGTCCTCTCGCGACGCCAGGATGCCACCAAGTGCGCACACAGGCCCAATCTGAATGCAAGGGCGTTCACGTCTCTACTCTCCAAGCTGCACCCACATGGATTCTATGCATGTACGATCAAGTACAGCCATGCATAAGTACATCCCACGCGCAAGACGCCGTCTTCATCAAATCGTATCGGTATCACAGTATGCACTGCTCGGAGACCCGATCTCCATCAAGCCGGCTACATCGACAGCAACACCAAGATCTGCACTGCTTCGACATGCGGCTATATCAACACCAAGATTTGCACTGCTCCGAAACGCGACTATATCGATACCAAGATCTGCACTGCATCAAGCCGGACTACATCGATCCGAACATCTACGTCAAGTTGTACGACTACACCAAGATCTTCGTTGAGTTTTACATCACCAACAAAAATCATCGCCAAGGTCTACACCATGTGGTCAAAACCGCCGCCGCCGCAGCCTTACGCTCTGCTAGGGCGATCACACGATCGCCTCGCCCGCCTGGTTAAAACCTCGCCACCGCCGCAGCTACCTGCCACCGCTGCAATATGACAAAACCCGACACAAAAACCCGCCGCCGCGGCAGATCACTGCCGCTGCCGCACAAAAGCCCACCGCCGCCGCAGATCCCTGCCGATGTCGCATAAGAACCCGCCGCTGCCGCAGATCACTGCTGTTGCCGCATATAAAAACCTACAACCCTACGGCAAAAACTGCGCAATTTTTTGCGCCTCCGACTCTATCGGCTACACCGACCACGACAAACTCGACCACGGCTACATCACGCTCGCTAACTCGACATCGATATCAAGAACAACGTCTACAACAATTCAAGAACTCCAGTCAGCAGCGTCCGCGTCGTCACTTGCGTCCACGCCACTCCCGCTGTGATTGCGGGAGGGAAGAGAAGGAACCAGAAGGGGACGATGATGATGACAAGGTGGAGAAGGTGACGGATACGCAGGATTTCTCTAGTCGCAAGCGTCCGCTTCTCTCCCACTATGACTGAGGGGGAATGTTAGACAGTACGTACGGTTGGGATAAGAGATAGAGATAGAATTAGATTAAATGTAATGATCTTCTTGTAGTTCAAGTCTCCCCCTCCGTGTACGTCTATATAAACCCCACAAGGGTCATTGCAATAAACAACAAAATATTAGGGATTTAATATTTTCTACACATCCAAGCAAGCTTGCAGTTCAGCTTCAAGTGGTGAAACATAGAGCGCCATATGACGACATGTCGAGAAGACGGGGTGTCCCTGAGCATCACGCAAAATAGACCCCACTCCAGCTGAATTATTCGTAGCACAAAACTAACCATCAATAGAAAGCTTCACCCACCCCGTGGGTGGCCTAGACCACCACTTGACCGGCATCGGGGTTTTAGGAGTCGTAGATGATCGAGCTCCCATCACGACGATCGGTTGTTTTCCTTTGATAATAGCCTCCACTGAAGTGTTCTTAACACCACTAATCAATGACAGATAATTAGAAAGGAACCTCTGATCCTGATCCTTCTAGCAATGGTAAAGGCTTCTCATGAGTCACTTCATTTTGACAATACCAGATCCTCCAGGTTAATAGCAAAAAGGGATCGATCATATGTGCTGAAATCTGATTAAGGATGTAACGGAAGAAGTTGCCAGGCGGCAAACAAAGTTCAGCATATGTTGGTAAACTCCAAACCTTTCTCATATGAGACCACAAACAATTTGCATAAGCACATTCGAAAAGCACATGAGGTATGTCTTCCAATTCCACACAACAAATATTATAATAACCTGTGACCCTCAGTGGTGTCACATTTTGTTTTCTTTTAGCTAGTCCATTGGAGGCGGCTTTCCACGCAAAGATTTTAACCTTAGGTGGTACAACAGCCTACCAAATCCTTCCCCAACATGCATCCTCCCCATTAGGGTTCTCACTCGTCGATGCCATAGAACATTGGTTTGGATGAGCTACCAAATCAAGTTTATATGCACTCCTTACATAGAAGACTCCATTACGTTCAGGTTGCCATGCAATAACATCCTCATCACCATTTCTGAAAGTTTTGATTTTCAGAATTGCCTCGGCATCCACTGGGACAAAGGTAGCACACACCAGATCTTCCTTCCACATACCATCAACATCCAGTAGTTGTGAAACATGGCGTAGCCGCCTATTTCCCCTCGGGATTAGAACTTTACAATAAGAAGATCGAGGTATCCAGCTGTCCCTCCATACTCTTATATTTTTTCCATTACCGACTCTCCATAGATTGTCTTCTAGGTGGAAGAGGGATTACCAGTGAACACTGTATCCATAAAAAACCCGTTCAGATAATACCTTGATTTCGGTACACGTGCAGAAAGACTGTCAGTAAAACCTATCAACCTCTAAGCTTGGCGAGCTAGTAGAGCCTGGTTGAATAAATGCATGTCTGAAATCCAAGCCCACCATGTGTCTTTGAGCGATTCAATATTGGCCAGCTAATCCAATGTGTCTTCTGTTTTCCATTCTCGGTACCCCACCAATAATCACATATTAATTTAGTAAGCTCATCAGACACTGACATGGGTAGTTTGAAAACACCCATAATATATGTCGGCAACGCTTGTGCAATGGCTTTAATCAATACCTCTCGAGAACTTTGGGAAAATAGGCCATCTCCCCATTCAATCAACCTCGTACACAATCGAGCCAAATTTTCCTTTATGCATCCGACCTTCCGACATAGGCAAACCAAGGTACTTCTCCTCAAATTACCGTTGTTCCACATTCAACAATGATCGGATTGAAGTTTGGATTTCCTGTCTCCACCTTCGATGCTCTGAATAATAGAAGTATATCACCCGCAAATAATAGATGAGATATCCCTAGAGCTCATCGACAAACTTTAATAGGAGAAATCCAATTCTTGTCTACTTCATGTTTCAGAAGTGTAGAGAGACCATCAGCCACAAATAGAAATAGAAAAGGGGATAAAGGTGTCGAGCTTCATGCACTAACCAACGCAACCAAAAGTCCGAACTGATGGAAAGGGCTAGTACAATCCACATATACTGTAACACCCCCTCTCACGTGTGACGGGGAAGACAAGTCAACACGTGAATATAACAATATCAGAGGTATAGCTCAAGAGGCATATACGTGGACACAAAGGGGGGCTACCAGCAATTTTTAATAAATTGCGAAAACCAGGACCCGAACTCGAGACCCTGAGCTCTGATACCATGTCAAGCTTCATGCACTAACCAACGCAACCAAAAGTCCGAACTGATGGAAAAGGGCTAGTACAAGCCATGGCAAGCTGCTATTCAGGATGACACGCAGCATCCCGATAAGAAGTCGGCTCGGAGACTACAGAGAGACCATACTGACTAGGAGAGTAACGGTCTGGAGCACGACGCTGACGAACAGGCCGTGAGGAAGAAAGCTCATCCGCAGAAGATGACTCATCAGAAGATGAGGAAGAAGGAGTCGCGGAGGAAGGATCCGAAGCCGGAGACCGAGGAGAACTAGGGGAACTAGACGGAGGAGAGGAGGTCGCCGAAGAAGAAGGAGGCGCAGCAGAAGGAGGTGGAGTAGGTGGAATAGAAGGGACAACAGAAGGTGTATCAGGAAAAAGAAGAAAAGAGAGATCATCCGTTGGGTAAGTACCAGAGGTGGGGCGAGGATAGAAAGGACGCGTCTCATCGAACGTGACATCACGAGAGATGCGCATACGACGACCAACAGGGTCCCAACAACGATAGCCCTTATGCTCATCACTATAGCCAAGAAAAACACACTCAACAGACTGAGCGGTTAGTTTGGTGCGTTCACGAGGAGGGAGAAGGACATAGCAAACACAACCAAATAAACAAAGAGTCGAGTAGTCTGGACAGGAGCCAGAGAGACGCTCGAGAGGAATGCCACCCTGAAGAGTAGCTGAAGGCTGGATATTAATGAGGTGAGTCGACGTAGCGACAGCCTCAGCCCAGAAATGCGGCGGAAGAGAGGAAGCAATCATCATAGCGCAGGTAGTCTCAAGAATATGACGATGCTTACGCTCGGCGACACCATTTTGAGCATGGGCGCCAGGACATGAGAACTGAGCAAGGATGCCCTGCTCAGCAAGGATGCCACGCAGGTGCTGGGAGATATACTCTTCTACAAAATCAGCACGAAACACACGAATAGGCGTGGAATACTGAGTACGAACCATGGCCACAAAACGCTGATAAATAGCAAGCACCTCGCTACGAGAGCGCATAAAAAATAACCAGGTGTACCGTGAAAAATCATCAATAAACAAAATATAGTATCGGTGGCCCCCTTTTTAAGCAAAGGGAGCAGGACCCCACACATCTGAATGAACTAAATCAAAAGGTCGCTGAGATACAGACACACTAGTAGGATAGGGAAGCTGAATCTATTTACCTAACCTACAACCCTGACACGAATGTAACGACGACACATCTCCTGAGACACGTCCCAGAAGATCACGACGAACTAAGGATGATAAACGGGAGCCACAAAGATGACCTAGCCGATGATGCCACTGCTGAAACGAGCCAGTGACAGAAGCAGCAACCGCAGGAGAAGTGGCAGAAGAAGTGTCAGCAGAAGGAACGCGAAGCCAGTCTAACTCCCAGAGCCCCGGAGACTCAATGCTGCGAGGGCCAGCTCCAACCAGAGCCTGTGTGAGACGGTCCTGAACAACACAAGAATCAGCATCAAGAATGACACGACAACCAGAATCAGTGAGCTGACTAGCAGAGAAAAGGTTCATCTTAAGGCTGGGAACATGAGAAACATCAGGAACAGAGAAGGGGGAAGTAGAGAGGGTGCCTCGACTGGAAACAGGAAGAGAGGTACCATCAGCCGTAATAACACGGACAAGAGAAATAAGAGAGCGAAGAGCAGAAAGAATAGAAGACGCAGAAGTCATATAAAAAGAAGCTCCAGAATCCAGATACCACGGGGATGACGTACCTGACTGTGTAGAAGATGATGGTCGCGCGATGCTAGAAGAACTAGGCACAGAACCAGCAGTACCCGATGAGGAGGAGCCTATAGCAGCAAGCAGACTACGAAGACCACGAATAATATCATGATCAGACAGAGCACCAGCAGGAGGTCCAGAAGCACCAGTAGGAGGTCCAGAGGCAACAGCAGAAGATCCTGAAGAACCAGACTGGCGACGAGCAAAATACTGCTGACGTAAGCGTGGATACCTCGTCCAGCAACCAGAGAATATTGTGGCCAGACTTGCCACAGTGGGCACAGGGAGGACGAGAACCATGAGGCTGCTGAGAGTGACTCTGACCCTGGGCCAGTGGAGCAGAGAGTAACGGTGGCGCGAGAGACCGCGACGAAGCCGGCGACACGGGGGGACCACGAGCAGCAAGAACAGAAGGAACCTCAAGAAGACCAGCACCACGAAGACGAGTCTCCTCAGCACGAAGCTCAGCCAGTATCTCAGAGAGCGGAACACGACCACGGGCAAGCAGCTGGGCACGGCGTGGCTCAAACTCCTTGCGGAGCCGTGACAAGAACTCAAAGACGCGCTGAAACTCCAGATCCGCGCGCACAATCAGACAACAGGGACAGGTGTTACACACCGCTGTACGAAGAGAGTTAAGCTAGCGCCAAATAGCAGCACTCTGAGTATAGAAATCATCAATAGTAGAATCACCCTGCTTAAGCTCATGCTCCTGACGAACCACAGACAGATAAAGAGCATCTCCAGATGGCTGATAGCGCTGACGAAGAAAAGCCCACTGAGCAGCAGCAATGGGAAGGCCCATGAGCTCAGCAGCATACTGAGGCAGAACACTAGAAGTGAGAACAGCAGCAGCACGAGCATCCTCATCAATCCACTGAGTGTAGTCAGCCAGATCCAGCCGGTAGGTCGCAGTAGCAGTAGAATGCACCTAGACACGGCGCTCATAATCAGCTCGAGCAGAATCATCAGCACTCTGGGCTGCATCCTTGACCGCCTGAGTAGCATCGGAGGCAAGGACAACGGGCGTCGGTGCAAGAGGCACAGGAGGCACAACGGGGCGCGGTGGACAGGAGACCTCAGCGGAAAGCACACCCCAAAGGCGCGCATATGGACGCGTATGAAGGCAGCGAAATCAGGATAATTCACGCCATCAAAAATCACCGGGCAGCGAGGAATCGCAACATAGCCCGACGAGGAAGACATTTTTTTTTCAAACCGACCTAGATCGGATCTGACCGGATCTGGCGGCGGCTAGAGGGCGGCGGCCGAGGGGCCAGCGGCGGGCGGGGCGGCGACCGGGGGAGGACCGGCGGCCAACGACGAGGGAGAGGAGGCGGCGGCGACGGGGCGGGTCGGCGACGGCGACGGCAGGCGGCGGTCGCGGAAGAGGAGGCAGCGGCCGGGGGCGGTGTGGCGGCGGCGGCGGACCGGCGACCGGCGGCGGCGGCGGCCGGGCACGGCGGCGAGGTGCCGGGGCGGGCGGCGGCGGCGGAAAAAAAGCCTTACGGCTCTGATACCATGTTAGGGTAATAGATCTCTTGTATTACCAGGGGGCCAAAGGCCAGAATATATAGTACATGTACAGGTGTAATTATACAGAAAGCCCCCTAACATATGGGGAAACTACAATACACAAATATACTCTAACAAAAGCATCCCCTTGTCTTAAACCTCGCGTTGGAGAATAAACTTCCAATAAGTTCCCGTTAAATTTGATCGAATACTTCACTGTGATAACATAAGACATTATCCACCGTACCCACTGGTGCGAGAAACCCATTTTATGCAATGTATTCTCCAAGAAAGTCCAGTCCATCCTATCATAGGTCTTGGAAAGATCCAATTTGTATGCACAAAAATATGTGTTTGTCGTTGTACCATGCTCCATAAAATGCAAGCACTCAAAATCTAAGAGTGCATTATCTGTGATCATACGTCGGGGAACAAAAGCACTTTGGTTTTCAGAGATTACCTCCCCAAGCAGAGGGCGTAATCTATTCACCAAGCACTTGGAAACCACCTTGTAAAGAACATTACATAGATCAACAGGCCTATAATCCTTCAACTCCATAGAATTTCAATCTTCGGTATTAAATACAACGGAAGTATCATTTACTTCTTCTGGCATAATACTCGTGGTGAAGAAATGTTTGACCGCTGGAATCACATCACCACAGAGTAGGTCCAAATTTTTCTGATAGAATCTAGCATGAAAACCGTCAGGGCCAAACACCTTGATCGGTCCGATCTGAAAATTGCATCACTAATTTCATCATCAGAAAATTCCTTACACGACTCAATATTCATCTCCTCCATAATCTGTGTACGAGTAAGATTGACAATAGCTTCACTCTAAATGTTAGGATCTCGTGTATAAGGATTTGAAATAAGAAACCGCCATCCTTTGCATATCAGTAGGTACGGACTGCACCACACCATCAACATCCCGTAGTTTAGCAACCTTATTCCGACGTAGCGATGCAGGTGGGATGGGACTTCCCACCAATCCCGCCTCCCATCCCGCCAGAAAAAACTGCTAACCCCATATGTAACATCCCGCTTTGCGCCGGCGGAAAAAGCGGCAGCTTCACACTAATCCCGCTTGCACCCTTGAGACATTCAGGGCGTGTTTGGTAGCCTGGGTTATCTATCTCAACTCATGCAAGCTGAGTCTAGCTATGCCCACATCATACAAGTTTGTTTTATTTGATGTGTTTGGTAGGTCGCATGAGCTAAGATGTGCTGACTTGAGATCCTATTTGGTAGGTCGTACGAGTAGAGCCGTGCCAGCTATTGGATAAAAAACGATTAGGTCCCTGGCTAAAAAGATCAAAAGCGGTCAGGACCCTGGCTAGAAAGATGAAAAGCGATCAGGTCCCTCAGAGGTTGCCGGCGTCGTTGCCGGCGAGAGGAGCCGCTGCCACACGCCTCCGCTGGCTCCGCCGCGCGCCACTGCCGCCAGGATGTCGAGACCCCCCTTCCCCGCCGCCAGGAGGCCGAGCTCCGGCTCGACGCGCGCCGCCAGGAGGTCGGGCCTCTGTAGCTCGAACGAGGCAGGGATTGGCGGCAGGAGGCCACACGCCGCCACCAGGAGCTTGACAGGGACGGTGAAAAGGACGGCGAGTTCGCCGGGGGCGTGGACGAGGACAGTGGAGCTCGGCGGGAACGGTGAGCTCGACGTGGACGAGGAATGGCGGCGCCAGATGCGGGGAAAACGAGTCGCTGCGAGGGATGGAGGAAACGAGTCGACGCGCTGGGGAGAAATGAGGTGCAGGGGCTCTGACCCCTGTCGGGCTGGACCGCGCGAGTGGGACGGACTCGGCACTGCCGAGTTGTGAAGCTCGATATGAGCTTCGCAACCGGACAGGGCCGACGAGGTGTTTCCATATGAAGTGGGCACTGTTGTATGGAGCCGACCCGACATAACAAACAACAAAAAGTGGGATGGTGTGAGAATATCTGGATTGTCCCAGGCTACCAAACACGCCCTCAATGCATGCGATCTGATGGAGCGGATAAGGCAAGTTCCATGCATGACGCGGTGCACTCCATTCCCGGACGCTTGCATACGCGAGGAGTTATTGCAAAACCGATGGGACCCGCCTGGCCACCTGTCCTACTTCCTAATGTCCCTCTAATCCCATTAGTCCCTGCGGAAATTGGCAGGCGGGAGCGGGTCATCCGAGACCCGTCCCACTTGCATCGTTGTTCCGGCGAGCCCTCCAAATTGCCCGGTGATGAAAAATTTTAGTGTTGCGATCACCCTCCTTGAGCCACGTATGTAATGAGTTATACTCCCGTAGTGCATGCATACTTGTGTTGTCCACGGACGTAATTTTTAAGAGTTACGAGTTACCAAAGGGAAATTTATTCTAGGGTTTTCTGTTAAATGATAGAGAAGGCGGGTCTTTTCTTAGCCCTTTATATAATTTAGAGAAGACAATAAAAATAAGTTATATGATGGACCATCTCTTATTGTTATCTCTATGAATTAATGTGAATTGGCTAATTATGGTAAAAATTTGTGTTGATAAGAGAAAACACAAGGTATAATAGAGAAAATAGTCTTCTTTTACAATTAAGGGATCGATGACGACGCGCCTTCGGCTTGTGCTAGTGTCTGTAGTCTTCGCTAGGTGGTTCAGTGACTTATTTGTAATTTTTATTACTTTAAATTTCTTTGTACTGTTATTGATGATTATTAATAGATCGATGGAATTTAAAAAAAAAGATTATCTCTTAGCAACGGAAGACAATCTTTTTTTTTTATAATTCTCTCTTCTTCAACTAAGCAAAAACTGACGTGACAATTGTAAGGTAAGACTGAGGTCACCTTACAGTACATGTGGTTCGATGGAGTTGCCACGATAGTATCCAGTATCCACTACCCCATGTCGTCTGATTGTTTTTTTAGAAACCCCTATGTCATCTGATGCGGCCCAGTAGTGTTGCTGCCGTGTAATTTCTTTGGGCCCATTTCATTCTCTTGAAGTTTCAACTCTCTGGTCCGACTTCATCAGAATGGCGAGGTATTCCCTAATAAAAAAATCTGAAATATCAAAACAACAAGCACCAGTGGCGGTGTCGAGCCAGCAACAGGAATGGCTTTCCGGCGCAAGCACACGATGGTAGGAGGGCTTAGAATCCTGTGTCCTTGAACGGACACACCATCTACGGGGAAACCCCATTGCTGATGCTGCTCCTTCCTTAAGCAGTCTTTGTTTCTGGTTGGATTCTCGGGAAACCACTTTTGAGGTCGAGCTACAAGTAGCCCATTGCCTCCATTCTTTTTTAACTTTCGAACCTTTAATCTGAAAGTTTCAAAACATATCGAAAAAATAGCTGGAGCTAGTCAATAATGTATTTTTCTGAAAAAATTCAAAAGAAAATACATTGTATTTTGGGCTTAGCAAATATGACAATTTTCACAAAAATACATCTCAACTTCAATGCACTCTTCAATGAAAGAATGTTTTGTAATAATTATGTGTGTTATGGCACAATTTTGATGTAAGAAAGTTGAATGATGAGTCCTTGTCGAAATTTTGGTCAAGTTACCACATTTCGAAGTGGTAAATATGGGATAGCATGCTCACTTTTCTTACAAATAAGGGATAACATGCTCACTTTTCTTACAGTTATGAATGGGTTGATTTTTCAAGTAGGATGGAATGAGAAGTCTTATTTGGAAAGTGAACGGAAATTGTACTGATGTTTCAACTCATTTTATCAAGTTAATGTGTACTCACTCCCTTATGAATATTACGAAGAAGCACACAAATAATAAAGTGGCAGGTTCATCAGCCTAATGTCAATTATGATGTAGCATGTAGCTAATGATTGTATTTATGACAAATGACGTTTATGTTGGGAATGTTCCCTATAGGAAAATATAAATGTTTATTGATATTTCCTTATTCATAATTGTAGTTTATATTTTATGTATAACTACTATGCGTATTGATTGTGAGAATTAAAGAAAAATTCAGTAGCACGTGTAGAGGCATAAACACCAAGTGTTCCTGGTCTCATGGGCATGACTAGCTCATTGTCAAAGATGATCAAGTTCATGGTGTTGTTATTATAATGAGGATACCATTTGACAATAATGACATATTGTTATGGCTTAACAAGGATGCTGAACCGACCCAAGTCAAAATGATCTATTAACGGATAAACATCGTCATTCTGTTGTTGATATATCGTTGTTGCTGTCATATCACTTAGTCCTTTGACCATGAGGATACAAGTTGTCCTTCATAATAGAAGGCATGTCTTGATTGCTTTCAAATGTCTCCTTTAACCGGACGGCAATAAAGGATACTTTTATATATGTTGGAAACTGTGAATGGGCACAAGGTAGATCGAGATACGATTTGTGCCTCCATAAATGGAGAGATACTCTTGGGTCTTTCTCAATATTACGGTATCACCATTACTTCTGGCTAGACACAAGGTGGTGAGACTCACCGGATACCAGAATATACAAATGAGAGAATGAACGACCAACCGGTAATGATGTCAACATGGTTCATTAATCAAGAGTTGTATTACGAGGATACCGATATGTCTTACATCGAGATTGTAATGTATCGTGATGCAAAGGTATATTATGACATCAATAGTTTCGTTTGATTACTCTGTGATTATGGGGGAATCATCATGGTGTACAGATCCCAATGTTGATTATTGTCCGGAAAGAGTTCTCAAGACATGACCACATAATACCGAACTTGTGGGGTCATGCGCTTAAGGTATCTTGTTATATAGAGTGGGTAGAGCACGTATGTGAGTGAGACATGCTCCGGAATTGTTCCGGATCATTCGGAGAAATCTCAGGAGAAAAACGGAAGAATTTCGGAGTTACGGAATAGTTTTGAGAGGGACTCATATGTCGGAGTGATATTGTAACATCCCAAAACTTTAATCCAAGCTTATCAAGATCCAAATCATCAAAATTAGGGTTAACAAAAACTTTTCCAATCAAAAATATGAAAGCATTCATATGTGTCTGCATTTAAAAATAGGAGTTGTTTGAATTGCCATGTTTAAGTGATCCATTTCTTGTAAAATAATTCTTAGGTGAAATAAACATCATCTAAATCATTCCCAAACTTTTCCCAAAGAAAAACAACTCAAAATGAATAATTGAAGTGATTGGTCATTTTGGCCAAATTAACTATCATGCCTACTTTGGCTATTCCTAGTACTCAAAACCTAACAGAAACATTTGTGGATCTTTACACCCCTTGCTAGTACACATAATGAGGTACCAAGGCCCACTTTGTGATCTACTAAAAACAATCAAATACTAATTTTAAATGACAGTTTAAAATTGAATCTATTTCATATGGGAAGATCCCACTATTTCAAAAACCACTCAAACAAGCTCAATTTTCAAAACCCAAGCACCCACAGAGTCTCAAGCTTAGTACTAGCACATCCACCAAAAATCTTTTCAAAATTCAAAAAGAATTTTCTTGCGGCCATTTCATCAAACACTTGGCAGGCAGAATTCAAACAAAACAAAATTCACTATTTTAAATAGTGTTCTGGCCAAACTTGTCTCCCATTTGACCCCCTTTTGCTCACATTGTCCCCTCTTGATGAAACCAGGGCATAATCACCCCATCCCCTACCTCTTAGCAGCATGGCCATGCCAAGCCGAGCCCCACCTGGCAGGGCAACTTGGTCGCCGCCGCAGCAGACCGTCCCCCTATCTCTCGCCATGTCTAGGAGACAGCCCGCACCTCACCGCCGCCCACTGTCCCCTCCCCGAGCCAGGCCCAGCCGTGGACCACCGAAAAAACCCCGCGCCCAGTGCCACCGCGCCATGCCGAGCACGCACTAGAGCGCGGCACCTGGCACGCGTGCGCAAGCCGCCGCTCGACCGCAGCCCGCACCCACCGCGTCGCCATGACCCAGGGAGCACGCCAGACACCCCCATGCGCCGTCCAACGCCTCACAGCCACCGCTCGTCGCCGAAGCCGCCGCCTCTGCCGCTCAGAGCGCCAGCTCCGCCCGACCGCTTACCACCGCCCCTAAGCCCGCATTAAAGTCCTAGAGCACCGCCAGGAGACCGTGCATCGATCGCCACCCTCAGCCATGCCGCTAGCAGTCCGTAGCCATGTCGCCACCGTCGCCTGCCCATCCCTCTCGGTCTCACCGTTTAGACTATAAAAGGAGGGCACCCCCAGCCGTTTGCAGCACACCACTCCACTCCCCTCACCTCACTGATCGTCCAACACCTCTAGCCGGAGCACGGGGAGTAGCAGTTCGCTGGAATTGCACCGGAGCAGGCCGCCTCTGGAGGAGAAGGGCGCCGCTGATTACGACCACCCCCGGAGCTGCCTCGACCGTCCCTAAGCTCGTCGTCGATCACCAGTCTGTTTGCCCGCCTCGCCGTCATCGCTGGAGCCCCGGTACGCCCCCTATGCACCCCCTCTGAGCCGCTAGAGTTAGAGCTCGCCGGCGACAGGTCCGTCGTCGATGACGATCCACAGCCGTTGATCCCCACTCTAATCCAACGTTCCACCTTGCCCTGTACCGCTTCGCGCGTTATGAGCCGCTGACTAGTGGACCCCCTGTCAGCTGAGCCCCGCGCCGCGGAGTGACACTGGGCCGGCCCATTAGCGTTTCCCGCGCGACCCAGTTAGTTTGAATTAGAATTTTTCTTTTTAGTTTAAACTTAGTTCTGTCCCCTAGTTTGAAAATCAATTCAGAGAGATTTACAAATCCAAATGAAGTGATTCCAATTTTGTTAGAAAGCTACTGAAAAGATCTATCCAAGCCTGTTGGATTTAATTCATTTAGAGTTAGAGATCTCTCCTAGTAAAAATAATAAAACAGAAGCATTTGCACCTTGCAACATTTTTATAAAATCAACCAAGTTAGCTTTTGAGTTGATTCCAACTCTCAAAAATCACATTTCATCATACCTATCTGAATATGTAATAATATTAAGATTTACATGCAGTGAATTTGGACTAGTACGAAAATAATGCTATATAGGCATTTCTAGTCACTTTAAAGCATTAAATAATGAACTTAAACCAAAATATTTATGATCCAACCCTTAAATTACATTCCCACATGTTAGAATATGTGGTGATGACATGTGTCCACATGATCCCATATTTTAAGTGGTGAATATTAAATCTTAGTTAATTTTTCAATGAGTATAAATTACTTTTCTAAAATAAAAAGGAGGAAACTATTGAATAAAACTTGTGATGCTTGTGATGATAATAGATCATAAATTGTGTGCCTTAGAGTACTAAGTAAACTAGTTAAGTATTGTTTGGTGATTGTGTACTCCGTATGTATTTATAGAAGATAGTATCGACCAAGCTTACGAGGAGGAGGAGTGCTACCAAGAAGAAGAAGAAGAAAACTTCAACCACTGCACCAACCAAGGCAAGCTATTATTGGCAAGCTAACCCTTGCAGAACTTACTTTAGCAAGCCACCATTAACAATGCAAGCAAATCCTTGCAATCTAGATAACCCAAGCAAAGATGCTTTAGGCATGCTTTGATCCTACCACTTTGACTACTAGTTACCCCAAGTCTTACTTTCAAGCTTTACTTACTTTACTTCACACAAAGTCCCTTACTTGTTGAAGGTAGCATAAAGAGTATAAAACTTGACCTATTTAGATAAGCTTTAGATGTCATTCTATGGCATGAGATTGAACCCATCATCTTTCCACCTTAGTGAACACTCTTAACTTAGTAGTTTAGAGTAGATCAAAACTTGAGTCACTTTAGATGGGAACAATTGGTGAAAATGAATTATGAAAACCTTGGAATGATGAGTCATTCTATTGAGATGTTTTGACATGTGTTGAGAAACACAAATGGTTTATGATGATGAAAAAGTTGAGGCATCAGCCTTAGCCCTTTTATAAAACTGATGGTTGGATTCGGATGCGATACCATTCCAAATTTACCGTACAACCACAATACCTGAATTGGGTAAGGCTTAGCCGGAAGTTTATATGCATTAGTATTAGTTCCCTCACGGGAGAGGTTTGAGCTAAGGCTACCTCTCGATGTTGCCCACCTATGCAGTGCCCAAGATGACAGATGGTCATGGTTGGGAGGCCATGCTCATAGGAGAGGTGCTTATACTAGGGTGTGTAAAGGAAAGGTTATGTTTGATTATCTGCATACTAAGTATGATGATTCAGGGTTATCCCTGACAGATGTATCGAATCTTGTGGTGAAAGTGTACCACCTCTGCAGAGTGTCAAACTATTTGAATAGCCTCGTCCGCGGTTATGGACAGTTGGAATGGCCATACTGTTTCGTTGTCAGATGTTTTCAAAACAACTTATGCATGAATGATGAATCTTGACTTGACCACAACAAGGTTGTGTTTATGACATTAGCTTCCCAAATTAAGTGATTCTAGAACTTTATTTTATCTTTCTTTGCTTCAGAACTCAACTTAGGTTTCAAAGTTAACCTTATAGTTAAACTTAGATTTAGCACTTTAACTTAGCATTATACTACTTGTTAGTGGTAGTTTGCGAGTACTTAAAGAGTACTCATGGCTTTTGTCCCTGGCTATTCTCATGGCCAGACTATGAAGGAGACTACCAAGATGATGGCCAGCAGGACGCCTATGATAACTAGGACTATTTGCCTTCGTCACCATTGCCTGTGCCCCCGAAGATGGACCCCACTGCTACGCTTATCTTTTATTTCCGCTGCTTGTTGTATTAAGACTGGATCATGAGATCCTTATTTGTGTAAGACCTTATGTATGGTTTGTAATGGATGATGTACTGTGATATCCAATCCGTTATGTCTCGCAAAAATTGTAATCCTGGGATTGCAAGGTATGGCATAACGGGCATCTGGGATTAAAAATCCGGGTGTTGACAAGTTGGTATCAGAGCCATCCTGACCATAGGAGACCCTAGTTAGAATGGGCGTCCAAACAAAAACTTAGTTTCAAAACCAAAGTGAGTATTTACGAAAAACTATCTCCTCCCCTATCCTTGGGAATTCTTCCTTTCTCAAAAATTCATGTTCCTCAAAATTCTTACATTAGCACTTAAAATTCAACACACTTGATCACTTCACTAATTTCCTCATCCTTAATTCTTGTAGATGGAGACTCAGTTCAGCAAGTTTTACCAGTTGGGAAACAGAGGTCAGCTGATCTTCGAGAGGGATCTGGATTCACTATCAGAGTTACTGGGACGCCCACATCCGGAGTTTCTTGGAGCTCAACTTCCAGGACCCCCAGGAGGAGACCTACAGTGGCTAGTTGATACGTCCATTTTGCATCACTATTCTATGTCTTAGTTCATTATTATTCATTGATATATTTCGTATTGAGAGGTGATACTTATGTTATTTCATCTATTTTTGCATGGTTGATGACTTTTGGAGCATGGACCGCTGCAGTCAGGATTCTGATGGAAAAGGTGTTGTTTGGAGGCAAAATTCGTGAAGATCAGAAAATCCGGGAAAATATACGAAAAATCCTATTTTTCCAGAAGACTCAGGATGCCAGAAGATGGAGTGGAGGTGGGCCACAGGGGGCCCACACCACCCCATGGCGCGGGCAGGCCTAGGCCGCGCCTGGGAGTGGTGTGGCTGCCCTGGCCCACTCCAGCCTCTCTCCTCTGGCGTATATCATCCCCACGAAACCCTAAGACTAAGGGAGTGACCACATAAAGATTCCATCACCATCTCCATATTGCTGTAACAATTGCGTTGAATCTTGCATAGTTCATAGGGGAAACTTTCCCGGTGTTGATTACTCTTTGTAGTTGATGCTATTGAGTGAACCATTGAATTATTGTTTATGTTCAGATTGTTATACATCATTATTCCATCTCTGATCATGATCCATATGATGTCTTGTGAGTAGTTCGTTTTGTTCTTGAGGACATGGGAGAAGTCTTGTTGTTAGTAGTGGAGTTGCGTTGAGAAAGATTCAATAGATTGTTATTTAAGTTGTGGTGTACTTCTTCTAGTGGTGTCATGTGAACGTCGACTACATGACACTTCACCTATAAGGGCCTAGGGGAATGCATTGTGTATTTGGCTACTAATCATAGGGGTTGCCGGAGTGACAGAAACCTGAACCCTTGTTAGGAAACCATTGCACAAGGGACGTAAGGGTCTTAGAGTTTAAAGCTGTGGTTAGGTTTCTACCTTAATTACTTTCTTGTACTTACGGATGTTTGCAAGGGGTTTAATCACAAGTATGTATTAGTCTTGGATGGGGCGGTACATTAGCATAGGTTCACCCACACAACACTTAGCAAGCTAGAGAAGATTAATCAGCTATATGAAGCGAAAGCACTTGACAGTCTTCCCATGTGTCCTCGAGAACGTTTGGTCACCTATAGAAATACAACCGGCTTGTCCTTTGCTGCATAAAGGATTGGGCCACTTGCTACATTTATTCTTACTGTCTTTCATTTACTCGTACTTTGTTTACTTGCTTTATCAAAAACCCCTAAAAATCCGTTTGCTAAGTATTTGCAGAGAATTCCTGATCCATACCACTAGCCAGCACCTTCTGCTCCTCGTTGGGTTCGACACTCTTACTTATCGAAAATACTGTGATACACCCCCTATACTTGTGGGTCATCAAGACTATTTTCTGGCACCGTTGCTGGGGAGTGAAGCGCTATTGGAGAGTGGAACTGGTAAAGGAAACTTCTACTGTGAGTATTGTTTACTTCTGCTAGTTGCTTTATTTTCGTTATGGATAATTCGCTGAGTTTCTTATTTGGTAATGCTACTACCACTGTTAAGGTAGTAGATAAGACACCACCTGCTGAGAAAGATGTTTTCAAAATACCTACAAGAATTATTGATCGTGTTATGGATAACTACTATGTTGGGGATGGAACTGTCCATCCCGGTGATCATTTACTCTTTATACACGAATTATGCGGGTTGTTCAAGTGTGCAGGTATTACTACAGATCAAGTTAAGAAGAAGTTATTCTCATTATCACTAAAAGGAAGAGCTGAGGAATGGTATAAGCTGCTAAAGAATGGTCAAGCTCTGGAATGGGAGGAAATAGTGCCTCTCTTTTATTCAAAGTTTTATCCTCCTAGTGAGATTCATAAAGATCGGAATCAAATATACAACTTTTGGCCTCTTGATGGAGAGAGTACAGCTCAAGCTTGGGGGAGATCGAAGTTACTAATGCTCAAATGTCCCATTCATGAGCTCCCCAACAATATTATTATCAATAACTTTTATGCAAGGCTCCCTCTACATGATAAAGATTTATTGGATGCTTCGTGTGCTGGATCATTCACTCGCATGGAAGAAGAAGCTAAATGGGACCTTCTAGATCATATTCAAGACAATGCTGAAGCTTGGGAGAATGACAAAGGTAGAAAGTTAGGTATAAATTATGATTATGAATGCATTGAATCTTTTATGGGAACTGACGACTTTCAAAATATCAAAAATGCTTATGGTCTAGACTCTCAAACTATTCCTTCTTATTTTAAGGCTTTTGCTTCTTATATTGAAGTGCCTAAAAAGAAGTGGAATAAGTATCATGAACCTTATAAAGATATTGTTAAGAGTGTTCCTGCAAGAAATACTGAAGTTTATACTGCTAATCATGTTTTACCTGAACCTTATATTGAGAAAATGCCTTTTCCAGTTAAGGTAAAGGAACATTCTATGATAGCTAGTATGGTTGATGAAAGTATGAATAAAGTTGTTGAACCTGATAAACAAATGGTTGATGAATCTATAATAGCAAGTGTGAAAGACTTTGTCACTAAGTATGAAAAAGAGGGATACCCTATCCTTTGTAAGGATACCTCTAATATTGTTTCACAAAGTAGTGTTATGAGAGCTAGTATTCCTATGTTTTCTGTTAGAATAAGTGATCATTGCTATGATAGTCCTTGTGATATCTATATTTTTAAGTTTATGCATGATGCTGAAAGTTACTATGAAAGAGGGAAAAGTGTTCTTATGCATCTCAATAATATCAAGTTTCCTCGTTTTATGCTGAAAGTTTTTATATTGCACTTCTCTTGCCTTCTTATGCAAGTTGCCTTTGGTTTCAATAACTTTTTTGTTTACAAAATCCCCTTGCATAGGAAGTGGGTTAGACTTAAATATGTGTGTTTTTTCTTCTTAATGCTCTCTCTCACTTCAAATCATATCCCTATGAGAGCTTCTTCAAAATTAGCATGCCCATCTTAATGGCTATAAAGAAAGAGCTTTATGGGAGACAACCCAATTTGTTTTTGCTTTTAGTTTGTTTTTGTTTCTTTGAGTCTTGGAAGTTATTACTTGGTAATAACCGCTACTTATCCGTTTTGTTTGGTTTTTGTGTCAAGATCAACTTCTAATGAGAGAGAAGTAAGATTTGGGGAAGTTGCTGTCCCGAAACAGATTTTTGTGATTCACCGTAAAAATTCGTGAGAGACCTCTGTCTGTCGGATTGAGCTGTAATTTTTTGTGCTTCTTCTACAGGTTGTTATTTAACTTTCGTTAGTTTTGCACTTTTTGATTTGAGCAACAGAAGATTTTAGAAAAAATTGATCTTTATCTGCTGGTCTGTTTTGACAGATTTAGCCAATCTTGCATTTGCTTCTTTATTCGATTTCCTTTTTGAATTCTTTTTGGGTTTTCGGAAGGAGTTGCTACAGTAGATTTTGTTTTGATGGTTTTTAGTTGAAGTTGGACTCAAAAGGTTTTATCACTTCACTTATACGAATGTTGCTAATGAGAGCTGTGTGAAGTTTTGTGTGAAAGAAATTTCCAGGAAGTGGAGACAATGGTGTCCGCCAAGGATAAAGGGAAGGAGCCCATGGGGGAAGACCTCCAAGACCCCGGGAAGGAGAAGGAGATCAAGAGTGAAGGTGAAGAGGAGCAAGGCCAACGTCCGCATATTGGCACCACCATTGCAAGCATTGGAGTGGTGAAACCTGCCAAGATCAGAAGGACTGCACGGATGCAGACTGGGGGGAAAGCTCCTCGTCATAGTTTGGCTCCACGGTCACTTCCTCCACACACCAGGAATCCTTTCCATACCCTTATCTAGGAGCATCAATACCAGAATATGCCCAAGGAGAAATTACCCTCCAATTGGGATTTGCCTTGTTCTAGCCATGCAGGAAAAGAAGACTTCAAGGAGGAAGAGTGGGGAAAGAATAGCAAGAGCTGGAATTCTCAACCCGACATGATCATGAGCCGCATTGAGCAAAACTCGCAGCTTATTCGTAATCTCACCTTCGAGATTGAGGACTTGGGGAAACTGCTTAGAGAGCTTGTCGAGAGGATACCACCACCACCAAAGGAGTAATTCGTCATCAGGTTTGGCACCCCCTTGGTTTGTTCCAAGCTTGGGGGAGTGCCGCGGTATCATATCACTATCTTCTATCTTTTTACCTTATTAGTATAGTCATATCATGAATAGAGGAGTTATTATGTAGTATGGTTTGCATTATGGAAGTGTCCCCTCTCTCGTTAGATTTGTATCCCTTGGTGTGAGTTTCTGTTATGGAATATTAATGAGAAGTTCTATCTTTCACTCTTTTGCATAGCTTATATTAGTTTTCAATTCGTGATTATATGATTTATCTTGTTGTTAGTATTGGTAGCACTTTGGGATCATTGAGTTAATTTAGTTGGTTTTGGCAAACCTGGCTCGGTCAGTAGCAACAAATTTTTGAGAGTTGAAAAGAAAAAGATAGAAGTACTCGAGAGGAAAATAATTTAATCATCTTTCTTTCTTGATTTGCTCATAATTTTAGTATTCTCTAGTTAAGATCTTTTGTGCTTCCAAGGAAGATTGCATGTTTGTCTTTATCATTTGTATGTTTGTTTGTTTCCTTCAACTCTTATACTTGCTACCCAGCCTTGCTAGCCAAAAACCTGTACTGAGAGGGAATTCTTCTCGTGCATCCACCTCCTTTAAACCAAAACCTTTGCCATTTGTGTCCACCATACCTACCTAGTAGCATTATTTCTATTCCAAGTAAATTCTTGTTTTGTCTACCTCCCAAATTAAACTTGTTATGCGAAAATTAGTGATTAAAGCTCTCACGAACTTGATGGCACACTTTACTTTCTTGCACTTAATAAACCTAGACCATTGTGAACTCTCCATGAAAGTTATATGCTTGCAAATTATAGGCTGGGGATTAGCAGAACCGTGCTGTCACGAGGAACGCTTTCAACACTTGTAAATATATACCCAGTTGATACCTTGCTCTTTTGTTTGCGGATGTCGTCGGTGTGAAATAAAAGGGGAGCTTGTAAGTCCATGGAGTTATGTATGTGTGTTAGAGAAACGCCTGGGCCGCTGGTCTAATCCATGCTGACATGGTGGAAACCTGCAGTGTAACCATAATGATATCTATGAAGCATTCTTCTTATAAAAAAGAGAGAGATAGCTATTGAGAAAAAGAAAAGAAAAAAAGAGATACTATGAAAAGAGGAAAGAGAGAAAAAAGCACCATTTTCCCATGGTAAATAAGAAGATTGCTGAGATACTCATTGTCTGCTTGCCTTGTCATTTTGATATGGGGATTCTTCCGTATCATCGGGCAAGGGGTACCCCGTTGGCGGTTCTCAATGATACGCACATACTTACGATGACAAGAACTTACCGGTAACTAAAGTTGAGTAGCATGAGGAGCGGCCCTCGTACTCAAGGGACTTGGGATTTTCAGTTTATAGTCTGTCAAGCATATAACTTAGATTGGACCTCACTTTCACCTTAATCACCTAAAGATGCCTATGATAGGGGCAATGAGAGCTGAAAGCTAGTAAGTATCATAATTTTTGGGAGCTCTTTATGAGACTTGCAATCCCTGCTTCCCTCTGCGAAGGGCCTTTCTTTTACTTTGTAGTTGAGTCAGTAAACCTATTCCCTTCTACCTCAGCAAGTATTTTGAGTTGTTGTGTTTCATTAATTCATATGATGATTTATGCATTCATGTCTTATGTTCCTTGTTTTGCACATTGCTCTTATCTTGATGTTTACTACTTTGAAAGCTATCATTGAAAAACCAGCTATTTGTGAACTCCAGCAAATTATCAACTATTCTTCGACCAAGAGCTAAGTTTGCCATTACCAATTATGATTCACTTTATGTATCTTTATTTGTGTTTCCTTTACTCATTGCAAGTTGAGTTATATAAAAGTGAGTTGTCTTCTATTATGATCTATGCTTTTGATGAATGTGATGCTTCTTGTCCGTATTCTTTTATCGACTCTTCACTCCATAAACCTGAGATCATGTTTATTGAGCTTAGTTTCGCTTGGGGACAAGCGAAGTCTAAGCTTGGGGGGAGTTGATACGTCCATTTTGCATCACTATTCTATGTCTTAATTCACTATTATTCATTGATATATTTCGTATTGAGAGGTGATACTTATGTTATTTCATCTATTTTTGCATGGTTGATGACTTTTGGAGCATGGACCGCTGCAGTCAGGATTCTAATGGAAAAGGTGCTGTTTGGAGGCAAAATTCGCGAAGATCAGAAAATCCGGGAAAATATACGGAAAATCCTATTTTTCCAGAAGACTCGGGATGCCAGAAGATGGAGTGGAGGTGGGCCACAGGGGCCCCACACCACCCCATGGCGCGGGCAGGCCTAGGCCGCGCCTGGGAGTGGTGTGGCCGCCCTGGCCCACTCTAGCCTCTCTCCTCCGACGTATATCATCCCCACGAAACCCTAAGACTAAGGGAGCGACCACAGAAACATTCCACCGCCTCTGCGGGGCAGAAAACACCGAGAGAGAAAGATCTCTCCGGCAGACAGATTTCTGTCGAGGGAATTCCTTCCTAGAGAGGGGAGATCGTCGCCATCAACACCACCATCAAGCTGGACTTCATCAGGATCATCATCATCATCACCACCACCATCATCACCATCAGCACCCTCATCACCATCTCCATATTGCTGTAACAATTGCATTGAATCTTGCATAGTTCATAGGGGAAACTTTATCGGTGTTGATTACTCTTTGTAGTTGATGCTATTGAGTGAACCATTGAATTATTGTTTATGTTCAGATTGTTATACATCATTATTCCATCTCTGATCATGATCCATATGATGTCTTGTGAGTAATTCGTTTTGTTCTTGAGGACATGGGAGAAGTCTTGTTGTTAGTAGTGGAGTTGCGTTGAGAAAGATTCAATAGATTGTTATTTAAGTTGTGGTGTACTTCTTCTAGTGGTGTCATGTGAACGTCGACTACATGACACTTCACCTATAAGGGCCTAGGGGAATGCATTGTGTATTAGGCTACTAATCGTAGGGGTTGCTGGAGTGACAGAAACCTGAACCCCCGTTAGGAAACCATTGCACAAGGGACGTAAGGGTCTTAGAGTTTAAAGCTGTGGTTAGGTTTCTACCTTAATTACTTTCTTGTACTTACTGATGTTTGCAAGGGGTTTAATTACAAGTATGGATTAGTCTTGGATGGGGCGGTACATTAGCACAGGTTCACCCACACAACACTTAGCAAGCTAGAGAAGATTAATCAGCTATATGAAGCGAAAGCACTTGACAGTCTTCCCATGTGTCCTCGAGAACGTTTGGTCATCTATAGAAATACAACCGGCTTGTCCTTTGCTGCATAAAGGATTGGGCCACTTGCTGCATTTATTCTGACTGTCTTTCATTTACTCGTACTTTGTTTACTTGCTTTATCGAAAATCCCTAAAAATCTGTTTTCTAAGTATTTGTAGAGAATTCCTGATCCATACCACTAGCCAGCACCTTCTGCTCCTTGTTGGGTTCGACACTCTTACTTATCAAAAATACTACGATACACCCCCTATACTTGTGGGTCATCACTAGTCACCACAGATCTTAGAGGAAGCATCAAAGCACCAACTTCTGGGAGAATTCAGTTCTCCGTGAGAGAACAACTGGCTAGATGGATTAGCCAGGGCAATGCATGAAGCTCTCGCACGGCTATGTGCCCTCAGCGTCAACAAAATCCAAGGAACCCGTTTTGCTCACTATGCAAGACGTGACGTCATGGGAATGGCGATGGAGATGCCAAGTCACCCAGAGTTGAGGCGTCAAGTGGAGAATCTTGACTTCTTGCTGCACGACAGACAACAGGAACTGGACAATGCCAGGGAGTTAGCCAACCAGAACCGTGCCATTGCCGACCAGAAGGCCCAGACTTTCGCACTGCTCGTCCAAGATCACCAGTCGCCAGCGTGCCAAGAAGGATCGCACCATCGCCCGTCTTCGCAAGAAGGTGGCCGACCTCGAGAAGACTGTCAAGGAGCAACAAGCTCAGCTTGCAGCCAAGGAAGAAGAAGATGAGGGTGAAGACATCCATGGAGACATGGATTCTTACCTCAGCAACGATGATGACTTTCTGGAGGAGGATGTTGTGGATTTTACACTAACGATGAGGACTCCGACTTCATCGACGATGAGTAGATGCACTAGAGCACTGTCGTAGCATGAGATGTATCGGTCCCACTGTATTGTAGCTTGCAGAATGGTTCTTCAAACCATCTGTTTTCCCTTTGATTGTTGTGGTGTGTGTTGTATCGTGTGCTCGTTTGCATGAATGAAATGGAGTTAGTTGAAAAACCTGAGTCTAACTCAAAGTTTTAGAGTTGAAACCAAAACCATAAACCTTAGAATTTCCCTCTTACCCCTATATCTATCTCAATCTTCAGATGACTCATGGAAACCAAGGAGGGAGCAACTCGTCGCAAGACCCAATGCTATAGATCTTGCAGAATCTCATCGCAGACCATGAAGCAAGCAGGGAAGAACGTCAAGCAACTTAGCAACACTACAGCAGATCACCCAGATGGCTCTCAACAACCAAGGGCATGGAAATCAGGATCACCATCGATCTAAACTCAAAAATTTTCAGAATACCAATCCCGCAATCTTCAACCAATCCGAAAACCCGTTAGATGCTGATGACTGGTTATAGACGATGGAAAACAACCTAGAAGTTGCAGGAGTTGATAAAAACGAGAAAGTTCTCTTCGCCACCCACTATCTGGCGGGAGATGCAAGAGCTTGGTGGACTAGTATCCGCAATATGAACCATGGTCAAGTTATGACATGGGAAGCCTTCAAAGTCAAGTTCAGCCGCACCCACATGCCGCAGGGTCTAGTCAACCGAATGAGAGATGAGTTCCACGAATTGAAGCAAGGAAGAATGAGTGAGGTGGAGTACCGTGACAGATTCCTGTCACTTGCCAGATATGCACCTGATGAGATCAACACGGAGGCCAAGAAGAAAGAGGGATTCTTGAACGGACTGCATGATGAGATGCAGACTGTCCTTGTCAACATCCGTTTTCAGGATCTCGAAGAGCTAGTCGACTCTGCCATTCAGATGGAAAGGAAGATTAATCAGGCAAACGACAACTGCAAACATCGTATGATGTAGCAATCAGGATCCAGCAGTCACCAGAAGTACCATCCCAACCCCTCACCAGGATATGCACCAAGAAACAACCGAACCCCAATGTCTCGCCCAAGCTACCCCAACCGTAGCGGAGGAAATGTGAAGTCCGGAGGAAACCATCACAACTCCGGCAACGCCAAAAATTTCAACCGTGCACCTCCCAAGAGCTACAACAACAACAACAACAACAACAACACTGCACCCAGAACTGGCAGCAATGTTGTCCCTATCGCAGCAAAGGACAAGTCCCAGATCACCTGTTTCGAGTGTGGAGTGAAGGGTCACTACTCTAAGGAGTGTCCCAAGAAGACTGTTGCCAATGCCACTGTGAATGCCCCAGCTCAACAGCAGCGTCGTGTTCAACCAGGAAGAAGGTTTGCCCCAGGGAACCCTCACAATCGCAACGGTCGTCTCTTCCACATGAACGCAGAAGAAGCCCAAGAAGCGCCAGATGCAGTGCTGGGTATGTTTTCTGTCAACTCAGTTTTAGCAAGATTATTGTTTGATTCGGGAGAATCGCATTCATTTGTCACCGAAGAATTTGCATGCACTAGTAAGATTCACCCAACCAACCTGAAGCATGTCATGATAATTCAAATCCCCGGTTCAACTACAAAAGCTAGAAAAATTTGCAAAGTTGTGCCTATCAGAATACATGGGATAGATTTTTATGCCAGCCTAATAGTACTTGGAACCAAAGGATTGGAAGTAGTACTAGATATGGACTGGATGTCAAGGCATAAAGGACTGATAGACTGTGCTAACAAAGCCATCACCATGACCAGTAGTTCTGGAGTAACAGTTGAGCATATCTTTGAAACCTTACCCCGTCAATTCAAGTGCAACAAGAGTCTAGCCCTACCCACCATAGACCAAGTAAGAGTAATCTGTGAATACCCTGACGTATTCCCAGATGAATTGCCAGGTATGCCCCCGGATAGGGATATTGAGTTCATTATCGAACTAATCCCCGGAACCGGACCCATAGCCCAGAGACCCTATAGCATGAACCCCTCAGAGTTAGTTGAGTTGAAGTAGTTAGATGCCATGTTAGCAACAGGCTTGATTCAACCAAGTGCCTCGCCATGGAGATCACCAGTGTTATTCGTCGACAAGAAAGATGGAGGCAACCGTCTGTGTACAGATTACAGAAAGTTGAATGACGTCACCATCAAGAACAAGTACCCCTTGCCAAAGATAGAGGATCTATTTGATCAGTTGACTGGAGCCTAGGTATTATCAAAGATTGATCTTAGGACTGGTTATCACCAACTTAAGATCCGTGCAACGGATATTCCGAAGACCGCCTTTACTACTCGCTATGGTTTATACGAGTATACGGTTATGTCTTTTGGATTAACCAATGTCCTTGCTTATTTCATGAATCTCATGAATAAGATCTTTATGAATTTCCTAGATAAGTTTGTAGTTGTGTTTATCGACGACATCCTTATCTACTCCAAGTCAGAAGAAGAGCATGAACAACATCTGAGAATCATCCTAGAAACCTTGAGAGAGCATTGGTTATACGCCAAGTTCAGCAAGTGTGAGTTTTGGCTGAAAGAAGTAGGATTCCTAGGACATATTGTGTCTGCCGGAGGAGTCTCTGTTGATCCTGCCAAGATCAAAGATGTCGAAGAATGGGAAGCCCCAACCACTCAAACCCAAGTCCATGCATTTCTCGGATTAGCGGGATACTACCGCAAGTTTGTAGAAGGATTCTCGAGCATCGCCAGACCCATGACCCAATTATTGAAGAAGGACAAGAAGTTTGAATGGACAGACAAGTGTGAAGCCAGTTTCTAGGAGCTGAAGAAGAGATTGATATCAGCCCCTATATTGATCATGCCAGACATCAAGCAACCATTTGATGTATATTGTGATGCATCCAAGATTGGTCTAGGATGTGTATTGATGCAAGAAGGCAAAGTCATCGCGTATCTGTCTCGACAACTGAAGCAGCATGAGCAGAACTATCCGACCCATGATCTTGAATTAGAAGCCGTAGTGCTGGCAATAAAGACATGGCCTCATTTTCTGATGGGTAATCGCTGTGAGATTTACTCAGATCATAAGAGCTTGAAGTATATTTTCACTCAGAAGGAGCTGAATATGCGGCAAAGGAGATGGATAGAGTTAATCAAGGATTATGACCTTAACATTCACTATCACCCCGGCAAAGCCAATGTGGTAGCGGATGCTCTTAGCAGATTGCCGTGTAGGCTAAACACCATGATCAAGGAGAAGCAACCAAGTTTGTATGAAGAGTTGGAGCAGTTCAGGACTGAATTGGTTAGCAAAGGATTCTTAGCTAGCATTGAACTTCAACCCACATTGATTAGCCAAATCAAGGAAGCCCAGAAGGGGAACGAAAGTATCAACGGAATCAAACGTCGTATTGGTACAGGAAAGGTACCTGGATTCATGGAAGACGAAGAAGGAGTACTGTGGTACAAAGGACGTATCTGTGTGCTAGCAGATTCGGAACTGAAGCAAGTTATCATGAAGGAAGCTCATGATACTCTTTATTCTATCCACCCCGGAGGAACGAAGATGTATCAGGATTTGAAAGAGAAATTTTGGTGGCACAAGATGAAGAGAGAAATCGGAAGCTACATCACCAAGTGTGATATCTGTCAAAGAGTCAAAGCAGAGCATCAGAGACCTGCAGGATTGTTGCAACCATTGCAGATTCCAGAATGGAAATGGGATTCCGTAGGAATGGACTTTATCACCGGTTTGCCTACTTCTAGTAGGGGAAATGACTCAATCTGGGTCATAGTTGATAGACTGTCCAAGGTAGCCCACTTTATACCTATCAAGACTACCTACCAGAGTGCGAAGCTAGCAGAGCTGTACATTGCTAGGATGTTAGTCTGCATGGAACCCCCAAGACCATAGTATCAGATCGAGGAACCCAATTTACCTCGAGATTTTGGCAGAAAGTTCAAGAAGGATTGGGAACCAAGTTGAACTTCAGCACCGCGTATCACCCGCAAACAGATGGACAGACTGAGAGAGTCAACTAGATCTTAGAGGATATGCTTAGAGCTTGTGTGTTGGAATACGGATCAAAATGGGAAGACTGCCTGCCTTTCGCAGAATTCTCATATAACAACAGTTATCAAGCTAGTTTGCAGATGACCCCATTTGGGTTCCTATACGAAAGGAAGTGTCGTACCCCTTTGAATTGGTCACAAGTAGGAGAGAGTCAGATTTTTGGACCCGACATTCTCCGAGAAGCCGAAGAGAAGGTTCACAAAGTCCGTGAGTACCTCAAGACCGCCCAATCCAGACAGAAGAGTTATGCTGACAAGAGAAGGAGAGACCTGACTTTCAATGTTGGAGATTTTGTATATCTCAAAGTTTCACCATTGAAGGGAACCCAACGCTTTAGTCTAAAAGGAAATTTAGCCCCCAGATATATCGGGCCATTCAAAATTCTGAACCGTTGAGGAGAAGTATCGTATCAATTGGAACTACCTGAAGAGATGTCAGCCATCCACAATGTGTTCCATATCTTGTTACTTCGCAAATGCCTAGAAGTGCCGGAGAAGACTGAAGTTTTCAAGAACATCGATCACAGAGCCGTGGAGATCAACAATGACCTGACATATCGTGAAGTGCCCATCCGTATCTTGGAAGAAGCGTACAGAACCACCAGAACCAGGAGTATCAAGTTCCTCAAGATTCAATGGAGCAACCATACCGAGGAGGAAGCCACTTGGGAGCGCGAAGATTACATTAGGACGGAGTTCCTAGATCTCTTTAGTTCCTAGTTTTCTTTGTAAATCTTGGGATGAGATTTTGTTTAAGGGGGAAGGTTTGTAACATCCCAAAAATTTAATACAAGCTTATCAAGATCCAAATCATCAAAATTAGGGTTAACAAAAACTTTTCCAATCAAAAATATGAAAGCATTCATATGTGTGTGCATTTAAAAATAGGAGTTGTTGGAATTGCCATGTTTAAGTGATCCATTGCTTGTAAAATGATTCTTAGGTGAAATAAACATCATCTAAATCATTCCCAAACTTTTCCCAAAGAAAAACAACTCAAAATGAATAATTGAAGTGAATGGTCATTTTGGCCAAATTAACTATCATGCCTACTTTGGCTATTCCTAGTACTCAAAACCTAACAGAAACATTTGTGGATCTTTACACCCCTTGCTAGTACACATAATGAGGTACCAAGGCCCACTTTGTGATCTGCTAAAAACAATCAAATACTAATTTTAAATGACAGTTTAAAATTGAATCTATTTCATATGGGAAGATCCCACTATTTCAAAATCCACTCAAACAAGCTCAATTTTCAAAACCCAAGCACCCACAAAGTCTCAAGCTTAGTACTAGCACACCCACCAAAAATCTTTTCAAAATTCAAAAAGAATTTTCTTGCGGCCATTTCATCAAACACTTGGCAGGCAGAATTCAAACAAAACAAAATTCACTATTTTAAATAGTGTTCTGGCCAAACTTGTCTCCCATTTGACCCCCTTTTGCTCACATTGTCCCCTCTTGATGAAACCAGGGCATAATCACCCCATCCCCTACCTCTTAGCAGCATGGCCATGCCAAGCCGAGCCCCACCTGGCAGGGCAACTTGGTCGCCGCCACAGCAGACCGTCCCCCTCTCTCTCGCCATGTCTAGGAGATAACCCGCACCTCACCGCCGCCTACTGTCCCCTCCCCGAGCCAGGCCCAGCCGTGGACCACCGAGAAAACCCCGCGCCTAGTGCCACCGCGCCATGCCAAGCATGCGCCAAAGCGCCGCACCCGGCACGCGTGCACAAGCCGCCGCTCGATCGCAGCCCGCGCCCACCACGTCGCCACGACCCAGGGAGCACGCCAGACACCCCCATTCGCCGTCCAATGCCTCACAGCCACCGCTCACCGCCGAAGCCGCCGTCGAAGCCGCTCAGAGCGCCAGCTCCGCCCGACCGCCTACCACCGCCCCTAAGCCCGCATTAAAGTCCTAGAGCACCGCCAGGAGACCGTGCATCGATCGCCACCCTCAGCCATGCCGCTAGCAGCCCGTAGCCATGTCGCCATCGTCGCCTGCCCATCCCTATCGGTCTCACTGTCGAGCTTATAAAAGGAGGGCACCCCTAGCCATTTGTAGCACACCACTCCCCTCCCCTCACCTCACTGATCGTCCAACACCTCTAGCCGGAGCACGGGGAGCAGCAGTTCGCCGGAATTTCAATGAGTAGAAATTACTTTTGAATGAGTAGAAATTACTTTTCTAAAATAAAAAGGAGGAAACTATTGAATAAAACCTGTGATGCTTGTGATGATAATAGATCATCAATTGTGTGCCTTAGAGTACTAAGTAAACTAGTTAAGTATTGTTTGGTGATTGTGTACTCCGTATGTATTTATAGAAGATAGTATCGACCAAGCTTACGAGGAGGAGGAGTGCTACCAAGAAGAAGAAGAAAACTTCAACCACTGCACCAACCAAGGCAAGCTATTATTGGCAAGCTAACCCTTGCAAAACTTACTTTAGCAAGCCACCATTAACAATGCAAGCAAATCCTTGCAATCTAGATAACCCAAGCAAAGATGCTTTAGGCATGCTTTGATCCTACCACTTTGACTACTAGTTACCCCAAGTCTTACTTTCAAGCTTTACTTACTTTACTTCACACAAAGTCCCTTACTTGTTGAAGGTAGCATACAAAGTATAAAACTTGACCTATTTAGATAAGCTTTAGATGTCATTCTATGGCTTGAGATTGAACCCATCATCTTTCCACCTTAGTGAACACTCTTAACTTAGTAGTTTAGAGTAGATCAAAACTTGAGTCACTTTAGATGGGAACAATTGGTGAAAATGAATTATGAAAACCTTGGAATGATGAGTCATTCTATTGAGATGTTTTGACATGTGTTGAGAAACACAAATGGTTTATGATGATGAAAAAGTTGAGGCATCAGCCTTAGCCCTTTTATAAAACTGATGGTTGGATTCGGATGCGATACCATTCCAAATTTACCGTACAACCACAATACCTGAATTGGGTAAGGCTTAGCTGGAAGTTTATATGCATTAGTATTAGTTCCCTCACGGGAGAGGTTTGAGCTAAGGCTACCTCTCGATGTTGCCCACCTATGCAGTGCCCAAGATGACAGATGGTCATGGTTGGGAGGCCATGCTCATAGGAGAGGTGCTTATACTAGGGTGTGTAAAGGAAAGGTTATGTTTGATTATCTGCATACTAAGTATGATGATTCAGGGTTATCCCTGACAGATGTATCGAATCTTGTGGTGAAAGTGTACCACCTCTGCAGAGTGTCAAACTATTTGAATAGCCTCGTCCACGGTTATGGACAGTTGGAATGGCCATACTATTTCGTTGTCAGATGTTTTCAAAACAACTTATGCATGAATGATGAATCTTGACTTGACCACAACAAGGTTGTGTTTATGACATTAGCTTCCCAAATTAAGTGATTCTAGAACTTTATTTTATCTTTCTTTGCTTCAGAACTCAACTTAGGTTTCAAAGTTAACCTTATAGTTAAACTTAGATTTAGCACTTTAACTTAGAATTATACTACTTGTTAGTGGTAGTTTGCGAGTACTTAAAGAGTACTCATGGCTTTTGTCCCTGGCTATTCTTATGGCCAGACTATGAAGGAGACTACCAAGATGATGGCCAGCAGGACGGCTATGATAAGTAGGACTATCTGCCTTCATAAGCATTGCCTGTGCCCCTAAAGATGGACCCCACTGCTACGCTTATCTTTTATTTCCGCTGCTTGTTGTATTAAGACTGGATCATGAGATCCTTATTTCTGTAAGACCTTATGTATGTTTTGTAATGGATGGTGTACTGTGATATCCAATCCGTTATGTCTCGCAAAAATGGTAATCCTGGGATTGCGAGGTATGGCATAACAGGCATCCGGGATTAAAATCCGGTTGTTGACAGATATCTTCGATGCGGATTATGGATGTAGTATAGCTTCTTTTTCCCTAGTATACCTAGGCTTATCGAATCCTCGGGAAGCAGATGCGTAATGAAGTTACTTTAACGGACCTTCGGGAGTTTTAGAATTCCTTTTGTGTTTTTACCGGACCTAGAGTTTGTGTCTTTTTGTTGTTGTCGATGATGGAGAGAGAGGGCCTAGGGAGTTTTGTTTCACCTGTAGTTGCGCAAAACATCTAATGGAAATAAAAGATAAAGATAAAGTATGCATGTAATTATTAGAGCAAGATAAATTATATGTGGGCAGTGCATCCATAATTGATATTGCCTCCGCAACCGCTTATAGCAATAACCTACTAGTCTCATCTATAGAAGAAAGAGAACTAATGATATGCATAGTGACGTCACCGTTAATCCCTAGTAAATCCCGCACATATAGCCGTACTACCCCTTCTGTCACTGGGGTTCCCAACCTGCAGATTAGTCATTACTCATACTCCCTATACCTGGCTCAATTCTCGGGGTCTTGGGTACCTGGAAAGTCCTTAGATTGAGGCAAGAGAGGATACAATAATCATCATGTCATACAAACTAATACATGATCCCATCTATGATAAATAACATGCACAAAATCTACATGGCTAGGCTGAAGCCCTTAGACCAAGGAGAATTACTCACACATAGAGATGAGATCAACAATCGCAAACATTGTAATGGAAATCATGAGATTGATAGCAAATAGTATTACAATGTCGCCAATCAAAGAAGAGATCTACTATTACAAGTGGTGGAATATGGCTATGGTGGTGGAGGTCTTTGGAGATTAGATCTAAGTATATTCTTCTGGCGGCTCTTCGGTGTGGTGGATGGAGATATGGAGGCGGCTGATGATCTGGGGCAGGGACTCTCGAGGCTGCTTTTCTCGTCGCCTGAGGCTTCTTTATATAGGGGTCCCTTCACGAAAGTTGTTCTGTTTAACCTAGCGGCGTCGATGGCAACTATAGGATCGGAACTATAAAGCCAGAATTTTGTTTCGGTCATATAGTTGGTCGTTAAAGCTTCTGCCTCCGACCCACGACTCCTGGTTTCTTCTGGTTGTTGGAAATCTCGTATCTTTGACTTTAATGTAGTGATTCCCATCATCAAACGTCATTATCTATGCAGGGAAAAATAGAAAGAAAGGATTACATACCCCTTTGATTATTAGGCATTAGTGGTAGGGTTTAGAGAGATATTTCATCAAAAATATGAATAATATCCAGTTTAAATGTGGACGTGGATGGCTATATTTTAGAGCCATCAACCTCCCGAAGTTTAAGCTTGATCGTCCTCGAGCAAGAAAACCAAAATCAAAAAGTAACTCAGCATTTAAACTAAAATAACGAGATGATGATCTTACTCATGATTGGTAGTCTCATGTTTCCTCCACTTCATAAATCTGAAAAACTTTAGCATAGATAGAGTAATGGCAAGCATATCATATGGGTTTTATGCATCCTTATAGCACAGTAAAATTATTGTTAACATGGATGATTCAAATGAGTAAACTTTATTCCATGTCATGTAATCAACTCATAGGCTTTCCTTTGAACAATAAAGTATAATCATGTAAATTGAGAGTGTGAGAGTTGTCATGAAAAGCATATACACTAGAGTATCTCAATTCTCCCACATCAATAAATAAAGACTTTTCAAGCACTACTTTTCTATTCATTGTCCTTCAAGAATTTTTAGTTCTTGAGTAATTGAGAGCATGCCAAAAAAAATTATCGGGCTGTGATGGACACTCGTGGCATCACTAAGGTTTTTGTTCCTTTTGCATAATGATTACTCATAACAGCCAGAAGAGTGATTCCATCATGAACACAGCTACCCGGGAATGCCAAGAATCTTACCCACTATAGCATTGCTGCTATATGTGTTTAATCAACTCATAGCCGAAATCTAGGAGTTTCCTCCATGAAGATCGTCTATAGGCTAGAGGAGTTGTTGGCATCCCCTAAAGTTTGACATGCATAAAGCTATATCATTCTTATGATTAAAAAATCAAAGTTTCGCATGCTCACAAAAACCGCTAAACATTAATTCAATCGAACAAATCCTTTTAAAGAGAGCTATCAAGTCAATCAACATTTTTAGTGGTGTTGAGTGTCTCTAGAAATAAGCCTTCAAAACTAAACACTACAACACCTAAGCCTTCAATTGTGAGAATTTTTCTTATTACAATTTTTTAGCAAATTTTTATGCAAGACTTGGTTTATTACGAGAGCTGGAACAAAATGTACCCAACTAAATACCCATGCGAACAAAATATTACTACAATACAAAGACTCACTCCACCAATATAATATCTCAACATTTACTACTAACTAGCATGGGTTTCTCAAACTTCAAAAATGGGGAGTCATAAGGCATACCTCTCATGTTTGGTTCCACTTCTCTCTTTCTTTTTTATTTGTTTCTTGGAAACTCGAAGTTGATCACTCTCCTGCAAATACATGAGAACCTCGAGGCGGAAAGAAAATAAAGAGGGAAAATAAAGAAAAATGGAGAAATCTTTTTGTTGTTTTTAAGAGAGGGAATTTAAATAATAGAGAATTGGTGGCAAAGCTCGGCTAGAAAATCTTGAAAGCAAATAGAAAGAACTAAAAATAAAGTATTGGGAAAATCAACATGAGTGCTTATAAACTCAAATTAAAAACACAACCTCGAAATAAATAAAAGAAAATGAATGCCAAATAAAGATACATGAGGAAATTTCCCCAAGCTTAGGCTTTTGCAAGCCCTTCAAATCATTGTGGTGGTGGGAAAAAGTCATTACTCCAGTTTGCAAATTGAGTTGACAAATTACTAGTTGTTCCTCGGAGGTTCAAAGAGAGGTTATGCATCCTCTCCATAGTCCCTCCACGTTCTTGGAAGTCTTGGTATGTAGCGAACCGGGTTGATGGCTGCTCCTCTTGATAGGGGACTTCTTGCTCCTCTTCTTGGTCCTCATCCTCATTCGGAATCTCCTCCTCAAGTTGGTGTTTCTCAACCTGTAAGTCATATAGAAAACTTCCTTCCTCGATAGAGAAAATACCATTAGGCATAGGAGCGGGGTAGATACGCCCAGCTCCAGCAATATGCAAGTAATAAACACCACCTCTCCTAGTGAGAATTCCACAAGCTTTTAAAGTAGAGAAACTAACACGTCGCTCACCTAGCACAGGTTGCAACTTGCCTAGGTCGATGCCTAGGGCATTGGCAAGTACGGTGATGACGCCTCCACCTGTGATTGGTCCTTGGCTTTGGGGGGATTGGTGCTCCAGGTAGCGCATAAGGATTGCGCCCAAGTTGAGTGGCAAGTCACAGTTGGTGTAAGCAGCTTTTGCGAGGACTAAGATGTCCTCCTCGTTGAGTCTTGTGAACTCATTTCTTGCCTGCAAGGTGTTAGCAATAACATAGAACAAATAGCGAATTGCAGGATGTTGAATATTCTTCCCCTTGCTTACTCTAGTAGTGAAACTCATTCCATTATAATATTGTGCAGGGGAAGGGTCTAAGCCAGTAAAGGATGCGCGTAAGGCATTAACATCATTGTTTGGGAAATTAAAAAATGCACACCATTCATCTAGTGTTAAAGTGTAATTGTTGTTCATAAGTCGGAAAGAAATTGTGTCCTCTCCTTGCCATAGTTTAACGGTGCTTTGCAACAAACTTAGGAATTCAATGGTTAACCGGCGATAAGTAGGCACATCATTGTACACAAAGTTTTGTAGGCCAGCTCTATTGCAAAGTAAATTGAAGTCATCAGAAATACCGAGTTGGTTCAATATAATGGGGCAAGCCCACTTGGTTGCCCTTCATTTCTCAGTTCTTGATCCTAGCGAAGCGATCATGTTGGAGCTCATTCATGAACCGTATCCCCATACGTTCTTGAGTGATAGCCCAAGAAGCGCTCATGGCGGCCCGAGCACGAGTTTGGCTCCTTGTGTTCATCATCTAAAACAATAAAGGAAGGCAAAAATAAAACTTTTTGATCCAACAACAATAAGTATAACATATTCCTCATCATAGCACACTAAAGAATCCCCTCAAAATAATAATCTAGGCAAGAGAATCATAGCAATTAGTTCATAGTAGGTCTCACCCTAGATTGATAATGACAATAGATTGAAGATGAATTTACAAAAAGTAATTGGAGGATCGGAGGAGAAACATATCGTAGATCACTTGTGTGTGAGGAAGTCGAATGAAATTGAGTAGAGATGAAGATCTCTTGAGGTTTTGAGAGTTTGGAGGAAGAAGAGAGAAAAAGGATTGAAGTTTTGGGGTTGGAGGTACCACCCGTGGCGTTTTTGTAGTCGGACGCAACTATACGGGCGGAACTACACGGCCGGAACATTGTGTTCCCGCCGTATAGTTGGCCTTCTGTCAAAATTTTAGGGTTTTCACCTAGCAGCGTAGCTATATGGCCGGAACAATATGTTCCCACCATATAGTTGGTCGTTAAACCGTCAGTACATATGAAAGAAAAATTGTCGATGGCAAAAATATCTATACGACCAGAACTATACGGCCAGAATTTTTATTCCCATCGTATAGTTGGTCGTTAAACCTTCTGTATGCATCAAAAAAAATCTGTTTCTTCGGAAATTATTTCTTATCCTGTAACTTAGTGAAATACCTTGTTTTTGATAGAAAAATGATAGTGAATTTGTCGACCAACAATAGCATGTATAAAGTAGGATTTTTAGTACTACCAAACTTCTTCTCCTCAATTGGAGTTTTCTAGCACTCTTTATTAAACATAAACTTAAAACTTAACTCAAACCTTTATTTCACATGGGTTGCCTCCCATGAAGTGCTCCTTTATGGTTAATAGCTTGACCTCAATGTTGCTCACTTAGGCCAGATGAGTGGAACACCCACTCCAAAATAGTTGGCCTTCAAAGTGATGGCCTCCTTTTCATCATGTTTGGCTTTCTTCTTCCTGGGGAAATGAATAACAAAAGGATCCCGCGAAGGCAATTGAAGCTTCACGTTCCCTTCATGTAGATTAATCAAATCCTTAATAGTTCTTAAGAAAGGACGGCCTAATATAATAGGAGCAGTAGCATCTTCAGGCATGTCAATAATAACAAAATCAAAAAGAGCAGGATAACCTTTAATGTATACTAAAGTATTCTACTTAATTCCTAAAGCTTGTTTGTAGATAGAATCTGCCAGATGCAATTTTAACTTGGTGATCTCAAAAGAGCCAAGATTTAACTTATTAACAATACTTTTTGGAATTGTTGAGACGCTTGCACCTAGATCACAAAGTGCAGATCTCGTTGATCCCAATTTTTTATCTTAATAGTAGGCTCAAATATATCATCAAGCTTCATAGGTAATTTTTCAGCAATTTGCTTATATTCTTCCTCAAGCTCACGTACCTTTATTGCTACCTGATTAACGAAGTGTTGGTATATAGCTTCTTCATTTCCTTCACTTACCGGAATCTTAATGTTGATCCTTTTTACAAGATCTTCAACGGTGTAACTTGGTGAAGGAGCATTACTATAATCAAGTTCTTCAGGCTCCTCCCTTTGGATTCTCATCATCTTGAGATCTTCAACAGGATTGGGCTCAGCTTTACCTACAAATTTAGCTAGAATGAGAGTTTGACTCTCGGTTATCTTACCTAGCTATGCCTCAAGAATCCTTGTTCTTTCTTGGAGAGCCTACAAATCATTCCTCAAACTTACAGCTTGGTTAGATAATTTACCAAGCATAGCATCATGGTTCTCCGTTATTTTAACAAGAATATTGTTTTGTTCATTTTGTGAGTCTATAAAAGACTTAAGTGTCTCTTGGAGACTACCATTACTAGTTTCCATATTATTATTAGAGTTACCTGTAGGATTAGAATAGTGTTTCTGAAAATTAGCATTATAATTCTTCTTCCAAGCAGGGTTATAATCATTACGAGCTATGAAGTCTATTTCTTCAATATTTGTTTCTGGGATAGCTCTTACCTAGGTTTCCTTACCTTTGGCGGCTAATATGAGCTCATCCAACTTAGCATTGAGTTCTTCATTTTGTTATGGTGAGACGGAGTTCACCTTCTTCGTGTTTGATCTATCCACATGCCATTGGGCATGGTTGTCTTGCATATTGTCTAGCAGCTTCTTTGCTTCGGTAATATGTTTACCCATAAATGTTTCTCTAGCTATAGTATCAAACATAGACTTAGACATAGGGTTAAGAGCATTATAAAATAAATGGAGAATTAACCAGTCTTCCATCCCATGACTAGGACAGTTTCTCATGCATTCTTTCATCCTCTCCCATGTAAGCGCTAGTGGCTCATGCTCTTCCTATCTAAAACTAGTAATATTAGATCTAAGTTGCATAGTCTTTGCAGGTGGGAAAAATTTAGTCATAAATAAAGAAGTGCATTCCACCCATGATGTAATAGTATTTCTAGGTAAAGATAGCAACCATTCTTTCTCTCTTCCTCTAAGAGAGAAAGGAAATAAACAGAATTTGACCGCATCGGGGTCAACATCTTTTATGCGCATCATATCACATATTTTAGTGAAAGTATTTAAGTGCATACATGCGTCGTCAACAGTAGAGCCTCCAAATTGATTATGTTGAACCAGATTTAAATAATGGGGCTTAATTTCATAGTCATCAGCAGCAATTGCTGGCTAAGTAATAGGAGTACGCAAATAATCATTATTGGGAGTAGCAAACTCCCCAAGCTTCTTTTCAGCCACTGTTCCTATGTTTTTGGGTTTTCTTAAAAAGAGACTTATAATAGTAAAAGCAACAATTTAAATACTAACTATTTTTTTTATTTTTCAAATAAAGACTGAAAGCAAACTAAAAATTAGAAACAAGAACTAAAACTAGCAAGGTTCCTACTAACCTCACTAGGGTAGCTATTGCTTCCCCGATAACGGTGCCCGAAAAAGGGTTGATACCTTCGATCCGTATTATGGATTTAGTATAGCTTATTTTTCCCTACTAGACCTAGGTTTATCGAATCCTCGGGAAGCAAATGCATAGTGAAGTTATTTTAATGGACCTTCGGGAGTTTTAGAATTCCTTTTGTGTTTTTACTGGACCTAGAGTTTGCATCTTTTTGTTGTTGTCGATGATGGAGAGAGAGGGCCTAGGGTGTTCGGTTTCACCTGTAGCTGTGCAAAACATCTGATGGGAATAAAAGATAAAGATAAAGTATGCATGTAATTGTTAGTGCAAGATAAATTATATGTGCGTAGTGCATCCATAATTTCTATTGCCTCCACAACCGCTTATAGCAATAACCTACTAGTCTCATCCATAGAAGAAAGAGAACTAATGATATGCTTAGTGACATCACCATTAATCCCAAGTAAATCCTGCATATACAGCCGTACTACCCCTTCTGTCACTAGGGTTCCCAACCTGCAGATTGGTCATTACTCATACTCGATATACCTGGCTCAATCCTCGGGGTCTTGGGTACCTAACAAGTCCTTAGATTAAGGCAAGAGAGGATACAATAATCATCATGTCATACAAACTAATACATGATCCCATCTATGATAAATAACATGCACAAAAGCTACATGGCTAGGCCGAAGCCCTTAGCCCAAGGAGAATTACTCACACATAGAGATAAGATCAACAATCGCAAACATTGTAATGGAAATCATGAGATTGATAGCAAATAGTCTTACAATGTCACCAATCGAATAAGAGATCTACTATTACAAGTGGAGAAGGTCTTTGGAGATTAAATATAAGTCTATTCTTCCGGTGGCTGTTCAGTGTGGTGAATGGAGATATGGAGGTGGCTGATGATCTGGGGCAGGGACTCTTGAGGATACTTTTCTCGTCGCCCGAGGCTTCTTTATATAGGTGTCCGTTCATGAAAGTTGTTATGTTTGATGTAGCGGCATCGATGGCAACTATACGACCAAAACTATACGGCCAAAATTTTGTTCTGGTCGTATAATTGGTCGTTAAAGCTTCTGCCTTTGACCCACGACTCCTGGTTTCTTCTGGTTGTTATAAATCTTGTATCTTTAACTTTAATGTAGTGATTCCCATTATCAAACGTCATTATCTGTGCATGGAAAAAATAAAAAGAAAGGATTGCATACCCCTTTGATTATTAGGCATTAGTGGCAAGGTTTATAGAGATATTTCATCAAAAATATGAATGATATCTAGTTTAAATGTGGACGTGGATGGCTATATTTCAGAACCATCACAGAGCGAAGCCCGGGAAAGGGGGATGGTTCCTAGGATGCCCATGGCCCACCTAGGGTGGTGCGCGGGGCTCCTAGGCCCATTAGGTGTGGCTCCTAGACCTCCTTGGACTACCACACATATTCCTAATTTGGAGGGATCCATTTTAGGAAAGTTTCAATCTAATTGCTAGTTGTAATTTGATTTGATCTAGTCATTATGGGAAGATACTATATCTTATATTAAAGGAAGTAGATGATATTAAACATAATGAGGAGGTTCGTGCATTGATGTGGGAGATCCAGAGGATCTGGGAGGGGCAGCGGCTAGGGAGGAACCCTGGCATGCTAGGTGCCCTGCTCCTATATAAAGGGAGGGAGGGGCAGCCCTCCATCCATCCCACAGAAGGACTTTGGCTGCCTCCCTCCGTCTACTATCTCCTTATCTACATACAAGTTGAGAAGACTGCTCCACTAGTCTGGTGTTGCCGACCCCTGAACAGTGAAACTCAGTCTGAACAAGTTCACCGGACGCGTGGATACCTTTAACTTGATGATCATAACTTCCCTTGAAGATCATAACTTCCCTTGAAGTTTGCATACATTGATCTTCACGACATAGAGAGATTTTTACAGAGTACTGGATATCTGCGATCCACTTGGTTGCTCTGGAACATATCTAGTTTTCGTTTAATCAAAAATGTGCTTCATTTTGATGGTCTCTCTATAGTGAAGAAATATATGAGAATTGCTAACAAGACGAGGTAATGGAGATGAAATCTCAACGAGGGTCACATGTAGTGACAATTTTTAGATAGGGCTGGGAGATTTCTCACGGGATCTCACTCCTCTATCACCCCACAAGTTAAACTAGCATATGATGGATCATACTCTCTTTTATGTAGGTAGTTTGTTGTATAGTTTCGAAAACCATAGAAGCCTCATAAAACTTGCTAAGAACAAGTAGAGACATCTGACTCCTTTTTGTAGGGAATTTATGTGATGTCGTATAGTTTGATTATTTGATGTCTGCAAGTGCACAGATTGTTTGTAGCTAGTTTCGAAGTTCAGATATCGATCCCATAGTGAGCCCAAAGGTAAGTGTTTATTGGTGAAGTCTCTATCACACCCGAAGTTGTCACAGGTCTTCGAGTGAATTGCTGCAAGCGTTGAAATAAGAATAGGGTTTTGATTAAATGCGATAGATTTAAATAAAACTAAAATGTAAACTTCAGAAATAAAATGCATAAAAGTAAAGAATGACTTTGTTTGTTTGTTGGTTTCTGCAGATGGTGAAAGAAGGCGCAGGGAAATTCAGTTCATGGTGATAGTGAATGTGCCAGGTGGACGAGTATGAATGTAACAATTATAATCTTATAGATATATGTGTAGGCAAGCAACCCATAATTAGCCGGAACTCCTCTTGGTATATTTCATCCCAACTTCTATAATCCTACTGGCCTGGTACCAAAATGGTCAGACACTAGACGATTAAGACCCTTTAGGTCGCTTAGCGATTAAGCTCCTTGGATCGGACTAATGCAATAAGCACATTGGTTACTCGTTATCCTCGAGTCAACTAGCTTTCCATTGATATCCCTGTGTCACCCAGAGGTCGCCGATCCACTAGCGAGAAAGATCTTATCTATGTAGAACAACGTATCATGTTGCCCGGGCCCTTAATTGGACAACAGGCATTAAGCATCCCACAGATAGTCAAGCACACATAATATAGTAATTAGAATCAATCACAATGCTAATGTAAAATATATGAAGGAACATCGCATCTCACCAATCCCCTACATCTCCCACGCCCAAGGGAATTACTCACACATGAGAGAAGAACGGATCATCAATATAATCAAATAAAGGGAATTTGTCATGGTATTACCATGGAGATCCACAATAAGAATAGAAAAATATCCAACACAATTCAAGATGGGAAGAAACAATCTCAAACCCTAATCTTGCAAGGTGGAGATCCCTCTCTCTCTCTCTCAAGTACAAGTAGTGGCTATGGAGGTGTATTGGCTAGGAGGTCGAAGATCGTGGAGCGAGATGAAGAACGTCTTCTCCTTCTTCTCTGGATCCCTTCTGGATGGTGTGGCGGCTGTTGCTTTGTGGTTTTGTCCCTTCTCCCTTCACGGAAGTTGTCCATTTTGACAAGACAAAGGCGGCGGTAGCTATACGGCGGGAACTATACGGTCATTGCCGCCGTATAGTTGGTCGTTAAACTGTCTGTGACCTCCCCTCACGTGCTTCCAAATTGGGACCTGCTTGTTTTCTTGAGAATATTGTATTTCTCTAGTTAAATCCTTCTGTTGACGTCGAGAACCTGAAACACACATTAAAATCCAAGTTTTCTTTTCTACCGAAGTATTAGCATTAGGTAAAGCCAGGAAATGATCAAATCCGGGAGAAAACCATCAATAAAAGCCATCAAAAATGTGTCAAATCTCTCAGCTATCAACTCCCCCAAGCTTATATGTTGCTCGCCCTCGAGTGACAAGGAAATAAGGAAGAATAGCAGAGATTTGAGACTGAGAGTAAAGGAACTCACAAGTTTGAATTGGTGTCAAATTCTTTTCTTCACAATTCCTGCAATCGTAAATATGATCATACAAGTATTCAAAATATTGCACTGAGTCCACTTCCTAACCACGTATATCTTGCCAGCAAATAAATCATATTCCCAAGCAAGTGTCGGAAGTTTTAGCTAGGAAGGTGAGACAAATTCTTTCGGTGCCTCTCTTTGTTGAGAGATGAAAACTTTTTGTTCTTGCTCAATTAACCAATTAAGAGTGTTCAAGTTGGCATCAAAATATTTATTTAAGAACAACTCATCTATTCCCATGTCAAAATTTCAAGACTCTCACTCTTTGAAAAACTTCAGCTCTTTCATAGAGAAATCATGCCACTATTTTTAACATGTTAATTGGGGTTGTGTTGTGCACTCGTGACCATGCCAATAAATAATGTTGAGCAATAATGGGTCAGAGGAGTACTACAACTTCACTTGGAATGTGAGACCGTGAGGAGACTAAATTTTTTACACGTCATAGCATTGCCTACAGATGTTTACATAACTCAATAGCCGAAATCAAGTGGTTTCCCACATTTAAATCGTCTGTTGGCCAGCGGAGTTAATAGTTCCCCATGGAGCACGACAGAGTTGTAATAACACGCGTAAAGAAATATCTTAAGGTAATTATTAGAAAAATTAGTGGCATAATTTCTACTACTGCGAAGCATCCATTTAATCAAACAATTTCAATCAAGGGTACTATCGAGTCTATTTATATTAAGCACAATTGGGATGGAGTAGTTCTAAAATCAAATTCTTTGAGCTAAACATGGACTCAAGTCATCTTTCAGATGCTTTTTCTTGTTGTAGAAATGTAGGAAGTATTTTAACCAAGTTCATTGCTCATTGTTTCAAAGCTAAAAAGGAGACACTAGTAAAGGAATAGAATTTGTAGGATAACAAGCTAAGTGGGGAGTGACTCCAGTGCAAACAAGTAAATATTTGTAGGAACAATTTAAGGTTGCAAGGAGTGTGATGAAAGGAATGTGATGCCTCCTCTTGCTTGCTTCGTTCTTGTATTCGCGTCGAACCTCTCCTATATTTCCATATTGCCAAGTCACCTGAAATCAAGCAATCTATGAGAGAAACAAAGAAACAAACTTACAAATAAGATTACAACTAATTTTTTTGTATTTTTGTATTTAGGAATGCAAAACTGAAAATAAACATGCAATTTTTGAAGAAAATAAATCAAAAGAAGAAATAAAAACATGAATGCAAAGTTTTGGAGGTTTTCAAACCTCCCCCAAGTTTAGGCTGTTTCCATGCTCCGTTGTTGCCGTCATTTGGCGGCTGGTGCGGGTACTGCTGGTAGAAGTCGGGGAAGTGAGTCATGAAGTGACTGAAGTTGTGAGTCAAAGTGTTCACATCTTCATTCACATCATGAACAGTGTGGTCGATCTCCCCAACGCACTGGTTGAGCTGCTAGAACTCCTGATAGGGGACGTAGCCATACCCCTGCTGTGGCTGATTAGGGCATGGTTCCCAGGCTCCTCCTGGCTGTTGCCGCTGCTATCCTTCCCAAGTAGGGTTGTGCCCCTGCTCTCCCTCCTGCTCTTGCTCCTGCTCATCCTGCTGCCCTTCATCTTCCTCCTCCTCGTCCTGATGTGCGGCCAAGATCTCCATCACTTGGTCCTTGGTGAGGATCCAAGTGTCCTTCTCCACAATCGAGAAGGCCTCGGGGCATGGCAACTGAACCTGCTCAAACTATGTATCATTAATATAACTAAATTGATATGCTCGGAACCTCCGGTTAGCATGGTAAACACCAAGGAAGCCACAAGCTTTCAAATAGTTGACATCCATAAGTTTGGAGTCATCAACAGGTTCCATAATGGGTAGTACAATGTTCAATGCATAGGCAAGGTGGGTTACCAATCCACCAATGTGAATATCACCTTTGGTCTTGTTTCTCTGGTGGCAGAAGTGCTGGATGAGTAGAGCTGCAGGACAGGGGCTTTGCGTTGCAGTGGGAAAGAGAGCCTTGGTGATCATTGCCATGTCCGTATTGGCCATGGAACCAGTATCACCCCTTCCCAACATTGTGTTGGCGAGGAACAAAGCTAAGTTGTGAATGGTTGGGTTCTGAATGGTGGACATCTTATTCTGATAGAATTGACTGCCTCCATTAACAGAAACAACCTCCCAGGTCTCTCCACTCGTGACACTTTAGAGGTTAGTAATATTGGGCTCCCCAGTATGAGGGAGGCTAAAGGCATAGCAGAATTGTTCGACGCTTATATCATAGTGTTGTCGGTTCATGTTGAAGCTGATAGTGCACATGTTACCTTTCTCCTTGTGGTCGTCGTAGAAGGAAGCAAGGAACTCATGGGTGAGCTCGACATAGGTGTCGTGGTTTGCGAAGCTGATCACCGCCAACCTCGACCTGCTGCACATGAGGTCAAAGTCCGTCTTCAACCTCGCCATGGTGAGAAAGTTGTGGTTGGCCCAACGTGTGGGAAGCACCCTCCTTGATGCGACAATGTCCATCTTGGAATTGTGTGGGGCTCGTGCTCCCAAACTTGAGCTCTCTCCCCGTTGGCGCTTGCTCGAACGAAAAAGGCTACCGATTTTGTTCATCGTGATGCACTGAAAAATTTCACCATAAAACCTTAGGCATATAGTTTCTATATAATATATGAACAATTCTACATGGAAAACTCCAATCCTAACGTGAGAAATTAATAGGAAAAAGTAAATAAGCTTGAGTTCATCCACTATATCAATGTGAGAGTTTCAACCATGGAAATATGAAAATAAAGCATGGATAGGACGAGAAACATACCGACCTGTTGATTGCCCCACTCAAACGAACGAAATCCGCGAAGAATCAAGAGTTCTAGGTGGATTTTGAGAGGTTTGGAGAGAGAATATGAGCGAAATAATGAGGAGAGGAGGAAGAACTAGCCGTCCCGGTGCGATTTTGTGGTTGCACCGGACTATACGGCTGGAGCTATATGGGCGGGTGATGGTGCTCTGCCTGTATAGTTGCGGCGGTGCCGCCAACTAGGGTTTCTTTATACAGGGAAACAGCTATATGGGCACAACTATACGGCCGTATCAAATTGATCCCGCCATATAGTTGGTCGTTAAACTGTCTGTCTCTCGAGATAGATTTATAAAACTGGCATCGGTATCTATAGGGTCGGAACTATACGGCTTTATTCCTGCCGTATAGTTGGTAGTTAAACTCCTAGTACCATTGTAATAAAATTGTACGGAGGCATTGATATCTATATGGCCGGAACTATACGGCCGGAATTTTTATTCCCGCCGTATAGTTGGTCGTCAAACTCCTAGTACCTTTGGAATAAAATTTTACGAAGGTATTGATATCTATACAGCCGGAACTATATGGCCGAAATTTGTATTCCCGCTGTATAGTTGGTCGTTAAACTCCCAGTACCTTTGGAATAAAATTTTACGAAGGCATTGATATCTATACAGCTGGAACTATATGGCCGGAATTTTTATTCCCGTCGTATAGTTGGTCGTTAAACTCCCAGTACCTTTGGAATAAAATTTTATGAAGGCATTGATATCTATACGGCTGGAACTATACGGCCAGAATTTTTATTTCCGTCGTATAGTTGGTCGTTAAACTCCTAGTACCTTTGGAATAAAATTTAACGAAGGCATTGATATCTATATGGCTGGAACTATACAACCGGAATTTTTATTCCCGCCGTATAGTTGGTCGTTAAACTGTCTGTGTCTCCGAAGAAAATTTGTTGGTGGCAAGGATAACTATACGACCGGAACTATATGCCCAGAATTTTTATTCCCACCATATAGTTGGTCGTAAACCATCAGTAATCATAAAAAAAAATTGTTTCTTCGAGGATACCATATTATTCCGTAACTTAGCGAAATACCAAGTTTTTAACAGAAAATTGATAGTAAAAACTGTCGACCAACATTAGCATATTAAAATCAAAATTTTAGCTTCTATAAATAGAAAACTTAAGATTTTATTCTAATTATTATTCTCTACTTATTCAATCGATATTTCTACTACTTTTTGACAGCTGCATCTTCACGGGTGCGCTTCCGCAAGAATGTCTGTGAAAAAGTGGTGGGAATACGATGAAATTTTTATTCTCTAATCTACTAAATTGATGAAAATGGGTTGACTCCCATTAAGCTTTTATTAAGAGTGGTTGAATAACTTAACCTTTTCTCTATTCTTGAATTCTTACCTTTGGTTGCCCCTTATCAATGGCACTTACCACATGAACTCATTTTGCCAGCAGAACATATCTTTCCCCTGCTTCTAGCTTCTTTGGAAAATACCGGATGATTTTAGCATCATAAACATTGAAGATTATCTTCCCTTCTACACAATCTACTGACGCACATGTCGTACTAAGAACGGGTCTTCCAAGTATTATAGATGATCTTTCATCTTCTGGCATTTCAAGAATGATAAAATCAGTGGCAATAACATGCTCGTTTATCCTAAGTAAGACATCCTCAATCATATCAACAAGTTGTTTAGTGGACTTGTCAGCCATATGTAAAGTTATAGTAGTAGGAGAATACTCCCCTAATCCCAATCTTTTATAAAGGGAGTATGGCATTGCACTAACTCCTGCTCCTAGATCACATAAGGCATTGTGAATATCTGTTTTACCTATCGAGCATGATATAGTTGGTATTCCGGGATCTCTAGACTTAGATAATAGCTTCCCATTAGTAGGGTAGCTAGTTACCATAGCAACAGTTTCAGTTATTTCTTTCTTTCTACTAAGAATATCACGAAGGAATTTACCATAAGTAGGGACTTTGATTGCATCTGCAATTGGAATTTCCAGACGAAGGTCACTAAGTGCCTTTGTAAAAGAATTATAAATTACCTCATCCAGTGCTTTCTTTTTTCGATCTGGATAAGGAAGCTTTTTCTCACCTAACTTACTCTTTTCTTTTACCTTTTTTCGGGGGGTCAGGCTCTTTTGTTGCTTTCTTTTGTTGTTGCTTATTGCTTTTCTTCTTCTCTACTACAACAACTTCACCCTCTTTACTTGTTTATTTATCTTCTCTTGGATCAACTATTTCTGCATCAGAGTCATAATGGTCTTCATGTGCATCATTGTGATCCTCCTGGGTTTGCTCTTGCGTCCCAGTTTCATGTTGAGGATCCACCAACGTATCATCTTCTTGACTTGCTTCAAGCAAGGCTTTTTCCTTGCGCTCTTTTTTAGCTTCATATTCCGGTGGTCCTAAGGGTCTTATATAAACTGCACCCCTTCTTCTGACAACATTAGTAGAAACAGAAATATCTTTACCATCACGAAAAAAAATTTGATAACCAGATGCTATTTGTTCGCACTGGGTTTCAATCATACTAAGATACTTATGAAATAGTTTTATTTCTTGGCCAATCTCATCATAATTTTTAGTGAGTTCTGCCAAAATCTTTTTGTGTTTTTGGAAATACTTATGCAAGTTATTATGAGATTTTACTTGTCGATGTTTCAATTCTTGAAAAACTTTTATTGTTTCATCTTCTTTAGTTAAGACTTGTAACAAATACTCTTTGTTTTCTTTAGCAAGTTTATAAGGTATACCTTTTTCTTTCATAGTTTTATGTACCTCAGGCATAAGATCAGGAGTTATCCAAAGTATCCCTTTTTCCAGCTTAATGCCAAAATCAGGATTATATAAAGAATCATTCTGAGCCCTAATAGACATTAATTCCAAACACTCTTTAATAGTCAAGGTATTTATTGATCCTCCTGTTGAGAAGTCAAGCAGTTCTCTACATTGAGTATTGAGAACATGGTACAATAAATGGCAAATTGTTAGTTTAGAATAGCCATGATTAAGAATACTATTGATCATTCCAAAGAATCTTTCCCAGTCTTGTGGGTAGTTTTCTCCTACTTTCTGACTAAAGTTGCCTATGTTCTTTCTTAGTTTAGTTACCTTTTTAAAAGGAAGAAACCTGTTTATGAATTTAATAATGCAGTTTTCTCAACATTTAATGTAATGGCGAGAGAGAGAATATAACAAGTCTAGAGCTTTACCTTTAAGAGACCATCAAAATAATTTAAGACGAGAGAAGTCTCTTGTCAAACCTTTTGGTCCAAGCAATGTTATCAGATCGTCAAACTCTCTTATATGCCTTCCTGGATCTGCTTCTTCCCTTCCACTGAAAGCTTTTTTCCTGCAAAATTTTAATAATTCCACCATCAAATCGATATTCTCTAACTCAAGGATTAGGGAACTCTATTGGTTGTTTAAGAAATTTAGAACTTGGAGCATTGTATTCCCTAAGAGTTTTCTCAGGTTTCAGAGGATTTGTACTATAAATAGACATGGTTTCCATAATATCACTCCGGTTTTCAACTTCAACTTTATTTGATCTCAAAAGTTTTTCAATAATTTCTTCGCTCCTCTGAGCAGGCACGCGCTCAATATAATCCGGCAGGTAGGTCCTACCAGAACGTGTAGACCCTTTGTCTCCTAAGGAGAAAATTTTGTAGTAGCAACACCTGAAATGTCAAAAGACAAATACTTAGCGCTTAGCTCCCCGACAACGGTGCTAGAAAATAGCTTGATGTCTGCAAGTGCAAGATCGTTTGTATCTAGTTTCGAAGTTCAGATATCGATCCCACAGGGAGCCCAAAGGTAAGTGTTTATTGGTGAAGTCTCTGTCACACCCGAAGTTGTCACAGGTCTTCGAGTGAATTGACTGCAAGCGTTGAAATAAGAATAGGGTTTTGATTAAATGTGATAGATTTAAATAAAACTAAAATGTAAACTTTACAAATAAAATGCATAAAAGTAAAGAACGACTTTGTTTGTTTGTTGGTTTCTGTGGATGGTGAAGGAAGGCGCGGGAAATTCAGTTCATGGTGATAGTGAATGCGGCAGGTGGACGAGTATGAATGTAACAATTATAATCTTATAGATATATGTGTAGGCAAGCAACCCATAATTAGCTGGAACTCCTCTTGGTAGATTTCATCCCAACTTCAATAATCCTACTAGTTTGCTACCAAAACCATGGTCAGACACTAGACGATTAAGACCCTTCAAGTCGCTTAGCGATTAAGCTCCTTGGATCGGACTAATGCAATAAGCACAGTGGTTACTCATTATCCTCGAGTCAACTAGATTTCCATTGATATCCCTGTGTCACCCAGGGGTCGTCGGTCCACTAGCGAGCAAGATCTTATCTGTGTAGAACAAGGTATCATGTTGTCTGGGCCCTTAATTGGACAACAGGCATTAAGCATCCCACAGATAGTCAAGCACACATACTATAGTAATTAGAATCAATCACAATGCTAATGGAAAATATATAAAGGCACGTCACATCTCACCAATCCCCTACATCTCCCACGCCCAAGGTAATTACTCACACATGAGAGAAGAATGGATCATCAATATAATCAAATAAAGGGAATTCGTCTTGTTATTACCGTGGAGATCCACAATAAGAATAGAAAAATATCCAACACAATTCAAGGTGGGAAGAAACAATCTCAAACCCTAATCTTGCAAGGTGGAGAGCCCTCTCTCTCTCTGAAGTACAAGTAGTGGCTATGGAGGTGTATTCACTAGGAGGTTGAAAATCATGGAGCGAGATGAAGAACGTCTTCTCCTTATTCTCTGGATCCCTTCTTTCTCCCTTCTGGATGGTGTGCTGGCTGCTGCGTTGTGTTTTCGTCCCTTCTCCCTTCACAGAAGTTGTCCCTTTTGACAAGACAGAGGCGGCGGTAGCTATACAGCAGGAACTATACGGTCATTCCCGCCATATAGTTGGTTGTTAAACCGTCTGTGAGCTCCCGTCGCGTGCTTCCAAATTGGGACTTGCTTGTTTTCTCCAGAATATTGAATTTCTCTAGTTAAATCCTCCTGTTGATGTCCAGAACCTGAAACAGACATTAAATCCCAAGTTTTCTCTGCTACCAAAGTATTAGCATTAGGTAAAGCCAGGAAATGATCAAATCCGGAAGAAAACTATCAATAAAGGCTATCAAAAATATGTCGAATCTCTCAGCTATCATTATTCAAAGTTTTGTATGAGATGCTATATATTTTTAATGAAGGCGTGATAGACGATGCTATGTGATTTCCATTTGGGATGAGCGAATCCATGTTCATATGATGTAATTTTAATTCCTTAGCTATAAGATAATATATAGTTTTATTCTTGCGTCGACACGAAGATGACGATCCGTTGCCATGGACCTTGGTGCTATGCCTTAATGAAGCTGGATGCTGAAGATGTATAAATGTGAGGAAGAAGGACTATACCATATCACAATTTTTTTAATTGCCTTTGATGCGTTAATCCTTTTTAATTGCACACTGTTTGCGATAGTCGTTTAATAGGGTGACCCTTCACATAAAATATTTAAGTTGTTAGTGCTATTCCAAGTGTGTTGCCATCTATAATTACTATCATTTAGAGGTACCACAAGTCACATGGGTATGAAAGACTTGTCATTAGTGAAGTGGGTTGGATGAGAGCGCCAGTGGCTAATTCACTTGGTTCTCTTAAACAATGTGGAATGATAGTCATTACATCGTAGCACACCCATTGACAAGGGATTAACTCATCAATGCCCATTGTTATGGACTTGGGTTTTGGAAAAGGAGGGAGCGCTGGAGGCATCAAGCAAACAAGCACACAGGGACGCAAGGTTTACCCAGGTTCAGGCCTCGTAGGGGTCCTTGATACGTTGCTAACGTCTCCATAATTTTTGATGTTCCATGCTTGGTTTTATCTACTTTCTTATGTTTTGTCCACACTTTGGAGTACTTTTCATATGATTTCTTGGACTGACCTATTAACAAGAGCCACAGTGCCAACTGCCTGTTTTCTGTTGTTTTTGGTTCCACGAAAGTCAGAAAATGAATATTCTCGGAATTGGACGGGACAAAAGCCAAACTCAGTTTTTCACCGAGGGACACCCGGAGCTAGAATACGAGACGGAGAGGGGCTGGGGCCTGGCCACACCACCTGGCCACGCGGACAGGCTTGGCCCGCGCCAGGGGGTGGTCTGGCCGCCTCAGGCACCCCCTCGGCCTCTTCTTTCGCCTCTATATTGCCTCCGATACAGAAACCCTAAGTACCCGATCAAAATTCCACGAAAGAGTCTGTAGCCACCGTCATCTCTATCCCTTGATCGGGAGGGATCTGAAGCTCTTCCCGGCACCATGCCGGAGAGGGGAATTCACCCTGGAGGCATTCTTCATCATCATGCAAGCCTCTGGTGTGATGCGTGAGTAGTTCATCTCTGGAGTACGAGTCCATGTAGTAGCTAGATGGCTGGTTCTCCTCCTTTGTGCTATCATGTTTAGATCTTGTGAGCTCTGTTCATGATCAAGATCATCTATTTGTAATTCTTACATGTTGTGTTTGCAGGATCCGATGGATATTGAGATGCTATTTCAGATTGATTATTGATTCTATCATGTCTTTGTTATTTGTGATCTTGCATGCTTTCCGTTGTTAGTAGCTATCTTGTCCAAGTAGATGCTAGCAACTCCAAGAGTTAGTATTTATGCTCGATAGTGGGTTCATGCCTCTGGTAATCTGGGGAAGTGACAGAAATCTCTAAGGTACTAGATGTGCTGTTGCAACTAGGGAGAAAACAACAATCCTTTGTTCATAGACCAATCGTATTGTTTACTTTACACATAATGCGTAATGCAATTATCGGTTGCTTGCAACTTAATACTGGAGGGGGTTCGGATGATAACCAGAAGGTGGATTATTAGTCATAGGTGCAGTTGGATGGCGGTCTATGTATAATGTTGTAATGCCCAATCGAATCTCAAAGGAGTCAAGATGAGTAGTATATGCATATTGCTTTCTCGGTACTTGTCAATTGCCCCGCTGTAATTTGTTCACCCAACATGTCATATATATTAAGGAGAGCCAGCACTAGTGAACTATGGACCCCGGTCCTTTCGTTTATCATCAATATACAATCAACTGTTTACTGCTTTGTGTTTACTTTGTGCAAACTATTACTTTCTTCCATTCGATTCGTTTAATCCTTTGTTTTCAGCAAAACCGGTGAGATTGACAACCTTATCGCAAGTTGGGGACAGAGTTCTGTGGTTGTGTTGTGCAGGTCTCCACGTTGCTGCTGACGCCGGTAGTGCGCCCTACCAAAGTCCAGCTAGCAACACCTTTGAGGTGTTTCCTTGCTCCTACTGGATTGATAACCTTGGTTTCATAACTAAGGGAAACTTACTGTTGTGCTCATCATACCTTCCTCTTGGGGTTCCCAAACGAGCTCGTTAGTACATGAGTCAGCAAGTGATTTTCTGGCGCCGTTGCCGGGGAGTCAAGGACATCTTCACAAGGGGAGTCCCTCATAACCAATCTCTTTACTTTGTTATTTTTGTTTTGCTTAGTTTACTTTTGCTTTGTTTGCTTGTTTCTTTCTCAAAAACACAAAATAATTAGTTTTACAAGTTTGCATTCTTTATTAAAAACACAAAAAAATGACTACTCTTGAAAACACTAAGTTGTGTGACTTCACTAGCACCAACAACAATGATTTTATGAGCACACCCATTGCTCCACATGTTCCTGAAGCTACTTTCTTTGAGATAAAACCTGCTTTACTCAATCTTGTTATGAGAGAACAATTTTCTGGTATTGGAAATGAAGATGCTGCAGCCCATCTAAATAACTTTGTTGAACTTTGTGAGATGCAAAATCATAGGGATATAGATGGAGATATTATTAAGCTTAAATTGTTTCCTTTCTCTTTGAGAGGAAAAGCTAAAGAATGGTTGAATTCCTTATCTAGGAATAGTATTGATTCTTGGACTAAATGCAAACATGCTTTCATTGGAAAATACTATCCTCCTGCTAAGATTATATCTATGAGAAGTGAAATAATGAAGTTTAAACAATCTGATAATGAACATGTTGCTCAAGCTTGGGAAAGAATGAAATCTTTGGTAAAGAATTGTCCCACTCATGGACTGACTGCTTGGATGATTATCCAAACCTTTTATGCATGATTGAACTATTCTTCAAGAAATCTATTGGATTCTGCTACTGGAGGTACCTTTATGACCATTACTTTGGGTGCTGCAACAAAGCTTCTGGATAATATGATGGTTAACTATTCTGAATGGCATACTGAAAGAGCTCCACAAGGTAAGAAGGTAAATTCTGTTGAAGAAACCTCCTCCTTGAGTGATAAAATTGATGTTATTATGTCTATGCTTGTTAATGGGAAGGCTCATATTGATCCAAATCATGTTCCCTTAGCCTCTTTGGTTGCTCAAGAAGAGCAAGTTGATGTGAACTTTATAAGAAATAACAATTTTATCAACAATGCCTACAGGAATAATTTTGGTAACAACAATTATAAGCCATATCGTCCCAACAATGGCAATGCTTATGGAAATTCCTACAACAACAATAGGAGTGCCCCCTCTAAACTTGAAGTTATGCTTAAAGACTTTATTAGTAAATAAACCACTTTCAATAAAACCATTGAGGAAAAACTTTCTAATGCTAAAAGAAATATAACATATTTGGCTGAAGCTCAATCTTCTTTGAATAAAATGGCTACTAAACCTGAAACTAATGATAATCCCTTTGCTGCCACTAATGATAATCCCTTTGCTGCCACTAATGCCATACAAGTTAGAATTGATGAAAATGTTAGACTATTAGCTGAATTGCATGCTAAGTGGGAAAGAGAAGATGAAATTGCTAGAAACATTAGTATTTCTACTATCACTACCACTAGTGTTAAGGCTAGTAATAGCTCTACTACCTTAGATGATAATTATGATTTTGATCTTGATGGTTGCAACATTTCTGAAGTGATTAAGTTTCTACAAAAGCTTTCTACAAGTCCTAATGCTAGTGCTATGAATATGGCCTTTACAAAACACATTACTGATGCTCTCATAAAGATTAAAGAAGAAAAGATGAAATATAAAGCTTCTATTCCTATAAAACAAGAAGATGGTTGGGAACCCATCATCAATATGAAAGTGAATGATTTTGATTTCAAAGCTTTATGTGATCTTGATAGTAGTGTTTCCATTATGCCTAGAAAGATTTATGATATGCTTGATTTGCCACCACTTGAAGATTGTTATTTGAATGTCCCACTTGATGATAATGCTAAAAAGAAACTCATGGGGAGTATTAATGATGTTATTATTATGGTTAACAATGCCTATGTCCCTGTTGATTTCTATGGTTTGGATGTTGAATGCAATGCTTCTTGTCCTATTACTTTGGGAAGACCTTTTCTTAAAACTATTGGTGCCATTATTGATATGAAAGAAGGCACCATTAAATATCAACTCCCACTCAAGAAAGGTATAGAACACTTCCCTAAGAAGAGAGAGAAGATTTCTTTTGCCTCTCCTATGAAAACAAAATTTGCTCTTAATGCTTCTTCATTTGAGAATACTTGATTCTTTTTCTTGCTTCTTATGCCTAACTTAAAGGCGTTAAAGAAAAGTACTTATTGGGAGATAACCCAAAAGTTTTAGATGAGTCTTAGAAGTTATAACTTCAGTAATAACCGCTCCTTATCGTTTTTATTTGCTTTTTGTGCCAAGAGTAACCTCTAATGAGAGAGAAGTAATGATTGGGAAAGTTCCTGTCCCGAAACAGATTTCTGTGCTTCACCATAAAAATTTGTGTAAAATCTCTGTACGTCCTTTTGAGGCGTGAATTTTTGTGCTTCTTCTCCAAGTTGTTATCTAACTTTCGTTATTTCAACACTTTTCGATTTGAGCAACATAAGTTCTTTGAAAAAATTCGTCTTTACCTGATGGTATGTTTTGACAGATTTCTGCCATTATTTGTATTTGCTTCTTGTTGGTTCCATTTTGAGTTCTTTTGGGGAATTGAGCTTTTTGAGGGAAGTGCTACAGTATCTAGTGTTTTAATGGAAGTTTTATTGGTGTTGGAACTGAACCTAAAGACTTATTATCTTGAGTGCACTAATGTTGCTAATAAAGATTGTGTGAAGTTTTGTATGAAGGAAAAACTTCAGGTGTATGGAAGGAATGAGTAATGATATGAAGGAAGCACTAAAGCTCAAGCATGGGGATTCCATGTGTGTCACCCCAAGAAATATCCAAGAAGTACAAGCATCAAATCTTGGGGATGCCCAAGGCATCCCCTTCTTCATCAATAAAAGTTCTAGGTTTCTTCCAAAGGCTTTATTTTTATTGTTTCATGCACAGTTGTGTTGTTCTTGGAGCATCTTATTTTTCGTTTTTTGTTTTGGTTTTTGTTTTCTTGGTTTGTTAGTTTGCTGAATAAATTGGTTGGACCCCCTCCTTCATATATTGGTTTTCAAATAGTTTGGTTTGGATTGGAAAAGAGTAGGAAAGAGTTCATGCTTAAGTGGTAAAGAGAGCTTGTTTTTGACTGTGGCCTATGCTTTGTCATGCCATGCTTGATATTGTTTTGGCTTAATGCTTAGTATTATTTGTTGTAGCATGACTTGTTATAAACAAATTGAGATTGCGTAATGTGCCTTGGAAGAATCATGCGTTGTTTTAGCATATTAAAGCATAGTATTGTGGTATTCTCCTTTGATGCTTTATTTGGGTTGACTTAGCGCATTCTCACACCATGTTATGACTATCCCAAGTCACCATGGCCTTTATGATCCTTTAGTTTTCAACTTGTAGTATCACTTTATGCTTTGATCAATGATGTTTTGTCGCTCTTCATGATTATGGCCATTATTGCTCTCTTAGTTGGTCGCTCCCAGTCTTTTGCTAGTCTCCGCAACCAAGTATGAGTTCCACTCATGCATCCAACTCCTAAAACCAAGTTATTCCAAAGAGTCCACCATACTTACCTATTAGCATATGCTATTCCAAGTATATTCATGTTTTTGTCTACCTTCTGAATTAAACTTGTTATGAGAAAACTAGTGATTAAAACTCTCATGAACTTGATGGCACACTTTACTTTCCTTGCATTTAATAAAATTGAACCATTGCGTCCATCTTTGTTGCGTATATGCTTGCGCTTTATAAGTTGAAGTTAGCATAACCATGTATCATGGGGAACGCTTTCAACATTGCACTTGTACTTTGTACCCCGTTGATATCATGTTCTTTTGCTTATGGATTCCGGTGGTGTGAAATAAAAGGGGAACTTGTAAGATCATGGAGTTTGTATGTGTGTTAGAGAAACGCCTAGGCCGCTAGCCTAAGCCATGCCTAATCATGGTGGAAACTTGCAGCATAACCATAATGAGCACTCTATGAAGCATCCTCAATAAAAACCTATGCAAATAGCAAATAAAAATATCGTTGAGATGCTCATTGTTGGCTTGCCTTGTCATTTTGACTATGGGATAGCTCCTGTATCATGTGCAAGGGGTACCACGTTGGCAGTTCTCTATGATACATATGTACTTACAATGACAAGAGCTTACTTGTGACTAAAGTTGAGTAGCATGAGGTTCGGTCTTCGTAAGTAAGGGGCATGAGACTTCGGTTTATAACTTGTCAAGCATATCCTCTTAGTTGTGTCACTTTAACCTTAATCACCTTCAAGATGCTTATGATAGGGGCAGTGAGAGCTGAAAGCTAATAAGTACCATAATTTTTGGAAGCTCTTTATGAGACTTGAATCCCTACTTTCTTCTATGGAGGCCTTTCTTTTACTTTTATGTTGAGTCTCCACCTTCTATCTTTATGCACCTACTTTGAGAGCATAGTGGCCATTCTTAGTTCTATGTGCATTGTCCCAAGACTTGTTGATTGATGCATAGCTTTGATATTGCTTGTTTTAAACTATTTGTATCTAGTCACTCTTATGAACTTTGAAGGTGTCCTATGCATTTATGTTTGCTACTCTATGAGGAACAAGATGAATGTCACTATGCTATGTTTTCTTTATATGAAATAAACAAACGTCTTGCAAAGCATTGTTATTCATGAATCTTTTGTTTATGCCTTTTCATGTTGCAACATAGTTGCTTTGCCTTATTGCTAGAACTTTGTCTTTCATGTTATGATTGAAGTACTATGATCCCAGCTATCATTGTTTTACAAATACTTTGATCAAGTTTATGATGGTGCATGTCACCTCAAAAATTATTCTTTCTTTTTATCACTTACCTACTCGAGGACGGGCAGGAGTTAAGCTTGGGGATGTTGATACGTTGCTAACGTATCCATAATTTTTGATGTTCCATGCTTGGTTTTATCTACTTTCTTATGTTTTGTCCACACTTTGGAGTACTTTTCATATGATTTCTTGGACTAACCTATTAACAAGCACCACAGTGCCAGCTGCCTGTTTTCTGCTGCTTTTGGTTCCAGAAAAGTCACAAAATGAATATTCCCGGAATTGGACGGGACAAAAGCCAAAGTCAGTTTTTCACCGAGGGTCACCCGGAGCTAGAATACGAGACGGAGAGGGGCTGGGGCCTGGCCACACCACCTGGCCACACGTCCAGGCTTGGCCCGTGCCAGGGGGTGGTCTGGCTGCCTCAGGCACCCCCTCGGCCTCTCCTTTCGCCTCTATATTGCCTCCGATACAGAAACCCTAAGTACCCGATCAAAATTCCACGAAAGAGTCTATAACCGCCGTCATCTCTATCCCTTGATCGGGAGGGATCTGAAGCTCTTCCCGGCACCCTGCCGGAGAGGGGAATTCACCCTGGAGGCCTTTTTCATCATCATGCAAGCCTCCGGTGTGATGCGTGAGTAGTTCATCTCTGGACTACGGGTTTCATGTAGTATCTAGATGGCTAGCTCTCCTCCTTTGTGCTATCATGTTTAGATCTTGTGAGCTCTGTTCATGATCAAGATCATCTATTTGTAATTCTTACATGTTGTGTTTGCGGGGATCCGATGGATATTGAGATGCTATTTCAGATTGATTATTGATTCTATCATGTCTTTGTTATTTGTGATCTTGCATGCTTTCCGTTGTTAGTAGCTATCTTGTCCAAGTAGATGCTAGCAACTCCAAGAGTTAGTATTTATTCTCGATAGTGGGTTCATGCCTCTGGTAATCTAGGGAAGTGACAGAAATCTCTAAGGTACTAGATGTGCTGTTGCTACTAGGGAGAAAACAACAATCCTTTATTCATAGAACAATCGTATTGTTTACTTTAGACGCAATGCGTAATGCAATTATCCGTTGCTTTCAACTTAATACTGGAGGGGTCTATGATAACCTGAAGGTGGATTATTAGTCATAGATGCAGTTGGATGGCGGTCTATGTATAATTTTGTAATGCCCAATCGAATCTCAAAGGATTCAAGATGAGTAGTATATGCATATTTCTTTCTCGATGTTTGTCAATTGCCCCGCTGTAATTTGTTCACCCAACATGTCATCTATATTAAGGAGAGCCACCACTAGTGAACTATGGACCCCGGTCCTTTCTTTTATCATTAATCTACAATCAATTGTTTAGTGCTTTGTGTTTACTTTCTGCAAACTATTACTTTCTTCCATTTGATACGTTCAATCCCAGTATATAAGTGTTGGTGTAATTTGACTCAAACTCGAGTCCCGGACTCAAATTCAGAGAAGTGTTGGTGTAATTTGACTCACGTCACGGAGGTCTTACAGGAGTCGAATCCCAGTATATAAGTGTGAGCACTCGACGCGTCCGTCAAGGAATATTTCATCGTACCTATAGGCACGGATATTTTCTGGTAGAGCGTAGCAGATGCGTTGCCAGGCCTTATTCAGGTCTTATCTTCACGCTGTAAGCGCGGCATCCAAATTTTTTTCACCGCGGAGATGATTCAGGTGACCCAGGAGACGCAGTCTCTTTGTAGGGAAAATATAAGGCGGAGTTACCAGAGCATTCGAGTGTGGATGTTATGAACACACAGTGTAACATATAAGAAAAATAATCATAGGGTGCACGGCTAGCGCTCCCTATGGGAGTAGCCCCCGGGTGGCTATTCGAGTCGGTGGGGACTATAAGTATTTTGCGACTGTTGTCGTCTTTTTTGCTTGTTTCAGTCGAATGTTCTTTCAGCGCTCCCTATGGGAGTAACCCGAAGTCCACAATCGAATTGTAGATTCGAGTGAAGGGTTTTCATGATGCTTGGATATCTTCACTAATTTCTTCGGGTGTGTGGCCAGCGCTCCTGTTAAGAGTAGCCCCCGAGTGCTTTGTTGAGTCGAAGACTCAAGTAAGGACTAAAGTAGTCAAAATGTTCTCCTGCTAGAGTTGATGACGTTAGTGCTGACGATGAGATGACCTCGGTTACCCGCGTGAGTGGCTTTGACGGGACGGGATGAGTAGTGGGTCCCACTTTCTCACTTGGACTTGATCAGGCATGTGTAATCTTCTGTTTTAATAGCGTCTCCTCGATTTTCGCGCGTAATCAGAGTAATGGGGGATGGTTCGTGGTTTACCCTTTTCCACGCGCCAATGTCGATGTACGTCACGCATCTGGTAGATTTTCTTCTGGCTATTGGATGACATATGGTAGGAGGTTAAGTAAGGCCACGTCGTGCGGTAATTTCCCACATCTCTCTTCTTGCTTGCGCTCCTCCGCCATTGTTGTTCTTGCTGCTCTTTTGCACACATCTCCTCCGTGGCACTGGACCAAACCGTGTCTTCCCTAGCTACTTCCTGTGCCCATATCGCCAGTGCAAGATGGGCAAGAAGAAGGGAGGTTCCGCTGCTAGATCTGCGGTTGTTGCCATCACAGCCAAGAAGAAGGGCGCCGCCGCCACGGGCACCGGCGCTGCCAGAGCAGGGAAGAAGAAGGGTGCGGGCACTCACGTCACCAATGGGTCATGGCGCCCATCCGTCATCAAGCCGTCGGAGTTGTTCACTCAGCGCCAAGATGGAGCGCTTCCTCCCGCGGAGGATGACTCTCACGTCCTTGGCGACGAGGTAATCCCTAGTCCTCCTGTGGGTTTCCGAGTGATGTTCCTTGCATTCATAATTCGCGGTCTCTCTCTCCCCTTGCATCCGTTTGTTAGGGGTCTCATTTGCTTCTATGGGCTCCAGCTGCACTAGCTGTCCCCAAATTCTATTCTCCACATCGCCTGCTTCATCACTCTTTGCGAGTGCTGGCTCGGAATCAATCCACACTCCGGCCTCTTTAAAAAACTCTTCAAGCTCAAGCGTCAGTCGGGGTCAGGTTCTGTAGTCTATGATGTAGGAGGCTGCGGGATCCACATCGACTCCAATGTCGCTTATTTCGACATCAAACTCACACATCTGTTCAAGGGTAGAAGGATAAGTGGTTCTACGTCTGCGACCAGAAGGCCGACGGAGAACACTATGGACTCCCGCCCTTCGATCCGGTGGCGGTCTCCAAGAGGAGGCGATCCTGGAAGAACGTCGTGATGCCCGGCGAATTCGAGGAAACAGAGATGCTGTATCAGCGTGTATGTGACCTCAAACATCGCATAGGGAAAGAAGTAGGCGGTGCAGAGCTCATTCGTACATGGATGCGTCACCGCGTACAGCCTCTGCAGGCTAGGGTACACCCAATGTTCCGCTGGAATGGTGCTGGTGATGTCACTCGCATCTCTATAGAGGGCATTTCCTTTGGTGAAGTGGACAGGAGGTTGCGACTGGTGACCAATTACATCACCAAGGAGGATCTTCCTAGTGACTCAGTTGTGCCTCCATTCTGCACCGACAATCCTCCACCCGAGGTGGATTTCTCTTTGAAGTTTTTTGTATTTTCGATTGTTTGTAGGTGTTTTGTATACTGATGCTTATCCTGTTGTTAGGACTGGGTCGTGGCTGCCAACTTGCCTCCTCGACCTGAAGGAATTATTCCTCGCGAGGTGGACGAAGAGGACGAGTCGGGCTCCACCGTCCCTATGGAGGAAGAGGAGGAAGCCCCTGAGTCCAGCAATCATGGGACTCGCAAGCGCTCCCATAGCAAAGATTCAGATGCCTCCTCGCCAACGACACCGGAGGGTCCTCCGGCTGCTACGGAGGAGCTACTCCCCGTCGTGCATGTACGCGCCATGGCTCCTCCCGCTCGGAAGAAGCTGAGGTTGCCGAAGGAGTCATCGGGAGACTCCTTTGACCTCGAGAATTTTGACGGGTAAGTCTTTATATTTCTCGAGTTCATCTTGTTTTCCTCGAAGTTCTTTCTTCTGAAGTGGTTCTTGATTTTTGTAGTCAAATGGCATCATCGTCTTCCGACGACTGCCAATTTGTTAAAGAATCTGGAGTCGCGGACTCCAAGAACAAGGAAGTGGCTATACGGCCTCCTTCTCCTCTGGTGGCGGCCCACTGTGGCGCCAACTCTTCGAGTTCCCCCCATGATGGGGGGCACCAAATGGTTGCATGGATGCCCACTCGACAGGAACCTTCGGAGTCCCTAGAGGAGCATGTAAGTTTCTTTTGCCGTTGGCATTCGAATTTTATTGATGTGCACACTTTTTTCATTTTTGCTAATGCTGATGCTTCTTATCTTGTGATGTATCCCATCATGAAGGATTCCACTCGCCTCGCCGAGCAGATTCTTGCCTTGGGTCGGCATCATGCCTTGCTAGACAACCGCCATCCCGCACTCGAAGGTTTGTGTTAACCTTGTCTTTCTGCTCTTCTTGGATAGAGGTTTGTAAACTCATGCGTTGTTGTGTTCTGCCCCTTGTAGGTGAGCATAACGAGCTTCTTCGTCGCGTTACTTCCCTTGAAAAGGGACTTACCGCATCGGAGAAGAAGCGTGATGAGGCAGTCGTGGCTCTGGAGGAGTCGCAAAAGCGCGAGGAAGATTTGTGTGCTTCCACTGCCGAAAGGGATAAGTTGTTCGTAGAATGGCTTTTCTCGATTGCGAAAGCACTCTCATGTATTATTCTGCTTAACTTGCATTTTCTCCCAATTGTTGTTGAATGCCGATGTGCTGATATCCTGTGTTTTTCAGATTCTGCCGGCGTAAGCTTTGACGCCTAGGCTTTGTGCCGTGCAGATGCCTTGGCTAGCGCGATGGCTGCAGTCGAGGACCGCAGTGTCTCTCTCCAAGACACGCTCAGGAAGGCCAAGGGTGTGCTGAGCCGCCTCCGAGAGGATATGTTTCCCAATGCTAGCTTAATCAAAAATCTTGATGGCTTGGTGGAATCCTTCGCGGAAGGCATCCCAATGGACTTCAAGAATGCGCAGCGGTCTGTCGGCGCCACCATGGCACTCGCGATGGCGCAAGCACATGGTGCAGAGTTGGACCCAAGGGAAATCTCCGAGGCGATGCTTGTCGATGCAGATGGTCAGCAGGTAGTCTTCCAGCCTTTTGCCACTAGATGTAGTAAATATGGGCCTCGTCTCATTGTGACAGTCGTCAAATATTCTGAGGAGTTGCGGCGAGTGAAAGCGGCAAAGACTGTGATGTCTAGGGCTACCACTAGGAAGTATGTGGAATTAGGCACTGTCACAGATTCGAGGAAGCCCCCGAAGTCGAAGTCGAAGTCGAAGAAGTAGAACGTTCCTTAGCTGCCATATGTAATAGTGTAGCTTCCCTTTTGCTGAACCATGTTTTTGTGGGGGTACCCCTGTTAATACTTTTGCCAAACTTGAATGCACTCCGCCCTTTTTATCAATGTATGATTGGTCTCATTTGCCTTTTGCTTGGTTGTAATAGGGTCCTTCGAGTGATCCTCATGACTCTCCTCCCACCGATGAAACCACAGTGCAGCCGCATTCAAAGGTGGAGGAGCTGTCGCTGGTCTCGCGACTACGCGACCGTATAAAGCAGTTGGAGCGTGAGTTGCCCATTATCCACGGTAACACGGATGTTTGGAAGTCGAAGGCTGAGAAGGCCACCGCTCGCGAGAAGTATCTCCTGGATGAAGTTGCGCAGTTGAACGAGCAATTTAAATGTTAGCTCTCTATCTTCTTATCTTTTCTTTAGCCGTTCGCAGTGATGCCTTGTCTTATACTTTGGTCTTGCTTTTCGTAGTTGTTAGCGCTCGTCATCCGCAGGATGAAAAGGTCCGGGTTTCCATTCGATTGAATGATTTAACCTAGGAGCAGTCGCAGGCTAGTGGGTACTTCTGGGTGGACCACGATCGTACAGTCGCATTGACGACGTTGCAGGATCGTGCATCGTGGGTGCTTCAATGTTTGAAGAAGGCGCAGTCGTGCCTGAAGTATATTTATCAGACGATGTTTCCGCTGGACGCTGTGCCCTCAAGCATGTTGGCTCTTCTGGCAAAGTTCCAGGATATTACCATGGTCCGCGAGTGCGTGCGCCAACAGTTAGTCGTAGGTGCCAAGGCTGCACTGTTGCTGGTTCGACTGCATCAGCCAGATGTGGACGTCGTGTCTATTGCTGCTGGACCACCGCCGCCACCAGAAGGGATGAATTGGAATATGTTGCCGCACTATCAGGCGGTTAACCGGCCAGCGGAGGATATTGTCAACTTCTTCGAAGAGCAAACAAATGTTCTCCTTTTGCGGTAGTAGTGTAGTTTGTATCCTTGATGGCTCCGTGTTGATGTAGAGCTCGTTGGGAACCCCAAGAGGAAGGTGTGATGAGCACAGCAGCAAGTTTCCCTCAGTTATGAAACCAAGGTTTAATCGAACCAGTAGGAGCAAGGAAACACCCCAAAGGTGTTGCTAGCTGAGCCTTGGCAGGGAGCACTACCGGTGCTAGTAGCAACGTGGAGACCTGCACAACACAACCACAGAACTTTGTCCCCAACTTGCCATGAGGTTGTCAATCTCACCGTGTTTTGTTGAAAACAAAGAATTAAACGTATCGAATGGAAGGAAGTAATAGTTTACAGAAAGTAAACACAAAGCAGTAACAGTTTGTAGATTGTATGTAAAAGAAAAGGACCGGGATCCATAGTTCACTAGAGGTGGCTCTCCTTAAGATAGATAACATGCTGTGTGAACAAATTACAGTGGGGCAATTGACAAACATCGAGAAATCAATACATGCATAAACTAATCATCTTGACTCCTTTAAGACTTGATTGGGCATTACAGCATTATACATAGACCGCCATCCAACTACATCTATGACTAATAATCCACCTTCAGGTTATCATCCGAACCCCCTCCAGTATTAAGTTGCAAGCAAAAGATTATTGCTTTACGAATTGCGTGTAAAGTAAACAATACGATTGTTCTATGAACAAAGGATTGTTGTTTTCTCCCTAGTAGCAACAGCACATCAAGTACCTTAGAGATTTCTGTCACTTCCCCAGATTACCAGAGGCATGAACCCACTATCGAGCATAAATACTAACTCTTGGAGTTGCTAGCATCTACTTGGCCAAGATAGCAACTAACAACGAAAAGCATGCAAGATCACAAATAACAAATACATGATAGAATCAATAATCAATCTGAAATAGCATCTCAATATCCATCGGATCCCCGCAAACACAACATGCAGAATTACAAATAGATGACCTTGACAATGAACGGAGCTCACAAGATCTAAACATGAAAGCACAAAGGAGGAGAGCTAGCCATCTAGCTACTACATGGATCCGTAGTCCAAGGATGAACTACTCACGCATCACACCGGAGACTTGCATGGTGATGAAGAAGGCCTCCAGGGTGAATTCCCCTCTCCGGCAGGGTGCCGGGAAGAGCTTCAGATCCCTCCCGATCTACGGATGGATATGACGGCGGCTACAGACTCTTTCGTGGATTTTTGATCGGGTACTTAGGGTTTTCGTCCCGAGGGCATCTTATAGGCGGAAGGAGAGGCCGAGGGGGTGCTGGGGTCGGCCAGACCACCCCTTGGCGCAGGCTAGGCCTGGCCACGTGGCCAGGTGCTCTGGCCGGCCCCTAGCTCTTCTCCGTCTCGTATTCTGGCATCTGATGACTTCCGGAAAAATAGGCACTTTGGCTTTTGTCCCATCCAATTCCGAGAATATTCATTTTCTAACTTTCCTGGAACCAGAAACAGCAGAAAACAGGCAGCTAGCACTGTGGCTCTTGTTAATAGGTTAGTCCAAGAAATCATATGAAAAGTACTCCAAAGTGTGGACAAAACACAAGAAAGTGGATAAAACCAAGCATGGAACATCAAAAATTATAGATGCATTTGCAATGTATCAACATCCCCAAGCTTAACTCCTGCTCGTCCTCGAGTAGGTAAGTGATAAAAAGAAAGAATAATTCGTAAAACATTCAAAGCTGGGATCATAGTATTTCAATCAAAACATGAAAGATAAAGTTCTAGCAATAAGACAAAGAAACTATGATGCAACATGAAAAGGCACAAACAAAAGATTCATGAATAACAATGCTTTGCAAGAAGTTTGTTTGTTTCACATAAAGAAAACATAGCATAATAGTATTCAGCTTGTCCCTCATAGAGTAGCAAATATAAATGCATAGGACACCTTCAAAGTTCATAAGAGTGACTAGATACAAATAGTTTAAAACAAGCAATATCAAGTTATGCATCAATCAACTAGTCTTGGGAAAATGCACATAGAACTAAGAATGGCCACTATGCTCTCAAAGTAGGTGCATAAAGTTAGAAGGTGGAGACTCAATATAATGGTGGAAGAAAGGTCCTTCATAGAAGGAAGTAGGGATTCAAGTCTCATAAAGAGCTTCCAAAAATTATGGTACTTATAGCTTTCAGTTCTCATTGCCCCTATCATAAGCATCTTGAAGGTGATTAAGGTTAAAGTGACACAACTAAGAGGATATGCTTGACAAGTTATAAACCGAAATCTCATGCCCCTTACTTACGAAGACCGATCCTCATGCTACTCAACTTTAGTCACAAGTAAGCTCTTGTCATTGTAAGTACATATGTATCATAAAGAACCGCCAACAGGGTACCCCTTGCACATGATACAGGAGCTATCCCATAATCAAAATGACAAGGCAAGCAGACAATGAGCATCTCAGCGATCTTTTTATTTGCTATTTGCATAGGTTTTTATTGAGGATGCTTCATAGAGTGCTCATTATGGTGATGCTGTAAGTTTCCACCATGATTAGGCATGGCTTAGGCTAGCGGCTCAGGCGTTTCTCTAACACACATACAAACTCCATGATCTTACAATTCCACTTTTATTTCACACCACCGGGATCCGTAAGCAAAAGAACATGATATCAACGGGGTACAAAGTACAAGTGCAATGTTGAAAGCGTTCCCCATGAAACATGGTTCTGCTAATTTCAAATTATAAAGCGCAAGCATATACGCAACAAAAAGAAGGACCCACTGGTTCAAGTTTATTAGAGGCAAAAAGTAAAGTGTGCCATCAAGTTTGTGAGAGCTTTAATCACTAGTTTTCTCATAACAAGTTTAATTTGGAAGGTAAACAAAAGCATGAATATACATGGAATAGCATAAGCTAGTAGGTAGGTATGGTGGACTCTTTGGAATAACTTGGTTTAGGGAGTTGGATGCATGAGTGGAACTCATACTTGGTTGTGGAGGCTAGCAAAAGACTGGGAGCGACAAATTAAGAGAGCAATAATGGCCATAATCATGCAGAGCGACAAAACATCATGGATCAAAGCATAAAGTGATACTACAAGTTGAAAACTAAAGGATCATAAAGGCTATGGTGACTTGAGATAGTCATAACATGGTGTGAGCATGCGCCAAGTCAACCCAAATAAAGCATCAAAGGAGAATACCACTATACTATGCTTTAATATGCTAAAACAATGCATGATTCATCCAAGGCACATTAAGAAATCTCAATTGTTTATAACAATTCATAAAGCCAAAACAATACCAAGCATGGTATGACAAAGCATAGGCCACAGTCAAAAACGAGCTCTTTTTACCACATAAGTATGAACTTTCCTACTCTTTTCAAAACCAAACCAAACTATTTGCAAACCAATGTATGAAAGAGAGGGTCCAACCAATTTATTCAGAAAACTAAGAAAACCAAGCAAACGAAAAACCAAAACAAAAATGAAAAAGAAGACGCTCCAAGAACAACACAACTGTGCATGAAACAATAAAAATGAAGCGTTTGGAAGAAACCTGGGATTTTTATTGATGAAGAGGGGGATGCCTTGGGCATCCCCAAGCTTTGACGCTTGTACTTCTTGGATATTTCTTGGGGTGACACGCGTGGCATCCCCAAACTTGAGCTTTAGTCCATCCTTCATCTCATTACTCATTCCTTTCATACACCTGAATTTTTTCCTTCATACAAAACTTCACACAATCTTTATTAGCAACATTAATGCACTCAAGATAAATAAGTCTTAAGGTTCAGATAACACCAAATAAACTTCCATTAGAACACTAGCTACTGTAGCACTCCCTCAAAAAGCTCAATTTCCCAAAAGAACTCAAAAAAAGGAACCAACGAGAAGCAAATGCAGAAAATGACAGAAATCTGTCAAAATAGACCAGCAGGTAAAGACGATTTTTTTCGAAGACCTTATGTTGATCAAATCAAAAAGCGTTGAATTAACGAAAGTTGGATAACAACCTGGGGCAGAAGCACAAAAATTCACGCCTCAAAAATATGTTCAGAGATTTTACACGAATTTTTATGGTGAAGCACAGAAATCTGTTTCGGGACAGCAACTTTCCCAATCATTACTTCTCTCTCATTAGAGGTTACTCTTGGCACAAAAAGCAAATAAAAAGGATAAGGAGCAGTTATTACAGTGGTAATAACTTCCAAGACTCATCTAAAACTTTTGGGTTATCTCCCAATAAGTACTTTTCTTTAACGCCTTTAAGTTAGGCATAAGAAGCAAGAAAAAGAATCAAGTGTTCTCAAATGAAGAAGCATTAAAACCAAATTTCTTGCCCTTACCTCTCTTACTTTTATTCTTTACCTTGAGGAAAATATGATTGTTTTGTGGAGAAGAAAGGTGCATGGTCCCTTTTCCCACATCTATTATTGCTCCAAGGAGTTCTAATAGGGACCTTCCAAGTGTAATTTGTCCTTTTCCTGCACATTCAATAACAAGATAATCAATAGAAATCATTTTTCCAAGGATCTTTGTAAACACTCCTTCAGCTATTCCAATAGGTAATATGGTAGCATTATTAGCAAGAGATATTTCTTTTCCTCCTTTAGTAATCCCCCAAATATTCAAAGATTCATAAATATCTTTGGGCTTAAGACAAAATTCAGACATGATATCACAGCGAGCTTGAAAAGTTTCAGTGTTTATCTCAATCTTTACTGTAGGGAGCCACTTTGATGGTTCAGAATTTATTGGGACATAATTGTGATGCTCCCTAAGCGTATTATAGCAATCTTTTAAGCCAGTAGTGCTAGTCTCAAGAGTGTTTAGTCTAGCAAATATTCTTGCGAAAGAAACATCAGTTTGACTAGGCAAGTTGTAAGTGAGGATCAATTTCTTTATAGCATTAATAGCATCATCCTCATTACATTGGAGGAAATCTCCTCCCACAATAGCATGTAAAGCATATCTATAGCAAAGAGCAATTCCAAGGTAAAAACTACTAAGGAACAGGCTTTGAGTCATTTTAGGCTCAGTTTTTTCATGTAGATCAGAGATTCTAGACCAAGCTTCCTTGAAACTCTCCTCAATTCCTTGTTTAAAAGTGAAAATCATTTCCTCAGGTGACATAGTGATTGGAGCAAGGCTAGACATACTGGCAACTTAAGAAAGGAACTAATTTTTTTGTGTTTTTGAAATAAGAAAGCAAACTAGTAAAACTAATTTTTTGTGTTTTTGATAAAGAAACAAGCAAACAAAGCAAAAAACAACTAAGCAAAACAAAAATAACAAAGTAAAGAGATTAGTTATGAGGGACTCCCCTTGTGAAGATGTCCTTGACTCCCCGGCAATGGCGCCACAAAAATGCTTGATGGCTCAGTGTTGATGTAGAGCTCGTTGGGAACCCCAAGAGGAAGGTATGATGAGCACAGCAGCAAGTTTCCCTCAGTTATGAAACCAAGGTTTAATCGAACCAGTAGGAGCAAGGAAACACCCCAAAGGTGTTGCTAGCTGAGCCTTGGCAGGGCGCACTACCGGTGCTAGTAGCAACGTGGAGACCTGCACAACACAACCATAGAACTCTGTCCCCAACTTGCGATGAGGTTGTCAATCTCACCGTGTTTTGCTGAAAACAAAGGATTAAACATATCGAATGGAAGGAAGTAATAGTTTGCAGAAAGTAAACACAAAGCAGTAACAGTTTGTAGATTGTATGTAAAAGAAAAGGACCGGGATCCATAGTTCACTAGAGGTGGCTCTCCTTAAGATAGATAACATGCTGGGTGAACAAATTACAGCGAGGCAATTGACAAACATCGAGAAAGCAATACATGCATATACTAATCATCTTGACTCCTTTGAGACTTGATTGGGCATTACAACATTATACATAGACCACCATCCAACTGCATCTATGACTAATAATCCACCTTCAGGTTATCATCCGAACCCCCTCCAGTATTAAGTTGCAAGCAACAGATTATTGCTTTACGAATTGCGTGTAAAGTAAACAATACGATTGTTCTATGAACAAAGGATTGTTGTTTTATCCCTAGTAGCAACAACACATCTAGTACCTTAGAGATTTCTGTCACTTCCCCAGATTACCAGAGGATGAACCCACTATCGAGCATAAATACTAACTCTTGGAGTTGCTAGCATCTACTTGGCCAAGATAGATACTAACAACGGAAAGCATGCAAGATCACAAATAACAAAGACATGATAGAATCAATAATCAATCTGAAATAGCATCGCAATATCCATCGGATCCTCGCAAACACAACATGTAAGAATTACAAATAGATGATCTTGATCATGAATGGAGCTCACAAGATCTAAACATGAAAGCACAAAGGAGGAGAACCAGCCATCTAGCTACTACATGGGTCTGTAGTCCAAGGATGAACTACTCATGCATCACACCAGAGACTTGCATGGTGATGAAGAAGGCCTCTAGGGTGAATTCCCCTCTCCGGTAGGGTGCCGGGAAGAGTTTCAGATCCCTCCCGATCTAGGGATGGAGATGACGGCGGCTACAGACTCTTTCGTGGATTTTTGATCAGATACTTAGGGTTTTCATCCTGAGGGCATCTTATATGCGGAAGGAGAGGCCGAGGGGGTGCTGGGGTCGGCCAGACCACCCCCTGGCGCGGGCCAGGCCTGGCCGCGCGGCCAGGTGGTGTGGCTGGCCCCCATCTCTTCTCCGTCTCGTATTCTGGCATCTGATGACTTCCGGAAAAATAGGTACTTTGGCTTTTGTCCCGTCCAATTCCGAGAACATTCATTTTCTGACTTTCCTGGAACCAAAAACAGCAGAAAACAGGCCGTTGGCACTGTGGCTCTTGTTAATAGGTTAGTCCAAGAAATCATATGAAAAGTACTCCAAAGTGTGGACAAAACACAAGAAAGTGGATAAAACCAAGCATGGAACATCAAAAATTATAGATGCATTTGCAATGTATGAATCCTGCACATAGATGTATAAGTGTTTGTAAAATTTATATGATTGTGTCGGGTGTGTTTGATACCCATTAATGTGTAAAGAGCTTGTTAGCTTGTATTTTTTGCGAGTGCATTGTAATATACAAGTCCTTTTTGTTAGCCTGACGTATATTTATCTCAGCACCTTGCCAACCTGACAAGTGTATTATAGTTGGGTTGGTGTTATCAAGGGTTCGATTGGTAGTGCGTCAGCTACTCAAGATACTGTGTTGTTCGTGGAACAAGTTGTAAAGGGTGGCGCAGCCCCCGAGTGATGTAATTGCAAGTAAAACAGAAAAGACACAAGGTTTGGGGCACTTAGCTTTATTTATTCATAGAATATCACGAGGTACAATGTGTGGCTAAGTAGCCTGGCTATATAGCCTTATTTATAAAGTAAAAAAAGGAACATCTAAGGGTAGAAATGGTGCAGTTGCGCGATGTTCCAGGGGTTGGAGTATGCTACTTCATTCTTGAAATCTTTAAGGCGATAGGCGCCACCTAGGATTACTTCAGTAATCACGTAAGGTCCTTCCCAAGGGGACTCGAACTTGAGGTGCGCTTGCTACTTCAGTCGTAGGACTAGGTCTCCTTCGACGAAGGATCTCGGGCATAGCCTTCTGTTGTGGTAGTTGCGGAGGCTCTGCTGGTAGATCGTGGATCTCTCTGCTGCAATCTTGCGTGCCTCATCGAGGATGTCGACGGAGTCTTCGAGTGCGAGAGTTGATTCTTTCTCACTGTAAGCAACTACCTGTGGGGCTTTGTAACGCACTTCTGCGGGTAGTACTGCTTCAGCACCGTGCACCATGAAGAACGGAGTGTAGCCTGTGGTGCTGTTTGGAGTTGTGTGCAGGCTCCAAAGTACTGATTGTAGCTTGTTTGGCCAGCACCCAGCAGCTTGGTCGAGTGGCTGGAGGAGCCTTTTCTTGATTCCACCGTAGACGAGGCCGTTGGCCTTTTCGACTTAACCGTTAGTCCGAGGGTGAGCCATTGAGGCGTAGCTAATGTTTATTCCCAGGTTTCCGTAGAATTCCTGGAACTCCTTGGAGGTGAAGTTTGTCCCATTGCCTGTGATGATGCTATGTGGCACCCCGAAGCATAAGACGATGGACTCGAAGAACTTGACGGCGATGGCTCCTGATTGATTCGTCACCGGCATGACCTCGATCCACTTGGTGAATTTGTCGACTGAGACTAGGAGGTAGACGTATCCTCCTCATGAGGACCTCGGGAGCTTTTCGACCATGTCGAGTCCCCATTGTGCAAAGGGCCAAGCCAATGGTATTGGTCTGAGCTCCATGCCAGGTGTGTGTGTTTTGTCCGCAAATCGCTGGCAAGCGTTGCAGCATTGGACGATGTCCTTAGCATCATGCATGGCCGTCGGCCAGTAGAATCTAGCTGGTAGAGATTTGGTGATGAGAGCGGGACTGCCGGCGTGGTGCCCGTAGGTGCCTTCATGCATGTCGAGGAGGATGGCTCTTCCGTCCCTGTTGGATACGCACCGCTGAAGAACTCTTGTGATGCTGCACTTGTACAGTTCACCATTGATGAGGGCGAATGCCTTGGATCATCGTACTATATGATGTGCGTCAGTCGGGTCATCTGGCAACCTTTTGCTGAGCAAGTATGTGACATAGGGTTGCATCCAGGATGGTTCGATCATCATGACCTCCATGGGACCTTCGAGTCCTGTGTCTGGCTCCGTGTCATCGAGTGCCATTGGCTTGTTGGGTGGCATAGCCCCCAAGTCTGTTGGCGTGCTTGTCTTCTTATCTGGAGCCTTGAGCTTGATGGAGCGTTCGTAGATGCGTTCTAGAAATACTCCAGGTGGCATTGGGGCGTAGGTGGAGCCGATGTTGGCAAGTATGTCTGTCTCTTCATTGCTTTCGCGGCTAACGTGCTGTAGCTCACAGTTGTCCAAGTCTCCCTCGAGTTTGTCGTAGAGGTCGCGGTAGGCAATCATGTTGTCGCTCAGAGCATCACACTCGTTCATTGTTTGGTTGACCACTAGTTTGGAGTCGCTGTAGATGACGAGTCGCTTGGCGCCGCAGGCTTTCGCCATCTGCATCCCATGGATCAAGGCTTCGTACTCAGCCTCGTTGTTGGAGGCGGTGAACTGCATTCGTAGAACGTATCTCATCTTGTCACCCTGGGGTGATGTCAGTATGACACCTGCGCCAGTTCCTTCCTTTCGCTTGGATCCGTCGAAGTGCATTGTCCATAGGTAGGACATGCCTGGTTTGTCGGGGAGCTGGTTCTCCATCCAGTGCACGAGGAAGTCTGGGAGAACTTGCGATTTGATCGCGTCACGCTTCTCGTATGTGATGTCTTGTGGAGACAGTTCGATTCCCAAGAGCATGACTCGTCCAGTGGCATCGGGATTGTTGAGTATCTGCCCGAGCAGGGCGTCATTCAACACCATGATTGGGTGCTCCTGGAAGTAGTGACGCGGTCGCCTGGCTGTCATGAAGATGTCGTATGCCAGCTTCTGATAACGCGGGTACCGCTGTTTTGTTGGCGTGAGCACCTCACTAAGGTAGTATACTGGGCGTTGTATCCTGTAGACTTTGTTTTCTTCAGCTCGTTCCACCACGAGCGCAGTGCTTACCACTTGGTTGGTGGCGGAGATATATAGAAACAACGGCTCCTTTTCTCGAGGCGTCACTAATAATGGCGAGGTGGATAGTAGACGCTTGAGGTCTTCGAATGATTCATGTGCTTCGTCTATCCACTCGAACTAGTTAGCTTTACGGAGAAGCTGGTAGAAAGGCAGTGCCTTTTCGCCCATGCGACTGATGAATCGATTGAGCACCACGATTCGCCCGGCCAGCTGATGGACGTCTTTTACGTTCTTTGGCTTCTCCATGGCTAGCATGGCCTTTATTTTCTTCGGGTTTGCCTTGATCCCTCTCATGGAGATGAGATACCCGAGAAGTTGCCCAGATGGCACGCCGAAGGCGCATTTGTCCGGATTGAGCTTGATCCGGTAGCGATCGAGATTATCGAATGTCTCGCGGAGATCATCGAGTAACGCAGCTTCCGCTTTAGTTTTGACGATGATGTCATCGACATAGACTTGGATATTGCGACCAAGTTAATTCTTGAGGCATGCCTGCATACACAACTGATAGGTGGCTCCTGCGTTTTTAGCCCGAAGGGCATCGTGTTGTAGCAGAACACACCAAAGGGTGTTGTGAACGCCATTTTCTCCTGGTCTTCCTCCTTCATTCGAATATGATTGTAGACTGAGTAGGTGTCTAGGAAGAACGCTTGCATCCCACAGTGGAGTCGATTATCTGGTCGATCTGTGGCAACGGGAAGTGATCCTTCGGCCAGTGCTTGTTCAAGGAGGTGAAGTCCATGCACATCCGCAGGATATCCGTGTCCTTTTTAGGCACAAGCACTGGATTTGCGAGCCAGGTGCTTTCCTTGATCTCGCGTATGAATTTTGTGTCGAGTCTATTGATTTCCATACCGACCGCTTTTGCTCTTGGTTCAAACAGTCGCCGTATCATTTGCTTCACTGGCCTTGCGTCTGGATTCACGTTGAGTGAGTGCTCGGCAAATTCCCTAGGAACTCCTGGCATGTCTGCTAGACACCAAGCGAAGATTTCCCAGTGCTCATGGAGGAATTCGACGAGCGCGAGTTCCTATGCGGGACTCAAGTTGTTGCGATGAGGGCCGTCTTGGTCGGGTCTGTTGGGTGGACCTGGACTTTCTTGGTGTGCACCGACGAGTCGAAGGATAGGTCAGGTGAGATTGGCTTACTCAGGGGAGGCAGACTGTTGTTTGTCGACTCCTTCAACATTGCGAGTTCCTCTTGCATGCCAAAGGATTGGGAGATTCTGTTGAATTCCCTATCGCAGTTGTCAAACCTCTCGAAGCTTCTGTTGATTGTGATGACGCTGTTTGGGCCTGGCATCTTCATCTGCAGGTAGGCGTAGTGTGGTACCGCCATGAACCTTGCGAATGTGACACGTCTGAGGATGCAGTGGTACTGTGAAGGCCAGTCGACATCTTCAAAGTCGATGCACTCTCGCCGAAAATTTTGCGGTGTGCCGAAGATGACATCGAGGTTGATCTTGCTCAGGGGGTACACGCCCTTCCCTAGGACGATGTCGTGGAACATCGTGTCTGAAACTTCCAGACATGTCAGAGGGATCCTCATTGCATGCAAGGTACTTGCAAACATGAGGTTGATGCCGCTTCCACCGTCCATGAAGACGCAACTCATGTCAAAGCCCCCAATCTATGCCTCGAGTACGAGGGGACAGTGGCCTAGGCGAGGTACTTAGCGCGGATGGTCGTGCTTGTCGAAAGTGATGCAGGACTCGCTTCCACTGAGGTACTCAGTGGTGGAGGGCGGAGAGTTTATCGCCAAATTGACTTGGCGAGTGATTGCCTTCTGCACTCGATTGGAGGGGCGCCCTTTTTGGATCATCCCCATGTTGCCCAGTGCTCGCGGGTATGGTTCTCCTCCATGGTTCTAGACTGGTGTAGCCGTAGGTGGTGGTGGTCTAGGTGGTGGTGGTGCTGCTCCATGAGCCACGGCGCCCGGGCAGCTCGGTAGCCCTCGTTGATCGCGTCGCGATTCATCTAGGCCAGGCCTTCGTGGAGTTTGAGGAACTCGCAGCAGTCCTTGAGAAGATGGCTGGACTTTTTCTTGCCATCGTGCTTGTCGATGTAGAAGTGTATGTTGCACGGTCTGGACAATTTGTCCTGGATGGATAGTCCAGGTGCCTCGTTGCGAGTGCGGTGTTGCCACACTTGTGTGGTTTTCCTGCTGTCACGGTATCCTCTATTGCGGTTGTCGTCGTGTTTGTTGGCGTAGCTAGCTGCGACCATGTCGACCCCTTCGCGGTCCTCGTAGACGCGCATTCGATGTTTCCCTCAGCGATCATGTCTGTGCCCGAGGTCGTCGTCATCATCCGAGTAGGTACGGTTTTTCACCGAGTCCTGTCCATCGTCCCACCGATTCGCGATCTCCATCAGGTGGTCGATTGCCTTGGGCTTTGAGCGGCCCAGCTCCTCCCTGAGCTCTCTGCGGTGAACGCTGCCGTTGAACGCGTCGATTGCGCGATCCTCAGAGATGTCTTCTGCGAAGTTCTTGATGATGGACCATCTCTGGATGTATGAGCGCAGTGACTCCCCAGAACTTTGGTGGTAGCCTCTTAGTTCCTCGATTGATGCGGGCCTTTTGTAAGTGCCCTTGAAGTTGTGCACGAAGCTATAGACCATCTCTTCCTAGCTGTGAATTGATCCGTGTGGGAGATTGTTGAGCCATGCGCAGGCGGCGCCTTGCAGTTGTAGCTATAGGCATTGCATGGCCGTGTTTGAGCTTCTGCCATGCAGCTTGACGGAGGAGATGTGATCTTCCAGCCAAATCTTCGGGTCCTGTAGGCCATCAAATTGTGGGTTCTCCGATGGGAGTTTGAACCCCTTAGGCATTCGCTTTTGCCTGATGGCTCTGCTGAAGCATCTGGCGCCACAGAGCTCTACTTCATCATCTTCTGAGTCAATGGAACGGGCATGCCTCGTGTGCATCTTGTCGACCTTGCACTGTGTGATGTCATCACGTGCGTCGTAGTCGCGGTCATGCCGCCGTGAGCAACGTCGTCGTGACAAATCATGGATGTTATCGCTGGAGGAGTATGAATAGTAATACTTGTCCAGAGCTTTACTTTTCTTTGGCTCCGGTGATGGCTCCTTGACGAGGGCAGCTTCGACTAGCCCCAAGCCCATGATCGTAGATCGGTGCATGGCAGCTTGCGGATCCCTAGCCGGTGGCTGGTTGTTGAGGAGGTACATGGTGGCCGCTGTCACCGCTGTTTGCGGTGTTTTTGGGAGCACGTTGCCCCACGTATCCACCGTCATGGAGCAGAAGTCGAGGACTTTTGCGGCTTCTTATCGCTCCTTGTCAGTGAGGTGGGCTAGTCGAGATCGCCGTTTGGCGGCCATGTAGTCGTAGCCCTTGGAGGAGGATCCTCCCATGGAGAATTGAGCCCGTCGAAGGCTCGACTCATCCGCCGCCTTTCTGCGCGCGTCGAGTTGCGCGATTACTTGTTGCTGGTGCTTGTACTCCTCTTTGACCAGCCAATGGTAACCCATCAACGTCTGTTGTGATGAGTTCAGGGGTAGGGGATTGCCCCGCAGAGCCTCCCGACAGTGGGCCCACTCGTTGTCATTGAGCTTGATCAGCACGTGCTCTTCGGTGTGCTCATTCGCCGTGAGGTTCGGGTATCCTTCTGTCCCATTGTTGGTGGGCGTGCCGTTGGCGGGGCCACCATTTTCACCGTTGGTCGGTCCAGTGCCGGTGCTGTCGCGATTGACACTAGTGTCGGCTGCGTTGACGACAGTGCACATGAAGTGATTAGGGAAGCTGTTTCTCCCACAACTTTCAGATCCGGAGCCGTAGGCTCCATCTTCCGTGGCCAGATCACCCAGATCGGATCTATGACTGTTGTTGATGTCTGTGCTCCCAACTGTTGTCGGGGCGTTGAGCTCGCTTAGGGTGCCAATTGGCGGGGGAAACCACGATGCTGGAGCAATCGTGAGAACCCTCGGCTGATCAGGGAGGCGAAGTGCCCAGCTGACTAACTTGGAAGCGTAAGCTTCCGATTGCCAAGTCGATCCCATCGCCCACAGACTCGAAAGCCGGGCGAGTGGCCAACGTGTGGTCGGTGAAGTCGAAGGCGCCAATGGGTTGGCGAATCTCCGCTGTTGTAGAGTTGTAGATCGCGGTTGACGGGGCTGAAGAAGCCGTGACATCAACACTCCTAGTTCCAACAGACGGTGCCAATTGATGAGGGATTAACTCATCAATGCCCATTGTTATGGACTTGGGTTTTGGAGAAGGAGGGAGCGCTTGAGGCATCAATCGGCAAGCAAAAAAGCACACAGGGACGCAAGGTTTACCCAGGTTCAGGCCTCATAGAGGTCCCTACTCCTGCTTGTCTGCTCTTGGAATTATCGAGGGAATCAAAAGTTATAGGGGGTGCGCAGATGCAATCTGGCGATGGTTTTGGAAACTAGGGTTGTGATTGTCCTCCTCGCTGCCCCCTCCTAGCCTTTAAATAGATAGGCTAGGTCTCGGGTAGCAGGTCGAGTCGGTTACAGATTAGGGTTTGTCCCTTTAAACTTTCTATCTTAAGCTTCATCTTGTGCTGCAAGCAATCGGAGTCTCCGTGAGTCACCCGAACCATGTATTGGGCCCTGGTAACGCCGTGGGCTTCTGCCATACCTGGACCGTATATGCCAAACTCGAGTACCTGTAAGGTATGCCCACGTCACCCATCGAAAGATGAACAAGAGTTACATAGAGATGTAATTGGCAAGGTGGCCTACCGGTATAGAATAGTTGTCATCTGAGATGTCACATCCATGGCTAATTTTTCCCTAGGATCTTGAATCACTGAAAGCATAAGCAGAAGGATGTTATTTTTGGTGGGAGCATACTTTAGTTTTACAACTAGTACTTTCAATTATGAATAGTTTATAAAGTGAATTTTGTTTGAGTTGTATAAAGATTGGCCATATCCAAACTTTCAATTTGCCTCCCATGTTAGAGAAATGGAAGTTAACTTCATATGGTAGTAACTACGCGGACTGGGTTCATGCCCTAAGAATTGTTCCTGGGGGTGCTAAGAAGGAATACCTCCTTGATGCAAGAAGATGATGCTCCAGAGGAGGAACAGAATGTCCATACTACCAAGATGGATGATGACACGGTGGTGAAGTGGCTAATGCTTACTTGCACGAAGCCAAGTCTTCAAAAACATTTTGAAAACGACATCTCTTTCGATATAATCAAAAAGTTGGAGGCTATGTACGATAGCTCTTGACTGCTATTTCATAAAATTTGGTCCATCAAGTCTTCCAATGGCTGATTGTGAAATCAACATTTTTTGCTGGAATGTTTGTTGGGGATATGCTAAATGGGTAACCTCATAGCATGTCACCAATCCGGCTTACCCGGGTGGCCCATAGTTGGTAGCAAGGCCTATGGCATGCTAGGCAGCCCAGTTAGACGGATCCAGAAGGGAGGCCCATGCCGGATAAAGGAAGGCTATGCAGGAGTCACCGACATACTCGGAGCCTCGGAGTGCAAGACACGAAAGACTAGTTCGTATTAGTGTAGGACTCTTTACCTTGTCCCGCAAGGACCTTTCCCTATAAACCCTAGGTTTTGGTGCCTTTATAAGCCGAACATGTGGGAGCCTTTAGGGCAGAGACACAAATAGAAGACAACCTAGATTGCTACGTACAATGTGCAAGACCTCGCACAGCGAACCTATCTCTATAACTCGGCGTATTGCCATTATAGTGATTTATAGCAGGAGTAGAGTTCCGCCATGGACTTGAACCTAGGTAAGCTGTGTTACCTCGTACCTGCCAACTCTCCGCCTTACCCCACGTCTCTAAACACGCACTGTGAGGACCCCTCCATGGCATACTCGTCAGCAATACCACGACATTTGGTGCCCACCGTGGGGAAAGAGGCGCTTTGACCTCTACACTAGGCGAGGTCCAATCTCTTTGCAGGAATCGGTGACACCGTAGCCATCAGACGCGTTTTCTTCTCCGGCAATGTCCCAATCATCCCTCTAGATGAGTTCTGGGTGCTGGCGAAGATGAACCCTACGCGTTGCTCCGTCATCCCCCTCGGAGACATCCACGTCTTCATCAGTGAAACCGACTCGGGTCCTAGCTCCAAGGAAGTCGGAAACTCGTCAAGCCCTGCACGGACCGCCTATGAGCAGGACACGTTCGCGGAAGGATCTGGGCCATATCTCTCCCTGGAGTATGGTGGCTCGGATCAGGAAAGGCCCACCCAAACCGCCCCTGTGCAGGATATAAAGGTGGAAGGACCCCGCAAATCCACTTGGCTTCCCCGAGCATTAGAGATGCGCAGGTCACACTTTGTCGGTGTAGTCACCATCTTCGATCTGGCTAGATGCATTCAAAGGGACAGGGAACCTACCCGCGAATACCTCGCCAAATGGATGAGGGTGAGGGAAACCCTAGAGGGTGACCGTGCCGACGAGATCGTGTACCACTTCGTGGAAGGGCTCACACCCAAAACACTCCTCCCGCATACCCTCCGAAGGAGGCAGGCCATGGGTCCTCTCACCCTTGGTGAGATGTCACCATCGTCAACGAAAACATGGATGCCAATGAAGAGGCCGAGGCTACTATTACCATCGTAGCCGGAGGAGGAAACAACAACAGTGGCCCGCCTCCATCACCCTCTACACCCGCCATCGCCAATAGTGAAGCTAACTCCGACTCCATCCTTGACGCGCTATACGCTGAAATCAATATGGATGGCGGCGGCTCGGACGCTAACTCGGAGGAATACAATGTTGTTATGAGGGAGATTGAGCAGGAGATCGAGAATGAGGAACACGCCGAGAAGACCAACGCCTCCCACTAGGTGCTAGTCGCCATTGGGAGCATGATGGAAGAAGACGGACAGGAACCAGAACGTGATAGAGATCCGCCCATGCTGGGCTTGTTCGTCTGCGGTACCAAAGTTGGCAGGCCAGCGCATGGCGGTACCTAAGTTGCCTGAAATTACCGTGTTTCGTAAATTTGGGCCTCTAACTACTGAGAGGGGCCATTTCGAGGCAAACTCATCTCACCCCTGCCAAATACAAACATTCCGTTAAACCGCCCCGTGAAGTAGACGGTCGGGACCCACATGTCAGTTATCTGTCCGTGATGCGGGCGCCAACGCGGCAACCTCTTAGGCAAATCGAGCAGCTAAGTGGATTGGATGCGTTGACCAATTTCACAAATCCATTCCCAGCTTTCCCATAGCACCAGTTGCGTCGGAATCCACCCTCCAGGCAGGACGATCCCTTCGGACATTTGACTTTCCGGGGCCAAGTTGTTGCGCCCAGTTGCTACGCCCAGTCGCTGATACCGAGCTCCAATGGCGCATGTCGTAGCCGCCGTTGCGAGGCTCTAGCCCGCCTCCGCCGCCGACGAGCCGAGCAGCTCGGAGGATGGCAGATCCTACTATCAAGAAATAAGAAGTTCTGTCTATAAGCGGGTGATCTACCCTTCTCTTTGCTATTCGCACTAGTTACAACTGCTAGCTGGCTACTGAACCTCAAATTGTTTGTTAGCCCAACGCTGACAAATATATTCTATCCACAGTTTTCTGTCAAGTGGGATCTGCGCGGACCCCTTACCTGGTTACGGTAGTCCTCTATAGGTACGAATCTAAGGGCATGAGGTATGGACACCATTGTTTCACGATGGAAGAAGCGCCTGCGCAGATCTGCACTATATCTGGTATGGTTGCTGCTCTGCGTAATCATGTTGAATTATGGCCAAAGCAGACAACAAAGTTCAGCTTCATGGATGAACGTGGCATCATGGTTCCTATAACGTGTGACAGTCAGCTAATTGGGTTGATGAAAAGGTATGCTTCAGCTGCCATGTTTGACCTGAAATGTCATGTACTGGATGTGGAAGCTGCTGCAACTGGGAGTCGCCCTTCTATTCTTATACAGGGTGGTTGCTCAAACCCAATTAGCTCCTTGTAAGCAAAGGTCTCTTGGGGTTCGCATGTTTGTGCTGAATTGTAATTTTTGTTTTATTTACTCTGTAGATGTTGGGAAGTTATGCAACAGTCTTGTTTCTTTGACAGGAAGCACCGCAAGGTTAGAAACATGACTGTCGGGTCAGTCATTTTGCTGCCCGAAGAAACTAAAAATGAGTGGAAAGATGTCATTTTGCTGCCCGAAGAAATTAAAAACGAGTGGAAAGATGATGCTGGACACGATTCTGGTGCCCATTGTCCCGGCGATGCAGAGTACGTGAAGCTAAGAAAATTGGCACCCGGGCTATGGAAGAAGCCATTGGATGTGAAGGCTTGGCACCCAGGCTGTGGAAGAAGGCTGATGGCAATGAAGATGCATAGTAATGTGTTGAACTTGAACCTATATATGTAATTCTGTTAAATTCTGATCGCTCTGTGTGTGGCACGTTGCTGGGCGAAACAATCTACCCACGTTCTCTAAGTAAAATGTATCGCGACTTAGGGTTTGGAAACGCCCGAGTCAGTAGTTGAATCAGAAATTGTGATTGTGCCACTGCTATCTGAAAACAAGGATCCACCGGTTCCACGATTGATGAGGGGCAGGAGGTCTCCAAATACGACGGAATGTAAGTGGCACATAAATAAATTATTTAAGCTGCCACACTCCACGAAGCAGCAACTTATTTCAGATGCTGCACAACGACGTGGCAACATAAACAGCAATGTTCTCACCGATAATGCCCAGATGAGGAGGAAATGGGGACCACTTTCTGGCCTAATCTTGAGCCCGTCTATCTCACCTCCTCTCTGCTCCTGCATCCCCTACATCTGGCAAAGCTCCCGGATCTCCAGTAACCGGGTATACGTGCTTCCACTTTATAAATTGTGGTTGTGCCATTTGCATGCGGCACAATCCATGTAGATTACGTTTAAACAAAACACCAATGTCAGAATACACTAGTAGAAAAGGTGTCTTTGGTCCACGGTTACGTTCCCAATCCGGGATAGAGATCTAAATCGAGGCAGAAATTGATCTAAATCACAAATTCTTCCACAAATTAATGCAGGGTCAGAGCAATTTTTTCCCTCCCTGGAATCCGGGACCAATAGTTTAGACCGCTAGGTCAACAAGTACAAATATTACAACTTAAAAAGGCATGGAGCTTAAGCTAAATAGAACTAGTTAGCACACATCTCCTTGATCTTCCTAATCTTGGCCCAATGCGCATCTTCCTGCGAGAGCAAAGATCGAATTGTCTGCTCCTTCCTTTTAGCATCTTCCTTGCACAGCTTCAATTATTTCTTTGCATTTTTCCTCATGCACTTGTCAATACTCGTAGTTGTGTACTGCAGGACTTTGGCCTGGTGGAGATCGTTCCTTGCTTGAGTCAGTTCTTGCTCTGCTTTAGCCTTCAGGGCCAATGTCGCGTCCCTCTCCTTCTCGACTTTGATAACCTTGTCTTGCACCCACCTGAGATCTCGCTTATGCTTGGTCGTGTCAACTGGTTCCCATAGCTTCATCTCAACACTGTCAAGAAGTGAGCTGAATACGGATTCTTTCAACTCGACAGTCATTTCCCATAGTTTGTCTAGCGTTTTCTGCATCGATTTGGGCCACTCTAGATCTACCCATTTGACAACACTGCAACTTCCGCCTTGCATCATTGCATGATGTCCTTGACACCGTAGAAACCTCCTGCCTGCGTTTCGTCCTTCGAAGGCTACAAATTTAGCGGGCACATATCCATGTTTACATACCAGAGGACTGTCTTCCATCGTCTGGTTGGCCTAACACATCATACGCGCATGAGTAAACAGATTAGATCTAGCTCAAAAAATAGATAACTGGCCACAGATGATAGAAATAGATATGAGACGACTCACATTGAAATCACCGTCCCTGTCATCATGACGCGTTTCCTCGCTGTCTCCCCTTGAACCCATGGCGAGAGGGGTGGGGGGGTGGCTTCCGGAGAGGGGATTGGGATGGAGGCGACGTCGGCTTGCGGCTACGGCAGGATGGGAGTGAAGTGGGGAAAGTGGCTTCGAGGGTAAGGAAGAGAAGTACAGGGAGGAAGAGAAGTAATGGGGACGTGACACTGGGATGTGGCCCACTGAACTCGTGAGACGTGGCACTCGCAACAGGGGAGCGCCCGGTGTTGCCAGTTTGTCCAGAGCAAGCGTGGCTAATCATGCCGCAGAACATCCTACTCGCGGATCGCTCTCACGAAGACCATCCCAATCGTCCAAGCGCCCCAATCGAACGGTATGTAACAACCGTCAAGTAGAACAATTGTGTTAGGGCGTGCCTTCTAGAAGACTCGGTCTAACGGCTACCCATGCAATGACAATGGTGTATCCATGTGTGGTTTGTGAAAAGAACAGACATGCAATCACACTAGGTGGATCCATATGTGGTTTATGGAAGTAACACACATGGAATGACTAGCTGTGATTCATGAAAAGAACTGACATGCAATGACATTGGGTGTGGTTCATGACAAGAATAGACATGCAATGACATCGGTGGATCCATGTGTGGTTTATGGAAGTAACAGACATGCAATGACTCTAGCCGTGGTTAATGAAAAGAACAAGCATGCAATGACACTGGGTGTGGTTCATGAAAAGAACAGACACACAATGACACTGGTGGATCCTTATGTGGTTTGTTTAGTGGAACATACATGCAATGACACCGGTGGATCCACGTGTGGTTCATGAGAAGAACACACATCCAATGACACCGGTGGATCCTTATGTGGTTTGTTAGAGGAACAAACATGCAATGACACCGGTGGATCCTTATGTAGTATGTCTAGAGGAACACACATGCAATGACACCGGGTGTGGTTCATTAAAAGAACAGACATGCAGTGACTTATGTGGTTTGTTTAGAAGAACACACATGCAATGACACTGGGTGTGGTTCATGAAAATAACAGACAGGCAATGACACCGGTGGATCCTTATGTGGTTTGTTTAGAAGAACACACATGCAATGACACTAGGTGTGTTTCATGAAAATAACAGACACACAATGACACTGGTGGATCCTTATGTGGTTTGTTTAGAGGAACAAACATGCAATCACACTAGGTGGATCCATATGTGGTTTATGGAAGTAAAAGACATGCAATGACTCTAGTTGTGATTCATGAAAAGAACAGACATGCAATGACACTGGTGGATCCTTATGTGGTTCATGAAAAGAACAGACGGGCAATGACACTGGTGGATCCTTATGTGGTTTGTTTAGAAGAACACACATCCAATGACACTTGGTGTGGTTCATGAGAAGAACACACATCCAATGACACTGGTGGATCCTTATGTGGTTTGTTTAGAGGAACAGACATGCAGTCACACTAGGTGGATCCATATGTGGTTTATGGAAGTAACAGACCCAATGACTCTAGCTGTGATCCATGAAAAGAACAGACTGGCAATGACACTGGTGGATCCATGTGTGGTTCATGGGAAGAACAAACATCCAATGACACTGGTGGACTCTAGGTGTGGTTCATGAAAAGAACAGACATGCAATTACACCGGTGTGGTTCATGAAAAGAACAAACATGCAATGACACTGGTGGATCCTTATGTGTGGTTCATGAAAAGAACATACATGCAATGACACTGGTGGATCCTTATGTGGTTTGTTTAGAAGAACACACATGCAATGACACTGGTGGATCCATGTGTGGTTCATGGGAAGAACACACATCCAATGACACTGGTGGACTCTAGTTGTGGTTCATGAAAAGAACAGACATGCAATGACACTAGGTGTGGTTCATGAAAAGAACAAACATTCAATGACATCGGTGGGTCCATGTGTGGTTTATGGAAGTAACAGACATGCAATGACACTGGTGGGCCCATCCTTATGTGGTTCATGAAAAGAACAGACATGCAAATGACACTGGTGGGTCCTTATGTGGTTTGTTTAGAAGAACACACATGCAATGACACTAGTTGTGGTTCATGGGAAAAACATACATCCAATGACACTAGTGGACTCTCGGTGTGGTTCATGAAAAGAACAGACATGCAATGACACCAGGTGTGGTTCATGAAAAGAACAGACATGCAATGACTTATGTGGTTTGTTTAGAAGAACACACATGCAATGACACTGGGTGTGGTTCATGAAAACAACATATAGGCAATGACACTGGTGGATCCTTATGTGGTTTGTTTAGAAGATCACACAAGCAATGACACTGGGTGTGGTTCATGAAAAGAACAGACATGCAATGACACTGGTTGATCCTTATCTGGTTTGTTTAGAGGAACAAACATGCAATCACACTAGGTGGATCCATATGAGGTTTATGGAAGTAACAGACATCCACTGACACTGGTAGATCCTTATGTGGTTCATGAAAAGAACAGACATGCAGTGAAACTGGGTGTGGTTCATGAATAGAACAGACATGCACTGACACTGGGTGTGGTTCATGAAAAGAACAGACATGAAATGACACTGGTGGGCCCATCCTTATGTGGTTCATGAAAAGAACATACATGTAATGACACTGGTGGATCCTTATGTGGTTTGTTTAGAAGAACACACATGCAATGACACTGGGTGTGGTTCATGAAAAGAACACACACGCAATGACACTGGTGGCTCCTTATGTGGTTTGTTTATAGGAACAGACATGCAATGACACTGGTGGATCCACGTGTGGTTCATGAGAAGAACACACATCCAATGACTCTGGTAGATCCTTATGTGGTTCATGAAAAGAACTGACATGCAGTGACACTGGGTGTGGTTCATGAAAAGAACAGACATGCACTGACACTAGGTGTGGTTCATGAAAAGAATAGACAGGCAATGACACTGGTGGATCCTTATGTGGTTTATGGAAGGAACAAACATGCAATCACACTAGGTGGATCCATATGTGGTTTGTGGAAGTAACACACATGCAATGACACTGGGTGTGGTTCATGAAAAGAACAGACATGCAATGACACTGGTAGATCCTTATGTGGTTCATGAAAAGAACAGACATGCAATGACACTGGGTGTGGTTCATGAAAAGAATAGACATGCAATGACACTGGTGGATCCTTATATGTGGTTCATGAAAAGAATAGACATGCAATGACACTGGTGGATCCTTATGTGGTTTGTTTAGAAGAACAGACAGGCAATGACACTGGTGGATCCATTTGTGGTTCATGGGAAGAACAGACATCCAATGACACTGGTGGACTCTAGGTGTGGTTCATGAATAGAACAGACATGCAATGACACCGGGTGTGGTTCATGAAAAGAACAGACATGCAATGACACTGGTGGGCCCATCTCTCGTGGTGGTGTCACGGCAGATGCCATGGATAGGCTAAAGGTGGGGACTAATATGCGCTAGGGGAATCCAGGGAGGGATAGTAGAGTGATTCTCTACACGGAAGTTTGTATTGCGATATCTCCAAGATTACAAGTGCTCCTTGAGCAGTATTGGCGAGAGGAGGAAGAAGGTGCTCTCTTACTCTTGCCTAGATCTTCTAGTCCTAAGGAATCACCAAATCAACTAGTGCTCAACCAACTAGAATTCTGCCAACCCCCTCTACCAGAACCCTAACCCCCCTTATATAGAGGTGGTTCGGTCCTGGCCTAGGGCATACGTGGAGGCATATTCCTAAGAATATGCCCCCTCCCAAAGTGGTAACCCGACCAGGGTGTTTTTCCCCCGCGTCACACCTGCTTTAGCGACGTAAGCCGACGCAAGCGTCGTCATCCTTGTCGGCCACGACCTGGTGGTCCTGCCCTTGCTTTATTCGCTCATCCAGTACGTACCGGCCCTTCTTTTTTGACCAGAGAGATTCCTTCCTTCTCCTAGAAGCTAAGCAAGGATCCGGATCATAGTAGACCCGGCCACACCTGTTCCTGCATATAAGTTAGACAAGCATTTCAAACTTACTCCTTAAGTTGGATGAGACAACGTTAGGCGACCCCCCCTGGTCCGGGTTACTCCGTGATCCGGCCTGCCTTGAGGTGACTCGGCCAGCATCCGCTTTGACCTTGCCGAACCTCAGCTAACTCAGCCCTTATACCCCGGAGTGACCCTACCCGGGGGTATCCCCCCAACATTAGTCCCCGAAGCTGGTGCGGTCTTAGCTGCCTCGGCCGCCAAGGCCACATCAGGTTCATTTATGTCCGAGCCTCAGACGTTCAATTCCGGGTTAGCTCCTTATCTCGGATTACATGGATTTACGTTCCCTTCGCACGTTCCAAGTTTTCACTTGCCGGCCGGGTCACCACTTTGGCTCAGATCCCATGGTTATCATGGTTTGACCCGGGCCCCATTTCCTTCTCTCATACGCCAACCCACGTGGAGGCTAATCATTACCTTGTCTTATTTTAAGGGCCTGCACAGTAACCGCCGCAGTAATTGTCAGTTTTACTGTGCGCGGGTTACGTCATGTCTGTCTCCTCGTTTACCGCAACAGCACGTCGTGTCATGGGATCTCATCTACTCTGTGGCCCCCTGTGTGGCTTTTCTCTGATTAGCTGATGCCGGTGATACACGGCCACACCGTGTGGCTCGCCGGCGCAGCACGATCGCACTCATCGATCACTGGGGGTGGTTAAATAGGGGAGGGGCGCATCCCTTAGCATTTTTCCATCTCCACGCCCCTTTTCCCGTTGCGATTTTCACCTTCGTCTTCCCTGCGACCACGCCGCCGCCGGTGCTTTCCATCAGCAACGCCGCCGCCGCACCTCCCCGTGCCTCCGCACTGCAGCCACCGCTGCACAACTGCTTAGCCACGGGTCCTCGTCAATCTAGACCACAGACCTCTGCCGCCGCTAGCTCCAGCGAGGACATCGGATACGAGATGACTGAGGAGGAGCTCGTCGTCGCCGAGCAGGAGATGGAGGAGGACGCCGGCGCGGCGGACCGCGGCGCGTGGGCCGGTTCATGGGTCTGCCAAGACGACATCGACTGGCTCTACCGGATCAGGCGTATTCCCGCCAGCGTTGCCGCTCGTCTCCCCTCCTCGGAACTGGCCCCCTCACCCAATCCGGGTGAGTTCGTCGTATTCCTATCCCATTTCCAACTGGGATTTGGTCTCCCGGTGAGCGACTTCTTTCGGGACTGGGTCAGGACGTACCACCTGTAGCCGCACCATCTCCCAGCGAACGCAATCACCTCTCTTTCTGCCTTTGTCTCTATGATCAAAGGTTATACCGGACTATGGCCCACGAAGGAGCTGTGGATCCGGTTCTTCGGTCTTCGTCGCAACGTCGTCCCCAACATCCACGTCGAGTCGGAGGACAAGCAGCTCACCTAGTTCGGAGCTGCCTCGATCTTGCCCCGGAGATTTTCAATCTTTCCCCGGGTCACCGGGCTTGACTCCTGCAAAGGATGGGCCCGGACCTTCTTCTACGTCCGGAACAAGGGTACCGAAGACTTGATTCGGTTGCTGCCCTACGCTCTGGGTCCCCCTGACACGGATTTCTGGGAGGAGGTCGCCAAGAAACCTACGGCTCTGGCCAACCAAGTCAACAAAAGGTTCGCGGAGCTAAAGAAGCTCGGGTTGCGCAACAAGGATGCTATGATCATGTTCGTGCGCAACTGAATCTCTCCCCTCCAGAGGCACACCCACAAGTTGTGCCACATGAGCTTCGGTCGCGACCCCAACCGAACCTCCTCCTTCGAATTGAGCAACACAGAGATCTTCTGCCGGGTCAAGGCTCTGTTCACCACTCACAAGGATTTCTCCGCCGAATGGATGTGGGGAATCGAGCATTACTGCGGTGACAAGCTCCCTCCCGCGGTAAGCTTCACGGGGTACACTTATTTCGGATCAATTATGTGTTGGTTTTTGTCATATTTTTGACTCTGCTCTTTGTGCTTTTTCTCAGCTGTTTCTCCAGCAAACTCTTGAGGATGGCACGGATCCGACCCTTAAGTGGGCGCCAGACCGAGAGATCCCGGATGAGGAGGAGCCGGACCAGGAGATGTTCCTCCCTATGACCGACGCCACCAAACGTCCTAGCGGTAAATTCTCTTCCCTTAGAGATTGGCCCGATGATGAGGATGACTCGGATATCAACGTGATTGAATCCGTTGAGGCTATCCCTCTTTTTTTTGCCTTTCTGGCATCAGCTAACCCCGGTGGGCATATCCACGAGGATCCTCCACTTGCCACGGGAGAGCCGGTTCCGGTGGCGTCGAAGAAGAAGCGCGGATCCGCGTCAAGTTCTTCTTCCGAACCTTCTCAGCCCACCAAAAGGCAAATGAAGGCCGAAGACAAGACTGCCTCCAAGCGGGCAGGCAAAGCCCCGGCACGGAGGGCCCGAAAACCCAAGGAGGCCGAGACCTCGGATGCGTAAGTCATTTTTCACTGCGCAACACACTTCTCCTTGCATCGGGGTAATTTCACTCCTGACATCGTTTTCTTTTGCAGGCCTCCTGTGGAGGTCCCTCAGAGCGGATCGAGCATCTCTTCTCCCCTTCGGTCCGGTCCTTCCCCTCCTCGTGACGACGAATCACGCCCGCTGAGCCCTATTCCGGAGGGCTCTGCGGCTGCTCCCGGTTCTGCAGTACCTCATCAAGAGGAACGCGACCTCGGATCGGGAGGGGTCGGTTCGGCCGAGGCAACGGCGTCCACCACTTCGGCATTGCCGCAACCAGCAACCACCAAGTCTACCGCAACCCCAGCACCAACAGCAGCTCCAGTACCAGCTTCCGAACCAGCACCTGTCCCGGCAGCCAGGAAACCCACAGCAGCTCCAGTACCAAGTTCCTCTGCCTCTTCCGAGTCATCTCAGCCCCGGCGAGGAACCATTCCAGCAGCTTCCAAAGGGAAATCCGTCGTAGTTACTTCTTCCTAGCAAGCTAAAGGCAAGAAGGCTCCGGATGCTGCCAAGTCTACATCCGTCGAGGCCGGGAAGCGAACCTTGTCGTCAATGCTTCCGAAGAAATCACCAGGAGCGACGGATCCTCCTGCCGAGCCAACCGATGCGTAGCAAATGGTTCTTCACACCAGCCCAGCTCTTGCCCTAATTGAGAGGAAGGAAGCTCATGCGAAGGGCTTGGTGGCACCCCACATGCCCACTGGCGAACGGTACCCTCCGAGCCTTATCGAGTTCGTCATGAACTGGAGTAAGGCGGAGTTCGTCTACAACGACGATCTCCCAGAAAAGTTCGGCCCCGCAGAATTTTCTGCCCAGATGAACACTGCCGCCAAGGCAATTAACCTCGCGGGGCGAATGATGGAGGTATGTCGTTTCTCCTTTACATGCTGTAGATAATAACCATTAGTCCCCGAGCCTCCGGCGGAGTAACTTGTTACTCGGCCGGATGCTCATTAGAAAATCAACGTAGCTGCATGTAAACTTCAAATATGCACACTCCTAGAGCCGGGTTAAGTTCCACTTGGCCCGGATCTTGCACACTTCGAATAGGCACACACCTAGAGCCGGGTTAAGTTCCACTTGGCCCAGATCTTGCACACTTCGAATATGCACACACCTAGAGTCGGGTGAAGTTCCACTTGGCCCGGATCTTGCACACTTCGAATATGCACACACCTAGAGCCGGGTTAAGTTCCACTTGGCCCGGGTCTTGTACACTTCGAATATGCACACACCTAGAGCCGGGTTAAGTTCCACTTGGCCTGGATCTTGTACACTTCGAATATGCACACACCTAGAGCCGGGTGAAATTCCACTTGGCCCGGATCTTGCACACTTCGAATATGCACCCACCTAGAGCCGGGTTAAGTTCCACTTGGCCCGGATCTTGCACACTTCGAATATGCACCAAACTAATTTTACACTTTTGTACTTCTTTCAGGTAACTACCAATCGCCGGAGCACCGAATTTCAACGCCTGCTTGATACCCACAAGATCATGCGCGCAAAACATGTTGCACTTGGCGCAGAGCATGAAAAGAGGGGTAATTTTCTCCCTCAGCACTTCTCCGTTTTTCTTTACTTGTTTCCGCCGGACTAATCTCCTCATTCGGTTTTTTGTAGCTGGGGTGGAGGCTGAGAACAAAATTATGTGGAAGAACTTCGAGGAAATCCGAGGTATGTCCTCTTTTGCCCGACCTTGTTGTGTTTTCCATTTCTTCTTCTCCTTGGCTCGGCAAACATTCACTCCTCGGCTTTGTCGGGTCAACATACTATTTCAGCATCGCTTGAGGATAGTGTGCCCGTGCCTGATATGATGCTGCATTTTCTCGAACAAGCAGGACAGCATCAAGCTAAGCTGAAGAAGAAGAATGATGAGCTTGCCCTCCTCCAGACCAAGGACGACGAGATAGCCAAGCTCAAGGCTGAGATGGAGAAGATGAAGGCCCAACACAAAACCGAGCTCTAAAAAGTTGGCCAGAACTTCACCGAAGAGCGTGAGCGCCTTACTCTCCAGATCTCTAAGGACCAGGACCTGCTTAAAGAATCCGAGGTCCAGCTTGGGTCGGCGATCGCTGAGCTTGAACAACTTCGCCAGAGACGCGACAATTGCATCAAGGAGTTGACCCGGATCCACATATCTCACGTAAGTTTCTTTCCCTTATTCGACATAATTTTACGGCTCGGCCCATATGTGTTTGCGTCAGCATCTTCCTTTTCTTTGTTTCCAGACCACTTTCCCGAGGGTACTCCCATTGCCAGTGCTGCTGTTGCCAAATTCCGCCGAGAAAGGGGTACTCCCGTCGCTCTTGATGGTGAGAGCATCCCCTTAGACATGGAGGACCTATTGGTCAGCGTGTCAACTCGTGTGGAAACCATTAAGAACTATGGGAAAGATCTCCTCGACATTGCGGTCCGGATCTACAACACCTTCTGGCCAAGCGAGAGCGCTCCAAAGAGGATCACACTCCTTGCCGAAAAGCTGTTGGAAATTGAGACCCAGCTTGACCTCTGGAGAGAGTCCGCCGGGCGTGCCGCAGCAGATACCCTCCTTCATCATATTCTTACATGGTACGAGAAGATCGACCTGAGCCTCATCACACGCCGGCGCACCGGATCCAAATGGACCGACGATCCGGAGTGGGTAGCTCGGCGCCAGGCTTGCGCCTACAGCCTCGTCGAATATTCTCCGATCCATGACTGGGTTGAGGGACCGAGCTTTCTGGAGTCTGGTGGGGATGAGCATATTGAGAACGTGGAGGATGGGTCGGGTGAGGATAGAGAAGATGCTGCTTCGGAATTGAAGACAGCGATGACGACGCCGAACTTCCTCCTCCTGCTGCTCCTTAGTTGAAAAAACTTGAAAAATTTATCAGATCCCCGGTATGCCGGGTGCAATTGTATGCTTGATATGTGATATTTTGCTACTATGTTTGTATGCCGGATTAACTTGGGCGTAGTCCCCGAGTTTCATTTTCTTGTTCGTCCAATTCTCTGGCTCGACTCGTGTCTACCTTGATTCGGTTTTACGACTTACGAATCCGAGCTTCAAAAATTGTCTTAACAATACTTAGAAACTTTGAGGCTTGGCTCAAAATAATTCAGCATACTAACTTGAAAATAAATACGGGGTTAGTCCGAAAAAACAAACGTTAGCTCGAATAAATTCGTTTCCTTAGTGGTTTTTCACGTGCTACGCAATTCCAAACTTGTTCCCTTGCTTGCCATGAAGCCAATTCTTGTTGGACAGCAGCAAGTCGAAGGGTTGGGTTTTTGGTGCTCACACATTACTAATTCGGGTTAAGTAAAACGACTCATTCTAGCTACCACATAAGAAATTACGACAAACATTATTAAGGCAGTCCCCGAGTTACTGCTCGAGGCGCTGCTATTTCATTGATAAGCTCATTGCCGACATACATACTGACATATGAGATGACTCGAATACATACACTTCTTAGCTAAGTGTAGAAGGGACGAAGTAGTGCTACATTCCACGGTCGCTTGGATTCCTCTCCGAACCTGTCCGCCTTGTTCTTTTCCTGTGGCTTTGCATCTATGAGATAGTAAGAATCATTGTGCAATGCTTTGCTCACAATGAACAGCCCTTCCCATTGGGGGGATAATTTATGCATGCCAGTAGTACGTTGTACCAACCGGAGCACCAGATCGCCTTCCCGGAAGACTCGGGGGCACACTTTCCGGCTATGATAGCGTTGGAGATTTTGCTGATATATGGCGGATCTGGACAGTGCCAGTTCTCTCGCTTCTTCTAGCAGATCAACATCATTTTGCCGGGCTTCTTGCACTTCGGCTTCTGTGTATTGGGTGACCCTAGGCAAATCATGCTCTATGTCGGCTGGTAATACAGCTTCTGCCCCATATACCAGAAAGAATAGCGTATAGCCTGTTGATCGATTCGGAGTTGTTCTTAAGCTCCATAGTACTGTTGGTAGTTCTTCTATCCAGCACCCCGCTGAACTTTGCAGCGGCTCAATGAGCCGGGGTTTTATCCCGGATAATACTAATCCGTTGGATCTTTCCACTTGTCCATTTGATGCAGGGTGGGCTACCGAGGCGACATCGAGTCGGATCTTCTTATCTCGGCAGAAGCGCGCAAATGCTCCTTCCGCAAAATTTGTTCCATTATCAGTTATAATACTATGTGGATAACCGTATCTCAAGATGATGTCCTTGAGAAATGTCACGGCCGTAGCTCCATCACATTTTCTTATAGGTTTCACTTCAATCCATTTTTTGAACTTCTCCACCATGACCAAAATATGTGTCATGTTTCCTCTCACAGGTTTGAACGGGCCAACCATATCCAAGCACCATATAGCAAATGGCCACGTAATTGGTATGGTCTTGAGTTCCGACATAGGCATATGTGGCTTGGTGGCGTACCTCTGACAACCATTGCATTTTATCACCAGATCTTCTGCTTGTTCCAAGGCATTTGGCCAGTAGAATCCATGCCGGAATGCCTTTGCCACCAAGGCTCGGGATGAGGCATGATGCCCACATTCCCCTTGGTGGATATCTCGGAGGATGTCAAGCCCTTCTTCCGGGTCAACGCATTATTGGAGGACATTAGTTACACTGCGTTTGTATAACTCGGAATTGATGATTGTGTATGCTTTTTCTCTCCTCTGAGTTTGCCTGGCTAACACCTCCTCAGCGGGTAACGTTCCGTCTTTCAGGAATTGGAATATAGGCAGTGCCCAAGCTGGTATGGCTCGTGGAGGGAATATCTCCTCATCAATTTCCATCTGATCCACCGGCATAACTTCAGCCGGATCACGCTGAGCAGTCCCTGGGTTTGCTGACGCAGTCCCCGGGTCTCGCGTACCTCCTCCCATGTCAATGTCCATGGGCTCAGCTCTGGATTCCGTATTTTCCGGGACATAGATTGAGTCGGTTCCTGGGGACGGCCTGATAGATGGTTTTCTGAGGTGTTCCAATGCTATACCCGGTGGAATTGCCTGTCTGGTCGATCCGAGCTTCGACAACATGTCGGCAGCCTCGTTTTCCGCCCGGGGCACATGGTGAAATTCACACCCCTCGAAGTAACGAGATATCTTCTGCACGTGAAATTTTTATAGTGCCATGTTTGGATCCAGGGCGTCCCACACTCCGGACACCTGCTGCACCACCAGGTCCGAGTCACCGAAACATATTATCCGATGTATGCCAATCTCCTTTGCCACTTTGAGCCCATGCACAAGAGCCTCATACTCAGCGACATTGTTCGATGCCGCGAAATGGATCTGCAATACGTACTTGAGCTGATCCTTCTTTGGCGAGGTAAGCACAACCCCGGCACCTAATCCGGTTCTGGTTTTCGACCCGTCAAAGTGCATCCTCCAGTAATTCGGATCTGGTGGCGGTGGTTCGTATTGTACCTCGGCCCAATCCACGAAAAAGTCCGCCACAGCCTGAGATTTGATCGCTTCACTTCTGTCGTATTGGGGCGCATAAGGGGCTAGCTCAATTGCCCATTTTGCGATTCTGTCACTCGCATCCTTGTTACCCATTATCTCGGATATGGGAGCTTCACATATTACTTTGATGGGGTGCTCCTCAAAGTAATGCTTTAACTTATTCGCCGCCATATAGACATCGTATGCTACCTTTTGAAAGTGCGGGTAGTTCTGTTTTGAGGCAGACAATACCTCGCTCAGGTAATACACTGGCCTCTACACCGACTTACCCTCTTCATTGCGTTCCACTATGATTACTGCACTTACAACTCGGTTGGTTGCGGCTACGTAGAGCAACATTGGTTCCTTTGATAGTGGAGAGGCTAACACTGGCACAGTGGCCAACATATTTTTCAAGTGGGCAAAAGCTTCATCGGCCTGTGGCGTCCAAACGAATTTATCTGACTTTTTCATGAGTTGGTAGAGAGGCAATGCCTTTTCTCCTAACCGACATACAAACCGACTCAACGACGCCAGGCATCCAGTGAACTTCTGGACATCGTTAAGACACTTCGGCAGCTCCATTTGTTCGATGGCTCCGATCTTAGTTGGATTAACCTCGATACCTCGGCTAGAGACGAGAAATCCGAGTAACTTTCCAGCCGGGACACCGAAGGTATATTTTTCCGGGTTAAGCTTCATCCGGAACCTTCTCAAGTTCGCGAATGTTTGTCTTATGTCGTCAAGGAGCGTTGTGCTTTCCTTGGTCTTGATAACCACATCATCCACGTATACTTGTACGTTTTGAACTACTTGGTCGTGTAAACATTTTTGCATACATCTCTGGTACGTTGTACCTGCATTACATAAACCAAACGGCATAGTGCGATAGTAGTAAGCCCCATACGAGGTAATAAACGCCGTTTTTATTTGATCATCCGGGTTCAGAGGTATCTGGTGGAAGCCAGAATATGCATCGATGAATGACAACAGTTCACATCCCGCGGTTGAGTCTATGACCTGATCTATCCTCGGCAGTGGAAATGGATCTTTTGGACACGTCTTGTTCAGGTTCGTGTAATCGATACACATACGCCAGACCACTGCCACGTTCGGATCATCCTTCTTCTTTTCTACCAGCACTGGATTAGAGAGCCAATCCGGATACAGTACCTCCATGATAAATCCTGCCGCTAGTAACTGAGCTATCTCGTCTCCAATGACTTTTCTCCTATCCTCGGCGAAGCGGCGGAGAGGTTGCTTCACCGGCCTTGCTCCGGGTCTTACGTTCAAAGAGTGCTCGGCCAACTCTCTCGGAACACCTTGCACGTCCTGTGTAGACCAAGCAAAAATATCCCGATTCTCACGGAGGAAGTTGACGAGCTCGCTTTCCTATTTTTTAGTTAACCCGGCACCAATCGTTACGGTGCGCTCTGGAAACATGTTATCAACTAGAATCTTCTTGGTGTCCTTTGCGGCTTGAAATGAAACGCTACCATGCGGGTTACTTAATGCCGGCATATATTGCTGTGCGGACTGAGCTAATGCTGCCACCTCTTGGATTTTCTTTTCTCTTGCGCAATCACGAGTGATTCGGCTAGGTTAGACCCGGAAGAAGCACACTCCATGGAACGTCGGAAATCTCCAGCAATGGTAATTACTCCATTTGGCCCGGGCAACTTCATCTTCAGATAACTGATGTGGCAGCTTGCCATGAATTTGTTCAATGCTAGTCTTCCGAGTAACGCGTGATACGCACTTTCCAAGTTCACCACTTCAAACTCCAGATTTTCAGTCCGGCAGTTATCCCTTGTGTCGAATAGCACGTCGACCCGGACTTTGCCTATGGGCTCACACGAAATGCCTAGTACAATGCCATGGAAAGTTGTTCTCGTAGCCTGGAGCATGTTCTCCGAGATGCCCAACTTGCGCATTGTGTCCGCATACATGATGTTAATGCTACTGCCATTATCAATCAAAACCTTGGAGAACCTCACTTTGATGTTTGGTCCAATGAATGTCGGATCTAGCACTAGCGCGTACGAACCTAGGCTCGGCATAAGTTTAGGATGATCTTTGATGTTCCAGGTGATTTCCTGGTCCGACCAAGGCATGTACCTCGTCACCGCTGGCATGACCGCATTGACCTCCATATGTCGGCGCTGCAAGCTCTTTCTATCTGTTTCCTCAGTCGTGAACACACAATAACTCTGGTGATGTTCCCTGTACTCATTCCTTCCCTCGTTTCCGGGGTACCTCTGATCCGGTTGTTGTTGATTTTCCACCTGATGCACTGCATCCCTTCTTTCATTGTTGTCATACCTCGGCGGAGGGGGAGGCAACATTAGCTGCTACGTGTTCGCTCCGGAGAGCAATTGTTGCCGGGGTAACTCCTGCCGAGGTTGATCATTCCGGGGTGCCTGAGCATTCCTCGAGCCACCTTGCTCTATCTTTCGCATCCACTCACATTGCCTCGTCGTGTGACCCGCCGGGCTATTCGGATTCGGCGTGTGAAACTTACACGGTTGGTCCAGCATCGACTCTTAGGTATACCTCAGAGGGTCTTTCTTTTCCTGCCACTGTTTCGTCTGCTCCGGAGTCCATGTTTTCTTGCCATCATTTCTTGGAGTCCACTGCCCTCCAGTTCTCTGGCATTGGTTACTCCCTCCTCCGGATTGATCTTGATTCACTGCTGCAACTTGTTGTGAGCCATAGCGATGGTCCGGTCTGTCATCTCTCCTTTTTCCTCTGTAATCGTTCCTCCGGGATGACCCGGCTCCATCTCTCTGATAGTATTCCTCGTTTGAGTCATTTGACGGGAGCCTAGGTTGAGTCGGATCGCCCAAATCATACGAATCAGCAATCCGGATCATCTCTGCCAGCGTAACTGGCATTTTCCTTTGCAGCTGCATCCACAGCTCGCTGCCGTATCTGCACCCTTGCGCAAACCACGCTATGGCCTGTGACTCTATGACGCCCTCACACGAGTTTCTCACGGTACACCACCGGGTTAAGAATTCACGATCCGTCTCGTTGGGTCTTTGCTTGCACATTGCCAGGGTTTGTGGTCTATTCGGCCTTTGGTACGTACTCGAGAAGTTGCTGATAAACATTTCTTCAAAATCTATCTAGCAGTTGATGCTTCCAGGCGGCAAGTTATTCAGCCATACTCTGGTCGGGCCTTCCAACATCTGGGGCACGTAACGCACAGCCCATCTCAAGTTGCCAGTTGCAATTTTCACCGCCGTAGCATAGTTTATCAACCAATCCTCCGGCTTAGTACTGCCGTCATACGTCTTCGTGCCCCTGGGTAATTGGAAGTTGGGTACCGGTGGTTCCTTCATGATCCGAGGTCCAAAGCACGCTGGACCCGGAGGACCTTGGCATTTGATCTGTTTCGACCTATACAGGCGATCCAGTTTTAACCTGGCGTCATTCAGCATCAAATCCCTGCTCCCCAACCTAGACCCTATCACATGATAGTCCAGTCTGGGGTACCCTGCGTTCACCATCTCCGAATCACCGTCATTGTATCGGTTTTGCTCTCGTTGCATGTCTTTCTGCTGCATACCTCGGCCAGCGCTTTGCTCTTGCCTCGGTATATTCCGCTGTTGCGGTTGTCCTGCTCCTGTGGAGTTGCGCTATCCGGCATTGCTCTTGGCAGCGTCCCCTTGACCGGCATTGCCTTGGTCGCGATTACCTCAGCCAGCTTCACCTCGGCTCACACTTTGTCGATCATCGCCTTCCCGCATCTCTTTTTCTTTTCCCGCACGCGTTGGGTCGTACGGGACAATCTGTTTGTTCCGTCTGGCCGAGGTTACTACCTCCTCTCTCCTTGGGCCGCCATGAGGCGATGATGCGGCTCCAGCAGATTTCTCCGGGTTACCCATCACCGAATGGATGATCTTGGAAGCCCCAACTCTCTTCGGGTTAGCTCTCAGCAGCTCCTCGTTCTGCCTGTTCGCGATCCGAACCAGCTCGTTAACCCTGTCTTGCTGTCTTTGACGGGCCTCACCCGTCAGACCCTCTAACTCGGACGTAGCGGCATCTGCTGCTCTAAGGTTCTTCGCCGGGTACTATACCTCGCCAACCCCATAGACAGATAGTTTTCCGACCCTTCTGCTCCATCATCACCTTCTCTGTTCATCTCACTTATGAGATTTTTCCCTTTTACCCTCACTGCATCAACCTTGTTTGCCTTTGCATACTCACGCAGCGTCATGTTCAGTGACTGCTGAGCCGCGGCTATTTTCTTTGCGCCCTCCAGTATCTTTTGCCGAGTTTCCTCTAGCTCGGCCTGTGCCTGAGCCGGATCTACCACCGCTGCTACCGGGTTAGCCAAGCTATCCATAGCTTCCCTCAGTACGTTCTCAGGCCTCTCTAGTGGAGGTCCTCTACCTTTCCTCGGAGCCTTAGGTGTTACCTCCGGGTCTGGTGCCGGATCCTTGCTTGCGCCTGCACCTGGCGCAGTCATCATCACCTCCGCATGGTCCGGGGAGCGAGCGATACGCGCCCCACGAGCCATAGTGAGGGGTGGTTCCCCCGCATCGACGACGCGACGCGGATGAACGCACGAGACGTCCACAGCAACGTAGACCTTGTGCGCGCCGAGCTTGACGAAGAGGCCGTTGCGCGGGAGTGGGCGCGTGCCGAAGCAACCAGCGTTGTCGCTGACGAAATCCAACGCTCCAAAGCGCTGAACGAGCCCGGAGACGATGCGCTCGCCGGTACCGATGAAGTTTCCTGTCCGGATCTTCACCCCTGCTAGCGCCGCCAGCCCCACGGTGGGCGCCAACTGTCGTGGTGGTGTCACGGTAGATGCCATGGATATGCTAAAGGTGGGGACTAATATGTGCTAGGGGAATCCAGGGAGGGATAGTAGAGTGATTCTCTACACGGAAGTTTGTATTGCGATATCTCCAAGATTACAAGTGCTCCTTGAGCAGTATTGGCGAGAGGAGGAAGAAGGTGCTCTCTTACTCTTGCCTAGATCTTCTAGTCCTAAGGAATCACCAAATCAACTAGTGCTCAACCAACTAGAATTCTGCCAACCCCCTCTACCAGAACCCTAACCCCCTTATATAGAGGTGGTTCGGTCCTGGCCTAGGGCATATGTGGAGGCATATTCCTAATAATATGCCCCCTCCCAAAGTGGTAACCCCACCGGGGTGCTTTTCCCCCGCGTCACACCTGCTTTAGCGACGTAAGCCCACGCGAGCGTCGTCATCCTTGTCGGCCACGACCCGGTGGTCCTGCCCTTGCTTTATTCGCTCATCCAGTACGTACTGGCCCTTCTTTTTTGACCAGAGAGATTCCTTCCTTCTCCGAGAAGCTAAGCGAGGATCCGGATCATAGTAGACCCGGCCACACCTGTTCCTGTATATAAGTTAGACAAGCATTTCCGACTTACTCCTTAAGTCGGATGATACAACGTTAGGCGACCCCCTGGTCCGGGTTACTCCGTGATCCGGCCTGCCTTGAGGTGACTCGGCCAGCATCCGCTTTGACCTTGCTGAACCTTGGCTAACTCGGCCCTTCTACCCCGGAGTGACCCTACCCGGGGGTATCCCCCCAACACCATCCTTATGTGGTTCATGAAAAGAACAGACATGCAATGACACTGGTGGATCCTTACGTGGTTTGTTTAGAAGAACACACATGCAATGACATTGGGTGTGGTTCATGAAAAGAACACACACGCAATGACACTGGTGGATCATTATGTGGTTTGTTTAGAGCAATAGACATGCAATGACACTGGTGGATCCAAGTGTGGTTCATGAGAAGAACACACATCCAATGACTCTGGTAGATCCTTATGTGGTTCATGAAAAGAACTGACATGCAGTGACACTGGGTGTGGTTCATGAAAAGAACAGACATGCACTGACACTAGGTGTGGTTCATGAAAAGAACAGACATGCAATGACACTTGTGGATCCTTATGTGATTTATGGAAGGAACAAACGTGCAATCACACTAGGTGGATCCATATGTGGTTTATGGAAGTAACACACATGCAATGACACTGGGTGTGGTTCATGAAAAGAACAGACATGCAATGACACTGGTACATCCTTATGTGGTTCATGAAAAGAACAGACATGCAATGACATTGGGTGTGGTTCATGAAAATAACAGACATGCAATGACACTGGTGGATCCTTATGTGTGGTTCATGGAAAGAACAGACATGCAATGACACTGGTGGATCCTTATGTGGTTTGTTTAGAAGAACACACATGCAATGACACTGGTGGATCCATGTGTGGTTCATGGGAAGAACACACATCCAATGACACTGGTGGACTCTAGTTGTGGTTCATGAAAAGAACAGACATGGAATGACACTGGGTGTGGTTCATGAAAAGAAGAGACATGCAATGACATCGATGGATCCATGTGTGGTTTGTTTAGAATAACACACATGCAATTTCACTGGTGGGCCCATCCTTATGTGGTTCATGAAAATAACAGACATGCAATGACACTGGTGGATCCTTATGTGTGGTTCATGAAAAGAACAGACATGCAATGACACTAGTGGATCCTTATGTGGTTTGTTTAGAAGAACACACATGCAATGACACTGGTGGATCCATGTGTGGTTCATGGGAAGAAAACACATCCAATGACATTGGTGGACTCTAGTTGTGGTTCATAAAAAGAACAGACATGCAATGACACTGGGTGTGGTTCATGAAAAGAAGAGACATGCAATGACATCGATGGATCCATGTGTGGTTTGTTTAGAATAACACACATGCAATTTCACTGGTGGGCCCATCCTTATGTGGTTCATGAAAATAACAGACATGCAATGACACTGGTGGATCCTTATGTGATTTGTTTAGAAGAACACACATGCAATGACACTGGGTGTGGTTCATGGGAAGAACAGACATCCAATGACACTGGTGGACTCTAGGTGTGGTTCATGAAAAGAACAGACATGCAATGACACCGGGTGTGGTTCATGAAAAGAACAGACATGCAATGACTTATGTGGTTTGTTTAGAAGAACACACATGCAATGACACTGGGTGTGGTTCATGAAAAGAACACATAGGCAATGACACTGGTGGATCCTTATGTGGTTTGTTTAGAAGATCACACAAGCAATGACACTGGGTGTGGTTCATGAAAAGAACAGACATGCAATGACACTAGTGGATCCTTATCTGGTTTGTTTAGAGGAACAAACATGCAATCACACGAGGTGGATCCATATGTGGTTTATGGAAGTAACAGACATGCAATGACACTGGTAGATCCTTATGTGGTTCATGAAAAGAACAGACATGCAGTGAAACTAGGTGTGGTTCATGAATAGAACAGACATGCAATGACACCGGGTGTGGTTCATGAAAAGAACAGACATGCAATGACACTGGTGGGCCCATCCTTATGTGGTTCATGAAAAGAACAGACATGCAATGACACTGGTGGATCCTTACGTGGTTTGTTTAGAAGAACACACATGCAATGACACTTGGTGTGGTTCATGAAAAGAACACACACGCAATGACACTGGTGGATCCTTATGTGGTTTGTTTAGAGGAACAGACATGCAATGACACCGGTGGATCCAAGTGTGGTTTATGAGAAGAACACACATCCAATGACTCTGGTAGATCCTTATGTGGTTCATGCTAAGAACTGACATGCAGTGACACTGGGTGTGGTTCATGAAAAGAACAGACATACACTAACACTAGGTGTGGTTCATGAAAAGAACAGACAGGCAATGACACTGGTGGATCCTTATGTGGTTTATGGAAAGAACAAACATGCAATCACACTAGGTCGATCCATATGTGGTTTATGGAAGTAACACACATGCAATGACACTGGGTGTGGTTCATGAAAAGAACAGACATGCAATGACCCTGGTAGATCCTTATGTGGTTCATGAAATGAACAGACATGCAATGACATTAGGTGTGGTTCATGAAAAGAACAGACATGCAATGACACTGGTGGATCCTTATGTGGTTTGTTTAGAAGAACACACATGCAATGACACTGGTGGATCCATGTGTGGTTCATAAGAAGAACACACATCCAATGACACTAGTGGACTCTAGTTGTGGTTCATGAAAAGAACACACATGCAATGACACCGAGTGTGGTTCATAAAAAGAACAGACATGCAATGACACTGGTGGGCCCATCCTTATGTGGTTCATGAAAAGAACAGACATGCAATGACACCGGTGGATCCTTATGCGGTTTGTTTAGAAGAACACACATGCAATGACACCAGGTGTGGTTCATGAAAAGAACACACACGCAATGACACTAGTGGATGCTTATGTGGTTTGTTTATAGGAACAGACATGCAATGACATCGGTGGATCCACGTGTGGTTCATGAGAAGAACACACATCCAATGACTCTAGTAGATCCTTATGTGGTTCATGAAAAGAACTGGCATGCAGTGACACTGGGTGTGGTTCATCAAAAGAATAGATATGCACTGACACTAGGTGTGGTTCATGAAAAGAACAAACAGGCAATAACACTGGTGGATCCTTATGTGGTTTATGGAAGGAACAAACATGCAATCACACTAGGTGGATCCATATGTGGTTTATGGAAGTAACACACATGCAATGACGCTGGGTGTGGTTCATGAAAAGAACAGACATGCAATGACACTGGTAAATCCTTATGTGGTTCATGAAAAGAACAGACATGCAATGACATTGGGTGTGGTTCATGAAAAGAACAGACATGCAATGACACTGGTGGATCCTTATGTGTGGTTCATGAAAAGAACATACATGCAATGACACTAGTGGATCCTTATGTGGTTTGTTTAGAAGAACACACATGCAATGACACTGGTGGATCCATGTGTGGTTCATGGGAAGAAAACACATCCAATGACACTGGTGGACTCTAGTTGTGGTTCATAAAAAGAATAGACATGCAATGACAATGGGTGTGGTTCATGAAAAGAAGAGACATGCAATGACATCGATGGATCCATGTGTGGTTTGTTTAGAATAACACACATGCAATTTCACTGGTGGGCCCATCCTTATGTGGTTATTGAAAATAACAGACATGCAATGATACTGGTGGATCCTTATGTGGTTTGTTTAGAAGAACACACATGCAATGACACTGGGTGTGGTTCATGAAAAGAACACGCACGCAGTGACACTGGTGGACTCTAGGTGTGGTTCATGAAAAGAACAGACATGCAATGACACCGGGTGTGGTTCATGAAAAGAACAGACATGCAATGACTTATGTGGTTTGTTTAGAAGAACACACATGCAATGACACTGGGTGTGGTTCATGAAAAGAACAGATAGGCAATGACACTGATGGATCCTTATGTGGATTGTTTAGAAGAACACACATGCAATGACATTGGGTGTGGTTCATGAAAAGAACAGACACGCAATGACACTGGTGTATCCTTATGTGGTTTGTTTAGAGGAACAGACATGCAATGACATCGGTGGATCCATGTGTGGTTCATGAGAAGAACACACATCCAATTACTCTGGTAGATCCTTATGTGGTTCATGAAAAGAACTGACATGCAGTGACACTGGGTGTGGTTCATGAAAAGAACAGACATGCACTCACACTAGGTGTGGTTCATGAAAAGAACAGACAGGCAATGACACTGGTTGATCCTTATGTGGTTTATGGAAGGAACAAACATGCAATCACACTAGGTGGATCCATATGTGGTTTATGGAAGTAACACACATGCAATGACACTGGGTGTGGTTCATGAAAAGAACAGACATGCAATGACACTGGTAGATCCTTATGTGGTTCATGAAAACAACAGACATGCAATGACATTGGGTGTGGTTCATGAAAAGAACAGACCTACAATGACACTGGTGGATCCTTATGTGTGGTTCATGAAAAGAACAGATATGCAATGACACCGGTGGATCCTTATGTGGTTTGTTTAGAAGAACACACAACTGGGTGTGGTTCATGAAAAGAACAGACATGCAATGACACTGGTGGATCCTTATGTGGTTTGTTTAGAAGATCACACAAGCAATGACACTGGGTGTGGTTCATGAAAAGAACAGACATGCACTGACACTAGGTGTGGTTCATGAAAAGAATAGACAGGCAATGACACTGGTGGATCCTTATGTGGTTTATGGAAGGAACAAACATGCAATCACACTAGGTGGATCCATATGTGGTTTGTGGAAGTAACACACATGCAATGACACTGGGTGTGGTTCATGAAAAGAACAGACATGCAATGACACCGGTGGATCCTTATGTGGTTTGTTTAGAAGAACACACAACTGGGTGTGGTTCATGAAAAGAACAGACATGCAATGACACTGGTGGATCCTTATGTGGTTTGTTTAGAAGATCACACAAGCAATGACACTGGGTGTGGTTCATGAAAAGAACAGACATGCAATGACACTGGTGGATCCTTATATGGTTTGTTTAGAGGAACAAACATGCAATCACACTAGGTGGATCCATATGTGGTTTATGGAAGTAACAGACATGCAATGACACTGGTGGGCCCATCCTTATGTGGTTCATGAAAATAACAGACATGCAATGACACTGGTGGATCCTTATGTGATTTGTTTAGAAGAACACACATGCAATGACACTGGGTGTGGTTCATGGGAAGAACAGACATCCAATGACACTAGTGGACTCTAGGTGTGGTTCATGAAAAGAACAGACATGCAATGACACCGGGTGTGGTTCATGAAAAGAACAGACATGCAATGACTTATGTGGTTTGTTTAGAAGAACACACATGCAATGACACTGGGTGTGGTTCATGAAAAGAACATATAGGCAATGACACTGGTGGATCCTTATGTGGTTTGTTTATAAGATCACACAAGCAATGACACTGGGTGTGGTTCATGAAAAGAACAGACATGCAATGACACTGGTAGATCCTTATCTGGTTTGTTTAGAGGAACAAACATGCAATCACACTAGGTGGATCCATATGTGGTTTATGGAAGTAACAGACATGCAATGACACTGGTAGATCCTTATGTGGTTCATGAAAAGAACAGACATGCAGTGAAACTAGGTGTGGTTCATGAATAGAACAGACATGCAATGACACCGGGTGTGGTTCATGAAAAGAACAGACATGCAATGACACTGGTGGGCCCATCCTTATGTGGTTCATGAAAAAGAACAGACATGCAATGACACTGGTGGATCCTTATGTGGTTTGTTTAGAAGAACACACATGCAATGACACTTGGTGTGGTTCATGAAAAGAACACACACGCAATGACACTGGTGGATCCTTATGTGGTTTGTTTATAGGAACAGACATGCAATGACATCGGTGGATCCAAGTGTGGTTTATGAGAAGAACACACATCCAATGACTCTGGTAGATCCTTATGTGATTCATGAAAAGAACTGGCATGCAGTGACACTGGGTGTGGTTCATCAAAAGAATAGATATGGACTGACACTAGGTGTGGTTCATGAAAAGAACAGACAGGCAATAACATTGATGGATCCTTATGTGGTTTATGGAAGGAACAAACATGCAATCACACTAGGTGGATCCATATGTGGTTTATGGAAGTAACACACATGCAATGACACTGGGTGTGGTTCATGAAAAGAACAGACATGCAATGACACTGGTAGATCCTTATGTGGTTCATGAAAAGAACAGACATGCAATGACATTAGGTGTGGTTCATGAAAAGAACAGACATGCAATGACAATGGTGGATCCTTATGTGTGGTTCATGAAAAGAACAGACATGCAATGACACTAGTGGATCCTTATGTGGTTTGTTTAGAAGAACACACATGCAATGACACTTGTGGATCCATGTGTGGTTCATGGGAAGAAAACACATCCAATGACATTGGTGGACTCTAGTTGTGGTTCATAAAAAGAACAGACATGCAATGACACTGGGTGTGGTTCATGAAAAGAAGAGACATGCAATGACATCGATGGATCCATGTGTGGTTTGTTTAGAATAACACACATGCAATTTCACTGGTGGGCCCATCCTTATGTGGTTCACGAAAATAACAGACATGCAATGACACTGGTGGATCCTTATGTGGTTTGTTTAGAAGAACACACATGCAATGACACTGGGTGTGGTTCATGAAAAGAACACACACGCAATGACACTGGTGGACTCTAGGTGTGGTTCATGAAAAGAACAGACATGCAATGACACCGGGTGTGGTTCATGAAAAGAACACATAGGCAATGACACTGGTGGATCCTTATGTGGTTTGTTTAGAAGATCACACAAGCAATGACACTGGGTGTGGTTCATGAAAAGAACAGACATGCAATGACACTGGTGGATCCTTATCTGGTTTGTTTAGAGGAACAAACATGCAATCACACTAGGTGGATCCATATGTGGTTTATGGAAGTAACAGACATGCAATGACACTGGTAGATCCTTATGTGGTTCATGAAAAGAACAGACATGCAGTGAAACTAGGTGTGGTTCATGAATAGAACAAACATGCAATGACACCGGGTGTGGTTCATGAAAAGAACAGACATGCAATGACACTGGTGGGCCCATCCTTATGTGGTTCATGAAAAGAACAGACATGCAATGACACTGGTGTATCCTTACGTGGTTTGTTTAGAAGAACACACATGCAATGACACTTGGTGTGGTTCATGAAAAGAACACACACGCAATGACACTGGTGGATCCTTATGTGGTTTGTTTAGAGGAACAGACATGCAATGACACCGGTGGATCCAAGTGTGGTTTATGAGAAGAACACACATCCAATGACTCTGGTAGATCCTTATGTGGTTCATGCTAAGAACTGACATGCAGTGACACTGGGTGTGGTTCATGAAAAGAACAGACATACACTAACACTAGGTGTGGTTCATGAAAAGAACAGACAGGCAATGACACTAGTGGATCCTTATGTGGTTTATGGAAAGAACAAACATGCAATCACACTAGGTCGATCCATATGTGGTTTATGGAAGTAACACACATGCAATGACACTGGGTGTGGTTCATGAAAAGAACAGACATGCAATGACCCTGGTAGATCCTTATGTGGTTTATTTAGAGAAACAGACATGCAATGACACCGGTGGATCCACGTGTGATTCATGAGAAGAACACACATCCAATGACTCTGGTAGATCCTTATGTGGTTCATGAAAAGAACTGACATGCAGTGACACTAGGTGTGGTTCATGAAAAGAACACACATGCACTGACACTAGGTGTGGTTCATGAAAAGAACAGACAGGGAATGACACTGGTGGATCCTTATGTGGTTTGTTTAGAAGAACACACATGCAATGACACTGGTGGATCCATGTGTGGTTCATGGGAAGAACACACATCCAATGACACTGGTGGACTCTAGTTGTGGTTCATGAAAAGAACAGACATGGAATGACACTGGGTGTGGTTCATGAAAAGAAGAGACATGCAATGACATCGATGGATCCATGTGTGGTTTGTTTAGAATAACACACATGCAATTTCACTGGTGGGCCCATCCTTATGTGGTTCATGAAAATAACAGACATGCAATGACACTGGTGGATCCTTATGTGTGGTTCATGAAAAGAACAGACATGCAATGACACTGGTGGATCCTTATGTGGTTTGTTTAGAGGAACAGACATGCAATGACACCGGTGGATCCACGTGTGGTTCATGAGAAGAACACACATCCAATGACACTGGGTGGATCCTTGTGTGGCTCGTGAAAAGAACTGACATGCAGTGACACTGGGTGTGGTTCATGAAAAGAACAGACATGCAATGACATCGGTGGATCCATGTGTGGTTTATGGAAGTAACAGACATGCAATGACTCTAGCTATGGTTAATGAAAAGAACACGCATGTAATGACACTGGGTGTGGTTCATGAAAAGAACAGACACGCAATGACACTGGTGGATCCTTATGTGTGGTTCATGAAAAGAACATACATGCAATGACACTGGTGGATCCTTATGTGGTTCATGAAATGAACAGACATGCAATGACATTAGGTGTGGTCCATGAAAAGAACAGACATGCAATGACACTGGTGGATCCTTATGTGGTTTGTTTAGAAGAACACTCATGCAATGACACTGGTGGATCCATGTGTGGTTCATGGGAAGAACACACATCCAATGACACTAGTGGACTCTAGTTGTGGTTCATGAAAAGAACACACATGCAATGACACCGAGTGTGGTTCATGAAAAGAACAGACATGCAATGACACTGGTGGGCCCATCCTTATGTGGTTCATGAAAAGAACAGACATGCAATGACCCTGGTAGATCCTTATGTGGTTCATGAAATGAACAGACATGCAATGACATTAGGTGTGGTTCATGAAAAGAACAGACATGCAATGACACTGGTGGATCCTTATGTGGTTTGTTTAGAAGAACACACATGCAATGACACTGGTGGATCCATGTGTGGTTCATAAGAAGAACACACATCCAATGACACTAGTGGACTCTAGTTGTGGTTCATGAAAAGAACACACATGCAATGACACCGAGTGTGGTTCATGAAAAGAACAGACATGCAATGATACTGGTGGGCCCATCCTTATGTGGTTCATGAAAAGAACAGACATGCAATGACACCGGTGGATCCTTATGCGGTTTGTTTAGAAGAACACACATGCAATGACACCAGGTGTGGTTCATGAAAAGAAAACACACGCGATGACACTAGTGGATGCTTATGTGGTTTGTTTATAGGAACAGACATGCAATGACATCGGTGGATCCACGTGTGGTTCATGAGAAGAACACACATCCAATGACTCTAGTAGATCCTTATGTGGTTCATGAAAAGAACTGGCATGCAGTGACACTGGGTGTGGTTCATCAAAAGAATAGATATGCACTGACACTAGGTGTGGTTCATGAAAAGAACAGACAGGCAATAACACTGGTGGATCCTTATGTGGTTTATGGAAGGAACAAACATGCAATCACACTAGGTGGATCCATATGTGGTTTATGGAAGTAACACACATGCAATGACGCTGGGTGTGGTTCATGAAAAGAACAGACATGCAATGACACTGGTAGATCCTTATGTGGTTCATGAAAAGAACAGACATGCAATGACATTGGGTGTGGTTCATGAAAAGAACAGACATGCAATGACACTGGTGGATCCTTATGTGTGGTTCATGAAAAGAACATACATGCAATGACACTAGTGGATCCTTATGTGGTTTGTTTAGAAGAACACACATGCAATGACACTGGTGGATCCATGTGTGGTTCATGGGAAGAAAACACATCCAATGACACTGGTGGACTCTAGTTGTGGTTCATAAAAAGAATAGACATGCAATGACACTGGGTGTGGTTCATGAAAAGAAGAGACATGCAATGACATCGATGGATCCATGTGTGGTTTGTTTAGAATAACACACATGCAATTTCACTGGTGGGCCCATCCTTATGTGGTTATTGAAAATAACAGACATGCAATGATACTGGTGGATCCTTATGTGGTTTGTTTAGAAGAACACACATGCAATCACACTGGGTGTGGTTCATGAAAAGAACACGCACGCAGTGACACTAGTGGACTCTAGGTGTGGTTCATGAAAAGAACAGACATGCAATGACACCGGGTGTGGTTCATGAAAAGAACAGACATGCAATGACTTATGTGGTTTGTTTAGAAGAACACACATGCAATGACACTGGGTGTGGTTCATGAAAAGAACAGATAGGCAATGACACTGATGGATCCTTATGTGGTTTGTTTAGAAGAACACACATGCAATGACATTGGGTGTGGTTCATGAAAAGAACAGACACGCAATGACACTGGTGTATCCTTATGTGGTTTGTTTAGAGGAACAGACATGCAATGACATCGGTGGATCCATGTGTGGTTCATGAGAAGAACACACATCCAATTACTCTGGTAGATCCTTATGTGGTTCATGAAAAGAACTGACATGCAGTGACACTGGGTGTGGTTCATGAAAAGAACAGACATGCACTCACACTAGGTGTGGTTCATGAAAAGAACAGACAGGCAATGACACTGGTTGATCCTTATGTGGTTTATGGAAGGAATAAACATGCAATCACACTAGGTGGATCCATATGTGGTTTATGGAAGTAACACACATGCAATGACACTGGGTGTGGTTCATGAAAAGAACAGACATGCAATGACACTGGTAGATCCTTATGTGGTTCATGAAAACAACAGACATGCAATGACATTGGGTGTGGTTCATGAAAAGAACAGACCTACAATGACACTGGTGGATCCTTATGTGTGGTTCATGAAAAGAACAGACATGCAATGACACCGGTGGATCCTTATGTGGTTTGTTTAGAAGAACACACAACTGGGTGTGGTTCATGAAAAGAACAGACATGCAATGACACTGGTGGATCCTTATGTGGTTTGTTTAGAAGATCACACAAGCAATGACACTGGGTGTGGTTCATGAAAAGAACAGACATGCAATGACACTGGTGGATCCTTATCTGGTTTGTTTAGAGGAACAAACATGCAATCACACTAGGTGGATCCATATGTGGTTTATGGAAGTAACAGACATGCAATGACACTGGTGGGCCCATCCTTATGTGGTTCATGAAAATAACAGACATGCAATGACACTGGTGGATCCTTATGTGATTTGTTTAGAAGAACACACATGCAATGACACTGGGTGTGGTTCATGGGAAGAACAGACATCCAATGACACTAGTGGACTCTAGGTGTGGTTCATGAAAAGAACAGACATGCAATGACACCGGGTGTGGTTCATGAAAAGAACAGACATGCAATGACTTATGTGGTTTGTTTAGAAGAACACACATGCAATGACACTGGGTGTGGTTCATGAAAAGAACATATAGGCAATGACACTGGTGGATCCTTATGTGGTTTGTTTAGAAGATCACACAAGCAATGACACTGGGTGTGGTTCATGAAAAGAACAGACATGCAATGACACTGGTGGATCCTTATCTGGTTTGTTTAGAGGAACAAACATGCAATCACACTAGGTGGATCCATATGTGGTTTATGGAAGTAACAGACATGCAATGACACTGTTAAATCCTTATGTGGTTCATGAAAAGAACAGACATGCAGTGAAACTGGGTGTGGTTCATGAATAGAACAGACATGCAATGACACCGGGTGTGGTTCATGAAAAGAACAGACATGCAATGACACTGGTGGGCCCATCCTTATGTGGTTCATGAAAAGAACAGACATGCAATGACACTGGTGGATCCTTATGTGGTTTGTTTAGAAGAACACACATGCAATGACACTTGGTGTGGTTCATGAAAAGAACACACACGCAATGACACTGGTGGATCCTTATGTGGTTTGTTTAGAGGAACAGACATGCAATGACACCGGTGGATCCAAGTGTGGTTTATGAGAAGAACACACATCCAATGACTCTGGTAGATCCTTATGTGGTTCATGCTAAAAACTGACATGCAGTGACACTGGGTGTGGTTCATGAAAAGAACAGACATACACTAACACTAGGTGTGGTTCATGAAAAGAACAGACAGGCAATGACACTTGTGGATCCTTATGTGGTTTATGGAAAGAACAAACATGCAATCACACTAGGTCGATCCATATGTGGTTTATGGAAGTAACACACATGCAATGACACTGGGTGTGGTTCATGAAAAGAACAGACATGCAATGACACTAGTAGATCCTTATGTGGTTCATGAAATGAACAGACATGCAATGACATTAGGTGTGGTTCATGAAAAGAACAGACATGCAATGACACTGGTGGATCCTTATGTGGTTTGTTTAGAAGAACACACATGCAATAACACTGGTGGATCCATGTGTGGTTCATGGGAAGAACACACATCCAATGACACTGGTGGACTCTAGTTGTGGTTCATGAAAAGAACACACATGCAATGACACCGAGTGTGGTTCATTAAAAGAACAGACATGCAATGACACTGGTGGGCCCATCCTTATGTGGTTCATGAAAAGAACAGACATGCAATGACACCGGTGGATCCTTATGCGGTTTGTTTAGAAGAACACACATGCAATGACACCAGGTGTGGTTCATGAAAAGAACACACACGCAATGACACTAGTGGATGCTTATGTGGTTTGTTTATAGGAACAGACATGCAATGACATCGGTGGATCCACGTGTGGTTCATGAGAAGAACACACATCCAATGACTCTGGTAGATCCTTATGTGATTCATGAAAAGAACTGGCATGCAGTGACACTGGGTGTGGTTCATCAAAAGAATAGATATGGACTGACACTAGGTGTGGTTCATGAAAAGAACAGACAGGCAATAACACTGATGGATCCTTATGTGGTTTATGGAAGGAACAAACATGCAATCACACTAGGTGGATCCATATGTGGTTTATGGAAGTAACACACATGCAATGACACTGGGTGTGGTTCATGAAAAGAACAGACATGCAATGACACTGGTAGATCCTTATGTGGTTCATGAAAAGAACAAACATGCAATGACATTAGGTGTGGTTCATGAAAAGAACAGACATGCAATGACAATGGTGGATCCTTATGTGTGGTTCATGAAAAGAATAGACATGCAATGACACTAGTGGATCCTTATGTGGTTTGTTTAGAAGAACACACATGCAATGACACTTGTGGATCCATGTGTGGTTCATGGGAAGAAAACACATCCAATGACATTGGTGGACTCTAGTTGTGGTTCATAAAAAGAACAGACATGCAATGACACTGGGTGTGGTTCATGAAAAGAAGAGACATGCAATGACATCGATGGATCCATGTGTGGTTTGTTTAGAATAACACACATGCAATTTCACTGGTGGGCCCATCCTTATGTGGTTCATGAAAATAACAGACATGCAATGACACTGGTGGATCCTTATGTGGTTTGTTTAGAAGAACACACATGCAATGACACTGGGTGTGGTTCATGAAAAGAACACACACACAATGACACTGGTGGACTCTAGGTGTGGTTCATGAAAAGAACAGACATGCAATGACACCGGGTGTGGTTCATGAAAAGAACAGACATGCCATGACTTATGTGGTTTGTTTAGAAGAACACACATGCAATGACACTGGGTGTGGTTCATGAAAAGAACAGATAGGCAATGACACTGGTGGATCCTTATGTGGTTTGTTTAGAAGAACACACATGCAATGACATTGGGCGTGGTTCATGAAAAGAATAGACACGCAATGACACTGGTGGATCCTTATGTGGTTTGTTTAGAGGAACAGACATGCAATGACACCGGTGGATCCATGTGTGGTTCATGAGAAGAACACACATCCAATGACTCTGGTAGATCCTTATGTGGTTCATGAAAAGAACTGACATGCAGTGACACTGGGTGTGGTTCATGAAAAGAACAGACATGCACTGACACTAGGTGTGGTTCATGAAAAGAACAGACAGGCAATGACACTGGTTGATCCTTATGTGGTTTATGGAAGGAACAAACATGCAATCACACTAGGTGGATCCATATGTGGTTTATGGAAGTAACACAAATGCAATGACACTGGGTGTGGTTCATGTAAAGAACAGACATGCAATGACACTGGTAGATTCTTATGTGGTTCATGAAAACAACAGACATGCAATGACATTGGGTGTGGTTCATGAAAAGAACAGACCTACAATGACACTGGTGGATCCTTATGTGTGGTTCATGAAAAGAACAGACATGCAATGACACCGGTGGATCCTTATGTGGTTTGTTTAGAAGAACACACATGCAATGACACTGGTGGATCCATGTGTGGTTCATGGGAAGAACACACATCCAATGACACTGGTGGACTCTAGTTGTTGTTCATGAAAAGAACAAACATGCAATGACACCAGGTGTGGTTCATGAAAAGAACAGACATGCAATGACACTGGTAGGCCCATTCTTATGTGGTTCATGAAAAGAACAAACATGCAATGACACCGGTGGATCCTAATGCGGTTTGTTTAGAAGAACACACATGCAATGACACTGTGTGTGGTTCATGAAAAGAACACACACGCAATGACACTGGTGGATCCTTATGTGGTTTGTTTAGAGGAGCAGACATGCAATGACACTGGTGGATCCACATGTGGTTCATGAGAAGAACACACATGCAATGACACTGGTGGATCCTTATGTGGTTTGTTTAGAAGAACACACATGCAATGACACTTGGTGTGGTTCATGAAAAGAACACACACGCAATGACACTGGTGGATCCTTATGTGGTTTGTTTAGAGGAACAGACATGCAATGACACCGGTGGATCCAAGTGTGGTTTATGAGAAGAACACACATCCAATGACTCTGGTAGATCCTTATGTGGTTCATGCTAAGAACTGACATGCAGTGACACTGGGTGTGGTTCATGAAAAGAACAGACATACACTAACACTAGGTGTGGTTCATGAAATGAACAGACAGGCAATGACACTTGTGGATCCTTATGTGGTTTATGGAAAGAACAAACATGCAATCACACTAGGTCGATCCATATGTGGTTTATGGAAGTAACACACATGCAATGACACTGGGTGTGGTTCATGAAAAGAACAGACATGCAATGACACTGGTAGATCCTTATGTGGTTCATGAAATGAACAGACATGCAATGACATTAGGTGTGGTTCATGAAAAGAACAGACATGCAATGACACTGGTGGATCCTTATGTGGTTTGTTTAGAAGAACACACATGCAATAACACTGGTGGATCCATGTGTGGTTCATGGGAAGAACACACATCCAATGACACTAGTGGACTCTAGTTGTGGTTCATGAAAAGAACACACATGCAATGACACCGAGTGTGGTTCATTAAAAGAACAGACATGCAATGACACTGGTGGGCCCATCCTTATGTGGTTCATGAAAAGAACAGACATGCAATGACACCGGTGGATCCTTATGCGGTTTGTTTAGAAGAACACACATGCAATGACACCAGGTGTGGTTCATGAAAAGAACACACACGCAATGACACTAGTGGATGCTTATGTGGTTTGTTTATAGGAACAGACATGCAATGACATCGGTGGATCCACGTGTGGTTCATGAGAAGAACACACCTCCAATGACTCTGGTAGATCCTTATGTGATTCATGAAAAGAACTGGCATGCAGTGACACTGGGTGTGGTTCATCAAAAGAATAGATATGGACTGACACTAGGTGTGGTTCATGAAAAGAACAGACAGGCAATAACACTGATGGATCCTTATGTGGTTTATGGAAGGAACAAACATGCAATCACACTAGGTGGATCCATATGTGGTTTATGGAAGTAACACACATGCAATGACACTGGGTGTGGTTCATGAAAAGAACACACATGCAATGACACTGGTAGATCCTTATGTGGTTCATGAAAAGAACAGACATGCAATGACATTAGGTGTGGTTCATGAAAAGAACAGACATGCAATGACAATGGTGGATCCTTATGTGTGGTTCATGAAAAGAACAGACATGCAATGACACTAGTGGATCCTTATGTGGTTTGTTTAGAAGAACACACATGCAATGACACTGGTGGATCCATGTGTGGTTCATGGGAAGAAAACACATCCAATGACATTGGTGGACTCTAGTTGTGGTTCATAAAAAGAACAGACATGCAATGACACTGGGTGTGGTTCATGAAAAGAAGAGACATGCAATGACATCGATGGATCCATGTGTGGTTTGTTTAGAATAACACACATGCAATTTCACTGGTGGGCCCATCCTTATGTGGTTCATGAAAATAACAGACATGCAATGACACTGGTGGATCCTTATGTGGTTTGTTTAGAAGAACACACATGCAATGACACTGGGTGTGGTTCATGAAAAGAACACGCACGCAATGACACTGGTGGACTCTAGGTGTGGTTCATGAAAAGAACAGACATGCAATGACACCGGGTGTGGTTCATGAAAAGAACAGACATGCCATGACTTATATGGTTTGTTTAGAAGAACACACATGCAATGACACTGGGCGTGGTTCATGAAAAGAATAGACACGCAATGACACTGGTGGATCCTTATGTGGTTTGTTTAGAGGAACAGACATGCAATGACACCGGTGGATCCATGTGTGGTTCATGAGAAGAACACACATCCAATGACTCTGGTAGATCCTTATGTGGTTCATGAAAAGAACTGACATGCAGTGACACTGGGTGTGGTTCATGAAAAGAACAGACATGCACTGACACTAGGTGTGGTTCATGAAAAGAACAGACAGGCAATGACACTGGTTGATCCTTATGTGGTTTATGGAAGGAACAAACATGCAATCACACTAGGTGGATCCATATGTGGTTTATGGAAGTAACACAAATGCAATGACACTGGGTGTGGTTCATGTAAAGAACAGACATGCAATGACACTGGTAGATTCTTATGTGGTTCATGAAAACAACAGACATGCAATGACATTGGGTGTGGTTCATGAAAAGAACAGACCTACAATGACACTGGTGGATCCTTATGTGTGGTTCATGAAAAGAACAGACATGCAATGACACCGGTGGATCCTTATGTGGTTTGTTTAGAAGAACACACATGCAATGACACTGGTGGATCCATGTGTGGTTCATGGGAAGAACACACATCCAATGACACTGGTGGACTCTAGTTGTTGTTCATGAAAAGAACAAACATGCAATGACACCAGGTGTGGTTCATGAAAAGAACAGACATGCAATGACACTGGTAGGCCCATTCTTATGTGGTTCATGAAAAGAACAAACATGCAATGACACCGGTGGATCCTAATGCGGTTTGTTTAGAAGAACACACATGCAATGACACTGTGTGTGGTTCATGAAAAGAACACACACGCAATGACACTGGTGGATCCTTATGTGGTTTGTTTAGAGGAGCAGACATGCAATGACACTGGTGGATCCACATGTGGTTCATGAGAAGAACACACATGCAATGACACTGGTGGATCCTTATGTGGTTTGTTTAGAAGAACACACATGCAATGACACTTGGTGTGGTTCATGAAAAGAACACACACGCAATGACACTGGTGGATCCTTATGTGGTTTGTTTAGAGGAACAGACATGCAATGACACCGGTGGATCCAAGTGTGGTTTATGAGAAGAACACACATCCAATGACTCTGGTAGATCCTTATGTGGTTCATGCTAAGAACTGACATGCAGTGACACTGGGTGTGGTTCATGAAAAGAACAGACATACACTAACACTAGGTGTGGTTCATGAAAAGAACAGACAGGCAATGACACTTGTGGATCCTTATGTGGTTTATGGAAAGAACAAACATGCAATCACACTAGGTCGATCCATATGTGGTTTATGGAAGTAACACACATGCAATGACACTGGGTGTGGTTCATGAAAAGAACAGACATGCAATGACACTGGTAGATCCTTATGTGGTTCATGAAATGAACAGACATGCAATGACATTAGGTGTGGTTCATGAAAAGAACAGACATGCAATGACACTGGTGGATCCTTATGTGGTTTGTTTAGAAGAACACACATGCAATAACACTGGTGGATCCATGTGTGGTTCATGGGAAGAACACACATCCAATGACACTAGTGGACTCTAGTTGTGGTTCATGAAAAGAACACACATGCAATGACACCGAGTGTGGTTCATTAAAAGAACAGACATGCAATGACACTGGTGGGCCCATCCTTATGTGGTTCATGAAAAGAACAGACATGCAATGACACCGGTGGATCCTTATGCGGTTTGTTTAGAAGAACACACATGCAATGACACCAGGTGTGGTTCATGAAAAGAACACACACGCAATGACACTAGTGGATGCTTATGTGGTTTGTTTATAGGAACAGACATGCAATGACATCGGTGGATCCACGTGTGGTTCATGAGAAGAACACACCTCCAATGACTCTGGTAGATCCTTATGTGATTCATGAAAAGAACTGGCATGCAGTGACACTGGGTGTGGTTCATCAAAAGAATAGATATGGACTGACACTAGGTGTGGTTCATGAAAAGAACAGACAGGCAATAACACTGATGGATCCTTATGTGGTTTATGGAAGGAACAAACATGCAATCACACTAGGTGGATCCATATGTGGTTTATGGAAGTAACACACATGCAATGACACTGGGTGTGGTTCATGAAAAGAACACACATGCAATGACACTGGTAGATCCTTATGTGGTTCATGAAAAGAACAGACATGCAATGACATTAGGTGTGGTTCATGAAAAGAACAGACATGCAATGACAATGGTGGATCCTTATGTGTGGTTCATGAAAAGAACAGACATGCAATGACACTAGTGGATCTTTATGTGGTTTGTTTAGAAGAACACACATGCAATGACACTGGTGGATCCATGTGTGGTTCATGGGAAGAAAACACATCCAATGACATTGGTGGACTCTAGTTGTGGTTCATAAAAAGAACAGACATGCAATGACACTGGGTGTGGTTCATGAAAAGAAGAGACATGCAATGACATCGATGGATCCATGTGTGGTTTGTTTAGAATAACACACATGCAATTTCACTGGTGGGCCCATCCTTATGTGGTTCATGAAAATAACAGACATGCAATGACACTGGTGGATCCTTATGTGGTTTGTTTAGAAGAACACACATGCAATGACACTGGGTGTGGTTCATGAAAAGAACACGCACGCAATGACACTGGTGGACTCTAGGTGTGGTTCATGAAAAGAACAGACATGCAATGACACCGGGTGTGGTTCATGAAAAGAACAGACATGCCATGACTTATATGGTTTGTTTAGAAGAACACACATGCAATGACACTGGGTGTGGTTCATGAAAAGAACAGATAGGCAATGACACTGATGGATCCTTATGTGGTTTGTTTAGAAGAACACACATGCAATGACATTGGGTGTGGTTCATGAAAAGAACAGACACGCAATGACACTGGTGTATCCTTATGTGGTTTGTTTAGAGGAACAGACATGCAATGACATCGGTGGATCCATGTGTGGTTCATGAGAAGAACACACATCCAATTACTCTGGTAGATCCTTATGTGGTTCATGAAAAGAACTGACATGCAGTGACACTGGGTGTGGTTCATGAAAAGAACAGACATGCACTGACACTAGGTGTGGTTCATGAAAAGAACAGACAGGCAATGACACTGGTTGATCCTTATGTGGTTTATGGAAGGAACAAACATGCAATCACACAAGGTGGATCCATATGTGGTTTATGGAAGTAACACACATGCAATGACACTGGGTGTGGTTCATGAAAAGAACAGACATGCAATGACACTGGTAGATCCTTATGTGGTTCATGAAAACAACAGACATGCAATGACATTGGGTGTGGTTCATGAAAAGAACAGACCTACAATGACACTGGTGGATCCTTATGTGTGGTTCATGAAAAGAACAGATATGCAATGACACCGGTGGATCCTTATGTGGTTTGTTTAGAAGAACACACAACTGGGTGTGGTTCATGAAAAGAACAGACATGCAATGACACTGGTGGATCCTTATGTGGTTTGTTTAGAAGATCACACAAGCAATGACACTGGGTGTGGTTCATGAAAAGAACAGACATGCAATGACACTGGTGGATCCTTATCTGGTTTGTTTAGAGGAACAAACATGCAATCACACTAGGTGGATCCATGTGTGGTTTATGGAAGTAACAGACATGCAATGACACTGGTGGGCCCATCCTTATGTGGTTCATGAAAATAACAGACATGCAATGACACTGGTGGATCCTTATGTGATTTGTTTAGAAGAACACACATGCAATGACACTGGGTGTGGTTCATGGGAAGAACAGACATCCAATGACACTGGTGGACTCTAGGTGTGGTTCATGAAAAGAACAGACATGCAATGACACCGGGTGTGGTTCATGAAAAGAACAGACATGCAATGACTTATGTGGTTTGTTTAGAAGAACACACATGCAATGACACTGGGTGTGGTTCATGAAAAGAACATATAGGCAATGACACTGGTGGATCCTTATGTGGTTTGTTTAGAAGATCACACAAGCAATGACACTGGGTGTGGTTCATGAAAAGAACAGACATGCAATGACATTGGTGGATCCTTATCTGGTTTGTTTAGAGGAACAAACATGCAATCACACTAGGTGGATCCATATGTGGTTTATGGAAGTAACAGACATGCAATGACACTGTTAAATCCTTATGTGGTTCATGAAAAGAACAGACATGCAGTGAAACTGGGTGTGGTTCATGAATAGAACAGACATGCAATGACACCGGGTGTGTTTCATGAAAAGAACAGACATGCAATGACACTAGTGGGCCCATCCTTATGTGGTTCATGAAAAGAACACACATGCAATGACACTGGTGGATCCTTATGTGGTTTGTTTAGAAGAACACACATGCAATGACACTTGGTGTGGTTCATGAAAAGAACACACATGCAATGACACTGGTGGATCCTTATGTGGTTTGTTTAGAGGAACAGACATGCAATGACACTGGTAGATCCTTATGTGGTTCATGAAAAGAATAGACATGCAATGACATTGGGTGTGGTTCATGAAAAGAACAGACATGCAATGACACTGGTGGATCCTTATGTGTGGTTCATGAAAAGAACAGACATGCAATGACACTAGTGGATCCTTATGTGGTTTGTTTAGAAGAACACACATGCAATGACACTGGTGGACCATGTGTGGTTCATGGGAAGAAAACACATCCAATGACATTGGTGGACTCTAGTTGTGGTTCATAAAAAGAACAGACATGCAATGACACTGGGTGTGGTTCATGAAAAGAAGAGACATGCAATGACATCGATGGATCCATGTGTGGTTTGTTTAGAATAACACACATGCAATTTCACTGGTGGGCCCATCCTTATGTGGTTCATGAAAATAACAGACATGCAATGACACTGGTGGATCCTTATGTGGTTTGTTTAGAAGAACACACATGCAATGACACTGGGTGTGGTTCATGAAAAGAACACGCACGCAATGACACTGGTGGACTCTAGGTGTGGTTCATGAAAAGAACAGACATGCAATGACACCGGGTGTGGTTCATGAAAAGAACAGACATGCAATGACTTATGTGGTTTGTTTAGAAGAACACACATGCAATGACACTAGGTGTGGTTCATGAAAAGAACAGATAGGCAATGACACTGGTGGATCCTTATGTGGTTTGTTTAGAAGAACACACATGCAATGACATTGGGTGTGGTTCATGAAAAGAATAGACACGCAATGACACTGGTGGATCCTTATGTGGTTTGTTTAGAGGAACAGACATGCAATGACACCGGTGGATCCATGTGTGGTTCATGAGAAGAACATACATCCAATGACTCTGGTAGATCCTTATGTGGTTCATGAAAAGAACTGACATGCAGTGACACTGGGTGTGGTTCATGAAAAGAACAGACATGCACTGACACTAGGTGTGGTTCATGAAAAGAACAGACAGGCAATGACACTGGTTGATCCTTATGTGGTTTATGGAAGGAACAAACATGCAATCACACTAGGTGGATCCATATGTGGTTTATGGAAGTAACACACATGCAATGACACTGGGTGTGGTTCATGAAAAGAACAGACATGCAATGACACTGGTAGATTCTTATGTGGTTCATGAAAACAACAGACATGCAATGACATTGGGTGTGGTTCATGAAAATAACAGACCTACAATGACACTGGTGGATCCTTATGTGTGGTTCATGAAAAGAACAGACATGCAATGACACCGGTGGATCCTTATGTGGTTTGTTTAGAAGAACACACATGCAATGACACTGGTGGATCCATGTGTGGTTCATGGGAAGAACACACATCCAATGACACTGGTGGACTCTAGTTGTTGTTCATGAAAAGAACAGACATGCAATGACACCGGGTGTGGTTCATGAAAAGAACAGACATGCAATGACACTGGTAGGCCCATTCTTATGTGGTTCATGAAAAGAACAAACATGCAATGACACCGGTGGATCCTAATGCGGTTTGTTTAGAAGAACACACATGCAATGACACTGTGTGTGGTTCATGAAAATAACACACACGCAATGACACTGGTGGATCCTTATGTGATTTATGGAAGGAACAAACGTGCAATCACACTAGGTGGATCCATATGTGGTTTATGGAAGTAACACACATGCAATGACACTGGGTGTGGTTCATGAAAAGAACAGACATGCAATGACACTGGTAGATTCTTATGTGGTTCATGAAAACAACAGACATGCAATGACATTGGGTGTGGTTCATGAAAAGAACAAACCTACAATGACACTGGTGGATCCTTATGTGTGGTTCATGAAAAGAATAGACATGCAATGACACCGGTGGATCCTTATGTGGTTTGTTTAGAAGAACACACATGCAATTACACTGGTGGATCCATGTGTGGTTCATGGGAAGAACACACATCCAATGAAACTGGTGGACTCTAGTTGTTGTTCATGAAAAGAACAGACATGCAATGACACCGGGTGTGGTTCATGAAAAGAACAGACATGCAATGACACTGGTAGGCCCATTCTTATGTGGTTCATGAAAAGAACAAACATGCAATGACACCGGTGGATCCTAATGCGGTTTGTTTAGAAGAACACACATGCAATGACACTGTGTGTGGTTCATGAAAATAACACACACGCAATGACACTGGTGGATCCTTATGTGGTTTGTTTAGAGGAGCAGACATGCAATGACACTGGTGGATCCACATGTGGTTCATGAGAAGAACACACATCCAATGACTCTGGTAGATCCTTATGTGGTTCATGAAAAGAACTGACATGCAGTGACACTGGGTGTGGTTCATGAAAAGAACCGACATGCACTGACACTAGGTGTGGTTCCTGAAAAGAACATACAGGCAATGCCATTGGTGGATCCTTATGTGGTTTATGGAAGGAACAAATGTGCAATCACACTAGGTGGATCCATATGTGGTTTATGGAAGTAACACACATGCAATGACACTGGGTGTGGTTAATGAAAAGAACAGACATGCAATGACACTGGTAGATCCTTATGTGGTTCATGAAAAGAACAGACATGCAATGACATTGGATGTGGTTCATGAAAAGAATAGACATGCAATGACACTAGTGGATCCTTATGTGTGGTTCATGAAAAGAACAAACATGCAATGACACTGGTGGATCCTTATGTGGTTTGTTTAGAAGAACACACATGCAATGACACTGGTGGATCCATGTGTGGTTCATGGGAAGAACACACATCCAATTAGACTGGTGGACTCTAGTTGTGGTTCATGAAAAGAACAGACATGCAATGACATTGGTTGTGGTTCTTGAAAAGAACAAACATGCAATGACATCGGTGGATCCATGTGTGGTTTGTTTATAAGAACACACATGCAATGACACTGGTGGGCCCGTCCTTATGCGATTCATGAAAAGAACAGACATGCAATGACACTGGTAGATCCTTATGTGGTTTGTTTAGAAGAACACACACGCAATGACACTGGGTGTGGTTCATGGGAAGAACAGACATCCAATGACACTGGTGGACTCTAGGTGTGGTTCATGAAAATAATAGACATGTAATGACACCGGGTGTGGTTCATGAAAAGAACAGACATGCAATGACTTATGTGGTTTGTTTAGAAGAACACACATGTAATGACACTGGGTGTGGTTCAAGAAAATAACATATAGGCAATGACACTGGTGGATCCTTATCTGGTTTGTTTAGAAGAACACACATGCAATGACACTGGGTGTGGTTCATGAAAAGAACAGACACGTAATGACACTGGTGGATCCTTATGTGGTTTGTTTAGAGGAACAAACATGCAATCACACTAGGTGGATCCATATGTGGTTTATGGAAGTAACAGACATGCAATGACACTGGTAGATCCTTATGTGGTTCATGAAAAGAATAGACATCCAGTGAAATTGGGTGTGGTTCATGAATAGAACAGACATGCAATGACACCGGGTGTGGTTCATGAAAAGAACAGACATGCAATGACACTGGTGGGCCCATCCTTATGTGGTTCATGAAAAGAACAGACATGCAATGACACTAGTGGATCCTTACGTGGTTTGTTTAGAAGAACACACATGCAATTACACTAGGTGTGGTTCATGAAAAGAACACACATGCAATGACACTGGTGGATCCTTATCTGGTTTGTTTAGAGAAACAGACATGCAATGACACCGGTGGATCCACGTGTGATTCATGAGAAGAACACACATCCAATGACTCTGGTAGATCCTTATGTGGTTCATGAAAAGAACTGACATGCAGTGACACTAGGTGTGGTTCATGAAAAGAACACACATGCACTGACACTAGGTGTGGTTCATGAAAAGAACAGACAGGCAATGACACTGGTGGATCCTTATGTGGTTTGTTTAGAAGAACACACATGCAATGACACTGGTGGATCCATGTGTGGTTCATGGGAAGAACACACATCCAATGACACTGGTGGACTCTAGTTGTGGTTCATGAAAAGAACAGACATGGAATGACACTGGGTGTGGTTCATGAAAAGAAGAGACATGCAATGACATCGATGGATCCATGTGTGGTTTGTTTACAATAACACACATGCAATTTCACTGGTGGGCCCATCCTTATGTGGTTCATGAAAATAACAGACATGCAATGACACTGGTGGATCCTTATGTGTGGTTCATGAAAAGAACAGACATGCAATGACACTGGTGGATCCTTATGTGGTTTGTTTAGAGGAACAGACATGCAATGACACCAGTGGATCCACGTGTGTTTCATGAGAAGAACACACATCCAATGACACTGGGTGGATCCTTATGTGGTTCGTGAAAAGAACTGACATGCAGTGACACTGGGTGTGGTTCATGAAAAGAACAGACATGCAATGACATCGGTGGATCCATGTGTGGTTTATGGAAGTAACAGACATGCAATGACTCTAGCTATGGTTAATGAAAAGAACACGCATGTAATGACACTGGGTGTGGTTCATGAAAAGAACAGACACGCAATGACACTGGTGGATCCTTATATGTGGTTCATGAAAAGAACATACATGCAATGACACTGGTGGATCCTTATGTGGTTTGTTTAGAAGAACACACATGCAATGACACTAGGTGTGGTTCATGAAAAGAACAGACACGCAATGACACTGGTGGATCGTTATGTGGTTAGTTTAGAGTCATAAACATGCAATCATACTGGGTGTGGTTCATGAAAAGAACATACACGCGATGAAACTGGTGGATCCTTATGTGGTTTTTTTAGAGAAACAGACATGCAATGACACCAGTGGATCCACGTGTGGTTCATGAGAAGAACACACATCCAATGACACTAGTAGATCCTTATGTGGTTCATGAAAAGAACTGACGTGCAGTGACACCGGGTGTGGTTCATGAAAAGAACAGACATGCACTGACACTGGGTGTGGTTCATGAAAAGAACATTCATGCAATGACACTGGTGGATCCTTATGTGGTTTGTTTAGAAGAACACATATGCAATGCCACTGGTGGATCCATGTGTGGTTTATGAGAAGAACACACATCCAATGAACTCTAGTGGATCTATCTTGGCATAATTTGATGTGTTCCATGATGTATTTCATTGTACAAGACACTTTCCATTTTTATACTATTCAGTTTTGCCCTTTGTTTTATGTGGTACTACCTAGTTTTACCCACCCCCCTCTCTATCTTTCGTAGAAGCCCAAAACTGTGCTCACCTTGTCTGCTACTCCCTGATTGGTTGTCACAGTTGTCACACGGATCGTGCGCACCAACCATTGATTCTGTGCGATCCAACGATGATCATTGCACACCTCGTGCCCTTCACAGTACAGCGTGACACAGCACGGACGTCTCCCTCCGTGAGACTTCTACAGGAAGGAACACGATGCCATCCATGGAAAAAGTTGTCGAGCGGTCATGTCAAGTTTAATCAAGTCTGAAAAGCCTACTGCTGCTACTACAACTCATGCACAGGGCAACAGGGTCATCGAGTGCACGGTTGTCGACGGGGCGCTGCAATTTATTGCCACTTGATTTTAATCAGACATATCCCATTTATACGCAGCGCTCTCAATCTCACTTCCAACTGGGCCCTACCGCTAGTAAATTCCGTGAGTCAAGCCCCCCCCCCCCTCGAGTAGATCTAACGTTGCTAGAAATTAGTTCCGCGCCACTTGCATGCAGTGGAATCGAGGTCTGCCATGAGCGTGTTTTCAATGCAGCTCTAAAGTGGAGATCATGGCTATTTCAAAAAAAAGGGAACCGAAAAAAAGGGTGGAGATCGTGGTAGCCCCCCGCCCCCCGCCCACCACACGTGTCCACTCGAGGACTACGAATGGTTCGGTGTTTATAACCCCCCTCGACCTTCTTCTTCCATGAGCTCGTGTCATTTCCCCCAGTCTGTCTAGTCCTAAGACCCCAATCTACACCTGCCGCGCGCGCCGAAGCTCCCTCGTTTGCACTACCTCCTTCCCTTGGTGCGCCATGAAGCGTACGCATGGAGAAGATCCGGAGGTGAAGCCAGTTGAAGGCGCAGCAGCAGATGGCTCGGTAGTCGCCAAGCAGACGGAGGCGTCTTCTCCGGGCACGAACGCTGCTCGTCACCGCGCCGTCGAGGGTGCGAACTCATCCGTCCAGCCAGTAGCCGTCGCCGTTGAGCAGCAGGTGGTAGCCATCACCGCCGAGCAGCCGGTAGTAGCCGTCGTCGCTAAGCAGCAGGTGGCCGACAACGTCGTGGTGCCAGCGACAGATCTGGATGGGGGGCAGGCGGCAGGCAGAGGCAATCCGGTGATCTACATCGACGACCCCATCGCCGTTCAAGAAATCTTCGACGCAATCGTGGAGAATGATGAGTTCGAGGAGGAGGTCCCAGATGAGGAGTCCGAGGTACTACATTGCTTGCTTCTCTAGTCGCAGCTGCAGTTTTCACTGTTCATACATAGGATTTGCTCAATCATGTACAGATTCTTTTGCTCTTGAAGTAGGGTAGTATATATATGATTCGATCGGTTGATTGATGCATCTTCCATCTAGTCACAAACCCCAATCCGTCTAGTCACAAAACCCCAATCTGCTCATCTGCCATCTAGTTGAGTTTGCTAGTTGAGTGTTTATTTCGATACACAGCAGGCCTATAACATTACATTTCTATTCCTTACTGAGCCCAATGATTCAATTTTGCCCCAAAATAGTGCAAGGGCATCTGATGGTCTAGTTTTCTTAGGGATGGTTAGTGGCCCTAAGGCAGCAATGCACATAAACAATATAGGTTGTGTTGTTGGTATTTTGGTTCTCCGACTCCATCGCTGAAAAAAATGAGGCCATAATTTTTTATCTCATATGGAACCTAAATATATAATATTTGTATTGTTTTTGATCTATGAATGCGTTGTATGATGCATTTGTATATCCCTGAATATTGTTTGGTACGATTACATTTCAATTTCTTATTGTGGCCAATGATTCAAATTTGCCCCAAAGAGAGGCAGACACATTGGTGTCAAATTTTTACAGGGATGAGTGAGCGAACCTAGGGCCATGTACAAGATCAATATAAGCTATGCAATTGTTACTTGGTTCGCTTACGCCATCTCTGTAGAAACTTATGAGGCTGCAATCTTTATTCTACATTCATAGAACTATGATATTTGAATTATCTATTCCATGCATTCATAGCGTATAAGAATTACATTTTAGTTTGTCACCGAGGCCGATGATTGAAATTTGCCCCAAAAGAGTTCAAGTGGAGACACGTATGATGGTATCGTGTTTTAGAGATGGGTTGGTGAACCTGAGGCAGCAATGCACACAAACAATATAGGTTGTGTTGTTGGTACTTTGGTTCCCCAACTCCATCTCTGAAACAAATTTTGAGGCCCTAGATTTATTCTCATATGGAACTACATATATGATCCTTGAATTGTTTCTGATCTTTTAATGATTGGTATGATACATATGTATATGAATGTTTTGATCATGAGTATTTTTAACATGTACCTGAAGATTAATTGTTTGGTTTTTTATTTATAATTACAATATTTAGGCTTGTTTTTGTACCTGACTATGTATATCCCTGAATAATGTTTTATACGATTACATTTCAATTTCTTATTGTGGCCAATGATTCAAATTTGCCCCAAAAGAGAGGCAGACACATTGGTGTCAGATTTTTTCAGGGACGAGTTAGTGAACCTGGGGCGATGTACAAGAACAATATAGGCTGTGCAATTGTTACTTGGTTCACTTACGCCGTCCCTGTAGAAAGTTATGAGGCTACAATCTTTATTCTACATTCATAGAACTATGATATTCGAATTACCTATTCCATGCATTCATAGTGTATAAGAATTACATTTTAGTTTGTCACTGAGGCCGATGATTGAAATTTGCCCCAAAAGAGTTCAAGGGGAGACACGTATGACGGTGTCGTGTTTTAGGGATGGGTTGGTGAACCTGAGGCAGCAATGCACACAAACAATATAGGTTGTGATGTTGGTACTTTGGTTCGCCTACTCCATCTTTGAAACAAATTATGAGGCCCTAGATTTATTCTCATATGGAACTACATATATGATCCTTGAATTGTTTCTGATCTTTTAATGATTGGTATGATGCATATGTATATGAATGGTTTTGATCATAAGTATTTTTAACATGCACCTAAAGATTAATTGTTTGGTTTTTTATTTATAATTACAATATTTAGGCTTGTTTTTGTACCTGACTATGTATATCCCTGAATAATGTTTTGTACGATTACATTTCAATTTCTTATTGTGGCCAATGATTCAAATTTGTCCCAAAAGAGAGGCAGACATATTGGTGTCAGATTTTTTCAGGGACGAGTTAGTGAACCTGAGGCGATGTACAACAACAATATAGGTTGTGCAATTGTTACTTGGTTCACTCACGCCGTCCCTGAATAAACTTATGAGGCCGCAATCTTTATTCTACATTCATAGAACTATGATATTCGAATTATCTATTCCATGCATTCATAGTGTATAAGAATTACATTTTAGTTTGTCACCGAGGCCGATGATTGAAATTTGCCCTAAAAGAGTTCAAGGGGAGACACGTATGATGGTGTCGTGTTTTAGAGATGGGTTGGTGAACCTGAGGCAGCAATGCACACAAACAATATAGGTTGTGTTGTTGGTACTTTGGTTTGCCTACTCCATCTCTGAAACAAATTATGAGGCCCTAGATTTATTCTCATATGGAACTACATATATGATCCTTGGATTGTTTCTGATCTTTTAATGATTGGTATGATGCATATGTATATGAATGGTTTTGATCATAAGTATTTTTAACATGCACCTGAAGACTAATTGTTTGGTTTTTTATTTATAATTACAATATTTAGGCTTGTTTTTGTACCTGACTATGTATATCCCTGAATAATGTTTTGTACGATTACATTTCAATTTCTTATTGTGGCCAATGATTCAAATTTGTCCCAAAAGAGAGGCAGACACATTGGTGTCAGATTTTTTCAGGGATGAGTTAGTGAACCTGGGGCGATGTACAACAACATTACAGGTTGTGCAATTGTTACTTGGTTCGCTGACTCCATCCCTGAAGAAACTTATGAGGCCGCAATCTGATGCAATTATTTGTCATTGTGTTGAGATGAAATGATATATGAACCGATCAAACTATTGATGAGATGCTTTATCTTTGATATCCATGAATATATTGTCTTACATATACATATTGTCAATTCTTGAGTTGTAATACAATTCAATCATATGTACGAGTTCTAAGTTATGTTCTTAAAAATCAACAGGAGGATGATGATGAAGTGGACGATAGCAAGGAATCCAGGGACAACAAGAGCCGCTACGTGTTGAGGCGGTTATGGTGTGGGCTAATCCGTTTCCACCATAGGGGAAGACTGTTTTGCCCATTCTGTGGCAGAGCAATCAACATGGACCTCAACAGCATGATCCAGCACGCTGAGGGCGTTGGCAGAGGCAGAGGCAGAAGCCATATGCCGATTACCTTGGTGCGGCATGCAGCCTACGGCAAATTCCTCCAGAAGTATGTCAGGACTGGCCTGTATCCCATCGACTAGGCTGTCGCTGCCTCCTGCTGATAAACCCCTACCCTGCTAGGCGTCTCCGTGTCCCAGCCTCCTGCAGCAGCCCCTGCTTTTATTTTGTTCTAGTTAATTATTACATGTGTGTGGCATGTAAGACAATATATCTGTGGTGTCTCTGGTGAACCTTATATATTAATCTACTCCTTTATATGGAGTGCCTTAAAGTTTCTAGTGTTCAATTATATTTACTGATCATGTTCATGCACACTACAAAATATTTCTAGTGCTCGATTATATTATAATTGTCAAGAAATACATCAACAAGTTAAATTGGTCGAAATTTTGTATTGAAGTAACTAAATGTATCACACACATAATAAACTAGAAACTAAAATCTAGTTCAAACACATAATGTATCACCACCACTTGTTGTCGTCCTTGACTCGCTTCCCCTTCAGCCGCTTGATGTCGCCGCCGTCCCAAGATCCCTGCTCGTCCTGAAACCGCTTTCTGTCCTCCTCGCGCTTCTTCTTCTGGGCTAGCTTGCAACCAGGGCATAGTTGTCTCGCGAAAAACCCCGCCTTAACCATCCCATCTTTCATGGTAATGAGCTTACTGTACAACTCGTACGCCATGTAGGCGTCTCTGGCTGCATACTCGAGGCGCACCTGGCTCATCGGCTTCCACTCCCAGTAGTCGTGATCGAGTCGCTTCAATTTCTTCAGTTTTTCATAGGATTTATCGATGATTTCCGCTGCCAGATCACCCGTGCCATCCTTCGCTGGGTATGATTTGATCTTGTATAGATTTTGGATGTCGATGTGGTGCCCCTTTGGGATTTTTATCAACGCACGAGAAAGCATAATTGTGTCATTTGTGATATCCACGCTAGTGAAAGTTATCCCTTTCCTACACAAGAACTCGACCAGAGCCGGACAACGCATCTCAGTTGGTTTACTCCTGCACTTAGATGGTTCTAGGGATGTAAGGGAACAAGGGATGCAGAAGTGGTGATCTCAAATTTAAATTTCATATACCTGCAGAAGTGGTAAACAAGGACCTCCTCATATATGGCAATTTGCACAATAGCGATCTCTTGTGGAGGATTTTTTCGCTTATTTGCACGGGTGTACTCCAAGTCTAGCCCCACAAACTTGTGCTTCTCTTTCTCAAGCAATTGCTCAAACCTGGCGAGAGTTGTCTCCACAGTCGCTTCATCATTTATGTACACCACTGTCAAAGTCGTGGTGCCATGGGAAGGGACCAAGTGGGTCTCTGTTGTGCGTTTCCCATCGTCCATGCCTGCAACAAAATGGGTGAAAGGAACTACCTGCAAGGAACTGCCTGTGAGAGGAAGAAGAAGATGAACCGACGGTTCTAGAACAGAGGAAGAAGAAGCGCCCAGGAAAAACTGCAGAGGAATGACTGAGGAAGAGGAATGGCTACAGAAGAAATGTGGTAACTGCAACTTTCGGTTCGAGAACTCACCGTGGTTACGTGGAGATCGTGGCAGTGCTGCCGGTTCAACAAGTGGGGCCAGTTCCTACGAGAATATGAAATTAGTTGTGCATTTTTCTATGCGAGAAATTGAGAGAAGTCATTTATATTTTGTCTTTCATAATTAAACACAATGAAGTTGGTACAACCCAAGAGATTTAAACAAAATAGATTTGCTAGTTTAACATACAACAACACTTACAAGCCCAACATGGCAGAACTTGGAGAGCCCCAGAACTTGAGCTACCACAGAGACCTTGGCAGAGGTGGCAGAATTGGTGCGGGTGCAACCACGGCGACGGCGAGCTCGGATTCTAGAGGAGGAAAACAGAACCGAGCATGGTCGACAAGGTGATAGATCTCACCGGGAACCAATTCTCGTCCTCGACCGTGCCATGGGTGCGTCCACGGTGAGGGCGAGCTCCGACTCGGGATGGGGAGGAGAGCGGGGCCGAGCAGCTTTGTCACTTCCCAGCTCTGCGCCATGGCCACGACCACAGATTGCCGCTCCGGGGAAGAAGACGAGTAATGGAGGTGCCAACGCTGCAAGCCTACAGGGAGGAGAGCTGGGCCGAGCAGGTTCGTCCACGTCCCAGCTCCGCACCATGGCTGCGATGCCCCACAGATTGCTGCTCCGGGGAAGAAGAAGACGCGTAATGGATGCAGGCGCCAACGCTGCAAGCCTAATTGACACCTAAGCGACGGGAGCGACAGGAGCGACATAACGGCGAGAACTGACAGGGGGGCCCAACTTGACGGCCGTTAGCCTGATTTTTTGTATTGAAACATAAAGTTGAATTCGTGCCAAAAAAGACCCTCTGAGTATTGGGCACACCAACTGTAGTCATCGCGGATGATTTCAGGGAACTTGGGTACCGCGTTGCCTGGACACCCCAACTTTCGGGCCGCAAAATGATATTCTCGCCCATGCTAGCGGTTACCAGAGCGGCAGCCGCCAAGAAAGCCACCGAACCTCTAGCTCCGGCCAAGGCCTTGCCTCCTCCAGTTACCTGCCCACAACCGGCATAGGGACTCACCACGACCCCCAGTACTGCCAGACAGTCAAATCAGCCGCCAATTCCACCATCAATGTCTGCAGCTGGCAACCCATTGGTTACTCCCACCGACAAGGCAATTTACGGCGCACTCCTCGTTGAGCCTATTATCGTTGCCCATATCTGGAGTGTTATGGAGCTTGATGAGAAGCGTGCGGCAATCCTAGAGGAGGCCAAATGTATTGCGGAGCAAGGCGCTAAGCTAGACGAAGACATGGCTAAGGTGCAACAATCCATTAAGGCGGCAAGAGCTATGGAGGCTGAGTACAAGCAATTGTTGTTGAAGCAAAAGTCGAAGAAAGTGCTAGCTCACGTTGTTGAAGATCCCGACGTTCGGCGCAGGTTGGGATATGACGGATCTAAGCTGACAAAAGCCACCCCATACATTGATTTAGAGGGGAGGAAAGTCATGCCAACTCCTGCCCTCAACATCGCCGTCGCCAAGACCCTCCTAGAACAGGACAGGTCGCCAGAAGCAGTTGCTCAGGTGTACGACCTCGTCGCTAAGGCATGAAAGCAACAGGAAAAGGCTACATCGCAGAGGCTTGAGTCCAACCCGGAGCTTTTCCAATCAACCCTGAACAGCCGCAGAAGGCCAAAATCTCCCCGTGATGAGGGATCCCAGACAGGCTCCATAGAGCGAAGATGGAGGGAGGCACGTAACAGGACTGGCGCCATCCTCATATCCTCCGATCATGGATAAAAGGCTCGTTCTCGTCGGTCGCCACCTCCACCACCATCTCGGCGTCATGAGGAACCACAACCGCACCACCGTACAAGCATGCCACCTCCAAGGCATCCCCAGGCCGGCATTGTTATGCACAACTAGGGTGAGCAGCCCCGGCATGCCGTAGAGCACATCAGCATTGAAGGACATAGGAGTCGGTCCCACAAGGAGCCGCCATGTCCGACAAGCAACCGCGATAGGCGTGAGGAGTCACAGGAGGGACACAGCAAGAAAGCTAACCCACCGCCTCCACCGCCACCGTCGCCACCTAGCAGCCATCATGGCGGAGGGCACGATGGATCTCATAGATCGCACCACAACTCCCCTCCCCATGATGGAAACGGGAAGCATCCAGAGTCGTATGACGCATGCTCATGGCTGGACAAGATCCAAGAAGCTCGGGAGCTCCCATACCTTGGGCCATGTTGTTTTGGACCGATAATACGGGCCACAACCTACCCCAAGGGTCTCCGAATAGGCAAGACCATCAAGCCCTATGATGGCACCGCCAGGCCAGCAACATGGTTGCAGGACTACAGCGAAGCGATTCACATTGCAGGGGGAAACCCCAATGTCGTTGTCAAGTACCTCCCACTCATGCTGACCGGCATCGCCCGACAATGGATCAACAACTTGCCGAAGAAATAGATATGCAATTGGTTGGACATGCATGAAGCGTTCACCAAGAATTTCGAGGGTACGTACAAATGTCCCTGCACTATCAGAGACCTACAGCGGTGTGTGTAAGAAAAGGATGAAACCGCTCGTGTCTACCTCTCGCTGGCTGGATATGAAAAATTCCCGTGTAGGGGTGCACGAATAGACCGCTATGGCCATCTTCATCAACGGTCTAGAAAAGGGAACTTTACTCCGGCATACGTTGAAACGCAAGCAATACAACAATGAGCTCAACCTCAACACAATGATCTCCATGGCTAGCGTGTTCGCCGTAGCTGACGACGACACACGCGGATCATTGTCGACAATAGCAATACCTACCCAGGCCATAAAAAACAACAATAACAAGCGGAAGAATCCGCCTGAAGAAAAGCAAGCAGCCGACATGGTCGCCACAACATTCACTGGCAGAGGAGGAGGCAGACAGCGTGGACGTGGTCGGGGGGCTAGCAGTGGCCAACAGAGGAGTGATTCTACACCCTCAGCACCCCACGTTCCCCAAACGTACGAAGAGTACCATGATATGCCGTGTTTCGTCCACCTTGACGCAAACGGCAAAGCCACCCACATCAACCGCCAATGCAAATTTGTCAACGACCTCAAGGAAGACCCTGAGTCCGGCTACAAGCGAAGTCAGAAGAACAGACCTCGCAGAAAAGGCAATGGGAAGAAGAAGGAAGAGGAGTCCAAGGAATCAAGTGATATGGATGAAGACGTGGAACCCAAATATTCCAACAAGGGACAGGGTAAAGGGAAAAATCCCTTCGAAAAGAAGGCTCCAGTCTACCACACCTTCCTTGGCACTCCCACCGGCCGGGCCCAGAAAACCTCTCTAAGGATATTGATGGCCACCCTCCCTCATGTTCCCCAGTACGTCAGATGGTCGGAGGTTCCAATTACTTGGGATAGGAAGGATCACCCAGACCTTATCCCAATAGAGAACCAATATGCCATGGTCATCAACCCTTTGATTGATGGCACAGAGTTCACCAAGTGCCTCGTGGATAGTGGAAGCAGCATCAACATCATGTACTTGGATACACTGCACAAGATGAACTTGGCGAAGACCCAGCTAAGTAAGAGCAATAGTGTTTTCCATGGGTTTGTCCCCGACCGACAAGCAAATTCCCTAGGCTGCATCACCCTTCTGGTCGCTTTTGGTGATGTTAACAATTACCGCCAAGAACGCATGACCTTTGAAGTGGTGCCCTTCAAGAGCGTGTACCACGTCATTTTTGGACGCGGCATCTTCCACTCCTTCCTCGCAAGGCCATGCTTTGTTTACAACAATCTCAAGATTCCCGGACCTAATGGCATCATCACTGTTGACGGAAGCTTCACCAAGGCACGGGAGTGCAAGCTCAGTGAAGCCGCCTTCGCCGAAGCAGTCCTCTACGGTGAGGAGTTCAAGGAGATCCAGAACCAGGTCAATGCCTCAAAGATGCCGGCTTCGAAGAAGCAGATCACTCTGCCGAACCCGCATTCAAGGCCGCCATCAAGACCAAGCAGGTGGAACTTGTTGAAGGAGATTCCTCCATGATCACCACCATTGGCACGGACCTGGATCCCAAATAGGAAAGCGCGCTCGTCAAGTTCCTCCGTGAGAATAGGGACATCTTCGCCTGGAAACCTGCCGACATGAAAGGTGTACCTAGGGAACTTGCCGAGCATAGCTTGAATATTGATCCTAATGCCAAATCGGTGAAACAACCTCTACGATGCTTTGGTGATGAAATACGAAGGGCTATAGGCAAAGAAATAGCTAGATTACTTAAGGCTAGCTTTATCTGAGAAGTTATTCACACCCGATGGGTGGAAAATCCTATACTTGTCCCCAAAAGGGAACCAATGAATTAAGAATGTGCATTGATTACACCGGCTTGAACAAAGCGTGTTCGAAGGATCCGTTTGCTTTGCCTCGCATTGACCAAGTCATTGACTCGACGGCTGGCTTGGAACTTCTGTGTTTTCTCGATGCTTACTCATGTTACCAACAAATCCGGATGCGAAAGTCGGACCAACTAGCCACTTCGTTCACCACACCCTACAAAACGTACTACTACGTCACGATGCCCTTTGGGTTGAAAACGCTGGTGCTACTTACTAGCGGACAATGCAACGTTGCCTACACGACCAAATAGGTCGCAACGTACACGCTTACGTGGACGACATCGCGGTAATATCAAAGAAATCAAATGATCTTATCGCTGACTTGCAGGAAACCTTTGACAATCTCCGGAAATACAACATGATGCTGAACCCCAAGAAGTACGTCTTCGGGGTACCTTCTGGAAAGTTGTTGGGTTTCATCGTTTCGCATCGCGGAATCGAGCTGAACCCAGGGAAAATCAAGGCCATCCTCGACATCAAACGTCCAACATGCCTGAAGGACATACAAAGGCTCACAAGCTGTGTAGCAGCAGTAAGCCGGTTCATCAGCCGACTTGGCGAGAAGGCTATGCTGCTCTACAAGTTACTCAAGAAGGCGGACAAATTCACATGGACGGACGAGGCTGACGCAGCACTTCAGGAGTTGAAGAGAATACTCTCCTCCCCACCAATACTTGCAGCATCGGTGTCAAGGGAGCCTCTGTTAGTTTACATGGCGGCAACCAACCGGGTAATTAGCATCGTCATCGTGGTGGAGCGCAAAGAACCAACGCTTGAATACGGAGTTCAATGACCCGTTTACTATGTAAGCAAGGTCTTGATGGAATCCAAACAGCGTTACCCGCACTACCAAAAGATAGCTTATGGAGTTTTCCTTGCTTTGCGCAAGCTAAGGCATTATTTCTAGGAGCACCCTATCACAGTGGTGAGCAAAGCTCCACTGTCCGACATCATCAACAATAGCGACGCTATAGGAAGAGTGGCAAAGTGGGGCATTGAACTTGCCGCCTTCGAAATCATCTACAAGAGACACGACGCTATCAAATCACAAGCATTGGCAGACTTTATCGCAGATTGGATAGAACTGCCAGAAGACACTCCTGTGCTAGAGCCAGAATATTGGGTCATGCACTTTGACGGATCAAAGCTACTCAACGGCTCGGGGGTTGGTGTATTATTGCAATCACCAATAGGAGAAAAGTTGCAATACATCCTGCAGATTCACTTCAATGCTACCAACAACATGGAAGAGTATGAGGCCCTCATTAACGGACTTCGTGTAGCCAAGGATATTGGCATCAAGCGTAGAGTTTAGTGTGGAGATTCCGACTTAGTTGCCCAGCAAGTAGCTGGCACCTGGAACGCGTGGAACCCTATGATGGCGGCATATCGAGATGAAGTAGACAAAATAGCCAAGTGCTTCGACGGCTACGAAGTCAAGTACGTCAAAAGGGAGGAGAATGAGACAGCAGATCTGTTGTCAAAGCTTGGATCAGCTTGTCAACCAATTCTGCCAGGCGTTTTCCTAGAACATTTACGGACCCCATCCGTGAAGGGGGCGGACCCCGACAACCCGGATAGAGTGGATTCATTTGTTAATACAGTAACAATGACCTCTCCATCTTGGACGAAACCGTTCATGGACTATCTACAAGATGGAACTTTGCCCGCCGACAAAGTCGAAAGCTGGCAAATAGTATGCACAGCAAAAGGCTACGTCATCATTGATGACCAGCTATACAAAAGAAGTACCACGGGAGTTTTCCTTCGATGCGTCTCCCAGCAGCAAGGTATTGAAATCCTTAGAGAAATACATCTCAGAGATTGCGGGCATCATGCCGCTCCCCGATCGTTGGTGGCCAAGGCCTTTCGGTAAGGTTTCTATTGTCTAACTGCCAAGGAAGACGCCGACAAGTTGGTACAAACATTCCTTGGGTGTCAATTCTATGCAAGACAACCAAGTGTTCCGGCTGAAGAATTGCGAACCATACCAATAACTTGGCCGATTGCAGTCTGGGGGCTGGACATGGTGGGACCTTTGTAGATAGCAAGCACCCTGTGGATTTACACACTTGCTAGTAGCAGTGGATAAGTTCACAAAATGGATTGAACCTAAACCCATTAGAAAGCTCGATGGGGCAACAGCCCTAAAATTTGTCCAGGATCTAGTGGTGAGATTTGGTCTCCCACACAGCATTATCACCAATAATGGCAGAAATTTGTCTCTTGGAGAAGTTAAGGAGTACTGTCATGAAAAAGGCATCCGCCTTGACCTAGCATCTGTGGCACATCCACAGTCAAATGGGCAAGTTGAAAGGGCCAATGGACTAATTCTGCACGGAATCAAGCCACGCTTAGAAGCACCGCTACATAGAGAAGCTGGAGCTTGGGCGGAGGAATTACCATCTGTCTTGTGGAGTTTACGAACAACACCCAACAGATCCACCGGCTTGACTCCTTTATTCATGGTTTATGGAGCAGAAGCCGTCCTTCCATCCGACATCCACCACGATGCACCAAGAGTCACCTCCTATGAGGAGGATGACGCTAAAGAATCTAGACGCCTATATATGGACCTACTCGAGGAAGAGCACGTGTTGGCATGCCAGAGATCCGTCGTCTACCAACAGAAGTTGCGTGGCTACCATAGTCGCCGTGTAAAGCATCGCTCGTTTAAAGAAGGGGATCTGGTGCTTAGACCTAAGCAGGAGAAACCACACAAACTATCCCCGCCTTGGGAAGGACCGTTCATCATAAGCAAAGCATTGCTAAATGGTTCCTATTACCTCGTCGATATTCGTGAGTTGAAAGATAGGCCAAAAAATCACAAGCGCAAGCAACGTGACTCCGATGATGATTACCCGGAGACAGATCGGCCATGGAACATAGCACAGCTATGTCCCTTTTACACTTAGCACATTCATATTATGTAATAATTTTCTTATATGATTAATGAAATAAAGCATTTGGTTCATCATATTCTCTGAGTCTTTTACCTCCTTTAGTTGTTCATTTTTGGATCATATAAAACCCTTTATGCGCAAGTTTGCATTTGCACTTGTGAAAATTCCGCCTATGGGCGTTAGCTTAAGTTTTCTGGTCTACACGTTTTCTGAAGTTTTTATGTGGATTCCGGAGTAGTGACTTCTCGGCACTCAAAGCCAGCGATTTTGCTCTTAAGTTTTTGACGTTGTATTAAGCATCATCACCTGAGGGCATAGTTCTGTGTTGTGAGTCTTCCGTCTCACGAAAGGTCAAGCATACGAACTAGAATAATGGATAAACCGGCACTTGCTTAAAAAATATACACATGCTGGAAACATATAAGTAGCAGGAAGCTTGAGTACAAGTTTTTCCGCCTTAATAACACATCAGTTTTTCCGCATACACTTCATAGAGATACATTTAATACAAACATTGTTTTTCATGGCTCTGATGTAGGGGCTTCGTGGTGGCATCATCAGGAGAGCCAGGCCAGGAGAGCTTGTCAAACTCGGAAGGAGATGGGCTAGACTCGGACGAAGCCATGTCTTCATCAAGGATCTTGGCAGGCATGAAGACATCTGCATTGACCATCTTGGCGATCCTGGTGTCGAAGCCGGCGAGGGAATTTCAAATAACTTTGCTGTCAATTTCTTTCCCTTCCTCGTCTAGCTTGGGAAACTCGGAAGTCACTAGATCGATGTCGGTGTTGTCGTAGTGTGCCTTGACCAAGGATAGGGTCATCCTTGCACCAGCCCGGATGCAAGAGGCTTTCTAGTCCTTGACTTTCTTGGGGGCTCGGCGCAGGATTCCCGCATACTTGGCCGCTGAGTCTGCCGCCTTGATGTTAATTCCTAGAGGCTGGGCTATCTCCTTGGCCTGGGCAATGGTGGTGTTGATGAAGTTGCCGGCAAGAATCATGCATTCCTTAGGATCTGGAGCACCTTCACCCAAGTTGGCCAAGCCAATGGGAGCTTTGGTTTGTGCAAGATACAAGGATCATGAGTACAAATAAATCAAATGGTTATCCAAAGTATAGAATTCACCAAGACAGAGAAAAGTTACCAAAGATGCTCATCTCCGCTTGCTTGCATGTCTCCGCTAAGACATCTTGCTCCTTCTAGACTATCTTGTACACCTCCAGGTTCCTCGCATTCTGCTCTTTGGCAGCTTGGTTCTGCTCCTTCAGTTGTGCAAGTTTGTCCTTCAGGTGGTGCATCTCGGTGTCAGTAGATTCTTGCAGTGCCTTCATCGCCTCATCATGGCCCTTGATGGCATCGGCTAGGTCTTTCTTCAAGATTTTGTTCTCATCATCGAGCTCTTGGATATGCTTGGATTGCTCGACGATGCTCTTGGCCTTGGAAATGGCTTCTGTAAGACGGTAATCAGAAAGTATTATGAGAAGATGGCAGAAATGAATCCACGAGGAAAAGCAAGGAGCTGTTACAAGAAATAGACTCTGCCTATTTTTGATCGGTTGCTTCAGGAAGGCTGTTTTACCCTGTTCAAGGTCCAGCTCCTTCCGCAAAGCAGCAAACCTCTCATTGGTGGTGATCCTCTGTCTATTCTCATTCTGCAAACAAATAGGCATGCTTAGTTTCTCTAGAGCATCTTGTCAGAACTATCTAGTTTCAACTACATGCTCAGGAGCTACAGCACAAGATTTTAATTAGCAAGTGTGCTACTCTTAGAGCATCTAGCCGGAATTCTTCTAAGTTTCCACCTAGATGCTCGAGGGCTACACTATCAAGTTCTACTCTTAGTTCTTTGGAGAACTGAAGCCAATAACTTCTATTTATCCGCCTAAGAGCTCGGGGCTACAGAGGGATATACTATGCAAAATAAAAGAAGTGAAGTTCAAAAGACTTACAATGGCAATAAGCTTGAGATTGTTGGCCAGATTGGCATATGCGGTGTGGAAGATGCCGACATTGTTATACACGGCATCCTCCTGCCCAATAAGGTCATCCAGGCACAACGTCAGAGGAGTCACGGCCAAAGGAGATGTTGAGGCTGGAGGCATGGATGATGCCCTAGCCGCTTGCTGCGTTTTCAGAATAGCTGATGGCTCAGAGGCTCCCACCTTGTCCGTTGCCACAACCACCTCCACCTCCGCTCCTTCCATTACTTGCTTCCCTTTCTCGGTGGCATCCTTAGCCAGAGCTTCAGCCACTTTGGAGTAAGTGCTCTCTTGCGTCGCTTGACCGCTGGAAGTAACGTTTACCTTGACAGAGCCTAAGATATCAAGGATTGGATTGACATCTGTCTCCAGGGCGGAGATCTCAGGGATGACGGGAGACGAAGGCCCAGCGGGGCCAGCAGAAGGCTTGGCGGCAGGAGTAAGGGGAGCAGTAGCGGGAGAGGGTTGGGCAGCCACATCTCTAGTGAGCATGTCACGAATGTTTTTTGACCCTCTAGCATCTCTGGAGGATCGCTTCAAACTAACACCGGCTTTCCTCCTGAAACATACAAAGTATAAGTACAAGAGTTGAAAAAAGGTATGAGCTGAAAAGTACAAGCCGAAGAATGAATACACTTACTCCATGGCAGAAGCCTTGGTGAGGGGGAAGCCGGTGGATTTCTTCTTCTTCGCCTCTAAGGCAGCGGTGAATCGTCTAGAGACTCCACTCTCCGATTTCTTCTTCTTCTTGGCCTCGGCAGCAGCGTTAGAGGTGGAGCTCTTCCACTTTCGCGCTGCTGGAGCTGGCTGATCCTTGGAGGCATCATCGTCGGACACCACCTGGATATCCTTCAGCTTGGGATCATAGACCTAGGTGGCCATTTGATCTGCCGCCAAGGTTGCCAGCTGGGATATAGAGGGGTGTTAGACTAACAAATTCAAGTCGGAAAAACCTTAGAGTGTATAACGAGCAACAAAGGAAACAAAAGCTACCTCTGGGAATTTGCCACAATCGAACATGTCATAGGTGATCTTGAAGCCACGCTTCATGTACTTCACCTTGACGATGTCCTTTAGCAGGAGTTTGATGGAGTCAATGGAGAAGTTATCCCACAAAATTCGCATGGGATCCCTCCTATCTTGAGTGTATTTGCACATCAACTCGGCGTGGTGCTGCAGAGGCTGGATCCGCCTAACAAACCAATACATGGCTAGGTCCAAGCCAGTCAAACCTCTGTCCACGAGCCATTCAATCCGCCTTACAGCACGGTTGGCCTCGTCGTCGGAAGGAAGGGAGGCTGGGGTTCGCCATGCGGGAACCTCAGTGGCGGCTCCGTCGACAAAGTCAGGATATGTCTCAAGGCGGTCAGGAAGAGGAATATCTGGGCCGTAGAAGTATGTGCGCTGCTAGTTCTTGCATGACTCATGCCCTACGATGTCGGGGAATCGCCGGCTAGGCCGGATCCTGAAGCTAATGGTTCCGCAAATCCACAATTCATCCTTGGACTCTACGGAATCTCTCTTGACGGTAAAAAAAAGTACATGAATAGATCTAACCTAGGTTTGATGCCTAGGAATACCTTCGCACAGAGCTACGGAGTTGCTAAGGACTAAGATGTTGTTGGGAGAGAGATTGTGGGGAAGTACCCAGAAGTGTCGGAGAACGTCCAGAAAGAAGTCGGAGACTGGCAGGCTTACGCCTTGTACCAGCTAGGCCTTGAGGTACACCTTCTCTCCGGCTTGGGGAGAAGGAACCACCTCACTGGCCGCCTCCGCCCGCCATACCAAATCCTTCGCCGCGAGGAGATACCCCTCGGTGACCAGTTCTTGCAGATCTTCGCCAGTGAGGTCAGAGCCCCTCCACACCCCCTTGTGGGAGTCATCGTCTTCTTTAGCAGCTTCTGGCACCGCTCGTTCTTGGTCGTCACCGGTGGTTTCCACCACAGCGATGACAGGGACAACCACCCCCTCCGGCGGGATAGTTACTCCCTGGGATGGCTCTGGAATAGCCTCGGGGGTTGCCGTCATCGAAGGAATGGAGCTACTAGAGGCCATTGTGATGAGGGAGTAGGTGGAGAAGAAGAGGGCTCTGGCTAGGGTTTTCCGGAGAGGAGCTCGAACAGGCGCGCGGTTGGAGAAAGATGAAGACGAGGAAGCGAATGTGGGTAAAAATAAAATAAACTGACCGTGGTGAAAATATATAGACCTCGCGTCAAGATTCGTGCTGAGGGATCTAATGGATGGAGTGTTGCCGACATGGAGACGAACATGCGCGGTAATTTCGCCACGTCCTCTGTCTTTGCCGCTTTGCCGTTTCGGATTTCGCGCGCATGAAAATAGCTGTTGATTAACTCTCTGTTTTCTGTGAGTTTCGAGGTAGTGTAGGCTGCACCCTATGTCATCCTCCTGACAGTTGTAGTGAAGTGTCACGTCTGAAGATTCCATCGAAGTCGGATATTATCCGGCTCTGGAAACAAAGGCTCAAGGAATCTCTGGCTACATTGCGAAGCCGAAGAGGATTGCAGGGTTCTTTGGGAGACCTTTGAGATATTGCTTGAGGAATTGCTGGCATCACCTAGACAAAGTATTCAAAGATGAATGAGCAAGACGACGCAAGATTTCAAAGTCTTCCGGGGGCTACTGTTGGGGATATGCTAAATTGGTATCCTCATAGCATGTCACCAATCCGGCTAACCCGGGTGCCCCATAGTTGGTAGCAAGGCCTATGGCCTACTGGGCGACCCAGTTAGACGGATCCAGAAGGGAGGCCCATGCCGGATAAAGGAAGGCTACGCAGGAGTCACCGACATACTCGGAGCCTTGGAGTGCAAGACATGAAAGACAAGTTCGTATTAATGTAGGACTCTTTACCTTGTCTGGCAAGGACCTTTCCCTATAAACCCTAGGTTCTGGTGCCTTTATAAGCCAGACCTATGGGAGCCTTTAGGGCAGAGACACAAATAGAAAACAACCTAGATTGCTACGTACACTGTGCAACACCTCGCACAGCGAACCTATCTCTGTAACTCGGCGTATTTCCAGTATAGTGATTTATAGTAGGAGTAGAGTTCTGCCACTGTTGTGGGACTTGAACCTGGGTAAGTTGTGTTACCTCGTACCCGCCAACTCTCCGTCTTACCCACATCTCTAAACACGCACAGTGAGGACCCCTCCATGGCATACTCTTCGGCAATACCACGACAATGTTAGAGGGTTGAATGATCCTAACCATCGCTCAATTGTCATCAAGACCATCACAGATCCTGCCACATTGTTTGTCTTCTAGAATCTAAGCTAGACCTTCTCGATTTTTTTCTCGCGGCTTCTATTGGTGGCCACCTCTTTCAAGGCTTTGCTCAAAAGCCGTCAAACGGCACTCGTAGCGGCATCCTCATCTTATGGGACCAAGACGTGGTGGAGCTTTCAAATATCGACATTCACACCTTCTCCATCTTGGTAACCATCATCTCCAAGCATGGTGATGAGACCTTCAAGATGGTGGTGGTTTATGGCCCAACTAACAATGCCCTAAAGGAGGATTTCTTCCAAGAGTTGGTTGAACTTAAACCACCCTCTAGAATAAATTGGTTAGCCCTGGGTGACTTCAACCAAATCTACAAAGCAAGAAACAAAAGCAACAACAACATCAATAGAGCTAGAATCACCAAATTTCGAGATGCGATACACTCTTCTGACCTCAAGGAGATTCATCTCCAAAACCGCATGATGACCACATTCTCCAAATGGGACACCTCGCATGATGACCACATTCTGCATGCCCTCTCTTCCTCCCTATCCGATCATTTCCCTTTGCTCCTTGCTTGTTGTCGTGGGCCCAAAAATCCAAGATCATTTCGTTTTGAAGAATTTTGGACCAAGATGCCGGGTTTATCCAAGGTGGTTCTAAAGGCTTGGGCAGAGAATTCCTTACATACCTAGCCATACCACATTCTCCACCACAAGCTTATCACTACCGGCAAGCATTTGACCCAATGGAGCAAGGGCCTATTCTTGAATGCAAAAACTCAGCTTCATATGTCCCTCCTTGTCATCTCCCAGCTTGACTTGGAAATGGAGAGGAGACAACTTTCACCGAATGAGCGGGACATCCAGGCGAGGCTTAAGAAAAGTGTGGTGAGTCTCGCGACCCTTGAGAGAGCGCGTAAGAACAAAGGGCGAGAATAAACAATATCAAGGAAGGGGATGTGAACACTAAATTTTTCCACCGAAAGTAAAGTCGAGGAAAAGAAAAAACTTTATCCTCAAGCTTAAACACAACAGCGGAGGGGCCACTTCCCATGTGGAGAAGCAATCAGTGGCTCAAGGCCACTTTGCGGAGGCTATTGGCAAGGAGGATTATTTCACCTTGTCTTTAACTTGGGGAGCCCTAAACCTCCCTTCCATCAACCTTGATGATTTGGACATCCCTATCTCGGAAGAGGAAGTGAAAGTGGCAATCATGGACATGCCTTCCGATAAGGCCCGGGGCCCGGATGGTTTCAATGGGAAGTTCTTCAAAGCTTGTTGCCAAATAATTAAAGCGGATATTATGGCGGAAATCCACCAATTCTCCTCCTTTCGTACCTCCAACCTTGGTTAAACGGTGCAAACATTGTTCTCATCCCCAAAAAATACGGGGCGGAAGACATCACCGACTTTAGGCCTATTAGCCTAATCCATGGTTTCGCTAAGATTGTGGCAAAAATCCTTGCGTTGCGCCTTGGTCCCCACATGAATGATCTTATCTCCGTTGCCCAAAGCACCTTCATTAAAAAATAAGTATCTACGAAAACTTCATGTTTGTGCGCAACTATGCTAGATGGCTTCATAGTAGAAACAAGGCCACACTACTCTTCAAATTTGACATTAGAAAAGCTTTTGACTCGGTCTAATGGGAATATATTCTTGAAATCCTACAAAAACTTGGCTTTCCTTCAAGGTTCAATTGGATTTTGGCTCTATTTGCTACCGCTTCCTCTAGGATCCTTCTAAATGGTGTCCCCGGCGATCCCATAAAGCACGGTCCCGGCTTGAGGCAAGGAGACCCGCTATCTCCGCTTCTCTTTGATATTGCTATCGATCCTCTACAACGCATCCTACAAGTGGCTACCGATTTAGGTCTTCTCCAACGCCTCCCCGGTAAGGGATCCCGTTTCCGCACATCCCTTTATGTCGACGATGTGTCTATCTTTGTAGCACCCCTTCATGAAGATATTTCTACTCTTGCACAACTCTTCACCAATTTTGGCAACACAACGAGCCTTGTCAGCAACTTCCAAAAAAGCATGGTGGCGCCTATTCGGTGTGGTGAGATCAACCTTGGAGGGATTTTGCAACCTATTCCGGCTGTTTGCCCCTTGTGGTCAAGAGACTTAAAAGATCTCACTTTCAATACTTGGAGGACAAAACGGCCAAGCGCCTCAATCCTTGGAATGGAAGGCACTTCAACATTGCGAGAAGAGGAACCCTCATTAAATCGGTTCTCACCTTGCAAGCTATCTACCCCCTTATCGCTATTGATGTCCCGATGGAGCCTTTATAAGCAATTCAAAATATTATTAGAAGGTTCTTTTGGGCGGACACCGAAAAGGCAACCGGAATAAAATGCAAGGTTAATTGGATGGCGGTTCGTAGACCTACATCGGTTGGTGCCCTTGGAATCCTCAACATGAAATTGTTCGCAGGGGCTCTCGGATTGAGATGGCCTTGGCTCTCTTGGAAGACCTTAGAGAGACCTTGGATTGGCCTTGAAAACCCTTGCAACAAGAAGGATATGGAGCTCTTCTACGCCTTCCCAAGTGTCAATATTAGCAATGTCTCTATGGCTCCCTTTTGGGATGCCCCTTGGGCGGAGGGGCTTATTCCAAAATCTATGGCACCTTCAATCTACGAGTTGTCAAAGAAGAAAAATTGGTCCATCCGTGCCGCCACAAATAATGATGCTTGGGTGTCTCAAATTGATATCTCGAACTCGGCCTCACCACCCAACACCTTCACGAGTTCATCAAGCTTTGGGCGTGCACATCACAACTTCACTTCATTGATGACACCCTGGACTCGATTCGTTGGAAGCTCACCGAGAATGGGGAGTACACTTGTTCCTCCGCGTACAATGCTCAATTCGCCCGTGCTATCTTTTCCCCCATGGACTCCATTGTGCCCCCCCCCCCAATGCAAGCTTTTCGCATGGCTTATCATTCAAAAGTCAAAACCGTGTTTGGACGGCGGATCGGCTCCATCGAAGAGGATGGCCAAATGGGAGAATTTGCCCTCTTTGCCATTGTGCGGATGAAAACGGCATGCCACCTTCTCTTCAAATGCCGCTACTCCATGAGAATTTGGCAAATGGCAAGAGACTGGACAGGGCTGCCACACCTTGACCCATCGGCTTTGGGGCTATATGATGATGTCATAGATTACTGGAGCAAGTTGGTGTTAAACAATGGCTCAAGAAGGAAGGGCACGGCGTCTCTCGTCATGTTCATCGCGTGGGATATTTGGAAAGGGCAAAATGCGAGAGTTTTCAATTACAAATCCTCAATGCCTTTCTTCCTCTTTGATAAGATTAAGTTAGAGGCTAGATCTTGGGTCCTTGCGGGTGCGAAACATTTGGGTAAGTTGATGCTGGGAGAGTGATTTTATGTGCGGTGTGTTGTAATGAAACTAAGAATCTTTTTCCCCTCTATTAATGGGCAAGCCTTTTGCCTTCCTCAAAAAAAAAGTTTGCAGAGGATACTCCAAGGAAGTGTGGATGTTCACGTAAAAGCGTGTCACTCAGGGCAATACGAATCAGTCTACTACTGCTTACTTCTCTATTGTCTCTGTTTTGCTAATTTTCCCACAACGCTGCGATGCAGGTCAACAGTGGTCTATTAAGTGTGTGCACCGCATTCTTATCTTGCGAGCCTGCAACCAGACTCCGATCTTCCAGAGCTGCAGCAGCTCATAGCTGCACTGCTTGAGTTCATGGCAGTCTGCAAGCGCGCAAATCAGTGTGCATTTTAGGTTAGGTTGGTAGGGGGAGAACACGAGGAGTTCCACACAAACTTGTCGATGGGTTTCAGTCTCTCACCGCTGAGCTTTCTCACTAATTCCTGCTATACTGTGGGAGCTATGACCGTAGCAAGGTGGCCTGTGAATGGTTCTGCTGAATGTTCATATTCTGAGTAGCTCCCGTCCACGCAGTTCTGCTGTGTCACGATTTTGGGTGTAAAGCAAATGTAATTCTTTTTTTGATGTATCTGTATCACCGTGTTGTTTGTTTGCAGTTTGCTGGCAGTGATAGCAAATTAGCTAGAACTGTTTGAGTGGACCTTTTTTTTCATTATTCAGGTCTGATGGCATTTCCGAATTATAAGATGTTTTGGCCTTTTTCTCGAAACAGATGTATCTAGCGACTTTTAGTGAACAAAATGCGTGAACTTAGACATTAAAATACGTTTAGATACATGTGTTTCAGAAAAAGACTAGAACATCTTATACTTTAGAAAGGATGCAGTACAATGCAAATATGAGCAATTAAACTGTTCATTTGGTGAATTATATTTCCAGCTACAATACTCTAGATGGTTGTGCCTCGTGTTCTTTTTCTTGTTCTACATAGCACAACTTAAATGTTTGTGCTAGATATGCCAAAATTCTCTCTGAAGTATCAGTTACAGGTGTGTTGCACCTGTGCACGATAACTGAGGCATGTATGCCCTAGTGTCAGACCAGCTCAATTGTTGCACGAGCAGCCCGGTATACCTTCCGGTACTTTGCATACAATGCATTTTCCATTACTTTGAGGAAAGGTTTATGTACATCAAAACCAAATGCAGCAGCCTCTTTTTACAGGAGCAACCACAACAACCTAATATTACAACATAGCAACTGGCACCTGACTCAAGAATATTCAGTCTACATGTACAGTTCTATGTAGCGCTTCAGCTCATTGAGGCTGTACCATCAGCAAATAATAGGGGGAAATGAATATGGAATCAACAAACTCTGAGCATAGCAACCGATAAGCTCCTCCACCTTGACCATCCAATCCAGAAGAATCATGAGGGTGAGGCATTGTAGTGTTGCAACTTGTTCACACGGTTGCGCTTCATGTGAGGCTCAGCAAAAATATGAGCACGTGTTAGGTTCATGAAGAGGCTGCAGCTTGTTATGCCATAACTGCAGTCAGCTAATTGTGTTGTCGGGATGGTGTCTAAATGAAACTGTCAGGCCACTTTACTACTTTTCACACCGGCCTTCTATGCCAAACTGGGCACTAAAGTGGGGTGTTCATGTTTCAGTATGTTTTAGCTTTTCCCTTCTCTTTGTAGCAGGTCCAAGACATTCATAAGGATTTGCATAGAAGTAGTCTTCTTCCTTTGGCTGCCCGGCAATAACTTTTCTTCTCGTTGGTTGGCTCATTCGGCCCTCGTGTAGCTCCTTAACAGCAGTACAGAATTCATCCCATGACAGTTCCTGGTCTTCAAAAAGATCAATAAGCTCAACAAGCTTCTTCCTATCAAGCTGTATAGTTCTGTGGAAGCCCATAAACCTGCATTTGCAACATATACACTTCTCAGTTAACCTATGGGTGTCTATTTTATTGGATTCATTCTTGCTCACTGTAGTCGCGATTCTTCAAAACAAGCATCCACATCCACATGAGAGCTACACTATACAAACCTGTGTGTGCACGCAATTTTTTTGTTTTGTTTTCACTTCCCACTCAGCTAACCATGTCATTATAATATACACACATGTTGACAAGAAGAAAAGATATTCATATCATGAAGGTCAGGGTAGACATACCTGCGGTGTCCTTCTACAACTTTAGCCATGTTTCCATCATTACTGGGAATAAAAACATCACTTGCGACAGAAACAAGATAGTCCAGGGCTGCCATTTGATTTGAGTGTTTTTTGAAGAGGCGTAGCTCATCATCAGATAAAAGCATCTCCTTACGCACCTGCAGTTTACATAGCAGATAAGCACCATTCCAATGTTAGCAGGAATTTTTGGATGTTGAATTGTGATCTGCTTACGATGTTCGGGAACTCTGTCTTCAATGCAGCTAATCTTTTTTCACCACCATAGATTTCACCTGAGGCAATATATATCCGAGTGTCCCTGGGAAAACCAAGAGCTTTGAGCACTAATGTTGTTTCTCCAGGTGTAAGCGGGCACAATCCCTCTAGCCTTTTCTTCTCAGAGTCTATTTCCTTTTCTTTCCACCAGGGATATGCATACCTGAAGTCCAAAGAACAGACAAAAACGAAGATTCAAGATAAAGGATGGGAGGAGAAAATATAGTTAATTGAAAGCTGTAATTCCAAAGGAACCTCATTCTCGTGAGCTCTGCTGTTTCTTGATCAGAACATCCGTGTGTACAGCCAGAGAAGGCAAGCATATCCATCTCATATCTCAGGTGAAGCACAACAAAAGATCCAGTCTTCCTGAGACTTGATATCATCTTATTGCCTAGGGCCTCAATGGATGGTGTAAATCTTAACGCGTTGTAGTTAACACGGCAGCGAAGCTTTTGGAGCCTTAGAGGAAGGCCATTGTTAGCAAGGCGAGAATCAGTCCTGCTAAAACGTATAACCTTGTGCTTTCGTACAAGAGGCAAGATCTGGAAGCAAGACAACTCTGAAAGTAAGAATCAAACAGAGGATAGAACAGAAGTATAAATCTATTTCTTGGAGGAAGATTACTTTCTTACCTGTCTCAAATAGTATTTCTCACTAGACCAGCTGACTGGTTGCATTGATAATGGAACTTTTCCACTGAACTTATGTGGGAGTTCTCTGATAACCTTCACCTCATCTCTCAAAGAATAGATGAAATGATTTACATCAAATATATCTCCGAAATCACTGAAAGGTATAACTATATTGAGTCAGCATTTGCAAGTTCTAAATGATATGCTCAACTACCGAATGAAGTCTGAGAACCACACACCTAGGATCAGCCCAGAAGGATTGCTTATCAAGTTCAGGTACCACCATGGTGAGATTCAAATAGCGTGCCACAGTTACCATGTCACATATCTGCACAAGAAAAGCTTTCATGAAGCACTAGCATACCATAGGTGGACACAATCTTAAAGCTACCGTTTCAGTAAAAAGGCCAAAAGAGTAAGCATTCAGTACTAACCGCAGCTCGCATTTGGTTCAGACCGCCATTGCATGAAATAAGAAGATAGCCGTTACTTCTGTAAAGTCCTACAGGAAAGAAGAAATGTATTACTGAGACTGAATTTATTTCCACCAGCGTAAACAGTTGTCACTATTATCAACATCACTACCAGTCTACCAGCGTGATACTGCATATATGTCAAGAACAAGCTACACCGTAGGATCAAGTAAAGATGAGGAACTGTATTCCTGAGCACTAAAATTTAGAGCAAATTCTTCAGGTTAGCTTCAGACTACCTCTTTATTACTTCAGTTCTGTGTTTTCTTCTTCAGTTTTTGGCTCTTGGCCAGTTTTTTTTTCGTTTCTTTTGAGTTTGTTTGCACTCTGCGTCATCTTGGTGCCTTCTACTAATACAAAAGGACAGACAATTTGAGTGAGTGATAGGAAAAAAAATACAGCAAAGGGAGCTCCAGAGTGTGTCTGCTCGGTGTATCACCTGGTGATTAGAACCTTACTGTTTTAGGGAAAAACTCCCAAATTACGGAAACAGAAAGTTTACCTTCCAAAACACCAATTATCTCCATGTCTGCAACAGACATTAGACCTAGCGTTTCTATGTACACGACACAAATGCACCTTGTCAACAACCTAAACCATAAATTAAGACCACACCTTTAATTTGGCATAAAGACAGAACCAAAACAACTCCAACTAACCAACTATCTGAAGATAGCATAAGACAACACCAAAGCCATCAATTATCCTCTAGCCCGTCTCCGTCACAACTCAGGACAGCCCATCGAAATCTATTTGGTTTACTAATCCACCAAATCGGCATTGCAAACAAATGGTCAAATCAAGAACTAAGACATCAAGACAGACATTATTTAACGGGAATCATGCAACTACGAACTCACAAGGTCGCAACCCTAAGTCTCCGAAAATTCCAATGGCACCAGATTAACGATCTACACCACGGATGGCTCAAATTGACTGGGCTCGCTCGTTCAATTCCCAGTGAACGACTCGATCCAACTCATGAATGCTATAAGAAACTACATTTCGACTGCCCCTACCAAGCAAGAAACCTCTCTGAACGAAGATTGTAGCAAGTACTAGGACCAGATTCCAAGAACCGAACCTAAGAAACAAGAATCCTCGAACGGCGAGATCAAGAAGATAAGAACCACTCACTCCTGGTGGGCGGAGCTGGGGGCGCAAGACCCGCGACCTCGTTGGAGACGACAGCAGAGGCGGTGGCAGAGCCGTTGCGGTTCCCTAGGCAGGAGGGCCGGACGGCGCGGAGCGGTAAGCGGGGAAGACCGAAGAAGGTGGAGAGCTGGAGGAGCGCCGTCCAGAGCAGTATGCTGGAGGCGACTCGCACCGCCCACCGCAGCAGTCCGACACCGCCAACGCGGCGGCGGATCACCGGAAGCGAGGCCTTCTGCTTGGCCATAGGGGTAGGGGCTTCCGACTCCTAAGCTTTACCAGGCTCGCCACTAACTAGTGGTGGCTGTGTTGTGAATGAGCGCAGGACGGTCAGGAGCGTTCGTTGTTCACTTGTTCTGCGGCGCCGTGGGGTTAGTTTTTTTTTAGATGGTGTGGGGTTCGTTGGCATTTGGGTCGGTTGTAGGGTGCTTAACGGCAAGGTTGGTGATATTTGGCGTTAAGGAGTACGTATCTACCGTTATATTATTACTTTTAACTAGCTGAATTCTCGTACGTTGCTACGACTTTTATAAAAAAAAATTAAAAAAAATAACTTACTACTCGAGTTCGTCTCCCTTTTGTCACCGCCACCGGGACATACTGTCTTTTCCGTTGCATCCTATTTCAATGTATCCCCAGTTTCACGGTAATGCACGTGGCATTCGGCCAGTATCGTTAACCATTAAATTGTTTGGATCATGTGGTGCAGAATTATGGATTATAGAACGTACGTCTGTATGTTCCTACAGGATGATTCTTGTTAAGTACGTATATGTCATGGAGAATTTCACATGCAAAAGTCAGCCACAACATTGATCTGAATCCCCCTCCCCTTATCCTCTTTAACACTTTTGAATATCACCAAATTTACCCATGTTTATTTTTTATTTTATTTTAATTTCAGATTTGGAATACATTGAAATCTTAAAAAAATGGGGCTAGCTCCGCCTCTTTGTTACTGTTTCACTGGTCTGAAACTATAGAGGAAAAAACAGACGAGTACACAACAGTGCACATGTTCTGAACTTCAGATTTAATTCCTCTATAAAATCTTATAGTGGCTGGTATTATACATACGTGGATAATTTGTACATCTAGAGAAACTCCAAGCCTAGCCGGCTTAGCCAGGCCCAAGGCCTAGCTCGTCGGCGAGCCTTCTGCCCTAATTCATCGTCTCCCCTTGCTCGATCCCTTTGTCGCTAGGATACCCGCAATGTCTCACTTGTCTTCATTGTCTCTTGCTCGATCTCTCCCTCCTTTCGGCCCTCTCTCCGCATCCTGATGCCGGTCGCGCCTCACGTCTGTCTCTGACCATCCTCCACCAGGCAGAGCGCCGCCTCATCCTTCATCTGTGTGTGTTGCGGGCTCAGGGCCGTCTTCATAAAGTTGGAGATCAAGTCAATAAAATATTTGATTTTCAAGATCCATGAAATACAACTACATAAAAAATAACTGAGAAACTTAGAAACTACCGGCCTAGACCGATGGACTCCTCCCGTGAATGGCTATCTAATTCCTCTCAAAAAAAAATCCAACTGAAGAAACGAGTGATAGACTGCTCAACAAGTACACACGCCTTGATGGGCCCTCTCACTTAAGCCCATACGCAGACTCCAGGCCTATTAGAGTATTTTCTTCTCTCACGAATGCTCGACGGAAAGCTTCAGTTGACCATCCATGGCGCATCCGCTCCAAGAAAAAAGACCATAAATGGGGATGCTCCACTAGGCCGCTGGAGCTTGGAGGCAAGGTAGGGAGTGATGCGGAGTACCCTTCTCCGCCAGCGGTGACCTGGGACGGCCGTCCCAATGGTTTGTCCGGCGATTTTGGGGACCCAAAATTTTGGGGGCATATGCCGTCGCGCAGCTCGCTCATCCTCGTCGACGCGGGCTGCTGCCTCTCCACAGGTCACGCCCTTGCACATCATCCTCGGCCGCCACCAGCACACATCGATGCAGGCGCACGCATCTGCGGTCCAGCGGCTGCAGCGCGCAGCGCGACGGGGGCGGTGGGTGAATTTTCTATCAAGGAACAGGTTCACTTAGCGGTGGCAGGCCTCGTAAAATTTATGAAAAGACAGTGGCAAAATCGTCTTAAAACAGGCAGACGGAAAATTCTAGTGCAACGAACAAACAACCACAATCTTTTTAACAGTACTAGTAAGCGTGCACGTATTTTTAGCGACTTTTACTATCGAACCCCTTAAAGTGTTCCGATGTGACTGCGCGCATAACACGTTATACATCTGTCTTCACATAAAATTCACGATGACATAAATTCTTAAAATTTACAATGACATAAGAGTAATTTATTAAAAAATTAAACTGAAAAAATGTGTACTCCAGTCAATGGATATCATCATCGATGCTAATGCACGAGCAAAGTGCGTCTACCAAGTCATCGTCTGTTGCATTGCCGACAGAAAATGAAAAAATGACTGCGAGGTAAGCTCAGCTTGTGATGATGGAATAAATATTATAGTCTGAAGTCAGCTGTACTGCTGCAGGAAGCAAGGTCGACCTAATCTAAATAATTCTAGTAAAAAATCTATCTAAAAAAAAAGGACAACACACCTCCATAGACCATAGTCCAGTCCACACCGTCAACAACCTCCCAGCTTCTCTCTCTCACTGGACCAAAAAAAAAAGCTCCTCTCTCACCTTCTCACGCAGCACACCACGACCGCCCCCTTCCACTGCCTCCTCGCCCCCGCCGACGAAGAGATCCTCCCTCTCCCCTATCTGCGCGCTGCTGTGGGGAGGACCTCCCCCTCTCGTGCCTCCCGGCCGCTGATGCAACAACCATCGTGTCCGCTGGCTCACCGCCGCCTGACGAACGCCCCCTATTCTGCCTCCCCGTCGACGGAGGAGGATGAGCCCATCTCCCCTTCTGCAGCTCGTACTCTCTCCAAGGATCTAGACCAGCTTGGCGAGCAGAAAGACCATGGCGCCATTAATAGGTATGTTCCTGATACTATTCATTCCATGTTCAGTTCCTGATATTACATTGCCTAGGATGCAGATCAACTATTTTCAATTAATGAATGTCCAAGAAATTAGCAAGCCTAGAAAATATGAAGTAGTAAGGACCTCAGCCGACAGTTGACAGTAACACACACACACATATTGGCAGCTCCAAATGGAAGCATCAAATATGTCTCAAGACATCCACATACAAAGTCAGATTCTTCAAAAAAATAATTCTCATGTGTGATTATCTTAGATCATTGTGAGTTAATTATTGTCTTCAACACATACAAAAACTACGTGAGAAATGGCAGGATGGTCGCTTAGTAGTCTAGATTCTATGGATCTATCATAAAGTAGTCTAGAGTTTTTCTCTTTGTAATCTGGAGGAGAAGGTAATGTATGTGTGCCAAATAGATTAGATGGTCAATATTCCATCATGTATGAGAAGTTTAGAAATATATAGTTATACATACTGTGCTTGATCTCGGTAGCAACTGATAACATTTTGAAGGAAAACACCAATAATTTTCTTTTGCAATGTACTTTTTTAGGGTAAATATCAATGTATGTCTTATGTCTTTGATTCTTGTTAGGTTGGAGCTTTGTTTTGGCATCACCAATGGGACAACTCCCGGTCCAAAGAAATAAATATGAAGTTTGATAGTAAACATCTTTAGAAGGTCAATGCCAGATGTTCTCGGGCAAAATATTGTGAATGTCATACTCGCCCCAGAAGAGAAAAAAGAGTAAGTCTATTAATGTTTGCTTTAGCTTTCTACAAATTACATCATCTCTTAATTTAGCCAGTAATGGTTGCTCTACAAGGTTGTGTTCAAAACTGAAAAAAAAAACCACTTTTGGTTCATAAACTCAAACCAACATTTTGAATAAATCACAAACATTATCGTGATAAATTGTACATACCATAACTGATCGAGCTATAGCCTCAGGTTACAAAATTCATAGGATTAATCCATCCTCTTGTAAAAATTGCTAATATGATCAGTAAATATAGTTCAGAATACTCAAGCTCTAATTAGTTACAACAAACATTTCCATTCATGGGCATAAAGACATTCCGTCAGCTGCTATATGCAATTTGCGATATTGCTATGCTATTTCTGCTGGTGGCTTAGGCATCGCTGGTTGGCCAGCTCATGTACCCTGTAGATGGCTACCTGGAATTCAGTAGAGTGCTTGGCTATAGCAATGACGGTAGCAATCACGAGCCATCTGTTGGGCTGGAGCAGAGACTTGATTTGTTCGTTCCCTGCAAGAGTATACTTGTACTAAGTAAATTAGGACTTTTCCAAACTAATATAGAGGTGTAACGGTACTAGTGGCCTGATTGGCTCTTTTAATTACCCAGACGATTGTCATAACCAAATTTTGTTAGCATCAAAAGTAGCTATATAGGTACAACAACATCAATGCAAATAAACGATATAAGAACGCACCTATGTCAACCGTCTAAAACATCTCTATAGACAATGTTCTTCGTGCTTCTCCCGGATTTATCAACCTCCTTGTTTGGCTTGGCCAAAATACGTGTCGTCTTTCTTGACACTCCCCTTGGCAATGCAACATATAGCTGTCCATGAGAGAATACAGGCTCAGGAAGGTAAATACCGACGTTTGGGATGGTTTGACCCTGTGCCTTGTTAATAGTCATCGCAAAACTCAAGCGGATGGGGAACTATTTTCTCTTAAGTTTGAAGGGAAGTGAGATGTCCTCCGAGGGCGACATAGGGATTCTAGGTATGAACACCCTCTTTCCAGCATGCTGACCACCAACAATCTCTGTGTCGATTGCATTATCCTGGAAGGCTCTGATCATAAGTCGTGTTCCATTGCATAGACCATTATGAGGGTCGAGGTTCCGGAGCAGAATGACCGGGCAATTGACCTTCAATCTCAAAACATGAGGGGGCAAGCCATTTGGTGTGATCGAGTTCAAAAAATCAATTGTGTAATTATTCTGTAGATCATCTTAGATTGAGTCAAAGCTATGGTATAACTTTTCTTCGCCCGGAAACCTAGAGATCATCTTGTCATTCAGGCCATCCACATGCTCGTTCTTGGTCGAAAGAATTGCACGTGCGCTCATGTACTCTCTCGATCTAGCATTGGCATGCAACGATGGGAAGACATCTTCGATGAGCGTGTTAATAGCCTTTTCATCCTCGGTATGGCTGATGACAATGTCGCTAGGGAGAAGCACATAATCGTTGCCAATTGTCTCTTTTGTTCCATTTTCGATCCTTAGGAGGTATTCGGAGAACCAAGGATCAGCTTGTGCTCTCATATTGTGGGTGAGGCGTATCTTCTCGGTCTTCTCCCACAAATAAGATCTCAAAAGTGTAGCATCTGTGATCTGTGATCTTGTTCCACGTGTCACAACAGGAAGGACTTGCCTGAAATCCCCACCAAAGACAACAACCTTTCCCCCAAACGGCAAAGGACATTCCATTATATCCTGGAGCGATCTATCAAGTGTCTCAACTGCTTGACGTTTTGTCATAGCAACTTCGTCCCAAATTATCAAGGACGCCTGTTTAAGTAACTCTGCTGTACCACTCTGCTTTGTGAAACTACACATGCTATTGTCAGTTAGCTTGATTGGAATTTTGAATCTGGAGTGCGCAGTACGGCCTCCAGGCATTATCGATGCTGCTATACCTGATGTAGCAGTAGCAATCGCTATTAGGCCCATGGAACGCACCTTCGCAAGCAATGCCTTGTACAAGTACGTATTTCCAGTGCCACCTGGACCATCAACAAAGAATATCTGGCTTTTTTGGTTTGTCACATGATCCATTAGTTTGTTGAAACCAGATAGCTGCTCAATGTTCAGTGTGCTAATTAGATCTAGATGTTCTTTGTCTGAAGTGACTTGCCTCTCCTCTGTTACCTCTCTATACTCAGTGTCATAAGAATCATTAGTCTCAACCAGATCTGGAAGTCCATAGCTTGTAATATCCTTTCCCATAGATTGCAACATATCCCTAATATCTCTAAGGACCATTTGCTCTAGTGTTTCCTCATTGGACTGTGTAAGACGAAAATCTTCAGACATTGATGCTAGATGTTTGTCCCACATCTGTTGGATTTCGGTTGCCTTGCAGAATACCAATATAGTCGCAAACAACCGTCTTAAGGCACAAGGCATCTGAAATGTGGTTGCCTCGGTCATGCAATCATCAAGGGTCATGTCGTGCTCAATGAAGCCTAAATGCTCACATGCCTCCCTAAATGAACTGCATGGTTTTCCATTTACTGTTTTTAAATCATCAAAGGAAGTTGCATCTCGGACATGACTTAGGAGCACACGCAGGTAGTACCTCTCTCCTTCAGCAGGGTGTGCATACACAAGTCTTCCAATTTGTGATCTCTTATTTTTTCTATTCTGCCACTTTTTTTCCCGGCTATCCACCTATAATGTTCTGGAAACTCTCTGTACAACCATTTTCGTGCATCTGGAAATTTCCGGTTCATCTGAAAGTACTCGGTAAGCATGGACTTAGAAGAAGATGGTCGAGCGACAACATCTTCTAGATTATCACCCGCTTGAAATGCAATTGTATGCATGTTAGGCAAATGAAGCTAGAGCTGCAGCACAGATGGACTGATACCAAACATTTTAAAACCATAAATCCTGTAAAGAGCATCTGGAGGAGTTACATAGCGTGCATCCATATATTGTCGAATTTCATTGATGACTCCACCATCATTGATGATATCCTGCTCGAATGCAAAGGATGTACGATCATGCCCCTTATAGACATACTTGAAATGCCCCTTATAGACATACTCGAACAAGTACTTGACTGCCTTTATGCTCGAGCATGCTTCAACATTAATGTGACAGTTGTATCGCATAAGTAGAAACGGGTTGTAAGGGACGGCCCATCTATTGTTCAAATTTGCTCCTCTGACCCTATCTACACGCCCATCATCCCTCCTTCTATATATGGGATATGAGTCCTTCCCTTGCAGTGTGGCATCGCAAAATTCTCGAGGGTAACTAAATCGGCATTTTCCCTCAATCATGCAAGGACAACTTTTCTTGAACTCGCCGCAGGGTTCATGCAACATGTGTTTGACGACCAGATCATGGAGAACAGGGTATTTGTCTTTGTTAGGTATCTCTGCAGATATCACCTGATCATAGTCATCTAGGGTCGCTAACTTGTTTTTTGCTTTCATGATTAGTAGTATATGTTCATGTGGGAGACCTCGTTTCTGAAACTCTGTGACATGTACATAAGCTGCGACTTCTCTGAAATGCTTACCCTTAGTCAGTAGTTGCATCATATCTCGTTGTTTCGCTTTGAATATTCTTGCCACCGGGTCTGGACGGTCATGTGGCAGTTGTCCAGGCTCTAGTTTCTCGGTTATCTCCTTCCAATAGGGATTGCAGGTCATCATGATAAAATAATCTGGTTTACCCCATCTCTAAACTAATGCCATCGCATCCAGGAACCTCCGCTGCATGTCACGGTCACCACCAGGAAATGTACGTGAAAGCACGATTCTCTTGCCAATACGATCACCGCGTGACTCGCCAGCAACGACGGTGTCAACAAGACCCTATAAAAAAGTATATATGGTTATAGAAAAGCATACAACATCTTCAATGATGCAATAGAATAAACTCGTGCACATTACCTGGTAGAGGTCAGCGCGTATAACCTTCTGATTTTCCGGCTTTGAGTACCAGTCAAGCCTCATAGTCTCAATCTTGATGTACATGTCAACAACCCACTGCTGGAAAAGGCGTCCCCCAAACAAGATGATGTTGAAAAGCTTCCTCCTGACCTGCATTTTGAAGCAGTAGTATTCTCTCGCACTAACAAATTTTCTGGATTTAGTTGCATTATCCTCGGTGTCACCAAACTCGTCATCTGGGTTATCATCATTGTCATCTAAAAGTCGTTTGGCATCATCAAATTTATGTACAATATAGACTCATAAGAATTAATAAATAATCAGGGATGACCAATACCTGAAGGTAAATCAGTGTCATGGTATTCATCTGGTGCAGGTAAATCAGTGGCATGGTCTTCATGTGGTGCAGGTAAATTAGTGGCATGGTATTCATGTGGTGCAGAATTGCCAACTTGTTCCCTAATCGAGTTATCCTCTGAAACACGAAAACATAAGTTCTCATTCATAATTAAGCAGTAAATACATAAATTAATAATAAATATTATACCTGCAAGTAAATTAGAGGCTTGGTTTTGGTTTCCTAGTTGTGGAGAATTATCCACTGCATCTTGGGTCGTGGCATCAGGGAGGTCAACATATGGCATCCAACGATTCCAACCAGTCTCACCCCGTGGGAAGAACAGGGGATATGACAATGGGTCGTAGCAGCCATAGTATGCTCTAATGTACAAAGTTCGGTCTCCTTTCGCATGCACGACAACACTGCTGTCAAAGCAATTTAGTGGGCCGCTCCCTTCAAACCATATCGCTGCCACCTGAGATGTAGTTGGGGCATTGTACCTTCGTTGATCCAGATTGATATCTGTGTTAAGTAAGATCTTATATTCGTCTAGATTCGGAACAGACCAAGGCTTTTGAAAACTTGTGCATAAGGGTTTTGCTCTAGTATTCTCAGAATCCTCTATATGAGATCCATATTAAGATCTGGTGACCTCTTAGCCCTGTGAAACAAGTTTTCGTCTGTATCGTAAATATAAAGCTGGAAATGCCGAGGGCCATTACCAGCTCGCACCAGATCATCTAGAGCGTGGTACAACCCGACACACGCCCGAAATGTATATACGCCAGTTCTGGCCGCAGTGCTGACCCGACGATCAAAGGTGACTCCTAGACTTGTGAATGAAAAGTGGGAGTTGAAATACCGTATATTTTCTCTAAAATATTTAGCATCCTCGTCTTCTTGACTTGTAAACAACCGTTTCAACTCTTCTGGAACATCCGGTGTAACTATACCAACTTTTCCTTTTGTGCAACAAAATGTAGGCCCTTCAAATGGAAACCGCAATGCCCCACAGTGGCGGCAGTCCAGGACTTTTTTTAGGACATGATGTTTTTTAGGTAGGTCTCGGTAAACCACTTCATCAGTATCCACTGCGGGTGTTGCTTGTGCACGATGGCACCTAAGATTGTATGATTCAAAAGCAACATCTAGCACATAAGAACATCCTATTAAGTTAACACTCATATTAAAGAAATTAACACTCAACAATAAGAAGATGTGGAAAGATTATACCTTGTTCAGTAAATATCCTAGCCTCTTCATCAAGCTCGGGGTATGCAGATTCTTCATCTTGGAATATGTCCAAACATTCTAGTATGCAATATATTGGGCAAATGTGAATGCAAAATTTTATTGATGAACGTGAAATCTGAACAACAATATATAAATATATACCCTCAGAACTGGTTTGGTGAAAAACGGGCTCAAACATTCCATATGGATCATCTGTCTGGTCGCTACCTACTATGAGAAGTCATAATATCAGTAAAGCATAAAATCAGTTTGGTATGTCCAAGAACTGAACAAATACCATTATTCATGTGTGGAGACGCTGTTGCATGATTTGTAGTATGCTTCAATTGGCAAGAAGTAAGGTTCATATGGGTGCTGCCATGTTCTTGAGTGGTTACCGTCAGGGTGGCATCTGCAACATTGGCTCAGCATTCCCTGACAACCTTACTTTGTTTATAGTATTCACGTTTCTTACTCAACAAAATGTTCTTCTCGCGCGCTGCCATCGCTGAATATTGTTCCCTTCGTCGTTGGCATTTGTCATCACGTCCAGTTCGTTGAAGATTACTGGAGCCGATAAAAGGCTCAGAATCTGAATACACAAAAGGATTGTCAGAGTACACATTTCCTGACATTTCTTGATGGATATGCATGTACCAAAGGAGTACCAAAAATATTCAGTTAAAAGACACAACGTAATTTATTTTTAATATCTGCGATGCACTACCTGCAGATTGAATAGTGGAATTTGACGTTCTTGGTGTCAGCAGCTGACAGTGGTGTGAACGAACCTACATTGTCTTAAATTCACATTCTAATTAGCATAATATTGTATTATTTATCTCTAAAAACATACTGCAAGATGAAGATAATACCTGGTGTGCTTGTTGGGAAGCTGGGGGAGCAAGTTTGCCTATGATGACTAACTTGCATGAGATACGCATTATTTCTGTGCAGCCAATCAGAATCATTGGGGATATCTAAATTATCATTGCCCATAGTGATTTCTCTGGCTAACTTCAGCTGGGTCACTGCTGATTTTAATGTACCAGCTTCTTGGGTGTGCATATCTGTCAGGAAATGTCGTTGAATGAGTTATGTACACACAAAATGGAAGTACCATATGAATAGTTGGTATGTCGTACAATGGTCACAGTTTTCAGGGCCATTTGTAGTTTTAGTCTGAGCAGCATCGTCACGCTGACTTTTACCATGGGACTCGACCAGTGATGTACCTGACGCCATGGCTTCAGCTTCATCATCCAGTGTTGCAGCTGCAACATTTGTCCGATGACGGTTTTCACGTCGTTTTTTCAATATCTCGTCTTTATGTAGTGCGTAGTGATCCCTTTCTTTCTGTCTTTTTATCTCTTTAGGATATGCAAGCATATATAGGAAATATTGATAAAGTGTTCAACCAGAATGTTCAGTATGCACAAAATGGTCATCATGATCACCATGAGATAGGAGCAACGGGGTGTCTGATGTAGTTGATCCGTAATTTTCATCGGAAGCAGCAGCTTTTTTGAGTTCACGAATCTCACGCCTTCTTTTTAAAATGTCATCTCTATTAAGTGCATAACGCTCTCTTTCCCTCTGCCTTCTTAGTTTTTTAGGGTCTGCAAGCAGCAGATGGTTTATTATTTTTCAGTAATAACATGATAATTTTCTGTAGGCAACAGTATTAGTAATCACCTGAGGAGTTGGTGTTGGTTACGTCCTTCAATGGCGTGCGTTCCCTAGTGAGTTTCGAAGACGACATAGCAAGGTGTGTTTCCCTATATGTCATGGCAGAGCACGTGAAAGATCACAACGACAGAGGTAACCATTATATCTGATATGCAATATTATACTTTCGCTGGCTGTAGTAGTACGAATAGTCCAATAATTGGAACTTATGCAATCGACATTGAGAAGTAAGACGACATTGAGAAGTAAGACGACATTGAGAAGTAAGACGCGAAATGAACCTGTTTTTGCAAATAATCTGATTCCAATTTGTGGTGGTATCCTGATTATATTTTGAATGTCAACACAGGCATCCGCATTAGAGTGATCATCGGTGGCGTCTCTTTTGAACGTGGACGTCAGGGATGAGGCGCCTCCTTGGACGCCGGGTACGGGCGGACAGCGGCTAGGGCAGGAAACGGCGACGCAGAGTGATCGTGGAGGGCCGCTGCTCGCCGTCCAGGAGGTGGATGATGGAGCTTTGATGCGTGGAGAGCGCCTTGTGGGACGGTGTGGCGTGGTGTTAATTGTGGAGGGGATGATGATGCGGGCGTTAATTGCGGAAGGGAGGACGGAGACGGAGGGAAATCTGCCAGGCCGTGGTCTGCCAGTTGACAGGGTGCATCTGGGTCGTTGTTTGAGACGTGTTGTGATGGATGTAATTTTATTCGTTCGATTGGATTTAGTGGGCAGGATCCAAGGGCGCTGATAGTCCTGTGTACAATTGTCTGGGGTGCACGTAAGAAAATTCATGTTTGGTTGCTACCTACTATGAGAAGTCATAATATCAGTAAAGCATAAAGTCAGTTTGGTATGTCCAAGAACATTGAACAAATACCATTATTCATGTGTGGAGACGTTGTTGCATGATTTGTAGTACGCTTCAATTGGCAAGAAGTAAGGTTCATATGGTGGTGCCATGTTCTTGAGTGGTTACCGTCAGGGTGGCATCTGCAACATTGGCTGAGCATTCCCTGACAACCTTACTTTGTTTATAGTATTCACGTTTCTTACTCAACAAAATGTTCTTCTCACGCGCTGCCATCGCTGAATATTGTTCCCTTCGTCGTTGGCGTTTGTCATCACGTCCAGTTCATTGAAGATTATTGGAGCCGATAAAAGGCTCAGAATCTGAATACACAAAAGGATTGTCAGAGTACACATTTCCTGATGGATATGCATGTACCAAAGGAGTACCAAAAATATTCAGTTAAAAGACAACACATAATTTATTTTTAATATCGGTGATGCACTACCTGCAGATTGAATAGTGGAATTCGGTGTTCTTGGTGTCAGCATTTCACTTTGTTGGACAGCAAGAACAGCTAACAGTGGTGTGAACGAACCTACATTGTCTTAAATTCACATTCTAATTAGCATAATATTGTATTATTTATCTCTAAAAAACATATTGCAAGATGAAGATAATACCTGGTGTGCTTGTTGGGAAGCTGGGGGAGCAAGTTTGCCTATGATTACTACCTTGCATGAGATACGCATTATTTCTGTGCAGCCAATCAGAATCATCGGGGATATCTAAATTACCATTTTCCATAGTGATTTCTCTGCCTAACTTTAGCTGGGTCAATGCTGATTTTAATGTACCAGCTTCTTGGGTATGCATATCTGTCAGGAAATGTCGTTGAATGAGTTATGTACACACAAAATGGAAGTACTATATGAATAGTTGGTATGTCGTACAATGGTCACAGTTTTCAGGGCCATTTGTAGTTTTAGTCTGAGCAGCATCGTCACGCTGTCTTTTACCATGAGACTCGACCAGTGGTGTACCTGACGCCATGGATTCAACTTCATCATCCAGTGTTGCAGCTGCAACATTTGTCCGATGACGGTTTTCACGTCGTTTTTTCAATATCTCGTCTTTATGTAGTGCGTAGCGATCCTTTTCTTTCTGCCTTTTTATCTCTTTAGGATCTGCAAGCATATATAGAAAATATTGATAAAGTGTTCAACCAGAATGGTCAGTATGCACAAAATGGTCATCATGATCACCATGAGATAGGAGCAACAGGGTGTCTGATGCAGTTGATCCGTAATTTTCATCGGAAGCAGCAGCTTTTTTGAGTTCACGGATCTCACGCCTTCTTTTTAAAATGTCATCTCTATTAAGTGCATAACGCTCTCTTTCCCTCTGCCTACTTAGTTCTTTAGGGTTTGCAAGCAGCAGATAGTTTATTATTTTTCAGTAATAACATGATAATTTTCTGTAGGCAATAGTATTAGTAATCACCTGAGGAGTTGGTGTTGGTTACGTCCTTCAATGGCGTGCGTTCCCCAGTGAGTTTCGAAGACGACATAGCAAGGTGTGTTTCCCTATATGTCATGGCAGAGCACGTGAAAGATCACAACCACAGAGGTAACCATTATATCTGATATGCAATATTATACTTTCACTGGCTGTAGTAGTACGAATAGTCCAATAATTGAAACTTATGCAATCGACATTGAGAAGTAAGACGACATTGAGAAGTAAGACGCGAAATGAACATGTTTTTGCAAATAATCTGGTTCCAATTTGTGGTGGTATCCTGATTATATTTTGAATGTCAACACAGGCATCCGCATCAGAGTGATCATCGGTGGCGTCTCTTTTGAACGTGGACGTCAGGGATGAGGCGCCTCCTTGGACGTCGGGTACGGGCGGACAGCGGCTAGGGCAGGAAACGGCGACGCAGAGTGATCGTGGAGGGCCGCTGCTCGCCGTCCAGGAGGTGGATGACGGAGCTTTGATGCGTGGAGAGCGCCTTGTGGGACGGCGTGGCGTGGCGTTAATTGTGGAGGGGATGATGATGCGGGCGTTAATTATGGAGGGGATGATGATGCGGGCGTTAATTGCGGAGGGGAGGACGAAGACAGAGGGAAATCTGCCAGACCGTGGTTTGCCGGTTGACAGGGTGCATCTGGGTCGTTGTTTGAGACATGCTGTGATGGTTGTAATTTTATTCGTTCGATTGGATTTAGTGGGCAGGATCCAAGGGCGCTGGTAGTCCTGTGTACAATTGTCTGGGGTGTACATAAGAAAATTCATGTTTGGTTTTTTATTAGTAGTGGGATGGGGAAGTGGGGATAGATACTAGTTGGATGCTTGTGTGTTGCTACGGGTTATCAATTTTATTGTCATATATATAAATAGAAATAGCCGTATAGTATTTATAAACAATAAGCTTTAATTTTTTCTTGAAATGTATTTTGATAAATTCAACAGCTAATTAGTTCTCCCTCCTTTTCATTTTACAAGACGTTTTGCTAAGGCTGTGTGAATCATTTTGACTCATAGAAAAGAGTTGCAACCTCTATTTTGAGAAACAAATCTCCTATTATCTAGGAATCCAAAGTCAGAACACCCCTACCATATGGAATAAAAGCATTTCTAAGAATTATGATCGCTAGGGGACCAATATCCCCTCTAACCCCATGGGAAAAAATGTTAACAATGAATATTTGTGCAACCTTTCCTGAAAGTCAACCTCAAATTGAACACAATATTTACCTATCTTCATGTCTCCTATCTTGCATGTCTAAACCTCGCTAAGCTGCCAAGTAGTGAAAATGTGATCAATATCATTTGTAAGCAAAAGATGCATAACTTCTGCATGTAAGGTCTATAGATTGCATAAAAAATGAGTAGGAGAAAAACTCATTATAATTTTGTTAGGCAAATTTGGAAGCAAGTAGGAGAAATACTCATTATAATTTATTAGGCAAATTTGGAAGAAAAAAACTTTGGCGCCACATTTGAAGACTCGTATAATTTTCCAGAAGGTTATGTGAGTGCCAGACCGCAGCAACACCGACTAACATCAAAACTAACCCGGACATTTTGAATTTATAATCAAGACTATAATCTTATATCTTGCCCATGCGAACAGAAACCAAGTAGTGTAAGGAAATTGATGAATACTCCTTTTAGGCAAAGTCGAATAGCTCCTTGTTGCTAGCTATATACATATATAGGTAAAATAACGGGTGCACCTTGGTGTCCAGATATCATATGATACGCATATTTTCGCTATGAAACACACATACCTGAGGTTATACGTATCTAAGTTATACATATCTAGGTATCACATACCTAACATATGCATATCTAAGTTACATATATCTAACATATTACATACCTAAGGTGTACGTACGTAGCATACGTGTATATATATGTAACTTAGGTATGTGATACCTTAGTATATATAACTTGGATAGGTATATCTTAGGTATGTAAAATTTAGGTACGTACACCCTGGGTATGTACAAAATACAGGTATGGTGCCCGAGCTATATATATATATATAAATATGACGGTATTTTACATATATACTAAAAAATATGGATGCATTTGCAATTTTTTCACTTAACTTGTTTGAAAGTATCTTAGATATAGTATATGAACATACTCCAATAGATAAAGTATTACAAATATTCTGTAAGGCAGTATATAAGACATGGGTGTAGTTACTCCCGGGAGTGAGTAGTTGCCATCTTTTTTATGCAAAAGAAAGGTTTTTGAAAGGCATGGTTGCCATTTTCTCGATGCAAAATAAAGGTATGGTTAGTTACACCCACGTGTGTTTCACGTAATTTAGGCAGTATCTATCATACATGAGACTATATATAGGTAGTATGAAGTATATAAAAATATTTGAGCAGCATATATACTATTTTCTTGGTTAGTATGTAATTTTTATTCACATACTTCTTTTATACGTATAAATATGACGGTATTTTATATATATAGTAAAAAATATGGATGCATTTGCAATTTTTTCACTTAACTTGTTTAAAAGTATCTTAGATATAGTATATGAACATACTCCAATAGATAAAGTATTACAAAATACTTCTGTAAGACAGTATATAAGACATGAATATAGTTACACCCGGGAGTAAGAAGTATTTTTCCCATATATATATATATATATATATATATATATATATATATATATATATATATATATATATATATATAACTGATAAATTTTCCTTTAGGATGTAAGACTAAGATACATTCTCTTTTGTTTATAGTCCAATGAATTTTAAACAATAAAAAATCCACGCGAACTCTAGTCAAATCACTTAAAAGATATAGAAATTTAAATGGGTTTGTTTAACGATTTAGATTAAACATTAATATAATGATGGATCTAACCATTTCTTTTAACATAAAGAGTATGAAATATGTAGCAGCAAACAGCTAATTTTAGGAGTAAGAAATCATAGAGAAGCAGAGCGTAGCAGCAGGGCTTCGGTTCTAGAGAGTAGAACAAAGAGGAGCTGAGCGAAGGAGTTAGCAGGTGGGTGCTCTTCTCATGGCTGCTCCGTGAGTGGTTTCCAATATGGAAGCCGTTCAGCACTGGGACAGCGGTCGGCGAGACATAGAAGTCGGCCAGAGCAGAGCGGTGTTGTGCAGGAGGAATAAGGCGAGCTGGCAACGGCGCGCGAGCGCAGACTGACATCGACAGGGTCAAGGCTAGGGGAGCAGGGAGATACTTGACGTACTGGCCGGGGGTGAAGCATGCGACGGAGGAGCTGGGTCAGTGGTGGCGCTCCGGGCTGATGGTGGAGATGCCGCTTTCCTAGGAGATCGAGATCTCCAATTTTCTCGGGAGAGAAGAAAATTTTGTGCGGGGATTAGGCTGAACGGTTGATTTCCCTCGATCCTGACCCGCCGCCGCTCGCTCCCTACAACTCCGCCGCCAACAGAACCTTGACGCTCGCCTCTCGGTCCTTGACTCAGCCCTGCGACTCTTCCGCCCGCGTTTCCTCGTACTACGCCGACGGCCTCCCTCGCCTCCTGCGCTCTCCGTCCCCATGGCCGCCCTCCTCTCGACCTCTGCGTCCGGCATCCTCCTCGCCCGGATGCCTATCCCCGTGCGGCGCGTCTCCTCGTAATACGCCTCATGCGCTCTCCGTCGCCACGGCCGCCCTTCTCTCGACCTCCGTGTTCGGCCTCCTCCTCTCCCGGATGCCTATCCCCGCGCGGCGCCAGGGCATGGACGTCCATCCCCTGCTCAACCCAACCCTGTAGCGCATCACACCACACCCGTTCTGCGCGTCCTCGACGCCAGGGCCGCCGACGAGCTCTCTGATGCCGCCTTTGACCTTCGTCGCCCTGGGTTCCCTGCGCTGCTCCGACCGTGCGACCCGGCTCTACCTCAACTACGCAGGAACCGGCACACTGGATTTTTTTCTTCCGACGGACCACTTGGCGGTGGCAGGTGTGGTAATTTTTACAAAGAGTCAGGGGCAAAACGGTCCAACGAAAAATTGGAACCAAAATCTAGTGCTGACAAACCTACCGCAAGAAAAATTATAGATAGACTAGGAATCGAGCCCGTGCGTTGCACCGGAAAAACGAGAAGTAAATTATTGGATGGAAAACTGGCATAACCCAAATTTTACTTGCTTGGGGTTTTGGAGAAGAAAAGTTATACTGAAAAATTGCTAGGAATATTTTTAAATGGTGTGATTGAACCACAAACCCTATGCATTTTATGTTGAATTTTGAACCTCCAAATGATTCAAAAACACAATATGTTTATTCAAAATGAATTTTTTTAGACAATTAGCGGTTACCGGTCAAACTCGCTGGGTCCTCAATGGATGAATGGCAATAATCTGAAACCATAATTTGTAGAATCCACAAGCATTGAGGCAATTTGTTTCAAATGCGCTAGGCTCATGCTTCCCTCCTCATTCTTTGGACAGACGGCATTGATAACGTTCAAGGCCCTGAGCTCTACTACTACACATGCAACCTAGTCATCCGAGGTCAAACCATGGGTGGAGTCAGTTAGGCAGCAAGTAATCAATTACATAGATGTGGCTAGCAGCTAAGGATCTGATAGATTGGAAAGACAAAAGAGGATAGGTTTACCCGCGTTCATCTTCTCGTGAATTCTCTTGGAGAATGTAATCAGTTGTTCACCCTTCCCACAGATGTCAGGCATGGCGCAAACTGTCTACGATGCTTCAGCGGAGTAGATTAGAGGTAGATCGGGAGGTGATCATGATTCCCTAATCGAATGCCGTCCTGGTAGATTGTAGAGCATCTTGATCATGTATCTCAGTACACAGCGAGGAAAAAACAAAAGCTCGTTCATGAAAATATTCCACACAAAAAGTTTGGTAAACAAATCTGAGCAAACCAGTAAAACATTGACCAAGAATGCAACAGAAGTAGCAAATCAAGGCTTTTGATTGACTGAGGAGGAGGATTAAGTACCAAACCACAGAAACTATTACGGAATGCTAAACATTGAAAAAAAGAGGCACGCTCAGGTGTCATAGTAGCCGGGTTATACTCAACCATGCCTGAGCTGTGTTAGCATGCTAGACTTCTTGAGCTACTGGTGTGTATTAGCACGCTAGCAGAGTTAACTCAGCTATCATGTTCTATTAGCACGGCCATGAGAACATCCAAGTCCATGTCGTCGGGGCCGGTTACCTAGATGTCAAAGTGCATCTCGTCGGATAGAAAAGTATTGTAGAAGTAGAATGCGCTGCCGTCACTCAGCCCTAGAACTACTAAATGTGTGCTTTTACATTCATCTCTTTGTTGTTTACCACATCAATATTTTTTTACAAAAAGGTATCATAGCAACAAATCATTTCCCCTAATTAACACAACAATAAATCATTTAAACATTAATCATCGTATCAATACATAAATCTAGCCGGGTAGAATCTATCAGTAAATAAATCTATCAGAATATTCATCCTTTGAACCACAAATCTATCAGGAGTTCGGGATAGAGACCCTAACCAGACTGAATTGTACCAGTCATGAGTGACAAGGAACAGGGGCAAGAAAGACAAGACTAAGCAGGAGATGCATATCTTGCTCTTGCGGCAGTTGTCGTCGCTGACGAAATCCAGGTCGTATACGGCGTAGCGGCAGTCAACAGCGGGCAGCGAGGCCGTGCATCACGATCTTGCAAGGTATAGATGCTCTTATTTGTTCTGATAATAAATAGGGAAATTCTGGTCAGCGCATTCATGAAATTATGTACTCAAAATTTTCAGATCAGTGCAGCAGTTTCCTGCAGCCAGCCATGTGTCGAGACACATGATAACACAAACTGCAAATATCACAGCAATTTTTCAGTGCTAGGAGAAATTGCAGTGTATCTAATTAACTGTTCTTGACTCCTTGTCAATATAGCACACGTATCAGAGACATTTGGATGCAAGGAAGGAGCTTACTATTTTTCTTGGGCAGAGAGAGAAGTAGGTTCCTCATGACAGGGTGAGGCTTGAGCTGCTCATACGGCAATGCACCATGAACATAAGAATTAGTCGCAGTTGAAATCGTAGCCCAAAAGATTTTTCAGGAACATAACGTACATGGATTTAATAACAAAAAAATAAAAGTACAGTGCTGCAAACCTGTGACATACTTCGAGTTCGGGGTCATCCTTGTTCCATATACCCTGTACAAATCTAGGCACATCTTCAAATCCTTCATGTACCCTTTATATATGTGTGTTCCATATACCCTGGAGGATGGTACGTCGTCAGCCGCACGTCGCGACATCCCTAGGTGCCTGAGTTTAGACACTTGGAGGAGACAAAATTATCGCAAGTAGCAGCCACCTGCGGGCGATGGATGATGGCAATTCCATTGTGGCGGCGATCAGCAGCAGCCACGCTGTTAGTCTAATGACTTCTGGAGTCTGTGCTATTCTGATGGGGGACTATTTAGCATCAATCATGCTGCAACGCACTGATCAACCACGGGTCCTCTTCAGGTCGTGCTCGCCGGACAGATTATTAACTTTGGATCGTCAGGTGTCCAAACCTAGTATTTAGAGCGCTCAGCCTCCATCAGAATAGCGTAGATTCCAGAAGATGGCCACCTCCGTCAAAAATAGCCCAAACTCTAGAAGTTCGTCAGACGAACTGAGTCGTCATTCTCGAGAAAAATCGCTGTTGTACTTCCAACTTTTCAATCAAATATAAAAAGATGGTCAGATGAACTGAGTCGCTGTTGTACTTCCAATTTTTCAATCAAATCTAAATAGATAGTCAGACTGAGTCCTCATCCTCAAGAAGAATCCCGGTTGCACTTCCAATTTTTCAATCAAACTCGCCGTCTGCATCCTAAATCCTACACTGCCACATGCCACCAGCGCTCTAGGTCTGGCTTCCGCGCCTGTCAAGTGCCGAGCGCGCAAGCTGGATGGATCGAGATGGAGCCCGTTGAGCAGGGATGGGGGAGGGAGCAAGGTCTCCAGTCACACCTCGTCGCAGAAGGCGACGGACGCGCCCGATCCCATCTGGGATCAGAAGACCCTGGTTCATGTGGGGCACGGGAGGAACGACCGAGTATTTTGGCGAGGGGACTTGTGATGACATCTAGGATCGGAAGACCCTGCTTCGTGTGGGCTACGGGAGGAACGAACGGGTATCTAGGCGAGGGGACTTTGGTGGTGGCAGTCATCGTAAAAACACGAAACTGGTAGTGTAAAATCATCCAAAAAAATGTTAGACCGGAAGAAACAATCTGTCATTTATTATTACTAGCAAAAATACCCGTGCGTTGTACCGGGATAATCAATAGAAATAAATTACCAAACAAAACTCGCACTCTTGGTTTTTTTTCAGAAGTTTCTTCAAACCAAAGTATGTTTTCTTCAATTCTGAATGTTCAGGATCTAGACGGTAGCCTTTCTGATAGTGCCTAAAGAAAAAGTGTTGTTATTGGGCATAGCAAGTATTAATCTTAATGTGTTATCTACCGCTGCATTGTGTGCATGTGGCATGAAAGCACACCTTTTCAAATAAAAAAGGCCTAAAACATACGAAGCGTGTATCCAAGTTATCTTGGTTTTCCTTGAGAATCGTGCACCAATTCCTCTCCATTCCATTTAAATAATCACCGACTCCTTCCCATCATGCACCCAATATAGCCCACAGTCCGTCCTATTTAATTTGTTCCATCGATCATGCACCACACAATTTCCCACAGTCCGTCCCATTTAATTTGTTCCATCGATCATGCACCACACAATTCCTCTCTTTTAATTAGCTCACACTATATGTCGATAGCAATCATATCTTTAGACATTCAGCTGTTCATTTCCGACTTGACTTGCTGATATCTTAGCCAATTTGTGAACGTATATATATTGGAGAGACTCAGTTTAAAGAGGCGAGGTGGTACTATTAAACACAAAATATTTCTCTCTGTGTTGTTCACCGCAGTATGTAATTTCTGCAGTATGTAATTTCGACTGATTTTTTAAAGCCCACTCACGTGGCCTGGCCTCTGGCCCATCATAGAAATAGAAATTTTCCTAGGGTATTAACCGGACGTTGTGCTCAGCTTAATGCGGCCCATCAAATTTCGGCTTGAATGCATGGACGTGAAGTGAGTCCGGCCAGCATCAACTCGTGTCCGTCGGCCCGGCATGGTTGGATGCTGATCAAGTTGGCTGGGATGCTGATTAAATTACCGAACCGTTAGTTGACTTAGGGGTGGCATAATACGTAATTACCGTTGAATTATAGGCATAAAACTGTTCAAAAAAGTGTTGGACCGAAAGAAACAATCCGTCCTTTATTATTAGGTATAGATATAGATACATGGACGTGAAGTGAGTCCGGCCAGCATCAACTCGTGTCCGTCGGGCCGGCATGGTGATGCTGATCAAGTTGGCTAGGATGCTGATTAAATTACCGAACCGTTAGTTGACTTAGGGGTGGCACAATACGTAATTATCTTTGAACTGTAGGCATAAAATTGTCCAAAAAAGTGTTGGACCGGAAGAAACAATCCGTCCTTTATTATTAGGTATAGATTAGGTATAGATAGATAGATAGATAAATAGATAGATATATTAAAAGTACATGACATGCCTATCAGAAAAAAGAGAAATACGCTAGAAAATTCCATAAAAATTAGAAACATCCGACCATTTATTTTGGGTACTGAAATTTTACAACCGTTAGATTAGAATAGATCAGTTTGACGTAAAAATTACCCACCCTTGCCCTTATAAGTCAATACCGTTTCATCCTTACGGCTGCCATTAAATTAGGTCTTCTTTCGCTACCATACGAGAAAAAGGAGCTCGGTGCCCCACCGGCAGTGCATGGTCTGCCTGCATGGTCTCACCGCCTCATATTCGGTCAAATTCCAATCTGTGCGGCGAGAACTAATTATACTATAGCTTAAGTCTGAGCAAAAGCGAGTCATCTGAGACCATTTGTGTGCGCGCGTTTCTAGCCGTCTGGTCTTCACTATGAGTCATCTCAACCGTGCAGTTTCAGGTATTGACGGAAGTCTTTCGAGTTGGTCACTTCCTTCCCCGCCCCAACCCCAGCCCTTCTCGATCCCGTTCCCTTCCACCCAAGCTCCCGCCCATCCCAGCCCCTCCTCTGTCTCCCCAGCAAGCTACGCCGCTCCCGAGCTCTCCCTCTCACCTTTGCTCCATCCGCCCACTCCACACACGAGGCCACCGCCTCTCGTCTAGCTCCCGCATCCAGCGTTATCCGCCTCTGCTTCCCCGCCTTGAACCTTCCCAGTATCGATTCAACATCACCCCCGACCTCACGCATCCGTCTACCGCCACGCTTTGTCGGTGGTGAGGAAGATAAGAAGGAGGTGAGCGCGTGGGACGGTGGCAGTGAGAGAGGGGCGCCATGGTAGAGACGTTCCTATGCGGGATTACGCGAAGATGTCGCATCATTCTCGCGGCTTTGATTGGAAAAATCAGGTACGGATGTCGGAAAAAAGCAATTGAAAAAGAGAAGACTCGCGAGGCATGTGATAATACGACACAGAGAAATTGGCCAGAACCTAGAATCTACAGTAACCGAAAGAAAGAATTGCTAAACGAAAAGCATGAAGCGCTAACAGGCGATAAATGGTCGTGTCTTGCAAGAAACGGTCGTGTTTCATGTCACTCCAACAATTAACATGTATTCCTGAAACAAAGCAGAACAAGCTGATTTTGGTCCCTCTTAGGCTCTATAACTGAATTTGTTTTTGAATATATTATCATATCTCAAGAATACATGAGATGCTTGTGTAAATTGGTACATGTTTTACGTTGTTCTACAATTTCTACATGAGTTAACAAAAATTTCGGTGCCCTTGACTTGGAGCATGCTCTATGATTAATGAACAAGCGGATTCCATCGACTAAGTGGGTCCAAAATAAATATCATAACTTCTATTTTTCATTTTGATGTACAGAAATTATCAAACTTGATTACATATTAGATCTTGCTTTTATGTAAAGATTCATGGAACTTCCAGCCATATCTTACCTTTTAAATTTTATCAAACAAGTGAAATTTAGAATATATCAAGTATAACTCCTGTATAGAATTAGTATATATATGTAATATAGTTGTCTAATTGACTAAACTAATCATTTAATAATCTAGCCACTTATAAATGTTGAATACAAAGTTGTGGCTTCCCTTGGAGCTCTACAATACAAATAGTTACAAGCATTGATTTTGAGGCAATTGAACAAGGTTACTGTGTGATCTTCATAAGTTAGCTTGTTTTGACATTATTAATTTTCTACCTTGATCGTGTAACATGCCAGTTTCTTGTGGTACCAAACTTGGTCTATTACTTAATGTATTTTTGTTTGAAGTTTGCTCGATGTATCTTTTTTGTTTACTCGAAGAAAAATTGGTATCCCTATATTGCTTATGAGCTCAATATGAAATAAGGACCCGCTTCTTGTGTCTAAGGTCAGATCTCTCAGTTTTAAACATGTCTAACATGTAAATGACACATTTTTATACCAATTAAAATACTCAACCCCGCACATATTCATATATTTAATTTACGATAACATAAAAAACAAAATGTGTTAGCAGCAGTGAATACAACACACCTATCACCATCTGACAAATAGACCGTAGGCGACACGTCGAAACGCGCATGTCCACTAATATAATGGAACTTCAGAAGCCGTACTCAACTGGGAGCTGCCGAGCGCGGCTTCGCCTCCGATGTTATTTTTATCGAGTATGTATGGATTTGGGACTTGAAATAGAGCACCAACAAGTGTGTCCCAGATTCCCTGCAGCACCATTATCTTTAAGCCTGGATAGGGGCGGATATGTGCCTGGTGCTACAGGTGTTGTAGCACCGGCCGAGCAGCTGCAACCATCATTTGCTAATTTTCAAGACTAAAATTAGAAAAATCCTATGTATAGCACCACTAAGGAAGCATTGGCACCAGACTTGGGCGCCTTCCAGCTCCGCCCTTGAGCCTAGATCAACTACTATACGAGGTCGGATAGTTGTCATCTTCTAAGAGCACTAAACTCCCTAGAATTGAAGCTCTGGACATGATTCCGGTTTGATTTTTTCTCCTGGGTTCGTGTGGTGCCACGGACTGGACTACGTGTCAAGCTGACTTTAGTTTCTAATTTCCACAGTCGGTTCTTTTGGGACTATGAGTCAACGTGTTGGGGATATCCTAAAAAAGGGAGAACATGTGGGGGTCGCTGCTTGAGAGCGCCACCGACCTGTCCTATTCCTGTTAGAAATATGCTCTAGAGACAAATAATAATAAGGATTATTATCATATTTCATAAAGTTTATAATTAAGTTTTATATCATGCTATAATTGTATTAAGAGGAAACATCAATACACGTGTGATATATAAACAACCAAGGGTTTCCAGTGAAACTCTAGTCACTGGTTCATTGGTCAACAAATGATCAAGTTCCTAATCATGTGACATTTATGCCAGTTGGAACTAAAGTCAACTCATTCTAAGAATGAGATGATGAACCAATACCCAACCTAAACATCGTGACCCAATCATGTCACGAAGTTCAAGTTACGATGATTAGAAATGGATCCTCGTAGACTATTCCTTAGACCGTGAGGCTATATTAATCACTGTCTCCCGAAAGTGCTTAGATAGCATCAAACGTCACTTGGTAATACAGTGACAATAAAGATGTGTTCAGGTATTCGGAGGAACCGTAGAGGCAATATATGCCAAGAGCGGGATTTGTCCGTCCACGTGACGGAAAAGATACTCAAGGGCCCACTTGGAGAAGTTATATCCAATAGCTGTGCAGCGTGTGATTTGATCACATGGATATCACTTATCGAACGAGTCAAGTAGCATTGTTCGATAACGAGATTGAACACGACATGATGATGTCATTGATCAGATCTCGGGCAATGCGAGTGTCGAGATACAAAGGGAATAAGACACGATTGTCCCGGTTCAAACAACGAAAGATCTTCGTGGAATGCACAGGGGTCACATGGCCATCCCGGTCCCTCTATCGATCATTGGTACGGGAGTGTCCCGACCATGTCTGGAGTATTCCTGAATCATGGGGTATCACGCTTAAGGGTTTGATGATGCTTAGAGAGTGTTTATAGGATCCGTAGAATCGTCGAAGAATAGTAGAGAGAAAAACGGAAGGGTTTCGGTAAGTCCGGAGGATGTACGGAGTGGAGGTGGAAGGTGTTCCATAGCCACGGAGATTGAATAATATGTTAATGAATGTTAAATATTGATTTAATCATTTAATCATAATTATTTAATAAAAGAGAAAATCAATTTAAAGGGCAAAATGCTTAATGGGCCAATTCCGGAGGGAAGAGGGCCATTAGGGAAAGGCAAGAGGAGAAAGGGGCCAAGGGGGTGGCCGGCACCCTAGTGGGCCAGCCCCCTCGCATGGGGCCCATGGGGGTGGCTGGCGTTGCCTCCCCTCCCCCTCTCCTCTCCTTTAGTCCCACCCCGAGACTTTGAGGGAGGTAGTACCTCCCCTCCCCCTATATATAGTGGGGGTATTTGGCCAGATAAATACACACAATATTCAACAAAGGTTTCCTCACTTTTGGATCCAGGAGCTCTACTTCCACAACTGCTGCTGGATCAGGGAAGCGGGAGTCATCGTCAGGCACCGGACGTGTGTAACTCCCCGCGATGTGTCACACTTGAGGCACCCAAGTCGTTGGAGCCACATGAGCGTGATGTCTATGAAGGGAATATGCCCGAGAGGCAATAATAAAGTGGTTATTATCTTATTCCATGTTTATGATAAATGTTTATTTTGCATGCTATAATTGTATTAATTGGAAACGTTAATACATGTGTGTTTAATAAACAAAATACAAAGTTCCTAGTAATGCCTCTCATATAAACTAGCTCGTTGATTAACAAGATGATCAAGGTTTCCTGATCATGGACATTGGATGTTGTTAATAACGAGGTCACAACATTGGTGGAATGATGTGATGAACATTCATTCGAAGTATAGCATTACGATCAAAGTCATTATGTTTATATTGCTATAACATCATACGAAGTAATCTTAGTCCTTAGACCATGAGATCATGTTAATTGACAACACCGGAAGAGTATCTTGATAACATCAAACATCACACCGTAACAGGGTGACTATAAAGGTGGGTTTAGTGCTACAAAGGTGTTATGTTGAGGCTCATGGATCAAGAGTGGGATTTGTCCATCCCGATGAAGGATAGATATACTCTGGGCCCTCTCGGTGATATCACATTGGTTATCTTGCAAGCAAGTGATGTGATCACTAGAATATTATATCACGGGAACGAGAAAAGAGTGCATGTCGGTAACGAGATCAAACTACGTATGGAGATACCGATGATCAAATCTCGGACATGTAATATATCGTGAGACAAAGGGATTTAGTTACTAGCGTTAAAGGTTCTCACGATCATAGAAGTCATCGTTGAATGTGTAGGAGTCAGTATGGATCTCCAGGTCCCGCTTCTGATTATTGATCTGAGAGGGGTCTCGATCATGTCTGCATTATTCGCGAACCGTAGGGTGACACACTTAAGGGATACCGACACCATTTGGAGCAAATATGTTTCAGATAAAGATTTAAGAAAGTGTTGGAATTATTTCAATAGACACCGAAACTGTTTCGGGTGAAATTGCTGAAATTGGTTCTGCATGTAATATTGAAATGTTGCAGGGGGTTTTATGTGAATGTTTGTTAATTAAAGTAATTAACAAAATTCTGAATAAAATTAATTCAAGAGTTTTATTAAATGAGAGAGCATTAAATTTGGAGAAACTTAATGCATTTAAAGTGGAGACTTTAAAAGAGAATGTGAAGGGGCATTTTAATGTGGAGGGGTTACCACCACATGAATGGGGGAGGTGAGGAGTCACCCTCCCATGGGGCACCGGCCATGGGGAGGGGTACCCCCTCCTCCTATAAAAGGCCCCCCTCACTCCCCTTGTTCCACACACCTCCTCGTGAAGGATCTCTCTCCCCCTCTAGTATTATTTCCCCATGGTCTCGGATTAGCGAGATACATGTTCCCGGTGGCTTTATCTAGAAAGGAGTTGCTGCTTTCGCTGCTTTGCTGGAGCAAGGGACGGAGGTTGTCGGGGTACCGGACGTGTGTGCGATCACGGATGCACCACTGCTTTGCGGTGCTGGACTTGGTGGTGCTGGACTTGCTGGAGCTAGATTTGAAGGACGTGCTGGAGCCGGACCTGCTGGACTTCATCACGATCTTGAGATCGGCAAGTGTATGACTACATCATCCACGAGTTCCAACTCGTTAACAAAACTCGTTGTCTTCGAGGGTGAGTTCTCCATGGATGTATATCCACCCGTTGCTCTGTGTCTAGTAGATAGATCTTGGCGTATAGTTCACATCGTAGGAAAAAAATTGTTTTCTATGCTGCGAACCCAACAGTCTATGCACTTCTATTCTTGCAGACAGTTGTTGGGCCTCCAAGTGCAGAGGTTTGTAGAACAACAGCAAGTTTCCCTTAAGTGGATCACCCAAGGTTTATCGAACTCAGGGAGGAAGTGGTCAAAGGTATCCCTCTCCAGCAACCCTGTAATCAAGATACAAGAAGTCTCTTGTGTCCCCAACACACCCAATACATTTGCCAGGTGTATAGGTGCACTAGTTCGGCAAAGAGATAGTGAAATACAAGTGGTATGGATATAAGACAACGGTGCTAGAAAAGAGGTTGACGGGAGGAAAAGACTAATGGCAAAAAGATGGAAGCAAGCAAACATGTAACAGATCTAGTTGCAAACGGTGTTTCAATGTTTAGAAACAAGGCACAGGGATCATACTTTCGCTAGTGAACACTCTCATATAAATATCTTCTCTTTATGATACTACTCTGAACTACTCTCCGGTTGGACACTCTAATCCATGGTAGGGCTATAACAACACTCCTCAAAGTCCGCCTTCCCCATCTAGATAACCCCACACTATCACCTTGAGCACTAGATGGTTCCAACAAACACCAGAATTTCATAGAGACATCCAACTCCAAATATAACTCATAACAAGTATTTATGTAACCTTAGCCAAAGTGCCACACGGTGTGCACATTGTCAACTTCACACACGTGGGGATAAGCAGAGATTCATTAAAGCACTTGAGTAGCAGAATAGATCTATAGATTACAAAGCTCATGATCTCAATAAGATCATGCATAGAGATAGAGATGAACACATAGCTACCGGTAGAGCCCTTAGCCTCGAGAAAGAACTACTCCCTCATCATCATGGGAATCCGCAACGGTGATGGAGATGGTGGTGGAGATCGATGGAGATGGCTCCGGGGGCACTTCCTCGTCCCGGCAGGGTGCCGGAACAGAGACTTCTATCCCCCGAATCTCCTCTTCGGTGGCGGCAGCGCTGTGAAACTTTTCGTGGAATTCTGATCTTGTACTTAGGGTTTTCATCCCGAGGGGATTTTATAGGCGAAGGGGCGATGTCAAAGGGTGGACCAGGGGCCTACACCACCTGGTGGCGTGGCCAGGGGGACCCACGCCACCCTATGGTGTGGCCAGCCCCTGGCCCTCCTCCGGCTCGTCTTCTAGCTCCGTGAGTCTTCAGGTAAAATATTAACTTTGGCTTTTGTCCGGTCTAATTCTGAGAATATTTCTTTTCCAGCTTTTCTGAAACCAAAAATAACAGAAAACAGGCAACTGGCACTGCAGCATCTTGTTAATTGGTTAGTTCCAGAAAATGCATAAAAGTATCTCAAAATGTAGACAAAGCATAAGATAGTTGATATAAAACAAGCATGGAACATCAAAAATTATAGATACGTTTACAACGTATCAACATCCCCAAGCTTAACTCCTGCTCGTCCTCGAGTAGGTAAGTGATAAAAAAGAATTATTTTTGAGGTGACATGCACCATGACAATCTTGATCAAGGTATTTGTAAAACATTGATAGCTGGGATCATAGTACTCTAACATAGACATGAAAGATATAGTTCTAACAATAAGACATAGCAACTATGTTGTAACATGAAGAGGTACAAACAAAAGATTCATGAATAACAATGCTTTGAAAGATGTTTGTTTGTTTCACATATAGAAAACATAATGAGAATGATATTCAGCTTGTCCCTCATGGTGTAGCAAAACATAAATGCATAGGACACCTTCAAAGTTCATAACGGTGACTAGATACAAATAGTTTAAGAACAAGCAATATCAAAGTTATGAATCAATCAACAAGTTTTGGGACAATGCACATTAAACTAAGAATGGCCACTATGCTCTCTCAATAGGTGCATAAAGATAGAAGATGGAGACTAAACATAAAAGTAAAAGAAAGGCCTTCATAGAAGGAAGCAGGGATTCAAGTCTCATAAAGAGCTTCCAAAAATTAGGGTACTTATTAGCTTTCAGCTCTCATTGCCCCTATCGTAAGCATCTTGAAGTGATTAAGGTTAAAGTGAACAAACTATGGAGTATATGCTTGACAAAGTATAAGTTGGCAATCTCATGTCCCTTGAATAGGAGGGCCGCTCCTCATGCTACTCAAGTTTAGTTACCGGTAAGTTCTTGTCATAGTAAGTACATGTGTATCATAGAGAACCGCCAACGGGGTACCACTTGCACATGATACAGGAGCTATCCCATAATCAAAATGACAAGGCAAGCAGACAATGAACATCTCAGCAATATTCTTATTTACCATGGGAAAATGGTGCTTTTTTCTCTCTTTCCTCTTTTCTCATCTCTTTTTTTTCTTTTTCTCAATCTCTATCTCTTTTTTTATAAGAAGAATGCTTCATAGATTTCTCACTATGGTGATGCTGCAAGTTTCCACCATGATTAGGCATGGCTTAGGCTAGCGGCCCAGGCGTTTCTCTAACACACATACATAACTCCATGGACTTACAAGCTCCCCTTTCATTTCACACCGACGACATCCATAAACAAAAGAGCATGATATCAACTGGGTACAATGTACAAGTGCAATGTTGAAAGCGTTCCCCATGACAACATAGTTCTGCTAATTCCCAACGTATAAGTGCAAGCATATACAACATAGATGACACAATGGTTCAAGTTTATTAGGGCAAGAATAGTAAAGTGTGCCATCTCGCCTCGAGAGCTTTAATCACTAATTTTCACATAACAAGTTTAATTCGGAAGGTAGATAAAAACATGAATATACTTGGAATAGCAATAATGCTAATAGGTAGGTATGGTGGACTCTTTGAAATAACTTGATTTTATTTGGAGTTGGATGAATGAGTGGAACTCATACTTGGTACATGTGGAGGCTAGCAAAAGACTGGGAGCGACCAACTAAGAGAGCAATAATGGCCATAATCATGCAAAGCGACAAAACATTATTAATTAAAGCATAAAGTGATACTACAAGTCGAAAACTAAATGATCATAGAGGCTATGGTGACTTGGTATAGTCTTAACATGGTGTGAGCATGCGCAAGTCAACCCAAATAAATCATTAAAGGAGAATACCACAATATTATGCTTTTATATGCTAAAACAACACATGATTGTTTCAAGGCACATTAAGCAATCTCAATTGTTTGTAACAAGTCATGCTATAGAAATAATCACTAAGCATAAAGTCAAAGCAATATCAAGCATGACATTATAAAGTCTAAGTCACAGTCAAAGACAAGCTCCTTTTTACCACTTAAGCATGAACTTTCCTACTCTTTTCCAATCCAAATCAACTTTATTTGAAAACTAATGCATGAATGAGGGGGTCCAACCAATTTATTCAAGCAAACTAAGCAAACAAAAACTAAAAACAAAACGAAGACGCTCCAAGAACAAGACAATTGTGTAAGAAACAATAAAAATGAAGTGTTTGGAGGAAACCTGAATTTTTTATTGATGAAGAAGGGGATGCCTTGGCCATCCCCAAGCTTTGACGCTTATACTTCTTGAATATTTCTTGGGGTGACACGGGTGGCATCCCCAAGCTTGAGCTTTGTCCATACTTCATCTTATCACATTATTCTTCCCTACACTTGAAAATTTCCTTCATACAAACCTTCACACAATCTTCATTAGCAACATTAGTTCATTCAAAAGATAATAATCCTATGGGTTTTAGTTTTAAAACAGAAAAACTTTCATTAAAAACACAAGCTACTGTAGCAATTCCCTCAAAAAGATCAATTCACCAAAAAGAACCCAAAAAGAAATCGATAAAGAGGCAAATGCAAATAATGGTAGAAACCTATCAAAACAGACCAGCAGGTGAAAACCGATTTGTTCGAAGACCTTCTGTTGCTCAAATCGAAAAGTGTTGAACTAATGAAAGTTAGCTAATAATCTGGGTGATTTATTCAGAAAATTACAGCTCAAGCCGACATACAGAGATTTTTCACGAATTTTTACAGTGAAGGACAAAAATCTGTTTCGGGACAACACTTCCCAAAATCTTACTTCCCTCTCATTCGAGGTTATTCTTGGCACAAAAATCAAATAAAAAAATTGAGAAGGAGAGTTTATTACAAAATTAATAACTTCCAAGACTCAAGAAAACTATTGGGTTATCTCCCAAGAAGTACTTTTCTTTAACGCCTTTAAGTTAGGCATGATAGTTTGAGAAGATGCTCACATAAGAAATATGAATTGAAGTAAAAGAGAGCATCAAGAAGCAAATTCAAAGCACATTTAAGTCTAACCCACTTCCTATGCATAGGAATCTTGTAAAGAAACAAGTCATGAAAGCACAAAGCAACAAGCATAGTAAAGTAAAACAAGTGCAACTTCAAGACTTTCAACATAAAGAGGGGAAACTTAATATTATTGAGATGCATAAAACCATGTTTCCCTCTCTCATAATAACTTTCAGTAGCATCATGAATAAAATTAACAATATAACTATCACATAAAACATTCTTATCATGAGCCACATGCATATAATCATTATTACTTTCCACATAAGCATAGTTATTCTTATTAATTATAGTGGGAGCAAATTCAACAAAGTAGCTATCACTATTATTCTCATCACCATAATCATCAAATATAGGAGGCATATTGTAATCATAATTATTTTTCTCCTCAATAGTAGGTGGATTGAAAATATCATATTCATCATTGTAATCATCGTATATTGGAGGCATAGTATCATCAAAGTAAATTTTCTCCTCCATGCTTGGGGGACTAAAAAGATCATTTTCATAAAAAATAGCTTCCCCAAGTGCTTAGAATTTTCCATAGCATTAGCAATAATGGTGTTCAAAGAATTCATACTAATAACATTACTATTAGCATGCAAATAAAGTTCCATAGGTTTTTTAATTTTCTCTTCAAACACTTCATGTCCTAACTCAAGATAAAACTATAAAGCTCTCTAATTTTTGTTGTTGTTTTCCATTAAGCCTAACTAGTGAAAATAAAAACAAGAAACAAAAAGATATAATTGCAGAATCTAAAGGAAATAACTTCGAGCACTCACACATCAGCTACCGCACTAGAAGATAGCTTAGTAGCCAGAGGATGTGAGTACCTTTTACCTTACCTCCCCGGCAACGGCGCCAGAAAATAGCTTTGATGGCGCGTGGTTGACGTGGGAGCTTCTTCTTCTTCAATCCCCGGCAATGGCGCCAGAAAATAGCTTGATGTCTATGTACTTCTATTCTTGTAGACAGTTGTTGGGCCTCCAAGTGCAGAGGTTTGTAGAATAGCAGCAAGTTTCCCTTAAGTGGATCACCCAAGGTTTATCGAACTCAGGGAGGAAGTGGTCAAAGGTATGCCTCTCAAGCAACCCTGCAATCAAGATACAAGAAGTCTCTTGTGTCCCCAACACACCCAATACACTTGTCACGTGTATAGATGCACTAGTTCGGCGAAGAGATAGTGAAATACAAGTGGTATGGATATAAGACAATGGTGCCATAAAAGAGCTTGACGGGAGGAAAAGACTAAAGGCAAAAAGATGAAAGCAAGCAAACATGTAATAGATCTAGTTGCAAACGGTGTTTCAATGTTTAGAAACAAGGCCTAGGGATCATACTTTCGCTAGTGAACACTCTCATATAAATATCTTCTCTTTATGATACTACTCTGAACTACTCTCCGATTGGACACTCTAATCCATGGTAGGGCTATAAAAACACTCCTCAAAGTCCGCCTTCCCCATCTAGATAACCCCACCCTGTCACCTTGAGCGCTAGATGGTTCCAACAAACACCAGAATTTCATAGAGACATCCAACTCCAAATATAACTCATAACAAGTATTTATGTAACCTTAGCCAAAGTGCCACACGGTGTGCACACTGTCAACTTCACACACGTGGGGATAAGCAGAGATTCATTAAAGCACTTGAGTAGCAGAACAGATCTATAGATTACGAAGCTCATGATCTCGATAAGATCATGCATAGGGAGAGAGATGAACACATAGCTATCGGTAGAGCCCTTAGCCTCGAGAAAGAACTACTCCCTCATCATCATGGGAATTAGCAACAGCGATGGAGATGGTGGTGGAGATCGATGGAGATGGATCCGGGGGCACTTCCCTGTCCCGGCAGGGTGCCGGAACAGAGACTTCTGTCCCCCGAATCTTCTCTTCGGTGGCGGTGGTGCTGCAGAACTTTTCGTGGAATTTTGATCTTGTTCTTAGGGTTTTCATATCGAGGGGATTTTATAGGCGAAGGGGCAATGTCAGAGGGTGGACCAGGGGCCCACACCACCTGGTGGCACGGCCACGGGTACCCGTGCGACCCTATGGTGTGGCCAGCCCCTGGCCCTCCTCCGGCTCGTCTTTTGGCTCCATGAGTCTTCAGGTAAGATATTAACTTTGGCTTTTGTCCGGTCCAATTTCGAGAATATTTATTTTCTAGCTTTTCTGAAACCAAAAATAGCAGAAAACAGGCAACTGGCACTGCGACATCTTGTTAATAGGTTAGTTCCAGAAAATGCATAAAAGTATCTCAAAATGTAGACAAAACATAAGATAGTTGATATAAAACAAGCATGGAACATAAAAAATTATAGGTTCTTGATGACCCACAAGTATAGGGGGTGTATCGCAGTATTTTCGAGGAAACTGAAACCCAATTTATTGATTCGACATAAGGGGAGCCAAAGAATATTTATAAGCCTTAACAACTGAGTTGTCAATTCAGCTGCACCTGGAAACAATCTTGCTCACAGCAGTTTATCAGTAGCAATAGTTTTGTAGTAGGAATAGTAAAGCAGCAACAGTAGTAAAGCAAAGACAATAGTAACAAAAGCAGTAAACGGTAGGATTCGAGCGCGGTAGGCATAGGGATGGATGGACGGGCGTTGCATGGACAAGACAATTCACATAGCAAACAGAACATAGGGCAATTGCAGATAAATAAGATAAAGCACCCAAGTACTAGACAATCCTAGGCATGTGTTCCATATATAGTCATACGTGCTCGCAATGAGAATTTGCACAACATCTTTTGTCCTGCCAGCCCGTTTGCAGCGGGGCCTCTAGGGAACTACTGGCAATTAAGGTGCTCCTTTTAATAGAGCACCGGAGCAAAGCATTAACACTCCATGAACACATGTGATCCTCACATCAAAGCCTTTCCCTTCCGGTTATCCCGATTTCTGTCACTTCAGGGCCATAGGTTCCGGACAACAACGTGTGTATACAACTTGTAGATAAGACCAAAAACAATACTACCATAATGAATCAATAATACGTGCAGATCTGAAATCATGGCACTCGGGCCCTAATGACAAGCATTAAGCACAACAAGTCGCAACAAAGTCATAAAGCACTATAAAAGATACTAGGCACCATGCCCTAACAATCTGATGCCATTACATGAACGATCTCATCCAATCCCTACCATCTCCATAGCCTACAGCGGGTGATTACTCACTCATAGATGGGGGAAACATGGATGGTCGATGGAGAAGTGATGGTGATGATGATGGCAATGATCTCCTCCAATTCCCCGTCTCGGCAGGGTGCCAGAACGGAGTTTCTGGTGCTGTTTCGTGGAATCTGGTGGTGGCAGCGGAGCGGAACTCCTTCTGGAAAAACGTCGAATCCCCCGAAGTTTTTAGGTCAGAAGGCTCCTTATAGGCGAAGAGAGAGGCCGAGGGGGTGCCTGGGGGGCCCACACCACCCCCTGGCGCGGCCTGGCCTGGCCCGCGCCACCAGGTGGTGTGGCCACCCCAGGGCTCTTCTCCGTCTCGTATTCTGGCTCCTGGAGTCTTCGGGTGAAATAGGATTTTTGGCATATTTTCCGGGATTTTTCCTGATAGTTGATTTTCTGCACAAAAAGTAGACACCAAGGCAATTCTGCTGAAAACAGCGTCAGTTCGCATTAGTTGCATCCAAATCACACAAGTATAGAGGAGAAACAATAGCAAAAGTGTTCGAGAAAGTAGATACGTTTTGGACGTATCAACTCCCCCAAGCTTAGCTTATTGCTTGTCCTCAAGCAATTCAGTTGAAAACTGAGTGCGATAAAAGAACTTTCACGATCACATTTGCTTCATATGATGTAAATATTCTCAGCAATGTGATCAACTACTTAGACAATTCATAATAAAGAGTATGCAACTGAGTCTACTTAATAGTCATTGCAAGCTATGAAGAGATTCCAACTCAAGAATAATAAGTAGCATAAAGTACGAACATAAGCAACATTACAATGATCATAAACAGGTATGATAGAGTGGTATCTCGCTTGCCTTTGATTATGAATGTCCAGGCACCTCTGAAGTTCAAGTGATGACTAGAAGTAAAGATATCAAGAATTCAAGCATCAAAGTCATAACACAAATAATCAAGTATTGGAACAAACACAAAGAATGACAACTATGCTCTCAAGAAGGTGCTCGGAGAATAAGTGGAGACTCAATAAGTAAAAGGAAAAGGTTTTGAATAATTTTGAAAGGCTTCCAAATGCTGAAAGTATGGTACTTGTTAGCTTTGAGCTCTCATTGCCCCTATCATAAGCATCTTTAACGTGGTTAAGGTGAAAGTGAGGTCCAATCTGAGTTATATGCTTGACAGACTATAAACTGAAAATCCCAAGTCCCTTGAGTACGAGGGCCGCTCCTCATGCTACTCAACTTTAGTTACCGGTAAGTTCTTGTCATCGTAAGTATGTGCGTATCATTGAGAACCGCCAACGGGGTACCCCTTGCCCAATGATATGGAAGAATCCCCATATCAAAATGACAAGGCAAGCAGACAATGAGTATCTCAGCAATCTTCTTATTTACCATGGGAAAATGGTGCTTTTTTCTCTCTTTCCTCTTTTCATAAAACTCTTTTTTTTCTTTTTCTCAATAGCTATAACTCTCTTTTTTTATAAGAAGAATGCTTCATAGATATCATTATGGTTACACTGTAGGTTTCCACCATGTCAGCATGGATTAGACCAGCGGCCCAGGCGTTTCTCTAACATACATACATAACTCCATGGACTTACAAGCTCCCCTTTTATTTCACACCGACGACATCCGCAAACAAAAGAGCAAGGTATCAACTGGGTATATATTTACAAGTGTTGAAAGCGTTCCCCGTGACAGCACGGTTCTGCTAATCCCCAGCCTATAATTTGCAAGCATATATCTTTCATGGAGAGTTCACAATGGTTCGGGTTTATTAAGGGCGGAAAATAAAGTGTGCCATCAAGTTCGTGAGAGCTTTACTAACTAATTTTCCCATAACAAGCAAACATTTTATTTGGAAGAAAACAAGGCACATTGAATATGCATGGGAGTAGCAAATGATGCTAATAGGTAGGTATGGTGGACACTTTGGAAATATTTGGTTTAGGGAGTTGGAAACATGAGTAAAACACTCAGTGGAAGTGAAGGCTAGCAATAGTAAGGGAGCGACAAACGAGAGAGCAACAGCTGTCATTATCATGCTTGCAACAAAACAGGACTAATCATGGCATGAAAGTGATTCAAGATCCTCAAGGCAAAATAATTCATCGAGGCTTAACTGATTATTACAGTCATGTGCATGCATGAGCATGTGCCAAGTCAATCAAATGAACCATTCAGAGGAGGATACCATGGTGTCATACCAATTTATGAATAGAGTAATGCAAGCAAACATTCATGAGACATGCTACAAACTATTAGCGAGCTAGAGCTAATCATAAGAAAGCAAGAACTACCAAGCATCCAAAAAAAACATACACTCTACATGAACAGACTAAGCATGCCTTAAGTGATGAGTATATGTACAAAAATGAAAACAAATAGAGTTCGTTACCAGCCTCTTACCACGCCTCAAGTTGTCATTGATCCTCATTATCGCTCTTCACTTGTGTGGCCTGAATAATAATATGAAACCAATAATCCACTGAGAACTGCCAAACCCTGTAGCAAACTTGCAAAAACCAAAGAAGAACGACAAATATTTTTGGTGTTTTCGATTTTTAAATAAGAACCAAAAGAGAAAAACAAGCAAAGCAAAATCTTTTTGGGTTTTTCGAATAGTTCAAACAAAGCGAAAAGGGAAAAACAAACCAAGGCAAAAAGAAGAAGCAAACCAAAGAGAAACAACAAAAATATTTTTGGTCTTTTTGTGTTTTTAGAAAGCAAAAGCAAAGAAGAACGAAAACTAAAAAGAGAACGAAAACATGAATATACAAAGTACCGACGCAACATGATATGGAGATGAGTGCGGTGTCGGCGTATCTCCCCCCAAGCTTAGGCTTTTGGCCTAAGTGGGTATCAATCCCAAGCTGGCCAGGATGAAGTATCACCGGGGTACGACGAGGAGGTACCCTCGTCCTGGTGCGAGCCCGAGTACGCCCCTCCGTAATGTGCGGAGTAATCATAGGAGGGCGCATCCTCCTGGTGCTGCTCGTGGAAACCCAACAAGCGAAGTTGCTCGTCCACCTCCTCCTTGGAGCGCGACCACGGTCTCCTATCAACACTAAACAAAGCAGGCTGTGGCAAAAGGATCTCCCTTTCATCCCCGTCAGTGAAAAGCATCCTATATACTAGATTGTTCAAATCAGAGGTAGCAGTGACAAAGTGATGAGTTTTCATGGCAACAAGGTTGAGCCTCTGTGGTGCTAGCATAGCATCATCGGGATCCACTGAAAGGCCTAATGCATTGACTACACGCGAGGCAATGATGCCCCCATAGATAGGCCCCCTAGCAGCTAGGCGGCGAGCAATAAGCGAGCCAAGATTGTATCGAGTATCATTGCTGAGCGCAGCAGCAAGGAACGCTAAGTGATAGTTGGATATATTACTAGTGTTCTCCCTACCCAATACGCTAGTGGCAAGATAATATGCAAAGTATCTAAGAGCAGGGAGTTGGATATTTCTTATCTTTCCGCGCTGCGCCACGCGGTCATCATCATTGGTCACCCCTCGGTAAAGCTCCAACAAACCAGCGGGTCGCCCTTGAATTTTCTTCATGGTCCCTGTCATACGCACACCTACAATACTACAAAATCTCTCCAAAGGCATGGTGAAGGGCATATCATAGATTTTAAAAGAGACAGTAGATTGATAGGATGTGTTAGTAAATGAGAAGCTTTCAACAAAAGTTTTGGTGAGCATAGCGTACTGTGCACTCTCATCTTGCATATAAGAGGTCAAGCCAACCCTCTCAATCAGTAGCAAGAAATCATCAAGAATATCTGCAGCTTGCAACAAAGTAAAACAAGGAAAAGAGGATGGGTGAGCATCTCTATCATCCCTTTCACTGCCAATACGTGTTGCAATGAGGTCTTCATTATATGAAGTCCTAGCTTGAGAGGCTGTTCTTGAGGGCCTCGACCTCCTAGGTGCATCACTCTCAAATATCTCTCCAAAAGTGTGGTTGTTCATGCTTGGTATTCTGAAATTTAAACACCTATTAAACAAGTGATTGCAAAGTAAATATAATAAAGGATTCTACTCATAGGGACTTGCAAGAGGCCTAAACATTCATCAAAACTATATCTCTAAGCATCAAAAAATCTTACAAGCTCTCATAACCATTCACCTATAGCAGCAAAATACTAAACAAATAATCCAGTAAACACAAATCTACTTGGACAAGGGGAGGAGTCACATACCAAGGAACAAATGCTCCAAATTTCAGCAAGAAAGATGGGCTGAGCAAGGAGATCGAAGAAATCGAGAGCAAGAACAGAGAGAACGTGATTTTGAGCTCTTAACTGGAGCTTACTCGGGAGAGAGAAGAAAGTGGCAGGGAGAGAGTTAGTGGAGGGCCAGGGGTGGCCCACACCAGGGCATGGCGCCACCCAGGGCTGGCCGCGCCACCACATGGTGTGCCTGCCTGGTGGGGCCCCCTGGTACCTACCAGGTACTCCTCTGCCCCTTTTTTCACGTAAAAATTTAATATGAATTTTCTGGAATTTTTCGAGACACTTTATTTTTGGGCATTTTCAGAAAAAGAAGAATGATTTTTCTGACAGCCAGATTTTTTTTCTTTTGGAAACATGATGCAAGGACAAAACAAGGCTAGAACTACAGAAGTTCTAGCATGCAAGCAACTAACAACACAAAGAAAACTAAACGAAAGCAAAAACTAAAATGCAAAGGATAAAAATAAACGGAGATAATCATAATGAAAACATTGTTTTGTTCAATGGAATCCTTTTGTTAGCAAGGTTGATCAAGTCTTGCTACCAAAACAATTGCATATGAGACAAAACTTTGTACTCCACTAATGATTATGTTACCTTAACCTTGATAGCAATGGTCCCAATCATAATAGTTTCAAATTTTTCTCTTGGTATGGGACAATATATTTCTCCAACTTGAATGCCTTCAACATGTTCAATTGAATTCAAACCATAAGTCCTTTCAATCTTCTTGGGGAAATAGACAGTATGTTCCTTGTCATTAACATTGAAGGTAACCTTTCCTTGATTACAATTAATAACAGCTCCTGCAGTATTAAGAAAAGGTCTCCCAATAATAATAGACATATTATCATCTTCTGGCATTTCAAGCACGACAAAATCAGTTAATATCAAGCAATTGTGAGCCACCTGAACAGGTACATCCTCACATATACCCACAGGAATAGTGGTAGATTTATCAGCCATTTGCAAAGATATATCAGTTGGTATTAATTTTTCAAGTTGAAGCCTCTTATAGAGAGAGAAAGGCATAACACTAACTCCAGCTCCCAAATCACACAAAGCAGTTCTAACATAACTGTTCTTAATAGAGCAAGGGATAGTTGGAACCCCTGGGTCTCCAAGTTTCTTAGGAACCTTACCATTGAAGGAATAATTAGCAAGCAAAGTAGAAATTTCTTCATTAGGGATCTTCCTTTTATTCGAGACAATGTCCTTCATATACTTTGAGTAAGGAGGCAATTTAATAGCATCAGTCAAAGGAATTTGCAAGAATAAAGGCTTCATCCACTCACAAAACTTATTATAGTGTTCATCTTCCTTTGACTTGTGTTTCTTATCAGGAAAAGGCATAGGTTTTTGGACCCAAGGTTCTCTTTCACTACCATGTTTCTTAGCAATAAAATCTTCTTTGGTGTATTTAGTATTCTTAGTGTGGTTTTCAGGTTCTTCTTCAACTTTTTCTTCATTAGGAACAACATTTTCTTCACTACCACTTTCAATTTCAGCATCAGAGATAGATATACTATTAGGATCTATAGCAGGTTCAGAGGGTTCTATAACAGTTTTATGTTTCTTTTTCCTTTTCTTACGAGTAGAACCACTATTTTCAGCTTGTTGAGAATCCTGCTCAATTCTTTTGGGATGCCCCTCAGGATATAGAGGATCCTGGGTAGCAGCACCACTTCTAGTTCTAATTTCATAAGCATGTTTTTCTTTAGCAGCATTAACTAGCAAGTCATTTTGCACTTTAACGAGTTGATCTATTTGAGTTTGAACCATTTGAAAGTGTTTAACAATCATTTTAACATCATTAGAGGTTCTTTCCACAATATCTATCAACTCAACAATAGCTCTAGTGTTTTCCATTAGATGATTTTGCACCCTTTTATTAAAGTTATCTTGCTTAACAATAAAGATATCAAATTCTTCTAAGCATTGATCAGGAGGTTTAGAGTAAGGGATATCACCTTCATCAAAGTGTTGGAGAGAGTGTACCTCAATAGTGGATGAGTAGGGAATAGGCTTACATAATCCTTCTATAGGAGGTAAATTCTTGACATCTGCAGCTTTAATTCCCTTCTCCTTAAGACATTTCTTAGCTTCCTTCATCACTTCATCATTTAATTCAATAACTCCCCTCTTCTTTGATGTTGGAATAGGCACAGGAATAGATAGTTCAGGTACAATTACTTCAGGTATAGCTTATTTAGGAGGATTCCAATCTTCATAATTCTTGCTTATTTTAGCCATTAATTCCTCAGCTTCCTTCGGAGTCCTATTCCTGAAAACACAATCAGCACAACTATCTAGGTATGTCCTAGATTCCTCGGTTAGTCCATTATAAAATATATCAAGAAGCTCATTCTTAGGTAATGGACTTCCAGCCTGTGCATGAATCAGAGCACAAAACCTTGCCCAGGATTCAGGCAATACCTCTTTTTCTCCCTGTTTGAAATCAAAAAGTTCCTGCAAAATAGCATGTCTAGCACTGGGAGGAAAATATTTCCGCAGAAAAGTACTAATCAAGCACTCAGGGCTATCAATAGATCCAAGAGGTAAATTACTAAACCAGGTTTTAGCTTCTCCTTGCAGCGAAAAGGGGAAAATCTTAGCAACAAAGTAAGTACGCATCTTAACATCATCAGAAAACAAGCCACTCATGGTAGAAAGTTCATTCATATGTGCTACCACACTTTCATTCTTAGTCCCACAAAAAGGTTCTTTCTCGACAATAGCTATATAAGATAGATCGAGAGAGAAATCATAATCTTCATCTATAATGTTTATGGGAGAAGCAGCAAACTTAGCATCAGGAGATAATTTGGATCTAATAGTACGCCTCTCAAGGAGACTCTTAGCAGCGCTCCTATCATGGGTGTTCTTACATTCTTTAATAAACTCATCGGTCATCTCAACATAATCTTCTTCAATATCATAACTCTCACTAGACTCAGGTGAGCTAATAGGTGTGGTAGTGCCTTCATTAGGAGTTTCGGTATTTCCAGCTATAGTTCTAGCAATCGTAGCATCTAGGAAAGGACCTAATGAACCACTCTTATCAAGCACAGTAGAAGTAGCATCATAAGCATCAGAAGTTTCCGATTCAGCAGTAGTAGCAGTGTGTGTAGCATGTGTATGTGGTGGTGTAACGAGCTTACTTATAACAGATGGTGAATCAAGAGCAGCAGAGGTGTTTAGAACCGTACCTCTTCTTGTAGTGGATGGTAAAATAGGAACCTTGCCATCACGAGACTTACCCATGATGGATGGATAGCAGCGAACAATAGAGAATCCAAGTGAACTTGATAAATAAAGCTATGCTCCCCGACAACGGCGCCAAAAAATAGTCTTGATGACCCACAAGTATAGGGGGTGTATCGCAGTATTTTCGAGGGAAGTGAAACTCATTTTATTGATTCGACACAAGGGGAGCCAAAGAATATTTATAAGCCTTAACAACTGAGTTGTCAATTCAGCTGCACCTGGAAACAATCTTGCTCATAGCAGTTTATCAGTAGGAACAGTTTTGTAGTAGGAATAGTAAAGCAAAGACAATAGTAACAAAAGCAGTAAACAGTAGGATTCGAGTGCGGTAGGCATAGGGATGGATGGACAGGCATTGCATGGACAAGACAATTCACATAGCAAACAGAACATAGGGCAATTGCAGATAAATAAGATAAAGCACCCAAGTACTAGATAATCCTAGGCATGTGTTCCATATATAGTCATACGTGCTCGCAATGAGAACTTGCACAACATCTTTTGTCCTGCCAGCCCGTTTGCAGCGGGGCCTCAAGGGAACTACTGGCAATTAAGGTGCTCCTTTTAATAGAGCACCGGAGCAAAGCATTAACACTCCGTGAACACATGTGATCCTCACATCAAAGCCTTTCCCTTCCGGTTATCTCGATTTCTGTCACTTCGGGGCCATAGGTTCCGGACAACAACGTGTGTATACAACTTGTAGATAAGACCAAAAACAATACTACCATAATGAATCAATAATACATGCAGATCTAAAATCATGGCACTCGGGCCCTAGTGACAAGCATTAAGCACAACAAGTCACAACAAAGTCATAAAGCACTAATAAAAGATACTAGGCACCATGCCCTAACAATCTGATGCCATTACATGAACGATCTTATCCAATCCCTACCATCCCCATAGCCTACAGCGGGGGATTACTCACTCATAGATGGGGGAAACATGGATGGTCGATGGAGAAGCGATGGTGATGATGATGGCGATGATCTCCTCCAATTCCCTGTCCCGGCAGGGTGCCAGAACGGAGTTTCTGGTGCTGTTTCGTGGAATCTAGTGGTGGCGGTGGAGCGGAACTCCTTCTAGAAAAACGTCGAACCCTCTAAAGTTTTTAGGTCAGAAGGCTCCTTATAGGCGAAGAGAGAGGCCGAGGGGGTGCCTGGGGGGCCCACACCACCCCCTGACGTGGCCTGGCCCGCGCCACCAGGTGGTGTGGCCACCCTAGGGCTCTTCTCCGTCTCGTATTCTGGCTCCTGTAGTCTTCGGGTGAAATATGATTTTTGGCATATTTTCCGGGATTTTTCCTAATAGTTGATTTTCTACGCAAAAAGTAGACACCAAGGCAATTCTGCTGAAAACAACGTCAGTTCGTATTAGTTGCATCCAAATCACACAAGTATAGAGGAGAAACAATAGCAAAAGTGTTCAGGAAAGTAGATACGTTTTGGACGTATCAGTACTACGACGTATCAGAGCGCAAGGACTTCATCACGACCTTGAGGTTAGCTTCGGTTCGTCTACATCAGCCATGCTCTCCTGAGCATTGACAATGTTTTTCGGTCTTCAAGGGTAAGTTCGCAAAAAACCCCTCCCGTTACTGCATTACTAATAGATAGGTCTTGGCAACATCAGGGGTTCAGGGGCGTAGGGTAAAAATTTATTGTTTTCATACGCGGAGCCCCTACAGTGGTATCAGAGCTAGATCTATGCGTAGTAATGCTAGTACGGGTAGAACACCCGAGATGTAGCATGTGGGCATTGATCTTTTAGTTGTTACCCTCCCACGTGTACTTATGTATACCGTAACAATGCTTGATGAAGCGGCCCCCAACCGACTTTATGCGTTCATCCGCGAGACTGGTACATGCTTGACATATGGCTTGTACCATATAAAGTGGCTTTGGGGGTGTCTGTCTCTCTCGCATTAGTTGGTATGCCATTTGCAACGGAGGGCCCCGGAAGGGGTGTAGTATAGACAACTACTTGATCAGCTTTGTGATGACAGTTCGTAGGTAAGAACGGTTCTTGTGCAAAAGCCCATTCATCCACGTAAAATATGCAAAGATAAAGTAGAGGCGTCTAACTTTGTTTTGCAGGGGGGTTGCTTTGTGATATGGTTGTGGCAAAGGTAAATTGATTACCTTATGTTACGTAGTAGTAGATAGTCACGTAGGTGATGGACTACCACGCCGGAAAGACACCGGTACCCTGGTGTCTATGGTGCCGGAACCCTTGCGCCGGAATCCGGTGACGACGGATGAAGATCACGATGTGAAGGACCATATCACATTGCATTTACATTTAATGTTATTGTTTGTATATCTTATTGTGTGCTAGTATTAGATACTCGACGGTAGCCTAATAAGATGATCCCTGGTTAAAATTACCAATGATTTTGTTTCCCCTTAGTGTGCACCACCAAGAAAGTTCTTCAGTATGAGGCAGGCCGTGATGAGCGGGTGTCAGACATATCTACGTTCGCATACAATGGGTGTAAGACATGTTGCACAGCGAATACACTAAGGTTGAGTTGGCGAGCCTAGAATGTTATAGAGATGTGGCCACGGAATGCGGATGGTCGAAAGATCAAGCACGAGTCGCATGAATGATGTGACCGACGTTTAACATCCACCCTAAAACCCACATTGATGGTCGTGATGATCGGGGGAGATGTGGGGAAAAGGGGTCGTGTTATCATTAGAACCCTTCAAGGGATAGGTGTTTCTGGGTGGAGTTATTATTAACTCATTTAATTATAAACTTAGTCTAAATTCCTTTTGCAATTATTAATGTAGAGATGGCTCACCTTGAAGCTTACTTTGTCATTGAGGAATGGGTAATGGGTGAGAAACTTAGACTTGATGGATCCAACTTCCCTAGTTGGCTTGTGCGCTCGAATGATCTCCTTACTAGGAATCATGTGGTAGACTACATACACCGCACGATGGATTTGACTAAGCCAGACCACTATGAGACCCCACAAGAGCTGGCAGACTGCTACTATCGTCAAGAAATGTCCACCTACATTCAGATAATAATGCGTTACGGGATGGTGGATGAACTCCATCCTCTCATGGGTGATCTTGATCCATATTCGATGGTGGATCAGCTGAGAGCAGAGTTCATAAACCATGTGCGCATGTGGAAGCACGAGCTGCTTGGAGAGTTCTTTTCAATACAGATGGAGGAGCACACATGTTTGAAGGGTCACTTGGAGCGCATTCTTGATGCACACATGAGACTGGTTCACTTCATGGACTACTGGATGGATGATCCGTTTGTGATAGGCGTGCTGCTTCGATCGTTGCCTCCCAGCTACGAAGGACGTGTCTGGAGTAGCATCATGAGTGGTGATACGGAAACATTGGATTTCCAAGAGTTCATTCAGGAACGTAAAGGTTAAACCAATCACCGGTGAGGTCATCGATAACAAAGGTATATATTTGATATACAATTTTATAAATGTTATAATCTTGCAAACACATTGGCAGTGTTAGGTATATTTGATACTTGTTCTGTTTTACTGAAAACAGGTCCTTCTGCACGAGAGGTGCTTGCTGGAGAGGAGGTAACGTTGCATGTTGATGACGAGCATGATGATGATAGCTAATGACACTCTTCCTCAACATTTATCATTTAGTTTATGTTTAGGATGATTATTGTAATCAAAAGATTGTGAACTTCTTTAGTGTGTCTCACACTTTGTGAGACGGTTATTCATATGAGCTTGTAACAAATAATTGTTCCACTTTTATGAATGATTTCTATTTGTGTTCATATCTTGTTTGATTATATGTGAATTATCCTTGTTGTTTGAAACTAATTGATAATGCATGAACATTTGTAAAATATTGAAATGCCTTTGAAAATACCCAACTTAATGATATGTTCATTAATGAATGAAACCAATTTTTGAATTCAAAGTTATGTGATAATGTGTGAAAGTCTTGATTACTTGTCACATATAAATCATGCCTAAGTTTGGCAAAATAACTTGAACACCGTGTATTACTTGAATACAAAGTGTTTTAATGAATTGTTGAAAGTAAATACATATTCGATGTATTGTGTTTTAACAAAATGGTAATTATCATTATATGATTGTTTAAATGTGTAAATAAGTTTACCAAAGGAAACATGAGTATGAAAATATTTGATATGATCAAAGTGTTTCATCAACAAAGGATATGAATATAAAAGAGAATCTAATTACTACGATTTGATCAATAGAAATGAAATTCAACTTTATAAGATTGGAATAGAAGAAAAATTGTGGAATGCAAAGCGTTTTGAAATGTCAAAATTCAAGGCATCACAATGTGATATTTTGATATCAAAGTGGGTGAATAGATGACGCCAAATAAATCGTTGTAGTGTAGATGTAGAGACCATTAGTTAGAAATAGTTAGCACTCAATGAGAACATATAATGAACCATCTTGATTCGTGAGATCGACGCCATATCAAGTATGGATGGTCGTAAAAGTTTTGGGGTTATTCGATATAACCAAAACAATAGCGAATAAGTCCTTGTAGAGTATTCATTGGAAACTTTGAATACGAAATCCATAGCTGAAACCAAAAAGAGGAGAAAACTAGTATTGCTTGGATTTTGGTACATTCTCGAGAAAGTTCACATTCAGTGATATTTCTCGATTATGAAGCAAATGGAAGATAGTGAAAAACATGATGAGGATTCAAAACCCTGCATCAGAGTGTTGAGAAGCGCAACGGAAAAAATTCTTGAATGATTCTCTTCACAAAGGAAAGAATCAATGATATTGATCATTGTGTTTTTTCAACTAGTGTTTTCACTACATAAAGTAGGATTCAAAATGTAACCCATATCTTGATGGAGACATTTGTGAATCATTTGTCATGATTCTTGGAATATGACATACCTACGAACTACTAAGAAAATAGTGGTAAACTAGAATTATGAGAAATCTTAGAAGCAAAATTCCCTTGAGATTAGAAAGCAATTCGTTGCTGAATCTTACAAGTAAAGGGGTTACTTGAATTTTCCCAAATGACTGCAAAGCCATAGTGGAAAAGGGGGTGAATGACAAAAGCACAATTTGTCAAGTATTGTACAAATTCAAATGAATTTGATTCAAGTGTGCTGAATGTCTAGTGGATTTAAAACTGGTAAAGTACTAGTATCTCATAGTGAATCTCCAAGTTTGATATTTGATCAAAGGATTTTGAAGTTGTTCAAAATAGTGAGTGGATATGCAATTTGCATGAAATGGAGTGGGAGCTATAAAAGTCTTACTAAAACAATATGTGAATGACATATTTTTTAGTGGGAGCAATATAAGTCTCAAATTCTAATATGTAAGAACATAGTTTGAGTAAGAGTAGTGACTCATACCCAAATGTGTTAGGAACATATTTTGAGTGGGAGCTTATAGGAGTGATTCTTAAGTGTGTTAAGAATAAAAGTGCAAGTACCGATAAATAATGATTTATAAGGGGTAGAAGTTGATAATAAGTGTATGATGATATTATGTAGTATTCCTTAAAAGATTCTGAAAAGGGTTTAAAAATAGAAGTTAATTAAGGAACTAGTCCTTAACAACTCAAATTAGGAATAGTATTAAGTTTAACATCAATGGTTGAAAGAAAGAAAAGGATGATCATCATCCACTATGTTGAGACATAGGTTCTATCTTAGAAAACCATGATGATAACTTAACATAATATATGATCCAATAAGGAACGTTTGAAAAGTGATTAAGTTTGAATCACAGAACGTTGAGCTAAGTTTTTCCACAGTGTCTAATAGAGAATTGTAGACATATTTTCCAAATCCATAAAGGATGACATATCTTAAAGCATAAAGGGTTATGTTATAAGGGAATATGTTGGAAACTCCTGTCAAAAACCGACTAAAGTCAAGTAGGAAGCGAGGTGAACAAAACATCGAAAGTTGCACAGGGTGCACTCGTGTTTCGATGAATACATTTATAATAATAGATAAGGGTACCATCTAAAGTGTTGTATAATGTTATGGAGGGGCTAGTTCGCTTTTAACATAGAATGATGTGTCCTAGGGCACAGTGCCCATGAGAAAGCCCTTGAGGTTGATCTAACGTCACTATAGGCTCCTGGAATCCGGCCTCGTTATGCTGCCATAGCGATGATGCATACACAAAGATGTTATCATGTGATGATAAAGTATTAATGTCAATCAAGGTGACATTAGTAAGTTGCAAAGGATTTGGGACTGTAAAGTACAGGCCCAAGGCTCAACCTCTTCCATGAGCAAGCATGTTTAGGGTACCGGATATATGGTGCCAATGATTAAGAACTAATGCAGCTAGTTTATTTGTACTCTAGTGCAAGTGGGAAACTGTTGGCAATATGCCCTAGAGACAAATAACAATAAGGATTATTATCATATTTCATAAAGTTTATGATTAAGTTTTATATCATGCTATCACTGTATTGAGAGGAAACATCAATGCACGTGTGATATATAAACAATCAGGGGTTCCCAGTGAAACTCTAGTCACTGGTTTATTGGTCAACAGATGTTCATGTGGCATTTATGCCAGTTGGAAATGGAGTCAATTCATTCGGAGAATGAGATGATGAACCAATACCCAACCTAAACATCATGACCCGATCATGTCACGAAGTTCAAGTTACGCTGATTAGAAATGGATCCTCGTAGACTATTCCTTAGACCGTGAGGCTATATCAATCACTGTCTCCCGAGAGTGCTTAGATAACATCAAGCGTCACTTGGTAATACAGTGACAATAAAGGTGTGTTCAGGTATTCGGAGGAACCGTAGAGGCAATATATGCTAAGAGCAGGATTTGTTCGTCCACGTGACGGAAAAGATACTCAAGGGCCCACTCAGAGAAGTTATATCCAATAGCTGCGCAACGTGTGGTTTGATCACAGGGATATCACATGTCGAACGAGTCAAGTAGCATTGTTCGGTAACGAGATTTAACATGACCTGATGATGTCATTGATCAGATGTCGGGCAATGCGAGTGTCGAGAGACAAAGGGAATAAGACATAGCTGTCCCGATTCAAACGACGAAAGATCTTCATGTAATGCACAAGGGTCACATGGCCATCCAGGTCCCTCTGTCGATCATTGGTCCGGGAGTGTCCCGACCATGTCTGGAGTGTTCCCGAACCGTGGGGTGTCATGCTTAAGGGTTTGATGATGCTTAGAGAGTGTTTATAGGATCGGTAGAATCACCGAAGAATAGTAGAGAGAAAACCGGAAGGGTTTCGGTAAGTCTGGAGGATGTCCGGAGTGGAGGTGGAAGGTGTTCCATAGCCACGGAGATTGAATAATATGTGAATGAATGTTAAATGTTGATTTAATCATTTATTCATAATTATTTAATAAAAGAGAAAATCAATTTAAAGGTCAAAAGGCTTAATGGGCCAATTCCGGAGGGAAGAGGGCCCATTAGGGAAAGGCAAGAGGAGAAAGGGGCCAAGGGGGTGGCCGGTGCCCTAGTGGGCCAGCCCCTCTCGCGTGGGGCCCATGGGGGTGGCCGGTGGCGCCTTCCCCTCCCCCTCTCCTCTCTTTTAGTCCCACCCCGGGACTTTGAGGGAGGTAGTACCTCCCCTCCCCCTATATATAGTGGGGGTATTTGGTCAGATAAATACACACAATATTTAATAAAGGTTTCCTCACTTTTATGGAGACCTCCAATTGATACTCTCTCTCTCTCTCTCTCTCTCTCTCTCTCTCTCTCTCTCTCTCTCTCTCTCTCTCTCTCTCTCTCTCTCTCGTGACCGTGGTCCCAAGTTCGGACTGCGCGAACGAGAGACATCTTCGTCGTGGAGCGCCGTCGTGCTGCGAGATTCGGATCCAGGAGATCTACTTCCACAACTGCTGCTGGATCAGGGAAGTGGGAGTCATCGTCAGGCACCGGACGTGTGTAACTCCCCGCGAGGTGTCACACTTGAGGCACTCAAGTCGTTGGAGCCACAGGAGCGCAAGGACTTCATCACGACCTTGAGGTCGGCTTCGGCTCGTCTACATCAGCCACGCTCTCCTGAGCGTTGACAACACTTTTCGGTCTTCAAGGATAAGTTCGCGAAAAACCTCTCCTATTACTGCATTACTAATAGATAGGTCCTGGCAACATTAGGATTCAGGGGCGTAGGGTAAAAATTTATTGTTTTCATACGCGGAACCCCTACAATTCCTCCCTTTAGGTCCTCGCATGGGAGCTACTGCCAGCGGAAATATGACGCGATGAGCAATGGCCGACGGAAATACAGTCGCCCTGTGCACAGGCCCGGCTCTAGTCCATGGCAGGGTTGTCCGACGGCCTAGGGCCTAGGCCAGGAGAGGGCCCAAGAATTTTTTGCACTGAGCAGCAAGCAGGGTCGCCAGCAGGCCTGGTCTCACGAGCAGGGCCTGGTCGGTGGTCGCCTTGGTCCTTTTGGTGGAGAAGTCGCGAGGCCCATGCCTGCCTGCCGATGCGAGGAGATCGATCGATCGACGCGGCGCTTGGTTGAAGTCGCAATGCTTCACGCTCCGCTCGCCCTCGCCCGTCTCGCAAAGACCGGAAGACGCAAACTTTCTGTCATCTCTCTCGCTGCCCTGCCCATCTCGATTCTCGAAGCTCGCCAAGACCGACAAGACGCCCAACGGCCAAGTCCCTGCTACTCTCCAGTCTCCATCAACAACGCCCCGGCCTCTGTAAGTTTACACCCTTAATCCCTCATCTAATCCTTCTAATTAATCCCTCGATTAGGGTTACAATTTTTAAGATTAAAATTTGTCGATGAACTCATTGGAGGCTGGTTTTTTTTGAGGTATTCGCTAGCAACAATGCTACATTTACGGGCTGCTTTTTACGGGATTTTGCTTACGGGGGACGTGGGGATCATGGATTGGTCTTCGGTTCCTACAATCACGGGAAGAAAAAATTTAGACCAGCCAGATTACTCCACCTCATCCGTACAGCTTTTCCCTAGCAAAATTCCCGTAAGTCTAGCATTTTCGATTCGCTAGCATGGAATACTTGTTGTGTTTTCCTATCATTTTTATTTTTTCTATCTAAATATCACAATGCTTTGGTGCTTGACAATTATTTATAGACATCTCAACTATGAACGTGTGGTTATATGCTTTTAAATATTTTACAAGTGAGCACATATATCGACTATATATCTAGTTATACGTAGATATATATTGTCATTAGGGCCCCTTTTATCGACTTCGCCCAAGGGCCTCGAAAAATATAGAGCTGGCACTGCCTGCCCATCCATCGCGCAGGGTGGAAGATCAAGCTCACTGCCTCCATCTTCGGTGCCGTCGTCGCCGCCGTCAGGTCGCCATCGAAGGCATCAATAAGGATCCCACGGTAAGCGGTACCACGATGCACGGCTCGCAGGGATGCAGGATCCAGTGGTAAACATCGTCGCCGTCGTGTATTCTCTTTTCCGTGAGGTTAACTCCATCGTTGGCCCGCACCTGTCCTTTTTTCTATCCCTGGATGAGGTAGAGGAGCGAGGCACGAGGCGCCCTGCTCACATCCGATGTGTTTGCGCCGATGCGTCCTCCCCGGATTGTCCCTTCTACACGCTGTGTGGCTGTCATCCAGGGCCTGCTCGCTGTGTGGTTGATTGGGGGTGAAGGCGTGCTTGTCTGGCCGACCGGAACAGGAATCTTACCGTGGAGCAGGCGTGCGCCTGGGGGCAGCTTTGATGTACCGATGATTCAAAGCTAAATGAGTAGTAAGTAGTGTCAGATTGCCGATAGTTGAACTATTGGGGAGTCCTTATTGTCCAATCAGTCTGCTAAATCGAATTGCTGATTGGAGTTTAAGCGACAGAAGAGGTTTTGGGTGTGTATAAGCGATCGTTCTTGTTCTGCTTTGCTGCATGATTTCAACTTTTGTTCAATTTTCTTTCAAAAATACAAATTATGGAATGGTCTTTTCGTCTGAGAATTTTCGAAAAATAACCGAAACGCCGAATTTCGTCCATTTCATTCGGGGGCGGTAAATTTTGCAAAACAAAATCCAAAACCTTGGGCGTAGGTCGTAGAGGCGGCCGTCCATGGCATCGACCACCCCATGCAATGATGCAAATCCTTCCCGACACATTCTTCCCCAGTTCAGCACTAACAATAGGATTCTAGGATGCACTATTCGTCCACCTCTGGCTCCGGTTACCAGGTCGTCATCATCCACTAGGCAGTACCAGGTCCCATCCCCATCCCCCTAGCTACTGTTTTTGTGCGTTTCTGGTATGCAACATCAGGTTCGCTTACTATTGACAAGCCCAGTGAATGAATACATCGAGCAACATCGAAGTAACAGTTCGGAGTGCCTTACCAAACAGTATAATATAGCAGACACCTCATAAGCATGTTTAGTCCTTGAAAATGGAACCTTTTGGTTCTGTGCTTTTCAGGTTGTTTGAGATGTGTTGTTTCTTGCTTGCTCTGGTCACTCGGGGTCGAAGACCACCTAAGTTGTTTATGTATATTCATAAAAATATGAGTCCATGCCATCTTAGGCTAAAGCCTAAAACTAATCATGCTTACAAAGTTTAGCTTCACTTCAACTTAATATATTGGAATGAAGGCTGTAAGCTTTATTTAATTTTTATTCTAACCTAAACGCAGAGTTGTATTGAATTTTATACTTAACCACGTTTTATTTAACAACATAGCTTAGAGCCTCAATATGTCTGGTACCTTCAGTTCCTTACATAGATTATGTACACATAGAGCAATTGAAATAAACAGTCAAAGATTATGTTTGAAGAACATAGACTTCGAAAATACACTTGTTTGTGATTAAAGGGAGTATGTTCTAAAAATATCCAGTAGTTCAAATAAGAAAACTATATGTTTGAGATGCTTCATTTATTTAGGAAAATCATGTGCACAAGATTGTGTCAGGGGTGTTTGTTTTTAGGCACATGAATGCGGAGGTTTGCTTCTACTAATATATGAGAATGCTATTTTGCATTACTGGTGATATTATGGGTTGTTGGTTCAGATCTTCAGTTATTAGCTCATCTTATCTCAAACAGACATATTTAGGTGCACTAATATCTAAATATATATGTGTAATTCGTTCTTGACAGCAATTTATATTATTAGGAAACATTGCTAACGAAGCTATGCTTGCTTATGTAAAACATATTTTTGTTTAGTCCATGTGCCTTTTATAATACATATTTGCATCTTTGTCTTTCGTAAGCAAGTCAAAATTCTTATTCTTTCGCTGATGTAAAGTATCTTTCTTTAGTCAAGTACTCCAATTAGCTACCAAAACACACTTATTATGTTTTCCTTAGCTTTACAATTGACTGGATTATTATACAAAGGATCAAATATTGTTTCTTCTATTCCCTTCGATCCATATTTATTATCACTGAATCGGATGTATCTAGACATGTTTTAGTGCTAGATACATCCGATTCAGCTAAAATTATTAAGGTGGAGTGATATTATTTATAATTCCCGCTGCTTCTTATTTTGTTGGTGTGGTCTTTAGGCACAAAAAGATCTCTACCAATGAATTAATTTAAGAGCATAATAGTATATCTCTCCAGATTATTGTTGTTGCTGGTGCACATGATCATAGATTCTCCCAACCAACCATTTCGATGAATAATCTTATAGATTTTCCTATGAAAAGGATGTCATATACCAAGATTGATTCATGTACTACTGACATTCTATAGTAACCGGTGCCCCTTCCGAATCCTCTGATGTTTTTTTCCAGTATGGTGTTTAGCTCATAGTTTTTTCTACTTGGTTGATGCTGCGAATACAATTGTTTTGCTACATATTAGTTACTGGTGAGTCTTTGCGAAATTTATTTAAGCAGGTTAATTGCTACAAACTATATAATCTTAGATAAGAACCAAGCTCCCTTTAATTGAGCTCTTGCGGTTGCTCAAGACATGTACTTGGGTGGGGTCTACCTCATGGTGTGGTGGACTGGTCCAAAAACAAGATTTACAAGCACTCCATCATAAAAATACTCCAAAACAGTATGCACATTAAGGGGCAAAAAAATTCCAATTTTTAACTCTGGTCTTCGCGTCTATTTTTTTGCCCAAGGAGCCGGAAAAGAGAGAATGCATTGGCCTAATTAACTCTTTTCCCACTCATTAGATGACTGCTTTAACTACGAATTACGGGAGAGAAAATGATGACATGGGAACTGTAATTAGGAGTATTATTCACACTTGGACTTATAAACATGAAATATTTGATTTTAGCTTTTGAATTGGGTCCCGTGGTTATCTCCGATTATGTCCTTCTGATTGGGCCTCACCTGCCGGTGTGTAACCGTTGAGAAATGGACGTCATAGTTCTGTGCGGACCTGCCTACGTGCCTTTTGTGTTCACGGTGTTGCGACTGGCCATGTGTAGCCACATGTGTTCTATGTGGAAAGAAGAAGAAGGGGTGGAGTCGGTTGGTTGCTTCTTTGACCGCTCGGTTGGTCTCTCTCATGTTGTTCTTCATGTGGCGGTGGTTTCCTTTGGCTCTATTATAACCTCTTGCTTCTTCGACTCCCAAAATTCATCGATGCAAGCTGGTTCTTGGTGTGTCCGTTGTGCCCATGTGTGTTCTCTAGGGCTCCCACCTCTTTGGTTCATTTCCTCTGCTCCTGCGTTTTTTAGTGTTGTTCTAAGGATTGGTTCCGGTAGAACGGTTCACGGGGCATGCTTGTTGTATGGGTGTATATATGTGATGTGAATCTATGGTGGTCATCATTATGACGGTTGGCCGCTGGCCGAGAACGAAACACGGGTGTGCTGTGGGTTAGCGGATTTGGGGGTGCGTGGGATGCAATTGGTCGTCATGTGGTGTTTCATTTGCTCTCACCAGCCTCTAGTGTGCAATGAACAAGCCCTAGGTACGTGAACCAAACTAAGCCACAACAGACCGAATACAAAACCATATATAGTCCACCAAGAGAACACATTATCATAGAATTTAAACGCAATTATCATAGGAAGGTGCGGCGGAGGGCGCTGGGTCCATCTAGTAGCTAGCCAAGCCCCACCAGAAAATCAGAAAATAGGATGGGAATCTACAAGAGTACATCGTGCTCTATTTCAGACTTTCTGTACGTGTTGCTGATGCTAAAGAAGAAAGATAGGCTAGCCAGAACAAGGCTGCTACGGACGATGCGGTAGTTGACGTATACAAACATGCAGTGGTCGCGCTCAGCTAGATTTGTCTGTTTGTTATTGGAGCCGCACGACCGCATGACGATACAGTTGTTCGCTTTCTTCACATTATGTACTAGCTAACTTTGATCGTCAGTACTCCCTCTGTTTTAAAATATAAGATGTTTTAACTTTGTATAATGGATGCATCTAGACTCATTTTAGTGTATAGGTTCATGTAGGTTTGGAGTGAACCTACACACTAAAAATTATCCAGATACACTTCTTTCACAAAATTAAAATATCTTATATTTTAAAACGGAGGGAATAAATAACAGCAATGATATAACTGTATTTCTAGAAGCAAGCAGCTTTACCATGACTGAAGTACATCAGAAGAATATGCACACGTACCTGCTATATTTTAAAGCTGAAAATTATAGAGTAAATACTACAGTAATTATATATTAAAAATTGTATGTATAAAAAAGCGGTAGAAATATACAGCCAGATAAAAATGTTGAGTTCCTACGCATGTTTCCAACATCCAAGTAGCCAACAATGATTAATTGTCAGACTGTTGTCCACAACTAGAACTAAGATTTTCTATACTTTCTTAGAGAGTTAAAGAGTTTTTGCAAAGTTGCTCGTTTTAGGATACGCCTATTTTTTTATTAACTTTCTTTTTTGGGTGTTCCATTGTTTCAAGGAAAATCTCACATTTACAATCTATTAGACTATTTAGTGCGGTAAACATATTTAGAAGTATATGTCATAGTAACTAGGACAAACAAACACAAAAGTACAGGCTGAAAAATAAAGAACAAATCTCTCATTTGAAAGCATTTACAATGCATTTATCTTCCTTACTCGGTTTTGTTTAGTATTATTAGATTAACTTTAGGGCTCCTTGAAACCATACGCACACTCACTTTATCTACATCATCTGCTGAGAAATATTTTACCAACGTTCGAGAAAGAGTTGCAGCAACAAAAGTGGAAGTGGAGACAAGGCAAATGTGGTAGGCATCAATCTGGAAGCAAGAAGACCTAAGAGAACTATATTAAGATGTGGCACCACATAATAGGCTACATATAGTGTCTCATTTTTTTTTTTGAAATGAGCATATATTAATATTACACGGATACCAATTACACCCAGTCTCTACAATGTAGTGCCTCATAAAATACATATACATCGTAACTACAATAGAAAAGTAGCAGCACAAAATATGCTACTCCCTCTAACCCAAATTAGTTTACTCAAATTTATAAAGATACGATGTATCTAATGCTAAATCATGTCTAAATACAATCGAATCTAGATAAATCTAAGCCAACTAATTTGGGTCAGAGGGGTATTGATTTAAACATGCACATACCCTTTATAAAAAACATAAGTGTCTTTACAAAAGAAACAAAGATAAATATTACCACTAGAGAAGATAAAAGGTTTCAGAATCTACTCTGTATAATGTACAATATCCTGCTTAAATAGTCTATATGCACCACTTTTTTACTTTCTAAAAATTGCACTACATGTCATCATAAAGAATCAAAATTGTGTAAGTATGACCATTAGAATATTTCAAAATATCCAAATTGGTAAGATGAAATATAATAATTTTTGCATCATGAAAATTTCCTCCATACTAAAGTTTCAAAACTCTATACGAACATACACAGAAAGTAATGGCCAAATTTATACGCTAGAGACCATACAGTCTTTGAAGTGACACATATTTATGATCAGATACTAAAATATATGCCAATAAAAATGGTCTGCCACTAAATAAAAATTTGCATGAATTCCTCCTTGGTCCCAGTGACGCGACCATAGAAATTCACTCTTGGAAAAGCTGAGAAAATCTCGCAAGTTTTAGAAGACATCATGTGTCATCGTAGAATCTAAAAGTCATCTAAACTTAAGGTACATAAAAGACTATTGTCTATTTTATCAGATTAAGGGTATGGTCCGTATGGCCATGTACTAAATACATGAATCCACTAGTAGAAAAAAGGGTCTTTGGTTCGGGCCATTAGTACCGGCCGTGGCTAGGATCGAGACTAATGGTCCGAACCGGACTGTCCAAACCCCCCGAAACTATTTGTCCCGGATCGTTAGAGACCATTTGTCCTGATTTGAGATACAAACCGGGACTAATGGGTCTGGTGCCTGCTGCACTCTCCTAGCACACCCATTAGTCCTGATTTGTATCTCAAACCGCGACAAATGGACTGGCCCAATATATATGTACATCCCTCCTCTATTTTTTCATGAAGGAAGGTGACATAGTTAGTGTTAGGTTTTTTCTCTTCATATGCACTACAGGTGCTCGATGAAATGCCTGTGAGAGCGATGCCACTTGAGTTTACACAAGACATACATGATATGAGGTGCCCGAGCCACACTTAAACTTTCTTCTCTTTGTTTCCAAGTGTCCTAAAAGATTAGCAACTATTTTCCCGTTTAGACCGCACGGTACTAACTTTAGCATCATGATTGTGTTTGATATATATGGGTGTATGATGCAGATGAGTCATCCATGGATGTACGGTGACCGATGCTCTAACGCTTACAGAGAAGGCATGCGTTCTTTTCGCCTTGTGGCCGATGCGAACAAGCAGTGGGATGGTTTTATGTGTTGTCTATGTGTTGAGTGTCGGAATGAGCAGGCTCACACTTCCTCAAGAGTCATTCAGAGCCACCTACTCCGGTCTGGTTTAATGTTCGGCTATAATGTTTGGTACAAGCACGGAGAAAGAGGGGTTATGATGGAAGACGGCGATGAAGAAGAGAATGATGATCACAACTACCGATCTATGTTCCCTGAATACGCTGATACCACAATGGAAGACAATGAAGAAAAAGGAGGTGAAGAACGGGCACCAGATGAGCCCTTTGATGATCTTGTTCGGGTCATTTCTGATGCAAAGCGAGACTGCAACACAGAAAAGGAGAGGTTGTAGTTCGAGCATATGTTATAGGATCACAACAAATTATTGTACCAAACTTGTGAAGATGGCCAGAAGAAGCTGGGTAGCACACTGGAATTGCTAAAGTGGAAGACAGAGACCGGTGTGACTGACTCGGGATTTGAAAAGTTGCCGGTACTAATGAAGAAGATGCTTCCAAGATAGAACGAATTGCCCGCCAGTACGTACGAAGCAAAGAAGCTTGTCTGCCCTGTAGGATTAGACGTGCAGAAGATACATGTATGCCCTAATGACTGTATCCTCTACCACGGTGAGGAGTACGAGAATATGGATAAATGCACGGTATGCACTGCATTGCGATATAAGATCAGAAAAGATGACCCTAGTAATGTTGAGGACGAGCCACCCAGGAAGAGGGTTCCTGCCAAGGTGATGTGGTATGCTCCTATAATGCCATGGTTGAAACGTTTGTTTAGAAAAAAGAACATCCAAGTTGTTGCGATGGCACATGAAAGACCGTAAGAAATACAGGATGTTGAGGCACCCTGCTGATGGTCGGCAGTGGAGAAAAATCAAGAGAGAGTTCCCGGACTTTGCTAGTGACGCAAGAAACTTATGGTTTGGTCTAAGTACAGATGGTATGAATCCTTTTGGGAAGCAGAGTTGCAGTCATAGCACCTGGTCCGTGACTCTATGTATCTACAACCTTCCTCCTTGGTTGTGCATGAAGCGGAAGTTTATTATGATTTCAGTGCTCATCCAAGGCCTGAAGCAACCTGACAACGACATTGATGTGTACCTAAGGCCATTAGTTGATGAACATTTACAGTTGTGGGCCAAACCAGGTGTACGTATGTGGGATGAGCACAAACAGTAGGAATTTGACCTACAAGTGTTGCTGTTCGTAACCATCAATGATTGACCTTCTCTTAGTAACATTTCAGGACAGACGAACAAAGGATACAATGCATGCATGCACTGTTTAGATGAGACTGAAAGTATATATCTGGATAAATGTAGGAAGATTGTGTACCCGTACAATCGTCATTTTCTTACGCCCAGGCATCCCTTAAGGAAAAAAGGCAAGCATTTCAATGGTAAGGCAGAAACCCGGACGAAGCCTGTCCCCCGTACTAGTGCTAATGTATTTGGTATGGTCATGAATTTAAATGTAATCTTTGAAAAGGGTCCTATCAGACAACCTGTTCCGAAAGACTCTGACGGACACGCACCCATGTGGAAAAATAAATCTATATTTTGGGAGCTACCCTATTGGAAAGTCCATGAGGTCCGCTATGCAATCGACGTGATGCACCTGACGAAGAATCTTTGTGTGAATATTCTAGGCTTCCTGGGCTTGTATGGGAAGTCAAAAGGTACCCGACAGCACGGGAGGACTAGCAACATCATAAAGGACGAGATGCCATGCATCTAGGGCCGTTTCAAGGGTCCGCCAGCTACGCTCTTACCAAAGAAGGGAAGGAAATCTTTTTTTGAAGTCCTTTTTAGTATCAAGGCCCCTTCTGACTTCTCCTCGAATACAAAGGGAATAGTAAATATGAAAGAGAAAAAATTCCAAAACCTAAAGTCTCATGACTGCCGCGTGCTTATGATGCAATTTCTTCCGGTTGCATTGAGGGGAATTCTACCAGAAAATGTTCGACTAGCCATTGTGAAGGTATGTGCATTCCTCAATGCAATTTCTCAGAAGGTAATAGATCTAGAAAGTCTATCAGGGTTACAGATCGATGTGGTCCAATGTCTGGTCAACTTCGAGTTGTTGTTTCCGCCATCCTTCTTCAGTATTATAACACACCTCCTAGTTCACCTAGTCGAAGAGATTAGAATTCTTGGTCCCGTGTTTCTACACAATATGTTCCCCTTCGAGAGGTTCATGGGAGTATGAAAGAAATATGTCCATAACCGTGTTAGGCCAGAAGGAAGCATCTCCAAGGGCTATGGAATAGAGGAGGTCATTCAATTTTGTGTTGACTTTCTTCCTGACCTTAAGCCGATTGGTGTTCCTGAATCTCGGTATGAGGGGAGGCTGACTGGAAAAGGCACACTAGGAAGGAAAGAAATGGTATGTAGGGACAGGAATTCTTTCACTCAAGCACACTACATAGTTCTACACAATTCCACCATGGTGGCTCCATATATCGAGAAACACAAGAATATTCTACGCTTCAAAAACCTAGGAAAGCCTGACTACTAGATTAAAGGGGAACACGAGAAGACTTTTGGCAGTTGGTTGCAGACACATCTCATGAATAACACCACTATTGGAGATCAGCTGTACTTGTTGGCCAGGCTACCATCTTTGACTATATGTATTTTCCAAGGGTACGAGATAAATGGGAATACATTTTACATGATCGCCCAAGATAAAAGAGTACCAACCAAAATAGTGGTGTCCGCTTTGATGCAATAGATGACAATGGAAAGAAGGACACATATTATAGGTACATAGAGGAGAAATGAGAACTTTACTATGGACCTACTTTTAATGTCCCTTTGTTTTGGTGCAAATGGGTCAAGCTGACAGGAGGCGGGGTACATGTAGACCCAAAGTACGGCATGACAATAGTGGATCTCAACAATGTTGCGTATATGGACGAACCATTCGTCCTAGCCAATGATGTGGCTCGGGTTTTCTATGTGAAGGACATGTCCACCAAACCAAGAAAAATAAATCAACAAAAGAATAAATCGTCCAATGAGCCAAAGCGCCATACCGTTATTTTAGGGAAAAGAAACATCGTGGGAGTGGATGACAAGACAGGCATGTCAGAACATTATAATAAGTTTCATGAAATTCCGCCCTTCAAAGTAAAAACTGACCCAAGCATCCTGTTAGATGATTAAGATTCTCCATGGCTACGACGCAGAAGAAAACCACAACAATAGATAGGGATGTTGGTGATGTGTAATAATGTATTAAACCTTTTATGTAATAAATCTATGCAACATTGTTCTAAAGATAGGGATGAGCCTCGTTAAAACTTGCATTGGATCTCTGAAGAAGCATCATATTGTGAGTCTAAAAATGATTTTTTTTTCAAAAAATCATGAGCGTTAGATCATGTACCTGTAGTTCAAACCGGACCCACTTCCTACCGATTCGGCAGACATTTGTCTTTTTCACCCGGGAAGTACTGAAAGGTTTGAGATCTCCTAGTTGGGAGATCTTCCATGTAAGGTGTTCTAGTATTTTTGAAAAATAGGGTGGTAGCATTTTTAAACAGCATTTTGGTGGTTGCTTCACAAAATGCCCTATTTTTGGCGCTCGAAAAATGGAAAATGGTTTTTCCATGCGACGAAAAGGAAAACTTCCTCCTACAACATTGTTAGCCATTCCAAGATTCACATGCATGCACAATATGGGCACAGTATCACAAACTATGTCGCGATTCTGCACATAACATTCGTCATTTGGAGAGAAAGTCATGAAACCTCGAACATGATAGGTCATTTTGTGAAGGTATTTTTGAGACATAATCAACATACCAAATTTGGTATTTTTCCTTGTAACTATGTCACATAATATGACACCATGTGAAGGATTTATATTGTTTGGACCGTTTTTGAATTTCTTATGCCCGTTTCAAATATTTCCTGTTTCGAACTATGGTCAAAACGGCAGGGATGAAGATAGGGGATGAGCCTCATTAAAACTTGCATTAGATCTCTAACCAAACATCATATTGTGAGTCTAAAAATGATTTTTTTCAAAAAATCATGAGCGTTAGATCATGTACCTGTAGTTCAAACCGGACCCACTTCCTACCGATTTGGCATACATTTGTCTTTTTCACCCGAGAAGTACGGAAAGGTTTCAGATATCCCGGTTGGGATATCTTCCATGTACGGTGTTCTAATACTTTTGAAAAATGGGTGGTACCATTTTGAAACAACATTTTGGTGGTTGCTTCACAAAACGCTCCATTTTTCGCGCTCGAAAAATGGAAAATGGTTTTTTTGTGCGACGAAAAGGAAAACTTCCGCCGACAACATTGTTCTCCATCCCAAGATGCACATGCATGCACAATATGGGCACAATATCACAAACTATGTCACGATTCTACACATAACATTCATCATTTGGACCGAAATCCATGAAACCTCGGACATGATAGGTCATTTTGTGAAGGTTTTTTTTTGAGAAATAATCAATACCAAGTTTGGTATTTTTCCTTGCAACTATGTCACATAATATGACATCACGCTAAGGATTTATATTGTTTGGACCGTTTTCAAGTTTCTTATGCCTGTTTAAGAATATCTTTAGTCTCGGTTGAAGAAACCAACCGGGACTTAAGGGGTTGCGGCTGGCTAGAGCCGGTGCGAGCATGTTTAGTCCCAATTGAAGAAACCAACCGGGACTTAAGGGGTGAGTGTTGATGCTATGATAGGGGTGAGTGTCGACACTATGACAGGGGTGAGTGTCGACACTATGTGTGCTGCTTAATCTATAATATGCATCCTTGTGAAGTTATCAACTGCAACCAAGATGGTGTGCGAGACCAGGGACAACACTACGGCCAACATGAGGAAGATGCCGACAGAGCCCAGTCCTCCGGCATATCCAACAAGCTGGCCATAGATGCACTCCTAATATGTGAAATTAGTTAGCTCTCGGCGTATTGATCTAGTTAGAGAAGTTATAAACTGCAAGATGGTGTGCGAGAGTAGGGATAACACTACGGCCAACTTGAGGGCGATGCCGGTGGAGTTCAGTCCTCCGGCATCTTCAACAAGTTGGCCATAGATGCACTCCTTAATATGTGAAATTAGTTAGCTCCCCGGCACAAGAATAGAACAACATCTTCAGAGTTCGGGAAAGTTGTAGAGAGACCATTGTAGGAAACGATCCATTAGTCTCAGTTTCCTAACTGGGACTACGGAATCGAGACTAAAGGCCCCCCTTTAGTCCCGGTCCAGCCACAAAACGGGACTAACACTCAAGACATTTATTATTATTGAAAAACTAGGACTACAGAATTGGGACTAAAGGCCCCCTTTAGTCATACTCATGTCTAGCCATGTAGTACATAGCTTCAGGTTCATCTTTGTCTTCGTCGTCGTCGTCGCTAGGTGCACGCGGCTGGATCCTCAGCCCAACCATGGCATATTCTAGGCGCACCTGCCACTCCGGCCTCGGATTCACAACGCGCGGGAGAGGGGGGTCCTGGATGACAACGCTGCTACGCCCGCGGCCTTCACCACCGCCACCCTTCTTGTGGCTCTGTGGAGTGTCAAAGTGCGGGCGTCATAGGCGAGGATGATCTCCTTGGACGATGTAGCGCATCACATTGATGATAGTCTGGTTTGCCCACCACAGGCGGCGACCGGCCTCATTGTGGTTCACCGGGGGTGGGTCGTCACCCTCGTACCTTGCGAGCTCCATTTCCCACCGGTTAGCGAAGAAGGCATTTCAGGTGTCATAGTTGTCAGGATTCCAATGGGGATCCATCCGCTGCTCCGACATGAGCTCGAGGTAGAAGTGGTTCATGATGGACGCCTGGCGGGCGGAACCTTGAGGAACAGGAGGGACAGGAACTCCTCCAGTGCTCATCATCTAGTCGGCGGGCAGCCGGTAGCCTGGCAGGCATGGGTAGCTGGAGGCCCACAACGCCTCGGTCTCCTCGAGGGTTAGAATGGCCCAGTATGCGGTGTCCATTGTTGTGAGAGGGGAAGTTGTGGATGTGTGGATGGCCATGGCGGTCGGTCTAGATATAGAGGAAAAAGGCAGGAAAACATGGCAGGAAGCAGAGGAAATAGCAGGAAAGCATGACGCGTGGCTTGACGGCTCTGAAGGGTGGGGAAACCCTAAAACCCTAAACCCAATAATATTGTATGTTTTATCAGATTTAATAATATTGATATATATACTTTTATTAGATAGATTATTACTAGTTTATTTAATAACATTGTATTAAAAAAATTAAAAAGGGGGAAAACACAGTTTGTAGGCAAGAAAATAAAAAAGGGACCTTTAGTCCCAGGTCATGGCATGACCCGGGACTAAAGGGGTGCGGTTGGCATGCGCCCTCTGGGTTGCTGCCGAAAACCCTTTAGTCCCGGGTCGTGGCACGAGCCGGGACTAAAGACCCTTTAGTCCCAGGGTGTGCCACAACCCGGACTAAAGGCCCATCCCCTTATATTCACACGCCCCTTCTCCCCCCAAATCCCCATCTCACTCTACTTGCAACAGGGAGGCCTTGACGACGATGTAGGATGCCGGTAGGCTGCTCGATCGATTCTATGGCCGCCATCACCTCCAACCGCCGCCGCGCGCGTCGTCCCCCTCTCTGACCGCCACCACCTCCAGCTGGCTCCGCGCGTCGTCCCTGGCAAGGTACGCGCCCCTATCCCCCGTCTAGCGCATGCATCGGCGGTGGAAGCCACGACGGCAGCGACGGTGGCCACTACAGGCGAGCAGGCCGGGGTGGCGCCGGCCACTGCGTGGGCGAGCTAGCAGGGGCGGCGCCGGCCACTACGCGCGGGGGCGAGCTAGCAGGGGTCAGCAATATCATTTTGTTTCTCGTTCTTTTCTAGGGCACTATTATTACTATATAGTATAATATATAGTGTATTAAGATATAATATATAGTGTATAGTGTAATATATAGTGTATATTTTTATAGTGTAATATATAGTGTATAGTGTAATATATAGTGTATGGTGTATAGTGTATAAAAATATAATATATAGTGTATTTTTATAGTGTCTTTGCCGACGAAGCTCGTCGACATCGAGGATGACCCAGCCGCGTCTGCTCATGGGCCGGTGAAGGTGAGGAAGAAAACTTAAGGGATGGGTAGGGTGGTTCTCGCGGGCAACCGGAGTTAGGGTTAGGGTGGTGGGTGCAGGTTGGGGGGTTTAGAGGGATAGCCGGCCAGCTAGAGACCTCGTCGGTCAGTTGTCACACGGGGCCGACACGAGGCATCACTAGAATTTTGCTATTGTTTAGTATTATTGTAGCAAATTAGGTCTACATATTATTGTTTAGTATTATTTTATATAGAAATATTGTATGAAAAAATGATATTGTGTGCATTTTGTAGAAAACTATGGATCCAATCCAGAGAGACCTAGCACATGAAGAAATTCTCGAGGATATGATCCACAACACCCCCATGTTGATCCACCCAAATCTCCGTCGATATATCTGAACCCTCCGGTGAGGGTGAGGAGGTCGACCGAAATGAGGGACAAGCCGACGGCTCCGATGATGGAGAAGTCAACAACTCCGACGATGGAGAAGCCGACGGCTTCGGTGGACCCTTAACAAAGTCTAGTGAGGTATATATATGAAGCCCAGTGATCAGTAGATGCATTAATTGAGTTGTATATATATAAATTGACAAATGTTTCTTCTCTTAGGCCTCCACATCAAGCAAAAAATATTCCAAACGAGACCCAGCCAAAAAGTTGGCCGCATCTACATGTCATACAATTACGACGGTATTAGCAGTGGGCGAACCATTGGAACCTAAAAAGGATAAAAGTGTATTTGTACAACAATGCGGAGTTATGGTTAGGGATCGCATCCCGATCACCATTCGAGAGTGGCATAATCCTAAAGGGGCGGAAGAGAATGAGTATGTCATCGAAAGGTACAAAGAGGGTCTTTGGAATGACCTCATAGCACATTTCACCCTGCCAGAATATGAGGATGATGCCGACCCAGCTGTATTGAGGAAGAAAGTCAAGCAGTGGACTCTTAAGAAGATGGCCGAACTATTCAAGAACTGGAAGAAAGCATTATGGAAAATTATCAGAAGGACAAGACTGCTCCAAAATTCGAAGGCTATCTAGCTGATACGTCCATTTTGCATCACTATTCTATATCATAATTTACTGTTATTCATTGATATATTTTATATTAAGAGATGATACTTATGTTATTTCATCTATTTTTGCATGTCTTAAGACTTTTAGAGCATGGACCGCTGCAGTCAGGATTCTGATGGAAAAGGTGTTGTTTGGAGGCAAAATTCGCGAAGATCAGAAAATCCAGGAAAATACATGAAAAATCCTATTTTCCAGAAGACGAAGAAAGCCGGAAGGAGAAGTGGAGATGGGCCACAGGGGGCCCACACCACCCCCTAGCGCAGGCCACACCAGAAAACGGATACGGAAAAACAGTTCCTACAGTCCAGAAGGAAGTGCACAGATATGGTAATTTCGAGTGGAACCATGCCGTCAGAAAAGAACGCACATCAAAAGATATTAGATTAGGGGTAGGACATGGAACACGAGTTTTTTTTTGCGGGAAAAGATCCGGATCTATTTCATGAGTTCGTAAGAACTACAAAGTATCCTAAACATAATAAAAATTACATTGAGGTCTTTGGACCACCTAACGACCACTATTGCCGCCAGAGTGAGCCGCCGACGCGCCACTGTCGCCGCTCCATTACCGGAGCCGGCATGCCGTTGTTGATGACAGTCGGGAAGTCTTTGTGCACGTGCCCCTAAGGACCAGCGCCCCAGAGATGAAGTTGTCGCCATTGAACCCTTGAATTGATCCAAAACTTGTAACACCAAACCTAAAACACACGTAGACTGGACGAGATCCAGAACACACGTAGACTGGACGAGATCCACCACTCCATGAAAGCGGCGACTAGATAAATCCTCACCCTCCTCAACGCCAACAGCAGGATCGTCGTCGACGAGGTGGAAGAGGAGACGGGTATACCTTATTCTTGTTCCGCACAACGTCGTCATAGCCACCATAACGACGATACTGGATGACCAAACTCTAACTTTAGAGACCCTTCTACACCGCCGAGCGCAGGTCCGAGGTCCCCACCTCCTCCCGTCGCCGAAGCGGCAAACAGAGGAGGCGGGGACCCATCGATGCTCGGTTGTGCGAGGACGAAGCAGATCGTGGCGGCTGCTAGGGTTTTTACCCTAGCCGCCGCCTCTTTTTTCTCACGCGAGGAGACGCGCCTGGCTAGGGAGTCTATTATTTTGTTAAGAAGATATGGAACACGAGTTAACATTGGCTCAGCAAGAGATTTACCGTATTCAAACACATGCAATCCAACGTGACAGTAGTTCGCATTCCTACATCACCACGTCACACAACAACCAGCAGGTAGATATTACAGCATCAGAAATACACTTGATCGCATTTCTCACTGGACAAAATAGAAAACAGAAATACACTTGATCTTAACCGGCGGTCAGTGAAGCTGCTTTACGCGCGCGCGCCCACACCATTCGAAGCAATTCTGAGTGTTACCAAAAAAACAAGAAGTCCCGAGTGTTCCTTAGCTGTTGAACAATTCGTTGGTATAGCTCCCCTATCTGACCGAATGACTATGATCATTTACATTCAAGATTAGTTAGGGGAGGTAGAACGTGATAATGCCGCATCTTGATTTCAACCAGCTGTACTCGTGGCAACTGAGAAGCCGAATTCGAATTCAGTTTTGCATCTTGGATTTTTCCGGCAGAATTGTCGCCAATGTCCAGAAGAAAATGCAGAGAGGTATTTTGAGTGGAACCATGGGGTCAGAACAGAACATGCATCACAAGAAATTAGACCAGTGATAGGACAGGGTACACTAGCGATATTTAAATATCCAACATGACAGTAGTTCCTTGATACATCCCCACGTCACGCAACAACCAGTTCATGGAAATTAGAGCAGCAACGACCAATCCCTCAACCTACTAATCTTGACGGCTTGGTTGCGTCATAGAGAGTGCGCTCGTCTCGACAGCTGCAGAGTGATCGATGAAATTGCAGAACAGGAAGAGTTTTGGGCGGTCTCGTATACGTGCTGATGTGAATCGCAGGTTACAGTTTTCCACCTTTCATTCTTACGGAAGAACCGACCCCAAAGCTCTGAACAAATGCAAACAGAATGACCTTTTTCAGTGGAACTATGCCGTCAGAACAGAACATGCATCAAAACAAAAGAACTGACGCGGCTGGATCGGAAGAAATTTGATTGGGGGAAGGACATGTGAACAGAACAACATTATCTCTGCAAGAGATTTGAAGTGATTAAATTCTTGGAAACCAACATGACAACAGTTTGTTCATACATCACTACCACCATTCAACAACAACAAGCAGATAGAGATTACAGCAACTGCAGAGATCCGACGACCAATCCCTTGAAAAGACCTAACTAATCGCGATGCCTTGATTACGCCTGGCCTCGCCTAGCCGCCGAAGCCGTAGAGGGTGCGGCCCTGGCGCTTGAGCGCGTAGACGACGTCCATGGCGGTGACGGTCTTGCGGCGGGCGTGCTCGGTGTAGGTGACGGCGTCGCGGATGACGTTCTCGAGGAAGATCTTGAGCACGCCGCGGGTCTCCTCGTAGATGAGTCCCGAGATGCGCTTCACGCCACCCCTGCGGGCCAGCCTCCGGATCGCCGGCTTGGTGATGCCCTGGATGTTGTCGCGCAGCACCTTCCTGTGCCTCTTCGCGCCGCCCTTGCCGAGCCCCTTGCCGCCCTTGCCTCTTCCAGACATCGCTGCCGCTCTCCTGGTGCTGCTTTTCTTGGGTGGATTGTTTTTTGGCTGTCGCTGCGGTGCGATGAGATGCGATGTTTATGCCGTGTGGGGGTGGGCTTTTATAGAAGCGTGGACTGTGGACGAGCCTGCAGGCGCGATCCGCGTGATGCCGGCTTGCAGCCGTTGGATGCGGATCAATGGCTGGGAATCGGGGGCGCGGGGTTGCGCGGATCGGTGACCTGGCGGAGCAGGGAGCGGGAGGTGTGCTTTTCGTGTGAGGAAGTGGCGGGACAAGGGAATCAGGCGTGGTCGTGGCCTCGGGTTGGGCAGATGACATGTGGGCCTCCATTGTTTTATACGGCTGGAACTGCGCGCTGTGTTTGTGCTCGCCAATTTTTGGATGGTCTCATCGATGCCCGTGGCCTGATCGAGTCAAGCACAGGTTTGGTAGGCTGCACTTTCTCGGGCCAGGACCGTGGGCGATAAAATAGTTCTGACTGGTTGTCCGCCCTTTGTTTTTTTATTGCATCGGTATAAGGGTATCTTCATCAAGCCGACCAAACGCGTGATCGAAATCCGTTTCTGTCAGTTTGGGTCGGTAAGCGGTCACTTTGGGCCGCGGTCTGGTCTGTCCGGACGACCGCACAAGCGGCGCGACCCAAATATTCGTGCCTGGCGTTTATTGGTGCCATCGCTGGCCAACGCTGTCGAATACTCAAATTCACAGGCAATGGCACGCAAAGTGTCTAGCAGATAAATTGGCAGACATGTGCCATCGCCCTTTGGTCATCACCAACTAGTGGCCAGTGGTTCTGAAATGTACAAAAGAGACAATATCATACACAATGTTCAAAAGAATGGCGGCCTCTATGTCCAAAAGGTTGCAGCCGTCGTCGCCATTGTCGTTCAAGTGTCGCGAGCACGGATGGCCTGCTGCCTGCGAGCGACCCAGGCCCTGCAATCGGGGTCGACGATGGCGTCCAGGTCGGTGAGCATGATGGTAGTCTCCTCGGCCATGATCTTGGCTTCGGCTTCCTTGGTCTTGGCCTCTATCTCCAACACCCTATACCTGGCCTCGGCCTCCTTGGCCTTGGAATCGGCCTCCCTCGCCCTTTCCTTCGACTCGATCTCGGCCAGCCTGGCCTTGGCGTGGGCCTCTTCCACCTCGATTGACCTCGTCTGGAGCTCGACAAATGCCTTGGCTGTGGCCTCTTTCTCTTTACGCATCCTTTCTTCCCTCTCGGCGATGGCCTCCTCCTTCTTCTCCATGATCTTCGTCAGCGTCTTCTGGAATGCCAACGAACCAGCCTGGCGGGCGATGTCGACCTTCCAGGACGGCGGGCACGGACGCCTACAGGGTTGGTGAAGCCTTCGCCATTTCCGATGTCGTCTAGGTCGATGACACCGCCCGTAGAAGCATTGCTCTTGCACTTCTTCTTGTTGTCGAGTTCTTTCCAAAGACATAGTTAGTCTCTAATTTTTTGCAGTCTTTGATCAATATCCAACAATGCATCAACGTGAAGGCCTTGTTGTCATTCGCCGTCTTGGAGTGCTCCATTGCTTTCATGACCTACACATATGGATGCCTACAATGGCTCAATACATATGCAAGATATCGATAAGGAGAGGAAGGGGTTTTACCATGTCAACCGGCAACATGCCGCCTATTTTCCTTTTCGTCACCATCTCATAGGAGTCTTAGAACTTGTTGCACTCGGCATGGATGGTGCCCCATCGCTTGGAGAGAGAGAGAGAGATCATTTCGATCGCTAAAGAAGGCATCCTTGCCGAATTTCCGGTCCTCATGGAAAAACTTTTTGTGTTTTGGAAAGCAGAAATAAAGCAAGAACAAAAAAAAAGCGGAACATAGATATGCAAAGTGCCGACTAAACATGATGTGTAGATGAGTGTGATGTCGGTATACCTTCCCCCAAGCTTAGGCTTTTGTCCTAAGTGGGTATCAATCCCAAGCTGGCCAAGATGGAGCGCCTCCGTAATACGGTGAATAAGTGCCTTCGTCCTGATACGAACTCGAGGACGCCCCAGCGTAGTATGCAGAGTAGTCGTAAGAGTGCATATCCCCCTGGTTCTACCTATGGAAACCAAGCAAGCAGAGCTGCTCATCCACCTCCTCCTTGGAGCGCGACCATGGCATCCTGCAAATACTGAATAAAGTAGATTGTGGCAAGGGAATTTCCCTCTCATCTTCATCAGTAAACAACATCCTGTAAGCTAAACTCTCTGTACTAGAGTCAGTAGTGACAAAGTGATGTGTTTTCATAGCAGCAAGATCAAATATTTGTGGTGTCAACACAGTATCATTAGGGTCAACAGAAAGTTCTAAGACAGCAACCATGCGTGTGGCAATAATACCCCCATAAATGGATCCTCTAGCAGCTAAGCGACGGGTAATGAGAGAACCAAGATTATACTTGGTATCATTATTAAGTGCAGCAGCAACAAATTCTAAATGGTAATTAGAAATATTACTAGTGTTCTCCCTACCAAGAATGCTAGTGGCAAGATAATAAGCAAAATATCTAAGAGCTGGGAGTTGAATGTTCCTTATCTTCCCGCGCTGAGTTGTGCGGTCATCGTCATTTGTCACACTTCGGTAGAGCTCCAGCAAATCAGCGGGTCGACCTTGGATCTTCTTCATTGTCCCAGTCATGCCTATGCCTATAATGCTGCAAAATCTTTCCAATGGCATGGTAATAGGCATATTATAAATTTTGAACGAAACAGTTGACCGATAAGGGGTGTTAGTGAAAACGAAACTTTCAACAAAAGTTTTGGTAAGAACGGCGTATTGCTCACTCTCATCTTCCATGTAAGTGGTCAGACCAACCCTCTGAACAGGGAGCATCTCCCTCATCTCCTTCATTGCCAAAGCGTGGTGCAATAAGATCTTCATTATATGATGGCCTAAATTGAGAAGCTGATCTCAAAAGCCTTGCCCTCCTGGGTGTGTCCCTCTCAAATACTTCTCCAAAAGTGTGGTTGTTCATCTCCGCTATTCTGAAATTTAAACATCCATCATACAAGTGATTACATAATGGAAGGAATTACTTATAGGGACTTGTAAAAGGCCTAAACATGCATCAAAATAATTTCTCTAAGCATTGAACAAGCTTACAAGCTCACATAACCTATCACCTACAGTAGCAAAATACTCAAGATATAATCCACTAAACACAAATCTATTTGGACAAGCAGAGGAGTCAAATACCGGAGAACAAATGCTCCAAATCTCAGTAGAAAAGATGGACTGAGCAAGGAGATCGAAAAATCGCGAGCAAGAGCAGCAGGAACACGAGTTTGAGCAATGAACTGGTGTTTTCTCGGGACAGAGAAAGGAGTGGCAGGAGGGAGAATAAGTGGAGGGCCAGGGGTGGCCCACACCATAGCCAGGCACGCCCCTGGTGTGGCCGCACCACCAGGTGGTGTGCCTGCCTGGTGGGCCCCCTAGGTCACCCCAGGTGCTTCTTTGCCTCTTTTTTCACGTAAAAATTTAATATGAATTTTCTGAAAAATTTTGAAACACTATTTTTTAGCAATTTTTAGGTATTGATGAATGATTTTCTGGCAGAAATATAATTTTGGAATGATGCAATAACAAAACAAAACTAAAACTTCAGAAGTTCTAAGACACTCTAGTATGCAAGCAACTAACAATAGAAAAGTAAACTAAGTGAAATCAAAAATTAAAATGGAAAAAGGTAAAAGTAAGCAAAGATAATCATGGTGAAAACATTGTTTTGTTCATTAAATTCCTTTTGTTAACAAGGTTGATCAGGTATTGTTCCCAAAACAATTTTATATGAAACAAAACTTTGCATTTCACTAGATGATTATGTTACCTCAACCTTGATAGCAATGGTCCCAATCATAATAGTTTCATATTTTTCTCGCGGTATGGGACAATATATTTCTCCAACTTGGATGCCCTCAATATTTTCAATTGAATTTAAGCCATAATTCCTATCAATCTTCTTGGGGAAATAAACAGCATGCTCCTTGTCATTAACATTAAAAGTTACATTTCCTTAATTGCAATTAATAACAGCTCCTGCAGTATTAAGAAAAGGTCTCCCAAGAATAATAGACATATTGTCATCTTCAGGCATTTCAAGCACAACAAAGTCAGTTAATATCAAGCAATTATGAGCCACTTGAACATGTACATCCTCACATATACCAACAGGAATAGTGGTAGATTTATCAGCCATTTGCAAAGATATATCAGTTGGTATTCATTTTTCCAATTGAAGTCTTTTGTAGAGAGAAAAGGGCATAACACTAACTCCTGCTCCCAAATCACACAAGGAAATTCTAACATAATTATTTTTAATAGAGCATGGAATAGTTGGAATCCCTAGGTCTCCAAGTTTCTTTGGAACCTTACCATTAAAGGAATAATTGGCAAGCAAAGTAGAAATTTCCTCAATAGGGATCTTCCTTTTATTAGAGACAATATCCTTCATATACTTTGAATAAGGAGGCAATTTAATAGAATCAGTTAAAGGAATTTGCAAAAATAAAGGTTTCATCCACTGACAAAACTTATTATAGTGTTCGTCTTCCTTTGACTTGTGTTTCTTATCAGGGAAAGGCATTGGTTTTTGAACCCAGGGCTCTCTTTCACTACCATGTTTATTAGCAAAAAAATATTCCTTAGTGTACTTAGCATTCTTAGTGTTTCTTTTAGGTTCTTCTTCAATTTCTTATTTATCCGGAGCATCATTTATCTCATTACCACTCTCAGTTTCAGCATCAGAGATAGATATACTATTAGGATCTTTAGCAGGTTCAGAAGATTCTACAACTGTTTTATGTTTCTTTTTCTTTCTCTTAGAGGAAGTACCTCTATTTTCAGTTTGTTGAGAATCCTGCTCAATTCTTTTAGGATGCCCCTCAGGATAGAGATGATCCTAAGTGGCAGCACCACTTCTAGTTCTAATTTCATAAGCATGTTTTTCTTTAGAAGCATTAACTAGCAAATCTTTTTGTACTTTAATAAGCTGATCAATTTGAGTTTGAACCATTTGGAAATGTTTAACAAGCATTTTAACATCATTAGAGGTTCTTTCCACAATATCCCTTAACTCAATAATATCTCTAGAGTTTTCCATCAAATGATTCTACACTCTTTTATTAAAATTATCTTGCTTAACAATAAAAATATCAAATTCTTCTAAGCATTGATCACGAGGTTTAGAATAAGGAATACCACCTTCATCAAAATGTTGAAGAGAGTGTACCTCAATAGTGGATGAGTGGGAGATCGGCTTACATAATTCTTCTATAGGAGGTAGATTCTTCACTTCTTCAGCTTTACTACCCTTCTCCTTAAGACATTTCTTAGCTTCCTTCATCACTTCATAATTTAGTTCAATCACTCCCCTTTCCTTTGGTGTTGGTGTTGGCTTAGGCACAGTTAACTCAGGTGTAGTTGGCTCAGGTGAAGTCCAGTCATCATAATTCTTGCTTATTTTAGCCATTAATTCCTTAGCTTCTTTGGGAGTTCTCTTCCTGAAAACACAATCAGCACAACTATCTAGGTATGTCCTAGATTCTTCAGTTGGTCCATTATAATATATATCAAGAGGCTCATTTTTAAGTAATGGACATCTAGGCTGTGCATGAATCAAAGCATAAAACCTTGCCCATGATTCAAGCAATATCTCCTTTTCTCCCTGTTTAAAATCAAAAAGTTCCTGCAAAATGGCATGTCTAGCACTAGGAGGCAAATATTTCTGAAAGAAAGTACTAATCAAGCAATCAGGGCTATCAATAGCTCCAGGAGGTAAATTATTAAACCAAGCTTTAGCCTCTCCTAAACCCTAGAGCGCAACAAAGTAGGTGCGCATCTTAATATCATCATAAAATAGGCCACTCATGGTAGAAAGCTCAGTCATATGTGCTACAACACTTTCATTTTTAGTCCCACAAAAAGGTTCTTTCTCAACAATGGTTATGTAAGATAAATCAAGGGAGAAATCATAATCCTTATCTTTAATGTTTATGGGAGATGTAGCAAACTTATCTTTAGGAGATAATTTGGGTTTTATAGTACGCCTCTCAAGGAGACTCTTAATAGCACTTTTACCATGAGTATTTTGACATTCTTTAATAAATTCATCAGTCATTTCTATATATCCGTCTTCAATATCATAGCTCTCTATGGACTCAGGTGAACTGACATGTGTAGTAGTGTCTTCATTAGGAGTTTCAGTATTTCCAGCTATAGTTCTAGCAATCGTAGCATCTAGAAAAGGACCTAATGAACACTCTTATCAAGCACAGTAGAAGCAGCATCATAAGTATCAGAAGTTTCAGATTCAGCAGAAGTAGCAGTATGTGTAGCATGTGTATGTGGTGGTGGTGTAAGGAGCTTATTCATCATAGATGGTGAATCAAGAGCAACAGAGGTGTTCAGAACCGTTCCTCTCCTTGTAGTGGATGGTAATATAGGGATCTTTCCATCACGAGATTTACCCATGATGAATGGATAGCAGCGAACAATAGTGATTCCAAGTGAACTTAATAAATAGAGCTATGCTCCCCAGCAACAGCTCCAGAAAATAGTCTTGATGACCCACAAGTATAGGGGATCGCAATAGTCTTCGAGGGAAGTAAAACCCAATTTATTGATTCGACACAAGGGGAGCCAAAGAATATTTATAAGCCTTAACAACTGAGTTGTCAATTCAGTTGCACCTGGAAACAATCTTGCTCGCAGTAGTTTATCAGTAGCAATAGTTTTATAATAGCAATAGCAAAGTAATAGCAGTACTAAAAGTAAAGACAATAGTAACAATTGTAGTAAATAGTAGGATTAAAGCGCGGGTAGGCATAGGGATGGATGGACGGGCGTTGCATGGATAAGACAATTTATATGGCAATCAAGATATAGGGCATTTGCAGATAAATAAGGTAAATCATCCAAGTACTAAATAATCGTAGGCATGTGTTCCATATATAGTCATACGTGCTCGTAATGAGAACTTGCACAGCATCTTTTGTCCTGTCAGCCCGTTTGTAGCGGGGCCTCAAGGGAACTATTGGCAATTAAGGTGCTCCTTTTAATAGAGCACTAGAGCAAAGCATTAACACTCCGTGAACACACGTAATCCTCATATCATAGCCATCCCCTCCGGTTATCCTGATTATTGTCACTTCGGGGCCTTTGGTTCCGGACAATAATATGTGTATACAACTTGCAGGTAAGATCATAAACAATACTATCTTCATGAATCAATAACATGTTCAGATCTGAAATCATGGCACTCGGGCCCTAGTGACAAGAATTAAGCATAACAAGTTGCAACAAAGTCAAAAAGCACTAATAATAGATACTAGGCACCATGCCCTAACAATATGATGCCATTACATGAACTATCTCATCCAATCCCTACCATCCCCATAGCCTACAGCGGGGGATTACTCACTCATGGATGGGAGAATCATAGATGGTTGATGGAGAAGCGATGGTGATGATGATGGCGATGATCTCCTCTAATTCCCCGTCCCGGCAGGGTGCTAGAACAGAGTTTCTGGTTCCGAATCGAGGTCTCTGGTGGTGGCAGCGCAACGGAACTCTATCTGGAAAAATGTTGAACCCCCCATCTGTTTTAGGTCAGATGGCTTTTATAGGCGAAAGGAGAGGTCTAGGCGGAGTCCGAGGCAGCCACACCCCTCCTAGCGTGGCCTAGCCTGGCCCGCGTGGTCAGGGTGTGGGCCCCTCATGGCTCCTCTTCATCCCATCTTCTGGTTCCGTGAGTCTTCTGGTAAAATAGGAGTTTTGCAATATTTTCCGGGATTTTTCCTGAAAGTTGATTTACTGCACAAAAACGAGACACCAAGGCAATTCTGCTGAAAACAGCATTAGTCTGCATTAGTTGTATCCAAATCACACAAATTAGAGGAGAAACAATAGCAAAAGTGTTTGGGAAAGTAGATATGCTTTGGACGTATCACCAACCGCGCCCAGCGGCCCGACCCATATGTCCGTCTCCCCCCGCTGTCACCGCTTGAAACCCCGACGATGGAACATTACTGGCGACGCGACGTCGGCTATCAGCATCGGCGGCTCCCGACGCGGCCGGCATTTCCCGCCATTGTAGTTTTCCATTTCCAGCATGCACCTTCCCTCCCGCGCGCGTTGTTTCCCGCCTTCACCGCCGTCTATAAAATATGGTCGTGCGGCGCGGCTGAGACAACAAGCCCAGCTAGAGCAACCACTACCTGAAAAAAGCTCCTACCGGAGCCATGCCCCACCGCAATATCGCCAACTGGAGCAAGATTAGGGAGCTATGCTGCACCCGCTTCCAGGACGCCGACACTGACGTTGTCGACCTCCACGCCACGTTCCTGTCCTAGCGCATGGCCGAGGCGGAGGTGGTGGCCTTCGAGGAGGAACACCGTATGGTCGAGGCGACGCTGGAAGAGGTGGTGGAGGCGGCCGCACAGGTGGAGTCCCAATGGGCGGTGCGTGAGGTACACCATGTCGCTGCCAAGGACACGGTGGAGGCGGTAGCCAAGGAGGCCACAACATGTGCCCTCCGCGAGATCCGCCACGAGGTGTACGTGGTCACACTGGAGAAGGTGGCCAAGGCGGCCGTCCACGAGCTTCACAAGCCGCCGACACGCGCAGTGCGGTGGAAGCGGCGGAGCACGCCGCCGAAACGGCGGCGGAGTAGCTATGAGTGGCTACGACCACCGAGGTGGCGAGCGCGTGGGCTCTCGCTGACGGGGACGAGACCAAGGTGGAGGATGAGGAGGAGGAGGGGAGAAGGTGCATTAGGTTGTGGTGGAGGAGGTGCGGAGGAGGAGGCGATCGTCATCCCCCTGCAGATCGTGCAGGCCATAGGCCTCGGCCCCAATGGAGCTCCGGTGATGGTGGCCCCCTTGGTATCGAGGGCGGCCACGGACGTGGCGGCGGAGGTGGAGGTGGAGGACCAGGAGGCGAGGGACCACTGGACGGCCAAGATGGAGAAGGCCTTGGCCAGTCGGGCGGCAGCGGACCGCGCGAAGGCGACCGCCAAGAAGGAGGCTCGTAGCCGAGCCAGCGAGCGCTACCACAACCGCCTCCAGCAGAAGACCATCTGGTTGGCTATAGCAGCGATCGACAGTGCCAGCGAGAGTGGTGGCCATGGCAACGATGGTCACGGCAACGGCGGCCGTGAAAATGGCGGCCAGTAGCCGTAGGGACGGCCTCCTCCATCAGTAGTAGTAGTTTTTATTTTTAGTTTGTTTAAACGAGCCTTTTTATAATCGGCATGGCTTAATCTAATGAAAAGCCAGTTTAAGTATTAATGTTTCATTTACATATGGGTCCCGAGCGGCCGACGGCTTGACACCCGCGTGGTTCTTGCGCTGTCTGGGTCGACGCATCGGTCATGCAAATTAGGTGCATCGATGGGTCGAGCCGGATGGGTCGGGCCGCTGGGAGACTGCGCACGTCACGCACGTCCGCGCGGACGCGCCCGGGCAGGTTGGGTTGGTCCGGTGGAGATGCCCTAAACCTCAGATCTCCACGCAGCTAGACCCAAGACAACACTTCATTCAGCCGTTTTCCCACAGTGAGTCTCGTCGCGTGCAAATTAGAGAACACGGCGATGGAGCTCGTCCAGACAGGGAGATGGCAGGAGCTCGCGCACAGCAGTGAATTTTCGAAGGGAGAAATTTCTCATGATCTCGTACTCTGCTCCCTATTTAGGCCGACTTTTTTTAATTCCCCAACAGCTTTTTAGATTCCCCAAAAAAACACGTCTGATTCTAGGTCACTTTTTTCCACCATGAAGCTGACTTCTAGTGCATTTTGAGAATCAGGGTCCGACCTGCTTAAGGATGCTTCCTCAAGGGTACGAGGGGCTGATCCTAGTTGACAGGTGATGATGATGATTTATTGGATATCAAGATGATGATCAATACTTTGGATATGTCACTCTCTTATCCCCTTTTAAAATGTTTAGGCTCCCTCTTGTTTTATAAAGAAAGATAACTTTGTGCAAAGTAACCCCACCAGCCATAAGTCTTGCGGAGTACACCATATACTCACCTTGCTTTGTTGATACTTTTTGTAGCGGAGTAAGTGTTCCCAGAAGATGAGTTTGCTATGACATCGACACCGACGAGTAGCTTGGGGTTTCTGGCCAGCAGCCTGAAATCTATGGGTTAGGACGTCATCATTATTTTTTGGGTCTCTTAGACCATTTATTAAGTTTGCTATACTTAATAGCATAATTTGCCTTCTATTGTTTGGAGTTTGTGGTCAATGACCTCTGCTTGTAATAATTTGGTTCTCTGCTCAGTTATAAGGTAACTGTAATAGTTTTTGTGTCGCAGGGTCACTATTGTGTTACCGATTTTTCACTCGATATCCTCGATCTCTAGGTTAACCTTATGTCAGGCTAAGGTCTGGAATTTGTTTAACCCTAATCCCGTGGGTGTCATAGTAAGCACACAAATTATATGCTCATAAATGTTACAATTATGTTCTGCTCACAGGAAAATACTACCTTGTCGACTCTAGATATCCCAATAGAAGTGGTTATCTCGTCCCATTCAAAGATCGACCCTACCATGTTCTAGAATTCCATGGTGCGCCTCCATAGAACATGCAAGAGAAATTCAACCATCTTCATCATCTCTACGAAATGCCATCGAAAGAGCATTTGGTGTTCTGAAGTAGCGTATTCTACTTTCTATACCATTTTATCCCGAAGAAGAGACATAACCAAAGATCATCACTCATGCATGTGTTTGCATAACTTCATTCATGATAGTAAGCTCTATGATGACCATTTCGACATGATTGAGCGAGGCTCATATATTCATGAGGATAGTGCATCTTACGTCGGGGAAACGCTTCATATTCTTCTGATACCATCATGGGTACGACGTGATAGAGAATTGTTGAAAGTTTAGTTGCCTGAGAAGTTATCATTAAATGTAATTGCGCTATCAATAAAAGACTTTTCTTTTAATTTGGGCATGTAATGAATTATACAACTAATGGTATCGTACCATCTGACTATTTTATAATCTTCTTTACTCATTTTTAGCTCATTATGTACTAAAAACTAGCATATATATTTAATTTAGGGGCGTTATAGACATTTCACAACTCAACTCATCAATCAATCCAAATGTCTAGAAGCTAAAAAGAATGGAAGGAACCAGATTTTGTGAGCTTCCCCCACCACAGCTTCTCCCCACAATCCGTCAAAAGATAGCTTCTCTAGGATCACAAGCTAAAAAGAAGTTGGCCTTAGAGATAGTGGTGTATTGCCTCCAAATTTGAATCCACAATTTCCCCCTTCGTGCTCCTCCACCTTCAGATCTAGGGCGATGTCGATTGAGTCTTGTGCGTAGAGCATGGAGATGATGGGTATGTCGGCTTCGCCGCCAATCACGACAGCGCATTCCACTTCGGCTCCACCCTCGAGCATGACGATGCTTGTAGTACTGAGTAATCCCTCGTCCATAGTGACGGTAATCTTGGCGACTACTCCTTTGGCCACGACGGCGGTGGCTCTGCCGGCATCTCCCTCATCCACAACCTATGTGATGCATCATCTAGAAGAGGTTGTAATATACCTCTCACCTTGTTCTATATGTGGGTAGATCTGTTAGGATGTGTTAGATTTGGGTACATATGTCATGATTTGATGGTATGATTGTTGGTTGTTTGTTTAAGCATGTGTAAACAATTCATCAAGGTTCATGGTTATAGATTTGGCAGCACGTGATGGTGTGCTTATTGGTAGTTTGTGAAAGCATATGTAGGACAATTTGCTTGTAGGACATCATGCTTAGCGTGTTATTCACTATTGTAGGACAATTTGCTAGACAAGGTTCCCAATATGTGTGTTATCGCCGTTCCATCTTTGGAGTCTGAGAATGCAATCCCACTTTGAGCTATGTACATGTCACAACCTCTAATGCTAAGGGAGGCTTATATTTCTTTGTTCGTCCTTAACATGATTTGCGAGTTTGTCAGAGAAGGGATTATGTGTGACCAGGGCTTCAAAGAGGTTTACCTGCAGCACATCTATAGTGGTGTTCTTGACTTCACTCGAAAGTCACTCACCCTAACTCAAGTTTACAACCATATGAGAAAGCGGAATAAGAAGTGGTAGGACATGTGCAAGCTCAAGGATTTGCACGGAGTCCATTGGTGTCAGGAGACAACGCCCTCCGTGATGGAGTACGCCAAGATGGTGGAGCTCTCCAAGGTTTGAATGAACTTCTCAACGAGTGTTAACTTGTTTCAGGATTTCATCGGGTGCTTAACTAACACATTTTATTGAGCTTAGAAATTCCCAGGGGATCTCCTCACCAATCCCGTGATTAATTATGCTCAGATGGAGCTCATCTTCACGCCTAAGCCAATTGTATGAGAAGAACATGTACACCATCCGTTTATTAATATAGGCTATGGACCACCTTGCTGATAACAAGATCCAGGGCCGGTTGTACACTTCAATGTCTATAGCTGATAAAAGGGCCTGACTGAGGAACTGGCTTCACAAGAACTACATCTTAGAGGTGGTTCTGGCTATGCAACAATGTTAGTCCTACTACTTATCTACCGTACTGCTATATAATGGTGCAGTTGATTTGTCTGGATAAAAACTTGTATATTTTGGGAGGTGATGAAACATCCCTCTATTAGCTAGGACTTGATGAAACTATGATCAGAGGTGGTATATAGTAACCCCTCCAATGATGAATTGCGTATGATGTAGTGCATATAATTATTACCTTATGGTAACCTTCTATTGATTATCTGCTTCTAATGAACTGTTTGTGATAACATGCTTATTGTTGGAGTGTTGGGTAATCTCACCACTCCAATGTAAGAGGTTAACCAAATGCAGGGTTTTTGTACTCACTGAGTCTATGCGGGCAACTAAACACATGGGTCATGGTTCTCTATCCATGTAGAAAAAGTGTATGCAGGCTACCAAAACAGGCTGCTCAAAATGGCCCAAGTCATGTTCTCGATTTGCCCTACTGCCCGTGATAGTGTCCGAATGAAACAAGATTCGAGTGCAAGCTACCAAACGCACCCTAAATCCTTGTCATGAAACCAACCAAATTGTTCTAGCAAAAGGCATTGGAAATTCCCAAAAAATGTTGAGGGGATGTCACAGATTTTGTTTCATTAGATTAATCACAGACTGTATTTCTATGTTGTATGAAAATATATTGATGACGTGTTATAAATCAAGGTAGATGCCTTTATGCCTAGCAAGTTGTGAGGATATGAATTCCATCGGGCGCTGCCGTTTGTTATGGTAGTATAGGATAGATGCAGGATTTGTTTCCATACAATTCTAACTTGACTTGTACTGCAAGATGATCCCATATACATCTATATATAATTATCCATGAGGCTTAATAATGCATCCAACATATTCCGCCAATTCCTCTCTATAATTCAACATGATATCAGTGGCAAGATCCTTGACCTAGCCACCGCACACGCTTCCACCGCACGCCGCTCTTGGGGAGGTCGATCTCCATGATCTCCGTCGGGGCCCGTGCTACGCGTCGCAGGGCACGTCCGTTGGTTCGTGACCGGTTACCCTGGTGAGTCTTTTTTCCGATCTCTTGATCGTTTTTTCTCTCGACCGTTCGATCAACCGGTGATTTGTTTTTTGGTTTACCGATCATAGATCAAATTGCATCGCCCACCATCGTCATCCTCTTGCGCCTCTACTCCAACCTCAGTGTCGACCCTACACCGACCAGCTTGTCATCGCCACGTGGAAATCTTGGATGTGTCGCATAAGGGACGCCTTCCTACGCCGCCACCGACCGCTCTCGTCCGCGTGGTCTCCATCGCCGGTGCGTCTTCGTCCTCATCGCCTGGGACTTCACCGAAAACGCCGCCATTGATGCCGATCTATGCGTCGTCCATGCCATGGTGCATACAGCGCACCCTCGGTCTGATCAACTAATATCGTGCCTGTATCCGAGCATAGCCTACCACCGATCGAGCTATGGGTTGTCGATGTGTCTCCCCTTCGGGTCATAGTGTCACTGCCTTTGGTACATGCTACCGGATCCCAACGCGCCTTCCTTGGTGTGTACGTCGCTGGTGGTGTCCCAGCCGCTGCACCGACTCGCTCCATGGATCTATCCTCCCACTCGGGTTGTAGCGTGTTGCACGTAGTCTAGTTTGCTGTCCCTGTACATCGACGTCCTCGGCTTCCACCGTGCCATCTCCTACGAAGCAGATCGTCGTCGTTTGCACACGGTCTTCGTCACGCCGCCGGGTTCTTCCTCACCTACTTCGAGCACCGCCTCGGCACTTCAAAATGTAACCTTCATGGCGACCTCTTTCTATCGCTGGTCCTACCGACTATCCATCGCCAATCTAGGCATCCAACATGACCACCCCAGTTAGTCGCTGTTTTCGCCGGCCTCTACGTCTTCGTCCACTACAAATTTGCTGCCAGCGTCATCGCCTCGTCCTGTACTACACCACCTACTCCTCTACTCTGACAACCGCAAACAACATTGACCTCTCTCCCTTTGCCGCTCTAGGCCTCACAACCGTTCTAGATGCCTTCTTTGCTAGTCTCTCTGACATGGCGAAATGTTCATGATGGTCCCTATCCCTCACACCCCTGGTACTGGCAACACCAGGAGTGACGCCTCGTATGACAAGCTCGGATTGGCGCCTCGTATTCATCAGCTTTGACAACATCTTGTTTGGCATCGAGCCCTCTACGACTACCTCAATTGCATCACTAAAGAGTTCTTCTTTGCGTACTCTGTTCTGGCAAAATCAGAGTATGCTTTTATCCCTAACGTGCGCCTAGTTTTGGCAAAACTATGGATACACCTCGTCCTCGATGGCTCATACTGTATCGACTCCGGCATTGACACCCTCGATAACTACCTCAACGCATCTCTGTCATCCTCCTCATGCATTATACACATGCGGCTTCATGTGCGGCTACCTCGACATCAACACCCAACAATGACATTGACCATGACCACCCCTCGCACGGCTAATTTGACTACGACACCGCCCCATGCTCTCGAATCCCTCGACATTGGCACAAGGGCTACCGCCTCGCTTGAGAATCATCAGATTCATCTATAGTGCAAGCTACCGTGACACCGCGACACCGTCCACTACGTTCCCGCTCCTACCATGGGGGATGTCATCCCACCGGTTTTACTTTCTCTCTAGTCTGACTGGCTGCGATGTTCCAGTTGTTCACGACGCTACTGCTACGACTGCAAGGGATGTTAGAGTATTGGCATATACATTTGTTATGGTAGTATAGGATAGAGGATGGATCTGTTTCCACAAATCCTAACTTGACTTGTACTTTAAGATGATCTCATGTACGTCTATATATACTTGACTATGAGGCTCAATAATACATCCAACGTATTCCATCAATCTCTCTCTATAATTCTACAAGGATGTCAAGGGAAAATTGGAAATATGGAAAAGAATTGGAAATACCTTGAATACTAATTGTTTACGATCTATGGTGTTAGAGGAGATCATGTGAAGGGGGTGCTAGGTTACAAACTTTAATTTGGGTGCATTAGAGGATGGTACAACTAATGGGAAGAAGCCAAGCTCTAGATGGTGAGTAGGGATGTGCAAAAATTGGCATCGTGCAAACATTTGAAACCGGTTGACGAGAGCTACTTCATTTTCTTTCACAAATTCCACCCGCACTTCTAGGGCATGTTTGATTCATACGAATTGCATAGGAATTGTGTAGGATTTGAATTCTATGGAAACTTTTCCTATGTTAATTGTTTTATTCATAGGAACACATCCTATAGGAATTAATCCTATAGGAATCTTGTAGTGCAATTCCTATAGGAAAGTAACATCATATCAGACCTCATGGAAAAATTCCTTTGCTACATCGTCAAACAGAATTCCTCTTCCTGTAGGATTCAAGTTAGCATGACATCTCAATCCTATGTCTTTCCTATGAATCAAACCGGTTAACCCCACCCCTAATGGAGGGTGAGTTCAAATTCCATCTCGATCGTCACTATGCATTGCAACATTGGCTACAAATTTGAACCATCATAGATGTTGATGTAGTTATCTTGACTTTAGTCTTGTGTTTAACTATAGTTGTTATTTTTTGAAAAGAAACACCATTATTGTTTTCAAAAAATAAAAATAGTACAAATGACTCAAAATTAGAAAGGAAAGAGGAGGCAACACTCAAGAAAGAAGAGGGCAGAACAACAACACCACAATCGACTACGAGAGGAAAGGGGACATGGATAACAAAGAAAATCTGAGAAAATAGACATATCTTGCTAAGAACAATCTCATTGACCTAGCCAACACGAAGGTGGGCCTCATCTTCCATAGATCAAGCAAGACAACACTACGAACTTGATCATCTGGTCGCCACCCAACAACACCCCTAAAGGAAGGAGAGGCCCCTAAAAGAGAGGCATCAAAGGGAATGAGGTGATCCGTGAAGGATCAAACTTGCTAACCTGACTTCAAATGAGAGCATCAGCCTCTTCCACAAGCCGGACAACCAAGGAGATCAACATGCACATCTCGACAAGAAATTGAAGTAGTATCTAGGTCATGAGTGTAAACTTCATGCACTAAGCAACATAGACAAACCCTAAATACCTTAGACATGCACAGAGCAAACGAGGCAGGCCGCAATATATTTGTTTTTCTACTTGGGTAATGAACCCTAAACCTCATGTTGCAAGTTGTATACACCTACCCAATTCACCCATCAGTCCGAACGGATGAAAAGGACTAGAAAATCCACATACACTATAACACGAGGAATGCAACATGTGGATAAAAAGTCCCATGTATGATTCAAGAGGCATGTATATGGATATAGAGTGGGCAACGACAAATTTTCGATAATCTATGAAATTAACTGCCAAGGCGTCTGACACTTAGTGTGCTCGTCTTGGATCCAATGCCAAGCATGATGCACAACTTTGACTCGTATCACCCGCCACATGAGCACAACATCTTGATCTCGCATCACACTCCAAATTAAATGACCACTTTGAAACGCCTTATGACTGTCATCGTCTTCCTCCTCTCTTCCTCCGCCGCAACGGTCATCGACACGCTCATCTTTGAGGTGCCTTACTGAGCAACTATGTAGTGGAATGCACTACCAGATGTCATACCATGTGGCGAAGCACACCTCGACGGTCAGCCATATGGTCTCGGTCCATGAGACAGGGCCAGGCAGCGAGGAGTACACCTGATGGAGGGCGTTGAAAGAGGACGGTTTGTGTTCTAATCGAGGGGTGATGAAGAATACATCGCCTGCTTTTGGATGCCTCACTACGAGTGCGACACCATTATCTTCACCAATGAAGTGGGCATCGACCTTTGTGTCCATGCTAGCTCCGAGGGACGTACCCCCTTCATGTTGTTGCTCCCGCTAAAGGAAGCATTGTTTTACATAGAGAAAGGATGAGTGAACTAGAGACACAAATGACGCAATTGGTAGCCTACACATTAGTTATGCTGCATGCATGAAGAAATATTATTTTTTGTTGGCTACCAACATGGAGGGCCGTCGTGCACCTGCCCCCATGTTGTGTAAAGTTACTTGGAGTCAGGCTCCACGGGAATGAACGAATTGGCAGTTTTTCTAGGGCCAGACTCAGAGCATGGCAAAAGTTGTGAAAGAATCATTTGTTTTCATTGCTAGGTTAAATGACTCTCTCACATAGTCCCTTCGTTCCATAATATAAGATATTTTAGATTTTGTAAATGTATCTAGACATATTTTAATGTGTAACTTCGCCCCGTATCTAGACATCTTTTAATATTTTAGATTTTGTAAATGTATCTAGACATATTTTAGTGTGTAGCTTCGTCCGAATCTACACACTAAAAAATATCTAGATACATTTGTTTCACAAAAGCTAAAATATATTATATTATATTTTGAAACGAATGGAGTAGCATTCAGGACGCCACCACACCAAAATAACAAGCCATGATTGCTAGCAAACCCCAGCAACCACCATCAAGGCATGCAAACGAAACAATAACACCGTTTTAGCATCGTTTCCAATTGGCAAGGTCTCTGTGGCCAAGAATCTGGGAGTGTTTGGTAGCTTGCATTCCCTCCGAACAGGCCAGGGTGCTATGAAATCGGCCCGTTTAGTTGGTTACACGCCCCCTGCATTGTGGCCAGCATGCTATATAAAGCACCCTGGGCCTAGGCCCAATGACAATGCTCGAATCAAGCATTTCCGTGGAGCCATGCTCTGGAGCTGCAAAAGGGGGCGATCGCGTGCAGGCACCATCCATGGGCGCGCAAGCGGGAAGCGGAAGTTTCCTGGCCCTACTTCGCGCCAAGAGTACCCTCACCTGCTTGGATGGCTCACCTCTACGCATTGCCCCTCCCTGAAATCCCCCTACTCTTGATTCGACACCACGAGCAACGACGGAGATGACGATAACAGCATAGTTCTACCATACCCGGTGGTTCCTCCTACTTCAGCAGGTGAGTGATGGTCAGGGCCATCGTGGTGCATCTGCCTCCTTCTCCCCGGTTGCGCATCACCATGGGTGAGGTAACCACCATGAATCCCTCTCCCCTACTATTTCGATTAGGGCTGAAGAACCGATTTAGGAAGAACTCGCCGTAGATCCGCCTTATTAGGTCGATAGTGAAATGGATTGTAAGGGCACCTAGGGGGGGTGAATAGGTGCTACTCCAAATTTTAATTCTTTTTCAATTTTAGGCTTGACACAAAGGTAAATTCTCTAGATATGCAACAAATAAGAATTTCCCTATATGCAAACCTAACTACTAAGCGAGTAAAAGCGAGGAACGAGGTAACTGTAGTGGAGCACATGGAGACACAAGATTTGTTTGACCACAGTTTCTTCCTTGTTAAGGGAAGTACGTCTGCGTTGGAGGGGTCGCCGGTACTAAGACCACCACGCCACAATAGGCCTCACCCTGTTCTCCGATGGATCTCGCCACCAAAGGCCTAATCCACCTTTCCACTATTGGTACCCTTCGAGGCGAGAACCGGTGCCTTTACAATACTAGCCGGGCACACATCCACACCTGAATTGTAGGCTCCCGTGATGACAACAAGCTGCCACAAGAAAAAATATTATCAATAACCGAAAACGAGATCTAGATATTTGCAAGAAATACTAGATCAAGAATCCTCCAAGTGAATGGAGGGGAAGTGATGCGCTTAATTATTGTGTATGCAAATCGAAGCCTCCTCCTTATATTCCCCAAAGATCAGAACCTTCAAGTGGATGAAGATGGAGATCTCGATTTTGGAACTTGAAGAATAGTACTACACTTTTTCGAATGAATCAAGAGTTTTTAATAGGAGGAGCAATTAAGGTATTTATACCCCTGCCAAAACACAGCCATTAGAGAATTTGGGGTCAGATTATCTAGCCCAAGTGGGGGGCAGATTATCCAGCCGGGGCAAAACCTCCGCCCTGGAATCAGATTTCCCGGGGGGAAATCCGCCCCTAACTGCATGACGCGCCTTATATCCCTTTGCGAAAAATTCCTGGGCGGATTATCCGGCCTGGGCAAAAACTCTGGCCCTGGCCGGACAATCCGAGGGAAAGTCCGCCCCTATACCACATGACGCGCCTTTTCCACTTTGTCAATCGAGCAAGGGAGGATAATCCGGCCCTTGGCAAGGGCCGATAATCCGCCCCCAAAACTCTGTTTTGGCTGCTTTGTATGGGAAATTGTCTACAGCACTCAACACACATTAAATATTCCTTGATATTGTTATCTAACACACAAAACACTAGAGATCATGAAATGTTCTTTAGGTCTCCCTGTTTTTGGTGTTAGATGACAATACTAGGATTTGCAATTATGCCCTACTAACAAAAACATTCCAAGGATGAAAAAGACTCCCCCTAAATGTGTGCATGTAATAAGTTTGCATTTGAATACAAATGCACACAAGAAGGTACAAGTATTTTCATTGAAATGGAAACTACAAACACATGATGAGTTAACCAAAATATCATACCACCGGGAGAATGAAGTCCTCAATAATATCAATATAGCCAATATGATAACCACTTATTGAGGCTTCGAAGCATAATACCATTTGAATGCATCCATATAGATAACACCAGAATTCCATGGCATAGAGATAAATCCATACTCCCATAGAGATAAATCCACATAGATAATTCTAGAGATAATACCATAGTCTCACACAATCAACCACAAATCAAATTTTGAGTTCAACACTAAAATGGGCACAAGCAAGAGGGGAAAAACGCTAAAGAGTGCAAATGCTTCTGCCCGACCCATGCAAATCCACGATGGCCTAATAGAACTACCTCCCCCCTTTGGCATCGAAACACCAAAAAGGAAGAAGAGCGATGTTAACACCCCAAGGAATCATTCCTCATCCTCGTCCTCACCATCATCATCATACTCCTCTTCATCCTACTCATCATCATCAGTCGGAGGAGTAGGCTCCCTCTCAAAGGTGGGGAACACGTGACGCTCAAGCTCTCCATAGTTGGTGCCGGAGGAGTTCCATTAAGCATACGGTGTAGGAGCTGTAGGAGTAGGAGGAGGGCCTTATGCCCCTGAGACATGGTGGAGAATGACCTGCTGGGTGTGAGCCATATCATGGTGCTGCTTGTAGGACTCGTACTTCCCCTCGTGAGTGTCTATACCCATGCACGAGATGTTCCGCTGGAACCAATTGAGTTGTTTCACCTCACGGGCAACGGACGGTACTGGGCGCCTCCGCCCACTAGAACGAGCATCTCTCATGAAACCCTCTAGAGCTGAAGAGGGATGGGAGGTCTTCCTTGACTTGTTATAAATCTTCTTCACTTTATGTTCACCATCAATGTTGAAGTTGTCAAGAGGAAGCATGTGCTTGATAAACATCATGATGAATGGAGCATAAGGAATGGAAAGCCTATTGAACATGGCATCAGTCATCTCATGATAAATAAAATCCATCACATCCAGTCGGTAACTCACATGCGGATCTTCAGCGTTGGCACATTCATGAGCAAAAGCAAGCAGCTGAACAAGGTGGCAACGGATGCTGTCATTGTTTCCCCCACTAGGTGTGATGGAGTCACAAAAAACACTGACCAGATGAGTGTAGAGTGGGTAGAGACCTGCGACCTTGCCCACAACACCATTGAGACCACATCAGGGAGAAAGCAAAGTGTCCTTGTTTGGCTTGATGGGAGTAATGATACGATGCCCACAAGCACGATCCCGACCATTGAAGGGATAGCCAAGCACCTGAGAGAATACCCGAAAATCAGCTTGAATAAGAGTGTCACCAGTCATCCACTTCATAGTGCGTCGGTCATCGCCATAAATCACAAGCATGGAGAAGAATTGCTTCACCACTGCAGAGTCATAGGAGCACTGAAGAGTCATGAGATGGTGCAGCCCCGCCCGTTCAGTCACAACCAAAGCATCAACAAGTTGGGGATTCTCCTTAGCCTCAGACATAACCATGGGACGCATAGGGCGGATCTTCAGAGAGGAATAGACGTCCTCAAAGATGTACTTGTGGTTAGTACACCAAAAGCAGGAATCCCTAAGCTCTTCGTCACGCTCAGCCTCATCATACAAATCATGATGACGAATAGAAGAGTAAGTAATAATGTCCATCTCCTTATAGTTGATCCTTGTTTGATTACCCTTACTCTTGGAACTTGCCCGAGTGGCCTTTTCTTTCCTTGCATGATCAGCCATCCTTTCAGCCACTCTCTTTTGCCTACACAACTCAACCTCGTCAACAAGAACTCCTTCTTTGTTGGGTCTGAAATAGTGAGCACGAGGACACCGCTTGTATGTTTGAGGAGCATGAGAGCCACCTGTGAAGCGAATAAGATGGATAATAAGTAGATAAGTACACACACAAGTCTAGGAGGAATACTAAAACAGTAGAAATACAATCCACAACCCAGAACTACATGATACTAGAATCTGTGAAATCCTAAACTAGGTGCAACCCTTCTAGGCTGGATAATTCGGCCCTCCCAGGGGCGGATAATCCGGCCCTGGCAAATTTTTTTAGAACTGCCTCAGATTGATAGCATCAACGCAGATCAGGCAAAGGAATTGCTAGTCTACGGTTTCTAGCATGCATATGAAACAAAGGGAAACTTCTAGACCAAGTTCCACCAATAACCAACAACATCTATACAAAATATGATAGTGGGGGATTCACCCTCACTCATTGGAGAAAGAACGCATAGGAGAAGGTACCCAGATGATTAGGGAAGAAGACTCGGGAGAGGGCCAGAGAATCTGGTGGCCGGAATGATAATCAGGAGGGTTGGGACGGCAGGCGGTGGCAGGGGGTCTAGGAGGAAGTGCTGCTCTTTTTTAGCCCTTCCCCCCGTTGCCCTATCCTTAAGAGACGAAAACCGCCAGGGGCAGATTATCCGGCCCCCACTAGGGGCAGATAATCTGGCCCTCTCTGAATTTTCTGTTACACATAGATTCAGGCCAGCACATCCCAAACAAAACCCTCGCAAGTGTATCAAAGGACTTGTGTGCAAGATATAGATGGCTCGGGGATTGAGAAAGTCTTAGGTTTAGACAACCAAACTAAGATGGTACTACACACCCAAATTGCAAGAGCCAAAATTGGGTGTGTTTTCCATAAGAACACAAGATATGCAAGAAAATCCAAAAAGATCCACAAGGAACCAACTCTTCTCAAAGAAGAGAGCGATGGTCGAAGCCACCATGTTGGAGTGGATGGTATGACACCATGAAAATATATCTTGGGTTCATGACCAATACTCATCAATTAGCTTACATATCACAAAATGATATTAAGAGAAATGTTTTTTCTTGCTTTCGACCTTATGGGGGGGGGGGGTTAGCCCACTAAATTAGGACCACAATCCCCCTATTTCCATGCCCACAACTAAACCAAATAAAGGAAGAGATATAAGTGAATATGCAAGGGTAATCAAACCAAGCTCCTTGAATCCACGATATTTAGCTCATTCCTCAAGTAACAAAATCTTGCTTCATCAAGTGGCTTCATGAAAATATCAACAAGTTGGTTCTTCGTGCTCACAAAGGATAAGTCAATATCACCACGAGTAACATGATCCCGAATGAAGTGATTGCGAATCTCAATATGTTTTTTCTTTGTATGCTGCACCGGATTGTAAGAAATTTTGATAGCACTCTCATTATCACAAAAATGAGGCACTTTGTCACAATTGATACCATATTCCTTTAAAATTTTCCTCATCCATAGTAATTGAGTGCATGCACTAGCAGCAGCCACATACTCAGCTTTGGCGGTGGATAGATATATATAATTTTGTTTCTTCAAAGACCAACATACCAAAGATCTTCCCAAGAATTCACAAGCTCCAGAAGTTGACTTCCTATCATCCTTGTCACCAGCCCAATCAGAGTCTGTATAACCACGTAAGAAGAAATTAGAGCCCTTGGGATACCATAGACCAAAGTTAGGGGAATGAACCAAATATCAGAAGATTCTCTTGACTGCCACCAAGTGGCATTCTTTAGGAGCCGCTTTATACCTTGCACACACACCTACACTCAACACAATATCGGGTCTAGATGCACAGAGGTAAAGAAGAGAGCCGATCATGGACCGGTATACCTTTTGGTCCACATATTTACCATTGAGATTGAGCTCAAGATGGCATTTAGTTTGCATTGGTGTAGCAACGCCATTAAGATCCGTCATCTTCAACCTCTTGATCATGTCTTGGATGTACTTTGATTGATTTATGAAGGTTCCTTCTCTTAGTTGTTTAATCTCAAATCCCAGAAAGAACCTTAATTCCCCCATCATAGACATCTCAAACCTGTCAGTCATAAGCTTTGAAAATTCATCATTAAAATTTTGGTTAGTAGAGCCAAAGATAATATCGCCTACATATATTGGCATACGAAGAGCTCCCCCTTAACCTTCTTAGTAAAAAGAGTTGGATCGATCTGCCAAACCTCGAAGCCATGGTCTAACAAAACCTCTTTAAGATGCTCATACCATGCACGTGGGGCTTGTTTAAGGCCATAAAGCGCCTTATAGAGTTTGTAAACATGGTTCAAAAAGTTGGGATCCTCGAAACCTAGGGGTTGCTTGACATATACTAACTCATGTAGAGGACCATTAAGAAAAGCACTCTTAACATATATTTGCTGTAATTAAAAGTTATGATGAGCTGCATAAGCAAGAAGGATATGGATAGACTCAAGGCGAGCTACTAGAGCATAAGTTTCGCCAAAGTCAACGCCTTCCACTTGAGAAAAACCTTGTGCTACCAATATTGCCTTGTTTCTAGCAACAATTCCATTCTCATCTTGCTTGTTCTTGAATATCCACTTGGTGCTAATAACATTGCGGCAATCTTTGGGCTTCTCTACTAACTTCCAAACCTTTTGGCGCTCGAAATTATTTAGTTCTTCATGCATAGCAACAACCCAATCTGGATCTTCAAGGGCTTCAAAACCCTTTTTAGGTTCCACCATAGATATATGAGCTTGATGATCACTAAAGCTTGCAAGATCTCTTCTTGTGGACTCCCTTCTACTTAGGTCGCCTACAACTTTATAGAGTGTATGCCCTCGTAGTTCAAGATTTCTATCAGCACGAGCTTTGTGATGAATTTCAATCTCCTTGTTGTTTCTTGGAGGTATTTCTTCATCATTAGAGTCTACGTCTTGACCCCTAGCTTGACCTTGATCAACAGTTTGTTCAACACTGACATGTGATTGAGAAACTTGCCCTTGATCTTGATCAGTAGCCATAACAAGAGGGTGCTGAACTAAATTTCTAGGGCCGGATAATCCGGCCGAGGGAGGGGCCGGATAATCCGGCCTGGGATTTTCTGCTTCTCCCTAAGCTTCCTGGACATTTATGGCATTTGATGGCGTTGGGCCGGATAATCCAGCCTCGGGCGAAAAATCCGGCCTCAGATTTTCTGCCTCTTCCTCATCTTCCTGGTCCTTCCTGGCAAGTGATGGTGTAGGGCCGGATAATCCGGCCTCAGGCAGATAATCCGGCCCGGGACTCCTAGTTTCTCCAGATGATTGATGAACTTCGGAAGGTTGTTGTGTTGGTGTAGTTGTTTCTCCAGCAGGTGGAGCTTTTTGATTTTGTGAAGATGAGGGCTCTACTTGAGTAGAGCATTGTCCTTCCCAATTTGCCACAAGGGGTTCCTCAATGGGGTAGAAAAATCCCACACCCATTCTTTTTATGTCATCTTGGGGTATTTCAACATCTGCATCACAAAAATCAACTTGCCCCACATGGGAGCCATCATTTTCCTCGAACACCACACTACAAGATTCTACAACAGTTCCGGAGAGCTTATTGTAGACTCTATAAGTGTAGGATTTGGCACCATAACCAACAAATATACCTTCTAAGGCCTTGGACTCAAATTTATATAAACGAACTCCTTTAATGAGAAAGAAACACTTACAACCAAACACCCGGAAGTATGAAATGTTGGGCCTGTTACCAGTAAGTATCTCATAGGGGGTCTTGTCCAAGATTTTGCGAAGGTAAAGCTGGTTTGATGAGTGACATGCGGTGTATATAGCTTCAACCTAGAAGTTGTATGGTGACTTGAATTTAGCCAACATAGACCTTGGCATGTCCATTAAGGTCCGGTTTTTCCTCTCGGCTACACCATTTTGTTGAGGGGTGTACGCAGCGGAATATTGGTGCCTTATTCCCTCTTCACTTAGGAATTCATTTAGAGTGTAGTTCTTGAACTCGGAGCCGCTGTCGCTTCTAATTGCCAATATAGGGACATTGTGTTGATGCTGCACCTCGTTGGCAAAGTCGATGACCATTTGTTGAGTCTCACTTTTTAGCTTGAAGAAGTAGACCCATGTATATCTTGAGTAATCATCAACAATGGAGAGACAATATTTCTTCCTACCGATACTTGCATGAGATGGAGGACCAAAAATATCCACATGTAGGAGCTCCAAAATCCTTTTTGATGAAATAACCGTCTTCCTTCGATGGGGAGAGTCATGCATATTTCCTTCAACGCAAGCCCTGCAAACACGATTTTTGGCAAATGAAACATTTTCTTCTAGTCCAAGAATGTGGCCACTGATGTCTGCAAGTGCACAAATTGTTTGTAGCTAGTTTTGAAGTATAGATATCGATCCCACAGGGATCCAAAAGGTAAGTGTTTATGGGTGAAGTCTCTGTCACACTCAAAGTTGTCACAGGTCTTCGAGTGAATTGACTGCAAGTGTGAAATAAGAATGAGATTCGGATTAAAGTGGATGTATTTAAATAAAACTAAAATGTAAACTTCAGAAATAAAAAGCATAAAAGTAAAGAACGATTCAGTTGTTTGTTGTTTTCTGCAGATGACAGAAAAGGCGCGGGGAGATACAGTTCGTGGTGATAGTGACTGTGCCAGGTGGACGAGTGATAAGTGTAACAATTGTAATCTTATAAGTATATGTAGGCGAGCAACCCATAATTAGCCGGAACTCCTCTTGGTAGATTTCATCCCAACTACAATAATCCTACTAGCATGTTACCAAAACCATGGCCAGACACTAGACAATTAAGACCCTTCAGGTTTCTTAGCAATTAAGCTCCTTGGATTGGACTAATGCAATAAGCACAGTGGTTCCTCGTTACCCTTGAGTCAACTAGTTTCCCATTGATATCCCCGTGTCACTCGAGGGTCACCGGTCTGCTAGCGAACAAGATCCTATCTATGTAGTGTTGGGGATATACTTTCCGGGTATCCTCACAGTTCCTCACTGACCAGGGTGGCCCACTTCGGGTTAGAGCATTGCTTCACGGGCGACCCAGTCAGGGAGAGAAGACGGAGTCCAATCTGGCTACGGGAAGGCCCAGAAGACTTACCGACTTAGGTCATGATGTTGCTTGTAGTTCAAGATCTACTCTGTAACAGACTCTTAGTCGTAGCCGGATAGATCTCTCCTCTAAACCCTAGGCCGGATATCTATATAAGCCGTCCTAGGGAGAGCCTTTAGGGCATAACCTCAATAGTCTACAATCTCAACTCGCACAGGCGAAACCCTTGTAACCCATATTCCGGCTCTGCCGTATTACTGGATTGCTAGCAGGAGTAGGATCCGTCCAAAGACGCGGATTTGAACCTGGGTAAACTTGTGTGCTCACCGTCCCGGAATACCGTACGTCTCACCCCCTCTCTTCCGCACTCCTCGAGGACCCCCTCATGGCGTACTTGTCATCAATCTGACGATAGTTGGCGCCCACCGTGGGGCAAGTGAGCTTCGGATCTGCGTTCCGAGCGGAATCTGCAAGAATCGGCATCGGCAAGACTATTACCGTCGGTAGCATCCTCTACGCCAGCGACGTCCCTCTCATCGTTCTCGACGAGACATGGATTCCGGCAAAGGAGGCCGTGACTGCCTACACAATCATGTCTTTTGGCGAGATCGATGTTTACATCGGTTTCGCTGAACTTGCCCAACCCACCCCAGCAGTGATGATAGAGGCAGAAGAATTTTCTGGGTCCCCTTTGTCCGTGGAGGCAGCAGAGTTCCGGATCTCAGAAAACCCTAATCCCACCTAGCCCGCACGAGTTGCAGAGACGGTGGAGAAATCCGAACCTGAAGAAGACCTAGCGGTCAACGTCGAATCTGGAGTGGATCTCCCCAGAGGAGTCAGATCCCAGATCGACCCACCCGTGGAAGTCGAAATCTAGGAGGAGCATATCAACGACACTGATTCCGGCTCTGATGATGCTGGAACAGACAGGCCTTTCCTAAGGTACACACTCCGACGTATGATACTGCAAGGCGAAAGCGCAGATGCAATCCTCGAGACCGTCAAAAGTTTCGATATGGCTGATCCCGAAAGCCGCAGGTACCTCAGGGAGCACGCGTCGCACTTCGTCGAATACGTGGGATCCAGATCTGGCTCTGCCGATGCTGGAGAAAACACCGACTCGGTGCTGGAGGCAATTGGAACAAACGCCGACGTACCCGCATCCTCGGATGAGTCGATGACGTTAGCAAATTTCCGAAAGTTCTCCGCGGAATATGAAGAGGAGTATAACTCCAAAGCTGCAGAAGAAGGAGAAGCCATGGATGAAGGATCCGGGGAACACTCTCCCAAAGCGCAGGATGACATGGACCTCGGAGACAACCCCGAAGTCCAAATGTCCGAAAGTACCGATCAGAGCTTGACTCCAGAAAACGGGCCCAAAGCCATCTTTGCTACCGGCGCTGCCAAGAAGGCAAAGAAGAAGAACAAGAAAAACAAGACCCCGGCAAATGACCCTCTGACAGAGGAAGTAATTGCCGAGGAATACGAAGAAGACTCGAACGGAGCACTGATCCCAGACAAGCTGAAGAAAGAAGCATCGGTGGATGGACACGTGATCACTGAAGGTGCACGTAAAATCATCGATGCGGCATTAACTACACCTATCCCTACAGCTGTAGAACTTACTGCAGATGAGCTGGATGAACGGGCGCAAGCCCTAGAAGCGCGTCGTCAACAACTCCTCGATGAAGCCAAAAACATCGAGGTGGAGGAGAAACACATGTCGAACAAGGAGTACATGTCTCGTCTGCATCAGAAGACACGGAAGCGTCACATAGATGACAACCAATTCCCATGTGTCCGTGCCGTCCTTTTTGGAGATGAGATGGGGAAGCCACGGAAATATAGCAACGGAGATTGGGTATACCCAACACTAGTACAAAATACCGTGGCAGCCCGAGAAATTCTATCGGCTAATCCAGGACCAGAGGAGATCCGTTTGGGTATCAAGCTACTCAACAAGGGACTGGAGCAGCAAAAGGTCGCCCTGTCCGGAAGTCAAAAACTGGTCTCAGATGCTGACCAATGTCGCACAGATCCGGCATGGGCTAACGTAAGACGCCATTACGTTCCGGAGCAGTATTATCGCCCCAAACAACGGGAAGACAATTATTCGAGAACCGGATCGTCAGGACAGCATCGCAAAACCACACGCGGTTGGGGCAATGTCACACCAGCGGCCGAGAAAGACGCCATCGCTGCCCTGAATCCGACGAATCCTCCCCGACGAGAATCTAAGGATCGAAGGGGAGAAGATAAAGAGAAACATCGGGAGGAGGATCGTCAAAGAATGCCGCCTCCTAGACATGAGAACCGTCCGACTGAGCCTCACTATGGTGGGAACGACGGACGAAGGAATGACGGAAACCATGCAGGTACAAGCCGACAGGGGGCTCGTCGTAGTCAAGAACCTCCCCGGAATCAGAATAATGACGTTCCGGATGGAGGCCGGCGATCAGCCGGAAACTATCCAGCTGCTCCACCTTCACCACATAGTCATCACAACGGCTCCCATGAAGGGCAAGGAGGACGACATGGCGGAGGAGGTGGTGGCAGAAGCCGAAGTCCGGCTCCACGGCACCGCAGCCACAGCCGGCATTCGGGACGATCTCTATCCCCGAATGACGCAAGACACAGGATTAACTCCAACATAGAGGCTCGACGCTATGAAAATGATGATGTGTACGTGGACCCAAAATGCTTCGGTCCACGCATCAGAGCTACAAAATTCCCAGAAGAATTTGCTATCTCAAGACATATCCAAGCCTACGACGGCATTGCTCGACCAGACACCTGGTTACAGGATTTCTTCCAAGCTTGCTGCATCGCCAAAGGCGGAAACAGCCTGGTCGCAACCCGATATCTCCCACTTATGTTGCGGAAGACAGCACGATCATGGCTCAATGAACTTCCGGCAAACACCATCCATAACTGGTATGATTTACAAAGCGCGTTCTTTCGGAATTTTGAAGGCACATATCGGAGGCCCTGTACGGTTGGAGACCTACAACGTTGCACCCAGAAAGCCGGAGAAACTTGCCGGGATTACCTCGGATGATGGATCGACACCAAGAACTCCTGCGAAGGAGTAAATGATCAAACTACGATTGAAGCTTTCATCGCAGGTCTCCCTATTGGTTTACTACGCCATCGCTTGAAGTGTGACAAGGTTACCGATTTGGGAGAGATGATAGAAACAGCGAGCAAGTATGCAGACGCTGACGATGATGCAGAAGGACTACTCAATGCCCTAGCCGTGCCTCAGTCGGCAAAACAACCAAAGCAACAAGCTTAGAAGCGCAAAAACACGTCCGAAGAAAAACCCAACGCGGAAACAGCAGTAGTCACTACTGTTTCCGGGTCTGGAGGACGAGGAGGACATGGCGGAGGCTGCGAGCGTGGCCGTGGGACATCAAGGGTCCAAGGTAGAGGAGAACAACAACCAGGCAAAACCTACTCTTGGGCCGACATTGCCAATAACCCATGTGTGCATCACCTAGACGCCAGTGGGGGCTCCTCCCACACCAACGCTGAATGTCGTTTCAACGATGACATCAAAAGAGATGACACCGCAGGCTACAAAGCTAAGCGGAAGAAGGACACTTATGTCACCTTCCTCGGATCTCAACCAGCAAAGGTCAAGAAAGCAGTTCTACACGAGCTCAATGCAACAGTTCCGGCTGTCCCCCAGTATCTGGACTGGTCGGAAGTGGCAATCACGTTTGACCGTGATGATCATCCGCCTAAGCTACACAGGCGAGGAAAATACGCCTTAATCGTCAACCCACTTATTGACGGTTATGGTTTCTCCAAGACCCTCATGGACGGTGGTAGCAGCATCAATATTCTCTATGTCGAAACGCTACGCCGGATGAAGATCTCGGAAACACAGCTGAACCATAGCTCTGTGATTTTTCACGGAGTTGTCCTAGGAAGACAAGCTAATTCCCTGGGAGAGATCACTTTGGATGTTACCTTTGGAACTCCAAAGAATTATCGAACGGAGGCACTTTCCTTCGAAGTGGTCCCGTTCAAGAGCGCATACCCCGCTATATTCGGACATCCGGCTTACTGGGCTTTTATGGCTCGTCCATGTTACATTTATAATATGATGAAAATTCCAGGTCCCAACGGCGTGATCACCATCAGGGGAGACCCGAAGAAAGCGCGAGAGTGCAAGGATGGAAATGTCGCCTTTGCTAAAGACGTGTTGCATGCCTAGGAGTACCAGGAGATCAAGAAGAGCATAGATCTGTCCGAGATGCCCGCAACAAAGAAGGAGGTTACCAAGCCAAATCCGGAGTTCAAGGCATCAGAATAGACGAAGAAAGCACCGTTGAAGGAAGATGACCCCTCCAAGGTGACCCAGATAGGCGTAGGCCTAGATAGCGCATAGGAAAGCGCGCTCGTCAAGTTCCTCCAAGCAAATCAAGATATCTTCGCAGGCATCCATCTGACATGACCGGAGTACCTAGGGAACTTGCCGAGCACTCTCTAAATGTAAACCCGAACGCTAAACCCGTCAAATAGTCCTTACGACGGTTTGGCGATGAAAAGCGTAAGGCAATAGCTAAGGAACTAGCACGGCTCGAGTTAGCCGGATTCATAGAAGAGGTCATCCACACTGAGTGGTCGGCCAATCCTGTAATGGTCCCTAAAAAGGACACCACTGATTTAAGGATGTGTGTTGATTATACTGCCTTGAACAAGGCTTGTCCAAAAGATCCGTTCGCTTTGCCTAGAATTGATCAAGTTATCGATTCTACGGCAGGCTCGGAACTCCTCTGTTTTCTCGACGCATATTCCGGTTATCACCAAATCCGGATGAAGGAATCTGACAAAGTCAAAACTTCATTCATAACCCCCTTCGGAACCTTCTGTTTTGTTATGTTGCCCTTTGGGTTGAAGAATGCAGGAGCTACGTACCAGCGCACGATGCAGCGTTGCCTCCACGACCAACTCGGACGCAATGTACATGCATACATGGATGATATCGCGGTGATGTCCAAAAAGAAGGAAACACTCATTTCCGACTTGGAGGAAACGTTCGCCAATCTACGAAAATACAACATCATGCTTAACCTGAAGAAATATTTGTTTGGAATACCTACCGGAAAATTGTTAGGCTTCATCGTGTCTCAAAGAGGCATAGAGGTGAACGCGACAAAATCAAGGCTATACTTAATATTTCCAGGCCAACTCGCCTGAAGGACGTACAAAGACTAACTGGTTGTATTGCTGCGGTCAATCGATTTGTAAGCCGGCTTGGTGAAAGAGACGCACCATTATACAAACTCCTGAAGAAAACCAAGGATTTTGTCTGGACTGACGAAGCTGAAGCTACACTGCAAGACCTGAAGAAAGTACTCTCATCTGCTCCTATCCTCGCAGCGCCGGAACCTCTGGAACCGATGTTGCTTTATATTGGTGCGACAAATAAGGTTGTTAGTATCATCATGGTGGTGGAGAGACCAGAGGAAAGTCAGGAACACTTGGTGCAACGCCCGACTTATTTTGCCAGCGAGGTCTTGACAGAATCAAAACAGCGATATCCGCACTATCAAAAGTTGGCTTACGGTGTTTTCCTAGCATCTCGTAAGTTACAACACTATTTTCAGGAGCATCCAATTACCATGGTGAGCAAAGCTCCCATGAGAGACATAATCAACAACAACGACGCCACAGGACGTGTCGCCAAATGGGGCATAGAGCTCTCAGCTTTCGATATTGAGTATAAACCTCGGACAACAATCAAATCCTAGATCCTTGCCGACTTTGTCGCTGATTGGACAGAGATGAAGGAGAACATGGTCCTCCCTGAGTCGGAATATTGGACCCTCTTTTTCGATGGGTCTAAGGCTCGAGGGGGCTGGCGTGGTGCTCAAATCACCCCAAGGAGATAAACTATTATACGTGTTGTAGATCCACTTCACAGCGACAAACAATATTGCCGAGTATGAAGCACTGCTGCATGGAATCCGGATTGCCAAGGATATTGGCATCCGACGTTTGATGTGTTACGGAGATTCGGATCTTGTTTCTCAGCAAGTCTCGGATATTTGTAATGCAAATAAGCACATGGCAGCATATAAAGCTGTCGTGGATGATCTATCTAAATCGTTCGAAGGGTTTGAAGTTCAACACATCCCTCGAGCAGAAAATGAGGAAGCAGATGCACTATCTCGAATAGGCTCTGCACGGAAAGAGGTCCCGGATGGTGCATTTTTAGAGCACCTCAAAGTTCCCTCGATAAAGGGAGTAGATGAGGAATATCCGACCAAATCCGACTCACATTTAATAGAAGTTCTGGCTGTAATTCCTAGCTAGACTCAACCCTACCTGGATTATTTGGTAGATGGCAAATTACCCGAAGACGAGGTGCTGAGCCGGCAGATTATCCGACGAGCGAAAGCATATACTATTGTTAAGGTGAGCTCCATAAACAGAGTGTTTCTGGGGTTTTTCAGCGCTGTGTATCTCCGGAAGAAGGAGTGGAAATCTTAAGGGAAATCCACGAAGGCGAGTGTGGTCACCACGCTGCAGCCAAATCTTTAGTGGCAAAAGCTTTTCGACATGGATTTTTCTGGCTTACAGCTCAGGCAGATGCCGAATGATTAGTCAAGACATGCAAAGGCTGCCAAAAGTACGCCAAGCAAGCTCATGTTCCGGCTGATCAGCTACGAACAATACCTATAACATGGCCTTTTGTGGTCTGGGGGCTTGACATGGTAGGACCTTTTAAACGAGCTCCAAGTGGATTTACTCACCTCTTAGTGATGGTGGATAAATTCACCAAGTGGATTGAGGCTAAACCTGTCACTAGTTGTGATGGAGCAACAGCCAAAAGATTTGTCGAGGATGTTATAATCCGGTATGGTTATCCGCATAGCATTATCACGGACAACAAGAGTAATTTTTCTATGGGAGAACTGGCCGAATTCTGCGATGAGCAAAATATCCGGCTTGACATTGCGTCAGTCGCACATCCACAGGCTAATGGACAAGTCGAAAGAGCAAATGGTTTAATTCTACAAGGCTTGAAACCAAGACTCGAAGCACCACTACGACGTGTTGCGGGGGCTTGGGCAGAAGAACTACCTTCTGTAATTTGGAGTTTACGAACAACTCCGAACAGGTCAACATGATACACACCTTTCTTCTTGGTCTATGGCGCAAAAGCAGTTCTTCCTAGTGATTTGATTCATACTTCTCCTAGAGTTGCCGCGTATATCGAAGAGGATGCCGAGATTTCTCGACAAAATGATCTCGACTTAGTCGAAGAAGTTCGCGTCGTTGCTAAAATGAGATCTACAGCCTATCAGCAGAAGTTACGCAAGTATCATAGCCAGAGAGTCCGAAATAGATCTTTCAATAAAGGTGATTTGGTTCTCCGGCTTGTGCAACAAAGAAAGCACAAACTTTCCCCAGTATGGGAAGGGCCCTTTTTAGTTAGTCGAGTGTTGCACAATGGATCGTACTACTTAACTGACATGAGGCCAGTCAAAGAAAGACCTGCTACTAAGAAGAGAAAGAGAGCTGGAGGCAGTACAAATCCGGATGAGTTAGACAGACCATGGAATATTGCTCAGCTACGTCCCTTTTATTCTTAGTTTATCCTTCTTTGTAATCATGCATATGTACATGTTCTGTGAGAAATAAAAGTTTTGGTTTCCTTAAGTTTTTCTGAGAAGTTCTTAAACCATCTTATTTCTGAATGATCGTGTCATAGCCGAAAATCCCAGAATGCTTGAAAGTACTTTATGCTCATGTTCGTTCTGGTCTAGATTTCCGATTTCTAAAAACTGCTACCTTCGGGTATAACTCTAAAAATTTCTAGTCTTTACTTTGGTTATTTATCTGATTGCCGGATGCGGGCATTTTTCGAGTAGTGAATTGTTGGTACTGGAAGCCGGCTTTGTTTCCGAGTTTAAACTGGTTTAGCAATTGAGCTCCGTTGCTCGGCAAAGTTTCCGGCTGAAGGTTTAGCCGGCTCACGAAAGGGACGAGGCGGAAAGCCAGATAAACGATAAGTCGAGACGAAAAATATAAGTGCTTCTGAAAACATTTCAAGCACACAAAAAAAAGTCTAAGGACAAAAGTGCTAAATAGATAAAAAAACTTAGCACTAACAAAACGTCATAGTACTTAATATTTACAAAACGCATCATGTTCTTTCATAGAATAATACATAAGTTTGTGGTCTATGATGCAGGAGGAGATGAAGGATCTACTGGCTCGCTGGTCACTCCTCCTTGATATCGTTCCGAGATATCCGCATCCGAGTTGGTGCGTTCATCGTCAGAAACTTCTTCGGCTTCTTCTGCAGGAGGAGGCGGAGTATCCACGCGGGTGAAGAAGGGGATCTCGTAGCTGGTCAGATCAGCTACGTGGCACCCATATCCGGCGTAGGAGTGCATGATGGCTTGAAGGTCCTGCTCCTGGCCGTCTTCGTCTACCTTGCAGTACCCTTTAGTCACTTGCCATATTTCCATGTTTCCATGGTGGCTCATGACCATGGAGAGGGCATTCTGCGCGGCAGTCCGCGCGTAGGACATATTCTAGTCCCGAACAAGCTGCGGCATCTCCTTGGCCCTGTCCCGCACCTCAAAATCCGACATGCTTGGCATGTACGAAATCCTGAGAGACTCGCCAATGTCCTCAAGGGACTGGCGGTAGTCATGAAGAAGATCACCGACTTGGGTAAGCCGGTGAGTGCGGGGCTCGGACGAGGAAGAGTCTGACAACTTTAGAGGACCTATACACAAAACAAGTCAAGAAAAATCCGACATTGATAACAGTCGAAGAAAAGATAAGTCAGAAAGGTGGAACGTACCAAGAATGACGTCGTCAATCTTGGTCTTCTCCTCCCGGAGACTCTGGAGTTCAGCCCGGAGTGCCTGGGATATATCCTTCTCTCTGCCAAGCTCATTCTTGAGGTCCGAGATTACTTTATCTTGAGCGGCAATCTTGCGATCGCGCTCTTTAGTGGCCATGGAGGAGGATTCCAGGACTTGAGCTATGCTCGTTTCATGATCCGCCTTGAGCTTATCCAGCTCTTGGCGAAGTCCCTTGTTTTCCACCACCAGGGTTTTGAGGTTCTCGGCCTCTTCAATCATAGTGATGGATTGTTTCACCAACGCTGTAAGACAAAAAGAACAACAGTTTAGAAAAATTCGACATAGAAAAAGCAAAAGACAAGGTTTGAATCTCGAAATATTTACCTTCAGCTTCATCCTTGGCTACCTTGAGCTCAACATTTTTAAGCCGGAGAGCTTTGATCTCTCTCCGCTTATTATAGACATTGGACAATAATTCCTGGTTATAGGAACATACTTTCTGTAAGTCAGAATACGCAAAGTCAGAAAGCTACTTAAGACTCGGGCTAATATTTTTACTAAATATCAGCACGAGCCTTGGAGGCTACATTAGTTCGTTCTTTGGCATCCTAAAGAAAGCATAAACTCGGATTCTATATCCTACTTCATGCTTGGGGGCTAGAGGATATGATATAACATAATATAAAAACAAGGGTTGGAATTCCGACTTACATATTGCTCGCGGGTGAGTTTGTCTAAACCTGCGTTCACTTCAGCTGCCACCTTCTCGGCGAGAGTAAGAGGGATCACTAGAGCTATTGGAAGATCGCCAGTCCTGATCCTCTCGTCGCGAAGGCGGACTTGAGTAAGAAGGTCGGAGAACTTGATGTCCTCTGCTTCTTGCGCCTCCTCTTCGGGGGATAGATGGCTTTTGTCCAGGACTTGCCTGGCTAGCCGCTGGATCTCCTCTGCAGATTTTTGGGTTAGGCCAAATTTGGCAAGACACCCGGATTGTTGAGGAGGTTTTCGGCGAAGACTTCAGCCGAGGGATCATTACCCGAAGAGGGTTCACCCTTATCTTGACCTGACGCACTCGCGGTGATGTCAGTATGCGACCCAAGGATCGTCGGCTCCGCTTGAGGAGTCGGATCTTCTGCAATCACCAGAGAAGGGATGATCGCCGGAGTTGCAGAAGGTTGAGGGACTGGAGTCAGAGGAGCCACGGTAGGGGAAGCTATTGTAAGCTTCGTCTGGCGCAAGGGCTTCGAAGAAGTCCCCTTCCCCTTGCCCTTGATGATTGATTTTGCTCTGAGAAAGTAGTAAAGTCGGAAACATTACATCTCGGAAAGAAACTTGAGTAAAGAACAAAGGCGGAAAAGTTGTGATAGAAGGTTACCTCTTCACGACTGGCACCTCCTTTGTGCCAACCGCTATTGTCGGAGCTTTGCGCTTCTTGAGCGCAAGATCCGGCAGTGGAACTACTTCCACCTCCTGAGAGAACTCTGGAGGGTATCCTTCGAGTGGAGCAAGTTCTGACTCGGGGATGTCAGCAAGCTGAAAATAAGAAAACATATCAGTGTTGCAATATAACTCAAAGATAGAAACACATAAAAGATGTGATGATAAAAGCTTACTGGCACCACGGGGTTTTCCGCTGTGTGCATGTCCATAGAAACCTCTGGAATCCGCCTTTCGATCCGCTCCTTGATCAACCACTTAATTTGGCTTATGTAGCCTTGAGTGGTGTAGGCCTTGGGGCTGATGCGGAGGGAGTCGGTCAGAGAAGACGTGACAGAATGCATCGGTCTATCCCCGTGGTACTGAAGTGGCTGGATCCGGCGTGAGACCCAGCACTGGACCAAGTCGGATCCCTTCAGACCATTGTGCTTGATCAGATATTCGATCCGCCTCTTATTGAGGATCAGATCATCTGTGAGAGCAGCCTCGTCCCAGGAAGGTTGGGCCGTGGCGGCTCCGTCGACAAAAGCCGGCAAAGCAGTAGCTTTGCCGGGAGCCGGAATATCCCTATGGTAGAAAAAAGTGGCTGGCCATTGCTTGACCGAGTCACTGGCAGAAATTTTGGGATATGCCCGGTCTCGTCTAAGAGAAAAACTAATAGTGCCGGTGATGTAAGGAACACCGGCAGTGATGGAATTCCTCCGGACATGAAAGTAAAACCGGAAGAGAAGCAAACTCGGCCTAATACCGAGAAAGCCCTCGCAAAGCGCAGCATATGCGCTCATTTCTAGAAGAGAATTGGGAGGAAGATTGTGGAGTTAAACTCCATAGTGATCTATCACCTCGGATAAGAATTCCGAGGGAGGAAAGGACAAACCTCGGTCCAGATGAGTACCGAAGTGAACTCGCTCGCCCTCGTGTGGGTTGGGGACGGTTTTGCCGGAGACGCTCCGCATTCTTGAGGCCTGCCTCGTCGAGGGCGCAGGGGATCCAGATTCCCCTGTAGCTTTCCTTCTCCGCTGCAGCTTCCGCCTTCGCCGTCGCCGCCGCTGCCGCCAAACCGGAGGAAGAAGATGAAGAAGCCATTTTTCTCCGGTGAGAAAGTGACCTTAAAGGGGCGGCGCTGGGAGTTTTTTGTGGGGGAAGGACGAGGAGGCTCTATGCACGCAGGAGGATTGGGAAGAAAAGAGACGGCAAAGGACTGGTGGAAAGGAGAAGAGGAAATCTAAACCCCTTATATCCACCTACATGCGCCAAGATTCATGCAAACGCTACAGTGCAATCGCCACGCGCCGTGGAAAGAACTGGGAAGGACCCGCACGATGATTGCGTCGCCTCGATCTCCACGCACGCATTGAAACGGCGCCTCGGTTCCGTGGACCATGGACCCACCAAAGGTCGTGCTGACGGAACGCTGTCAGATGACGTGACTTGACCATGCTTGTGTTGGGTCCGCAGCATAGAAAACAAAAATTTTCCTACGATGAGAACTATACGCCAAGATCTATCTACTAAAGTGAATGCAGCTGTTTCCAGTGCATAACCCCAAAATGACAGTGGCAAGTCAGTCAGAGACATCATAGATCGAACCATATCCAATAAAGTACGATTACGACGTTCTGACACACCATTACGTTGTGGTATTCCGGTAGGCGTGAGTTGTGAAACTATTCCACAGTCTTTCATATGTGTGCTAAACTCGTAACTAAGATACTCTCCTCCACGGTCGGACCGCAGAAATTTGATCTTTCTGTTATGATGATTTTCCACTTCATTCTGAAATTCTTTGAACTTTTCAAAGGTTTCAGACTTATGTTTCATCAAATAGATATACCCGTATCTACTCAAATCATCCGTGAAAGTAACAAAATAACGATATCCACCTCGCGCCGACACACTCATTGGTCCACACACATCAGTATGTATGATTTCCAATAAATCTGTCGCCCGTTCCATTGAACCGGAAAACGGCGTTCTAGTCATGTTGCCCATAAGGCATGGCTCACATGTATCAAATGATTCAAAATCAAGTGATTCCAAAAGTCCATCAGAATGGAGTTTCTTCATGCGTTGAACGCCAATATGACCTAGACGGCAGTGCCACATATATGAAGATATATCATTATCAAGTTTAATCCTTTTAGCATCGACATTATGAATATGCGTAATACTACTATCGAGATCCAACAGAAATAAACCATTCAACACAGGTGCATGACCATAAAAGATATTATTCATATAAATCAAACAACCATTGTTTTCAGACTTAAACGAATAACCACTTTGCATCAAACACGATCCGGATACAATGTTCATGCTCAGTGCAGGCACCAAATAACAATTATTCAGGTTTATAACTAATCCCGACGGCATATGGAGAGGCAGCGTTCCGATGGCGATCACATCAACTCTTGATCCATTGCCGACCCGCATCGTGACCTCATCCCTTGCTAGTTGTCGCTTGTTCCGCATCCCCTGAACCTTTGTTTGCCTTGCCGGCCTTCTTGTCTGCCAAATACTTGGGGCAGTTGCGCTTCCAATGGCCAGTCCCCTTGCAATAGTAGCACTCGGTGTCAGACTTAGGGCCAGCTCGGGGTTTCTTTTCAGGCGCGGCAACAGATTTGCCGCCCTTCTTTCCCTTCTGCTTGCCTTTCTTGTCCTTCTTGAAACCAGTGGTCTTATTGATCATCAACACTTGATGTTCTTTCCTAATCTCCACTTCTGCAGTCTTAAGCATTGACAGAAGCTCAGGAAGAGACTTCTTCATGCCCTGCATATTATAGTTCATCACGAAGTTCTTGTAGCTAGGTGGCAGAGATTGGAGAACATGATGTATGCCTAAGTCAATGGGAATCGTTATTCCTAAGGACACAAGCTTATCGGCGTACCTAGACATTTTGAGTACGTGCTCACTAATGGAGCTGTTCTCTTCCATCATGCAGCTAAAGAACTTTTCAGAAGCATTATAACTCTCTACGGCAGCATGGGTATCGAAAATCATTTTCAATTCTCCCATGGTATCGAAGGCATTGCCATTTTCGAAACGTTTTCGAAGTTCTGGCTCTAGCCCATACAGTATGCCGCAATGAACTAAGTTGTGGTCCTCCTGACGAGTTATATAGACGTTCTTTTCCTCGTCAGGGGCATCACGAGCTGGTGGGGGGCCTAGAGGCGCCTCTAGCACATATTGCTTTTGTGCAGCAGTGAGGAGAATCCTCAAATTCATAGCCCAGTTGGTGAAGTTGCTACCATTCGCAGCAAGCTTCTCTTTCTCCATGAACACATTGAAATTAAAAGCAGGTGGTGTCATCTACAACAGAATTTGTAAAATATATTTAGACTAAGTTTATGATAGATTGAGTTCAACTAATCCAAATTACTAATGAACTCCCACTCAAAAACGACATCCCTCGTGTCCTTTTGGTGATTACATGAACCAAATCCACTACACCAAGTCCGATCATCACGTGAGTCGGTGTAGCTTCAAAGGCGAGCATCTATATGGGCATCATATCAACTATATGGCTCATGCTTAACCTTTTGGTCCGTGTTCCGAGGCCATGTCTGTACATGCTAGGCTCGTCAAGTAAGAACCTTAGTATTCACGTGTGTAAAACTGTCTTACACCCGTTGTATGAAAGCGTAGAGTCGAGAACACCCGATCATCACGTGATGCCTCAAAAACACGATCCACAAAACGGTGCATACTTAAGGAAGAACACATTTTATCTTGATATCTAAATGAGGGATCATCTTATAATGCTACCAAAAGCGCCAAACTAGCAATATAAGATGCTAACATCTAATGTGTGAAGTGAGGTGATATGGTCCATGCATTTGATCTCTATCATTTGCATCATGGTATGATCTCTATCATTCCTTTGTGTGTAAGGCCAAGGTCTATGGAACTTACACGTTAAGTGAGTTGTAAGAGTATCTATCATACATCTACTTACAACAATACCATATCAAGACACTAGCCCAGCAACGATCTAAACTAGATGCCTCTAATTTATTAATTGCAAGTTTTACGTGGCTTAGGGCTTTCGGAGATAGAACCGGTCTTACCTACGAACATGAACCACAACGAGGATAACCAAGTTATTAGCAAATCAGATATTGACTATAGTAGGAGAGACAGACACCCGCTAGCCACTTATGCAAAACTAGTTGCATGTCAGTCGTGGAACCGGTCTCATGTACGATGACATGTAAGGTTGGTCCGGGCCGCTTCATCCCACTATGCCACCAATATCCAAAGTACATAGAAGATGCAATAACATGATCATCATCGCCCACATATAAACATATGTGTACTACCCGTGCAAAGCACCTACGCATAGATCAGGCTCTGATACCACTGTTGGGTCCGCAGCATAGAAAACAAAAAATTTCCTAAGATAAGAACTATATGCCAAGATCTATCTACTAGATACAGAGCAACGGGTGGACATACATCCATGGAGAACATACCCTCGAAGACAACGAGTTTTGTTAACGAGTAGGAACTCGTGGTTGATGTAGTCGTACGCCTGTCGATCTCAAGATTGTGTGGAAGTCCGAGCGCCGCAAATCAGCAGCGCATCCGTCCTCGCACACACGTTCAAGCCACCGGACAATCTCCACCTCCTCGCTCCAGCGAATCAGCGGAAGTAGCAACTCCTTCTAGACGCAAGGCCACCGGGAACATGTATCTCGCTAATCCGAGACCATGGGGAAATATTTAGAGGGGGAGAGAGATCCTTCACGAGGAGGTGTAGTTTGTGAGAGGGGAGAGGGGGGCTTTATATAGGAGGGAGGGAGACCCCTCCCCTCCCATAGCCGGCGCATGAGGGGGGGACTCCTCCCCTCCTTCATTCATGTGGTGAACCTCCACTCACATAAACATGGCCTCCACCCAAAATCCCACTCACATGTATTTAATTTCCACCAAATTAAATGCAACTGTCAATTAATAAAACTCTTTTATTTATTTTATTCAGAATTTTGTTAATTACTTTAATTAACAAACATTCACATAAAACCCCTTGCAACATTTCAATATCACATGCAGAACCACTTTCTGCAATTTCACCCGAAACAATTCCTGTTTCTATCGAAACATTTCCTGCGCTTTGCAAACCTTTTGTCTGGAACATATGTGCTCCTAAATGGTGTCTGGCAACCCTTAAGTGTGTCACCCTATGGTTCGCGAATAATGCAGACATGATTGAGACTCCTCTCAGATCAATAATCAGAAGCGGGACCTGGAGATCCATACCGACTCCTGTATATTCAACAATGACTTCTGTGATCGTGAGAACCTTTAACGTCTGCAATTTAATCCCTTTGTCTCATGATATAATACATGTCCGAGATTCGATCATCGGTATCCAAATACCTAGTTTGATCTCGTTACCGACATGCACTCTTTTCTCGTTCCCGTGATATAACATTCTAGTGATCACATCACCTGCTTGCAAGCTATCTTAATGTGATATCACCGAGAGGGCCCAGAGTATATCTATCCGTCATCGGGATTGAGAAATTCCACTCTTGATCCATGAGCCTCAACATAACACCTTCATAGCACTGAACCCACCTTTATGGTCACCCTGTTACGGTGTGACGTTTGATGTTATCAAGATACTCTTCCGGTGTTAGCAATTAACATGATCTCATGGTCTAAGGACTAAGACTACTTTGTATGATGTTATAGCAATATAAACATAATGACTTGATCGTAATGCTATACTTCGGATGAATGTTCATCACATCATTTCACAAATGCTGTGACCTTGTTATTAACAACATCCAATGTCCATGATCAGGAAACCTTGATCATCTTGTTAATCAACAAGCTAGTCTATAAGAGAGGCATAACTAGGAACCCTTTTTGTTTATTAAACACACATGTATTGATGTTTCCTATCAATACAATTATAGCATGCAAAATAAACATCTATCATATACAAGGAATACATAATAACATTTTTATTATTGCCTCTCAGGGCATATTTCCTTCATCTTGTGTCAGGTGGCGTTAGAGACCAAGTTCCGGCTTAGTTTGAAAATGTGCTGGAAAATCCGAGTTACCAACTGAAAGGTCCGACTTATTTTTTAAGACCCGGATCGTATCTTTTGTTGTGAAGTTTCAGGAACCCTTCAAGATTCTGCAAGCCGAAGATCAAGCTAGACGATGATAAATCCGACTTTGGATCTTGGAGGCCTCCAGGGGCTGCTGTTGGGGATATACTTTCCGGGTATCCTCACAGTTCCTCACTGACCAGGGTGGCCCACTTCAGGTTAGAGCATTGCTTCACGGGCGGCCCAGTCAGGGAGAGAAGACGGAGTCCAATCCGGCTATGGGAAGGCCCAGAAGACTTACCGACTTAGGCCATGATGTTGCTTGTAGTTCAAGATGTACTCTGTAACAGAATCTTAGTCGTAGCCGGATAGATCTCTCCTGTAAACCCTAGGCTGGATATCTATATAAGCCGTCCTAGGGAGAGCCTTTAGGGCATAACCTCAATAGTCTACAATCTCAACTCGCATAGGCGAAACCCTTGTAACCCATATTCCGGCTCTGTCGTATTACTGGATTGCTAGCAGGAGTTGGATCCGTCCAAAGCCGGCAGATTCGAACCTGGGTAAACTTGTGTGCTCACCGTCCCGGAATACCGTACGTCTCACCCTCCTCTCTTCTACACGCCTAGAGGACCCCCTCATGGCGTACTTGTCATCAATCCGACGACATGTAGAACAAAACATCATGTCGTCTGGGCCCTTAATTGGACAACAAGCATTAGGCATCCCACAGATAGTCAAACACACATAATATAGTAATTAAAATTAATCACAAACTAATGGAAAATATATGGAGGCACATCACATCTCACCAATCCCTTACATCTCCCACGCCCAAGGAACTTACTTACACATGAGAGAAGAAAGCATCATCTATATAATCAAATAAAGGGAGTTCTTCTCGATATTACCGTGGATATCCACAATAAGAATGGAAAAGTAATCCAACACAATTCAAGATAGGAAGAAACAATCTCAAACCCTAATCTTGCAAGGTGAAGATCTCTCTCTCTCTCTCAAGTACAAGTAATGGCTATGGGTGTGTTTGGAGGTCGAAGATCGTGGAGCGAGATGAAGAACGGCTTCTCCTTCTTCTCCGGATCTCTTCTTTATCCCTTTTGGATGGGATGGCGACTGCTGTGTTATGATTTCGTGTCTGGCCTCTTCACGGAAGTTGACCCGTTTGACAAGATGGAGGCGGCGGCAGCTATACGGCAGGAACTATATGGCCATAAAAATGTTCCCGCGGTATAGTTACTCGTTAAAGCCTCTGTGTGCTTCCCTCGATTGCTTCCAAAGAGAGACTTGCTTGTTTTCTCCTGAATATTGTGTTTCTCTTGTTAAAACCTTCTGTTGACGTTTAGAACCTGAAGCACACATTAAAAACCAGGTTTTCTTTGCTACCGAAGTATTAGCGTTAGGTAAATCTAGAAAACGATCAAATCCGGGAGAAAACCATCAATAAAAACCATCAAAAATGTGTCAAATCTCACAGCTATCAGCCACCCTTGTGAAGGCTTTGCAAAGTTCTCATATTAACGTGGGCTAGACGGTGATGCCATAACCAACCCGCGTCGGCCTTTCTGAATAGAAACATCGGACCCGTAGTGGCTTTCCCCGAAAAGTCCACCACATACAAGTCATTTTCGACGTATCCAATGAAAGCGACCTTTAGAGACTTGCTCCACAAGAGTACCACTAAATCATCATCAATAAAAACTACAAAGCCCATCTTACCAAGGGCACGAACAGAAAGTAAATTGTAACCAAGGGTCTCAACAAGCATGACATCCACGAGTGAGATATCAAGACCCAATACCTTTGACTTTGATTTATCACCATAGGAGATGATTATTTGATCATGATTAGGCCTCATATCCGTGATGATATCCTTGCTTTGGGTCATATGACTTGTGGAACCACTATCGAGCACCCATTTAGATCCACTAGAAGTAGAGCCCTACAAGAAAATTACTTCTTGGTTTTAGGTACCCATTTTTCAATGGGTCCTCTGATGTTAGTTACAAGGGTCTTTCGGACCCAAATAGACTAAGCAATATAATTATCAAAAGGACCAACATAACTAGCATAGACATCACCATAATAATCATGAAATAACTCATAATGAGGATTGTTAGATCCTGCAAAACCATTATAATCAGTTTTGTCCTTCACGATGTTCTTTTCAGCGATGCTTGTCTTTGCTTGAACATTCTTGGCCTTCTTCTTCTTGTTCTTCTTCTTCTTGGTCTTAGGAACATATCCAAGTCCCTCTTTTCCATTATTCATCCTTTACTTACTGATACATCCATTTTGCATCACTATTCTATGTCTTAATTCACTATTATTCATTGATATATTTCGTACTGAGAGGTGATACTTATGTTATTTCATCTATTTTTGCATGGTTGATGAATTTTGGGGCATGGACCGCTGCAGTCAGGATTCTGATGGAAAAGATGTTGTTTGGAGGCAAAATTCGCGAAGATCAGAAAATTCGCGAAAATATATGGCAAATCCTATTTTTCTAGAAGACTAAGGATGCCAGAATATGGAGTGGAGGTGGGCCACAGGGGGCCCACACCACCCCATGGCGCGGGCAGGCCTAGGCCGCGCCTGGAGGTGGTGTGGCCGCCCTGGCCACTCCAGCCTCTCCCCTCTAGCGTATATCATCCTCCTAAAACCCTAAGACTCGGGGAGCGACCACAGAAACATTCCGCCGCCTCTGCGGGGCGGAAAACACCGAGAGAGAAAGATCTCTCCGGCAGACAGATTTCTACCAGGGGAATTCCTTCCCGGAGAGGGGAGATCGTCGCCATCAACACCACCATCAAGATGGACTTCATCGGGATCATCATCATCATCACCACCATCATCACCATCAGCACCCTCATCACCATCTCCATATTGCTGTAACAATTGCGTTGGATCTTGCTATAGTTCATAGGGGAAACTTTCCCGGTGTTGATTACTCTTTGTAGTTGATGCTATTGAGTGAACCATTGAATTATTGTTTATGTTCAGATTGTTATACATCATTATTCCATCTCTAATCATGATCCATATGATGTCTTTTAAGTAGTTCGTTTTGTTCTTGAGGACATGGGAGAAGTCTTGTTGTTAGTAGTGGAGTTGTGTTGAGAGAGATTCAATAGATTGTTATTTAAGTTGTGGTGTACTTCTTCTAGTGGTGTCATGTGAACGTCGACTACATGACACTTCACCTATATGGGCCTAGGGGAATGCATTGTGTATTTGGCTACTAATCGTAGGGGTTTCCGGAGTGACAGAAACCTAAACCCCCGTTAGGAAACCATTGCACAAGGGACGTAAGGGTCTTAGAGTTTAAAGTTGTGATTAGGTTTCTACCTTAATTACTTTCTTGTACTTACGGATGTTTGCAAGGGGTATAATCACAAGTATGTATTAGTCTTGGATGGGGCGGTACATTAGCACAGGTTCACCCACACAACACTTAGCAAGCTAGAGAAGATTAATCAGCTATATGAAGCGAAAGCACTTGACAGTCTTCCCATGTGTCCTCGAGAATGTTTGGTCATCTGTAGAAATACAACCGGCTTGTCCTTTGTTGCATAAAGGATTAGACCACTTGCTGCATTTATTCCTACTGTCTTTTATTTACTCGTACTTTGTTTACTTGCTTTATCGAAAATCCCTAAAAATCCGTTTGCTAAGTATTTGCAGAGAATTCCTGATCCATACCACTAGCCAGCACCTTCTGCTCCTCGTTGGGTTCGACACTCTTACTTATCGAAAATACTGTGATACACCCCCTATACTTGTGGGTCATCAAGACTATTTTCTGGCGCCGTTGCCGGGGAGTGAAGCGCTATTGGAGAGTGGAACTGGTAAAGGAAACTTCTACTGTGAGTATTGTTTACTTCTGCAAGTTGCTTTATTTTTGTTATGGATAATTCGCTGAGTTTCTTATTTGGTAATGCTACTACCGCTGCTAAGGTAGTAGATAAGCCACCACCTGCTGAGAAAGATGTTTTCAAAATACCTACATGAATTATTGATCGTGTTATGGATAACTACTATGTTGGGGATGGAACTGTCCATCCCGGTGATCATTTACTCTTTATACACGAATTATGCGGGTTGTTCAAGTGTGCAGGTATTACTACAGATCAAGTTAAGAAGAAGTTATTCTCATTATCACTAAAAGGAAGAGCTGAGGAATGGTATAGGCTGCTGAAGAATGGTCAAGCTCTGGAATGGGAGGAAATAGTGCCTCTCTTTTATTCAAAGTTTTATCCTCCTAGTGAGATTCATAAAGATAGGAATCAAATATACAACTTTTGGCCTCTTGATGGAGAGAGTACAGCTCAAGCTTGGGGAGACTGAAGTTACTAATGCTCAAATGTCCCATTCATGAGCTCCCCAACAATATTATTATCAATAACTTCTATGCAAGGCTCCCTCTACATGATAAAGATTTATTGGATGCTTCTTGTGTTGGATCATTCACTCACATGGAAGAAGAAGCTAAATGGGACCTTCTAGACCGTATTCAAGACAATGCTGAAGCTTGGGAGAATGAAAAAGGTAGAAAGTCAGATATAAATTATGATTATGAATGCATTGAATCTTTTATGAGAACTTATGACTTTCAAAATATTAAAAATGCTTATGGTCTAGACTCTCAAGCTATTGCTTCTTATTTTAAGGCTTTTGCTTCCTATATTGAAGTGCCTAAAAAGAAGTGGAATAAGTATCATGAACCTTATAAAGATATTGCTAAGAGTGTTCCTGCAAGAAATAGTGAAGTTTATACTGCTAATCATGTTTTACCTGAACCTTACGTTGAGAAAATCCCTTTCCCAGCTAAGGTAAAGGAACATTCTATGATAGCTAGTATGGTTAATGAAAGTACAAGTAAAGCTGTTGAACCTGATAAACAAATGGTTGATGAACCTATAATAGCAAATGTGAAAGACTTTGTTACTAAATATGAAAAAGAGGGACACACTATCCTTTGTAAGGATACCTCTAATATTGTTTCATAAAGTAGTGTTATGAGAGCTAGTATTCCCGTGTTTTCTGTTAGAATAAGTGATCATTGCTATGATAGTCCTTGTGATAGCTATATTGTTAAGTTTATGCATGATACTGAAAGTTACTATGAGAGAGGGAAAAGTGTTCTTATGTATCTCAATAATATCAAGTTTCCTCGCTTTATGCTGAAAGTTTTTATGTTGCACTCCTTTTGCCTTCTTATGCAAGTTGCCTCTGGTTTCAACAACTTGTTTGTTTACAAAATTCCCTTGCATAGGAAGTGGGTTAGACTTAAATGTGTGTGTGTTTTTGCTTCTTAATTCTCAATTTCACTTCAATTCATATCCCTATGAGAGCTTCTTCAAAAATATCATGCCCATCTTAATGGCTATAAAGAAAGAGCTTTATGGGAGACAACCCAATTTGTTTTTGCTTTCAGTTTGTTTTTGTTTCTTTGAGTCTTGGAAGTTATTACTTCGGTAATAACCGCTCCTTATCCGTTTTGTTTGGTTTTTGTGTCAAGATCAACCTCTAATGAGAGAGAAGTAATATTTGGGGAAGTTGCTGTCCCGAAACAGATTTTTGTGCTTCACCGTAAAAATTCGTGAGAGATCTCTGTATGCCGGATTGAGCTGTAATTTTTTTGATTCTGCCCCAGGTTGTTATTTAACTTTCGTTAGTTTTTCACTTTTTGATTTGAGCAACAGAAGATTTTCGAAAAAATTAACCTTTACCTGCTGGTCTGTTTTGACAGATTTTGCCACTCTTGCATTTGCTTCTTTATTCGATTTCCTTTTTGAATTCTTTTTGGGTTTTCGGAAGGATTTGCTACAGTAGATTTTGTTTTGATGGTTTTCAGTTGAAGTTGGACTCAAAAGGTTCTATCACTTCACTTATACTAATGTTGCTAATAAGAACTGTGTGAAGTTTTGTGTGAAAGAAATTTCCAGGAAGTGGAGATAATGGTGTAATAAGAAAGAGAAGGGTTTTATGACTCAAGTAGTAAGTGTATGAAGATGAAGATATTGATGTGTTTCAAGTTATAACTCCGGAAGAATCTACTATATACCAAATTCAGAGACCTGCAGAGTCCGTTTCCAAATAGGTAACAGTTCTGGTAAGAAAAGTTTCGCGAAAATACAATCCAACTATATTTTTGCAGTTTTCAGTCAATAAGGAAAGCTACGAAGTGAAAAAGGGACGGAAACGGAGCCAGGGTGGCTCACACCACCCTGTGGCGCGGGCCCTCCCCTGGCCGCGCCACCAGGTGGTGAGTCCACCCCGGACTCCGCCTCCGACTCGTTTTCTCCCAGTACCTTCCTTTTGATACGAAGCTTCGTAATATATAACCTCCCGGATCCCCCGAGGTCCGTATATCGTGTTTTCGTCGTGTTTTTGTTTCGATCTGTTTCTGTCAGGACATACTCTTTGAAAGCTTAGAAGCACAATGGTGTCCACCAAGGATAAAGGGAAGGAGCCTATGGAGGAGGATCTTCAAGACCCCAAGCAGAGGCTGGCACCTTTAGTCTCTTGCCCTGCATCAATGGAAGCCCTACGAGTCACTAAGGAGTTCTGCGATAAGTACCGGGACTTGAAGAGTAAGGTGGACATGCTTCAATGGGAGAATAATAGGCTTCGCAAGATGCTGGAAGATTTCCTCATGTCAACTAAGAGCATAACACCACCACCACCTAAGGAGTAATTCGTCATCAGGTTTGGCATCCCCTTGGTTTGTTCCAAGCTTGGGGGAGTGCCACGGTATCACATCACTATCTTCTATCTTTTTACCTTATTAGTAGAGTCATATCATGAATAGAGGAGTTATTATGTAGTATGGTTTGCATTATGGAAGTGTCCCCTCTCTCGTTAGATATGTATCCCTTGGTGTGAGTTTCCGTTTTGGAATATTAATGAGAAGTTCTATCATTCAGTCTTTTGCATAGCTTATATTAGTTTTCAATTCGTGGTTATATGATTGAGCTTGTTGTTAGTATTGGTAGCACTCTGGGATCATTGAGTTAATTTAGTTGGTTTTGGCAAACCTGGCTCGGTCAGTAGAAACACCTTTTTGAGAGTTGAAAAGAAAAAGATAGAAGTACTCTAGAGAAAAATAATTTCATCATCTTTCTTTCTTGATTTGCCCATAAGTCTAGTATTCTCTAGTTAAGATCTTTTGTGCTTCCAAGGAAGATTGCATGTTTGTCTTTATCACTTGTATGTTTGTTTGTTTCCTTCAACTCTTATACTTGCTACCCAGCCTTGCTAGCCAAAAACCTGTACTGAGAGGGTATTCTTCTCGTGCATCCACCCCCTTTAAACCAAAACCTTTGCCATTTGTGTCCACCATACCTACCTGGTAGCATTATTGATATTCCAAGTAAATTCTTGTTTTATCTACCTCCCAAATTAAACTTGTTATGTGAAAAATAGTGATTAAAGCTCTCACGAACTTGATGGCACACTTTACTTTCTTGCAGTTAATAAACTTGAACCATTGTGCTCACCTATGTTGCGTATATGCTTGCGCTTTGTAAGTTGTGAATTAGCAGAACCATGCTGTCATGGGGAATGCTTTCAACATTTCACTGGTACTTTGTACCAAGTTGATATCATGTTCTTTTGTCTATGGATGTCGTTGGTGTGAAATGAAAGGGGATTTTGTAAGTCCATGGAGTTATGCATATGTGTTAGAGAAACGCCTGGGCCGCTGGTCTAATCCATGCTGACATGGTGGAAACCTGCAGCGTAACCATAACGAGTATCTATGAAGCATTCTTCTTATAAAAAAGAGATAGAGATTGAGAAAAAGGAGAAAAAGGAAAAAAAGAGATATTATGAAAAGAGGAAAGAAAGAAAAAAGCACCATATTCCCATGGTAAATAAGAAGATTGCTGAGATACCTGTTGTCTGCTTGCCTTGTCATTTTGATATGGGGATTCTTCCGTATCATCGGGCAAGGGGTACCCCGTTGGCTGTTCTCAATGATACACATATGCTTACGATGACAAGAACTTACCGGTGACTAAACTTGAGTAGCATGAGGAGCGGCCCTCGTATTCAAGGGACATGAGATTCTCAACTTACAACTTGTCAATGCATATCCTCATTTTTGATCACTTTAACCTTAATCACCTAAAGATGCCTATGATAGGGGCAATGAGAGCTGAAAGCTAGTAAGTATCATAATTTTTGGGAGCTCTTTATGAGACTTGCAATCCCTGCTTCCCTCTTTGAAGGGCCTTTCTTTTACTTTGTAGTTGAGTCAGTAAACCTACTCCCTTCTATCTCAGCAAGTATTTTGAGTTGTTGTGTTTCATTCATTCATATGATGATTTATGCAATCATGTCTTATGTTCCTTGTTTTGCACATTTCTCTTATCTTGAAGTTTACTACTTTGAAAGCTATCGTTGAAAAGCCAGCTATTTGTGAACTCCAGCAAATTATCAACTATTCTTCGACCAAGAGCTAAGTTTGCCATTACCAATTATGATTCACTTTATGTATCTTTATTGTGTTTCCTTTACTCATTGCAAGATGAGTTATATAATAGTGAGTTGTCTTCTATTGTGATCTATGTATTTGATGAATGTGATGCTTCTTGTCCGTATTCTTTTATCGACTCTTCACTCCATAAACCTGAGGTCATGTTTATTGAGCTCAGTTTCGCTTGGGGACAAGCGAAGTCTAAGCTTGGGGGGAGTTGATACGTCCATTTTGCATCACTATTCTATGTCTTAATTCACTATTATTCATTGATATATTTCGTAATGAGAGGTGATACTTATGTTATTTCATCTATTTTTGCATGGTTGATGACTTTTGGAGCATGGACCGCTGCAGTAAGGATTCTGATGGAAAAGGTGTTGTTTGGAGGCAAAATTCATGAAGATCAGAAAATCCGGGAAAATATATGGAAAATCCTATTTTTCCAGAAGACTAAGGATGCCAGAAGATGGAGTGGAGGTGGGCCACAGGGGGCCCACACCACCCCATGGCGCGGGCAGGCCTAGGCTGCGCCTGGAGGTGGTGTGGCCGCCCTGGCCCACTCCAGCCTCTCCCCTCTAGCGTATATCATCCTCCCGAAACCCTAAGACTCGGGGAGCGACCACAGAAAGATTCTGCCGCCTCTGCGGGGTGGAAAACACCGAGAGAAAAAGATCTCTCCGGCAGACAGATTTCTGCCGAGGGAATTCCTTCCCGGAGAGGGGAGATCGTCGCCATCAACACCACCATCAAGCTGGACTTCATCGGGATCACCATCATCATCACCACCATCATCACCATCAGCACCCTCATCACCATCTCCATATTTCTGTAACAATTTTGTTGGATCTTGCTATAGTTTATAGGGGAAACTTTCCCGGTGTTGATTACTCTTTGTAGTTGATGCTATTGAGTGAACCATTGAATTATTGTTTATGTTCAGATTGTTATACATCATTATTCCATCTCTGATCATGATCCGTATGATGTATTGTGAGTAGTTCGTTTTGTTCTTGAGGACATGGGAGAAGTCTTGTTGTTAGTAGTGGAGTTGTGTTGAGAGAGATTCAATAGATTGTTATTTAAGTTGTGGTGTACTTCTTCTAGTGGTGTCATGTGAACGTCGACTACATGACACTTCACCTATATGGGCCTAGGGAAATGCATTGTGTATTTGGCTACTAATCGTAGGGGTTGCCAGAGTGATAGAAACCTGAACCCCCGTTAGGAAACCATTGCACAAGGGACGTAAGGGTCTTAGAGTTTAAAGCTGTGGTTAGGTTTCTACCTTAATTACTTTCTTGTACTTACAGATGTTTGCAAGGGGTATAATCACAAGTATGTATTAGTCTTGGATGGGGCGGTACATTAGCACAGGTTCACCCACACAACACTTAGCAAGCTAGATAAGATTAATCAGCTATATGAAGCGAAAGCACTTGACAGTCTTCCCATGTGTCCTCGAGAACGTTTGGTCATCTATAGAAATACAACCGGCTTGTCCTTTGCTGCATAAAGGACTTGGCCACTTGCTGCATTTATTCCTACTGTCTTTTATTTACTCGTACTTTGTTTACTTGCTTTATCGAAAATCCCTAAAAATCCATTTGCTAAGTATTTCCAGAGAATTCCTGATCCATACCACTAGCCAGCACCTTCTGCTCCTTGTTGGGTTCGACACTCTTACTTATCGAAAATACTGCGATACACCCCCTATACTTGTGGGTCATCACTTACCAAGGATCTCATCTAGAACTTCCTTACCTTTGGGTAGAGGTGCCTTAGCAAGCTCATCTTTCAACCTAGCATTTTCTTCAAGAACTCCTTCATGTCCACATGTTGGTGCAGAAGTGTTAGGAACATCATACTTGTTCAATCGAGTTTGGAGCTAATCATGAGACTTGAGAATAGAGTATTTACTCTCCTATGCCTTGTGAGCAATGTTAAGTTTTTCTAATTCTCGGAGAGTCTAGCATGAGCATCCCCAAATTCTTCTTTAATTTCTTAGCCTTGGCAATTGCATTATCACGTTCCTTTACGAGCTTGGCCACAATATTGTCATGTGACTCTTCAATTGACTCAAGTCTCCCCTCTAGAGAGACTCGAATCTCTTCTTCTTCTTCTTCTAGAGCATTCTTCAATGATGCAATTTCCATTGCATCCTCTCTTTCAATTCTGCCCTTTTCCTCGAGGAGCTCTTTGGAGTGAGCAAGTTGACCCATGAGAGCCTCGAAATGCATTTTGTGTTCACCTTGCAAGTTAGTGATAGAATAATCCAACGCAATAACTTCTTCCTTAACTTTAATACTAGTGTGATCATCTACATCAACATTCATAGTAGTATTAGGAAAGGAAGTGATAGAAGGTGATACCTCGGAACCTCTTGCCATAAGGAAAGTGACGTTCTTGTTGATGACATTTTCATTGGGAGAGTCGAAGAGAGATGTAGGTGTAGATGTAGTGGCTATTGCAGCCACCTCTCGTGAGCTATCTGTAGGATTTGTAGCAGGGAAAACAAAAAAATTCTACCGCAAGAAGAAACAAACCAATATCTAATATATGGAAAAGCCAAGATCTAGTCTATGAGATAAGTGCAACGAGATAGATCTGTACTAACCCTTGTAGGTCTAAAGACTTGTTCGAGATCGGATCTCGTGGTTCATGTAGACGATCACTTGCCGATCTCAAGATCGAGTAGACGATCCTTCCGGCGCCATGTTCCGGCAGCGCTTCCGCACTCGATCACACGTACGGAGTCGATGAAGACGATCCTCTCCCTGTTCCAGCGGGCAGCGGAGGTAGTAGATCTCCATGGAATCCTAGCAGCATGATAGCATGGTGATGGTGGTGGAGTAGAATTCATGTAGGGCTTCGCCTAAGCTGCAACAAGAGGAAGGAGGAGGGAGTGGCGACTAGGTTTTTGGGGTGGAGGGGCAAGGGGGAGGCGCCCCCACCCCTCTTTATATATAGAGGGGGGTGCGGCCTAGGGTTCCCACCCCTTGGCCCACCTCCTAGGGCCAACGCACAAGGGGAGGGGGAGGTTTCCTTCCCCCCAAGTCTTATCCCCTATAATCTAGGGATTTATGTTTATCTCTTCGTAGAACCTTTTGGAATATTCTGAAACCTTCTAGAAGCTCCAAACAAAACTCCGGAACTTTTCTGAACCCTAGAAAATGACTTGTATTATATGAATCTTATTCTACGGACCATTCCGGATCTCCTCGTGATGTCCTGGATCCAATCCGAGACTCCGAACAACATTCGGTCTCCAACCCATATTCCATATCTACCTAAACAACATCGAACCTTAAGTGTGTCACCCTACGGTTCGTGAACTAAGCAGACATGATCGAGACAGCTCTTCAATCAATAACCAATAGTGGGACCTGGAGATCCATAATGGCTCCCACATATTCAATGATGACTTCGTGATCAATAGAACCATTTACATATGACATCGATTCCCTTTCACGCGATACTATACTTATCCGAGGTTCGATCATCGGTATCTCCATACCTAGTTCTACCTCATTACCGATAGTACTCTTTACCCATTCCATGATATGACATCCCTTGTGACCTAGTAACATGCTTGCAAGCTAATTGGATGACATTCCACCGAGAGGGCCAAGAGCATATCTATCTGTCATATGGATGGACAAATCCCAGTCTTGATCCATGCGCTTCAACACATACTTTCAGAATACCTAATGCCACCTTTATAACCACCCAGTTACTAAGTGGCGTTTGATGTCATCAAAGCACTCATCCGGTGATGGTGATTAACACAATCTCATGGTCGAAGGATTAGGTTACTATGCATTTGAAAGCTTGTAGCAAAACGAACTTAATGACTTGATCTTATGATATGCTTACTATGGGTGTATGTCCATCACATCATTCTCCTAATGATATGATCTTGTATTAATAACATCCAATGTCCATGATCAGGAAACCATGATCATCTATTAACCAACAAGCTAGTCTTAACAAGAGGCTTACTAGGGACTCTTTTATGTTTACAAAACACACAAGTATTAGTGTTTCCTATTAATTCAATTATAGCATGGGATGTAGACATTTATCATAAACACAAAGATATAATAATAACCACTTTATTATTGCCTCTTGAGCATATCTCCAACAGTCTCCCACTTGCACTAGAGTCAATAATCTAGATTACATAGTAATATACCTAACACCCATGGCGTTCTGGTGTTGGTCATGTTTTGCTCTAGGGAGAGGTTTAGTCAATGGATCTTCCACATTCAGATCAATGTGTACTTTGCAAATCTTTATGTCACCATCTTGGACATACTCGTGAATAGCATGGAAATGCGGCTTGATGTGCTTCAGCTTGCTGTGTGACCTTGGCTCCTGTGCATTAGCTATGGCACCCGTGTTGTCACAATAGATGGCCATCGGGTCCAACACACTAGGAACCACACCAAGCTCAGTAATGAACTCCTTCATCCATTCTTGTGCAGCCTCTGAAGAAGCTATGTATTCCAATTCAGTTGAAGATTTCGCCACAACCCTTTGCTTAGAACTCCTCTAGCTCACTGCAGCACCAGTCAAAATAAATAGGTATCCAGACTGTGACTTTGAGTCATCCAGATCGGTGTTCCAACTAGCATCGGTGTAACTATTTACAACAAGCTATTCATCACCTCCATAAGAAAGAACCATATCCTTAGTCCTATTTAGGTACTTTAGGATATTTTTGACCGCTGTCCAGTGTTCCATTCCAGGATCACTTTGATATCTGATTTTCAAACTGACAGCATGTGCTATATCCGGTCTTATACATAGCATAGAATACATGATAAAACCTATGGCCGAGACATGGGGGATTTTACTCATCTTCTCTCTATCTTCTGCCATAGCTAGACTTTGAGTCTTACTCAAGGTCTTACCTGGCAACATGGGCAAGAACCCTTTCTTGCTTTCTTCCATTCTAAACTTCTTTAGAACCTTGTCCAGGTATGTACTTTGTGAAAGCGCTATTAAGCGTCTTGATCTATCTCTATAAATCTTGATGCCTAAAATGTATGCCGCTTCGCCAAGATCCTTCATTGAAAAACTATTATTCAAATAGGCTTTGACACTTTCAAGAAGTTCTATATCATTCCCAATAATTAATATGTCATCCACATATAGTATTAGGAATGCTACAGAGCTTCCACTCACTTTATTGTAGATACAAGCTTCTCCATAAGTTTGTATAAATCCAAAGTTTTTGATCACCTTATCAAAACATTGATTCCAACTCCGGGATGCTTGCTTTAGTCTGTAAATGGAGCGCTGAAGCTTGCATACCTTGTCAGCATCTTTAGGATCGATAAAACCTTTGGGTTGTACCATATACAACTCTTCCTCAATGTCACCATTAAGGAATGCCATTTTGACACCCATCTGCCAAATCTCATAATCGAAATATGCAGTGATTGCTAACAAAATCCTCATAGACTTTAGCTTTGCTACCGGTGAGAAAGTCTCATCATAGTCAACTCCTTGAATTTGTCGGAACCTTTTCGCGACAAGTCGAGCTTTATAGACAGTAACATTACCATCAACGTTTGTTTTTCTTTTAAAGATCCATTTGTTCTCGACAGCCTTGCAGCCATCTGGTAAGTCCACCAAAGACCATACTTGGTTTTCGTACATGGATCCCATTTCGGATTTCATGGCTTGTTGCCATTTTTCAGAATCTGGGCTCATCATAGCTTCCTCATACGTCACAGGGTCGTCAATGTTGTCCACCAACATGACATTCAACGCATGGTCATACCAATTAGGAGTGGCACGAACCCTCATTGTCCTGCGAGGTTCAGCAACAACTTTGTTCGAAGTTTCATGATCATCATCATTAGCTTCCTCTCTTATTGGTGCAGGCGACACAGAAACATCTTCCGGTGCTATGCTACTCTCAAATTCGATAGAAGGTTCAACAACCTCGTCGAGTTCTACTTTCCTTCCATTCACTTCTTTTGAGAGAAACTTCTTATCAAGAAAGGATCCAGTCTTAGCAACGAAAACTTTGCCTTCGGATCTATGATATAAGGTATACCCAATTGTTTCTTTAGGGTATCCTATGAAGACGCATTTTCCGCTTTGGGTTCAAGCTTGTCAGGTTGTAACTTCTTTACATATGCTTCGCAGCCCCAAACTTTAAGGAACGACAACTTAGGTTTCTTACCAAACCACAATTCATACGATGTCGTTTCAACGGATTTAGATGGTTCCCTATTTAAAGTGAATGCGGCTTTCTCTAATGCATAACCCCAAAACGATAACAGTAAATCTATAAGAGACATCATACACCGAACCATATCTAAGAGAGTTTGATTACGATGTTCGGACACACCATTATGTTGTGGTGTTCCCGGCGGTGTCAACTGCGAAAGTATTCTGCATTTCTTTAAATGCATGCCAAACTCGTAACTCAGATATTCACCTCTGTGGTTAGAACACAGAAACTTAATCTTCTTGTTATGCTAATTTTCTACTTCACTTTGAAATTTCTTAAACTTCTCAAAAGTTTCGGACTTATGTTTCATAAAGTAGACATACCCATATCTACTCAAGTCATCCGTGAAAGTAAGAACATAACGATATCCACCGCGTGATGCTACACTCATTGGGCCGAACACATCGGTATGTATTATTTCCAATAAGTTCGTAGCTCGCTCCATTATCCCAGAGAATGGAGTCTTAGTCATTTTTACCATTAGACATGCTTAGCATCTTTCAAGTGATTCAAAATCAAGTGATTCAAGAAGTCCATCATAATGGAGTTTCTTCAGGCGCTTCACTCCAATGTGACCAAGATGATAGTGCCACATGTATGTAAAATTATCATTCATTTTTATTCGTTTAGCATCTATGTTGTGAACATGTGTATCACTACTATCGAGATTCAATAAGAATAAACCATTCATCTCAGGTGCAGTACCATAAAAGATATTACTCATATAAATCGAACAACCATTATTCTCAGACTTAAACGAGTAACCCTCTCGCAATAAACAAGATCTAGAAATAATGTTCATGCTTAATGCAGGCACCAAATAACAATTATTCAAGTTCAAAACTAATCCTGAAGGTAGATGAAGAGGGAGCGTGCTGACGACGATCACATCAACCTTGGAGCCATTTCCAACACGCATCGTCACCTCGTCTCTCGCCAATCTTCATTTATTCCGCAACTCATGTTTTGAGTTACAAATATGAGCAACCAAACCAGTATCAAATACCTAGGCACTACTACGATTACTAGTAAGATACACATCAGTAACATGTATATCAAATATACCTTTCTTCTTGATGTTGTTGTTCTTCAGATCTGCCAGGTACTTGGGACAGTTGCGCTTCTAGTGACCTTCACCCTTGCAGTAAAAGCACTCAGTATCAGGCTTAGGACTAGCCTTGGGCTTATTAGTAGGTGCGGCAGCTTTCTTGCCATCCTTCTTGAAGTTGCCCTTGTTCTTAGGCTTGCGCTGTTTCTTGAAATTGGTGGTCTTATTGACCATCAACACTTGGTGCTCTTTCTTAATCTCCACTTCAGCAGTTTTTAGCATGGAGAAGAGTTCAAGCAACATCTTGTTCATGCAATGCATATTGTAGTTCATCACAAAGTTCTTATAACTAGGTGTAAGTGATTGGAGGACAGGATGAATCCCCAACGCATTAGGTATCATTATTCCCAATTCTTGGAGCCTGTTCGTGTGCCTAGAAATTTTGAGCACATGCTCGCTAACAGAGATGCTCTCTTCCATTTTACAGTTAAAGAACTTCTCGGAGGCCTCATAGCTCTCCACGGTCACATGAGTCTCAAAAATCAGCTTGAGCTCATTGATAATCTCGAAAGGGTCGCGGTGCTCAAAGCGCTTCTGAAGCTCTGATTCTAAACCGTACAGTATGGCACACTGAACTGTTGAGTAGTGGTTCTTCCGAGTGACGGAAACATTTTTAACATCATCGGGAGCGGTGCATCGAGCACATAGGTCAACTGACCAGTGTTGAGGACAAGCCTCAACCACGGAACCAGTCCGTGAAGTTGCTTCCATTGTTTTTTAGCTTTTCTTTCTCTAGGAACGCATTAAAGTTGATGGAGGGGGTCGCCATGATCTACAACATATTTGCAAAGAGTTTAGACTAAGTTTATGATAAATTGAGTTCAAATTTAATTCTTAAATTAACTAGGTGAAATCCCACTCAAAACAACATCCCTCATGTTGCCTTAGTGATTACACGAACCAAATCCACTACACCAAGTCCGATCTTCACGAGAGAAGATGTAGCTTCAAAGGCGAACAATCAACATGTTCATCATATCATTCATATGACTCATGCTTTACCTTTCGGTATTCCGTGTTCCGAGACCATGTCTGTACATGCTAGGCTCGTCAAGATTAACCTTAGTATCCGCATGTGCAAATCTGGCTTGAACCCGTTATATGCACACGTAGAATATATAACACCCGATCATCACGAGATGCTTCAAAACGACGAGTCTTAGCAACGGTGCCTACTAAGGATGAACACTTTATTATTTGATATTTTAGTGAGAGGGATCATCTTATAATACTATCGTTGCGATCTAAGCAATACAAGACGCAAAAAGATTAACATCACATGCAATTCATGATATGTGACATGATATGGCCTTTCTTCGTGTGCCTTTGATCTCCATCTTCAAAGCACGGACATGATCTCCATCATCACTAGCGTGGCATCAAGGTCGGTGGTGCCGCTTCATGGTTGTCCATCACTTAACAACAACTATTAAAACTACTTGGAATAAAGCTATTACATGATGAATAGACACGCAAGTCTTAACAAAAATTAAAGATAACCATTAGGCTCATGCCGGTTGCCATATTACAATAAGGATCACTGCATACATAAAAAATATTCACAATCACATCGTGGCCATATCACATCACATTCCCCTACAAAAATGAGTTAGACACCTCTAATTTTCTTTGCATGTTTTACATGGCTTGGGGCTTTCGTATAAGAACCAATCTTACCTACGAACAAGAACCACAACGCTGATACAAGTGTTGTCAGATGCTAATTGTAAACTGAATCTTGACTATGGTGGGAGAGACAAACACCTGCAAATCCACTTGTGCAATGCAAGTTGCACGTCAAGCGTGGAGCAAGTCTCATGTGTGATGACATGTATGGTTAGCCCGAGCCACTTCATGCGACCATCCCGCAAGATGCAAAGTACACGTGAAGACAACGACAACAAAAGCATCAACACCCACAAAACCATTGTGTTCTACTCGTGCAACATATCTATGCATAGACATGGATCTGATACCACTATAGGGTTCATAGTAGGGAAAACAAAATATTTCTACCATAAGAATGAACAAAACCAAGATCTAATCTATGGAAAAGCCAAGATCTAGTCTATGAGATAAGTGCAACGAGATGGATATGTACTAACCCTTGTAGATCCAAAGCCTTGTCCGAGATTGGATCTCATGGTTGATGTAGACAATCACTTGTCGATCTCAAGATCGAGTAGACGATCCTTCCGGCACCATGTTACGGCAGCGCTTATGCACTCGGTCACACCTACGGAGTCGATGAAGATGATCCTCTCCCCGTTCCAGTGGGCAGCGGAGGTAGTAGATCTCCACAGAATCCCAGCATCACGATAGCGTGGTGATGGTGGTGGAGGAGAATTCCCGCAGAGCTTCGCCTAAGCCGCAGCAGGAGGAAGGAGGAGGGAGTGGCGGCTAGGGTTTTGGGGTGGAGGGGCAAGGGGGAGGCGCCCCTACCCCTCTTTATATAGAGGGGGGTGCGGCCTAGGGTTCCCACCCCTTGTCCCACCTCCTAGGGCCAGCGCACAAGGGGAGAGGGGGAGGTTTCCTTCCCCCAAGTCTTATCCCCTATAATTTAGGGATTTATGTTTATCTCTTCGTAGAACCTTCTAGAACATTTCGAAACCTTCTAGAAGCTCCAAACAAAACTCCGGAACTTTTCCGAACCCTAGAAAACGACTTGTATTATATGAATATTATTCTCTGGACCATTCCGGATCTCCTCGTGATATCCTGGATCCAATCCGAGACTCCGAACAACATTCGGTCTCCAACTCATATTCCATATCTACCTAAACAACATCGAACCTTAAGTGTGTCACCCTACGGTTCGTGAACTATGCAGACATGATCGAGACACCTCTCCGATCAATAACCAATAGTGGTACCTAGAGATCCATAATGGCTCCCACATATTCAACAATGACTTCATGATCGATAGAACCATTTACATACGACACCGATTCCCTTTGTCACACGATACTCTACGTATCCGAGGTTCGATCATCGGTATCTCCATACCTAGTTCTACCTTGTTACCAATAAGTACTCTTTACTCGTTCCGTGATATGACATACCTTGTGACCTAGTCACATGCTTGGAAGCTAATTGGATGACATTCCACCGAGAGGGCCCAGAGCATATCTATCCGCCATATGGTTGGACAAATCCCAGTCTTGATCCATGCGCTTCAACACATAATTTTAGAATACCTAATGCCACCTTTATAACCACCCAGTTACGAAGTGGCGTTTGATGTCATCAAAGCACTCATCTGGTGATGGTGATTAACACGATCTCATGGTCGAAGGATTGGGTTACTATGCATTTGAAAGCTTGTAGCAAAACGAACTTAATGACTTGATCTTATGCTATCCTTACTATGGGTGTATGTCCATCACATCATTCTCCTAATGATATGATCTTGTTATTAATAACATCCAAATGTCAATGATCAGGAAACCATGATCATCTATTAACCAACAAGCTAGTCTTAACAAGAGGCTTACTAGGGACTCTTTTATGTTTACAAAACACACAAGTATTAGTGTTTCTTATTAATACAATTATAGCATGGGATGTAAACATTTATCATAAACACAAAGATATAATAATAAGCACTTTATTATTGCCTCTTGGGCATATCTCCAACACCATCATCATCTATTCGTCTTCACTTGCGGATGAGTACTCCTCTTGTGCTACCAAAACAATCTTCGACTGCTTCTTGTAAGGAGCATTTTTCTTGACAAACGGGTTCTTCCGAGGTGCCTTTGACTTTTCCTTGAGGATGAGACTTCCCCATTATCTTCCCTACTTTGATAGGGACACTCAGCTACAAAGTGCAAACGATCTCCACAATTGTAACAAGTTCTTAGTTTTGGGCCATTTTCCTTTTGCCCATTTGACCCATTCTTGCGTTCAAGTTCAGATTTTGCTTTGGCTAGGTCCTTCCAAAAATTTCTTGTGTAGAAGGCCATGTACTCACCATGAGCACGCTTAACCTCCTCGGGGCAGCTCATGGAGACAATGTCAAAACCCCTATCATCTTCCTCTTGCTCAACAACATTGGTCTTCAATGCAACATTCACGCCTTTTTGCATACCAATTTCTCAGGCACGAGCACCTTCGACGTTTTTCGCCGCAACTTTGAATGCAGCCATTTCTTGCATGACTTCGTTGGAAGTCATTTGATGATAGTTGTGTCTCCCTTTTAAACTCTTCAAATTAGTGGGTTCAAATGGCATGAGAGCACTCACATACTTTCTCTTGATCCACGCATCATCAACATGTGTGGCACCATGCTTTCTAAATGTTGTGGTGATGCCCTTGAGCCTTCTATACATGTCTTCATGTGTTGGAAATATGCCCTAGAGACAAATAGTAGTAAGGACTATTATCATATTTCATATAGTTTATGATTGAGTTTTATATCATGCTATAACTGTATTGAGTGGAAACATCAATACACGTGTGATATACAAACAACCAGGGGTTCCCAGTGAAACTCTACTCACTGGTTCATTGGTCAACAGATGATCATGTTTCCTGATCATGTGGCATTTATGCCAGTTGGAAATGAGGTCATCTCATTCATAGAATGAGATGATGAATCAATACCCAACCTAAACATCATGACCCGATCATGTCACGAAGTTCAAGTTACGATGATTAGAAATGGATCCTCGTAGACTATTCCTTAGACCGTGAGGCTATATCAATCACTGTCTCCCGAGAGTGCTTAGATAGCATCAAACACCATCTAGTAAAACGGTGGTTATAAAGGTGTGTTCAGGTATTTGGAGGAAACTGTAGAGGCAATATATGTCAATAGTGGGATTTGTCTGTCCATGTGACGGGAAGATACTCAAGGGCCCACTCTGAGAAGTTATATCCAATAGCTGCGCAGCGTGTGATTTGATCACGGGGATATCACTTGTCGGAACGAGTCAAGTAGCATTGTTCAGTAACGACATTGAACACGACATGGTGATGTCATTGATTAGATCTCGGGCAATGCAAGTATCGAGTGACAAAGGGAATAAGACACGACTGTCCCGGTTCAAACGACGAAAGATCTTCGTGGAACGCATAGGGGTCACATGGCCATCCAGGTCCCTCTGTTGATCATTGGTGCGGGAGTGTCCCAACCATGTCTGGAGTGTTCCCGAACCGTGGGGTATCACGCTTAAGGGCTTGATGATGCTTAGAGAGTGTTTATAGGATCGGTAGAATCACCGAAGAAAAGAAGGAAGAAAACCAGAAGGGTTTCGGTAAGTCCGGAGGATGTCAAGAGTGGAGGTGGAAGGTGTTCCATGGACACGGAGGTTGAATAATGTGTGAATGATGTTAAATGTTGATTTAATCATTTATTCATAATTATTTAATAAAGAGAAAAACAATTAAAGGTCAAAAAGGCTTAATGGGCCAATTTCCGGAGGGAGAGGGCCCATTAGGGAAAGGAGAGAGGCAGAGGGGCCAAGGGGGCTGGCCGGCTGGGCCTAGCCCCCCCCCCCCGCGGGTCCCACTAGGGGATGGCCGGCAGCCACCCCCCTTCTCTCCTTTAGTCCCACCCCGGGACTTTGAGGGAGGTAGTACCTCCCCTCCCCCTATATATAGTGGGGTATTTGGCCTAGAAAAATACACCAATAATCAATAAAGGTCTACCCACTTTTGGGAGGACCTCCAATTGATATTTTCTCTCTCCCCCCTCTCTCTCGTGACCGTGGTCCCAAGTCTAGACTCTGCGAGCGAGAGACATCTTCACCGCGGAGCACCGTCGCGCTGTGGGATTCGGATCCGGGAGCTCTACTTCCGCAACTGCTGCTGGATCGAGGAAGCGGGAGTCATCGTCAGGCACCGGACATGTGTAACTCCCCGTGAGGTGTCGCACTTGAGGCACTCAAGTCTTTGGAGCCAGAAGGAGCGCAAGGACTTCATCACGACCTTGAGGTCGGCTTCGGCTCGTCTACATCAACCATGCTCTCCTGAGAGTTGACAACGCTTTTCGGTCTTCAAGGGTAAGTTCGCGAAAATCCCCTCCCGTTACTGTATTACTAATAGATAGGTCCTGGCAGCTTCAGGGGTTCAGGGGTGTATAGTAAAATTTATTGTTTTCATACGCGGAACCCCAACAGTGGTATCAGAGCTAGATCTATGCGTAGTAATGCTAGTACGGGTAGAACACACGAGATGTAGTGTGTGGGCGTTCATCTTTTAGTTGTTACCCTCCCACATGTACTTGTGTATACCGCAGTAATGCTTGATGAAGCGGCCCCCAACCGACTTTACGCGTTCATTCGCGAGACTGGTCCATGCTTGACATACGGCTTGTACCGTATAAAGTGGCTTAGGGGGGTGTCTGTCTCTCTCGCATTAGTTGGTATACCATTTGCAACGGAGGGCCCCGAAAGGGGTGTAGTATAGACAACTACTTGATCAGCGTTGTGCTGAAAGTTCGTAGGTAAGAACGGTTCTTGTGCGAAAGCCCATTCAGCCATGTAAAAGATGCAAAGATAAAGTAGAGGCGTCTAACTTTGTTTTGCAGGGGGGCGTTTCTTTGTGATATGGTTGTGGCAAAGGTAAAGTAATTACCTTTTGTTACGTAGTAGTAGATAGTCACGGAGGTGACGAACTACCACGCCAGAATGACACAGGTACCCTGGTGTCTACGGCGCCGGAACCCTGGCGCCGGAACCCGGTGACGGCGGATGGAGATCATGACGTGAAGGACCATATCACATAGCATTTACATTCAATGTTATTGTTTGTATATCTTATTGTGTGCTAGTATTAGATACTCGACGGTAGCCTAATAAGATTATCCCTGTTAAAATTACCAACGATTGTGTTCACCCTTAGTGTGCACCACCAAGAAAGTTCTTCGGTATGAGGCAGGCCGTGATGATCGGGTGTCAGACATATCTATGTTCACATACAATGGGTGCAAGCCATGTTGCACAGCGAAAACACTAAGGTTGAGTTGGCGAGCCTAGCATGTACAAACATGGCCTCAGAACGCGGATGGTGGAAAGATCGAGCACGAGTTGCATGAATGATGTGACCGACATTTAGCGTCCACCCTTGAACCCACATTGATGGCCATGATGATCGGGGGAGATGTGGCTGATAGGGGTCGTGTTATCACTAGGAACCCTCATTGGGGATAGGTGTTTCTGAGTGGAGTTATCATTAACTCATTTAATTATAAACTTAGTCTAAATTCCTTTTGCAATTATAAATGTAGAAAATGGTTCTTCCCGAGATTACCTTTCCTATCAACGATTGGTTAAAAGGAGAAAAGCTCAAGTTAGATGGATCCAACTTTTCTGCATGGGTTATACGCCTGTTTGATCTCCTTGGGGAGAACAATGTAACTGACTACATGACCTGCGAGATGTACTTGGAGCCACCCTATTCTCATGAGACCCAGGAGCAGCGGGATCTGCGTTATCGTCGTCGTGTGATGGCCACATTCATATCAGTGACCATGCGCCTCGAGATGGAGGATGGGCTATGGCCAAGGGTGGGAAGTCTGAAGCCCCGATTGGTCATGGCACATCTGAGATCGCATTTTGTGGAACAAGTGCGCATGTGGGAGTATGAGCTGATGGGGGACTTCCTCTCCATAAAGATGGAGGAGGGCTCCTCATTGGATGAGCACTTATTACGCATCTATGATGCGTACATGAGTCTGGCATACTACCTGGACAACTGGTTCTCAAGCTCATTTGTGATGGGAGTTGTGCTGCGGTCGCTTCCACCAAGCTTCCAAGCACAAGTCAGGACTTGCATAATGAGGGGCGACGCGGAAACAATGGAGTTCCACCGGTTCATGACACATCTTAGGAATGTGTTGGTTGAACTAGATGCCGCTCAGGTCGTCAACGACAAAGGTATATATTTGATATACAGTTTTATAAATGTTATAATCTTGCAAACACATTGCAGTGTTAAGTATATCTGATACTTGTTCTGTTTTACTGAAAACAGGTCCTTCTGCATGAGAGGTGCTTGCTGGAGAGGAGGTGACGTTGCATGTTGATCACGAGCATGATGATGATGGCCGATGACACTCTCCCTCGACATTAATCATTTAGTTCGTGTTTAGGATGATTATTGTAATCAAGAGATTGTGAACTTCTTTAGTGTGTCTCACACTTCGTGAGACGGTTATTCATATGAGTTTGTAACAAACAGTTGTTCCACTTTTATGAATGATTTCTATTCATGTTCATATCTTGTTTGATTATGTGTGAATTATCCTTGTTGTTTGAAACTAATTGATAATGCATGAACATTTGTAAAACATTAAAATGCCTTGTTTAAAATACCCAACTTAATGATATATTCATTAGTAAATGAAACCATTGTTTAAATTCAAAGTTATGTGATAATATGTGAAAGTCATTCTATTTCTTATCACATATAAATCATGCCTAAGTTCGGCAAATTAACTTGAACACCGTGTATTACTTGAATACAAAGTGTTTAAAGAATTGTTAAAAGTAAATACATATTCGATGTATTGGGTTTTAACGAAAAAATGGTAATTATCATTAATTGATTGCTTAAATGTGTAAATAAGTTTACCAAAGGAAACATGAATATGAAACTATTTGATTTGATCAAAGTGTTTCATCAATAAAAGGGTATAAGTATAGAAGAGAATCTAATTACTATGATTTGATCAATAGTTATGAAATTCGAACTTATAAGAATGGCATAAAAGAAAATTGTGGAATGCAAAGCGTTTTGAAACGTCAAAATGCAAAGCATCACAATGTGATATTAGATATCAAAGGGGTTGAATAGAAGGCACCAAATAAATCGTTGTAGTGTAGATGCAGAGACCATTAGTTAGAAATAGTTAGCACTCAGTTAAGAATTGGTAAACCATTTGAATTCGTGAAAGTTTTAGGGTCATTCGATATAACCAAAACAATAGCGAATAAGTCCTTGTAGAGTATTCATTGGAAAACTTTGAATACGAAATCCGTAGCTCGAACCAAAAGGAAAGCAAGATTCATATTGCTTGGACTTTGGTACATTCTTGAGTAAGATCATTTTTTGTGATGTTTCTCAATTATGAAGCAAATGGAAAATAGTGTAAAACACAATGAGGATTCAAAACCCTGCATCAGAGTGTTGAAAAGCGCAACGGACAATGTTCCTGAATGATTCTCTGCATAGAAGGAAAGAATCAATGATATTGATCATTGTGTTTTTTCCTCCACTGTTGTTTTTCACTACATGAAGTAGGATTCAAAATGTAAATCCATATCTTGTATGGAGACATTTGTGGATCATTTGTCATGATTCTTGGAATATGACATGTCTACGAACTACTAAGGAAATAATGGTAAACTAAATTATGAGAAATCCTAGAAGCAAAATTCCCTTGAGATTAGAAGGCAATTCATTGCTAAATCTCACAAGTAAAAGGAGTTACTTGGAATTTTCCTAGATGACTGCAAAGCCATAGGAAAAAGGGGTGAATAGCAAAAGCACAATTTGTCAAGTATTGGATGAATTCAAAAGAATTTGATTCAAATGTGCTAAATGTCTACTGGATTTAAAACTAGTAACAGTACTAGTATCTCATAGTAAAATCTCCAAGTTTGATATTTGATCAAAGGATTTTGAAGTTGTTCAAAATAGTGAGTGGATATGCAATTTGCATAAAATTGAGTGGGAGCTATGAAAGTCTTCCTCAAACAATATGTGATTGACATATTTTTAAGTGGGAGCAATATAAGTCTCAAATTCAAATATGTAGGAACATATTTTGAGTGGGAGCTTATAGGAGTAATTCTTAAGTATGTTAAGAATGAAAGCGCAAATACTTATAAATAATGATTTATAAGATGTAGAAGTTGATAGTAGGTGTATTATGATATTATGTAGTATTCCTTAAGGGATTCTGAAAGGGGTTTCGGAATAGAAGTTAATTAAGGAACTAGTCCTTAATAACTCAAATTGGGAATGGTATTAAGTTGAACATCAATGGTTGAAAGAAAGGAAAAGGATGATCGTCATCCACTATGTTGAGACATAGGTTCTTTCTCAGAAAACCATGATGATAACTTAGCATAATATGTGATCCAATTAAGGAGCGTTTAAAAGTGATTAAGTTCAAATCACAGAACGTTGAGCTAAGTTTGTCCGCAGTGTCTAATAGAGAACTGTAGACATGTTTTCCAAATCCATAAAGGATGACATATCTTAAAGCATAAAGGGTTATGTTATAAGGGAATATGTTGGAAAATCCTGTAGTTACCAATTAAAGTCAAGTAGGAAGCGAGGTGAACAAAACATCGAAATTGCACCAAGTGCACGGGAGTTTCGATGAATACATTTATAATAATAGATAAGGGTACCATCTAACGTAGAATGATGTGTCCCAGGGCACAGTGCCCATGAGAAAGCCCTTGAGGTTGATCTAACATCATTGTAGGCTCCTGGAATCAGGCCTCGTTCTGCTGCCATGGCGACAATGCATACACATAGATGATATCATGTGATGATAGAGTATTAACGTCAATCAAGGTGACATTAGTAAGTTGCAAAGGAATTGGGACTGTAAAGTACAGACCCAAGACTCCACCTCTTCCATGAGCAAGCATGTTCAGGGTACCGGGTATATGGTGCCAATGATTGAGAACAAAATGTAGCTAGTGTATTTGTACTCTAGTGCAAGTGGGAGACTGTTGGAAATATGCCCTAGAGACAAATAGTAGTAAGGACTATTATCATATTTCATATAGTTTATGATTAAGTTTTATATCATGCTATAACTGTATTGAGTGGAAACATCAATATACCTGTGATATACAAACAACCAGGGGTTCCTAGTGAAACTCTAGTCACTGGTTCATTGGTCAACAGATGATCATGTTTCCTGATCATGTGGCATTTATGCCAGTTGGAAATGAGGTCATCTCATTCAAAGAATGAGATGATGAATCAATACCCAACCCAAACATCGTGACCCGATCATGTCATGAAGTTCAAGTTACGATGATTAGAATGGATCCTCGTAGACTATTCCTTAGACCGTGAGGCTATATCAATCACTGTCTCCCGAGAGTGCTTAGATAGCATCAAACGCCATCTGGTAAAACGGTGGTTATAAAGGTGTGTTCAGGTATTCGGAGGAAACCGTAGAGGCAATATATGTCAAGAGCGGGATTTGTCCGTCCATGTGACGGGAAGATACTCAAGGGCCCACTCGGAGAAGTTATATCCAATAGCTGCGCAACGTGTGATTTGATCACGGGGATATCAATTGTCGGAACGAGTCAAGTAGCATTGTTCAGTAACGAGATTGAACACGACATGGTGATGTCATTGATCAGATCTCGGGCAATGCAAGTATCGAGTGACAAAGGGAATAAGACATGACTGTCCCGGTTCAAACGACGAAAGATCTTCGTGGAACGCATAGGGGTCACATGGCCATCCAGGTCCCTCTGTAGATCATTGGTGCGGGAGTGTCCCGACCATGTCTGGAGTGTTCCCGAACCGTGGGGTATCACGCTTAAGGGCTTGATGATGCTTAGAGAGTGTTTATAGGATCGGTAGAATCACCGAAGAAAAGAAGGGAGAAAACCGGAAGGGTTTCGGTAAGTCCGGAGGATGTCCGGAGTGGAGGTGGAAGGTGTTCCATGGCCACGGAGGTGGCATAATATGTGAATGAATGTTAAATGTTGATTTAATCATTTATTCATAATTATTTAATAAATAGAAAATCAATTAAAGGTTAAAAAGGCTTAATGGGCCAATTTCCGGAGGGAGAGGGCCCATTAGGGAAAGGAGAGAGGGAGAGGGGCCAAGGGGGCTGGCCGACTGTGCCTAGCCCCCCCGCGGGGCCCACTAGGGGCTGGCCGGCGGCCACCCCACCCCCTCCTCTCCTTTAGTCCCACCCCGGGACTTTGAGGGAGGTAGTACCTCCCCTCCCCCTATATATAGTGGGGTATTTGGCCTAGAAAAATACACCAATAATCAATAAGGGTCTCCCCACTTTTGGGAGGACCTCCAATTGATTATTTCTCTCTCCCCCTCTCTCTCTCGTGACCGTGGTCCCAAGTCTGGACTGCGTGAGCAAGAGATATCTTCACCACGGAGCGCCGTCGTGCTACGGGATTCGGATCCGGGAGCTCTACTTCCGCAACTGCTGCTGGATCAGGGAAGCGGGAGTCATCGTCAGGCACCGGACGTGTGTAACTCCCCGCGATGTGTCACGCTTTAGGCACTCAAGTCATCGGATCCAAAAGGAGCGCAAGGACTTCATCACGACCTTGAGGTCGGCTTCGGCTCGTCTACATCAACCACGCTCTCCTGAGCGTTGACAGCGCTTTTCGGTCTTCAAGGGTAAGTTCGCGAAAATCCCCTCTCGTTACTATATTTCTAATAGATAGGTCCTAGCAGCTTCAGGGGTTCAGGGGCGTAGTGTAAAATTTATTGTTTTTATGCGCGGAACCCCTACATCATGATCCTCACCATCCAACATATAGAACCCTTCGCCTTCATTGCTTAGAGCATCATACATATTTCTTCTCATGCTCTCATTTCCAATAAATAGGTCGGTGAGTGCATCCCAAGCTTCCTTAGCAGTGTTGAAATGCTCTATGTGTGGAATGTGCTTGGGACCGACACCAAGATGAATCATGTGTAGAGCTATAGCATTGAGTTGACTATCAACGACTTCTCTTCTAGTCAAGTTGTTTGGATTTTCAACGTGGAGGCCACTTTCAATGATCCTCCATAGCTGAATGGACGAACTGCACACATGAGATTTCATCAAGAATTGCCATTGGTTAAAAGAAGATGTAGTAAGCTTGGGTGGATCACCCCCATTATTTATATGAGGATGAGGGATTGGTGAATCAGGTGAATATAGGTGAGGAACCTCACTATAGTCCTCCTTACCACTTCCCTTACTAGAAGAGGATCCATTATTCTTATTTTCACCTTCCAACTCCTTTTCTTCGGAGTTAGCCTTAGCTTTGTCCTTAGAAATAGGAGTCAAAGCCTCAGTGGTAGATGGAGGTGAAGCTGAGTGTGGTGAGAGACGTGCAATTAGTTCACGCATCTCATCCATTCGGGCATCCATGGATTTCACCAAGGTTGTTTCCAACGACTTGAGATCGTCCATGGTTACCTTCTCCATAGTCTCACCACCATCTCCCTTAGTACCCATACTCTCTTAGGCGGTAAAGCCCGAATAAAGAGCGAGGCTATGATACCAATTGAAATGGATCATAAGGGAACCTAGAGGGGCGGTGAATAGGTGATACTACAAATTTTAATTCTTTTTCAATTTCAAGCTTGGCACAAAGGTAAATTCTCTAGATATGCAACTACAAATAATTTCCCTATATGCAAACCTAACTACTAAGTGAGTAAAAGCAAGGAACGAGGTAACCGTAGTGGAGCACACGAAGACACATGATTTGTTTGACCGCAGTTCCTTCCTTGTTAAGGGAAGTACGTCTGCGTTGCAGGGGTGGGCGGTACTAACACCACCTTGCCACAATAGGCCTCACCCTGTTCTCCGATGGATCTCGCCACCAAAGGACTGATCCACCTTTCCACTATTGGTATCCTTTGAGGCAGGAACCGGTGCCTTTACAACGCTAGCAGTGTACACATACACAACTGAATTGGAGGCTCCCGTGATGACAACAAGCTGCCACAAGAACAAGTATATTATCAATAACCAAAAACAAGATCTAGATATTTGCAAGAAATACTAGATCAATAATCCTCCAAGTGAATGGAGGGGAAGTGATGCGCTTGATTGGTGTTGATGAAGATCGAAGCCTCCTCCTTCGATTCCCCAAAGATCAGAGCCTTCAGGTGGATGAAGATGGAGATCTTCTTTTTGGGACTTAAAGAACAATACTGCACTTTTTCGAATGAATCAAGAGTTCTAATAGGAGGAGCAGTTGGGGTATTTATACCCTCTTCCAAAACACAGCCGTTGGAGAATCTGGGGTCAGATTATCTGGCCCAAGTGGGGGCCGGATTATCCGGCCAGGGCAAAACCTCTGCCCCGGAATCAGATTTTCTGGGAGGAAATCCAACTACATGAAGCGCCTTGGATCCCTTTGCAAAAAATTCTCGGGGGCGGATTATCCGGCCCGGGCAAAAACTCCGGCCCTGGCCGGACAATCCGAGGGAAAGTCCGCCCCCATACCGCACGACGTACCTTGTCCACTTTGTCGATCGAGCCAGGGCGGATAATCCGGCCCTTGGCAGGGGCGGATAATCCGCCCCCAAAACTCTATTTTGGCAGCTTTTTGTATGGGCAATTGTTTGCAACACTCAACACACATTAAATATTCCTTGGTATTGTTATCTAATACACAAAACACTAGAGATCATGAAATGTTCTTTCAGATAGGATGGTGTTTATCCATCAGGTAGTTACGCTTATAGATGTGATCCAGGCCCGGATCATGTTGTTGCACAAGAGAGCTGTTAGGTAGGCATCGTTTCCTCGACTGACATACGGGCCTATGTTAATGCGAGATCAAGAAAGGATGGCCAATCTGAACTACATCTACAACTTTAACGATGTAGAGTCTCTGAACATGCTCCAAATGAAAAGAGACCCCTTCTTTGCACTTGTCGAAAGGTTAAGGACGGGTGGACTTTTGGTAGATAGCATCCACACCTTAGTCGAAGAACAAGTTGCAATGTTCCTTCATGTGGTTGGCCATAACCAAATGTTTAGGGTCACCCACAACACTTTTAGAAGAAGCATGGAGATAATATCACGCCATTTCAACCAAGTGTTGTACGCAATCGGTGAGCTGAGAGAGGAGATGATCAAGCCGCCTACGGGTTAAACACCAGAAAAGATACGCAATAGCATCAGGTGGATGCCATATTTCAAGGTTAGCATGTGTTCCACTGTTTTATCATTGCATCCTTCGATTCAGTCCCATGTCTTCCCCTTTTCTCATTTCCTCCTTATGTTCTTGTAACATGATTGTATTGGTGCAATTGATGGTACTCATGTTACTGCTAGAGTTCCAAGATCAGAATTTGCAGCTTATAGGGGAAAGAAGCACTACACCAGCCAAAATGTACTAGCTGCTGTTGATTTTGACACTGTAACATCCCAAAACTTCAATCCAAGGTTATCAAAGATCAAATCATCCAAATTTTGGATTAACAAAAACATTTCCATATTTAAAATGAAAGCATTCATATATGTGTGCATTTAAAATAGGAGTTGTTTTGAACTGCCATGATTAAGTGATCCTTTGCTTCTAAAATGTTTCTTAGGTGATTTAAACATCATCTACATCATTCCCAAACTTTTCCTAAAAGAAATCAAATAAAAAAGAATTAAAATGAAGGAATGGTCATTTGGACAAATTTAACTCTCATACCTACTTTGGCTATTCCTAGTACTCAATTCTTAACAGAAACAATCCTTGATCTTTACACCCCTTGCTAGTACACATAATGAGGTACCAAGGCCCACCTTTTGATCTACTAAAAACCTTCTGTAAACTATTTTAAATGACAGTTTAAAATTGAATCTAATTCATATGCATAGATCACCCCTATTTCAAAAACCATCTAATTGAGCACCATTTTCAAAACCCTTGCAACCAGAGACTACCTAGCACTAGTGGAGATCACCCAAAAATTTTGAACTCAAAATTCAAACTTTGGTCTCTTGCGGCCATTTCATCGAACAGGTGGCAGACACAGATCAAACAATTGTCAAAACACTATAGTGTGCAGTGCTTCTTGTCACCATTTGGGCCTAACTCGGTCCCCTTGTCCCCCCAGCTCAAACCCCGGCCCTAGCTCTCTCTCCCTCTCCCCTAGTTGCTCCAGTGCCAAGCCGCCCGACGCCATGCGCCAGGTCGACCATGGACAACTCGCACAAAGCCGCCCCGCGCTCTCCTTCGCCCGCTGGCAGACAGGCGCCATCACACCGCACCGCCTCGACCAGCCCCCGACCAAAATCAAGCGGAGGACAAGCCCCAGTTGCTCGCGCCCACGCCTCTGTCCACCATGCCGATCACCCCAGAGCGCCGCGTCCGCCAGAGCAGCACCGGCCTAGCCAAGCCCTAGCCTTGCGTGGCGGCACTCGCAGCAGGCCCAGTACCTCGCCAGACACGCCCGTATGCCACCGCTCGACCCATAGCCGCCGCATTTCGTGTCGAGCACCTGCGGCCACCGTGCAGTGCGCGGAAGCTCCCGACCAATAGAGATAGCCCCTTGTCGCGCCATCAAGCCATAGAGGATCGCCAGGAGACCGGCCACCGTCCGCCTACCTTGCCCATGCCCTTAGCTCGCTGTGCCGTTGCCCACGTCGAGCTCTGCCCATGCCGCTCTGCACCCTTCGCTCGCCTATATAAGGAGGCCTGCCCAGCAACCTCTCTTCACACCATTCTCATCCCCACCTCCCACTCTCACTCCCCACAGCCAGCCGGAGCCGCTCGAGCACCAGGACGCCGGAATTGCAGCCGGAGCCGCCGCCTCGGGAGGAGAAGGGTGTCGTTGATCCAGGCCATCCCAGGAAGCGTCGCTTGTACCAGGAGAACCGCCGTCGTCTTCCACTTCGTTCGCCCGCCTCGCCGACCCCGCTGGAGCCCCGGTACGCCCCCACTGCACCCTCACTGGCCGAGCTAGGGTTCGCTCCCGTCCTATCCTGTTCTGACAAGGACGATAGCTGTGAGCCGTCGATCTACCCTCTAATCGCACGGCCACCTTTCATCCATACCCCTTCGGTACCCCCTTGTTCCACTGACGGGTGGGGCCCTCGCTTAAGCCAGCCCGCGACGCTGCGCGGAGCGCAGTGGGCCGGCCCATTTCGTTCCCGCGCACGTTTCAAATTAGGAATTTTCCTTTTAGTTAGAATATAGTTTCTGTCCAGTGTTTCAAAATTCAATTCTGTGAGTTTGACAAATCCAAATTACATGAAACTAATTTTGTCTAAAAGGTATTGAAATGCTCTATCCAAGCCCGTTGGATTTAATTCATTTAGAGTTATAGATTTCTCCTAATAAAAATAAGAAGATAGAAGCTTTTGCAACTTGAAACATTTTTGTAAAATCAACCAAGTTAGCTTTTGAGTTGATTGCAACTCTCCAAAATCACATTTCATCATATATGTAATAATATTAAGGTTTACAGGCAGTGACTTTGGACTAGTACCAAAATAATGCTATATAGGCATTTCTAGTCACTTTAAATCATTAAATAATGAACTTAAACCAAAGTAATATTGATCCAAGCTTTAAATCTCATTCCCACATGTTAGAATATGTGGTGGGGACATGTGTCAACATGATCCCATGTTTTAGTGGTGAATATTAAATTGTAGTTAATTTTTCAATGAGTAGAAATTACTTTTCCAAAATAAAAAGGTTGAAACTATTGAATTAAACTTGTGATGCTTGTGATGATAATAGATCATCAATTGTGTGGTTTAGAGTAATACTTATCCTAGTTAAGGATTGTTTGGTGATTGTGCACTCCCTATGTATTTATAAACGATAGTACCGACCAAGCCTTCGAGGAGGAGGAGTTCTACCAAGAAGAAGAAGAAGAAGAAGAAGAAGAAAACTTCAACCACTGCACCAACCAAGGCAAGCTATTAGTGGCAAGCTAACCCTTGCAAACATGCTTTAGTAAGCTATTGTAGCAAGCTAGAATAAAACTAGATAGTTTAGTAAAGATGCCTTAAGCATACTTTGATCACACCCCTTTAACTCTTAGTACCTCAAGTCTTATTAACAAGTTTTACCCCTTTAGTTACACCAAGTTCTTTAATTAATTTTGAAGGTAGCATAAAGAGTATAAAACTTGACCTACTTAGAAACCTTTAGATGTCATTCTATGGCATGAGATTGATCCCATCTTTCCACCTTAGTGAACACTCTTAACTTAGTACTTTAGAATAGATCAAAACTTGAGTCACTTTAGATGGGAACACTTGGTGAAAATGAATTGTGAAAACCTTGGAATGATGAGTCATTCTATTGAAATGATTTAACATGTGTTGAGAAACACAACTGGTTTATGATGATGAAAATGATGAGGCATGAGCCTTAACCCTTTTATAAAACTGATGGTTGGATTCGGATGCGATATCATTCCAAATTTACCGTACAACCACATTACCTAAATTGGGTAAGGCTTAGCTGGAAATTTATGTGCATTAGTATTAGTTCCCTCACGGGAGAGGTTTGAGCTGAGGCTACCTCTCAATGATGTCCACCTATGCAGTGCCCAAGATGACTGATGGTCATGGTTGGGAGGCCATGCTCATAGGAGAGGTGCTTGTACTAGGGTGTGTAAAGGGAAGGTTATGTTTGATTATCTGCATACCACGTATGATGATTCAGGGTTATCCCTGACAGATGTATCGAATCTTGTGGTGAAAGTGTACCACCTCTGCAGAGTGTCAAACTATTCGAATAGCCGCGTCCGCGGTTATGGACAGTTGGAATGGCCATACTGTTTCGTTGTCAGATGTTTTCTAAATAACTTGAAAGGAATGATGAACTTTGACTTGACCACAACAGGGTTGTGTAGATGATAATAGCTTCCCAACTTAAGTGATTCTAGAACTTTAATTTATCTTTTCTTGCTTCAGAACTCAGCTTAGGTTTCAAACTTAACTTGATAGTTATTCTTTCAATTCAGCACTTTAACTTAGAATCATAAACCTTGCTAGTAGTAGTTTGCGAGTACTTAAAGAGTACTCATGGCTTTTGTCCCTGGCTATTATCATGGCCAGACTATGAAGGAGATTATCAAGATGATGGTCAGCAGGACGGCTATGATAACTAGGACTATCTGCCTTCGTCAGCATTGCATGTGCCCCTGGAGATGGACCCCACCGCTACGCTATCGTTTAATTCCGCTGCTTATTGTATTAAAGACTGGATCATGAGATCCTTATTTGTGTAAAACCTTATGTATGGTTTGTAATGGATGATGTACTGTGATATCCAATCCGTTATGTCTCGCAAAAATATTAATCCTAGGATTGCGAGGTATGGCATAACGGGCATCTGGGATTAAAAATCCGGGTGTTGACAGACACGATGTTCACATATGTGCTAGTTGGTTAGGAAGGATCAGCCCATGATGGAACCATCCTTGATAACAACATGTCCATGCCTAATGGAATCAATATCTCTGATGGCAAGTTCTATCTAGGAGATGTTGGATATGGCTATTGCCCTGGGATTCTTCCACCCTTCAGGTCAACCAGGTACCATCTCAACGATTTTGCTGGAAGGAACATGCTACAGAATGCCAAGGAACTCTTCAATCTAAAGCACTATAGCCTTAGAATTACCATTGAGAGGGCATTCACTGCTTTGAATAACAGGTTCAAGATCCTTGATCAAAAGGCTTCCACACTTTCCCCACCTAGGTAAAGCTAGTGATTGCATGTTGTATACTCCACAACTGGATCTTGGGGGTATGGCCTTGATAAGTATGTGTTGTATGAGAGGAGTGTGATTCCCGATGACAATGAAATTGGCCATGGTGTCGAGGCATCTGACAATGAATCTTGGAAACAGAAGAGGGTGGAGTGGGCAACGATAATGTGGAACGACAGAGGTCATGTCATGATTTGAGAAGAAGAAGAAGAACAAGAATAAGAAGAGGAAGATGAACAAGAATAAGAAGAGGAAGAAGAAGAGAATAAGAAGGTTGCAATTCCCCCGTTCCTGAAAAATATTCATGATCGACTATGCTTATGAACTACCATTCATATTATCTAGGGTTTTGTGATGATGGACTAATACAGCCTTAGTAGCTAGTTTTGTCTATCGATAAACTTCCTATTCAGGTTATGATTTCTACCTTACCTTCGTTTGTGTGATAGAAGGGTAAGATCATCCATTGAGAGAAGAGGTGACAACAAGCTAGGCCTGGGGGCAACCAAACACACATAGTTGCTTCACGTTTGGGCTCTGGCCTTGCAAGCAGACTACCAAACAGACTGCACAAAATGTCCTACTTATGAACCGAAGTCTACCAAACGGTGTGCCATACATGGTCCAAGGCATGTATTCGGCTAGCAGTGCCATCGCCAACACTGTAGGGCCGGGCCGAGAAAGACATGCAGGTTACCAAGCGCGCCCTTTGTGTCCCCGTGGAGCATGGCTCCGACTGCATAACAACAAATCATGCTCGATGTGTACACATGCACTTTGGTTCTATTAGAGCATCTCTAACCCATCCCCTAAAATTTAGAGGACTAAATGGAGGACTATCCTAGATGAGAAAAATTCTCCTCTAAACGGTGGCTGCCGGAATCGATCCCCAATATTTAGAGGACTAAATTTTTAATTTGGCTCAAACATAAGATTAAACACTTGGTATGCGCCTAGTTTGTACTAACAATTTAGCCAAATTGAATCAAATTGGAGTATGTGCTCGTCATGACGGGTGAGCTCGACGCGAACGGGTCAAAGCTCTTCTATTGCCTCTTCGTGGGATGCCGACACCACCAGCAGGAGCCAGGAAGGCCAATTCCTTATCGAACCATCATGCGCGAGCTAGGATCACGACGCCCAGTACCCCTCCCTCGCCTCCCTATATCGCTCCAGAAGCAGCCCGAGGTACCCCTCCCCGGTGCTTGCGACGCTAGCGGGATTTTCTCCGACGGCCATGGCGACCAGTATGACGATGGCAGGGTGTGCAATAAAGAGGAGCGACCAAGGACCGATGCTCAAGCCGACGTTGTATATGGAGGGCAAACTCCACCGCTCTAACCGGTTCGTGTCAAGCTCACTCGCCAGCGTCGCCCGACATGCACTTCTCGTCATTGCGGTTGGAACTCGAGCAGCCTGACGCTTGTGCTCCTCCATCCCGACACGATTAAAGGCAGGGGAGGCAGGGGAGAGTGCCGATTGCGGGCCTGGAGTAGGCGGTGCTAGTGCTGGCTGCCGAGGGAGGGAAACCGATGGCGGTTGAGGACGTTAGGGCCTGTTTTGGGGCGCTCCAGCAGCGGCAGACTGGCGCAGCTAGAGGGAGAAAAATTATAGTCATCGACCTCACGGCCGAGCAAATATGGGAGAGGGGGCGATTTTAGGAGCTAGTATCTCAAATTTAGTCCTCTAACCCTTTTTTGGGTTCCGGCTAGGTGTGGTTTTAGCCGTTAGGCCCTCCACAGCGTGGGCCCCACATGCTGAAAATATTGCCACGTCTGCAGTGATGCGGTGAGAGGAAACTTAGGCACCGATCTCACAGTGTGCCGATGCCTGCAAAATAGATACGGGACCCACTCATCTAGGTTTCAGCTGAGAAGGGGTTGCTATCCACTCTTGATAATATGTGGCAGTTGGAACTGGGAATGAGAGCATCTACCTTGCTCCGATGAATTCAAATTCTAGTGTCGGCACCGGTCCTGCAGCGTGCAGGCACCAGCGATCAATGCGAGAAACGGACTGGGCACCGCTATTTTATAATGTTGTGGAAGGCCTTAGAGAACTGTATTTGCTCCTCGGAAGCCTTTTGGGAATGTGTTAGAGATGCTATTAGACGAGAAGGTGGACCATGTTGAGAATGTAGATGTAGAATTTACAAACATAAATCTTGAATCTATTGAGTGGTAGTATTTTGACAAGTGGGGTTTTTGACAAAGAAAAACCTAAAACGAGTGCGATTTTAGAACTTTAATTTCAACTAGTGGTACAATGAAAGTAGTGACTATTCTCTCTTCGGTAACTGCGTTCGATCGGACCGTAGGAGGTATTTCTAGCTGTAACGTTTGACTTTGTTAGGCGGGAGTTTATAAGTAGTATTTGTCAAAAATTCAACCACCAGTGGTTAGCATCTCGCCGCCGATGCAAGTATGTTGCCCAACTCAGACCCGTATCAGCCGCCACGGCGCCACATGTGCACCAACCTCGCCCTCCCCAGTCCCCACACGCAGCAGGCAGATCTCGCATCGCACTCCAAATGTTGACTCTGACGCGCCTTCTCACCGGCATCGTCTACCTCCTCTCCGCTGCCGCAGCGGCCGTGGACGCGCTCGTCTTGGACGTGCCTTCAGGCACCTCAAAATGCCTTAACGAGTTCCTACGCGGTGGCGTGCATTCCCACATGTCGTACCGCGTGGCGGAGGCCGCCTCGGCGGCCGGCTCCACGGTCTCGGTCCGCGTGACGGGGCCGGGCGGCGAGGAGCTGCACCTGATGGAGAGTGTCGAGAGAGGGCGGTTTGTGTTCCAGGCGGCGGGAGACGGAGAACACGTCGCCTGCTTCTGGACGCCTCACTACGAGCGCGGCGCCATTGTCTCCGTCCACGTGCAGTGGGCCGTCGGCCTTCGTGTCCACGCCGAGGGACCCCTTGCAGCCGTCGCCGCTGCTAAAGGAAGCATCGATGTACGCTTCTCGCCCTTTGAGTTCACATTTTATCTGAAAAATCCAAAACTACTGCTGCTTGGTAGTGGATTGTACTCTGCAGAAGTATAGGTCCATATGATCGACTTCGTTCCTAAATTATCTTCTCTGGAGTTCATAAGTTGTTCGAAGTAGATGCTGAAATCAGTACACATTTTGTTGCTGCATGCTGGCGACCGCCATTACAGGGTTATTTACTTATTTGCCGGGAAAATGCCATATTATGCCAGATGCTTAGGTTTAAAAGCTATAATTTCTCTGCTCTATAACCTTGCCATCATTTATGTTATTTTGCTGAAACATAACACAGCTTGATCATTTCTTGATTTAATTGAGTCAACTATTCATGGTTCGCCCAGTAGTTCGCTGAAAGTTTCATACACTAACTTCAGTTTTAAGCCCGAGCATATTCAGCAATCGAAAAAACAAGGCAATTCTGCAGAGTTTCTTGCTTATAACATCACGACCAAATAACCCATTCTAGGGGATACTCCATATTAATACGGAATCGATGAGCATAGGAGAGCAAGGTGCAGAGGGCATGACAGAACATTTGTTTCCATCATTAGTACTCCCTCCGTTCCAAAATAAGTGACTTCGATTTGTGTAGATTCATACGTATCTAGACATGTTTTAAGCTTAGATACATACGAATCTAGACAAACCTAAATCAGTTATTTTGGAACGGAGGGAGTAAATAAAATGAAGGCCATATGTATATGCGTAAACTTGTAAAAATCGGAATTTGGGACAGAGAGATCAGCCAATCACTATATAACAACTTCACATAAGAGCTAACTTTAGCGAGTGGAAACTGTAAAGGAAAAAAATCTTGTTACCTCAGTGTTTCATTAGAGTCAGTCAAATCTTACTGGCAGCTATATAAGATTCAATATTTTGAAATGTCTTGCCCAGTCAATGGTTGGAGAACTGAAGCGTCTGGAGGATTCTGTTCGATTTATACATGAAGAGATGATTTATCTCAGTGGAAGGTAAAGCCTATCGACCTCTGCTCAAGCTTTTCTCTCTTCCTGCCCCAGCTCTTCTCGTTGAATTCGTGTCGCTTATTGATCCTAATAAACTGTGTTGCTCACCACAAATTCCAGAGAGGGCGAGATGCAGAGGCTCAACGAAGACACAACTGCAAGAATGCACTCCTTCACCCTCTTGTCTCTGGCTCTATGCGCCGGGGTTGCCGCATTGCAGCTGTGGCATCTAAAGATCTTCTTTCAGAAACGAAATATGCTCTAGATCTTTCAACATAATGAGTGCACCACCTTTCTGACCATTGATCTTCTAGACCTAAGGTCATGTATAATGCTGGAGAAGGCATGCCTTCTCTTAGCCCTCCGCATCCTCTAGAGAAGACACTATATACAAGTTATACAATGCATTCTCTCTTATTGCCATCTCTAGCAATTAATAAGAACTAACTATTTTTAGTAAGAAATTGTTTTTTAAGGGAAGACATGTGGTACAATGGAGAAAATAGTGTTTCTTATTTCTAAGAGATCATTCCTTAGCTAAGGAAAGACAATCTTCTCTTTCTTATTTCTCTCACCTCCAACTAAGAAAAATCTAATATAGCAACCATAAGAGAATGCTGACATCACCGTATTATACGTGCCCTAAGAGCGTATGCAAATTGTAGATCAAGTTAACACATACGGATCCAGTCCGAAGCACTGGTTTGTTGATTGCCGTTGAGCGGTGATTTGTTTCCAGAAACGTCGGTGCCCTTGTATAAGTGCAATTCATACGAAAACTATTGTTCATATTAGAGTCAAAGCTAAAACGTCTTATATTTCTAAACGGAGGGAGTAGTTGTGAAGCTTCAGACTTCAGAGCAATCTTTTGTACAATGCCTGTGAATTTCCAAATTGATGTAACTTTTAATTTTACATCTGTGATCTTCGTTATTCGTGTGTTTTCAGTTTATACAGTCTAATGTAATTTAATCGACAAGGTTGGATCGTCTGCTTGAAAAAAAAAAATCTACTAGCCAATTTGTGATTTGGCAGTGAAAGGGAAACCACAAACTGATTTCGGGTAGTCTGTACTCTGCAATATGTCCATCAGTTCAGTACGCCATTCTAGATCTCCTTCCGCACCAAAAGGCTTAGACAAACAAACAAAATAGCAGCAATTTAACCGAGATGCTACAAAGGAGCAAAAGGTACCATGAACAAACTTGACTCGTAAGATAGAATTAGACTGAATGGTATTGATTTATGCATCTGCATCGAAGTCCAAAAGGATTACAAAGTATCTGACCTGGCTCTCATTAGTACAAAAAAATAGACCTTCAAATGGCCGGACAGGACGACTCCAAGCTATATTCCTCTTGTATATGTTAATGTATTTAAAGGCTAAATAAATAGAATGGGAGACAGAGAACAAATTGTGAATTAAGGAAAAATCCTAACATCAAACTTTAGGATCTAAACTCACTATTCCAGAATGGTAAGCTAAGCCAAAACTATATGCTGGGGGTTCTTAAGTTACTGCCCTGTTTCTGACTATGATGAAGATGCAACCTCAATGGCACTACCAAGGGGCCAGGCTGCTTCGACAAATGAATTGTCATAAGGCACCTTCTTTACTAACGTAATATCTTGATAGGGATCCACACCTGAAATAATGCAGGCAAAAGGATAAGAAATATGTTGAAAGCTTCTAACACTATTGCGAATTTTGTGCTCTTGCATTGACCATACCAAATCCATCCACAAGTAATGTGTGCTGGTAGACAAGATCCATGCAAAGGTACGGAATGTTTTCCTCTGAAACATCAGGGTAGGTCGCTTGTGCCTCCTTCACATTCAATTTACAAACACGTCTTGCAGCTTCTTCAAAGTCCGATGGTTTAACCTTAGCAACTGCTGACTTCGGGTTTACAAAACCAGCCTGAACAGACAATGAGAGACATTTATATATGCATTGTGACAGGGGCAAGCAAGTCAACAGCAACCAGCGTCAGAGCAATAAGAAAGTTTAGCAATCAATTTATGCTAGAGGAAAGACTATGGAGATTCCTAACACACACAATTTAGATATCTGTTTGACTACTTGCTGGTTACCTGGGTGGTAACTTTTACTGGAAGGAAACTGTTTGATTTAAACAAAAAATGGTTTTAGATGGCAGGTTCTAATGGTAGAGGATAGCATTGGCCTGTCATGCATACACAAAGGGTTTTAGATGGCAGGTTGGCAATGGTAGCAATATCCATTTCTGGGGTGGATACCGGTTTGGGAGCTGCAATTTACCTGTTTAATGTTGGAAACAGTTCATTATTGCTCATGAGCAGGATGGTTCTCTAGCTGATGTGTGTGATGGATCAATTTAAAATTGACTTTCAGATGAGGTTTTGATTACTGATTCATGAACCTCAGGTTTGAACTGTTGCAAATTTCTGAGCCTTTGTGTGAGAAATCTGAATGTATGATTTGGAAATTTGGCAATAATAGGGTGTACTTTCTAGGCTGTCATCAACTTTGGTGCATATGGTCAATGAAACCCAAGTTGGTGGTATTGATTGTTAAATATCATGCAAAATCCTGCCATTTGGCAATCGTGCATTCCATCACATATCCAGATCTTTTAGCTGTTGGGAAATAAGATAAAAAGCTGCTAATCACAGAAGAACTGAGGAGTCAGAATGCACAAGACAAAACATGCCTTTTTGCAATGAACCCAGTATACCATTACTTAAAACGTGTGGTGGTACAAAATCATTGGGATCTTATCTCGAACTTTTTTAGCATCGTATTGGTAAATATTTTGAATATGTCCAAGTGGTGGTTAAGTGATGATAATCAGTGTCCTAAATACTGTTTGTGTCGCAGCAAGCAGGCATGGTTTGGAAACTAAGGAGTGCAGTTCTTTTTCAGAAGAAAGTCTGGTTAGACTTAAAGGGATGCTGTAGGCCTGGGATGTTCAGGCCCCTGTTACCATGGAGTTGCATTTGCAATGAATGAAGGACCTGTTTGTGGCTCCGGAGGCTGGAGAGTGAGTCGACTACTACTAGGTGAACTGAAACATGAAGGCTCGGACATGTGTTTATTGCTGAAACGCCTTTATCCAAGACGAGACGTTTGCTAGGTGTGTCTTGTCTGTTACTTGATCAGTATGTACTATCTGACGACCTTGCTATTTTTCGCTATGCTGGGAGTGGGAAGGTACTCAACCATTTTGGCATTTTCCCGTTGAGTTGTAACATTTTTTTGACTGCTTGGTTTTGTCAATGTAGGGGAGCCGTGGCAAATGCCCTTCTGGTTGAGAAAAAAGTTTATCTGTCCAAACTTAAAAGGACTTACCTCAGCAGCCCTATCAAAGAAAAATGATGCTACAAAAAGATTTTTCTGTCCATCTCCACCACCACCATTCCATATGCCACCAAATGTGCATTTCATGTGAGTGCATGCTGGTTCATCAACTTTAAGAGCTCTCACTGCAACAGCCCTGCACTTTGAATAGCTAGCACCAGACGATGAACCTGATGCCTCAAATGTATCATCACCATATTGGTATTTCCCTGCAATACAATCCAAATGGTAATTAAATTCCAACAATTCCATACACGACCTTAGCGATTGCCACGGTTCATTCAAGGGAATATTTTATCTATGGGAACACTGGAACATGCATATACACAAAAAGGACTCTTCCTACCGATCATACTACGAGCGGAGCAGTCATGTTTTTATTAATGCCTCCATTATACAGAACATTGTAATATATGGCATCAAAACTTCTACAGGATGACAAAAGTGTTGCTTATTTTGAAACAGGATACAAACCCTTGCATAGGATAGAACAATGTTATGAAAAAAGTTTGAAATGAGCGTCCTTCATTATGATGCCGACATAATTTCAGTAAATTCACATGAAGTTTATTTGAAGTTCTAGAAATGTAAGAAGGAAATGATGATCCGTGTTAAACGTTGGGGCAATGGGCTTGGAAGATTAAAGCAAAAGAAAGCAGCCATACCATGGTATCCATCCAACATACAGTTGCTGTAATCATTGCTTTCACCGGCTTTTAAGATCTCTGCTCTAGCTGCCAGCAAACCATAATGCAGATAACTGTGGAAAACAATGTTTGCAGTTACAAATGGTCTTTACCTATCTTATTTAGATGGAAGAAATATTGTGATCAGTTGAAACAGTAGATGATTACAATGTTCTAATAAACCAATTTAAAGTAACATTGGGTTGGTGGCAGGGTGCACAACAGCTGAGCAAGATTACCTGGGAGATGCAAACAGGACAACCCATGACTCATTGGGTAGTTTACTTCCACTCAATTCACTTCTACTAATGCAAGTGACAAACCCAAATAGCTACATGAGGCATTGGGCAGCCCAGACGTGCACCTTACCTGTGCACTACATCGTCTGATACCAACTTCCTAAATGATGGATGCCTACCCTACGGTTCTGTATAACCTAGGAGTCCAAACACCAAACCTAAGGTATTTCTAGGTCATTCCTACTGGAGGCACCATAACTAGTCACCCTGAAGACTGATTCGGCAAAAATTGCCCCACTCATAAATGGTTCTGGAGATAATTGGTGCAGTATCTTGGCAGAAAAATAACAGAACAAAAAGCTAAATAATCTTTGGACAATTGGGGCTGTGATGGCCAATAACTTATTTAATGCATACCTGTGAACATAGAGATAATATGTTGTTCCCTTAAGCAGCAGCTTCTTCACATATGAATCTTCGCCATCTGAAACTTCAGGAGCCTTTGCTGCATCCTTTTCTGAGATAGCATAAGCCATTTGGACAGAACCACCACCTAGATCAACCACTCCAACAGTATGTGAGTAAGGCTTTCCCAATTTCTCCAACAGATAGTTGATGGTAACCTATAAATTAAGGAAGTATTCATGTTGATGTAAAAAACCAATTCATGTTGCTTTCAAATGGTAAAGGTTACAAAAGAGCAGCCCTTGGAAAATTTTCCTTTACTTCAATCGAGACCAGAAACTTCTTTGGAGGAAACAAATGTACAAATTGGAAATGCATTGGTCGTACCCACTGGAATGCACCTTCCTGAGATCCATCTAGAACGGTGACCCAATCTGGTTGAGATTTGAAAGAACTCTTGTCACGAAGAAGATCCCTAACCTGCAGAATTGGTAGTTAATAATAACCAAAACACAGCCATAATCAGCTTCAAAAAATAAAATGATAGTATATGAAAAAAATGGCACGACCCGATCTTGACAAAATGACTTGAACAAGACGTGCTATTGGTGGATTATCGCAAGAACATTTACCGCTTGCAAAATTTCTTCAGATCTTTCAGCTCCTAATGCTCTGAGGCCTGCAGTGGCCTGCATAAGGGTTCAACAATAAAAATTACCAGAAAATCTTATTGTAAAATTCTGTAGATAGAGAAAACCCATTACTAACCCCAACTCTGACAGGTGTTTGCTCACGCAATTCTATGGGAACAACTTTTTCAGCTTCCTCAAGAAGAGAAACAAGCGACTCAGCAGCCTCCTGTGGATCCTTGGCATAAGCACTCAAGCCTGGTTTTTTCTGAAAGAAAAGAGATATGGAATATCAGATAATTGAATTTTGCCATCTCTTTTCTCCATGGAAAATTGTTCTTTTCTATTCAAGTATATTACAGGGTGACAGGAGCATTAGAAAACTGTCAGATCATTTTGTGTCCGGGAAGAAACAAACATCTTTCTCTGCAAGGTCCATTACTCTTCTAACGAACTTCATGCATAAATAATTTGGAGAAGTGGGGACAAGACTTACGAAGGTACTCCTACTAAGCAAGCGCTACTTACATCTCTGGCCAAGAACAGGATGTAGCTTTCACAATGATAACCAATTACTGATGTTTTGAGTTGACAACCTTTTGGGACATCAAACAATTATATTATTGATAAAAGGGACAGATTGCGGGCGGTTCATAGCAGTTCTTGTCTAGTTTGCAATATGGTGTGGTTTAGCATTGAATAGTTCTAAAATTCAACAAATTCCCCTATATTAGTTTCTAGAACATAATTCATGTAAAAGGCAGGTAGAACATTCATTTTTTAAAACATTTGAGAAAATACCAGCTAGTTCTGCTTCACATATATATGCATCATCCATAGTTCAGCTGACTGTAGAGGAATAATGAGCTCAGCCTAGTTACCTAGATACGTCCATAAGGTTCAAACAGCTAGGTAACAATTGATTGCTTTAGATAGACAGACCGGACCAGGTTCTTGAGTTTAGTTGGTAGATATGAACAACAAAGATTGTTCTCCCAACAAACTTGAGCCAATCATAAACCAAAGGGCTAAGTTTCTTTTATAGTCGCGACATGGGACATGGATTGGTTGTCAACTTCTCATGAACTTGATGTATGTGCTACTCTAGCATGCCAAGTGCATCCACGCAAATAGAATCATTGGTGTTACTTATTCTAAAAGTCGTTAACCACCAATGTGCACATTGAATTCAGTAGTTTTCTAATTGTGGGGTACTATATAGTAGGTTCATGGGTCCAATGATCTACTCAGTACCATATAACAGTATCCACATGAAGTTTCACAATTTACCGCTCCGTATTATGCACTACCAGTGCAGCACTAGTTATTCATCTACCACAGCATATGTTATTTTGCCTGCTCTGACATGTACTATATGTTTTGCAGGAATGAATGCCATTTCAAATATCAACCCAGAAACAACCATCTCAACAAAAACTGACCCATAAGATCATAACAATACCAGATCCACCCGAAAACACTAATGACATTTTGTTATTAAAACGAAGTAGACCCAAAAAATCGCAACCAAGTCACCTGCTTGAACAGCTCGATCTCATTGCCTATGGGGACGAGATCCAGGTTCCCGTCGAAGCAGTACACGTGCACGCGGCTCCCGGAGCTCCCTGCGTCAAATATCACCGCATACCTGTTCGATCCGTCACCCACCCCACCCACGGCCTGGGGGCCCCACCTCCTGCCTCCGGTGGCGACGAGCACACCGGAGGTCCCGCCGGTGACGTAGGCCGGGGAGCGCGGCATCATGAGGAGCACGAAAGAGATGAGGAGCACCGGCGAGAGCACCACCATCAGCACCCCGCGGTAGCGGTGCACGCGGTCGGACACGGCCTCCCCCTGTTGCTGCCGCGCGCCGGCGGCCGAGAAGCGCCGCATCCTGGCGGCCGCCGCGGCGGCATCGGCGGCCGAGGGGCCAACTGTGAGGTCGTCGACTGGGAGCAGATCGGCCGCCGAGGGCGAGCGGTAGCGGATGCGTCCGTTGGTCGGGGAAGGCTTCACCGCCTCCTGCTGCGACGGCTCCAGGGCGTCGGACGGTGCGGCCGCGCGCGGCCTTGCACAGCGTCGAGGTGGGGTGGGGTGGGGTGGGGGGTGGGCGACGCAATTGGCGCGCGGGATCTCTTCGCCGCAGCTCACAGCGACCGTTGGGTTTAGCCCCGGGGCGGCATTGCGATTGGAGCGGTGAACTGGTGAATTGGGTGATGATGAATTTGCTTGGTTCGATTGGAGGGAGGACTCGTGCGCCGTGCTCGGGAAAGGGGAAGAGGGCAGACGAGGAGAGGGGGGGAGAACCGGTGTGGTTCGGAACGAGGTGGCGTGCTGGTTAGTTTTTTTTGGCGTGATGGTTAGTTTGTTTTTCCAGTGATGAAGCCGTGACGTGAAAGATGCCGGGGCCTCTGCCGCCAATTGGCTACACTACCAGCACACCTCGAACTACGGTGTCTAAACTACTCCATCTGTTCACTTTTAAGCATAGTTCCGTCAATCCCTAAAAAAAAACATAGTTCCGTCGAGTTCACCCGTAAGTTCGGCCGCCAATTGGCTTTTTTTTAATAGATATTCTGTCTTTATTTTTATTTTTTTCGAAATTCCGATCTATTAATAATCATCAACAGCAGTATAAAGGGATCTCAAAGTAATAAAAAATATAAATAGGTCATTAGACCACCTAGCGACGACTACAAGCACTAGCGCGAGCCGAATGCGCGCCGCCGTCCTCGCCCCTCCATCATCGGAGCCGAGCAAAGCTTGTCGTAGTAGAGCTTGTTATAATAGACAGACGAGAAGTCGTCGTGCTAAGGTCACAATGGACCAGCGCACTAGAGCAGCAACCATCGCTAATGATGGCATCTGTAGAACGGAAAAGACTGACCTGAAAACAAACTGACGAACACGAAAACAGACAGAATCCCAGAGATCTGCTGGACAAACAACTTCACTTGCCCTTCATTAGCGCTAGATGCACCACCGGAGCGAGGATAGAGCGGGGAGGACATTATTCTGACTTCAGGACGTAGTCGTCACCTCAACATCCCAAAGAAGACACTAAAAAGCAGACAAAACAAAGAACGAAAAACCTCCCGTCGGCGAGAGGTCGTGGTCCGTCACACCTCCAAGGCCCTAGGGCCACCGGAGGCAGAGCGGACCGACGATGTCGTCGGCGAGGTGTGCGGAACCCTAGATGGGTTTTTCTCCTTGGAGCATGGCGGCGCTACGCGATTCGACTATCCAGGGACTGATATTTTGTCTTTATTAGAATTAAATAATATCTTGGATACAAAGTCCTTCCTATAGAGAAACAAACCAAACTTGACGCTACACTCCTTGCCCAGTAGTGGGCTTCCACGTTCGATCGCCTCCCTTGGTGTATGAACCAGAGCTCCTCGAAATCAGTGTCGGTGTCTTTTATTTATTGGGCTATAAAAGCATAGGCACCTGAGGTACCTTGCCTAATACTTCTGACAATATTTATACAATCGCTGGCAATCTTCACTGACGTGGTATTGATGTCCTTTGCCAATGCAATAGCTTCCCTGCAAGCAAGAACCTCGAGCATTTTTGCATCAGTCTTACCATGCATGGTCACCGCTGATGCTCCAAGGAATACTCCTTCTTCACTCCTCGCCGTTGATGCCACCGAGCTGCAGTGTCTTCCTTTCCCCACAGCGGCGTCAACGTTAATCTTGGTCATCCCACTCGGAGGTGGAATCCAGGTGTGCACCGCCATGGCATCTGTACTTACCACCTTCTTTCTTCTCCGGTGGTATGCTGAGATCTGCGATGAAAGACTCCACGAAGTGGTGAACCGACAACGGGCTCTGAAAAAATTGTTCATGGACTTCCTTTCTCCTCGCATGCCAAATTGCCCAGAGAGTCACAAAAACTCTCGTCTGATCCTCTCGTTTCAATGTTGATCGCAAGCCACTCCCGAGCATCAGTTGTGTCCGATCTGATCATATGCTCAGTTACATCTTTATCGACTATAGCCCAAACGCAGTGCGCCATCGTGCAATCGATAAGCGCATGCCTCCATGAGTCCTGTCCTCCGCACATCTGGCATAGATCGTGGTCAGCCATATGCCTGCAGTGTCGAACATCATTAGTAGGCAATGACAGCTTCACTAGCCTCCATAGGAAAACCTTTATCTTTGAAGGCACATGTGTCCGCCATAGCGAGGTCCATTGCTTTGCAATCTCATCGGCATTGGACCCAGTTGCTCTGTCCTGTAACCATGTGAAAGGATATTGTTTTCTCCATGTATTTTTTGTGTTGATGACAACTTTATTTGTGGATTAACGGTGTGCCCAAGTTGCAGGGTTTATCTACGGACGTTTTTAGTTGGTGGACTTCTCTCTAGAAAAAGCTTGAAGATGGTGGCTTTTATTTGCATTTTCTCTTGTTTTGTGTTTTAGGCTACCGTACTATCAAGAGGGGTCCACCTTGGAAGGTTGTGGGAAATCACCATTTCATGCACATACCATATCAGCACATCCATAGCCTTCCCAGTTTTCCTGTGAGAGAGAGTTCCCCGAGGTGTTCGAGTGGTTTCTGCCCTGAAAGGTAGTACCGGCCAAGCGCCGATAGTACCGCCCAAGGGTGTTTTCGGGGCTGATCGAGCGAAACTTCCGATAGCAGTTCCGGTCCTAATTCCGACAAACAAGAATTCAGATGAGGAATACTTCTGTATCCATATGCCTATTTGTCGGAATTAGCATCGGAACTTGCATCGGTAGTACCGACCAGATCCTGCGTTGACCAGCCCCAGTCCCCTTGAGCGGTAGTACGGCTCCCGGCCCGGTAGTACTGGTCAGCCCCTGGCGACACGGTTCTTCCGATCCTAGTTTCGGACTAAGTTCCGGCAACTATGCATTTCGGCTCAGATTATTCTCTGCCTCAAAATGTCTATTTGCCGGTAGTTGGATCGAAACTAGGGCCGGTAGTTCCGGTCAGTTCGTGCGGGCCCGCTGAATAGTCAATCCGACCGTTCCGTGGGCATCATCGAACCGTTGGGAGTCCGCTCGCCGGAACTACCAGCCTGCCATCGGTAGTACCGGTGGTGTCGAGGCGGGGCAGAATCTGCCCATTTGAAGGAGGCCTATTTAAGGCCCTCTTCTTCCTCCTCTTGCCTTATCTCTTTATTTTTCTCTCTCCTCCATTAATATAAGAGCTTTACTTTCCTAGATCTCTCTCCGTACCCACTACAACCTCTTGATCTTTTGAGGACTGGGAGAGGTGACCTAGATCTACACTTCCACCAAAGGAATCGTGATTTCCCCCACCCATCCTTAGTGGATCTTGTTACTCTTGGGTTCTTGGAACCCTGGATGGTGTAGGGCATCCTCGGAGCTAGGGCAATTGTTGTGAAGCTTCGTGGTGTCATTGAGGGCCTCCAATTGAGTTGTGGAGTCTCCCCTCAGCCTTGTGATACATTGCAAATGTATCTATAATTTTTGATGTTCCATGCTCGGTTTTATCCACTTTCTTGTGTTTTGTCCACACTTTGGAGTACTTTTCATATGATTTCTTGGACTAACCTATTAACAAGAGCCACAGTGCCAGCTGCCTGTTTTTTGCTATTTTTGGTTCCAGGAAAGTTAGAAAATGAATATTCTCGGAATTGGACGGGACAAAAGCCAAAGTGCCTATTTTTCCAGAAGACTCCAGGAGCCAGAATACGAGACGGAGAAGAGCCAGGGGCTAGCCACACCACCCCTAGGCGCGGGCTGGGCCTAGCCGCGCCAGGGCATGGTGTGGGCCCCCCCGGGCACCCCCTCGGTCTCCCTCTTTGCCTATAAGAAGCCTTCTGACCTAAAAACTCTAGGGGGTTCGACGTTTTTCCAGAAGGAGTTCCGCTCCGCCGCCACCACCAGATTCCACGAAACAACATTAGAAACTCCGTTCTGGCACCCTGCCGGGACGGGGAATTGGAGGAGATCATCGCCATCATCATCACCATCGCTTCTCCATCGACCATCCATGTTTCCCCCATCTATGAGTGAGTAATCCCCCACTGTAGGCTATGGGGATGGTAGGGATTGGATGAGATAGTTCATGTAATGGCATCAGATTGTTAGGGCATGGTGCCTAGTATCTTTTATTAGTGATTTATGACTTTGTTGCGACTTGTTGTGCTTAATGCTTGTCACTAGGGCCCGAGTGCCATGATTTCAGATCTGAACATGTTATTGATTCATTATGATAGTATTGTTTTTGGTCTTATATGCAAGTTGTATACACACGTTGATGTCCGGAACCTATGGCCCCGAAGTGACAGAAATCGGGATAACCAGAAGGGAATGGCTTTGATGTGAGGATCACATGTGTTCACGGAGTGTTAATGCTTTGCTCCGGTGCTCTACTAAAAGGAGCACCTTAATTTCCAGTAGTTCCCTAGAGGCCTCGCTGCAAACGGGCTGGTAGGACAAAAGATGTTGTGCAAGTTCTCATTGCGAGCACGTATGACTATATATGGAACACATGCCTATGATTGTCTAGTACTTGGATGCTTTATCTTATTTATCTGCAATTGCCCTATGTTCTGATTGCTATGTGAATTGTCTTGTCCATGCAACACCCATCCATCCATCCCTATGCCTACCGCACTCGAATCCCACTATTTACTGCTTTTGTTACTACTGTCTTTACTTTACTACTGCTGCTACTTTACTATTCCTACTACAAAACTGTTGCTACTGATAAACTGCTGTGAGCAAGATTGTTTCCAGGTGCAGCTGAATTGACAACTCAGTTGGTAAGGCTGATAAATATTCTTTGGCTCCCCTTGTGTCGAATCAATAAATTGGGTTTCACTTCCCTCGAAAATACTGCGATACACCCCCTATACTTGTGGGTCATCACCTTGTTGTAAAGGTTTCGGTTGACGCCTTCAAGGTCACCGGTTAGTGGATTGTGAGGCAGCCTTTGTGGTGGTGCTCACCAGAGAAGAAGGTGAGGCCTTTGTGGCGCTCGGGTGACCTTGTGTGGCCCCGACACCTCTCCAACATAGACGTAGCTTCCTTGGAAGTGAACTACTTGAACTACATCTCCGTGTCCCCTCGCCGGTTCTTTTGTTCCACTCCTTTATTACTTGCAATTACCGTCTTGTTTACTTGTTATTTCGCTTGTCATACTAGTTATTCATCTAGCTACATATCTAGTGAATTTTACATTGTGCAAAGCCTAAAATTACAAGAAAAGAATAAATATTGGTACTCTCCTATTCACCCCCTCCTCTAGTCGACCAAAGTTGGGCCTTTCAATTGGTATCAGAGCCTTGGCTCTTACTTCGGGCTTAACCGCCTAAGAAACTATGGCCGATGAAGATGGGAGTGTGGGTGCAACCACCACGAACTTGGCCTCCATGGATGACCTCAGTCGATTGGAGACATCCATGATGACCAAGTTTGAGGAAATGATGACCCTCTTGCAATCCCTTAAGCCTAGCCCCATGCAAGAAACCCCTCATGATGCATCTCTTTCCACCAGAGCCCCTCCCGCTCCCGTGCAAGTGGTCGCCCCTGGGGCGAATCCCGCGGCTGCCCCAAAACACTTGGGCTTAGGGTTTGTGGCTGAAACCACCAAGCTCCCAAGCGAGAGCATCGAGGAGCAACAAGGGAAAGGACTACTCGGCGGTACCACCACCGTTGAAGTACACTCCGGACCCACCTATTACCATGCCGCATATCATACCTCACGGAGCACTTTCCATGCTAGATACTTCTAACTTCACCAATTGGCAATATCTAATGCAATCTCACATTTCCATCTCTTCTATTGAATTGATGGGGATTGTGGAAGAAGGTTTTTCCCCATATGATGCCAAGAAGTTGACTCGGGCCGAGGTCGTGGACAAGCAACTCAATGCCGCCGCTTTGGGCATGATCCAAAAGGCATTTACCCCCAAGGACTTTGCTCACATTCACCAGTTCTCCACCGCCAAAGAAGATTGGGATCATCTCACCGAGTTGTATGTTGGGAATGCTAGCATTCAAATCTCCAAGTTTGATGAAGTCAACAATGAGTCTGATGGCTTTGCAATGCAAGATGATGAGACACCCGAAGACATGTATCGTCGTCTCAAGGTTCTTTGTTGTACTATGAGGGACCTTGGTGCTACCTATGTTGATGACAAGTTCATGAAGAGGAAGTTTGTTCAAGCCCTTCTTCCCTTTGAGGAGCAAAAACTCAACTCCATCAAGGGGAGAAGTAGCTACCACATCATGTCCTCTCAAGATGTGTTGAGTGAAGTTATTGCCATGACTATTGCCAAGAATAATGCGGAGTCCACTCGTGCTCGTGCTTATGGGTCTCAAAAGTTGAACCTAGCCTTGAAGACTCAAGTGGTGGAAGTTGATGAAGACGATGACTCTAGCGAGTGGTCTCAAGAGGACATCAAATATGACTTCAACGAGCACTTTTCTCTTGCATCAAGGGCCTTTTGGAACAAACCGGGCATGGTGTTAAGGTCAAGGGACAACCCAAGATTCAACTCAACCATGAAGGCTCCAAAGGCAAGATCTTGCTACAATTGCAACGACAAGAGTTACTTTGTAGCTCAATGCCCTTTAGAGAATAGAGAAGACAATGGAGGCCGTCTCATTCGCAAGAGCAAGACAAGACCTCCTCACCCCTTGAACAAGAACTTCCACAACAAGAACTCTCCTAACAAGAAGAGGGCAATGGTGGTTAATGAAGACTACTTCTCGGGCGCGGATGATGATTATGAGAGTGAAGGTCAAGGTGGAGAGATCATGGGAGTTATCGTTATTGCTACTTCTTCTACCCCACGAGTATCTTTCTTCGACTCACCAAATGAGAATATCACCAACCGCAACCAAAAGTGTCTCATGGCCAAGGCCACGGAGGTAACACCCACTTCCAAGTCTCCCGCAAATGAACTTCCTTTGCATGATCTAGATGGTCTAGAGGTTAATAAAGAGATGGTAAGCATGTGTGAATCCATGAAGCATCTAGATGATGATACTAGAATGTGCTTTGAAACTCTTGTAAACCAACTTGACCATGCTAGGGAAATGCTAGATGAGAAGGAAGAGGTTATTGACATGCTAGGTAAAAATGAGAGAGAGACCGCCAATGAAATTGCCTCTCTATCTCAATCCCTTGAAGATGAACATAACATGAGAATAACTCTTGAGGAAAGTGCGACTAAACTTGTAGATGACCATAATGCCTTCATAACGCAACTTGTTAAAGAACGAGATCATGCTCTTGCTTCATTGAATGTCCTTAAAATGAAAAGGTTGAGTTTGGTGTTAGTCATGAATGCCTTAAGGACTTTGAGAAACTCAAGGAGGAACATCATACCTTGGAGAGTAAATTCTCAGGTCTCTTTGAGGCTCATGAGCGACTTCAAACTCAATTGAATAATGAACATTCAAAGTCTTCCGCGACGCCTATTGTACATTTTCCTTGTTCTTCTAACCCTTTTTGCAAGCATGCGAATCTTGTTGAGGAAAACAAGGTGTTGAAAGATCAACTTGCAAAAGGGCAAGTTGACAAAAAGAAGAAGAACAAGAGGATGAATAATAAAAAGAAGAAGAGCAAGAGCTTTGCTCAAGGATCCTCACATGCTTCTACCTTTGTGCTAAGTGATAACTTTGCCGGGAAGAACAACCCTTCTTACATTCTTTGCAAATCTTTCGATGGTCATGTTTCTGCAAAGTACATTGGCACATATTACACTCATGATTATCATTGGACTATTTGGGTACCTAAGACCCTTGTGACTAACAAAAGGGGACCCATTGCAAAATGGGTACCTAAAACCAAAGCTTGATTTTCTTGTATGACTTTGCTTCCGGTGGTGCAAAATGGGTGCTTGATAGTGGAGCTACAAGCCATATGATCGGAAGCAAGTCTATCATGTCAGATATTAGGCCTAATTTTTCCAATACTATGGTCTCCTACGGCGATAAAACAAGTTCACAGGTATTGGGTTTTGGTAAGGTGGTAGTAACCTCGGACGTATCCTTGGTTAATGTCATGCTTGTCAAAACCCTTGGTTACAATCTCCTTTCTGTTCGTGCTCTAGCAATTATGGGTCCTCATGTGGAGCAAGTCTCTCATGGTGGCTTTTGTTGGATACATAGAGCATGACTTGTATGTGGTGGATTTCTCCAGAAAGCCCTCTACACATGCTATATGTATCTATGCGAAAGCCGATGTGGGCTGGTTGTGGCATCGCCGCCTAGCCCATGTAAACATGAAGGCTTTGCAAAGTCTCTACACGGGGGGCACATCCTTGGACTAAAAGACATTTCCTTTGCCAAAGATCGTGTGTGCAGGGCTTGTATTGAAGGAAAGATGCATGAGAAGCCTCACAAGATCCTCAATCAAAATACCACCGAATGGTGCTTGGAGATTCTTCACATGGATCTCTTTGGGCCTCCCTCTCATGATAGTCTTGGGGGGAAGAAGTATTGTTTGGTTATTGTTGATGACTTCTCGAGATATACTTGGTTCTACTTCTTCAAGTTCAAAAGCGAGACTCAACAAGCCATCATCGACTTTGGTAATCAAGTTCAACGGAAACACAATGCTACCATCCTCACCATTCGAAGTGACAATGGCACCGAGTTTAAAAACTACACGTTGGATGAGTTTCTTAGTGATGAGGGGATCAAGCATCAATATTCAACTCCTTACACCCCTCAACAAAATGGTGTTGCCAAAAGAAAGAATCGTACTATGATGGATGCGGCCCGGACCATGTTGGCGGAATTCAAGTCTCCATATAACTTTTGGGCTGAAGCCATATCAACCGCTTGCCATGCAACCAATCGCCTATACCTATGCAAGAAGAACATGACTCCATATGAACTTCTCACCGGGCGCAAGCCAAATGTCAAGTACTTCCGGGTGTTTTGTTGTAGATGTTTCATTCTCAAGAAAGGTGTTCTCTTGTGAAAGTTTGAGTCTAGGGCTCAAGAAGGGATCTTTGTTGGGTACTCAAATCAATCCCATGCCTATAGAGTCTACAACAAAGCAACGAGAAGAGTTGAAGAATCTAGCAATGTCGAGTTTGATGAAGATCATGAGTCTCTTGTGAGGAAAGACAGTGTTCGTGATCCAAGTGATGAAATTCCTCCCCAAGCCATAAGAAGAATGGATGTGGGATTCTTCCACCCCATTGAGGATCCCCTTATGGCCGAAGGATGTGGCATCCCGCCAAAACCACTACTAGAAAAATCGCTGTGTTTTTGTGCATTGCATCATCATGACCGCATGCTCATGTCATCATGCCACATTGCATTTGAGCATCGTCATGTCATCATGCATTTGTTTGTCTAAAACTATTTTCGAAAAGCCTGGTTTTGTTTTCAAAACGCCCCATCTTAAAAACCCGGGTCTCCGGAATATTTTGTTTCATCTACCAACGGTTTGCAAAAGCCTTGTTTTTAATAAATAAAATTATTTAATTGTTTTTGGGACGTAGCCAGCCAGGCCCGAAAGCCCGGCCGGCCACCTCCAAACCCTAAGTCTAAACCATCCCTACCTAATCCTAACCTACCCAGCCCTATCTACCCACATCTCCACCTCACCCCCTCCAATCCCATGCCGCCACATCAGCCTCCTGGCCCCGCACCCCTCCACCTCAGCCACCAACCCTCACCCACACCACAAACTCCCACCGAGCCCCACCCACCAGCCCTCCACACCTGCCCCGCACCTCCCTGCCGACAACCCCCTCCACCCTAGCCCACCCCCTGGGCCAGTCCCACCATCGCCCACGCCTCCTTCCCTGTTTTCTGCCTCCCGCATCGATCCTCCCTCGTCGTCCTTCCTCGCGGCCCCGCCGCCCCGCGGCGGCCGCCAGGCTCCCCCGCTGCTCTCCCTCCTGCCACCTACCCTCGACCCGCTCTGTCCTCATCCACCCGCCCTGCCGCAGCTCTCTGCAGCTCGCCACCTGCCACCGGAGGCGTCACCGCGTAGGCGCCTCCCCAAGTTCCGGCCGCCGCTCGGAGCTCTGCGCCCGACCCGTGTCTCCGGCGCTCCCGCAACCTCTCGCCGTCCGCCTCCAGCACCCCTGCAAGCACGACGCCCCGCGTCGTCGGGCCCGAGCTCGCCGGCCTCCCCCAAGCGTCGCACGTCCTCCCCTTCCCCACCCTCCGGCCTCCGCCACGGAGCCCCGTCGCCGACGGCTCCACGCCTCCCTGCTGGCTCCGAGCGTCGCCCGTGGCCTCCTCTGTTTCCGATCGGCAGCACCACCGCCGCCGTCACGCGTCGTTGTCCGACTCGTTCTGCGCCGTTTTTCCCGCAGCTCCGACATCTGGCCATCACGGAGCGGCTCCGTCCTTGCGTGCGTCCCTGCAGCGCCGCCTCGGTCGACGTGGTCCTCGCACCTGCCTCCATGTACCTATCCCAATGTGCTGCCGCCTCCTCTGTGCAGGCCCAAGTCATGTCTCTTTGCCTCCGGGGTAATCTGTCCCCACAAGAACATCTTCGTCCGTGTCCGGGGCAGCAAGATCGACCGATAGATGTTGGCTGGGTAGCCACCAAGACCCAGAATATCGCCAAACCTGTCGAACCCCGTACCGCTCCGAGCGTCAAGATCTCCATCGGAGCCGCAAGACCTCCTTCCGAACCCGTGGATCGACATGAGCTGCTTCATGGATGCCGAGACCCCGACCGGATGATGCCCGGAACACCGAGGAACCGCGGTACCCGAAGACGCATGGACGCGAAGCCAAGTACATCATCGACAACTGAAGCCGGAATGCCAAGATCTTCTCCTCGACAATGGATCCGATGACTGAGACCGACACGAGATCTCCTTCCCGGAACATCAAGACCGTCCGGCGCCAAACCCAGGACCGCCACCGCCACCCGAGAACTCCGACAAGGATGCCAAGTTCGTCGAGAACCCGGACGCCAAGATCGCCGACCCGGATACGACAAGTACTTCACCCGGACGCCAAGACCGACCCGATGCGCAGACCCGACAAGATCTTCGCGACGACAAGAGCGACACCGACCAGGGCGAATCCGATGCGCCCTAACGCCAAACCAAGTCCTTCTTCCCGGTTTTCGATCCCGTTTCCGTCAAACCCTGAGCCGAACCCCCGGAACCCAAGATCTTCCGAACCCAGATGTGTGTCCCTAAGCCCCTATTTTTATATTATGACATTATCGACTGTCGCATATTAAATTGTTCATCTCTTCATCATATCATAATCATGCCAGATCTTCTACCGTAGTATTAAATATTGCATCCGGTGTTTCTTCTAGTGTTTGCTTCTTCGCGGATTAGGCCGATGAGTGGATGCGAGTACCGACAAGTTCTCCGGATATGAACCTTCGACAGTGTTTCCCAGGCGAGCATCCCTCCCCTTCTACCTATTTGCATTTATAGTCTTTATTTCCTCCTGTTGATCTATTGCTATCCGTGTCGTGATGCTTTAGTTTCCGTGCACCAGTTATATCCCGTGCAGCCTCTATATTGCCTTGGACACCTCCTATTACCTGTGTTTGGTAGATAGCTGGCCTTGCGAGTCGTAGTTGCGTGCTCAGGTGCGATCTCGTGTTGTCGAGTACCCCAGTTGTTGGAATGCTGGCAGATGCTTATGGTGGAGATGTTTATGGTGGATATGATCATGACTTTAAATACAACTATTAAAATGCTAGCTATAACTAATGCAGAGGCATCGGTGGGCAATAGATGTTATTTGGTTCTTCCACGCTCACTTGTGTCCTGTAGGACCTCGAGTACTTGATACCTGTTCCTTGATTTTTCGCACTATCCACATCCGGGAGGCCTTATGGACCCCCCCTGAGCCAGAGCTTGATTCATTTCTATTTCTTGGGGCCATAAAGTAGTTTGGGGCATTATTACTATCCTGTACTTATGCCATGCTTTACTGCTTTATTTACGATTGTGCGTGGAGCACCTGTACTGTTTAGGATCGTGACATGTTTTCACTGTATCGACAAGCCCAGTCACACTTTCGGGTTCCCAGTCGTTTATAGCCGTCCACACAAACCCTGGGTCCGTTCCGGAGCCGGCCAACTTCGTTGCGGGTAGCTTAGTAGGGTGGCCCCCTGAAATATTTTTGAATCCTATGATTGCTTTGTCGTGAATGCCTCGTTGGGTTTTGATTTGGTTTTTCCGAGGTTGATCGAGTGTGTGTTGCTATTTGTGCACCCCTGCAGGGTAAAACTTTCTGAAAGCCGTGTCCGCGGTTATGGACGACTTGGAGCACAGTATCTCGATCATAGACAAGCATAACTAAAGTAGTGCTATAAACTTGACTTAATATATGACTAGTAATCAGATTCAACTATAACGGAATGGATATTAAAAGTGCCAACAATTGGTGGACTTGGGTTGTTTGTTATATATGCCTAGTAAGTATTACAACTCCAACGGAATGCGATAAAAGTGCCAACAACTGCTGGGTTTTGGGATTCCTCAGGACAACTATATCTGACTAGTAAATGTTCCAACTACAACGGAATGGTGATTAAAACTGCCCACTACTTATGCTATCAGGAGGACTCATGCTATCTATATCTGATTAGTAATTGCTGCAACCATACCGGAATGAGTAAAATTGCCAACGGTGTGAGTTCCTTGGTCCGACTTCCTCGTTTGGTCTCGAGGGGAAATACCAGGATGGGTTTGTTTGGTGTTAGCTTCAGGTTGGATCTGAATAGGTCTTTCTTATCCCTCTCTGATAACCGCTAGTTGTATCGAGTCTCTATAGGTTGTTTAGTGCCGCTGCGCTACTGCTTCATCCCACCATACCTATGTAGGCGAGAGCCGCTGAATTCTAGCCTCGCCATGTACTGGCCTCAGTACTGACGCTCCTCTTTTCCTTTGCCCTTTGCCGGCACCCCTTTGTTTTAGCAGGTTTGAGATCGATGCCGTTAGCAGGGTTACCCTTCCGGCTTGGCCTGAGAAAGGTTATGGACGCCATTGGTTATTCTTCAGGGCTCTTAGCCCCATTTGCATCTTGTCCGTAGTCGGACGCTCTATCGTTTTCAAGGTGATTTGGATCTGTGTACTGTATATCTGTATTCTTGACTCATGGAGTCGTGTTGTATATATATCTGTTATGTGGGTCCCATCGAGGACTGTTGTGTAATGTTATTACTTCGTTTTCCACCCGCACGAAAGTGCCTGGTGGGCGTCCTTGAATCGTTTCTATGTGGGTTTGGCGGAAAAGGCTAAAACCTGCATAGGGCCGATTTGAGGGTGTTACAAAGGAGAAGGACCAAGCTCCACTCAAGCGGAGCCTTCACTCTCACAAGACCATCTTGCACCTTAAGGTCAACTTATTGCTTCTCAAGGTTCTCCAAGCTCTTCTCAATATCTTCATGTCCATGACTCTCCAAGGTCAAGTCTACCTCAAGTCGTTCAAGCCCTACCTCACCAAGATAGTGAAGCTCTTCAAGTCAATTATGATCAAGGTCGAGTTGAAGAAGGTCAAGCTAACAATGACCAAGGCCATGCTAATGTCTCTCCACCATATGATGATGACTCTCCTACGGTTGATGTTGATGAAGATAGTGATCAAGCTCGTGCATATAATCAAGGCGGGGACTCAAACCATGGTGATGACCAAGTGGTTTCTCAAGAATCTCATCTCGAGACCCCAAGCCCGCCGTCAAGCATACCGTCTCGCCAAGCTCATCAAAGATGGCCATATCCTTGATAATGTTTATGGAGATTTCAATAGGGGCTCCACTACTAGGAGACAACTAGCCTCTTTTAGTTCACATCATGCTTTTATTTCTCATGTTGAGCCCCAAAAGGTCTTCAAAGATCTTGAAGATGATGATTGGCTTGATGCTATGAATGAAGAACTCCACAACTTCAAGAGAAACAAGGTGTGGACACTTGTGAAGCGACCAAAAGATTGTCAAAATGTGATTGGGACCAAGTGGATCTTCAAGAACAAGAGGGATGCCAATGGTTTAGTCGTCCGCAATAAAGCAAGGTTAGTTGCCCAAGGATACTCTCAAGTTGAGGGCATAGACTATGGTGAAACTTATGCTTCCGTTGCTCGACAAGAATCCATTCCCATGCTTCTTGCTTATGCTACCCATCATAACTTTAAATTGCAGCAAATGGATGTCAAGTGTGCTTTTCTTAATGGTCCCTTGAAGGAATTGGTGTATGTCAAGCAACCTCCAGGATTTGAGGATCCCCTCTTCCTGGACCATGTCTACAAACTCGATAAGGCACTATATGGTCTCAAACAAGCCCCATGTGCATGGTATGAGTTCCTTAGAGAGCTTTTGTTAAACCGTGGTTTCGAAGTAGGCCTCATTGATCCCACTCTTTTTACTAAGAAAGTTGGAGGAAACTTGTTCATTTGCCAAATATATGTTGATGATATTATTTTTGGGTCTACCAACAAAGCTTTTAATGAGGATTTTGCTAAGCTCATGACCGGCCGCTTTGAGATGTCTATGATGGGGGAGTTGGAATTCTTTCTTGGTTTTGAAGTCAAGCAATTGAGGAAGGGAACCTTCATCAACCAAGCTAAATATGTCCAAGATATGCTCAAGAAGTTCAACCTTGATCAAGTAAATGGAGTCAAAACTCCCATGCCCACAAAGGTTAATCTTGATCTCGATCCCAATGGTAAGGATGTGGATCAAAAGCTTTATCGCTCGATGATTGGTTCTTTGCTCTATCTTTGTGCATCTCGACCGGATATTATGTTGAGTGTGGGTATGTGTGCAAGATTCCAAGCCGCACCAAAGGAAAGCCACATGGTGGCGGTCAATAGAATCTTTCGATATTTGGTTCATACCCCTAACTTCAGGTTGTGGTACCCCAAGGGAGCTAGCTTTGACCTCATTGGATACACGGATTTGGATTGGGTAGGAGACAAAGTGGAAAGGAAGTCAACCTCCGGTTCTTGTCAATTTCTTGGAAGATCTTTGGTGTGTTGGTCCTCGAATAAGCAAAACTGCGTGTCTATGTCCACCACCGAAGCCGAGTACATCTCTGCTACAAGTTGTTGTGCTCAATTTCTATGGATGAAGCAAACCTTGGAGGATCTCGGACTTTCTTTCAACAAGGTGCCCCTTCTTTGTGACAATGAGAGTACCATTGCTATTTCTCACAACCTGGTGCAACACAACAAGACCAAGCACATTGAGATTCATCATCATTTCATTCAGGATCATGTTGCAAGAGGAGACATTTCATTGGAGTATGTTCCTACCAAGGCCAATCTTGCGGATCTTTTTACGAAGCCACTTGATGAAGCAAGGTTACAGGAATTGAGGCATGAACTAAATATCATAGATTCGAGCAATGTGGTTTAAGTATCTTGCACACCTACCCGGGTCTCAAAGAATATCCTGTTTGGATGTATGCATGGATTTAGGGGGAGTGTAGTTCCTCATATGAACCAACACTCTCCCTATTATGCACATATTAATGCATTCATCCTCTATGGTCTCTCAAGGAGACAAAATGAGCCTAAATGATGAGTTTTCATAATGAACCCAAGATATATCTGAAGGAAATATGCCCTGAGAGGCAATAATAAAGTTGTTATTATGTATTCCTTGTATATGATAGATGTTTATTTTGCATGCTATAATTGTATTGATAGGAAACATCAATACATGTGTGTTTAATAAACAAAAAGGGTTCCTAGTTATGCCTCTCTTATAGACTAGCTTGTTGATTAACAAGATGATCAAGGTTTCCTAATCATGGATGTTGTTAATAACAAGGTCACATCATTTGTGAAATGATGTGATGAACATTCATCCTAAGTATAGCATTACGATCAAGTCATTATGTTTATATTGCTATAACATCATACGAAGTAATCTTTATCCTTAGACCATGAGATCATGTTAATTGCTAACACCGGAAGAGTATCTTGATAACATCAAACGTCACACCGTAACAGGGTGACTATAAAGATGGGTTCAGTGCTACGAAGGTGTTATGTTGAGGCTCATGGATCAAGAGTGGAATTTGTCAATCCAGATGACGGATAGATATACTCTGGGCCCTCTCGGTGATATCACATTAGGATAGCTTGCAAGCAAGTGATGTGATCACTAGAATGTTATATCACGGGAACGAGAAAAGAGTGCATGTCGGTAACGAGATCAAACTAGGTATGGAGATACCAATGATTGAATCTCGGACATGTAATATATCGAGAGACAAAGGGATTTAGTTACAAGCGTTAAAGGTTCTCACGATCACAGGAGTCATCGTTGAATGTGTAGGAGTCAGTACGGATCTCCAGGTCCCGCTGCTGATTATTGATCGGAGAAGGGTCTCGATCATGTCTGCAATATTCGCGAACTGTAGGGTGGCACACTTAAGAGTTACCGGACACCATTTTGGAGCACATATGTTTCAGACGAAAGAATTGCAAAGCGCAGGAATTGTTTCAATAAAAACCGGAAATTGTTTCGGGTGAAATTGCAGAAGGTGGTTCTGCATGTGATATTGAAATATTGCAAGGGGCTATATGTGAATGTTTGTTAATTAAAGTAATTAAGAAAATTCTTAATAAATTTAATAAAAAGAGTTTTATTAAATGAGAGAGCATTAAATTTGGAGAAATTTTAATGCATTTAAAGTGGAGACTTTAAAAGGGAATGTGAAAAGGCATTTTAATGTGGAGGAGTTACCACCACATGAATGGGGGAGGTGAGGGGTCACCCCCCATGCGCCGGCCATGGAGAGAGGGGGCACCCCCCCTTCCTCCTATAAAAGGCCACCCATTCCCTCCTTCATCCTCACACCTCCTTGTGAAGAATCTCTCTTCCCCTCTAGAATTATTCCCCCATGGTCTCGGATTAGCGAGATACATGTTCCCGGTGGCATTTCGTCTGGAAGGAGTTGCTGCTTCCGTTGGATCGCTGGAGCGAGGAGGTGGAGGTTGTCCGGTGGCTTGAACGTGTGTGCGAGTGCGGATGCGCTGCTGAGTTGCGGTGCTCGGACTTCCTCATGATCTTGAGATCGGCAAGTGTACGACTACATCAACCACGAGTTCCTACTCGTTAACAAAACTCGTTGTCTTCGAGGGTAAGTTCTCCATGGATGTATGTCCACCCGTTGCTCTGTATCTAGTAGATAGATCTTGGCGTATAGTTCTCATCGTAGGAATTTTTTTGTTTTCTATGCTGCGGACCCAACAATATCTTCGCGGTGTCAAGCCAAATATACTCATATATGGTGGCTTAGGCCACCGACATTGTGTTTTTTCCTTTTGCATTTCTTCTATGTTGTTTCTCCTTGTTTTCCATGTTTTTGGGTGTTGCTTTTCATTTTTGGATCTTATTTTGGCTCTTCATTTGTTCCATCTATCCCAAGCCTTTGCTCCTTCCCTTAACCCTCTCTTTCCTGCATAAGGTCTTTTCTTTGCCAGTCAAAATCCGGACAGTTTTCCTGGGTATCACCAGTAGTTCTGGCCGTTTGTCGGTACTACTGCTCCGGGCCTAACTTCCCGGAAGTTATGTTCGGACCGGTACTACCACACCGCCCTGAACTACTCGTGTCACCGGTAGTTCCGGCCTTTGGCCGGTACTACCGGTCAAGCGAGGGACCTTTAAGTTATGGGCCAGGGGCACGGGGTCTTCTTGTTGGAAATATGCCCTAGAGACAAATAGTAGTAAGGACTATTATCATATTTCATATAGTTTATGATTAAGTTTTATATCATGCTATAACTGTATTGAGTGGAAACATCAATACACGTGTGATATACAAACAACCAGGGGTTCCCAGTGAAACTCTAGTCACTGGTTCATTGGTCAATAGATGATCATGTTTCCTAATCTTGTGGCATTTATGCCAGTTGGAAATGAAGTCATCTCATTCCGAGAATGAGATGATTAACCAATACCCAACCTAAACATCGTGACCCGATCATGTCACGAAGTTCAAGTTATGATGATTAGAAATGGATCCTCGTAGACTATTCCTTAGACCATGAGGCTATATCAATCACTGTCTCCCGAGAGTGCTTTGATAGCATCAAGCGCCACTTGGTAATACAGTGGTTATAAAGGTGTGTTCAGGTACTCGGAGGAAACCGTTGAGGAAATATATGTCAAGAGCGGGATTTGTCCGTCCATGTGACGGGAAGATACTCGAAGGGCCCACTCGGAGAGGTTATATCCAATAGCTGTGCAACATGTGATTTGATCACGGGGATATCACTTGTCGAAACGAGTCAAGTAGCATTGTTCGGTAACGAGATTGAACATGACATGGTGATGTCATTGATCAGATCTTGAGCAATGCAAGTATCAAGATACAAAGGGAATAAGACACGACTGTCCCGGTTCAAACGACGAAAGATCTTCGTGGAACGCATAGGGGTCACATGGCCATCCAGGTCCCTCTGTCGATCATTGGTGTGGGAGTGTCCCGACCATGTCTGGAGTGTTCCCGAACCGTGGGTATCACGCTTAAGGGCTTGATGATGCTTAGAGAGTGTTTATAGGATCGGTGGAATCGCCAAAGAATAGTAGAGAGAAAATCGGAAGGGTTTCGGTAAGTCCGGAGGATGTGCGGAGTGGAGGTGGAAGGTGTTCCATAGCCATGGAGGTTGAATAATATGTGAATGAATGTTAAATATTGATTTAATCATTTATTCATAATTATTTAATAAAGAGAAAAATCAATTTAAATGGTCAAAGGCTTAATGGGCCAATTCCTGGAGGGGAGGGGGCCCATTAGGGAAAGGAGAGAGGGAGAAGGGGCCAAGGGGGTGGCCGGTGCCCTAGTGGGCCAGCCCCCCCACGTGGGGCCCATGGGGGTGGCCGGTGGTGCCACCCCTTCCCCTCCTCTCCATTAGTCCCACCCCGGGACTTTGAGGGAGGTAGTACCTCCCCTCCCCTATATATAGTGGGGGTATTTGGCCAAATAAAATACACCAATAATCAATAAAGGTCTTCTCACTTTTGGGAGGACCTCTAATTGATATTTTCTCCCTCCCCCCCTCTCTCTCTCTCTCTCTCTCTCTCTCTCTCGTGACCGTGGTCCCAAGTCTGGACTGCGCGAACGAGAGACATCTTCACCGCAGAGCGCCGTCGTGCTGCGTGATTCGGATCTGGAAGCTCTACTTCCGCAACTGCTACTGGATCGGGGAAGCGGGAGTCATCGTCAGGCACCGGACGTGTGTAACTCCCCGCGAGGTGTAACACCCCAGCATTAGAGCTTAGAAATAAGTTGAACACAGGTGTGTGCATTGCATTCATGCATAGAAAATCCGAATAATTTTCGCGCTTTAAAATAAAACTTGTCAAAGTGATTGAATCTTCTCTTAACTTGGTGGAACTGTAGTAGATCATCAAGTTAACTGCGATAAGTTTCAATATGACCTTTGCTAAAACCTTATCTTTGGGTAATATAATTTGATCTAAGGATAGATCAAATGTAATAAAACTAAGTCACATTACACTACTTAATAAGGAGTACTAGATCTTCTAGAGATCATTACATGGTATTCCATACCACAACTCAAGGATGAATACTTAATATTATAAAGATGATATTAAGATATTACCTACCATAAATTTTGTATACAAAGTTAAGTATATAACTTAAGTAAAAGAAACCCTATAACTAAATCTAGAAACACTTGTTTGCCATAGTTACTCCTACCATGGGTATCATGGTAGTTTATAAACATTGACTCTTATTACAAATAGAGTAGGAATGGAAGTTAAGCCAAGACCATCCATTACATACCCTTAGTGCCATGATAATAGGTGACATTCCTATTTGACCAAGTCCTAGTGTCAATGGATCATCATTATTGAGTGATCAATTCTCGGCATAGAATTTATTAACTCATAGCCTTTGAACTATTGTGTTGACCTTCCAAAGACCTTAAGTAAGTTAATAAGAAGAAGTAATGAGCTATGGGAGAGTGTGCCATCATCAATGTAATGAGATCCTTAGTGGTGATCAAACCAATTGATGTTGGAGGAGTTAACTCACTCATGAGTTAACTAGAAGCAGTACCTAAAACCAAGAGTTGAGCTAGTAATTGAGGAGCTATGAGAAGGCTAGTAGTATTAGTACATTAGATAAGAATCTTGTTAGGACAAGTGGATATAGACTTATAATAAGCTTGCTTAACAAGATAGGTCTATAGAAAGACTAATACAAGTTTACTACTTGGATGAGTATAGATCTTGATCAAACAATTAGAAGCCTAAGCTTTGTATGATCAAAGGATGGTGGTCATTATTCTCAAGTCACTTGAGAATAGATTACTAGGTGTTGAAGAAGAGTTATGAATATACCAAGTTAGGCAAGTCCCAGGAAGCTGAATCATCTAGCTTGAACATTAGAAGTCAAGTTAGAGTATGATAAAGTATATAACATGAATATATGGAGTAGTTGGAAGTGTAGTAGATTTATCAAGCTAATACAAGAACAAAATTGTATTGTGGAGAGTAGTACCATACTTATTCTAGAAGATTGATATCCTTTGTATGTATAGTGAGGATTGTAGTCTTGCAAACCTTGGAAGTAGTTGCAAGATGAATTTAAGGAAGTTAATAGATGGAGTTAGCAGTAGCTACATTGATAGATGCGTCAATGGTAGTTAATTAGAAGAGTTATATACTAGGAGTCAGAATGGAGTAATGTTGAAATGGCATGACCATGTCATCATATGATGATGGATATGGTGGAGTCAGATGATTGTCTTATTCAGGAAGATGTGATCTTTGTGAATCAGATAAGAGAGATATATAGAGTATATTTAGGAAAGGAATTTCTTATCTAAAGATAACCTTGGTGAGGTATTAAGGTAAGGATTATTTAGAAGCCTTAACCAAGAATATATCAAACCATGACAAGACCCATGTCTACTGTATTATTCAAGACCCTAGAATCAAATGGATAGTGAAACCATTTCCTATTCTTAGGTAACTATTGAACCATACCTCTTGGACAACTAAAGTTTTCAAGAGGTAATTAGAGAACCAAGTGAGTGTTTGAGAAGCCTTGTCCAGTTTATTGTTTTAAACCCTGAGGTAAGTGTTTTGTGGTAATTCTAAACTCTACAAATCAAGTAGAATTGGATTTGGCAAATCACCAAATATGGAGGACCACGAAAACCAAATCATCACATTATGAACCACCAAGATTAATACCTTGTTATGTATATATGTAAATCCTTTATGAAGATAAGTTAGAACAAGATTCTATATACATCAATAATCATCTCAAACTAGTACCATAAAGATTATTAAGTAAGGACAGACTTATTTCTATGAAAACTTATTCTAAGAAATCAATTCCTAAAACCCTAAATTATATTTACCTTATTGAATAAGAGAACCTTGCATATAATAATATATTTTGTATACATCACAAGAAATGTAGAGAAATTGGTTATAATTAACCTTTATCATAATATCTATGTCTTATAAAATTTTGGATATTTGAGTCCTTATGGAAATTCATATTTGAACTGGTTTTGTAAAAAGTACAACCCTGAAATCAAAACAGAAAATAGAAAAAGAAAACAGAAAAAAGACCTGGCCAAGCCAGCAAACTAGCTTGGGTCGCAGCCCATCTGCTAAGTGTCGCTCGCGAGCAACAGCAGTAGAAATCCGCACACTTTGCAAAGGCCCAATACCAGCCCATCTACCTTTATCTTTCTCACTGTCACGTGGGACCCGAGAAGGACCACGGGTTAATTCGTAGAAACGTTAAGGGGTTTTCCGGAAAATGGCGTCGTCATCACCACGACGCACATAGGCAGTTCGCTGGAGGTCTACACCGCCGCTCGATGCGCGTCGCTGGCGTCCGCATGATCTAACCGCCCCGGTTCTCGCCATCGCCCTAGCCAAGGATAAGAACGACACCGCGACATCCTCATCCTCATTCCCCCTCTCGCCCACGCTCTTTGTTCCTCTCTCTGTATCCTAACCCTAGCTCGCCGGAGCTCTGAGGAGCCGCCATCTCCGACATCCTCTCGCACATCTGAAGCCACCGGTGGAACCGCCGTATTGTCCTAGTTCTTCTCGCAGAAGGAATCGGCCGCACGCAGTCGTAATCGAGTACAACGCCATCATCTTCATCGGCTCCGACCGAGCGCCGCCGAGAACGTGTCGTCGTCTCCGTCCTCCTCTGCTTCATCTATGTCCACTAGCGCGTCAAGGGTAAGCCACTAAATCCCCAGCACCTCTTAGATCCTTTCCTCATGTGATGTATAGCCGTTGCATCAAGCGCCGCCGTTCACCGCCGTCAGTCGTCGTTGGTGACGTTGATCCGTTGACCATATCATAGCGGAGCCACCACCAGTTGGTTCGTCTCGTTCTCCTCGTTTGAACCACCCCAACCACGCCTGCCAAAACCCTCTCAAACACCGCCGCGTTCGTCGTCTGACCGTCTCCGGCGAGATGACATCAGCGTGACGTCAGCTCCTCGTCACCACCTGACCACCTATGCTAGTTTGACTAGTCTCTGCCCGCGTGGCAGCCAACGTGGCAATGGCCCCACCTGTCTGTGACTCTAGGGTAGATTCAATTGTGTGTAGATTGGTCTTTATCTCGTGTGGTGGATGACGTGGCCACGGGCCCATTAGTCAGTGTCTGTGGCTAGGTTTAGTGTAGTGTAAAAAGTGTTATCTGTTCCAGTAATGAGATACAACAAATAAGTCCAAATATAAATATAATTTTTCAGAAATTTAATAAAATGATTAAATCTTATAAATTGAATATCTTTTGTTTTATAATTCAGAAAAATGTATATAATATATCAAAAAGCTTAGAAAAATAAAATCTATAGTTTAACTTTATTATCAAATATTATTGTGTTAATTATTTAACTAATTATTATTTAATAAAGATTTTATAAATAATAATACTTTGAAAATTCATATTTTAATATTGGTAAATAAGAAAAAAATAATATAAATAATATACCAAAATTCTTATAAAAACAAGATCTACATTTACAAACTTGTTTCAATTATTTTTGTCTTCCTTAACTAGTATTTATTATTTATTAAGTATTTGTAAAGTGATTAAACTTATAAAAATCATATCTTATTATTTAAGATTCACAAAAATACTTATAATATACCAAAATGATCACAAAAATAAAATCTACCCACTAAAAATATCAACTCATACTTTTGAAGTAAAATAAAAGGTAAAGGTCTAATAAATCTTATTTAAACCCTTTTCTTTTATTTTAATTCATTAAAAATATATAAACCTTTACTATTCTCTTTAGTATTCTTTGTTTAAAGTCCAAAAATGTAATAGCAAGTCAATTTATGGTTAAGTGAAGTGAACATAGGTAAAACCATGTTCAAATGTAACCACTAAAACTATAATCTCAAATTAAGATATTTTAGCTTTCCTAAAAGTTTTTTACCAATTATAAAATCAACTAAAAGTGTATATTGTTCATCACAAGAATACTATTCACTTATACTATGATTATTTAATGTAGTAATGTTTTCTTATTTAATAATCTTAGCTAATAAGAAACCTTCAAGTGTTAGCTTTAAGTTTAAATACTTTTTTACTTTATAAAAATAATCTTTCCTCAAAGGTTATTCTTTTAAGAAGCATTAAAAGTAATCCTTGATCACCTATTTGAAAACTCTAAAGGAATCTTAATCTTGTTTAAGAAGTATTTTAGATACCATACCATTTGAGTGCTTTACTTTTACATATTACTTGTTGTATTTACTTATTGTTTCACCCACACTCTCACAAGCCTTAATAAGAAGCACAAGTGTGAATCTGTTATAAAAGTGTAACACATTCTAAAGAACTCATTCCTAGATTCCAAACCCTAGATTAGATAAGACTATTCCAGGGATTCACGTTTATCAAATTGCATTACATTACTTATGCATCGTTGCATCTTGCTTCTTTAAACATTAGTCCTTACCAGACCAATGGTGCTATTTACAGAATTTGGATCTTCTATTGTCTTGAATACCGTGAGTGCATAATCTTGCAATCACAAAATGCAAGTTCACAGCTTGCTCATGTCCTTTGATTATTTTCTATGCTTGTAACTCAACTGTGTCATCACTTGTATTTCAAAAAGGTCGAAAACACTATTTTCACAATTAACAGGAAATATTGGTTACTGATCCAGGGTGATCAGCTAATCTATCATAACTAGCAATGGAAACGCCATTGTACAGTAATGTATCATCTAGGACTTAACAACCAATGTCTCTAGTGATTCTAGCGCCGTATATTATGCGTCAACCATGAGATTTGGAATGGGATAGAGAAGTCAGTTGTATCTTCTCCCTTCCATATGGAGGCAAGATGACCTTATCGTGAGGCTGTTGATTTCTCGTGGAATGCCAGAGAATCCAGCACATGGGTGGGACCCCTTAGTTCCCCACGAGCTAGGTGTCTAGATTATCTGTGCATAGCTGTCTGGGTCGGAGTTCACCATAGCTGATGGTGATCGCCAATCGGAGCTGCTTACAGATTCTTCGGGAACTTACCATGGTTATAGCTTGCCCTAGTTGGAGGCTTAACGGAGGTGTAGTCAGCCCCGGAGGATCGTGCAGACATATGGGGTCGCGGAGAGGGCAACGATTGGCTTGGATCTTAAGTTGGGCCTCAAACCAAGGAAGTTTGAATGGGGACATACTCCCGGTTGTGCAACAAAGCTTATGGTCTCTTGTGGGAAAAGTGACGCACCTCTGCAGAGTGTAAGAATTGCGACATGTTACTCCCTGTTCCGGGAAGGAGCTATGAACATGGAAGGAAAGGAACTCCATAAAGTTTTGGTCAACCTGTGAAGGCTGTCGAACATAGTTTTCAGAATAAAAGCAATCTTTGAACAATTTTTTACGAAAACATGCATTTCCTGCGACCTATGGTCTGTGGCTGTAGAGATAATGCATCATACGCTCCTTTTTAGTGAACTTGCTGAGTACGCCCGTACTCAACCGTACCTTCTTAACCCTTGCTAGGTTCTAAGCCGTTGAAGACGACGTCAACATCAATTTCTGCTCAAGAAACCATCATCGGCAGCTCAAGTCCTTCAATAAAGTCAATGAAGTCAACATATATATCAACTGAAGTGAAGATAAAGTGTCGGTTTAGATAGAAGTAGATTCTCCAACCATAAAACCTATTTCTGTAGAGCATTGCAATAGCAGCAAGGGCAAGCCAAATAGTTTAGATTCTAGTCTTAGTTGTTAGATAGTTCTGAGTTATTATTTCCAGTTCTTCTTTGTAAGAAGTTCTTTCCCTCTCTTTAACCTAGAGTGTTTTCTGGATCTTTTGTAAAGAGTCGAGTTGTAATCTATAGTCATGTCTTGGACATGCTGTGTTTCTGTTGTACCACTCTGAGGGATGTAATACAAGTGAACGGTGTTTCATTGGTGTTATGTCAACGACTATAGTGTACTACATCATGCAGTGGTATGTTGGGTCACCGCAATTGGTATTAGAGCATATGCTTTGACCTTAGGATAAAAGCCCTTTTAGGAAGATCTGTAGGTTGGATAGTGACTATAGGAGCCATCTTATTTGAACCAAGACTTGTGATGGATATCCACTTGAGGATAATCTTGTCACACTTAAGTTGGATGTTCTTATCATCTTTCTTAAGGATTAGTTATAGGTATTCTGTAGAGAAATGTTATTTGAGTGTAGCTCTAAATAGGTGTAACACCACTAATATATCTTAAGTAAGTTAAAATATCAAAGAAGATTAGGACTAAGATTAGGATACCATGTGGAGTATTATTAATGATGGAGTCTAAATTTAGAATCCATGTGAAGTAGCAGAATCTTATCACTAGTTGATACCACTACACCATACAGGGTAGACCATCAGAGTATGTATAGATACCAATGGAAGTAAATCATGTGGCATCCACTTGATAGTTCCATGTGATGGAGTATAATTTTGTAAAGAATCATTAATTGTAAGCCAAGAAGAAGAGTTGTCATGGTGAGATTAGCTCTTTAATCATGATGACTAGGTAAATCTTGACAAGTTCGTGGTGAGATTAACTCCGAGACCATGATAAGTTTGTAATTAGGAGAAGTATTCAGTAACAAATCTTGTAATAACAGTAAGTAAAGAACAATGTAGGTCTATGATAGAAGTCATAGGCATTATAATACTACGATAGCTGTTGGATTAAGGTAGTAACTATAGTTTTGTTAGTAGTTTTGAGAGATCATGTGAGGATAGTTTATGATAGAATGGAAATTTGGTAGTACTTAGTAGTTTCGAAAGAAAAGTAAGAGGTTAGTTAGAACCGAAATGAGACCGCTTTGCTCAAAATTATCCTGTTGCACCTGAGCACTTGGGTAAATATTGAGACAAAGAGTAGTTTAACCCTTAAGTGCTAAGTATCACAAAGTAAACCTATACTAGGAGGTGTCATATACTACACAGCTAAGCCTGAATTCTAGAGGTATTATACTCAACTATTATATTCCGGGCTTAGAATGATGTGTGTTATATGTACCACATTTGGATTTTTGTTTTTTATTGTATCTTCTTGATTGACTAGATCTGTGCATGAAGTTTGACTTGATGTGCAAATGCATGTTGCATCATCAAGTTATTACTTGATGTTATAGACCTAGATAGAAAGGGAATTCGTGTAAGGGAGTGACGAGTTTCGAAGATCAAGATGAAGATTTACACGAAGAAGGAAGCAAAATATAAGGAGTAGCAACACTATTTTGAAGAATGGATCAATTCCAACTTATTTTGAGTTGGCAACAAGAGGGAATATTAGTGCAGGAAAGGTGTAGAGCAACATGTAGGAATGAACTTAAGTTCAGTTAAGATAGATGATGTTGCTAAGAAGCTATTGAAGTAGTTGTACCAGGTTCATGGAAATATCATGAATCAGTGCAAAGAAGAAGTTTGGAAACTGTAGCTGGTATTCAAGCTTTGACAAACTCAGAGAGGATGCCAGTAAGAAGTAAAAAACCGTAAGGTAATCCATACACCTAGGAGGATCCGCAACTAGTATCCGTAGTCGGTACCCGCAGCTGGTATCCGTAGCTGGTATCCTAACGGTGTAGTGAAGTAAGTCATATTTGTGTAATCTAAAGAGTATAAAACTTGACCTAAGTTAAGTAAGACTAAAGAAGTATGAAATTAAAGATCGTCTTTCGAGACGCTTCGCAAAATCTGGATTACCAAAGCGAAAATGTCCAGAAGGTTAAGAGTAAGTCAGGTAATGTTAGAAGATTCATCTCGAAGATCCACAACTATGTGGGTGTACCATAGATTCTTTCGTGAGACCTTATATAAGCAATATATAAGCTAGACAAAGACCAATATCCTTACTATTGAGATAATGGATATTATTCATAAAGTTTAGTGTCAACACCCTGGTTTTTAATCCCAGATGCCTGTTATGTCATACATCGCAATCCCAGGATTACCATTTTTGCGAGACATAACAGATTGGATATCACAATACATCATCCATTACAAACCATAAATAAGGTCTTACACAAATAAGGATCTCATGATCGAGTCTTAATACAACAAAAAGCGGAATAAATAATTAGCGTAGCGGTGGGGTCCATCTTCAGGGGCACATGCAATGCTAACGAAGGCAGATAGTCCTAGTTATCATAGCCGTCCTGTTGGCCATCATCTTGGTAGTCTCCTTCATAGTTTGGCCATGAGAATAGCCAGGGACAAAATCCATGAGTACTTTTTAAGTACTCGCAAACTACCACTAACAATTAGTATAGTTCTAATGTAAAGTACTAACTCTAAGTTTAACTATAAAGTTAAGTTTGAAACCTAAGATGAGTTCAGAAATAAAGAAAGATAAAATAAAGTTCTAGAATCACTTAAGTTGGGAAGCTAGTGTCATAGTCACAACCCTGTTGTGGTCAAGTCAAGATTCCTCATTCATTTCATAAGTTAATTTGAAAACATCTAACAACTAAACAATATGGCCTTTCCAACTGTCCATAACCACGGACGCAGCTATTCGAATAGTTTGACACTCTACAGAGGTGGTACACTTTCACCACAAGATTCGATACATCTATCAGGGATAGCCCTGAATCATAATACTTGGTATGCAGATAATGAAACATAACCTTTCCTTTACACACCCTAGTATAAGCACCTCTCCTATGAGCATGGCCTCCCAACCATGACCATCTGTCATCTTGGGCACTGCATAGGTGGACAACATTGAGAGGTAGCCTCAGCTCAAACCTCTCCTGCGAGGGAACTAATACTAATGCATATAAACTTCCGGCTAAGCCTTACCCAATTTAGGTATTGTGGTTGTACGGTAAATTTGGAATGGTATCGCATCCGAATCCAACCATCAGTTTTATAAAAGGGCTAAGGCTGATGCCTCAACTTTTTCATCATCATAAACCATTTGTGTTTCTCAACACATGTCAAAACATCTCAATAGAATGACTCATCATTCCAAGGTTTTCATAATTCATTTTCACCAATTGTTCCCATCTAAAGTGACTCAAGTTTTGATCTACTCTAAACTACTAAGTTAAGAGTGTTCACTAAGGTGGAAAGATGATGGGTTCAATCTCATGCCATAGAATGACATCTAAAGCTTATCTAAATAGGTCAAGTTTTATAATTTGTATGCTACCTTCAAAACAAGTAAGGGACTTGGTAAAGTAAAGGAAGTAAAGCTTGGAAGATAATACTTGGGGTAGTAATAGTCAAGTGGTATAACTCAAGCATGCCTAAAGCATCTTTGCTCAAATCATCTATCTTAAGTCTAGCTTGTTAAGCATTACACTTGCAAGTGTTAACTTGCATTGTTAATGATGGCTTGCCTTGTGCAGTGCAGTGGTTGAAGTTTTCTTCCTCCTCTTGATAGAACTCCTCCTCCTCGAAAGCTTGGTCAGTACTATCGTCTATAAATACATACGGAGTACACAATCACCAAACAATACTTAACTAGTCTAATTAGCACTCTAAGGCACACATTTGATGATCTATTATCATCACAAACATCACAAGTTTTATTAACTAGCTTCCTTCTTTTTATTTAAGAAAAGTAATTTCTACTCATTGAAAAATAACTAATATTTAATATTCACCACTTAAAATATGGGATCATGTGGACACATGTCATCACCACATATTCTAACATGTGGGAATGTGATTTAAGGATTGGATCACAATTACTTAGGTTTAAGTTTATTATTTAATGATTTAAAGTGACTAGAAATGCCTATATAGCATTATTTTGGTACTAGTCCAAAGTCACTGCATGTAAACCCTAATATTATTACATATTCAGATAGGTATGGTTAAATGTGATTTTTGAGAGTTGGAATCAACTCAAAAGCTATCATGGTTGATTTTAGAAAAATGTTTGAATGTGCAAAAGCTTCTATCTTGTTATTTTTACTAGGAGAGATCTCTAACTCTAAATGAATTAAATCCAACGGGCTTGGATAGATCTTTTCAGTAGCTTTCCAACACAATTGGAATCACTCCATTTGGATTTGTAAATCTCTATGAAATGATTTTCAAACTAGGGGACAGAACTAAGTTCAAAACTAAATGGAAAAATCTAAGTTTGAATTAAATGGGTCACGCGGGAAGGAAAACGGGCCAGCCCAGTGGCGTTCCGCGGCACAGAGAACAGCTGATAGGGGGGGGTCCACCGGTCAGTGACTCTTTACACGTGAAGCGGTATGGGGCGCTGTGGGCCGTTAGATTAAAAGGGAGATCTACGACTGAGGAGTGTCGTCTCCGGCAAACAGTTCGCCAGCGGGAACTAACCCTAGCGGCTCGGTGGGGGTGCTCAGGGGGCATACCAGGGCTCCAACTACTGCGGCGATGGGGGAGATCGAAGTGCTGTCGACGACGGACTCAGGGGTGGTCGTGGCAGCTCTTGGGGTGGATGAAATCGACAACGCCTTCTCCTCCTGTGTAGCGGGCTACTGCGGCTAAATTCCGGCGAACTATGGCTCAAGCAGCTCTGGCGAGAGGTTGGGATGGATCAGTGAGGAGAGGGGAGTGGAATGGTGTGAGTAGTTTGTGCTGGGGAGGGATCCTTTTATAGGGCGACGAGGGGACCGAGCGGCACGATGGCGAGCTCATCGGTGACACGGATACAGGCAGCTAGAGGCATGGGTTGGGTAGGCGGACGGTGGGCTGCCTCCTGGCGGTCATCTATGGCTTTAATGCATGGCTAGGGGCGGTGGCGTTTGGTCGGGAGCGTCTTGTGCTCTAGGATACAGAGGCGGTACTCGACATGGCGCACGGTGACTGTGGGTCGCGCGGTGGCGCACAGCCATGTCTGGCGGGGTGCTGGGGTCGAGGCGGAGCGGTGTGCGGGATTTTTTTGTCTAGTGGTGGTCTGCAGCATGCTGGCAACGATCGCACTCTGGCGTGTGCTGAGCACGGCGCAGAGAGAATGGGCGGCGGCACTGGGGTGTGGTCCAGGGCATGGGGGTGATCGAGGGGTTTATAGGGAGCGGCGGTAGCATTAGGCGGAGCTAGTGGTGGTGCTGGAATGGCGCGGCGCGGTCTGTGGCGCTCTATCCACGATCGGCCGGCGGCGACCACAAAGTGGCGGCGCTCCACTGCTGCTGCGGCTTAGGGGTAGGCTGGTGCTGGCTTGGTTGGACTCAGGGGGACAAGGGAGTGCAGGGGAGGTCAAATGGGGGACAATGGCTTAAGTGCAAACAATATTAGTTAGGCAGTTTATTTTCTTCATGCCACATGTTCGACACAATGGCCGCATGAGAAAGGTTTTGAATTTTTGGATGAATTTTGGTGGGTTTGCTAGACACATGCTTAAGCCTCTGTGGTTGCTTGGGTTTTGAAAATGGAGCTCATTTGAGTGGTTTTTGAATAAGTGGGATCTTCCCATATGAACTACATTCATTTTCAAATGCCATTTAAAATTAGTGTTTGAAAGTTTTTGGTAGATCACAAGTGGGCCTTGGTACATCATTACATGTACTAGCAAGGGGTGCAAAGATCTACATTTATTTCTGTTAAGAATTGAGTCCTAGGAATAGCCAAAGTAGGCATGTTGATTAAAATGGCACAAATGACCATTTCTTTCTTTTATTCATTTTGATTTGTTTTTCTTTGGGATTTGTTTGGGAATGATTTAGATGATGTTTATTTCACCTAAGAATCATTTTACAAGCAATGGATCACTTAATCATGGCAATTCAAATCAACTTCTATTTAAATGCACACATATATGAATGCTTTAATGATTTTAATTGGAAAAGTTTTTTGTTAACCCTAATTTTGATGATTTGGATCTTAACAACCTTGGATTAGAGTTTTGGGATGTTACAAACCTTCCTCCCTTAAAAAAATCTTGTCCTGAGATTTACGAAAGAAAACTAGGAACTAAAGAGATCTGGGAACTCTGTCCTAATGTAATCTTCTCACTCCCAAGTGGCTTCTTCTTCAGTATGGTTGCTCCATTGAATCTTGAGAAATTTGATACTTCTGGTTCTGGTGGTTCTGTAAGCTTCCTCCAAGATACGGATGGACACTTCACGATACGTCAGGTCATTGTTGATCTCCATAGGTCTGTGATCGATGTTCTTGAAAACTTCAGTCTTCTCCGGCACTTCTAGGCATTTGCGAAGTAACGAGATATGGAACACATTGTGGATGGATGGCATCTCTTCAGGTAGTTCCAGTTGATACAATACTTCTCCTCGGCGATTCAGAATCTTGAATGGTCCGATATATCTGGGGGCTAACTTTCCTTTCAGACTAAAGCGTTGGGTTCCCTTCAGTGGTGAAACCTTGAGGTATACAGAATCTCCGACATTGAAAGTCAGTCTCTCCTTCTCTTGTCAGCATAGCTCTTCTGTGTGGATTGGGCGGTGTTGAGGTGCTCACAGACTTTGTGAGCCTTCTCTTCGGCTTCTCGAAGAATGTCGGGTCCAAAAATCCGACTCTCGCCTACTTGCGACCAATTCAAAGGGGTACGACACTTCCTTCCGTATAGGAACTCAAATGTTGCCATCTGCAAACTAGCTTGATAACTGTTGTTATATGAGAATTCTATGAAAGGCAGGCAATCTTCCCATTTTGATCCGTATTCTAACACACACGCTCTTAACATATCTTCTAAGATTTGGTTGACTCTTTTAGTCTGTCCATCAGTTTGCGGGTGATAAGCGGTGCTGAAATTCAACTTGGTTCCTAATCCTTCCTAGACCTTCTGCCAAAATCTCGAGGTAAACTGGGTTCCTCGATCTGATACTATGGTCTTGGGGGTTCCATGCAGACTAACAATCCTAGCAATGTACAATTCTGCTAGCTTCGAACTTTGGTAGGTTGTCTTGACTGGTATAAAGTGATCTACCTTGCACAGTCTATCAACTATGACCCAGATTGAGTCATTTCCCCTACTAGAAGTAGGCAAACCGGTGATAAAGTCCATTCTGACGGAATCCCATTTCCATTCCGGAATCTGCAAAGGTTGCAATAGTCCCGCGGGTCTCTGATGCTCTGCTTTGACTCTTTGACAGATGTCACACTTGGTGATGTAGCTTCCGATTTCTCTCTTCATCCTGTGCCACAAAAATTGCTCTTTCAAATCTTGATATATCTTTGTTCCTCCGGGGTGGATAGAATAAAGATTATCATGAGCTTCCTGCATGATAACCTTCTTCAGTTCCGAATCTGCTAGCACACAGATACATCCTTTGTACGACAGAACTCCTTCATCTTCAGTGAATCCAGGTACCTTTCCTGTACCAATACGACGTTTGATTCCGTCGATACTTTCATTTCCCTTCTAGGCTTCCTTGATTTGGCTGATTAACGTGGGTTGAAGTTCAATGCTAGCTAAGAATCCTTTGCTAACTAGCTCAGTTCTGAACTGCTCTAACTCCTCATACAAACTTGGCTGCTTCTCCTTAATCATGGTGTTTAGCCTACACAGCAATCTGCTAAGAGCATCCACTACCACATTGGCTTTGCCGGGGTGATAGTGAATGTCAAGGTCATAATCCTTGATTAACTCTATCCATCTCCTTTGCCTCATATTCAGCTCCTTCTGAGTGAAAATATACTTCAAGCTCTTGTGATCTGAGTAAATCTCACAACGATTACCCATCAGATAATGACGCCATGTCTTCAATGCCAACACTACGGCTGCTAATTCAAGATCATGGGTCGGATAGTTCTGCTCATGTTGCTTCAGTTGTCGAGACAGATATGCGATGACTTTGCCTTCTTGCATTAATACACATCCGAGACCAATCTTGGATGCATCACAATATACATCAAATGGCTTCTTGATGTCTGGCATGATCAATATTGGGGCTGATATCAATCTCTTCTTCAACTCCTGAAAACTGGCTTCACACTTGTCGGTCCATTCAAACTTCTTGTCCTTCTTCAGCAATTGGGTCATGGGTCTGGCGATGCTCGAGAACCCTTCAACGAACTTGCGGTAATATCCTGCTAATCCGAGAAATGCACGGACTTGGGTTTGAGTGGTTGGGGCTTCCCATTCTTCGACATCTTTGATCTTAGCAGGATCAACAGAGACTCCTTCGGCAGACACAATATGTCCTAGGAATCCTACCTCTTTTAGCCAAAACTCACACTTGCTGAACTTGGCATATAACCGATGCTCTCTCAGGGTTTCTAGGATGATTCTCAGATGTTGCTCATGTTCTTCTTCTGACTTGGAGTAGATAAGGATATCGTCGATAACACAACTACAAACTTATCTCGGAAATTCATAAAGATCTTATTCATGAGATTCATGAAATAAGCAGGGGCATTGGTTAATCCAAAAGACATAACCGTATACTCGTATAAACCATTGCGAGTAGTAAAGGCGGTCTTCGGAATATCCGTTGCACGAATCTTAAGTTGGTGATAACCAGTCCTAAGATCAATCTTTGAGAATACCTGAGCTCCAGTCAACTGATCAAATAGATCCTCTATCTTTGGCAAGGGGTACTTGTTCTTGATGGTGACGTCATTCAGTTTTCTGTAATCAGTGCACAGACGGTTGCCTCCATCTTTCTTGTCGACGAATAACACTGATGATCTCCATGGTGATGCGCTTGGTCAAATCAAGCCTGTTGCTAACATGGCATCCAACTGTTTCTTCAATTCCACTAACTCTGAGGGGTTCATGCTATAGGGTCTCTGGGCTATGGGTCCGGTTTCGGGGATTAGTTCGATAATGAACTCAATATCCCTATCCAGGGGCATACCTGGCAATTCATCTGGGAATACATCAGGGTATTCACAGACTACTCTGACCTGGTCTATGGTGGGTAGGGCTAGACTCTCGTTGCACTTGAATTGACGAGGTAAGGTTTCAGAGATATGCTCTACTGTGACTCCAGAGCTATTGGTCATGGTGATGGCTTTCTTAGCACAGTCTGTCAATCCTTTATGCCTTGACATCCAGTCCATAACTAGTACTACTTCCAATCCTTTAGTTCCAAATACAATTAGGTTGGCATAAAAATATATCCCATGTATTCTGATAGGCACATCTTTGCAAATTTTTCTAGCTTTTGTAGTTGATCCAGGGATTTGAACTATCATGACATGCATCAAGTTGGTTGGGTGGATCTTACTAGTGCATGCAAATTCTTCGGTGACAAATGAATGCGATGCTCCCGAATCAAACAATACTCTTGCTAAAACTGAGTTGACAGAAAACATTCCCAGCACTACATCTGGTGCTTCTTGGGCTTCTTCGGCGTTCATGTGGAAGAGATGACCGTTGCGGTTGTGAGGGTTCCCTGGGGCAAACCTTCTCCCTGGTTGAACACGACGCTGCTGTTGAGCTGGGGCATTCACATTGGCAGTGGCGGCAGTCTTCTTGGCACACTCATTGGAATAGTGACCCTTCACTCCACACTCGAAACAGGTGATCTGGGGCTTGTCCTTTGCTGCGACGGGCACAACATTGCTACCAGTTCTGGGTGCAGTGTTGTTGTTGTTGCTGTTGTTGTTCTTGGGAGGGGCACGGTTGAAGTTGTTGGCGTTGCCGGAGTTGTGATTGTTTCCTCCGGACTTCACATTGCCTCTGCTACGGTTGGGGTAGCTTGGGCGAGGCATTAGGGGTCGATTGTTCCTTAGTGCATATCCTGGTGAGGGGTTGGGACGGTACTTCTAGTGACTGTTGGATCCAGATTGCTGCATCATATGATGTTTGCGGTTGTCGTTTGCCTGATTAATCTTCCCTTCCATCTGAATGGCAGAGTCGACTAGCTCTTCGAGATCCTCGAAGCGGATGTTGACGAGGACAGTCTGCATCTCATCATGCGGTCCGTTCAGGAATCTCTCCTTCTTCTTGACCTCCGTGTTGATCTCATCAGGGGCGTATCTTGCAAGCGACAGGAATCTGTCACGGTATTCCACCACAGTCATTCTGCCTTGCTTCAAGTCGCGGAACTCATCCCTTAGTCTGGTGACTAGACCTTGCGGCACGTGGGTGCGGCTGAACTTGGTTTTGAACGCTTCCCATGTCATCACTTGACCATGGTTCATGTTACGCATACTAGTCCACCAAGCTCTTGCATCTCCCGCCAGATAGTGGGTGGCGAAGCGGACTTTCTCGTTGTCATCAACTCCTGCTACTTCTAAGTTGTTTTCCATTGTCTGCAGCCAGTCATCAGCATCTAGTGGGTTTTTCAGCTTGGTTAAAGATTGGGGGATTGGTATTCTGAAAGTTTTTGAGTTTGGATCGATGGTGATCCTGGTTTCCATGCCCTTGGTTGTTGAGAGCCATCTAGGCGATCTGTTGCAATGTTGCTAGATTAGCTTGGCGTTCTTCCCTGCTTGCTTCTCTGTCTGCGATGAGATTCTGCAAGATCTACAGCATTGGGTCTTGCGACAAGCTGCTCCCTCCTTGATTTCCACGAGTTATCTAAAGATTGAGGTAGATAAAGGGGTAAGAGGGAAAGTTCTAAGGTTCATGGTTTTGGTTTCAAGACTAAAACTTTGAGTTTGACTCAGGTTTTGCAACCAACTTCATTTCATTCATGCAAACAAGCACACGATACAAACACACACGACAACAACAAAGGAAAACAGATGGTTTGAAGAACCATTCTGCAAGCTATGATACAGTGGGACCCATACATCTCATGCTACGACAGTGCTCTAGTGCATCTACTCATTGTCGATGAAGTCGGAGTCCTCATCGTCAGTGTAGAAGTCCACGGCATCCTCCTCCAGGAAGTCATCATCATTGCTGAGGTAAGAATCCATATCAGTAAGAATCCATATCTCCCTAGATGTCTTCACCCTCCTCTTCTTCCTCCTTTGCTGCAAGATGAGCTTCCTGCTACTTGACGGTCTTCTCGAGGTCAGCCACCTTCTTGCAAAGACGGGTGATGGTGCGATCCTTCTTCTCGTGCTGGAGGCGAAGAGACTGACGGTCCTTGACAAGCAGTGAGAAAGTCTAGGCCTTCTGAGCGGCAATGGCACGGTTGTGGTTGGCAAACTCCCTAGCATTGTCCAATTCCTTCTGGCGATCATACAACAGGAAGTCAAGGTTCTCAACTTGACGCTTCAACTCCGGGTGACTTGGCATCTCCATCGGCATTCCCACAAAGTCACGTCTTGCGTAGTGAGCAAAACGGGTTCCTTGGATTTGGTTGACGCTGAGGGCACATAGACGTGCGAGAGCTTCATGCATTGCCCTGGCTAATTCGTCTAGCCAGTTGTTCTCCCTCACGGAGAACTGGATTCTCCCGGACGTTGGTGCTTTGATGCTTCCTCGAAGATCAGCGGTGACCAGCCACTGCAAATCTCCTCCTGGGGGTCCTGGAAGTTGAGCTCCAAGAAACTCCGGATGTGGGCGTCCCGGTAACTCCAATAGTGAATCTAGATTCCTCTCGAAGATCAGCTGACCTCCGTTTCCCAACTAGTAGAACCTGCTGAACTGAGTCTCCATCTACAAGAATTAAGGATGAGGAAATTAGTGAAGTGATCAAGTATGTCAAATTTTAAGTAGTAATGTAAGAATTTTGAGGAACATGAATTTTTGAGAAAGAATGAATTCTCAAGTATAAGAGAGGAAATAGTTTTTCAGAAATACTCACTTTGGTTTGGAAATTAAGTTTTTGTTCGGACGTCCATTCTAATTAGGGTCTCCTATGGTCAGGATGGCTCTGATACCAACTTGTCAACACCCGGATTTTTAATCACAGATGCATGTTATGTCATACATCGCAATCCCAGGATTACCATTTTTGCGAGACATAACAGATTGGATATCACACTACATCATCCATTACAAACCATAAATAAGGTCTTACACAAATAAGGATCTCATGATCCAGTCTTAATACAACAAAAAGCGGAATAAATAATAAGCGTAGCGGTGGGGTTCATCTTCAGGGGCACAGGCAATGCTGACGAAGGCAGATAGTCCTAGTTATCATAGCCGTCCTGCTGGCCATCATCTTGGTAGTCTCCTTCATAGTCTGGCCATGAGAATAGCCAGGGACAAAATCCATGAGTACTTTTTAAGTACTCACAAACTACCACTAATAATTAGTATAGTTCTAATGTAAAGTACTAACTCTAAGTTTAACTATAAAGTTAAGTTTGAAACCTAAGTTGAGTTCAGAAACAAAGAAAGATAAAATAAAGTTCCAGAATCACTTAAGTTGGGAAGCTAGTGTCATAGTCACAACCCTGTTGTGGTGAAGTCAAGATTCCTCATTCATTTCATAAGTTAATTTGAAAACATCTGACAACGAAATAGTATGGCCATTCCAACTGTCCATAACCACGGACGTGGCTATTCAAATAGTTTGACACTTTGTAGAGGTGGTACACTTTCACCACCAGATTCGATATATCTGTCAGGGATAGCCCTGAATCATCATACTTGGTATGCAGATAATCAAACATAACCTTTCCTTTACACACCCTAGTATAAGCACCTCTCCTATGAGCATGGCCTCCCAACCATGACCATCTGTCATCTTGGGCACTGCATAGGTGGACAACATTGAGAGGTAGCCTCAGCTCAAACCTCTCCCGCGAGGGAACTAATACTAATGCATATAAACTTCCGGCTAAGCCTTACCCAATTTAGGTATTGTCGTTGTACGGTAAATTTGGAATGGTATTGCATCCGAATCCAACCATCAGTTTTGTAAAAGGGTTAAGGCTCATGCCTCATCATTTTCATCATCATAAACCATTTGTGTTTCTCAAAACATGTCAAAACATCTCAGTAGAATGACTCATCATTCCAAGGTTTTCATAATTCATTTTCACCAAGTGTTCCCATCTAAAGTGACTCAAGTTTTTATCTAACTCTAAACTACTAAGTTAAGATTGTTCACTAAGGTGGAAAGATGGGATCAATCTCATGCCATAGAATGACATCTAAAGTTATCTAGATAGGTCAAGTTTTATACTTTTTATGCTACCTTCAAAACAAGTAAGGGACTTGGTAAAGTAAAGGAAGTAAAGCTTGGAAGATAATACTTGGGGTAGTAATAGTCAAGTGGTATAACTCAAGCATGCCTAAAGCATCTTTGCTCAAATCATCTAGCTTAAGTCTAGCTTGTTAAGCATTATACTTGCAAGTGTTAACTTGCATTGTTAATGATGGCTTGCCTTGTGCAGTGCAGTGGTTGAAGTTTTCTTCCTCCTCTTGATAGAACTCCTCCTCCTCGAAAGCTTGGTCAGTACTATCGTCTATAAATACATACGGAGTACACAATCACCAAACAATACTTAACTAGTCTAATTAGCACTCTAATGCACACATTTGATGATCTATTATCATCACAAACATCACAAGTTTTATTAACCAGCTTCCTTCTTTTTATTTAAGAAAAGTAATTTCTACTCATTGAAAAATAACTAATATTTAATATTCACCACTTAAAATATGGGATCATGTGGACACATGTCATCACCACATATTCTAACATGTGGGAATGTGATTTAAGGGTTGGATCACAATTACTTAGGTTTAAGTTTATTATTTAATGATTTAAAGTGACTAGAAATGCCTATATAGCATTATTTTGGTACTAGTCCAAAGTCACTGCATGTAAACCCTAATATTATTACATATTCAGATAGGTATGGTTAAATGTGATTTTTGAGAGTTGGAATCAACTCAAAAGCTATCATGGTTGATTTTAGAAAAATGTTTGAATGTGCAAAAGCTTCTGTCTTGTTATTTTTACTAGGAGAGATCTCTAAATCTAAATGAATTAAATCCAACGGGCTTGGATAGATCTTTTCAGTAGCTTTCCAACACAATTGGAATCACTCCATTTGGATTTGTAAATCTCTATGAAATGATTTTCAAACTAGGGGACAGAACTAAGTTCAAAACTAAATGGAAAAATCTAAGTTTGAATTAAATGGGTCGCGCGGGAAGGAAAACGGGCTGGCCCAGTGGCGTTCCACGGCATAGAGAACAACTGACAGGGGGGGTCCATCGGTCAGCGGCTCTTTACACGCGAAGCGGTACGGGGCGTCGTGGGCCGTTAGATTAAAAGGGAGATCTACGGCTGAGGAGTGTCATCTCCGGCGAACAGTTCACCGGCGGGAACTAACCCTAGCGGCTCGGTGGGGGTGCTCAGGGGGCATACCAGGGCTCCATCTACTGCAGCTATGGGGGCGATCGAATGTGCTGTCGACGATAGACTCAGGGGTGGTCGCGGCAGCTCCTGGGGTGGACGAAATCGACGACGCCTTCTCCTCCTCTGCAGCGGGCTCCTCCGGCTAAATTTCGGTGAACTATGGCTCGAGCGGCTCTGGTGAGAGGTGGGGACAGATCAGTGAGGAGAGGGGAGTGGAATGGTGTGAGTAGTTTGTGCTGGGGAGGGCTCCTTTTATAGGGCGACGAGGGGACCGAGCGGCACGACGATGAGCTCACCAGTGACGCAGATACATGCAGCTAGAGGCATGGGTTGGGTAGGAGGACGGTGGGCTGCCTCCTGGCAGTCATCTACGGCTTTAATGCGTGGCTAGGGGAGGTGGCGTTTGGTCGGGAGCGTCCCGCGCTCTGGGAGACAGAGGCGGTGCTCGACGCGGCGCACGGCGACTATGGGTCATGCGGCGGCGCACGGCCATGTCTGGCAGGGTGTTGGGGTCGAGGCGGAGCGGTGTGCGGGATTTTTTTGTCTAGTGGTGGTCTGCAGCGTGCTAGCGATGATCGCGCTGTGGCGCATGCTGAGCACGGCGCAGAGAGAATGGGCAGCGGCGCTGGGGTGTAGTCCAGGGCCTGGGGGTGATCGAGGGGTGGACAGGGAGCAGCGGTAGCGTTAGGTAGAGCTAGTGGTGGCGTTGGAATGGCGCGGCGCGGTCTGTGGCACTCTGTCCATGATCGGCCGGCGGCGACCACAAAGTGGTGGCGCTCCACTGCTGCTGCGGCTTAGGGGTAGGCTGGTGCTGGCTTGGTTGGACTCAGTGGGGACAAGGGAATGCAGAGGAGGTCAAATGGGGGACAATGGCTTAAGTGCAAACAGTATTAGTTAGGCAGTTTATTTTCTGCATGCCACCTGTTCGACACAATGGCCGCATGAGAAAAGTTTTTGAATTTTTGGATGAATTTTGGTGGGTTTGCTAGACACATGCTTAAGCCTCTGTGGTTGCTTGGGTTTTGAAAATGGAGCTCATTTGAGTGGTTTTTGAATAAGTGGGATCTTCCCATATGAACTACATTCAATTTTCAAATGCCATTTAAAATTAGTGTTTGAAAGTTTTTGGCAGATCACAAAGCGGCCTTGGTACATCATTACATGTACTAGCAAGGGGTGCAAATATCTACATTTATTTCTGTTAAGAATTGAGTCCTAGGAATAGCCAAAGTAGGAATGTTGATTAAAATGGCACAAATGACCATTTCTTTCTTTTATTCATTTTGATGTTTTTTTCTTTGCGATTTGTTTGGGAATGATTTAGATGATGTTTATTTCACCTAAGAATCATTTTACAAGCAATGGATCACTTAATCATGACAATTCAAATCAACTCCTATTTAAATACACACACATATGAATGCTTTAATGATTTTAATTGGAAAAGTTTTTTGTTAACCCTAATTTTGATGATTTGGATCTTAACAACCTTGGATTAGAGTTTTGGGATGTTACATTTAGAGACCATTAGGAAACCCCAAGGGGGAGAGTAAACAATAAACACTGTAGTATTGTTGTCTAACTTTCTGACTAAAGGTTGAACAAGTACAAAGCTATGATGAGATTAAACCTTATTCTCATAAGGTTATAAGAAATCATATGTATTAGAGTACTCTCTAGAGTAGGTCCGGATGAAAGATCGAAGGAGACATAACTACTTAACTCGAGTAGACTAGTTATATAGGGGAAACATCTCGTAAGTGTCCCTAAGAGTGAAGAGAGTATTCCAAAATACATCACTAAAGTATTATAAGAAAACCAGATTGGAATGGACAAAATGTGTCCACTACCAATTTTAAATAGAACTGTAAGGACGTAATCCAAGAGATTATCATAACAGAAACCATAGGACAAATTAGGAATGATGGTTCGAAGTTGCCAAGAATGAAGATGATTCAAGGAAACAGATGTGGATACGAGATAACATAATTATTTCCAATTATGATCACCATGGAGTTAAGAAATGCCATGATCAATACAAGTCAACTCTTCATTCCGAAACACAAAAGAGTACGAACTTCAGGGACGAAGTTTATTTTAAGGGGGAGAGTCTGTAACACCCCAGCATTAGAGCTTAGAAATAAGCTGAACACAGGTGTGTGCATTGCATTCATGCATAGAAAATCCAAATAATTTCTGCGCTTTTAAATAAAACTTGTCAAAGTGATTGAATCTTCTCTTAACTTGGTGGAACTGTAGTAGATCATCAAGTTGACTGTGATAAGTTTCAATATGACCTTTGCTAAAATGTTATCTTTGGGTAATATAATTTGATCTAAGGGTAGATCAAATGTAATAAAACTAAGTCAGATCACACTACTTAATAAGGAGTACTAGATCTTCTAGAGATCATTACATGGTATTCCATACCGCAACTCAAGGATGAATACTTAATATTCTAAAGATGATATTAAGATATTACCTACCATAAATTTTGTATACAAAGTTAAGTATATAACTTAAGTAAAAGAAACCCTATAACTAAATCTGGAAACACTTGTTTGCCATAGTTACTCCTACCATGGGTATCATGGTAGTTTATAAACATTGACTCTTATTACAAATAGAGTAGGAATGGAAGTTAAGCCAAGACCATCCATTACATACCCTTAGTGCCATGATAATAGGTGACATTCCTATTTGACCAAGTCCTAGTGTCAATGGATCATCATTATTGAGTGATCAATTCTCGGCATAGAATTTATTAACTCATAGCCTTTGAACTATTGTGTTGACCTTCCAAAGACCTTAAGTAAGTTAATAAGAAGAAGTAATGAGCTATGGGAGAGTGTGCCATCATCAATGTAATGAGATCCTTAGTGGTGATCAAACCAATTGATGTTGGAGGAGTTAACTCACTCATGAGTTAACTAGAAGCAGTACCTAAAACCAAGAGTTGAGCTAGTAATTGAGGAGCTATGAGAAGGCTAGTAGTATTAGTACATTAGATAAGAATCTTGTTAGGACAAGTGGATATAGACTTATAATAAGCTTGCTTAACAAGATAGGTCTATAGAAAGACTAATACAAGTTTACTACTTGGATGAGAATAGATCTTGATCAAACAATTAGAAGCCTAAGCTTTGTATGATCAAAGGATGGTGGTCATTATTCTCAAGTCACTTGAGAATAGATGACTAGGTGTTGAAGAAGAGTTATGAATATACCAAGTTAGGCAAGTCCTAGGGAGCTGAATCATCTAGCTTGAACATTAGAAGTCAAGTTAGAGTATGATAAAGTATATAACAAATATATGGAGTAGTTGGAAGTGTAGTAGATTTATCAAGCTAATATAAGAACAAACTTGTATTGTGGAGAGTAGTACCATACTTATTCTAGAAGATTGATATCCTTTGTATGTATAGTGAGGATTGTAGTCTTGCAAACCTTGGAAGCAGTTGCAAGATGAAGTTAAGGAAGTTAATAGATGGAGTTAGCAGTAGCTACATTGATAGATGCATCAATGGTAGTTAATTAGAAGAGTTATATACTAGGAGTCAGAATGGAGTAATGTTGAAATGGCATGACCATGTCATCATATGATGATGGATATGATGATTGTCTTATTCAGTAAGATGTGATCTTTGTGAATCAGATAAGAGAGATATATAGAGAATATTTAGGAAAGGAATTTCTTATCTAAAGATAACCTTGGTGAGGTATTAAGGTAAGGATTCTTTAGAAGCCTTAACCAAGAATATATTAAACCATGAAAATACCCATGTCTATTGTATTATTCAAGACCCTAGAATCAAATGGATAGTGAAACCATTTCCTATTCCTAGGTAACTGTTGAACAATACCTCTTGGACAACTAAAGTTTCCAAGAGGTAATTAGAGAACCAAGTGAGTGTTTGAGAAGCCTTGTCCAGTTTATTGTTTTAAACCCTGAGGTAAGTGTTTTGTGATAATTTTAAACTCTACAAATCAAGTAGAATTGGATTTGGCAAATCACCAAATATGGAGGACCACGAAAACCAAATCATCACATTATGGACCACCAAGATTAATACCTTGTTATGTATATATGTAAATCCTTTATGAAGATAAGTTAGAACAAGATTCTATATACATCAATAATCATCTCAAACTAGTACCATAAAGATTATTAAGTAAGGATAGAATTATTTCTATGAAAACTTATTCTAAGAAATCAATTCCTAAAACCCTAAATTATATTTACCGTATTGAATAAAAGAACCTTGCATATAATAATATATTTTGTATACATCACAAGAAATGTAGAGAAATTGGTTATAATTAACCTTTATCATAATATCCATGTCTTATAAAATTTTGGATATTTGAGTCCTTATGGAAATTCATATTTGAATTGGTTTTGTAAAAAATACAACGCTGAAATCAAAAAAGAAAATAGAATAAGAAAACAGAAAAAAAGACTTGGCCAAGCCAGTAGACTAGCTCGGGCCGCAGCCCATCTGCTAAGTGTCGCTTGCGAGCAACAGCAGTAGAAATCCGCACGCTTTGCAAAGGCCCAGTACCAGCCCATCTACCTTTATCTCTCTCACTGTCACGTGGGACCCGAGAAGGACCGCGGGTTAATTCGTAGATACGTTAAGGGGTTTTCCGGAAAATGGCGCCGTCGTCACCGCGACACACACAGGCAGCTCGCTAGAGGTCTACGCCGCCGCTGGATGCGTGTCGCCGGCGTTAGTAGGATCTAACCGCCCCGGTTCTTGCTGCCGCCCTAGCCAAGGATAAGAATGACACCGCGACATCCTCATTCCCCCTCTCGCCCACGCTCTCTATTCCTCTCTCTGTATCCTAACCCTAGCTCGCCGGAGCTCTGAGGAGCCGCCACCTCCGGCATCCTCTCGCACATCTGAAGCCACTGGCGGAACCGCCGCGTTGTCCTTGTTCTTCTCATAGAAGGAATTAGCCACGCGCAGTCGTAATCGTGTACAACGTCATCATCTTCATCGGCTCCGATCGAGCACCGTCAAGAACGTGTCATCGTCTCCGTCCTCCCCTGGTTCATCTGAGGCCACTAGCGCGTCAAGGGTAAGCCACTGAATCCCAAGCACCTCTTAGATCCTTTCCTCACGTGATGTATCGCCGTTGCATCGAGCGCCGCCGTTCATCGCCATCAGTTGTCATCGATGATGTTGATCCGATGACCATATAATAGCGGAGCCACCACCAGTTGGTTCGTCTCGTTCTCCTCGTTCGAACCACCCCAACCACGCCTGCCAAAACCCTCTCAAACACCGTCGCCGTTCGTCATCTGACCGTCTCCGACGAGATGACGTCACCATGACATCAGCTCCTGGTCACCACCTGACCACCTCTGCTAGTTTGACTAGTCTCTGCCTGCGTGGCAGCCAACGTGGCAATAGCCCCACCTGTCTGTGACTCTGGGGTAGATTCAATTGTGTGTAAATTGGTCTTTATCTCGTGTGGCGGATGACGTGGCCACGGGCCCATTAGTCAGTGTCTGTGGCTAGGTTTAGTGTAGTGTAAAAAGTGTTATATGTTCCAGTAATGAGATACAACAAATAAGTCCAAATATAAATATAATTTCTAGAAATTTATTAAAATGATTAAATCTTATAAATTGAATATCTTTTGTTTTATAATTCAGAAAAATGTATATAATATATCAAAAAGCTTAGAAAACTAAAATCTATAGTTTAACTTTATTATCAAATATTATTGTGTTAATTATTTAACTAATTATTATTTAATAAAGATTTTATAAATAATAATACTTTGAAAATTCATATTTTAATATTGGTAAATAAGAAAAATATATAAATAATATACAAAAATTCTTATAAAAACAAGATCTACATTTACAAACTTGTTTCAATTATTTTTGTATTCCTTAAGTAATATTTATTATTTATTAAGTATTTGTAAAGTGAATAAACTTATAAAAATCATATCTTATTATTTAAGATTCACAAAAATACTTATAATATACCAAAATATCACAAAAATAAAATCTACCCACTAAAAATATCAACTCATACTTTTGAAGTAAAATAAAAGGTAAAGGTCTAATAAATATTATTTAAACCCTTTTCTTTTATTTTAATTCATTAAAAATATATAAACCTTTACTATTCTCTTTAGTATTATTTGTTTAAAGTCCAAAAATGTAATAGCAAGTCAATTTATATTTTAGTGAAGTGAACATAGGTCAAACCATGTTCAAATGTAACTACTAAACCTATAATCTCAAATTAAGATATTTTAGCTTTCCTAAAAGATTTTTACCAATTATAAAATCAACTAAAAGAGTATATTGTTCATCACAAGAATACTATTCACTTATATTATGATTATTTAATGTAGTAATGTTTTCTTATTCAATGATTGTAGCTAATAAGAAACCTTCAAGTGTTAGCTTTAAGTTTAAATAATTTTTACTTTATAAAAATAATCTTTCCTCAAAGGTTATTCTTTTAAGAAACATTAAAAGTAATCCTTGATCACCTATTTAAAAACTCTAAAGGAATCTTAATCTTGCTTAATAAGTATTTCAGATACCATACCATTTGAGTGCTTTATTATTGCATATTACTTGTTGTATTTACTTATTGTTTCACCCGCACTCTCACAAGCCTTAATAAGAAGCACAAGTGTGAATCTGTTATAAAAGTGCAACACATTCTAAAGAACTCATTCCCAGATTCCAAACCCTAGATTAGATAAGACTATTCCAGGGATTCACGTTTATCAAATTGCATTACATTACTTATGCATCGTTGCATCTTGCTTCTTTAAACATTAGTCCTTACTGGACCAATGATGCTATTTACAGAATTTGGATCTTCTATTGTCTTGAAGACCGTGAGTGCATAATCTTGCAATCACAAAATGCAAGTTCACAGCTTGCTCATGTCCTTTGATTATTTTCTATGCTTGTAACTCAACTGTGTCATCACTTGTATTTCAAAAAGGTCGAAAACACTATTTTCACAATTAATAGGAAATATTGGTTACTGATCCAGGGTGATCAGCTAATCTATCATAACTGGCAATGGAAACACCATTGTATAGTAATGTATCATCTAGGACTTAACAACCAATGTCTCCAGTGATTCTAGCACCGTATATTACGCGTCAACCATGAGATTTGGAATGGGACAAAGAAGTCAGCTGTATCTTCTCCCTTTCATATGGAGGCAACATGACCTTATCGTGAGGCTGTTGATTTCTCGTGGAATGCTAGAGAATCCAGCACATGGGTGGGACCCCTTAGTTCCCCACGAGCTAGGTGTCTAGATTATCTGTGCATAGCTGTCTGGGTCGGAGTTCACCATAGCTGATGGTGATCGCCAATCAGAGCTGCTTACAGAGTCTTTGGGAACTTACCATGGTTATAGATTGCCCTAGTTGGAGGCTTAACAGAGGTGTAGTCAGCCCCAGAGAATCGTGCAGACATATGGGGTCGCGGAGAGGGCAGCGATTGGCTTGGATCTTAAGTTGGGCCTCAAACCAAGGAAGTTTGAACGGGGACATACTCCCGGTTGTGCAACAAAGCTTATGGTCTCTTGTGGGAAAAGTGACGCACCTCTGCAGAGGGTAAGAATTGTGACATGTTACTCCCTGTTCTGGGAAGGAGCTACGAACGCGGCAGGAAAGGAACTCCATAAAGTTCTGGTCAACCTGTGAAGGCTGTCGAACATAGTTTTCAGAATAAAAGCAATCTTTGAAGAAATGTTTACGAAAACCTGCATTACCTACGACCTATGGTCTGTGGCTGTAGAGATAGTGCATCATACACTCCTTTTTAGTGAACTTGCTGAGTACGCCCGTACTCAACCGTACCTTCTTAACCCTTGCTAGGTTCTAAGCCGTTGAAGACGACGTCAACATCAATTTCTGCTCAAGAAACCATCATCGGCAGCTCAAGTCCTTCAATAAAGTCAATGAAGTCAACATATATATCAGCTGAGGTGAAGATAAAGTGTCGGTTTAGATAGAAGTAGATTCTCTAGCCATAAAACCTATTTCTGTAGAGCATTGCAATAGCAGCAATGGCAAGCCAAATAGTTTAGATACTAGTCTTAGTTGCTAGATAGTTCTGAGTTATTATTTCCGGTTCTTCTTTGTAAGAAGTTCTTTCCCTCTCTTTAACCTAGAGTGTTCTCTGGATCTTTTGTAAAGAGTCGAGTTGTAATCTATAGTCATGTCTTGGACCTGCTGTGTTTCTGTTGTACCACTCTGAGGGATGTAATACTAGTGAACGGTGTTTCATTGGTGTTATGTCAATGACTATAGTGTACTACATCATGCAGTGGTATGCTGGGTCACCGCATGACATGTCGCACTTGAGGCACTCAAGTCGCTGGAGCCAAAGGAGCACAAGGACTTCATCACGACCTTGAGGTTGGCTTCGGCTCGTCTACATCAATCACGCTCTCCTGAGCGTTGACAATGCTTTTCGGTCTTCAAGGGTAAGTTCACGAAAATCCCCTCCTGTTACTGTATTACTAATAGATAGGTCCTGGCAGCTTCAGGGGTTCAGGGGCGTAGGGTAAAATTTATTGTTTTCATACACGGAACCCCAACAGTGGTATCAGAGCTAGATCTATGCATAGTAATGCTAGTATGGGTAGAACACACGAGATGTAGCGTGTGGGCGTTGATCTTTTAGTTGTTACCCTCACACGTGTACTTGTGTATACCGCAGTAATGCTTGATGAAGCGGCCCCCAACCAACTTTACGCGTTCATTCGCGAGACTGGTCCACGCTTGACATACGGCTTGTACCGTATAAAGTGTCTTAGGGGGGTGTCTGTCTCTCTCGCATTAGTTGGTATACCATTTACAATGGAGGGCCCTGAAAGGGGTGTAGTAGAGACAACTACTTGATAAACGTTATGCTGAAAGTTTGTAGGTAAGAACGGTTCTTGTGCGAAAGCCCATTCAGCCACGTAAAACATGCAAAGATAAAGTAGAGGCGTCTAACTTTGTTTTGAAGGGGGCGTTGCTTTGTGATATGGTAGTGGCAAAGGTAAAGTGATTACCTTTTGTTACGTAGTAGTAGATAGTCACAGAGGTGACGGACTACCACGCTGGAATGACACAGGTACCCTAATGTCTACGGTGCCGGAACCCTAGCACCGGAATACGGTGACGACAGATGGAGATCACGACATGAAGGACCATATCACATCGCATTTACATTCAATGTTATTGTTTGTATATCTTATTGTGTGCTAGTATTAGATACTCGACGGTAGCCTAATAAGATGATCCCTGTTAAAATTACCAACGATTGTGTTCCCCCTTAGTGTGCACCACCAAGAAAGTTCTTCGGTATGAGGCGACCCAGGGTGACTGGGTGTCAGACATATCTACGTTCGCATACAGTGGGTGTAAGCCATGTTGCACAGCAAATACACTAAGGTTGAGTTGGCGAGCCTAGCATGCCATAGAAGTGTGGCCTCGGAACACGGATGGTCGAAAGATCGATCATGAGTCGCATGAATGATGTGACCGATGTTTAGCGTCCACCTTTGAACCCACATCGATGGCCGTGTCAATCAGGGGAGATGTGGCTGATAGGGGTCGTGTTATCACTTGGAACCCTTGTGGGGATAGGTGTTTCTGAGTTGAGTTATTATTAACTCATTTAATTATAAACTTAGTCTAAATTCCTTTTGCAATTATAAATGTAGATGGCTCACCGTGAAGCTTACTTTGTCATTGAGGAATGGGTAATGGGTGAGAAACTTAGACTTGATGGATCCAACTTCCCTAGTTGGCTTGTGCGCCTGAATGATCTCCTTACTAGGAATCATGTGGTAGACTACATACGCCGCACGATGGATTTGACTGAGCCAGAGCACTATGAGACCCCACAAGAGCTGGTAGACTGCTACTGTCGTGAAGAGATGTCCACCTACATTCAGATAATAATGCGTTACGGGATGGTGATGAACTCCACCCGCTCATGGGTGATCTTGATCCATATTCAATGATGGATCAACTGAGAGCAGAGTTCATAGGACATGTGCGCATGTGGAAGCATGAGATACTTGGAGAGTTCCTTTCCATACAGATGGAGGAGCATACATGTCTGAAGGGTCACTTGGAGCGCATGCTTGATGCACACATGAGACTGGTTTACTTCATGGATTACTGGATGGATGATCCATTTGCGATAGGCGTACTACTTCGATCATTGCCTCCCAACTACGAAGGACATGTCCGGAGTAGCATCATGAGTGGTGATACAGAAACATTGGATTTCCAGGAGTTCATATTATGTTTCAGGAACGTAAAGGTTGAACCAATCACCGGAGAGGTCATCGATGACAAAGGTATATATTTGATATACAGTTTTATAAATGTTATAATCTTGCAAACACATTTGCAGTGTTAAGTATATCTGATACTTGTTCTGTTTTGCTGAAAACATGTCCTTTTGCATGAGAGGTGCTTGCTAGAGAGGAGGTGACGTTGTGTGTTGATGGAGAGCATGATGATGATGGCCGACGACACTCTCCCTCGACATTTATCACTTAGTTTATGTTTCAGGATGATTATTGTAATCAAGAGATTGTGAACTTCTTTAGTGTGTCTCACACTTTGTGAGACGGTTATTCATATGAGTTTCTAACAAACAGTTGTTCTACTTTTATGAATGATTTCTATTCGTGTTCATATCTTGTTTGATTATGTGTGAATTATCCTTGTTATTTTGAAACTAATTGATAATGCATGAACATTTGTAAAATATTGAAATGCCTTAAAATACCCAACTTAAATGATATTTCATTACCGAATGAAAACCATTGTTTAAATTCAAAGTTATGCTGATAATATGTGAAAGTCATTCGATTTCTTATCACATATAAATCATGCCTAAGTTCGGCAAAATAACTTGAACACCATGTATTACTTGAATACAAAGTGTTTAATGGAATGTTAAAAGTAAATACATATTCGATGTATTGTGTTTTAACAAAAATGGCAATTATCATTATATGATTGTTTAAATGTGTAAAGAAGTTTACCAAAGGAAACATGAATATGAAACTATTTGATTTGATCAAAGTGATTCATCAGCAAAGGGTATAAATATAAAAGGGAATCTAATTACTATGATTTGATCAATAGTAATGAAATTCAAGTTTATAAGAATGGCATAAAAGGAAATTGTGAAATGCAAAGCGTTTTGAAACGTCAAAATGCAAAGCATCACAATGTGATATTAGATATCAATGTGGGTGAATAGAAGGCACCAAACAAATCCTTGTAGTGTAGATGTAGAGACCATTAGTTAAGAAATAGTTAGCACTCAATTAGAATGTAGTGAACCATTTGATTTCGTGAAAGTTTTGGGGTTATTCGATATAACCAAAACAATAGCGAATAAGTCCTTGTAGAGTATTCATTGGAAACTTTGAATACGAAATCCATAGCTGAAACCAAAAGAAAAGCAAAATTCGTATTGCTTGGATTTTGGTGCATTCTTGAGAAAGCTCACTTCTAGTGTTGTTTCTCAATTATGGAGCAAATAGAAAATAGTGTAAAACATGATGAGGATTCAAAACCCTGTATCAGAGTGTTGAGAAGTGCAACGGACAACGTTCTTGAATGATTCTCTTCATAGAAGGAAAGAATCAATGATATTGATCATTGTGTTTTCCCTACTGGTGTTCTCACTACATAAAGTAGGATTCAAAATGTAATCCATATCTTGTATGGAGACATTTGTGAATCATTTTTCATGATTACTGGAATATGACATACCTACGAACTACTAAGGAAATAATGGTAAACTAAAATTATGAGAAATCCTAAAAGCAAAATTCACTTGAGATTAGAAAGCAATTTGTTGCTGAATCTCACAAGTAAAAGAAGTTGCTTGAATTTTCCCAAATGACTGCAAAGCCATAGTGGAAAAGGGGGTGAATGACAAAAGCACAATTTGTCAAGTATTGAACAAATTCAAATGAATTTGATTCTAGTGTGCTGAATGTCTAAGGATTTAAAACTAGTAATAGTACTAGTATCTCATAAGTAAATCTCCAAGCTTGATATTTGATCAAAGGATTTTGAAGTTATTCAAAATAGTGAGTGGATATGAAATTTGCATAAAATTGAGTGGGAGCTATGAAAGTCTTCCTGAAACGATATGTGATTGACATATTTTTGAGTGGGAGCAATATAAGTATCAAATTCAAATATGTAGGAACATATTTTGAGTGGGAGCTTATAGCAGTAATTCTTAAGTGTGTTAAGAATAAAAGCGCAAATACTAATAAATAATGATTTATAAGATGTAGAAGTTGATAATAGGTGTATTATGATATTATGTAGTATTCCTTAAGGGATTCTGAAAGGGGTTTCAGAATAGAAGTCAATTAAGGAATGTAGCATCCCATCTGTCTAACATCTGTAATGCTACATGGTCTAATAATAAAATGCTACTTCCTACATATAATTGTTGCATCATAATTATATCATGCTCATGTCATCATGCCACAATGCATTTGAGCATCATATAAAACCCTTTTTCTTTTGGTTCTTATCTCATATGCACTATTAATTGTATTTGCCTCTTGAGATATTGTATTTGGTTCTTGATAATGCTTGATGCCCAAGATGAGTTGGGGGCATATCTCTTATTAACTCCACCACATTTCTTTGTCACCACCTTATAATTCCGCCATCCTAAAAGACTTATGGGCTTTTACATCTTCTCTTTTGGGTATTGTCTAGCTCACATATATAAAGATGGATCCCCTTCTATACCACATGCCCCAATGGTGTTTACTATTGTTTTCACAATATAAATGATGTGGGTCTACATGTGGGGATACTTCTACATCTTCATATGGTTTACTTCTAAATGAGTGGGCATATCTAAATATAAATGGGACCATATAATTATCTAGTGGCATACACACACTAGCATTTCCATTATATTTATTCATGCTTATTTCATCAATTCTTGGACATATGGGTTTAATTCCAACCATGTGTTAATTCCTTGTGCATGTATGCTATGTGTGGTACCATTATTTCATGTTGCATGAAATATAAGCCCCACATCCCCATCTTATTCTAGTTCTTCTATTTGTTGTTTTATTCAACCTCTTCAAACCTTTTTGCTTGGGCTTTATTCAAATTTGAGTGCATGGGGCTAAATGGGGTCATTTGAGCTTGTATTTGTTTTCACAAATATAACGTGGCCTATCTAAGGTTCATGCATGGCCCATGCAAGCTTGTCCATACCTCCTCTTTTTGGGTTTCTTTTGAATTTGGTGTAAAGCTTGTTTGGTTTGGAATCCATCTAATAGCCAAATTCAAAAGGATCCTAATAGACCATCTTATCTCTTTTTATTTCTTGCATGCCTATTATTGCATGTACATGCAACATATGTCATCTCTTCCTTCCTTTCCTCCTTGTGTATTTTATGTGTTGTTTTGAAATCTTTCATAATTGAACCTTCTTGCATGGCTTGTTTAAACGAGTCCGAAAAGGGATATGCATCAAACAACCTAGGATGGGTTTCTCTTCATCTAATCCCTAAACCCTAATCTCTCTCCCTCATCTCTAGCTTAAATCCTCTTTTTTTACCTAGCTTGGCTTTGTTCCTCTCTCTCTCTCTCTCTCTCTCTCTCTCTCTCTCTCTCTCTCTCTCTCTCTCTCTCTCTCTCTCTCTCTCTCTCTCTCTCTCTCTCTCTCTTCTACACCTAATCATCATCAAACCACCCCCATCCTGGTCCAGCTGAACCCCAACCCGACACCCCTGCTAGCTGGCTCGGCAGCAGCCTGAACCTGCGCCTGCGCCAAGCCGGTCTCAGCAGCCTGCGCTCGCGCGCCTCTCCCTCTCTTTCTCTCGCTTGCACCGAACCTTCTCCCTTCCTTGGTCTGGTGTGACCCAGCCGAGTGGACAGCGAACGAGGCTTGGTCCTGTTTCTCTTCTTGCCTCCCGATCACGTGCGACAGGGCCCCCCACCTCATGCCCCTCTCGTGTCTCCCCTTCCTGCCCTTTTTGCATAAAGCTAGAGCACCACCACGCCAAGGAACCAGCCAGATCGAGATCCCCTTCCTCGTTATTCTGCATCCCCATGCACAGCTCCACCAGTCGCCGTCCATAGCCACCCCGCTGTGCCGTTGCACCTCTCCCGTGTCTGCTGCCACTATGTCCGGAACATGGCCAAGACGCCCAGGAGTTCCTCTCCTTCGCCTTGTATGCAGCAGCGAGCCGGAGAGCCCCTGCATCCTCTCCATCACGCGCAAGATGAGAAGCCAGGAGCGGTAGGCCGAGCCCGTGTTCACGTCGCCGCTGCCGTACGCTCACCGCCGTTCACCATCCTCTCGCCGTCGACGTCGTCAGCCACGGCAGCCACCGTCTTCGGTACCTCCCCGGTGAGCCCCTTGGTACCCTAGACATGCTTGCTCCTCCCTCTAGTCGCGCCTTGTCGCCTGCCTAGCCGTGCCCGCGACGCCGCTACAAGCCCCGCCGCTCGTCGCTCGCGTGGCGCAAGCAACAACAGCAGAGAACCCCGCGCGCACCCTCTGTTCTTCCGCAGTTTCCGGTCGATGTGGTCCGTCTCCGTGTGAACTTGCTGAACGGAAGTTGAAGCCTGATCTATCCTCTTCATTTTTCCTTTTTACGGCAGGGCAAAATTCGCTGCTGTTCGGTCGCAATCGTCGTCGCAACCCAGCCTGATCTCAGCCCTTTTTCTGAAACTTTCCGTCAGTTTTAAACCCTAGAGACACCCTCTGTTCATCATGTTTTTACCGTCGTTACAGCCCACCCCCGCTGAAACACCCAACACGGTACTTGTAGATCTTGGTATTATCCGTAGCTTTGCTTTTTGAGACGCCACGCAATTCCTAAAGGTTTTCTCTCCATCGTCAACCGAAGATCAGACGAGCTAGCTCGTGTTAGTGGATCGAATTTCAGATTTGTTGGTCTTTTTGCATAAACCCCCCCGGCAGATTCTGTCCGTCACGGACAGGCCCCTCGAGCCCCAGCCTCGCCCACGTGTCCCACGCCTACGGGCCGCGCGCGCGTGTGGCCCTGCATCCGGCCGGGCCCGTCTGTCACTGACTGCGGGTAAGGTCTCCGTGGTGAGAAAAGCCGGCCCAGCCTGCTGTGCCCCACCTTGTGCTGAGTCAGCGACGGCCCCACCCGTCAGCATCTCGGGCTAGTTTCTCCTGAGTACAAAAGTCTCTGTGATCTTTTCTAAATAATAAAAATAATCCAGAAAATGCAAATATGTTTATAAATCTAGAAAATAATATCTTTTAATTGGTAATTCCAAATAATACAAATAATATATGTTTTTGAATCAGAAAAATGTGACGATTTCAAATATGCCATTCAAAGTAATGTTTGACTAATTAATTTTCGAAATTGTTTAATTGCAATAAAAATGCCTTTTCTTAATTAATTAATAACTTTAATTCTATAACTCCAAATTTGACAAATAATATATCTAAATCGATCAGCGCGACGAGCCCGTTCTGATTATGCATTCCATGAGATGAATGGAAGCATGCATCATATAAATATTAAATAATCAGAACTGTTTATGGTAATAAAACTTGGCCAAATAATTAATAAAATGATTTATTCTTGTCCCCACACCTCACCCTTGCCATGCTATGTTATGCCATGTAATTTGTGCATCATTCATCATGGCATGCTTGTTTGCTTATCGCATTTTTATTTATATGTTTCCGCATTATATTTATGTTGGCCTTGTTTGTTTGGTTTTTCTCGGATAGACGCCGAGCAGGAGAATTATCAGGAATCTCAGGAGTACTACCCAGATCCATCCCTCACTTCAACTGAGCTGCCAGGCAAGCACTACCACATGCTTGCATACATATAGTACCTATTGCTTCTATCTTATTCTTGCATCATTGAGTCGCGATTGCATTAAACTGAATCCCAACTATTACATGGCCTTTACTTTTAAACCCCACCGAGCTTGTTCCTCCATCCCATGAGCCATTACTACAGGAGTTGTTTGAGCCATGCGAGTCGTAGAACAACATGTGTAGGGTATGGGAGAGTCTGATGGATAACGAGGTACCTAACCAACTTAACCTGAGTTGTATGGGATAACTAATGAAAGAGGCACCGGTGGGCAATATCTGTTATTTGGTTTTTCATGCTCACTTGTGTCCTGTAGGACCCCGAGTACTTGATACCTGTTCCTTGACTATTCGCACTATCCACATACGGGAGACTCTATGAATCCCCCTTTGCATGAGCTTGATTTGTACTTTATTTCTTGGGGCCACAAAGTAGTTTGGGGCTTTATTACTATCATGTACTTATGCCATGCTTTACTGCTTTATTTAAGATTGTGCATGGAGCACCTGTACTGTTTTGGATCGTGACACGTTTTCGCTGTATTGACAAGCCCAGTCACACTTTTGGGTTCCCAGTCGTTTACCACCGTCCACACAAACCCTGGGTCTGTTTGGGAGCCGGCCAACTTCGTTGCGGGTAGCTTAGTGGGGTGGCCCCCCAAAATATTTTATGAATCCTGTGATTGCTTTGTCCTGAAAGCCTCGTTGGGTTTTGATTTGGTTTTTCCGAGGTCGATCGTGTGTGTGTTGCTATTTGTGCACCCCTGCAGGGTAAATCTTTCTGAAAGCCATGTCCGCGGTTATGGACGACTTGGAGCACAATTTCTCGATCATAGACAAGTATAACTAAAGTACCGTCTTTAATTTGACTAAATATCTGACTAGTAATTAGTGCAATATTCATGGAATGGTTAATGAAACTGCCAACGGATGGATTGTTTGTCTGCTTTCTCGTTGGTAAGCGAGAAGGAGGATGGATCTGTTACTTTATAGTGTTATAACTATTGTTTCTAATTAACGGACATCCGTCTATCATTGGTTAGGCGGATGGTTAGCGAGTATCTATAGGCTTGTTAGTTATTATCTTTTGCTGTAATTGCGTCACCCTAGGTATATGTCCCCTTTAGAGGCATAAAGACTTGCTGAGTACCCCTAGGGTCTCACACGATAAATTGTTTGATTCAGATGAACAGGTGTATTTGCAAGATGGATACTGGGTGGAGGAGACAGATGATGTTGGCAACGATCACTCGGTGTAGAGATTCCGGGGATGGGGACCCGTGAGATATGTGGGCGGGATGTGCTTAGTTATGTGGCATCTTATACCGATTTGCTTCTTATTCGTACCCGGATCTTGTTTCCCGCTTCCGCTTGATACTTTGTTGATTGATGTATGAGAAGCTATCCTACACTATTATCTCTATCTAGGATATTTGGATCTTGCCGTATGGAGTTGCAATATTTCTGTTTCTTTTAGATGGTATGGCTCTGAGAACTGTTGTAAGGTAGCTTGCATACATACTCACTTGTGTATGTATTTGATCTCTTCGCCTGTTGCCTACGCCGATCGCTCTTGTCCCTACGTTCTTGGAAGTGGTTAGGGCGGCCGACGGGCCTACACGTGGGTAGCCCTGGGCCTTCGCTATAAAACCCTTAACCACTTTTGGTTCATCCAGGCTTGAACTTAGAGCGTAGGGTCCGAGGTTGTTACAATTGGTATCAGAGCCATCCCACCCTTCAGGGTCTCAGCCAAATGGTCGTTGTCAGTCTAGCAAATATTTTGGTAGTTATTTATACTAGGGAAAAACAAAACGTGAGAGTAGGACTGCTTCCACTTTTCTTCTTACCCACCCACCCACCCTTTTCTGGTAAGGAAGTGTAACGTTTTCAATCCCCTTTTAAAATTCAAACTAGGATTCACGTGTTCTGGGTTTCCGTAGTACCATAGGTTGTGTGAGTGTGTGTGTGTGTGTAATTCCTTGTCTATCTGTTGCATCCAACTTGTTGTCGCTCTCTGCCTTTTGGTTATCAACTGTTGGTACATTCCATACCGACAACTTTTGTAAACCGACGCGATCTATCTGATTCGTTGTAAACCGATGCGATCTGTCTTACTCTTTGTTATCCGACACTATCTTGTTAGGGGTTGTTTTCCGTAGTTGCTAATCTTTAGGTTCATCTCATGAAGGAAGAGATTCGGGATATGTGTTTTACTTATTCATGTGCGGAGTAATGATTTGAGTGCGGGATGGAGTCGCGACCATACCACTACTTTTATCATTCGCTCTTGTATATTGAATTGGTAGGGTTACTAATCTTGATTCGTTAAGTGGTTTTGCACATATAGTGGTATTCTAATGCCGAAATTTGCAGAATTTTTTTCTTTGATAGCTTTGTGTACCACACTCCTTGTTCAGTCGTGTGCGATATGCTTACTATCTTCTAGGTGCTTTGAACTTTGTTGATATCTTAATATCATCTTAGTAAATTGTATCCTTTAATCTTGGTTAATTCCATTTTGGTACTATTTTGGATTATTATTATGCTCCATTATGGTACTAACTTGAGTTTTATATCAATCACAGTATGGCACCACCACGCCGCACTGAGGAGGACATACCACCTGAACTGGGGGCTGCGTTGGCAAGTATTGCTAATGCCTTGGGAACAATGCAACAAGACCAGCAACGCTTTGAAGAAAGTGTCAGGAGGAATGAGTTTGTTCTGCTACCTCCACCTCCCAAGCGAGGAGACATCAAGGGCTTTCTGAAGTTTTACCCACGCCACTTTGAGGTGTCTGATCAGCCACTAGATGCTGATGATTGGCTGCGTGAGATGTCAAGGTTGCTGATGACTGCTGATGTTCCTGAGCAAGAATGGGTAAAATGTGCCACTCACCTTCTGAAGGGAGACGCAACTCTATGGTGGGAGAATTACCTAAAGGCAAACCACTCTGGTTTTCAGCCTACTTGGGAGCAGTTCACTGGGGCTTTCAAAGAGCAATACCTGTCAGAAATTGTCATGGAAAGGATGAAGGAATTGTTTCTCAACCTCAAGCAGGGCAATGATAATGTCAATACATATATCAGAAACTTCATGAATCTTTCTCGGTATGGTGGCGATGAGATCTCTGATGACAAGAAGAAACAAAAGAGGTTCAGGCAAGGGCTCAATGCATCTATGAAATATGCAATCACTCATGCAAGGCCGGGGTCTTTTCTAGAACTCCAACATACAGCTCTACAAGAAGAAGCCAGTAGGCAAGTGTTCGAGGAGTCCAAGAAACACAGCCGTGACGCAACAAGCTCTTCAGCTATGATAACTCCTTCTAAGTGCCGCATGTGGGTCCCTAATACCGCACCGCCGCTCCTGGCTCCACCAAGACCTTCAAGCTACGCAGCAAGGCCACCAAACTCCTTCACCGCTGCTCCTAGGGGCTACAACCACAACTACCCTAGAGCGCCTGGCGGAGTCCCTGGCTACGGTGCTCCATGTCCACCTGGTGCTTGTTACACTTGTGGGAACACTGGGCATCAACACTGGAGTTGTCCCATGAACAACAAAGCTCTTCCTCCACCACCTCCAAGACCTGCAGCAAGTTCTTCTATGGTTCGTGCACCTCCACCGCGGGCTCTCAACATCAACACCAAGCCCGGGTCCACTGTTGCTCGTGCCAACTGTGTCAATGTCGCTCAAGCTGAACATGCAACTGGAGTTGTGATGGGTACGCTCCCGTTAACTCAGTCCCTGCACGAGTTTTGTTTGATTCTGGTGCATCGCATTCTTTTGTTTCTCACAAGTTTGCTCATGAGCATGATCTGGCTATGGGTCCTCTATTGCATCGTCTCGTGGTACAATCTCTTGGGTCAAACATGAGGGCTGCTCATATTAGCCATGGCAATCAAATTGAGATTGGTGGCTCTTTGTTCCCGGCTTCCTTAATTATTCTGGGCAATTCTGACATTGATGTTATCTTGGGCATGGATTGGTTAACAGCAAATGCAGCTGTGATTGATTGTGTTGAACGCTCGATTTCTCTGAAAATTCCTGAAGGCCATATAGTCTATTCTCCAAGTCTCACTCCTGCAATTCAGCTTTTCTCTTTGGCGACTCTGAATGATGATGCTATGGATGCTATTCAGAGTGTTCCGGTGGTCTGTGAGTTCCCAGATGTTTTTCCTGAAGAGTTACTAGGTATGCCTCCTGACCGAGAGGTCGAGTTTGTGATTGAGCTTGAACCTGGAACCGCTCCTATCTCCAAGCGGCCTTATAAAATGGGTCCTGCTAAGTTGGCCGAACTCAAACGTCAGCTTGATGAACAAGAGAAGTTGGGTTTCATTCAGCACATTACTTCTTCTTGGGGTAGCCCCACCATCTTTGTGAAGAAGTGAGACCGCACTGATAGACTTTGTGTGAATTACCGAGCTCTCAATGCAAAAACCATCAAGAATAAATATCCCCTTCCGCGGATTAATGATCTCTTTGATCAGCTAGTTGGAGCTGTGGTATTCTCTAAGCTTGACTTGAGAAGTGGATATCATCAAATCAAGATTCGCAAGGAAGATGTTCCCAAAACAGCTTTCACCACCCGCTATGGCCTGTACGAGTACACGGTCATGTCCTTCGGTCTCACCAATGCACCTGCCACCTTCTCGAGGCTTATGAACTCGGTTTTCATGGAGTATCTTGATAAGTTCGTCGTGGTCTATCTGGATGACATTCTAGTCTATCCTAAGTCAAAGGAAGAACATGACGAACACCTTCAGTGTGTCCTAAACAAGCTTCGTGAGAACCGCCTGTATGCAAAGTTCTCCAAGTGTGAATTTTGGCTTCCTGAAGTCACCTATCTGGGGCACGTCATCTCTGCTAAGGGCATTGCCGTCAACCCAAAAACTGTTCGGACAATTGTTGAGTGGCTTTCACCCAAAAATGTCAAAGAAGTCTGGAGTTTCCTTGGTTTGGCTAGTTATTGCCGTCGCTTCGTTCAGAACTTCTCAAAGATTGCGAAGCCTCTTACCGATCTCCTCAAGAAAGGCAAGAAATACCTTTGGTCTCCTGCATGTCAAGCAAGTTTTGAAACACTCAAAGAGAAGCTCACTTCCACACCAGTCTTGATTCCTCCAGATACATCAAAGCCTTTCCAAATATTCTGTGATGCCTCTTTGCAAGGATTGGGTGCGGTCCTTATGCAAGAAAAACAAGTGGTTGCTTATGCCTCTCGTCAGTTGAAGACGCATGAGATCAACTATCCTACACATGACCTCGAACTCGCATCAGTTGTCTTTGCTTTGAAAGTATGGAGGCACTACTTGCTTGGCAACCGTTGTGAGATCTTTTCTGATCACAAGAATCTGAAGTATACATTCACACAACCTGATCTCAACCTTCATAAGAGGAGGTGGATTGAAGCAATTAATGATTTCGATCTGACCATCAACTACACTCCGGGCAAAGCTAATGTCATGGATGATGCTCTCAGCCGAAAAGCTTATGTCAACAACCTCATGGGGGAAGAACAACAACCTCTCTTGTGCGAGGAATTCCGCCAACTCAACCTTGAAATTGTGGATCAAGGGTATCTTCTGAATCTTCTGGCAACCCCTCTCTTGGAAGAAAAAGTTCGCTCCATTCAACTTGGTGATCCTTACACTAAAAACATCATCTCCAAGATCCAACTTCCGAAGTATGAACCTTTCCACCTTGACGACCAAGGCACTCTATTCTTTAAGCACCGGATGTTCGTTCCGAAGTATCCGGGTTTGAGAGAGCAAGTTCTTAAAGAAGCTCATGATTCGGTTCTTTCTATCCACCCTGGCAGCACTAAGATGTACATGGATCTGAAAACACAATATTGGTGGCCTGGATTGAAATGATATTGTGCCAAGTATGTCTCGGAGTGTGATGTCTGCCGTAGAGTGAAAGTTGTCCATCAGAAACCTTCCGGTCTTCTACAGCCATTGAAGCCTCCGGAATGGAAATGGGAGAAAGTAGAGATGGACTTCATAACTAGTTTTCCAAGGTCGCAGAAAGGCAACAATGCAATCTTTGTTGTCATCGACAGGCTTTCTAAAGTGGCTCACTTCTTTCCCGTCAAGGAAACAATTTCTGCAATTCAGTTGGCTGAGCTCTATATCAACAAAATTGTCTCTCTGTATGGGGTTCCTCTTGAGATCAGCTCAGACCATGGAAGCATCTTCACTTCCAAGTTCTGGGGAAGTTTCCAAAATGCTTTGGGAACAAAGTTGAACTTCAGCACTGCCTATCACCCTCAGTCGCAAGGACAAGTTGAAAGGATCAATCAGATTCTGGAAGATATGCTCCGTGCTTGCGTCATATCTTTCGGCATGAAGTGGGAAGAATGCCTTCCTTATGCTGAGTTCTCTTACAACAACAGCTTCCAGAAGAGTCTAAAGATGGCACCATTTGAGGTTCTCTATGGCCACAAATGCAGAACTCCGATTGGTTGGTCGGGCGCAGGTGAAAGAACATTGTTTGGCCCCAACATTGTAACTCAAGCGGAGGAGAAGGTTCACATCATTATTGAAAACCTGAAGGTTGCTCAAAGTCGCCAGAAGAGCAACTATGACAGAAAGCACACGGACATGGAGTATGTCCCTGGTGATCTCATTTACCTTCGTGTCACTCCCGTGAGAGGCACGCACCGGTTTGGTATCAAAGGAAAGCTGGCTCCTAGATACATCGGTCCTTTCAAAGTTCGTGGAAGAAGAGGAGAAGTTGCTTATGCTCTTGAGCTCCCTGAAAAACTCAAGGTTCATGATGTTTTCCATATATCTCAACTCACGAAGTGCTTCAAGGATCCCGGCAGGACCGTGGACCATGAGCTCATCAATCTCCAAGAAGATCTGTCTTATCAAGAACACCCCACAAAAATCCTAGAAGTCGCAGAAAGAAGGACTCGCAACAAGTCTATCAAGTTCAGCAGGGTGCAATGGTCGCACCATTCCATCGATGAAGCCACTTGGGAACGTGAGGATGAGCTCCGTGCCAAGTACCCCACCCTCTTCGTGTCTTCTTCTTCCTAGAATCTCGGGGCGAGTTTCCTGTTTAGTGGGGGAGAGTTGTAACATCCCATCTGTCTAACATCTGTAATGCTACATGGTCTAATAATAAAATGCTACTTCCTACATATAATTGTTGCATCATAATTATATCATGCTCATGTCATCATGCCACATTGCATTTGAGCATCATATAAAACCCTTTTTCTTTTGGTTCTTATCTCATATGCACTATTAATTGTATTTGCCTCTTGAGATATTGTATTTGGTTCTTGATAATGCTTGATGCCCAAGATGAGTTGGGGGCATATCTTTTATTAACTCCACCACCTTTCTTTGTCACCACCTTTCTTTGTCACCACCTTATAATTCCACCATCCCAAAAGACTTGTGGGCTTTTACATCTTCTCTTTTGGGTATTGTCTAGCTCACATATATAAAGATGGATCCCCTTCTATACCACATGCCCCAATGGTGTTTACTATTGTTTTCACAATAAAAATGATGTGGGTCTACATGTGGGGATACTTCTACATCTTCATATGGTTTACTTCTAAATGAGTGGGCATATCTAAATATAAATGGGACCATATAATTATCAAGTGGCATACACACACTAGCATTTCCATTATATTTATTCATGCTTATTTCATCAATTCTTGGACATATGGGTTTAATTCCAACCATGTGTTAATTCCTTGTGCATGTATGCTATGTGTGGTACCATTATTTCATGTCGCATGAAATATAAGCCCCACATCCCCATCTTATTCTAGTTCTTCTATTTGATGTTTTATTCAACCTCTTCAAACCTTTTTGCTTGGGCTTTATTCAAATTTGAGTGCATGGGGCTAAATGGGGTCATTTGAGCTTGTATTTGTTTTCACAAATATAATGTGGCCTATCTAAGGTTCATGCATGGCCCATGCAAGCTTGTCCATACCTCCTCTTTTTGGGTTTCTTTTGAATTTGGTGTAAAGCTTGTTTGGTTTGGAATCCATCAAATAGCCAAATTCAAAAGGATCCTAATAGACCATCTTGTCTCTTTTTATTTCTTGCATGCCTATTATTGCATGTACATGCAACATATGGCATCTCTTCCTTCCTTTCCTCCTTGTGGTATTTTATGTGTTGTTTTGAAATCTTTCATAATTGAACCTTCTTGCATGGCTTGTTTAAACGAGACCAAAAAGGGATATGCATCAAACAACCTAGGATGGGTTTCTCTTCATCTAATCCCTAAACCCTAATCTCTCTCCCTCATCTCTAGCTTAAACCCTCTTTTTTACCTAGCTTGGCTTTGTTCCTCTCTCTCTTCTACACCTAATCATCATCGAACCACCCCCATCCTGGTCCAGCTGAACCCCAACCCGGCACCCCTGCTAGCTGGCTCGGCAGCAGCCTGAACCTGCGCCTGCGCCAAGCCGGTCTCAGTAGCCTGCGCTCGTGCGCCTCTCCCTCTCTTTCTCTCGCTTGCACTGAACCTTCTCCCTTCCTTGGTCTGGTGCGACCCAGCCGAGTGGACAGCGAACGAGGCTTGGTCCTGTTTCTCTTCTTGCCTCTCGATCACGTGCGACAGGGCCCCCCACCTCATGCCCCTCTCGTGTCTCCCCTTCCTGCCCTTTTTGCATAAAACTAGAGCACCACCATGCCAAGGAACCAGCCAGATCGAGATCCCCTTCCTTGTTCTTCTGCATCCCCATGCACAGCTCCACCAGTCGCTGTCCATAGCCACCCCGCCGTCCCGTTGCACCTCTCCCGTGTCTGCTGCCAGCGTGTCTGGAATGTGGCCAAGACGCCCAGGAGTTCCTCTCCTTTGCCTTGTACGCAGCGGCGAGCCCGAGAGCCCCTGCATCCTCTCCATCACGCGCAAGAGTTGAAGCCAGGAGCGACAGGACGAGCCCGCATTCACGTCGCCGCTGCCGTACGCTCGCTGCCGTTCACCATCCTCTCGCTGTCGACGTCGTCAGCCACGGCAGCCATCGTCTTCGGTACCTCTCCGGTGAGCCCCTTGGTACCCTAGACATGCCTGCTCCTCCCTCTAGTCGCGCCTCGTCGCCTGCCTAGCCGCGGTCACGACGCCGCTGCAAGCCCCGCCGCTCGTCGCTCGCGTGGCGCAAGCAACAACAGAAGAGAACCCCGCATGCACCCTCTGTTCTTCCGCAGTTTCCGGTCGATGTGGTCCGTCTCCATGCGAACTTGCTGAACGGAAGTTGAAGCCCGATCTATCCTCTTCAACTTTCCTTTTTACGGCAGGGCGAAATTCGCTGCCGTTCGGTCGCAATCGTCGTTGCAACCCAGCCTGATCTCAGCCCTTTTTCTGAAACTTTCTGTCAGTTTTAAACCCTAGAGATACCCTCTGTTCATCATGTTTTTACCATCGTTACAACCCATCCCCGCCGAAACAGCCAACACGGTACTTGTAGATCTTGGTATTCTCCGTAGCTTTGCTTTTTGAGACGCCACGAAATTCCTAAAGGTTTTCTCTCCATCGTCAACCGAAGATCAGACGAGCTAGCTCGTGTTAGTGGATCGAATTTCAGATTCGTTGGTCTTTTTGCATAAAACCCCCCGGCAGATTCTGTCCGTCACACACAGGCCCCTCGCGTCCCAGCCTCGCCCGTGTCCCACGCCTGCGGGCCACGCGTGTGTGTGGCCCTGCATCCGGCCGGGGCCATCTATCACTAACTGCGGGTAAGGTCTCCGCGGTGAGAAAAGCCGGCCTAGCCCGCTGCGTCCCACCTTGTACTGAGTCAGCGACGGCCCCACCCGTCAGCGTCTCGGGCTAGTTTCTCCTGAGTACAAAAGTCTCTGTGATCTTTTCTAAATAATAAAAATAATCCAGAAAATGCAAATATGTTTATAAATCTAGAAAATAATATCTTTTAGTTGGTAATTCCAAATAATATATGTTTTTGAATCAGAAAAATCTGAGAATTTCAAATATGCCATTCAAAATAATGTTTGACTAATTAATTTTCGAAATTGTTTAATTGCAATAAAAATGCCTTTTCTTAATTAATTAATAACTTTAATTCTATAACTCCAAATTTGACAAATAATATGTCTAAATTGATCAGTGCGACGAGCCCGTTCTGATTATGCATTCCATGATATGAATGGAAGCATGCATCATATAAATATTAAATAATCAGAACTGTTTATGGTAATAAAACTTGGCCAAATAATTAATAAAATGATTTATTCTTATCCCCACACCTCACCCTTGCCATGCTATGTTATGCCATGTAATTTGTGCATCATTCATCATGGCATGCTTGTTTGCTTGTCGCATTTTTATTTATATGTTTGTGCATTATATTTATGTTGGCCTTGTTTGTTTGGTTTTTCTCGGATCGACGCCGAGTAGGGGAATTATCAGGAATCCCAGGAGTACTACCCAGATCCATCCCTCGCTTCAACTGAGCTGTCAGGCAAGCACTACCACATGCTTGTATACATATAGTACCTATTGCTTCTATCTTATTCTTGCATCATTGAGTCGCGATTGCATTAAACTAAATCCCAAGGATTGCATGGCCTTTACTTTTAAACCCTACCGAGCTTGTTCCTCCATCCCATGAGCCATTACTACAGGAGTTGTTTGAGCCATGCGAGTCGTAGAACAGCATGTGTAGGGTATGTGAGAGTCTAATGGATAACGAGGTACCTAAACAACTTAACCTGAGTAGTATGGGATAACTAATGAAAGAGGCACCGGTGGGCAATATCTGTTATTTGGTTTTTCATGCTCACTTGTGTCCCGTAGGACCCCGAGTACTTGATACCTGTTCCTTGACTATTCGCACTATCCACATACGGGAGACTCTATGAATCCCCCTTTGCATGAGCTTGATTTGTACTTTATTTCTTGGGGCCACAAAGTTGTTTGGGGCTTTATTACTATCATGTACTAATGCCATGCTTTACTGCTTTATTTAAGATTATGCGTGGAGCACCTGTACTATTTTGGATCATGACACGTTTTCGCTGTATCGACAATCCCAGTCACACTTTCGGGTTCCTAGTCGTTTACCACTGTCCACACAAACCCTGGGTCCGTTCTGGAGCCGGCCAACTTCGTTGCGGGTAGATTAGTGGGGTGGCCCCCTGAAATATTTTATGAATCCTGTGATTTCTTTGTCGTGAAAGCCTCGTTGGGTTTTGATTTGGTTTTTCCGAGGTCGATCGTGTGTGTGTTGCTATTTGTGCACCCCTGCATGGTAAATCTTTCTGAAAGCCGTGTCCGTGGTTATGGACGACTTGGAGCACAGTTTCTCGATCATAGACAAGTATAACTAAAGTACCGTCTTTAATTTGACTAAATATCTGACTAGTAATTAGTGCAATAGTCATGGAATGGTTAATGAAACTGCCAACGGATGGGTTGTTCGTCCGCTTTCTCGTTGGTAAGCGAGAAGGAGGATGGATTTGTTACTTTATACTATTATAACTGTTGTTTCTAATTAACGGACATCTGTCTATCATTGGTTAGGTGGATGGTTAGCGAGTATCTATAGGCTTGTTAGTTATTATCTTTTGCTGCAATTGCGTCACCCCAGGTATATGTCCCCTTTAGAGGCATAAAGACTTGCTGAGTACCCCTAGGGTCTCACACGATAAATTGTTTGATTCAGATGAACAGGTGTATTCGCAAGATGGATACTGGGTGGAGGAGACATATGATGTTGGCAACGATCACTCGGTGTAGAGATTCCGGGGATGGGGATCTGTGAGATCTGTGGGCGGGATGTGCTTAGTTATGTGGCATCTTATGCCGATTTGCTTCTTATCCGTACCCGGATCTTGTTTCCCGCTTCCGCTTGATACTCTGTTGATTGATGTATGAGGAGCTATCCTACACTATTATCTCTATCTAGGATATTTGGATCTTGCCGTATGGCGTTGTAATATTTCTATTTCTTTTAGATGGTATGGCTCTGAGAACTGTTGTAAGGTAGCTTGCATACATACTCAGTTGTGTATGTATTTGATCTCTTCGCCTGTTGCTTACGCCGATCGCTCTTGTCCCTACGTTCTTGGAAGTGGTTAGGGCGGCCGACGGGCCTACACGTGGGTAGCCCTGGGCCTTCGCTATAAAACCCTTAACCACTTTTGGTTCATCCAGGCTTGAACTTAGAGCGTAGGGTCCGAGGTTGTTACAAGGAACTGGTCCTTAATAACTCAAATTAGGAATAGTATTAAGTTTAACATCAATGGTTGATAGAAAGAAAATGTCGATCATCGTCCACTATGTTGAGACATAGGTTCTATCTTAGTAAACCATGATGATAACTTAACGTAATATGTGATCCAATAAGGAATGTTTAAAAGTGATTAAGTTCGAATCACAGAATGTTGAGCTGAGTTTGTCCGTAGTGTCTAATAGAGAACTGCAGACATGTTTTCAAATCCATAATGGATGACATATCTTAAAACATAAAGGGTTATGTTATAAGGGAATATGTTGGAAACTCTTGTAGATACTGATTAAAGTCAAGTAGGAAGCGAGGTGAACAAAACATCGAAAGTTGCACAGAGTGCACTGGTGTTTGGATGAATACATTTATAATAATAGATAAGGGTACCATCTAAAGTGTTGTATAATGTTATGGCGGGGATAGTTCGCCTTTAACGTAGAATGATGTGTCCCAGGGCACAGTGCCCATGAGAAAGCCCTCGAGGTTGATCTAAAGTCACTGTAGGCTCCTGGAATCAGGCCTCGTTCTGCTGCCATAGCGACGATGCATACACACAGATGTTATCATGTGATGATAAAGTATTAATGTCAATCAAGGTGACATTAGTAAGTTGCAAAGGATTTGGGACTGTAAAGTACAGACCCAAGACTCAACCTCTTCCATAAGCAAGCATGTTCAAGGTACCGGATATGGTGCCAATGATTAAGGAACAAATGCAGCTAGTGTATTTGTACTCTAGTGCAAGTGGGAGACTGTTGGAAATATGCCCTAGAGACAAATAGTAGTAAGGACTATTATCATATTTCATATAGTTTATGATTAAGTTTTATATCATGCTATAACTGTATTGAGTGGAAACATCAATACACGTGTGATATACAAACAACCAGGGGTTCCCAGTGAAACTCTAGTCACTGGTTCATTGGTCAACAAATGATCATGTTTCCTGATCATGTGGCATTTATGCCAGTTGGAAATGAATTCATCTCATTCCGAGAATGAGATGATGAACCAATACCCAACCTAAACATCATGACCCGATCATGTCACGAATTTCAAGTTACGATGATTAGAAATGGATCCTCGTAGACTATTCCTTAGACCATGAGGCTATATCAATCACTGTCTCCTAAGAGTGCTTTGATAGCATCAAGCGCCACTTGGTAATACAGTGGTTATAAAGGTGTGTTCAGGTACTCGGAGGAAACCGTTGAGGAAATATATGTCAAGAGCGGGATTTGTTCGTCCATGTGACGGGAAGATACTCAAAGGGCCTACTCGGAGAGGTTATATCCAATAGCTGCGCAGCGTGTGATTTGATCACAGGGATATCACTTGTCGGAATGAGTCAAGTAGCGTTGTTCGGTAACGAGATTGAACACGACATGGTGATGTCATTGATCAGATCTCGGGCAATGCAAGTATGAGAGACAAAGGGAATAAGACATGACTGTCCCGGTTCAAACGACGAAAGATCTTCGTGGAACGCACAAGGGTCACATGGCCATCCAGGTCCCTCTGTCGATCATTGGTGCGGGAGTGTCCCGACCATGTCTAGAGTGTTCCTGAACCATGTTGTATCACGCTTAAGGGCTTGATGATGCTTAGAGAGTGTTTATAGGATCGGTGGAATCGCCGAAGAATAGTACAGAGAAAACCAGAAGGGTTTCGATAAGTCCGGAGGATGTCTGGAGTGGAGGTGGAAGATGTTCCATAGCCATGGAGGTTAAATAATATGTGAATGAATGTTAAATATTGATTTAATCATTTATTCATAATTATTTAATGAAGAGAAAAATCAATTTAAATGGTCAAAGGCTTAATGGGCCAATTCCCGGAGGGAAGAGGGCCCATTAGGGAAAGGAGAGAGGGAGAAGGGGCCAAGGGGGTAGCCGGCACCCTAGTGGTCCAGCCCTCCCCCCCCGCGAGGGGCCCATGGGGGTGGCTGGCGGTGCCACCCCTCCCCCTCCTCTCCTTTAGTCCCACCCCGGGACTTTGAGAGAGGTAGTACCTCCCCCCTATATATAGTGGGGGTATTTGGCCAAATAAAATACACCACTAATCAATAAAGTTCTTCTCACTTTTGGGAGGACCTCTAATTGATATTTTCTCCCTCCCCTCTCTCTCTCGTGACCATGGTACCAAGTCCGGACTGCGCGAACGAGAGACATCTTCACCGCGGAGCGCCGTCGTGCTATAGGATTCGGATCCGAGAGCTCTACTTCCACAATTGCTACTGAATCGAGGAAGCGGGAGTCATCGTCAGGCACCAGACGTGTTTAACTCCCCGCGAGGTGTCACACTTGAGGCACTCAAGTCGTTGGAGCCAAAGGAGCGCATGGACTTCATCACGACCTTGAGGTCGGCTTCGGCTCGTCTACATCAACCACGCTCTCCTGAGCGTTGACAACGCTTTTCGGTCTTCAAGGGTAAGTTCACGAAAAGCCCCTCCCGTTACTATATTACTAATAGATATGTCCTGGCAGCTTCAGGGGTTCAGGGGCGTAGGGTAAATTTATTGTTTTCATACGCGGAACCCCAACACTTCTTCCCTACTTGCCCCCTGACCCCCACTTACAAACTCGCACACCCCTGGGAAGCTCTCCATGATGGCGCCGTTGGAACCACCAATTATGGCCGTCCCTCTTTAGATCTACTCCGTGGGATTCTTCCCCGCCTCGATCTCCCTCCATGGACCCCGCATTTGCTCCTCTCACCCTCTGTTCATGGATATCTGGCCATTACTGTGCTTGAGTAGGACATGCCATGTCTAGGGCCCTTCTTTGGCTATAACTGCTTTGGGAGATCTTGGTAGGGGTATAATTCATTACTAGATCAGATTGCCCCAATTCATTGACTAGATTCCAACCTTTGGTGCACCTAGATCCGTTGTTCTGTGATTTTCAGTCTAACTACTCTGCTCGTGCCCTAATCGGTACTACCGGTGAGGCTTGACCGGTACTTCCGGTGGGGTCCTCTCCACCGGTACTACCGGTGGGGGCATGACCGGTACTTCCGGTGCGCTCCGTGCCACCGGTAATTCCGGCAGCCAGGTGGAACTACCGTTGCACCAAATTTTGGCTTCTGCCTCTGTATTCTGTCAATCTAGTCTAGCTTGTTTTTCCTTTGACCTTATGCACTTATCCTCCCTTCCATCCCTTCTATTTTCTTTCTTCTTAGGGTAAGGTGGTTCTCGTGGTAAATCCAAGCGGTCTCATGCTCCATCTCGTGGTCCTTTTGAGATTGATGAAGATGATCTCGAGGTCGTGCGTCCTCCTAGTCAGGCCACCCGTCAGAGGGTTGCTGCTGAGCGCCGTGCTGCTGCCACTGAAGGGAAGAGACCCGTTGTTGCCAGCCAAAAGAAGAACACCTCTGGGCCCGACTAGAACAAGAAGAACATCTTGTCTTGGCCTTAGGTTGCATATGAAGAGTTTCATAAGATTGATCCCTACAATGTTGTTTGTGATCGCCTGGCTCAGTACCCATTCTTCCACACCAAGCGCCAAGAAGATATCTATTCCGAGGTGTATGCTTCCAAGAAGAAGAATGCGGTTGCCCCCTAGAAGCACATCAACATGGCCAATATGGAGAGCAACCCCAAGTACTTTGGTGAGGCGCCTGACATGTGCAGGAGGTTTGGGCTCATCAAGATTATGGAGCACCGTGAGAACTATGATGAGAGGGCCATTTCTCAGTTCTACTCCACCCTCTACATTTATCATGATGCCTAGTATAGAATCTAAAGTGGATGACTCAAAACAAGTATCTGACTGCAAAATGGTCTGAGTTTGCTGCTCTTATTGGAAATCCTATTCTGGAAGGCCCTCACGCTAATGGATGGCAAGTTCATAGGAGGAAGGCCTACGAGCCTGAAGTTCTGGAGCCCTTGTACATTGAGGGCTGGGGCGTCAATGGTAATGTTGCCCACCTCCTTCCCATCTATGACATCATGCGCAAGGTCTATCAGTACACCATTGCTCCCAAGGCAGGTAACTTCGATTAGCTTCATGCTTTCGATTAACTTCGATTAGCTGTAGCTATAGGCATTGCATGGCCGTGCTTCGACTTCCGCCATGGAGCCTAACAGAGGAGATGTGGTACTCCAACCAGATCTTTGGGTCCTGTAGGCCGTCCAACTTCGGGTTCTCCGACGGGAGCTTAAACCCCTTGGGCATTCGCTTTTGCCTGATGGCCCTGCTGAAGCATCTAGCGCCACAGAGCTCCACATCTTCGTCTTCTGAGTCAGTCGACCGAGCATGTCGCGCCCTTGATTTGTCGATCTTGCGCTGCGTGAGGTCATCGCGCGCATCATAGTCGTGGTCGTGTCGCCATGAGCGGCGACGTCGAGACAGATCGTGACCGTCGTTGCTGGATGAGAGCGAGGAGTAGTGTTTTGCCAGAGCCTTGCCTTTCTTCGGTTCTGACGCCGGCTCTTTGTCGAGGGCGGCCTCAATTAATCCCAAGCCTGCGATCGTAGATTGGTGCATGGCAGCTCGAGGGTCTCCAGCTGGCGGCTAGTTGTTGAGGAGGTACATGGTAGCCGCCGTTACCGCGGCCTGTGGTGTTTTCGGGAGCACGTTGCCACGCGTATCCACCGTCATGGAGCCGAAGTCGAGGATTTTAGCGGCTTCCACACGTTCTTGTTTGGTAAGGTGGGCGAGTCGAGATCGTCTCTTGTTGGCGATGTACTCGTTGCACCTGGAGGAGGATCCTCCGTGGGAGGAGAGCCCAGCACGTCAAAGGCTCGACTCATCTGCCGCCTTTTTGCGCGCCTCGAGTTGCGCGATTGTTTGCACTTGACGCTTGAATTCTTCCTTCAGGAGCCAATGATATCCCATTAGCAGCTCTTGTGGGGAGCCAAAGGGTAGAGGGTTACCCCGTAGGGCCTCGCGGCAGCGAGCCCACTCGAGTTCATTGAGCCTGATCACGACGTGTTCGCCAGTCTGCTCGTTTATTATGGTTGGAGGATCGACGGCTCCCCCATTGTTGACGGGGGCGCCGTTTGGCGGTGGTCCGCCGTTGGGTATGCCGCCGTTTGGCGGGTCAGCTCCGTGGCCGTCGTTGCCCGTGTTGTTGCGATTGGCGGAGGTGTCACCTGCGTTGATGACGGCGCACATGAAGTGGTTGGGGAAGCTGCTGCTCCCACAACTTTCAGATCCAGAACCATAGGCTCCATCTTTAGTTGCCAGATCGCTCAGATCGGATTCGTGACTGCTGTCGCTGACCATATTCTCGACTGTTGTCGGGGCGTTGAGCTCACTGAGGGTGCCGATCGATGGAGGGAACCACGATGCTGGAGAAATCGATGGTACCATCGGCTGGTTAGGCATGCGAAGCGTGCCCATCTGACCAACTTGGAAGCGGAAGCTCCTTATCGCCTGGCTGATTCTGTCGCCCACAGACTCGAAAGCCGGGCGAGTGGCCGGCGTGTGGACGGTGAAGTCGAACGCGCCGAAGAGCTGGCGAATCTCTGCTGTTGCGGAGTTGTAGATCGCGGTTTATGGGGCAGAAGAAGCCGCAACATCAGCACTCCCAATTCCCACAGACGACACTAATTGACGAGGGTTTAACTCATCATTGCCCATTGTTATGGACTAGGGTTTTGGAGAAGTAGGGAGCGCTGGAGACATCTATCGGCTAGCAAACAAGCACACATGGGACTCGAAGATTTACCTAGGTTCAGGCCTCGTAGAGGTCCCTACTCCTGCTTGTTTGCTCGTGGAATTATCAAAGGAATCGAGGATTACAATGGTACGCAGATGCAATCTGGCGAGGGTTGTGGAAACTAGGGTTGCGTGTCTCTTCTTCGCCGCCCCTCCTAGCCTTTATATAGATAGGCTAGGTCTCGGGTAGCAGGCCGAGTCGGTTACAGGTTAGGGTTTTCCCCTTTGAACTTTCTATCTTTAGCTTCTTCTTGTTCTTCAAGCAATCAAGAGTCCATAGGTTACTCGAGTTCTTCATTTGGGCCTTGGCGACACCGTGGGTCTCTACTATATTCATGCTGTATATACCAAGCTCGAGTACCTGTATGGTATACCCATGTCACTTATCATCACAGAAACTCTCATGAGCGCATAGATGTTATGGACTATCTGTTTGAGGAGATTTGGTCCGCATTGATTGAGAAGAGGTCCTGTCCCTATGCTCCATACATCCATACCCTCATCAATGCCAAGTGGCAAGAGGCCACAGGTTCACTTTGTCCTCAGGATGCTCTCACTATTCATGAGGAGAAGACCTTCCGTGTGATGAAGCATCAGAAACCTCATTCTCAGGCTGAAAAGGAAGCTGCTCCTGAGAGGGCTGCTAGGGAAGCTGCTGACACTCTAGGCCATGCTAGTGATGGGGACCGTGCTGAGGCTTCTCCTCCACCCCGACTTGAGAGACAGCCATCTTGGGCCAAGAAGTTGCTGAAGAAAGTCAAGAAGACCTTCTATTTTATTCAAGACCATGAGTATCAGTCATATGTTGCTCAGAGGCACAATGTCAAGAGGGAGAAGGCCATCATGTAGAAACTTGATATTGAGGTATCTCCTGAGTCTAGCTCCGTCACCGCGCCCAAGGATCAGTGGGTCAACATGCATTGTAGGTGGACTGATAGTGATGACGAGCCTGAGGTCACCGGTCCGTTTCCGCCCGCTTGTAACAATGCCTCTTGGGACCCCGAGTCTCCTCCTCCGTTTGTTGGTGGGTGGGGCGCTTAGATTGTCTACTTTGTCCCTTTTTGGTGTCTTGATGCCAAAGGGGGAGAAAGTGTTGTTTTAGGGCTTTGCGATTTGCATGGGTTGTGTCACGAGCTCGCTCTTTCTTTGATCCTTTTATGCTCGTGCACACTTTTCTTCTGTTATGTATGCTTGTGGACCTCCGTTATTTATCTATCTGTGGACCTCATTTATGTATGCTACTATGTTGGTGAGACTATGTGTTATGGTATCTATGTGATATTCTTATGGTCGGCTATTGTGGGCTAAGTTATCTTATGGAGGTATATTCGCTTATCCAAATATTGTCTCACCACAATGGTATTGGTGCAAGGTATTAGCCCCTCTCTCTCTCGCGCATTTACTTCCTTGCACCCTTGTTGGTTTGTCTAGAGAGGGGGAGCTCTCTCTTGTGTGCTTGTTGCTTCCAGAAACTCTTGTTCCTATGTCTTGCACACATCTAGGGGAACTTCTTATTTCTCTTATTGCTTATGGCTTCTCCTTGTTGTTATATTTTATGCAAATCTTGTGAGGTTGTCATCAAACACCAAAAAGGGGGAGATTGAAAGGATATTGTTTTCTCCATGTATTTTTGTTGTTGATGACAACTTTATTTGTGGTTTAACCGTGTGCCCAAGTTGTAGGGTTTATTACAAACATTTTTGGTTGGTGGACTTTTCTCTAGAAAAATCTTGAAGACGGTGGATTTTATTTGCACTTTCTCTTGTTTTGTGTTTCAGGCTACCGTACTATCAAGAAGGGGTCCACCTTGGAAGGTGGTGGGAAATCACCATTTCATGCACAGACCATATCAGCACATCCACAACCTTCCCAGTTTCCTGTGAGAGAGAGTTCCCCGAGGTGTTCAAGTGGTTTCTGCCCTGATCAGTAGTACCGACCAGGCACCGGTAGTACCACCCAAGGGTGTTTTCGGGACTGATCGAGCGGAACTTCCGACAGCAGTTCCGGTCCTAATTACGGCAAACAAGAATTCGACTCAGTAATACTTTTGTATCCATATGCCTATTTGTCGGAATTAGCATCAGAACTTGCATCGGTAGTACTGGCTAGATCCTGCACTGACTAGCCCCAGTCCCCTTGAGCGGTAGTACTGCTCCCAACCCAGTAGTACCGGTCAGCCCCTGGCGACACGGTTCTTCCGATCCTCCGACAACTATGCATTTCGGCTCAGATTGTTCTCTGCCTCAAAATGTCTATTTGTTGGTAGTTGGATCAGAACTAGGGCCGATAGTTCCGGTCAGTTCGTGCGGACCCGCTGAACAGTCAATCTGACCGTTCCGTGGGCATCGTCAAACAGTTGGGAGTCCGCTCGCCAGAACTACCGGCCCGCCACCGTTAGTACTGGCGGTGTCGGGGCGGGACAGAATATGCCCGTTTGAAGGAGGCCTATTTAAGGCCCTCTTCTTCCTCCTCTTGCCTTATCTCTTCTTCTTTTTCTCTCTCCTCCATTAATACAAGAGCTTGACTTGCCTAGATCTCTCTCCCTACCCACTCAAATCTCTTGATGTTTTGAGGATTGGGATAGGTGACCTAGATCTACACTTCCACCAAAGGAATCGTGATTTACCCCACCCATCCTTAGTGGATCTTGTTACTCTTGGGTTCTTGGAACCCTAGATGGTGTAGGGCATCCTCGGAGCTGGGACAATTGTTGTGAAGCTTCGTGGTGTCATTGAGGGCCTCCAATTGTGTTGTGGAGTCTCCCCTCAACCTTGTTGTAAAGGTTTCGGTTGGCGCCTTCAAGGTCACCGGTTAGTGGATTGTGAGGCCGCCTTTGTGGTGGTGCTCACCGGAGAAGAAGGTGAGGCCTTTGTGGCGCTCGAATGACCTTGTATGGCCCCGACACCTCTCCAACATAGACGTAGCTTCCTTGGAAGTGAGCTACGGGAATTACATCTCCGTGTCCCCTCGCCGGTTCTTTCGTTCCACTCCTTTATTACTTGCAATTACCGTCTTGTTTACTTGTTATTTCGCTTGTCATATATTCATCCAGCTACATCTCTAGTGAATTTTACATTGTGAAAAGCCTAAAATTCCAAGAAAAGAATAAAAATTGGTAGTCTCCTATTCAGCCCCCTCTAGTCGACCAAACTTGGGCCTTTCACCATGGCTCCCGCGTATCTCTGGTACATACCAGCATGTTGTATGCTGATTGCACCATCAAGGAGCCTTTCCAGTTGGCTTTTATGACGGGCATCAGTGGTGAGGGAATGCCCAATGGGTAAGTCCATGAGACGGGGTCGCCATGGAGACTAGGTCCCCAAGAAACCCACAGATAGGAGGATTCAAATCAAGAAGTCTTGCAGGTATTTCTCAAAAAAAGTCCTGGCGGGTCTACTTTGAGTTCAAGCTACAGCCGAGAATCCACCCATTAGGTGACTCTGGATCTTATATTTTAAACCCTAGCCGTGGTCGTTTATAAACCACTGTAGGAAACCCTAGTAGCAATAGAACACATCTCACGCCATAGTACGAGCTCTCTCTCCACTCTAATCTACTCGCCGCCTCTGATGACTCCCTGTAAGCCTCATACATCAATACAATCACAAGCAGGAGTGGGTCTTTACCTCCCAAGTGAGGGCCCGAACCTGGGTAAACTCTGCATGTTCATCTTGTTCTGGGAATTCCTAAGCTCTCTCACTCGCCCCCTATGAAAGCTACCCTCTGGTAGCATCTACTGGATCTATGCACTGATAGTTGGCGCCCACCATGGGGCGTCATACTTCAGGTGTGATACTCCCAGCGAGACTGACTTTTTCACTCTCTAGTCATATGACAACCGGGCGCATCATCACCATCGACCCCATGATGTACGTCATCAGCGACGGGTATCACTTGATGCCAGTGCCAGTCAGGAGCTCCTACATGGTGTTGTCCGGCCGCATCAACGCCTTCGTCGGCTACACCGCGGCCGTCGAAGCCATGGAGGCAGGGGAAGCATCGGAAGCCCCAGATCCACCGACCCCTCGCCTTCTGAGGATGAATCCATCAACAACCCCATCCTCGTCATCACGTACCCCAACCTCGTTGGTGATAGCCAGCTCAACAATGACGTGGACTCAATCGCTCAGGCCTCCGATGTCGGGTCGATTATGGCAGTTTCCAACGCTGGTGACTTTGAGCAGGAACAAGATTCGTTGGTCCCCGTCCTCGGTTACTAGTCAGGCAGAGACCCCGTGAGAGTCGCATCTATGGGGATGGTCACCTCCTCATGTGTCTACATGGCCATCAGCGGGAACACAAATGCCATCCTCAACTCCGCCAATGCCAACGTCAATGCTAATGCCAAAGCCAATGCTAATCGCAATGTCACAACAAACCCCAACACCAACCTCAATGTTGGAAAACAACAGAACCGCTGTGAACTACAACAACATCGAAAATAGCGGTAATGTCGACAACACTAGAGTCGCTAGAAATGGCGGAAATGTTGGCAACACTGGAGTCGCTAGGAACGATGGGAACACCGGAAACAACGGCAATGCTGGAAACGACAGCAACACTGCCAGCCGGGCCTTCGACCCACTCTCCACACCGATCATGGCGGCAACCCCAACAGTAGATCTGGAGAGAGTGCGCCTTGGCATAATCACCGAGCAATAGAAGGAGCGCAACCAGAGGCCATGCCTCCAGATCAAGCAAAACCTACACAACGGCGTTTCCGACTACCGCACTCGCTAGTGTGCAACCCACATGGATCCAAACTATCACGGCGACAACCTCTCTACAACCTTTGATCAGGAGGATCCAACTTGCGCCATAGATAGGGAGTACTAAAGCAACTCGGCAGCTGGTGGCAGCTGGCCGACTTGCAACACAGATCAACCGTAACCACATGTCGCCGAGCAGCCACACCAGTACCCATCAAGATGCACGGTCCCAATGTTAGACACCGAGGGTTTCCCTTCTATAGGAGCCTCGTGGATAACATAGTCGCCACAGCTAGTCTCTTTTGAGGAATCGTCCTAGGTGGCACTTAACAAGTTTTCATTAGTCACGGCTTCGCCCTGGTCAGGAAGGAGCTCGAGCAACAACTCGATGACGCGGACGGCGAGGGGAGGCTCTACTCCCGCACATCCCAAAGTCACATGGCTTCCTCCACGCAGTGCGCCCAACCAAATCACAAATAGAAACACCAATTTTACCAAGGGCGCCATGGCAATTTTATTCAAAGAAAAGCCGATCTAGCTCGACTCGACCTTAGTCGCCTACCATAGTCTAACAGATAGGACGAATGCGCCAATCAAGGCATTCTCCATGGCATCAAGCCCCAACTCCAAGTTCCCCTTGAGCAAACTCCTGGATGTTAGATCAAAGATCTCCCCTTGGTGTTGTGGGGTATACAGATGACTCCAAACCGTTCTACGAGATTCACTCCATTCTTCATGGTCTATGGAGCCGAAGTCATCATGCCAACCGACATCAAGCACGACTCCCTATGAGTCACCAATTACGTCGAGGCGGACAACAAGTTCGCTCGCTAGGATGAATTGGATCTCTTGGAGAAGTTGCACAAACTTGCCCTCTATAGGACCGCCATCTATCAATAGGGCTTGCACCGCTATCATAGCCGCCGAGTCCGGAGTCGCTCCTTTCAAGAAGGAGACTTGGTCCTGCGACTGACCCAACGCACGAAGGGTATGCATAGGGCCCTTTCGTTGTTAGCAAGGTTCTAGGCGACGACTCATACCACCTCATCGACATTCGAGAGGAGGATGGGAGTCCTAATTTGGAGGAAGAGACCAAGCGTCCATGGAACGTGAATCTTCTACACCCCCTCTATACTTAGAGCTCATCATAAGCCTCTATTATCGTGATCAATAAAGTAAAGCATGATCAATCCTTTTTTGCTTTCGAGCCTTTGTTTTATGCACATACGCGCTACTGATCATCAGAGTCGTCAGAAAGGCTCAGTCACCATGCCGCCAGACTCAACACTGGGTGCCTCGCCTCATATGGCAAAAACCTAACCTCTGTTATCGGGCCCACAAAAAGTGCGACTCGCAAATGTCTAAGTAGTGTGGACAAGCGTTTCCAACTTGAATCTGCAGCCACACATGGCGTTGGTTTATGTTGAACCTCGGACCATCCACGATCAAGCGCCAAGATGAGAGTACTACGTCGGATTCGCATGCACGACTAGCCTCAAAAGGTCAAAACAGTTGGACAAGCTTACATACAAGCATTGAAAATGACTAAGTCATTTCAACACAAAATATAAGTGTTCACCGCACACAGAAACTTAGTACGTTATAGACAAACTGAAGGAGATATGCCCTAGAGGCAAATAACCGTTTATTATCATATCTCATTAGTTTATAATAGTTTTATATCATGCTATACTTGTATCAATCGGAAACATTGATACAAGTATGATATGTAAACAAACCAAAGGTCCCTAGTAGCCTCTATACAACTAGTTCATTGGGCAACTGATGATCAAAGTTTCCTAATCATGGAGCATTTATGCGAATTGACGATGAAGTCATAACATTGGTAAATGATATGATGGACATTACCCATATAAGTATTGCAACATGATCAAGTCACAAAGTTCATCGTCGAAATATTTTGAAACAAAGTATTCTAATCCTTAAACTGAGAGATCATATTCAACCACTGTCACCCGCGGCTGCTTAGACTGCATCAACCATCACATCGTAATAGGGTGATCATAAATGTGTATGTTGGGTATTCCAAAGGGGTATGTTGAGGTGTATGCATCAAGATCGGATTTTGTTCTCCCAAGTGACGGGAAGATACACTGGACCCACTCGGTGAAATTCTATCCATAAGCTATGCAGCATGTGACTAGGTCACGGGGATGGAATATCATGGGAACGAGTAAAGCAACACTTCTCGGCAACGAGATTGAACAAGGTATCATGGTACCGGTGATCAGATCACGGACAAGTCAGGTATCGAAGTAACAAAGGAAATTGGACTTGACGTTTATGGTTCAAACGATGTTGAAATCGTGAAATGCACATGGGTCATTATGGGTATCCTGATCCTGCTGATGATTATTGATCCGAGAGTCATCTCGATCATGTTTGTGATGTTCCTGAACCGAAGGGTAATACACTTAAGGGTTTTACGATGCTTAGAGTTTGTTTTGGAATTGATGGAATCATAGGAAGAAAGAGGTAGAATATCGGAAGTGTTCCGTAAGAGAATCGAAATCGTTCTGGGAGAATCCAAAGGAGACCAGAGCGAACTGAAAGGTGTTTCAGATCAAATAAGATTTAATAATATGTATTTTATATTAATCAATTATATATCTATTATATACACATGAGGGGCAACAAGAATTGAGAGAATTAGTCTAGAAAATTTCAGAATAATCAGAAACATCTAGCCACCAGTCTGACTACAAGAGGCAATGACAGCCGGTGGATCCTAAAAATAACCTATGGACATTAAACTTGCAAACAAATTACCCACCAATGCCCCCACGCGTGCACTAATCCCCTAGACCTGAGATATTGCATCTGTCTAACAGACTCCTCTCACGTCCACAACTCTATGCCCTAGCGTAGCCCATCGTCACAGCACGCCGCCGCCGTACATATTCACCTTGGTAGCCCCCGGCCAGCCGACCTCCTCCTCAACTACTTGCACGCTGAATAAATCTATGTCCCTTATTTATTTCCGGCGACGATGCATATATAGTCTTGATCTTCGGAAAAACAGACAAATTGTCATGCATGAAAACTCTCCGGCGACTAGAAGGTACAACGACCAAAGAATAAATATCCTTTTTCTCTATCGACTCTCCGTCCGGCGGCCTTGCGCGGCTGGTCGGCGGCCACACTTCCAAGCAATCAACAACGCGTTGCTGATTAATCGCTAGATCAGTTGATTTCTAAGCAGACGTGTGCTTGGTGGCTCGGTGCTACATGCATGCGGTACAAGAGGGCAAAGAATCGAGAACAAGCGCGACCGGCAAATCCGGCTAGCAAGACCACGAAGTGCGAAACGGGATGTTTGTGCTGGCAAGATGCATGGATCGTTGTCGGCAGATTCATAGCTCAGATACACGTAATGTCCCCTAATCTCTACAAGGGTATGATCCTCTTGCTCTAGTACGTACATATTGTCATAGACCAATCCGTGATTGTACTGATCAGTATGTTAATCATCTGATGTAGTACTTGAAAATAGTTAGTAAATTGCTACTTGGAGCTAAAAATTGTTACCTCTATCTGATTTTTTTGTCGCAGAATTATGCAAATTCTCCGGCGACTAGAAGGTACAACGACCATAGCTTATAGTATCGTTTATCTCAAATTATTTGTCTTATATTTGTTTAGATATGACATTTTTTATAACTAGATACATTCATATCTAGACAATCTAAGACAACTAATTTGAGATGAAGAAAATAGATGCGATCTGCGAGGTTAATTAGCATGGTTTTCCTCAATTCATTTTCTTTTGTGGGTATTTTCTCAATTCACTGGAACAACTACCAGGAAAGTAGTTTCGTATGTGCACACGTTAGAGAAATTTTCTTTTCCACGGTATATGCCTTTCTCTATCCTATTTTATCTACCAAATTATTATCATAAGTTCACATATATTCGACTTAATCTGTATTCCCTTAATTAATTATCACCGTGATGCATAGGTACTCAAAATCAATCGGAAAGAAGAAAAGCGACAATGCATAGAAATTCTCCGGCGATTAGAAGGCATGCATACAACGGACGGTGATAGCAGATGAGATCTGCAATGTTAACTTCTTAATGCAAATTCACATATATTCTGACTTAATGCATATTCCCTTAATTAATTCTCGCGCTGATGCATAGGTACTCTGGATCAACCGGAAAGCAGAAAAGCTGCCAACGCATAAAAATTCTCCAGCGACTAGAAGGCATGCATACAACAGCCGGTGATAGCAGATGAGATTTGCAATGTTGTACAAGACAGGAAAATGATTATTTTATCTGAACCGTATATCTCTTTTTCTATTCTATTTTATCTGCCAATTTATTTTAGAAAAATGTACATAGATTGTGTTGGGATAGGTAGAGGTGCTAGAGAATGAAGATGAAGACCACTACTTGAACATGTGCCATAAGATAGACTGTATTCTCAACTAATTCCAGTGCAAGAATTAAGGATTCAAATGTTGTTGTTAAACCATCGATAAAAAACCGATCATTGTTAGGTAGTGTTTTTCTTCTAGCATACAATATATTATCATATTAGTCTACCCAAAAATGATGAACTGTAAAATATCATGTCATAAACTTGGTCGCCAACTACGTATTAGTTTTGAATGATCCGTACAATTCCAGAATATTTTTGTAGTAATATTCGAGTTTTTTCGACCTTCCAAAAGTATGTGTTACGTGCAGTAACACAAGAACGTAATATATTGCGTTTGCATGGTACATGATCTCGATCGACTCGGATTCTGGAGACGGCGTGATGGAGGGCTTGCGCATGTGTCTCAGGGAGACTCTAGGCGGAATTGATTGTCTTGTTGAGCTGACTCACGCGAGTGCATGTGGGGCCTCGTTGTTGGCTTGAGGGACATGGTGAAATTCACACCCTTTGAAGCAAGCACATAGTTGCTAGACGAAGAATCGGTACAGGGATAAGTTTGCATCCTTGGCATCCCAATCGCCAGCCACTTGCTGCACCATTAGATCCGAGTCGCTGAAGCAAAGGATCCATTGGATGCCGATTTATTTTGCCATCTTGAGGCCATGGATGAGTGCCTCGTATTCGGCAATATTGTTTGACGTGCGAAAATGGATCTGCAACACGTATTCCAGCTGGTCTTCTTTTGGAGAGGTTATGATGATTCTGGTTCCCAACCCCCGTGCATTTTTGAGCCGTCAAAATGTAACTTCCAATGCGTGGAGTCAGGAACCGATGACAGGTACTGGGTTTCTTCCCAGTCGACCAAGAAATCAGCCAGGGCCCAAGACTTGAACGCCGTTCTTGGTTCGTATTCGATGTTGTGGGCGACGAGCTCTATTACGCACTTTGCCACCCATCCCGTTGCGTCCTTATTGCTGATAATCTCTGAGAGTGGTGCCAACGCCACCACCCGGATGGAGTGCTCTTGGAAGTAATGATTAAATTTCTTGGCAGTCATGTACACGCTGTAGACCAGCTTATGGTAGTGGGGGTAGTTCTACTTCGAGAGCGAGAGCACTTTGCTCAGGTAGTATAACGAGCGCTGGACCGGCTGCGCTTTTCCTTCCTCTGGTCTCTTCGCCACGGGCACGACACTGATGAGCTGGTTGGTGGCCGTGATGTACATCAACATTGGATCTTTTGCAGCCAGGGCCGCCAGTATGGGCGGGGAGGAGAGCATGCGCTTGAGGTTGCGGAAGGACGCATCCGCTTGATCCGACCATACAAAGCGGTTGGTTTTCTTCACGAGCTGGTACAGTGGGAGTGCTTTCTCGCCCAGCCGGCTGACGAACCGGCTGAGGGAGACCAGACATCCGGTGAGCTTCTGCATGTCGTGTAGGTTCTGTGGCGACTGCATGCACTCGATTGCGCATATCTTCTCTGGGTTGGACTTGATCCCTCGCTCTGAGACGAGGAAACCGAGGAGCTAGCCGGCTGGGATCCCAAAGACACACTTCTTCGGGTTCAGCTTCATCTGGAACCAGCGGAGGTTAGCGAATGTTTCCTTTAGGTCCTCTAGGAGCGTGTGTCACTCTTTCGTCTTTACCACCATATCGCCGATGTAGGCGTGTATGTTTCTCCCTATCTATGCATGTAGGCACTTCTACATGCAGTGTTGGTATGTTGTCCCTGCATTTTTTAGTCCAAACGACATAGTGGTATAACAGTAAGCCCCATACAGGGTGATGAAAGCCGTGTTTATTTGATCTGCATGATTCAACTTAATCTGGTGGTAGCCTAAATAGGCATCCAGAAAGGATAGAAAGTCGCAGCCGGCCGTGGAATCAATCACTCGATCTATTCGTGGGAGGGCGAAGGGATCTTTGGGGCATGCCTGGTTGAGGCTGGTGTAATTGACGCACATGCACCAAGTCTTGTTCTTCTTCAGTACCAACACCAGGTTCGCCAACCACTCCGGATGGTACACCTCCATAATGAATCCAGCTGCAAGGAGCTGGGTGATGTCCTCACCAATTATCTTCCTTTTCTCCTCCGTGAAGCGGCGGAGAGACTGCTTGACCGACTTCGCATCCAGCTAGACGTGGAGAGAGTGCTCGGCAAGCTCCCTCGGAACACTTGGCATGTCCTTGGGGGACCAACAAAGATATCCCGATTTTCACGGAGGAAGTCGACGAGCGCGCTTTCCTGTTTGCTGCCGAGACCGTCTTTGACCAGGACAAACTTGTCTGGCTCGGCCTCATTAAGCAAAATCTTCCCGGTGCCCTTGGACGGCTTGAATTGCGTCTCTCCGGTTGACTTGGGTTCGCCTGCCAGCATGTCCGCTTGCGCTAGAGCCACGTTCTGCATGATGATGCATTTCTCTTCCGTGATGATCATGGCCTCAGCTAGCTTGGAGCCATCACTAGCGCACTCCATTGACCGATGTAGCAGCCGGCGACGATGATCACTCCTTTGGGACCAGGAAGCTTCATCTTGAGGTACGTGTAGTGTGGTGCTGCCATGAACTTGGTCAGTGCTAGGCGCCTGAGGATGGCGTGGTACGCGCTGGAGAGGTTGACCACCTCAAACCATATGGCCCCGTGACGGAAGTTGTCCTCTGTGCCGAAGATGACGTCGGATTTTGCCGATGGGCGAATGCGAAGGGCCTAGAATAGCGCTGTGGAAGGAGGTGCCGGAAGCTTGAAGCTGAGACTCACTAATGCCAAGCCGGTCCAACAAGCTGCGATACAGGAGGTTGATGCTGCTGCCTCCGTCGATGAGGACGCGCGAGAATCTACAAGATTACTTCTTGGAGATGATGATGGGGTCCAGGACCATCGCGTAGCTGCACGGATGCGATAGCACAGCCGGGTAGTCCTTCCTGCTCCATGTGATTTGTTGCTCCGACCAGTTTAGGTACTGGGGGATGGGAGGGACGATAGCATTCACCTCCGCCTTGCGACACATCTTGCTATGTTTAGTCTCTGGCTTGGTGGTAAAAATGTGATAATTACCCACTTGGCGAGGGTAGTCGTCGTCCGCTTCGCCCCAGCGTTGTGAGCGATCTCGGTTGTCTTGCGGGCCACCGGCTAGGGGAGGCGGTGGTGGTGGTGGGAGTCCACTGGCTTCGGCCATTCTCTTGGTCTAGCTGCACTGGCAGGTCATGTGCGTAGCCGTATTATTGCCATTGCTATGGAACTTGCATGGTCCATTGAGCATCGACTCGATGGTGTACTTGGGCCTTGGCGGACGGTCATCAGGCTTATGCCTCCGACTGCCTCCAGCAGCCGGATCCTCTAGACCACTGCCACCTATTTGGATCCGTACGGATTGTTCGGCTGGTCTTCCTTCCTTTTGTCGTGGTGGTTGTCGCGGCTGTGCCGCCTGGAGTGGTGTTGTTCACCCAGCTAGCGCAGGTCCATCGAGTCACCAATAATGATTTGCCCTTGGTCGTCCACCACGATGGCCTTCTTCATCGCGGAGTCGGCGGTGGCGTACTTGTTTGCAATGGCCATGGCCTGGGGATCCACCCGACTGAGCTTTTGTTTAAGCATTGTGCCATCTCGGTAGCCGTTGGTGAAGAAATCGATTGCCTGGCGCTCGCGTACCCCCTCATAGGAGTTGTGCATGCTTGTCCACCAGGTGAGGTAGGCACGATCGGATTCTTCCTTGCCCTGGACACAGAGGGAAAGCTTGTGGGGTCTACCTAGATGCTTGTAGGTGCCGGTGAAGTTGTGAACGAATGCTTCCTCGAAGTCCAGCCAGGCATTGATGTTGTTGTCGGGTAGGCTGTTTAGCCACGTTCTAGCCGAGTCGAGGAGCATGAGGGGGACATAGCGCACTACCACCTGCCGGCTGCCATTCGCAATGCCTACCGCGGTTATGTAATCCACCAGCTTGACCTTTGGCTTGACCATGCCATTGTACTTTGGTGTGTCTCTTGGGAGTGAAAATCCCTTTGGAAATGGCTCGTTCCAGATGCGTAGTCTGAAACATCTTGGATTGGCTGGACTTTCTTCCTCCACCACGTGCGACTGGACTAGGAGGATGATGCGCGCACGGGCATCCGGCGTCTCCAGCTCGCGGGGGCCAAGTCGTCACGTTAGACGAGACTAGGGGCATGACTCCTTTTGGCTCCGTCGGCCTGATGGTGATGTTTCCCTTGTCCAGCTTTGTCATACGGAGCGCGGTTCCTGCTGGTGACCGTCACAACGTCGTGCTGATGTTGCCAGCGGCTAGTCAATCCGCTGTGTGGGCGGCTGTTTTGCTTTGTTTCGTTTGGTGAGGAAGCCTGGTGCGCCTGCTTGCTGCCGTCGGGTGCCGGTGGATGCGCCATCCAGCGAGAGGCTTGGTTCTTGCTATTCCCCACCTGGCTGGGTCCTGTCTCTGCAAGCTGCTGGTTGGCCGTGGCGACCAGGAGCTAGACGCGCGCCTTCTAGCGGCGCAACTCCTTGCCCTCGAGGTGGCTCAGCTCCACAATGGCTGCTTTCACCGCCACCATGTTCTTGGCGGGGGTGTTGTAAACCGGCTGAACCACGGGGGTGCACGGGTCAGAAGAACGGTCTAGCTCCGACCCGAGGTCACGGCCTCGAGGCTGGGCGTGCCGGCTAGTGCCGGGCAGGTGGGTGAAGCCGTGCGCAGTGTTCTACTCACACATGGTTGCGTTCAGCCGGCACTGCATGGCGGTAACCCTGTTGGCTTCCTCTAGGAGGTTTTGGCGTGTAGCCTCCAGAGCAGTTGCGGCCGTGATCAGGTTTATTGGGTTCGCAGCATAGAAAACAAAGTTTTTCCTATGATACGAACAACTAAGCACCAAGATATATCTACCTAGATACAATTAACGGGTGGATATACATCCATATAGAACATACTCTTGAAGAGAGACAAAGCATTGTTAACGAAATCTGATTTCATGAATGTTGTAGTCATACACTTGCCGATCTCAAGACCGTGATGAAGTCCAGCAGGTCCAGCACCAGTAAGTCCAGCAGGTCTAGCACTAGCAAGTCTAGCACCACAAAGCAGCGGTGCATCCGTGATCGCACACACGTCCGGTACCCCGACAACCTCTGCGTCCTCGCTCTAGCAATGCAGCGGAAGCAGCAACTCCTTTCAGACAAAGCCACTGGGAACACGTATCTCGCTAATCCGACACCATGGGGGAATAATTCTAGAGGGGGAGAGATCTCCTTCACGAGAAGGTGTGAGATGAGAGGAGGGAGTGGGGGTTTTATACGGAGAGGGGGCACCCCCTCTCCATGGCCGGCAGCCAAGGGAGGTGCCCGCACCTCTTCCACATTCATGTGGGTGGATCTCCCACTCACATAAATTTGCCTCCACTCAAAATTCTACTCATCCCCATTAATTTTCCACAAAATTTAATGCAAACTCTCATTTAATAAAACTCTTTTATTTATTTTATTCAGAATTTTGTTAATTACTTTAATTAACAAACATTCACATAAAACCCCCTGCAACATTTTAATATCAAATGCATAACCAATTTCTGCAATTTCACCCGAAGCAATTCCAGTTTCCATTGAAATGATTCCAGTGCTTTCTTAATCTTTATCTGAAACAATTCCAGTTTCCATCGAAATGATTCCAGTGCTCCAAAAATGGTGTCGGTATCCCTTAAGTGTGTCACTCTATGGTTCACGGATAATGTAGACATGATCGAGACCCCTCTCCGATCAATAATCAGTAGCGGGACCTGGAGATCCGTACTAACTCCGACACATTCAACGATGACTCTAGATCGTGTGAACCTTTAATGTTTGTAACTAAATCCCTTTGTCTTGGGATATATTACATGTCCAAGATTCGATCATCAGTATCCCCATACCTAGTTTGATCTCTTTACCGACAAGTACTCTTTTTCTCGTTCCCGTGATATAACATTCTAGTGATCTTATCACTTTCTTGCAAGCTATATCAATGTGATATCACTAAGAGGGCCTAGAGTATATATCTACGTCATCAGGATGGACAAATCCCACTCTTGATCCATGAGCCTCTACATAACACTTTCTGAGTATCTGAACCCACCTTTATTGTCACCCTGTTATGGTGTGACGTTTGATGTTACCAAGTTACTCTTCTAGTGTTAGTGATTGACATGATCTCATGGTTTAAGGACTAAAGTTACTTCGTATGTTGTCATAGAAATTTTAACACAATGAATTTGATCGTATTGCTATTCTTAGGATGAATGTTCATCACAACATTCCACCAATGTTGTGACCTTGTTATTAACAACATTCAATGTCCAGGATCAGGAAACCTTGATCATCTTGTTAATCAACGAGGTAGTTTATAAGAGAGGCATAACTAGGAACCCTTTATTTTTTTTGTTAAACATACTTGTATTAACGTTTCCAATTAATACAATTATAGCATCAAAAATAAAAAATTATCATAAACAAGGAATACGATAATAACCACTTTATTATTGCCTCTCGGGCATATTCCCTTCAGTCTCCCAATTACACTAGAGTCAATAATCTAGTTTTGAAAAACTTGCACATTCAACACCTATGGTTTTCTGGTATTGTATATATACATTTTATAGTGGTTAAGATAATCTTCGGATCTCACACTTTCAGGTCCATGTGTATTTGCATGTCTTTGCGAACCCACGCATCACTCATTCTCTAATGGGATGGCATTGTATAAATTTAGTCCTTTGGTGAGACCTTTAGTTCCTTTGGGTTAAAACATGTTGATATAATTGTCGCACAATATATCTTCATAGTAATAGCCCATTGTGAACCACACCTAGTTTGATAACAAACTACTTAACACAAATGCCATCATTTGCTGCTACTATAGCAGTCATATACTTAGCCTTTTGTTGTAGTATCCGTCACAATGTCTTAAGTTTGGAACTCATCCAAATCCACCATGGAACCTCTATCGGAGATTTGTCCCACGAAGGAACTAGGGTCCAATGATCCCTTGGTTCGTGAGGGGGCTAAACACGCGAGCTCAAAGGAGTCCGATGACGGCTACGACGGCAGATCAAGTCCATGACAGAGAGTTGACATGAGGTTTTTTTCCCAGGTTCAGGACCCTCGTGAGGAGGTAAAGCCCCCACTCCTTCTTGGTTGTATTGCTCGCTTGCCTCACGAGGTTACAGTGGTGGATGAAAGTCTAGGGTTTTAGATCTCAAGGATCCGACCTTTGCAAAGTAGAAGGAGGACCCTTTATATAGGGCGGTGTCGGCCCTCTCCCCCGGTCCATAGACGGGGAGGGTTACCATAGTGCCGTTCCTCGTGATCCCGGTCCAGGAGACTACTTTTTGGTGGACTTGGTTCAGCTCGCCGTGCTTTGCTCCGTTATCCACTCAAGTGTCCTTTATTGACGTCATCTGTCCTTATCTAGCACTCTCTGATTTTTCCTTCCTTTCATCAAAGCGGCGGCCGAGAGCCTTCTGCACGGGATCACTTTCTCTGGCCCTGAAAAAAGGGGGGTGGACCGAGTCCTCTTTCCCAAGGCGCTTGGTACTAGCGGTACTCGTTGTTGGGGTCGTAACCCCCGCTCCTCGCGGTGCAGTTACCATGCTACCCAGTTCAACTTAGAGTTATCCGAGGCCCAAGGGCTCTACACGAGGTTGGGACAGCCTCCTCCAGGAGATAATCTCACAAAGCTCACTTGGGCTCTCCTGGGAGTATCACCCTTCTTCTCAAGGACATCCGTCCTCTCGACGGTAGAAACCTTTACGCCTCGGGGGGGGGGGGGGGGCGTCCAGCACGGAGACGTGGCACCCTAGATGCCAGGGCTCCAACAACCTCCTTTCCATTACATTGTGCCACCCATAGTTTAAATTGAGATAAATTCAGTTTGTATCTTATGACAAACTAGTATCAATGTAACACTTTACAATGAACTATTTGTAACTATTTGTCACTTATACATTATATATTATTAGTTCTTCCAAAGCTCATAACAATATATTTACTATCATCCAATGATCATCTTATGAGTCATTCTGGTATATGCTCACAACATTTAGAGCATAAGACATATCTGGATATGTACATATCATGGTATTATTGATCAAAATATGCATGTGATTTCACTCACCAAGTGTTAAAACACTTGAATCTTGATTCAATCCTTTCCATGCAACAAGAACTTTTCTTGTTGTTTCCATTTTGAACTCATTCAATATCTCATCTATGTACGTTTGGCATAACCATATTAGCACCTCAATCTATTCATATAGACATTGATGCCTAATATTCCAGTTTTGTCCAAGTCTTTCATTGAAATCAAATTTTAATGAAATTCTTAACTTATGTCAATTAAAGATACATCATTTGCAATCAAAAATATGTCCTCTACATAATGTATTATAAATATATCCCACTTAATTTCTTGCAGATGCAAGCATGTTCATCGTCTCCGATGGAATTAAACTCTTTTAACATTTTCATCACGGTGAAGATTCCAACTCCGCTATGCTCACTTCAACCAGTGAAGTTTGCATGCCCTTTTAGCATCCTTTGAATTAACAAAACCCTTCGGAACGTGTCATGTACACTTCCTAGGTAACCATTCTATTAGAAGAACTTTCTTTTCTTTGTTCAACTACCATATACCAAATTATATGTAGTGGTTGCTATATTAATCCCTCAAGGCTAAATATCGTTACGAAAGATCAAATCTTGTCATAGTTAACTCCTTGAACATTGTCATAAACTCCTTTATGACATGTCGACTATTTCATAGATGTCAAACATCCATGTACGACCGATAGGCTTCACGCCTTTCCGGAGGGTCTTCCAAGTTCAAGAACTTTATTTCTCATGTATGGATACTATCACTGATTTTATGACTTCTAGTCATTTTATGGAGTCAGGGCCCATCATTGCTTTTTTGCATGCAGTCGGTTTATCATTGTTAAAACAATAATGACTTGTTTATCAAATCTCAACATTTGATTGTTACCCGACGCATATGGTTCAAATAGGAACTCTAATCTCCGTGATCACAACCTTTGTAATCACGAGAGCCATGAGCATTTTAGCCACCTCCGGGACACTTTTTGGCGCTATGCTACTTAGCACATATAGCTAAGGTTCAATAACCTTATCAAAGTTCTATTGTCCTCCCACTTAAATTTTCGTGAAAATTCCCTTCTCAAGAAATTTGACATTTCCAAGCGATATGGAGGAATACCCAACTATTGCTTTGGGATAACCTACAAAGATGTTCTTATTCGACTTTGGTTGTAAACATATTACTTCTGCCTAGCATACCAAAATTTAGAAAAATCCAACTCGGGTTTTATTCTGAACCATAACCCATATGGTGTCATTTCAATGGATCACGATGGTTCTCTTTTCAGTGTAAAAGCGGTAGTCTCTAAAGCTTTAATCCTTAAAACATAATGGCAGTTTTATAAATGACACCTTTGATCTTACCATGTCAAACAATGTTTGATTCCATCTCTCGAATGCTCCATACTCCTATGGTTTATCGGGAAATGCAAATCCATGGAACAATTCCTCAAATCTTAGGTGTTTTGCTAAACATGTAACTCAAATATATTCCTTTATGATCAAATCATAAATTCTTTATTTTCTTGTTACAATGATTTTCTACTCCATCTTGAAAACCTTTGAACAATTTTCAAATGTTTCATACTTCTTCCTTATTGAGTAAATATACAGAAATATTCACTCAAATTTTCAGAGAAAGTGTATGAAGTTGAAAGATCCACCGCTCATGGCTACACATAATGGACTATATACATCAATATGCAAAAAATCCCATAAGTTAGTCATTTGTTCTCTTTGGCCTATGAATAGAGTTTCAATTATCTCCAGGAAAGTCTCACAAGCATCTATTGATCAAAACCAAAGACTCCAAAAATCCATCAACATGGAGTTTCTTCATGTTTTCTTTCTAATATAATTTAAATGGCGTTGTCACTTTGTAAGTGATAATCATTTGTCTTGTGACATTTTAGCATTAGTTTTTATGAACGTGATTTCGCCAACTAGACTTGTAAAAGTTCATCCATCTTCTATGGAATACGATAATTATTTGAACAACCATTGTTCTCATAATATCGGAACAAAATAACAATTATTAAAATAAATCTTGAAGGAAAGCTTTGATGTCAACCAAAAACACAATAACACTTTATTTGTTTTCAATGAACATCATCACATATTCTTTTGCTAGTTACTTAGGCCATTGTAGTTCATGAATTGTATTGTTCTATATGACACTTCACACGAACCAATTAGGTATCCCATACCCAAGAACCACATTGTTTAACAAGCAAAGAATATAACCATAATAGGCATATCATCTATATACCTAAGATGGACATTTCCAGTCTTTCTCTTTTCTACCAAATATTTTATAGATTCTCTGTCAGCATTTATTTTTTCTTTTAAAAGAATCTATCAACATCAATAGTGTCGCCATACACATGACCCATAGTCCAAAGCGTGTATATCAAATACTAATACCTTTGGACTTGCACTTTGAAGTGGATCACCGTGATCAAATGTTTGGCGTTCTTTCCAAAAATCCATTCTTTAGCAATCTTTTAGTGTAGTAAACATTTTACCTACATCTTCTATTCATACTTATCATGAAAACTTTCATGATCAAGCTACTATAGCCTATAAGGGTGAATCGCTAGTATAATGTCAGTTCCCAAAAACCTTTTGGGAGATTAGGACGCCTGGCATCTTCAGCCTTCACAAATTCTCATACAATATGAGAACATGTATTTTGCCAAATTATACTCTATCATATTGCAACTATAAACATTTTTCCAGATATCACAATATCTTCTACACATGATGGTTTCTAAAATAATCCTTTCAGCTCCTAGATAACCTCGATATTAAAACAAGTTTTGAATATCAAGAATCATGGAGGCAAACACAATACTTTAGATACTAACACTGGAATTGTTACTCCTGATTTAATACTACTTATTACACTTCATGGAGTAAATGGGTTTGCTGAAAGTTTGCAATAGGACTTTTAAACTTTAGATTGACACTCAAAACAATACGATACCAGTTCGTAAACTAAATATCCAGAAAACTATAGTTCTATTATCTCAATTATAACTAAGCATAAGGTAGTAAATGATCCTAATGACTACACCAAATTATGCAAATTCACTTTGATTTAGTTTATGATAAATTGAGTTCGACTAATCCAAATTAGAAATGAACTCCCACTCAAAACTAACATCCCTCAAGTTTTTTTGGTGATTACATGAACCAAATCCACTACACCAAGTCCAAGCATCATGTGAGTTGGTGCAGCTTCAAAGGCAAGCATCTATATGGTCATCATATCAACCATATTACTCATGCTTTACCTTTCGGTTCGTATTCCGAGTCCATGTCTGTACATGCTAGGCTCGCCAAGTAAGAACCTTAGTACTCGCGTGTGTAAAAACTGTCTTACACCCATTGTATGCGAACGTAGAGTCTATCACACCCGATCATCACGTGGTGTTTCGAAACGACGAAGTTTCTTATTGGTGCATACTAAGGAAGAACACATTTTTATCTTGATATTTTAAATGAGGTATCATCTTATAATGCTATTAAAGCACCATACAAGCAATATAGGATTCAAACAAACATCATATGCAAAAGTGATATGATACTATTCTTGCACTTGATCACTATCTTGTGCATTGTGGTATGATCTTCATCATTCCTATATGTGTAAGGCCAAGGTCTATGGAACTTACACTTTGGTATGTTATAATTTCCAAAAGTATCAATCCATACTATAAATTATTACATCACCATATCATGACACTTGCCCAACAAAAATCTAAACTAGACGCCTCTAATTTATCAATTGCAAGTTTTACGTGGCTTAGGGATTTCGAAGATAGAAACATTCATACCTACGAACATGGAACCACAAAGACGATAATCAAATTATTAGCAACTCGTTGTAAATCATATATTGACTATAGTAGGAGAGACAGACACCCGCTAGCCAGTTATGCAAAACTAGTTGCATGTCAAGCGTGGAACATGTCTCATGTGCGAGGACATGTAAAGTTAGTCCGGGCCGCTTCATCCCACTATGCCACCAATATCCAAAATACATAGAAGATGCAATAACATGATCATCAACACCCACATACTCATATGTGTTCTACCCGTGCAAAGTATCTATGCCTAGATCAGTCTCTGATACCACTGTTGGGTTCGCAACATAGAAAACAAAAAAAATCCTACGATACAAACAACTAAGCACCAAGATCTATCTACCTAGATACAATCAACGAGTGGATATACATACATAGAGAACATACCCTTGAAGAGCGACAACGCATTGTTAACGAAATATGATTTCATGGATGATGTAGTTGTACACTTGCCGATCTCAAGATCATGATGAAGTCTAGAAGGTCCAGCACCAGTAAGTCCAGCAGGTCCAGCACCAGCAAGTCCAGCACCGCAAAGCAGCGGTGTATCCGTGATCGCACACACGTCCGGTACCCCGACAATCTCCGCGTCCTTTCTCCAGCGATGCAGCAGAAGCAGCAACTCCTTTCAGACAAAGCCACCGGGAACATGTATCTCGCTAATCCGAGACCATGGGGGAATAATTCTAGAGGGGGAGAGAGATCCTTCACGAGGAGGTGTGAGATGAGAGGAGGGAGTGGGGGCCTTTTATAGGGAGAGGGGGTGAAAGGATATTGTTTTTATTGGGTCCGCAACATAGAAAACAAAAAAAATTCCTACGATGAGAACTACACCCCAAGATCTAACTACTAGATACAGAGCAACGGGTGGACATACATCCATAGAGAACTTACCCTCGAAGACAACGAGCTTTGTTAACGAGTAGGAACTCGTGGTTGATGTAGTCGTACACTTGCCGATCTCAAGATCGTGAGGAAGTCCGAGCGCCACAACTCAGCAGCGCATCCGCACTCGCACACACGTTCAAGCCACCAGACAACCTCCACCTCCTCGCTCCAGCGATCCAGCGGAAGCAGCAACTCCTTCCAGACGAAATGCCACCGGGAACATGTATCTCGCTAATCCGAGACCATGGGGAAAAATTCTAGAGAGGGAGAGAGATCCTTCACAAGGAGGTGTGAGGATGAAGGAGGGAATGGTTGGCCTTTTATAGGAGGAGGGGGGTGCCCCCTCTCTCCATGGCCAGCACATGGGGGGTGACCCCTCACCTCCCCCATTCATGTGGTGGTAACCCCTCCACATTAAAATGCCTCTTCACATTCCCTTTTAAAGTCTCCACTTTAAATGCATTAAATTTCTCCAAATTTAATGCTCTCTCATTTAATAAAACTCTTTTTATTAAATTTATTCAGAATTTTGTTAATTACTTTAATTAACAAACATTCACATATAGCCCCTTGCAATATTTCAATATCACATGCAGAATCACCTTCTGCAATTTCACCCGAAACAATTTCCGGTTTCTATTGAAACAATTCCTGCGCTTTGCAATTCTTTCGTCTGAAACATATGTGCTCTAAAATGGTGTCCGGTAACTCTTAAGTGTGCCACCCTACGGTTCACGAATAATGCAGACATGATCGAGACCCTTCTCCGATCAATAATCAGCAGCGGGACCTGGAGATCCGTACTGACTCCTACACATTCAACGATGACTCCTGTGACTGTGAGAACCTTTAACGCTTGTAACTAAATCCCTTTGTCTCTCGATATATTACATGTCCGAGATTCGATCATCGGTATCTCCATACCTAGTTTGATCTCGTTATCGACATGCACTCTTTTCTTGTTCCCGTGATATAACATTCTAGTGATCACATCACTTGCTTGCAAGCTATCCTAATGTGATATCACCGAGAGGGCCCAGAGTATATCTATCCATCATATGGATTGACAAATTCCACTCTTGATCCATGAGCCTCAACATAACACCTTCGTAGTACTGAACCCATCTTTATAGTCACCCTGTTACGGTGTGACGTTTGATGTTATCAAGATACTCTTGCGGTGTTAGCAATTAACATGATCTCATGGTCTAAGGACAAAGATTACTTCGTATGATGTTATAGAAATATAAACATAATGACTTGATCGTAATGCTATACTTCGGATGAATGTTCATCACATCATTTCACAAATGTTGTGACCTTGTTATTAACAACATCCAATGTCCATGATCAGGAAACCTTGATCATCTTGTTAATCAACAAGCTAGTCTATAAGAGAGGCATAACTAGGAACCCTTTTTGTTTATTAAACACACATGTATTGATGTTTCCTATCAATACAATTATAGCATGCAAAATAAACATCTATCATATACAAGGAATACATAATAACAACTTTATTATTGCCTCTCAGGGCATATTTCCTTCAGTCTCCCACTTGCACTAGAGACAATAATCTAGTTTATATAGTGATAAATCTAACACCCTTGGAGTTCTGGTGTTGATCATGTTTTGCCCTAGGGAGTACTTTAGTCAACGGATCTGCTACATTCAGGTTCGTGTGTACTTTACAAATCTTTATATCTCCATCCTTGACATGCTCGCGGATGGAGTGAAAACCGGCGCTTAATATGTTTGGAATTCTTGTGAGACCTTGGTTCCTTTATGAACTCCTTCATCCAAACCGCTTCCTGCGCTGCTTCTGAAGCAGCAACATATTCCGCCTCCATCGTTGATCCAGCCACCACAGGTTGTTTGGAGCTCCTCCAACTAACTGCTGCTCCGTTCAAGAGAAATACGTATCCGGATTGAGACTTAGAGTCATCCGGATCAGTGTCAAAGCTAGCATCGACATAACACTTAGCGACTAGCTCTTCTTCATCTCCGTATACAAGAAACATATCCTTAGTTCTTCTCAAGTACTTAAGGATATTCTTGACCGCTATCTAGTGTTCCGAACCTGGATCAGATTGGTACCTACTAGTCAAACTAATAGCATGTGCCACATCCGGTCTTGTACATAGCATGGCATACATTATAGAGCCTATGGCTGAGGCATAGGGGATCTTATCCATTATCTCTCTTTCTTCCGCCGTAGCCGGACTTTGAGTCTTACTCAATGTCTTGCCTTGCAACATAGGTAAGTACCCCTTCTTACTTCCGTCCATATTAAACTTCTTTAATATCTTATCAAGGTATGTACTCTGCGACAGCCCAATTAGGCATCTTGATCTATCTCTATAGATTTTAATGCCTAATATATATGAAGCTTCACCAAGGTCCTTCATCGAAAATTTGCTGTTTAGATAACTTTTAACACTGTTTAAAAGATCTATATCATTTCCAATCAATAATATGTCATCCACATATAATATCAGAAATGCCACATTTCTCCCACTCACTTTCTTGTAAATACAAGCCTCTCCATAAGTTTGGACAAATCCAAACTCTTTGATCACCTCATCAAAGCGGAGATTCCAACCCCGGGATGCTTGCTTCAGTCCATAGATGGATCGCTGAAGTTTGCACACCTTATCAACATCCTTAGGATCGAAAAAACCCTTAGGTTGTATCATATACAACTCTTCTTCAATATTACCATTGAGGAACGCAGTTTTGACATCCATCTGCCATATTTCATAATCGAAATATGTAGCAATTGCTAACATAATCCTAACCGACTTAAGCATCGCCACGAGAGAGAATGTCTCATCGTAGTCAACTCCTTGAATTTGTCGAAACCCCTTTGTGATAAGTCGAGCCTTATAGATGGTTACATTACCATCAGCATCAGTTTTTCTTTTGAAAATCCATTTATTCTCAACGGCCTTTCGATCGTGAGGTAAGTCCACCAAGGTCCAAACCTAGTTTCCGTACATGGATTCCATCTCGGATTTCATGGCTTCTGGCCATTTGTTGGAATCAGGGCTCATCATCGCTTCTTCATACATCGCAGGGTCATCTATTTCATCAATCATGAAATTCATAACATGATTGCCATATAGTTCAGGAGCTGCATGTGTCCTGCTTGACCTGCGAGGTTCGGTAGTGTCCTCTTTCGGAGTTTTATGATCAATATCATTAGCTCTCTCTTCATTAGGTGAAGTCAACTCCGAAACAACTTCCGGTGCTGCGCTACTTGCCATTTCATGAAGAGAAGGTTCAATAACCTCTTCGAGTTCTACCTTCCGACTACTCACACCTTTCGCGAGAAACTCCTTCTTAAGAAAGGATCCATTCTTGGCAACAAAAACCTTGCCCTCGGATCTGTGATAGAAGGTATACCCAATTGTTTCCTTAGGGTATCCTATGAAGACGCATTTTTCTGCTTTGGGTTCGAGTTTATCCGGTTGAAGTTTCTTCACATAAACATCGCATCCCCAAACTTTAAGAAATGATAGCTTAGGTTTGTTTCCAAACCATAATTCATACAGTGTCTTTTCAACAGATTTAGATGGTGTCCTATTTAAAGTGAATGCAGCGGTTTCCAGTGCATAACCCCAAAATGACAGTGGCAAGTCAGTCAGAGACATCATAGATCGAACCATATCCAATAAAGTACGATTACGATGTTCTGACACACCATTACGTTGTGGTGTTCCGGTAGGCGTGAGTTGTGAAACTATTCCACAGTCTTTCATATGTGTGCTAAACTTGTAACTAAGATACTCTCCTCCACGGTCGGACCGCAGAAATTTGATCTTTCTGTTATGATGATTTTCCACTTTATTCTGAAATTCTTTGAACTTTTCAAAAGTTTCAGACTTGTGTTTCATCAAATAGATATACCCATATCTACTCAAATCATCCGTGAAAGTAACAAAATAACGATATCCACCTCGCGCTGACACACTCATTGGTCCACACACATCAGTATGTATGATTTCCAATAAATCTGTCGCCCGTTCCATTGAACCGGAAAACAACGTTCTAGTCATCTTACCCATATGGCATGGCTCACATGTATCAAATGATTCAAAATCAAGTGATTCCAAAAGTCCATCAGAATGGAGTTTCTTCATGCGTTTAACGCCAATATGACCTAGACGGCAGTGCCACATATATGTAGATATATCATTATCAAGTTTAATCCTTTTAGCATCAACATTATGAATATGCGTAATACTACTATCGAGATCCAACAGAAATAAACCATTCAACACAGGTGCATGACCATAAAAGATATTATTCATATAAATCGAACAACCATTGTTTTCAGACTTAAACGAATAACCACTTTGCATCAAACACGATCCGGATACAATGTTCATGCTCAATACAGGCACCAAATAACAATTATTCAGGTTTATAACTAATCCCGACGGCATATGGAGAGGCAGCGTTCCGACGGCGATCACATCAACTCTTGATCCATTGCCGACCCGCATCGTGACCTCATCCCTTGCTAGTTGTCGCTTGCTCCGCAGCCTCTGAACCGAGTTACATATATTAGCAACCGATCCCGTATCAAATACCCAGGTGCTACTGCGAGTACTAGTCAAGTACACATCAATAACATGTATATCACATATACCTTTGTTTGCCTTGCCGGCCTTCTTGTCTGCCAAATACTTGGGGCAGTTGCGCTTCCAATGGCCAGTCCCCTTGCAATAGTAGCACTCGGTGTCAGACTTAGGGCCAGCTCGGGGTTTCTTTTCAGGCGCGGCAACAGATTTGCCGCCCTTCTTTCCCTTCTGCTTGCCTTTCTTGTCCTTCTTGAAACCGGTGGTCTTATTGATCATCAACACTTGATGTTCTTTCCTAATCTCCACTTCTGCAGTCTTAAGCATTGACAGAAGCTCGGGAAGAGACTTCTTCATGCCCTGCATATTATAGTTCATCACGAAGCTCTTGTATCTAGGTGCCAGAGATTGGAGAACATGATGTATGCCTAAGTCAATGGGAATCGTTATTCCCAAGGACACAAGCTTATCGGCGTACCCAGACATTTTGAGTACGTGCTCACTAACGGAGCTGTTTTCCTCCATCATGCAGCTAAAGAACTTTTCTGTAGCATTATAACTCTCTACGGCAGCATGGGTATCGAAAATCATTTTCAATTCTCCCATGGTATCAAAGGCATTGCCATTTTCGAAATGCTTTCGAAGTTCTGGCTCTAGCCCATACAGTATGCCGCAATGAACTAAGTTGTGGTCCTCCTGACGAGTCACATAGACATTCTTTTCCTCGTCAGGGGCATCAGGAGCTGGTGGGGGGCCTAGCGGCGCATCTAGCACATATTGCTTTTGTGCAGCAGTGAGGAGAATCCTCAAATTCATAGCCCAGTTGGTGAAGTTGCTACCATTCGCAGCAAGTTTCTCTTTCTCCATGAACGCATTGAAATTAAAAGCAGGTGGTGCCATCTACAACAGAATTTGTAAAGTATATTTAGACTAAGTTTATGATAGATTGATTTCAACTAATCCAAATGACTAATGAACTCCCACTCAAAAACGACATCTCTCGTGTCCTTTTGGTGATTACATGAACCAAATCCACTACACCAAATCCGATCATCACGTGAGTCGGTGTAGCTTCAAAGGCGAGCATCTATATGGGCATCATATCAACTATATGACTCATGCTTAACCTTTCGGTCCGTGTTCCGAGGCCATGTCTGTCCATGCTAGGCTCGTCAAGTAAGAACCTTAGTATTTGCGTGTGTAAAACTGTCTTACACCCGTTGTATGAAAGCGTAGAGTCGAGAACACCCGATCATCACGTGATGCGTCAAAACACGATCCACAAAATGGTGCATACTTAAGGAAGAACACATTTTATCTTGATATCTAAATGAGGGATCATCTTATAATGCTACCAAAAGCGCCAAACTAGCAATATAAGATGCTAATGTGTGAAGTGAGGTGATATGGTCCATGCATTTGATCTCTATCATTTGCATCGTGGTATGATCTCTATCATTCCTTTGTGTGTAAGGCCAAGGTCTATGGAACTTACACGTTAAGTGAGTTGTAAGAGTATCTATCATACATCTACTTACAACAATACCATATCAAAACACTAGCCCAGCAACGATCTAAACTAGACGCCTCTAATTTATCAATTGCAAGTTTTACGTGGCTTAGGGCTTTCGGAGATAGAACCGGTCTAACCTACGAACATGAACCACAGCGAGGATAACCAAGTTATTAGCAACTCATTGTAAATCAGATAATGACTATAGTAGGAGAGACAGACACCCGCCAGCCACTTATGCAAAACTAGTTGCATGTCAGTCGTGGAACCGGTCTCATGTACGATGACATGTAAGGTTGGTCCGGGCCACTTCATCCCACTATGCGACCAATATCCAAAGTACATAGAAGATGCAATAACATGATAATCATCGCCCACATATAAACATATGTGTACTACCTGTGCAAAGCACCTACGCATAGATCAGGCTCTGATACCACTGTTGGGTCCGCAGCATAGAAAACAAAAAAATTCCTACGATGAGAACTACACGCCAAGATCTATCTATTAGATACAGAGCAACGGGTGGACATACATCCATAGAGAACTTACCCTCGAAGACAACGAGCTTTGTTAACGAGTAGGAACTCTTGGTTGATGTATTCGTACACTTGCCGATCTCAAGATCGTGAGGAAGTCCGAGCGCCGCAACTCAGCAGCGCATCCGCACTCGCACACACGTTCAAGCCACCGGACAACCTCCACCTCCTCGCTCCAGCGATCCAGTGGAAGCAGCAACTCCTTCCAGACAAAATGCCACCGGGAACATGTATCTCGCTAATCCGAGACCATGGGGAAATAATTCTAGAGGGGGAGAGAGATCCTTCACAAGGAGGTGTGAGGATGAAGGAAGGAATGGGTGGCCTTTTATAGGAGGGGGGGTGCCCCCTCTCTCCATGGCCGGCGCATGGGGGGTGACCCCTCACCTCCCCCATTCATGTGGTGGTAACCCCTCCACATTAAAATGCCTCTTCACATTCCCTTTTAAAGTCTCCACTTTAAATGCATTAAATTTCTCCAAATTTAATGCTCTCTCATTTAATAAAACTCTTTTTATTAAATTTATTCAGAATTTTGTTAATTACTTTAATTAACAAACATTCACATATAGCCCCTTGCAATATTTCAATATCACATGCAGAATCACCTTCTGCAATTTCACCCGAAACAATTTCCGGTTTCTATTGAAACAATTCCTGCGCTTTGCAATTCTTTCGTCTGAAACATATGTGCTCCAAAATGGTGTCCGATAACTCTTAAGTGTGCCACCCTACGGTTCGCGAATAATGCAGACATGATCGAGACCCTTCTCCGATCAATAATCAGCAGCGGGACCTGGAGATCCGTACTGACTCCTACACATTCAACGATGACTCCTGTGATCGTGAGAACCTTTAACGCTTGTAACTAAATCCCTTTGTCTCTCGATATATTACATGTCCGAGATTCGATCATCAGTATCTCCATACCTAGTTTGATCTCGTTACCGACATGCACTCTTTTCTCGTTCCCGTGATATAACATTCTAGTTATCACATCACTTGCTTGCAAGCTATCCTAATGCGATATCACCGAGAGGGCCCAGAGTATATCTATCCGTCATCTGGATTGACAAATTCCACTCTTGATCCATGAGCCTCAACATAACACCTTCGTAGTACCGAACCCTTCTTTATAGTCACCCTGTTACGGTGTGACATTTGATGTTATCAAGATACTCTTGCGGTGTTAGCAATTAACATGATCTCATGGTCTAAGGATAAAGATTACTTCGTATGATGTTATAGCAATATAAACATAATGACTTGATCGTAATGCTATACTTCGGATGAATGTTCATCACATCATTTCACAAATGCTGTGACCTTGTTATTAACAACATCCAATGTCCATGATCAGGAAACCTTGATCATCTTGTTAATCAACAAGCTAGTCTATAAGAGAGGCATAACTAGGAACCCTTTTTGTTTATTAAACACACATGTATTGATGTTTCCTATCAATACAATTATAGCATGCAAAATAAACATCTATCATATACAAGGAATACATAATAACAACTTTATTGTTGCCTCTCAGGGCATATTTCCTTCAGTTTTATCTACGTATTTTTGGTGTTGATGATAACTTCATTTGTGGTTTAACCGTGTGCCTAAGTTGCAGGTTTTATATACGGATGATTTAGTTGATGGACTTCTCTGTAGAAGGAGCTTGAAGACGGTGGCTATTATTTGCACTTTCTCTTATCTTTGTTATAGGCTACCGTACTATCAATAGGGGGTCCACCTTGGAAGGTTGTGGGAAATCACTGTTTCATGCACATACCATATCAACACATCCATAGCCTTCCCAGTTTTCCGGTGAGAGAGAGATCCTTGAGGAGGTGGTGTGGTTTCTGCCCTGACCGGTAGTACCGGCCAGGCGCCGGTAGTACTGCCAGAGGTGTTTCGTGAGCTGATCGAGCGGTTCTTCCGGCCATGGTTCCTTTGCTAATTCCGGTAAAGTCGAAATCGATTCTATAATACTTCTGTATTGATGTACTTATTTGACAGAATTAGTATCGAAAATAGCACCGGTAGTACCGGCCAGAAGTTTTGGTCTAGTTGGACTAGAACTTCTGGCCAGCGCTGACCAACCCCAAATCCTCTGAGCAGTAGTACCAGTCAGCACCTAGCGGCTCGGTAGTTCTGATCCTAATTCCACTCCAAGTTCCGACAACTGACATTTTGGTTCAGATACTTCTCTGTATCAAAGTGTCCTTTTATCGGTAGTTGGATCATAACTAGGACCAGTAGTACTGGTTAGTTCGTGGGGCCTGCTGGACTATCAAATCCGACCGTTCCATGGAGTGCCTTTGGACAACTGGGAGTCGCTCACCGGAACTACCGGCCAGCCACCGATAGTACTGGTGGTATCGGGGAGGGGCAGAATCTGCCCGTTTGGAGGAGGCCTATTTAAGGCCCTCTTCTTCCTCCTCTTCCCTTATCTCTTTGTTTTCTCTCTCCTCCATTAATATAAGAGCTTGACTTTCCTAGATCTCTCTCCCTACCCACTCAAACCTATTGATCTTTTGAGGATTGGGAGAGGTGACCTAGATCTACACTTCCGCCAAAGGAATCGTGATTTACCCCGCCCATCCTTAGTGGATCTTGTTACTCTTGGGTTCTTGGAACCCTAGACGGTGTAGGGCATCCTCGGAGCTGGGGCAATTGTTGTGAAGCTTCGTGGTGTCATTGAGGGCCTCCAATTGAGTTATGGAGTCTCTCCTCAACCTTGTTGTAAAGGTTTCGGTTGGCGCCTTCAAGGTCACCGGTTAGTGGATTGTGAGGCCATTAGCGGACCCAAAGAAATTTAGAAGCCCGGACACACATGCTTAAGCTGTTTCTTATCCTTGCAAATCATCATCAACTAATCAAGGATTTAAGCTGTCGGCTGGCCGGCAAGCCCGGGCAGCCGCCCGAGCAATAGGGACGGTGTAGGTCTGTCACTGTGGTGGTGCTCACCGGAGAAGATGGTGAGGCCTTTGTGGTGCTCGGGTGACCTTATGTGGCCCCGACACCTCTCCAACATAGACGTAGTTTCCTTGGAAGTGAACTACGAGAATTACATCTCGATGTCCCCTTGCCGGTTTATTCGCTCCTCTCCTTTACTACTTGCAATTACCGTCTTGTTTACTTGTTGTATCGTTTTGCCATATAGGTTATTCATCTAGTTGCATCTCTAGTGAACTTTACTTTGTGCAAAGCCTAAAATTTCAGGAAAAGAATAAAAATTGGTAGTTTCCTATTCACCCCCTCTAGTCGACCAAAGTTGGGCCTTTCAATTGGTATCAGAGCCCCGCCTCTTACTTCGGGATTAACCGCCTAAGAGACAATGGCCAACGAAGATGGGAGTGTGGGTGCAACCACTGAGAACTTGGCCTCCATGGATGACATCAATCGATTGGAGACATCCATGATTATCAAGTTTGAGGAAATGATGACCCTCTTTCAATCCCTTAAGCCTAGCCCCATGCAATAAACCCCTCATGATGCATCTCAAGCCTCCGAAGCCCCTCCCGCTACCGTGCAAGTGGTCGCCCCCGGGGTTAATCCCGCGGCTACCCCAAAACACTTGGTCTTAGCTTTGTGGCTCAAACCACCAAGCTCCCAAGCGAGAGCACCGAGGGGCTAGGTGACTCCTCCTCCAAAGAGGGAGACGAGGGAAAGGACTACTCAGAGGTACCACCACCGTGGAAGTACACTCCGGACCCACCTATTCCCGTGCCGCATATCATACCTCAAGGAGCACCCCCCATGGTAGATACTTCTAACTTTGCCAATTGGCAATATCTAATGCAATCTCACATTTCCAGCTCTTCTTTTGAATTGATGAGGATTGTGGAAGAAGTTTTTCCCCATATGATGCAAAGAAGTTGACCCGAGACGAGGTCGTGTACAAGCAGCTCAATGCCACCGCTTTGGGCATGATCCAAAAGGCGTTGACTCCCAAAGACTTTGCTCACATTCGCTAATTCTCCACTGCCAAAGAAGCTTGGGATCATCTCACCGAGTTGTATGTCAGGAATGCTAGCATTCAAAGCTCCAAGTTTGATGAAGTCAACAATGAGTTTGATGGCTTTGCAATGCAAGATGATGAGACACCCGAAGACATGTATCATCGTCTCAAGGTTCTTTGTTGTACTATGAGGGACCTTGGTGCTACCTATGTTGATGACAAGTCATGAAGAGGAAGTTTGTTCAAGCCCTTCTTCCCTTTGAGGAGCAACAACTCAACTCCATCAAGGGGAGACGCAACTACCACATCATGTCCTCTCAAGATGTGTTGAGTGAAGTTATTGCCATGACTATTGCCAAGAAGAATGCGGGGTCCACTTGTCCGCATGCTTATGGGTCTCAAAAGTTGAACCTAGCCTTGAAGGCTCAAGTGGTGGAAGTTGATGAAGATGAAGACACTAGCGAGTGGTCTCAAGAGGACATCAAATATGCCTTCAATGAGCACTTGGCTCTTGAATCAAGGGCCTTTTGGAACAAACCGGGCATGAAGTCAAGGTCAAGGAACAACCCAAGATTCATCTCAACCATGAAGGCTCCAAAGGCAAGATCTTGCTACAATTGCAACGACAAGAGTCACTTTGTAGCCCAAAGCCCTTTCCAGAATAGAGAAGACAATGGAGGCCGTCTTATTCGCAAGAGCAAGCCAAGACCTCCTCACCCCTTGAACAAGAACTTCCACAACAAGATCTCTCCAAATAAAGAGAGGGCAATGGTGGTCCATGAAGAGTACTTCTCGGGCACGGATGATGATCAGATTGAAGGTCAAGGTGGAGAGATCGTGGGAGTTGCCGCTATTGCTACTTCTTCTACCCCATGGGTATCTCTCTTCGACTCACATAATGAAAACATCACCAACCGCAACCAAAAGTGTCTCATGGCCAAGGCCACCGAGGTAACACCCACTTCCAAGTATCTCGCAAATGAACTTCCTTTGCATGATCTAGATGGTCTAGAGGTTAAGAAAGAGATAATAAACATGTGTGAATCCATGGAGCATCTAGATGATGATACTAGAATGTTCTTTGAAACTCCTGTAAACCAACTTGACTATGCTAGGGAAATGCTAGATGAGAAGGAAGAGGTTATTGACATGCTAGGTAAAAATTAGAGAGAGGCCACCGATGAAATTGCCTCTCTATCTCAATCCCTTGAAGATGAACATAACATGAGAATAACTCTTGAGGAAAGTGTGGCTAAACTTGTAGATGACCATAATGCCGTCATAACGCAACTTGTTAAAGAACGAGATCATTCTCTTGCTTCATTGAATGTCCTTAAAAATGAAAAGGTTGAGTTTGGTTTTAGTCATGAATGTCTTAAGGACTTTGAGAAACTCAAGAAGGAACATCATGCCTTGGAGAGTAAATTCTCAAGTCTTTTTGAGGCTCATGAGCGACTTCAAACTCAATTGAATAATGAACATTCAAAGTCTTCTGCACGCCTATTGTATATTTGCCTTGTTCTTCTAACCCTTGTTGCAAGCATGTGAATCTTCTTGAGGAAAACAAGGTGTTGAAAGATCAACTTGCAAAAGGGCAAGTTGACAAAAAGAAGAAGAAAAAGAGGAGGAACAAGAAAAAGAAGAAGAGCAAGAGCTTTGCTCAAGGATCCTCACATGCTTCTACCTTTGTGCAAAGTGATAACTTTGCCGGGAAGAATAACCCTTCTTACATTCTTTGCAAATCTTTTGATGGTCATGTTTATGAAAAATACATTGGCACATATTACACTCATGATTATCATTGGACTATTTGGGTACCTAAGACCCTTGTGACTAACAAAATGGGACCCATTGCAAAATGGGTACCTAAAACCAAAGCTTGATTTTTTGTAGGACTTTGCTTCCAGTGGTGAAAAATGGGTGCTTGATAGTGGAGCTACAAGCCATATGACCGGAAGCAAGTCGATCATGTCAGAGATTAGGCCTAACTTTGCGAATACTATGGTCTCCTACAATGATAAAACAAGTTCTCAGGTATTGGGTTTTGGTAAGGTGGTAGTAACCCTGGATGTATCCTTTGGTAATGCCATGCTTGTCAAAACCCTTGGTTACAATCTCCTTTTTGTTCGTTCTTTATCCATATGGGTCTTTTGTCCTTCTTTAATGAGCATTCTGTGGTCCTCATGTGGAGCAAGTCTCTCATGGTGGCTTTCATTGGATATGTAGAGCATGACTTGTATGTGGTGGATTTATTCGGAAAGCCCTCTACACATGCTATATGTCTCTATGCGAAAGCCGATGCGGGCTGGTTGTGGCATCGCCGCCTAGCCCATGTAAACATGAAGGCTTTGCAAAGTCTCTACACGGGGGCCACTTTGTTGGACTAAAAGACATTTCCTTTGCCAAAGATCGCGTATGCAGGGCTTGTATTGAAGGAAAGATGCATGAGAAGCCTCATAAATCCTCAATCAAATAACCACTGAACGGTGCTTGGAGATTCTTCACATGGATCTCTTTGGGCCTCCTTCTCATGATAGTCTTGGGGGAAAGAAGTATTGTTTGGTGATTGTTGATGACTTCTCGAGATACACTTGGGTCTACTTCTTCAAGTTCAAAAGAGACTCAAGAGACCGTCATCGACTTTGCCAATCAAGTTCAACGGAAACACAATGCTACTATCCCCACCATTCGAAGTGACAATGTGTAACACCCCAAAAACATTAATCAAGTTTATCAAGTTCTAATCACCCAAATTTAGGGTTAACAGAAACTTTTATTCCAAAAATCTATATAAATGTATGCGTGATTTGCATTAGTGTAGAATTGAGTGAATTTGCCATGCTTGATTGCTACAAATGATGAGAAATGGTTTAAAGGTGAATGCTACATCATCTAGGCCATTTACAAACAAAATCAAAAGAAAAAGAAATCAAATATGAATTAAATAACCAAATGGTCATTTTGACCAAAGTTAACCACTAGGCCACTTTGAGTGTTCCTAGAAGAGAATTTCTAATAGAAACAATTCCACTTCTTTTCACCCCTGGCTAGAACAAGTAAAAGTGAATCCAAGCCCACTTTACAAACTCACCAAAGCTATTTCCAAATCAATTTAAAGGATAGTTCAAATTTGAATCTAGTTCATATGGTAAGATCACACTTTTGCAAAAACCATCCAAATCAATTCACCTTGCCTTTTCCAAGCAATCATAGACCCTCAAGCATAAGACCAAATCACTCATCAAATTTCATTTGAAAATTTCAAACTTAATCTCTTGCGGCCATTTAATCAAACACCTTGCTTACACAAATTAACTCTGGCCTAACTTCACTGTTTGGGGCATTGATCACAAGACCAAATGCCCCCATTCCACTCCCCCTGTCTCCCTAGTGTCTAGCAGCACCAGACACTCTCCCCCTTAGCCGTTGTGCGCCAGTGCACCGCCGCCCAAAGCCACACTCGCCGGCCGACTGTGGACAGAGCGACAGAGGCCACGCTGCCCTCTCCCACAACACGCACCAGACACGCCACTGTCCACCGCCACCCCCCTGTCCAAGCCTCGACCACAGCGAGGCCCTGGACCACCCAAGATCAGCCGCGCCCAATGTCTCTGCGCCATGCTGAGAATGCGCCAGAGCGCCGCACCCGACCGGCTCGCACAGATTGCGCCTCACCCTCTCCGCGCACACGCACACTCGCCATGATCACCACCACCTCCCAGACACCCCCGTTCGCCGCCACGCGACCCGTAGCACCCGTGCACCGTCTCGAACACCACCGCTCCCGCGCAGAGCATCGCACGCGCCCGACCAACCTAGACCGCCCCGTGCCTCGCCATTAAGCCAGTGACAATCGCCAGGGAACACCGCACCGCCCCTACCCTCAGCCGTGCCGCTAGCCGCCTGTATCATCGTCACCGACGAGCCCGAGCCCATCCCGTTCAGTCCCCTCGCTGTTGTATAAATAGAGACACCCTCCACCTCCATTCTCCACACCAACACACTCCCCACTCCTCTCTGAGCCTCCCACACTTCTTCCCGGAGCAAGGCGAGCTTTGCACCGCCGGAATTTGGCCGGAGCCTGCCGCTATAGGAGGAGAAGGGGGACGTCGATTGGAGCCGCCCTAGGAGCTGCCGCGACCACCATTCAAACCGCCGTCATCGACCACGTCGTTCGCCCCCATCACCGACCCTAGATGGCCCCATGTGAGCCTCACCAGACCCCCACGGCCGCGTTAGGTTTAATTTCTCGCTAGAGATGTTCGTCGGAGACGACGAATCACAACCGTTAGATCGTCTTTTAATCGCACAGCCTAGATTTAACGATACCGTTTCGGTTAGTTAAGTCGCTGACTAGTGGACCCCGCCTGTCAGCAGCCCGCTGCGCTGTGCTAAGCAGATTGGGCCGGCCTGTTTAGTTTCCCGCGCAGGCCTGGAGATTCAAATAGATATTTTCCAATTTAGTTAAAACCACATTCTGTCAGTAGATTCAAAAATCCATTCAAAGAGATTCACTAAACCAAATTATATGATTCCAATTTTGTTAGAAAGATATTTAAATTATCTATCCAAGCCCGTTTGATTCAAATCATTTGGAGTTAGAGATCTCCTATACCAAAAACAACAAGATAGAGACTGTTTCACTTTCAAACATTTTTCAAAAGTCAACCATAAATGCTTTTGAGTTGATTCCAACTCTCAAAAATCACATTTGATAAGATCTATCTGAATATGTAAAAATATTTAGGTTTGCATGCAGTGACATTGGACTAGTACCAAATTAATGCTATATGGGCATTTCTAGTCATTTTAATTCTATTAAATGATAATCGTAAACTTTATAAAATATGATCCACACTTTAAATCACATTCCCATGTATTAGAATATGTGGTGATGACATGTGTCAACATGATCCCATATTTTAATTGGATAATATTAAATCTTAATTATTTTAAATGAGTAGAAATTACTTTTCTAAAATAAGATAAATAAAACTAAGTCTTTATTCCATGTGATGATTATGATGATGCTAGATCATCAAGTGTGAGCCTTAGTGTGCTAAATAGAATTACTTAAGTATTATTTGGTGATTGTGTACCCCGTATTCATTTATAGACGATAGTACCGACCCGGGATACGAGGAGGAGGAGTACTACCAAGAAGAAGAAGAAGAAAACTTCAACCACTACTCTACTCAAGGCAAGCTAACATTTGCAAGCATTATACCTATGCAAGTTATCATTGCAAGATAACCTAAGCAAGATGCATTATGAATGATTTGGTTATATAACTTTGATTATACCAATCCCAAGTTTTACTTGCAAGCTTTATTCTTCTACCTTACCAAAATTCTTTACTTTTAGTTAGTGCTTTGTAAGCATTGGAAAATTTAGTATAGATTGCATAAAGAGTATAAAACTAGGCCTAACTAGTTATACTTAGATGTCATTCCATGGCATGAGATTGGAGATTAGCACCCCTCATTAGTGAACACTCTTAACTTTAGTGGCTAGTGCTAAGCATAAAAGTTGATCACTTTAGATGGGAATACTTGGTGAAAATGATTATGAAAACCTTGGGATGATGATTCATTCTATTGAAATGTTTTAACATGTGTTGAGGAACACCAAAGGATTTGATGATGAAAATGTTGAGGCATGAGCCTTAGCCCTATTATAAAAACTGATGGTTGGGTTCGGATGCGATACCATTCCAATTTTACCGTACAACCACAATACCCGAATTGGATAGGGATTAGATGGAAACTTATATGCCTTAGTATGGGTTCCCTCGCGGAAGAGGTTGAGCTGAGGCTACCTCGTGAGTGTAAATGTCCACCTATGCAGTGCCCAGGATGGCAGATGGCCATGGCTGGGAGGCCAAGCTCATAGGGGAGGTGCCTATACTAGAGTGTGTAATTGAAACGTTATGATTGATTATCCGCATACTAAGTATGATGATTCAGGGTTATCCCTAACGGATGTATCGAATTTTGTGGTGAAAGTGTACCACCTCTATAGAGTGTCAAACTATTCGAATAGCCACGTTCGCGGTCATGAATAGTTGGAGTGGCCATACTGTTCCGTTGTTAGATGTTTTCAAAATGACTTGTGAAGTGAACTATGATCTTGAATTGACCACAACAGGGTTTTGAATCTAAAAGCTAGGTTCCTACTTAAGTGATTTAGAACATTAACTTAGTTTTCTTTACTTCTAAACTCAGTTTAGATAAACCTGGCTTTTTGCAAATAAACTTAGAGCTTAAGATTCCTCCTAGAACTACCTTGTTAGTGATAGTTTGCGAGTACTTAAAGAGTACTCATGGCTTTGTCCCTGGCTATTCCCGTGGCCAGACTATGAGGAGGACTATCAGGATGATGGACAATATGACGTCTACGACAACTAGGATCATCTCCCATCGTCAGCATTGCCCGTGACTCTGAAGATGGATCCCCTACTACGTTTCTTTCCGCTGCTTGATTTGTATTAAGACTGGATCATGAGATCCTTTATTTGGAAGACCTTATTATGGTTTCTAATGGATGATGTACTGGGATATCCAATCTGTTATGTCTCGCAAAAATGGTAATCATAGGATTGCGAGGTATGGCATAACAGGCATCTGGGATTAAAAATCCGGGTGTTGACACAATGGCACCGAGTTCAAGAACTACACATTGGATGGGTTTCTTAGTAATGAGGGGATCAAGCATCAATATTCAACTCCTTACACCCCTCAACAAAATGGTGTTGCTGAAAGGAAGAATCATACTTTGATGGATGCGGCCCGGACCATGTTGGCAGAATTCAAGTCACTATATAACTTTTGGGCCAAAGCCATATCAACCGCTTGCCATGCAACCAATCGCCTCTACCTACGCAGAAGAAGGACATGACTCCATATGAACTTCTCACCGGACGCAAGCCAAATGTCAAGTACTTCTGGGTGTTTGGTTGTACATGTTTCATTCTCAAGAAAGGTGTCCGCTTGTCAAATTTTGGGTCTAGGGCTGAAGAAATAAAGCAACGGGAAGACTTGAAGAATCTACCAATGCCGAGTTTGATGAAGATCATGAGTCTCTTGTAAGGCAAGACGGTGTTCGTGATCCAAGTGATTAAATTTCTCCCCAAGCCATAAGAAGAATGGGCGTGGGATTCTTCCACCCCATGGAGGATTCCCTTGTGGCCAAAGGAGAAGGACCAAGCTCTACTCAAGCGGAGCCTTCACTCTCACAAAACCATCTTGCCCCTCAAGGACAACTTATTGCTTCTCAAGGTTCTCCAAGCTCCTCTCAAGATCTTCATGTCCATGACTCTCCAAGATCAAGTCTACCTCAAGTCGATCAAGATTCACCTCACCAAGAAAATGAAGCTCCTCTTGTCAATGATGATCAAGGTCAAGTTGAAGAAGGTCAACCTAACAATGACCAAGGCCTAGCTAATGTATGTCCACCAAATCATGATGACTCTCCTACAGTTGATGTTGATGAAGATAGTGATCAAGTTCGTGCATAGAGTCAAGGCGGGGACTCGAATCATGGTCATGACCAAGTGGTTTCTCAAGAATCTCGTCTTGAGACCCAAGCCCGTCGTCAAGCATACCGTCTCGCCAAGCTCATCAAAGATGGCCACATCCTTGATAATGTTTATGGAGATTTCAATAGGGGCTCTACTACTCATAGACAACTAACCTCTTTTAGTTCTCATCATGCTTTTATTTCTCATGTTGAGCCCCAAAAGGTCTTCGAAGCACTTGAATGAAGGGAATATGCCCTAAGAGGCAATAATAAAGTTGTTATTATGTATTCCTTGTATGTGATAGATGTTTATTTTGCATGCTATAATTGTATTGATAGGAAACATCAATACATGTGTGTTTAATAAACAAAAAGGTTTCCTAGTTATGCCTCTCTTATAGACTAGCTTGTTGATTAACAAGATGATCAAGGTTTCCTGATCATGGACATTGGATGTTGTTAATAACAAGGTCACAGCATTTGTGAAATGATGTGATGAACATTCATCCGAAGTATAGCATTACGATCAAGTCATTATGTTTATATTGCTATAACATCATACAAATTAGTCTTAGTCCTTAGACCATGAGATCATGTTAACTGCTAACACCAGAAGAGTATCTTGATAACATCAAACGTCACACCGTAACAGGGTGACTATAAAGGTGGGTTCAGTGCTATGAAGGTTTTATGTTGAGGCTCATGGATCAAGAGTGGAATTTGTCAATCCCGATGACGGATATATATACTCTGGGCCCTCTTGGTGATATCACATTAAGATAGCTTGCAAGCAAGTGATGTGATCACTAGAATGTTATATCACGGGAACGAGAAAAGAGTGCATGTCGGTAACGAGATCAAACTAGGTATTTGGATACCGATGATCGAATCTCGGGCATGTATTATATCATGAGACAAAGGTATTAAATTGCTTACGTTAAAGGTTCTCACGATCACAGAAGTCATCGTTGAATATGCAGGAGTCAGTATGGATCTCCAGGTCTCGCTTCTGATTATTGATCTGAGAGGACTGTCTGCATTATTCGCGAACCGTAGGGTGACACACTGAAGGGTTGCCGGACACCATTTAGGAGCACATATGTTCCAGACAAAAGGTTTGCAAAGCGCAGGAAATGTTTCGATAGAAACAGGAATTGTTTCGATAGAAACCGGAAATGTTTCGGGTGAAATTGCAGAAAGTAGTTCTGCATGTGATATTGAAATGTTGCAAGGGGTTTTATGTGAATGTTTGTTAATGAAAGTAATTAACAAAATTCTGAATAAAATAAATAAAAGAGTTTTATTAATTGAGAGTTGCATTTAATTTGTTGGAAATTAAATACATGTGAGTGGGATTTTGGGTGGAGGCCATGTTCATGTGAGTGGAGGTTCACCACATGAATGAAGGAGGGGAGGAGTCCCCCCCCCCTCATGCGCCGGCTATGGGAGGGGAGGGGTCTCCCTTCCTCCTATATAAAGCCCCCTCTCCCCTCTCACAAACCACACCTCCTCGTGAAGGATCTCTCTCCCCCTCTAGATATTCCCCCATGGTCTCGGATTAGCTTGATACATGTTCCCGGTGGCCTTGCGTCTGGAAGGAGTTGCTGCTTTCGTTGATTCACTGGAGCGAGGAGGTGGAGGTTGTCCGGTGGCTTGAACGTGTGTGCGAGGACGGATGCGCTGCTGATTTGCGGCGCTCGAACTTCCACACGATCTTGAGATCGGCAAGTGTACGACTACATCAACCACGAGTTCCTACTCGTTAAAAAAACTCGTTGTCTTCGAGGGTAAGTTCTCCATGGATGTATGTCCACCCGTTGCTCTGTATCTAGTAGATAGATCTTGGCGTATAGTTCTCATCGTAGGAAAATTTTTGTTTTCTATGCTGCGGACCCAACAGTGGTATCAGAGCCTGATCTATGCATAGATACTTTGCACGGGTAGTACACATATGTTTATATGTGGGCGATGATGATCATGTTATTGCATCTTCTATGTACTTTGGATATTGGTGGCATAGTGGGATGAAGCGGCCCGGACCAACCTTACATGTCATCGTACATGAGACCGGTTCCACGACTGACATGCAACTTGTTTTGCAGAAGTGGCTGGCGGGTATCTGTCTCTCCTACTATAGTCAATATCTGATTTACAACGAGTTGCTAATAACTTGGTTATCCTCGTTGTGGTTCATGTTCGTAGGTTAGACAGGTTCTATCTCCGAAAGCCCTAAACCATGTAAAACTTGCAATTAATAAATTAGAGGCATCTAGTTTAGATCGTTGCTGGGCTAGTGTTTTGATATGGTATTATTGCAAGTAGATGTATAATAGATACTCTTACAACTCACTTAACGTGTAAGTTCCATAGACCTTGGCCTTACACACAAAGGAATGATAGAGATCATACCATGATGCAAATGATAGAGATCAAATGCATGGACCATATCACCTCACTTCACACATTAGATGTTAGCATCTTATATTGCTAGTTTGGCGCTTTTGGTAGCATTATAAGATGATCCCTCATTTAGATATCAAGATAAAATGTGTTCTTCCTTAAGTATGCACCATTTTGTGGATCGTGTTTTGAGGCATCACGTGATGATCGGGTGTTCTCGACTCTACGCTTTCATACAACGGGTGTAAGACAGTTTTACACACGCGAATACTAAGGTTCTTACTTGACGAGCCTAGCATGTACAGACATGGCCTTGGAACACGGACCAAAAGGTTAAGCATGAGTCATATAGTTGATATGATGCCCATATAGATGCTCGCCTTTGAAGCTACACCGACTCACGTGATGATCGGACTTGGTGTAGTGGATTTGGTTCATGTAATCACCAAAAGGACACGAGGGATGTCGTTTTTGAGTGGGAGTTCATTAGTAATTTGGATTAGTTGAACTCAATCTATCATAAACTTAGTCTAAATAAACTTTACAAATTCTGTTGTAGATGGCACCATCTGCTTTTAATTTCAATGTGTTCATGGAGAAAGAGAAACTTGCTGCGAATGGTAGCAACTTCACCAACTGGGCTATGAATTTGAGGATTCTCCTCACTGCTGCACAAAAGCAATATGTGCTAGAGGCGCCGCTAGGCCCCCCACCAGCTCCTGATGCCCCTGACGAGGAAAAGAACGTCTATATAACTCGTCAGGAGGACCACAACTTAGTTCATTGCGGCATACTGTATGGGCTAGAGACAGAACTTCGAAAACGTTTCGAAAATGGTAATGCCTTTGATGCCATGGGAGAATTGAAAATGATTTTCGATACCCATGTTGCCGTAGAGAGTCATAATGCTTCTGAAAAGTTCTTTAGCTGCATGATGGAAGAAAACAGCTCCGTTAGTGAGCACGTACTCAAAATGTCTGGGTACGCCGATAAGCTTGTGTCCTTGGGAATAACAATTCCCATTGACTTAGGCATACATCGTGTTCTCCAATCTCCGCCACCTAGCTACAAGAGCTTCGTGATGAACTATAATATGTAGGGCATGAAGAAGTCTCTTCCCGAGCTTCTGTCAATGCTTAAGACTGCAGAAGTGGAGATTAGGAAAGAACATCAAGTGTTGATGATCAATAAGACCACCGGTTTCAAGAAGGACAAGAAAGGCAAGAAGAAGGGAAAGAAGGGCGGCAAATCTGTTGCCGCGCCTGAAAAGAAACCTCGAGCTGGCCCTAAGTCTGACACCGAGTGCTACTATTGCAAGGGGACTGGCCATTGGAAGCGCAACTGCCCCAAGTATTTGGCGGACAAGAATGCCGGCAAGGCAAACAAAGGTATATGTGATATACATGTTATTGATGTGTACTTGACTAGTACTCGTAGTAGCACCTGGGTATTTGATACGGGATCGGTTGCTAATATATGTAACTCAGTTCAGGGGCTACGGAACAAGCGACAACTAGCAAGGGATGAGGTCAGGATGCGGGTCGGCAATGGATCAAGAGTTGATGTGATCGCCGTCGGGACGCTACCTCTCCATTTGCCATCGAGATTAGTTATAAACCTAAATAATTGTTATTTGGTGCCTGCACTGAGCATGAACATTGTATCTGGATCATGTTTGATGCAAAGTGGTCATTCCTTCAAATCTGAAAACAATGGTTGTTCGATTTATAAGAATGATATCTTTTATGGTCATGCACCTATGTTGAATGGTTTATTTCTATTGGATCTCGATAGTAATATTACACACATTCATAATGTTAATGCTAAAAAGATTAAACTTGATGATGATATGTCTACATATATGTGGCACTGCCGTCTAGGTCATATTGGCGTTAAACGCATGAAGAAACTCCATTCTGATGGACTTTTGGAATCACTTGATTTTGAATCATTTGATACATGTGAGCCATGCCCTATGGGCAAGATGACTAGAACGCCGTTTTCCGGTTCAATGGAACGGGCGACAGATATATTGGAAATCATACATACTGATGTGTGTGGACCAATGAGTGTGTCGGCACGAGGTGGATATCGTTATTTTGTTACTTTCATGGATGATTTGAGTAGATATGGGTATATCTATTTGATGAAACACAAGTCTGAAACTTTTGAAAAGTTCAAGGAATTTCAGAATGAAGTGGAAAATCATCATAATAGAAAGATCAAGTTTCTACGGTCTGACCGTGGAGGAGAGTATCTAAGTTACGAGTTTAGCACACAAATGAAAGAATGTGGAATAGTTTCACAACTCACGCCTGCCGGAACACCAGAACGTAATGGTGTGTCGGAACATCGTAATCGTACCTTATTGGATATGGTTCGATCTATGATGTCTCTGACTGACTTACCTCTGTCATTTTGGGGTTATGCACTAGAAACAGCTGCATTCAATTTAAATCAGGCACCATCTAAATCCGTTGAAACGACACCGTATGAATTATGGTTTGGAAACAAACCTAAGCTGTCACTTCTTAAGGTTTGGGGATGCGATGTTTATGTGAAGAAACTTCAACTGGATAAACTCGAACCCAAAGTGGAAAAATGCGTCTTCATAGGATACCCTAAGGAAACAATTGGGTATACCTTCTATCACAGATCCGAGGGCAAGGTTTTTGTTGCCAAGAATGGATCCTTTCTTGAGAAGGAGTTTCTCGTGAAAGGTGTGAGTAGTCGGAAGGTAGAACTCGAAGAGGTCATTGAACCTTCTCTTCATGAAATGGCGAGTAGCACATCACCGGAAGTTGTTTCGGAGTTGACTTCACCTAATGAAGAGAGAGCTAATGATATTGATCATGAAACTCCAAAAGAGGACACTACCGAACCTCACATGTCAAGCAGGACATGTGCAGCTCCTGAACTGTACGGCAATCCTGTTATGAATTTCATGATTGATGAAATAGATGACCCTGCGACGTATGAAGAAGTGATGATGAGCCCTGATTCCAACAAATGGCTAGAAGCCATGAAATCCGAGATGGAATCCATGTACGAAAACCAGGTTTGGACCTTGGTGGACTTACCTCACGATCGAAAGGCCGTTGAGAATAAATGGATTTTCAAAAGAAAAACTGATGCTGATGGTAATGTAACCATCTATAAGGCTCGACTTGTCGCAAAGGGGTTTCGAAAAATTCAAGGAGTTGACTACGATGAGACATTCTCTCCCGTAGCGATGCTTAAGTCGGTTAGGATTATGTTAGCAATTGCTGCATATTTCGATTATGAAATATGGCAGATGGATGTCAAAACTGCGTTCCTCAATGGTAATATTGAAGAAGAGTTGTATATGATACAACCTAAGGGTTTTGTCGATCCTAAGGATGCTGATAAGGTGTGCAAACTTCAGCGATCCATCTATGGACTGAAGCAAGCATCCCGGAGTTGGAATCTCCGCTTTGATGAGGTGATCAAAGAGTTTGGATTTGTCCAAACTTATGGAGAGGCTTGTATTTACAAGAAAGTGAGTGGGAGAAATGTGGCATTTCTGATATTATATGTGGATGACATATTATTGATTGGAAATGATATAGATCTTTTAAACAATGTTAAAATTTATCTAAACAGCAAATTTTCGATGAAGGACCTTGGTGAAGCTTCATATATATTAGGCATTAAAATCTATAGAGATAGATCAAGACGCCTAATTGGGCTATCACAGAGTACATACCTGGATAAGATATTAAAGAAGTTTAATATGGACGGAAGTAAGAAGGGGTACTTACCTATGTTGCAAGGCAAGACATTGAGTAAGACTCAAAGTCCGGCTACGCCGGAAGAAAGAGAGATAATGGATAAGATCCCCTATGCCTCAGCCATAGGCTCTATAATGTATGCCATGCTATGTACAAGACCGGATGTGGTACATGCTTTTAGTTTGACTAGTAGGTACCAATCTGATCCAGGTTCAGAACACTGGATAGCGGTCAAGAATATCCTTAAGTACTTGAGAAGAACTAAGGATATGTTTCTTGTATACGGAGGTGAAGAAGAGCTAGTCGCTAAGTGTTATGTTGATGCTAGATTTGACACTGATCCGGATGACTCTAAGTCTCAATCCGGATACGTATTTCTCTTGAATGGAGCAGCAGTTAGTTGGAGGAGTTCCAAACAACCTGTGGTGCTTGGATCAACAACGGAGGCGGAATATGTTGCTGCTTCATAAGCAGCGCAGGAAGCGGTTTGGATGAAGGAGTTCATAACGGAACTAGGTGTGGTTCCTAGTGCGTTGGACCCAATGGTGATCTATTGTGACAATAATGGAGCCATAGCCAACGCGAAGGAACCAAGGTCTCACAAGAATTCCAAGCATATTAAGCGCCGTTTTCACTCCATCCGCGAGCATGTCAAGGATGGAGATATAAAGATTTGTAAAGTGCACACGGACCTGAATGTAGCAGATCCGTTGACTAAAGTACTCCCTAGGGCAAAACATGATCAACACCAGAACTCCATGGGTGTTATATTTATCACTATATAAACTAGATTATTGTCTCTAGTGCAAGTGGGAGACTGAAGGGAATATGCCCTGAGAGGCAATAATAAAGTTGTTATTATGTATTCCTTGTATGTGATAGATGTTTATTTTGCATGCTATAATTGTATTGATAGGAAACATCAATACATGTGTGTTTAATAAACAAAAAGGGTTCCTAGTTATGCCTCTCTTATAGACTAGCTTGTTGATTAACAAGATGATCAAGGTTTCCTGATCATGGACATTGCATGTTGTTAATATCAAGGTCATAGCATTTGTGAAATGATGTGATGAACATTCATCCGAAGTATAGCATTACGATCAAGTCATTATGTTTATATTGCTATAACATCATACAAATTAGTCTTAGTCCTTAGACCATGAGATCATGTTAATTGCTAACACCAGAAGAGTATCTTGATAACATCAAACGTCACATCGTAACAGGGTGACTATAAAGGTGGGTTCAGTGCTATGAAGGTGTTATGTTGAGGCTCATGGATCAAGAGTGGAATTTTTCAATCCCGATGACGGATAGATATACTCTGGGCCCTCTCGGTGATATCACATTAAGATAGCTTGCAAGCAAGTGATGTGATCACTAGAATGTTATATCACGGGAACGAGAAAAGAGTACATGTCGGTAACGAGATCAAACTAGGTATTTGGATACCGATGATCGAATCTCGGACATGTATTATATCATGAGACAAAGGGATTAAATTGCTGACGTTAAAGGTTCTCACGATCACAGAAGTCATCGTTGAATATGGAGGAGTCAGTATGGATCTCCAGGTCCCGCTTCTGATTATTGATCTGAGAGGAGTCTCAATCATGTCTGCATTATTCGCGAACCGTAGGGTGACACACTTAAGGGTTGCCGGACACCATTTAGGAGCACATATGTTTCAGACAAAAGGTTTGCAAAGCGCAGGAAATGTTTCGATAGAAACAGGAATTGTTTCGATAGAAACCGGAATTGTTTCGGGTGAAATTGCAGAAAGTAGTTCTGCATGTGATATTGAAATGTTGCAAGGGGTTTTATGTGAATGTTTGTTAATTAAAGTAATTAAGAAAATTCTGAATAAAATAAATAAAAGACTTTTATTAATTGAGAGTTGCATTTAATTTGGTGGAAATTAAATACATGTGAGTGGGATTTTGGGTGGAGGCCATGTTTATGTGAGTGGAGGTTCACCACATGAATGAAGGAGGGGAGGAGTCCCCCCCTCATGCGCCGGCTATGGGAGGGGAGGGGTGTCCCTCCCTCCTATATAAAGCCCCCCTCTCCCCTCTCACAAACCACTCCTCCTCGTGAAGGATCTCTCTCCCCCTCTAGATATTCCCCCATGGTCTTGGATTAGCAAGATACATGTTCCCGGTGGCCTTGCGTCTGGAAGGAGTTGCTGCTTCTGCTGATTTGCTGGAGCGAGGAGGTGGAGGTTGTCCGGTGGCTTGAACGTGTGTGCGAGGACGGATGCGCTGCTGATTTGCGGTGCTCGGACTTCCACACGATCTTGAGATCGGCAAGCGTACGACTACATCAACCATGAGTTCCTACTCGTTAACAAAACTCATTGTCCTCGAGGGTAAGTTCTCCATGGATGTATGTCCACCCGTTGCTCTGTATCTAGTAGATAGATCTTGGCGTATAGTTCTCATCGTAGGAAATTTTTTGTTTTCTATGCTGCGGACCCAACATTGAAGATGATGATTGGCTTGATGCTATGAATGAAGAACTTCAAGAGGAACAAGGTGTGGACACTTGTGAAGAGACCAAGAGATTGTCAAAATGTGATTGTGACCAAGTGGATCTTCAAGAACAAGAGGGATGCCAATGGTATAGTCGTCCGCAACAAGGCAAGGTTAGTTGCCCAAGGATACTCTAAAGTTGAGGGCATTGACTATGGTGAAACTTATGCTCCCGTTGCTCGTATAGAATCTATTCACATGCTTCTAGCTTATGCTACCCATCATAATTTTAAATTGCAACAAATGGATGTCAAGTGTGCTTTTCTTAATGGTCCCTTAAACGAATTGGTCTATGTCAAGCAACCTCCAGGCTTTGAGGATCCCCTCTTCCCAGACCATGTCTACAAACTTGATAAGGCACTATATGGTCTCAAACAAGCCCCACATGCGTGGTATGAGTGCCTTAGAGAGCTTTTGTTAGACCGTGGTTTTGAAGTAGGCTTCATTGATCACACTCTTTTTACAAAGAAAGTTGGAGGAAACTTGTTCATTTGCCAAATCTATGTTGATGATATTATTTTTGGGTCTACTAACAAAGCTTTTAATGATGATTTTGCTAAGATCATGACCAACCGTTTTGAGATGTCTATGATGGGGGAGTTGGAATTCTTTCTTGGTTTTGAAGTCAAGCAATTGAGGAAGGGAACCTTCATCAACCAAGCAAAATAAGTCCAATATATGCTTAAGAAGTTCAACCTTGATCAAGTAACTGGAGTTAAAACTCCCATGCCCACAAAGGTTAATCTTGATCTCGATCCCAAGGGTAAGGATGTGGATCAAAAACTTTATCGCTCGATGATTGGTTCTTTGCTCTATCTTTGTGCATCTTGATCGGATATTATGTTGAGTGTGGGTATGTGTCAAAGATTCAAAGCCGCACAAAGGAAAGCCACATGGTGGCGGTCAAGAGAATCTTTCGATATTTGGTTCGTACCCCTAACTTTGGGATGTGGTACCCCAAGGGAGCAAGCTTTGACCTCATTGGATACATGGACTTGGATTGGGCGGGAGACAAAGTGGAAAGGAAGTCAACCTCCGGTGCTTGTCAATTTCTTGGAAGATCTTTGGTGTGTTGGTCCTCAAAGAAGCAAAACTGCATGTCTATGTCCACCGCCGAAGCCGAGTACATATCCACGGCAAGTTGTTGTGCTCAATTGCTATGGATGAAGCAAACCTTGAAGGATCTTGGACTTTCTTTTAACAAGGTGCCCCTTCTTTGTGATAATGAGAGTGCCATTGCTATTGCTCACAACACGATGCAACACAACAAGACCAAGCACATTGAGATTCATCATCATTTCATTCAGGATCATGTTGCAAGAGGAGACATTTCATTGGATTATGTTCCTACCAAGGCCAATCTTGGGGATCTTCTCATGAAGCCACTTGATGAAGCAAGGTTCCGGGAGTTGAGGCATGAACTAAATATCATAGATTCGAGCAATGTGGTTTGAGTATCTTGCACACCTACCCGGGTCTCAAAGAATATCTTGTTTGGATGTACGCATGGATTTAGGGGGAGTGTAGTTCCTCATATGAACCAACACTCTCCCTATTATGCACATATTAACGTATTCATTCTCTATGGTCTCTCAAGGAGACAAAATGAGCTTAAATGATGAGTTTTGGTAATGAACCCAAGATATATCTTCACGGTGTCAAGCCAAATATACTCATATATGGTGGCCTAGGCCACCAACATTGTGTTTTCTCTTTGTTTTTCTTTTGTGGTGTTTCACCTTGTTTTCCATGTTTTTGTGTTGTTTTTCGTTTTTGGATCTTAATTTGGCTTTTCACAGTTTGTGCCATCTATCCCAAGCCTTTGCTCCTCCCCTTAAACTTCTCTATTTCTTGCACAAGGTCATTTCCTAGCCATTCCAAATTTGGACAGTTCTTCTCTAGGCGTCACCGGTAGTTCCGGTCATAGTCGGTACTACCGCTCTGGGCCTAACTTCCCTGGAAGTTTGTTCGGACCGGTACTATGGCTCCATTTTGAACTATTAGTGTCAACGGTACTACTAGACGAGCGAGGGTCCTTTAAGTTATGGGCCGGAGGGCACGGGGTCTTCTTCCCCACTTGGCCTCCTAACCCCCTGCTTACAAACTCGCACGCCCTAGGAAGCTCTCCACGGTGGTGCCACCGGCACCACCGATTCTGTTTGCTCCTCTTCAGACCTGCTCTATGGGATTCTTCCCCACCTCGATCTCCCACCATGGACCCTGGTATTTGCTCCTCTCACCCTCCGTTCATGGAGATCTGGCCATTTTTGCGCTTGAGTAGGGCTTGCCATGTATAGGGATCTTATTTAGCTAGAACTGTTTTGGGAGATCATGGTAGGGCTGGGATTCGTTGGTAGAACATATTGCCTCAATACATTGGCTAGATTTCGATTTTTGGTGTACTTAGATCCTTTGCACATTGCAAATCCGACGAACTACCATGTTCGTTCCCTGACTGGTACTATAGGTGGGCCTGGCCGGTACTACCCGTGGGACACGAACGGTACTTCCGGTGGCCCCGTGCCACCATTATTTCTGGCAGGTCGGCGGTACTACCGCTGCACCATTTTTCAACATCTACCCATGTATTTTGTCAATCTGTTCCTACTTTTCCTTCTTCGACCTTGTGCACTTACCCCCCTTTCCTCCCTATTCTATGCTTTCTTCTTTGGGAAAGGTGGTTCTCGTGGTGGCTCCAAGCGGTCTCATGTTTTGTCTCGTAGTTCTTCAGAGATTGATGATGGTGATCTCGAGGTTGTTTGCCCTCCTGCTCAGACTGCCTGTCAGAGAGCTGTTGCTGAGCACCGTGCTTCCGCTGCTGAAGGGAAGAGGTCTGTCCTAGCCAGCTAGAAGAAGATCACCTCTGGGCCCGACACGAACAAGAAGAAGATTTATTCATGGCCTTAGGAAGCATATGAAGATTTTCGCAAGATTGATCCCTACAGTGTTCCCCATGATCGTTTGGCTCAGGACCCTTTCTCCCATATCAAGCGCCAATAAGAAATCTATTCCGAGGTGTATGCTTCCAAGAAGAAGAATGTGGTTGCCCCCCAAAAACACATCAACGTGGCCAAGATGGAGAGCAACCCCAAGTACTTTGGTGGGGCTCTCGACATGTGTAGGAGGTTTGGGCTCATTAAGATTATGGAACACCATGAGAACTATGATGAGAGGGCCATTTCTCAGTTCTACTCCACCCTCTACATTGATCATGATGCCCAGGATAGAACTCTAAAGTGGATGACTCAAAACAAGTATCTGACTGCAAAATGGTCCGAGTTTGCTGCACGTCAATGGTAATGTTGCCTATCTCCTTCCAAACTATGATATCATGCGTAAGGTCTATCAAAACACCATTGCTCCCAAGGCAGGTAACTTCGATCAGCTTCATGCCTTCCAGATTGATCTCATGTATCATACGTATCGCCATAGAAACTCTCATGAGCGCATTGATGTTATGGACTATCTGTTTGAGGAGATTTGGTCTGCACTAATTGAGAAGAGATCATGTCCTTATGCTCCATACATCCAGACCCTCATCAATGCTAAGTGGTGAGAGGCCACAGGTTCACCTTATCCTCAGGATGCCTGCACTATTCATGAGGAGAAGACCTTCCGTGTGATGAAGCATAAGAAACCGCATTCTCAAGCTGAAAGGGAAGCTGCTGCAGAGAGGGCTTCCAGGGAAGCTGCTGACTCTTTAGGCCATGCTAGTGTTGGGGACCATGATGAGGCTTCTCCTCCACCCCAACTTGGGAGACAGCCATATTGGGCCAAGAAGTTGCTGAGGAAAGTTAAGAAGACCTTCTGTTTCATTCAGGGCCATGAGTATCAGTCATATGTTGCTGAGAGGCACAGTGTCAAGAGGGAGAAGGCCATCATGAGGAAGCTTGATATTGAGGTATCTACTGAGTCCAGCTCTGTCACCACGCCCAAGGATCAGTGGGTCAACATGCATTGTGGATGGACTGATAGTGATGACGAGCCTGAGGTCACCGGTCCTTTTCCGCCCGCTTGGAACAATGCCTCATGGGACCCCAAGCCTCCTCCTCTGTATGTTGGTGGGTGGGGCGCTTAGATTGTCTACTTTGTCCCTTTTTAGAGTCTTGATGCCAAAGGGGAGAAAGTGTTCCTTTAGGGCTACATGATTTGCATGGGTTGTGACACGAGCTTGCTCTTTCTTTGATCTTTTTATGGTCGTGCACGCTTTTCCTCTATTATGTATGCTTGTGGACCTCCGTTGGTTATGTGTATGTGGACCTTATTTATGTATGCTACTATGTTTGGTGAGATTATGTGTTATGATATCTATGTGATGTACTAGTGGTTAGTTATTATGTGGAGGTATCTTCATGTATCTAATATTGTCTCTCCACATTGGTATTCTCACCATTGGTATTGGGGCAAGGTATGAGTCTCTCTCGTTTTTATTCCTTTCCTTGCACCCTTGTTGGCTTATTTTGAAAGGGGGAGCTCCCTCTCATGTGTGCTTGTTGCATTCCAGAAAAATTTGTTCCTATATCTTGCACACATCTAGGGGGAGCTTCTTATTTCTCTTATTGCATAAGGTTTTTTTCCTTGTTGTTATCTTTTATGAAAATCTTGTGGTGTTGTCATCAAACACCAAAAAGGGGGAGATTGAAAGGATATTGTTTTCTCCATGTATTTTTGGTGTTGATGACAACTTCATTTGTGGTTTAACTGTGTGCCTAAGTTGCAGGTTTTATCTACATACGGTTTAGTTGGTGGGCTTCTCTCTAGAAGGAGCTTGAAGACGGTGGCTATTATTTGCACTTTCTCTTATCTTTGTTATAGGCTACCATACTATCAAGAGGGGGTCCACCTTGGAAGGTTGTGGGAAATCACTATTTCATGCATTGACCATATCAGCACATCCATAGCCTTCCCAGTTTTCCTGTGAGAGAGAGATCCTTGAGGAGTTGGTGTGGTTTCTGCCCTGACCGGTAGTACCGGCCAGGCGCTGGTAGTACCGCCGGAGGTGTTTCATGAGCTGATCAAGCGGTTCTTCTAGCTGCGGTTCCGGTGCTAATTCCGGTAAAGTCGAAATCGATTCAGTAATACTTCTGTATCGATGTACCTATTTGACGGAATTAGTATCGGATATAGCACAGGTAGTACCGACCAGAAGTTTTGGTCCGGTTGGACTGGAACTTCCGGCCAGCGCTGACCAGCCCCAAATCCTCTGAGCGATAGTAGTGCTCCTGGCCCGGTAGTACTGGTCAGCACCTAGCGACTCGGTAGTTCCGATCCTAATTCCGCTCCAAGTTTCGGCAACTTGCATTTCGGTTCAGATACTTCTCTGTATCAAAGTGTCCTTTTATTGATAGTTGGATTGGAACTAGGACCAGTAGTACCGGTAAGTTTGTGGGGCCCACTAGACTGTCAAATCTGACCGTTCCATGGAGCGCCTTTGGACAACTGGGAGTCGCTCACCGGAACTACCGGCCAGCCACCAGTAGTACCGGTGGTGTCGGGGAGGGGCAGAATCTGCCCGTTTGGAGGAGGCCTATTTAAGGCCCTCTTCTTCCTCCTCTTCCCTTATCTTTGTTTTCTCTCTCCTCCATTAGTACAAGAGCTTGACTTGCCTAGATATCTCTCCCTACCAACTCAAACCTCTTGATCTTTTGAGGATTGGGGGAGGTGACCTAGATCTACACTTCCACCAAAGGAATCGTGATTTCTCCCACCCATCCTTAGTGGATCTTGTTACTCTTGGGTTCTTGGAACCCTACATGGTGTAGGGCATCCTCGGAGCTGGAGCAATTGTTGTGAAGCTTCGTGGTGTCGTTGAGGGCCTCCAATTGAGTTGTGGAGTCTCCCCTCAACCTTGTTGTAAAGGTTTCTGTTGGCGCCTTCAAGGTCACCGGTTAGTGGATTGTGAGGCCACCTTTGTGGTCGTGCTCACCAAAGAAGAAGGTGAGGCCTTTGTGGCGCTCGGGTGACCTTGTGTGGCCCCGACACCTGTCCAACGTAGACGTAGCTTCCTTGGAAGTGAACTACGGGAATTACATCTCCATGTCCCCTCGCCATTTTATTCATTCCTCTCCTTTACTACTTGCAGTTACCGTCTTGTTTACTTGTTATATCGTTTCCATATAGGTTATTCATCTAGTTGCATCTCTAGTGAACATTACTTTGTGAAAAGCCTAAAATTGCAAGAAAAGAATAAAAATTGGTAGTCTCCTATTCACCCCCTCTAGTCGACCTGTAGGGTAACAGGTAGGCTACACTAGCGTAAATCAAAATTTTCTACCGCGTTAACCAGGAATACTGATGTCATAGATCACGGTATTACCACTAGACACGCAATTGCGGAACTCGATGAAGCACGTCGGGGCAGTGTAGATGTTCTACGTATCCTCCTCGTCCTCGTCCCACGAGTAGCTCCCCTTTGCACGGCTCGTCCAAGTGCTACAGGTACAGCACCTCCGAGGTATCCACACGTCTGGAGTGGAAACCGTCACATGCCAGACTGCTAGGTCTGCTCATGCAACACAGGAGTAAGAGGAGTGGCGGCTGGGTGGAATGCTCAACCCTGTTCAGGTTGCCTCACTCTCTCTTATATAGGCATCCCTGGTGGGCTTCTACATTAGAAGCCCATTAGCAGCCTAAGTCTGATCTAATTCGGATCCAATCCTCATTAGGCTTCTAGCCCCTAAAGTGTGTGACCCAATAGGTTCATACACGCATAGACATGACACGAGTACACTTACTCCATCAATAGTTGGTAACAGCCTCTAGCAAGACGTGATAACTCCTAAACACATATAAAGATCATTCAGACGAACTATCACAAGGTTGAGTACATGTCTTTCCCTTTGCCCTACGATATTTGGTCTAGCTCCAAGATGACCTCTCTTTCTCGATACTATGATTCAGAATCCCTTTACTAGGTTAACTCTTAACCATATTGTTCGCACACGAACACGTCACATGTACCTCCGGCGTCGAGCGCGTATGCAAGACACATCGCTGGAGGAGCCTCGCCGGAAGCACGATACGCAAGACAGCCAGCGAGATCTTTTCAACACCCGAAACCCCACGCGCCCGGGAGAGACCCCGTCTGGACGCACGACGGTGATGGGCTGCCCTAGGTCGGTTCGCCCGCCCCGAGGACTTCATGGAACAAAGCTCTCCAACACGAAGATCGCCGATGAACGATGAGCAGAAAACCAGGGCGAGAGAGAAAAAGTAGAGGTTTGTAGATTGGTTTTTGCGATTGTGTATTGTTTTTCAATCGGTCGTAAACCCTCGTGTATATAAGGGGTGGCTAGACTTCCCGTGCAAGATAGAAGCTTGGATTCATGCCCAAAAACCTAGATTGGGTCGAATTCGGACCGGTGGGTCCGAACTTTCTATATATTGGCCGAACTGTTCGGTTTAGAATCTGCCTGAACAATCCCGCCACTTTTTGGGATGGTAAACTTGCTCAGCTTGCAATGAGTCCAAAATAAAAGTTGTTCGTCTAGAAAAATTGAAGAACTTTCATGTTGTGCACTTTTTTATATTACTTGATTTTCATGGTATTTTTGCCTTATTTTTGTATCAAATTCGGATTTTGACCAAACGATTTTAACTCAATTCGGCCGTATTTTACATCTGGAGGCCACATACTTGCTCTAATGAAAATGACTCCAAAACCAAAGTCTTTCGTCTCGAAAAAATGAAGAACTTTATGTTTACCACTTTTTCATTAGAGTTGATCTTGACTGACTTATTCCAATCACACAAAAATATAATCTCATATGCAATTTTTGGCCTCCCTCGCGCCATAGGACAGACATCGTCTCTGGTAGGGCGTGCCTCGGGCAGCCAAACCTGAAAATTCAGGTTTTAACAGTGTTTTAGCTTTCAAATTTGCATACTAACTCAAATCAAGATGATTCAAAAATCAAAGTTGCTTGTTTTGACTAGACGCACAACTTTCATGTTCGGAACATTTTCATTTGAGATCATCTTAAATGAACCATACTGGAAGCCTCCATATATGAATCTCCGAATCTTCTCTGAACACTAGAATAATCGGCTATTAAGCCTGTTCATGTCTTGCTTTGATACAATCTATCTTTGATGATGATTAATAATCCTCTGAGTAGACCTTTTTCGAGTGTTCTCACTATTTTTCTTGGTTAGCTACGTGCCCAAAACGAGTGAAACACATGCCCCCTGTTTTCTGGTAGAGCTTGCGTGCCAGAAAATAGCTTCCACCAGTTTTATTCTAAGGACGATGTCAACACTCCATCGTCCATTTGTTCTTAGGGCAATAACTATGTATCAGCCATATATGCTAAGGACGGTAATTATATATTGGCCATATATGCTAAGGGCGATAATTATATATCGGCCATATGTGTGATCAAGCTTCTTGCCACACACTCAGGTAGAACTTCTTTAGATATCTTCCATTGAGAGCTCGAGGCAGTAAAGTCCTTCCATAGATTCCACTAAATATGAATTCCCAGGAACTACTCTCATAACCTTGAAAGGACCCTCCCAGCTCGGAGACCACTTGCCAAACTTTCTGTCTTTAGAACCATCTGGCAAAATCACTTTCCACACCAAATCGCCAACTTGGAAGCTCTTCAACTTTACCTTTTTATTGTAAGCTCTTGCTACCCGTAACTTCTATTTCTCTATATCTTTCAAATTAAATAAACATTTATCGGCGACTTCATCAAAGTTGTCCATCATCAAGTTATGGAAATCTACCACCGATAAGTCATTTTGCTTAGAAAATCTCAAAGCAGCCAGATTTACCTCCACCGGCAAAACAACTTCTTTTCCATACACAAGTTCATATGGAGTTACCTTTGTTGCACCATGCTTTGAGATCCTATGTGCCCATAAAGCTTCGGATAATACTTCATGCCACTTTCTCGGATGATCTTCAATCTTCTTCTTAATAAGCTTGATCAAAATCTTATTGCTCGACTCAGCTTGTCCATTAGGTTGTGCATAATATGGAGATGAACTAAGCATCTTTATTTTGTAAAATTCGGCGAACTCTTTCACTTCCTTTGCCATAAATGACATACCTTGATCTGTAGTCAATGTTTGAGGAATGCCGAATCTATGTATAATGTGCTCGGTTATGAACTTGATCACCTCCTTATGGGTCATATTTCTGAGTGGTATTGCTTCAGACCACTTGGTAAAATAATCATAAGCTACCAACACGAACCGATGACCTTTTGAAGAAGAAGGATGGATCATACCAATGAAATCTAATACCCAACCTCTAAACAACCACGGCTTGATAATAGGGTTCAACATAGCGGCAGGAGCTAACTGAATGTCACCAAACTTTTGACAAGCCTCGCATCCTTTATAGTACCTGAAGCAATCATTGATCATCGTTGGCCAGTAAAATCCTCCACGTCGTAAGAGCCACTTCATTTTGTGTGCCGACTGATGAGTACCACATATACCTTCATGTACCTCTCCCATAGCAACCCTTGCTTGATCCTCATTCAAGCACTTCGAAAGAATACCATCAACCGTTCGGCGATAGAGATCATCATCTATCAATGTATATTTAAAAGCCATCCGCCGAATAGCCCTATCTGTCCTCTTACTAGGATCCTGCAAAAATTCAACAATGGGTCTTCTCCAATCCTCATGTCCACCTGCACTAGATCCTTCATTAGTGGCCGAATCAATGGGATTTAATTTGGCCTTACTTATGTTAGCCAGCATAAACATCGGCTCATGAGATATATGAAAAACACCACGATTAACATGGTAGCCAGATGCTTGTTGTGCTAAATCATTTGCATTCCAGTTGTCTTCTATAGATATATGAGTAATGCTAAAGTAATCCAAAGTAGAAATTATATCCAGACATTTATCAAGGTAAATATTAAGTGATTCATCGAGACATTGGAAAACCTTGGAAATTTGTTGTACTACTAGCAATGAATCACCAAAAGCCTCAATATGTGTTGCACCTACAACAGTTAAAAGTTCTAACCCGAATAATAAAGCTTCATATTTGGCTTGATTATTTGTGCAACAATATTCTAAGCGGCATGAGGCTTCAAAAACAGTATCATGAGGAGACACATAAACAACACCAACCCCTTGGCCATTGTCACAAACTGAACCATCAAAGTATAACCGCCATGGTACTAGATTGACAAGGTTAATATGTACATCATGCTTTTTATCAATCCGATGTTCAACTATAAAATTAGCAATGATTTGGCCTTTCATAGACTTTAAAGACTCATAAGCCAAATCATATTCAATTAACACATAAGCCCATTTACCAATCCTACCGCTAAGAATTGACCTATGCAACATATATTTAATAACATCAGTTTGACAAGCTATAATGCACATACTAGACTTCAAATAATGCCTTAACTTAGTGCAAGCATAATATAAGCATAGGCATAATTTCTCAATAAGGTATACCTTGTCTCAGCGTCCAACAAACTCGACTCAAATAAGTGATCACATATTCCTTTCCTTCGGTTTCTTGTGTCAAAAAAACACCAACAACACCTTCCTCCGCCGCAATATAAAGCCTAAAAGGCTCTCCACGCTTTGGTGCTCTCATCACCGGAGAAGTAAACAGACTTACTTTGATCTTTTCGAATGCGTCTTGCTGTTTTGCTCCCCCCAAGTAAAATTGGCATCATTCTTTAACCGAAGAATAGGCGTAAATGCTTCAATTTTCCTAGATAAGTTCACTATAAATCTCCTCAAATAATTAACCTTCCCAAGGAATTTCTGCATATCCTTTTTGCATGTTGGAGCTTGTATTTTATGGATAGCTTCGATCTTCTTGGGATCAATCTCTATGCCATGTTCATGTATAAAAACCCAAGAATTTCCTAGCCGATACACCAAAATCACACTTCAAAGGATTCATCTTGAGCCCATACTTCCTCATCCTTTCAAGAGATAAACGCAAATCGGCTAAATGAGATTCATTATCGTCCGATTTAACAACAACATCATCAATATAGACTTCAAGTATGACCCCGAGAAGATCATGAAAGATTAGAATCATAGCTCTTTGATACGTGGCACCGGCATTTGTCAAGCCAAAGGTCATCACTGTCCACTCAAATAAACCAACAAAACCAGGGTAGTGAAAGGCTATTTTGAATGCATCTTGTTCGGCCATAAAAATATGATTATACCTAGCATTGCCATCAAGAAAACTAATAACTTTGTGTCCAGATACATCATTAATAAGCATATCGGCTATTGGCATATGATACTCATCTTTGGGTGTAGCTCTATTCAAATCTCTGAAATCAGTACATACCCTTAACTTATTGGACTCCTTTCTCTACTGGTACAATATTAGAAATCCAATCTACATACCTACAAGGATTAATAAAATTAGCTTTAAGCAAACAACCGATCTCTTCCTTGATCCAGTCATACATCTTCGGATTGAATTTTCTGGCTGGTTGTTTATGAGGTCTAAAACCAGCCTTAATAGGCAACTGATGCTCAACTAGCTCTCGGCTCAAACTAGGCATCTCATGATACTCCCATGCAAAGAAATCAACTTATTCTTTAAGCAACTTGATTAGTACATCTTTATAATCGGCTTCTAGATTTTTGTTTACAAATGTCGGCCTAAGAATTAAACCATCTCCTATGTCCACTTCTTCCAATGGATCAGCCGATGTAAAACCTTGTCCCAACTTATCTATACCATCTATTTCTTCTATTGACTCATACATATCATTCTCATTAGACCGATATTCTACAAGTCTCTTCTGTAACCACTCTTTGTTGGGATCCATTAACTACATGTTAGGGAGCCGATTACTACCAATCGGCTTTACAGACAGGGCACGAAACTGTTCCTTGTGGCACTAAGAAAATCAAAATCTGAAAGTTTGCGCCCAGTTAAGCAAGTTGCATTGGGATGTTGCCAATCCACCAATGAATCGGCTAAGGCAACACAAGACGAATTATCTGCATGGACAACTTCCATTTCATCATCAACCCATTGTATCAAGAACTGGTGCAAAGTAGATGGCACGCATTGGTTTGCATGGAGCCAATCACAGCCTAATATGACATTGTAATTACCTTGCATCTCAGCAATAAAGAAGGTGGTGGCCAAAGTCTTGCTCCCCACTGTGAGCTCCACACTCATCACACCTTTGGCCTCTGTTTTTCTTTGCCTTCAAATCCATTGAGTACCATATTGGTATTCATCAAGTCATTCTCATCCAATCCCAATTTCTAGAAGACTGAATATGGCATAAGATTCACTACAGCACCACCATCAACAAGCATCCTCGCAACCGGCGATCCATTGATGTGTCCCTTAACATATAATGGCTTCAAGTGCTTCACCGGTTCTCTTGGTTTCTCAAAGATGGCATTCTTGGGACCAAAGTCCAGTTGTGCAACAATATTCATATTCTCCTCCACGGATGACACATGAGCTGTTGCAATTACCATGGGAATAGTGGCATCATCGACTTGTTTGGGTACCCATATTTTGGAACATATCATGGGACAGTTCTCATTTAAAGATTCATCTCTTCTTTTCTCCGCCTCATGTTCCACCTTCTCTTGGTTCCTCATGCGCCACAATCTCCTCTTCTTGGTTTTGGTTAATCCGGGAGGACACCACTTGGCTGAGTATATTTAGAATCCTTTGGATTAGCCTTGCTTGTACTAGCTTCATGATCATTAGCCGAGGATATTGGTTGAATAACCAACACATGCCCATTAGAATTAGCTGGTTTATCTATAACAACTGGCTCTTTGAGATTCATCTCATGAGTGCCTACCACAATAGCATCAACATTTGAATTGTCTTCTTGTTTCTTCCTAGATTCTGAAATTTCAACACATGGTGACTTGGGACGCCACTCCTTTTGAGCACTTTTTCTTGAAGTTTTCTATGATGACCGATTATCATTGTATCTCAAACGGTCCCGAACTGGTCATGAAATCCTATCATGAACAGATCTTCTAGGTTCTGTCCATCACGGATGAAAATCATATGGCACCATTGAGGCTTGCCCCCATCTTCCATTGAAGTAATATGGTGCATACGGGGGTGGTGCCATCCATGGTCCCGATGCCCACTGCCCATATGGCCTCATGTGTGGTGGAAACCTCTCCCTTGGAGGTGATCTTGGACGCTTCATATATTTTGACCTATTATAATTGGAATCAGTCACTTGGTTTGCATACTTGGACAGCAACATGTCAAAGGTTGGTTTGATATGTTTGCGTTGTACTTTGACCTCATTGGTCTTCCACTTGCCAACCTCTAGACTCTTGGGCTTAATGAACTTGGCATGAACATCATATTTCACTTATGGTTGCCCCCGAGTGCAGGATTTTTTATGGTGATCTTCAATGTCTCCTTGTTATCGGGTTGTTTTCCAAGAATGATCTCCCTTCCCAAGGTCTTGTCGCTCCCCTTTATGTTCCTGGGTTCACCAATAACAATATTATTTTATTAGCAGATTCGGCCACCTCTGGCCCGAACTAAAATCTTTTTCCCATTCAGCTCCAAGGTATTCATTAGGAACGGTTGCTTGTCAATTTGCATATCATCAAAGCTCAATCATCCATCATTGATCGCCGATTGTATCTGTCGCCGAAAAACATTGCAGTCGTTAGTAGCATGAGAGAAAGAATTATGATACTTGCAATAAGCACGCTGTTTTAACTCTTCAAACGACCGTAAAGTATGAGAAATTCTAATATATTTATCTTTCAACATGGCATCAAATATTCTGTCACATTTGGCCACGTCAAAACTGAAATTCATCTCATCTTCGTGATTCTTGCGAATCGGCTTAAGAGCATCACAAGCATAAGGTTTAGCCTTCGAGGGCCAAACAAATTCAGCGGCATACATATCCGCTTCATCTTCTGAACTTTCGCTATCACATCCAATAGTATTTATACGAGGATAATCAGATTTTGACCTATGCATATCTTTTGTATCTTTGCTTCGGCTTTCCTGAGCAAAAGCCCTTTGTAAAACTTGGCTAACATTCAAAAAATCATAACCTTCTATTCTTTCCTTAATATGAGTTCTTAAACCATTAAGCACCAAGTCAGCCATATCTCTTTCGATTATCACTAAACTATAACACCATTTTTCGTGTTCCTAAACCTTTTGACATAATCGGTAACCGATTCATCATGTTTTTGTTTAACAGATATAAGATGCGACAACTTAAGTTCATTATCACCGCTATAAAAATCCTCATGGAATTTCTTTTCTAAATGATACCAAGTATTAAAAGAACCATAAGGTAAAGCAGAAAACCATGAAAAAGCAGTACCAGTTAAAGACAAGGGAAATAAATGGACTTTTAAAGGATCACTATTTCCAGCCTCTTCCAATTGTGCTAAATATTGACTAACATGTTCCCAAGTTGTTTTGCTATCTACCCCATTAAATTTAGCAAAATCTGGCACCTTGTATCCTTGGGGGTATGGTAAAGCATCAAAGTATTCTGGATAAGGTTTTTGATACATTCGGCTTACAGGCTTCGGCTCAATTCCGAAGTTATCATAGAACATCTTTTGCAATTCCGACCTAAGTGTGGCCATGTTCTCATCTATGCTAGATGAATTTACTTGTTGTGGTTGTGCAGGAACCATAGACATATTAGCCGTAGAATGTACTCGAGCTACCGGTACCGAACTCATATTCGGCGCCACAGACGCGGTTAGCGGGGGTGTGATCTGGTTCAGCGGTGCCACCGAATAAGGCACTCCTGAGGGGACTAGGGTGTGGTAGCACGGTTATGATTTGACCGTCTTGGCTATAGTAAGGATTCATAGGCGCACCATGAGGAAGTGTCAATGATCTAGGTAATATTGGTTTAGGGCTTTCTATAGTAGCATTTGTACCAACATTAACAGAGAAGTCATGAGGCGTGTTCTTACTAGCTTTTGACTATTCTATCATGGCATCATAAGCTTGATGACTAGACTCAGTAGCATAATGATTAATCATAGCCAATTGATCATTAGAGTAAATGCTAGCACTTACAGAGGGCTCGGCTGAATCGCCGAGCATTGGCGGAAGCTTGACCTCCCCAAGCGATGTGGCACCGCCTTGGCGGTCCTTCTTGAAGCTTGCGAGGAACGTCTCCTTGTCCTCCTCCTATTGCCTCTTCTTCAATGCCTCGAACTCCTCCTTGCGCTGTTGTTCTAGCGCATCAAGTTGCTCTTAACGCTGCTTCTTGAGCGTGTCATAGGCTTCGAGTTGTTTCTCCGAAAGATCACCGAAGCTAGGCTTGATGATGTTTTCGGTGCTAATCTTAGCAGGCTAGGGTATCTGGCCGTTCGACATGATGATCGTCCCCAACGGAGTCACCGAAAAGTGTGTTCACACACGAACACGTCACGTGTACCTCCTGCGTCGAGCGCGATACGCAAGACATGTCGCCGGAGGAGCCTCGCCGGAAGCGCGATATGCAAGACAGCCGGGGAGATCTTTTCAGCACCCGAAACCCCACGTGCCCGGGAGAGACCCCGTCTGGACGCTCGGTGGTGATGGGCTCCCTAGGTCGGTTCACCCGCCCCTAGGACTTTGTGGATCGAAGCTCTCCAACACGAAGAAACGTCGATGAACAATGAGCAAAAAACTAGGGCGAGAGAGAAAAAGTAGAGGTTTGTAGATTGGTTTTTGTGATTGTGTGTTGTTTTTCAATCGGCCGTCACCCCTCGTGTATATAAGGGGCGACTGGACTTCCCGTGCAAGATAGAAGCTTGGATTCACGCCCAGAAACCTAGCTCGGGTCGAATTCGGACCGGTGGGTCCGAACTTTCCATATATTGGCCGAACTGTTCGGTTTAGAATCTGCCTAAACGATTTGGTCACTTTCTGGGATGGTAAACTTGCTCAGCTTGCGATGAGTCCAAAATAAAAGTTGCTCTTCTATAAAAAACGAAGAACTTTCATGTTTTGCACTTTTTCATATTACTTGATTTTCATGGTCTTTTTACATTATTTTCGTATCAATTCGGATTTTGACCGAACGATTTTAACTCAATTCGTCCGTATTTTAAATCTGGAGGCCACATACTTGCTCCGATGGAAATGACTCCAAAACCAAAGTTGTTCGTCTCGAAAAAATTAAGAACTTTCATGTTTACCACTTTTTCATCGGAGTTGATCTTGACTGACTTATTCCAATCGCACGAAAATATGATCTCATATGCAATTTTCGGCTTCGCTCGCACCATAGGACAGACATCGTCTGTGGTAGGGCGTGCCTCGGGCAGCCGAACCTGAAAATTCCGGTTTTAACATAGTTTTGGCTCTTAAATTTGCATACTAACTTGGATCAAGATGATTCAAAAATCAAAGTTGCTTGTTTTAACGAGACGCACAACTTTCATGTTTGGTACTTTTTCATTTGAGTTCATCTTAAAGTAATCATAGTGGAAGCCTCCATATATGAATCTTCGAATCTTCTCTGAACACTAGAATAATCGGCTATTAAGCCTGATCATGTCTTGCTTTGATACGATCTATCTTTGATGATGATTAATAATCCTCTGAGTAGACCTTTTTCGAGTGTTCTCACTATTTTCTTGGTTAGCTACGTGCCCAAAACGAGTGACAACACATATGTAGCACGACCATACATTTCTGAATCCGATCACTTGAGGGTCCAGAGATATCTCTCTCAAGTAGAGAGGGACAAATCCCATCTTGATTGACCAATGCCTTGCAACATGTATCAGGACAAACCCGAAAGCTACCTTTATAACTATCTAGTTACGGAGTAGTGTTTGATAGCCTCAAAGTAGGTCGATCCACATCTCAAATATATGCGACAATCTCAGGTCTAAGGACAAAACGTACACGATGTGTAGAGAGAGCTGCAAGTATTATTGCTAGTCTCAAGTTGGGTCAGTCCAACCCCATGTTCATAACATGTGTCCATAACATTGGTTTGACATCTCCATGTATATGACTTGTGAAACATAGTCATCAACCAATTGATGTGCTAGTCTAATATTCACGTGTGTCCTCACATGAACTCTCACTGGGGACAACTATTAGATAACCGTACAAGTAAAGAGTTTCACAAACAATTCACATAATTGCCAACTAATACAAGTTGCCTGATATATGGATATTCAAGGAACATTATAAAAACTCATGGATACATATGAAATACAATGATCTCTATGATTGCCTCTAGGGCATATTTCTTTCAGTCTCCCACTTGCACTAGAGTCAATCTAGATGGTTTCTAATACCTATTTCTCTTGTGTGCGTATGTGTTTTGTCAAGGGATCAGAAATATTTAAGTTCGTATGTATTTTGTATAACATGACACTACCATCATCAATGAACTCACGATTTTGATGGTAACGCATGCGAATATGTTTGTTCTTCTGGTGCTGTCTAGGTTCCTTGGCTTGTGCAATAGCACCATTGTTGTCACAATAAATGTCCATGGGATTGGACGCGCCTTGAACCACACCAAGAGAGATCAGGAAATTCCTAATCCAAACAGCTTCCTTTGCAGCCTCCGAGGCGGCAATATATTCATCTTCTATTAAAGAGGAGGCCACTGTATCTTGCTTGGAACTTTTCCAGCTCACAGCACCACCATTCATGACAAACACATAACCTGATTGCGATTTGGAGTCATCTGAGTCATTAAGGTAACTCGCATGTGTGTAACCCTTTACACTGAGTTCAACCTCATCTCCATAAACTAGGAACATATCCTTAGTCCTTCTCAAGTACTTAAGGATATTCTTTACCGCTGTCCAGTGGCTTTCACCTGGATCAACCTGGTATCTGCTCATAACACTTAGAGCATAGGAAACATCTGGGCGAGTACATGTCATTGCATACATGATGGATCCAATAGCCGAAGCATATGGAACCCTACTCATGCGCTCTTGCTCATCAGTGGTCGAAGGACACTGAGTCTTGCTGAGTTTAATGCCGTGAGACATGGGCAAGAACCCCTTCTTAGCCTCTTCCATGCTGAACCGTTTCAACACTTTGTCAATGTATGTACTCTGGCTTAATCCAATTATCCTCCTTGATCTATCTCTATAGATCTTGATACCCAGAATATATCCTGCTTCTCCTAAGTCCTTCGTAGAAAAACTATGTTTCAATGAGGTCTTAACAAACTCGAGCATAGGAATGTCATTTCCAATCATTAATATGTCATCTACATACAAGATTAGAAATACAAGCGATTTCTCACTTTCTTTCTTATAAACACAAGGTTCTTCTTTGTTTTTTATGAAGCCAAACTCCTTTACAACTTCATCAAATCGAATGTTCCAACTCCGAGATGCTTGCTTCAGCCCATAAATAGACTTTTGAAGTTTGCATACCTTTCTAGCATTGTTTGGATCAACAAAACCTTCGGGCTACATCATATACATGTCTTCAGTAATGATTCCGTTTAAGAAAGCCGTATTGACGTCCATCTGCCATATCTCATAGTTGAAATATGCAACAATGGCTAGAATGATCCGTATAGATTTAAGCATCGCTACAGGCAATAAAGTCTCGTCATAGTCAACTCCTTGAACTTGTCGAAAACCTTTTGCAACAAGTCGAGCTTTATGGATGTGAACATTTCCATCCATATCAATCTTCTTCTTATAGATACATTTGTACTCGATGGCTTTAAAACCATCAGGAAGGTCAACCAAGTTCCAAACTTGATTGTCTCCCATGGACTCTATCTCGGATCTCATGGCAATCAACCATTTCTCAGAGTTTGGGTCCACCATCGCTTCTGCATAGGTCGTAGGCTCATCATTGTCAAACAATAATAATTCTCGCGCTTCGTGGAGCCTCGCCGACCTTCGTGGTTGTGGTGCATCTATTGCCACGGGTTCCTCAACTTGTTCTGCTACAATAGCATCACTCGTAGAAGCATCCCTGACTATCTCATCTTGAACTTCTTCAAGTCGCACCGACCTTCCACTCGTTCTCTTTGTGAGAAACTCTTTCTCTAGGAAAACACCGCTACGAGCGACAAACAATTTACCCTCTTCTCGGTTGTAGAAATTATACCCTAAGATTTCCCTTGGGTATCCTACAAAAATGCATTTATATGATTTGGGTGTTAGCTTGTCCGACTGAAGTCGCTTGACAAATGCATCTGCGGTGACCCAGCATACCACTGCATATGTAGTACACTATAGTCGTTGACATGACACCCACAGAACACCGTTCCGTAAATATCACATCCCTCAGAGTGGTACAACAGAAACATTGTGGGTCCAAATTACAAACATACACACTTCTTATTATTACAACACCAGAAGTTCGAGACGTCAAAAGGTTCAAACTTACAAACCAAATAACTTATCTCATAAGTTTAGCGGAAGAACAAAAAACACAACGGTAAATAAGACGTGAGCTCAACAGCTTATTCTACAGAGTTCGGGCTGCTCGGCTCAACCTAGGTAACTAGAGTTCGGCCTGACAACTACTCTGACTCGTTGTCTTCAGCTCCATATTGTATCCCGTAGTCCACTCCTTCGATTCCACCAGATAGATCTGGCTCTTCATAGTAGATGTCGTTCTGGACCTCCGTGGCATACACCTGGTCATTCTTCTGGCCCTTAAAGTCTAGCAAGAGGTTCAAAGGAAAGGGTGAGTAACAGCATTACCTAGCAAATTCACTATATTCAAGGTGGGAAGTTTGATGCTCTATCTACCACCTCGGACGATACGTCCTTGGTACTATGCAGTTTTGGTAAACATTTCTTCAAAAGTTGATTTTAATTATCAAAACTATGCCCATCAGCCTTCACAGGTTAACCAGAACTTCATGGAGTTCCTTTCCTGCCGCGTTCATAGCTCCTTCCCGGAACAGAGAGTAATATGTCACAATTCTTACACTCTGCAGAGGTGTGTTGCTTTACCCATAAGAGACCAACTCCTTGTTGCACAACCGGGCATACTTTCTCGTCCACAATTCCTTGATGTGGGGCCTAGTAGATGATCCAAGCCAATCACTGCCCCCTTCGTGACCCCAAATGTCCCCTTGGTGTACGCCATGCCCACATATTGAATTACGGCAATGGTTAGTACAGACCGTTAGATGCCAGAACTATCGTGGGACATTGGGGGCTCCGATGCATATGTTGCATATCCTCTACAAATTACCAATAAATGCACGCTACAAGGATAACAACCATGATCTGGCCATCCGGATGCATGCGAGAGGAAGAAGATACAACTGACTTCTCCGTCCCATTCCAAATCTTATGGTTAACGCGTAATATACGGCGCTAGATTCACTGATGTCATGGGTTATTAAATCCTAGATGTTTTGCAATTGGAATCTTAGATTCCCCTGCAATTCTTAGTATTTATCATCACTTAGGATGATAATAGCATTTCATTTGTTTGAGAAAATACTTATTTTCCGTTTCCTTTAGAACATAGGTGATAACACACAATTTACAAATATTTTCATAAAGACTCTTCAAAGGACATGAGCAAGTTGTGAACTTGCCTTGTGACTGCAAGGTAGTGAAGTCGGATGCTTCCACCTGACCTTGAGCTCTGGTGTCTACAGAGAACCATTATTGCCCGGTAAGGACAATATTTAAAGAAGCAATATGCAATGCATAGTACTGTCATGCAATGGTTTATTATTTGTTTATTTGCATGCTTTACCCTCATAGTAAAAGTTTCCTATTCCTTTAATTAAAAGAAAAATATTACTTAAAGTCTTTGAAATTTTCATAAACATCATATTTAGTATTTTATAAAGACTAGTATTATTTAAAGAGTTTAAAATTGAATTTATTTAATTTATTTAACTCTTTTAGATATTTAACTAAAATTCCTTTAAGAAAATAAGACTTTATTTTTATCACACTTAATTTACCTTTCAAAAATACAAATCAGTATTTCTCTATAATAGCACTTCCTTTTAGAATTGTAAAAATGAATTTTATTTAATTTTTATGTGTTTGTATATTTTTATAAAATTCCAAAGGGATATATACCTTAATAATAAGAATTTTAAATTTAAGTACCTAAAATCCCATTTGTTATTTTTCTTAAATAGAAGATATTTTTATGAGTCCATTAATATTTTATTTATATTTTTTGGATTTTTATTTTTCATTAGAATTATTTGAGTTCTAGGGGTATTTTGGTCAATTTAGTTAGGTTTTCCCCCCTTAAACTGGACCTAGCCCATTGGGCTGGCCCGATCCTGATCCGACCCATCTGGCTGGTTAATCCCTCGCCATCACGAGCAGTCTAGTGCCACTCGATTCCTCCCCTTCTCTCTCTCGTTCACCCTCTGGCTCGTCCCTGCAGAGCCGTCGTGATGCCGACGCTATCGCCGCTCATCTCCGGCTGCCCTGGGCTACTCCGGTCGCCGCCGTGGTGTGTGGCGAGGTAGCCAACACTGCTCCATCGTCTGGTCCTGCTCGATTCACCTGTAGGTCTCTCTCCCGTCCAGGTTGACTCCACCCCAAAACCTAGGGTTTGGGTTTTGCTGGTGATGTGGAGTTTCGCCGCCCTGGTGGTGTTGTGCTAGGCTCCTAGCGGTCCTGTGGTGCCGCCGCTGCTGCCTGTGTGGCTATGGCTGCTGTGCCATGGCTTGGCGCGGGTTGCAGCGCCCTCGGGTGCTCCCGTGCCGCTATGTGCGCTCGCTGGTGCCTCTGCTTCCTCTTCTAACTACATCGAGGACCATAGGTGAGTTCCACTTCTCTCCCTCTCTGATTCTCTGACTTACCTTGCTACTCTGTGAGTGCTGGCCATGTATGAACCCTAATTTCATTTGTCCACGGCACTAGGGTTCATCCCTCTGTGCTAGGGTTCATCCCTTGATGTTATGTTTATCTAAGGTGGTTTCCTACTAAATCTAGTTGTGTATGACTCACTGTTATACCGTGATTTTCATTGTTGATAGTTGTTTCTATCAGTAGTCTGTTAACTGAACTTTACTTACTGTCTTGTATTATAGCTATGATCTAATTGAGATTAGCTCTCTGGTTCTTGTTGATATACTCTGGTATGAAAGAATTGTAGTTGGATATTTAATCCAATTACTCTCTGATACTTGCCTATTACAATATTCAAATATATCAAATATGATTCCTAATTGTTATGTTAGGAAAATGATTAGATGTTCTGTTGCAATATTGGAATATGCAATCCCTCGTAAAAACTACTTGGGTAAGATATGCTCTTGTGATACCCTCTATTGACTGGCACACAGGCTTTATCTCAGTACTGGGCTATTTTTATTTACGTTCTATTGTATCTGAGAGTTGCAGATCCTTCTATTGAATAGATTAGCCTATGATGCTGGTATGAGGAAAAACTACAGAAAAGTAGCTATGTTTACCTGCTGCTTTACCTCTTTGATTATCTGTGATGGATACCTCTAAGTATCAGTCCTACAATGCTTAGGAAAATGATTGGATAGGCTGTTATAAGAAGAATAAGGTTTGAAGATGTGTCATTTCTGAGGTGCTACCATCCATAGGATGTGCCCAGAAATGTTTACCCAAGGATGCCTATGTATCTAGTTATGAAACTAGAGATTTCTCTCCAAGATTAGTGATGCAAAAGCTGAGATCTTGGTAGTAACTTGTAAAGTTTTGTTCCTTGCTTTTTATCTTTCTTCTAGGATGGATATACACCTCACTTGGGTGTTTTTCTGAGAAGATCATATAAAACAATACATGCTCTATTTAATCTATGATGATTTGTTCATGTGATGGTTTTATGTGTACTCACCAAACTACTTGATGGCTGATGAGGTTGTGGTGTTGCTTGCTGGCTCGATCTAGCTCTACACCTCCTGATGTTGCTCCTATGATCTTGTGCTTGGCCTTGCTATCCACCTGCTCTACCCCCTCCTTATGTTACCATCTTGTGGTGATCTGGTGGTTGATTTGGTAATATGGCTAATGGTTTGGTGATAGTTTTGGCAAGCTCAATAAGTTCTGAGTGTGTGCTTGAGAAGGACAAATGAGTTCCTGTACTATGCTTCGACTGGTGCTCTGTGTGAGTGATTGTACTGCTGCTACTGTCTTGACAGCACACTCCATGCATTTTGGTGACTAAGCTGTCTAGCTGTGTGGATCAATTCAAGTGAAAATATCTTCACATGTTACCCTTTAACTAGTTACTGCCTAGTGAAACTTGCCCCTCTGTTACTACTCTGTGATGTAACATGAATAGTGCATTTCACTATTCACCACTGAGAGTAAAATTAACTAACTAACCCTTTAATTTCCTTTTAGTTGTTTATCTTATTTGCAGGAACAAGATTTGAACATACAAGATTTAGTATAGGAGTAGATAGGTAGTATAGGTTTTAATTGTAACCTTCTTTTTATTCTTCTTGTAAAGGACCTTGTAAAAATATTATTACAAGTTAATAAAGTTTGATTTCTGTTCTTTGTAATCTTCTGCTTTTGATGTATCCATCACCAGTTGTAATCTTATTATGGAGTAAAGAAATAAGAATTCATTTCTTAATTAATTTTCTTAGCCTTTAATCCATATTGTTGATTACTATATCTATAATATAATCAAACAATGTTAATAAGGTATTTTGGAAAACAATTCAATATTACTAACTTCTAAATTTCAAATATTTTCAAATTGATTTGAATTTTCAAAATAACCTCCCCAAAGACTTAATAATTCCTAAAGGTCATGTCAAAATTCATAGCAACCACTAACAAGAGCTATTCCTACCGCAAGTTAGTGAGAAGAACTCTGATCTCCTTAGGTTTTTGTTTGGCAAAAAATTTACCCTGATCTTTATAGATGCATCCATGCACAAACTTAGATTCCTAATTCTACCCTTCGTTGGATCCTAATGCTGGGGTGTTACAGCACCACAACCCCAAATCTTTAGAAAAGACAAAATGGGATTCTTTCCAGTCCACATCTCATATGGTGTCTTAACTACGGATTTAGACGGTACCCTGTTTAGCGTGAAAGTTGTTGTTTCTAGAGCATAACCCCAAAATGATAATGGTAAATCCGACTGGCTAATCATCAAACGAACCATGTCCAACAAAGTTCGATTGCGCCGTTCGGAGACCTTGTTTCTTTGAGGCATTCTAGGCGGCGTGAGCTGTGGAACAATTCCGCAACTCTTAAGATGATTGCTAAATTCATGACTCAAATATTCACCTCCACGATCAGATCGCAAGGCCTTTATTTTCTTGCCACGTTGATTCTCTACCTCACTCTGAAACTCTTTGAACTTTTCAAAAGTTTCATATTTATGCTTCATCAAGTAGACATAGCCATATCTACTGAAATCATTAGTGAAAGTAATGAAGTAGTGATATTATCCTCTGGATATTGTGCTCATTGGTCCACATACATCAGTATGTATGAGTTCCAACAAGTCTGTCGCTCTCTCGGGAAAACCCGTAAAAGGCGTCTTGGTCATCTTTCCAAGTAAACAAGTTTGACATGTCTCGTATGATTCAAAATCAAACGAAGTTAGAAGACCATCACCATGGAGCTTCTTCATGCGCTTTTCACTTATATGCCACAAACGACAATGCCCTAAATAGGTAGGACTCAAATCATTTGGCTAAAGCCTTTTAGCACTAACATTATAAACAAATGCATCATCAAGATTTAAAATAAATAACCCATCCACAATGGGAGCATCAGCCATAAACATAGCATTCTTAGAGATTACACAACTATTGTTTGTACTCGCGAATGAATAACCATCCCTCATCAAACATGAAGGTGATAAAATGTTTCAACCCATACTAGGAATGTAATAAAAATTATTTAACTCCATAATGAATCCTGATGGGAGGTGAAGCTCCATAACGCCGACGAATAATACAGCAACCCTTGATTTATTTTCGACGTGAAAGTCCACTTCGCCTTTCTGCACTTCTCTAGTCCCTTTTAGCCCCTGCATCAAATTGCAAATATGAGCAACCGATCTGGTATCAAATACCCAAGACCTAACATAATAATATGCGAGAAAAATGTCCACAACATTTACAACAAGCGTACCTGAGTGGGAAGTACTCTTACTTCCACTCTTCTTCAAAGAAGCCAGGTACTTGCTGTAGTTTCTCTTCCAGTGTCCATATTCATGACAAAAGAAACACTCAGTGTCTCCTGCAGGTCCAGCCTTTTGCTTGGGTGCAGGGTTTGGCTTAGGGATCGTATCCTTAGCCTTGCCCTTCTTCTTCTGCCAAGAAGTGCCCTTTTTATTGAAGCCAGGCTTGTTCTGCACAGCCATCACATGGCTATGCCCTGCACTCTTCTTAATGTCACATTCTGCTGTTTTCAGCATCCCACATAACTCATTAAGGCCCTTCTCCACCCCATTCATATGGTAGTTCGAAATGAAATCCCCATAGCTAGATGGAAGAGACGCCAAAATGAAATCAGTAGCCAACTCTTGGCCTAATGGAAAACCAAGCTTTTCCAAAGTCTGACTATAACCAACCATTTTGATCACATGGGGGCCTACAGTTGCTCCCTCTGCCAGCTTGCATTCCACAAAGGACTTAGCAACATTGTACCTCTCAGTCCTAGCCTGAGTCTGGAACATGTCCTCAAGCGGGCCGATCATATTGTACGCTTCCTGATCCTTAAACTTCTTTTGAAGATCAAGTTCCATGCATGCAAGCATAAGACATCTAACCTCAAGAGATTCATCACATGCTTTCTTGTAGGCATTCTTATGGGAAGCAGTTCCATTATTAGCAGGTTCATCCGGGATTGGGGTCCCTTTTTTCAGACCTGAGAACAATTCTCAGGTTATGGACCCAGTCCGAAAAGTTTGTTCCATTTAGTTTATCTTTTTCAAGAATCGAACGCAAAGCAAAAGGTGATGAAGTGTTCGGTGCCATTGATCTACAACATAAAAATATGCAATATACTAAGCCATGTAACCATGAAAGAGTAAAACATATTAAACAATTTAATAGCATAAAATCCCTCTTAAATCAACATCCCTCTATTGATACTAAGTGATTCAAGATCCACAATTAACAAGTCGACTAGTGAGCTTTAGCATCACTGCTAGATGACAAGGTAAATCGGTAAGCAAAATTTTCTAATCATATCACATATGACTCTTGTTGTTGGGTGACATCTCTATGTCATAACTAGGCGCCCAACCTTTATGCCCCAAGGTCCTTAACTGTTAAGATGACCTTGTTAATATCACCAACCCTTATGCGTGTAGGTAGCTGGTACAAACCCATCCAGCCAAGGAAAACCACGGCACCCTAATTTCATAGACCCACCAATGATTATACATGGCATAGGATGGTGAAAGGTTTGGTTAGGAGGGCATGGTTTAACTTAAACTTTGTGAGGGATCGTTCTACTTCTATCATCTAAGAATGTATAGTACTAAAACGTATAAGAATAGCATTCACATAGATGTGATACAGTATGTCCAATTTTCTCATGGTGATCTACATCGCCATTGAACCTGTCCACCATGATGATTTCCATCTTCATGCTCTATGCGAGCCATCCTCCAAGTGATGAGTTCTCCAAGAACTAATACAAGCTATTACTCCTGAAAGCTAGTAATCAAAATTACATGGTATTGGGATCATCACAAGTTGGCACGCAGGCAATTACAATAATTGGCAACACATATGGCTCCAGTCGTGTTGTCGTACTCATGACACGTAGGTCATGAAAAATACGTACATGCATCACATACATTTTTGGGCCATACTAATCACATACATCCTGCAAAAACAAGTTGTGCATAGAATCGCATTATACCGGATCATGTGAAATCGTAGCACCTATGAACCTTAACACGTGATACAAAAGGGGCTACGACTAAGGAGGGTCTAGGGGGTCTCCCCCTGCGGGGTTCGAAGGGGCAGCACCCCTCGTAGTATCTATACAATTTGTGAAAAATGAGAGATCGAATCTATACAATTTTCTTTAAGAATTTTGATCAGAAAATCAAATTTACCATAAACCGACTATTGTTCCGATTCGACCAAACTCCTTTGATCACGGTACGTCGATTCAGATCTAGTTCCGGATTTGATCAATCATATTGATCTTCACGTGATTCAACTGGATTTATGTGTCACTGTCTACCCCGATGGCGGAAACCGACCGGTAGGGGTAAGTTGTTCGACGACCTTATAATCACGATCACGGAAAGTAAGACCATAGATCTATCCAGAACCACCGCCATACAATACGATCACATCATTCATATCAATCTACATATCACCATAGGCAAACTTCCCGAACCTATGACTGAACAACATCGGCTCTAATACCACTGTAGGGTAACGGGTAGGCTACACTAGCGTAAATCAAAATTTTCTACCGTGTCAACCAGGAATACTGATGTCATAGATCACGGGATTGCCACTAGACACACAGTTGCAGAACTCGATGAAGCATGTCGGGGCAGTGTAGATGTTCTACGTCTCCTCCTCGTCCTCGTCCCATGAGTAGCTCCCCTTTGCGTGGCTCGTCCAAGTGCTATAGCTGCAGCACCTCTGAGGTATCCAGACGTCCGGAGTGGAAGCCATCACACGCCAGACTACTAGGTCTGCTCGTGCAACACATGCGTAAGGGGAGTGGCGGCTGGGTGGAATTCTCAACTCTATTCAGCTCGCCTCACTCTCTCTTATATAGGCATCCCTGGTGGGCTTCTACATTAGAAGCCCATTAGCAGCCTAAGCCTGGTCTAATTCAGATCCAATCCTCATTAGGCTTCCAGCCCCTAAAGTGGGTGACCCTATAGGTTCATACACGTATATACATGACACGAGTACACTTACTTTGTCAATAGTTGGTAGCAGCCTCTAGCAAGACGTGCCAACTCCTAAACGCATATAAAGATCATTCGGACGAACCATCACAAGGTTGAGTACATGTCTTTCCCTTTGCCCTATGATATTTGGTCTAGCTCCAAGATGACCTCTCTTTCTCGATACTGTGATTCAGAATCCCTTTACTATGTTAACTCTTAACCATATGTGGCACGACCATGCATTTCTGGATCCGATCACTCGAGGGGCCTAGAGATATCTCTCTCAAGTAGAGAGGGGCAAATCACATCTTGATTAACCAATGCCTTGCAGTATGTATCAAGACAAACCCAAAAGCTACCTTTATAACTATCCAGTTAAGGAGTAGTGTTTGATAGCCCCAAAGTAGGTCGAACCACATCTCAAGTATGTGCGACAATCTTAGGTTTAAGGACAAAATATACACGAAGTGTAGAGAGAGATGCAAGTATTATTGCCAGTTTCAAGTTGGGTCTATCCAACCCCATGTTCATAACATGTGTCCACATCATTGGTTTGACATCTCCATGTCTATGACTTGCAAAACATAGCCATCAAACAATCGATGTGCTAGTCTAATATTCATGGGTGTCCTCACATGAACTCTGACTAGGGACAACTATTAGATAACCATACAAGTAAAGAGTTTCACAAACAATTCACATAATTGCCAATCAATACAAGTTGCCTGATATATGGATATTCAAGGAACATTATAAAAACTCATGGATACATATGAAATACAATCATCTCTATGGCTGCCTCTAGGGCATATTTCCTTCATGACCACAGTTGGGCCTTTCAGGGGGGCAGCCCCTCTCTATGGCCGGTGGCCAAGGGAGGTGCCCCCACCTCTTCCACATTCATGTGGGTGGAGCTAGCTCCCACTCACATAAATTTGCCTCCACTCAAAATTCCACTCATCCCCATTAAATTTCCATCAAATTTAATGCAAACTCTCATTAATAAAACTCTTTTGTTTATTTTATTCAGAATTTTGTTAATTACTTTAATTAACAAACATTCACATAAAACCCCTGCAACATTTTATATCAAATGCAGAACCAATTTCTAGAATTTCACCCAAAACAATTTTGGTTTCCATTGAAATGATTCCAACACTTTCTTAATCTTTATCCGAAACAAATTTGCTCCAAAAATGGTGTCAATATCCCTTAAGTGTGTCACCCTACGGTTTGCAAATAATGCAGACATGATCGAGACCCCTCTTTGATCAATAATCAGCAGCAGGACCTAGAGATCTGTACTGATTCCCACACATTCAACGATGACTCCAGTGATCTTGTGAACCTTTAACGTTTGTAACTAAATACCTTTGTCTTGCGATATATTACATGTCCGAGATACGATCATCGGTATCCCCATACCTAGTTTGATCTCGTTACCGACAAGAAAACCCATGATATAACATTCTAGTGATCTTATCACTTGCTTGCAAGCTATATCAATGTGATATCACCAAGAGGGCCTAGAGTAGCTCTCTCAGTCATCAGGATGGACAAATCCCACTCTTGATCCATGAGCCTCTACATAACACTTTCGGAGTATCTGAACCCACCTTTATTGTCACCCTGTTACGGTGTGACGTTTGATGTTATCAAGTTACTCTTCTGGTGTTAGTGATTGACATGATCTCATGGTCTAAGGACTAAAGTTACTTGTATGTTGCCATAGCAATTTTAACACAATGACTTTGATTGTATTGCTATTCTTTGAATGAATGTTCACCACAATATTCCACCAATGTTGTGACCTCGTTATTAACAACATGCAATGTCCATGATCAGGAAACCTTGTTCATCTTGTTAATCACGAGATGCACTTTGCGAGACTCCACGAGGTTTCCTTGCCGAAGCCCACAAGGTGCCCTCGCCCAAGTCTCTCCGAGACTGTTTTGCCAAAGCCATCACGGGATGCGCTCCGCATGTCTTGTAGGGTACCCACACCCTATATCGCTTAAGGTTCTCCACGTATCCCGTATTACCCTCATTGAATCTTTGTAGGGAACCCCTTTTCATATTTCGTGGAAGACACTGGCGGGCCCCGGCCTTGAGGGCAACCACCTACCGGAACCACTCCTCGATCCAGAGAAGTAATCGGTACCTTGCGCCTCTAACTTGTATCTCACAAAGGGTTGGGGGCTCTAGGAGTGAGGGTACATAGGCATAAGTTACTCATATTAAATATACATGCTTTACACTAACCTCCCCACGGGAGTAGAACTTAATGGTCACATGTTTGTTACAAAAGAAGCAGGAAATACACCGCCTGTGCGAGCTGATCGAGCCTAGTAACTATGTGGATGAGGAACTATGGTATGCATCATCGTCAGCACCTCAATAGGAGCAGCACCTAAAGTGCCAGCTGGGGACTTCTCAGCCTCGTCGCCCACTTTCCTCTTGTAGACGACGACTAAGGCATCCACATGCTCCTGGATCACCTACACAAGTTTCATTGTTTTGCCATCTTACAAGGGCTTGGTCACTGCAGCAAGGTCAAGCTTCGGGTCGAGCTTGAAAAGGTTAGTGAAGACATGAGTGTCCGTGGTGCTGAGAAGATCACGACACTCCTCCTCGACAACAACGTTCAAGTCCAGTTCGGCCACCTCCAGCTTCGCCATGATCTCCTAAAAAAGGTTCAGGAATGCTATCAACTCGTTGTTCAGATATGTGGGAGGAACCTTCAAACTCCCCATGCCAAGTCGCTCGACGGTATCAGCAGTGCGTCTCGCGAGGGTGCGAAACATCTTGCACCGTTTCTTCTTCAGCATGTTCGTGTGTTGCTTCTCATCGAGGGCATCTTCCACAAGTTGGGCCACGATCCCCACTTGCCACCACAATGATTCTGCGTCGTCGGCCCGCTGCTGGGCCAAGGCAGCCATGTTGTCGCGGGAGTGTTCCACCTACTTGAGGACCACACATAATCCCTCGAGTCGCATTTTCAAGGATGATTGTTTTCTGGCATGGCGGTGCTCATGCATGTCGATCTTTGCTCGGTAATCCTTGCGGGCCATCGCAAGCTTCACCTCATACTTGTCAGAGAACTACTAAGAGATCTTCTCAGAGAGTTTTTGTGTTATCTGCTCTTGTGTCTCTTGGTATATCGAGGTGAGCTTGGCGTTGGCTTGCTCGACCTAGGCCTTCTGCTTGTCCTGGTCCCACTCAAACTCCCACTAGCTCTCTACGAGCTATTCTTCCATCTGCTCAAGGTTAACCCTCTCCAAGTTTAGTTCATTCTCGTGGAGCACGAGGTCTGCCTCTTCAGACGACAAGTATTCTCCAAGATGAAGAATCTCACTGTGGCAGGAGTCCACCGCCCGCTCCTGCTGGGCAAGGGCTTCCTTGCAAGCGTTGGTGACTATCACTCGGGTGGCTAGTGCCCCTTCATCCGCTACCAAATCCCGCTCACATATAGTGAGGGACTCCTCGCGGGCATTCGTTGTCGCCTTGTGCACCGCAATGCCGCTTCGTGAGCTGCTAGGTCCCTCTCTCGGGTGGCTAGCTCCTCACTCATTGCCATGATGTTCGCTTGCGCCCGGGCACCGCTCAGGATCTCCTCCACTTCGATAAGAACGTCTGTGCGGGTCTACTCCAGCTCCCAGAGGGCCTTATCACGGCGATAGTGCTTGTATTCCATGACTTCACGAAGCCAACAATCCTTTGTAGCTAGACGACCATGCTCTGCTGCTGGCCAATACTCGTTGTTGGCCAGCGAAGCACTGAGCCGATCTAGGCCCATATGCAAGGCCTTGATGGCCTACGAAGTGTAGCTCGCACGACACCGTCGCCTCAGAAACCATTAGTCTCCACCGAAACAGGGGCGACTGATGGCTGTGAAATACCACCTCTTTTAGCCATATAAAATGAGCCATTTATATCTCATATCATGTTTCTTCTAGCTATAGCTATGCCTTTATGCATGACTTCCAGTTCTCATTTAATTTTATATGAGCTTTGCACATTTAGTAGTTTAGGTAGAATTTTATCACTTTCCTTGTCTATGACATGTGTGTAGGTGTTGGTGAAGATTATGGATAAAAAGGAACAAAGAGAGCATAGTATGGAGGAGCTGCAAGGACCATACTTAGCCATTTGAGAGGTTGGAAATGTGAATTTTTTTCAACTTCTCAAAATAAGTATCCAAGACCATGGGGTTGTATCCCTCGACGAGACGAACTCAACGAGCCCAAGAACACCTAAAATAGAGTTTGTATGAAGAAATGCGGCCAAAACACTGCGGAACACTGAAGGTTTGACGAGCAACTATACGACCGGAAGCATTTTTCTGGCCGTATAGTTGCGCCCGTATAGTTGCGAAAAAGGTCGCAAACGACGGGATTTCTCCCCAGAGAAGCCCTAGAACCTTCCCTAAGTCATATGACGGTATTGGGGGAACCCTAGGGCACCCCAAGACCTATATAAAGAAGGGAGGACCCAAGAGAGAGCGACCAAGCCATATCCTCCACCACGAGAGAGCCCTGCCACCGTGCCACCGCCATAGCTGCCTCCAATCAGATATACACCATCACCATCACACAAGAGGAGAAGGGACTAGGATCTTGAAGGCCTCTGATGGCTCAATGCACGGCGCCGAGAAAATGTGTTGATGGCTCGTGGTTGATGTAGAGCTCGTTGGGACCCCAAGAGGAAGGTATGATGAGCATAGCAGCAAGTTTCCCTCAGTTATGAAACCAAGGTTTAATCGAACCAGTAGGAGCAAGGAAACACCCCAAAGATGTTACTAGCTTAGCTTTGGCAGGGCGCATTACCGGTGCTAGTAGCAATGTGGAGACCTGCACAACACAACCTCAGAACTTTGTCCCCAACTTGCGATGAGGTTGTCAATCTCACCGTGTTTTTCGGAAAACAAAGGATTAAACATATCGAATGGAAAGAAGTAAAAGTTTGTAGAAAGTAAACACAAAGCAGTAAAAGATTGTAGATTGTATGTAAAAGACAAGGACCAGGATCCATAGTTCACTAGAGGTGGATCTCCTTAGATAGATAACATGTTGGGTGAAAAAATTACAGCGGGGCAATTGACAAAAACCGAGAAAGCAATACATGCATATACTAATCATCTTGACTCCTTTGAGACTTGATTGGGCATTACAACATAATACATAGACCGCCATCCAACTGCATCTATGACTAATAATCCACCTTCATGTTATCATCCGAACCCCCTCCAGTATTAAGTTGCAAGCAACAGATTATTGCTTTACGAACTGCGTGTAAAGTAAACAATACGATTGTTCTATGAACAAAGGATTGTTGTTTTGTCCCTAGTAGCAACAGCACATCTAGTACCTTAGAGATTTCTGTCACTTCCCCAGATTACTAGAGACATGAACCCACTATCGAGCATAAATACTAACTCTTGGAGTTGCTAGCATCTACTTGGCCAAGATAGCTACTAACAACGGAAAGCATGCAAGATCTCAAATAACAAAGACATGATAGAATTAATAATCAATCTGAAATAGCATCTCAATATCATCGGATCCCCGCAAACACAACATGTATGGATTACAAATAGATGATCTTGATCATGAACAGAGTTCACAAGATCTAAACATGAAAGTACAAAGGAGGAGAAACCAGCCATCTAGCTATTACATGGATCCGTAGTCCAAGGATGGACTACTCACGCATCACACCGGAGGCTTGCAAGGTGATGAAGAAGGCCTCTAGGGTGAATTCCCCTCTCCGGCAGGGTGCCGGGAAGAGCTTCAGATCCCTCCCGATCTAGGGATGGAGATGATGGCGGCTACAGACTCGTGGATTTTTGATCGGGTACTTAGGGTTTTCGTCCCGAGGGCAACTTATAGGCGGAAGGAGAGGCCGAGGGGGTGCCGGGAGCCACCACACCACCCCCTAGCGCGGGCTAGGCCTGGCCGCGCGGCCAGGTGGTGTGGCCGGCCCTTGGCCCCTCTCCGTCTCGTATTCTGGCACTTGATCCCTTCTGTAAAAATAGGCACTTTGGCTTTTGTCCCGTCCAATTCCGAGAATATTCATTTTCTAACTTTCCTGGAACCAAAAACAGCAGAAAACAGGTAGCTGGCACTGTGGCTCTTGTTAATAGGTTAGTCCAAGAAATTATATGAAAATTACTCCAAAGTTGGAAGAAAACACAAGAAAGTGGATAAAACCAAGCATGGAACATCAAAAATTATAGATACATTTGCAATGTATCAACATCCCCAAGCTTAACTCCTGCTCGTCCTCGAGTAGGTCAGTGATAAAAAGAAATAATTTTTGAGGTGACATGCACCATCAAAGACTTGATCAAAGTATTTGCAAAACACTCAAAGCTGGTATCATAGTACTTCAATCATAACATGAAAGAAAAAGTTCTAGCAATAAGCAAAGAGACTATGATGCAACATGAAAAGGAACAAACAAAAGATTCATGAATAACAATGCTTTGCAAGACGTTTGTTTGTTTCACATAAAGAAAACATAGCATAAAAGTATTCAGCTTGTCCCTCAATAGAGTAGCAACTATAAATGCATAGGACACCTTCAAATTTCATAAGAGTGACTAGATACAATAGTTTAAAACAAGCAATAACAAGTTATGCATCAATCAACTAGTCTTGGGACAATGCACATAGAACTAAGAATGGCCACTATGCTCTCAAAGTAGTGCATAAAGATAGAAGGTGGAGACTCAATATAATGGTGGAAGAAAGGCCTTTTGTAAAAGGAAGTAGGGATTCAAGTCTCATAAAGAGCTTCCAAAAATTATGGTACTTATATCTTTCAACTCTCATTGCCCCTATCATAAGCATCTTTAAGGTGATTAAGGTTAAAGTGACACAACTAAAACGATATGCTTGACAAGTTATAAACCGAAATCTCATGCCCCTTACTTATGAAGACCGATCCTCATGCTACTCAACTTCAGTCACGAGTAAGCTCTTGTCATTGTAAGTATATGTGTATCATTAAGAACCGCCAACGGGGTACTCCTTGCACATGATACGGGAGCTTTCCCATAACCAAAATGACAAGGCAAGCAGACAATGAGCATCTCAGCGATCTTTTTTTTTGCTATTTGCATAGGTTTTTATTGAGGATGCTTCATAGAGTGCTCATTATGGTGATGCTGCAAGTTTCCACCATGATTAGGCATGGCTTAGGCTAGCGGCCCAGGCGTTTCTCTAACATACATACAAACTCCATGATCTTACAAGTTCCACTTTTATTTCACACCACCGGGATCCGTAAGCAAAAGAACATGATATCAACGGGGTACAAAGTACAAGTGCAATGTTGAAAGCGTTCCCCATGAAACATGGTTCTGCTAATTTCAACTTATAAAGAGCAAGCATATACGCAACAAAGAAGGACCCAATGGTTCAAGTTTATTAGAGGCAATAAAGTAAAGTGTGCCATCAAGTTCGTGAGAGCTTTAATCACTAGTTTTCTCATAACAAGTGAAAAGTAGACAAAAACATGAATATACTTGGAATAGCATAATCTAGTAGGTAGGTATGGTGGACTCTTTGGAAAAACTTGGTTTAGGGAGTTGGATGCATGAGTGGAACTCATACTTTGTTGTGGAGGCTAGCAAAAGACTGGGAGCGACAAACTAAGAGAGCAATAATGGCCATAATCATGCAGAGTGACAAAACATCATTGATCAAAGCATAAAGTGATACTACAAGTTGAAAACTAAAGGATCATAAAGGCTTATGGTGACTTTTGATGGTCATAACATGGTGTGAGCATGCGCCAAGTCAACCCAAATAAAGCATCAAAGGAGAATACCACTATACTATGCTTTAATATGCTAAAACAACACATGATTCATCCAAGGCACATTAAGCAATCTCAATTGTTTATAACAAGTCATGCTACAACAAAGAATACTAAGCATAAAGCCAAAACAATATCAAGCATGGCATGACAAAGCATAGGCCATAGTAAAAAACAAGCTCTTTTTACCACATAAGCATGAGCTTTCCTACTCTTTTCCAAACCAAACCAAACTATTTGCAAACCAACGTATGAAAGAGGGGGTCCAACCAAGTTATTCATAAAACTAAGCAAACCAAGCAAACTAAAAACCAAAACGAAAACGAAAAAGAAGACGCTCCAAGAAAAACACAACTGTGCATGAAATAATAAAAATGAAGCGTTTGGAAGAAACCTGGGATTTTTATTGATGAAGAAGGGGATGCCTTGGGCATCCCCAAGCTTTGACGCTTGTACTTCTTGGATATTTCTTGGGGTGACACGCGTGGCATCCCCAAGCTTGAGATTTAGTCCATCTTTCATCTCATTACTCATTCCTTCCATACACCTAAAATTTTTCCTTCATACAAAACTTCACACAATCTCATTAGCAACATTAGTGCACTTAAGATAAATAAGCCTCAAGGTTCAGTTCTAACACCAAATAAACTTCCATTAGAACACTAGCTACTGTAGCACTTCCCTCAAAAAGCTCAATTCCCCAAAAGAACTCAAGAAGGAACCAACAAGAAGCAAATGCAGAAAATGGAAGAAATCTGTCAAAACAGACCAGCAGGTAAAGACGAATTTTTTCGAAGACCTTCTGTTGCTAAAATCAAAAAGTGTTGAACTAACAAAAGTTACATAACAACCTGGGGCAGAATAACGAAAAATTACAGCTCAATCCGACATACAGAGCTTTCTCAGGAATGTTTACGGTGAAGCACAAAAATCTGTTTCGGGACAGCAACTTTCCCAATCATTACTTCACCCTCCTTAGAGGTTACTCTTGGCACAAAAAGCAAATAAAAGGGATAAGGAGCGGTTATTACAGAGGTAATAACTTCCAAGACTCATCTAAAACTCTTGGGTTATCTCCCAACAAGTACTTTTCTTTAACGCCTTTAAGTTAGGCATAAGAAGCAAAGAAAGAATCAAGTGTTCTCAAATGAAGAAGCGTTAAAACCAACTTTCTTGCCCTTACCTCTCTTATTTTTATTCTTATCCTTAGGGAAAATATTATTGTTTGGTGGAGAAGAAAGGTGCATGGTCCCCTTTCCCACATCTATTATTGCTCCAAGGAGTTCTAATAGGGACCTTCCAAGTGTAATTTGTCCTTTTCCTGCACATTCAATAACAAGATAATCAATAGAAATCATTTTTCCAAGGATCTTTGTAAACACTCCTTCAGCTATTCCAAGAGGTAATATGGTAGTATTATTAGCAAGAGATATTTCTTTTCCTCCTTCCGTAAGCCCCCAAAGATTCAAAGATTCATAAATATCCTTGGGCATAAGGCAAAATTCAGACATGATATCACAGCGGGCTTGAAAAGTTTCAGTGTTTATCTCAATCTTTACTGTAGGAAGCCACTTTGATGGTTCAGAATTTATTGGAACATAATTGTGATGCTCCCTAAGCTTATTATAGCACCCTTCTAATCTAGTAGTGCTAGCCTCAAGAGTATCCAACCTAGCAAATATTTTTGCGAAGGAAATATCAGTTTGGCTAGGCATGTTGTAACTGAGGATCAATGTCTTTATAGCATTAATAGCATCATCCTCATTACATTGGAGGAAATCGCCTCCCACAATAGCATCTAGGGCATATCTATAGCAAAGAGCAATCCCAAGGTAAAAACTGCTAAGGAACAAGCTTTGAGTCATTTTAGGCTCAGTTTTTTCATGTAGATCAAAGATTCTAGACTAAGCTTCCTTAAAACTTTCCTCAATTCCTTGTTTAAAAGTGAAAATCATTTCCTCAGGTGACATAGTGATTGGAGCAAGGCTAGACATAGTGGCACTCAAGATAGGAACTAAATTTTTTTGTGTTTTTCCAATAAGAAAGCAAACTAGTAAAACTAATTTTTTTGTGTTTTTGAAGAACAAAAAAAGCAAACAAAGCAAAAAGAAACTAAGCAAAACAAAAACAACAAAGTAAAGAGATTGGTTATGAGGGACTCCCCTTGTGAAGATGTCCTTGACTCCCCGACAACGGCGCCAGAAAAATGGCGTGGTTGACGTGGGAGCTTCTTCTTGTTCAGTCCCCAGCAACGACGCTAGAAAAATGCTTGATGGCTCAATGCACGACGCCCAGAAAATGTGTTGATGGCTCGTGGTTGATGTAGAGCTTGTTGGGAACCCCAAGAGGAAGGTATGATGAGCACAGCAGCAAGTTTCCCTCAGTTATGAAACCAAGGTTTAATCGAACCAGTAGGAGCAAGGAAACACCCCAAAGGTGTTACTAGCTGAGCTTTGGCAGGGCGCACTACCGGTGCTAGTAGCAACGTGGAGACCTACACAACACAACCACAGAACTTTGTCCTCAACTTGCGATGAGGTTGTCAATCTCACTGTGTTTTGCGGAAAACAAAGGATTAAACGTATCGAATGGAAAGAAGTAAAAGTTTGCAGAAAGTAAACACAAAGCAGTAAAAGATTGTAGATTGTATGTAAAAGACAAGGACCGGGATCCATAGTTCACTAGAGGTGGCTCTCCTTAGATAGGTAACATGCTGGGTGAACAAATTACAGCAGGGCAATTGACAAACACCGAGAAAGCAATACATGCATATACTAATCATCTTGACTCCTTTGAGACTTGATTGGGCATTACAACATAATACATAGACCTCCATCCAACTGCATCTATGACTAATGATCCACCTTCAGGTTATCATCCGAACCCCCTCCAGTATTAAGTTGCAAGCAACAGATTATTGCTTTACGAACTGCGTGTAAAGTAAACAACACGATTGTTCTATGAACAAAGGATTGTTGTTTTCTCCCTAGTAGCAACAACACATCTAGTACCTTAGAGATTTCTGTCACTTCCCCAGATTACCAGAGGCATGAACCCACTATCGAGCATAAATACTAACTCTTGGAGTTGCTAGCGTATACTTGGCCAAGATAGCTACTAACAACGGAAAGCATGCAAGATCTCAAATAACAAAGACATGATAGAATCAATAATCAATCTGAAATAGCATCTCAATATCCATCGGATCCCCGCAAACACAACATGTATGGATTACAAATAGATGATCTTGATCATGAACGGAGCTCACAAGATCTAAACATGAAAGTACAAAGGAGGAGAAACCAGCCATCTAGCTACTACATGGATACGTAGTCCAAGGATGAACTACTCACGCATCACACCGGAGGCTTGTATGGTGATGAAGAAGGCCTCCAGGGTGAATTCCCCTCTCCGGCAGGGTGCCAGGAAGAGCTTCAGATCCCTCCCGATCTAGGGATGGAGATGACGGCGGCTATAGACTCTTTCGTGGATTTTTGATCGGGTACTTAGGGTTTTCGTCCTGAGGGCAACTTATAGGCGGAAGGAGAGGCCGAGGGGGTGCCGGGAGCCACCACACCACCCCCTGGCGTGGGCTTGGCCTGGCCGCGCGGCCGGGTGGTGTGGCCGGCCCTTGGCCCCTCTCTGTCTCGTATTCTGGCACTTGATCCCTTCTAGAAAAATAGGCACTTTGGCTTTTGTCCCGTCCAATTCCGAGAATATTCATTTTCTAACTTTCCTGGAACCAAAAATAGCAGAAAACAGGCAGCTGCTATTATAGATACATTTGCATGGAACATCAAGTTGGAACAAAACACAAGAAAGTGGATAAAACCAAGCATGGAACATCAAAAATTATAGATACATTTGCAATGTATCAACCTCCACATCGATCTACATCATCATCTTCATCAACAACGTCTCCATTACCGGTCCACTTTGGTTACTTGTTGTAATTCTAGATTGAATCTTGAATTTTCACTTGTCTTCAATTGCATCATCATACTTCATCCATATTCTATCCATGATGTTGATTGCTTTCATGTGTGAGTAGTTTCCTTTGTTCTTGGGGAGATGGAGAAACCCTAGTATGAGATTAAATTGAGATAAATATTATTATGTGATATTGTTAATTATGTGTCTGTGTTAGATTTCCTTCATCTTGATGTTGGGTGAAGCGCGCCACTCAATATTTGCCTCACTGAGGACTAAATGGGGGGAACTACTTGTTGGTAGACGGAGGGATGATAGCACTTACGGTGACTATAAAGCTGTTGTCATTCCTTATGTATCAACTTGGGAACCGAGGAGAACTCACAGAACATTGTCCATGCCATGTAATACATCCTATGGGGTAAAGTCCCTTAATTGCGCAGTAATTTGATTGATGTTGATTGCTATCTGCTGTGGTTATGACGAATGATGTGTGCAATGTTGTTGCCTATTCGTCCATATATGGAGCTCCTCCCACACATATCATAAATGGTCTTATTCATTATAATAATTTTGATCACTCTTTCGAATCAGTAGCGGTGGATCCACTACTCCCTGAGAACTCTTTCCATCATCTTGCAGACTTTCGTAATCATACTTGCATGCTCTTTTTTACTTACAACTTTAGTTTACTAATAGTTCTCTTATTTTAAAACCCAAAAATATCTTTTACACAAAACTCGCATTTTATCTTGTTACTTAGAATGTTATTTAGCATTACTATTTCCATATTAGTTCAAAGAGTTATTAGATTTTAGACTCTTACTCCCTATGGGATCGATATCTTTATTTCGAAACTAGCTACAAACGATCTATGCACTTGTAGCCAACAAGCTATTTTCTGCCGTCGTTGTCGGGGAGCTAAACGTTGTAGGTCTTTTAGCTTTTGTTTATTTATTTTAGTTTTGCTAGATTTTGTTTTAAGCTTTCTTTATTTTATGCATTTGTATTTTCTCTTTTGTTTACCAAAAACCCATAAAAATATTTGTTACTAATCATGTCTTCCGAGATAACTACCTTCCAACAGATGAAATCTATAATGGAGGAGTCAAAGGGAAGGACTTTGGGAGATATTCATAAGAGACAAGGCATATTAAAAGAATGGATTACTTGGGTGTACAAGTATTCATCCACACTATGTGCCTCTTATCAATTATGTTGTGATTATTGCGGATCTCCATATCACCTCAATTATCAATCTAAGTATAATTATTTTGATACCGAACTAGCAGACTATAATGAGTTTAAATGCCTTGCTGGGGAGGACACATTAAAATTTGTGCTTTTTATTGGTTGCAAAGAGTTGTTATTTTGTTTAAGAGATATACATGTAGAAATTAAACCACTCGATATGATCTATAAAGAAGTTCACCCTATATTCTGCTATTGCCAAGATAACTTCCATGATAATGAATTTATTGTTGGGCGGAAGCTGCCATGGAAGAATCTATCCTTTTATAGGGTGCTCCAAAAGATAATATGGAGGGAACTCCACTCAAAGAGCCTCCACCTAAACCACCGGAACATGTTGTTAATAAAGAGGTGGCGCTTGATGTTGCACCCTCTCAACTAGTGGAAGGTAAGCCCGAAGGTAAGACTATCGCTGAATTACTCGCGAATTATCTTAGTAAGAATGAAGAGGAGCAACTTGATCAACCACTTGAATCTGCTACTTCTAAAAATAACTTTCCACACACAAATAGTATGCATGCAAACAATATATCATTATCTAGTAATGATTTGTATAAGTCCTAAAGTTATGATGATTGTTCGGAGGAGGATTCGTGCCTAGACAGTGATTTTGGGGACTTTGGTGAGGGACTAAAAGATGAATCTTTCTATGAATATTGTGATGCTATTAACATGGGACATCAATCCTCATTTGAAGAGGAGGATAAGTATTTTGAATAACAAGTGAGCAATATGACGGTAAGAGAAATGTATTCCCAAATAGTGGAATATGCTAAAAAGTTAATTTCTTCGGATACGATAGACGATCCAATAATATGTCCTCAATGTATGAAACTTGGGCACTACTTTCCTTTTCAATGCTCTGATACCTTTAATCAATCTTCAGTGTCTTATAATAATGGTGATACCACTAGTGAAGTATTAGAGTATGTTATCTTTGAAGGTGCCCATGAGCTGATAATACATGTTATATCACGTATTAATAGTGAAGATAGTGTTCTCATAAAAACAGCTTATGAAATCCTGCAACGTATTTCTTGGTATTCTCATGAAAGTTTTAGTGAGAATACACTTATTATGACAAGTAAGGCACAGAGAAAACCCATAGCGCACAAAGTTACTTGTTTTCAGGAAATCTCATTGGAGAAGGATGAAGTTCCTTCCCAAGAAGAGGATGAACACGAATAAGAACTGCAAATCCCATTGGAGGAGGATGAAGTTCCTTCCCAAGAAGAGGATGAACACGAAGAAGAACCACTAATCCTTGAGGATATGCAACTAATGGACATGTGGGAGCAGGTGGATTACTGTTCTAGTAATTTGTCAAATTTATTTGAAGGGATGAGGCAATATAATGGTAAGCCTAACAAGCTTTATAATTATGAATGCATTCCTCACTTTAAAGATTTTTTATCAACCAATACTCACATAAACGGTAATAATGTAAAACTCTTGAAATACATAGTTTATGTAGGGTCTCATGAGCTGCTTAGGAAAATTGGTATTATTATGAAAAGTAGCAATAATGAGGATTTAGCGAGGTATCATAATATTATGGATTATATTATCAGTTATTGTCAAGAACATTTTAGTGGGAATGCACTTGTGATAAAGAGTAAGGAGCTATGTAAAACAATAGTTCCCAAAACTAACATTTTGCAAGAACCACTGGATAACGAGGAGGAACACCAAAAAGGTGAGGTTGAAGACAAACATCATTCTACTAATAATAAGTTTGTTTATGATGCCTTAGTCTCTAGTAATGATTCTTATTGTGTTGAAACTGAAGATAATTTATCTGCGGATGCTTTATGCCTAGATACTCATTTGGAGAACACTAATAATGATGAACTAGAGATAAATCCTTGTAGTATTAATGAGAAGGTTTTGGGAGAGCACATCTTTGATGAAACATATGTTGATGACGCTTGTTTTTGTGATTGGATTGATAACTCTAGAACTGAGGAACTTGTTAGCAAGGGTGATGAACTAGAGAATAGAGACACTTTTGAATTTTTCCCTGCTACTAAAGATGAGTATTATGAAGTGTTTCCTCGTGATAGTGTAGCCCAAGAAGAGTACTATGAATTGTATCCCAATGATGCCATCAAAGGTAAAATGTTTGACTTTACATGTAAATATCTAATCCTTTTGTTGAAGCTATCTAGGGAGGTATGCTCACCACACATGGCGCATCAATCATCATTTGTGAGCAATAACACATTTATCTACAAGACTCCGATGCACCGCAAGCGGGTGAGACTTCGACCAGGCTATAATAGTAAGTGCTCCAAACCTCTTTTGGAGGTAAGAATAAATAATTCTTTGGCTCCTATCTATTGAAATCATATTGGAGAAAAGCCTGGCTACTTGGTTATAAGAAAGCGCTTCCCGGGAGGCAACCCGGAAGTCATTAGGTGTCTTTCTTAGTTTTGTGTCTTGAGTGTTGATGCATTCATGTTGCATTGGAATTTTTATTCTTTGCATGATTTGCTATTAGAGTTAAATTGTTGTAGTTTTCAAAAGGTAGAATTTATTGTTACTATGTGTTGCATAACTCGGTTGTACTTAAATCCCGTTTTATACATGCTGTTGTTGGTCGAAAATTAAAGTTGTTATTTTACTGTCAAAACATGGTGTTTTGCTAAGTTTTAGGTTAAGAAAGAATTCTCGAAGAAATAGAATTTTTTTTGATGTGCACAGAAGGTTTAACGACCAACTATACGGCGGGAATAAAAAAATCTAGCCATATAGTTTGGCCGTATAGATATCTTTGCCATCGACAAATTTTCTTTCGTAGGTACTGACGGTTTAACGACCAACTATACGGCGGGAATAAAAATTCCAGACGTATAGATATCGATGCCTTTGTCAAATTTCTTTTCTAAGGTACAGAAGGTTTAACGACCAACTATACGGCGGGACCTTTTTTGTCCGGCCGTATAGTTGCGCCTGTATAGTTGAGAAAACCCCTCAAACGCTAACTAGAAGGTAACCATTGCTCAAAATTTTATTATTTCTTCTTCTAAAAACCTCAAAACACCACCTGGGAGCTTCTCCCATGATCTTGAGAAGCTGAGCATATGTAAGCAATAAAATTCTACCTCAGAAACCTCCTAGACTGTAATTCTCTATAGAAGTTCATGTTTTCTTTTTTACTTTCCTTTTATCGGTTGGGTAAATGAACTATGTTCGTATACCAAACTGATGCATTTTATTTTGTGTGTTATTTTCGTAGGGACTTGAACCTTGTGTGACGACGTGTATGGTAGTGCCAACCATGCAAACACTCGCATGAGCCACTTGGTTGCTTCAATTCAATGCTTCAACAATCAGTGTCTGGTAAAACCTTCCAACCTGAACCTCTTTTAATAAGCACATAGGGACTGCACACTCGTGTTTCGTATCCTATTTCGCTTGCACCTCATCACAATCAAGGAGAGGCATATTCTAGAACTAGTTTGTTGACTTAAGCATGGTGCTTAGGTTGATGAACCGACTCAGTGGGGCTTGTATTTTTATCACTTTGAGATAATCCCCGTGCCTTCAAAAACACAAAGTGTTTTATTTTATTCTTAGTTTCCAAGCAGGTTCGCAAGAAAGGCAGCCACCAGGCTATATCAAGAAGTATACGTTAAAGCAAAGATTCTTTGTCCATCAAAAGAGAGGTTACTTGTACCTCAACGGTAAAGTGTGTCACCCTTGTTTTCAACTAAGCTTGGGGAGGTAACTACTTATCACACTCTGTCGTCGGATTGATGACAAGTACGCCATGAGGGGGTCCTCGAGGCGTGCGGAAGAGAGGGGGGTGAGACACACGGTATTCCAGGACAGTGAGCACACAAGTTTACCCAGGTTCGAATCCGCCGGCTTTGGACGGATCCTACTCCTGCTAGCAATCCAGTAATACGGCAGAGCCGGAATATGGGTTACAAGGGTTTCGCCTGTGCGAGTTGAGATTGTAGACTATTGAGGTTATGCCCTAAAGGCTCTCCCTAGGACGGCTTATATAGATATCCGGCCTAGGGTTTACAGGAGAGATCTATCCGGCTACGACTAAGAGTCTGTTACAGAGTACATCTTGAACTACAAGTAACATCATGGCCTAAGTCGGTAAGTCTTCTGGGCCTTCCCATAGCCGGATTGGACTCCGTCTTCTCTCCCTGACTGGGCCGCCCGTGAAGCAATGCTCTAACCCGAATTGGGCCACCCTGGTCAATGAGGAACTATGAGGATACCCAGAAAGTATATCCCCAACAGCAGCCCCCGGAGGCCTCCAAGATCCAAAGTCGGATTTATCATCGTCTAGCTTGATCTTCGGCTTGCAGAATCTTGAAGGGTTCCTGAAACTTCACAACAAAAGATACGATCCGGGTCTTAAAAAATAAGTCGGACCTTTCAGTTGGTAACTCGGATTTTCCAGCTCATTTTCAAACTAAGCCGGAACTTGGTCTCTGATGCCTCCTGACACAAGCATGGTCAAGTCACGTCATCTGACAGCATTCCGTCAGCATGACCGTTGGTGGGTCCGTGGTCCACGGAACCGAGGCGCCGTTTCAATGCGTGCGTGGAGATCGAGGCGACGCAATCATCGTGTGGGTCCTTCCCAGTTCTTTCCACGACGCGTGGCGATTGCACTGTAGCGTTTGCACGAATCTTGGCGTAGGTAGATGGATATAAGGGGTTTAGATTTCCTCTTCTCTTTTCCACCAGTCCTTTGCCGTCTCCTTTTTTACCAATCCTCCTGCACGCACAGAGCCTCCTCGTCCTTCCCCCATAGAAAACTCCCAGCACCGCCCCTTTAAGGTCACTTTGTCATCGGAGAAAAATGGCTTCTTCATCTTCTTCCTCCGGTTTGGCGGCAGCAGCGGCGGCGGCGAAGGCAGAAGCTGCAGCGGAGAAGGAAAGCTACAGGGGAATCTGGATCCCCTGCGCCCTCGACGAGGCAGGCCTCAAGAATGTGGAGAAGGAGGGGCTGCTCGTCTCCGGCGACTGGCGGAGCGGCTCCGGCGAAACCGTCCCCAACCCACACGAGGGCAAGCGAGTTCACTTCGGTACTCATCTGGACCGAGGTTTGTCCTTTCCTCCCTCGGAATTCTTCTCCGAGGTGATAGATCACTATGGAGTTCAACTCCACAATCTTCCTCCCAATTCTCTTCTAGAAATGAGCGCATATGCTGCGCTTTGCGAGGGCTTTCTCGGCATTAGGCCGAGTTTGCTTCTCTTCCGGTTTTACTTTCATGTCCGGAGGAATTCCATCATTGCACGTGTTCCTTACATCACCGGCACTATTAGTTTTTCTCTTAGACGAGACCGGGCATATCCCAAAATTTCTGCCAGTGACTCGGTCAAGAAATGGCCAGCCACTTTTTTCTACCATAGGGATATTCCGGCTCCCGGCAAAGCTACTGCTTTGCCGGCTTTTGTCGATGGAGCCGCCACGGCCCAACCTTCCTGGGACGAGGCTGCTCTGGCTCTCACAGATGATCTGATCCTCGCTAAGAGGCGGATCGAATATCTGATCAAGCACAATGGTCTAAAGGGATCTGACTTGGTCCAGTGTTGGGTCTCATGCCGGATCTAGCCACTACAGTACCATGGGGATAGACTGATGCATTCTGTCACGTCTTCTCTGACCGACTCCCTCCGCATCAGCCCCAAGGCCTACACCACTCAAGGCTACATAAGCCAAATTAAGTGGCTGATCAAGGAGTGGATCGAAAGGCGGATTCCAGAGGTTTCTCTGGACATGCACACGGCGGAAAACCCCGTGGTGCCGGTAAGATTTTATCATCACATCTTTTATGTGTTTCTATCTTTGAGTTATATTGCAATACTGATATGTTTTCTTATTTTCAGCTTGCTGACATTGAAGGGAATATGCCCGAGAGGTAATAATAAAGTGGTTATTATCTTATTCCATGTTTATGATAAATGTTTATTTTACATGCTAGAATTGTATTGATCGGAAACATCAATACATGTGTGTTTAATAAACAAAAAGGGTTCCTAGTTATGCCTCTCTTATAGACTAGCTTGTTGATTAACAAGATGATCAAAGTTTCCTGATCATGGACATTGGATGTTGTTAATAACAAGGTCACACCATTGGTGGAATGATGTGATGAACATTCATCCAAAGTATAACATTACGATCAAAGTCATTATGTTTATATTGCTATAATATCATACGAAGTAATCTTTATCCTTAGACCATGAGATCATGTTAATTGCTAACACCGGAAGAGTATCTTGATAACATCAAACGTCACACCGTAACAGGGTGACTATAAAGGTGGGTTCAGTGCTACGAAGGTGTTATGTTGAGGCTCATGGATCAAGAGTGGGATTTGTCCATCCTGATGAGGATAGATATACTCTGGGCCCTCTCGGTGATATCACATTGAAATAGCTTGCAAGCAAGTGATGTGATCACTAGAATGTTATATCACGGGAACGAGAAAAGAGTGCATGTCGGTAACGAGATCAAACTAGGTATGGAGATACCGATGATCGAATCTTGGACATGTAATATATCGCGGGACAAAGGGATTTAGTTACTAGCGTTAAAGGTTCTCACGATCACAGAAGTCATCGTTGAATGTGTAGGAGTCAGTATGGATCTCCAGGTCCCGCTGCTGATTATTGATCGGAGAGGGGTCTCGATCATGTCTGCATTATTCGCAAACCGTAGGGTGATACACTTAAGGGATACCGACACCATTTGGAGCAAATATGTTTCAGATAAAGATTTAAGAAAGTGCTGGAATTATTTCAATAGACACCGAAACTGTTTTGGGTGAAAATGCTGAAATTGGTTCTGCATGTAATATTGAAATGTTGCAAGGGGTTTTATGTGAATATTTTTTAATTAAAGTAATTAAAAAAATTCTGAATAAAAATAATAAAAGAGTTTTATTAAATGAGAGAGCATTAAATTTGGAGAAATTTAATGCATTTAAAGTGGAGACTTTAGAAGAGAATGTGAAGGGGCAAATTTATGTGGAGGGAGTTACCACCACATGAATGGAGGAGGTGAAGGGTCACCTCCTCCATGCGTAGGCCATGAAGGAGGGGCACCCCCCCTCCTCCTATAAAAGGCCACCCCTCCTCACTTCTCACACACACCTCCTTGTGAAGGATCTCTCTCCCCCTCTAGTATTATTCCCCCATGGTCTCGGATTAGCGAGATACATGTTCCCGGTGGCTTTATCTGGAAAGGAGTTGCTGCTTCCGCTGCTTTGCTGGAGCGAGGGACGGAGGTTGTCGGGGTACCGGACGTGTGTGCGATCACGGATGCACCGCTGCTTTGTGGTGCTGGACTTGGTGCTGCTGGAGCTGGATCTGATGGACGTGCTGGAGCCGGACCTGCTGGACTTCCTCACGATCTTGAGATCGGCAAGTGTACGACTACATCAACCACGAGTTCCTACTCGTTAACAAAGCTCGTTGTCTACGAGGGTAAGTTCTCATTGGATGTATGTCCACCCGTTGCTTTGTACCTAGTAGATAGATCTTGGCGTGTAGTTCACACCGTAGGATTTTTTTGTTTTCTATGCTGCGGACCCAACAGACATCCCCGAGTCGGAACTTGCTCCACTCGAAGGATACCCTCCAGATTTCTCTCAGGAGGTGGAAGTAGTTCCATTGCCGGATCTTGCGCTCAAGAAGCGCAAAGCTGCGACAGTAGCGGTTGGCACAAAGGAGGTGCCAGTCGTGAAGAGGTAACCTTCTGTCACAACTTTTCCGCCTTTGTTCTTTACTCAAGTTTGTTTCCGAGATGTAATGTTTCCGACTTTACTACTTTCTCAGAGCAAAATCAATCATCAAGGGCAAGGGGAAGGGGACTTCTTCGAAGCCCTTGTGCCATACGAAGCTTACAATAGCTTCCCCTGCTGTGGCTCCTCCGACTCCGGTCCCTCAACCTTCTGCAACTCCGGCGATCATCCCTTCTCCGGTGATTGCAGAAGATCGGTCTCCTCAAGCGGAGCCGACGATCCTTGGGTCGCATACTGATGTCACCGCGAGTGCGTCAGGTCAAGATAAGGGTGAACCCTCTTCGGGTAATGATCCCTCGGCTGAAGTCTTCGCCGAAAACCTCCTCAACAATCCGGGTCTTGCCAAATTTGGCCTAACCCGGAAATCTGCAGAGGAGATCCAACGGCTAGCCAGGCAAGTCCTGGACAAAAGCCATCTATCCCCCGAAGAGGAAGCGCAAGAAGTAGAGGACGTCAAGTTCTCCGACCTTCTCACTCAAGTCCGCCTTCGTGACGAGAGGATCAGGACTGGCGAGCTTCCAACAGCTCTAGTGATCCCTCTTACTCTCGTCGAAAAGGTGGCGGCTGAAGTGAACGCGGGTTTAGACAAACTCACCCGCGAGCAATATGTAAGTCGGAATTCCAATTCTTGTTTTTACATTATGTTATATCATATCCTCTAGCCCCCAAGCATGAAGTAGGATATAGAATCTGAGTTTATGCTTTCATTAGGATGCCAAAGATCAAACTAGTGTAGCCCCCAAGGCTCATGCTGATATTTAGTAAAAATATTAGCCCGAGTCTTAAGTAGCTTTTTGACTTTGGGTATTCTGACTTACAGAAAGTATGTTCCTATAACTAGGAATTATTGTCCAATGTCTGTAATAAGCGGAGAGAGATCAAAGCTCTCCGGCTTAAAAATGCTGAGCTCAAGGTAGCCAAGGATGAAGCTGAAGGTAAATATTTCAAGATTCAAACCTTGTCTTTTGCTTTTTCTATGTCAAATTTTTCTGAACTGTTGTTCTTTTTGTCTTACAGCGTTGGTGAAAAAATCCATCGCTATGATTGAAGAGGCCGAGAACCTCAAAACCCTGGTGGTGGAAAACAAGGGACTTCGCCAAGAGCTGGATAAGCTCAAGGCGGATCATGAAACGAGCATAGCTCAAGTCCTGGAATCCTTCTCCATGGCCACTTAAGAGCGCGATCGCAAGATTGCCGCTCAAGATAAAGTAATCTCAGACCTCAAGAATGAGCTTGGCAGAGAGAAGGATATATCCCAGGCGCTCCGGGCTGAACTCTAGAGTCTCCGGGAGGACAAGACCAAGATTGACGACGTCATTCTTGGTACGTTCCACCTTTCTGACTTATCTTTTCTTCGACTGTTATCAATGTCGGATTTTTCTTGACTTGTTTTGTGTATAGGTCCTCTAAAGTTGTTGGACTCTTCCTCGTCTGAGCCCCGCACTCACCGGCTTACCCAAGTCGGTGATCTTCTTCATGACTACCGCCAGTCCCTTGAGGACATTAGCGAGTCTCTCAGGATTCCGGACATGCCAAGCATGTCAGATTTTGAGGTGCAGGACAGGGCCAAGGAGATGTCGTAGCTTGTTCGGGACTGGAATATGTCCTACGCGTGGACTGCCGCGCAGAATGCCCTCTCCATGGTCATGAGCCACCATGGAAACATGGAAATATGGCAAGTGACTAAAGGGTACTGCAAGGTAGACGAAGACGACCAGGAGCAGGACCTTCAAGCCATCATGCACTCCTGTGCCGGATATGGGTGCCACGTAGCTGACCTGACCAGCTACGAGATCCCCTTCTTCACCCGCGTGGATACTCCACCTCCTCCTACAGAAGAAGACGAAGAAGTTTCTAACGATGAACGCACCAACTCAGATGCAGATATCTCGGAACAATATCAAGGCGGAGTGACCAGCGAGCCAGTAGATCCTTCATCTCCTCCTGTATCATAGACCACGAACTTATGTATTATTCTGTGAAAGAACATGATGCGTTTTGTAAATATTAAGTACTATGACTTTTTGTTAGTGCTAAGTTTTTTATTTATTCAACACTTTTGTCCTTAGACTTTTTTTTGTGTGCCTGAAATGTTTTCATAAGCACTTATATTTTTTGTCTCGACTTATCGTTTATCTGGCTTTCCGCCTCGTCCCTTTCGTGAGACGGCTAAACCTTTAGACGGAAACTTTGCCGAGCAACGGAGCTCAATTGCTAAACCAGTTTAAACTCGGAAACAAAGCCGGCTTCCAGTACCAACAATTCACTACTCGGAAAATGCCCGCATCCGGCAATCAGATAAATAACCAAAGTAAAGACTAAATTTTTTTAGAGTTATACCCGAAGGTAGCAGTTTTTAGAAATCGGAAATCTAGACCAGAACGAACATGAGCATAAATTACTTTCAAGCATTCTGGGATTTTCGACTATGACATGATCATTCGGAAATAAGATGGTTTAAGAACTTGTCAAAAAAACTTGAGGCAACCAAAACTTTTATTTCTCACAGAACATGTACATATGTATGATTACAAAGAAGGATAAACTAAGAATAAAAGGGACGTAGCTGAGAAATATTCCATGGTCTGTCTAACTCATCCGGATGTGTACTGCCTCCAGCTCTCTTTCTCTTCTTAGTAGCAGGTCTTTCTTTGACTGGCCTCATGTCAGTTAAGTAGTACGATCCATTGTGCAATACTCGACTAACTAAAAAAGGCCCTTCCCATACTGGGGAAAGTTTGTGCTTTCTTTGTCGCACAAGCCAGAGAACCAAATCACCTTTATTGAAAGATCTATTTCGGACTCTCTGGCTATGATACTTGCATAACTTCTGCTAATAGGCTGTAGATCTCATTTCAGCAACGACGCGAACTTCTTCGACTAAGTCGAGATCATTTTGTCGAGAAATCTCGGCATCCTCTTTGATATACGCGGCCACTCTAGGAGAAGTATGAATTAAATCACTAGGAAGAACTGCTTCTGTGCCATAGACCAAGAAGAAAGGTGTGTATCCTGTTGACCTGTTCGGGGTTGTTCGTAAACTCCAAATTACAGAGGGTAGTTCCTCTGCCCAAGCCCCCGCAGCACGTCGTAGTGGTGCTTCGAGTCTTGGTTTCAGGCCTTGTAGAATGAAACCATTTGCTCTTTCAACTTGTTCGTTAGCTTGTGGATGTGCGACTGACGCAATGTCAAGCCGGATATTTTGCTCATTGCAGAATTCAGCCAGTTCTCCCATAGAAAAGTTACTCCCGTTGTCCGTGATAATGCTATGCGGATAACCATACCGGATTATAACATCCTCGATAAATCTTTTGGATGTTGCTCCATCACAACTAGTGACAGGTTTGGCCTCGATCCACTTGGTGAATTTATCCACCATCACTAAGAGGTGGGTAAATCCACTTGGAGCTCGTTTAAAGGGTCCTACCATATCAAGCCCCCAGACCGCAAAAGGCCATGTTATAGGTATTGTTCGCAACTGATCAGCCAGAACATGAGCTTGCTTGGCGTACTTTTGGCAGCCTTTGCATGTCTTGACTAATCGTTCGGCATCTGCCTAAGCTGTAAGCCAGAAAAATCCATGTCGAAAAGCTTTTGCCACTAAAGATTTGGCTGCAGCGTGGTGACCACACTCGCCTTCGTGGATTTCCCTTAAGATTTCCACTCCTTCTTCCGGAGATACACAACGCTGAAAAACCCCAGAAACACTCCGTTTATGGAGCTCACCTTTAACAATAGTATAGGCTTTTGCTCGTCGGATAATCTGCCGGCTCAGCACCTCGTCTTCGGGTAATTTGCCATCTACCAAATAATCAAGGTAGGGTTGAGTCCAGCTGGGAATTACAGCCAGAACCGCTATTAAAGGTGAGTCGGATTTGGTCGGATATTCCTCATCTACTCCCTTTATCAAGGGAATGTTGATGTGCTCTAAAAATGCGCCATCCGGGACCTCTTTCTGCGCAGAGCCTATTCGGGATAGTGCATCTGCTTCCTCATTTTCTGCTCGAGGGATGTGTTGAACTTCAAACCCTTCGAACGATTTAGATAGATCATCCACGACGACTTTATATGCTGCCATGTGCTTATTTGCATTACAAATATCCGAGACTTGCTGAGCAACAAGATCCGAATCTCCGTAACACATCAAACGTCGGATGCCAATATCCTTGGCAATCCGGATTCCATGCAGCAGTGCTTCATACTCGGCAATATTGTTTGTCGCTGTGAAGTGGATCTGCAACACGTATAATAGTTTATCTCCTTGGGGTGATTTGAGCACCACGCCAGCCCCCGAGCCCCCTCGAGCCTTAGACCCATCGAAAAAGAGGGTCCAATATTCCGACTTAGGGAGGACCATGTTCTCCTTCGTTTCTGTGCAATCAGTGACAAAGTCGGCAAGGATCTGGGATTTGATTACTGTCCAAGGTTTATACTCAATATTGAAAGCTGAGAGCTCTATGCCCCATTTGGCGACACGTCCTGTGGCGTCGCTGTTGTTGATTATGTGTCTCATGGGAGCTTTGCTCACCACGGTAATTGGATGCTCCTGAAAATAGTGTCGTAACTTACGAGATGCTAGGAAAACACCGTAAGCCAACTTTTGATAGTGCGGATATCGCTGTTTTGATTCTATCAAGACCTCGCTGACAAAATAAGTCGGACGCTGCACCAAGTGTTACTGATTTTCCTCTAGTCTCTCCACCACCATGACGATACTAACGACCTTATTTGTCGCAGCAATATCAAGCAACATCGGTTCCTGAGGTTCTGGTGCTACGAGGATAGGAGCAGATGAGAGTACTTTCTTCAGGTCTTGCAGTGCAGCTTCAGCTTCGTCAGTCCAGACGAAGTCCTTGGTTTTCTTCAAAAGTTTGTATAATGGTGCGACTCTTTCACCAAGCCGTCTTACAAATCGACCGACCGCAGCAATGCAACCAGTTAGTCTTTGTACGTCCTTCAGGCGAGTTGGCCTGGAAATATTAAGTATAGCCTTGATTTTGTCGCGGTTCACCTCTATGCCTCTTTGAGACACGATGAAGCCTAACAATTTCTCGGCTGGTATTCCAAAGAAACATTTCTTTGGGTTAAGCATGATGTTGTATTTTCGTAGATTGGCGAACGTTTCCTCCAAGTCGGAAATGAGTGTTTCCTTCTTTTTGGACATCACCGTGATATCATCCACGTATGCATGTACATTGCGTCCGAGTTGGTCGTGGAGGCAACGCTGCATCGTGCGCTGGTATGTAGCTCCTGCGTTCTTCAACCCAAAGGGCATCGTAACAAAACAGAAGGTTCCAAAGGGGGTTATGAATGAAGTTTTGACTTTGTCAGATTCCTTCATCCGGATTTGGTGATAACCGGAATATGCGTCGAGAAAACAGAGGAGTTACGAGCCTGCCATAGAATTGATAACTTGATCAATTCTAGGCAAAGCGAACGGATCTTTTGGACAAGCCTTCTTCAAGGCAGTATAATCAACACACATCCTTAAATCAGTGGTGTCCTTTTTAGGGACCATTACAGGATTGGCCGACCACTCAGTGTGGATGACCTCTTCTATGAATCCGGCTAACTCGAGCTGTGCTAGTTCTTTAGCTATTGCTTACGCTTTAGTGTTCGGGTTTACATTTAGAGAGTGCTCGGCAAGTTCCCTAGGTACTCCGGTCATGTCAGATGGCTGCCATGCAAAGATATCTTGATTTGCTTGGAGGAACTTGACGAGCACGCTTTCCTATGCGCTATCTAGGCCTACGCCTATCTGTGTCACCTTGGAGGGGTCATCTTCCTTCAACGGCGCTTTCTTCGTCTCTTCTGATGCCTTGAACTCCGGATTTGGCTTGGTAACCTCCTTCTTCGTTGCGGGCATCTCGGATGGATCTATGCTCTTCTTGATCTCCTGGTACTCCTGGGCGTGCAGCACGGCTTCAGCAAAGGCGGCATTTCCATCCTCGCACTCTCGCGCTTTCTTCAGGTCTCCCCTGATGGTGATCACGTTGTTGGGACCTGGAATTTTCATCATATTGTAAATGTAACATGGACGAGCCATAAAAGCCCAGTAAGCCTGACGTCCGCATATAGCGTGGTATGCGCTCTTGAACGCGACCACTTCGAAGGAAAGTGCCTATGTCCGATAATTCTTTGGAGTTCCAAAGGGAACATCCAAAGTGATCTCTCCCAGGGAATTAGCTTGTCTTCCTGGGACAACTCTGTGAAAAATCACAGAGCTATGGTTCAGTTGTGTCTCCGAGATCTTCATCCGACGTAGCGTTTCGACCTAGAGAATATTGATGCTGCTACCACCGTCCATTAGGGTCTTGGAGAAACCATAATTGTCAATAAGTGGGTTGACGATTAAGGCGTATTTTCCTCGCCTGTGTAGCTTAGGCGGATGATCATCGCGGTCAAACGTGATTGCGACTTCCGACCAGTCCAGATACTGGGGGACAGCCGGAACTGTTGCATTGAGCTCATGTAGAACTGCTTTCTTGACCTTTGCTGGTTGAGATCTGAGGAAGGTGACATAAGTGTCCTTTTTGGTGGGAAAAGTCTTCTTCCCTTCCGACTTGGGGTTTGAAGCATCAGCTTCCTCCATGTCGGAATCTTCCTTGGTATGTTTGTCTTTTTCAGGATCTTTGTTTCCCTTCTTCCACTTAGCTTTGTAGCCCACGGTGTCATCTCTTTTGATGTTGTCGTTGAAACGACATTCAGCGTTGGTGTGGGACGAGCCCCCACTGGCGTCTAGGTGATGCACACATGGGTTATTGGCAATATCGGCCCAAGAGTAGGTTTTGCCTGGTTGTTGTTCTCCTCTACCTTGGACCTTGATGTCCCACAGCCACGCCCGCGGCCTCCACCACGTCCTCCTCGTCCTCCAGACCCGGAAATAGTAGTGACTACTGCTGTTTCCGCGTTGGGTTTTTCTTCCGAGGTGTGTTTGCGCTTCTGAGCTTGTTGCTTTGGTTGTTTTGCCGACTGAGGCACAGCTAGGGCATTGAGTAGTCCTTCTGCATCATCGTCAGCGTCTGCATACTTGCTCACTGTTTCTATCATCTCTCCCAAATCGGTAACCTTGTCACACTTCAAGCGATGTCGTAGTAAACCAATAGGGAGACCTGCGATGAAAGCTTCAATCGCAGTTTGATCATTTACTCCTTCGCAGGAGTTTTTGGTGTCGATCCATCGCCCGAGGTAATCCCGGCAAGTTTCTCCGGATTTTTGGGTGCAACGCTGTAGGTCTCCAACCATACAGGGCCTCCGATATGTGCCTTCGAAATTCCGAAAGAACGCGCTTTGTAAATCATACCAGTTATGGATGGTGTTTGCCGGAAGTTCATTGAGCCATGATCGTGCCGTCTTCCGCAACATAAGTGGGAGATATCGGGTTGCGACCAGGCCGTTTCCCCCTTTGGCGATGCAGCAAGCTTGGAAGAAATCTTGTAACCAGGTGTCTGGCCGAGCAATGCCGTCGTAGGCTTGGATATGTCTTGAGATAGCAAATCCTTCCGGGAATTTTGTAGCTCTGATGCATGGACCGAAGCACTTTGGGCCCATGTATACGTCATCGTTTTCATAGCGCCAAGGCTCTATGTTGGAGTTAATCCTATGTCTTGCGTCATTCAGGGATAGAGATCGTCCCGAATGCCGGCTGCGGCTGCGGTGCCGTGGAGCCGTACTTCGGCTTCTGCCACCACCTCCTCCGCCATGTTGTCCTCCTTGCCCTCCATGGGAGCCGTTGTGATGACTGTGTGGTGGAGAAGGTGGAGCAGCTGGATAGTTTCCGGCTGATCGCCGGCCTCCGTCCGGAACGTCATTATTCCGATTCGAGGGAGGGTCTTGACTACGACGAGCCCCCTGCCGACTTGTGCCTGCATGGTTTCTGTCGTTCCTTCGTCCGGCATTCCCACTATAGTGAGGCTCAGCCGGACGGTTCTCATGTCTAGGAGGCGGCATTCTCTGATGATCCTCCTCCTGATGTTTCTCTTTATCTTCTCCCCTTCGATCCTTAGATTCTCGTCGGGGAGGATTCGTCGGATTCATGGCAACGATGTCTTCTTTCTCGGCCGCTGGTGCGACATTGCCCCAACCGCGTGTGGTTTTGCGATGCTGTCCTGACGATCCGGTTCTCGAATAATTGTCTTCCCGTCGTTCGGGGCGATAATACTGCTCCGGAACGTAATGGTGTCTTACGTCAGCCCATGCCGGATCTGTGCGACATTGGTCAGCATCTGAGACCAGTTTTTGACTTCCAGATAGGGCGACCTTTTGCTGCTCTAGTCCCTTGTTGAGTAGCTTGATACCCAAACGGATCTCCTCTGGTCCTAGATTAGCCGATAGAATTTCTCGGGCTGCCACGGTATTTTGTACTGGTGTTGGGTATACCCAATCTCCGTTTCTATCTTTCCGTGGCTTCCCCATCTCATATCCAAAAAGGACGGCACAGACACGTGGGAATTGGTTGTCATCTATGTGACGCTTCTGTGTCTTCTGATGTAGACGAGACATGTACTCCTTGTTCGACATGCGTTTCTTCTCCACCTCGATGTTTTTGGCTTCATCGAGGAGTTGTTGACGACGCGCTTCTAGGGCTTGTGCCCTTTCATCCAGCTCATCTGCAGTAAGTTCTGCAGCTATAGGGATATGTGTAGTTAATGCCGCATCGATGAGTTTACGTGCACCTTTAGTGATCACGTGTCCATCCACCGATGCTTCTTTCTTCAGCTCGTCTGGGATCAGTGCTCCGTCCGAGTCTTCTTCGTATTCCTCGGCAATTACTTCCTCTGTCAGAGGGTCTTTTGTGGGGGTCTTGTTTTTCTTGTTCTTCTTCTTTGCCTTCTTGGCAGCGCCGGTAGCAAAGACGGCTTTGGGCCCGTTTCCCGGAGTCAAGCTCTGATCGGTACTTTCGGACATTTGGACTTCGGGATTGTCTCCGAGGTCCATGTCATCCTGCGCTTTGGGAGAGTGTTCCCCGGATCCTTCATCCATGGATTCTCCTTCTTCTGCATCTTTGGAGTTATACTCCTCTTCATATTCCGCGGAGAACTTTCAGAAATCTGCTGACGTCATCGACTCATCCAAGGATGCGGGTCTGTCAGCGTTTGTTCCAATTGCCTCCAGCGCCGAGTCGGCGTTTTCTCCAGCATCGGCAGAGCCGGATCCAGATCCCACGTATCCGACGAAGTGCGACGCGTGCTTCCTGAGGTACCTGCAGTTTTCGCGATCAGCCATATCGAAACTTTTGACGGTCTCGAGGATTGCATCTGCGCTTTCGCCTTGCAGTATCATACGTTGTAGTGTGTACCTTAGGAAAGGCATGTCTGTTCCAGCATCATCAGAGCCGGAATCAGTGTCATTGATATGCTCCTCCTGGATTTCGACTTCCACGGGTGGGTCGATCTGGGATCTGGCTCCTCTGGGGAGATCCACTCCAGATTTGACGTTGACCGCTAGGTCTTCTTCAGGTTCAGATTTCTCCACTGTCTCTGCAACTGGTGCGGGCTGGGTAGGATTAGGGTTTTCTGAGATCCGGAACTCTGCTGCCTCCGCGGACAAAGGGGACCCAGAAAATTCTTCTGCCTCTATCATCACCGCTGGGGTGGGTTGGGCAGGTTCAGCGAAACCGATGTAAACATCGATCTCGCCAAAAGACATGATTGTGTAGGCAGTCACGGCCTCCTTTGCCGGAATCCAAGTCTCGTCGAGAACGATGAGAGGGACGTCGCTGGCGTAGAGGATGCGACTGACGGTGTAGTCTTGCCGATGAGAATTCTTGCAGATTCCGCTCGGAATGCAGATCCGTAGCTCACTTGCCCCACGGTGGGCGCCAACTGTCGTTGGATTGATGACAAGTATGCCATGAGGGGGTCCTCGAGGCGTGCGGAAGAGAGGGGGGTGAGACGTACGGTATTCCGGGACGGTGAGCACACAAGTTTACCCAGGTTCGAATCCGCCGGCTTTGGACGGATCCTACTCCTGCTAGCAATCTAGTAATACGGCAGAGCCGGAATATGGGTTACAAGGGTTTCGCCTGTGCGAGTTGAGATTGTAGACTATTGAGGTTATGCCCTAAAGGCTCTCCCTAGGATGGCTTATATAGATATCTAGCCTAGGGTTTACAGGAGAGATCTATCCGGCTACGACTAAGAGTCTGTTACAGAGTACATCTTGAACTACAAGTAACATCATGGCTTAAGTCGGTAAGTCTTCTGGGCCTTCCCATAGCCGGATTGGACTCCGTCTTCTCTCACTGACTGGGCCGCCCGTGAAGCAATGCTCTAACCCGAATTGGGCCACCCTGGTCAATGAGGAACTGTCAGGATACCCGGAAAGTATATCCCCAACACACTCTCTTTTGGAAACTGTATTTTCTCTTTTCTTTTGGTGATAGACTCAAGTTTGGTTCTTGCAAAGTTCTAAGCTTAGGGAGGTTACTTCTGCATGTGTAGAGTCTTGTGCAATGTTCATATTCGATGAAGGTTTAATGCAATCATGTATCCCACTATTTTTGAATGCTTGTTTAAGTGAGTCTAGTTCTGCATTCATATGGGGATACACTTGCTCATGATAGGCACCATAGGAGTTGACTTAGAGCTTGTATGCATCTTGCCAAATTGTTGATCAAGCTTGTGACACTATTTATGATCCTCTAGAAAACATTGCCACAATCTCTACACTTGGAAAGAATGAATACTTGATCAAGATCTTTTGAAATTTGTTGGTTATCACTAAATAGCTTTGTCTTAAATGAATAGGTTATGCTCGACCCCATAGTGTCAAAACAATATACTTGATAGTTTGCTTACGGAAGGAGTTGTCAATTGGAAATGATATTTCGAAGTTTTGAGTTCTATTCTAAATAAGGTGTTCTTTAATTGTCTTAAGAGTTTAGCCTTAAATATACTCAACACCATAGATGTGATGATCGACTTGATAGTACTGTTTGAAAGGATTTGTTTGAAGAAACTAATATTTAGCTGTAATTGACATGCATGCCAAATCTTGACTTGTTGATTAAAGTATGATATTGCTTTATGCGTGTCTGCACCACAGTCGCACAACATGGGATGCTAACAACTCCGCTGGCCTTTGAATAGTCCAAAAAGAGGAAACTCTTGGAGTTTGGCTGTGAGTTGCCCAACATATGTAGTAGAAATGATATATTTGGGTATGCATTGGTATTCTCATGGGCCTGCATTCAAAGCAAAAGAGGGAATACTCCTCTGACCGTTATGAGAAATCATTATACCGAAAAGGGAAACCTTGGTAATGGTCACGAGTATCCATTCTTAGCCTGCACAGTCTGACTAAACACACTAAGTTTTGGCATGATCTCATTACTGTTGACCTGAAGTTTTAGAAAGACAAAGAATAGAAAATGAGTGTTTGATAGCCATGATTCATTGATGTGGATGACCAAAAGATACACTCTAATGCTATGCGTATTTTGACATGTTCTCGCATTTCCTTTTGGCATAAATCTCGTTACTAAGAGATAAACTTTCTGAAACTCGATAACTGATGTTTGCACTTGAGAGCCTTAACTAGATGACATGATTGGGTAGAATCGATAAACTTTATTCCTATTTATGCTTGACATCTATTTGTGACTATGTTTTGCCTCATAAAAAATAATGATATGAAAAGTTATACAAAAGGTGCAATAAGAGGATCACAAGTTTGTCTGCAAGTTAGATTCACTATTGACATGGAGCATATAAGTTTTGATGAATCTTTAGTTGTCTTGATAACTGAGCTTGTGTTGTCTTGTATGAATACATGTTTTCTCTCTTCGAGCTTGTAGAAGAAATAAGGATGCAAGGCATTGATTTCCAATGATAGGCTATTTCACAACCATTAATTTATTATCGACCCTTCCTGCTCGAGGACGAGCAAGGTCTAGCTTGGGGAAGTTGATGGCTGTAAAATACCACCTCTTTTAGCCATATAAAATGAGCCATTTATCTCTCATATCATGTTTCTTCCAGCTATAGCTATGCCTTATATGCATGACTTCCAGTTCTCATTTACTTTCATACGAGCTTTGCACATTTAGTAGTTTAGGTAGAATTTTATCACTTTCCTTGTCTATGACATGTGTGTAGGTGTTGTTGAAGATTATGGATAAAAAGGAACAAAGAGAGCATAGTATGGAGGAGCTGCAAGGACCAGACTTAGCCATTTGAGAGGTTGGAAAAGTGAATTTTCCAACTTCTCAAAATAAATACCCAACACCATGGGGTTGTAGACCTCGACGAGACGAACTCAACGAGCCCAAGAACACCCAAAATGGAGTTCGTATGAAGAAATGGCAGCCAAAACACTATGGAAAACCGAAGGTTTGACGAGCAACTATACGACCGGAAGCATTTTTCTGGCCATATAGTTGCGCCCGTATAGTTGCGAAAAAGGTCACAAATAACAGGATTTCGCCCTAGAGAAGCCCCAGAACTTTCCCTAGGTCATATGACGGTATTGGGGGAACCCTAGGGCACCCCATGGCCTATATAAGTAAGGGAGGACCCAAGAGAGAGCGACCAAGCCATATCCTCCACCACGACGGACCCCTGCCGCCATGCCACTGCCATAGCCGCCTCCAATCAGATCTACACCATCACCATCACACAAGAGGAAGAGGTACTAGGATCTTGAAGGCCTCCACATCGATCTACATCGTCATCTTCATCAACAACGTCTCCATTACCGATACCTTTTGGTTACTTGTTGTAATTCTATATTGAATCTTGGTTTGCACTTGTGTTCAATTGTATCATCATACTTCATCCATATTATATCCATGATGTTGATTTCCTTCAGGTGTGAGTAGTTTCCTTTGTTCTTGGAGAGATGGAGAAACCCTAGTATGAGATTAAATTGAGATAAAGATTATTATGTGATATTGTTCATTATGTGTCCGTGTTAGATTTCCTTCATCTTGATGTTGGGTGAAGCGCGCCACTCAATATTTGCCTCACTGAGTACTAGATGGGGGGGAACTACTTGTTGGTAGACGGAGGGATGATAGCAATTACGGTGACTATAAAGTTGTTGTCATTCCTTATGTATCAACTTGGGAACCGAGGAGAACTCACAGAACATTGTCCATGCCATGGGATACATCCTACGGGGTAAAGTCCCTTAATAGCGCAGTAATTCGATTGATGTCGATTGCTGTCTGCTGTAGTTATGATGGATGATGTGCGCAGTGGTTGCTGCCTATTTGTCCATATATGGAGCTCCTCCCACACATATCATAAATGGTCTTATTCATTATAATAATTTTGATCACTCTTTCTAATCACTAGCGGTGGATCCACTACTCCCTAAGAACTCTTTCCATCATCTTGCAGACTTTCTTAATCATACTTGCATGCTCTTGTTTACTTACAACTTTAGTTTACTTATTGTTCTCTTATTTGAAAACCCAAAAATATCTTTTACACAAAACTCACATTTTATCTTGTTACTTGGAACGTTATTTAGCATTACTATTTCCGTATTTAGTTCAAAGAGTTATTAGACTTTAGACTCCTACTCCCTGTGGGATCGATATCTTTATTTCGAAACTAGCTACAAACGATCTACGCACTTGCAGTCATCAGCGACTCATCGACAGAACTCTGCGAGCTCTCTGGCTCTTGCCCCTCCTTGCTGGCACCGAGGGCACTCCTCTCCCCCACCACGAAACACTTGGGGATGGTGCTCGGGCCCTCCACATCGGGCCATGTTCCCTTGGGCGGGTTGGCTATCGAGGGGTCTTCTGAGGCTACTACCCATTTCTCCTCAGCCACGCTCGCCCTCGCCACCGCCTGTCATTTCTCCTCAATGCGCGACTCCTTAGCAAGCCACTTCGTCTCCATAGTCCCGGTGGCATCAGTGGTGCTCGCCCTCTCCGTCGTGTGCCTCTCCTCCGTGAGGCGAGAAGCCTCAGCAAGGCGAGGCTCCTCCACGAGTCGCTTTGCCTCCTCTAAGGCACGCACGACCTCAAGATCTGCCTGCGAGGTCAGAGGACCCTCTTCGCTGCCCCAGGGCCACTGTCTGTTGTGATGTTGTCGTGGGCTCTACCGAGTCACCCACGCCCTTCACCTAGACGCCGGCACGCATCCCAATGGATGCGGCACCCTTGGCGGCGCTAGGGCCGCTATGTTCCACCTTGAGCTTCTTCTTCTCCATCTCCTTCGGGAGGCCCCTACAAGGCCACAAGAGTTAGAGATAGAGAAAAGGGAAGCACAAGCCCAGGCCTAGGGAAAAGGAGAACTCACTCGTTGGCGACTACCTAATGCTCTCGCCTCACCCTCTTGTAGGAGTGGGAGTTGCTCCCGCTTGTGGTTACCCTCTCACGAGTAGCCTCCTTCGTGGGAGCAGGCTTAGGGGTGGCCTCCCCCTCCATCACCACAATGTCTGCATCGGTGGTGTCTCCCTCGAGGGGCATGGCCATGCCAACATCATCACGGGATCCCCGCGAGGACCCGTGGGACCTCCCTTCTCTCATGGCGATGCCCCTGAAGCTCTAGCTTCTCTAGTGCGCCTAACTTCTAGAGCAGCAGCGATAGATCCCATCATTGTCTTATCCTAGGGCACCCTGAGCGAGCCCTACTCGTTGAAAGTGGGCATCTCCACTAGTATTTAGGCCCTTCGTCCCGCCGACCAGAAGTACAAGGGCCTAGCTGTGTCTAGGGGATCTAGCACCAATTCCTTTCCAAGGTGAATCATCATCATCACCACATCGACCTTCAGAGCGAGAGCCTCAGGGTGTAACATCATCCTATCACCAGGTCCTGAGAAGGCCCACATGCCGAAAGGATGGTCTTGAAGATGATTCCACCCGTAAAGCCCCTGTTGCGGAGGGAATTGAGGCGCTTTGCCACCTCACGGTCCTCCATGCTAGGGAACTGCTAGCGCCCTCAAGAGATAGATTCCACCACCAGCACCATCGAGACCTTAAACCGAGGATTCTCCTCGCGGATGTCCATCTAGAACCAATAAGATTGGAAGTCACTTGTTGGCTCCCTCCACCACATGGGAATGTACACCACCTCCATTCCCTTGAGAGCACAGAAAGAGACACATCTAGAGCACTGGTTCGATGTGATGAGACGTTGCCGATAGAAGTGTCGAAACATTTCTACAGAGGGCTTGACACCGAGAAATGCCTCATAGAAGAAAGAGAACATATTAACAATGGAGACAGAGCTAGGCTCCAAGTGTAGAACAAGGATTTGGTAGTGCTCCAGGAGCGTTAGGGAGAAAGGAGAGAAGGGCGGCACCAGCTCTGCCTAGATGGAATGGAGGAAGAAGGGGTAGGCAGTGGCGGGGAGGGTGTCTCACTTTGTCGGCTCGTGATAGACGCGGGTAGGCACCCACTCATTATGCCTCTAGCTAGTAGATGTCGAAGCTTGTCGAGGCCTTCCTAGTTGACAATCTTGGAGCTCTCTAGAGCGGGGAGCGGGCCGGATAGTGCAACCGCACCTTTCGCAGTGGTCCTTGATGGCCTACAAGTGCACAAGTTTATTAGAGAATGTTTTCACGGAAGTATTAATTCTAGTTTTTATATCGATCCCAATAAGGAGCCTCGGTATGTGTTTTTATCTGGCGTTTCTGTCACACTCAAGGTGTCACTGGTCTTGAGTGAATTGACTACAAAAGCTGATAGTGGAAAGTAGTGAGTAAAAGATAGAGGAAACTTGCTGACGAAATAAATAAGTAAATGGAATAAAAGTAAAGATGCGAAAGGTGTTTAAAGGTCCTATAGATGAGAAGTTAGACACAGAGAGAAATAGTTCATGGTGATAGTGAAAGTGCCAAATGGATAAAGTGGAATAGGTGATAGTGATATTAGGGATATTATAACCGGAACAAGAGGGAGCAATCTCACGGTCTTTGCGTTTGTGGCCATCGGATCATGTGATTTGCCTCTTTCTGGTCGTTGGATTTTCTTCACGTCTCGCCTAGGCTGAGTATCCCTTGGGGACTCTCCTCTACGTATCAAGTAGCCTTCCTCCGGTTAACTGGGCCCCGAATGCAGCCCGTTAGTTCCGATCGATTTTATTTACCTGGTACCAAAGCGAAACAAAAATGGAGAGGGTTGCGTTTGTGGCCATCGGATCGTGTGATTTGCCTCTTTCTGGTCGTTGGATTTTCTTCACGTCCCGCCTGGGCTGAGTATCCCTTGGGGACGCTCCTCTACGTATCAAGTAGCCTTCCTCCGGTTAACTGGGCCCCGAATGCAGCCCGTTAGTTCCGATCGATTTTATTTTCCTGGTACCAAAGCGAAACAAAAACGGAGAGGATTGGGGAGTTTTGCCGACACGATTCCACGGGGGAGGACACAGGCAATTTGATAGTGCGGCCGATCCGATCCAGCGTGGAGGATTTGGGCTTGGACTGACACGATTCGGCAGAGAAGATAGCGGTCAATGCAACTCATTTGACCATGCATTGAATCCCAGCGAACGCGGAATACTGGGTGCTTCTACCGCCACGATTTGATATGGTGATGCGACGGTCTGTCTGATTCGATCGAGCACGGGCTGGTACCTGGAGCGGGACATCAATCTCCGATGCAAATTCGGCAGTTAGCCTGTGTCTGTTCGTCATTGATGTCCATGCCCCCAATTGTAGACCGTCCCAATTTGTAGTTCTTGCTATTCCCTAATGGCAGCCGTCATGCATAAATTGACGGCGAATGATGATTGTATGGTACTAGCCTGCCCTATAAAATCTTTTGTCTCAGTTCCTCTCCATACTACTTCTACCCGATAAAAAATTTGAGGTCCAAAGGTGCTCTGCCAGGTAGATTCTTTGTTCTGTGAAATCCCATTTTATTTACATACCAATTTTGACCCTTTCTAAACTAGATATCAAATTCTTTGTACGTAGGTTGTGTTCATCCTGATTCAGCTCCTTTGTTTCTGTTAAATATCGGTGAATGGTCAAATTTTGTCAGCTGGCTATCACACTCGGTATTAACAATGGCTGCTGTCCAGGTTAGTTCCTAAATTACATCGTCTATTTTCCATCAAACTATATGACTTGTTACAATGTTTTCTTTCTCTCTAAGAACTGAGCCCCCATTTGACATATCGATTATTGAGTGTTTCTTTCATCTATTGCAGAATCAAAAATAAGAAGCTGCACTTGCTTGATTTTTCATCCGGTGTATCACTGCAACAAGATTCTTTGCACCATGCAGATTCTTAATATGTTACTATACAACCACACAACTTGGCATTAGACAAACCTTTTTAACTCGGGACATATGTAGGCTAAGTGTTGCACTTTATATTTTTGTATTCAGATTTATACACTCATTTGCATCAGTGCTTGTGCTTCAAACATTCTATTACGATTTTTTTTTGGCATGTCCTTCATGGTGTATACTACTTAGCTCCATACATAGTAAAGTCCTCTTTCAACTGGCCAATAATTGAGACCTCTTTGAACTGACCAATATGTAAATTAACATTCAAATGCCATGTCATGTTGTTGTTATTCTATTGCACAAATAGACGGGCGCAGCAACGCGCGCCATCGTGATCTAGTTTCTTATTTATAAGTGAGTAGGCAAGCAACCCATATACCGACTAGGAGTCCTCATGGCCAATTCTTCCCAGATCCAATGATCCGTCTGCCTGTTACCACGGCAATGATCAGTACATTTATTAAGGTCTTGCGACCAGATCAAGGCTTTAATCTTGATGGTTCGTTGTTGTCCTCGAGTAGTGCTAGCTCCTCGTTGATATCGGCCGTGTCACTCAGGGGTCTCTGATTCGCTAGCATAGAAGTTCATACGTATGAGATCTTTGGATCATGTTACATGGGCCCTTAAATTAGATAACAAGAATTAGGCGAACATAGGTAATCATTCTCACTATTTAATAAACACTACAACAATCACAAATGGATGGATTTAAAGGAGGCACGACACATCTCACCAATCCCCTACATCTCCCACGCCTATGGGGATTTACTCAGACATGAGAGGAATACAAATCAAAAGCACAATTGTATTGCAAATAGGAATCGTCTCAAAGTTATTTTAGCAAACCACAATAGTGACTGAAGATCAAATCAAATACAAACCAAAAGTAGATCAAAGTATCAAACCCTAATCTTACAATTTCCAATCTCTCTCTAAGTAATAATAGGGATGATGGTGGAGTGTGTGGTTGAGGAGTTGAAAATCGTCGAGGAATGAGGAGAGGTTCTTCCCATCTTCCAGATTTGATCTAACCCTCTCTAGATGAGTTTGGAGCGGTCGTGTTCTCTTTTTCGTCGTCCTTCTTGTCGCCTCCTCTTCATGAAAGTTACTTGTATTTATATAAGAAGCTGGCGACATGTAGTAAGGGCGGATGGTACGGGCGTATCCTGACCGTACCGCCGGTCGTTATGCATTCTGGACGCCTCCAATGGAAGGGCTCCAATTGGGGATTTGCTTCTTTAGGTGTAATTATCCCATAATTGCTATTAGATCTTCCGTAAATGTTCATTGCCTGGAAACCATCACAAGAAACCAAGTATTCGCTAATTACGATGTTAACGTTAGTAGAAAGGATAATCTTCAGTGAAATTCGACAATAAACAAGAGGAAAATCAATGATAAAAAGTGATGAAATTTAGAGCTATCAACTTTCGCAAGCTTAGCGGCTACTCGCCCTCGAGTGACAAAGCTATAATGAGTAATAGCGAGGAATTGAATCAAGACGAAAAACTTACAAGTTCGAGGTTGTATCATATTCCATTGTCTCAAATCCTGCAATGTTGAACATGAGCATAATATATCTGAACAATTCTACATAAGTTCAATTCCTAAACACAATTTATCGGGGGATGAACCCCGGGTAGGCCAAGCCAGGCTCAACTATCCAGATCTAGGGATGCCTGGTTAGATGGCCACAAGAAGAATGACCACAACCAGGTGGACCGCTCCATCCGATCTGCCCTCAAGATTCACCGGCTGGCCCGTCTAGCCGGTTGACCAAAAGAGCTGGCTGGGTGGCCACCTACCCGGCTGCCTTAGATCCGTTGGCCAAGGTACGGAGGGGGTGACACTCCCTATTGAGCGCACCCTTGACCGGACAGGCTGGCGCGCCGCCCTGCGGCGCTAGAAGACACCCTCTCCAAAGCGCCAAGGCTGGAAGCTAAGGAGAGCATTGTTGGCTGACTAGTAAAGCACCAGCTGACGAGTAAAAAGCCGGCTGATGAGTAAAGCACCACCCGACGAGTAAAGCAAAGGCGCTAGGACACTGTAGTGTTATCCCCTATACTATAGGCTTGACCGGATCCTGGCCCACCAGCTGGGCCCGACCAGCCGGCCTGCTTTGTAACCTACCTCTCCCAACCAGTATATAAGGAGGGGGTAGTGCTAGGGTTCTAGGTAAGTTCTAAGTTCTCTAGATTCAACAAGTTCAGTAGTTCATCTCTTCCTCTAGCTCTCCATCGCAGCTAGGGAAACAATTGAAGGAGCACTTGTACTGGGTATTCACCCCCGAGACAGTAGATCCTTACAGGAGTAGGAGTGTTACCTCGACAAGAGGGCTCCGAACCTAGGTACATTGCTGTGTTTGCAGTATTTGTGCCCAACCCATTGCGAGTAGCCACCGATAACATCCTGATTGTCCCCTCTCATGCCATCCTCGATGGCACTGTCGTGTTCCACACCACGACAGTTGGCGCCCACCATGGAGCATAGCACTTCCGATGGGGTCATCTTTCGCATGGGACTTCCACTCGTCGCCGGTGAGAGAGTTGCCTCCAGCCTCATCCTCACCATCGACTCCTTCGACTGCGTCATCGACAATGCGTCCTGCTTCAATGGGGAAACCTTCCCAAGCGACGGCTTCGTCATGCACTTCGGCGAGCACCGCGTCTATGTCACCACCATCGTCGAGGATTTCTGTCGTGAGGTCATTGCCGTCTCTGGCGCAACGCCAGGCTTATCCGCCCCGCGCGTGGCCAGCGGCAGTGTTGAGGTCATGATGGTCAACTCAGGTGATGGCCGCCGCCCGCCTCTAGAGCGCAACGCAGGCGCCAACAACGCCGCTCCGCTTGAGCAAACCCAGATCCGCTGGCCACTTCCATCCAGAACCTCTGGAACCCCATCGTCCTCGAGGTGGACCCAGCAGTAGCTATAGCTGCGCTAGAGGCCACATGCTAGAACCTCCTGGAGGAAGCCAGCAAGGTCGCTGCCCACCAATGCCGCCTAGACACGACCATGCGTGAGTACAACACCACGCACGACTTCGCCCGCTTGCCTGGTATCAACTGGTAGATTCTGCCCCAGAGCCATAACCTTGGGTCAGAACTGGACTGTGCTGCTAACTAACGCATCCATGCGGCCCAGCCGGTTTACAGTAACCGGCCAAGAACATGAGTGCGACAGAAGCATCCGCCCCCGAGCTAAGACACCTGGAGGGTGATGAGCTGCGTCACTAGCAAGCACACGTTCAACTCCTCATCACGATGGCCAACAAGCAGTAGGCTGAGGCAGGTGCGAGCCTCGGGGGAAACAGCAAAAGCCAACAGCCTCGTAGGATGGCGGATCCAGCAGCTGGCGGCAGCAAGGCCTCTCCAAACAGGATGAGGTAAAACATCCGTCCACGTGGTGAATCAGCCGACCGCGGACATCATCATCCCCACACCACTACCGTCACCAGCAGAAACCATGCTCCGACTAATGGAGCCGGACTAATGAAGCCGAGAGAAGCCTCGCGCCAGCCAAGTCCCGCCTGACGGGGCGAATCGGCCCATGCGAGCCCGAAATGCATGACACGTGCCTCCTGATGCAGTCACGCACGCTGGAGAAGGAAATCCCAGCTGGCTCGAGGTGTTTTGGACCATGCATCTGGAATGAACCGTTTCCAAAGGGATTTTCACTCCCAAGAGACACGCCAAAGTACGACGGCTCGGTCAAGCCAGAGGACTGGCTCATGGACTATGTCACCGTAGTGGGCATAGCTACTGGCAACCGGCGGGTGGCAGTACGTTATGTCCGCCTCATGCTCCTTGACTCATCCAGAACCTGGCTGAACAGTCTCCCCGACAACAGCGTCAACGCTTGGGTTGACTTCGAGGAAGCATTCATCCGCAACTTCACCAGCACCTACAGGCGGACGAGACAACCCCGCGAGCTTGCCCTATGCATCCAAGGCAAGGACGAGTCTGACCGCTCCTACCTCACCCGGTGGACAAGCATACACAACTCCTACGAAGGGATACGTGAACACCAAGCGATTAACTTCTTCATCAATGGCTCCAGAGACGGCACAATGCTCAAGCCTAAGCTCAGCCGGATCGAGCCCACCACCATGGATCAGGCCATGGCCATCGTGAACAAGTACGCCACCACCAACGCGGCAATGAAGAAGGCCATCATGGTGGACGGCCAAGGGCATATCATCATGGATAGCTCCACGGACTGGCACCAGCCGGATGGGCACCACAACAACTCTAGGTGGCACGGCCACGACAACTGCCATGGCAAGAGAAAGAACGACCAGTTGGACAATGTTATGTGTCCAAGCAGGTAGTAGCCATCCAGGAGGATCCAGCTACAGGCGGCGGCCGGAGGCTGAATCCTGACAACCGGCCATCGCGGCCCAAGTACACTATCGAATTGATGCTTGATGGACCGTGCAAGTTCCATAGAGGAGGCAACAAGCCGGCTACGCATACAACTCGCCAGTGCACCTGGAGGATGGCCGAGGTTTGTTGGTTACCACCACCACCCCCGCCTCCGCCAGTTGGTGGCCAGCAGGACAACCGTGAATGCTAGAACCGCTAGGACGAGGACATAGGGGACTATCCTCACCGGGTGGGCAACTACCACATATTCACCACCGAGCCGGAGAACAAGCATAGCAAGAGGCATCGCGAGGTGGAGGTGAACGCAATCTCCCCCCGTCCCTTAGTACCTAAACTGGTTTGAGCAAGAGACCATGTGTAGACGAAAGGACCAGCCGGATGTACTGCCACACCCATGCACCTATGCGATGGTCCTGGACTCCATCATCGTCTCCAAGAAGCACTCCTGCAGATTCTCCTGCGTCCTTGTAGACAGAGGCAACAACATCAACCTCCTGTACCGCAGCTTGTTAGACCGGCTCGGCATCAGCGAGTCCCAGCTGGAGTGGTCCAGTACCTCCTTCCACAGAGCCATTCCGGGTCCATCGCATTCGCCCATTGGTAGAATCTGGCTGGATGTCATTTTCGGCATGGAGGGCTACTTCCGCCGCGAGCCTATCTGGTTCGACGTGGTCAACCTCTACAGCGCATATCACGCCATCCTAGGATGCCCGGCGCTCACCAAGTTCATGGTGGTGCCACACTACGCATACCTCAAGATGAAGCTCCCTAGGCCAAAGGGAGTAATCACCATCACTGGGGACTACAGGCGGTCGGTGGAATGTGCCACGAATGGCTCCAAGATAGCCGAAGCCATGATCATCATAGAGGAGAAGCGCATCATCATGCAGAATGTGGCGGCCCTGCAGGCAGAAATGATGGCTCGCGAGCCAATGCTAGCCAGAGAGACACAATTCATGCCATCAAAGGGCACCAAGAAATTCTGCTAAACATACACGCCTACGTCGATGATGTGCTGGTCAAGACAAAGGAGCAGCGGACACTCCTCGAAGACCTGAAGGAAACATTCGCCAATCTCCACCGATTAGCGATGAAGCTGAACCCGGAGAAGTGCGTGTTTGGCGTTCTAGCCGGCTAGCTCCTCGGTTTTATCGTCTCAGAACAAGGAATCGAGGCCAACCCGGAGAAGATCGCCGCAATCGAGCGCATGTAGCTGATACGTCCAAAACGTATCTACTTTCCCGAACACTTTTGCTATTGTTTTTTCCTCTAAACTTGTGTGATTTGGATACAACTAACACGGACTGATGTTGTTTTCAGCAGAATTACCTTGGTGTCTAGTTTTTGTGCAGAAAATCAACTATCAGGAAAAATCCCGGAAAATATGCCAAAAATCCTATTTCACCATAAGACTCATGGAGCCAGTAGACGAGATGGAGGAGGGCCACGAGGGGCCCACACCACTTGGCCACGCGGGCCAGGCCAGGCCGTGCCTGGGGTGGTGTGGCCGCCTCGGTCACCCCCTCGGCCTCCCTCTTCGCCTATAAGTTGCCTCTTGACCTAAAAACCAAGGGGGGTTCAACGTTTTTCCAGAGAGAGTTCCGCTATGCCGCCACCACCAGATTCCGCGAATCAGAACCAGAAACTCCATTCTAGCACCCTGCCGGGACGGGGAATTGGAGGATATCATCATCGTCATCATCACCGTCTCTTCTCCATCAACCATCCATGATTCCCCCATCCATGAGTGAGTAATCCCCCGTTGTAGGTTATGGGGATGGTAGGGATTGGATGAGATCATTCATGTAATGGCATCAGATTGTTAGGGCATGGTTCCTAGTATCTATTATTAGTGCTTTTTGACTTTGTTGCAACTTGTTATGCTTAATGCTTGTCACTAGGGCCCGAGTGCCATGATTTCAGATCTGAACATGTTATTGATTCATGATGATAGTATTGTTTATGATATTACCTGCAAGTTGTATACACATATTATTGTCCAGAACCAAAGGCCCCGAAGTGACAATAATCGGGATAACCGGAGGGAATGGCTTTGATGTGAGGATCACATGTGTTCACAGAGTGTTAATGCTTTGCTCCGGTGCTCTATTAAAAGGAGCACCTTAATTTCCAATAGTTCCCTTGAGGCCCCGCTGTAAACGGGCTGGCAGGACAAAAGATGTTGTGCAAGTTCTCATTGCGAGCATGTATGACTATATATGGAACACATGCCTATGATTATTTAGTACTTGGATGCTTTAAATTAATATGCAAATGCCCTATGTCTTGATTGCTATATGAATTGTCTTGTCCATACAACGCCCGTCCATCCATCCCTATGCCTGCCGTGCTTTAATCCTACTATTTACTGCAATTGTTACTAATGTCTTTACTTTTACTACTGCTATTACTTTGCTATTGCTATTACAAAACTATTGCTACTGATAAACTGATGTGAGCAAGATTGTTTCCAGATGCAGCCGAATTGACAACTTAGTTGTTAAGGCTTATAAATATTCTTTGTCTCCCCTTGTGTCGAATCAATAAATTGGGTTTCACTTCCCTCGAAAATACTGCGATACACCCTGTCAACACCCGGTTTTTTAATCCCAGATGCCAGTTATGCCATACATCGCAATCCCAGGATTACCATTTTTGCGAGACATAACAGATTGGATATCACAGTACATCATCCATTACAAACCATAATAAGGTCTTACACAAATAAAGGATCTCATGATCCAGTCTTAGTACAAACAAGTAGCGGAATAAATAGCGTAGCAGTGGGCTCCATCTTCAGTGTCACAGGCAATGCTGACGATGGGAGATGATCCGAGTTGTCGTAGCCGTCCTGCTGTCCACCTTCAGAGTAGTCCTCCTCATAGTCTGGCCATAGGAATAGCCAGGGACAAAAGCCATGAGTACTCTTTAAGTACTCGCAAACTATTACTAACAAGTAAGATAGTTCTAGTAGGAATGCTAACTCTAAGTTTATTTGTAAAGTTAAGTTTGAAAACTAAGCTGAGTTCAGAAACAAAGAAAGATAAAATAAAGTTCTAAATAACCTAACTGGGAACTTAGTTGTCATAGTCACAACTTTGTTGTGGTCAAGTCATGTCACAATTCATTTCATAAGTCATTTTGAAAACATCTGACAGCGGAACAGTATGGCCACTCCAACTGTCCATAACCGCGGACGCGGCTATTCGAATAGTTTGACACTCTGTAGAGGTGGTACACTTTCACCACAAAATTTGATACATCTGTCAGGGATAACCCTGAATCATCATACTTAGTATGCAGATAATCAAACATAACCTTTCCTTTACACACTCTAGTATAAGCACCTCTCCTATGAGCTTGGCCTCCCAGCGATGGCCATTTGCCATCTTGGGCACTGCATAGGTGGACAACATTGAGAGGTAGCCTCAGCTCAAACCTCTCCCGCGAGGGAACGAATACTAATGCATATAAACTTCCAGTTAAGCCTTACCCAATTCAGGTATTGTGGTTGTACGGTAAAATTGGAATGGTATCACATCTGAACCCAACCATCAGTTTTTATAAAAGGGCTAAGGCTCATGCCTCAACATTTTCATCATCATAAACCATTTGTGTTTCTCAACACATTTCAAAACATCATTCCAAGGTTTTCACAAGTCATTTTCACCAAGTATTCCCATCTAGATTGATCCAGTTTTTGGTTTAGCTCTAATCACTAAGTTAAGAGTGTTCACTAATGTGGGATGCTAATCTCAATCTCATGCCATAGAATGACATCTAAGTCTAATTAGATAGGTCAAGTTTTATACTCTTTATGCTATCTATAACAAAGTAAGAAACTTTGGTAAAGTAAAAGAAAGTAAAGCTTGTAAATAAAACTTTGAGTAGGTATAAGTCAAATGGTATACCAAAGCATGCCTAATGCATCTTGCTTAGGTTGTCTAGCTTGCAAGGTTTAGCTTGCATTGTTAATGATGGCTTGCCTTGATTGGTGCAGTGGTTGAAATTCTCCTCATCTTCTTCGGGGTAGAACTCCTCCTCCTCGTAGACTTGGTCGGTACTATCGTCTATAAATACATACGGAATACACAATCACCAAACAATACTTAACTAGTCTACTTAGCACACTAAGGCACACATTTGATGATCTAGTATCATCACAAACATCACAAGATTTAGTGAACTAGTTTCATTTATTTTATTTGAGAAAAGTAATTTGTACTCATTGAAAATAACTAAGATTTAATATTCTCCAACTAAAATATGGGATCATGTGGACACATGTCATCACCACATATTCTAATGCATGGGAATGTAATTTAAATGTTGGATCATATTTGTCGTGGCGGTGTCACGGCAGATGCCATGGATAGGCTAAAGGGGGGGACTAATAGCACTAGGGGAATCCAGGGAGGGATAGTGAGGTGATTCCTCACACAGAAGGTTTATATTTGATTCACTTCACAGATTACAAGTGCTCCTCGAGCTGTATTGGAGAGAGGAGGAAGAAGGTACTCTCTTACTCTCCCCGCTAGCTAGCGCTCAGGAACCTAGTAAAACTCTATCCAAATGAGACCAACCCCTTCTATAGAGGCCCTAGCCCCCCTTATATAGGAGTGGCTAGGTCTCCACTTAGGGCATACGTGGAGGCATATTCCAGGGGAATATGCCTCCTCCCAAAATAGTAAGCCGACCGGGTCGCTTTTCCCCCACGTCATCCATGCAGAGGCTACGTGAGCCTCTGCGGCGCATGCGTCAGCCGACATCGGTGTCGTCACCTTTGTCGGCCACGCCTCGGTGGTCCTGCCCCTGTGCGCTTCGCTCATGTTGTGCGTACCGGGGCTACTTTTGACCAGCGAGTTGCCTTCCTTCTCCTAGAAGCTTGCTATGACCCGGATCGTAGTTGATCCGGTCACACCTGTTCCTGCATACAAGTTAGGTTCATCTATCCGGCTTACGGATTAAGTCGGATGAGACTCAGTTAGGCGGACACCCTCTGGTCCGGGTTACCCCGAGATTCGGCCTGCCTTGAGGTAACTCGGCTAGCATTTGCTTTGACCTTGTCGTACCTTGGCTAACTCGGCCTTTATACCCCGGCGTGACCCTACCCGGGGGTATCCCCCCAACATTAGTCCCCGAAGCTGGTGCGGTCTTAGCTGCCTTAGCCGCTAAGGCCACAGCAGGTTCAATCTCTCCGAGCTTTGTGCTCCTTCTCCGAGTTACCTCTTATCCCAGATCTCATGGGTTTACTTTCCCTTGGCACATTTCAAGTTTTCACTTGCTTGTCGGGTTACCATAATCTCATCCGGGTTATCTTTCCTTCCCTCGTACGCTTTCCCACGTGGAGGCTAATCATTAGGTTGCCTCATTTTAAGGGCCAGCCACAGTAATCGCTGCAGTAATTGTCAGTTATCACTGTAGCGCACATCACGTCTGGCCTGCCTCCTCATTAACCGCATCAATGTGTCGCGTCATGGGATCTGCTACACCCTGTGGTCTTCCGTGTGGCTCTTCGCTGATTGGCCCATCTGGTTTATACACGGCCACACCGTGTGCCATATCTGCATAGCACGATCCCACTTCCTCCTTGATGGAGCGGTTAAATAGGGGAGGGGTGCGCCCCTTGGGTCTTTTCCCCCTTCCGCGCCCCTCTACCTCTAGCTCTTCTTCTTCATCTTCTCCCGTGACAGCGCCGCCGCCACCGCGTCTGAGTAGCAGCGCCACCGCCGCACCGCTTCCACACGCATTTGCATGGCCATCGCTGCTGCGTAGCTCCTCCGCCACGGGTCACTGTCAATCTAGGCCGCTGCCCCTCACTGCCGCTAGCGACAGTGAGGGCAACGAACTTGAGATGACAGAAGAGGAACTTCTCGTCGCCGAGCAGGAGATGGAGGAGGACGCCGCGATGGCGGACCGCGGTGCGTGGGCTGGATCCTGGGTCTGCCAGGATGACCTGGACTGGCTCTACCACACCAGCGCATCCCCGCAGGCGTCACTGCGCGCCTCGCCTCCGTCGAACTCGCCCCCTCACCCAATTCGGGTGAGTTTGTGGTGTTCTTGTCACACTTCCAGCGAGGGTTCGGTTTACCAGTTAGCGACTTTTTTCCATGATTGGTTGAACACCTATGAACTCCAGCCGCACCACCTTCTTGCCAAAGCTATCACATCTCTCTCTGCTTTCGCCTCCATGATCGAAGGCTACGCCGGATTATGGCCCACTAAGCAGCTATGGATCCGGTTCTTTGGCCTTCGTCATAACGTTATTCCGAATGTCGATCTAGAGCCAGAGGACAAGCAGCTTACACAGTTCGGCGCTGCGTCCATTTCACCCCGGAGGCTCTCCGTCTTTCCCCGGGTTACTGGGCTGGATTCCTACAAAGGATGGGCCCGGACCTTCTTTTATGTTCGGAATGACGGCACTGAAGACTTGATCCGGCTTCGCCCCTATGCTCCGGGTCCTCCTAACCCGGAGTTGTGGGATGTTGTCCCCAAGAAGCCCACAGTATTGGCCAACCAGGTCAACAAAAGGTTCACGGAGCTGAAGGAGCTCGGGTTGCGCAACGAGGATGCCATGATCACATTCGTCCGCAACCGGATCTCCCCTCTCTAGGAATGCACTCACAAAGTGTGCCACATGAGCTGGGGCCGCGACCCCAACCGGACCTCATCTTTCGAGCTGAGTAACACATAAATCTATCGCCGGGTCAAGGCCCTCTTCTCCACCCACAAGGACTTCTCCTCTGAGTGGACGTGGGGAATTGAGCACTATTGCCGGGATAGGCTTCCTCCTGTGGTAAGCTTCGTGCCACAAGCTTTCTCTGAATTAAATCTTATGTTGGTTGCTGTTGTATTTTTAAATCGGTTGTCTTTTTTCTCCCTTAGCAATTCCTTCAGCAAACTATCGAGGATGGCACCGATCCCACCCTCAAATGTGCGCCTGACCGGGATAGCTCGGACGAGGAAGAACTGGACCAGGAGATGTTCCTCCCAATGGCCGACGTGACCAAGCGACCCACCGGTAAACTATCTTCTATTAGAGATTGGCCCGACGATGAAGATGACTCGGATGTTGAGGTGATGGAAGCATTTGACGCTGTCCCCCTTTCTTATGCTTTTCGGGCATCAGCTAACCCCGGTGGGCAGATCCATGGGGACCCTCCCCTTGCCGTGGGTGATCCTGTTCCGGTTGCGCCGAACATGAAAAGGGAAGCTGCATCCACTTCATCCTCCGGACCTTCTCAGCCAGCCAAAAGGCGAAAGAAGTACGGGGAAAAGACTGCCTCCAAGCCTGCAACTAAGGCCCCAGCACGAAGGGCTCGGAAGCCCAAGGAGCCGCTAACCTCAGATGCGTAAGCCTCTTTTTCCCTTTGTCATTTACTTGCTCTTGCATTGTTATAGTTTCTCATCTGACACTGTTTGATTCGGCAGGGCCGCGGTGGACGTCCCCTAGAGTGGATCTAGCATCGCTTCGCCGCTCCGACTTAGCCCCTCTCCCCTCCTGGCGATGATTCACGCCCGCTGAGCCCTATTCCGGAGGGTTCAGCGGCTGCTCTGGGTTCCATCCCACCTCGGCAAGAGGGGGGAAACCTTGAAGCGGGGGAGACTAGTTCAGCCGAGGCAACGGCATCCACCACTTCGGCTCCACCGCAACCAGCTACCACCGAGTCTACCTTAGTACCTCCTCCGAAGAAGAAAACAGCACCAGCACCAGCACCAGCACCAACTCCAGCGCCAGTAACCAAAGCAGCAACGCCAAGCCCCTCTGCCTCGTCCGAGTCTTCTCAGTCTCGGTGAGAAAGTACCCAGGCAGCCCCCAAGGGTAAATCTGCTACAACCACTTCCTCCTCTCAGCAGCCCAAAGGCAAAAAGGCCCCTGACGCCACCAGGGCAGCGTCCGTCGAATCTGGACATCGCACTCTCGCGTCCATGCTTTCCAAGAGGCCTCCAGCACCGAAGGACGCCCCTGCCGAGACAAATAATGTGCAGAAACTTGTCTTGCACACTAGCCCGGCCCTTGCTCAGGTTGGGAGGAGGGAAGCACATGCCAAGGGCTTGGTGGCGCCCCACATGCTCAGCGGTGAACGATATCCTCCAACCTTGATTGAATTCATGAACAACTGGAACAAGGCGGAGTTCGTCTACAACGACGATCTCTCGGAGAAGTTCGGTCCCGCCGAGTTTTCCGCCCAAATGAACACAACCTCTAAGGCAATTAACCTCGCGGGTCGGATGATGGAGGTACGTTACTTCACCTTTTCCTTAGCATGCTGTATATATTAGTGATATAACCATTAGTCCCCGAGCCTCCGGGGGAGTAACTTGTTACTTGGTCGGATGCTCCTTAGAAAACAAACGTAGCTCCTTGACAATTTCAAATATGCACACACCTAGAGCCGGGTTAAGTTCCGCTTGGCCCGGATCTTGTTCACTTTGAATATGCACACACCTAGAGCCGGGTTAAGTTCCACTTGGCCCGGATCTTGTACACTTCGAATAGGCACACACCTAGAGCCGGGTTAAGTTCCACTTGGCCCGGATCTTGTACACTTAGAATATGCACACACCTAGAGCCGGGTTAAGTTCCACTTGGCCCGGATCTTGTACACTTCAAATATGCACACACCTAGAGCCGGGTTAAGTTCCGCTTAGCCCGGATCTTGCACACTTCGAATATGCACACACCTAGAGCCAGGTTAAGTTCCGCTTGGCCCAGATCTTGTACACTTCGAATATGCACACACCTAGAGCCGGGTTAAGTTCCCCTTGACCCGGATCTTGTACACTTCGAATATGCACACACCTAGAGCCGGGTTAAGTTCCACTTGGCCCGGATCTTGTACACTTCGAATATGCACACACCTAGAGCCGGGTTAAGTTCCACTTGGCCTGGATCTTGTACACTTCGAATATGCACAAGGCTAAAGCTATATTTTTGTACTCTTTTCAGGTGACCACCAACCGCCGGAGCGCTGAGTTCAAGCGTCTCCTGGACACTCACAAAATGCTGCTCGCAAAGCATAATGCACATCTCGCTGAGCACGAGAAAAGGGGTAAGTTCTTTTCTTCAAATTTTTCTGTTTTCCTTCATCTTTTTCTGCTGAACAAATCCATCATTCGGTTTTCGCAGCTAGGGTGGAGGCTGAGAACAAGCTTATGATGAAGAATCTGGATTAGATTAAGGGTAAGTTACTTTTGTCCGACCTTGCTATGCTTTCTATCTCCTTTTCTCCTTGGCTCGGAAAACATTCATACCTCGGCTTTGTTGGGTTAACAAACTATTTCAGTATCGCTGGAAGATAGTGTGCCCGTGCTTGATATGATGCTGCATTTTCTCGAACAAGCAGGGAAGCATCAGGCCAAGCTCAAGAAGAAAGACGATGAGCTTGCCCTCCTCCAAACCAAGGATGATGAGATCGCCAAGCTCAAAGATGAGATGAAGAAAATGAAAGTGCAGCACCAATCCGAGCTTGAAAACGCTGGCCAGGACTATACTGAGGAGCGCGAGCGCCTCAATCTCCAAATTGCCAAGGACCGAGAACTTCTCCAGGAGGCTGACGTCAAGCTTGAGTCGGCGAACGCTAAACTTGTGCAGCTCCACAAAAGACGCGATGACTATACCAAGGAATTGACCCGGATCCACAACCATATTTTACGTAAGTTCCTTTCCCGTATCCGGCATATTCCTCCAGGTTACTTCACATGTCTTTTAATTTCTTGCTTCTCTTGTCTCGTTTTCAGGCAAATTTCCAGAGGGCACTGCCATTGCGAGCACCGCTGTTGCTAATTTCTGCCGAGATAGGGGTACTCCCGTTGCTCCTGTCGGTGAAGACATTCCCTGTGACATGGAGGACCTGTTGGTCAGCCTGTCAGCTCGCGTGGAGATCATCAAGAACTATGGCAAGGATCTCCTTGATGTTGCAGTCTGAATCTTCAACACGTTCTGGCCTGGCGAAGACACTCCGGAGAGAACCGCAATTCTCGCTGAAAAGCTGATGGAAATCGAGACCCAGCTCGACCTTTGGAGGGAATCCGCTGGACGTGCCACAGCTGAGACCGTTCTTCACCACATACTCACGTGGTACGAGAAGATCGACCTCAACCTCCTGACGCGCCTGCGCACCAGATCCAAATGGTCGAATGACCCAGAGTGGGTAGCTCGGCGCCAGGCTTGCGCCCATAGCCTCATTGAATATGCTCCCATTCATGAATGGACCGAGGGACCGAGCTTCCTGGAAGCCGCTGGTGACGAAAATGCTGAGAACGTTGAAGACGGCTCGGATGAGGATGAAAAGGGCGATGCCTCCGACATCGAAGACAACAAAGATGATGCCAAACTTCCTCCTCCTGCTGCTCCTTGAGTGAAAACACTTTAAAATTTATCAGATCCCCGGTATGCCGGGTGGAATTGTATCCAGTACACATGTGATATTTTGCTACTAAGTTTTTATGCCGGAGTAACTTGGGCGTAGTCCCCGAGTTTCATTTTCTTGTTCATCCAATTTTCTGGCTCGGTTCGTGTCTACCTTGATTCGGCTTTACGACTTACGAATCAGAGCTTCAAAAATTGTCCTAACAATACTTGGAAACTTTAGGCTTAGCTCAAAATAATTCAGCATAACAATTTGAAAGTAAATACAGGGTTAGTCCAGAAAACAAACGTTGGCTCGATTAAGCTCTTTTCCTTAGTCGTTTTTCATGTGCTACGCAATTCCAAACTTGTTCTCTTGCTTGCCATGAAGCCAATTCTTGTTGGACAGCAGCAAGTCGAAGAGTTGGGTTTTTGGTGCTCACACACTACTAATCCGAGTTAAGTAGAACAACTTACTCCAGCTGACGTATAAATAATAAAAGACAACAAATATTATTAAGGCAGTCCCCGAGTTACTGCTCGAGGTGCCAACATTTCATTGATACGCTCATTGCCGGCATACACACCGACATATGAGAAGACTCGGATACATACACTTCTCTGCTAAGTGTAGAAAGGACGAAGTAGAGCTACATTCCATGAACGCTTAGATTCCTCGCCGGACCTATCCGCCTTGTTCTTTTCCTGTGGCTTTGCATCGATAAGATAATAAGAATCATTGTGCAATGCTTTGCTCACAATGAATGTCCCTTCCCATGGGGGGGATAACTTATGCATGCCAGCAGTATGCTGTACCAACCGGAGCACCAGATTGCCTTCCCGGAAGACTCGGGGGCTTACTTTCTGGCTATGATAGCATTAGAGATTTTGCTGATATATGGCGGATCTGGACAATGCCAATTCTCTCGCTTCTTCCAGCAGATTAACATCATTTTGCTGGGCTTCTTGCACTTCGGCTTCTGTGTATTGGGTGACCCTAGGCGAATCATGCTCTATGTCGGCTGGTAATACAGCTTCTGCCCCATATACCAAAAAAAATGGCGTATAGCATGTTGATCGATTCGGAGTTGTTCTTAAACTCCACAGTACCGCTGGTAGTTCTTCTATCCAGCACCCCGCTGATCTTTGCAGCGGCTCAATGAGCCGGGGTTTTATCCCGGATAGTACTAATCCATTGGATCTTTCCACTTGTCCATTCGATGGGGGATGAGCTACCGAGGTAACATCTAGCCGGATCTTCTTATCCCGGCAGAATCACGCAAATGCTCCTTCAGCAAAATTTGTGCCATTATCAGTTATGATACTGTGAGGATAACCGTATCTCAAGATGATGTCTTTGAGGAATGTTACGGTCGTAGCTCCATCACACTTTCTTATTGGCTTCACTTCAATCCATTTTGTAAACTTATCCACCATGACCAAAATGTGGGTCATATTCCCCCTTGTTGGTTTGAACGGGCCAACCATATCCAAACACCGTACAGCAAATGGCCATGTGATGTGTCTTAGTAGCATACCTTTGACAACCATTGCATTTTCTCACCAGATCTTCTGCTTGTTCTAAGGCACTTGGCCAATAGAATCCATGTCGGAAAGCTTTTGCCACCAAAGCTCGGGACGAGGCATGATGCCCGCATTTCCCTTGATGTATATCTCAGAGGATGTCAAGCCCTTCTTCCGGGTCAACACATCGCTGGAGGACATTGGTCACACTCCTTTTGTATAGCTCGGAATTGATGATTGTGTATGCCTTTGCTCTCCTCTGAGTTTGCCGAGATAGCACCTCCTCAGTGGGTATCGTTCCATCTTTCAGGAATTGAAATATAGGCAGTGCCCAAGCTGGTATTGCTCGTACAGGGAACACATCCTCATCAATTTCCATCTGATCCACCGGCATAACTTCAACCCGATCACGCTGAGCAGTCCCCGGGTCCTGCGAGGCAGTCCCCTGGTTCGGTGAGGCAGTCCCCGGGTTTCGCGCACCACCTCCCATGTCAATATCCATGGGCACAGCTCCGGATTCTGTATCCTCCGGGACATAGATTGAGTCGGTTCCTGGGGACGACCTGATAGATGGTTTTCTGAGGTGTTCCAATGCTACACCCGGTGGAATTGCTTGTCGGGTTGATCCGAGCTTCGACAGCATGTCAGTAACCTCGTTTTCCACCCGGGGTACATGGTGAAATTCACATCCCTCAAAGTAACCAGATATCTTCTGCACATGAAATCTGTACAGAGCCATCTTTGGATCAATGGCGTCCCACAATCCCGACACTTGCCGTATTACCAAATCACGAGTCGCCAAAGCATAGTATCCGACGTATCCCAATCTCTTTAGCCACTTTGAGCCCATGCACAAGTGCTTCATACTCAGCGACATTGTTTGATGCCGCGAAATGGATCTGCAGCACATATTTCAGTTGGTCCTTCTTTGGCGAGGTAAGTACAACTCTGGCTCCTAGCCCGGTTTTCGTTTTTGACCCGTCAAAGTGCATCCTCCAGTAGTTCGGATCTGGTAGAGGTGGTTCGTATTGTACCTCGGCCCAGTCCACAAAAAAGTCAGCCACAGCCTGAGACTTGATTGCTTCTCTTCTGTCATATTGTGGTGCGTAGGGAGCTAGTTCAATTGCCCATTTTGCAATCCTACCACTTGCATCTTTGTTGGGAGCTTCACATATTACTTTGATGGGATGCTCCTCAAAGTAATGCTTCAACTTATTAGCTGCCATGTAGACACCATAGGCCACCTTTTGATAGTGTGGGTAATTCTTCTTTGAGGCAGACAACACCTCGCTCAGATAATACACTGGCCTTTGCACCGACTTACCCTCTTCGTCGCGCTCTACCACAATCACTGCACTTACAACTCGGTTGGTTGCAGCTATATAGAGCAACATTGGCTCCTTTGATAGTGGAGAGGCTAACACTAGTGCAGTGGCTAACACTTCTTTAAGTGGGCAAAGGCTTCATTGGCCTGCGGCGTCCAAATGAACTTAGCCGACTTTTTCATGAGTTGATAGAGAGGCAATGCCTTTTCTCCCAACCGACATACAAACCGACTTAACGATGCCAGGCAACCAATGAACTTCTAGACATCGTTAAGACACTTCGGCAGCTCCATTCGTTCAATGGCCCGGATCTTAGTTGGATTAACTTCTATACCTCGGCTGGATACGAGAAATCCGAGTAAGTTTCCAGCCGGGAAACCGAAGGTACATTTTTCCGGGTTAAGCTTCATCCGGAACCTTCTTAGGTTTGCGAATGTCTGCCTGATGTCGTCAAGGAGCGTTTTTCTTTCCTTGGTCCTAATAACCACATCATCCACATACACTTGTACATTTTGACCTATTTGGTCGTGCAAACATTTCTGCATACATCTTTGGTACGTTGCCCCTGCATTACGTAAACCAAACGACATGGTGCGATAGCAATAAGCCCCATACGAGGTGATAAATGTAGTCTTTATTTGATCATCCGGATTCAGAGGTATCTAGTGGAAACCAGAATATGCATCAATGAATGACAATAGTTCACATCCAGTAGTTGAGTCTATGACCTGATCTATCCTCGGCAGTGGAAATGGATCTTTTGGACACGCCTTGTTCAGGTTCGTGTAATCGATGCACATACGCCAAACCACTGCCACGTTCGGATCATCTTTCTTCTTCTCCACCAGCACCGGATTAGATAGCCAATCCGGGTAAAGTACTTCCATGATAAATCCTGCTGCTAGTAACCGAGCTATTTCATCCCCAATGACTTTTCTCCTATCCTCGGCGAAGCGGCGGAGAGGTTGCTTCACCGGCCTTGCTCTGGGTCTCACGTTCAAAGAGTGCTCAGCCAACTCCCTCGGAACACCTTGCAAGTCCTGTGTGGACCAAGCAAAAATATCCCGATTCTCACGGAGGAAGTTGATGAGCTCGCTTTCCTATTTATCATTTAACCCGGCACCAATTGTTACGGTGCACTCCGGGAACATATCATCAGCATGCACTTTCTTGGTATCCTTTGTGTCTTGGAACGAAACGCTTCCATGCGGATTACTCAACACCGGCATATACTGTTGCGCGGACTGAGCCAATGCTGCCACCTCCTGGATTTTTCTTTTCTCTTGCATGATCACAAGTGACCCGGCTAGGTTAGACCCGACTGAGGCACACTCAATGGAATGTCGGAAATCTCCAGCAATGGTAATCACTCTGTTTGGCCGGGAAACTTCATCTTCATGTAACTGATGTGATAGCTTGCCATGAATTTGTTCAATGCCGGTCTTCCGAGTAACGCGTGATACGCACTTTCCAAGTTCACCACTTCAAATTCCAAATTTTCAGTTCGGAAATTATCTCTTGTGCCGAACAACACGTCAACCCGAACCTTGCCTATTGGCTCACAAGAAGTGCCTGGCACAATACCATGGAAAGTTGTCCTTGTAGCCTGGAGCATGTTCTCCGAGATACCCAACTTGCACATTGTATCCGCATACATAATGTTAATGCTACTTCCATTGTCAATCAGTACCTTGGAGAACCTCACATTCATGTTAGGCCCAATGAACGTCGGATCCAGCACTAACACATACGAACCAGGACTCGGCATAAGCTTGGGGTGATCTTTGATGTTCCAGGTAATTTCTTGGTCCGACCAAGGCATATACCTCGTCACCGCTGGCATTACCGCATTGACCTCCATATGTCGGTGCTGCAAGCTCTTTCTATCAGTTTCCTCAGTGGTAAATACATAGTAACTCTGATGATGCTCCCTGTACTCATTTCTCCCCTCATTTCTGGGGTACCTCTGATCCGGCTGATGCTGGTTTTCTACTTGATGCACTCCATCCCTTCTCTCATGGTTATCATACCTCGGCAGAGGGGGAGGCAACATTAGCTGTTGCGTGTTCGCTCCGGAGAGCAGTTGCTGCCGGGGTAACTCCTGCCGAGGTTGATCATTCCGAGGTGCCTGAGCATTCCCCGAGCCACCTTGTTCTATCTTACGCATCCACTCACATTGCCTTGTTGTATGACCCGCTGGGTTACTCGGATTTGGAGTGTGAAATTTACACGGCTGATCCAACATCGACTCATAAGTATACCTCGGACGGTCCTTCTTTTCTTGCCACTGTTTCTTCTGTTCTGGCGTCCAAGTTTTCTTCCCATCATTTCTTGGTGTCCATTGTTGCCCTCTAGTTTTCTGGCGTTGATTGCTCCCTGCTCCGGGCTGATCTTGATTCACAGCTACAACTTGCTGCGAACTGTACCGGTGATCCGGTCTGTCGTCTCTTCTTTTACCTATGTAATCATTCCTCCGGGACGATCCGGCTCCATCTCTCTAGTAGTACTCCTCATTCGACACGATCCTAGGTTGGGTCGAATCACCCAAAGCATACGAATCAGCAATCCGGATCATTTCTGCCAAAGTGGTTGGCATTTTCCTTTGCAAGTTCTGCCACAACTCGCTTGCATACCTGCACCCCTGCGCAAACCATGCTATGGTCTGTGACTCTATCACACCTTCACACGAGTTTCTCACGGTGCACCACCGGGTTAAAAACTCCTGGTCTGTCTTGTTCGGTCTCTGCTTACACATAGCTAGGGTCTGTGGCCTATTCGGCCTCTGATACGTACTTGAGAAATTGCTGATAAACATTTCCTCAAAATCGATCCAGCAGTTAATACTTTCGGGCGGCAAATTGTTTAACCATACCCTTGCTGGCCCCTCCAACATCTGGGGTACGTATCTCACAGCCCATCTCAAGTTGCATGTAGCAATTTTCACAGCTGTAGCATAGTTTATCAACCAATCCTCCGGCTTAGTACTGCCGTCATACGTCTTCGTGCCTCTGGGTAACTGGAAGTTAGGTACCGGTGGCTCTTTCATGATCCGGGGTCCAAAACACGCAGGACCCGGAGGACCATGACTTTCAATCTGCTCCAACCTATACAGTCGATCCAGTTTCAACCTGGCGTCATCCGGCATCAGATCCCTGGTTCCCAATCTCGACCCTATCACATGATAGTCCGGCCTTAGGTACCCTGCATTCACCATTTCCGAATCTCCATCGTTATACCGGTCTTGCTCTCGTGGTGCACCTCTCTGTTGCATACCTCGGCCGGCACTTTTCTCTTGCCTTGGTATATTCCGTTGTTGCGGTTGTCCTGCCGAGTTGCGCTGTCCGGCATTGCCATTTACAGCGTTTCCTTGACCGGCATTGCCTTGGTCACGGTTATCTCGGCCAGCTTCACCTCGGCTCACGCTTCGTCGGTCATCGTTTCTCTGTACCTCTTTTGCCTTTCCTGCCCTTGTCGGGTCATACGGAACGATCTGTTTGTTTCTCCTGGCCGAGGTTACTACCTCTTCTCTCCTAGGACCACCATGAGGAGACGATGTGGCTCCAGCAGATTTCTCCGGGTTACCCACCACCAAATGAACGATCTTGGAGGCCCCGGCTCTCTCCGGGTTAGCCCTGAGCAATTCCTCATTTTGCATGTTCGTGATCCGAACCAATTCATTGACCCTATGTTGCTGTCGCTGATGGGCTTCACCCATTAGACCCTCTAACTCGGACGCAGCTGCATCCGCTGCTCTGAGGTTTTTTGCCGGGGTACTATACTTCGGCAGCCCCACGAACAAACAGTTCTCTGACTCCTCAATCCTAGTATCACCCTCTTTGTTCATTTCACTCATGAGATTTCTCCCCTTCACTTTTACAGCATCTACTTTATTTGCCTTTGCATACTCCCACAGTGTCATGTTCAACGACTGCTGAGCCGCGGCTATCTTTTTCGCACCCTCTAGTATTTTTTGCCTAGTTTCCTCTAGCTTGGCCTGTGCCTGAGCCGGATCTACCACTGCTGCTACTGGGTTTGCCAAGCTATCCATCGCTTGCTGCAGCACATTCTCTAGCCTCTCTAGTGGAGTACCTCTACTTTTCCTCGGTGCCTTAGGCGTTACCTCCGGATCTAGTGCCAGATCCTTGCTTGCGCCCGCGCCAGGCGCATCATCACTTCAGCATGGTCCGGGGAGCGAGCGATACGTGCCCCGTGAACCATGCTAAGGGGTGGCTCCCTGCCTCGACGACATGCCGCGGATGGACGCACGACACATCGACAGCAACGTAGACCTTGTGCGCACCGAGCTTGACGAAGAGGCCATTGCGCGGAAGTGGGCGCGTGCCGAAGTAGCCAGCGTTGTTGCTGACAAAGTCCAGCGCTCCAAAGCGCTGAACGAGCCCGGAGACGATGCGTTCGCCGGTGACGATGAGGTTTCTCGTCCGGATCTTGACCCCTACTAGCTCTGCTAGCCCCACGGTGGGCGCCAAGTGTCGTGGTGGTGTCACGGCAGATGCCATGGATAGGCTAAAGTGGGGGGCTAATAGCACTAGGGGAATCCAGGGAGTGATAGTGAGGTGATTCCTCACACAGAAGGTTTATATTTGATTCACTTCACAGATTACAAGTGCTCCTCGAGTTGTATTGGAGAGAGGAGGAAGAAGGTACTCTCTTACTCTCCCTGCTAGCTAGCCCTCAGGAACCTAGTAAAACTCTATCCAAATGAGACCAACCCCTTCTACAGAGGCCCTAGCCCCCCTTATATAGGAGTGGCTAGGTCTCCACTTAGGGCATACGTGGAGGCATATTTCAGGGAATATGCCTCCTCCCAAAATAGTAAGCCGACCGGGTCGCTTTTCCCCTGCGTCATCCATGCAAAGGCTACGAGAGCCTCTGCGGCGCCTGCGTTAGCCGACATCGGCGTCGTCACCTCTCTCGGCCACGCCTCGGTGGTCCTGCCCCTGTGCGCTTTGCTCATGCTATGCGTACCGGGGCTACTTTTGACCAGCGAGATGCCTTCCTTCTCCTAGAAGCTTGCTATGACCCGGATCATAGTTGATCCGGTCACACCTATTCCTGCATACAAGTTAGGTTCATCTATCCGGCTTATGGATTAAGTCGTATGAGACTTAGTTAGGCGGACACCCCTGGTTCGGGTTACCCCGAGATTTGGCCTGCCTTAAGGTAACTCGGCCAGCATTTGCTTTGACCTTGCCGTACCTTGGCTAACTCGGCCTTTATACCCCGGCGTGACCCTACCCAGGGGTATCCCCCCAACAATATTTTAATAAGTTTAAGATCAATATTTAATGATTTAAAGTGACTAGAAATGCCTATATAGCATTATTTTGCTACTAGTCCAACGTCTCTGCATGCAAACCTTAATATTATTAAATATTCAGATAGATATGGTCAAATGTGATTTTTGAGAGTTGGAAACAACTCAAAAGCTATTATGGTTGATTTTATAAAAATATTTGAATGTAAAAAATCTTCTGTCTTGTTATTTTAGCTAGGAGAGATCTATAGCTCTAACTGATTTAAATCCAACGGGCTTGGATAGAGATTTTTATTACCTTTCCAAAAAAATTGGAATTACTCAATTTGGATTTGTAAAACTCTCTGAATTGAATTTCAAACTAAGGGACAGAACTAAGTTTTAGCTAAAATAGAAAAATCTAAATTTGAATCTACGGGCTAAGGTGGGAACACTAATGGGCCGGCCCAGTTTCACTCCGCGGTGCTGAAGACTGCTGACAGGGGGGTCCTGCCTGTCACTGGCTCATTAAACGCGAAGCGGTACGGGGCAATGTGGACCGTAGGATTAGAGCTAGCATCTACGGCTCACGTTCATCGTCGATGACGGACACATCGCCGGCGAGGTGGAACCCTAATGGCTCAGTGGGGGTACGGCGAGGGCGTGCCAGGGCTCCAGCGAGTGCGGCGAGGCGGTCAAAATAACGAGGAGATGATGGCCAGCTTAGGCGAAGTCGAGGCAGCGGCTGGGGTGGACGAAATCGATGGGAGCGTCTCCTCCTCTGCTACGGCTATCTCCAGCGAAATTCCGACGGCTGGCTGCTCGAGCGGCTCCGGTGAAAGGTGGGGAAGGACCAGTGGAGAGAGGGGAGTGTGAGAGTGTGAATAAATGGTGCTGGGGAGGCTCCCTTATATATGTTGGGTCCGCAGCATAGAAAACAAAACATTTCCTACGATGAGAACTATACGCCAAGATCTATCTACTAGATACAGAGCAACGGGTGGACATACATCCATGGAGAACTTACCCTCGAAGACAACGAGTTTTGTTAACGAGTAGGAACTCGTGGTTGATGTAGTCGTACGCTTGCCGATCTCAAGATCGTATGGAAGTCCGAGCGCCGCAAATCAGCAGCCTGCATCCGTCCTCGCACACACGTTCAAGCCACCGGACAACCTCCACCTCCTCGCTCCAGCGATCCAGTGGAAGCAGCAACTCCTTCCAGACGAAATGCCACCGGGAACATGTATCTCGCTAATCCGAGACCATGGGGAATAATTCTAGAGGGGGAGAGAGATCCTTCACAAGGAGGTGTGAGGATGAAGGAGGGAATGGGTGGCCTTTTATAGGAGGAGGGGGGGTGCCCCCTCTCTCCATGGCCGGTGCATGGGGGGGTGACCCCTCACCTCCCCCATTCATGTGGTGGTAACCCCTCCACATTAAAATGCCTCTTCACATTGCCTTTTAAAGTCTCCACTTTAAATGCATTAAATTTCTCCAAATTTAATGCTCTCTCATTTAATAAAACTCTTTTTATTAAATTTATTCAGAATTTTGCTAATTACTTTAATTAACAAACATTCACATATAGCCCCTTGCAATATTTCAATATCACATGCAGAACCACCTTCTGCAATTTCACCCGAAACAATTTCCGGTTTCTATTGAAACAATTCCTGCACTTTGCAATTCTTTCGTCTGAAACGTATGTTCTCCAAAATCGTGTCCGGTAACACCCTACGGTTCACGAATAATGCAGACATGATCGAGACCCTTCTCCGATCAATAATCAGCAGCAGGACCTGGAGATCCGTACTGACTCCTACACATTCAACGATGACTCCTGTGATCGTGAGAACCTTTAACGCTTGTAACTAAATCCCTTTGTCTCTCGATATATTACATGTCCGAGATTCGATCATCCGTATCTCCATACCTAGTTTGATCTTGTTACCGACATGCACTCTTTTCTCGTTCCCGTGATATAACATTCTAGTGATCACATCACTTGCTTGCAAGCTATCCTAATGTGATATCACCGAGAGGGCCCAGAGTATATCTATCTGTCATCTGGATTGACAAATTCCACTCTTGATCCATGAGCCTCAACATAACACCTTCGTAGTACTGAACCCATCTTTATAGTCACCCTGTTACGGTGTGACGTTTGATGTTATCAAGATACTCTTCTGGTGTTAGCAATTAACATGATCTCATGGTCTAAGGATAAAGATTACTTTGTATGATGTTATAGCAATATAAACATAATGACTTGATCGTAATGCTATACTTCGGATGAATGTTCATCACATCATTTCACAAATGTTGTGACCTTGTTATTAACAACATCCAATGTCCATGATCAGGAAACCTTGATCATCTTGTTAATCAACAAGCTAGTCTATAAGAGAGGCATAACTCGGAACGCTTTTTGTTTATTAAACACACATGTATTGATGTTTCCTATCAATACAATTATAGCATGCAAAATAAACATGTATCATATACAAGGAATACATAATAACAACTTTATTATTGCCTCTCAGGGCATATTTCCTTTAGTCTCCCACTTGCACTAGAGACAATAATCTAGTTTATATAGTGATAACTAACACCCATGGAGTTCTGGTGTTGATCATGTTTTGCCCTAGGGAGTACTTTAGTCAACAGATCTACTACATTCAGGTCCGTGTGCACTTTACAAATCTTTATATCTCCATCCTTGACATGCTCGCGGATGGAGTGAAACTGGCGCTTAATATGCTTGGAATTCTTGTGAGACCTTGGTTCCTTGGCGTTGTCTATGGCTCCATTATTGTCACAATAGATCACCATTGGGTCCAACGCACTAGGAACCACACCTAGTTCCGTTATGAACTCCTTCATCCAAACCGCTTCCTGCACTGCTTCTGAAGAAGCAACATATTCCGCCTCCGTCATTGATCCAGCCACCACAGGTTGTTTGGAGATCCTCCAACTAATTGCTGCTCTGTTCAAGAGAAATACGTATCCAGATTGAGACTAAGAGTCATCCAGACCAGTGTCAAAGCTAGCATCGACATAACACTTAGCGACTAGCTCTTCTTCACCTCCGTATACAAGAAACATATCCTTAGTTCTTCTCAAGTACTTAAGCATATTCTTGACCGCTATCCAGTGTTCCGAACCTAGATCAGATTGGTACCTACTAGTCAAACTAATAGCATGTGCCACGTCCGGTCTTGTACATAGCATGGCATACATTATAGAGCCTATGGCTGAGGCATAGGGGATCTTATCCATTATCTCTCTTTCTTCCGCCGTAGCTGGACTTTGAGTCTTACTCAATGTCTTGCCTTGCAACATAGGTAAGTACCCCTTCTTACTTCCGTCCATATTAAACTTCTTTAATATCTTATCAAGGTATGTACTCTACGATAGCCCAATTAGGCGTCTTACCAAGGTCCTTCATAGAAAATTTGTTGTTTAGATAACTTTTAACACTGTTTAAAAGATCTATATCATTTCCAATCAATAATATGTCATCCACATATAATATCAGAAATGCCACACTGCTCCCACTCACTTTCTTGTAAATACAAGCCTCTCCATAAGTTTGGACAAATCCAAACTCTTTGATCATCTCATCAAAGCGGAGATTCCAACTCCGGGATGCTTGCTTCAGTCCATAGATGGATCGCTGAAGTTTGCACACCTCGTTAGCATTCTTAGGATCGACAAAACCCTTTGGTTGTATCATATACAACTCTTCTTCAATATTACCATTGAGGAATGCAGTTTTGACATCCATCTGCCATATTTCTTAAAGCATTCTTAAAGTTTCTCTAGAAAGGATCCATTCTTGGCAACGAAAACCTTGCCCTCAGATCTATGATAGAAGGAATACCCAATTGTTTCTTTAGGGTATCCTATGAAGATGCATTATTCCGCTTTGGGTTCGAGTTTATCAGGCTGAAGTTTCTTCACATAAACATCGCATCCCCAAACTTTAAGAAATGGCAGCTTAGGTTTGTTTCCAAACCATAATTCATACGGTGTCGTTTCAACAGATTTAGACGGTGCCCGATTTAAAGTGAATGTAGCGGTTTCCAGTGCATAACCCCAAAATGACAATGGCAAGTCAGTCAGAGACATTGTAGATCGAACCATATCCAAATAGAGTACGATTACAATGTTCCGACACACCATTACGTTGTGGTGTTCCGGCAGGCATGAGTTGTGAAACTATTCCACAATCTCTCATGTGTGCGCTAAACTCGTAACTAAGATACTCTCCTCCACGGTCGGACCGTAGAATTTGATCTTTCTATTACGATGATTTTCCACTTCATTCTGAATTTCCTTGAACTTTTCAAAGGTTTCAGACTTATGTTTCATCAAATAGATATACCCGTATCTGCTCAAATCATCAGTGAAAGTAACAAAATAAACGATATCCACCTCGCACCGACACACTCATTGGACGACTTACATCAGTATGTATGATTTCCAATAAATCTGTCGCCCGTTCCATTGAACCGGAAAATGGTGTTCTAGTCATCTTGCCCATAAGGCATGGCTCACATGTATCAAATGATTCAAAATCAAGTGATCCTAAGAGTCCATTGTAATGGAGTTTCTGCATGCGTTTAACGCCAATATGACCTAGACGACAGTGCCACATATATGGAGATATATCATCATTAAGTTTAATCCTTTTAGCATCAACATTATGGATATGTGTATGAGTACTATCGAGATTCAACAGAAATAAACCATTCATCATGGGTGCATGACCATAAAAGATATTATCCATATAAATCGAACAACCATTGTTTTCTGATTTAAACGAATAAGCGCTTTGCAATAAACACGATCCGGATACAATGCTCATGCTCAGCGCAGGCACCAAATAACAATTACTTAAGTTTATCACTAATCCCGATGGCATATGGAGAGGCAGCGTTCCGACGGCGATCACATCAACTCTTGATCCGTTGTCGACAGGCATTGTGACCTCATCCCTTGCTAGTTGTCGCTTGTTCCACAACCCCTGTATCGAGTTACATATATTAGCAACTGATCCGGTATCAAATACCCAGGTGCTACTTCGAGTACTAGTCAAGTACACATCAATAACATGTATATCACATACACCTTTGTTTTCTTTGCCGACCTTCTTGTCCGCCAAATACTTGGGGCAGCTGTGCTTCCAATGGCTAGTCCCCTTACAATAGTAGCACTCGGTATCAGACTTAGGGCCAGCCCGGGATTTCTTTTCAGGCGCAACAACAGATTTGCCGCCCTTCTTTCCCTTTTGTTTACCCTTCTTGTCTTTCTTGAAACCGGTGGTCCTATTGACCATCAACACTTGATGTTCTTTCCTAATCTCCACTTCTGCAGTCTTAAGCATTGATAGAAACTCGGGGAAAGTCTTCTTCATGCCCTGCATGTTATAGTTCATCACGAAGCTCTTGTAGCTTGGTGGTAGATATTGGAGAACACGATGTATGCCTAAGTCAATGGGAATCGTTATTCCCAAGGACACAAGCTTATCGGCGTACCCAGACATTTTGAGTACATGCTCACTTACGGAGTTGTTCTCTTCCATCATGCAGCTAAAGAACTTTTCTAAAGCATTATAACTTCTACGGCGGCATGGTTATCAAAAATCATTTTCAATTCACCCATGGTATCAAAGGCATTGCCATTTTCGAAATGCTTTCAAAGTTCTGGCTCTAGCCCATACATTATGCCGCAATGAACTAAGTTGTGGTCCTCCTGACGAGTCACATAGATATTATTTTCCTTGTAAGGGGCATCAGGAGCTGGTGGGGGGCCTAGTGGCGCTTCTAGCACATATTGCTTTTGTGGAGTAGAGAGGAGAATCCTCAAATTCATGGCTCAGTTAGTGAAGGTGCTACCATTTGCAGCAAGTTTCTCTTTCTCCATGAATGCATTGAAATTAAAAGCAGGTGGTGCCATCTACAACAGAATTTGTAAAGTTTATTTAGAATAAGTTTATGATAGATTGAGTTCAACTAAACTCCCACTCAAAAACAACATCCCTCGTGTCTTTTTGGTGATTACATGAACTAAATTCACTACACCAAGTCCGATCATCACGTGAGTCGGTGTAGCTTCAAAGGTGAGCATCTATATGGGCATCATATCAACTATATGACTCATGCTTAACCTTTCGGTCCGTGTTCCGAGGCCATGTCTGTACATGCTAGGCTCGCCAAGTAAGAACCTTAGTACTCGCATGTGTAAAACTGTATTACACCCGTTGTATGAAAGTGCAGAGTCGAGTACACCCGATCATCACGTGATGTCTCAAAACACGATCCATAGAACGACGCATATTTAAGGAAGAACACATTTTTATCTTGATATTTAAATGAGGAATCATCTTATAATGCTATTAAAATGCCAAACAAGCAATATAAGATGCAAACATCATATGTATAAAGTGAAATGATATGGTTCTTGCATTTGATCACTATCATATGCATCGTGCTATGATCTTTATCATTCCTTTGTGTGTAAGGCCAAGGTCTATGGAACTTACATGTTAAGTATGTTGTAAGAGTATCAACTATACATCAACTTACAACATTACCATATCATGACACAAGACCAGCAATGATCTAAACTAGACGCCTCTAATTTATCAATTGCAAGTTTTTACGTGGCTTCTTAGGGCTTTCAAAGATAGAACCGTTCTTATCTACGAACATGGAACCACAATGATGATAACCAAATTATTAGCAACTTGTTGTAAATCAGATATTGACTATAGTAGGAGAGATAGACACCTTCTAGCCACTTATGCAAAACTAGTTGCATGTTAGTCATGGAACCGGTCTCATGTGCGATGACATGTAAGGTTGGTCCGGGCCGCTTCATCCCACTATGCCACCAATATCCAAAGTACATATAAGAAGCAATAACATAATCATCACCGCCCACATACTCTTATGTGTTCTACCTGTGAAAAGCACCTACGCATAGATCTGGCTTTGATACCACTGAAGGGTTCACAGCATAGAAAACAAAAAACTTCCTACGATCGGAACTGATGACCCACAAGTATAGGGGGTGTATCGTAGTATTTTCGAGGGAAGTGAAACCCAATTTATTGATTCAACACAAGGGGAGCCAAAGAATATTTATAAGCCAATTCAGCTGCACCTGGAAATAATCTTGCTCACAACAGTTTATTAGTAGCAATAGTTTTGTAGTAGGAATAGCAAAGTAACATCAGTAGTAAAGCAAAGACAGCAGTAACAATAGCAGTAAACAATAGGATTCGAGGGCGGTAGGCATAGGGATGGATGGACGGGCGTTGCATGGACAAGACAATTCACGTAGCAATCAGAACATAGGGCAATTGCAGATAAATAAGATAAAGCATCCAAGTACTAGATAATCCTAGGCATGTGTTCCATATATAGTCATATGTGCTCGCAATGAGAACTTGCACAACATCTTTTGTCCTGCCAGCCCGTTTGCAGCGGGGCCTCAAGGGAACTACTGGCAATTAAGGTGCTCCTTTTAATAGAGCACCGGAGCAAAGCATTAACACTCCATGAACACATGTGATCCTCACATCAAAGCCATTCCCTCCGGTTATCCCGATTTCTGTCACTTCGGGGCCATTGGTTCCGGACAACAACGTGTGTATACAACTTGTAGATAAGACCAAAAACAATACTATCATGGTGAATCAATAACATGTTCAGATCTGAAATCATGGCACTCAGGCCCTAGTGACAAGCATTAAGCACAACAAGTCGCAACAAAGTCATAAAGCACTAATAAAAGATACTAGGCACCATGCCCTAACAATCTGATGCCATTACATGAACGATCTCATCCAATCCCTACCATCCCCATAGCCTACAGCAGGGGATTACTCACTCATAGATGGGGGAAACATGGATGGTCGATGGAGAAGCGATGGTGATGATGATGGCGATGATCTCCTCCAATTCCTCGTCCCGGCAGGGTGCCAGAACGGAGTTTCTGGTGCTGTTTCGTGGAATCTGGTGGTGGCGGCGGAGCGGAACTCCTTCTAGAAAAACGTCGACCCCCGGAGTTTTTAGGTCAGAAGGCTCCTTATAGGCGAAGAGAGAGACCGAGGGGGTGCTTGGGGGGCCCACACCATGCCCTGGCGCGGCCAGGCCCAGCCCACGGCTGGGAGGGTGTGGCCAGCCCCTGGCCCTCCTCCGTCTCGTATTATGGCTCCGTGAGTCTTCTGGAAAAGTAGGCACTTTGGCTTTTGTCCCGTCCAATTCCGAGAATATTCATTTTCTGACTTTCCTAGAACCAAAAACAGCAGAAAACAGGCAGCTGGCACTGTGGCTCTTGTTAATAGGTTAGTCCAAGAAATCATATGAAAAGTACTCCAAAGTGTGGACAAAACACAAGAAAGTGGATAAAACCAAGCATGGAGCATCAAAAATTATAGATACATTTGCAATGTATCAACATCCACAAGCTTAACTCCTGCTCGTCCTCGAGTAGGTAAGTGATAAAAAGAAAGAATAATTTTTGAGGTGACATGCACCATCATAAACTTGATCAAAGCATTTGTAAAACATTAAAAACTAGGATCATAGTACTTCAATCATAACATGAAAGACAAAGTTCTAGCAATAAGACAAAGAAACTATGATGTAACATAAAAAGGCACAAACAAAAGATTCATGAATAATAATGCTTTGCAAGACGTTTGTTTGTTTCACATAAAGAAAACATAGCATAGTGGCATTCAGCTTGTCCCTCATAGAGTAGCAAACATAAATGCATAGGACACCTTCAAAGTTTTACAAGAGTGACTAGATACAAATAGTTTAAAACAAGAAATATCAAGTTATGCATCAATCAACTAGTCTTGGGACAATGCACATAGAACTAAGAATGGCCACTATGCTCTCAAGAAAGTTCTCATAGAATGTGTGGAGACTCAACAAGGAAATGAAAAGGTTTTGAAAAGTTTGAAAGGCTTCCAAATGCTGAAAGTATGGTACTCATTAGCTTTGAGCTCTCATTGCCCCTATCATAAGCATCTTTAAATGGTTAAGGTTAAAGTGACACAACTAAGAGGATATGCTTGACAAGTTATAAATCGAAGTCTCATGCCCCTTACTTATGAAGACCGATCCTCATGCTACTCAACTTCAGTCACAAGTAAGCTCTTGTCATTGTAAGTATATACGTATCATAGAGAAACGCCAACGGGGTACGCCTTGCACATGACACGGGAGCTGTCCCATAATCAAAATAACAAGGCAAGCAGACAATGAGCATCTCAGCGATCTTTTTATTTACTATGTGCATAGATTTTTATTGAGCATGCTTCATAGAATGCTCATTACGGTTATGCTGCAAGTTTCCACCATGATTAGGCATGGCTTAGGCTAGCGGCCCAGGCGTTTCTCTAACATACATACAAACTCCATGATCTTTCAAGTTCCACTTTTATTTCACATCGCCGGGATCCATAAGCAAAAGAATCATAATATCAACGTGGTACAAAGTACTAGTGCAATGTTGAAAGCGTTCCCCATGATACATGGTTTTGCTAACTTCAACTTATAAAGTGCAAGCATATACGCAACAAAAAAGGACGCAATGGTTCAGGTTTATTAAGTGCAAGAAAATAAAGTGTGCCATCAAGTTCGTGAGAGCTTTACTAACTAACTTTTTCAAAACAAGCAAACATTTTATTTGGAAGAAAACAAGGCATATTGAATATGCACGGAGGTAGAAAATGATGCTAATAGGTAGGTATGGTGGACACTTTGGAAATATTTGGTTTAGGGTGTTGGAAATTTGAGTAAAACATACTCAGTGTAAGTGAAGGCTAGCAGTAGTAAGGGAGCGACAAACGAGAGAGCAATAATGGCCATAATCATGCAGAGCGACAAAACCTCATTGATCAAAGCATAAAGTGATACTACAAGTTGAAAACTAAAGGATCATAAAGGCTATGGTGACTTCAGATAGTCATAACATGGTGTGAGCTTGTGCCAAGTCAACCCAAATAAAGCATCAAAGGAGAATACCACTATACTATGCTTTAATATGCTAAAACAACGCATGTTTCATCTGAGGCACATTAATCAATCTAAATTGTTTATAACAAGTCATGCTACAACAAAGAATACTAAGAATAAATCCAAAACAATATCAAGCATGGCATGACAAAGCATATGCCACAGTCAAAAACAAGCTCGCTTTACCACTTAAGCATGAACTTTCCTACTCTTTTCCAAACCAAACCAAACTATTTGAAAACCAATGCATGAAAGAGGAGGTCCAACCAATTTATTCAGCAAACTAAGAAAATAAAGCAAACGAAAAACCAAAACAAAAACAAAAAAGAAGACGCTCCAAGAACAACACAACTGTGCATGAAACAATAAAAATGAAGCGTTTGGAAGAAACCTGGGATTTTTATTGATGAAGAAGGGGATGCCTTGGGCATCCCCAAGCTTTGACGCTTATACTTCTTGGATATTTATTGGGGTGACATGCGTGGCATCCCCAAGCTTGAGCTTTAGTCCATCCTTCATCTCATTACCCGTTCCTTCCATACACCTAAAATTTTTCCTTCATACAAAACTTCACACAATCTTTATTAGCAACATTAGTGCACTCAAGATAATAGGTATTTAGGTTCAGTTATAACTCCAAATAAACTTCCATTAGAACACTAGCTACTGTAGCACTTCCCTCAACAAGCTCAATTCCCCAAAAGAACTCAAAAAGGAACCAACAAGAAGCAAATGCAGAAAATGGCAGAAATCTGTCAAAACAGACCAGCAGGTAAAGACGAATTTTTTTGAAGACCTTTTGTTGCTCAAATCAAAAAGTGTTGAACTAACAAAAGTTAGATGACAACCTGGGGTAGAAGAAAAAAAATTCACGCCTCTAAAAGACGTATAGAGAATTTACACGAATTTTTACAGTGAAGCACAGAAATCTGTTTCGGGACAGGAACTTTCCCAATCATTACTTCTCTCTCATTAGAGGTTACTCTTGGCACAAAAAGCAAATAAAAAGGATAAGGAGCGGTTATTACCGAAGTAATAACTTCCAAGACTCATCTAAAACTTTTGGGTTATCTCCCAATAAGTACTTTTCTTTAACGCCTTTAAGTTAGGCATAAGCAAAAACTAAAATGGATAGAATAGAAGTAAGTGGAGATAATCATGGTGAAAACATTGTATTGTTCAATGAAATCCTTTTGTTAACAAGGTTGATCAGGTCTTGTTACCAAAACAATTCCATATGATACAAAACTTTGTATCCCACCAATGATTATGTTACCTCAATCTTGATAGCAATGGTCCCAATCATAATAGTTTCAAATTTTTCTCTTGGTATGGGACAATATATTTCTCCAACTTGAATTCCCTCAACATGTTCAATTGAATTCAAACCATAAGTCCTTTCAATATTCTTGGGGAAATAGACAGTATGTTCCTTGTCATTAACATTGAAGGTCACCTTTCCTTGATTGCAATTGATAACAGCTCCTGCAATATGAAGAGAAGGTCTCCCAAGAATAATAGACATATTATCATCTTCAGGCATTTCAAGCACAACAAAATCAGTTAATATCAAGCAATTGTGGGCCACCTGAACAGGTACATCCTCACATATACCCACAGGAATAGTGGTAGATTTATCAGCCATTTGCAAAGATATATCAGTTTGTATTAATTTTTCAAGTTGAAGCCTCTTATAGAGAGAGAAAGGCATAACACTAACTCCAGCTCCCAAATCACACAAAGCAGTTCTAACATAACTATTCTTAATAGAGCAAGGGATAGTTGGAATCCCTGGGTCTCCAAGTTTCTTAGGAACCTTACCATTAAAGGAATAATTAGCAAGCAAAGTAGAAATTTCTTCATTAGGGATCTTTCTTTTATTCGAGACAATGTCCTTCATATACTTTGAGTAAGGAGGCAATTTAATATCATCAGTCAAAGGAATTTGCAGGAATAAAGGTTTCATCCACTCACAAAACTTATTATAATGTTCATCTTCCTTTGACTTGTGTTTCTTATCAGGGAAAGGCATAGGTTTTTGGACCCAAGGTTCTCTTTCACTACCATGTTTCTTAGCAATAAAATCTTCTTTAGTGTATTTAGTATTCTTAGTGTGGTTTTCAGGTTCTTCTACAATTTTTTCTTCATTAGGAGCTTCATTTTCTTCATTACCACTTTCAGTTTCAGCATCAGAGAAAGATATAGTATTAGGATCTATAGCAGGTGCAAAGGGTTCTACAACAGTTTTATGTTTCTTTTTCGTTTTCTTATGAGTAGAACTACTATTTTCAGCTTGTTGAGAATCCTGCTCAATTCTTTTGGGATGCCCCTCAGGATATAGAGGATCCTAGGTAGCAGCTCCACTTCTAGTTCTAATTTCATAAGCATGTTTTTCTTTAGCAGCATTAACTAGCAAGTCATTTTGTACTTTAACGAGTTGATCTATTTGAGTTTGGACCATTTGAAAGTGTTTAACAATCATTTTAACATTATTAGAGGTTCTTTCCACAATATCTTTCAACTCAACAATAGCTCTAGTGTTTTCCATTAGATGATTTTGCACCCTTTTATTAAAGTTATCTTGCTTAACAATAAAGATATCGAATTCTTCTAAGCATTGATCAGGAGGTTTAGAGTAAGGGATATCACCTTCATCAAAGTGTTGGAGAGAGTGTACCTCAATAATGGATGAGTAGGGAATAGGCTTACATAATTCTTCTATAGGAGGTAAATTCTTGACATCTACAGCTTTAATTCCCTTCTCCTTAAGATATTTCTTAGCTTCCTTCATCACTTCATCATTTAATTCAATAACTCCCCTCTTCTTTGATGTTGGAATAGGCATCGGAATAGAAGGTTCAGGTACAATTACTTCAGGTATAGCTTGTTCAGGAGGAGTCCAATCTTCATAATTCTTACTTATTTTAGCCATTAGTTCCTCAGCTTCCTTAGGAGTCCTATTCCTGAAAATACAATCAACACAACTATCTAGGTATGTCCTAGATTCCTCGGTTAGTCCATTATAAAATATATCAAGAAGCTCATTCTTAGGTAATGGACTTCCAGCCTGTGCATGAATCAAAGCACAAAACCTTGCCCAAGATTCAGGCAATACCTCTTTTTCTCCCTGTTTAAAATCAAAAAGTTCCTGCAAAATAGCATGTCTAGCACTAGGAGGAAAATATTTCTGTAGGAAAGTACTAATCAAGAACTCAGGGCTATCAATAGATCCAGGAGGTAAATTACTAAACCAGGTTTTAGCTTCCCCTTTCAGTGAAAAGGGAAAAATCTTAGCAACAAAGTAAGTACGCATCTTAATATCATCAGAAAACAAGCCACTCATGGTAGAGAGTTCATTCATATGTGCTACCTCACTTTCATTCTTAGTCCCACAAAAAGCTTCTTTCTCAACAATAGCTATGTAAGATAGATTGAGAGAGAAATCATAATCTTCATCTATAATGTTTATGGGAGAAGCAGCAAACTTAGCAATAGGAGACAATTTGGGTCTAATAGTACGCCTCTCAAGGAGACTCTTAGCATCGCTCCTATCATGGGTGTTTTTACATTCTTTAATAAATTCATCGGTCATCTCAACATAACCATCTTCAATATCATAACTTTCACTAGACTCAGGTGAACTAACAGGTGTGGTAGTGTCTTCATTAGGAGTTTCGGTATTTCCAGCTATAGTTCGAGCAATCGTAGCATCTAGGAAAGGACCTAATGAACCACTCTTATCAAGCACAGTAGAAGTAGCATCATAAGCATCAGAAGTTTCAGATTCAGCAGTAGTAGCAGTGTGTGTAGCATGTGTATGTGGTGGTGTAAGGAACTTACTCATAATAGACGGTGAATCAAGAGCAACAGAGGTGTTCAGAACCGTACCTCTTCTTGTAGTGGATGGTAAAATAGGGACCTTGCCATCACGAGACTTACCCATGATGGATGGATAGCAGCGAACAATAGAGAATCCAAGTGAACTTGATAAATAAAGCTATGCTCCCCGGCAACGGCGCCAGAAAATAGTCTTGATGACCCACAAGTATAGGGGGTGTATCGCAGTATTTTCGAGGTAAGTGAAACCCAATTTATTGATTCGACACAAGGGGAGCCAAAGATATTTATAAGCCTTAAAAACTGAGTTGTCAATTCAGCTGCACCTGGAAACAATCTTGCTCACAGCAGTTTATCAGTAGCAACAGTTTTGTAGTAGGAATAGCAAAGTAACATCAGTAGTAAAGCAAAGACAACAGTAACAATAGCAGTAAACAATAGGATTCGAGTGCGGTAGGCATAGGGATGGATGGACGGGCGTTGCATGGACAAGACAATTCACATAGCAATCAGAACATAGGGAAATTGCAGATAAATAAGATAAAGCATCCAAGTACTATATAATCCTAGGAATGTGTTCCATATATAGTCATACGTTCTCGCAATGAGAACTTGCACAACATCTTTTGTCCTGCCAGCCCGTTTGCGGCGAGGCCTCAAGGGAACTACTAGAAATTAAGGTGCTCCTTTTAATAGAGCACCGGAGCAAAGCATTAACACTCCATGAACACATGTGATCCTCACATCAAAGCCATTCCCTCCGATTATCCCGATTTCTGTCACTTCGGGGCCATTGGTTCCGGACAACAACGTGTGTATACAACTTGTAGATAAGACCAAAAACAATACTATCATGGTGAATCAATAACATGTTCAGATCTGAAATCATGGCACTCGGGCCCTAGTGACAAGCATTAAGCACAACAAGTCGCAACAAAGTCATAAAACACTAATAAAAGAACTAGGCACCATGCCCTAACAATCTGATGCCATTACATGAACGATCTCATCCAATACCTACCATCCCCATAGCCTACAGCAGGGGATTATTCACTCATATATGGGGGAAACATGGATGGTCGATGGAGAAGCGATGGTGATGATGATGGCGATGATCTCCTCCAATTCCCCGTCCCGGCAGGGTGCCAGAACGGAGTTTCTGGTGCTGTTTCGTGGAATCTGGTGGTGGTGGCGAAGCGGAACTCCTTCAAGAAAAACATCGACCCCCGAAGTTTTTAGGTCAGAAGGCTCCTTATAGGCGAAGAGAGAGACCGAGGGGGTGCCTGGGGGTCCCACACCATGCCCTGGCGCGGCCAGGCCCAGCCCACGCCTAGGAGGGTCTGTCCAGTCCCTGGCCCTCCTCCGTCTCGTATTCTGGCTTCGTGAGCCTTCCGGAAAAATAGGCACTTTGGCTTTTGTCCCGTCCAATTCCGAGAATATTCATTTTCTGACTTTCCTGGAAGAAACAACAGAAAACAGGCAGCTAGCACTGTGGCTCTTGTTAATAGGTTAGTCAAAGAAATCATATGAAAAGTACTCCAAAGTGTGGACAAAACACAAGAAAGTGGATAAAACCAAGCATGGAGCATCAAAAATTATAGATACATTTGCAATGTATTAGGAACTATACGCCAAGATCTATCTACTAGATACAAGCAACGGGTGGATATACATCCATGGAGAACTTACCCTTGAAGACAATAAAGTTTTGTTAATGAGTAGGAACTCGTGGATGATGTAGTCATTCGCTTGCCGATCTCAAGATCGTGTGGAAATCCTAGTGTCACAAACCAGCAGCGCATCCGCACTCGCACACACGTTCAGGCCACCGAACAACCTCTGCCTCCTCGCTCCAGCGATGCAGCGGAAGCAGCAACTCCTTCCAGACAAAATGCCATCGGGAACATGTATCTCGCTAATCCGAGACCATGGGGAAATAATGCTAGAGGGGGGAGAGATCCTTCACGAGGAGGTGTGAGGAAGAAGGGTGAGAGGGGTGGCCTTTTATAGGAGGAGGGGGTACCCCTCCCCATGGCCGGCTCCCCAAGGGGGGTTACCCCTCACCTCCCCCATTCATGTGGTGGTAACCCCCTCCACATAAATTTGTCCCTTAACATTCCTCTTTAAAGTATTTACTTTAAATGCATTAAATTTCTCCAAATTTAACGCTCTCTCATTTAATAAAACTCTTTTATTAATTTTATTCAGAATTTTGTTAATTACTTTAATTAACAAACATTCACATAAAACCCCCTACAACATTTCAATATTACATGCAGAACCAATTTCAGCAATTTCACCCGAAATAGTTTCGGTGTCTATTGAAGTAATTCCAGCGCTTTGCAATTCATTCGTATGAAACATATTTGCTCCAAATAGTGTCTGTGTCCCTTAAGTGTGTCACCCTATCGTTCGTGAATAATGCAGACATGATCGAGACCCCTCTCAGATCAATAATCAGAAGCGGGACCTAGAGATCCATACTGACTCCTACACATTCTACGATGACTTATGTGATCGTGAGAACCTTTAACATTAGTAACTAAATCCCTTTGTCTCATGATATATTACATGTCCGAGATTCGATAATCGGTATGTCCGTACCTAGTTTGATCTCGTTACCGATATATACTCTTTTCTCGTTCCCGTGATATAACATTCTAGTGATCTCATCACTTGCTTGCAAGCTAACCAATGTGATATCACTGAGAGGGCCCAGAGAATATCTATCCGTCATGGGGATGGACAAATCCCACTCTTGATCCATGAGCCTCTACATAACACTTTCGTAGTACTGAACCCACCTTTATAATCACCCTTTCACTGTGTGACGTTTGATGTTATCAAAATACTCTTCCAGTATTAGTGATTAACATGATCTCATGGTCTAAGGACTAGGATTACTTCAGTAGATGTTATAGAAAAATAAACATAATGACTTTGATCGTAATGCTATACTTCGGATGAATGTTCATCACATCATTCCACTAATGTTGTGACCTCGTTATTACCAACATCCAATGTCCATGATCAGGAAACCTTGATCATCTTGCTAATCAACGAGCTAGTTTATAAGAGAGTCATAACTAGGAACTTTCCTTTTGTTTATTAAACACACATGTATGAACGTTTCCAAATTAATACAATTATAGCACGCAAAATAAACATCTATCATATACTTGGAATATGTATAATAACAACTTTATTATTGCCTCTCAGGGCATATTCCCTTCACACGCCATACCTAGGGACCGCCGCCTCCATCCCAGGGACTGTCGGGTCGAAGGACGCGAAACTCCTAGCCAGCTCTAGCAGCCGGGGGTTGCCAGCTCCGCCCTCCCACATGGCAGGCCACCCGACGAGCCTGAGCCGGTCGGGTGCAAGGAAATCAAGCTAATCATGCAGACTGTGTACGCCATCCGGGAAACCCCTCCATGGGCTAAGCCATTCATGAACTTCCTGGCCAAAGGGGAGCTTCCCGACGAAGAGGCCGAGGCAAGGCAAGTGAAGCGCAGAGCAAGTGCATACACCATCATCAACAACGACCTGTATAAGCACAGTGTTGGAGGAATTTACCAGCATTGTGTGTGCCAAGAAGAGGGAATCCGGCTACTGGTGGACATCCACCAAGGCGAGTGCGACCATCACGCATCATCACGAGCCATAGTGGCAAAGGCATTCCACCATGGGTTCTACTAGCCCACTGCATTGGAAGACGCCGAGTAGATGGTGAAGGCATGTAATGGGTGCCAACAATTTAGCTAGCAAAAGCACACTCCGGTTGCGGCCCTCAAGACGATCCCCATCACCTGGCCATTTGCTGTCTGGTGTTTGTACATGGTAGTCCCCTTCAAAACGGCAAGATCCGGCATGACACACTTGCTGGTGGTGGTGGACAAGTTCACCAAGTGGATTGAGGCATAGCCAATCAAGAAGTTGGATAGGCCGACAATGGTCAAGTTCTTCGCAGACATCATCACGCGCTTTGGCTACCCCAAATAACTGACAACGACACAAACTTTTCCAAACGGGCCTTCGCGCGCTTCTACGGAGACAAGGGTATCCGCCTAGACCTAGCCTCAATCATGCATCCCTAGTCCAATGGGCAGTGCAAGCGATCAAACGGTCTGGTCCTAGCCAGAATCAAGCCATGGCTGATCGAGCCACTGATGAGAGCCCCTGGATGCTGGATATAAGAGGTGTCGGTTGTGTTGTGGAGCCTGCGCACCATGCAAAACCGCTCCACCGGCTACACTCCATTCGTCCTTGTCTATGGAGCAGAGGTGGTCCTGCCAACCGATATCAAGTTCGACGAACCCCACAAGCTGTTATGCACAGAGCAGCAGGACAAATAGGCACGTGAGGACAGCGTCGACCTACTCGAAGAGGCATGCAAGCTGGCTTTGTCCAGATCCGCCATCTACCAGCAGAACCTCAACGCTACCATGCTAGCCGGATCCGCAACGTCTCGTTCCGAGAGGGTAACCTAGTGTTGCAACTGGTACAAGATACCAAGGGGGTGCACAAGCTGTCTCCACTTTGGGAGGGGGCATTCATCATCAGCCGAGCGCTGCAGAACAACTCATACTATCTTAATGATGCCCGCCATCCAGCAAAGAACAAAATGGACCGCTCTAGCAAAGAAACTGAGCGCCCGTGGAACGCAAACCTGCTTCGCCCATTTTACACTTGAACAAGAAGTGCATGTATCTTAATTTTATGTAATAAACAAATTGAGGAGCCTCGACATAGTCTCGGGGACTCCATAATCATTTGGCATTTCGTCCTGTGCAATTTGATGTTTTTCGGCTGCATTATTTCTAACCCAGGATCCGGCAGTCTCTCTTGGGGACTCATCGGATGGCCCAAACCACCACGAATTCTAGAAGGCAAAATGATGTATGCGGATCTAAGGGCTTCCTCTTTGATTCCAGCTACATAACGCACGTTGGCTGACAGACACGGCAAGAGCAGAAAGCTCGAAGACCCATACACGAAAAGTCATAAGGTAAACAAAAACGTCCGGATGTTCCGAATGCACCTGCTCGCTCGATGCTGATAACTAAAATCCAAAGTATTGTGTAGAACGCCCACTAGCTAACCCTTTGATCCCGGCTGTAGACCGCAACCCAGCTCGCGGCCGGCAAGGGCACGGCTTGAATAGCCAATTCTCACTAAGAAAAGGACCAAGTTATTGGCTTAGCATGAAACGATAAAGTTTCCAACCCAATGAACAAACTATAGACTATATTCCTCCTATACATATCTAACGCTTAAACCATTACTTGTGTTTTATTTTTTGGATGAGCTAAAATCCAAGCCATGTACCAGGTTCGGGTACTAACCACCCCCAGATGGTAGAAGGCAGAAAGGAGCTTCGACCTGGCTGGATGGTCTTATCGGCCCGAACCTCGGGGACTACACCCTATGGGTCCGCTTGCGCGCCGCCACACAAAGACCTGCAAACGACAACAACACAAAGGAGCTTCGACCCGGCTGAATGCTCCAGCTGACATGAACCTCGGGGACTACTCCCTGTGGGTGCGCTCGTGCGCCCCCACGAAGAAGCAAGCATGCAACAAACGCAAGCTAAACAATTAGAAAGTGCAAACCAAAGAGCACAAGGGAAATATTATAAAGAGGAGATAAAGCTCCCACCAGAGTTCAACACAGAACAAGAACAAATTGTTCATAGACAAAAGGATAAGTTTGCAACTGGTACAAATACTGCCGGCATTCTGGGGATCAGGCTTGAGGGTCAGAGGCATCTGTTGGAGCTTGGCGGCTAGAGGCGATATCAGCCGGGTCGGAGGCTGGCACGTCCGAGGCTTCGTCGGTTCTGCAACCGGAAGCAGGTCGTAGGAGAACGGCTATGTGCCAGCCGGAGCGCTGAAGTCCTGGTCCATCTGGACGAAGCTCCCGATCTTTACACCGCAAGACCGGATGTCAGGAACCTCGGCACAAAGCTGGTCGTAGCTGGTCCCCTGCCGGAACCCTCGAGAAAGACTCCGAAGATCCACGTCAGGATACCAGGATTTCAACAGCGCTAGCACCATCTTCGCGCCACCACGCTCCGCCCACTCCCGTGCCACGTCCATAAGATCAGGAGCATTGGAAAGCTTGATGGCCAGGGCACGCATTGTAGCGGGAGGGGAGATGTCAGGTCAAACATAGGCGAAGACGTCTAGAGAAGCACTGCGCAGCTTGTTAGCCTCCTCACTAACAACCACCACAATCTCCTCCGGATGAAGGTCACACCCAGCATCCGCCTCAGGCACACGGGCAAGGGCTTGGTCAGTCGCTTCAGAGTACTGAGCTGCACCCGGCCAAACAAGAAATGTCAAAACCAGCTGTAGAGGACGAAAAACGAGTTCGACAATTGAAGAGTAACTTACTGATGATGATCTCGGTGACCTAGCACAGCTCCGCTAGCGCAGCCTTCTCCCACGACTTGGCCTACTTCAGGGCATCCTCCTGCTTCTTGTACAGGCCCTCAAGCTGCTTGAGGTTTTTGGCGCGGATGTCGGCAGTCTTCTTCGACTGACTGGATTTTGCCTCCATCTGCTTCTGGTGATCCACCAATTCGCCAATCTAAGCTTGGCAACCTTTGTAGGATTCCTCCAGCCGGTGTACCTATGCCTTCAGCCTCTCCACCTCCTGATCCCTATCCGCTAACAGAGTTGCAGGAGGGTGCCCGATGGTCAACAAAAAACGCGAAAATTGCCGCAATTGGGAGGAAATGATAGAGCAAGCAATCTTACGCCCCAGGTCCTGTGTAGCCTCGGCTTCAACAAAAGCTTTTCGCGGAAAAGAAGGAGTGAAAAAGAGAACAAGGAAACCAGCTAAAGTGAAAAACAGCAAAAGCAGTAAGGAGATATTTACCTCTAGCAAAGCCTCCAGCGCCTTGGCCTAGCAAAGTCCCTGCTCCATCGCTTCAACCAGGTGGCGCGCCTGGCCGAGAGCGACGGGTGCCAACTCGGAGAGCTGTGCCAGGACATTGTCTAGCGTCGGTGCAGCCCGGGCTAACCGCCAGCCGGTCACCTGGAGGTCATCGTCGTTGCCGGCTACCGCGTGGGATGCCTCCCCCTGGGCCCCGTCTCCCACAGCCGGCGGCGTGGAAGCTTCTAGCACCGCCTCCACCAGATCCTCCACCCGGTAAGCTGCAGAGCCTCGCTGAGCCTTGCTCAGCACCTGGTCCGTGCCTTCCATCAAACAGAGCGGAGGAGAAGCCGTGGTGCCACGCACGGCCAAGAGAACCTCGACAAGCTTGGAGGCGACGGAGGCACGATGCAGGGTCACGGGTGCAACCGGTGGAAATGGCTCCATCACGCCCACATCAGCTTCGGTTGGCGCGGCCACAGAGGGATCAGCCGGCCTAACAGGCCCCTCAGCCCTAGGAGGAGTAGGGGTGGACGCGGTGGCGATGGTCACGGAGCTGGCCAACGACATCACCTCACTAGATGAAGAACACAAGGGCATGCTAAGCAAAGGGCAAGCTAATGGTCACACACAAGAAAAAGAGAAAGGGCGCGTACTTGGCGAAGCTCGACATGACGGCCATGGCCCTCGGCCAGCGAGACCTCTTCGTGCCGCCACCAGCTGGGGTGGCACTGGCAGAGGCGGTCTGCTTCCCCCTTTCCCTCCCTCAGGTGGCTAGGGAAAGAGCAGTATCCTCACCATGCGTGGTTGCACCAGTATAGATAGAAGACGTCACAAAATGGTTGCAGAAGTTGGCCAAGGAAAAGAATACAAGTTAAGAAAACTCACCGGGCGGGTCATTGCAACCCTTGTCGGCCTGGGTGGGGAAGTGCTCCGGCTTCGTCGGCTGATACTTCTGCGGCTTAAAGTCTGGGGAGAAGATGGGAAGCTCATGGTTGCACATGCCATCCTCCGCAAGCTGTGCCGTAAAGAGCTACTCAAAAGGGGCAGATAAGGAGCATGTAGAAGCCCTTTAGAAAAAACCAACTAGGAAAGGAAAAGCACAACCAACCTTCAGTGGCAGCTGGCCTTGGTGGAACAGCATGCAGGAGAAGCTCTAGTCCTCCTCCAAGTCCTCCTTAGATATCATGGCAAGCCACTCCCGAAGGGACCCGTACGGCACCTCTAGCCGGGAAACCCGTGTTCGGTCATCGGAGCCGGAGAGGTGGCACATCTTGTGCGACTGCGCCATCAGCGGGAGCACACGGTGCGTCATCCAGGATAAGGAAATGTCTCGGGAGATGAGCCGCTCCTTCTCCACCAAGACCTCCAGCTGTTTCGCCATCCGGTCCATGTCCACTTGGGCACCCAGACCCTTGACGGACCAAGCCTTCCGGGTCGACGGGACGTTGGCAAAGGGTGGCAGCCGGATCCAGTCCACGTCATAGGCATTGCGCACGTAGAAGTATGAGCTCTACCACAGTTTCACCGTGTCGGGGATGCTCATCCATGGCATCGGCGACGACGACTACAGATAGAAGGCGTAGCAGCCCATCTTCGTTAGTGGCCCGTCCTTCCCCACCACCTAGACCTTGAATTTGAAGAACATGAGGAAGTTCGCTGTATCTAGGCGAAATCCCAAGTAGGCCTCGCAGCAGGCCACGTGATGCGACAGCTACGCCACCGTATTTGCCCCCAGGTGATGGAGCTGAAGGTCGAATGCAACGAAGAGCTCGAGGACGAACTTGCTCACCGGCAAGACAAACCCACGTGCGAAATGCGCGAGGAAGACCACAACCTCGCTGGTCTAGGGGTTGGGGACCCGTTCCCCCTCCGGCGTGAGGCGATGCTTCACCACTCGCTCTGATAGGATGAGCCTCCCCCACCGGTCCTTCTAGATGAGACCCTCTGTGACGTACGAGCCGAACCAACCTCCACCTTGCTACGTCAGCATCTTGTCGGGTGCGACGGCCGTGGTGGAAAACCGGGGTCCATCATCGCAACACCGACGACCAAGAAGTGGAGGTGCAAAGGGCAGAAAGGAAGTAGAGCGCAAGGGGTAAGAGCAACAAGGCGAAGGAGGAAGATGAAGTGGGGAACACCCTCCCTTACAGCCCTGTTTATCGAAGCAAAGCAAGCATGTCCCCTGCGCTCCCCTCTGCCACGTGGCAAGCAACTGATCTGCTCCCTCACGACACTTCGGTTACGGATCACGTGTGCCAACGTAACTCCTACAGAAGATCTCGCAGACGTTACTACGGGAGGCGAGGTGTGCACACGATCCCCAAGAAACCGCAATGATGAAGACGTGTGCGCGGTTACCAAAAACTGTCGCGACAGACCAAGAGGTCAAACTGACGCGACGTGCGCTAGAAGTGGCAGGAGTGGTTGATGTAAGCACTGATGCCAGCAACCTAGCGATTCATCTCCCCCGTCGGATGCGGCAGCCGGTCAATTCAATCACCGCTCACACCCTGTGGGTGGGACACTGGTCCCGTAGCCAGTAAACTCCAGTCGGGGGATAACAAGCATCTCGATCCAGAAAAGGACAAATACTACAAGACAAGTCTACAAACAAGTTTTTCATCACCAATCATTTTGGTTCAGTTAATGAGCATGTAAGAACTTCTCTACAAGGCGAATTCCCAACACGCTCGGGGACTAGTGTCGGGGGATGATCTGGGCTCAATTGGCTGGCTCCAGGGATGCCTGGCCGGATGGCCGCAAGACGTGGGACCATAACAGGGTGCATCGCTCCATCCAGTCCGCCCTCAAGATTCCCCGGCTGGCCCGTCTAGCCGGGCAACCAGAAGAGCTGACTGGGTGGCCACCTCTACTCTGCTGTCTCGGATCCATTGTCCAAGGTATGGAGGGGGTGATGCTCCCTGCTGAGCGCACCCTTGACTGGACAGGCTGGCGCACTGCCCTACCGATGCTAGAAGACACCTATGCCAAAGTGCCAAGGCTGGAAGCTGAGGAGAGCATTATTGGTTGACAAGTAAAGCACCGACTGACGAGTAAAGTACCGGCTGATGAGTAAACCAAAGGCATTGGGACAATGTAGTGTTGTCCCCCTGTACTAGAGACTTGACCGGGTCCTGGCCCACCAGCTGGGCCCAGCCAGCCGGCCCGCTTTGTAAACACAAAGCCCAAACAATAAACCCTAGAGCCCACATTGTAACCTACCTCTCCCAACCAGTATATAAGGGGGGTAGTGCTAGGGTTCTAGGTAAGTTCTAAGATCTCTAGATTCAGCAAGTTCAGTAGTTCATCTTCTTCCTCTAGCTCTCCATAGCAGCTAGGGAAAAAGCTCAAGGAGCACTTGTACTGGGTATTCACCCCCGAGATAGTAGATACTTGCAGGAGTAGGAGTGTTACCTCGACAAGAGGGCTCTAAACCTGGGTACATCACGGTGTTTGTAGTATCTGTGCCCCTGTTGTGAGTAGCCACCGATAGCATCCTAATTATCCCCTCTCATCCCATCCCCGATGGCACACTGTCGTGTTCCACACCACGACACAAGTAACTTGCTAGCTAATGGTTCTCTCAATTCAAATGAGATTGTTAAAAATTTGGCCAGGCTTGCAAATAAATTTCTTTTAGTGCCTCTCTTATTATGAGAGTGAAAACGTTTCAAGCGAGGTCGCTTGAGTCAAAATTAAGGGCGCACAAGTAGATGTCAAAAGAAGGATAAACTTAAAGCTTTTTCATTAACACCCACTTCGATAATCATGGCTATCAAATATCTCTTTTTTTCCTTGTCTTTCAAGAACTATAATTATTCAATTTAGGTGGTGAGGTGATGCCAAAGGTCTCAAAAGTATTGAATATTTTCAGCTCATATCTTGATGGTAATTTTTTTCTTCCTCTTTCAAGGATCATCGAATGTTTCTTTGAGAATACCAATAACTTTGCCCAAATGGTGACACATATGCCGATCATGCCATCAACTCATAGCTGAAATCTAGGATTCTACCATAGATCGTTCAAAGCTAGTAGAGTTGTTGGCATTCCAAAGGTGTGTATGAGAAACATAGAACTTTTATTTCTTTCCTCTCTCTTCCCTTTTTTTATATAGCTGGTCAAAATAGGTTTTGGAATCTCCCTCTCCCACCATAAAAAGTTTGTTATATCAAAAAATTATTTTTTAGAAGGCATCATCAAGTCAACGATCAGTATGTGGGGTTGAGTACTACTAAGATTAAGCCCTTAAGACAATAACATGGCACCAAAGTTGTCGAGAGACACTTTCTCTTATTCTTATAAGTTTGGAATTTTAATCTAAGGAGTTGTCGAGAGACCTTAGCAGGAGAGGAACTCACGGTCTACCCACTTGGTGGGTAAAACCTTGTGGTTGCTCACCCTCTCATAGTCTCGGCTCATGGCGGCTCTCAAGTTGCCTGCTTCCGAACGCCTATTCTTCAAACCCGGCGGCTTGGTGGAACCCAAGGCTCATGCCGTACCCGAGCCCTTGCCCGAGCGGAAAATCCTTCCAATATTATGCATTATGCTACAAAAATTTCAAGAAAAATATAGGCATCAAGTTTCTATCACATAAACAAACGATGACAGGTAGAAGTTACAAATCCTAACGTGAGGAATCAACAATAATCTCAAAATATGATGAACTCATCTAAATAGCCAATGTGATGAATTCAACAATGGATTTCAGAAAATAGAGCATGGATCAGATGAAAAACTTACCGATGTGAAGATTCCCCCACTCAAAAACATGAAATCAATGAAGAATCAAAGGTTCTAGGAGGCTAGGGTTTGGGGTGGAGAGAGAAAGAGCAATAAAGAAAGAGGAAGAACAAGAAGAAGGGTGGCTAGGAGTGAGCCGTCGTCGGCCTTTACCTGGCAATGCAGTCGGTACAGGCAGGTGGTACGGATGCATCCCGCCCGTACCGGTGATCGTCACCGTTGGATCAAGGTTAGGGTTCGTGATCAAACCTGGGTGGTCTAGTACAGGTTCGTGGTACGGGCGCGTTCCGGCCGTACCACTGCTCGTTACCAATATTATGAACTCTGATCATCTTCATCGAGGTTTAGTATGGGCGCACGGTACATGCGCGTCCGGCCGTACCACAGGTCGTTATTGGTACAACGACCCTTGGTGAAGTTGTCAAAGTTCAGTACGAGCACGCGGTAAGGGAACATTCGACCGTACCAGCGCTCGTTATGCTATCTGAACCCCTACCTTATTTCTTCCCTTCATTTTTCTCTTGCTTGTTAACTCCTCTAAGGTAAATTCTCTGAATAACTCAGGACTTGAAATAAATTTATTAGTACACACAAATAAATAAAATAAAAATAATAAAAACTCAAACTTAATTTATTGAGAATGGGTTAACTCCCATCAAGTATCTTGTTCTAGAGTTTAGGTTCTAGCCAAACTCCATACCATTGGCGTTTACCTCAAGCTTCTCTTCATCTTTGGTTCTTTCTACTTGAACACACTTAGGCGATGGAACATATTTTCCATTATATTCTGGTTTCTTTGGAAAGTATCAAACAATCTGATCATCATATATATTGAAGACAATCTTACCGCTAGAGCAGTCTACGTTAGCTCTAGTTGTGCTAAGAAAAGGTCTTCCAAGGATGATAGAGAGTTTGTCATCCTCAGGAACATCAAGAATAATAAAACTAGTGGGTATAACATGTTGGTCTATTCTAAGTAGAACATCTTCGATCACACCGATAGGTTGTTTAGTTGTTTTATCCGCCACTTGTAAGGTGATTGAAGTAGGAGAGTACTCTCCAAGGTTCAATTTTTTTAAATAGGGAATAAGGCATAACTCTAACACCTGGTCCTAAATCACAAAGAGCGTTAAATATATTATTTTTCCCAATTGCACAGGAGATGGTTGGTATACCTGGGTCACCAAGCTTAGCAGGCAGCCTATCACCAAAGCTTATTATTACTGCTACAATCTAAGTTACCTTCTTTTTTCTATAAAGAATATCTCGCATAAACTTTTTATAAGTAGGAACTTGAATAGCATAAGCTAAAGGAAGTTCTAAGCGTAAGCTTCCCAATGCCTCAACAAAAGAGTCATAAATAGCTTTATCTGGTTCATATTGAACTCGATTAGTATAAGGAATTTTCTTTTTGGTGGGTATTACCTTCTCCTTTACCTTTGTTACTGGTTCATCATTCTTTTTGGTTTTCCTTGAGGTAGATTTTTGCTTATCGGCATGTTCTTCACGCGGCATGATAACTTGCTCTTCTTGCTCCTTTCTGAGATCAGCTTCTCCCCTTGAATCGATTGTCTATGAGTCTGAATCATATAGCTTATGTTTGTCCCTTGATTCCTCTTCTTCTCTAGCTAAGGAAGCTTCATGCTCCCTTTTCTGGGTCTCATAATCAATGTCATCTTGAGGATCCACTAAGTCCTCTTCTTCTTGACTCATATCTTGAGTCTCTCTTGCCTTGCGAGCTTATTCTTCTTGATACCAAGGTGATCCTTGCGGTTCCTATGTTACTGTACCACTTCTAGTAACAATGTTAGTAGAAACAATATTGAAATTTCCTTGGATCAAAATCAAAGTTTGGGTTTAAGTTATTTGCTCACATTGAGTTTAACCATACTTAGATATCTATATAAATGTTTTGTAGCATGACCCAAGTCATCAAAGACTTTTATTAGGTCTCTTATATTCTTTTCTTGTGCCATAAGACGTTTGTAGTTTTTCTCACAGAACTGATTTTGTTGATATCTAAATTTTTGCATTACAAGATTTATATCATCCTCTATTACATAAGCTTGAAGAATGTCAACTTTATTTTCTTTAACAAGTTTCGAGGCTATACCTTTTTCTTCCATGGACTTTTTAACTTCGGGTATAAGATTTGGTGGTATGTGAATCATACCTTTTCGTGGTTCAACATCCTCAACTGGATTGTATTGTTCATCCTTAAAGGATCTTACCTCGAAAAGCTTTACACATTCCAGTAGTGTTAAGTTGCATATGGCTCCCCCTCCAGATAGATCAATTATTTCTTTTGTTTCGTCATTAAGCCCATTGTAAAAATATTGAATAATTAAATGCTCATGGAAACCATGATTTGGGAGTTTCATAATCATTGCATAAAATCTATTCCATGCTTGATAAAAGTTTTCTCCAACTATTTGAAGAAAGTTTGTTATACTATGTTTAATTTGCCTAATTTTAGTCAATGAACAATATTTATGCATGAATTCTCGGATCCAATCTTCCCAACTTTTTATAGTGTGATTAGGTAATTATTGTAACCAAGCAAAAGCATTATCTTTCAAGGACCAGCGAAAAAGTTTAAGGAGTATAAACTCTTTAAACTTTTTCGCTTGGCCTCGATGTGATTAGGGTGCTTCGTGCTAAATGTATGGGCCTCGATGTAATTTTACCTTTTTTAGGTCCTTGCTGTAAAATCTACTCCCACCGTTCGTGTAAAATTCGGACATAAAAGCAAGTGGTAAAATTTAAACGTATTTAAGCTTATTAGTTGCCAATGAATATGAATATTCTTGCATTTCAATCCGAACGACCAGGGGCATGGACATATCTACATCATACTTTATGCTGATGATTCATGATCCCATATTGAAGAATTTGCATGCTACCAAATTTGGCCATATATTTCGAAAACAAACAAAGAGAAAGTAGTATGAAGAGTATGGCTCGATCACCTGCTCTCTCGAGAAGGAGCTGCACCCGACTGTTTCCATTGCTTAATTTTAGGGTTCTTCGTGTTAAATGTAAGGACCTTTATGTAAAATTTTCTATTTTTAGGTCCTTGATGTAAATTGTACTCCCACCATCCATGATGGTCCCATATTTGGGTGTAAAATGGGTGTGAATCATGGCATGGTAACAATGTTGCCACTCGGAGTTTCCAACCATGAGGAAAGGAAAAAATCAATTTTCCAAGTGACGGGAGTGTATTTTCTGTAAAGCAAGTAGAAAGAATATGTATTTTCTTTAGAAAAGAAACAAAGAGAAAGAGAGAAACTATGGGCACAGAGGAAGCAACTTGAGAGAGCAGCGAAGAGGAGGAGTTGAAGGCGGTGCGATATGAGAGCAAAGTTGTGATGGCTTCCTAACACGAGGTACAGGACAGTCACCTAGTAGTACTAGTAGTACAGAACTAGTACTATTAAATTTCAGGGCCTTTACTATATACTATATGCACGCAAAACAAATTGTGTTTTCTCTCTCCTTCACTGCCTCATCACCATCCCCACACCCCGGCTAGCTGATCTCTCCCTCGTCCAATATGGTGCTGCGCACGTGTGTCGACCTGCCTTGTCGTTGGCTCCATCTCAGTATCAGGCGTGCTGCATAGAAGGAACCATTTTTGGGCTTGGCAACAAAAGGTACAACACTCATACTATTATTAGAGTTAGAGTTAAAATTTTCCCAGTTTCGAAATTTTCACTTCCTTCCCAAACATCTAGAGGGAAGGTTATTCAAAAGATAGTGGTGCACAAGGGATTGTTTATACTACCTGCAATACATCCCATCACATTCGATGCACTTCATTATGATCTGGCCAGCTTTACGACTACTCTGTAGTACTCCATTGTCGTTCCATTTCACACCCTGCGAAGAGGAAGCCACCAAGCACAAACACAGCATGCTGGATCGAAAGTACAGTAGGAGTAGTACGAAGGGTGTGGCTCGGCCGCTCGCTCGAGAAGGACCCACACCCGACTGCTTTTCATTGCTTCATTTTGGCACCCTTTGTGCTAAATGTATGGACCTCTATGTAATTTTCTTTTTTTGAGGTCTTCGATGTAAATTGTACTCCCACCGACCTTCTCAAATTTTAACTAAACGTAAGCACGATAGATTTATCTTAAAATTTTCCAAAAATCTTTTGAAGCTAAGAAGGAATTCAGTACATCAAAAAACCACCAAAAGTTCTAAAAAAAATCATGTTCTTGCTATGCATCTGCATCCCGAAAAAGTTGACACGATTTTTCATAACATTTCAAAAAAAGAATAAGAAGTATAATATTTTTTGTGGCATCATGTTGCGTGTATCTGGAAACACGCATTATAAAAAGTATAATACAAACATTACTAAATATTCTTTGGTTTCGACAATACTTTATGTTGATGATCCCATATCCAAGAATTTTCATGCTGCCAAATTTGGCCATATTTTGGATGTGGATGCCACAAGACAAGTTGATAGCCTTATATAGTGGATCGACAACATGTTGTACTTGCGATTCCCAAGTTTTATGAGTTTTTAAGCTTCCTAGCTAACCCCGCCCATTTGAATGACTTTATGTCGATATCTCGGAATTGGGTCAAATTTGAAACTACAAGTAAATTGTAGGTTTTGCTTTGATAGTTTTACAAAAAAGCTTTGGGAGGTACCCATCAAGGGGTCAAAATTAATATATTAGAAACCAGTGAGAGTTTCGACGATAGGTTCCACTTATTGCTAAGACTTTGCATCTTGACAATTTAACAAAATTAGGACAAACTTGACCTAGCTACAAGTAAACTCCATAGATTGCTCTTAAATTAAATGTATTTTCAGAGGTAGATCATCGGATCATCTTCTTGTAGTAAATAGTACCGTTGGTGTGAGTTTCCAACTATCAAGAAAGAATATTCAATTCTACATTTTCCGAGTGAATACGAGCGAGATTGTTATTTTTCCTAAAGAAAAGTCTGAAGAATATTTAATCTGAATGCCACAAGCCAGGTTTACATACATATATATTGGACCAACATGTTGTACCAACGATTCATGATTTTTCAAACATCCCAGCTAACTATGCCCATTAGAATGACTTTATGTCGATTTATCGAAATTAGGTCAAATTTGAACCTACAAGTACTAGTAAATTGCACGTGCTCTGCACGTGAGACTCAGATAATAGACGTCTGACATCATCACTATATAAAATTATAATAGGTAAATCAGAAGAAAAAATTGATCAATATCTATAAAGTATGAGTGTATATTTGGTTCTTGTACTTTGTATATCATGTAGAAATCAACGATTATTAGCTATCTAAGACTTGAAAATTTTGGTAACATGGTCTAGAGAAACGAGGGAGAAGATTCTAGAATGATGGAGAAGTGTGTTTTGAGATTTGTGCATAGCATTCATTGTGACGAAGACTATCAATAGAATCTTCTAGATGCTAGAATGGAAAAGAAGATCCAACAGCTAGAAATTGTGGGATTCACGAGTTTTGATCCAACGGTCAATGTTCATAGTTATTTGTACACTATATAGAGGTAAGAAATTGTTGGTTGCTTTGAAAGTTCTACGAAAAAGCTTTTGGGGTACCCATCAGGGGGTCACAATTAATATATCAGAAACCACCAAGAGTTTTGATGATAGTTTCAACTTCTTGCTAAGATTTTGCATCTTGACAATTTAACGAAATTAGGTCAAACTTGAGCTACAAGCAATTAAGCGCGATTGATTTATATTGAATTAAATGTCTTTTCGGAGGTAGATGGGTGCATCTTCTTGTAGTAAACAATGCCATCAATGTGAGTTTCCAACTATAAGGAAAGAACATTCTCAATTTTCCTAGTGATGACAAGATTGTTCTCTCAGGTAAAGAAAGTCCGAAGAATATGGATTTGAATGCCACAAGCCAAGTTTTCACACATATATGGTGGAGCAATATGCCGTACTTACGATTTCCCATGTTTTATGAGTTCTCGGATTTGCTAGCTTACTTCGCCACTTGAATGACTTTATGCAAATTTACTGAAATTAGGTAAAATTTGAACTACTACAAGTAAACTGTGTAGGTTGCTTTGAAAGTTTTACAAAAAATCTCTTGGAGGTACCCATGGGAGGGGGGGTTCAATTAATATACTATCAGAAACCATAGAGAGTTCTGACGACAGGTTCATCTTCTTGCTAAGCTTTTTCATCTTGATAGTTTAATGAAATTATGTCAAACTTGAGCTACAACTAAGTGTGATAGAGTGCTCTTGAATTTAATGAAATTAGGTCAAACTTGAACTATAAGTAATAAATTGTAGGTTGCTTTGAAAATTTTATGAAAAAATCTTTTGGAGGTACCCATCGAGCGGTTAATTAATATATCAGAAACCACGGAGAGTTTTGACGACTGGTTCGACTTCTAGCTAATATTTTGCATCATGAAAATTTTGAATACCTTTTGAAAACGATCACATGAAATAGGGAGAGAGGGGAAATGAATTTTCTATTCTCTATGGGCAACCCACAAGCTTGAGGTGCACCTTAGGCTTAAAGATACAAACTTTATTTTCTCCACAATGTATGGTGAACCTTAGAGGATGCCACATACTAAGCCTTAAGGTGTGCTTTTGTACACATTGACGATGCCCTTATTAGGGAAAAAAGCAAATAGTATATTAGTAGTACACTAGTAGTAGTACTCCTTTCTTTGCTTAGACATATGCTCACCTCTGTCCACGCGTTGTACATGCTGAGAGAATAAAACATAGGCAGGGTAGCAGCAAAGAGGAGTTGAAGGCGGTTCGATGTCAGAGGAAAGTTATGATGGGTTCCTGACATGAGGTACTCCTGCGTCCACTCTACTAGTATTAATATCAGGATCTATGCACGCAAAAAAATTGTGTGTTTTCTCTCTCCTTCGCTGCCTCTCACCATCCATCCTCCCTCTCTCCTCCCCTTTCCCCTCGCGCACCGGCCAGGCTGATCTCTCCCTGGTCCACAGCATGCATGGTGTTGCGCACGTGTGCCTTGGTACGGCGGCTCTGTGTCCCTGGCATGTTCGGCAGCCGCGTTGGTCTAGAGTAGGGACGAGGAGTACATAGGAAGGAAACCACTTTGATCCTTGGTGGCAAAAAAATCAAAGTTTTCTGGGTTTCGAAATTTTCACTTGCTTCCTAAACATTGGGACGGAAGGTTACTCAAAAGATCGACCATTTGCAGTACTTCTTATCTTATCTTTATCTTTACTTATCTCTTACAATACCATACCATACCACTGTATAGTGTACGGATAACTTCGAACATTGACCGTTGGATTAAGACCGGCAAATCCAAACTTTGCTAACCGTTGGATCTTCTTTTCCATTCTTAGCATCTACACAAGTAAGGGCAATTGATTGTTATTGAATTAAATGTATTTTCAGAGGTTGATGAGTGCATCTTCATGTAGTAAACAATGTCGTCGGTGTTAGTTTCCAACTATCATGAAAGAACATTTAGTTCTCAATTTTTTGAGTGTTGACAAGATTGTTCTTCAATGTAAAGGAACTCCAAAGAATATGGATCTGAATACCACAAGACAAGTTTTCAGACATAAATGTTTGGACGTTGATATAATTTTACCTCTTTTTAGGTCCTTGATGTAAAATGTACTCGCACCGTCTGTGTAAAATTCGAACCTAAAAGCAAGTGGTAACATTTAAATGTATTTAATATTATTAGTTGTCGATGAGTATGAACATTCTTGGATTTCAAGCCGAACGACCAAGGTCATGGCCATATCTACATCATACTTTATGCCGATGATGATCCCATCTCCACAAATTTTCATGCTGCCAACTCTGGCCATATATTTTGAAAACAAAAGAAGAGAAAGTAGTATGAAGAGTATGGCTCGATCAGCTTCTCTCTCGAGAAGGAGCCAAACATGACTGTTTTCCCTGCTTAATTTTAGGGTGCTTCGTGCTAAATGTATGGACCTCGATGTAAGTTTACCCCTTTTAGGTCCTTGCTGTAAAATGTACTCCCACCGTCCGTGTAAAATTCGAACACAAAAGCAAGTGGTAAAATTTGAACGTATTTAAGCTTATTAGTTGTCAATGAGTATGAACAATCTTGCATTTCAAGCCGAACGACCAGGGTCATGGACATATATATGTGCATCATACTTTATGTTGATGATTCAAGATCCCATATCAAAGAATTTGGATGACGCAAAATTTGGCCATGTTTTGAAAACAAATGAAGAGGAAGTAGTATGAAGAGTATGGCTTGGTCAGGTTCTTTCTTGAGAAGGAGCCGAACCCGACTATTTTACTTTACTTAATTTTAAGGTGTGCTCCGTGCTAAATTTATGTACCTCGATGTAATTTTCCCCTTTTAGGTCCTTGATGAAAACAAACGAAGAGGAAGTACTATGATGAGTACAGCTCGATCAGCTGCTCTCTCGAGAAGGAGCCAAACTCGACTGTTTTATTTGCTTAATTTTAGGGTACTTCATGCTAAATGTATGGACCTCGATGCAATTTACCCCTTTTTAGGTCCTTGATGTAAAATGTACTCCTACCGCCCGTGTAAAATTCAAACCTACAAGTTAGTGGTAAAAATTAATAGAATTTAAGGTTAGTTGTGAATGAGTATGAACAATCTTGGATTTCAAGCCAAACGGCCAAGGTCATGGCCATATCTACATCATACTTTACATCGATGATTCACGATCCCATATCAAAGAATTTGCATGCTACCAAATTGGGCCAAACGAAGAGGGAAGTAGTACGAAGAGTATGGCTCGACCAGCTACTCTCTCGAGAAGGAGCTGAATCCGACTATTTTCCCTGCTTAATTTTAGGGTGCTTCGTGCTAATTAAATGTATAGACCTCGATGTAACTTCACCTTTTTTAGGTCCTTGCTGTAAAATGTACTCCAACTGTCCGTGTAAAATTTGAACATAAAAGCAAGTGGTAAAATATAAACATATTTAAGCTTATTAGTTGTCAATGAATATGAAAATTCTTGCATTTCAAGCCGAACGACTAGGGTCATACATATCTACATCATACTTTATGCTGATGATTCATGATCCCATAGAGAAGAATTTGCATGCCTCCAAATTTGGCCATATTTTGAAAACAAACGAAGAGGAAGTAGTATGAAGAGTATGGCTCGATCAGCTTCTCTCTCTAGAAGGAGCAAAACATGACTGTTTTCCCTGCTTAATTTTAGGGTGCTTCGTGCTAAGTGTATGTCCCTCGATGTAATTTTACCTTTTTATGTCCTTGATGTAAAATGTACTCCGACCGCCTGTGTAAAAGTCGAACCTAAAAGCAAGTTGTAAAATTTAAACATACTTAAGATTATTATTTGTCGATGAGTATGAACATTCTTGGATTTCAAGACGAATGACCAAGGTCATGGCCTTATCTATATCATACTTTATGTAATCCCATATCCAAGAATTTGCATGCCCCCAAATTTCGCCATATTTTGAAAACAAACAAAGAGGAAGTAGTATGAAGAGTATGACTCGATCAGCTTCTCTCACAAGAAGGAGCAAAACATGACTGTTTTCCCTGCTTAATTTTAGGGTGCTTCATGCTAAATATATAGACCTCGATGTAATTTTACCTTTTTTAGGTCCTTGGTGTAAAATGTACTCCCACCATCCATACGTGTAAAATTCGAACCTAAAAGCAAGTGGTAAAATTTAAACGTATTTGAGATTATTAGTTGTCGATGAGTATGAACATTCTTGGATTTCAAGACAAACGACTGATGTCTATGCACGCTTCTGTTCTTGTAGACAATGTTGGGCCTCCAAGTGCAGAGGTTTGTAGAACAGCAGCAAGTTTCGCTTAAGTGGATCACCCAAGGTTTATCAAACTTAGGGAGGAAGTGGTCCAAGGTATTCCTCTCAAGCAACCCTGCAATCAAGATATAATAAGTATCTTGTGTCCCCAACACACCTAATACACTTGTAAGGTGTATAGGTACACTAGTTTGGCAAAGAAATAGTGAAATACAAGTAATATGGATGATTATAAGTGGTAATTGCAATCTGAAATAAGAGTGGCAACAAGCAAACATGTAACAGGACTGATTGTAAACGGTGTTTCAATTCTTAGAAACAAGGCCTAGGGATCATACTTTCACTACTGGACACTCTCATATAAATATCTTCTCTTCATTATGTTACCCTAAACTACTCTTTGGTTAGACGATGTAGGGCTATAACAGCACACCTAAAAGTTCGCATTCCCCATCTAGATAACCCCTCACTATCATGTTGAGCGCTAGATGGTTCCAACAAACACCACAATCTCATAGAGACATCCAACTCAAAATATACTCATGATAAGTATTTCTGTAACCTTAGACTAAGTGCCACACGGTGTGCACACTGTCAACTTCACACACGTGGGGATAAGCAGAGATTAATTAAAGCACTTGATTAGTAGAATAGATCTAGATTACAAAGCTCATGATCTCAATAAGATCACGCATAGAGAGAGATGAACACATAGCTACCGGTAGAGCCCTTAGTCTCGAGAGAGAACTACTCCCTCCTCATCATGGGAGTCAGCAACGGCGATGGAGATGGTGGTGGAGTCGATGGAGATGGCTTTGGGGGCACTTCCCCGTCCTGGCAGGGTGCCGAAATAGAGACTTCTGTCCCCCGAATCTCCTCTTCGGTGGCGGCGGCACTGCGTAACTTTTCGTGGAATTCTGATCCTCCCCCTAGGGCCTTCGTCTCGGGGGTTTATATAGGTGAAGAGGCGAGGTCGGTGGCCACCCGAGGGGCCCACACCAGGGTCTGGTGCTCCCAGGGGGTCACGCCACCCTATGGTGTGGCTGCCTCATGGCTCTCCTCCGTCTCTGCTTTGGACTTCTGTGTCGTGTCGGGAAAAATAGGAACTTCGCATTTTGTTTCGTCCAATTCCGAGAATATTTTTTACAAGCTTTTCTGAAACCAAAAACAGCAGAAAACAGGCAACTGGCACTTCGGCATCTTTTCAATAGGTTAGTTCCAGAAAATGTATAAAAATGCCTCGAAGTGTAGAAAAAACATAAGATAGTTGATACAAAACAAGCATGGAGCATCAAAAATTATAGATACGTTTACGACGTATGAAGCATCCCCAAGCTTAACTCCTGCTCGTCCTCGAGTAGGTAAGTGATAAAAATAATAATTTTTGAGGTGACATGCACCATCACAATCTTGATCAAGGTATTGTAAAACATTGATAGCTGGGATCATAGTACTCTAACACAAACATGAAAGATATAGTTCTAACAATAAGACGAAGCAACTAAGTTGCAACATAAAAAGGTACAAACAAAAGATCATGAATATCAATGCATTGAAAGAAAAAAATTCACATATAGAAAACATAACAAGAGTGGTAATCAGCTTGTCCTTCATGGATTAGCAGAACATAAATGCATAGGACACCTTCAAAGTTCATAAGGGTGTCTAGATACAAATAATTTAAGAGCAAGCAATACCAAAATTATGAATCGATTAATAAGTTTTGGGACAATGCACATTGAACTAAGAATGACAACTATGCTCTCTTAATTGGTGCACAAAGATAGAAGATGGAGACTCAACATAAAAAAGATAAAAAGAAAGCCCTTCACAAAAGGAAGCAGGGATTTCAAGTTTCATAAAGAGCTTCCAAAAATTATGGTACTTACTAGCTTCGAGTTCTCATTGCCCCTATCATTGGCATCTTGAAGTGATTAAGGTTAAAGTGACACAAATATGAGGATATGCTTGACAAGTTATAAGTTGAAAATCTCATGCCCCTTGTATACGAGTACCGGACCTCATGCTATTTAACTTTGGTCTAAAGCAAGTTCTTGTCATTGTAAGTATATGTGTATCATAGAGAACCGCCAATGGGGTACCCCTTGCCCCATGACACAGGAGCTTTCCCATATCAAAATGACAAGGCAACAGACAACAAGTATCTCAGCAATCTTTTTATTTGCTATCTGCATAGGTTTTTATTGAGGATGCTTCACAGAATACTCATTATGCTTATGCTGCAAGTTTCCACCATGATTAGGCATGGCTTAGGCTAGCCGCCTAGGCGTTTCTCTAACACACATACAAACTCCATGAGCTTACAAGCTCCCCTTTTATTTCACACCACCGGGATCCATAAACAAAAGAACATGATATCAACTGAATAATAAGTGGAATGTTGAAAGCGTTCCCCATGGTATCATGGTTCTGCTAATTCACAACTTATAAAGTGCAAGCATATAAGCAACATAGATGGGCACAATGGTTCAAGTTTATTAAGTGCAAGAAAATAAAGTGTGCCATCAAGTTTGTGAGAGCTTTAATCACTAATTTTCCATAACAAAAGTTTAATTTGGGAGATAGATAAACACATGAATATACTTGGAATAGTGTAACACACCATGCATAGGAATTTATAGTGGACTCTTTGGAATAACTTGGTTTCTTGGGAGTTGGATGCATGAGTAGAACTCATACTCAGCACATGTGGAGGCTAGCAAAAGACTGGGAGCGACCAACTAAGAGAGAAATAATGGCCATAATCATGCAAAGCGACAAAACATTATTAATTAAAGCATAAAGTGATATTGCAAGTCAAAAACTAAATGATCATAGAGGCTATGGTGACTAGTTCATAGGCTTAACATGGTTTAAGCATGTGCCATGTCAACCCAAATAAAGCATCAAAGGAGAATACCACAATATTATGCTTTTGTATGCTAAAACAACGCATGATTCTTTCAAGGCACATTAAGCAATCTCAATTGTTTGAAACAATTCATGCTACAACAATAATCACTAAGCATATGGTCAAACCAACATCTAGCATGACATGATAAAGTCTAAGTCACGGTCAAAACAAGCTTCCTTTTGTACCATTATAAGCATGAAACTTCCTACTCTTTTCCAACACCAATCGACTTATTTGAATCAACTCTCAAAGATAATAATCAATAAAGACCAGAGAGTATGTCTCAACCATCTACAAAGAAGAACTAAAAAGTTCTAAGCCAAAAGAACAAGAAAACTAAAGCTAAACGCAGTGCTAGCAAAGGAGAACACTCACAGAATAATAAGAGTGAAAACTAGAGTGTTCTAGGCAATGAATAACGGGGTGTGTCTCTCTCCAAAAGAAGTGTGTTGGGATCCAACCAACTTATTGTGGCAAATAAAGCAAAATAAAACTAAAAACAAAGATGCTCCAAGAACAACACATAGTGCATAATATAATAAAAATAAAGTGTCTTGAAAGAAGACCTGAGATTATTGATGAAAAAGGGGATGCCTTGGGCATACCCAAGCTTTGACGCTTGTACTTCTTGAATATTTCTTGGGATGACACGGGTGGCATCCTCAAGCTTGAGATTTTGTCCATACTTCATCACATCACATCATTCTCTCCCTACACTTGAAAACTTCCTTCACACAAAACTTCACACAATCTTCATTAGCAACATCAGTGTATTCAAGATAATAAGTCTTTGGGTTTAGTTTAAACACAAGTAAAACTTCCATTAAAAAACAAGCTATTATAGCAATTCCTTCTAAAAGCTCAAGTTATCAAAGAGAACTGAAAGAGAAAGAGATTAAGAGGGAAATGCAAATAATGGTAGAAATCTGTCAAAGCAGACCAGCAGGTAAAAACCAATTTTTTAGTAAATCTTATGTTGCTCAAATCGAAAAGTGCACGAACATTGGGTAATAACCTGGGGCATAAGCACAAAAAAATACAGCTCGATCCGACGTACTGAGATTTTTCACGGTGTTTTACAGTGACGCACAGAAATCTGTTTCGGGACAACAACTTCCCCATATCTTACTTCCCTCTCATTAGAGGTTATTCTTGGCACAAAAACCGAATAAAAAGGATAAGGAGAGGTTATTACAGAGGCAATAACTCCCAAGACTCAACAAAACAAAAATAAACCAAAAGCAAAAATATAATGGGTTGTCTCCCAAAAGCTCTTTCTTTATAGCCATTAAGATAGGCATGATAATTTCGATGATGCTCACATAAGAAATATGAATTGAAGTAAAAGAGAGTATCAAGAAGCAAATATGGAACAAATTTACGTCTAACCCACTTCCTATGAAAAATAATATTGTAAAGAAACAAGTCATGAAAGCACAAAGCAACAAGCATAGGAAAGCAAAACAAGTGCAACTTCAAAATTTTCAACATAAAGAGGGGAAACTTAATATTGTTGAGATACATAAAACCATGTTTCTCTCTCTCATAATAACTTTTAGTAGTATCATGAATAAAATTAACAATATAACTATCACATAAAACATTCTTATCATGAGCCACATGCATAAAAGATTTAATACTCTCCACATAAACATAATCATTCTTATTAATTGTAGTGGGAGAAAATTCAACAAAATAGCTATCATTATTATTCTCATCACAATAATCATCAAATATAGGAGGCATATTGTAATCATAATTAATTTTCTCGTCAATAGTAGGTGGACTAAAATTATCATACTCATCATTGTAATCATCATATATCGGAGGTATAGTATCATCAAAGTAAAATTTATCCTCCGTGCTTGGGGGACAAAAAATATCATGCTCATCAAAACCAGCTTCCCCAAGCTTAGACTTTTCCATAGCATTAGTGTGAGATCCAGGCACATGGCTTAATAGGATTGATAGAATACTCATACCAACAAGTTGCAACTTCTTTTCCGGAAGCTCATTCAAAAAGAACTCTAAGGTTAAGCGTGCTTGGCCAAGAGCAATTCTAGGATGGGTGACCGATTGGGAAGTGGGTAACCGGGTGCGCACGAGTGAGGACAAAGTGCGCAGAAAAGACTAGTGTTGGTCTGTGGGGCTAGTCTAGATATCCTATTAGGCTGCTAGGAGTGACACCCCCCGGGCCTAGGAGTGGACGGGGTGTTACAAGTGGTATCAGAGCCGACCCTTGCGATTACATGGGTGTGTGCGGGTCAGTGGCGGGACATGTGGAGCATGGCGCGTGTGGCCCGGAGTGGACACGGCATGGCACATGTGCCGGCACTGGACGCACATACGCGTGCCAAGAGGGAACGTTCCTAGGGTGTGCTTGATTGATGAGGGCATCGATCTTCTAAAGGGTGGGTGTATGTGAGATTCAGGCACATGGCTTAATAGGATTGATAGAATACTCATACCAACAAGTTGCAACTTCTTTTCCAGAAGCTCATTCGAAAAGAACTCTAAGGTTAAGCGTGTTTGGCCTAGAGCAATTCTAGGATGGGTGACCAACGGGAAGTGGGTAACCGGGTGCGCACGAGTGAGGACAAAGTGCGCAGAAAAGACTAGTGTTGGTCTGTGGGGCTAGTCTAGATATCCTATTAGGCTGCTAGGAGTGACACCCCCCGGGCCCAGGAGTGGACGGGGTGTTACAATTAGCAATAATGGTGTTCAAAGAATTCATACTAATAACATTGTTATTAGCATGAAAATAAAGTTCCATAGGTTTTTAAATTTTCTCTTCAAACACTTCATGTCCTAACTCAAGATAAATACTATAAATATCTCTATTTTTTGTTGTTTTCCATTAAGCCTAACTAATGAAAATAAAAACAAGAAACAAAAAGATATAATTGTAGAATCTAAAGGAAATAACTTCGAGCACTCACACACCAGCAATAGTACTAGAAGATAGCTTAGTAGCCAGAGGATGTGAGTACCTTTTACCTTACCTCCCCAGCAACGGCGCTAGAAAATAGATTTGATGTCTACGCATGCTTCTATTCTTGTAGATAGTGTTGGGCCTCCAAGTGTAGAGGTTTGTAGAACAGTAGCAAGTTTCCCTTAAGTGGATCACCCAATGTTTATCAAACTCAGGGAGGAAGTGGTCAAAGGTATCCCTCTCAAGCAACCCTGCAATCAAGATACAAGAAGTCTCTTGTGTCCCCAACACACCCAATACACTTGTTAGGTGTATAGGTGAACTAGTTCGGCTAAGAGATAGTGAAATACAAGTAATATGGATGATTATAAGTGGTAATTGCAATCTGAAATAAGAGTGGCAACAAGCAAACATGTAACATGACTGATTGTAAATGGTGTTTCAATGCTTAGAAACAAGGCCTAGGGATCATACTTTCACTAGTGGACACTCACATATAAATATCTTCTCTTCATTATGCTACCCTAAAATACTCTCCGGTTGGACGATGTAGGGCTATAACAGCACACCTTAAAGTTCCCATTCCCCATCTAGATAACCCCTCACTATCACCTTGAGCGCTATATGGTTCCAAGAAATACCACAATCTCATAGAGACATCCAACTCAAAATATACTCATGATAAGTATTTCTGTAACCTTAGCCTAAGTACCACACGGTGTGCACACTGTCAACATCACACAAGTGGGGATAAGCAGAGATTAATTAAAGCACTTGAGTAGCAGAATAGATCTAGATTACAAAGATCATGATCTCAATAAGTTCACGCATAGAGAGAGAGATGAACACATAGCTACCGTAGAGCCCTTAGCCTCGAGAGAGAACTACTCCCTCCTCATCATGGGAGTCAGCAATGGTGATGGAGATGGAGGTGGAGTCGATGGAGATGGCTCCGGGGGCACTTCCCCGTCCCGTCAAGGTGCCCGAATAGAGACTTTTGTCCCCCGAATCTCCTCTTCGATGGCGGCGGCGCTGCGGAACTTTTCATGGAATTCTGATCCTCCCCCTAGAGTTTTCGTCTCGGGGGGGTTATATAGGCAAAGAGGCAAGGTCGGTGGCCGCCCGAGGGGCCCACACCAGGGCCTATCGTGCCCAAGGGGGCGTGCCACCCTATGGTGTGGCCGCCTCGTGGCTCTCCTTCGTCTCTGCTTTGGACTTCTATGTCGTGTCGGGAAAAATAGGAACTTCGGCTTTTGTTTCGTCCAATTCCGAGAACATTTCTTTACTAGCTTTTCTAAAACCAAAAACAGCAGAAAACAGGCAACTAGCACTGCGGCATCTTGTCAATAGGTTAGTTCCAGAAAATGTATAAAAATGCCTCAAAGTGTAGATAAAACATAAGATAGTTGATGAAAAAATAAGCATGGACCATCAAAAATTATAGATACATTTACGACGAATCAACGAACAAGGTCATGGCCATATCTACATCATACTTTATGTTGATAATTTATGATCCCATATCCAAGAATTTGCATGCGGCCAAATTTTCCCATATTTTGAAAACAAATGAAGAGGAAGTAGTATGAAGAGTATGGCTCGATCAGCTCTTCTCTCGAGAAGGAGAAAAACATGATTGTTTTCCCTACTTAATTTTAGGGTGCTTCGTGCTAAATGTATGGACCTCGATGTAATTTTACCTTTTTGAGGTCCTTGATGTAAAATGTACTCACACCATCCGTACGTGTAAAATTTGAACCTAAAAGAAACTATAAAAATTTAAACATATTTAATACTATTAATTGTTGATAATTATGAACATTCTTGGATTTCAAGATGAATGACCAAGGTCATGGACATATCTACATCACACTTTATGCTGATGATTCATGATCCCATATCCAAGAATTTGCAAGCCACCAAATTTGGCCATATTTTGAAAACAAACGAAGAGGAAGTAGTATGAAGAGTATGGCTCGATCAGCTTTTCTCTCGAGAAGGAGCAAAACATGATTGTTTTCCCTGCTTAATTTTAGGGAGCTTCGTGCTAAATGTATGGACCTTGATAAAATTCTACGTTTTTAGGTCCTTGATTTAAAATGTAATCCCTTCGTCCTTACGTGTAAAATTCGAACCTAAAAGCAAGTGGTAAAATTTAAACATATTTAATTTTATTAGTTGTCGATGAGTATAAACATTCTTGGATTTCAAGCCGAACGACCAAGGTCATTGCCATATCTACATCATACTTTATGCTGATGATGATCCCATGTCTAGGAATTTTCATGCTGCCAAATTTGGCCATATATTTTGAAAACAAACAAATAGAAATTTGTATGAAGAGTATGGCTCGATTAGCTGCTCCCTCGAGAAGGAGCCAGACCCGAGTATTTCCCTTGCTTAATTTTAGGGTGCTTCGTGCTAAATGCAAGGACCTCTATGTAATTTTCTCCAGTTTTAGGTCCTTGATGTAAATTGTACTCCCATCATCCATGATGTTCCCATATTAGGGAGTAAATGGGTGAATCATGTCATGGTAACAATGTTGCCACTCAGAGTTTCCAATCATTAGATAAATCTAGCACGAAAACATGACTATATACATTCTAATCTAGATAAATCTGAGAACAATATATGGATCAGAGGGAGTAGTATATATGCATTCAAAACAAATTGTGTTTTCTCTCTCCTTTAGTGCGGCATCACCATCCCCACATGCAAAACAAATTTGAGGACATTTCAAACTTTTTTCTTCGGCACGGTGTGATTTGCTATCCCTAGCTACCTACTGGAAAAAACAGTAGCGCCTCAAAGTAGGGGCCAACATTGCAGGCTGGCGCGTTTAAGAAATATATCTAATTTTATGTTATTATTCCTTTTTTGCATAAGCGTCCATGTTAACATCCCGCGTTAGTTTTGCCCTAATATACCGGGTCAGAGTAGTCGATCCGACAACCAGAGGAGAACCGCCTCGCGCCCCTCATCGTCTTCTTCTACCGCTTCGGCCGCTTGTGCACCATCGTATCCCCTCTCCACCCTTGCAAAAAGGTAGAAACCGCCAACCCATCCCGACTAATCTTCTGCAGTACTCTTCCTCAGAACGAAATCTGGAGCGATGAAGCGTAAGATATCTCAACACTACAGCCAGGCAATCGGATTTGGCAACCTCTACTACGGACCGCTGAGCAACATCACCGGTCGCGCCGATCTTCTGAGTACCACTTGCCTGGCAGGTGGCATGGTTGGGATGCATCGAGGGATTGCGGAAGATCCTGGTCTCCCATTTGGTTTGCCCTGCCTACTTCACTCTAACCCACAGACATGGCCACTAGACCGTGACGAGCAGGTAAAAAACAGTTTTGCATGATTTTTGTAGGATTTGAATCCTTAGATTCTTTCCTATGGATTGCATTTGGATCAAAGGAATCATGGTACGCAAATTCTTTTGAACTGCAACACCCCACCCATGCTTCAATCCCATAGGAATTAGAACATCTACTTGAGGCTCAACTCTCATTGCTGCGTAGGATGGAAACATGCCATTCATGTAGGTAGTTTTCCTACGTTTTATAATCACCTATTTTTCACTGGCAAACCTGTGAAATTCCTGTGTTCTCAATCATGCGATCGAAAGAGGCCCAAGACTTTTGCTTTAGTGTCCCCCCTCTCCTCCAAACATACTAATCTGAAAACACAAGAACGACCAGGATTGTTGATAATAGTAACGGAAGGTGTATTGGCCAATCAAGGCTGGCGTTATATTTTAAGTTTCATGTGTTTTACAAACACAAGATTTCTATAAAAAAGTTGGCTGTTTGGTTTATAGGATTACAAAAACATAGGATTACTTTAAAGGGATTTCTATTTTCGTGCCCCTGGTTCGTTAGTTGTACTCAGTTTTTCCTAGCCGCTTAGTTTTTCCTCACTTTTCCACTCCCATCATTCTGAAACCCTCACATGCGCTCCGACGGGTGGATGTCATCAGGTCAAATGCTTGACCGTTACATGCTGACAGGTGGGGCCGCGTTGGGCGGGTCCTGCGTTGAGCATTATGTTACATCGCCTAGACCATTACATGCTGACAGGTGGGCCAAATTTTGGATCGATTGGTCAATCCATGATACACAAGTCTGCCAAATTTTGGATCGATTGGTCAATTTTTGCTATGGTTTAAGCCATGAACTAGCTAAACCCCATGTGTTGATCACATGTCGAGGGCAAAACTGAGCATTGCTAAGCAACTAGGTGCAATAACACATACGTTATGGGGTTATCCAACATACAAACTTGGAAGCGTCACAAACATTGACAGTAGTTCAAATTCAATACAAACACTGACAGTAGTTCAAATCCATCATACAAATTCGAATTAATAATTCAAATTCATTTTTTTCTTGCTCCTAGTGTTTTTTGCTGGAATATTCTCGGAATTCACCACCTTGCTCCATGTGATCCTGGCTGGAATATTCTCGGAGTCCACCATCAGCTTCTTCCATTTGTTCCCTTTGTTCTTTTTCTCTACATGAAATGAATCAAGTGCTTCAGTCTATCGTACAATTAGTTCAACCATGTTTCGATTCATTGGTTCATACGGTTCAAAACGCATTGGCATCATTTCTTCAATATCCTCTTGTGTGATTCCGTTACGTTTGAACTCTGCTTCCAATGAATAAATTGCTTCAATCTCTAATGCATTTGGTGCAATCTCCCCTACATTTGGTTCAATCTCCCCTGCATCTGGTTCAATCTCTCCTGCATTTGGTTCAATCTCCCCTGCATTTGGTTCAATCTCCTCTCGATCCGTTGGTTCAATCTCCAATGTATCCGTCGCTTCATTCTCCTCTCATTCAGATACTTCATTCTCATCAGCATTTGCTGCTCCTGCCTGATCATCCATTCCATAAGCTGGGTCCACTACATTTTTACAAAGCCTAGCAATGTGCCCTAGGGTCCCACAACATTTGCACTTATTCGTTGATGTGGTGCACCACCCTCTGCACTAGCTCTCATCCTATTCTTCCTTGGCCTACCTGCTGGTCTAGTAAAAATTAGAGGGTATAGCTTGAAGCCTGGATTCACTTCCATCCTTTGGTATTTTCCCAACAAGGCTAGAACATTCTGAGCATATGCTGCCCTAAATTTGGCAACAGAGAAATACTCTGACACGTACCGATCAACTTCACCCTCTTCACCTCCTAGAACACCCATGAAAAACAATGCATGTATGCAGGGTTTCCCACGGAGCTGCCATTGCCTGCAATGGCATGTCCTATCAGCCAAACTCACTAGATACCTCCATTGCCTATCTTTATTGTCAGTGTATGTTACCTCATTCTCCATTATTTTTCTAATGCATTTCATCTTCAATTGTTTTGCCCTGGCATGCAATGCCTTAATCAAAGATGAGAGGATGAGATGGCCAGCATATACTGTTGATGCAATTCTTTGACGCAAATCGATCTTTATCGGGATCATCTGCCTAACCTTATCAAATATTTGCCACAGCATAAGCCCTTTCAATGACTTGACCTTTGCATTGAAACTCTATGCAAGGTTACTTTTCACATAGTCTACCTTGCAAATTTCATTGAGTTGGCTTCTTGACCACACCATGACATTATGTGCATCCAAGTACTCCTTCATCGCAGGTTTTTGTTTATACAACACTTCCAAATGATACAGATGCTTCCTCAAACTGCATGTGTATGAAGCTGGCCATAGGTTGTCAATATAAACTTTACCCTTGAATTTCTTTGTAAAATTCTGCACTAAGTGTCGCATACATTCCCTATGCTCCACTCCGGGGAATACTGTTTCTACAGCTTTCTCCAAACCTTTGCAAGCGTTCGTGTGGATAGTAAGTCCTGGTGGATGACCTATAAGGTTGCGCAAATTCTCCAGAAACCAAGTCCAACTTTCCTCTGACTCAATCTCCAAAACTCCAAAAGCAATAGGGAACATCCAATTGTGGCCATCAACTGCAGTAGCAGCTACTGGTTGTCCTTTAAATCTGCCATGAAGAGCTGTTGCATCCACGGACAAATAAGGTCTGCAACCATCCAGAAACCCTTGCCAGCAAGCTTTGAAACAAACAAAAACCCTTCTAAAGCACTCCTTATCCATTGTATTCCCTCTTATTATGTACTGAACTGTATGCCTGTCTATCTGTACAATACTACCTGGACTAGCCATCTCCACTTCATCTTTGAAAACTTTGCATAGAAAACTTTCATTCCATGGACCATTGATCCTATCAAGAGCCATTTCCTTTGCATAGAACATCCTCATGTAAGGTACTATAATATTAAACTTTTGAGAAACTTTTTTATGAGCGTTGTTGCACCAAGTGATGGGTTCGCTCTCATCCAATCCATGATTGCATCTGCCAACCACCTAGTCTTTGCTACTTTTGTTTTGTTCTTTGGTTGTCCCCCTTGAGGTGGACAAGAATGTTTGAACTGGTTACCTTTTATCTGAAACATAATGAAAATGTCAGGTACAGTTAACAAATTCTACACAATGATCTAAAATACACAACTGGCTGTAATACCTAAACCAAACTGCTCCTGAGCATAGTGGATGCATGCATCCTCCACCTACACCTCTTGTATGGGCACTTCACTGTGAACCTTGCCGGCTCACTCTTAATAACAACATAATCATTATTGGTGCAGATGCAATATGTAGTAAGGGCATTACGACAGTCCCGCATCATTTCAAATACGGTGCCTTCTGAAATCTTAGGATCCTTCCTGTCCCACTCAATTACTGGCAAGTCCTCACCATCGTACTCGGCTAAAATGAGACTGTCATTGTTCTCCTTGTTCTCTTCTTCATTAGTGTCATCAAATCTAGCACCGTGGGCCAATTCCTCTGTGCATTGGTCCTCTAGTGCATGTTTACTGAATCTATCTACCAATTCAGGAAACATCAACTCATCCTCATCATCTAGTGGAGGCGCTCCCTCGGCAAGCTCAGCTTCGTCCTCCACATCGGCCGCATGAGCGATTAGGCTTACAATCGCAGTGCGAACAGATGGTACTATTGTGGACCTACAAGGAGCGCGGGGGCGCACACTATTAGCAGAGACTGCAGAGACACATGATGCCCGACCACCTGATGATGCCTGACCACCAGATGGTGCTTTAGCCCTCTTTCCCGTGTGTTCAACTTTAGGTTGCACATGAAGACGAATTCGACCAAAACGTTCGGCAGCATTCAAAGAGAAAAGCATTACCAGATCAGCTTCACTAGTTAGTGGGAGCAATCTTTGCTCGCTAATGTTGAAATATTGCAAATCAACTAAATCACCATTTCTCCAGGGGAATTTAGAATATATTGTATCTTTCAAATCTTTGAGAGTTATGGAGGTTGCAACCACCGCTGGGAAGTAAAATCCAGAGAGATATCATTCACAACCACGAATTACGCTAGTATCCAGTTTAACCGCCAGCCGAAATGCCAGTGCTGGATCAATCCTATTTGAAAAGCAAGGCAGCTAGCTGAGCACCGGTGATTCACGCTTAGTTACTGCCTATAATCAATCCACAAGGCAAACAATACTTACCCAGATGGAATCCATGCGTTAGATCCCTCTGATTCGACCCAATCTTCTCCGCGCTCGACGGGGAGGACAGGTACACCCGTCGGCATCGCATACTGTTCCGCGAAAGGGGTAGATCTAGTGGGGGAGGAAGCGGAGCCGGAGTGGGCTCGGGGGCTAGGGGAGGGGAAGCTCGGCGGCCGAGGACGACATAAGGTAGGAGGGGCTCTCAGGTAGGAGGGCATGGTGGCGGGGGAGCAAAGCAGAGGGCCGTTGGGGAGTTGTTCCAGGCTCGGAGCGAGAATGGCCGGTCCGACGTGTCTTTATGTGGCCCCACCCTTCACCAAGTATGCAAGACCCGTACCAACGTGGCCCCACCCTTCACCACATATGCAGGACCCGTCCAAACACGGCCCCACCTATCAGAATGTAACAGTCGAGGCAACGTAACGTAACACTCAACGCAGGACCCGCCCAACACGGTCCAACCTGTCAGCATGTAATGGTCAAGCCTTTGACCTGACGGCATCCACCCGTCCGAGCGCATGTGAGGGTTTTAGAATGCTGGGAGGGGCAAAGTGAGGAAAAACTAAGCGGCTGGGGAAAACTGAGTACAACTAACGAACCAGGGGCACAAAAATAGAAATCCCTACTTTAAAACATGGTAAAATCAAAGTCAAACCTCATGGGAGAGTATATTTATGATGATATCGTGTCTCTTGGTACCTCATTCTTGTTCTTTGCACGCGTAGAAATTTGATAATGAGGTCCAAGTTGGATATGAAGAATTGCATATGAGTTTTGGAGGATTCTAACCCATAGGATTTTGGAAGATATCAAATTCCTATGGAGTCACTTCTTAGTTCCTATGCCCTCCATTCCATAAGAATCTAAACATGATCTCCAACCTCATTCTATCTCTCCTTTGAGAAGTCCAATGCGCTCACACTATATTCCTGCAAAACTCCTATGTTTGTTTCCTATTCACCATCCAAAGACACCTGTTACAAAATTCCTGCGTTTTTAATTCCTAATATGAATTTACTGTACCTACCATGTCAATCCTATGTTTTTCCTATTCCTACGGTTTTTAAAAACCATTGATCGAAAGAGGCCCCTAATCTTGTTAATCAATCATAGGAAAATTGCATGTGTTTTCTCCTCTGGTCCATTCCTCTGAATAGTGCGAGCATAGGAAATTTAACTATTCCTACAATTTTCTTTAATGCAAGCAAGACCTTATTCCTTGGTGTGTTTGTCTGCGTGCATTCATGATTTATTCATCATGTTTCTGCATCTTTCAGATAGTAGTTTTTCCGCAAAGCTAGCTAGCAATCCCTCCTTTGTCAAACACCTTGCATGCCCCTAGATATGAAGAAAATCTGTTGCAGGGCATTGACGCGTTGCTGATGCCACTAGACAATCCAACAGTAGAAGCATTTGTACCAGTTCATGATGACATAGTCGGAACATGGGATGATGAAGGATTTGAAAACAAAGGTTATTGGGTTGGTGCCAACGGAGAATGGATTGCGATTGCAAAGCACCCGAGGCGCTAGTACCTCCAAAAAGTCTAGTATGGCACGTATCGAGTTGCCACGTGTGCAGCATGTTGATATTTATCCATCGGGTAACCAGTGTTCCCCAGCCCCCCATGCACTTACCTCTACAAGCATGTGAATATCAAGCTGCTGAAGATACAAATAGCAAAGAAACTGTACAGATTTGACAACCAATGGCACTACAACGCGATGGCGATGTTTGACAAATTCATTGCTACCATAGATTTTCCTTATAACAGGGACTGGATTATCCTTCGAAATGACTATCTTGCACCAACAACATATGTTGATGCCATTGACACGTGTCTAATCAGTGGTTCTATTGATCGCATATACACAGTGACAGAACCACGAGGAGATGTTCTTGTCTGGGAACCAAACAAGTGGAGTGGGTCCCGTTATTTAAAAGTGAAATTTATAAATTATACAACTGCATTTTTCGTGATACTTTTGCTAACTGAAAGGCACACACACATGTATACTTGCAGGCCCGCGTGTCATACAGGCTCCGGTAATTGAAGAGCCAACAAACGTCCAAGCTGGTGACGATGCCGAGGCTGAAGATATTTGCATTACACAGCTGGTACTTGGTAGAGCTTGGCTGGGATATCCTATGGATTCACACCAGGGGTGCACGAACCAGCAGCCATGGTAATCCTGTATCATACATGGCTAGAGAACTGCTCTCTTATCCCTCGCTCCGCTGCCATGTTTTCCAGAGGGCCCTTAATTTGGATGACCCTGTAGCACCGGACTGGATCAGAAGGGATAATCTTGAAGGAGGGTCAGTGTTTGTGGGAATCAACCATCCATTCATCCTCGATCCCCCTATAAACCCCGAACCTGGTGTTGCCGATGTTGATGAAGCTCTGTCAGTGTTCAGAGGAGACTATGTGTTTGATATACACGTGCGCTGCGACCATCACCCACAGCCAGTTCCAGATTGGAGCTGCATGCACGTCAATGGGGGGCTGTCATAGGTTCATCACTTAACTACACTGGAGCGGAACATAGGGAGGAAATGTTCGAGGCGCCAATGTGGTTCATGCCAATCCTGCCTTGTTAGAACTATGTGAAGTTTGACCAAAATACCGAAAAGATGATTATGAGCACTCGTAACATCATTTATGTAGCTAGTACTTGTCACCATGTAATGTACAGTACTACGTATGTAGTACTTTCATACTGTATTGTAGTATCAGTACTTGCAACATTATTTTCACTATTACATGTACTAGGCACCATGTACGTAATAATATACTTTCATATTGTATTGTAGTATCAGTACTTGCAACATTATTTTCACTATTTCTTGTACTAGGCACCATGTACGTAATAATATACTTTCATAGTATGTGTTTGATGTTTCCCTATTCAAGCACGCATGCTGCCGTGCCCAATTTTCTAGGCTATTAATTTTGGCATGACAATTAGTAGTACTGTATTGGTGGCAAGGTTTACTTTGTCCACCGCATTCGTCTAACCTCGCCACATTTATTACCTCACTAGCCCTAGCCCCAGCCCTCTCTCGCACATCACTCCTTAATCGCCATTGTGCTTCCCTCCATTGACGACCACCACTGTTGTTGTGGTATTGCCGACGAGTATGCCATGGAGGGATCCTCACAGTGCGTGTTTTGAGATGTGGGGTAAGGCGGAGAGTTGGTGGGTATGAGGTAACACAGTTTACCCAGGTTCAAGTGCCACAACGGTGGCAGAACTCTACTCCTGCTATAAAACACTATAATGGCAATACGCTGAGTTACAGAGATTGGTTCATTGTGCAAGGTGTTGCACGTTGTACGTAGCAATCTAAGAGGTTATCGTTGTTGTGCCCTAAATGCTCCCACATGCTCGGCTTATAAAGGCACCAGAACCTAGGGTTTACAGGGAAAGGTCCTTGCCAGACAAGGTAAAGAGTCCTACACTAATACGAACTAGTCTTTCGTGTCTTGCACTCCAAGGCTCCGAGTATGTTGGTGACTCCTGTGTAGCCTTCCTTTATCCGTCATGGGCCTCCCTTCTGGATCTGTCTAACTGGGCTGCCCAGCAGGCCAGAGGCCTTCCTACCAACTATGGGCCACCCAGGTTAGGCGGATTGGTGACATGCTATGCGGATACCCGTATAGCATATTCCCAACAGTATCCCCCGGAGGACTTTGAAATCTTGCGCTGTCTTGCCCATTGATCTTTGAATATCCCGTCTAAGTGATGCTGGCAATTCGTCAAGCAATATCTCAAAGGTCTCCCAAAGAACCCTGCAATCCTCTCCGGCTTTGCAATTGTAGCCGGAGATTCCTTGAGTCTTTGTTTCCAGAGTCGGACGATCTCTGTCTTCGATGGAATCTTCAGACGTGACGCTTCACTGCTACGGTCAGGAGGATGACGTAGGGTACAGCCTATGCTACCTCGAAACTCATAGAAACAGAGAATTAATCATCAGCTATTTTCACGCACGGGAAATCTGAAACGGCAAAGCGGCAAAGATGGAGGATGTGGCAAAATTACCGTGCACGTTTGTCTCCATGTTAGCAACGCTCCATCCATCAGATCCCTTATCACGAATCTTGATGCGCGGTCTATATATTTTCACCGCGATCAATTTATTTCTTTTTTACCTGCATTCACTTCCTCGTCTTCGTCTTCCTCCAGCTGCGCGCCTGTTCGATCTCTTCTCTGGAAAACCCTAGCTAGAGCCCTCCTCCTCTTCACCCACCCCTCGGCGCAATGGCCTCCAGCAGCTATGTCCCTTCGATGGCGGCAACTCCCGAGGCTATTTCAAAGCCATCCCATGGAGTATATGTCCTGTCGGAGGGGGTAGTTGTCCCTGTCACCGCCGTGGTGGAAACCACTAGTGATGACCAAGAACGAGCGGTGCCAGAAGCTGTTGAAGACAACGATTCCTACAAGGGGGTGTGGAGGGGCTCTGACCTCACCGCCAAAGATTTATAGGAACTGGTCACTGAGGGGTATCTCCCCGTGGAGAAGGATGTGGTCTGGCGAGCAGCGCCGGCCGGCGAGGTGGTTCCTTCTCCCCAAGCCAGAGAGAAGGTGTACCTCAAATCTCAGCTGGTACGTGGTGTAAGCCTGCTAGTCTCCGACTTCTTCTTGGATGTTCTCTGGTATTTCCGGGTACTTCCCCACAACCTCTCTCCCAACAACATTTTAGTCCTTAGCAACTTTGTAGCTCTAGGCGAAGGATTCCTAGGTATCAAACCTAGATTAGATCTGCTCATATACTTTTTTACCGTCAAGAGATAGTTTGTAGAGTCCAAGAATGAATTGCGGATCTGTGGAACCATTAGCTTCAAAATCTGGCCTAGCCGGTGCTTCCTCGACATCGTAGGGCATGAGTCATGCAAGAACTGGCAGCGCACATACTTCTATGGCCCAGACATTCCTCTACCTGACCGTCTTGAGACTTATCTTGACTTTGTCAACGGAGCTACCACTAAGGTACCCGCATGGAGGACCCCAGCCTCCCTTCCTTCAGACGACGAGGCCAATCGCGCCGTAAGGCAAACCGAATGGGTCGTGGACGGAGGTTTGACTGGCTTGGTGTAGGGGTTCCACATATGAAAACAATAAAATTTTACCCTACGCCCCTGAACCCCTGATGCTTCTAGGACCTATCTATTAGTAATACAGTAACAGGAGGGGCTTTTCGCAAACTTTCCCTTGAAGACCGAAAATCGTTGTCAATGGTCAGGAGAGTGTGGTTGATGTAGACGAGCCGAAGCCGACCTCGAGGTCGTGATGAAGTACTTGCGCTCCTTTGGCTCCAATGACTTGAGTGCCTCAAGTGCAACACCTCACGGGGAGTTACACACGTCCGGTGCCTGACGATGACTCCCGCTTCCCCAATCCAGCAGCAGTTGCGGAAGTAGAGCTCCTAGATCTGAATCCCATAGCACGACAGTGCTCCACGATGAAGATGTCTCTCATTCGAGCAGTCTGAAATTGGGACCACCGTCACGAGAGAGAGAGAGAGAAAGAGAGAGTATCAATTAGAGGTCTCCCCAAAAGTGAGAAGACCTTTATTGAATATTGTGTGTATTTATCTAGCCAAATACCCCCACTATATATAGGGGAGGGGAGGTACTACCTCCCTCAAAGTCCCGGGGTGGGACTAAAGGAGAGGAGGGAGAGGGGCAGCTGCCGGCCGGCCCTAGTGGGCCCTGCGCGGGCAGGCTAGGCCCAGCCGGCCACCCCCTTGTCCCTTGTCCCTTCTCCCTCTCTCCTTTCCCTAATGGGCCCTCTCCGCTCTAGGAATTTGCCCATTAAGCCTTTTGACCTTTTAAATTGATTTTCTCTTTATTAAATAATTATGAATAAATGATTAAATCAATATTTAGCATTCATTCACATATTATTCAACCTTCGTGGCTACGGAACACTTCCACCTCCACTCCGGACATCCTCCGGACTTATAGAAACCCTTCCGGTTTTCTCTCTACTATTCTTCGGCGATTTACCGATCCTATAAACACTCTCTAAGCATCATAAAGCCCTTAAGCGTGATACCCCATGGTTCGGGAACACTCCAGACATGGTCGAGACACTCCCGCACCAATGATCGTCAGAGGGACCTGGATGGCCATGTGACCCCTGTGGGGTCCACAAAGATCTTTCGTCGTTTGAACCGGGACAGTCGTGTCTTATTCCCTTTGTCTCTTGATACTTGCATTGCTCGAGATCTGATCAATGACATCACCATGTCGTGTTCAATCTCGTTACCGAACAATGCTACTTGACTTGTTCCGACAAGTGATATCCGTGTGATCAAATCACATGCTGCGCAGCTATTGGATATAACTTCTCCGAGTGGTCCCTTGAGTATCTTTCCGCCACATGGACGGACAAATCCCGCTCTTGACATATATTGCCTCTACGATTTCCTCCGAGTACCTAAACACACCTTTATAACCATTGTATTACCAAGTGGCGCTTGATGCTATCTAAGCACTCTCGGGAGACAGTGATTGATATAGCCTCACGGTCTAAGGAATAGTCTACGAGGATCCATTTCTAATCATCGTAACTTGAACTTCGTGACATGATCGGGTCATGATGTTTAGGTTGCGTATTGGTTCATCATCTCATTTACAGAATGAGTTGACTCCATTTCCAACTGGCATAAATGCCACATGATCAGGAAACTTGATCATCTGTTGACCAATGAACCATTGACTAGAGTTTCACTGGGAACCCCTGGTTGTTTATATATCACACGTGTATTGATGTTTCCCCTCAATACAGTTATAGCATGATATAGAAGTTAATCATAAACTATATGAAATACGATAATAGTCCTTATTACTATTTGTCTCTAGGGCATATTTCCATCAGTCTCCCACTTGCACTAGAGTACAAATACACTAGCTGTATTTGTTCTTAATCATTGGCACCATATATCCGGTACCCTGAACATGCTTGCTCATGGAAGAGGCTGAGTCTTGGGTTTGTACTTTACAGTCCCAAATCCTTTGCAACTTACTAATGTTACCTTGATTGACATTAATACTTTATCATCACATGATAACATCTGTGTGTATGCATCGTCGCTATGGCAGCAGAACGAGCCCTGATTCCAGGAGCCTACAGTGACTTTAGATCAACTTCGAGGGCTTTCTCATGGGCACTGTGCCCTGGGACACATCATTCTATGTTAAAAGCGAACTAGCCCCGCCATAACATTATACAACACTTTAGATGGTACCCTTATCTATTATTATAAATGTATTCATTGAAACACGAGTGCACTCTGTGTAACTTTCGATGTTTTGTTCACCTCGCTTCCTACTTGACTTTAATCGGTATTTACAGGAGTTTCCAACATATTCCCTTATAACATAACCCTTTATGTTTTAAGATATGTCATCCTTATGGATTTGGAAAATATGTCTGCAGTTCTCTATTAGACATTGCGGACAAACTTAGATCAACGTTCTGTGATTCAAACTTAATCACTTTTAAACGTTCCTTATTGGATCACATATTATGTTAAGTTATTATCATGGTTTTCTAAGATAGAACCTATGTCTCAACATAGTGGATGATAATCATCCTTTTCTTTCTTTCAACCATTGATGTTAAACTTAATACTATTCCTAACTTGAGTTATCAAGGACCAGTTCCTTAATTAACTTTTATTCTGAAACCCTTTTCAGAATCCCTTAAGATATAATACATAATATATCATAATACATTTATTATTAACTTATACACTTTATAAATCATTATTTATAAGTATTTGCGCTTTTATTCTTAACATCCTTAAGAATCACTCCTATAAGATCCCACCCAAAATATGTTTCCAACATATTTGGGTATGAGTCACTACTCTTACTCAAACTATGTTCCTACATATTTGAATTTGAGACTTATATTTCTCCCACTCAAAAATATGTCATTCACATATTGTTTTAGGAAGACTTCCATAGCTCCCACTCAATTTCATGCAAATTGCATATCTACTCACTATTTTGAACAACTGCAAATCTTTTGATCAAATACCAAACTTGGATATTTTCTATGAGATACTAGTACTTTTACTAGTTTTAAATCCACTAGACATTTAGCACACTTGAATCAAATTCATTTGAATTCGTCCAATACTTGACAAATTGTGCTTTTGTCATTCACCCCCTTTTCCACTATGGCTTTGCAGTCATTTGGGAAAATGCAAGTAACCCCTTATACTTGTGAGATTCAGCAACGAATTGCTTTCTAATCTCAAGGGAATTTTGCTTCTAGGATTTCTCATAATTCTAGTTTACCATTATTTCCTTAGTAGTTTGTAGGTATGTCATATTCCAAGAATCATGACAAATGATTCACAAATGTCTCCATACAAGATATGGATTATTTTGAATCCTACTTCATGTAGTGAAAACACCAGTGGGGAAACACAATGATCATTATCATTGATTATTTCCTTTGTGAAGAGAATCGTTCAGGAACGTTGTCTGTTGCAATTCTCAACACTCTAATACAGGGATTTGAATCCTCATCGTGTTTCACACTATCTTCCATTTGCTCCATAATCGAGAAATATCATTGAATGCGAACTTTCTCGAAAATGTACCAAAAAGCAAGCAATACTAGTTTTGCTTCTCTTTTGGTTTCAGCTATGGATTTCGTATTCAAAGTTTCCAATGAATACTCTACAAGGACTTATTCTCTATTGTTTTGGTTATATCGAATAACCCCAAAACTTTCACGACAATCCATACTAGATATGGAGCCGCTTTCACGAATTCAAATGGTTCACTATATATTCTAATTGAGTGCTAACTATTTCTAACTAATGGTCTCTACATCTACACTACAATGATTTATTTGGTGCCATCTATTTACCCATTTTGATATCTAATATCACATTGTGATGCTTTGCATTTTGACATTTCAAAATGCTTTGCATTCCACAATTTCTTTTATGCCAATCTTATAAAGTTGAATTTCATTACTATTGATCAAATTGTAGTAATTAGATTCTCTTTTATATTTATACCCTTTCTTGATGAAACACTTTGATCAAATAGTTTCATACTTATGTTTCCTTTGGTAAACTTATTTACACATTTAAACAATCATATAATGATAATTACCATTTTCGTTAAACACAATACATCGGATATGTATTTACTTTTAACAATTCATTAAACACTTTGTATTCAAGTAATACACGGTGTTTAAGTTATTTTGCCGAACTTAGGCATGATTTATATGTGACAAGAAATCGAATGACTTTCACATATTATCACATAACTTTGAATTTAAACAATGGTTTCATTGATTAATGAATATATCATTAAGTTGGGTATTTTAAAGCATTTCAATATTTTACAAATGTTCATGTATTATCAATTAGTTTCAATCAACAAGGATAATTCACATATAATCAAACAAGATATGAACACGAATAGAAATCATTCATAAAAGTAGAACAACTATTTGTTACAAACTTATATGAATAACCTTCTCACAAAGTGTGAGACACACTAAAGAAGTTCATAATATTTTGATTACAATAACTATCCAAAACATAAACTAAGTGATAAATGTCGAGGGAGAGTGTCGTCGGCCATCATCGTCATGCTCGCCATCAACACGCAACGTCACCTCCTCTCTAGCAAGCACCTCTCATGCAGAAGGACCTGTTTTCAGCAAAATAGAACAAGTATCAAATATACTTAACACTGCAAATGTGTTTGCAAGATTATAACATTTATAAAATTTTATATCAAATATATACCTTTGTCATTAATGACCTCAGCGACAACGGGTTCAACCATCACATTCTGAGATGTGATATGAACCTATGGAATTCCATTGATTCTGCGTCGCCTCTCATAATGCAAGTCCTGACTTGTGCTTGGTAGCTTGGTGGCAACGACCGCAGCACGACGCCATTTGCGAAAGAGCCCGTCATCCAGCTATCCAGGAAGTATGCAGGCCTCATGTACACATCATGCATGCACTCCAAGTGGTCGTCAAGTGATGAGTTCTCCTCCATCTTAATGGAGAGGAAGTCTCCCATCAGCTCATGCTCCCATATGCGTGCTTGTTCCACGAAATGTGTCATAAGATGTAGCATTACCGTACGAGGGTTGACATCACCCACGAAAGGCCACAGCTCGTCCACCATTCTGAAACGCATTGTAACTGAAATGAAGGAGGCCATTTCCCGACAGAGATAGCGGTCTTCCCGCTGCTCTAGGGTCTCTAAGTCAATAGGCTGATCCAAATACATCCCATCGAGTATGTAGTCGACCACGTCTTTCTCGCTAAGGAGAACATGGAGACGCGCAACCCATATAGAGAAGTTTGATCCATCTAATCTGAGCTTCTCTCCTTCTAACCAATCAATCGTCAACAGGAAAGGTGGCATCGGGGAGAACTTCTCTACATTTACAATTGCAAAAAGGAATTTAGACTAAGTTTATAATTAGATGAGTTAATAATAACTCCACTAAGAAACACCTATCCCAGAAGGGTTCCTAGTGATAACACGACCCCTATCAGCCACATCTCCCCCGATCATCACGGCCATCAATGTGGGTTCAAGGGTGGACGCTAAACGTTGGTCACATCATTCATGCGACTCGTGCTTGATCTTTCGACCATCCATGTTCCGAGGCCATGTCTATACATACTAGGCTCGCCAACTCAACCTTAGTGTATTCGCTGTGTAACATGGCTTACACCCACTGTATGCGAACGTAGATATGTCTGACACCCAATCATCACGGCCTGCCTCATACCGAAGAACTTTCTTGGTGGTGCACACTAAGGGGGAACACAATCATTGGTAATTTTAACAGGGATCATCTTATTAGGCTACCGTCGAGTATATAATACTAGCACACAAAAAGATATACGAACAATAACATTGAATGTAAATGCGATGTGATATGGTCCTTCACGTCATGATATCCATCCGTCGTCACCGGATTCCCGCGCCAGGGTTCCGGCGTCGTAGACACCAGGGTACCGGTGTTATTCCGGCATGGTAGTTTGTCATCTCCATGACTATCTACTACTACGTAACATAAGGTAATCACTTTACCTTTGCCACAACCATATCACAAAGCAACGCCTCCTGCAAAACAAAGTTAGATGCCTCTACTTTATCTTTGCATGTTTTACGTGGCTGAATGGGCTTTCGTGCAAGAACTATTCTTACCTACGAACTTTCAGCACAACGCTGATCAAGTAGTTGTCTCTACTACACCCCTTTCGGGGCCCTCCGTTGCAAATGGTATCCCAACTAACGCGAGAGAGACAGACACCACCCTAAGCCACTTTATACGGTACAAGTCGTATGTCAAGCGTGGACCAGTCTCACGAATGAACGTCTAAAGTTAGTTGGGGGTCGCTTCATCAAGCAATACTGTGGTATGCACAAGTACACGTGGGGGGTAACAACTAAAATATCAACACCCACAGGCTACATCTCGTGTGTTCTACCCGTACTAGCATTACTACGCATAGATCTAGCTCTGATACCACTGCAGCGGTTCCGCATATGAAAACAATAATTTTTTACCCTACGCCCCTGAACCCCTGATGCTGCCAGGACCTATCTATTAGTAATACAGTAATGGGAGGGGCTTTTCACAAACTTACCCTTCAAGACCGAAAAGCGTTGTCAACGCTCAGGAGAGTGTGGTTGATGTAAACGAGCTGAAGCCGACCTCAAGGTCGTGATGAAGTCCTTGCGATCCTTTGGCTCCAATGACTTGAGTGCCTCAAGTGCGACACCTCGCGGGGAGTTACACACGTCCGGTGCCTGACGATGACTCCCGCTTCCCCGATCCAGCACCAGTTGTGGAAGTAGAGCTCCTGGATCCGAATCCCGCAGCGCGACGGCGCTTCACGGTGAAGATGTCTCTCATTCGCGTAGTACGAACTTGGGACCATGGTCACGAGGGAGAGAGAGAGAGAGAATATCAATTGGAGGTCTCCCCAAAAGTGAGAAGACCTTTATTGAATATTGTGTGTATTTATCTAGCCAAATACCCCCACTATATATAGGGGGAGAGGAGGTACTACCTCCCTCAAAGTCCCGGGGTGGGACTAAAGGAGAGGAGGGAGAGGGGCAGCCGCCGGCCGGCCCTAGTGGGCCCTGCACGGGGAGGCTAGGCCCAGCCGGCCACCCCCTTGTCCCTTCTCCCTCTCTCCTTTCCCGAATGGGCCCTCTCCCCCCTAGGAATTTGCCCATTAAGCATTTTGACCTTTTAAATTGATTTTCTCTTTATTAAATCATAATCAATAAATGATTAAATCAATATTTAACATTCATTCACCTATTATTCAACCTTCGTGGCTATGGAACACTTTCACCTCCACTACGGACATCCTCCGGACTTACAAAAACCCTTCTGGTTTTCTCTCTACTATTCTTCGACGATTTACCGATCCTATAAACACTCTCTAAGCATCATCAAGCCCTTAAGCGTGATACCCCACGGTTCGGGAACACTCCAGACATGGTCGGGACACTCCCGCACCAATGATTGTCAGAGGGACCTGGATGGCCATGTGACCCCCGTGCGTTCCACAGAGATCTTTCGTCGTTTGAACCGGGACAGTCGTGTCTTATTCCCTTTTGAAATGGATCGTATGGGCACCTAGAGGGGGGGTGAATAGGTGCTACACCAATTTTTAATTCTTTTTCAATTTTAGGCTTAGCACAAAGGTAAATTCTCTAGATGAACTAATGTGAGGAATTTCCCTATATGCAAACCTATCTACTAGCGAGTAAGGAGCGAGTGGAAGAGGAACGAGTGAACCGAAGTGAAGCACGCGGAGACATAGGATTTGTTTGACCGCAGTTCCTTCCTTGTTAAGGGAAGTACGTCTGTGTTGGAGGGGTGGGCGGTACTAAGACCACCACGCCACAAAAGGCCTCACCCTGTTCTCCGATGGATCTCGCCACAACAGGCCTGATCCACCTTCCACTATAGGTACTATTCGAGGCGGGCACCGACGCCTTTACACAACTAGCGGGGCAACAACTCCACAACAACTTGGAGGCTCCCGAAATGACAACAAGCTGCCACAAGAACAAAGTTGTCAAATACAATAACACGATCTAGGTATTAATGAGAATACTAGATCAGGGATTTCTCCAAGTGAATGGAGAGGAGTTGAAGCGCTTGATTCTTGATGTTGATGATGAACTTCTCCTCCTTCAATTCCACCAAAGATCAAGACCTTAGGGTGGTTGAAGTGGGAGATCGAGATTTAGAGCTCTTGCATAGGGTCTGGTCGAATTCAAATGAATCAAGAGTTCTGGACGTTGGGGAAGAAGGGGTACTTATACCCCCTTCCAAAAACCAGCCGTTGCACACTTTGGGGGCCGGATTATCCGGCCCAAGTGAGGGCCGGATTATCCGGTCTGAGGAAACACCGCCCGAGACTCGGAATATCTGGCAGAAAATCCGCCCCCACACAGTGAGACGCGTCGAGCTTGTCCTTGATCAACTTCTGGGGGCCGGATTATCCGGCCCTATGCGAAGTTCGGATTATCCGGCCTGGGGAAGAAGAACCGCCCCAGTTCGGATTTTCCAGGAGAAAATCTGACTGGACACAGAGCGACGCGCCGTGGCTCCTTTTGCACGAAAACTGGGGGCCGGATTATCCGGCCCTTGCGAAACCCGGATTATCCGGCCTGGGGAGGAAAAACCGCCCAGTTCAGATTTTCCAGAAGAAAATCCGACTGGACACAGAGCAACGCGCCTTGGCTCCCTTGAGAGATGAGGTAGGCCGGATTATCCGGCCCTTGGAGGGGCGGATTATTCGGCCCCCCTCAAAACTTCCTGCACACTTAGCACACATGAAAAGTCTCCATAGTATTGTTATCTAACACGCAAAACATAGGAAAACATGAAATGTTCTTTTAATCTCCCCCTTTTTGGTGTTAGATGACAATACCAGGATTTGCAGGAGAAAGACACAAGACAAACAGAGATAACTATGGAAGGGACTCCCCCTCAATGTGTGCATAATAGAGTTTTGCATTGGAATACAAATGCACACAAATAGGTGAATCTATTCCATAGACAAAAGGGCAAAAACACATACCACCGAAGTAGAGAATAGGCATCCTTGACATAAATCACAATTATTAGTGGATAACCATTATGAGTGCGCGCCTTCCGTGATAAACCACCAGCAATAGGAAATGAATAGATATAACCATGAGCATAATCCATGATATGAAGTCCATAGGTATCATACAGACAACCACAAAAAGTCTCAACCACAAATCACAAACCACGAATATAAAAGTTCAACGCTAAATGGGCATAAGCAAGAAATAACGAATAAAAAGTGCAAGTGCTGATGCCCGACCCATGCAAATCCACGGACAACCTAATAGAACAACTTCTCCCCCTTTGGCATCGAGACACCAAAAAGGGAGAAGAGCGATGCTAGCGCCCCATGGGATCACAAAAAAGTAGATCGGGCCTAGAAACTATAAGACTACAAGTTCTATGCGAAAACACATCCTTCTAGACAACGTTCCATCCAACAAGATACACATCTAGCCAAAGATGGGGAGAGAGGGAGTTACCCTCACTCATTGGAGGAAGAACGCGGAGGAGAAGGTACCCGGAGGCGTGGAGAAGAAGATCCGGGAAGGCCCGAAAAATCCGGTGGCCGGAGAGGCTCCGGGGAGGGTGAGGGGTGGCAGGCGGCGGCTAGAGAGAAGGAGAGGGCTGGGGGAGAAGTGCTGCTCGATATGAGCCCTTCCCCCTGAGCCCTGCCCTTTAAGATCGAATCCGCCAGGACCGGATTATCTGGCCAACACTTGGGCCGGATTATCCGGCCTAAAATCTGGGATTCTGTTATACACAGAACTAGGCCCGTGCGTCCCCAAACAACACCCCCACAAGGTGTACAAGGGACTTGTGTGCAAGAATAGATGTCTTAGGGGTAGGGAAGGCTTAGGATTGAGAGTGCCAAACTGAGATGGTACTAGACACTCAAAATTGCAAAATCCAAATCAAATAAAAGCCAAGATTGAGTGTGATTCCCATAAGAACAAGAGAGAGCAAATAACATCCAAAAAGATCCAATTCTCCACAAAGGAGAGGGCGGTGGCCGAAGCCACCTTATTGGAGTGTATGGTGTGACACCGCGAAGATATATCTTGGGTTCACGACCAATACTCATCAATAAGCTCAAATATCACAACATGATATTAAGAGAAATGATATAACTTTCTATTGGCATTATGGGGGGAGGGTTAGCCCAATAAGTTAGGACCACACTCCCCCTATATCCATGCCCACACCTAGACCAAACAAGGATTGAGATGTACGAGTGGGTGCATGGGTAATCAAGACAAGCTCCCGAAATCAATGATATTTAGCTCATTCCTCAAATAGCAGAATCTTGCTTCATCAAGTGGCTTTGTAAAAATATCCGCCAGTTGGTTCTTCGTGCTCACAAAAGATAGATCAATATCACCTCGAGCAACATGGTCACGAATAAAATGATTCCGAATCTCAATATGCTTCGTCCTTGTGTGCTGAACTGGATTGTACGCAATTTTGATAGCACTTTCATTATCACATAAAAGAGGCACTTTGTCACAATTGACACCGTATTCCTTTAAAGTTTGCCTCATCCACAATAATTGAGTACAAGCGCTGGCAGCAGCAACATATTCAGCTTCGGCGGTGGAGAGAGATATACAATTCTACTTTTTGGAGGACCAACATACAAGAGATCTTCCCAAGAATTGACAAGCTCCAGAAGTTGACTTCCGATCATCCTTATCATCAGCCCAATCTGAGTCAGTATAACCACATAACGAGAAATTGGAGCCCTTGGGATACCAGAGACCAAAGTTGGGGGAATGAACTAAATATCGAAAGATCCTCTTGACCGCCACTAAGTGGCTTTCTTTAGGAGCTGATTGATACCTTGCACACACTCCCACACTCAACACAATATCGGGTCTAGATGCGCAGAGGTAAAGAAGAGAGCCAATCATGGACCGGTATACCTTTTGGTCCACATCTTTACCATGAGGGTTGAGTTCGAGATGACACTTTGTTTGCATCGGAGTAGCGACACCATTTAGATCCGTCATCTTGAATCACTTGAGCATGTCTTGGATGTACTTTGCTTGATTAATAAAGGTTCCTTCTCTTAGTTGCTTGATCTCGAATCCAAGAAAGAACCGTAATTCCCCCATCATAGACATCTCAAACCTGTCAGTCATAAGCTTTGAAAATTCATCATTAAAAGCTTTGTTAGTAGAACCAAAAATGATATCGTCTACATATAGTTGGCATACGAAGAGCTCCCCCTTAACCTTCTTAGTAAAAAGAGTGGGGTCGATTTGCCCAACTTCGAAGCCACGATCTAACAAAAGCTCTTTAAGGTGCTCATACCACGCACGTGGGGCTTGTTTAAGGCCATAGAGTGCCTTATCGAGTTTGTAGACATGGTTCGGGAAGTTAGGATCCTCAAACCCCGGGGGTTGCTTTACGTATACCAACTCATGTAGAGGACCGTTAAGGAAGGCACTCTTGACGTCCATTTGCTGCAACTTAAAATTGTTATGAGCAGCATAAGCAAGTAGGATACAGATGGACTCAAGGCGAGCCACAAGAGCATAAGTCTCGCCGAAGTCGATGCCCTCAACTTGTGAGTAACCTTGTGCCACAAGTCTTTCCTTGTTCCTCACAACAATGCCATTCTCATCCTGCTTGTTCTTGAAAATCCACTTGGTGCCGATAACATTGCGGCACGCTTTGAGTTTCTCCACTAGTTTCCAGACTTTGTTGCGCTCGAAATTATTCAATTCTTCATGCATAGCAACAACCCAGTCTGGGTCTTCAAGAGCTTCAAAGACCTTCTTAGGTTCCACCATGGAGATATGAGCTTGATGCTCACCAAAACTGGCCAATTCTCTTCTAGTAGACACCCTTCGTCGAAGATCACCAACAACCTTGTCGAGAGTGTGACCCCTCAACTCAAGGTTACGATCAGCCCGAGCCTTGCGACGAAGTTCAATAAGTTTGTTGTCTCTTGGTGGAGGAGATTCATCACTTGAGTCTTCATTGGAGGCATTTTCTCCGCCTTGATCAGTAGCTGGAACATCAGTAGTAGGTGGTGGAGATGCATGCCCTTGAGGTGAGTCCGTAGCCATAACAGGAGGCTACAGAACTGGAGAGTCAGGGCCGGATAATCCGGCCTGGGAGGACTTGTAGCAGCATCTTCAGGAAGCCTGGGACTCGCTTGAACTGGCGAGGAGCTGGATAATCCGGAGTCAGCCGGAAAATCCGGCCTGGAGCTTGTCTTGATATCTTCACCACCAGGAGCTGCATGGACAGCTGGAGCGGGGTGGCCGGATAATCCGGTATCCACCGGAAAATCTGGCCTGGAGCTTTCTAGAGCATCTTGACCTTCAGCAGTTGATGGAGATGGTGTGGAAGTTACCCTCGTGGTTGGAGCATGTTGCGTATGTGTAGATGAGGCTCTATATGAGTAGAGCATTGTCCTTCCCGGTCCGCCACAAGGGGTTCCTCAATGGGGCGGAAGAATCCCACGCCCATTCTTCTTATGGCATCTTGGGGTATTTCAACATCTGCATCACAAACACCAACTTGCTCCGCACGGGAACCGTCATTTTCCTCGAACACCACACTACAAGATTCTACAACAGTTCCAGAGAGCTTATTGTAGACTCTATAAGTGTGGGATTCGGCACCATAACCAACAAAAATACCTTCTAGAGCCTTAGATTCAAACTTAGATAAACGAACTCCTTTAATAAGAAAGAAACACTTACACCCGAATACCCGAAAGTATGAGATGTTTGGCTTGTTACCGGTAAGTATTTCATACGGAGTCTTGTCCAAAATCTTGCGGAGGTATAAACGATTGGATGAATGACAAGCAGTAGAGATTGCTTCAGCCCAGAAGTTATATGGAGATTTGAATTCGGCCAACATTGATCTTGCCATGTCCATTAGAGTTCGATTCTTCCTCTCGGCTACACCATTTTATTGAGGGGTGTACGCAGCGGAATATTGATGTCTTATCCCCTCTTCACTTAGGAACTCATTTAAGGTGTAGTTCTTGAACTCCAAGCCGTTATCACTCCTTATAGCCAGAATGGGGACGTTGTGTTGACGTTGAACCTCGTTGGCGAAGTCGATGACAGTTTGTTGAGTTTCACTCTTCAACTTGAAGAAATAAACCCAAGTGTATCTTAAGTAATCATCAACAATCACTAGACAATACTTCTTCCCACCGAGGCTTGCATGAGATGGAGGTCCGAAAAGATCCACATGAAGAAGCTCCAAGATCCTTTTTGAAGAGATAATAGTTTTCCTTCGATGAGGAGAATCATGCATTTTCCCTTCAACACACGCCCTGCAGACACGATCTTTGGCAAAAGAGACATTTTCTTTTAGTCCAAGAATGTAGCCACCCTTGTGGAGACTTTGCAAAGTTCTCATATTGACGTGGGCTAGTCGGCGATGCCATAGCCAACCCGCGTCAGCCTTTCCGAAAAGACACATCGGACCTGTAGTGGTTTTCTCCGAAAAGTCTACCACGTACAGGTCGTTTTCGACATATCCCACGAAAGCGACTTTTAGAGACTTGCTCCACAAGAGTACCACCAAATCAGCATCAATGTAAACTGCAAAGCCCATCTTACCAACGGCACGAACTGAAAGTAAGTTATACCCGAGGGTCTCAACAAGCATGACATCCACGAGGGAGATATCGTGAGCCACCACAACTTTACCGAGACCCAATATCTCAGATTTTGACTTGTCACCATAGGAAACGGTAATGTGTTCAAGGTTTGGCCGCATCTCCGTGATGATCTCCTTGCTTCCGGTCATATGACTCGTACAACCTCTATCGAGTACCCATTTAGAACCACCGGAAGCATAGCCCTGCAAGAAAATTACTTCTTGGTTTTAGGTACCCATTTTTCAATGGGTCCTCTCATGTTAGTAACAAGGGTCTTGGGAACCCAAATAGACCAAGGAATGTAACAATCATAGGGCCCTACATAACTAGCATAAACATCACCATAAGAATCACAATATAGTTCGAAGTTAGGATTGTTGATCCCTGCAAAACCATCATAATTAGTCTTGTCATGGTAATGTTGCTAGTCTTCGATTCAGCAGTCTTGTTCTTCTTGTTCTTCTTGTTTTTCTTGCTCTTTATCTTGGGTATGTAACCAAGACCTTCTTTACTGTTGTTTGTCCTTTGCCTGCTCAGTATCTCATCAATAACCCCTTTACCTTTGTGTTGAGAACTCCTTGCAAGATCTTCTTTTCCAAAGGATGGAGATGAGGTACTTGGTATATCATACCGTTTCAATTGAGTTTGGAGCTGGTCATGAGACTCATTTAGAGTAGAATGATCACTCTTCAATGCCTTGTGAGCACTTTCAAGATCATCAAACTTCTCCAAAAGTCTAGCATGAACAGCCCCAAAATCAATCTTTTCTTTCTTTAGTTTCTTTACCTTGGCAAGGGCATGGTCACGTTCTTTAATGAGCTGAGCTACATCTCCTTCTTGTGACTCCTCTAGGGATTCGATTCTTTCTTCCAAAGAATCTCGAGTTTCCTCTTCCTCTTCCAAGGCATTCTTCAAAGAGGCTATCTCCAAGGCATCTTCTCTTTCAATTCTGCCCTTTTCTTCAAGGAGATCTTCGGCTCGAGCAAGTTGACTCATAAGAGTATCAAAATGGAGTTTGTGCTCACCTTGTAGGTTAGTGAAAAAAGTATCCAAGGCAATAACTTCTTCTTTCATTTCAAGACTTTCATGATCATCCATATCCAAAATTATGTTAGTCTTAGAAAATGAGGAGTTAGAAGTCGATACCTCGGATCCTCTTGCCATTAGGCAAGTGGCGTTGTTGTTTATGGCGTTCTCGTTCGGCGAGTCGAAGAGAGAGGAGGGAGTCGATGTGGTGGCTATAGCAGCCACTTCGCGGGAACTATCATCATCCTCTTCATCTTCACTTGCAGAGGAGTATTCCTCTTGAGCTACAAGGACCATCTTGTGTTGCTTCTTGAAAGGGCCATTCTTCTTAGCAAATGGCTTCTTCTTAGGAACTCTGGATTTCTCTTTGAGAATGAGCCTGCCACCATTGTCTTCTCTATTTTCATAAGGACACTCGGCTACAAAGTGCAGTCTATCTCCACAGTTGAAGCAAGTTCTCAATCTTGGGCCACTTTCTCTTCTTCCATTTGACCCGTTCTTGTGCTCAAGTTCAGACTTGGCTTTGGCAGGGTCCTTCCAAAAGTTCCTTGCATAGAATGCCAAGTACTCACCATGAGCACGTTTGACCTCATCGGGGTAGTCCATGGATCCCCTCTCAAATGCTCCTTCATCATACTCTTGCTCAACAACATTGGCTTTGAGAGCCATATTGACACCCTTTTGCATTCCAATGGCCCGAGCACGGGCATCTTCAGCATTCTTTGCCGCCACTTTGAATGACGCCATTTCTTGCATGACTTCATTGGATGTTATTTGATGATAGTTGTGTCTACCTTGCAAGCTCTTCAAATCCGTCGGTTCGAAAGGCATTAAGGCACTCACATACTTTCTTTTTATCCAAGCATCATCAATGTGAGTGGCCCCATGCTTCCGAAATGTTGTTGCGATGCCCTTGAGTCTTCTATACATGTCCTCATGGTTTTCACCATCCAACATGTAGAATCCCTCAGCTTCGTTACTAAGGGCATCATACCGGTTTCTTCTCATGCTTTCATTTCCAACAAAAAGGTCCGTAAGAGCATCCCACGCCTCTTTAGCCGTGTTGAGATGTTCAATGTGTGGCATGTCCTTGGGACCCACACCCAGCTGTATCATGTGGAGAGCAGTGGAATTCAACTGGCTATCCACAACCTCCCTTCTTGTTAGATTGGTTTGATCTCCAACATGAAGACCTTCTTCAATGATCCTCCACAATTCAATAGAGGAGCTGCAAACATGAGATTTCATTAGAAATTGCCATTGGTTAAAAGAAGATGCAGTGAGCTTGGGTGGATCACCCCTATTGTTTATATGAGGATGAGGGATAGGTGGGTCGGGGGAATATATGTGCCGAACCTCACTATATTCCTCCTTACCACTTCCCTTTTTGGAGGTGGAACCATTTAGTTTTTCACCTTCCACATCATCATCCTTAGATCTGGTGTTACCCTTTTCCTTAGATGATGGTGAGGGAGCCTCAGAGGAGGATGGAGATGGGGCTATGGATGATGTAAGGCGAGCAATCATTTGATTCATCTCCTCCATCTTGGCCTCAAAGGATTTCAACAAAGTTGTTTCCAACGACTTGAGATCATCCATTGTGACCTTATCCACAGCCTCATTTCCATCATCCCTGGTACCCATACTACTCTTAGGCGGTTAAGCCCGAATTAAGAGCCGGGACTCTGATACCAATTGAAATGGATCGTATGGGCACCTAGAGGGGGGGTGAATAGGTGCTACACCAATTTTTAATTCTTTTTCAATTTTAGGCTTAGCACAAAGGTAAATTCTCTAGATAAACTAATGTGAGGAATTTCCCTATATGCAAACCTATCTACTAGCGAGTAAGGAGCGAGTGGAAGAGGAACGAGTGAACCGAAGTGAAGCACGCGGAGACACGGGATTTGTTTGACCGCAATTCCTTCCTTGTTAAGGGAAGTACGTCTGCGTTGGAGGGGTGGGCGGTACTAAGACCACCACGCCACAAAAGGCCTCACCCTGTTCTCCAATGGATCTCGCCACAACAGGCCTGATCCACCTTCCACTATAGGTACCCTTCGAGGAGGGCACCGGCGCCTTTACACAACTAGCGGGGCAACAACTCCACAACAACTTGGAGGCTCCCGAAATGACAACAAGCTGCCACAAGAACAAAGTTGTCAAATACAATAACACGATCTAGGTATTAACGAGAATACTAGATCAGGGATTTCTCCAAGTGAATGGAGAGGAGTTGAAGCGCTTGATTCTTGATGTTGATGATGAACTTCTCCTCCTTCAATTCCACCAAAGATCAAGACCTTAGGGTGGTTGAAGTGGGAGATCGAGATTTAGAGCTCTTGCACAGGGTCTGGTCAAATTCAAATGAATCAAGAGTTCTGGACGTTGGGGAAGAAGGGGTACTTATACCCCCTTCCAAAAACCAGCCGTTGCACACTTTGGGGGCCGGATTATCCGGCCCAAGTGAGGGCCGGATTATCCGGTCTGAGGAAACACCGCCCCAGACTCAGAATATCTGGTAGAAAATCTGCCCCCACACAGTGAGACGCGTCGAGCTTGTCCTTGATCAACTTCTGGGGGCCGGATTATCCGGCCCTATGCGAAGTCCGGATTATCCGGCCTGGGAAGAAGAACCGCCCCAGTTCGGATTTTCTAGGAGAAAATCCGACTGGACACAGAGCGACGCGCCGTGGCTCCTTTTGCATGAAAACTGGGGCCGGATTATCCGGCCCTTGCGAAACCCGGATTATCCGGCCTGGGGAGGAAAAACCGCCCCAGTTCGGATTTTCCGGAAGAAAATCCGACTGGACATAGAGCGACGCGCCTTGGCTCCCTTGAGAGATGAGGTAGGCCGGATTATCCGGCCCTTGGAGGGGCGGATTATCCGGCCCCCCTCAAAACTTCCTGCACACTTAGCACACATGAAAAGTCTCCATAGTATTGTTACCTAACACGCAAAACATAGGAAAACGTGAAATGTTCTTTCACCTTTGTCTCTCAATACTTGCATTGCTCGAGATCTGATCAATGACATCACCATGTCGTGTTCAATCTCGCTACCGAACAATGCTACTTGACTCGTTCCGACAAGTGATATCCCTGTGATCAAATCACATGTTGTGCAGCTATTGGATATAACTTCTCCGAGTGGGCCCATGAGTATCTTTCCGTCACATGGACGAACAAATCCCGCTCTTGACATATATTGCCTCTACGATTTCCTCCGAGTACCTAAACACACCTTTATAACCACTGTATTACCAAGTGGCGCTTGATGCTATCTAAGCACTCTCGGGAGACAGTGATTGATATAGCCTCACGGTCTAAGGAATAGTCTGCGAGGATCCATCTCTAATCATCGTAACTTGAACTCCGTGACATGATCGGGTCATGATGTTTAGGTTGCGTATTGGTTCATCATCTCATTTATAGAATAAGTTGACTCCATTTCCAACTGGCATAAATGCCACATGATCAGGAAACGTGATCATATGTTGACCAATGAACCAGTGACTAGAGTTTCACTTGGAACCCCTGGTTGTTTATATATCACACGTGTATTGATGTTTCCACTCAATACAATTATAGCATGATATAAAACTTAATCATAAACTATATGAAATATGATAATAGTCCTTATTACTATTTGTCTCTAGGGCATATTTCCAACACTTGGACCTGGCCATGTGCTGGTTTGTTAGGCGAATCTAACACTCCTCTGTATCCTAGCTGGCGACCTTGGCGGCGGATCAGATGGCCTCCCAGGTCTATGATCCCAAGATGAAAGATATCCAAGTGGTGTCTGACAACGATACCCCCAAGGATCAACCATCTCTGGTAGCGCGAAAGCAGAAGAGCTCCACCTCTAACACTGCTGCCGAGGCCAAGAAGAAGAAGAAACCGGAGAGTGGAGTCTCTAGATGATCCACCGCCGCCTTAGAGGTAGAAAAGAAGAAGTCCACCGGCATCCCCCTCACCAAGGCTTCTAACGTGGAGTAAGTGTATTCCTTCTCCGGCTTGTACTTTTCAGCTCATGCCTTTTTTCAACTCTTGTACTTAAACTTCGTATGCTTCAGGAGGAAAGCCGGTGCTAGTTTGAAGCGATCCTCCAAAGATGTTGGAGGGTCAAAAAACATTTGTGACATGCTGACCAGAGATGTGGCCGCCAAGCCCTCTCCCGCTGCTGCTCCCCCTACTCCTGCCGCCAAGCCTTCTACTAGCCCCGCTGGGCCTTCGTTTCTCATCATCCCTGAGGTCTCCACCATGGAGACAGATGTCAATCCAATCATTGATATCTCAGGCTCTGTCGAGGCAGACATTGCTCCTAGCGGCCAGGCAACACAGGAGAGTGTTTCCTCTAAAGTGGATGAAGCTCCGGCTAAGGATGCCACCGATAAAGGGAAGCAGGTAATGGAAGAGGCGGAGGCGGAGGCAACTGTAAAGGCGGGAGCTACTGAGCCATCAACTTTTCTGAAAATACAACAGGCGGCCAGGGAATCATCCATGCCTCTGGCTTCATCATCTCCCTTGGCAGCAACTCCTCCGACATTGTGCCCAGATGACCTAATTGTGTAGGCATATGTCGTGTACAATAATGCTGGCATCTTCCACACCGCATATGCCAATCTATCCAACAATCTCAAGCTTATTGCCATTATAAGTCTTTTGAACTTCACTTCTTTTATCATGTGTAGTATATCCCTCTTTAGCCCCCGAGCTCTTAGGCGGATAAACCAAAGTTATTGTCCTGAGTGCTCCAAAGAACTAAGAGTAGAAATTGATAGTGTAGCCCCCGAGTGTCTAAGTGGAAACTTAGAAGAATTCCGGCTAGATGCTCTAAGAGTAGCATACTTGCTGATTAAAATCTTATGTTGTAGCCCCCGAGCGTGTAGTTGAAACCATATAGTTCCGACTAGATGCTCTAGAGAAACTAAGCATACATGTATGTTTGCAGAATGAGAATAGGCAGAGGATCACATCCAATGAGAGGTTTGCTGCTTTGCGGAAGGAGCTGGACCTTGAACAGGGTAAAACAACCTTCCTGATGCAACAGATCAAAAATAGCCAGAGTCTGTTTCTTGCAACAGCTCCTTGCTTTTTCTCATGGATTCATTTCTGCCATCTTCTCATAGTACTTTTTGATTTCCGTCCTACAGAAGCCATCGCTAAGGCCAAGAGCATTGTTGAGCAATCCAAGCATATCCAGGAGCTTGACGATGAGAACAAAATCTTAAGACCTGGTCGATGCCGTCAAGAGTCATGAGGTGGCGATGAAGGTGCTGCAAGAATCTGCTGACGCCGAGATGCAACGCCTAAAGAACCAAGCTACCATAGAGCAGAATGCGAGGAACCTTGAGGTGTACAAGACAGTCCAGAAGGAGCAGGATGTCTTGGCGGAGACATGCAAGCAAGCGGAGACGAGCATCTTCGGTAACCTTTTCCGTCTTGGTGAATTCTGTACTTTGGATAACCATTTGATTTGTTTGTGCTCATGGTCCTTGTATCTTGTGAAAATCACAGCTCCCATTGGCTTGGCCAACTTGGGTGAAGGTGCTCTAGATCCCAAGGAATGTACGATTCTTGCTGGCAACTTCGTCAGCACCGCCATTGCTTAGGCCAAGGAGATAGCCCCGCCTGTAGGAATTAATATCAAGGCGGCAAACTTAGCGGCCAAGTACGCGGAAATCCTATGCCGAGCACCCAAGAAAGTCAAGGACTGGAAAGCCTCATGCGTCCGGGCTGGTGCTAGGATGACCCTGTCCTTGGTCAAGGCACACTACGATAACACTAACATTGATTTGGTGACATCCGGGTTTCCCAAGCTGGATGAGGAAGGGAAGGAAATCGATAGTGATGCTATTTGGAACTCCCTCGCCAGCTTTGACACCAGGATCGCCAAGATGGTTAACGTAGATGTCTTCGTGCCTGCTGAGATCCTTGATGAAGACATGACTTCATCTGAGTCTAGCCCATCTCCCTCCGAGTTTGACGAGCTCTCCTGATGATGCCACCATGAAGTCCCCTGCAACAGAGCCATGAAAAACAATATTTGTATTAAATGTATCTCCGCGAAATGTATGCGGAAAAACATATGTGCTACCAAGGGAGAAAAACTTGTACTCAAGTTTCCTACAACTTATCTGTTTCCAGCATGTGTATATTTTTTAAGCAAGTGCCGGCTTATCCATTATTCTGGTTCGTATGCTTGACCTTTCGTGAGACAGAAGACTCCTAGCGCAGAACTATGCCCTCAGGTGATGATGCTTAATAGCACCATCAAGAACCTAAGAGCAAAATCGCCGGCTTTGAGTGTCGAGAATTCACTACTCCGGAATCCACATAAAAACCTTAGAAAACGTGTAGACCAGAAAACTTAAGCTAACGCTCGTAAGTGGAATTTTCACAACTGCAAATGCAAACTTGCGCATAAAGGGTTTATATGATCTAAAAATGAACAACTAAAGGAGGTAAAAGACTCAAAGAATATGAGTGAACCAAATGCTTTATTTCATTGATCATTTAAGAAACTTATTACATAATATAAATGTGCTAAGTGTAAAAGGGACGTAGATGTGCTATGTTCCATGGCCGATCTGTCTCTGGGTAATCATCATCGGACTCACGTTGCTTGCGCTTGCGATTTTTTGGCCTATCTTTCAACTCGCGAATATTGATGAGGTAATAGGAACCATTTAGCAATGCTTTGCTTATGACGAATGGTCCTTCCCAAGGTGGGGACAATTTGTGTGATTTCTCCTGCTTGAGCCTAAGCACTAGATCCCCCTCTTTAAACGAGCGATGCTTTACGTGACGACTATGGTAGCCATGTAGCTTCTGCTGATAGATGGCAGATCTCTGGCATGCCAGCACGTTCTCTTCTTCAAGTAGGTCCACAGATAGGCGTCTGGATTCTTCAACGTCATCCTCCTTGTAGGCGGAAACTCTTTGTGCATCATGGAGGATGTCAGATGGGAGGACTGCTTCTGCTCCATAAACCATGAAGAAAGGAGTCAAGCTGGTTGATCTGTTGGGTGTTGTTCATAAACTCCACAAAACATATGGCAGTTCCTCCGCCCAGGCTCCAACTGCTCTACGTAGCGGTGCCTCTAAGCGTGGCTTGATTCTATGCAGAATTAGTCCATTGGCCCTTTCAACTTGCCCATTTTTCTGCGGGTGTGCCATGTATGCTAGGTCAAGGCGGATGCCTTTTTCATGACAGTACTCCTCAACTCCTCCAGGAGATAAATTTCTGCCATTATCGGTGATGATGCTGTGTGGGAGACCAAATCTCAACAGTAGATCCTGTACAAATTTTAGGGTTATTGCCCCATCAAGATTTCTAATGGGTTTAGCTTCAATCCATTTTGTGAATTTGTCCACTTCTACTAGCAAGTGTGTGAATCCACAGGGTGCTGTCTGCATAGGTCTAACCATGTCCAGCCCCCAGACTGCAAACGGCCAAGTTATTGGTATGGTTCGCAATTCTTCATCTGGAACACTTGGTTGTCTTGCATAGAACTAACACCCAAGGCATGTTTGTACCAACTTGTCGACGTCCGCCTTGGCAGTTAACCAGTAGAATCCTTGTCGGAAGGCCTTAGCCACCAACAACCGGGGAGCGGCATGGTGCCCTCAATCTTTGAGATGTATTTCTCTAAGGATTTCGATACCTTGTTGATGGGAGACGCATCAAAGAAAAACTCATGTGGTACTTCTTTTGTAAAGTTGGCCGTCAATGATGACGTAGCCTTTTGCTCTGCATACTATTTGTCGGCTGTCGACTTCGTCGGCGGGCAAAGTTCAGTCTTGTAGATAGTCCATGAATGGTTTCATCCAAGCCGGAGAGGTCACTATTACTGTGTTAACAAATGAGTCTACTCTATTCGGGTTGTCAGGGTCCACTCCCTTCACGGATGGGGTCCATAAATGTTCCAGAAAAATGCCTGCTGGAATTGGTCGACGGGCTGATCCAAGCTTTGACAGTAGATCTGCCGCCTCATTCTCCTCCCTTTTGACGTACTTGACTTCGTAGCCGTCGAAGCACTTGGCTATTTTGTCTGCTTTGTCTCGATATGCTGCCATCATAGGGTTCCGTGCGTTCCAGGTGCCAGCTACTTGCTGGGCAACCAAGTTAGAATCTCGACAGCAAACTATGCGTTTGATGCCAATAACTTTGGCTACGGGAAGTCCGTGAATGAGGGCCTCATACTCCGCCATGTTGTTGGTAACATTGAAGTGAATCTGCAGGATGTATTGCAACTTTTCTCTTGTTGGTGATTGTAATAATACACCAGCCCCGAGCCCTTGAGTAGCTTTGATCCGTCAAAGTGCATGACCCAATATTCTGGCTCTAGCTCATGAGTGTCTTCTGGCAGTTCTGTCCAATCTACGAGAAAATCCACCAATGCTTGTAATTTGATAGTGTCGCGTCTCTTGTAGGTGATTTCAAAGGCGGCAAGTTCAATGCCCCCACTTTGCCACTCTCCCTATAGCGTCGTTGTTGTTGATGATGTCGGACAGTGGAGCTTTGCTTACCACTGTGATAGGGTACTCCTGGAAATAATGCCTAAGCTTGCGTGAAGCAAGGAAAACTCCATAAGCTATCTTCTGGTAGTGTGGGTAACGCTATTTGGATTCCATCAAGACCTCGCTTACATAGTAAATGGGGCGTTAAACTCCGTATTCATGTGTTGGTTCCTTGCGCTCCACCACGATGACGATGCTGATTACTCGGTTGGTTGTCGTCATGTAAACTAACGTAGGCTCCCTTGACACCAGTGCTGCAAGTATTGGTGGGGAGGAGAGTATTCTCTTCAACTCCTAAAGTGCTGCGTTAGCCTTGCCCGTCCATGTGAATTTGTCCGCCTTATTGAGCAACTTGTAGAGCAGTATAGCCTTCTCACCAAGTCAGCTGATGAACTGGCTTACCGCTGCAACGTAGCCTGTGAGCCTTTGTATGTCCTTCAGGCATGTCGGACATTTGATGTCGAGGATGGCCTTGATTTTCCCCAGGTTCACCTCGATTCCGCGATGCAAAATGATGAAGCCCAACAGTTTGCCAGAGGGTACCCCGAAGACGCACTTCTTGGGGTTCAGCATCATGTTGTATTTCCGGAGATTGTCGAAGGTTTCCTGCAAGTCAGCGATAAGGTCATTTGATTTCTTTGACATTACCGTGATGTCGCCCATGTAAGCATGTACGTTACAACCAATTTGGTCATGTAGGCAATGTTGCATTGTCCGCTGGTAAGTAGCACCAGTGGTTTTCAACCCAAAGGGCATCGTGACGTAGCAATACGTGTCGTAGGGTGTGGTGAACGAAGTGGCCAGTTGGTCCAACTTTTGCATCCGGATTTGGTAGTATCCTGAGTAGGCATCGAGAAAACACAGAAGTTTCGAGCCAGCCATCGAGTCAATGACTTGGTCAATGCGAGGCAAGGCAAACAGATCCTTCAGACATGCTTTGTTCAAGCCGGTGTAATCAACACACATTCTTAATTCATCGGTTCCCTTTTTAGGGACAAGTATAAGATTTTCCACCCATCGAGTGTCAATAACTTCTCAGATAAAGCCAGCCTTAAGTAACCTAGCTATTTCTTTGCCTACAGCTCTTCGTCTTTCGTCACCAAAGCGTCGTAGAGGTTGCTTCACCGGTTTGGCATTGGGATCGATATTCAAGCTATGCTCGGCAAGTTCCCTAGGTACACCTTTCATGTCGGCAGGTTGCCAAGCAAAGATGTCCCTATTCTCACGGAGGTACTGGACGAGCGCGCTTTCCTATTTGGGATCTAGGTCTGTGCCAATGGCGGTGGTCTTGGAGGAATCTCCTTCGACAAGCTCCACCTGCTTGGTCTTGATGGCGGCCTTGAAGGCGGGTTCGGTAGTAGTGATCTGCTTCTTCGAAGCCGGCATCTCTGAGGCATCGACCTGGATCTGGATCTCCTTGAACTCCTCGCCATAGAGGACTGCTTCGGTGAAGGCGGCCTCACTGATCTCGCACTCCCGTGCCTTGGTGAAGCTTCCGTCAATGGTGATGACACCGTTTGGTACGGGAATCATGAGCTTGTTGTAGACAAAGCATGGCCTTGTGAGGAAGGAGTGGAAGATGTCGCATCCGAAGATGACGTGGTACACGCTCTTGAAAGGCACCACTTCAAAGGTCATGCATTCTCAACGGTAATTGTTAACATTGCCAAAAGCGACCGAAAGGGTGATGCAGCCCAGGGAATTTGCTTGTCGGCCGGGGACAACCCCATGGAACACGGTGTTGCTCTTCCTTAGCTGGGTCTTCATCAATTTTATCTTGTGCAATGTATCCAGGTACATGATGTTGATGCTGCTTCTACTATCCACGGGGCACTTAGTGAACTCTATGTCGTCAATCCAAGGGTTGATGACCATGGCATACTAGTTCTCTGTTGGGATAAGGTCTGGGTGATCCTTCCTATCCCAAGTAATTGGAACTTCCGACTACCTGCCGTACTGGGGAACCGGAGGGAGGGTAGCCATCAGTATCCTCAGAGAGGTTTTCTAGGCCCGGACGATGGGAGTGCCAAGGAAGGTATGGTAACATGGAGCCTTCTTTTCGAAGGGATTTTTCCCTTTACCCTCTCCCTTGTCGGAAGATTTGGGTTCCATCTCCTCATCCATATTGCTTGATCCATTGGGCTCTTCATCCTTCTTCTTCCCTTTGCCCTTTTCGCGGGGTCTATTCTTCCGACTTCGCTTACAGCCGGACTCAGGGTCTTCCTTGAGGTCATTGACGAATTTGCATTGGCGGTTGGTGTGGGTGGCCTTGTCGTTTGCGTCAAGGTGGACGAAACATGGCATATCATGGTACTCTTCATACATTTGGGGAACGCGGGGTGTTGAGGGTGTAGAATCACTCCTTTGCTGGCCACTGCTAGCCCCCTGACCACGGCCACGCTGTCCGCCTCCGCCTCTGCCAGTGAACATTGCAGCGACCATGTCGGCTGCTTGTTTTTCTTCAGGAGGATTTTTTCCGCTTGTTATTGTTGTTTTTTCTGGCCTAGGTAGGGATTGCTATTGCCAGCAACAATCCGCACGCGTCATCGTCAGCAGCGGCGAACTTGCTAGCCATGGCGATCATTGTGTTGAGGGTGAGCCGATTGTTGTCTTGCTTGCACTTCAACTTATGCTGGAGCAAAGTTCCCTTTTCCAGAACATCAACGAAGGCGGCCATAGAGGTCTGATCGTGCACCCCTGCGCAAGAATTTTTCATATCCAGCCAGCGAGAGAGGTAGGCATGAGAGGTTTCATCCTTTTCTTGCACATACCGTTGGAGGTCTTTGACAGTGCAGGGACATTTGTACGTACCCTCGAAATTCTTGGTGAACGCTTCATGCATGTCCAACCAATTGCATATTGATTTCTCCGGCAAGTCGTCAATCCATTGTCGGGCAGTGTCGGTCAACATCAGTGGGAGGTACTTGACGGTGACATTGGGGTTTCCCCGCGATATGAATCACTTCACTATAGTCCTGCAACCATGTTGCTAGCCTGGCAGTGCCGTCGTAGGGCTTGATGGTCTTGTCTATCCGGAGGCCCTTTGGGTAAGTTGTGGCCCGTATTACTGGTCCAAAGCAACGTGGCCCAAGGTATGGGAGCTCCCGAGCTTCTTGGATCTTATACAACCGTGAACGTGCGTCATACGGCTCTGGCTGCTTCCCTTTTCCGTCATGGGGAGGGGAGTTGTGGCGTGATTTATGAGATCCAACATGCCCTCCGCCATGATGGCTGCTAGGTGGCGATGGTGGCGGTGGAGGCGGTGGGTTAGCCTTCTTGCTGTGACCCTCCTGCGACTCTTCACGCCTGTCGCGGTTGCTTGTCAGACGTGGCGGCTCCTTATGGGACCTCATCCTATGTCCTTCAATGCCGCTGCACTCTCCGGCACGTCGGGGCTTCTCACCCTAGTCGCGTATAACAATGTCGGCCTAGGGATGCCTTGGGGGTGGCATGCTTGTACGGTGGCGTGGCTCTGGTTCCTCGTGACGCCGATATGGTGGTGGAGGTGGCAACCGGTGGGGACGAGCCTTTTCTCCGTGATCGGAGGATATGGGTATGGTGTCAGTCCTGTTGCGTGCCTCCCTCCGTCTTTGCTCCGTGGAGTCTATGTGGGATCCCTCGTCATGGGGAGATTTTGGCCTTATGTGGCTGTTCAGGGTTGACTGGCAAAGCTCCAGGTTAGACTCGAGCCTCTACAAGGTAGCCTTTTCCTGTTGCTTACATGCCTTAGAGACGAGGTCGTACACCTGAGAAACTGCTTTTGGCGAGCTGTCCTATTCCAGGAGGGTCTTGGCGACGACGATCTTGAGGGCGGGAGTTGGCATGACTTGCCGCCCCTCTGAATCGATATGTGGGGTGGCTTTTGTCGGCTTGGATCCCTCATACCCCAACCTGCGTCAAACGCCAGGGTCTTCGACGACGTGAGCTAGTGCTTTCTTTGCCTTTTGCTTCAACAGCAATTGCTTGTATTCAGCCTCCATAGATCTTGCCTCCTTAATCGATTGATCCGCCCTAGCCATGTCTTCGTCCAGCTTAGCTCCCTGCTCTGCAATGCACTTGGCCTCCGCTAAAATTGTCGCACGCTTCTCATCGTGCTCCGTAACGCTCTAGATATGGGCGACGGTGATCGGCTCAACGAGGAGTTCGCCATAAATTGCCTTGTCGGCGGGAGTAACCAATGGGTTGCCAGCTGCAGACATTGATGGTGGCATTGGCGGTTGATTTAATTGTCGGGCAGTACTAGGGGCTGTGGTGAGTTCCTACGCCGGCTGCGAGCGGATAGCCAGAGGAGGCAAAGCTTTGGTCGTTGTCTTTATGGAATGAGCTCCATGCGGTCGAAATGGTGGCGACATCTCAGCTAACAAGCAGGCCATCGTCAGCCGAAGTCGCCCTGGAAGGGCTCAGGTCATACCTGTCGTAGCCGCGGTGTTACCTGGAAGCTTCTGAACCGTTTGTCGGAATTCCTTGTGGATTAGGAGTATTGCATCGACAAGTTTCAAAAGTGAGATAAAACATCTAAATATTCTTTGTGATGATCCCAATGTTAAGATATATAACGTCGTACTAATTAATTATTACTTTATGTTGGTGACAGATTCAATTTGTATGGGGAGAGGTGAAATAAGTTTGTGGCAATGTATACCTATTTCCAATGTACGCTGCTGACATAGTGGGCCCACAGGCAACGGTGTGACAAGGAAAGCGTAACAGGCAGGAAAGGAAGCGCTACCCGGCCAGCAATTGACACGCTGTTGCGTTATGCCGAGTATTTTGTATGGAGGTCTTAACTTGCTACTGGTAATCTATTTGTAGTAATACATATGTACTGGTACTTGTTCAAATTGACCGATTGAGTGCTGAATATGGACTCCCTTTTCTTTTGAGTCATGGCCTTGCTACAACTATTGATTCAATGTCTGCATTGCTGAATCTGTCGTTTCTTTTGGCCATTGTCCGTACTGCTGAATCGGTCACTTTGAAATGATGTTGAATCTGTCAAGTGGTGCTGAATATGAACTGGGAATCTGTAGATATTTTTTCTGTCTTATTCTGTACTGCTCAAACTTCAAATGCTACTCAATCTGTCAAGTGTTATGTTGTTACTATTACTAAGGTATTTTCTAGAACTAATACCGATGTACTGGTACTTGTGTAGATCAAGTGCAGTAGATGGTCTTTCTTTCCTTTTTAAACTTGGCTTTGTCACAATCTAGATGAGGCTTGGGCATTTTGGGATGCATATATGAGGCTTACACTGGTATTGATGTGAAGAGGAGGTATGCACACAAAAGCATACTTGATCGCTAGTTTTGCTTTCTCCAATGATCGAGTGTGTTTGGAGAAAAGGGCAAACTGATCGTGCGACAAGGTTTTTAGAGCTGAAACATGAACATGTTCTCTCTATACTGCTATTGAGTTTCAGTGTCTATATAGCTGAAACAGTCACTTTGGAATGCTGGAGAATCGGTCAAGTGCTGTTGAATATGAACTAGGAATCTGTCGATATTTTTCTGTCTTATTCTGTACTACTGGATCTTTCAAATGCTACTAAATTTGTAAAAAAGTTCTATCACTGCTGCTAGGCTGCTTGCACTAGAGCTTTTGCTTGTGTGTCATCGGAACCGTTGGATGTGTTTTGGAAAGAAATGAGAGGGTACCAAGTGAAATCATTGGATACCAATACATTTTTGGCGCGCGCGGTCTGTGTCCCTTGTTCTTTAGATATTTTTACACAAATATATGTCAAAAGAATTATCGCTTTTTTTTCCTCCGGTAGTGAGGTCTGTGTTCCGAATCCGACCGAGCCACAGGATAATGCAAATTTTACTAAAGAGGAGGTAAAATCTAGCCCATTTGGCCCCTCTTTAGCCTAGAATAATTTAATTCGGACTTGTAGGGGTCAGGGGACTTGCTGACGACAACCCATTTAAATATTTATCAAGGAGCCCATGGAGAATAGCGCATAGAGAATATCCTATTGAGTATAGTAGATGTAGAATAGCCCAAAATGTTTAATTCGGCGTTTTTGGAATTGCCCTTTAAAACAAAAAAACTGCCTACCCATGTTTTTAAGAAACTACTCCATTATCTGGCATTTAATAAATTGAGATGCCAGGATCACTTCCCTTTTATTTTAATAAGAGATATAACATGGACACATAAAATATTTTTAAGAAGGCTAATATATAAGTTATAGGTACTATAAAACCTTTTAATGAGAATGTTCATCTTATTTGTTTGTCGTAGTGGCAACACACATGGTTTATATGTGTTTTGAAGTCTTGAGTTCGATTCTCTGTGCTTGACATAAAATTATCTTGGGTTTAATTTTTTTATTCTAGCAATATTGCTTTATGGAGAGGCTGACATCGTGGACCAACCAGCCTGCAGCATCCCTTGAGTTTAATGGTCGGGTTTGAAAAAAAGTTAAATACTTGTACAGAGAGGCTTGCATTAGGGACCCACCCGCCAAAACATACTAGGCTGCATCTGGGACCCACAAGCCAGAACATACCAGAGAGGCTGACATGGGGGCCTCAGCAGCAATACCATACACGGTTGCCACATCGAGCAACGTTGCCAAGGTCAAAACAGCGGACGCGGCTGGAAAAAAAGTCCATCATACGCAGGTTTGATTTACAGAGATACCAGCATGTGGGACCCAGTAGCGTGGCCTTATATAGGTTCTGCCTCGAGCATCGTTGCCAAGTTCGAAACAGGGAGGCGTGAGCGAGAAAGAAGTCCAACATGCACACGTTTCTTCTAATGAGAGACTCACATAGGGGACCCAACAGCCTAGAAAAACGGCTGATGCATCGAGCAACGCTATCAAGTTCGAAACATGGAGGCGCGACCGAGTGCAAAAAATCCATCATACACACGTTTCTTCTAATGAGTGGATGACATGTGGGGCCCTGCATCATGATTAAATGGTAGATGCAGCAAGCAATGCTATCAAGTTCGGAACACAGAGGCGCGACCATGGGAAAAAATTCTATCATACACACGTTTCTTCTAATGAGAGGATGACATGTGGAGTCTAGGAGTTTGATTAAATGGTAGATGCATCGAGCAACGCTATCAAGTTCGAAACAGGGTAGCACGAGCGAAGAAAAAATTCCATCATACGCACGATTCTTATAATGTGAGGCTGACATGGAGGACCCAGCAGTGTGACTAGACGTCAGATAGATCGAGCAACGTTATCAAGTTGAAATCAGGGAGGCAATAGCCAAGGGAAAAATTCCATTATACACACGTTTCTTCTAATGAGAGGATGACATGTGGGTCCCAGGAGGTTGATTAAATGGTAGATGCATTGAGTAGCGCTATCAACTTTGAAACAGGGTAGCACGAGCGAAGGAAAAAATTCCATCATACACACGGTCCTTCTAATGAGAGGCTGACATGTGGGACCTAGCAGCCTGACTAAATGGCAGACGCATCGAGCAACGTTATCAAGTTCAAATCAGGAGGCGCGACCGAAAAGTATGGTCCGCTAGAGACACTGACATCCAGGACCCACACGCCTCAAGATACTTTGGCGAGTCAACATCGCGCGAGGAAACGAAAATCTTGCTTCTGCCACACGCCAGCCGAGCTTCCTCCATGTTTTTGGCAGTTCCGTCGTAGTAGAGGGCCACAAAATCAAAAAAAAAGTTTTCCATCGGCCACGACCGAGCCGAGAATTTCGTTGCTGAAGTCGCGCCTTCTACGGCGACCATCGGGCCAAGTCGTTGCGGAAGGAAACTTTTCTTCTAGTGGTGTCAAACCATGGTCAGAAAAAGCCCAAAAACACATAGGAAAGAAACTTCCACATGGAATGGTGCACTAGTGTGACTGAAGTAGCATCACCACATCCATTGGAATGTGTGTGGTCATGTGGATCAAGGTGGTTTGGAAAAGAACACATGGACTGGCTCTAGCCACTCCATGTGTCAAACCATGGTCAAAGGACCCAGAAAGCCCTCGGAATGCAACTGCCACATCGAATGGTGCACCGGTGTGATAGAATTCGCATCACCACATCAAAAGTGTGTGTGTTTAGGTGGATCAATATGGTTTGGAAAAAACACATGCAATGACTCTAGGGACTCTATGTGTCAAACCATGGTTAAAAAGCCCAAAAACACATAGGAAATCAACTCCCACATGGAATAGTGCACCAGTGTGACAGAAGTTACATCACCACATCCATTAGAGTGTGTGTGGTTATGTGGATCAAGGTGGTTTGGAAAAGAACACATGGAATGGCTAGGCTCTAGCCACTCCATGTGTCAAACTATGGTCAAAGGACCCAGAAAGCCCTCGGAATGCAACCGCCAGATGGAATGGTGCACCAGTGTGATGGATGTTGCATAACCACATCCAGAGTGTGTAGGTCATGTGGATCAAGGTGGTTTGGAAAAGAACACATGCAATGACTCTAGAGACTCAATGTGTCAAATCATGGTCAGAAAGCCAAAAAACACATAGGAAAGCAACTTCCACATGGAATGGTGCACCAGTGTGACAGAAGTTGCATCACCACATCCATTGGAGTGTGTGAGGTCATGTGGATCAAGGTGGTTTGTAAAAGAATACATGTACTGGATCTAGCCATGTTGGGGGGATGACCTCTGGTAGGGTCAAGATAAGGTATAAGGATAAGGTCGACCGAGGTATAAACTGGCTGAGGTAGGAGTTGTCCGAGGTTTAAGTGGGTCAGCCGAGTAAAGGCCGAGTTATCCTAGCAGGGTCTGGCCAACATATATCTTATGTTGGCATAGTGTTTATGTTGCTTTCTATGTGCAGGTACCATCCTGGCCGAGTCATGTGGGCAGGGCCGACTCAGGGGTTGGCATGCTTAGGAAGAAGCAAGCCGACCTCAGAGTCAGCGCTTCTCTCTCTCCCGGAATTCCTAGGGAGACAAGCGCTAAAGCAAAGCACACCCATAAAACCTGGAATGAGGTCTGGGTATGGGGCTCATGGATGTGATAGTGTCTGGCCGCCAATGGTCGGACAAGATGGGTGCTAGGCAGTTGCCATGCAGAGGCTGACGATAGGAAAAGGAGTTGGCCTAACTGCTATTTGGTACAAGCATATCCTAGGAATATTTGGTCCATGTATGTCCTAGATGTAACCTGGCCATCCCCTTTATAAGGTGAGTCAGGGCCTCCTAAGAGAGGGTCGGTCCATTTATGATACGCGGAAGTAGTAGAGGGAGAGAGGCAGAAGCACTTCATCTTGTTCTTCCTCTCGATACAGCTCAAGGATCACTTATACTAGTCCATTGATCATCATATAAGATCTAGAGGCAGGAGTAGGGGTTTTCTCACTAGGATAGCCTCGAACCTGGGTATATTGTGTCTTTGTGCATGTTCTTCGTGTGCCGTATCCACTGCACTATCCCTCCCTGGATTCCACTAGTGTCCATACGACCCCATCTTTAGCCATCCCATGGCATCTGTTATGACACCACCACGACAGTTGGCGTCCACCGTGGAGCCAGCAGCGCCGCTAGCTGGTGTTTTCATCCGGACGAGAAACTTCATCGCATCAGGGGAGCACATTGTCTCCGGTTTGGTCCAGCGATTCGGCTCGCTGGACTTCGTCAGCGACAACATGGGCAACTTTGGCAACCACCCTCTCCCGCGCAACGACAAGTTCGTCAGCTTCGGCTTGCATAAGGTCTATGTCATGGTCTATGTCTCCTGCATGTTCCCACAACAGGTCATCGTAGCTGCAGATCCTCCTCTCTGTGCGGCTCGCGGTCCACATAGCACTCACCCCTCCAACTGCGTTGAGGTGATGATGATGATGCCAGGGTCTAGCACTAGCAAGGGTCCAACCGAGGAAGGGAGACAACTCCCAAAGTCACCTGTTCGAGGTTCCCTCCACTAGAGAGGCCACAGAACATCCTCCAGCAAGCCATAGAGAGTTTAACTACTCTAGTAGCTCCGGCTCAGGCACATGCCGAGCTGGAGGAGACCCGGCAGAAGGTGCTTGAGGGAGCGAAGCAAGTGGCTTTGGCTCAGCAGGCATTGAACATCACCCTGCATGAATACAACAAAGCCAATATGATTAACACAAGTCTGACTCGTATGTATGGTGTAAAGAGAAGAGGAAAGAACCTCATCAATGAGATAGATAAAGAGTGTGCACCTAAGTCTGTAGTTTCAGGTAACCCGCAGTCTATAGATTTGCCGAGGTATAGTACCCCGACAAAGAACCTTAGAGCCGTAGATGTAGCAATAGCCAAGATAGTTGCTTTGTCCGGCGAGGCCCGACAAAGGAATCAGTACAAAGTCAATGAGCTGGTGTGCATTGCGAACCAGCAGAATGAGGAACTTCTCAGGACTAACCTGGCGAGAGCAAGTGGCTCCCACATCATTCAATCAGCTGGGGCACTCCGGCAAAATCGGCCAGAGCAACATCATCACCCGCTATAGGTCCGAGGAGAGAGGGAAGTATAATCTCTAGTAGAAAGAACAAGCATATGGTGGCTTATTACATGAAGGTGGCCAGGAAAGGCAAAGCAGTATAGGGCAACGCTGGACAAGGAAGTATATGCCAAGGTAATGGTCATCAAGGGAATCCCAGCCAAGGCAATGCGAGTCAGGGGAATGCTGGGCACGACAATGCCGACTAGCATAACCCGAATCATCCGGGTCATCATTCGGCAGGAGGAGGGCAATATCCACCACAGCAGCACCAGCAGCAGAACCCACCTCAGCAACAACAAAGTGCGGGACCAGCTATGCAGCAGCAACATGCTTACCCAACACATAACAGATACAATGATGGTTATTCGGCTATGGCCAATGTCGGTTTTCCCAGGCTGGATCATCAGATGATGGGTAAACGCAATGTGTTCTTGGCTAGGAAACATGAACTTGCAGCCGGATGATGCAAGGTTGAAGTTGGACATAATATATATGTCTGAATTGATGGAGGGACAAGGTCCTTCAGGTCCAGCGTGTTTTGGACCTCGGATTATGAGGGAGCCACTAGTGCCAAACTTTCAGCTGGCCAGGGGGACAAAAGCATATGACGACAGCACCAAGCCACAAGATTGGCTGATAGACTATGCCACTGTTGTGCACATCGCACAAGGCAACCTCACATGGGTAGTGAGATATGTTCCTTAGATGTTGGAAGGACCAGTGAAAGTGTGGCTGAACAATTTGCCTCTAGGAAGTATCGACTGCTGGTTGGATTTTGAAAAGATGTTTGTCAGTAACTTTACAAGTACTTACAAGAGGCCGAATAGGCCAAAATACCTGGCAATGTGTAAACATCGGCCGAATAGGTCAAAATACATGGCAATGTGTAAACAGAGGCCGAATGAGACTGACCGAGTGTTTTTGACTCGGTGGTGTACCCTGTGTAACTCGTGTGAAGGAATTATCGAGTCATAGGAAATTGCATGATTTGCGCAAGGGTGCCGACATGCAAGTGTGATGTGGCAAAGGCTGCAGAGAGATATGCTAACTAAGTTGGCCAAAATAATCAAGATTGCAGATTCGTATGCGTTGGGTGATTCAACTCGGCCCCTGCTTATGTCGACAGAGTTGAATGAGGAGTATTACTCCCGGGACGCGGCCGGATCATCTTGAAGGAATGATTTCCAAGTTAAAAGAAGAGACGAGAGGCCGGATTACTGGTATGGTTCGAATCAAGTGGTTGTGGTGAACCAAGATCAGCCAAGTGCTAGAAATAGCCAGTGACAGAAGAGAAGTGGCTAGCAGTGGACACAGAAAACTGATGGAAAGAAGCAGTGGAGTGCTGGGTAGAAAAAACAATGGCAGGAGAGGCTAAGGTACACGTATCAGACAATGTTGGATCAGCCGTGTAAGTTTCACACGATCAATCTGATTAATCCAGTGAATCATACGACTCGGTAGTGTGCGTGGATGCAACATGCTAGACAAGGTGAGGTGGGTACTCCCCAGGTACCTCTCCCACCACCACAACTCATAGGAGGAAATGCACATGCAGTAATTCTGCCACCATCACCACCGAGGTATGAGAACCTAGAGAGGAGAGAAGTTCATCAAGTGGGAAACCAGAATCAAGGAGACTACAGAAACCCAGAAGGTGGTCGGAATGAGTATAGAGAACATCATCAGAGTTATGTCGTCTTCACGACAGAAAAAACTGATAGGCAAAGTGTGTAGAGGCTCCATATGGAGGTGAACGTGGTTATGCCGGTAGTGCCAAAATATATGTACTAGTTAGATCAGGAGATCACCTAGAGCATAAAGGATTACCCCAAGATCATGTCGAGTCCTGGGGCTTATTCCTTGGTGCTTGACCCAACCTTCATAGGGCCAAATCTGAATGTGAAGTTCTCCAAGGTGCTCATTGATAATGGCAGAAGTATCAATATACTGTACAAGGACACGATGCACAAGATGGGTATCTTGGAGAATATGCTCCAAGCGACTAAAACCACTTTCCATGGCATTGTGCCGGGGTTATCCTGTGAGCCGATTGGCAAAGTCCGAATAGATGTCTTATTCGGCACGAGAGATAATTGCAGAATAAAGAATTTGTTGTTTCAAGTTATGGACCTCGACAGTTGTTACCATGCTTTGCTTGGTAGGCCAGCAATATCCAAGTTCATGGCTAGTACCCATATTAGCTATCTGAAGATGCAGATGCTAGTGCCAAATGGGATCATCACTGTGGCGGGAGACTTTAGGCGCTCTATGGAGTGTGCCTCGGCCGAATCAAATCTGGCTGAGTCATTGGTGATCGCGCAGAAAAAAGAGAGGATTCAGGAGGCTGTGGCACTGGCTTAGTCGGCTCAGCTGAATATGTCGATGCTGAGTAACTTACTTGGGAGTGTGTCTTTCCAGCCGACTAAAGACACCAAGAAAGTTCAAATGGATGAGCAATTCTCGTAGTCCCTAGAGTCATTGCATGCGTTCTTTTTAAAACCTCCTCCAAACCACCTTTATCCCCATGAACACACACACTCTAGTGGATGTGGTGATGCAACTTCTGTCACATTGGTGCACCATTCCATGTGGAAGTTAATTTCCTATTTGTTTTTTGGGCCTTTTGACCATGGTTTGACACATGGAGTCTCTAGAGTCAATGCATGTGTTATTTTTAAAACCACCTTGATCCCTAGAGTCATTGCATGTGTGATTTTCCAAACCACCTTGATCCACATGACCACAAACACTCCAGTGGACTATGTGATGTAACTTCTGTCACACTTGTGCATCATTCCATGTGGTAGTTGCATTCCTGTGCCTTTTGGGCTTTTTGACTAGGTTTGGCACATGGAGTCTATAGATTCATGACATGTGTTTTTTCCAAACCACCTTGATCTCCTAGTGTCATTGCATGTGTTGTTTTCCAAACTACCTTGATCCCCATGACCATACACACTCCAATGGATGTGGTGATGTAACATCTGTCGCACTGGTGCACCATTCCATGTGGGAGTTGCATTACTTTGTGTTTTTGGGCTTTCTCACCATGGTTTGACACATGAAGTATCTAGAGTCAATGCATGTGTTCTTTTAAAAACCATCTTGATCCCCTAGAGTCATTGCCTGTGTTATTTTCCATACCACCTTGATCCACATGACCACAAAAACTCTAGTGGATTCTGTGATGTAACTTTTGTCACACTTGTGCATCATTCCATGTGGTAGTTACATTCTAGGGGCTTTTTGGGCTTTCTGACCATGGTTTGACACATGAAGTCTCTAGAGTCATTGCATGTGTTATTTTCCAAACCACCTTGATCCACATGACCACAAACACTCCAATGGATTATGTGATGTAACTTTTGTTACACTTGTGCATCATTCCATGTGGCGGTTGCATTCTAGGGGCTTTTGGGGCTTTCTGACCATGGTTTGACACATGGAGTCCCTAGAGTCATTGCATGTGTTTTTTCAAAACCACCTTGATCCCCTAGTGCCATTGCATGTGTTCTTTTCCAAACCACCCCGATCCACATGACCACACACACTCCAATGGATATGGTTATGCAATTGCTGACACACTGGTGAACCATTCCATGTGGAAGTTGCTTTCCTATGTGTTTTTGGGCTTTTTGACCATGGTTTGCCACATGGAGTCTCTAGAGTCAATGCATGTGTTCTTTCCAAAACCACCTTGATCCCCTAGAGTCATTGTATGTGTTATTTTCCAAACCACCTTGATCCACATGACCACAAATACTCCAGTGGATTCTAGGATGTAACTTCTGTCACACTTGTGCATCATTCCATGTAGCAGTTGCATTCTAAGGGCTTTTTGGGCTTTTTGACCATGGTTTGACACATGGAGTTTATAAATTCATTGCATGTGTTATTTTCCAAACCACCTTGATCCACATGACCACAAACACTCTGGTGGATTCTGTGATGTAACTTTTGTCGCACTTGTGCATCATTCCATGTAGCAGTTGCATTCTAGGGGCTTTTTGGGCTTCCTAACCATGGTTTGACACATGGAGTTCCTAGAGTCATTGTATGTGTTCTGATATAAACCACCTTGATCCCCTAGAGTCATTGCATGTGTTCTTTTCCAAACCATCTTGATCCACGTGAGAGCACACACTCCAATGGATGTAGTGGTTCAACTTCTGTCACACGGATGCACCATTCCATGTGGGAGTTGCTTTCCTATGTGTTTTTGGGCTTTCTAACCATGGTTTGACACATGGAGTCCCTAAAGTGATTGCATGTATTCTTTTCCAAACCATCTTGATCGACATGACCACACACAGTTTTGATGTGGTGATGCAACTTCTATCACACCAATGCACCATTCCATGTGGCAGTTGCGTTCCGAGGGCTTTTTGGGTCCTTTGACCATGGTTTGACACATGGAGTGGCTAGAGCTAGTCCATGTGTTCTTTTCCAAACCAACTTGATCCACATGGACACACACATTCCAATGGATGTGGTGATGCTACTTTTTTCACGCTGGTGCACCATTCCATGTGGAAGTTGCTTTCCTATGTGTTTTTGGGCTTTCTGACCATGGTTTGACACATGTAGTCCCTATAGTCAATGACAACCATTGGATCTTAACCCTAGCGTCCAATGGCAGTGATCAGATCGGGTCTTCTAGAAGCCCCGAGTGGTTGCAGGTTAGTTGTGCGTCCCGATTGTTAGGCGCCGTTGAGGGTCTCCCTGTCTAACCCTTCCACCAGTTATAAAGAAATTACTATTGACATCATTGATTCTAACATCCACTGAACCAAAATCAAATAAAAATTTCAAGATTGTTGTCCATTTCGGGCTAAAGCCTCTAGCACTCAACATGCTCAACAAAAACTCTCTATTTACTCTGTCATATGCTTTTTCATAATCTAGTTTTAAAAAATAAACTAGATAGTTTTTATGAACCTCATCATGAATAATTTTATGTGCAAACACTACACTCTCTAAAATATACCTACCTCTTATAAAGCAATCCGATAAGGAGAAACTAAAGATTCGCTTACCATATCAAGCCTATTTGTGGCACATTTTGAAAAGACTTTAAAACTGTAATATGTTAAAGCTATGGGCCTGAATTTTCGTATAGATATAGCATCAGAGGCATCTTTTGGGATTAAAGTCAATAAATATAAATTTAATCTATAGAGATATAACTCCCCTTTGTTCTAGTCATATAACTAAAGCTATCTAATCATTTTTAACCATCTCCCAAAAATACTGATAGAACAAGAAAGACATTCCATCAGGGCCATGAGCTCCTTACACATAAAGAGTCAAAGACAACATCTAACTTCATTTTCAGTAAAATCGACATGTGGAAACATATTTTGTTCCTCAATAACCTCATCTTGTACATCCCAGAAATCATCTATCAGATCAATACTAGGTTGATCTTCATAGCCAAACAAAGCCTTGTAATATTGTACATCAGTTTTTAATATACCTTTTTTTGTCTTCAAAAGACCCTTCTGGCCCTTCCATCCTACCAAACTGATTTTACTCATCCTCTATGGCAGTATTACGATCATCTTCTAAAGTATTGAATAATTTGGTTTGATAATTGAATAATTTAGGTTGTAACTGTTTTATGTTTGGTTGAAATGATTTAGTTTGTAAAAAAGAAAGACGAGCTAAGTATAGGGGATCAGCTAAAGATGACTTTTCTCTAGGGGCAAATATAGGGAGTTAAAGGATTGGGAGGCGTTTACTTCTTTAAAATATAGGAGTTCGGCTAGACATGCTCCGAGAGCACCGGGAAAAGAAAAAGAGATGCTCTTAATTGATCTTTTTTTTTGAATAGTACTATCTCCGTTTAGAAATAACTGATTTGGATTTGTCGAGATTCGGATGTATCAATACCATACGTCTAGATATATTCGAATCTAGCTAAATCCAAATCCGTTATTTCTGGACAGAGGGAGTATTTTTTTAAGAGAGGTTCGAAAGATTGATTAGGTAGATAAGGACAACATCGGAAGAGGTGGATTTTTTTCGAAAACAAAACATTACCAAATGAACTACCGGGTACATAATTTTCGTTGCTGCCACTAGCTTCGGTATGCTCTGTCCGAGGTTCTCGATGGCATCCGACAGCACCCAGAATTTGGATATGATGAAAAGAAAGTCGCATCGTGTTTCGTTTTATATCACTACTTATTGTAGTTTATCCCATCACTATCAAGATAGCTTCTCCTCAGAAATGTGACTGGATCACTCGCTTGACACAGCTTAGCTTCTGCCCGCCTTTCCGCCAATTTTTCGCCGATCTGGAAGGTCATATACCAAAATTTCCTGTTTGAAGCAGTGAGGTCACCGAGCCTACTGAAAAGCAACTGTTTGCTTGCTATCTTTTGCATGTACTGTGGCATTCCGAAACTTGTGACAGGGAGACGAACGAGTCAGCAAAGCAAAGGACAGAGAAGGGGAAGCAGTAGAACCAAATACTAGAATACTATTCGGTTCAAGCATAATTCACGGTCCATGCATGTCTCAGTGACCGTGATCAGGCTGTTTTAAAAGAAGACAAAACTAGGGAGATCGATCAGGAACCGCCATGGCTTTTCCGCTGGAGGCACTCCTCAGAATTAACAATGGCAACGCCACCCCTCGGAAATTCGCACACCGCCCCGCTCAGCCACTGGCGAGCCAAGTTCCGTGCCCGAGAAACCCGCACCCGCCCCACCCCACCCCGCGCCCGCGCGGAGAGAAAAGGCCGCGGTGGGCGTGAGGTGGGCAGCGTGGTGATAGGCCGCGGCTAAGCACCAAAGCCTTTGGGAAATGGAGCTGCTCAGCGGCGCAAGCTCCGGGAAGAACGAGCAGCCGGTCCAAGCCAAGCACTAGCAGTACTGTAGTAGTACCCTCTCCTCCTCCTCCTCTAACACTGCACGCTAGTGCTCCTGTACTAGTCGCATCAAGCTTAGCTGCTTCTGTATACATAAGGCCGGCCACGCAACAGAAAGCGTAATAGGCAAAGGTGTGAGTGTGAGGGAGCAACAAGCCCGTGACCTGTGCCTGTGGGAGGAGGGGGAGCGAGTTTCGGCGTTTCTTCATTCTTGGGTGCGGCCATGGACGCCTACGAGGCCACCAAGGTGGTCTTCTCCCGGATCCAGGCGCTGGACCCGGACCACGCCGCCAAGATCATGGGGCTCCTGCTCATCCAGGATCACGGCGAGAAGGAGATGATACGCCTCGCCTTCGGCCCCGAGGTGCTGCTCCAGAGCGTCATGGCCAAGGCGCGAAGGGAGCTCGGTCTGATCCCGGCGTCTGGTCCCGGCTCGCCGCCCACGGCTGGCCACCAGTCGCCGTTCCAGCTCTCGCGCCAGAACTCCGGACGCGGCGGCGCGCCGTCCCCTCTGTCGGTGTCCTCGCCGTCGTCCTGGGCCCAGGCGCCGGTGTTCTCCAGGAGCAATGGCGTCGCGGAGGGCATGGGCGAGGAGCTGATGAGCCCTGTGAACGACAGGGCTGGCGCGGCTCCGTTCTTCCCTCGTGCCATGGATGACTTCCATCAGCAGGAGGAGCTCGCGTTCCAAAACGACAACCCGTTCCGGACCTTCGACGGTGGGGAGTGCCGGAGCCCCGGTCCAGGCGACATGTTCCCGTACGGCCCCAGCTGGGCAAACGGCGGCGTCCCCGGGCACCGCCGGAGCGCGTCGGCGAACGAGGCCTGCCTCGGCGGCGACAACTTCGGCTGGAAGCCATGCCTGTACTACGCTCGCGGGTTCTGCAAGAACGGTAGCACCTGCAGGTTCGTCCACGCCGGCGGCCTCCCCGACGACGACACGGCTCTCGCCGCTGCCAAGATGGATGCCGCCGCCGCCGCCGAGCAGCAGCAGCAGCAGCAGCAGTGCCAGGACTTCCTTCTCCGTTCCAGGAGCCAGCGCCTCGGCCACGCCGCCCTCCCCTACTCCCCCACCGGCTCCCTCCCCGGCTCCCCTTCCGCCGCTAGCAAGTGCCTCACCTTCTTGCTGCAGCAACAGCACAACGACAACCAAAGGTATTGCCACCCCCAACTCCAACAAGCTTCAGCTACACGCTCCGGAGTTCCAACTTTTTCTCCCACACGTGCGCCTGCAGAGCGGCGGCCGCGCTGATGCTGGGAGGCGGCGGCGGCGACGACGCGCACAAGTTCATGGGCCGGCCGCGCCTGGACCGCGCCGATTTCGCCAGCATGATGAACCCGGGATCCCGGCAGATTTACCTCACCTTCCCGGCCGACAGCACGTTCCGCGAGGAAGACGTCTCCGGCTACTTCAGGTATGCGCAACCATTCACAGACACGCGCCATTGTAGTGCTTCGATCTCATTGCTGTTCTTCATGGCAATGGCAATGTGCAGCATCTACGGTCCTGTCCACGACGTGCGCATCCCGTACCAGCAGAAGCGCATGTTCGGGTTCGTCACCTTCATGTACCCGGAGACGGTGCGGCTGATCCTGGCCAAGGGCAACCCGCACTTCATCTGCGACGCCCGCGTGCTCGTCAAGCCCTACAAGGAGAAGGGCAAGGTTCCCGACAAGTACAGGCACGCATGCATCCGCACTTACAATTACTACTGGAGTAGTCTCCACTTTCGCTTCTTGAATTGCATTGCATGCAGTTAACTAACCTGGTTTCGGTGCTGCGGTTGCAGGAAGCAGCCGCAAGGTGACTTCTCCGGCTCCACCGGGCTCGACGGCAAGGACCCGTTCGACCTCCATCAAATAGGTAACATGATTCTTCCTCTACTTTATGATCTTTACATAAGTATCGTCTTTGCCATGGTGTCTTTTAATTCTGATGAAGTATGTTTGTCAGGTGGGAGGATGCTGCAGCACTCCAACAGCGCGAACGAGCTGATGATGCGGCGGAAGCTGGAGGAAGAGCAGCAGGCTGCCGAGTTCCAGCACGCCGTCGAGCTCCAGAGCCGCCGTCTCATGGGACTCCAGCTGCTCGACCTGAAATCTCGGGTCGCAGCCGCAGCTGCAGCCGCGGCCACAACAGCAATGACGCCGACAACGCCCGTTGCCGGTGCGTCCACCACCAGCCAGCCCGGTGCAAGCTCCTTGGTTGAGTCGCAGCCCGAGTCTGGTATGCCTTGCACAGCGACCTGTTAAGTGAAGCAAGTTCTGCCAATTATAAGTCATCGCCGTAATGTCTTGCGTGTTAACAGCTGAGCAACTACTCCCTCCGTCCTAAAATAGATGTCTCAAATTTGTCAAAATTTGTATGAATCTAGACACTATTTAGTATATAGATTCATTCAAATTTTGAAAATCCTAAGACATCTATTCTTGGACGGAGGGAGTAGTAAAAGGGAGCAGCAGCAGCTTCTGTGCTATGGAGAGTAATGTGGCCAATGGAGGAGGCGACAGGGAGGCCTCGTCAGACGAGGCGAACCAGAACACTGATAGTGGCCAAAGGTTGATTAAACTGAGCCTGGTTATAATCGTGATTGCTTATTATTCTTGGCCGGTTGGCCTTAGCTTTGATGATCTGATAGGCATGCTAAAAAAAGTGCAACAGTTTCAGTCAGCTTGATCATTGCTTCTTTCATGCATATTATGCAGTGGGGAACACAATTTGCCGGAAAGCCCGTTCGCATCCCCAACAAAGTCGGCCAAAACACCGCCTACCAACAAGATAGAGGCCGCCGGTGACGGCTGCAATGCATCCCATAACGCAGGTGGTGGCACTAACCATCTCCTGCCCTCAGCGTTGGACATCCCTTCTCCGAAGCCCTACTTCTTTCCCATGTCCAGGTATAGTGATCGAAGCAACTTGCCATGGCTTGATTCTATTGGACATTTTTTGTGACCTATGGGTGAAATGATTCGCGGTATGCAATGAGCAGACTGTCCTCCGATCACGGAGCAATCGGGATGTGAGATTGTCCTGCAATGGAAAGTGAACAATACCCAAACCTAATCATAGTAAGCACTTAGACCTACCTTTATTCCCTCCAGAAAATCAAGCATTTCACCTAGTATCTAATTATGCTGTCCTTTCTTTCTGTTCTCTTTCTCCTCCTTTTGCTGTTTATTATTGTGACATCCTTTTCCTATTTGTTATTGTGACAGGAGAAAAACAAAGGAGTGAAGTGTCAGCGTAGTATTTAGCTTCCCATTCCCCTTTTTAGTGGATAGCCCTATTAAACCAAACCACAAGAGAAAAAACATGCCATTAGCCTTTTGACTAATTAAGAAAAGCAGCAGTTAGCAGCAGCATATGCAGTGTTGTGAGAGACACATAATATAATATACAGTAATCCAGTGTTTTATATTACTACTAGATAGTACCATTAGCAGTTACCACTACCACCAATCGAATTGATGTTACCGAGTTGTAGGGCCTGTAGTCCGTAGATTTTCGTAAATGTGGTTAATCCAGAAGGTCTAGTACCAGTCAGAAGGTCACATGTAGCATTACTATAACCTTCAAGCCTGCAAGGAGGCTCATGTCTTGTACCCAAGGGCAACCCGTTGGCAGATGATCTCTGAAGTATTATGAGTGCAAGATCGCCTGCCAGCTTATACTCTCCTACGTTCACTCACTCGGTCACCTTGTAACTTTACCAGTGCAACACCGCGGGTTCACAAGTAAAAGATGCCTTCTACTAGTTCATTTTATTATTTCCATCTTATTGAATGAATGTACCAAAGTACCGGCAGTTCTACAGGAAATGATCAAGCTGATTTGCTCCTTGTTAGTACAGGAAAACGTAGACCAGAAACTGGATATTTTGATTGTATTGCCTCTTTATTCTGTGTGTGATTTTCCTTGTTAGTACAAGGTGTAGTCCCATGAGTGCTTTTATATATGCCTACGGAGAGACTAGGAGATTAGACTAGAAGTAAATCTACTAGAATTCATACTTGATCCTGAACTTACTCCTATGCGCACTACATCGAGGTTACCATCAACATTCACCTCTTTAACCTGGATGAATTTCTATCTCCCGAGGGGCTTGCTAAGAATGTTGGCAAGCTTATGTTCACGTGTTGCACCTTGATCATTCCCTCCTCAACACACTCGTGAATATAGTGGAACCGAGTGTCTGTGTTTGCACCTCTCGTGTTGAACCGGGTTTTTGCGCAATGAAATTGCAGCCTGGTTTTTGATCTTTAGTGATAGCTTTTTTACCTCCTTTGCAAGATTAGCTAGGAGTCTACTCAGCCACACACCTTGAAAATCCATCCTGATCGCCGCTATATACTTTGCCTCACATGAAGACAATGCCACTACTTTTTGTTTTTGAGAATTCAAGCCGATAGGATTCAAACCTTGGTAGAATACCATGATAGGATTCGGACCTTGGTAGAATACCACTTTTTGTTTCATGCTTGTGAAAGAACATTGCATGATCCCTAGAATTTTATGTGTTAGATAACAATACTAAGGAATATTTAATATTTGTTGAGTGTTGCAGATAATTGTCCATATAAACAGCAGCCAAACCAGACTTTGGGGGGGGGGGGGGGGGGGGGGAGGGGAATTATCCGCCCTAGCCAAGGGCCGCATTATCCGCTCTGGCTCGATCGACAAAGGGAGCCAAGGCGTGTCATGAGGTATGGGGGGCGGACTTTCCCTCGGATTGTCCGACTAGGGCCGGAGTTTTTGCCCGGGCCAGATAATCCGCCGCCCCAGGAATTTTTGCGAAGGCAGCCAAGGCGCGTCACACGGTATGGGAAAGATTCCCGCCCCCCTCCCCGCCGGAAAATCTGACTCTGGGGCAGAGCTTTGCCCCGGCCCCAAAAATCTCCAACGACTGAGTTTTGGCGGGGGGTATAAATACTCCAATTGATCCTCCTGTCAGAACTCTTGATTTATTCGGAACAATGATGTTCTGTTCTAACCGAGATCTCTCTCTTCAACCACCCGAAGGCTCCGATCTTTGGGGAATCGAAGAAGGAGGCTTTGATCTTCAACATCACCAATCAAGCGGATCACTTCCCCTCCATTCACTTGGAGAATCCTCGATCTACTATTTCTTGCGAATATCTAGGTCTTGTTTTTTGGTTATTGATAATACTTGTTCTTGTGGCAGCTTGTTGTCATCACGAGAGCCTCCAATTCAGTTGTGGATATGTGCCCTGCTAGTTGTGTAAAGGCTCCAGTTCCCGCCTCGAAGGGTACCAATAGTGGAAAGGTGGATCATGCCTTTGGTGGCGAGATCCATTGGAGAATAGGGTGAGGCATATTGTGGCGTAGCGGTCTTAGTACCGCCCACCCCTCCAACGCAGACATACTTCCCTTAACAAGGAGGAACTGCGGTAAAACAAATTCTGTGTTTCTGCATGCTCCACTACGGTTTCCTCGTTCCTCACTTTTACTCGCCTTTACTCTGTTAGTAGTTAGGTTTACATATAGGGAAATTCTCCGTAGTTACATATCTAGAGAATTTACCTTTGTGTTGAGCCCAAAATTGAAAAAGAATTAAAATTTTGAGTAGCACCTATTCACCCTCCGTCTAGGTGCCCATACGATCTATTTCAATTGGTATCAGAGCCTTGGTTCTCTATTCGGGCTTAACTGCCTAAGAGAAGTATGGGTACTAAGGGAGATCGGAGTGAGGCTGTGGACAAGGTCCCAATGGATGATCTCAAGACGTTGTAAATAACCTTGTTGAAATCCATTGAGAACAAAATGGAAGAGATGCATCAAATGATTGCTTGTCTCTCTCCATCTACAGCCCCACCTCCATCTACCTCTGAGGCTACCACCCCGCTCTCTAAGGAGAAAGCTAATGCTAACTCCAAGGAAGACGAGTTGGTGAGTGATAAAAATAATGGCTCCTTCTCCAACAAGGAAAATGCTAAGGAGGACTATAGTGAGGTCTCTCACTTATATTCTCCCGACCCACCAATGCCTCACCCTCATATAAAAAATAAGGGTGATCCACCCAAACTTACTACATCTTCATTTAATTAATGATAATTCTTAATGAAATCTCATGTGTGTAGTTCGTCCATTGAGCATTGGAGGATCATTGAAGATGGCCTCCACATTAGAGATTCCACCAATTTGACAAGAAGACAAGTCGTAGACAGCCAACTTAATGGAACCGCTCTTCACATGATTCAGCTTGGAGTGAATCCCAAGGACATGTCACATATTGAACAATTCAACACCGCAAAAGAAGCTTGGGATGCACTCACTAATATATTCATTGGAAATGAGAGCATGGAACAAATAGGTATGATGCTCTAAGTAATGAAGCCGAAGGGTTCTATATCACTACAAGAAAAGTTGGCTTTTACAACAGACGGTTTTCATGGTTGAAGGCCATTTTTCGTGGCCAAAAAGTCTTCCGCGACGGATGGCCTTCGTGGTAAAAGCTCCGTCATAAATGAATTAACCACGGTTTTTTTCGACCGTGGCGGATCGCATCCTTCAGCCACGAAAACTTGTTTTGTCATAGATCTATTCGCCAGCCGTGTTGACTGCTAACGTCATGCAAACTACCACGTGGAAGCCGCTATTAGCGGCCGGTTACCGCCATTAACGGTCACAAAAACCATGGCAGAAGTCAGGTCCAACCAAGGCCTGCTAAATACTAACTGGACCAGACCATGAGAAGAGCCCAATAAGAAGATGGCCCGTTACTTTTTTGTCCTGCACTGCTTGCAATGGGCCCAACAATGCAGCCAGCTGCAGCCCGTGAACTTTCAGGCCCAATTCTGTTTCGGCCCACAGAAGGCCCATGTTGGTCCAACACTGTGCGGCCCATTAGCAACATGCGCCAAGTCGCTCATGTACACTTAAGGCATGCGGTCAGCCCATCACCGTTATCGTAGCCCATCGTGGGCCGCCTACTGACAACCCTTCTTTGAGATAGTCCGTTACTGTCTAGCCTTTTACTATTCCGGCCATCAACTGTTCAGGCCCACCAGCGGGCCTTTACTGTTCTAGCCTGGTAAATTTGTTAGCCTATTACTGCCCTCGTTTGGAAATTTCTCGGGCCGTTATTGTTTAGGCTCGTCACTGTTTTGGTCGTTTACTGTTGAGGCCCGCTACTATTTTGGCATGTTACTGTTCTGCAATTGTACAGTTTCTTGCCTGTTACTGTAATGAGCTGTTTCTATTCTGGCCTGCTACTACTCTGGCTTGCTACTGTTATGGCATGTTACCACATGCGGGTCAGCCCATTACGTTTACGACCTTTTATAGTTTCGGCCTTTCTGAAGCCCATACCAATATCATAAAACGTGTATAATAAGCCAGTATTTTTTACTGTTCATCGTCGGCCGAATACAGGACGGGCCAATAACAAAGCATGTATTGTTCCCTAATCGACCTGCCTGGCGTAGTTACCGTAACGACTACCCCCATATGTGGATAGCGTCAACTAAATGCCTACATGGCCTATGCGAGTTGTCTATATATTACATTAGCTACAAACTTCTTAAAATTATTACATATTATAAACTCAAGGGAAAGAAAAATCGGCATTTTAGTTGACAATCAAGTTGATAGCAAAGTCCTCAATTTGCTTTCTCAATCGATCACCTACATCTTCCTTTGAGTGTGACAACTACATTGGAGGAGACATGATCTTGCAACCTCCTCTTTGGTGGCGATAGCAATAATTGTAGTCTGAAACTAAGTAATAACAAGTTAATACATTAAACAAGACAAACTAATCATTTGACTGATATGACTGGAGCTATGAACTGGAGTTTACAACTTGTCAATGGTTTAATTATTGACCATTACGTCAAACAAACAGGACAAGCAAGCACGCATTAAACAAGTGTGTCTACCGTAAAATGAGCAATCAAAAAATGTGTGTGTGTGGCTTAGAATTTCAGCAAATATAAACTAGCTTGGTCATTTCAACAAATATATATGGAAGCAGTTGTATACCCTAAAATGCAAGAGATGTTGGGTGACTCGGAATTTGCGCTGAGACACAAAATGGGATTCAGTTACTGTTATAACGAGGAATGAACTAGATAGAAATTATAACCGCATCATACGAGAACTTGTAGAGCAGGAATGCAAACCACGAATGAACTATATATTGTATAGGATGGTTATGTCGTGTCTTAGGACGAACCAGAACCAGAACCAGATACAAGATATAATAGCAACACTCGTGAACCTGCAGATCAGTACAAACAAGCATTAGACAAGTGTTCCTAGAATGAAATGAGCAATCAAACAAAGCGTTTCTTAGAATTTCAGCAAATATAAACTAGCGAGGTTATTTCAGCAAATATATATGAAAGCAGTGGCATCTCCTAGAATGCAAAGAGTCATTGGGTGACTCGGAATTTGCGGTGAGCTACACAATGGCATGTAGTTACTGTCATAGCTAAGAATCAACCAGATAAAAATTATAATGGCATCATAAGAGAACTTCTAGAGCAGGAATGCAAACCACGAGTGAACTACATAGTAGAGGACAGTTATGCCGTTGCTTAGGATGAACCAGCACCAGATAAGGAAGTAATGGCATCCCTTGTGAACCTGTAGAATAGGTTATGCAAACCAACATGTTCATTGTTCCATTTTGAGCTCTATGCAAGCAAAATGAATAGCTAGTGATGCAGCTTTTGAAGAACTAGATGACAACAACAAAATTATAATCAAATTAGTACGAAGAGTTTAAACAGCTACTACAGGATAACAGAATGATGCCAAGGAGGAAATAATAGAAGGAAATAATCTCAGGACAAACCAGATAGATTCAATAACTGTAGAGCAGGGAATCCACACTAATATTTTCCACTGACTTCAGATTTTGCAAGAATTACACGGTAGCAGGCAATTACTGTTGCATGGAGTAGCTAAGAACATGTGCATGACAAAATAATAGACATGTGCATGACTTGAAATTTGTAGAGTAGAGAATGCAAACCAACATGTCTAATGACCTTGTATGTACTAGCACGAAGAACATGCGTGTCCAGTGACTTGTATGTAATAGCACGATTACAAAAATGTAGTTCACTGCGATAGGCTTGAACCTGCTATACTGCTGACAAAACTAAAACGGGTTGGAGATTTGGTTAACCTTGGTCGATGTCGGCTTGAGCGTGGTGGACGAGAGCATCGCTGAGGCAGATCTTGTGCAGTGAACGATGATGGCCACTGGAGCAGCTGGTCTAGAGCGGTGGACATGGAACTCCTTGAACTAGATCACATCTGGTGTACACCGGTGAAGCGGATCCGGTATGGTTGGGTAGCATTTGGCAGCGAGAAAGAAGAGCTTGGGCAGTCGATGACACCATCGGCGATGAGGAAGCAGAGGTTGGGCGGTCGATGACGCCATCGATATGGTGAACGACACCGCATCTCCGGTATAGTGGTAGAGAGACCCGGTGAACTAGATCTGGTGGGTGAGCGTTGGTGAAGCGGCTCCACGGCGGCGCACGAGACCGCAGAGCAAGCCGGTGTGCGTGGTGGTTGTGGAGGCGAGAGAGGAGCTTGGGATATTTGGGAGGGCCAGCAGGAAAAACTACGCGAATCGGGACCATAGTATAGGTGAATAGCAATATAATTACGATCGTGCCCCCCGAGCTACTGACTTTAGCATGCCCATCTATTGTCTATACAATAGGTAGAATAGGAAATTTAAAGACATGTTTTTGAAACAGAGGGGCGCGAAATGCTTCAAGGTCGGTGTGTGATATTGTCGCTCGATTGAGATTAGAATTTAGCTAGCATCCAACTAATAATAATAAAAAATGGTACTATCTGGTGGGAGATTTGTTGGAAATATGCACTAAAGACAAATAGTAGTAAGGACTATTATCATATTTCATATAGTTTATGATTAAGTTTTATATCATGCTATAACTGTATTGAGTGGAAACATCAATACACGTGTGATATACAAACAACCAAGGGTTCCCAGTGAAACTCTAGTCACTGGTTCATTGGTCAACAGATGATCAAGTTTCCTGATCATGTGGCATTTATGCCAGTTGGAAATAGAGTCAACTCATTCTGAGAATGAGATGATGAACTAATACCCAACCTAAACATCGTGACCCGATCATGTCACAAAGTTCAAGTTATGATGATTAGAAATGGATCCTCGTAGACTATTCCTTAGACCGTGAGGCTATATCAATCACTGTCTCCCGAGAGTGCTTAGATAGCATCAAGTGCCACTTGGTAATACAGTGGTTATAAAGGTGTGTTCAGGTACTCGGGGGAAACCGTAGAGGTAATATATGTCAAGAGCAGGATTTGTCCGTCCATGTGACGGGAAGATACTCAAGGGCCCACTCGGAGAGGTTATATCCAATAGCCGCGGAGCGTGTGATTTGATCACAGGGATATCACTTGTCGGAACAAGTCAATTAGCATTGTTTAGGAACGAGATTAAACACGACATGGTGATGTCATTAATCAGATCTTGGGCAATGCAAGTATCAAGAGAAAAAGGGAATAAGACACGACTGTCCCGGTTCAAACGACGAAAGATCTTCGTGGAACGCACAGGGGTCACATGGCCATCCAGGTCCCTCTGTTGATCATTGGTGCGGGAGTGTCCCGACCATGTCTGGAGTGTTCCCGAACCGTGGGGTATCACGCTTAAGGGCTTGATGATGCTTAGAGAGTGTTTATAGGATCGGTAGAATCGCCGAAGAATTGTAGGGAGAAAACCAGAATGGTCTCGGTAAGTCCGAAGGATATCCGGAGTGGAGGTGGAAGGTGTTCCATAACCATGGAGGTTGAATAATATGTGAATGAATGTTAAATATTGATTTAATAATTTATTCATAATTATTTAATAAAGAGAAAATCAATTTAAATGGTCAAAGGGCTTAATGGGCCAATTCCCGGAGGGAAAAGGCCCAAATGGGGGGCGCACCCCTAGGAGGGGCCAAGGGGGTTGGCCGGCGGCCCTAATGGGCCTTTCCCACATGGGGCCCATGGTGGGGGCTAGCCGGCGGCGCCTCCCCCACCTCCTTCTCCTTTAATCCCACCCCGGGACTTTGAGGGAGGTAGTACCTCCCCTCCCCTTATATATAGTGGGGGTATTTGGCCAGATAAATACACTCAATATTCAATAAAGGTCTTCTCACTTTTGGGGAGACCTCCAATTGATATTCTCTCTCTCTCTCTCTCTCTCTCTCTCTCTCTCTCTCTCTCTCTCTCTCTCTCTCTCTCTCTCTCTCTCTCTCTCTCTCTCTCTCTCTCTCTCTCTCTCTCTCTCTCTCTCTCTCTCTCTCTCTCTCTCGTGACCGTGGTCCCAAGTTCGGACTACCCGAACAAGAGTCATCTTTACCATGGTGCGCTGTCGTGCTGCGGGATTCGGATCCAGGAGCTCTACTTCCACAACTGCTGCTGAATCAGGGAAACGGGAGTCATCATCACGCACCGGACGTGTGTAACTCCCCGCGAGGTGTCGCACTTGAGGGACTCAAGTCGTTGGAGCCAAAGGAGCGCAAGGACTTCATCATGACCTTGAGGTCGGCTTCGGCTCGTCTACATCAACCACGCTCTCCTGAGCGTTGACAACGCTTTTCAGTCTTCAAGGGTAAGTTCGCGAAAATCCCCTCCCGTTACTGTATTACTAATAGATAGGTCCTGGCAGCTTCAGGGGTTCAGGGGCGTAGGGTAAAATTCATTGTTTTCATACGTGAAACCCCAACAGTGGTATCAAAGCTAGATCTATGCGTAGTAATGCTAGTACGGGTAGAACACACGAGATGTAGCGTGTGGGCGTTGATCTTTTAGTTGTTACCCTCCCACGTGTACTTGTGTATACCGCAACAATGCTTGATGAAGCGGCCCCCAACCGACTTTATGCGTTCATTCACGAGATTGGTCCATGCTTGACATACGGCTTGTACCGTATAAAGTGGCTTAGGGGGGTGTCTGTCTCTCTCGCATTAGTTGGTATGCCATTTACAACGGAGGCCCCTGAAAGGGGTGTAGTAGAGACAACTACTTGATCAACGTTGTGCTGAAAGTTCGTAGATAAGAACGGTTCTTGTGCGAAAGCCCATTTAGCCACGTAAAATATGCAAAGATAAAGTAGAGGCGTCTAACTTTGTTTTGCAGGGGGGCATTGCTTTGTGATATGGTTGTGGAAAAGGTAAAATGATTACCTTATGTTACATAGTAGTAGATAGTCACGGAGGTGACGGACTACCACGCCGGAAAGACACCGGTACCCTGGTGTCTATGGCGCCGGAATCCGATGACGACGGATGGAGATCACGATGTGAAGGACCATATCACATCGCATTTACATTCAATGTTATTGTTTGTATTATTATAGTGTGCTAGTATTAGATACTCGACGATAGCCTAATAAGATGATCCCTATTAAAATTACCAACGATTGTGTTCCCCCTTAGTGTGCACCACCAAGACAGTTCTTCGGTATGAGGCAATCCATGGTACATGCATGGGTGTCAGACATATTTATGTGCGCATACAGTGGGTGCAAGCCATGTTGCACAACAAATACACTAAGGTTGAGTTGGCGAGCCTAGCATGTGCAGACATGGCCTCGGAATGCGGATGGTCGAAAGATCGAGCACGAGTCGCATGAATGATGTGACCGACATTTAGCGTCCACCCTTGAACCCACATTGATGGCCGTGACGATCGGGGGAGATGTGGCTGATAGGGGTCGTGTTATCACTAGGAACCCTTAAGGGGATAGGTGTTTCTGAGTGGAGTTATTATTAACTCATTTAATTATAAACTTAGTCTAAATTCCTTTTTGCAATTATAAATGTAGAAAATGGTTCTCCCCGAGATTACCTTCCCTATTGATGATTGGTTAAAAGGAGAAATCTCAAGATAGATGGATCCAACTTTTATGGATGGGTCATGCGCCTTTTCAATCTCCTTGGTGAGAACAAAGTGGCTGACTACATGATCTACGAGATGTACTTGGAGCCACCCTATTCTCATGAGACCCAGGAGCAGCGGGATCTCCGCTGCCATCGTCGTGTGATGGCCACATTCATATCAGTGACGATGCGCCTCGGGATGGAGAATGGGCTATGGCCAATGGTGGGAAGTCTTAATCCTCGAATGGTTATGGCACATCTAAGATCGCATTACATGGAACAAGTGCGCATATGGGAGTATGAGCTGATGGGGGACTTCCTCTCCATAAAGATGGAGGAAGGCTCCTCACTAGACGATCACTTGTTGAGCATATATGATGCATACATGAGTCTGGCATACTTTCTGGACAACTGGTTCACAAGCTCTTTTGCAATAGGAGTTGTGCTGCGGTCACTACCACCAAGCTTCCAAGCACAAGTCAGGATTTGCATTATGAGAGACGACGTGGAAAACAGGATTTCCACGAGTTCATATCACATTTTAGAGATGTGGTGGTTGAACCAGATGTCACTAAGGTCATCAATGACAAATGTATATATTTGATATACAATTTTATAAATGTTATAATCTTGCAAACACATTTGTAGTGTTAAGTATATTTGATACTTGTTTTGTTTTGCTGAAAACAGGTCCTTCTGCATGAGAGGTGCTTGCTGGAGAGGAGGTGACGTTGCATGCTGATGGCGAGCATGATGATGATGGCCAACGACGCTCTCCCTCAACATTTATCATTTAGTTTATGTTTTGGATAGTTATTGTAATCAAAATTTTATGAACTTCTTTAGTGTGTCTCACACTTTGTGAGACGGTTATTCATATGAGTTTGTAACAAACAGTTGTTCCACTTTTATGAATGATTTCTATTTGTGTTCATATCTTGTTTGATTATATGTGAACTATCCTTGTTGTTTGAAACTAATTGATAATGCATGAACATTTGTAAAATATTGAAATGCCTTAAAATACCCAACTTAATGATATATTCATTAATGAATGAAACCATTGTTTAAATTCAAAGTTATAATGATAATATGTGAAATTCATTTGATTTCTTATCACATATAAATCATGCCTAAGTTCGGCAAAATAACTTGAACACCGTGTATTACTTGAATACAAAGTGTTTAATGAAATGTTAAAAGTAAATACATATTCGATGTATTGTGTTTTAACGAAAATGGTAATTATCATTATATGATTGTTTAAAAGTGTAAAGAAGTTTACCAAAGGAAACATGCATATGAAACTATTTGATTTGATCAAAGTGTTTCATCAATAAAAGGGTATAAATATAAAAGACAATCTAATTACTACGATTTGATCAATAGTAATGAAATTCAACTTTATAAGAATGGCATAAAAGTAATTGTGAAATGCAAAGCGTTTTGAAACGTCAAAATGCAAAGCATCACAATGTGATATTAGATATCAAATGGGTAAATAGATGGCACCAAATAAATCGTTGTAGTGTAGATGTAGAGACCATTAGTTAGAAATAGTTAGCACTCAATTAGAATATATAGTGAACCATTTGAATTCGTGAAAGCGGCTCCATATCTAGTATGGATCGTCGTGAAAGTTTTGGGGTTAATCGATATAACCAAAACAATAGTGAATAAGTCCTTATAGAGTATTCATTGGAAACTTTGAATACGAAATCCATAGCTGAAACCGAAAGAGAAGCAAAACTAGTATTGCTTGGATTTTGGTGCATTCTTGAGAAAGTTCACTTTTAGTGATATTTCTCGATTATGGAGCAAATGGAAGATAGTGAAAAACACGATGAGGATTCAAATCCCTGCACCAGAGTGTTGAGAAGCGCAACGGAAAGTGTTCCTGAATGATTCTCTTCACAAAGGAAAGAATCAATGATAACGATCATTGTGTTTCCCATTGGTGTTTTCACTACATGAAGTAGGATTCAAAATGTAATCCATATCTTGTATGGAGACATTTGTGAATCATTTGTCACGATTCTTGGAATATGACATACCTACGAACTACTAAGGAAATAATGGTAAACTAGAATTATGAGAAATCCTAGAAGTAAAATTCCCTTGAGATTAGAAAGCAATTCATTGCTGAATCTCACAAGTAAAAGGGGTTACTTGAATTTTTCCAAATGGCTACAAAGCCATAGTGGAAAAGGGGGTGAATGACAAAAGCACAATTTGTCAAGTATTGGACGAATTCAAATGAATTTGATTCAAGTGTGCTTAATGTCTAGTGGATTTAAAACTAGTAAAAGTACTAGCGTCTCATAGTAAAACTCCAAGTTTGATATTTGATCAAAGGATTTTGAAGTTGTTCAAAATAGTGAGTAGATATGCAATTTGCATGAAATTGAGTGGGAGTTATGAAAGTCTTCCTAAAACAATATGTGAATGACATATTTTTGAGCGGGAGCAATATAAGTCTCAAATTCAAATATGTAGGAACATAGTTTGAGTAAGAGTACTGACTCATACCCAAATATGTAGAAACATATTTGAGTGGGAGCTTATAATAGTGATTCTTAAGTATGTTAAGAATAAAAGCGCAAGTACCAATAAATAATGATTTATGAGGTATAGAAGTTGATAATAGGTGTATTATGATATTATGTAGTATTCCTTAAGGGATTCTGAAAAGGGTTTCAGAATATAAGTTAATTAAGGAACTGGTCCTTGATAACTCAAGTTAGGAATAGTATTAAGTTTAAACATCAATGGTTGAAAGAAAGAAAAGGATGATCATCATCCACTATGTTGAGACATAGGTTCTATCTTAGAAAACCATGGTGATAACTTAACATAATATGTAATCCAATAAGGAACGTTTGAAAGTGATTAAGTTCGAATTACAGAACGTTGAGCTAAGTTTGTCCGTAGTGTCTAATAGAGAACTATAGACATATTTTCCAAATCCATAAAGGATGACATATCTTAAAGCATAAAGAGTTATGTTATAAGGGAATATGTTGGAAACTCCCATAATACCGATTAGAGTCAAGTAGGAAGCGAGGTGAACAAAACATCAAAAGTTGCACAGAGTGCACTAGTGTTTCGATGAATACATTTATAATAATAGATAAGGGTACCATCTAAAGTGTTGTATAATGTTATGGCGGGGCTAGTTCGCTTCTAACGTAGAATGATGTGTCCCAGGGCACAGTGCCCATGAGAAAGCCCTTGAGGTTGATCTAAAGTCATCGTAGGCTCCTAGAATCAGGCCTCGTTCTGCTGCCATAGCGACGATGCATACACATAGATGTTATCATGTGATGATAAAGTATTAATGTCAATCAAGGTGACATTAGTAAGTTGCAAAGGATTTGGGACTATAAAGTATAGGCCCAAGACTCAACCTCTTCCATGATCAAGCATGTTTAGGTTACCGGATATATGGTGCCAATGATTAAGAACAAATGCATCTAGTGTATTTGTACTCTAGTGCAAGTGGGAGACTGTTGGAAATATGCCCTAGAGACAAATAGTAGTAAGGACTATTATCATATTTCATATAGTTTATGATTAAGTTTTATATCATGCTATAACTTTATTGAGTGGAAACATCAATACACGTGTGATATACAAACAACCAGGGGTTCCCAGTGAAACTCTAGTCATTGGTTCATTGGTCAACAAATGATCAAGTTTCCTGATCATGTGGCATTTATGCCAGTTGGAAATGGAGTCAACTCATTTTGAGAATGAGACGATGAACCAATACCCAACCTAAACATCATGACCCAATCATGTCACGAATTTCAAGTTATGATGATTAGAAATGGATCCTCGTAGACTATTCCTTAGACCGTGAGGCTATATCAATCATTGTCTCCCGAGAGTGCTTAGATAGCATCAAGCGCCACTTGGTAATACAGTGGTTATAAAGGTGTGTTCAGGTACTCAGAGGAAACCGTAGAGGAAATATATGTCAAGAGCGGGATTTGTCTATCCATGTGACGGGAAGATACTCAAGGGCCCACTCAGAGAGGTTATATCCAATAGTTGCGACGCATGTGATTTGATCACAAGGATATCACTTGCCGGAATGAGTCAATTAGCATTGTTCGGTAACGAGATTGAACACGACATGGTGATGTCATTGATCAGATCTCGGGCAATGCAAGTATCGAGAGACAAAGGGAATAAGACACGACTGTCTCGGTTCAAATGGCAAAAGATCTTCGTGGAACGCACAGGGGTCACATGGCCATCCAGGTCCCTCTGTTGATCATTGGTGCGGGAGTGTCCCGACCATGTTTGGAGTGTTCCCGAACCGTGGGGTATCACACTTAAGGGCTTGATGATGCTTAGAGAGTGTTTATAGGATCGGTAGAATCACCGAAGAATTGTAGGGAGAAAACCGTAAGGGTTTCGGTAAGTCCGGAGGATGTCCGGAGTGGAGGTGGAAGGTGTTCCATAACCACGGAGGTTGAATAATATGCGAATGAATGTTAAATATTGATTTAATCATTTATTCCTAATTATTTAATAAAGAGAAAATCAATTTAAATGGTCAAAGGGTTTAATGGGCCAATTCTCGGAGGGAAAAGGCCCAAAAGGGGGCCGCACCCCTAGGAGGGGCCAAGGGGGTTGGCCGACGGCCCTAATGGACCTTCCCCACGTGGGGCCCATGGTGGGGGCTGGCCGGCGGAGCCTCCCCCACCTCCTTCTCCTTTAGTCCCACCCCGAGACTTTGAGGGAGGTAGTACCTCCCCTCCCCCTATATATAGTGGGGGTATTTGGCCAGATAAATACACTCAATATTCAATAAAGGTCTTCTCACTTTTGGGGAGACCTCCAATTGATATTCTCTCTCTCTCTCTCTCTCTCTCTCTCTCTCTCTCTCTCTCTCTCTCTCTCTCTCTCTCTCTCTCTCTCTCTCTCTCTCTCTCTCTCTCTCTCTCTCTCTCTCTCTCTCTCTCTCTCTCTCTCTCTCTCTCGTGACCGTGGTCCCAAGTTCGGACTGCGCGAACGAGAGATATCTTCACCGTGGAGCACCGTTGCGCTGCGGGATTCGGATCTAGGAGCTCTACTTCCGCAACTGCTGCTGGATCAGGGAAGCGGGAGTCATGGTTAGGCACCGGGCGTGTGTAACTCCCTGCGAGGTGTCGCACTTGAGGCACTCAAATCGTTGGAGCCAAAGGAGTGCAAGGACTTCATCACGACCTTGAGGTCGGCTTCGGCTCGTCTACATCAACCACGCTCTCCTGAGCATTGACAACGCTTTTTGGTCTTCAAGGGTAAGTTCGCGAAAAGCCCCTCCCGTTACTGTATTACTAATAGATAGGTCCTAGCAGCTTAGGGGTTGAGAGGCGTAGGGTAAAATTTATTGTTTTCATACGCGGAAGCCCAACAAGATTTTGGCTCAAAGGTTTTGAATCAGTGGGGCGGGAAATGCTTCAAAGTCGGTTGGTGATTTTGCCGCTCGATTCAGATTTTGAATTTGGCTAGCATCCATCTAGTAATAGAAAAAGGTAGTAGACCGTTACCTATCTGTCTAGGAATTCAAGACCGGGAGTCATATCAACTGATCATCCATATCCATATTAGTAAAAGTCACGTGCCACACACGTATATACGTATGAAATGTTATTTAACAAATATTAAGTCAATAGTCTTGTTAGATAAAAAATGCATATATTAATTCTATTAACAATAACTATCTAGACATATTGAGAATACAACCCATTGTGCTATAAAATTTTGGTGGTGGTGACATGACGGTTCTAGAACATGGTGGAGTTTGTTATAGGTACTACTCCTTCAACACGAATCCATATGCTCTGAACCATTAGATCTAACATCCCAACGGTCAGGATTGGTGCTATGGATCCTATTCAAAACTGCTCCATTATAGTAGTAGAGATTTTTGCACGCAACATTGGATACCTACGATTCACACAGCCTTGGCTATAAATTTGCCGCTTGAAAGAGATTTTGAATTTGGATAACACCCAAATAATACTCCCTCCATCACAAAATAGATGTCTTAGATTTATCAAGTATATTGCACAACCACGTTTCAATCTCTCAAGTATATTCTACAAAGTAGTTGTGCACGCACCCCTTTTTATTTGTTGTACTTTCAAGTTCTCATAAATTATGAGATAAATCATGAAACATTAGTTGTGCTGCATATTGTGCATTTAGCTACTTCCTCTATCCTCAAATAAGTGTACTTCTAGCGTTTGTTCTAAATCAAACTTAACTATCTCTGACTAACTTTAATTTATAAACGTAGTAATATTTATGACACAAAAGTAGTACTACAAGTTTATTCGTTTTGAAATGTACTTTCATAATATTTAGATTTCATGATATATATATTACTCGATTAGTTTTAAAAAGTAGTCAAATTTTAAAAAAGTTTTGAAATGAATTTTACAGATGCCGTTTGTTGGTACCAATGTTGTCAATATATCGAGAACCATCGAGAGATTTGAAAAATGCAACTAACTTCGTGCTAATAATATACATGCCTTCAAATTTGATAATGTTTTGAAGACATTGAAATAAAACAAATAAATAAACCAAATACTTTCATGTGGCGTCCTCTTATGTGTATTGCTTGCCATAAAAAAAATCATAAGTAAGTGCTTGACACTTCTTTTCAAAAGAAAAACTGCTATTTTGCTTCACAATTTCCATACCACTATATAGTGTACGAATAACTTTGAACATCGCTAGTTGTATATAGATTGGAAAAACCTGATATTGTTGACCACTGGATCTCTTTCAGTACATTTGATTGTGTCATGTCTAGCATATAGAAGATCCCATTATTACTGGCCTCTAGCACCATGAATATACTATGCACAGAAAGTAGAGAGAACACGGTTTTGAATGCTACAAGCCAAGTTTCCAGATATAGTGGACAATGTTTTATGTATGATTCCCAAGTTTTATGAGTTTTCAAAGCTTCTGAGCTAACTCAGTCCACTCAAATGACTTTATGTCTCTATTAACAAAATCATGTCATATTTGAACTAGAAGCTCTAGAAAGTGATAGATTTCTATCAAAGTTCTATAAAAATCTTTTGGAGGTACGCATCAGGTAGTTAATATATCAGAAACAATCGAGAGTTTTGAAAAATTCAACTTCCTGCTAAGAATTTCTATCTTGAAAATTTTGAAGTTGGATCTCATTCTTCTTCCCGGCACAAACGGTTCCTATACACATGGCTTCTTTTGCTTCATATCGTTACCCCATCAACGCCTATTCCAATGTTCCTCGTGAAAGAAAGATATCTGACCCGATGGGTCCTACTCTATTTTATAACCGATTGCTCCATCCTTTCGTCCTGATGATCGATTCCATAGAAATATTCATGATGAATACATCTATTTAGTGACACTCTGGATCCTTCCACATGAGAACTTCTCTTAGTGACTACAACTCCCTTCCTGGCAGGCCTATTGACTACTTCCCCATCGATTAAGGTTACTCCGTGCGATTGACTTATGCTTCTAGGGCTGAAGCCTCAAACAACTCTCTACTAGTTCTATTCTTACGGACTAGCCTGATTGGTCGACGACACCTTATGAAAAGCAGTTCCTTTAATACGCCTTTACTTGAATGATGAAACAAACCAATCACCCGTTTTGAAACAATCACATGTAATAAAGAAAATCAGAAAACAAAATATTTATGCATGGAATCCTATCACGTCACGTGTACAACCTTCCAGGAAACTGATAACCATGGGATTTGATAACTTCTGGAAACCAGCCCCAAGATATTTTCTCACCATGTATGAATATTATTTGGTTTCAACCCTGATGACAAAAAAGGTCATGGCCATATCGACATCATAGTTAATGTATTGTTCCCACATTAATTTGGTATATGGGTGCATCTTGGCGTAGTAGGAAATGTTGCCCGTGGGAGTCTCAACATTGGGCCTATTTGATTCACGGGATAGGAAAAACAAAGGAATAGGGAAAACTCAGTATTATTAGAATATCATGTCTAGTTGAATCCTACAAGATTTGGAGCCTACAGGAATTTTTCTTAAAGAAGTGTTTGATTCACACGAAAGTAAAGGAACTGTAACATGAGTTTGAGGTGGATTGTTCTTAAAATTTTACGGAAGACATGTGCATGGCGTCCTTTTGCATGTATCACATGCCATGCAAAATGATAAACTTGAGTTTTGACAACTTTTCAAAAACAAGGTTCACAAAATTGTCCTGAAATGCGTATGAATAGGTTTCGAGTCGGACGACCAAGGTCAATGCCATATCATGTGATCCGTATCATAGTTTATCGTAGTTTTCCCATATTATGTAGATTGGTGCAACTTGGCATTATTGTAAACAATATTTTTCCAAGGGAAGTTTCCAAGAAGACTTATGAAAAGAGATGATCTCAATTTTCCAAGTGACAGGATTTTTTTGCGAAAACTAGAACATTGTTTTCTGTAAAGCAAATAGTAGTACTAGGAAAAAAGGATCGAAATGGAGGGGGGAATGAAGAGCTACTATAGAAGAGATTATGGGGTTAGAGAAGGCAGCCCGAGAGGGCTGCAACGAAGAGGTGTTGAACGCGGTTTGATGTCAGAGCAAAGTTATGAAAAAAAGAGATAGAAACAGAGTCATCGTAGCACCATGGCACACGTGCGCATTACCACGTTGTGGACGAGGGAGATATCAACTAGAGGATGGACGTGATGCAACAAAGGAGAGAGTAGTATACAATTTATTTTCCTTGCGTAGAGGAGGAGTAGCACACTGTAAGGCTGCAGGGTGAGCACCACGCTGATTTCCTTTGTTAAGCAAGTACAAGTGGTCCTCATAAAAAATGAAAATTGCATCCAAGTCCATGCATTTAGCACAAGGACCTTGAAATTTATCAATGAAGTGTGCATTTTGAAGTTTGCGCATACTAGTGTTCATTGCGATAAAGACTATCAGTAGAATCTTTCTGGATGCTAATAATGGAAAAGAAGATCCAATGGTTAGCAATGTTTGGATTTGTCAGTCTTGATCAAACGTTCAATGTTCCGTACGCTATGTAGTGGTATGGTATTGTGAGAGATTAGACAAGATAAAATAAGAAGTATTGTGAATTGCTGATCTAACTTTAGGTATCGTAGGAGCGAGGTGCTTGAGAGTTAACATGGTCGGTGGAAGTACAAGTTACAGCAACTCATAAAAATTAAAATTATTGCATCCAAGTCTATGCAACATTTAGCACAAGGACCCTAAAATTGAGAAATAAAGTGTGTGTTTTGAGGTTTGCGTATACCCGCGTTCATCATCGTGCTAAAGACTATCAATAGAATCTTTCTAGATGCTAAGAATGGAAAAGAAGATCTAATGGTTAGCAATGTTTGGATTTCCTAGTTTTGATCCAACGGCCAATTTTCAAAGTTCATATGTACACTATGAAGTGGTATGGTATTGCAAGATGTAAGACAAGATAAACATAAGAGAAGAAGTATTACGAATGGATTATCTAATGGTAGGTGTCGTAGGAACGGGGTGCTTGAGAGTTAACACGGTCGATGGAAGTACAAGTTACATCAAGGACCTTGTAAAAAATAAAAATTGCATCCAAGTCCATGCATTTAGCACAAGGACCCTGAAACTGAGCAATGAAGTGTGTGTTTTGAGGTTTGCACATACTAGCCTTCATCGTGCTAAAGCCTTTTAGTAGAATCTTTCTAGATGCTAAGAATGGAAAAGAAGATCCAATTGTTATTAGCAATGCTTGGATTTGCCATTCTTGATCAAACAGTCAATGTTTCATACACTGTATAGTGATGGTATGGTATTGTAAGAGATAAGACAAGATAAAGATAAGATAAGAAGTATTACTAATGGATGATCTAATGGTAGGTCTCGTAGGAGCGAGGTGTTTGAGAGTTAACACAATCGGTGGAAGTACAAGTTACATCAAGGACCTCATAAAAATGATCATTGCATCCAAGTCCATGCATTTAGCACAAGGACCCTAAAACTGAGAGCAATGAAGTGTGTGTTTTGAGGTTTGCGCATACTAGCATTCATCGTGCTAAAATCTATCAGTAGAATCTTTCTAGATGCTAAGAATGGAAAAGAAGATTCAACAGTTGGCAATGTTTGGATTTGCTAGTTTTGATCCAACGGTCAATGTTCAAAGTTAATCCGTACACTCAGTCGTTTATTGTATTGTATTGTATTGTAAGAGATAAGACAAGATATAGAGAAGATAAGAAGTACTGCGAATGGCCTATCAAATGGTAGGTCTCGTAGGAGAGAGGTGATTAAGAGTTAACACGGTCGGTGGAAGTACAAGTTACATCAAGGACCTCATAAAAATGAAAATTGCATCCAAGTCCGTGCATTTATTAGCACAAGGACCCTAAAAACTGAGCAATGAAGTTTGTGTTTTGAGTTTTGCGCATACTAGTGTTCATCGTGCTAAAGACTATCAGTAGAATCTTTCTAGATGCTAAAAATGGAAAAGAAGATCCAGTTGTTGGCAATGTTTGGATTTGCTAGTCTTGATCCAACGATCAATGTTCAAAGTTAATCCGTACACTATGTAGTGGTATGGTATTGTAAGAGATAAGAAAAGATAAAGATAAGATAAGAAGTACTGTGAATGGCCGATCAAATGGTAGGTCTCGTAGGAGTGAGGTGCTTGAGAGTTAACACGGTCGATAGAAGTACAAGTTACATCAAGGATCTCATAAAAAATGAAAATTACATCCAAGTCCATGCATTTAGCACAAGGACCTTGAAACTAAGCAATGAATTAAGTGTGTGTTTTGAGGTTTGCGCATACTAGCGTTCATGGTGCTAAAGACTATCAATAGAATTTTTCTAGATGCTAAGAATGGAAAATAAGATCCAATAGTTAGCAATGTTTGGATTTGCCAGTCTTGATCAAACGGCAAATATTCTGTACAATATACAGTGGTATGGTATTGTAAGAGATAAGACAAGATAAAGATAAGATAAGAAGTACAGTATTGCGAATGGACGATCTTTTGAATAACCTTCCCTCCCGATGTTTGGGAAAGTGAAAATTTTGAAAGCCGGAAAACTTTGAATTTTTGTGCCGCCAAGGACCAAAGTGGTTTCCTTCCTATGTACTCCTCATCCCTACTCCACACCAACGCGCGTCTGCCGAACATGCCAGAGACACAGAGCCTCTGTACCAAGGCACACGTGCGTAGTGCCACACTGTGGTCGAGGGAGAGATCAGATGGGCAGGTGCGCGAGGCGAAAGGGGAGGAGAGATGGAGGATAGCGAAGGCAAGGGAAAACACATGATTTGTTTTGCGTGCATAGGTCCGGAAATTTACTACTAGTAGAGTGTACACTGTAAGGCCGCAGGAGTACCTCGTGTCAGGAACCCATCATAACTTTGCTCTGACATTGGACCGCCTTCAACTTCTCTTTGTTGCTGCCCTCTTCCTCTGCCAATGTTTTATTCTCTCAGCATGTACAACGCATGGACAGAGGTGACCATATGTCTAAGCAAAGAAATATACTACTCCTGCATCGTGTAAAAAAGCACACCTTAATAAGGCCTACTATGTGGCATCTGCTAAGGTGCACCTTATACATAGTGGAAAAAATAAAGTTATCTTTAAGCCTAAGGTGCACCTCAAGCTTGTGGGTTGCCCATAGAGAATAGAAATATCATTTCCCCTCTCTCCCTATTTCATGTGATCATTTTCAAAATGGGTTCAAAAAATTTGAAGATGCAATTTTTTTTGAGGAAGATGCAAAATCTTAGCTAGAGGTCGAACCAATCGTCAAAGCTCTTTGCGGTTTCTGATATATTAATTGACTGCTCGATGGGTACCTCCAAAATATTTTTTCATAAAACTTTCAAAGCAACCTACAATTTATTACTTGTAGTTCAAATTCGACCTTATTTCTATACCACGACATGAAGTCATTCAAGTGGGCGGAGTTAGCTAGGAAGCTTGAAAACTCATAAAACATCGGAATCGCAAGTACAACATGATGTTGATCCACTGTATATGTGTGAAAACTTGGCTTGTGGCATTTAGATCAAATATTCTTCGCACTTTCTTTAAAGAAAAGAATGATCTCGTCACCAATTGAAAATGTTCTTTCTTGGTAGTTGGACACTCACACCGACGACACTGCTTTACAAGAAGAGATGCACTCATCTACCTCTGAAATGACATTTAATTCAAGAGCAATCTATCATGCTTACTTGTAGCTCAAGTTTGACCTAATTTCATTAAACTTTCATGATGCAAAATCTTAGCAATAAGTTGAACATGTCGTCAAAACTTACGGTGGTTTATGATATATTAATTAATCGCTCGATGGATACCTCCAAAAGCTTTTTCATAAAACTTTCAAAGCAACCTACAATTTACTTGTAGGTCAAATTTGACCTAATTTCGATACATCGACATAAATTCATTCAAGTGAACAGAGTTAGCTGGAGGAAGATCAAAAACTCACAAAACATGGGAATCGTTAGTAAAACATGCTGGCCCACTATATATGTGTGAAACTTGGCTTTTGGCATTAAGATCCAATATTCTTGAGGCTTTCTTTGCGGAAAAGAAATCTCGTCATCACTCGGAAAATTGAGAATGTTTTTCCTGATAGTTGAATACTCACTCCAACAACATTATTTACTACAATAAGATGTACTCATCTACCTCTAAAATGACATTTAATTCAAGAGCAATATATCATTCTTACATGTAGCTCAAGTTTGACCTAATTTCGTTAAATTGTCAAGCTGTCATTTTAATGTATGGGTTCGTAGAGGTTCACTCCGAATATACCCACTAAAAGATGACTAGATACGTAACCTTCACAAACCTAAAACATCTTATATATATTGAAACTGAGGGAGTACTACTTATTATACCACGAGTAAGCTCCACCATTTAGACAGTGTCTAAACAAGATGGTCCATGGGACCTACTAAACTGAAGATGCTAACTTTTGCATAGGAGTTTTATAGCTTGGTCATACACTACCAAGTGGGCCCATTATTTGCTTTTTTCGTTAGGGAATCCACAATGATATGTAAAAAACACACCTTAAGGCCTATGTGGCATCCGCTAAGGTTCACATTATACATTATGGAGAACATAAAGTTGCCTCAAGCTTGTGGATTGCCATAGAGAATAGAAACATCATTTCCCCTCTCTCCTCTCTCTTGCAAGGAGCAATATGATAAGCTATGTGGGTCCTATCTTGTGGCAAATGTTGACCTTATACATTGTGATAATTTCCATATAAGCCGGGCGGGTCCTACATTACGGATGCCCTTAGACACTCGTGCCTTGTACTCCCTTCCCCATCACGTTAGACTCGTGGGTCCTAAACTATGATGTGGATATGGCCATGACCTTGATTAGTAACTCAAGCCAATTTGTCCTTATGCAAATACTAATCAGTGCCGGTATTTTTCAAAACTATTGTTGGCCCATGATATATTCGCTGTCCGGGTTCCTTTAGAAGAATTTAAGAAAATTTAAAGAGTAATAGTCTATCGTGCTCACATGTATTCAAGTTTGACCTAATTTCATTTTATCGCCATAGATTCATTTAAGTGCATGGAGCTTTCGCTTGGGAGTTTGAAAAATCCTTAAACTTGGAAAACTGAAAGAAAGAATTGTCCACTTTGTACGAAAATTTGTGGAGGAGGGGGCATTCTTTGTTCTTTAATTTATTCTACCAGTAAAATACTTGAAAACTCACTTCATGGTATGACCTACTATACCATGTACTACGTGTGAACTTTCTTGGGTTTAAAGGCAAATGGCCAAGGTCATGGACATACTCTCTCTATATATATAATAACGGTGTGTCCATATTTTGGTATAGGTCGGTACATGTTAGCATGGTAAAGAAGTAAAAGTTTTTTTTTCAGAATGAAGTACGATTAATATGGCTAAATTAGAGTTCATAGCACATGCTATTTATTTACTAGTACATAAAGTGGTTGGAAAAATGACATGTTATATTTTTCAAGCTTAATTTTCTACTTAGTTTAACCCACTCAAACGACTTTCCATTGATTTGTCGAATTAGGTCTAATTTAATAATCTATAAGAAGTGCGTGAGAGCAAGTTCAATAGTATAACCGAGTCTTAGGTATAACAAAGTGACACGTCGTTTTCTACCGACCTTATACCAGCATATACAATACCTAGCGATTAAACTATACAATATCTAGCATTATGATGCAACAACCTCATCAAAAAGCAAGAAGATTGAACATGAATAAAATAAAAAACCTTTCTATGCCCGCTTGAAAAATCCTAAAACTTAGGAATTATAAGAAAGCATGGTACACTTTGTCTAAAAATTGCGGTAGTGGCATTATTTATTTATTTATTGGAACTAGAGGTCGTGGAGGAGCGAGACGCTTCTGTTATCGCGCTAGGGTTTCTTGTCGTCGCAAGGTGGTCCGAGGACCTTTTTATAATTATTGTTACCTTTGAGCCTTTTTGTACTAGTGTTGATGATTATTTTGAATTTCGGAATAGAAAAAATGGTTGCTGAAAGTAGATCGGTGTGCTGTACCAAGGCACACGTGCGCAGTGCCAGCTGTGGACAAGGAAGAGACAAGTTGGACTATGCACCAATGACTGCAGAGAAAAAATTGATGGAGGATGGATGGTGAGAGCCATTGAAGGAGAGAGAAAACGCAACTTGTTTTGTGTGCATATACTAGTAGTAGGTCCATACATTTACTACTAGTGGAGTGTACCCTGTACGTTGTGTCAGCAGCCCATCATAGCTTTGCTCTGACATCGCACCGCCTTCAAGTCCTCTTATGCGCTGCTCTCGTGTTGCCTCTTTTTTTTAAAGTCTCGCGCTGCCTCCCTCTTGTTCTCTTACTTGTGTTGCTTAGGTTTGACCAAATTTCGTTAAATTGTCAAGATGCAAAATCTTAGCAAGAAGTTAAACCTGTTGTCCAAACTCTCGGTGGTTTCCGACATACTTCTAATTGACCCCTGATGGGTACCACCAAAAGCTTTTTCGTAAAACTTTCATAGAAACCTACGATTTTACCTGTCGCCGTCCTCCTCACCATCGCTGACCGTCGTCGCCGCGCTCGGCCGCCGCTCTACACCACCTCCGCCGTCACCACCGCCATCACCTTCGAAAAGATGCACCCATCTACCTTCAAAAATACAATTAATCCAAGAGCAATCTATCATGCTAACTTGTAGCTCAAGTTTGACCTCATTTTGTTAAGTTGTCAAGATGCAGATTCTCAGCAAGAAGTTAAACGTGTTGTCCAAATTTCAGGACCTTACTATATACATGCACGCAAAACAAATTATGTTTTCCCTCTCCTTCACTACCTCATCACCATCCACGCACACCTCGGTCGACTGATCTCTCCCTCGTCCACAACATGGCGTGTCTGTCGACCTGCCTTGTCATTCCATTTCACACCCTACGAATAGGAAGCACCAAGCACACCCTGGCCATTCGTACTTTTTGAGGTCTTCAATGTAAACCGTACTCGCTCCCACCGACCGTGTCAAATTTTAACTACAAGTAAGCGCGATAGATAAGTTCCTCTTAAAAATTTCCAAAACACTTTTAAAGCTAACCAGGAATTCAATACATCGAAAACCACCAAAAAGCTTTTTCGTAACACTTCCAAACCAACCTACAATTAACTTGTAGTTCAAATTCGACCAAATTTCGATAAATTGGCCCAGAGTCTCATTCAAGTCGGCAGAGTTAGCTAGGAAGTTTTAAAATTCACAAAACATGGGAAAATCGAGAATGTTCATTCCTGATAGTTAGATACTCACAGTGACGACATCATATACTAAAAGAAGATGCACTCATCTATGTTCGAAAAGAAAATTAATCCAAAAGTAATCTATCATGCTAACTTGTAGCTCAAGTTTGATCTAATTTCGTTAAGTTGTCAAGATGCATATTTTAAGCAAGAAGTGGAATGTGTTGTCAAAATTTCAGGACCTTTACTGAATTTATGCACGCAAAACAATTTATGTTTTATCTATCCTTCACTGCCTCATCACCATCCACGCACACCCTGACCGATTGATCTCTCCCTCGTTCACAACGTGGCACTACCCACACATGCGTCGACTTGACTTGTCGTTCCATTTCACACCCTACAAAGAGGAAGCACCAAGCACACCCCAGCACGCTGGTTCGAAAGTGCGAGGAGCGTTTTTTGTGTGAAGCGAGTATAGTAGTACGAACGGTATGGCTCAGTTGCTCGCTCGAGAAGGACCTGACTGCTTTTCCTTGCTTAACTTTAGGGCCCTTTGTGCTAAATTTATAGACGTCTATGTAATTTTCTCTCTTTTGAGGTCTTCGATGTAAATCGTAATCACTCCCACCGACCGTGTCAAATTTTAACTACTAGTAAACGCGATAGATAGATTCCTCTTAAAAAATTCCAAAAAACTTTTGAAGCTATAACTAGGAATTCAGTACATCGAAAACCACCGAAAAGCTTTTTCGTAAAACTTCCAAAGCAACCTACAATTTACTTGTAGTTCAAATCTAACCTAATTTTAATAAATTGGCACAAAGTCTCATTGAAGTCAGCAGAGTTGGCTAGGAAGTTCTAAAATTTGCAAAACATGGAAATATCGAGAATGTTCTTTCCTGAAAGTTGGAAAACCCACACCGACAACATCGTTTACTAAAAGAAGATGCACCCATCTACCTTCAAAATAACAATTAATCAAAGAGCAATCTATCACGCTAACATGTAGCTCAAGTTTGACCTAATTTCGTCAATTTGTCAAGATGCAATTTCTTAGCAAGAAGTTAAACGTGTTGTCAAAATTTCAGGACCTTTACTATATATATGCACGCAAGACAAATTATGTATTCTCTCTCCTTCACTACCTCATCACCATCCACGCACACCCTGGCCGGCTGATCTCTCCCTCGTCCACAATGTGACGCAGCCCACGTGCGTCGACCTACCTTATCGTTCCATTTCACACCCTGCAAAGAGGAAGCACCAAGAACACCCCCATCACATTGGTTCGAAAGTGTGAGGAGCATTTTTTTGTGTGAAGCAAGTATAGTAGTACGCAGGGTATGGCTCAGTTTCTCGCTCAAGAAGGACCCGCCTGCTTTTTCTTGCTTAACTTTAGGGCCCTTTAAGCTAAATTTATGGACCTCTACATGTAATTTTCTCCTTTTGAGGTCTTCGATCTAAATCGTACTCCCACCGATCATGTCAAATTTTAACTACAAGTAAGCGCGATAGATAGTTTCCTCTTAAAATTTTCCAAAAAGCTTTTGAAGCTAACCAGGAAGTTAGTATGTCGAAAACCACTGAAAAGTTTTTTGTAAAACTTCCAAAGCAACCTCAATTTACTTATAGTTTAAATTTTACCTAATTTCGATAATTGGCACATAGTATCTTTCAAGTTGACAGAGTTAACTAGGAAGTTTTAAAATTCGCAAAACATGGGAAAATCAAGAATGTTCTTTCCTGATAGTTGGAAACTCATACCGACGACATCATTTACTAAAAGAAGATGCACCCATCTACCTTCGAAAAGACAATTATTCCAAGAGCTATCTATCACTCTTACTTGTAGCTAAAGTTTGACCTAATTTCATTAAGTTGTCAATATGTAGAGTCTTAGCAAGAAGTTGAACCTCTTGTCAAAATTTCGGGACCTTTACTATATATATGCATGCAAAACAAGTTGTGTTTTCTCTCTCCTTCACACTGCCTCATCACCATAAACCCACACTTCGACCGACTGATCTCTCCATCGTCCACAATGTGGTGCTGCCCACATGCGTCGACCTGTCTTGTCGTTCCATTTCACACCCTGCAAAGAGGAAGCACCAAGCACACCCCATCATGCTCATTCGGAAGTGCGAGGAGCGCTTTTTGTGTGTGTGTGTGTGAAGCAAGTACACTAGTACGAAGGGTATATGGCTAAGTTGATCGCTCGAGAAGGACCTGACTGCTTTTCCTTACTTAACTTTAGGGCCCTTTATGCTAAATTTATGGATCTCTATGTAATTTTCTTTTTTTTAGGTCTTCGATGGAAATCGTACATTATCCCATCGTCCATGTCAAATTTTAACTACTAGTAAGCGCGATAGATAGATTCCTCTTAAAATGTCCCAACAAACTTTTGAAGCTCTAACCAGGAATTCAGTACATCGAAAACCACCGAAAAGCTTTTTCGTAAAACTTCCAAAGCTATCTACAATTTACTTGTAGTTCAAATTTGACCTAATTTCGATAATTAGGACATAGTCTCATTCAAGTCGGTAGAGTTAGCTAGGAAGTTTTAAAATTCACAAAACATGGTAAAATTGAGAATGTTCTTTCCTGATAGTTGGAAACTCACACCGACAACATCGTTTACTAAAAGAAGATGCACCCATCTACCTTCGAAAAGACAATTAATCCAAGAGCTATCTATCACGCTTACTTCTATCTCAAGTTTGACCTAATTTCGTTAAGTTGTCAAGATGTAGAATCTTAGCAAGAAGTTGAACCTCTTGTCAAAATTTTGGGACCTTTACTATATATATGGATGCAAAACAAATTGTGTTTTCTCTCTCCTTCCCTGCCTCGGCACCATCCACACACACCCAAGCCCACTGATCTCTCCCTCGTCCACAACATGGCGCTGCCCACGTGCGTCGACCTGCATTGTCGTTCCATTTCACACCCTGCAAAGAGGAAGCACCAAGCACACCCCTAGCACGCTGGTTCTAAAGTGTGAGGAGCGTTTTGTGTGTTTGTGTGAAGCAAGTATATTAGTATGAAGGGTATGGCTGAGTTTCTCGCTCGAGAAGGACCCGAGTGCTTTTACTTGCTTAACTTTAGGGCCCTTTGTGCTAAGTTTATGGACCCCTATGTAATTTTCTCTTTTTTGAGGTCTTCAATGTAAACCGTACTCCCACCGATCGTGTCAAATTTTAACTACAAGTAAGAATCGATAGATATATTGCTCTTAAAAACTTTTGAAGCTAACCAAGAATTCAGTACATTGAAAACTATCAAAAAGCTTTTACTTAAAACTTACTAGTTTATAGACAAATTCTGCCGCATACATAGGTGATGCCATAATACTAGTATCATAATAGAAGTTGTAAATAGTACTCCGCTGACGTGACGAGACTATACTGCGCTAGGAAGTGACATGTTTAATTTATTGCATAGGGGCGCGTTACACGCATTCATGCTAGCCGGCATCCTCGATGCAGCCGCTTCTTACAACAGAAGAAAAGAAAAAACCTCTTTCAAAGAGCCATCCCATCTTTCCCATCTCTGTTTAGTTTATCCCCACTCGCTGACGCCACCTGGCCGCATCTCTGGCACGTGATTCACACAATTTACTCGCCATCTTGCCCGCTGCATCACTCCCTCCAGGCCACCAGCCCTCTCCTCAAAAAACCACCAACAATTCTACATAGATCTACCCTCGCCCCTAATCCGTCCGGACGGGATGGAAGGTTCGAGGTGCAACCCGCGGCACTACGGCTGGAGCAAGATCAACAATGACGTCTTCAATGAAATCACTATGCATCTGGACACTATTAGCTCTATTAGGCTGGCCACATGCTACAAGGAGCTGTACCGCCAGGTCGCTGGCAGAAAAGGTAGCAGGTGCCCCAGTGACCGCTGTTGTTCATTGGTCTCCTACAATGACGTCTACAAGCACAAAATCCAGTGCTACTACGCCCCGTGCACAGCCTGCACGGAGTGAGGATGCGAGTTCGTCACCTAGCCATTGACTATGCACGAGCTCTTTGTCCATGACATGGGTATACCCTACAGGTACCTAAGATTAACCTATATGGTTTGGCCCAAGAAAGAGTCCACGGTGCAATCAAAGCCCAACGGAGATTCGGGTGGCCTTCTTGGAAGACACGACGAAGTATAGATAGATACTTAAAGGAAAACCCTAACTTGTAACCGACTCGATCTGCTACCATGAGACCTAGCCTCTCTATTTAAAGGCTAGGAGGGGTCGGTGAGGAGGACGAACGCATACACCCCGCATACACATCGCCAGATTGCATCTGCGCACAATTGTAATCTTCGACACCCTCATAATCAAGACCACACAAGCAAGAGTAGGGTCCTCTACGAGGCCTGAACCTGGGTAAACCCCGTGTCACCCGTGTGCTTGTTTGCTAGCCGATCGATGCCACCAGTGCTCCCCACTTCCTCTAACCTAAGTCCATTAACAATGGGCATTGATGAGTTAACCCCTCGTCAATTGGCGCCGTCTATGGGAAACGAGAGTGCTGATGTTGCGGCTTCCTCAGCCCCATCAACCGCGATCTACGAATCCACAATAGCGGAGACTCGCCTCCTTTTTGGCACCCTCTACTTCACCGTCCATGCACTAGCAACTCGCCTAGATTTCGAGTCTATGGGCAATGGAATTGGCTTCGTGATAGGGAGCTTACGCTTCCAAGTTGGTCAGCTGGGCACACTTCGGCTACCCGATCAGCTGAAGGTTCATGCAATTGCCCTTGTGTCGTGGTTCCCACTGCCAATCGGGAGTTCTTATATGGAAGAAAGTGTCGTACCCCTTTGAATTGGTCCCAAGTAGGAGAGAGTTAGATTTTTGGACCCGACATCCTATGAGAAGATGAAGAGAAGGTTCACAAAGTCCGTGAGCACCTCAAAACCGCCCAATCCAGACAGAAGAGTTATGCTGACAAGAGACATCGAGACCTGACTTTCAATGTCGGAGATTTTGTGTATCTCAAGGTTTCGCCGTTGAAGGGAACGCAACATTTTAGTCTGAAAGGAAAGTTAGCCCCCAGATATATCGGACCCTTCAAGATTCTGAATCGTTGAGGAGAAGTATCATATCAACTGGAACTGCCAGAAGAGATGTCTGCCATCCACAATGTGTTCCATATGTCGTTACTTCGCAAATGCTTGGAAGTGCCAGAGAAGACCGAAGTTTTCAAGAACATTGATCACCGAGCCATTGATATTAACAAGGATCTGACGTATCGTGAAGTGCCCATCTGTATCTTGGAGGAAGCTTACAAAACAACCAGGACCCGGAGCATCAAATTTCTCAAGATCCAATGCAACCACACCGAAGAAGAAGCCAATTGGGAGCGAGAAGATTACATTAGGACCGAGTTTCTAGATCTCTTTAGTTCCTAGTTTTTCTTAAATCTCGGGACGAGATTTTGTTTAAGGGGGGAAGGTTTGTAACATCCCAAAACTTTACTCAAAGTTATCAAGATCCAAATCACCCAATTTAGGGTTAACAAAAAAAATTATCATTAAAATAATTAGGAATGCATATGTGTGTTGCATTAATATAGAATTGTTTAGAATTGCCATGTTTGATTGTTCTAATGGTTGTAAAATGATTCCAAGATGAATGCTACATCACCTAGATCATTTAGAAAAAAAATCCAAAGAAAAAGAAACCAAATAAGAATAAAAATACCAAATGGTCACTTTGGCCATTTTAATCCACTAGGTCACTTTAGGTGTTCCTAGAAGTAAATTCTTAACAGAAATAATTCTAACTCTTTTCACCCCTTGCTAGTACAAGTAAAGATCTACCAAGGCCCACTTTGAAATCTTACAAAAACATTTGAACATTAATTTTAAATGACATTGGAAAATTGAATCCTTTACATATGCATAGATCCCACCTTTTCAAAAACCACTCAAATGAATTCCCCTTGACCTATCCAAGCAAACTTAGAATCTCAAGCTTAAGTGGAGAACCCACAAACATTTTGAATCCAAAATTCAAAAAATTTCTTCATGCGGCCATTCTGTCGAACACATGGCAGGCACAGATCAAACACTAGAGTAGCTTCACTATTTCTACAGTGATCATCGACCAATTTGGTCTCCATCTTAACCCCCTGTCCCCTAGCATCTACCCTAGCCTAGACAACATCCCCCTTCGCCGCTAGCAGCAGCGCGCCGCCCAAATATAGTCGCCGTCGGCCAAACGTGGACAACGCGCCAGAGAAAACGCCACGCCAAACCAACTCGCCCCTAGCTCCGCCGCACCCTACCGCGATCCCCTGTCCACCCCACGGAAGCAGCCGAGCCCTGGACCACCGAGGAGAAGCTGCGCACCGCCGCCTCTATGCCATGCACGGGCCGCTCCAGTGCGCCATCCCCGACCCGCTCGCCCAGCTCCCAGCTTGCGCGTGCAGCAGTTCCTTAACCCTAGTAGCCTCCTAGACAACCCCTCTCCCCACCTCTTGACCTGCAGCCACCGCACGCCGCGTCAAACGCCGTCGGACCCGCTCAGAGCACCAGCCTCGCCCGCCCAGAAGCCACTGCCCCTAGCTACTCCATTGTGCTGTAGATGACCGCCAGGAGGCAGCGCACCGTCCGCCTACCCGCCCATGCCTTTAGCACCCTGTACCACCGTCACCGACGAGCTCACCATCGCACCCCTCGGTCCCCTCGTTGGGCTATATAAGGAGCCTTCCCTAGCACCATTTCTCCACACTCCAACACTCCCCACCTCCCACTGAGTCCCTCACACCATCCCTGGAGCCACTCGAGCCACTGTTCGCCGGAATTTCCATCGGAGCCGCCGCAGCAGAGGAGGAAGGGGGCAGTCGATTGCGGCCACCCTAGGAGCCACCGCGACCACGCCTGAGTCCACCGTCGTCCACCAGTCCGATCGCCCCCATCGCCACGTTAGCTGTAGCCCTGGTAAGCCCCCAATCGACCCCCACCGAGCCGCTAGGGTTCAGTCTCACCGGCGACCTATTCGTCGTTGATGATGAACCATGACCGTTGATCCACCGTCTAATCTCACGGCCCACATCGCCCCGTACCGCTTCACGTTAGAGTCAGCCGCTGATGTGTAGACCCTCCTGTCAGCGGCCCTCTGCGCCGCGGAGCACCACTGGGCTGGCCCATTTAGTTTCCCGCCTTAGCCCACAGATTCAAATAAAGATTTTTCTATTTAGACTTAAACTCAATTCAGTCCACTAGTTTAAAAATTAATTCAGAGAATTCTACTAAAGCAAATTGAATGATTCAAATTTTGTTAGGAGTATAATTAAAATATCTATCGAAGCCCATTGGATTTAAATCAATTGGAGTTATAGATCACATATAGCAAAAGTAACAAGACAAAGACTTTTCTACATTCAACCATTTTTCAAAAATCAACCATAATAGCTTTTGAGTTGATTCCAACTCTCAAAAATCACATTTGATAATACCTATCTGAATATGTAGTAATATTTAGGTTTGCATGTAGTGACTTTGGACTAGTACCAAAATAATGCTATATGGGCATTTCTAGTCACTTTAAATCATTTAAATATGAATCCTAAACTTTATAAAAGGTGATCCAACATTTAAATCACATTCCCATGTATTAGAATATGTGGTTATGACATGTGTCCACATGGACCCATATATTAATTGGAGAATATTAAATCTTAATTAATTTCAATGAGTAGAAATTACATTTCTCAAATAAAATAAATGAAACTAGTTCATTAAATATTGTGATGAATGTGATGGTGCTAGATCATCAAGTATGTGCCTTAGTGTGCTAAATAGACTAGTTAAGTATTGTTTGGTGATTGTGTATCCCGTATGTATTAATAGACGATAGTACCGACCAAGTCTACGAGGAGGAGGAGTTCTACCCCGAAGAAGACGAGGAGAATTTCAACCACTGCACCAATCAAGGCAAGCCATCACTAGATGCAAGTTAACCTAAGAAAGATGCATTAGGCATGCTTTGGTTATACCTTTGGATTTATAACCATCCCAAGTTTTACTTACAAGTTTTACTTTTTACTTTATCAAAGTTTCTTTACTTCTAGTAATGCTTTGTGAGATTTTAGAAAGTAGTTTAGATAGCATAAAGAATATAAAACTTGGCCTATACTAGATGTGATTCTATGGCATGAGATTGAGATTAGCATCCCAGCTCTGTGAACACTCTTAACTTAGTAGTTGGAGCTAAACCAAAAACTTGATCACTCTAGATGGGAATACTTGGTGTAAAGGCTTATGAAAACCTTGGAATGATGAGTCATTTTATTGAGACATTTTGACATGTGTTGAGAAACACAAATGGTTTATGATGATGAAAATGTTGAGCCATGAGCCTTAGCCCTTTATAAAAACTGATGGTTGGGTTCGGATGGGATACCATTCCAATTTTACTGTACAACCACAATACCTGAATTGGGTAGGGCTTAGCCGGAAGTTTATATGCATTAGTATGAGTTCCCTCGCGGGAGAGGTTTGAGCTGAGGCTACCTCTTGATGTTGTCCACCTATGCGGTGCCTAGGATCACAGATGGCCATGGCTGGGAGGCCAAGCTCATAGGAGAGGTGCTTATACTAGAGTGTCTAAAGGAAAGATTATGATTGATTATCCGCATACTAAGTATGATGATTCAGGGCTATCCCTGACAGATGTATCGAATTTTGTGGTGAAAGTGTACCACCTCTGCAGAGTGTCAAACTATTCGAATAGCCGCGTCCGTGGTCATGGACAGTTGGAGTGGCCATACTGTTCCATTGCCAGATGTTTTCAAAATAACTTATGAAATGAATTGTGACATGACTTGACCACAACAGGGTTGTGACTATGAAAACTCAGTTCCCACTTAGGTGATTTAGAACTTTATTTTATCTTTCCTTGTTTCTGAACGTAGCTTAGGTTTCAAACTTACCTTTACAAATAAACTTAGAACTTAGCATTCCTACTAGAACTACCTTACTTGCTAGTGATAGTTTGCGAGTACTTAAAGAGTACTCATGGCTTTGTCCCTGGCTATTCCCATGGCCAGACTATAAGGCGGACTATCCGGAAGAAGGACAGCAGGACGGCTATGACAACTAGGATCATCTCCCATCGTCAGCATTGCCTATGACACTGAAGATGGAGCCCACTGCTACGCTTATTATTCCGCTACTTGTTTGTACTAAGACTGGATCATGAGATCCTTTATTTGTGTAAGACCTTATTATGGTTTGTAATGGATGATGTACTGTGATATCAAAGCTGTTATGTTTCGCAAAAATGGTAATCCTGGGATTGCGATTATGGCATAATAGGCATCTGGGATTAAAAATCCGGGTGTTGACAAGTTGGTATCAGAGCCATCCTGACCATAGGAGACCCTAGTTAGAATGGCCGTCCGAACAAAAACTTAGTTTCAAAATCAAAGTGAGTATTTGTGAAAATCTATTTCCCCTCTTACCCTTGAGATTATTTCAAAAAGATTCATGTTCCTCAAAAATTCTTACGTTACTCCATAAAATTTGACACACTTGATCACCTCACTAACTTTCTGATCCTAAATTCTTATAGATGGAAGTTCAGTACTGCAAGTTCTACAAGTTGGGGAATGGAGGCCAACTGATCTTTGAGAGGGATCTGGATGCACTGTCTGAGTACCTTGAGCGCCGGCATCCGGAATTCTTCGGAGCTCAACTCAATGACCACCCAGGAGGAGATTTACAATGGCTGATAGTTGCTGATCTTCGAGGCAAGATGGAGGCACCTCTTTCCGAGAAGATTCAGTTCACCGTGAGAGAGAACAACTGACTAGATGGATTAGCCAGGGCTATGCATGAAGATCTCGCCCGTCTTTGTGGACAGAACGTCAACTTGATCCAGGGAACTCGCTTTGCTCACTATGCAAGACGTGATTCTAGGGGAATGCCTCTGGAGATGCCAAGTCACCCAGAGTTGAAGCGCCAAGTGGAGAACCTCGACTTCCTACTGTATGAGAGACAGAGGGAATTGGACAATGCTCGAGCCTATGCCAACCACAACCTTGCCATTGCCACCAAGAAGGCCGAAACTTTCTCACTGCTTGTCAAGGATCGTCAGTCACTTCGCCGGAAACGCAAGAAGAAGGATTGCACCATCACCCATCTTCGCAAGAAGGTGGCCGACCTCGAGAAGACCATCAAGGAGCAAGAAGTGCAACTTGCAGCAAAAGAAGAAGAGGAAGAAGAAGGTGAAGACATCTAGGGGGATATTCACTCGTACCTCAACAATGATGATGACTATCTGGAGGATGATGCCATGGACTTCTACACAGATGATGATGACTCCGACTTCATCGATGATGAGTAGATGCACTAGAGCACTATTGTAGGAGTGATAAGTATCTGTCCCATTGTATCTTAGCTTATAGAATGGTTCTTAAAACCATTTGTTTTCCTTTTGTTGTGGTGTGTGTGTGTTTGTATTGTGTGCCTTGATTGAATGAATGAGAAGAAGTTAGCTTGCAAAACCTGAGTTCAAACTCAAAGTTTTAGATTTGAAACCAAAACCATGAACCTTAGAACTTTCCCTCTTACCCCTTTATCTATCTCAATCTTTAGATGACTCGTGGAAACCAAGGAGGGAGCAGCTCATCGCAGGACCTGATGTTGCAGATTCTGCAGATGCTAGTTTTGGACCACGAAGCTAGCAGGGCAGAGCGCCAAGCTAACCTAGCTACCCTGCAACAGATCGCCCAGATGACCCACAACAATCAGGGCCATGGAAATCAGGATCATCATGGATCCAAACTCAAAAACTTCCAGAATACCAATCCCCCTATCTTTAGCAAGTCTAAAGACCCGCTGGATGCTGATGATTGGTTACAGACCATGGAGAATAACTTAGAAGTCGTAGGAGTGGATGCCAACGAGAAAGTTCTGTTTGCCACCCACTATCTGGTAGGAGATGCAAGAGCATGGTGGAACAGCACCCGCACGATGAACCATGGTCAAGTGATGACGTGGGAAGCCTTCAAAGTCAAGTTCAGCCGCACCCATGTGCCGCAGGGTTTAGTCACCAGAATGAGAGATGAATTCAGAGAACTAAAGCAAGGTAGAATGACTGTAGTGGAGTACCATGATAGATTCTTGTCCCTCGCTAGGCATGCACCAGATGAAATCAACACTGAATCTAAGAAGAAGGAGAAATTCCTGAACGGACTGCATGATGAGATGCAAATGGTACTAGTCGACATCTGTTTTGATGACCTTGAAGAGCTAGTCGACTCTGCCATCCAGATGGAAGGGAAGATAAACCAAGCAAATGACAACCGCAAACGTCGGATAATGCACCAAGCTGGGTCCCACAGTACCCAGAAGTATCGCCCCAACCCGGCTGCCGGATATGCCCCGCGGAACAATAAACCCCCAATGTCTCACCCAAGCTACCCCAACCGTAGCGGAGGAAATGTGAAGACCGGAGGGAACAGCAACCACCACCCCGGCAACTCCAACAACTTCAACCGTGCACCGCCCAAGTACAACAACAACAACAATACTGCCCCAAGGACTGGAAGTAATGTCGTGCCTACTACAGCAAAAGACAAGTCTGAGGTTACTTGTTTTGAGTGTGGATTGAAGGGTCACTAGTCAAATGAGTGTCCCAAGAAGATTGTCGCCACTGCCAATGTGAATGCCCCAGCTCAGCAGCAGCGCCATGTTCATCCTGGAAGAAGATTCTCCCCAGGGAATCCTCACAACCGCAATGGCCGTCTCTTCCACATGAATGCTCAAGAAGCCCAAGAGGCGCCAGATGTCGTGCTGGGTATGTTTTCTGTGAACTCAGTATTAGCAAGAATGTTGTTTGATTATGGAGCATCGCACTCGTTTGTTACTGAAGAATTTGCATGCACTAGTAAGATTCACCCAACCAACTTGAAGCATGTTATGATAGTTCAAATACCTGGTTCAACCAACAAAGCTAGAAAAAATTGCAAGGTTGTGCCTATCAGAATACATGGGATAGATTTTTATGCCAATCTAATAGTACTTGGAACCAAAGGTTTGGAAGTAGTACTAGGAATGGATTGGATGTCGAAGCATAAAGGTTTGATCGACTGTGCCAAGAAATCCATCACCATGACCAGTAGCTCTGGAGTATCAGTGGAGCATATATCTAAAACCTTGCCCCATCAATTCAAATGCAACAAGATTCTAGCCCTACCTACCATTGACCAAGTCAGAGTAGTCTGTGAATACCCCGACGTATTTCTAGATGAATTTCCTGATATGCCCCTAGATCAGGATATTGAGTTCATTATTGAACTAATTCCTGGAACCAGACCCATAGCTCAGAGACCCTATAGCATGAACCCATCAGAGTTAGTGGAGCTGAAGAAGCAATTGGATGCTATGCTGGAGAAAGACTTGATTCAACCAAGCGCATCACCATGGAGATCGCCCGTGTTGTTCATCGACAAGAAGGATGGAGGAAATCATTTGTGCACAGATTACAGGAAGCTGAATAATGTCACCATTAAGAACAAGTACCCATTACCCAAGATATAGGATCTATTTGATTAGTTGACTGGTGCCAGTGTGTTCTCTAAGATTGATCTTAGGACTGGTTATCACCAATTTAAGATTCGTGCAATGGATATTCCAAAGACCGCCTTTACCACCAGATATGGATTGTATGAGTATACGGTCATGTCTTTTGGATTAACCAATGCCCCCGCTTATTTCATGAATCTCATGAATAAGATCTTTATGAACTTTCTGGATAAGTTTGTCGTTGTGTTTATCGATGATATTCTTATCTATCCAAGTTAGAAGAAACCATGAGCAACATCTGAGAGTCATCCTTGAAACCCTTAGAGAGCATCAGTTATATGCAAAGTTCAGCAAATGTGAGTTCTGGCTGAAAGAAGTAGGATTCCTCGGACATATTGTGTCGGCAGGAGGAGTCGCTGTTGATCCCGCCAAGATCAAAGATGTTGAAGAATGGGAAGCCCCAACCACTCAAACCCAAGTCCATGCATTTCTCGGATTAGCGGGATATTACCGCGAGTTCATAGAAGGATTTTCGAGCATCGCAATACCCATGACCCAATTGTTGAAGAAGGACAAGAAGTTTGAATGAACCGACAAATGTGAAGAAAGTTTCCAAGAGCTCAAGAAGAGATTGATTTCAGCCCCAATATTGATCATGCCAGATATCAAGAAGCCGTTTGATGTGTATTGTGATGCATCCAAGATTGGTCTCAGATGTGTGTTAATGCAGGAAGGCAAAGTCATAGCACATCTATCCAGACAACTGAAGCAGCATGAGCAAAATTACCCCACCCATGATCTTGAATTAGCAGCTGTAGTTTTAGCCTTGAAGACATGGCGTCATTACCTTATGGGTAATCACTGTGAGATTTATTCAGATCACAAGATCTTGAAGTATATTTTCACTCAGAAGGAGCTGAATATGAGGCAAAGGAGATGGATAGAGTTAATCAAGGATTATGACCTTGACATTCACTATCACTCTAGCAAAGCCAATGTGGTAGCGGATGCTCTTAGCAGATTGCCATGTAGGTTAAACACCATGATCAAGGAGAAGCAGCCAAGTTTGCATGAAGAGTTGGAGCAGTTTAGAACTGAGTTAGTTAACAAAGGATTTTTAGCTAGCATTAAACTTCAACCCACTTTGATCAGTCAAATCAAGGAAGCCCAGAAGGGAAATGCAAGTATCAACGGAATCAAGCGTTGTATTGGTGCAGGAAAGGTGCCTGGATTCACCGAAGACGAAGAAGGAGTTCTGTGGTACAAAGGACGTATCTGTGTGCCGACAGATTCAGAGCTGAGGCAAGTTATCATGCAAGAAGCTCATGATACTCTTTATTCTATCCACCCTGGAGGAACGAAGATGTATCAAGATTTGAAGGAGCAATTTTGGTGGTACAAGATGAAGAGAGAAATCAGAAGCTACATCGCCAAGTGTGACATATGTCAAAGAGTCAAAGCAGAACATCATAGACCCACAGGACTGTTGCAACCATTGTAGATTCCGGAATGGAAATGGGATTCCGTTGAAATGGACTTTATCACCGGTTTGCCTACTTCTAGTAGGAGAAATGACTCTATCTGGGTCATCGTTGATAGACTGCCCAAGGTAGCCCATTTTATACCTCTCAAGACAACCTACCAGAGTTCAAAGCTAGCAGAGCTGTACATTGCCAGAATTGTTAGTCTACATGGAACCCCCAAGACAATAGTGTCGGATCAAGGAACCCAATTTACCTCGAGATTTTGGCAGAAAGTCCAAGAAGGATTAGGGACCAAGTTGAATTTCAGCACAGCTTATCATCCACAGACCGACGAACAGACTGAAAGAGTCAACCAAATCCTAGAAGATATGTTGAGAGCTTGTGTCTTAGAGTATGGATCAAAATGGGTAGATTGCTTGCCTTTCGCAGAATTCTCATCCAACAACAGTTACCAAGCCAGTTTGCTAATGGCCCCATTTGAGTTCTTATATGGAAGAAAGTGTTGTACCCCTTTGAATTGGTCGCAAGTAGGAGAGAGTCAGATTTTCGGACCCGACATCCTATGAGAAGCCGAAGAGAAGGTTCACAAAGTCCGTGAGCACCTCAAGACCGCCCAATCCAGACAGAAGAGTTATGCTGACAAGAGACGTCGAGACCTGACTTTCAATGTCAGAGATTTTGTGTATCTCAAGGTTTCGCCATTGAAAGGAACACAACGTTTTAGTCTGAAAGGAAAGTTAGCCCCTAGATATATCAGACCCTTCAAGATTCTGAATTGTCAAGGAGAAGTATCGTATCAACTGGAACTGACAGAAGAGATGTCTGTCATCCATAGTGTGTTCCATATCTCGTTACTTCACAAATGCTTGGAAGTGCCGGAGAATATCGAAGTTTTCAAGAACATCGATCACCGAGCCGTTGATATCAACAAGGATCTGATGTATCGTGAAGTGCCCATCCGTATCTTGGAGGAAGCTTACAGAACAACCAGGACCCGGAGCATCAAATTTCTCAAGATCCAATGGAGCAACCACACCGAAGAAGAAGCCACTTGGGAGCGAGAAGATTACATTAGGACCGAGTTTCTAGATCTCTTTAGTTCCTAGTTTTTCTTAAATCTTGGGACAAGATTTTGTTTAAGGGGGGAAGGTTTGTAACATCCCAAAACTTTAATCAAAGTTATCAAGATCCAAATCACCCAATTTAGGGTTAACAAAACCTTTTTATCATTAAAATAATTAGGAATGCATATGTGTGTTGCATTAATATAGAATTGTTTAGAATTGCCATGTTTGATTGTTCTAATGGTTGTAAAATGATTCCAAGATGAATGCCACATCACCTAGATCGTTTAGAAACAAAATCCAAAGAAAAAGAAAGCAAATAAGAATAAAAATACCAAATGGTCACTTTGGCATTTTTAATCCACTAGGTCACTTTAGGTGTTCCTAGAAGTAAATTCTTAACATAAATAATTCTAACTCTTTTCACCCCTTGCTAGTACAAGTAAAGATCTACCAAGGCCCACTTTGAAATCTTACAAAAACATTTGAACACTAATTTTAAATGACATTGGAAAATTGAATCCTTTACATATGCATAGATCCCACCTTTTCAAAAACCACTCAAATGAATTCGCCTTGACCTCTCCAAGCAAACTTAGAATCTCAAGCTTAAGTGGAGAATCCTCAAAAAATTTGAATCCAAAATTCAAAATATTTCTTCATGCGGCCATTCTGTCGAACACATGACAGGCACAGATCAAACACTAGAGTAGCTTCACTATTTCTACAGTGATCATGAACCAATTTGGTCTCCATCTTAACCCCTGTCCCCCTAGCACCTACCCAAGCCCATACAACATCCCCCTTTGCCGCTAGCAGCAGTGGCGTGCCGCCCAAATATGGTCATCGCAGGCCAAATGTGGACAACGTGCCAGAGACAACGCCGTGCCAAACCAGCTCGTCCCCTAGCTCCGCGCACCCTACCGCGATCCCATGTCCACCCCACGGAAGCAGCCGAGCCCTAGACCACCAAGGAGCAGTCGCGCACCGCCGCCTCTGTGCCATGCACGGACCGCTCTAGTGCGCCGTCCCCGACCCGCTCGCCCAGCTCACACCTTGCTCCCAGCTTGTGCGTGCAGCATCGCCTTAACCCAGTAGCCTCCCAGACAACCCCTCTCCCTGCCGCTTGACCTGCAGCCACCGCACGCCACGTCAAATTCCGTCCCACCCGCTCAGAGCGCCAACCTCGCCCGACCAAAAGCAACCGCCCCTAGCTACGCCATTGCACCGTAGATAACTGCCAGGAGGCAGCGCACCGTCCGCCTACCCCGCCCATGCCTTTAGCACCCTGTACCACCGTCACCGACGAGCATCGTCGCACCCCTCGGTCCCCTCATTGGGCTATATAAGGAGCCCTCCCCAACACCATTTCTCCACACTCCAACACTCCCCACCTCCCACTGAGTCCCTCACACCATCCCCGGAGCCACTCGAGCCACTGTTCGCTGGAATTTCCACCGGAGCCGCCGCAGTAGAGGAGGAAGGGGGCAGTCGATTGCGACCACCCTAGGAGCCACCACGACCACGCCTGAGTCCGCCGTCGTCCACCAGTCCGATCGCCCCCTATCGCCACGTTAGATGGAGCCCTGGTAAGCCCCAAATCGACCCTCACCGAGCCGCTAGGGTTCAGTCTCGCCGGCGACCTGTTCATCGTCGACGATGAACCACGACCGTTGATCCACCGTCTAATCGCACGGCCCACATCGCCCCGTACCGCTTCACGTTAGAGTCCGCTGTTGACGTGTGGACCCCCCTGTCATCTGCCCTCTGAGCCGTTGAGTGCCACTGGGCTGGCCCATTTAGTTTCCTGCCTTAGCCCGCAGATTCAAATAAAGATTTTTCTATTTAGACTTAAACTCAATTCTGTCCACAAGTTTAAAAATCAATTCAGAGAGTTCTACTAAACCAAATTGAATGATTCAAATTTTGTTAGAAATATAATTAAAATATCTATCCAAGCCCGTTGGATTTAAATCAATTGGAGTTATAGATGGCATATAGAAAAAATAACAAGACAGAGCCTTTTCTACATTCAAACATTCTTCAAAATTCAACCATAAAAGATTTTGAGTTGATTCCAACTCTCAAAAATCACATTTGATAATAACTATCTGAATATGTAATAATATTTAGGTTTGCATGCAGTGAATTTGGACTAGTACCAAAATAATGCTATATGGGCATTTCTAGTCACTTTAAATCATTTAAATATGAATCCTAAACTTTATAAAAGGTGATCCAACATTTAAATCACATTCCCATGTATTAGAATATGTGGCGATGACATGTGTCCACATGATCCCATATTTTAATTGGAGAATATTAAATCTTAATTAATTTCAATGAGTAGAAATTACTTTTCTCAAATAAAATAAATGAAACTAGTTCATTGAATCTTGTGATGAATGTGATGATGCTAGATCATCAAGTATGTGCCTTAGTGTGCTAAATAGACTAGTTAAGTGTTGTTTGCTGATTGTGTATCCCGTATGTATTTATAGACGATAGTACCGACCAAGTCTACGAGGATGAGGAGTTCTACCCCGAAGAAGACGAGGAGAATTTCAACCACTGCACCAATCAAGGCAAGCCATCACTAGATGTAAGTTAACCTAAGCAAGATGCATTAGGCATGCTTTGGTTATACCTTTGGATTTATAACCATCCCAAGCTTTACTTACAAGTTTTACTTTTTACTTTATCAAAGTTTCTTTACTTCTATTAATGCTTTGTGAGATTTTAGAAAGTAGTTTAGATAGCATAAAGAGTATAAAAACTTGGCCTATACTAGATGTCATTCTATGGCATGAGATTGAGATTAGCATCCCACCTTAGTGAACACTCATAACTTAGTAGTTGGAGCTAAACCAAAAACTTGATCACTCTAGATGGGAATACTTGGTGAAAAGGCTTATGAAAACCTTGGAATGATGAGTCATTCTATTGAGATGTTTTGACATGTGTTGAGAAACACAAATGGTTTATGATGATGAAAATGTTGAGGCATGAGCCTTAGCCCTTAATAAAAACTGATGGTTGGGTTCGGATGCGATACCATTCCAATTTAATCGTACAACCACAATACCTGAATTGGGTAGGGCTTAGCCGGAAGTTTATATGCATTAGTATGAGTTCCCTCGCGGGAGAGGTTTGAGCTGAGGCTACCTCTTCATGTTGTCCACCTCTGAAGTGCCCAGGATGGCAGATGGCCATGGCTGGGAGGCCAAGCTCGTAGGGGAGGTGCATATACTAGAGTGTGTAAATGAAAGGTTATGATTGATTATCCGCATCCTAAGTATGATGATTCAGGGCTATCCCTGACGGATGTATCAAATTTTGTGGTGAAAGTGTACCACCTCTGCGGAGTGTCAAACTATTCGAATAGCTGCGTCCATGGTCATGTATAGTTGGAGTGGCCATACTGTTCTGTTGTCAGATGTTTTCAAAATGACTTATGAAATGAATTGTGACATGACTTAACCACAACAGGGTTGTGACTATGAAAACTCAGTTCCCACTTAGGTGATTTAGAACTTTATTTTAGCTTTCCTTGTTTCTGAACTCAGCTTAGGTTTCAAACTTACCTTTACAAATAAACTTAGAACTTAACATTCCTACTAGAACTACCTTACTTGTTAGTGATAGTTTGCGAGTACTTAGAGTACTCATGGCTTTGTCCCTGGCTATTCCCGTGGCCAGACTATGAGGAAGACTATCCGGAAGAAGGACAACAGGACGGCTACGACAACTAGGATCATCTCCCATCGTCAGCATTGCCTATGACACTGAAGATGGAGCCCACCGCTACGCTTATTATTCCGCTACTTGTTTGTACTAAGACTGGATCATGAGATCCTTTATTTGTGTAAGACCTTATTATGGTTTGTAATGGATGATGTACTGTGATATCAAATCTGTTATGTCTCGCAAAAATGGTAATCCTGGGATTGCGATTATGGCATAATAGGCATCTGGGATTAAAATCCGAGTGTTGACAAGTTGGTATCAGAGCCATCTTGACCATAGGAGACCCTAGTTAGAATGGCCATCCGAACAAAAACTTAGTTTCAAAATCAAAGTGAGTATTTGTGAAAATCTATTTCCCCTCTTACCCTTGAGATTCTTTCAAAAAGATTCATGTACCTCAAAAATTCTTACATTACTCCATAAAATTTGACACCCTTGATCACCTCACTAACTTTCTCATCCTAAATTATTATAGATGGAAGTTCAGTACTGCAAGTTCTACCAGTTGGGGAACAGAGGCCAACTGATCTTCGAGAGGGATCTGTATGCACTGTCTGAGTACCTTGAGAGTCCGCATCCGGAATTCTTCGAAGCTCAACTCAATGACCACCCAGGAGGAGATTTACAATGGCTGATAGTTGCTGATCTTCGAGGCAAGATGGAGGCACCTCTTTTCGAGAAGATTCAATTCACCATGAGAGAGAACAACTGGCTAGATGGATTAGCCAGGGCTATGCATGAAGCTCTCGCCCGTCTTTGTGGACAGAACGTCAACTTGATCGAGGGAATTCGCTTTGCTCACTATGCAAGACGTGATTCTATGGGAATGCCTTTGGAGATGCCAAGTCACTCGGAGTTGAAGCGCCAAGTGGAGAACCTCGACTTCCTACTGTATGACACACAGAAGGAATTGTACAATGCTCGAGCCTACGCCAACCACAACCTTGCCATTGCTGCCCAGAAGATCCAAACTTTCTCACTGCTCGTCAAGGATTGTTAGTCACTTCGCCGGCAACGCGAGAAGAAGGATCGCAGCATCTGGGATATCAAATATGTTATGTCTCACAAAAATGGTAATCCTGGGATTGCGATGTATGGCATAACAGGCATCTGGGATTAAAAATCCGGGTGTTGACAATGCTGATGGGTTACCACTGGTTGTTCATGGAGGAGTTGAAACGCCAGCAACAAGTGATCGCTCAGCTCGACGAGCGCAGAAGGGCGGCGAACGAGTCGAGCCTCCGACGAGCTGCACTCTCTTCCATCGGAGGATCCTCCTTTAGAGGCAACAATCACGCAGCTTCCAGAAGACGCTCTCGATTGGCTCACCTCACCGACAGGGAGCGAGAAGAGGCCACTCGAGTCCTGGACTTCTCATCCATGACAGTGGATTCAAGGGGCAACATGCTCCCCAAAACACCACACGCAGCGGTGACGATAACCACCATGTACCTACTCAACAACCAGCCATCAACTGGGATCCATGATCTGCCATGCACCGATCTACGATCACGGTCCTGGGACTGCTCGAAGCTGCGCTCACCAAGGATCTAGCGCTGGAGCCGAAGAAAAGTAAGGCTCTGGTCAAGTATTACTCTCCCTTCTCCTCCAGCGACGACGAACATGACTTGTCGCGGCTATGCCGCTCACGTCGACATGACCACAACTACGACGCACATGATGACATCACGCAAAGCAAAGGTTGACAAGATGCGTGTGAGTCGCGCTCGCTCGACAAACTCGGAGGATGACGGAACAGAACTCTGCGGTTCCAGTTGCTTCAGTAGAGCCATACGGCAAATGAATGTCGAAGGGGTTCAAGCTCCCATCATAGAACCCGAAGTTTTGATGGCCTCTAGGATCCAAATATCTGGCTGGAGGATCACATCTCCTCTGACAGGCTGCACGGTGAAACCATGAGCACAGCTATGCAATGCCTCCAGCTACAGCTGCAGGGCGCTGCTCGTGCGTGGCTTAATAACCTCCCCCGCAGGTCAATCCGTAGCGGGGATGAGCTGGTATACAGCTTCATGAGAAACTTCAAGGGCATTTACAAAAGGCCCGCATCAATCGAAGAGGTAAGGGGCTACTACCAAAAGCCCGGCAAGACACTGCGCTCCTACATCCAGAGATGGTCCATCATTAAAAACTCCATAGAGGACATCTCGAAGATCGTGCAATCGATGCATTCAACGGCGGCGTACGCCGCAGAGAGCTCGAGGAGGAGCTGAGCCGCTCGAAGCCCAAAACAATTGACCACCTGATGGAAATCACGAACAGGTGGGCTGATGGAGAGGACTCGGTGAAAAACAACCGTGTCCACTCAGACGACAACGACGACCTCAGCCACAAATGCGACCGTCGAGGCAAACATCGAATGTGCGGTTATGAAGACCGCAAAGAGGTCGATATGGTCACGGCTGGCTATGCCGATAGACGTGGCGATGGCAACCGCAGCAGCGGATACCGCAGCGGTGGACACCACGACAGCAGGAGGACCACACATGTATGGCAACACCGTACCCGCAATGAGGCACCTGGGACATCTATCAAGGACAAACTGTTTGGACCTTGCAACATCCACTTCTACATCGACAAACATGACGGCAACAAGAAGTCTAGCCACCTCCTAGAGGACTATCGCGAGTTCCTCAAGATCAACGAAGGCCTTGCCTAGATGAATCGTGACGCGATAAATCAGGGTTACGGAGCTGCCCTAGGCACTATGGCACACAAAGTGCCTCCGCCACCACCCGGGCCGCCATCGCCTGTGGCTGCACAATTCCAGCACAATGGAGGCGAGCAATACCCACGAGCGCTGGGGAATATGGGCAAGATCCAAAAAGGATGCCCATCAAATCGGGTGCAATGATCAATCACTCGCCAAGTCAATTTGGCGATCAACTCTCCACCCTCAACCACTGAGCACCTCAGTGGGTGTGAGTCCTGCATCAATTTTGACAAGCACGATCATCCATGTCAAGTACCTCGCCTATGTCACTCTCCCCTGGTGCTTGACGCACAAATTGGAGGCTTCGAGATGGGTCGCGTCTTCATGGACAGCGACAATAGCATCAACCTGATGTTCGCCAGCACTTTGCGCGCCATGCGGATCCCATCCTCTTTCCTAGAGGTCTCGGACACAATGTTCCACGATATAGTCCCAGGGAAAGGCGTATACCCCTTGGTCAAGATTAACTTGGATGTCATCTTCGGCACACCAGCTAACTTCAGGCAAGAACGCCTGGAATTTGAGGTCATCGACTAGCCCTCGCAGTACCACTACATCCTCGGATGTGTCGTGTTCGCGAGGTTCATGGCAGTGCCACACTACGCCTACCCGTAGATCAAAATGCCAGGACCAAACGACATCATCACCATCAACGGAAACTTCGCCAAGACGAATAGCTGTGATAGGGAATTCAATAGAATCTCCCAATCCTTCGGAATGCAGGAGGATCTAGCAAGCCTGAAGGAGTCAACAGATAACAGTCTTCCTCCTCCTAGTAAGCCAAATGCACCTAATCAATCCTTTGACTCGCCGGTGCACACCAAGGCAGTCCAGGTCCACCCAACGGACCCGACTAAGACGACCCTCATCGCCAACAACTTCAGTTATGCATAGGATCTCACGCTCGTCGAATTCCTCTGTGAGCGTTGGGAGATCTTCGCTTGGTGTCCAGCGGACATGCTAGGAGTCCCTAGGGAATTCGCCAAGCACTCCCTCAACATGAATCCTGAAGCTAGACCAGTAAAGCAGACAATACATCGACTATTGGAGCCAAGGGATATGGGTAGCTAACTTCATATGAGAGATCAATGAGAGCACCTGTGTAGCTAACCCCATGCTTGTTCCTAAAAAGGACATGTTTATCCTGCGGATGTGCGTGGACTTTACTTCCCTGAATAAGCATTGCCCGAAGGATCACTTCCCATTACCACGGATCGATCAGATAATTGATTCCACGTGGGATGCGAGCACCTCTGCTTCCTCGACGCCTACTCAAGCTATCACCAGATTCGAATGAAGGAAGAAGACCAGGAGAAAACGGCTTTCATCATGCCTTTCAGTGTCTTCTGCTACACAACAATGCCCTTCAGGCTGAAGAACGCAGGAGCCACTTATCAGCGGTGTATGCATGCCTGCCTTAAGAGCCAACTTAGCCAAAACATCGAGGTCTACGTCGATGACATCGTCGTCAAAACTAAGGAGGAGGCCTCATTACTCGACGATCTCCGCGAGACCTTCGACAACCTCGACCGCTATCAGATCAAGCTAAATCCGGAAAAATGTGCCTTCGACGTACCACCTAGGAAATTGCTCGGGTACCTTATCTCCGCGAGGGGAATAGAGGCAAACCCGAAGAAGATAAAATCCATAATGGCCATGGAGAAGACAATGAACGTCAAGGGCGTCCATCAACTAGCTAGGAGAATCGCGGCGCTCAGTCGATTCATCAGTCGAATGGGCGAAAAGGCACTACCTTTCTACCAACTCCTCTTCAAAGCTGAGAAGTTCGAGTGGAAAGATGAAGCACAAGAAGCAGTCGAAGACCTCAAGCGCCTACTCTCCACCTCACCAGTACTAGTGACGCCCAAAGAAAAGGAGCGCATGATGCTATTCATCTCCGCCACCAACCAGGTGGTTAGCACCATGCTGGTAGTGGAGCGAGCCGAGGAGAACAAAGTCCACGGGGTACAACGCCAGTCTACTACCTCAACGAGGTGCTCATGCCGATGAAGCACCGATATCCGCATTATCAGAAGCTGGCATATGGCATCTTTATGACAGCCCAGCGACTGCACCACTACTTCCAAGAGCACCCCATCGTTGTGGTGAACGACGCTCCACTAGGACACATCCTCAACAACCCCGATGCCACCGAACGAGTCACACTTTGGAGAATAGAGCTATCTCCACGAGACATCACATACGAGAAGCGATACGCGATTAAATCGCAAGTGCTCCCAGATTTCTTAGTCCACTAGATGGAAAATCAGCTCCCTGATATACCAGACATGTCCTGCCTATGGATAATGCACTTCGATGGATCAAAACATCGAGAAGGAGCTGGTGCCGGTGTCATCCTGACATCACCACAGGGCGACAATATGAGGTATGTTCTGCGAATGCAGTTCCGCGCATCCAACAATGAAGCAGAATACGAGGCCCTGCTCCATGGGATGCGGATGGCCAAGGCCTGCGGTGCCATGAGACTCATCGTCTACGGCGACTCCAAACTCGTGGTGGATCAAACCATGAACTAGTGCAACGCTCTGAGCGACAACATGATCGCCTACCGCAACCTCCACGACACACTCGAAGGAGATTTCGACGGTTGTGAGCTGCAGCATGTGGGCCGCGAAAGCAACAAGGAGGCCGATACACTCGCCAACATAGGCTCCACCTGCGCTCCGGTACCACCTGGAGTCTTCCTGGAGCAAATCTGTGAGCGCTCCATCAAGCCAAAGGCTTCAGAGAAACCAGCTGGCACATCGAAGGACTCGGGAGCTGCGCCACCTAGAGAACTCGAAAAACTAGACGACAAAGAACAAGAGCCTGAAGGACTCAAAGGACCCATGGAGTTCATGCTCATCGAGCCATCCTGGACATAGCCATACATAACATACTTGCTCAGCAAAAGGCTGCCAGATGACCCGATAGATGCACGACAATAGCGTGACGCTCAAAAGTATTCACTGTCATCAACGACAAACTATACAAGCACAATATCACAGGAGTCCTTCAACGATGCATCTTGAATGGCGACGGAACAGCCGTCCTCCTTGAGATACATGAAGGTACCTGCGGCCATCACGCCGAGAGTCGCGCCCTCATCACCAAAGCTCTACGAGCTGGTTTCTACTGGCCAAAGGCAATGCGTGATTCCAAGGGCATCATACAAAAGTGCAACGCCTACCAAAGATTTGCGGACAAGCCACACGCACCTGGCGTGGATCTTAGGACAATACCTTTGGCCTGGCCTTTTTCGCAATGGGGGCTCAACATGGTCGGCAAGCTGCATAAGTCATCGCCAGGAGGTTACACTTTCCTCCCCGTCGCAGTCGACAAGTTCACCAAGTGGATCGAGGCCATGCCGGTGACAAATCAGACAGGCGCCACTGCTGTAAAATTCTTCGAGTCCATCGTCCATAGGTTCGGGGTGCCGCACAACATCATCACCGACAACGGGATGAACTTCACTGGGAATCAACATCAGCCATGCTAACTTCACTGGGATCGGTTGAGTTCCAAGACTTCTGCAAAAACCTGGGAATCAACACCAGCCATGCTTCGGTAGCACACCGCCAGACCAACGGTCAAGTCGAGAAGGCCAATGCCCTCGTCTGCAATGGCATCAAGAAAAGGCTCCTCAGGCCACTCGAACTAGCAGCTGGGTGCTAGCCCAAGGAGATACCATCAGTACTATGGAGCCTGCTCAAAACTCCAAACAGCACCACAGGCTACACTCCATTCTTCATGGTACATGGCACCGAGGCAGTACTACCTGCGGAAGTATGCTATAAGGCCCCAAGGGTCATGGCATACAGCGAGGCCGAGTTAACAACCACACTTGAAGACTCTGTCAACCTCCTCAACGAAGCACATGAGATCGCGGCAGAGCGATCCACGATCTATCAGCAGAGACTCCGCAACCACCACAGCCGACGGCTATGTCCAAGATCTTTTGTCAAAGGAGACCTCGTCCCGCGACTGAAGAAGAAAGGACACCTCCAGCTCGAGTCCCCCTGGGAGGGACCCTATGTGATTACCAAAGTAATCCCAGGTGGCGCCTATCGCCTGAAAGACGTAGAGAGTGGAGTCGCATACTCCAACCCCTGGAACGTCGCACAGCTGTGTTGTTTCTACCCTTAGATGTTTTTTACCTTTTATAATAAGGCTACCTAGCCAGGCTACTTAGCCAAACATTATACCTCCTAATATTCTACAAATAAATAAAGGTAAGTGCCTCCAACCTTGTTTTTCCCTATTTATCTCGTCACACAAATAACGCGGTAACCTGAGTAGCTGACGCACTATTAATCGAACCCTTGAGAAAACCTAACCCAGCTGCAACGCATCTGACAGGTTGGCAAGGTGCTGAGATAGGTGCACGTCAGGCTAATGAAAAGGCACTACACAATACAAACCACTCAAAAAACATATAAGCTAGTAAGCTTTACATACAGTACAGGTAACAAAACACCCAGTCCAATTATACGAACTTTACAACACATGTACATCTTTGTGCAGGTCCAAAACTACTCTACTAACGTAAAAGAAGAACATTGGTATGCTGGTCGAACAACTCGATGATGTCTTCGGCTGGTTGATTGACACCTCGATAATGGGGTACCATGTTCCACGCCATACCCTCTAGAGGAGGCGGTGGTCCTGCCGTAATGGCACCAAAGTCTGGGTCGGGTCGATGCAGACGTACAAGTTACAGCGTGGCCTTGGCACCTACAACCAGCTGCTGGTGCACACACTCGCGAACCGCATTGGCACTTTGGAATTTCCTCATCAAGTCCAGCATGCTATAGGGCACTCCATCCAAGGGAAACATCGTGTGGAAGATGTATTTCAAGCATGACTGTGCCTTCTTCAGATAGTGCAGCACCTGAGATACACAATCTTGCAGCGTAGCCAACATGACTGCATGATCCCGGTCAACCCAGAAGTACCCGCTAGCTTCCAATTCCTCTTGGGTCAGGAAATTCAGCCGAATAGTCACACGATCTCTCTCTTCCTGCGGAAGATGAAGGCTCACAACTGCAAAGGGCAACAAAGCATAAGAACGAATCGCCACTACAGGTGGTAGGAAAAAGGAAAGGAAGCAAGAGAACCTAACACTTCAGATGCTCATTAAGCTGAGCCACCTCGCCAAGAAGATACTTCTCACGCTTGCTGCCTTTTTCGGCTTTTGACTTCCATACGTCGGCTCTACCGCGGATCATGGGCATTTCTCGCTCCAACTGTTTTATGCGATCGCGCAGTTGAGATAGAAGCGACAGCTCCTCCACCTTTGAACATGGCTGCACCACAGATTCGTCGGTGGGAGGTGTTACATATGGATCCTTCGAGGGACCCTAGCCAGCAAGAAGAATAGACGAATAAGAACAACTATTTGAAGAACGACAAATTCAAGCACCAAGTCTAATTAGTTTCGCTCGGGGAACCCCCACAAACTTAATTCAGGATAAAACCCTAGATGATCTACAAAATTACAAAAGAACTACAAAGGACCGTCGTGCAGCTACCCATTGGCACTCGGGGGCTTCATAGAGTTCGTGGCAGCCTTTGACGTCGTGTCTCTCTCGGTTATGGCCCTAACACCATGACCTTCACCGTCTTTGACCGTTTTCGCTCCTCTGAGTACTTTCTGAGTGTCTGTATGAGCCTAGGACCATATTTATGACAATTAGAGGCGAAGGCCGCGAAAACTACCTGTTGGCCATCCGTAACGACCGACATTCTCGACGAGACTTTGCTAGGGTTAAGATGGACACCATGAGCATGCGCCATAGCTATCCCCATAGTGGCACCAACCCCTTCTGGGCATTCTTGAAGTCTGTTGGGACGCCTTCGGTGAAGGACTCAACTAGGCCATCAAGATCCTTAATAAGCTTGGCCTTGGGAAACATCCCCTCTCGAAGACGCCCCAGAACAACCTTGGCCTTCTTGAGTGGGTCCTGGACACACACGCTGCGGTCTTCGACTGTAGCCACGGCACCGACCAGCACATCATCATGAGCAAGCGCTTGGGGGTGAAAACTCACCCCAGTAGCGTCTACATAATTCCAAGATTAAAAGTCATGAAACGCAAAACAAAATAGGAAAAGCAAATTCCTCACGGAGCAAACAACTGTAGAAGTAGAATACCTAAAAGCACTTTCGTGATCGCGTCAAGTTGTTCTGTGAACACCTTCTCCCACTCAGTCATGATAGCCACGAGGTCATCTTCGCGCCTCTTCGACTCCTGCTCAGAGCACTCGAGGGACGTGAGTGCCTTATCTGTTTTCTTCTCCATGGCGTCTAGGACCTTCTCGAGGGTAGTAACAGGCGGAGTAGATCATTGTTCTCAGTTGCAAGAATGATACAGAAAAATCAAGACACAGCCAAATCGCTACAATAAACATAAAAATGCATAAACACTCACCTTCGAATTGGCGAGTGCGGTTATCTAGCCAGGCATGCTGCCGACCCAAGCTGGCAATCTGTTCGCCGAGGCGAATGGACTCTTTCAAGACAGGCTATAGAGGACAACACAGCATCAGCACTCAAAACAACTTCAAATGAGAAAAATACATTTACTTACATGATCATCCAGGGCTCCAAAGTTTCCTTCCAGGTGGACGTTCGAGCAACCATCTGATGACCCCCCGTGTGGGGGGAGCTCGATGAATTAGCGCCAGAGTTGGCCGCTACCTGGGGAGAGCACAGATGCTCCTCGATGTCCATGACTTTGGAGTCTACGACTCCGGTCTCTTTCAGAAAGCAAAAATCATTGGAGGATGATGATGTAGTTTTGCTGCAGCAAAATATACAACTAACTTCAGAAAGGAAAAAGATCCCCAAGACATGGACTTACAATAGCAGCATCGAAAACCTTACTAGTTGAAGTCATCAAGGTCGAAGGACTCCTCCGACTCATCCTTCTACTCCTTCAGCTTCTTCCATGCATGGGAGCCATAGAACGCACGGGAATTGCCGGTATTGGGGCATCCACCTCAGTCGAGGGGCCCTTTGGTGTCTTTGTCAACGAGGCATCCGAGTCCTCGCTCTGGGAGCGTTTGCGAGTGTCGTCCCTGCTACACTCGGGGGCTCCTTGCTCCTCAACGACAGGGACAGTGGAGACGGATTCGTCCTCCTCCTCTGCCTCGGGAGGAATTATCCCTTACGACTGTGGAGGGAGGACAGTCGCCACTTTCCATTCCTATAACGAACATACACAATGGCATCATGAGAAGCCTTGCAGGCAATCGAGGAACTAAAGATGAATCAATACTAAACTTACCTTAGGTGGAGCGTGACTCGCATAGAATGGGAGCATGACTGAGTCACTTGGGAGCTTCTCTTTGGCTATCCACTTGGTTACTTGGCGGAACCTCTTGTCCACCTCAACCGAAGAAATGTTCTCCTGGGATACGCGGGTGATGTCACCAGCGCGAGTCCAGTAGAACATTGGGTGTGCCCTAGCTTGCAATGGCTGCACCTGACGATGCATCCAAGTGCGGATGAGGCCAGGGCCGTCAATCTCCTTCCCTCTAATGATTTGGAGGTCACATACGTGCTTGTACAAGACTTCGACTTCCTCGGCCTCACCGGGCATCACCACATTCTTCCAGGACCTCGTCTTCTTCAATTTCGATTTTGGGTTAAAAGGGGCAAGCCCGTAGTGCTCGCCCTCAATCTTCTGGTCACGGATGTAAAACCACTTCTCCCTCCAACGGATTCGGAGCTTTTGAAGGAGAAGTATTGGACATACGTGTCCACATGGATACTGCAGCCTCCAATGTCATAGACCACAGACCCAGAACCTGACTGATGTTTTAGTTTGAAGAGCTTCTTGAAGAGGCCGAAGTGCGACTCGATTCCAAGCCAGCACTCGCAAAGTGTGATATAACACGCAATGTGCAGAATGGAATTTGGGGTCAGCTGGTGCAGCTGGAGCCCGTAAAAACAAATTAACCCTCGCACAAACTTGTGGAGGGGGGAGAGGCCCCAAAGGACAAAGGCAAGAAATATAACCTGAAATCCAGCAGGGGGATCGGGGATTACCTTCGGGCCAGGCACCTTGCAATCTTTTGCATCAGCACGAAGGAGACCGTCCTAGCGGTGTTGCTCGAGCTCATGTGGCTTGATGGCGGAGTGCCGCCATGAACCGTTGGTGACGTGCATCCCCGCGCCTTTCTTCTTTCCGGCCGCAGCTGCGGTGCCGGAACCGCCGATGATACTGCCCTTCCTTTTTGTCGCAGTAGCGACGGTGGTAGATCCAGATGCGGTTGCACCTTTCTTCTTCCCCATTTTTCGTTGACGGTGGGAGCGAAGGAAGTAACTGGGAAGGTATTGAACGCGTCCAGTGCAGCGGCGTGGGCAGGAGTAGCAGAGCAGTAGCAAGCAATAACAGACATGCGCAAGGAGGAAGACGATGAACTGTGGGGAATTTACCACACAGGAAACCCTACTTAACCTCAAAGGCAGATGCAATCCAACGGTCAGAAGCGCACCAGCCCGACGCGTAGTGCAAATCAAGCCAGACGCATGGCCAAGGAAACACTAAACCATCGCCGCACTTTCCCCACTACACGTGAAAATCAAGGAGACGCAGTTAAAACAAAGATTATGCACTCCTGGTCAAATCTCAGTCAGAGATAGGGCCCCACTTTTGTCACGTCCCGTCAATACCGCTTGGGCGGGCAAATGAAATCACCAGCATTGATGTCATCTGTTTCAACGGAGGAAGCACTTTACTACTTTAGTCCTTGCTTGACTCTGCAAGTTGACCAAGCACTCGAGGGCTACTCCTAATAGGAGCGCTGGCCGCACACCCGAAGAATTTCATGGGCATAGAACTGCCTTCATTAAAGCATTACTCCTCTTCAACTCAACATTTAAATTGTTTTAGATTAAAGGTTACTGCCATAGGGAGCGCTGGAAACATTTCCGGCTAAAACAAGAAACGACATCAGTTGAAAGCATATTCATATCCCCCCGAGTCTACGACTCGAATAAGCACTCGGGGGGCTACTCCAATAGGGAGGGCTAGTCGCGCACCCTATGAAAATTTTTAATTGTCAAAGCATGTGTTGATTACATCCACACTTAAAATGGCGACTCCGCCTCACACTCTCCCTACAAAGAGACTGCGTCTCCTGGGTCACCCAAATTACCTCTGTTGTGAACAAAATTTCGGATGCCGCATTTACAACGTGAAGGTAAGACCTGAGAAAGGCCTGGCAATGCACCTGCTGCACTCTACCAGATATGAACCGTGCCTACAGGCATGATTAAATAGGCCTTGACGGACGCGTCGAGTGCTCACACCTAAACACTAGAATTCGAACTTTGTAAGACCTCTGCGGCTTGAGTCGAATTACACCAACATTATTCCGAATTCGAGTCTAGGGACTCGAATTTGAGTAGATAGCGTTGTTTTGCCCTAAAGCAGTTAACTGATCCCGGTCATTCGAGTGAATAAGGAACGCTTATCAGCAATCCATATGACATGAACTACAACACCCGAGATAACTTCGGATGGGCTTATATCCCACGCACTCGAAAAACTTATAGTCTCCACCCGAATCTGCGACTCGGCTCGACACTCAGGGGCTACTGACATGGGTATACCCTACAAGTACCTAATATTAGCCTATACGGTTTGGCCCAAGAAGGAGTCCACGATGCAATCAAAGCCCAACACGGGTGGCCTGCTGGAGTTCGACTTCTTGGAAGACACGGCGAAGTATAGATATAAACTTAAAGGAAAACCCTAACTTGTAACCAACTCGATCTGCTACCCCGAGACCTAGCCTCTCTATATAAAAGCCAGGGGGACAGCAAGGAGGACGAATGCATACACCCCGCATACACATCACCAGATTGCATCTACGCACCATTGTAATCTTAAACTCCCTCATAATCAAGAGCAGAGAAGCAGGAGTAGGGTCCTCTACGAGACCTGAACCTGGGTAAACCTCGTCTCACCTGTGTGCTTGTTTGCTAGCCGATCGATGCCTCCAGCGCTCCCCACTACCTCAAACCTACGTCCATTAACAACTGGCATTGATGAGTTAATCCGTCGTCAAACCACTTGAAACTTGCCCACAAGATGTACTATTTGCCCGAAGTGACCTACTCCAACAAGCACTGGTACCCGACTGACCCGATGCTCGCACCAGAGATCATCGGCATCAGGAAAGAGGGCACAGAGTTTGCCTCCCTAATTGGAGGGTACACCAGGATATCTTCCTATCCATTAGGTACGTCAGGTCGGCGGCGTGCGAATCACCGCGGTACAAGGTGATGTTATGGTCGCTGCCGTCATGGAATAAGCTCCATTCTATCGAAATGGCAGCGACATCTAAGCAGACGAGCAGGCCTTCGTCGGCTGAAGTTGCTCTGAAAGGGCTCATGTCGTACCTATCGAAACCAAAGTGTTACCTGTGAGCTTCTCAAGATGTTGTCGGAATTCCCCCTGGATTACAAGAATATCAACCAAGAGTGAGTTAACACATATAAATCTTCTTGTGATGATCCTAATATGAATATATGTAATGTCGTACTAACTAATTACTTTATGTTGGTGACAGACCCAATTGGTATGGGCTGTCCATACAAATATGTCTTCATGTTCAATGCTTGCTGATGCAGTCCCATGGAACTGTGTGGTCCCTGGCTGCGAGTTCGCTGCAATTCCCTTTGTGCTCCACACCCACCTCAGAGAAGCCCACGCCATGAGGTTGTGCATTTTACACTATGGTAGGAAAGGAAGGTACATATCTAAGCCGGTGTCGGCACCGGGCTCGCAGAATGTAGATATCGGGCTAACCGGGTATGATGACACAGTGTTCTACGTGCTATTTGAGGGGCGTGATGATGTCATCTTGATATCCGTCATGTGCGTCAGGCCAGCAGCGCGCTGGTCGCCGTAGTTCATGGCAAAGTTGAGCTCTTCACATCCAAATGGCTTGTGTGAGAAGGTATTCTATGTGAATTCTAAAGCCACTTGCTCTTTGTCGGTTTTAAGGTCTAATATGGTCGCTCATCGTCGGAATCGACCATCGGAGTTCACCATGCAATACAAGTGTCATATCGACAAGATTCTTAGATATTAATACATCTTTATCTTCTTGTGTTGATCCTAACTTGAACACATGTACTCCTTGACAAGATTTTTCTTATCATTTTGGGACATGTGGTTCCTAGCTTAAGGCTGTTCTGAGAATTTTGTATGGAGTTCTACTACTGCTAATCTATTTTGTAGTAGGAGTAATACCCATGTACTGGTACTTGTTCGGACCGGCGGATCTAGTGCAGAATATGGTCTCTCTTTCCTTATGATTAATGGCCTTGCTACATCTATCGAATTTTAATGTTTGCATTGCTGAATCTGTCAATTCCTTTGGTCATTATATGTACTACTAAATCGGTCACTTTGAAATGGTGCTAAATATGTCCTGCTTATTATGAACTAGGAATCTATTGATATTTTCTATCTTATTCAGTACTGCTGAATCTTTCAAATGCTAGTGAATCTATCAAATGTTCTATTGTTGCTATTACTAAAGTATTTTTTAGAACTAATAGTGATGTATTGGTACTTGTTTAGATCAACACTAGTAGATGGTCTTGCTCTTCTTTTGGAACATGGCCAGAATATGTTCTCTCTGTCCTTTTGAATTATAGCCTTGCTACATCTATTGAATTTTAGTGTCTGCATTGTTAAATCTGTCAATTCTTTTGGTCATTATATGTACTGCTAAATTGGTCACTTTGAAAGGTTGTTGAATCTGTCAAGTGCCGCTAATTATGTATTTGGAATCTATTGATATTTTTCTATTTTATTCAGTGCTGATGAATCTTTCAAATGGTAGTGAATCTATAAAATGTTCTGTCATTTTTATTACAGTACTAGAGTATTTTGTAGAACTAATACTGACGTACTAGTACTTTTTTAGATCAAGGGCAGTAGATGGTCTTACTGTTCTTTTAAAACTTGGCCTTGTCACAATCTAGATGAGGCTTGGGGCATTTTGGTTTGCAAATGTGGGTCACACAGTCATTGATGTGAGTAGAAGGTATGCACAAAAAGCAGGCTTGATGGTCGGTTTTTCTTGCTCCGATGATCGAGTGTGTTCGGAGAAAAGCGACTGATCCCACACCAAGGTTTTTAGTGCTGAAACAAGAATTGATTCTCTCTGTCTTGCTTTTGAATTTCAGAGTCTATATTGCTGAATTGGTCACTTTGAAATGCTGTTGAATATGAATTGGGAACTTGTCATTATTTCACCAAGCATGATGAAATTTAGGCCGTGGGTTCTTGCCTTTCTAGGAGTTTTAGCAATTTTAGCAGGCTTGACAATCTTTGCAAAGGGGTACCTTTCTAGAAAGTTCATATGAGGTTCAGCATCTTGGTATTTTGGTACATACTATGAAGTACCGAAAAATCTAAGTGACTCAACTTACAACTACTCTGTCTAACTGATGTGAATCTAGACAAAGTTGAGGCCATTAGAATACGAACTGGAGGGAGTAGTATAAAAATGGAAGTAGTAAATAAATCATCTCTGAGTTATAATAACTGAGATGTGATGAGAGAACACTCCATGGAAGTGTGCCAGTCTAGAGTACATATAGTACTCCCTACTCCATAACCCTAGCCGGCGTGCTCGATGCAGTACGCCTGGCAGAAGACAGCCAAAGGAGCACGGCAAAAAAACCTCGTTCAAAGAGCCATTCCCAACTCCGAGAGGCCGCATTTGGATCTTCTTGAGCGCGCACTTCACACATTTTTCTTGCCATCTGATACATTGCAAATGTATCTATAATTTTTGATGTTCCATGCTTGGTTTTATCCACTTTCTTGTGTTTTGTCCACACTTTGGAGTACTTTTCATATGATTTCTTGGACTAACCTATTAACAAGAGCCACAGTGCCAGCTGCCTGTTTTCTACTGTTTTTGGTTCCAGGAAAGTCAGAAAATGAATATTCTCGGAATTGGACGAAACAAAAGCCAAAGTGCCTATTTTTCTGGAAGTCATGAGATGCCAGAATACGAGACAGAGAAGGGCCCGAGGGCGGCCACACCACCTAGCCGCGGGGCCAGCTTGGCCCGTGCTAGGGGGTAGTGTGGCCTGCCCAGGCACCCCCTCGGCCTCTCCTTCCGCCTATAAGATGCCCTCCAGACGAAAACCCTAAGGACCCGATCAAAAATCCACGAAAGAGTCTGTAGCCGCCGTCATCTCCATCCCTAGATTGGGAGGGATCTGAAGCTCTTCCCGGCAGCCTGTCGGAGAGGGGAATTCACCTGGAGGCCTTCTTCATCACAATGCAAGCCTCCGGTGTGATGCGTGAGTAGTTCATCCTTGGACTACGGATCCATGTAGTAGCTAGATGGCTGGTTCTCCTCCTTTGTGCTTTCATGTTTAGATCTTGTGAGCTCCGTTCATGATCAAGATCATCTATTTGTAATTCTGCATGTTGTGTTTTTGGGGATCCGATGGATATGGAGATGCTATTTCAGATTGATTATTGATTCTATCATGTCTTTGTTATTTGTGATCTTGCATGCTTTCCGTTGTTAGTAGCTATCTTGGCCAAGTAGATGCTAGCAACTCCAAGAGTTAGTATTTATGCTCGATAGTGGGTTCATGCCTCTGGTAATCTGGGGAAGTGACAGAAATCTCTAAGGTACTAGATGTGTTGTTGCTACTAGGGAGAAAACAACAATCCTTTGTTCATAGAACAATCATATTGTTTACTTTACACACAGTTCGTAAAGCAATAATCTGTTGCTTGCAAGTTAATACTGGAAGGGTTCGGATGATAACCTGAAGGTGGATTATTAGTCATAGATGCAGTTGGATGGCGGTCTATGTATAATGTTGTAATGCCCAATCAAGTCTCAAAGGAGTCAAGATGATTAGTATATGCATGTATTGCTTTCTCGATTTTGTCAATTGCCCCGCTGTAATTTGTTCACCCAGCATGTTATCTATCTTAAGGAGAGCCACCTGTAGTGAACTATGGATCCCGGTCCTTTTCTTTTACATACAATCTACAAATTATTTACTTCTTTGTGTTTACTTTCTGCATACTATTACTTCCTTCCATTCCATATGTTTAATCGTTTGTTTTCAGCAAAACACGGTGAGATTGACAACCTCATCGCAAGTTGGGGACAAAGTTCTGTGGTTGTGTTGTGCAGGTCTCCAAGTTGCTACTAGCACCGGTAGTGCGCCCTACCAAGGCTCAGCTTGCAACACCTTTGGGGTGTTTCCTTGCTCCTACTGGTTCGATTAAACCTTAGTTTCATAACTGAGGGAAAATTGCTGCTGTGCTCATCATACCTTCCTCTTGGGGTTCCCAACATGCTCTACATCAACGCCGCACCAGCATTTTTCTGGCGCCGTACATTGAGCCATCAAGCATTTTTCTGGCGTCGTTGCCGGGGAGTCAAGGACATCTTCACAAGGGGAGTACCTCATAACCAATCTCTTTACTTTGTTATTTTTGTTTTGCTTAGTTTCTTTTTGCTTTGTTTGCTTGTTTCTTTATCAAAAACACACAAAAAAATAGTTTTACTAGTTTGCTTTCTTATTTGAAAACACAAAAAAATGACTACTCTTGAAAACACTAAGTTGTGTGACTTCACTAGCACCAAAAACAATGATTTTATGAGCACACCTATTGCTCCACCTGTGCCTGAAGATACTTTCTTTGAGATAAAACCTGCTTTACTCAATCTTGTTATGAGAGAACAATTTTCTGGTATTGGTAATGAAGATGTTGCTTCCCATCTAAATAACTTTGTTGAACTTTGTGAGATGCAAAAGCATAGGGATATAGATGGTGATATTATTAAGATGAAATTGTTTCCTTTCTCTTTGAGAGGAAAAGCTAAAGAATGGTTGAATTCCTTAACTAGGAATAGTATTGATTCTTGGACTAAATGCAAAGATGCTTTTATTGGAAAATACTATACTCCTGCTAAGATTATATCTATGAGAAGTGAAATAATGAAGTTTAAACAACTTGATAATGAGCATGTTGCTCAAGCTTGGGAAAGAATGAAATCTTTGGTAAAGAATTGTCCCACTCATGGACTGACTGCTTGGATGATCATCCAAACCTTTTATGTAGGATTGAACTATTCTTCAAGGAACCTATTGGACTCTACTGCTGGAGGTACCTTTATGAGCTTCACTTTGGGTGCTGCGACAAAACTTCTGGACAATATGATGGTTAATTATTCTGAATGGCATACTGAGAGAGCTCCACAAGGTAGGAAGGTAAATTCTGTTGAGGAAACTTCCTCCTTGAATGATAAGATTGATATTATTATGTCTATGCTTGTGAATGGGAAAGCCCATATTGATCCAAATAATGTTCCTTTAGCCTCTTTGGTTGCTCAAGAAAAGCAAGTTGATGTGAACTTCATAATAAACAACAATTTTGGCAACAATGCTTATGATAATAACAATTATAGGCCCTACACTTCTAATAATACTTATGGTTATAATGGTAAACCTGGATTACCTAGTGAAGGAAGAATTTTAGAAGTTGAAAGAGCTACTAAGAACTTCATGCAAATGCAATATGAGCAAAATCAACTATTTACTAAAACTATGGAGGAACAATCTATCATTTTGAAGAATATTAGCCATCAACTTGAGAGTTTAAATAGGGAAATTCCTAGTTTACAACTGAAACTTTCTAATGCTGAAAGAAATATATCATCTTTGTCTGAAGCCCAATCCTCTTTGATTAATAAAATGGCTGATAAACCTGAAACTAATGAGAATCCCTTTGCAGCCACTAATGCTATACAAGTAAGAATTGATGAAAATGTTAGATTATTAGCTGAATTACATGCTAAGTGGGAAAGAGAAGATGAAATTGCTAGAAACATTAGTGTTTCTACTATTACCACCACTAGTGTTGAGGCTAGTAATAGTTCTACTACTTTAGATGATAAATTTGGTTTTGATCTTGATGGTTGCAATATCTTTGAAGTCATTAAGTTCCTACAAAATCTTGCTAAAAGTCCTAATGCTAGTGCTATGACCATGGCCTTTACAAAACACATTACTGATGCTCTCATAAAGATTAAAGAAGAAAAGATGAAACATAAAGCTTCTATTCCTATAAAAAAGGAAGATGGTTCGGAACCCATCATTAATATGAAAGTGAATGATTTGATTCCAAAGCTTTATGTGATCTTGATGGTAGTGTTTCTATTATGCCTAGAAGGATTTATGATATGCTTGATTTGCCTCCACTTGAAGATTGTTATTTGAATGTCCCACTTGATGATAATGCTAAAAAGAAACTCATGGGGAGTCTTAATGATGTTCTTATTATGGTTAACAATGCCTATGTCCCCGTTGATTTCTATTTTTTGGATGTTGAATGCAATGCTTCTTGTCCTATTACGTTGGGAAGACCTTTTCTTAGAACTGTTGGTGCCATTATTGATATGAAAGAAGGCACCATTAAATATCAACTCCCACTCAAGAAAGGTATAGAACACTTCCCTAATAAGAGAGAGAAGTCTTATTTTGCTTCTCCTATGAAAACAAAATTTGGTCTTAATGCTTGTTCATTTGAGAACACTTGATTCTTTTTCTTGCTTCTTATGCCTAACTTAAAGGCGTCAAAGAAAAAAGTACTTATTGGGAGATAACCCAAAAGTTTTAGATGAGTCTTAGAAGTTATTACTTCAGTAATAACCGCTCCTTATCCTTTTTATTTGCTTTTTGTGCCAAGAGTAACCTCTAATGAGAGAGAAGTGATGATTGGGAAAGTTGCTGTCCCGAAACAGATTTATGTGCTTCACCATAAAAATTCGTGTAAAATCTCTGAAAGTCTTTTTGAGGCGTCAATTTTCGTTCTTCTGCCCCAGGTTGTTATCTAACTTTCGTTAGTTCAACACTTTTTGATTTGAGCAACAGAAGGTCTTCGAAAAAATCCGTGTTTACCTGCTGGTCTGTTTTGACAGATTTCTGCCATTTTCTGCATTTGCTTCTGTTGGTTCCTTTTTTAGTTCTTTTGGGGAATTGAGATTTTTGAGGGAAGTTCTTCAGTAGCTAGTGTTCTAATGGAAGTTTATTTTGTGTTAGAACTGAACCTTAAGACTTATTTATCTTGAGTGCACTAATGTTGCTAATAAAGATTGTGTGAAGTTCTGTATGAAGGAAAAATTTCAGGTGTATAGAAGGAATGAGTAATGAGATGAAGGATGGACTAAAGCTCAAGATTGGGGATGCCACGCGTGTCACCCCAAGAAATATCCAAGAAGTACAAGCGTCAAAGCTTGGGGATGCCCAAGGCATCCCCTTCTTCATCAATAAAAATCCTAGGTTTCTTCCAAATGCTTCATTTTTATTGTTTCATGCACAGTTGTGTTGTTCTTGGAGCGTCTTCTTTTTCATTTTCTTTTTGTTTTTTCATTTGCTTTTTTTGCTTAGTTTTCTGAATAAATTGGTTGGACCCCCTCTTTCATACATTGGTTTGCAAATAGTTTGGTTTGGTTTGGAAAAGAGTAGGAAATTTCATGCTTATGTGGTAAAAAGAGCTTTTTTTTGGCCTATGCTTTGTCATGCCATCCTTGATATTGTTTTGGCTTTATGCTTAGTATTCTTTGCTGTAGCATGACTTGTTATAAACAATTGAGATTGCTTAATGTGCCTTGGATGAATCATGTGTTGTTTTAGCATATTAAAGCATAGTATAGTGGTATTCTCCTTTGATGCTTTATTTGGGTTGACTTGGCACATGCTCACACCATGTTATGACTATCTCAAGTCACCATAAGCCTTTATGATCCTTTAGTTTTCAACTTGTAGTATCACGTTATGCTTTGATCAATGATGTTTTGTCGCTCTGCATGATTATGGTCATTATTGCTCTCTTAGTTTGTCGCTCCCAGTCTTTTGCTAGTCTCCACAACCAAGTATGAGTTCCACTCATGCATCCAACTCCCTAAACCAAGTTATTCCAAAGAGTCCACCATACCTACCTACTAGCTTATGCTATTCCAAGTATATTCATGCTTTTGTTTACCGTCCAAATTAAACTTGTTATGAGAAAACTAGTGATTAAAGCTCTCACGAACTTGATGGCACACTTTACTTTTCTTGCCCTTAATAAACTTGAACCATTGTGTCGTCTATGTTGTATATGCTTGCACTTATTTGTTGGGGATTAGCAGAACCATGCTTTCATGGGGAACGCTTTCAACATTGCACTTGGTACTTGTACCTAGTTGATATCATGCTCTTTTGTATATGGATGTCGTCGGTGTGAAATGAAAGGGGAGCTTGTAAGTCCATGGAGTTATGTATATGTGTTAGAGAAACGCCTGGGCCGCTGGTCTAATCCATGCTGACATGGTGGAAACCTGCAGCATAACCATAATGAGCTATCTATGAAGCATTCTTCTTATAAAAAAAGAGTCCTATATTGAGAAAAACAGAAAAAGAAAAAAAAGATATTATGAAAAGAGGAAAGAGAGAAAAAAGCACCATATTCCCATGGTAAATAAGAAGATTGCTGAGATGATCGTTGTCTGCTTGCCTTGTCATTTTGATATGGGGATTCTTCCGTATCATCGGGCAAGGGGTACCCCGTTGGCGGTTCTCTATGATACACATGTACTTACAATGACAAGAACTTACCGGTGACTAAACTTGAGTAGCATGAGGAGCATCCCTCGTATACAAGGGACATGAGATTCCTAACTTATACTTCGTCAAGCATGTACACCATAGTTTGTTCACTTTAACCTTAATCACTTCAAGATTCTTATGATAGGGGCAATGAGAGTTGAAAGCTATAAGTACCATAATTTTTGGAAGCTCTTTATGGGACTTGAATCCCTACTTCCTTCTATGAAGGCCTTTCTTCCACCATTATATTGAGTCTCCACCTTCTATCTTTATGCACTTACTTTGAGAGCATAGTGGCCATTCTTAGTTCTATGTGCATTGTCCCAAGACTAGTTGATTGATGCATAACTTGATATTGCTTGTTTTAAACTATTTGTATCTAGTCACTCTTATGAACTTTGAAGGTGTCCTATGCATTTATATTTGCTACTCTATGAGGGACAAGCTGAATACTATTATGCTATGTTTTCTTTATGTGAAACAGACAAACGTCTTGCAAAGCATTGTTATTCATGAATCTTCTGTTTGTGCCTTTTCATCATCATAGTTTCTTTGTCTTATTTCTAGAACTTTGTCTTTCATGTTATGATTGAAGTACTATGATCCCAGCTTTGAATGTTTTACAAATACTTTGATCAAGTCTTTGATGGTGCATGTCACCTCAAAAATTATTCTTTCTTTTTATCACTTACCTACTCAAGGATGAGCAGGAGTTAAGCTTGGGGATGTTGATACATTGCAAATGTATCTATAATTTTTGATGTTCCATGCTTGGTTTTATCCACTTTCTTGTGTTTTGTCCACACTTTGGAGTACATTTCATATGATTTCTTGGACTAACCTATTAACAAGAGCGACGGTGCTAGCTGCCTGTTTTCTGTTGTTTTTGGTTCCAGGAAAGTCAAAAAATGAATATTCTCGGAATTGGACGGGACAAAAGCCAAAGTGCCTATTTTTCCGGAAGTCATCAGATGCCAGAATACGAGATGGAGAAGGGCCAGAGGGCGGCCACACCACCTGGCCGCGCGGCCAGGCTTGGCCCGCACCAAGGGGTGGTGTGGCCAGCCCAGGCACCCCCTCGGCCTCTCCTTCCGCCTATAAGATGCTCTCAGGAGGAAAACCCTAAGGACCCGATCAAAAATCCACGAAAGAGTCTGTAGCCACCGTCATCTCCATCCCTAGATCGGGAGGGATCTGAATCTCTTCCCGGCACCCTGCCGGAGAGGGGAATTCACGCTAGAGGCCTTCTTCATCACCATGCAAGCCTCCGGTGTGATGCGTGAGTAGTTCATCCTTGGACTACAGATCCATGTAGTAGCTAGATGGCTAGTTCTCCTCCTTTGTGCTTTCATGTTTTGATCTTTTGAGCTCCGTTCATGATCAAGATCATCTATTTGTAATTCTGCATGTTGTGTTTGCGGGGATCCTATGGATATTGAGATGCTATTTCAGATTGATTATTGATTCTATCATGTCTTTGTTATTTGTGATCTCGCATGCTTTTCGTTGTTAGTAGCTATCTTGACCAAGTAGATGCTAGCAACTCCAAGAGTTAGTATTTATGCTCGATAGTGGGTTCATGCCTCTGGTAATCTGGGGAAGTGACAGAAATCTCTAAGGTACTAGATGTGCTGTTGCTACTAGGGAGAAAACAACAATCCTTTGTTCATAGAACAATCGGATTGTTTACTTTACACGCAGTGCGTAAAGCAATAATCTATTGCTTGCAACTTAATACTAGAGGGGGTTCGGATGATAACTTGAAGGTGGATTATTAGTCATAGATGCAGTTGGATGCCGGTCTATGTATAATGTTGTAATGCCCAATCAAGTCTCAAAGGAGTCAAGATGATTAGTATATGCATGTATTGCTTTCTCGATGTTTGTCAATTGCCCCGTTGTAATTTGTTCACCCAGCATGTTATCTATCTTAAGGAGAGCCACCTCTAGTGAACTATGGATCCCGGTCCTTTTCTTTTACATACAATCTACAAACTGTTTACTGCTTTGTGTTTACTTTCTGCAAACTATTACTTCCTTCCATTCGATACGTTTAATCCTTTGTTTTCAGCAAAACACGGTGAGATTGACAACCTCATCGCAAGTTGGGGACAAAGTTCTGTGGTTGTGTTGTGTAGGTCTCCACGTTGCTACTAGCACCGGTAGTGCGCCCTGACAAGGCTCAGCTAGCAACACCTTTGGGGTGTTTCCTTGCTCCTACTGGTTCGATTAAACCTTGGTTTCATAACTGAGGGAAACTTGTTGTTGTGCTCATCATACCTTCCTCTTGGGGTTCCCAACAAGCTCTACATCATCACCGCACCAGCATTTTTCTAGCGCCGTACACTGAGCCATCACCATCTCACCCACAGCATCGATCCTTCCAGGCCGCCACCCAACTCCTCCAAATAAGCACAATAGTCATACATTGATTTGTCCTTGCCCCAATCCATCCGGACGTGATGGATGTCCATTCGAGGCACAACCGGCTGAATAACGTTTGGACGAAGGTCGGCGACAACGTCTTCAACAAAATATCTAAGCGTATGGACACTACTAGCGCCATCCAGTTGGCCGCATGCTCCAAGGAGCTGTATCGCCAAGTCGCAGGCAGAAAAGGTAGTAGATTCCCCAATGACATCTACTGGACTTTGGTCTCCTACAATGACGTCTACGACCACAAGATCGCATGCAACTACCGCCGGTGTGTCTGCATGGAGTCAGGATGCGAGTTCACCGGCGTCAAGAAAGTGTTCGTCGAGCACCTCATATCTGCCTACTCGATGACAGTGCCCAAATACAGCCCCAAAAAATGGGACCCATCTGTGCCGGTTCATGCACCGCGCTCACTCAGAGGTAAGGTCATCGACATCAGGAACGAGGGCAAGCTGTTCGTCGCCCAAATTGACGGGCATGGCACGGACTTGCTCCTATCCGTTAGGCCGGTCGGGTCAGCGGCATGCAAATCGCCGCAGTACGAGGTGATGTTTTGGTCATTGGTCTTGTTCGCTAGTTTCAATCAGGTTGTAGTAATGAGGTCATCCGAGACAACGGTTAGGCCGTCGCTAGCCAACACCGCGCAGGAAGTGCTCACGTATTTTCTGTCCAAGCCACGACTTTACTGGCATACTAATGAACCTGTCTTCAGACAAGATTCACCAGTGATATATCACATCTTAATCCTCTTGTGATGATCCTACTGTGAGTGTATGTAATGTTGTACTAATTAGCTAGTTTATGTTGGTGGCAGATTGCCTTCGTAATTGGAATTGCCAAAATTAAGGATCCCAAATTTCCTGGTTTGTCGTATGAATTTTACATGTATGTTGCTGACTTAGAGGCTGACATGCGACAATGAAACGAGAGGCGCGTCCCAGGCAGGAAATCAAGGGTGCAGCCTGGCCAGCACTTTGACACACTGAAGCATTCTCGTTTCTTCGAGTACGTATGATGGGACATGTAGTAGTTCCTACCTTAGTGTAAGCTTGTAGTTCTACACTTCTACTAAGTATTTTGTATGGAGTTCAGCTACTGTTAATCTATTTTGTAGTAATACATATGTACTGGGACTTATTTAGATCTAGTGGAGAAAATGCATGGTCACGCTTTCTTTTTGAAACTTAGCCTTTCCGCATTGTTGTACATCAATTGAATTTCAATGTCGGCATTGCTGAATCTATAAATTCTATTGCTCATTTTCTACCATCTTTGAATCGGTCACTTTAAATTGCTACTAAATCTGTCATGTGCTGCTAAATGTGAAACGGACGTGTGCTCGTCGCCCTTGTACAATGTGTTGATCACTGCCTATTACCCGACAGTAGAGCTGGGGTTTTGGACTGGTGCAATCTGCAGTTCCTCCACACCTGGGAGTTGGGCGGTGCCGGGCATCATCCTGAGGAAAAAGAATTCCTTTTTGTTGTTCCATGAACCATCTCAGATTACCTAGGGCTTGCATTACTCAATATGCATCAATCTTTGTGTGTTGGAGGGTGGATTTTGGATGCATAGTAGTACTAGTATAGTACTAGTTCTTATACTTCAGAGTATTTTGTACTATATATTGGTAGTACTTGTTTAGGTCAAGGGGCAGGAGATGGTCTTGCTTTTCCTTTGTTCTGTCGTCACTATTACCAAAGTATTTTGTTGAACTAATATAGTGATGTACTGTTACTTGTTTAGATCAAGTGCAGAAGATTGTCTTGCTTTTATATTGAAACCTAGTATTGTCACAATTATCTATATGAGTCTTGGGCATTTTGGGTCACACAAGTATTGACAAAATGAGGTGGTATTCACACAGAAGTAGACTTGATTGTCAGTTTTGCTTGTTCCAATGATCGAGTCTGTTTGGAGAACACGACAAACATATCATGCGCCAAGGTTTTTTGAGATGGAACAAGAACTTATTATCTCTGTACTGCTATTGAATTTCAAGCAGGAAAGCTACTGAATCTCTCAAATATTCTGTCGTTTCTATTACTAAAGCATTTTGTGGATATACTATTGTACTGGTACTTGTTTAAATCAAGGGCAGTAGATAGCCTTGCTTTTCTTTTGGAACATGGCCTTGTCACAATCTAGACGAGACTTGGGCATTTTGGGTTGCATACGGGGGTCACACATGCATTGATGTGAGAAGAAGGTACTCAAAGTAGACCCGATTGTCAGTTTTGCTTGCTCCAATGGTCAAGTGTGTCTGGTGAAAAGGGCAAATTAATCGCGTGACAAGGTTTTTAGAGCTGAAACAAGAACTAGTTCTCTATGTACTGCTATTGTATTTTAGTGTCTGTATTGATGAATTGGTCACTTTTGAAATGCTGCTGAATTGGTCAAGTGCTGCTAAATATGAACTTCGAATCAGTTGATAATTTTTCTATCTTATTTTGTACTGCTAAATTTTGACATGAATATCTGCCAAAAAGAATTATGGATTTTCCCTTCCCTCTCTGAGGTCTTTGTTTCGAATCCGGCCGAGCACATCACAATGCAATTTTTATTAACCAGGAGAAGAAATCTAGTAGCTCATTCGGCCCCTCTTCAGCCCAGAACATTTTAATTTGGTATTTTTGAGGTCAGGAGATTGCTGACCATAGCCTAGTGAAATTTGAGAAAGTAGCCCATGGAGAATAGCCGAGAACATATTAATTCGGCCTTAGGTGTCAGGGGACTGCTGAGCATAGCTCAGTGAAATTTGAGAAAGAATCCTATGGAGTATAACCCACGTAGAAGAGCCTATGTAGAATAGCCAAACTCTTTTTAATTTGGCCTATGATATCTTTTCTATAAATATGTTTTTTGTAGTGGGAACACACTCAGTTTAAGTTTATTTGATTGGAGATCTTTTGTTTGAATCGCCTTTGTGTGTGTCTTGGGTTTACATTTTTTCTAGCAATATCGTATTATGGAGAGGCTGATATTACAGACCCACCAGTCTGCAGCGTCCCTCGAGTTTATTTTTGAGGGTGGGTTTAAAAAAAAGTTTAAATACTTGTGTAGAGAGGCTGACATCGGGGATCCCTAGACAAAATAGGTAAGGCTGCATCAGGGACCCACGAGCTAGAACATACAAGAGAGGCTGATATAAGGGCCCTAGTAGTAAGACCATACATGACTGCCACGGTGAAAACAGCGGACGTGGCCGAAAAAAAAGTCCATCATACATATGTTGCACTTACAGAGAAGCTGACATGTCGGACCCAGCAGGCCCAAGTATAGCCCATGAAATTAGCCTATCAGCCCCAAGCATAGCCCAAAACCTTCTAATTCGGCCTTTTCGTGGTCTTGTGGCCACCGACCATAGCCCATTCAATTTAGGAGTGAGCCCATGGAATATAAGCCATGACGGATAGGGCATCCGCCCTAAGTTAGACCAGAATCTTTTTAATTCGGCCTTTATGAGAATTTTTTCTACTCTGAGGCTTACATTTGGGACCCCAAAAAATAGTCCAACATACACATGTTTCTTTCAAATAGAGGCTGTCAGCTGGGACCCAACAAGTTGCCAAGGTCAAAACAGCGGACATGGCTAAAAAAAGTCCATCATACGCACGTTTCATTTATAGAGAGGCTGATATGCGGGACCTGGTAGCGCGACCTTATACAGATGCTGCATCGAGTAACGTCGCCAGTTCGAAACAGGGAGGCACGAGCGAGAAAAAAGTTCAGCATGCACACGTTTCTTGTAATGAGAGGCTAAAATGGGGGACCTAGCAGCGTGAGCTAACGGCAGATTCGTCGAGCAATGCTATCTAGTTTGGAATAGGGTAGCGCTAGAGAAGAAAAAATCATCATACCCACGATTTTTTTAATGTGAGGCTGACATAAGGGACCCACCATCCTGAATAAACGGCTGATGCAGCGAGCAACACTATCAAGTTCGGAACACGAAGGCGCGACAGAGGGTAAAAATCCATCATACACACGTTTCTTCTAATGAGAGGATGACATGTGGGGCCTGGCAGTGTGATTAAACGGTAGATGCATCGAATAGCACTATCAAGTTCGGAACAGGGTAGCACGAGCGAAGGAGAAAATCCATCATACACATGTTTCTTCTAATGAGAGGATGACATGTGGGCTCAGGAGGTTGGTTAAATGGTAGATGCATCGAGCAACGCTATCTACTTCAGAATAGGATAGCGCCAGCGAAGGAAGAAATTCCATCATATACACATTTCTTCTAATGAGAGGATGACATGTGGGTCCCAGGAGGTGCATGAAACGGTAGATGCATCGAGCAGCGCTATCAACTTCGGAACAGGGTAGCGTGAGCGAAGGAAAAAAATTCCATCATACACACGATTCTTCTAATGAGAGGCTGACATGTGGGACCTAGCAGCTTGGCTAAATGGCAGACGCATCGAGGAACGTTATCAAGTTCAAATCAGGGAGGCGCAACCAAAAAGTATGGTCTGCTAGAGACACTGACGTTCGGGACCCGCACGCCTCAAAAGATTTCGACGAGTCAACATCGCGTGAGGGAACAAAAATATTGCTTCTGCCACGCACTAGCCCAGCTTTCTCCATGTTTTTAGCGGTTCTGTCGTAGTAGAGGGCCGTGAAACCAAAAAAAAGTTTTCCATCGGCCACGGTTGAGCCGAGAATTTCATCACGGAAGACATGCCTTCTACGACGACCATCGGGCCAAGTCGTTGCGGAAGGAAACTTTTCTTGTAGTGTATGTTGGATGGTGAGGATCACGAAGACATGTATAGAAGGATCAAAGGCATTGCCACTACATTTAGAAAGCATGGTGCCACACATGTTGATGATGCGTGGATCAAGAGAAAGTATGTGAGTACTCTTATGCCATTTGAGCCCACTAATTTGAAGAGCTTACAAGGTCATCACAACTATTACCAAATGACTTCCAACGAAGTAATGCAAGAAATGGCTGCATTCAAAGTTGCAGCAAAGAACACCGAAGATGCTCATGCCCGAGCAATTGGAATGCAAAAAGGCGTGAATGTTGCAATAAAGGCCAATGTTATTGAGCAAGATGAAGATGAGAGGGGTTTTGACACCATCTCCATGATCTGTCCCGGGGAGGTCAAGCATGCTCATGGTTATTACATGGCCTTCTACACAAGAAATTTATGGAAGAACCCAACCAAAGCAAAATCTGAACTTGAGCGCAAGAATGGGTCAAATGGGCAAAAGTAAAATGGTCCAAAGCTAAGAACCTGCTATAATTGTGGAGATCATTTGCACTTTGTAACTGAATCTCCCTATCAAAGTAGAGAGGACAATGCAGGCAGACTCATTCTCAAGGAAAAGTCAAAGGCACCTCGGAAGAAACCATTTGTCAAGAAAAATTCTCCTTACAAGAAGCAACCGAATATCATTTTGGTAGAACAAGAGGAGTACTCATCCACAAGTGAAGACGAAGAGGATGATGATAGCTCACGAGAGGGAGCTGCAATAGCCACCACATCTACACCTATGTCTCTATTCGACTGTCCTAACGACCATGTCATCAACAAGAACATCACTTGCCTTATGTCAAGAGGTTCCGAGGTATCAACTTCTATCTCCTCCTTTCCTAAGACTACTATGAATGTTGATATGGATGATCACACTAGTTTTAAAGTTAAGGAAGAAGTTATTGCTTTGGATTATTTCATCACTAACTTACAAGGTGAGCACAAACTACATTTCGAGGCTCTCATGGGTCAACTTGCTCACTCCGAAGAGCTCCTCGAAGAAAAGGGCAGAATTGAAAGAGAGGATTCCATGGAAATTGCATATTTGAAGAATGCTCTATAAGAAGAAGAAGAAGAAGAAGAAGAAGAAGGGATTCGAGTCTCTCTAGAGGAGAGACTTGAGTCAATTGAGGAGTCACATGACGAGGTTGTGGCCAAACTTGTAAAGGAACATGATAACGCACTTTGCAAGATAAAGAAATTAAAGAAGGAGAAGATTGATTTTGGGGCTGCTCATGCTAGACTCTCCGAAAAATTAGAGAAACTTGACATTGCCCACAAGGCATTGGAGAGTGAACACTCTATTCTAAACGAGTCTCATGATCAGCTCCAAACTTGATTGAACAAGTATGATGTTCCTAGCACCTCTACACCAACATGTGGACATGAAGAAGTTCTTGAAGAAAATGCTAGGTTGAAAGATGAGCTTGCCAAGGGATCCCTACCCAAAGGTAAGGAAGTTCTAGATGATATCCTTGGTAAACAAAGGACAAACAATGGAAAAGAGGGACTTGGTTATGTCCCTAAGACCAAAAAGAAGAATAACAAGAAGAAGGAGGCCAAGAGTGTTCAAGCAAAGATAAGCACCGTAGAAAAGAACTTCATGAAAGACAAAACTGATTATTATGGTTTTGCAGGGTCTAACATTATGAGTTATTTCATGATTACTATGGTGATGTCTATGCTATCTATGTTGGTCCTTTTGATAATTATATTGCTTGGTCTATTTGGGTCCCAAAGACCCTTGTAACTAACATGAGAGGACCCATTGAAAATGGGTACCTAAAACCAAGAAGTAATTTCCTTGTAGGGCTATGCTTCTGGTGGATCTAAATGGGTGCTCGATAGTGGCTGCACAAGTCATATGACCGAAAACAAGGAGATCATCATGGAGATGAGGCCTAATCATGATCAAATAACCATCTCCTATGGTGATAAATCAAAGTCAAAGGTGTTGGGTCTTGGCAAGGTTGTGGTTGCTCACGATATCTCACTCGTAGACGTCATGCTTGTTGAGACCCTTGGTTACAATTTACTTTCTATTCGTTCCCTTGGTAAGATGGGCTTTGCAGTTTTCATTGATGATGATTTAGTGGTACTCTTGTGGAGCAAGTCTCTAAAGGTCGCTTTTGTTGGAGACGTCGAAAATGACTTATATGTGGTGGACTTTTCAGGGAAACCACTGCGGGTCCGATGTGTCTATTCGGAAAGTCCGACGTGGGTTGGTTATGGCATCGCTCCCTACCCCATATCAATATGAGAACTTTGCAAAGCCTTCACAAGGGTGGCCACATTCTTGGACTAAAAGAAAATGTTTCCTTTGCCAAAGATCATGTTTGTAGGGCTTGTGTTGAAGGAAAAATGCATGACTCTCCCCATCGAAGGAAGACGATTATTTCTTCAAAAAGGATTTTGGAAGTCCTACATGTGGATCTCTTTGGTCCACCATCTCATGCAAGCCTTGGCGGGAAGAAATATTGTCTCGTTATTGTTGATGATTACTCAAGATATACATGGGTCTACTTTTTCAAGATGAAAAGTGAGACTCAACAAATGGTCGTTGACTTTGCAAATCAGGTTCAGCATTAACACAATGTCCCTATATTGGCTATTAGAAGCGACAACGGCTCCGAGTTCAAGAACTACAATCTGAATGAATTCCTAAGTGAAGAGGGGATAAGACACCAATATTACGCTGCGTACACCCCTCAACAAAATGGTGTAGCCGACAGGAAAAACTGGACTTTAATGGACATGGCAAGGTATATGTTGGCTGAATTCAAGTCTCCATACAACTTCTGGGCTGAAGCTATATCCACCGCATGTCAGTCATCAAACTGCCTTTACCTCCACAAAATCTTGGACAAGACCCCTTATGAGATACATACTGGTAAAAAGCCCAATATTTCATACTTCCGGGTGTTCGGTTGTAAGTGTTTCTTTCTCATTAAAGGAGTTCGTTTATCTAAATTTGAGTCCAAGGCCTTAGAAGGTATCATTGTTGGTTATGGTGCCGAATCCAACACTTATAAAGTCTACAATAAGCTCTCTGGAATTCTTGTAGAATCTTACAGTGTGGTGTTCGAGGAAAATGATGGCTCCCATGTGGGGCAAGTGGACATTTGTGATGCAGATGTTGAAATACCCCAAGATGCCATAAGAAGAATGGGCGTGGGATTTTTTTCCACCCCGCTGAGGAACCCCTAATGGCGGATCAGGAAGGACAGTGCTCTACTCAAGTAGATCCCTCATCTTCACAAGATCGACAAGCTCCACTTGCTGGAGAAACTACTGCACCAATACAACAACCACCTGAAGTTCATCAATCATCTGAAAAAACTGGGAGTCCTAGGCCAGATTATCCGCCTTAGGCCGGATTATCCGGCCCATCACCACCACTTGCCAGGAAGGACCAGGAAGCTCGGGAAGGGGCAAAAACTCCTAGGCAGCGATTTTCTGCCAGAGGCCGGATTTTCTGGCCCAACGCCTTCAACTGCTAGAAATGTCCAGGAAACGCATGGAGAAGCATAAAATCCCAAGCCATATTATCCGGCCCCTCCCTCGGCCGGATTATTTGGCCCTAGAAATTCAACTCAGAAGTCTCTTGTTATTGCTGCTAATCAAGATCAAGGGAAAGCTTCTCCATCATCTGTCCATGTTGAACATACTATTGATCAAGGTCAAGACAAAGACTATATTGATGAAGAGATCCCTCCAAGAAACAACAAGGATATTGAAATTCGTCGCAAAGCTGGGGCTGATAGAAATCTTGAACTACAAGGACATACACTCGATAAAGTTGTAGGCGACCTAAGAAGAAGGGAGTCCACAAGAAGGGAGCTTGCCAGTTTCAGTGATCATCAAGCACATATCTCTATGGTGGAACCTAAAAAGGTTTTTGAAGCCCTTGAAGATCTTGATTGGGTTGTTGCTATGCATGAAGAACTAAACAATTTCGAGCGCAACAAGGTCTGTAAATTAGTAGAGAAGCCCAAATATTGCCACAATGTTATCGACACCAAGTGGAAATTCAAGAACAAGCAAGATGAGAATGGAATTTTCGTAAGAAATAAGGCAAGATTGGTAGCACAAGGTTTCTCTCAAGTGGAAGGCATCGACTTTGGAGAAACTTATGTGCCCGTGGCTCTCCTTGAGTCTATATGTATCCTTATTGCTTATGTTGCTCATCATAACTTTAAATTATAGCAAATGGATGCTAAGAGTGCTTTTATTAATGGTCCTCTACATGAGTTAGTATATGTAAAGCAACCCCCGGGTTTCAAAGACCCCAACTTTCCGAACCATGTCTAAAAACTCGATAAGGCGCTCTATGGCCTTAAACAAGCCCCACGTGCGTGATATGAGCAGCTTAAAGAGCTTTTGTTAGACCATGGCTTTGAGGTTGTGTAGATTGATCCCGCTCCTTTTACTAAGAAAGTTAAGGGGGATCTCTTTGTATGCCAACTATATGTAGACGACATTATCTTTGGGTCTACTAATAAAGCTTTTAATGATGAATTTTCAAAGCTTATGACTGACAGGTTTGAGATGTCTATGATGTGGGAATTACGATTCTTTCGTGGATTTGAGATCAAACAACTTAGAGAAGGAACCTTCATCAATCAAGAAAAATACATCCAAGACATGCTCAAGAGGTTCAAGATGACGGATCTTAATGGCGTTTCTACACCGATGCCAACTAAATGCCATCTTGAACTCAATCTCAATGGTAAAGATGTGGACTTAAAGGTATACTGGTCTATGATCGACTCTCTCATTTACCTCTGTGCATCTACACCCGATATTGTGTTGAGTGTAGGTGTGTGTGCAAGGTATCAAGCGTCTACTAAAGAAAGCCACTTGGTGGCGGTCAAGAGAATCTTCCGATATTTGGTTCATTCCCCTAATTTTGGTTTATGGTATCCCAAGGGCTCTAATTTATCTCTATGTGGTTATACATATTCTGATTGGGCTGGTGATAAGGATGATAGGAAGTCCACTTCTGGAGCCTGTCGATTCTTATGAAGATCTTTCGTATGTTGGTCTTCGAAGAAACAAAATTGTATATCTCTATCCACCACTGAAGCTGAGTAAGTGGATTCTGCTAGTGCATGCACTCAACTCTTATGGATGAGGCAAACTTTAAAGGAATACGGTGTCAATTATGAAAAAGTGCCTCTATTGTGTGATAATGAGAGTGCTATCAAAATAGCTTATAATCTGGTGCACCGTACAAGGACAAAGCATATTGAGATTTGCAATCACTTCATTCGGGATCATGTTGCTTGTGGTGATATTGATCTATCCTTTGTGAGCATGAAGAACCAACTTGCTGATATTTTCATGAAGCCACTTGATGAAGAAAAGTTTTTTTTTTAGGAATGAGCTAAATATCGTGGATTCAAGGAACTTGTCTTGATTACTCATGCATACCCACTTACATCTCTTCCTTTATTTAGTTTAGGTGTGTGCATAGATATAGGGGAGTGTGGTCCTAATTGATTGGGCTAACCATCCCCCATAATGCCGAAATCAAGAAAAATCATTTCTCTTAATATCATTATGTGATATGTGAGATTATTGATGAGTATTGGTCATGAACCCAAGATATATCTTCGCGGTGTCATACCATCAACTCCAACATGGTGGCTTTGGCCACCGACCTCTTCTTTGAGAAGAGTTGGTTCATTGTGGATCTTTTTGGTTTTTCTTGCCTATCTTGTGTTCTTATGGAAAACACACTCAATTTTGGCTTTTATTTGATTTGGCTCTTGCAATCTTGGGTGTGTAGTACCGTCTCCGTTTGGTAGTCTCAACCCAAGCCTTTCTCCCCCCCCCCCTCGAGCCATCTATCTCTTGCACATAAGTCCTTTGTTTCACTTGCGGGTTTTTTTTGGGATGTGCTGGCCTGAATCTGTGTTTAACAAAAATTTCAGAGAAGGGCCGGATTATCCGCCCCTAGTGGGGCCGGATAATCCGCCCCTGGCGGTTTTTTTCTACTAAGGGTAGGGCGACAGGGGAATGGCTCAAATAGAGTAACACTTCCACCCCGACCCCCTGCCTCTCCCCAGCCGCCATCTACCGGCCCGGCCCACCCCGATGCCGTTCCGGCCACCGGATTCTCCGGCCCTCCCCTGGATCTTCTTCCCTAATCATCCGGGTGGTTCTCCTATTACTCAAAGATACAAGCGCTATCCTCGTGCTCGCTATTTCAGGCCCGACAGTGAAGGAGGTCTTGTTGACGAGGTTGAGTTATGCAGGCGCTCGAGAGAGGCTAAAAGGATGGCTAAACATGCAAGGAAATAAAAGGCCACTCGGGCAAGTTCCAAGAGGAAGGGTAAGCAAACCAGGGTCAACTATAAGCTGATGGATAGTATTACTTACTCTTCTATTCACCACCATGATCTATATGATGAGGTTGAGCGTTATGAAGACCTTGGGATTCCCGCTTCTGGTGCACTGATCACAAGTTCATCTTTGAGGACATATATTCCTATCTGAAGATTCGTCCTATGCATCCTATGGATATTACTGAGACTAAGGAGAAGCCCCAACTGGTTGATGCTTTGGCTGTGGCTGAATGGATGGGACTGCACCATCTCATGTCTCTATAGTGCTCCTATGACTGTGTAGTGGTGAAGCAATTCTTCTCCACTCTTGTGATTTGCGGCGATGACCGACACACTATGAAGTGGATGACTGGTGACACTCTTATTCAGGATGATTTCAGGGTATTCTCTCAGGTGCTTGGTTATCCCTTCAATGGTTGTGATCATGCTTGTGTACATTGCATCATTATTCCCATCAAGCCAAGCAAGGATACGTTGCTCTCTCCCTGTTGTGGTCCCAATGGTGTTGTGGGCAAGGTTTCAAGTCTCCTACCCCTCTATGCTCATCTGGTCAGTGTCTTTCGTGACTCCATCACGCCTAGTGGGAGCAATAATGACAACATTCGTGGCCACCTTATTGTTCAGCTGCTTGCTTTTTCTCATGAATGTGCCAATGCTGAAGATCCTAATGTGAGTTACCGACTGGATGTGATGGACTTTATTTATCATGAGATGACTGATGCCATGTTCAACAGGCTCTCCATTCCTTATGCTCCTTACATCATGATGCTAATAAAGCATATGCTTCCTATTGAGAACTTCAACTATGATGGTGAGCATATGTGAATAAGATTTACAACAAGTCAAGTAAGACCTCCCATCCTTCTTCTGCTCCAGAGGGCCTCATGAGAGATTCTCGTTCTAGGGGCAGGGGCCCCGGTACCATCTATTTCCCATGAGGTGAAGCAACTCAATTGGTTCTAGCAGAACATTCTGTGCATGGGTATAGACACTCACAAGGGGCAGTATGAGGCCTGTAGGCAGCACCATGATATGGCTCACACCCAGCAGGTCATTCTCCACCATGTCTCAGGGGAATCCAGCCCTCCTCCTACTCCTTCAGCTTACACCCCGTATGCTCAGTGGAACACCTCTGGGACCAACTATGGAGAGCTTGAGCATCACTTGTTCGCCACCTTTGAGAGCGAGCCTACTCCTCCGACTGTTGATGATGAGGAAGATGAAGAGGAGTATGATGATGATGGCGAGGACGAGGACAAGGACGAGGAGTGATTCCTTGGGGCGTTAGCATCGCTCTTCTTCCTTTTTGGCGTTTCGATGCCAAAGGGGGAGAATTATTTCTATTAGGCCATCATGGATTTGCATGGGTCGGGCGCAAGAATTTGATCTTTTTATTGTTTCATTTTATTCCCGCTTGTGCCCAGTTTAGCGTTGAATTTTAAATTTTCTATTTGGTTTGGATGAGACTATGTGTTTTGTGTGGTACTTTGGTTTTATCCCGGTCATCACTGGAATTATTATTATGGATTTATCTATCGGGAAATACGGATTCATCTAAATGCTATGAAATTATGGTATTACCTCTATAGATGCATCCAAATGGTATTATACCTTGAAGTCTAAATGACTGATGATTATATTGGCTATCTATATACTATTCAGGACTCCATTCCCTCGGTGGTATGATGATTTCGTCTAACCCATCGTTTGTTTGTAGTTTTCAAGTCAATAAAAAGCCTTGTACCTTCATGTGTGCATTTGTATTCAAATGCAAATTTCTTATATGCACACATTCAGGGGGAGTCTTCTTCATTCTTGAAATGATGTTGTTAGTAGATCTTTTATGCAAATCCTACTATTGTCATCTAACACCAAAAAGGGGGAGATTGAAAGAACATTTCATGATCCCTAGAGTTTTGTGTGTTAGATAACAATACCAAGGAATATTTAATGTTTGTTGAGTGTTGCAGATAATTGTCCATATAAATAGCAGCCAAAACAGACTTTGGGGCGGATTATTCACCCCAGCCAGGGCCGAATTATCCGCCATGGCTCGATCGACAAAGGGAGCCAAGGTGCGTTGATGACCCACAAGTATAGGGGGTGTATCGCAGTATTTTTGAGGGAAGTGAAACCCAATTTATTGATTCAACACAAGGGGAGCAAAAGAATATTTATAAGCCTTAACAACTGAGTTGTCAATTCAGCTGCACCTGGAAACAATCTTGCTCACAGTAGTTTATCAGTAGCAACAGTTTTGTAGTAGGAATACTAAAGTAATAGCAGTAGTAAAGTAAAGTAAAGTAAAAGACAACAGTGACAATAGTAGTAAACAGTAGGATTTGAGTGTGGTAGGCATAGGGATGGATGGATGGGCGTTGCATGGACAAGACAATTCACATAGAAATCAGAACATAGGGCAATTGCAGATAAATAAGATAAAGCATCCAAGTACTAGATAATCCTAGGCATTTGTTCCATATATAGTCATAACTCATACGTGCTCGCAATGAGAACTTGCACAACATCTTTTGTCCTGCCAGCCCGTTTGAAGTGGGGCCTCAAGGAAACTACTGGCAATTAAGGTGGTCCTTTTAATAGAGCACCAGAGCAAAGCATTAACACTCCATGAACACATGTGATCCTCACATCAAAGCCATTCCCTCTGGTTATCCCGATTTCTGTCACTTCGGGGCCATTGGTTCCGGACATCAACATGTGTATACAACTTGCTGATAAGACCATAAACAATACTATCATAATGAATCAATAACATGTTCAGATCTGAAATCATGGCACTCGGGCCCTAGTGACAAGCATTAAGCATAACAAGTCGCAACAAAGTCATAAAGCACTAATAGAAGATACTAGGCACCATGCCCTAACAATCCGAGGCCATTACATGAACGATCTCATCCAATCCCTACCATCCCCATAGCCTACAGCGGGGGATTACTCACTCATAGATGGGGGAAACATGGATGGTCGATGGAGAAGCGATGGTGATGATGATGGCGATTATCTCCTCCAATTCCCCGTCCCGGCAGGGTGCCAGAACGGAGTTTCTAGTGCCGTTTCATGGAATCTGATGGTGGCGGCGGAGCAGAACTCCTTCTGGTAAAACGTCGACCCCCCTGAGTTTTTAGGTTAGAAGGCATCTTATAGGCGAGAGGGAGACCGAGGGGTTGTCTAGGGCGGCCAGACCACCCCTTGGCACGACCAGGCCTAGCCAGCGCGGCCAGGTGGTGTGTCCTAGGCCTAGCCCCCTCCATCTCGTATTCTGGCTCCGGGAGTCTTCTGGTGAAATAGGATTTTTGGCATATTTTCCAGGATTTTTCCTGATAGTTGATTTTCTGCACAAAAAGTAGACACCAAAGCAATTCTGCTGAAAACAGCGTCAGTCCGCGTTAGTTGCTTCCAAATCACACAAGTTTAGAGGAGAAACAATAGCAAAAGTGTTCGGGAAAGTAGATACGTTTTGGATGTATCAACTCCCCCAAGCTTAGCTTATTGCTTGTCCTCAAGCAATTTAGTTGAAAACTGAGTGCGATAAAAGAAACTTTCACGAACACATTTGTTTCATATGATGTATATATTCTCAGCATGAGATCAACTACTTAGACAATTCATAATAAAGAGTATGCAACTAAGTTTACTTAATAGGCATTGCAAGCTATGAAGAGATTCCAACTCTAAAATAGTAAGTAGCATGAAACATAAACATAAGCAACATTACAATGCTCATAACAAGGTATGATAGAGTGGTATCTCGCTTGCCTTCTTATTATGAATGCCAAGGCACCTCTGAAGTCCAGGTGAAGACTAGAAGTAAAGATGTCAAAGATACAAGCATCAAAGTCATAACACAAATAATCAAGTAATGGGACAGGCACAAAAATGACAACTATGCTCTCAAAGAAGTGCTCATAGAATAAGTGGAGACTCAACAAGGAAATGAAAAGGTTTTGAATGGTTTGAAAGGCTTCCAAATGCTGAGAGTATGGTACTCATTAACTTTGATCTCTCATTGCCCCTATCATAAGCATCTTTAATATGGTTAAGGTGAAAGTGAGGTCCAATCTGAGTTATATGCTTGACAGACTATAAACTGGAAATCCCATGTCCCTTCAGTACGAGGGCCGCTCCTCATGCTACTCAATTTTAGTTACCTGTAAGTTCTTGTCATTGTAAATATGTGCGTATCATAGAGAACCGCCAACGGGGTACCCCTTGCCCGATGATACGGAAGAATCCCCATATCAAAATGACAAGGCAAGCAGACAATGAGTATCTAAGCAATCTTCTTATTTACCATGGTAAAATGGTGCTTTTTTCTCTCTTTCCTCTTTTCTCAAATCTCTTTTTTTCTTTTCTTTTTCTCAATGGTTATCTCTCTCTTTTTTTATAAGAAGAATGCTTCATAGATATCATTATGGTTACGCTGCAGGTTTCCACCATGACGGCATGGATTAGACCAGCGGCCCAGGCGTTTCTCTAACACACATACATAACTCCATGGACTTACAGGCTCCCCTTTTATTTCACACCGACGACATCCGCAAACAAAAGAGCATGGTATCAACTGGGTATATATTTACAGGTGTTGAAAGCATTCCCCATGACAACACGGTTCTGCTAATCCCCAGCCTATAATTTGCAAGCATATAACTTTCATGGACAGTCACAATGGTTCAGGTTTATTAAGTGCAGAAAATAAAGTGTGCCATCAAGTTCGTGAGAGCTTTACTAACTAACTTTCTCATAACAAGCAAACATTTTATTCGGAAGAAAACGAGGCATATTGAATATGCACAGAAATAGCAAATGATGCTAATAGGTAGGTATGGTGGACACTTTGGCAATATTTGGTTTTAGGGAGTTGGAAACATGAGTAAAACATACTCATTGAAAGTGAAGGCTAGCAATAGTAAGGGAGCGACAAATGAGAGAGCAATAGCTGTCATAATCATGCTTGCAACAAAACAGGACTAAACATGGCATGAAAGTGATTCAAGACCCTCAAGGCAAAATAATTCATCGAGGCTTAACTGATTATTTCAGTCATATGCATGCGTGAGCATGTGCCAAGTCAATTCAGATGAAACATTCAGAGAAGGATACCACAGTGTCATACCAAGTTATGAATAGAGTAATGCAGGTAAACATTCATAGGACATGCTACAAACTATTAGCAAGCTGGAACTAATCATATGAAAGCAAGAACTACCAATCATCCATAAATAACATACACCCTACATGAACAGACTAAGCATGCCCACAATGATGAGTATATGTACAAAAATGAAAACAAATAGAGTTCATTACCAGCCTCTTACCACACCTCAAGTTGTCATTAATCCTCATTATTGCCCTTCACTTGTGTGGCTTGAATAATAATATGAATCCGAATCCCACTAGGGACTGCTAAACCCTGCAACAAACTCACAAAGCCAAGGAAAAACAAGAAATATTTTTGGTGTTTTCGATTTTTTTTAAAGCAAGAACCAAAAAGGAAGAACAAGCAAAGCAAAATCTTTTTGGGTTTTTTGAATAGTTCAAACAAAACAAAAAGGAAAAAGGCAAACCAAGGCAAAAGGAAGAAGAAGCAAACAGAGAGAAAGAACAGAAATATTTTTGGTCTTTTTGTGTTTTAGAAAGCGAAAGTAAAGAAAGAATAAAAACTAAAAGGAGAGTGAAACATGAATATACAAAGTACCGACGCAACATGATAGGGAGATGCGTGTGATGTCGATGTACCTCCCCCCAAGCTTAGGCTTTTGGCCTAAGTGGGTATCAATCCATGTACGAATAAGGGTTCTAAGCAGGCGGGTCATGATAAGAATGATCATAGTTGGGCCCGTGGGAAGAAGAAGAAACTCCCCAATCATAAGCAGGCTGCTGATATGAAGACTCCTCCTCATTCGAGGGCTGGACCGAATCATCCGTGACCTCCCTTCTAGTATCATGCTCCTGCTGGGAGAGCTCTCCCAAATACGTATCAAATTCCTCCTCTGTGAGAGACCATCCTACCCTGTTATCAAGGTTAAACAAAGCAGGTGCAGGCAAAAGAACAACATGCTCGGACTTGCTCCTTCTCCAACCAGCTTTGAGAAAGGTTATTTCATAAGATAACTCACTCAGATAGCCCAAGAAGAAACAAATTTATGCTGTATCATGGAATTAAGATCAAGCCTTTCTATGGGAAACTGTAGGTCTAGATGATGGGGCACTAAACCATGCAATGCTAGTAAACGAGAAGCAATGAGGCCCCCACAAATTCCACCTTTCTCGCGGTTAGCAGCAAGACGAAAAGCTATCAAAGCACCCAAGCTGTAAGACCTATCTCATTTAAGAGTAGTAGAGATGAATGCTAGATCATATGAAGATAACTTATTGGCAGTTTTCCTAGCAAGAACACACTTGGCAATAAAGTAGGCAAAGTAGAGAATGGAGGGGAGATGAATGTTACGGATTTTCCCACTCTCCTTCGATAAGCTGCTCCCTTGGCAAATTTCTGCGTATAAATCCATGAGTGGCGCAGGTCGCTCTTTAATCCTTCCACGTGATCCCCACTTAGGTACCTTAATAGCTGCACAAAAGTCATCGAGAGAAAGGTCGACAGCAATATTGTAAATTTTGTAGTGGACCATGGGGTTAGGCAAAGAGTAACTAAATTGAAAGTCCTGCACCACAGACATGGTTAGCTTCACAAATTGACAAGGTTCATCTTCCAAAAAGTGTTCCAATCCTACATTAGAAACCAAAGTGTGGAAATCTTGGAGAATTACTGCAGCTCTCATGAACTCAGAGCATGGATAAATGGAAGGGAAAACTTCCTCCTCCCGGTGGACCTTCATAACCTCAGGCACCCATAGTTCATGTTGGTTTAGTTGATGCTCATTCATCTTCTATTCTGAAATTTAAACACCTATTAAACAAGTGATTGCAAAGTGAATATAATGAAGGGTACTACTCATAGGGACTTGTAAGAGGCCTAAACATGCATCAAAACTATATCTCTAAGCATCAAACAAGATTACAAGCTCTCATAACCTGTCACCTACAGCAGCAAAATACTCACGATATAATCCACTAAACACAAATCTAATTGGACAAGCGGAGGAGTCACATACGGGAGAACACATGCTCCAAATTTCAGCAACAAAGATGGGCTGAGCAAGGAGATCGAAAAATCGAGAGCAAGCACAGCAAGAACGTGATTTTGATCAATGAACTGGAGCTTACTCGGGAGAGAGAAGAAAGTGGCAAGTGAGAGAGTGAGTGGATGGCCATGGATGGCCCACACCATGGCATGGCGCCACCCAGGGCAGGCCATGCCACCAGGTGGTGTCCCTGCCTGGTGGGTCCCCCTAGTACCTTCCAGGCACTCCTCTACCCCTTTTTTCAGGTAAAAATTTAATATGAATTTTCTGGAATTTTTCGAGACACTTTATTTTTGGGCATTTTTCAGGTATAGATGAATGATTTTCTAATAGAAAAATATTTTTTTGGAAATGATGCAATGCAAAACAAAACAAAAGCTACAGAAGTTCTAAGACACTCTAAAATGCAAGCAACTAGGACAAGAAAGGTAAACTAAACGAAAGCTAAAACTAAAATGGATAGAATAGAAGTAAGCGGAGATAATCATGGTGAAAACATTGTTTTGTTCAATGAAATCCTTTTGTTAACAAGGTTGATCAGGTCTTGTTACCAAAACAATTTTATATGAAACAAAACTTTGTATTCCACTAATGATTATGTTACCTCAACTTTGATAGCAATGGTCCCAATCATAATAGTTTCAAATTTTTCTCTTGGTATGGGGCAATATATTTCTCCAACTTGAATGCCCTCAACATGTTTAATTGAATTCAAACCATAAGTACTTTCAATCTTCTTGGGGAAATAGATAGTATGTTCCTTGTCATTAACATTAAAGGTCACCTTTCCTTGATTACAATTAATAACAGCTCCTGCAGTACTAAGAAAAGGTCTCCCAAGAATAATAGACATATTATCATCTTCAGGCATTTCAAGCACAACAAAATCAGTTAATATCAAGCAATTATGAGCCACTTGAACAGGTACATCCTCACATATACCAACAGGAATAGTGGTAGATTTATCAGCCATTTGCAAAGATATATTAGTTGGTATTAATTTTTCCAGTTGAAGTCTCTTATAGAGAGAGAAAGGCATAACACTAACTCCAGCTCCCAAATCACACAAAGCAGTTCTAACATAACTATTCTTGATAGAGCAAGGGATAGTTGGAATCCTTGGGTCTCCAAGTGTCTTTGGAACCTTACCATTAAAGGAATAATTAGCAAGCAAAGTAGAAATTTCTTCATTAGGGATCTTCCTTTTATTCGAGATAATATCCTTCATATACTTTGAGTAAGGAGGCAGTTTAATAGCATCAGTCAAAGGAATTTGCAGAAATAAAGGTTTCATCCACTCACAAAACTTATTATAGTGTTCATCTTCCTTTGACTTGTGTTTCTTATTAGGGAAAGGCATAGGTTTTTGGACCCAATGCTCTCTTTCACTACCATGTTTCTTAGCAACAAAATCTTCTTTAGTGTATTTAGTATTCTTAGTGTGGTTTTCAGGTTCTTCTTCAACTTTTTCTTTATCAGGAACATCATTTTCTTCATTACCACTTTCAGTTTCAGCATCAGAGACAGATATACTATTGGGATCTAAAGCAGGTTCAGAGGTTTCTACAATAGTTTTATGATTCTTTTTCCTTTTCTTACGAGTAGAGCCACTATTTTCAGCTTGTCGAGAATCCTGCTCAATTCTTTTGGGATGCCCCTCAGGATATAGAGGATCCTGGGTAGCAGCACCACTTCTAGTTCTAATTTCATAAGCATGTTTTTCTTTAGCAGCGTTAATTAGCAAGTCTTTTTGCACTTTAATGAGTTAATCTATTTGAGTTTGAACCATTTGAAAGTGTTTGACAATCATTTTAACATCATTAGAGGTTCTTTCCACAATATCTTTTAACTCAACAATAGCTCTAGAATTTTCCATTAGATGATTTTGCACCCTTTTAATAAAATTATCTTGCTTAAAATAAAGATATCGAATTCTTATAAGCATTGATCAAGAGGTTTAGAGTAAGGGATATCACCTTCATCAAAGTGTTGGAGAGAGTGTACCTCAATAGTGGATGAGTGGGGAATTGGCTTGCATAATTCTTCTATAGGAGGTAAATTCTTGACATCTACACCTTTAATTCCCTTCTCCTTAAGACATTTCTTAGCTTCCTTCATCACTTCATCATTTAATTCAATAACTCCCCTCTTCTTTGATGTTGGAATAGGCATCGGTATAGTAGGTTCAGGTATAATTACTTCAGGTATAGATGGTTCAGGAGGATTCCAATCTTCATAATTCTTGCTTATTTTAGCCATTAATTCCTCAGCTTCCTTGGGAGTCCTATTCTTGAAAACACAATCAGCACAACTATCTAGGTATGTCCTAGATTCTTCAGTTAGTCCACTATAAAATATATCAAGAAGCTCATTCTTAGGTAATGGACTTCCAGCCTGTGCATGAATCAAAGCACAAAACCTTGCCCATGATTCAGGCAATATCTCTTTTTCTCCCTGTTTAAAATCAAAAAGTTCCTGCAAAATAGCATGTCTAGCACTAGGAGGAAAATATCTCTGCAGGAAAGTACTAATCAAGCAATGAGGGCTATCAATAGATCCAGGAGGTAAATTGCTAAACCAAGTTTTAGCTTCTCCTTTTAGTGAAAAGGGGAAAATCTTAGCAACAAAGTAAGTACGCATCTTAATATCATCAGAAAAATAAGCCACTCATGGTAGAAAGTTCATTCATATGTGCTACCGCACTTTCATTCTTAGTCCCACAAAAAGGTTCTTTCTCAACAATAGCTATGTAAGATAGATCAAGAGAGAAATCATAATCTTTATCTTTAATGTTTATGGGAGAAGCAACAAACTTAGCAATAGGAGATAATTTGGGTCTAATAGTACGCCTCTCAAGGAGACTCTTAGCAGCGCTCCTATCATGGGTGTTTTTACATTCTTTAATAAATTCATCGGTCATCTCAACATAACCATCTTCAATATCATAACTCTCACTAGACTCAGGTGAACTAACAGGTGTAGTAGTGTCTTCATTAGGAGTTTCAGTATTTCCAGCTATAGTTCTAGCAATCGTAGCATCTAGGAAAGGACCTAATGAACCACTCTTGTCAAGCACAGTAGAACCAGCATCATAAGCATCAGAAGTTTCAGATTCAGCAGTAGTAGCAGTGTGTGTAGCATGTGTATGTGGTGGTGTAACGAGCTTACTCATAACAGATGGTGAATCAAGAGCAACAGAGGTGTTCAGAACCGTACCTCTTCTTGTAGTGGATGGTAAAATAGGAACCTTGCCATCACGAGACTTACCCATGATGGATGGATAGCAGCGAATAATAGAGAATCCAAGTGAACTTGATAAATAAAGCTATGCTCCCCGGCAAAGGCGCTAGAAAATAGTCTTGATGACCCACAAGTATAGGGGGCGTATCGTAGTATTTTCGAGGGAAGTGAAACCCAATTTATTGATTCGACACAAGGGGAGCCAAAGAATATTTATAAGCCTTAACAACTGAGTTGTCAATTTAGCTGCACCTGGAAACAATCTTGCTCATAGCAGTTTATCAGTAGCAACAGTTTTGTAGTAGGAATAGTAAAGTAATAGCAGTAGTAAAGTAAAAGACAGCAGTAACAATAGCAGTAAACAGTAGCATTCGAGTGCGGTAGGCATAGGGATGGATGGACAGGCGTTGCATGGACAAGATAATTCATATAGCAATCAGAACCTAGCGCAATTGCAGATAAATAAGATAAAGCATCCAATTACTAGATAATGCTAGGCATGTGTTCCATATATATTCATACGTGCTCGCAATGAGAACTTGCACAACATCTTTTGTCCTGCCAGCCCATTGGCAGCGGGGCCTCAAGGGAACTACTGGCAATTAAGGTGCTCCTTTTAATAGAGCACCGGAGCAAAGCATTAACACTCCATGAACACATGTGATCCTTACATCAAAGCCATTCCCTCTGGTTATCCCGATTTCTGTCACTTCGGGGCCATTGGTTCCGAACATCAACATGTGTATACAACTTGCAGATAAGACCATAAACAATACTATCATAATGAATCAATAACATGTTCAGATCTGAAATCATGGCACTCAGGCCCTACTGACAAGCATTAAGCATAACAAGTCGCAACAAAGTCATAAAGCACTAATAGAATATACTAGGCACCATGCCCTAACAATCCTATGCCATTACATGAACAATATCATCTAATCCCTACCATCCCCATAGCCTACAACAGGGGATTACTCACTCATATATGGGGGAACATGGATGGTCGATGGAGAGGCGATGGTGATGATGATGGCGATGATCTCCTCCAATTCCCTGTCCCGACAGCGTGCCAGAACGGAGTTTCTGGTGCTATTTTCGTGGAATCTGATGGTGGCGGCGAAGCGGAACTCCTTTTGGTAAAACGTCGACCCCCCTGAGTTTTTAGGTCAGAAGGCATCTTATAGGCGAAGAGGCAGACCGAGGGGGTGTCTAGGGTGGCCAGACCACCCCTTGGCGCGGCCAGGCCTAGCCCGTGCGGCCAGGTGGTGTGGCCTGGGCCCAGCCCCCCTCCGTCTCGTATTCTGGCTCCGGGAGTCTTCTGGTGAAATAGGATTTTTGGCATATTTTCCGAGATTTTTCCTGATAGTTGATTTTCTACACAAAAAGTAGACACCAAAGCAATTCTGCTGAAAATAGCGTCAGTCCATGTTAGCTGCATCCAAATCACACAAGTTTAGAGGAGAAACAATAGCAAAAGTGTTCGGGAAAGTAGATACGTTTTGGACGTATCATGTGTCAAGCGGTAGGGGGCAGAATTTCCCTCGGATTGTCCAGCCAGGGCCAGCGTTTTTTCCCGGGCCGAATAATCTGCCCTAGGAACTTTTACGAAGGTAGCCAAGGCGCGTCACGCGGTATGGGGCAGATCTCCCCCCGTAAAATCCGACTCTAGGGCGGAGCTTCCCCACCTAGGCCAGATAATCCGGCCCCAAAAATCTCCAATAGCTGAGTTTTGGTAGGGGTTATAAATACCCCGATTGATCCTCCTGTCAGAACTCTTGATTTATTCGAAAAAGTGTTATTCTGTTCTTCAAGCTCTTAACTGATATCTCTCTCTTCAACCACCCGAAGGCTCCGGTCTTTGGGGAATCGAAGGAGGAGGCTTCGATCTTCAACATCACCAATCAAGCGCATCACTTCCCCTCCATTCACTTGGAGAATCATCGATCTAGTATTTCTTGCGAATATCTAGATCTTGTTTTTCGGTTATTGATAATACTTGTTCTTGTGGGAATGAACACTGCAATCGCTACCAGGGGTAGCGATTGGAAGGATTTGGGGCAAGAGCAAGCAGCCATCTACGGAGCAAGATGAAGGCAAAGACATGGGGATTTACCCAGGTTCGCCCCCCATAGGGTAAAGACCTACTCCTGCTAGATTGTATTATCAGTGAGTGAGTTACAGGAGTGGCGAGCTCAACATCTAGGCAGCGAGTCACTTGGATGGAGTGTATGATGGAATGTAAGTACAAAGAGTACCCTAGGGAGGTTTATATAGGGGGTACCTTGCTAGGGTTTACAGATATACAACCGAATTAGTTTGGGACTTGGAGGATTTGAGCTAATCCGACTGGTCTTCAGCTACGCTTCTGGGCCTCCAGCTTCTAGTCACCAGGCTCCTTCTCAGTCGCATTCCAGTCATTGTCCTATAGTCCCACTTGCAGAGGCCTCGGCCTAGTCGAAACGTCCTACTGGGCATACCCCATTTGGCATATCCCCATCAGTACTCCCTAAGGCCAACCTTGGTTTGGCACATGTGTACATTTGGTAGTTGGAGTATGCGAGTCCAATTTGGACGCCCAGCCGAATCGGTGACGGACTCCCTCAATGAAGGAGGAAGTTTCTCCAGCATGTCTTTAGTCGTAGCTTTGGCGAGTGGAATTAAGCTCGAGTCGCTGCATCCTATCGAGTGGACAAGGGACCCCAGCAGGCGAGTCGAGTGAATGAAGTTGGACCGTCAGCTTGGTCAAACTAGCCATTGGGTAACCCAATGGTAACTTCCGCCCAATTACCGTGGGGTAACGGCTATCCCGAAATTGGCGGGTAGCACCCCTTTATAAGGGGAGTGACGGGGGAGTCGTGCACCTTCCTCACAATTCTCCGCCCCCGCACACCCTCAGTCTTCCCGTCTTCTCTGATCCAGAAACTCCGGAGAGAGCGAATCCATTCCTCCTGATGGCGCATTCGAAGGACCTGTGGGGCAAATCCAAATGCACCACAGGCGCCTTGAAATCCTTCCAGGATGCGGGCATTCTCTGCAAAGGGAACTGGTGGATCCCTACGCCTGGCGAGACAGACCCAAAGCCTCGCCCTGGCGAGTTCATCTGCTTCTAGAGCCACTTGTAAAGAGGGCCGGGCTTCCCAATATCGCTCTTCTTCCGGTGATTCTGCGGGTATTACGCGATCAAGCCGTCGGATTTAGGGATGCATAACATGGAGCAGCTCGCGATCTTCGTCGCCTTCTGTGAAAGTTACCTCCGGTGCCGCCCTTATTTCCACTTGTGGCTAGAGCTATTCCACGGCCGCATCGGTCACGAAGGAACCGCTGGTCCCATCTTGGTGGCAGGCGGCATTACTTTCTACCTAAATCCCAAAGCCACGTTCATGAAGCTTCTGCTGAAGAAAGCCACCAGCGAATGGAAGAAGAGTTGGTTCTACGTGATAGGGGTTACGGAAGTTCACCAGCTCGAAGATGATCCGCTCGGTGCAGAAGTTCGCTGGTGTGTCGAAGGTGACTAGTAGCGTCACCTTGCCGATCGGGTACGCCTTCCAACAGGGGACGATGTCGTGGAAGGTGGTAAGGGTCGACTCGATCATTGACTCTGGGAGGTGTAGCCTCTTGAACGTGTCCAAGTACAGGATATTGATGGAGCTTCCGCCATCCATCAGCGTCTTGGGTAGCCAGTAGTTGGCCACTTTGGGCCTGACCACCAGGGCAACTCGCCTGGGTATTCGATCCTGGGCACATGGTCTTGGCGACTCTAGGTGATGCTTTGCTCGGACCAACTGAGGAAGCGGGGAATGTCGACCTGGGTCACCGCATTGACGGTGACTGCACGGGCACGCACCTTCTTCTTGCATTTAGTGCCAAGCCCGATGAACATATGCAGCAAGCCGACGGTGTCGTCGAACCCGCCGGTGTTGCAGTTGTCCCTTGGTAGGTTGTTGTTGGGGTCCTCTCTTGCCTGCCTTGCCTTTTCAATCTCCTTCAGGGAGTGGCAGTCGGCGGTGGTGTGAGTGGCGGGCTTCCCCTCCCTTCTGTGGTAGACACAAGGCTGGTTGACTAGGGAGGTGGGGTCGAATTTCAGCCTCGTCGTGTTGTTGCGCGGTAGTTTCCGCTGTCGCGATAGTTTCCTCCGTCACGGCGGAAATTTTTCGGGTCGCGTTGCCCATAGCTAGCGTTGGCGACGAATTTGACTCTCCCGTCACCGTGGCGCTTGCCGGTGAGGCGAGTGTTGCTGTAGCGCATGTCACGCTATCGCCCGTTGTCGCTTCCGTCGGTGCGGCGTCTTCCCCTGACTCGTTGTTGGAGTCTTGGTTGGGGTCCTCCTCCGTGTAGCGCTTGGCAATCTCGAGGAGGTCGGGGATGTTGTCGAGCGTCCGGTAAACCCTCTTGATCTTGGCGACCAGAGGTTCATACCGGCACGCATTCTTGAAGCAATGGATCGTCGTGTCCTGGTGGATGCCAGCGGCATTGATCCACATGTCTTGCCACCGCTGGACCCAGTGGCGGGTCGACTCGCGCTGTCTCTAGATGCATCGCTCCAGGTCCTCGATGGTGCTGGCGTGAGTGTAGGTACCCTTGATGTGCCAGACGAAGGCTTCTTGCATGTCCTCCCACGAATTGATGATGTTTGCGGGGAGGGTGTTAATCCATTGCCAGGTCGGTCCCTCCATCTTCAGGGGGAGGTAGCGGGCGGCGAGAAGGTCGGTGTGGTCGGCGATCCCCATCGCCATCAGGTGTGTGTCGAGCCACACCACTAGGTCATACGTTGGGTTGTACTTTTCAATCTCCTTCAGCGCCTTGAAGTTCTCTAGGTACTTTTTGCCTCAGATCATTGGTTCGAAGCACTGCGGGCCAACTCGGCTGAGTGAGCCCCTTGGCTCCGGCTCGCCACGGTTGGTGAGGGTGTGCCGCAGATCGTGTGGTTGGCGAGCTCGCCAAGCCTGGTTGTTGACAATGTGGGTCCACACGTCGATCGGTTGGCTGTTGGTGGCGACCGTATTGTTCACAGGTTGCGGCTCGTTGGTGGAGAGCGCGGGATTTGCGGCCCGTGGTTGGAGCTGCAGGGGCTCGAGCGGTGGGCAGTTTAGGGTGTTGGCGACTCTTGGACAACGGCTTGAGGCTGCCCTGCTCCCTAATGACCGGGAGTACATCCGTCCCCATGGGTCGACTCCCGCGGCTTGCTGCTCGATGGCCCTAGCGAGTAGGGCCTGGGCGTACTGGATCTACAGCATGCCCTCTCCCTAGATGTTGAGGTTGGCGACTATGGTGTGTCCCGCGATGACATTGTCCATCGGGGTGGAGTACAGCGGGAGCCCGTTGGCGTCACGGGATTGTGGCGAGATGATGATCTGCAGCTGGTCCGGAGGAGGTGTGCGGCCCAGGGGTGGTGGTAGATCCCCAGTCATAGGTCCCCGGGTGGCGGGTGGTTGTTGCCGCCAGGCGGCGTGTTCTCGCAGAACTTGCGCTCGGCCGTGTGGGCAGGATCGCTCTCATGATTGAAGTTTAGGACGAGACCCTGGATGCTGGAGTTCAGGCGGGTCCAGATGCGGCGTTGGTGGTAGAGCGACAGCTCCCCCGCGGTTTGCCGCTCGAGACAGAACTTCTCGCACTCGGCCTTCTCTTTTCGTGTTGACTCTTCCAGTCGCAGGCAGGCTTCTTCGACCTCCATTGCCATCGCGGTTGGCGGGATCGGCATGGATAAGGGATCTGGCAGGGCGCTCGTGCTGCCCGCCATGTAGATCGTGTTGAAGCGATTGGATCTAGCGCAGAAGTCCTCAGGGGACTTCGACTCAAAGTCGAAGTCGAAGATCCCGAGGATGGAAGGATCCTCGATATCCTCACGGTTGGAGACTCGTGTGATGCAGTCCTTGCACGATGCAGCGGTGATGGATCTAGCGGCCGAGGTAGGGTCCGCCGAATCGGCATCGTCGTGGAGAGTCGCGTTGTCTGTGGCGGCGTCAGTCCTGGCCGCGTTGCTGGTGGCTGAGTCATACTCGGAGGCGAGGTGGCTGATGGAGCGGATCTAGCCCTCCGAGGGTAGATCGCAGCATGGCGGCGACCCACCGATAACCGCCGTCTCCGCCGGGTCGACGGCGTCTGTGAAGCTGACAAACAGGTTGATGGTGCCGACTGGCATCACCACGCTGTGCGTGATTGGGTGCGACGGCGGGATGTAGCTGCTGGGCAAGATCTGGAGGATCTCGCCGCTGGCGATCATGCGGTCGGTGGCGATCGGTCGATCGATTGGCGAATAGGGTCTCGCCGCAGAAGTCAGGTCAGACCGGCCATGCCCCACGGTGGGCGCCACTGTCATGGGAATGACCACGACAGTCGCTACCAGGGGTAGAGATTGGAAGGATTTGGGGAAAGAGCGGACAGCCATCTACGGAGCGAGATGAATGCAAAGACACAGGGATTTACCCAGGTTCGCCTCCCCGTAGGGTAAAGACCTACTCCTACTAGATTGTATTATCGACGAGTGAGTTACAGGGGTGGCGAGCTCGGCGGCTAGGCAGCGAGTCGCTTGGATGGGGTGTATGATGGAATGTAAGTACAAAGAGTACCCTAGGGAGGTTTATATAGGGGGTACCTTGCTAGGGTTTACAGATATACAACCAAATGAGTTTGGGACTCGGAGGATTTGACCTAATCCGACTAGGCTTCAGCTACGCTTCTGGGCCTCCAGCTTCTAGTTGCCAGGCTCCCTCTCAGTCGCATTCCAGTCATCATCCTGCAGGCCCACTCGCAGAGGCCTCGGTCTAGTCGAAACGTCCTGCTGGGCATACCCCATTTGGCATATCCCCATCAGGAAGCTTGTTGTCATCACGTGAGCCTCCAATTCAGTTGTGGATGTGTGCCCCTCTAGTTGTGTAAAGGCTCCAGTTCCCGCCTCAAAGGGTACCAAAGTGGAAAGGTGGATCAGGCCTTTGGTGGCGAGATCCATCGGAGAACTGGGTGAGGCCTATTGTGGCATGGTGGTCTTAGTACTGCCCACCCCTCCAACACAGACGAACTTCCCTTAACAAGGAAGGATCTGCGGTAAAACAAACCATGTGTCTCTGTGTGCTCCACTACGGTTGACTCTCTCCTTACTTTCACTCGCCTTTACTCATTTACATATAGGGAAATTCTCCATAGTTGCATATCGAGAGAATGTACCTTTGTGTTGCGCCTAAAATTGAAAAGAATTAAAATTTGGAGTAGCACCTATTCACCCCCCCCCCTCTAGGTGCCCATACGATCCATTTCAGCTTGTTTGAGTAATAGCAAGAGATTCCCCAAAATCATGCTAAGAATAACTAGGATTTCTACCTCAATTCACCATTTCAAATTTTATAAAGAAGTTTTTCCGTACTAGCTCCTTCTACGTATACCACAGTTGAAGCACCTAAAGGTGAATTTCGTGTCTTTCATATCTTCTGTTCCATGGACCCAAGAATGCCAATATTAGCACAAATTGTACGAAAATGTAACTCTATGTGCATTCAGAATGAATGAAGACTTTCTAATAACATCGGGTTCCTGTGCAGCCAATAGGATTAGGAAGTAGTTCATAGTTCCCCTCTAGTACTAAGCGAAATAATATATAGAATCAAAATAGAATAAGTCATGTCTCATTATGAATCGAAAGGGTCTACTATTTTTCCAAAAAATATATAGACAACCTTCTCGCAAGAGGTTTTTGAATCATATTGCATTTCGTAGTATACAAATGAGCCAAACTATTACTATTTCATCTAACTTGAATAACAAAGGACTGTATTTGACTATGGAGTCTGATAACTCGAGAAGTTTTTATTTGTTTATGATCAAATGATAAAAAAACAAAAGGAAAAGTACCAACTTCTTCTTGTTCAAATAGGTTCTCGAGCAGCAGTAAAATTGATACTCTAAAAAAGTAATACGGTAGAAGGGAGAGAAATGACCAAAAAATGTGATTTTAGCCTTTATAGAAAGAAAAACTCCTATGGGCAGAAAAAGGAAAGGCGTTAAGAGACCCTCCTGGCCCAACCCTAGACATTCTAAGATCTTTTTTTAAACCTGCTCTGCTCCCATTTAAAGAGAAAGATACCTAAAGCAGTGAACGAGACCCCTACTATATGTTAAGAAGCCAAGAAGAAGTGTAAAGAATGAGAGTTATTGAAACTAGCATATTGGAAGATATTAATCGGCCAAAATAACCATGAGCAGCCACATATTATAAGTTTCTTCCTCTTGGCCAAATATGTAAATGTCATTAGCAGATTCATTTTCAGTATAGAGTCTTCATAGCTAAAAAACAAAGTCAAAGTCATATGTTTGTCTATGGGGTTGTGTTCGAAGAAATGGAGTTTCGTTGTTCGTCACATGAAATTCTACAATAGAAATCCCTTCTTATCGCAAGATTTGAATAATATGGATGTGATCTGTCATAACGTGCGACTACCTCCACTATAGAAAGAAAAAAAGGTAGGATCAATTTTCGTAGTAAATACTAGAAAAAAGGCTTTCTACATAGGATCGTAAAAAATGAGTTTTTCCTATTAGCTGTAGGAAGGAAGGACACTTCAAGAGAATCATAAAAGGAATAAAGCACTATAATGATCCATTAGTGAGTCATTGGTTCGATACAATTAAAAGTAGTTGGAGTTACCAAAGTTTGGGGAATCAGTTTCGATTGCGTATGAATTGACCTTGTAGATGGTCTTGGCACAACGGCCATTGGGGATGTACTTTTCAGGTATACCCCGGTGACTCACTGACCAGGGTGGCCCACTCTGGGTTAGAGTTGTGCTTCATGGATGACCCAGTCAGGGAGAGAAGATGGAGGCTCATCCGGCTATGGGAAGGCCTAGAAGACTTACCGACTTAGACTGCTTGTAGATAAACTTGTAGTCTAAGTTGTACCTTTGTACCGACTTTGCATCGTAGACGGATAGGACTCTCCTATAAACCCTAGGTCGGATGACTATATAAGACATCCTAGGGACCAGCCTTTAGGGCACAACCACAACAACCAATCTCAACTTGCAAAGGCGAAACCAACCCTTGTAATCCGTTGTTACTTCCGGCTCCGCCGATATACTGGATAGCTAGCAGGAGTACGATCCTTCCACCACAGTTGGATCTGAACTTGGGTAAGCTTGTGTGCTCACCATCTGGATCACCGTACGTCTCACACCCCACCCTTTCCCACGCCTCGAGGATCCCCTCATAGTGTACTTATCTTCAATCCGATGATAGTTGGCGCCCACCATGGGGCAGGTGACATTCTGATCTGCATTCTAGACAGAATTAGCGCGTGTGGGAATTGGCGAAACAATCGTCTTCGGTCACGTCCAATACGGTAGTGATGTCTCTCTCATCCTAATCAATGAGACCTGGATTTTGGCTAGGAAGGTCGTGACGAGCTACACCATCTGCCAATCGGCAAGATTGACATCTACCTCGGCTTCGTTGATTCTGACCAACCCACCCTAGTGGTTGTGAAAGAGGCAGAAGAAACTTCAGGATCCACTTTGTCCTCACGATCTCGGAAAACCCTAATCCCACCCAACCCGCCCCTGAGGCAGAGATTGTGGAGAAAGAGAAGGCCAAATCTGAAGAAGATCTCCCTTTGGAGATCAAATCTCAGGAAAATCAAAGCTACAATGGCTCTGAATCATGTTATACTAATGTAGGAGGAGAAAAATCGCTTATGAGGCACACGATGAGGCGGATGATGGTGCGTCCCAATGTCAATCTGGATGTCATCCTCGAGACCATCAAAGGTTTCGACAAAGCCAATGCCTAAAGCTTCACCCGCCTCAGAGCGCATGGATCTCACTTCATCGGCTACGTTGCCTCTACATTCGGCTTCGCCGAGGCTAGAGCCAACAACAACTCAGTATTGTACGCCATCGGAACAAACACCGACACACCGGATTCCCCAGGGGAATCTATGATGTTGGCAGATTTTCGGCCGTACAAAGAATCCGGAGAAGAAATCAACTCCAAAACTGTGCAGGAAGGAGAAGAGTCACATCTGAGTCCGTACGACAGTATGTATGAGGGTCACGATGAAGAACATACCGCTTGCAAGTTGACATGGATATCAGAGAATATCCTAGGGTCACTGTGTCTGAAAGTAATGATGGCAGCCTCTCCCTAGGAAATGGACCCAAAGCTGTCTTTGCCACTAGTACCCAAAGGGTCAACAAGGCATGAAGAAGAAGAAAAAAGGACTCCAAAACAAGACCTTCCAGTGGAAGAAGAAGTTGACGAGAGTATCTAGATGGAGGACTCGAATGGCGCTCTAATCCCCCATGAACCGAAAAAATCTCCGGTGGATGGACACGTGGTTACTTCTAGTGCCCGTGAAATCTACAGAGAAGCATTAACAACATTGATCCCAACTGCCTTGGGGCTTACACTGAAGGAATTGGAGCAAAGGGAAAAGGCCCTAGAAGCACGACGTTTACGACTCCTTGATGAAGCAACTCATCTTGTCTAGGTGAACCAGCTTCTCAATGCAAAACTTGCAGATACGGAACAATTTAACTCCCTGCAACATTAGAAGACCCGGAACTGCCCTATGTTGGCCAATAAAAATCCGGATGTCCACAAGACCCTCCTCGAGGAAAAAGCAACTACATTATCATAGGAAAACCTCGGCTTGACACTAAGGAAAACTGGATCTAGAACACACCGGTGGAAAACACAACCGCGACTCAAGCGATCCTTCTGAATAATCCAAGCCTAGAGCAAGTCCGACAATTCGTAAGACTTTTCAGCAAGGGCCAAGAGCAAAAAAAGGCTTCCACATCCTTTAGCAGCAAACTGGTATCAAAATCCGAGCAGTGTCGTACCGACGTGGAATGGCAACACAAATCAAGGCCCCGGCAGGAATCGGATCGGCACCACTGTTTCGACCCTCAGGATGATACTCACTCAATAACTTGCTCTTTAGACCAGCGACATAGAACCACGCGAGATTGGAGCAACATTGTTCTAGTTGCATCACGTGATGTCGTAGCAGTGCTGGCTCCTAGACACCCACCCGGTCAACAATCTAACATCCAGGGAGATGAAGAAGTGTGGCGCCGGGGACGAGACATGCAACAAATGCCGTCAGGCTTAACCTCGTCACAATGACGAAAATTCTAGATGAAGGGACGATGAACCCTAGTCAGCATGGTGGCCGTCGTCACCAAGACCCGCCTCGGAGTCGACAACATGACAATCCGGGGGGAGGCTTGCGTTCTGATGTCTACACACGCTTCTATTCTTGTAGACAGTGTTGGGCCTCCAAGTGCAGAGGTTTCTAGAACAGCAGCAAGTTTCCCTTAAGTGGATCACCCAAGGTTTATCGAACTCTGGGAGGAAGTGGTCAAAGGTATCCCTCTCAAGCAACACTGCAATCAAGATACAAGAAGTCTCTTGTGTCCCCAACACACCCAATACACTTGTCAGGTGTATAGGTGCACTAGTTCGGCGAAGAGATAGTGAAATACAAGTAATATGGATGATTATAAGTGGTAATTGCAATCTGAAATAAGAGTGGCAACAAGCAAACATTAACAAAACTAATTGTAAATGGTGTTTCAATGCTTAGAAACAAGCCCTAGGGATCATACTTTCACTAGTGAACACTCTCATATAAATATCTTCTCTTCATGATGCTACCCTGAACTACTCTCTGGTTGGACGATGTAGGGCTATAACAGCACACCTTAAAGTTCGCATTCCCCATCTAGATAACCCCTCACTATCACCTTGAGCGCTAGATGGTTCCAACAAACACCAAAATCTCATAGAGACATCCAACTCAAATTATACTCATGATAAGTATTTGTGTAACCTTAGCCAAAGTGCCACACGGTGTGCACACTGTCAACTTCACACACGTGGGGATAAGCAAAGATTCATTAAAGCACTTGAGTAGCAGAATAGATCTATAGATTACAAAGCTCATGATCTCAACAAGATCATGCATAGAGAGAAAGATGAACACATAGCTACCGGTAGAGCCCTTAGCCTCGAGAGAGAACTACTCCTTCCTCATCATGGGAGTCAGCAACGGTGATGGAGTCGATGGAGATGGCTCCTGGGGCACTTCCCCGTCCTGGCAGGGTGCCGGAATAGAGACTTCTGTCCCCCGAATCTCCTCTTTGGCGGTGGCGGTGTTGCGGAACTTTTCGTGGAAATCTAATCTTGTACTTAGGGTTTTCGTCCCGGGATGATTATATAGGCGAAGGGGCAAGGTCGATGGAGGCCTGAGGGGCCCACGCCACCCCCTGGCGCGGCCTGGCCTAGCCCGCGCCACCAGGTGGTGTGGCCAGCCCCTGGCCCCTCTCGGTCTCGTCTTCTGGCTCCTTGAGTCTTTCGGTAAAATATCGACTTTGGCTTTTGTCCGGTCCAATTCCAAGAATATTTCTTTTCTAGCTTTTCTGAAACCAAAATCAGCAGAAAACAAGCAACTGGCACTGTGGAATCTTGTTAATAGGTTAGTTCCAGAAAATGTGTAAAAATACTCCCAAGTGTGGACAAAACATAAGAAAGTAGATATAAAACAAGCATGGAACATCCAAAATTATAGATACGTTTACAACGTATCAACATCCCCAAGCTTAACTCTTGTTCGTCCTCGAGTAGGTAAGTGATAAAAAGGAATAATTGTTTAGGTGACATGCACCATCATAATCTTGATCAAGGTATTTGTAAAACATTGATAGCTGGGATCACAGTACTTTAACATAACATTAAGGATATAGTTCTAACAATAAGACATAGCAACTATGTTATAACATAAAAAGGTACAAACAAAAGATTAATGAATAACAATGCTTTGAAAGACGTTTTTTCGTTTCACATATAGAAAACATAATGAGAATGGTATTCAGCTTGTCCCTCATAGTGTACCAAAACATAAATGCATAGGACACCTTCAAAGTTCATAAGGGTGACTAGATACAAATAGTTTAAGAACAAGCAATATCAAAGTTATGAATCAATCAACAAGTCTTGGGACAATCCACATTAAACTAAGAATGGCCACTATGCTCTCTCAATAGGTGCATAAAGATAGAAGATGGAGACTCAACATAAAAGGTAAAAGAAAGGCCCTTCATAGAAGGAAGCAGGGATTCAAGTCTCATAAAGAGCTTCCAAAAATTATGGTACTTATTAGCTTTCAGCTCTCATTGCCCCTATCATAAGCATCTTTAGGTGATTAAGGTTAAAGTGAACAAATATGAGGATATGCTTGACAAGTTATAAGCTGAAAATCGCATGCCCCTTGCTTACGAGTACCGTTCCTCATGCTACTCAACTTTAGTCACAGGTAAGTTCTTGTCATTGTAAGTACATGTGTATCATAGAGAACCGCCAACGGGGTACCCCTTGCCCGATGATACGGAAGATTCCCCATATCAAAATGATAAGGCAAGCAAACAATGAGCATCTCAGCGATCCTTTTATTTCCTATTTGCATAGGCTTTTTTTCCTATTTGCATACATTTTTTATCTTTTTTTTCTTTTTTTATTGAGGATGCTTCATAGATTGCTCACTATGGTTATGCTGCAGGTTTCCACCATGATTAGGCATGGCTTAGACCAGCCGCCCAAGTGTTTCTCTAACACATATACGAACTCCATGAGCCTTACAAGCTCCCCTTTCATTTCACACCGCTGGGATCCATAAGCAAAAGAACATGATATCAACTAAATAAAGTGCAATGTTGAAAGCGTTCCCCATGATAACATGGTTCTGCTAATTCACAACTTACAAAACGCAAGCATATACGCAACATAGATGGGCACAATGGTTCAAGTTTATTAAGTGCAAGAAAAGTAAAGTGTGCCATCAAGTTCGTGAGACCTTTAATCACTAATTTTCACATAACAAGTTTAATTCGGAAGGTAGATAAAAACATGAATATACTTGGAATAGCAATAATGCTAATAGGTAGGTATGGTGGACTCTTTGGAATAACTTGGTTTTATTTGGAGTTGGATGCATGAGTGGAACTCATAGTTGGTACATGTGGAGGCTAGCAAAAGACTAGGAGCGACCAGCTAAGAGAGCAATAATGGCCATAATCATGCAAAGCGACAAAAAATTATTAATTAAAGCATAAAGTGATATTACAAGTTGAAAACTAAATGATCATAGAGGCTATGGTGACTTGGTATAGTCTTAACATGGTGTGAGCATGCGCCAAGTCAACCCAAATAAAGCATTAAAGGAGAATACCACAATATTATGCTTTTATATGCTAAAACAACGCATGATTCTTTCAAGGCACATTAAGCAATCTAAATTGTTTGTAACAAGTCATGCTACAGCAATAATCACTAAGCATAAAGTCAAAACAATATCAAGCATTACATGATAAAGTCTAAGTCACAGTCAAAAACAAGCTCCTTTTATACCACTTAAGGATAAACTTTCCTACTCTTTTCCAATCCAAATCAACTCATTTTAAACTATGTATGAACGCGGGGGCCCAACCAACTTTATTTAAGCAAACCAAGCAAACGAAAACTAAAAACAAAAACGAAGATGCTCCAAGAACAACACAATTGTGCATGAAACAATAAAAATGAAGTGTTTGGAAGAAACCTGAAATTTTTATTGATGAAGAAGGGGATGCCTTGGGCATCCCCAACCTTTGATACTTGTACTTCTTGAATATTTCTTGGGGTGACACGGGTCGCATCCCCAAGCTTGAGCTTTTGTCCATACTTCATCTTATCACATTACGCTTCCCTACACTTTAAAATTTCCTTCATACAAAACTTCACACAATCTTCATTAGCAACATTAGTGTACTCAAGATAATAAGTCTTTGGGTTTAGTTTCAACACAAGTAAAACTTCCATTAAAACACAAGCTACTGTAGCAATTCCTTCTAAAATCTCAAATGATCAAAGAGAACTCAAAGAGAAAGAGATTAAGAGGCAAATGCAAAAAAAATGGTAGAAATCTGTCAAAACAGACCAGTAGGTAAAAACCAATTTTTTCTGAAGACCTTCTGTTGCTCAAATCAAAAAGTGTTAAACTAATGAAAGTTAGATAACAACCTGGGGCAGAAGCACAAAACATTATAGCTCAATCCGACGTACAAAGATTTTTCACGAATTTTTACAGCGAAGCACAAAAATCTGTTTCGGGACAGCAACTTTCCCAAATCTTACTTCTCTCTTATTAGAGGTTATTCTTGGCACAAAAATCAAACAAAAGGATAAGGATAGGTTATTACAGAGGTAATAACTTCCAAGACTCAACTAAAACTTTTGGGTTATCTCCCAATAAGTACTTTTCTTTAACGCCTTTAAGTTAGGCTTGATAGTTTGAGAAGATGCTCACATAAGAAATATGAATTGAAGTAAAAGACAGCATCAAGAAGCAAATTCAAAACACATTTAAGTCTAACCCACTTCCTATGCATAGGAATCTTGTAAAGAAACAAGTCATGAAAGCACAAATCAACAAGCATAGGAAAGCAAAACCAGTGCAACTTCAAGACTTTCAACATAAAGAGCGGATAGTTAATAATGTTGAGATACATAAGACCATGTTTCCCTCTCTCATAATAACTTTTAGTAGAAACATGAATAAAATTAACAATATAACTATCTCATAAAACATTCTTATCATGAGCCACATGCATAAAATGATTATTACTCTCCACATAAGCATAGTCATTCTTATTAATTGTGGTAGGAGCAAATTCAACAAAATAGCTACCATTATTATTCTCATCACCACAATCATCAAATATAGGAGGCATATTGTAATCATAATTAATTTTCTCCTCAATAGTAGGTGGACTGAAAATATCATATTCATCATTGTAATCATCATATATTGGAGGTTTGGTATCATCATAAGCAATAGAATAGCTATCTTCCAAAGCTGGGGAACTAAAAAGATCATTTTCATAAAAACTAACTTCCCCGAGCTTAGACTTTTCCATAGCATTAGCAATAATGGTGTTCAAAGGATTCATACTAATAACATTGCTATTAGCATGCAAAGAAAGTTCCATGGGTTTTTTAATTTTCTTCTCAAACCATTCATGTTCTACCTTAGGAAAAATACTAAAAATCTCTCTAATTTTGTTGTTGTTTTCCATTAAGCCTAACTAGTGAAACTAGAAAACAAGAAACAAAAAGATATAATTGTAGAATCTAAAGGAAATAACTTCGAGCACTCACACACCAGCTATAGTACTAGAAGATAGCTTAGTAGCTAGAGGATGTGAGTACCTTTTACCTTACCTCCCCGACAACGGCGCCAGAAAATAGCTTGATGTCTAGACACGCTTCTATTCTTGTAGACAATGTGGGCCTCCATGTGAAGAGGTTTGTAGAAAAGCAGCAAGTTTCCCTTAAGTGGATCACCCAAGGTTTATCGAACTCAGGGAGGAAGTGGTCAAAGGTATCCCTCTCAAGCAACCCTGCAATTAAGATACAAGAAGTCTCTTGTGTCCCCAACACACCCAATACAGTTGTCAGGTGTATAGGTGCACTAGTTCGGCAAAGAGATAGTGAAATACAAGTAATATGGATGATTATAGGTGGTCATTGCAATCTGAAATAAGAGTGGCAGCAAGCAAACATGTAACAGAACTAATTGTAAATGGTGTTTCAATGCTTAGAAACAAGGCCTAGGGATCATGCTTTCACTAGTGAACACTCTCATATAAATATCTTCTCTTCATGATGCTACCCTAAACTACTCTCCGGTTGGACGATGTAGGGCTATAACAGCACACCTTAAAGTTCGCATTCCCCATCTAGATAACCCCTCACTATCACCTTGAGCGCTAGATGGTTCCAACAAACACCACAATCTCATAGAGACATCCAACTCAAATTATACTCATGTTAAGTATTTATGTAACCTTAGCCAAAGTGCCACACGGTGTGCATACTGTCAACTTCACACACGTGGGGATAACCAGAGATTCATTAAAGCACTTGAGTAGCAGAATAGATCTATAGATTACAAAGCTCATGATCTCAATAAGATCACACATAGAGAGAGATGAACACATAGCTACCGGTAGAGCCCTTAGCCTCGATAGATAACTACTCCCTCCTCATCATGGGAGTTAGCAATAGCGACGGAGATGGCGGTGGAGTCGATGGAGATGGCTCCGCGGGCACTTCCCATCCTGGCAAGGTGCCGGAACAGAGACTTCTGTCCCTCGAATCTCCTCTTGGGTGGTGGCGGCGCTGTGGAACTTTTCGTGGAAATCTAATCCCGTACTTAGGGTTTTTGTCCCGGGAGGATTATATAGGCGAAGGGGCAAGGTCGGTAGAGGCCTGAGGGGCCCACACCACCCCTGGCGCGGCCTGGCCTAGCCCGCGCCACCAGGTGGTGTGGCCAGCCCCTGGCCCCTCTCCGTCTCGTCTTCTAGCTCCTTGAGTCTTCCAGTAAAATATCGACTTTGGCTTTTGTCCGGTCCAATTCCGAGAATATTTCTTTTCCAGCTTTTCTGAAACCAAAAACAGTAGAAAACAGGCAACTGGCACTGTGGCATCTTGTTAATAGGTTAGTTCCAGAAAATGTGTAAAAATACTCCAAAGTGTGGACAAAACATAAGAAAGTAGATATAAACAGGCATGGAACATCAAAAAATATAGATACGTTTACAACATATCACGTTCTGCCGGAAACAACCCACAAGAACCTCCATCCCCACCAGACAGTGACCATAATGGCTCCCATGGGAGCAAGGGAGGACGTCGGGGCAGAGGAGGTGGCAGAAGAAGCAAAGATCCGACTGCATGGCCCCATAGGCACGACGAACATCCGAGACGGTGCTCGCTATCACCAAGTTATGCTAGGAACCGGATTATCTCAAACATAGAGACGCAACACTACAAGTCGAATGTCATATACGTGGGCCCGAAGTTCTTTGGGCTACGGATCCGCAAGAATGACTTTCTAGAGGGCTTTGCTATTTCGAGGCACATTCAACCCTACAACATCTTGGCTCGGTCAGATACCTGGCTCCAAGCTTTTTTCCAGGCTTGCTGCATCGCCAAAGGAGGAAACGACTTGGTAGTAGTCTGGTATCTCCCACTAATGTTGCGGAAGATGGCTCGATCATGGCTAAATGAACTTACAAAAAACACCATCCACAACTAGTATGATATGCAAAGTGTGTTCTTTTGAAATTTCAAGGGTCCTTACCAGAGGCCCTGCACAGTCGAAGACTTGCAGCATTGCGTCCAGCAAATCGGAGAAACTTGCCGGGACTACCTCGGCTGATGGTTGACATGAAGAACTCCTGTGAGGGAGTAAACAACCAAACCACGATTGAAGATTTCATCACAGGGCTCCTAGTCGGATTGTTGTGCCAGCAGCTGAAGCGTGACAAGGTTACCGATTTGGGTGAGATGATTCAGATGGAAAGCAAATACACTCATGTCGATGTTGATTCACAAGGCATGCTAAACGGATTGGCTGTGCCAAACTCTTCAAAACACCCGAAGCAGTAATAGTCATAGAAGTGCAAGAAAACCTGTGAGGACAAGACCAACCCAAAAAATGCAGTTGTTAAGGCAAATTTCGGGTCTAGAGGTCATGGAGGGTGCGGAGCTTCCCGGGTCCAAGGCAGGGGCAAGCAGCAGCCCGGTAAGACCTACTCATAGGCCTACATTGCCAATAACCCATGTGTACATCACCTGGACACGAAGGGGGGCTCTTCCCACAGAAATGCTGAGTGTCGTTTCAACAACAACATCAAGAAATACGAAACCGCTTGCTACAGGGTCAAGCAAAGAAAATGAAAGAAAAACTCTAACAAGGAAGAGGAGACCAAGGAAGAATCCAACATGGAAGAGGCAGATACTGCTAACCCTAAGTCGGATGGTAATAAAACTTACCCAACCAAGAAATACACTTATATCTGCTTCCTTGGATCTCAACCTGCTGAGGTCAAGAAAGTATTTATGCATGAGCTTAACGCAACTATTCCGGTTGTCCCCCAATATCTGTACTAGTCGAAAGTGAAGATCACCTTTGACCAAAGCGATCATTTGCCTAAGCCTCGTAGGTGAGGAAAGTACGCTCTGGTCGTCAATCCACTTATTGAGGGCTATGAGTTCTCCAAAACGCTCATGGACGGTGGGAGCAACATCAACATCCTCTACATTGAAATACTACACCGCATGAAGATATCGAAACACAGCTGAACTACAACAATGTGGTTTTCCATGGCATAGTCCCAGGGAGATAGGCAAACTCTCCGAGCGAGATTACTCTTGACGTTACTTTTGGAACCTAGGAAAATTACTGATTGAACCACTATCTTTTGAGGTGGTACCGTTCAAGAGCGCATAGCACGCCATCTTTGGGCATCTAGCCTACTAGAAATTCATGGCTCTCCCCTGTTGCATCTACAAAATGATGAAGCTTACGGGTCCCCGCAGCATCATCACAATCTGGGGAAACCCGAAGAAAGCGCGAGAGTGTGAAGACGAAGCTGTCTCCTTTGTCGAAGTGGTGCTACACGCCTAGGAGTACTAGGAGATCAAGAAAATACCGACCTCTTCGACATGCCAGCTACAAAGAAGGAGTACTAAAGGCGACTCCATAATTCAAGGCAACGGAAGAGACAAAGACAACACCACTAAAGTCCAATGATGTTGAGTTCCATAGCAGAAAACAAAATGGTTCTAACTACGCGAACACAATAACCAAGATCTATTCTATGTAGACATAAGTAACGGATAGGGAAACGGTATTCATACCCTTGAAGACCGAGGTACGTCTTATGCAGGTAGGCATATGTTGATGAAGACGAACAACTCCTTCCTCCAAGCGTCGAGCTCCGAGCGCCCCAAGTGTGGCACCTCTGAATTTCTACACAAGTCTAGTGTAGGCGACATCTCCCGAGGCTCCAATCCAGCCGAGCAGCAGAAGAAGAAAGATGGCAGACCGAGCAGCGTACGATGGTAGTGTAGAGGTGGAGAACTCAAGTCCCTCAAAGTTCTCTCCAATATTGCGGAGAAATCTCTAAGGAAAATGAGAGAGAGAAGAGAGAATGGGATGCCTTCCAAGGGGAGGGGTGCCCCTTTATTTATGGTGGGAGGGGAGGGCCAACACCCAAGGGGCAAGAAGTGTGGGACTACGGCCACCAAGGGAGCCGATGGCCCCAAGGTGGGCCCCAGGCGGGGATCCCACTAGGGCTTGTCTGGCTGGCCCCTCCTTCCCATGCGCCTTGCCCTCTTGGGCCTCCCCTCTAGGTGAGGCCCATAAGCCATGGGCTGCCTTTTAAAAATAAAATAAAAATACATGTTTTAATTCAAGTAATTAATTAAAACACATATATTATTATATCTTTCACTCCGAAACTCCTTCCGGACCCCTCCGATCAACATCGGGTGCTACATGGAACTTTTCTGATTTCTCTCTCTCATTTCTCCTGTGGTGCCGGATCAATCCCTATGCATCCCCACCCTTAAGTGTGCCACCATTCGGTTTGGAAACACTCCGGACATGACCGAGACCCCTCTTGTATCAATGATCATCATCGGGACCTGGATGCCCATAATGACCCCTGTGCCTTTCATGAATCTCATCGCTTGAACCTTCAATGTTGCATCCCACTCCATTTGCCACTTGATACCTGATTCATCCGAGATTTGATCTTCCGTATCTCCATACCTAGTTTGATCTCGTTACCGATGAACTCGTTTACTCATTCCCATGTGGTTGAATTCCATGACCTATTTACACGCTTGCAAGCTTTGTTAATGCAATGTCACCAAGTTGGCCACGTGTATCTATCCATTACTTGGATTGGAAAATCCTGGTCTTGATAAATACTCATCTGCACGTCCCTTCGAAAAACCTGAGTGGTACCTTTTCGATCACCCTTTCACATCTTAATACTTGATACCATCAAGGCTCCCTCCAGTAAAGGTGATTATGTATTATATCATAGTCAAAGGATTAGGTTGTGATGTTTCTTTGTTATCATCAATGATGAATGTTTGTAACTAGATCTCATTATGATATAACTTTGTGTCTCTTTCTATCACATCATTCAACCAATGATATGACCTCATTGTCAATTGGTATAAATGCCCATGATCTCGAAACCCTAGATCATCTGTTTGACTAATGAGCTAGTTCGCTAGAGATAACTAGAGACACAGTCTATTTATAAACCACACATGTACTAACATTTCATATTAACACAGTTATAACACGACATGAAAAGTATTATGAACATTCAAGAGATACATCAAATAGAACACTTTATTATTTGCCTCTAGGGCATATCCTCTTCAGATGACCTGTAACATCCCAAAACTTCAATCCAAGGTTATCAAGATCTAAATCATCAAATTTGGGGTTAGCAAAAACTTTTCCAAATTTAAAATGAAAGCATTCATATATGTGTGCATTTAAAATAGGAGTTGTTTGAATTGCCATGATTGAATGATCCAATGCTTGTAAAATGTTTCTTAGGTGATTTAAACATCATCTACATCATTCCCAAACTTTTCCTAAAGAAATCAAATAAAAAAGAATTAAAAAGGAGGAATGGTCATTTTGGCAAATTTAACTCTCATGCCTACTTTGGCTATTCCTAGTACTCAAAACTTAACAGAAATAATTCTTGATCTTTGTACCCCTTGCTAGTACACATAATGAGGTACCAAGGCCCACCTTTTGATCTGCTAAAAACAATCTTTTACTTATTTTAAATGACAGTTTAAAATTAAATCTGATGCATATGCATAGATCACCCCTATTTCAAAACCCATCTATTTGAGCTCCACTTTCAAAACCCTTGCAACCAGAGACTACCTAGCACTAGTGGAGATCACTCAAAAATTTTGAAACCAAAATTCAAAACTTTTTCTCCTGCGGCCATTTCATCAAACACCTTGCTGGCAAGATCATTTTGGCCTAACTAATACTGTTTGGGTTGATTTTGTCTAGCAATTGCAATGTGCTTTGATCATCTTTGTCCCCCTCAAGCCTGACCAGACCAACCCCAGCCTCTTCCCTAACCCCTAGCTGCACTGCACTGCCATGCTGAGCCCTCTCTTGCCGGCCGACCGTGCACTCGCAGCAGCCGCCCTCTCTAGCCTCTCTCACCATGTCTAGTAAGTTGCATGTGGTCCACCTCCACCGCCCAACCAGCCCCAGGCAAGAGACAGAGGGCAGAGCGGCTAGGAACCGCCGCGCCCTAAGCCGGTCGAGCATGCCGACGCCGCCCCCAGAGCATGCCCTGTCCCCGCTCGCACAGACCGCCCCTTGGCCACAGCCCGCGCCCGCCGCTCCGCCTCGACCTGGAGAACACCCCAGACACCCCCGCTGGCCGTCCAACGCCTCACAGCCACCACTCGCCGTGGACACCGCCGCCTCTGCCTCTCAGAGCGCCACCTCGCCCAGACCGTGTGCCACCGCCCCTACGCTCGCATTCAAGTTCTAGAGCACCGCCAGGGAACCACACATCGATCGCCACCCCCAGCCACGCCTCTACCCCATCGTAGCCATATCGCCAATGTCGACTGCCCATCCCGCTCGGTCTCACCGTCAGGCCTATAAAAGAATCCCTTCCCAGCCTCTTCTCTCCACACCATTCAACTCCCCTCACCTCTCTGAACCTCACCCACCTCTCGCCGGAGCAAAGGGAGCAGCAGCTCGCCAGAATTGGAGCCAGAGCAGCCATAGCAGGAGGAGAAGGGCGTCGTTGATTGCGACCACCCCAAGCTCCTTCGCAACCATGCCTCGCCTCGCCGTCGTCTTCCACGTCGTTTGCCCGCCTCGCCGACCCCGCTAGAGCCCTGGTACGCCCCCAGTAGACCCCCACCGAGCCGCTAGGGTTCGAGCTCGTCGGCGACCTGTTCGTCGTCGACGACGACCCTCAGCCGTAGATTCCTATTCTAATCGCACGGCCCATAGCGCGCGTACCATTTCGCGTTTTAAGTGCTACTGACATGCGGGACCCCCCTGTCAGCTGAACCCCGCGCTGCGGAGTGCCACTGGGCCGGCCCATTTCTTTTCCCGCGCTATCCCACCCATTCAAATCTGGATTTTTCTTTTTAGTTAAATCTAGTTTCTGTCCCCTAGTTTGAAAATCAATTCAGAGAGTTTTAGAAATCCAAATTGCACGAAACCAATTTTGTCTGAAAGGTATTGAAATGGTATATCCAAGCCCGTTAGATTTAATTGGTGAATATTAAATGTTAGTTAATATTAAATGTTAGTTAATATTTCAGTGAGTAGAAATTACTTTTCTAAAATAAAAAGGATGAAACTATAGAATTAAAACTTGTGATGTTTGTGATGATAATAGATCATCAAATGTGTGTTTTAGAATGCTACTTAGCCTACTTAAGTATTGTTTGGTGATTGTCTACTCCCTATGTATTTATAGACGCTAGTACTGACCAAGCTTTCGAGGAGGAGGAGTTCTACCAAGAAGAAGAAGAAGAAGAAGAAAACTTCAACCACTGCACCAACCAAGGCAAGCTATTATTGGCAAGCTAACCCTTGCAAAACACACTTTAGCAAGCCACCATTAACAGTACAAGCTACCCTTAGTAAGCTAGCAATACCCAAGATTAACCCTTGCAAGTTTAGTACTTAGCAAACTAGAATCAAACTAGATGGTTTAGCAAAGATGCCTCAAGCATGCTTTGATCACACCCTTTTAACTATTAGTACCCTAAGTCTTACTTACAAGTTTTACTCCCCTTAGTACACAAAGCTCTTTACTTGTGTTGAAGGTAGCATAAAAAGTATAAAACTTGACCTACTTAGAAACCTTTAGATGTCATTCTATGGCATGAGATTGATCCCATCCTTCCACTTTAGTGAACACTCTTAACTTAGTATTTTAGAGTAGATCAAAAACTTGAGTCACTTTAGATGGGAACACTTGGTGAAAATGAATTATGAAAACCTTGGAATGATGAGTCATTCTATTGAGACGTTTTGACATGTGTTGAGAAACACAAATGATTGAGGATGATGAAAATATTGAGGCATGAGCCTTAACCCTTTTATAAAACTGATGGTTGGATTCGGATGCGATACCATTCCAAATTTACCGTACAACCACACTACCTGAATTGGGTAAGGCTTAGCTGGAAATTTATATGCATTAGTATTAGTTCCCTCACGGGAGAGGTTTGAGCTGAGGCTACCTCTCAATGTTGTCCACCTATGCAGTGCCCAAGATGACTGATGGTCATGGTTGGGAGGCCATGCTCATAGGAGAGGTGCTTATACTAGGGTGTGTAAAGGGAAGGTTATGTTTGATTATCTGCATACTAAGTATGATGATTCAGGGTTACCCCTGACAGATGTATCAAATCTTGTGGTGAAAGTGTACCACCTTTGCATAGTGTCAAACTATTCGAATAGCCGCGTCCGCGGTTATGGACAGTTGGAATGGCCATACTGTTTTGTTGTCAGATGTTTTCTAAATAACTTGAAATGAATGATGAACTTTGACTTGACCACAACAGGGTTGTGTTGATGATAATAGCTTCCCAACTTAAGTGATTTTAGAACTTTACTTTATCTTTATTGGCTTCTGAACTTAGCTTAGGTTTCAAACTTAACTTGATAGTTAAACTTAGATTTAGCACTTTGACTTAGAACTATAGTACCTGTTAATAGTAGTTTGCGAGTACTTGAAGAGTACTCATGGCTTTTGTCCCTGGCTATTATCATGGCCAGACTATGAAGGAGATTATCAAGATGATGGTCAGCATGACGACTATGATAACTAGGACTATCTGCCTTCGTCAGCATTGCCTGTGCCCCTGAAGATGGACCCCACCGCTACGCTTATCTTTTATTTCCGCTGCTTGTTGTATTAAAGACTGGATCATGAGATCCTTATTTGTGTAAAACCTTATGTATGGTATGTAATGGATGATGTACTGTGATATCCAATCTGTTATGTCTCGCAAAAATGGTAATCCTAGGATTGTGAGGTATGGCATAATGGGCATCTGGGATTAAAAATCCGGGTGTTGACATGACCCCTCCAAGGTGACGCAGATAGGCGTAGGCTTAGATCACGCATAGCAAAGCACGCTCGTCGAGTCCTCAAAGCTAATAAGGATATCTTCACATGGCAACCTTTTGACATGAATGAAGTACCTAGGAACTTTCTGAGCACTCTCTTAATATGTTTCAACAATGAAAAGCACAAAGCTATAGCTAAAGAATTAGCTCGACTAGACTAGCCGAATTTATTGAAGAAGTCATCTATACTGAGTGGGCGGCTAACCCTGTAATGGTCCCTAAAAAGGACATTATTTATTTAAGGATGTGCATTGATTACACTGCCATGAACAAGGCTTGTCCCAAAGATCCGTTTGCTTTGCCTTGAATCAACCAAGTTATCGACTCAATGGGAGGCTTGGAACTTCTCTGTTTTCTCTATGCATATTTTGGTTATCACCGAATACGTATGAAGGAGTCGGATAAATTGAAGACTTTATTCATCACCCCCTTCAGAACCTTATACTACATCATAATGCCTTTCGGCCTCAAAAACGCAGTAGCTACATATCTACACACTATGCAGCGTTGCATCCATGACCAAATCGGACACAATGCACATGCATACATGGACGACATAGCAGTAATGACCAAAAATAAGGAAACGTTAATTTCTGACTTGGAGGAAACATTCTCTAATCTACGAAAATACAACATATTGCTTAACCTGAAAAAGTGTTTCTTCGGAATCCGAATCGGAAAATTGTTAGGTTTCATTGTGTCTCAGAGAGGCATAGAAGTGAACCGTGACAAAATAAAGTCCCTACTCAACATAACCAGGCCAACTTTCCTGAAGGACATACAATGGCTCACTGGTTGCATAACAACGGTGAGTCAGTTTGTCAGGCGGCTCGGCGAAAGAGTCGCACCATTATACAAGCTCTTGAATAAAACCGACAAGTATGTGTGGACCAAAGAAGCTGAAACTACACTCCAAGACCTAAAAGAAGTACTCTCATTCACCCCTATTCTTGCAGCAACGGAATCTCAGGAACCCATGTTGCTTTACATTGTTGCGACAAAAAGAGTCATCAACGCTGTCACAGTGGTAGAGCGAAAAGAGGAAAAAGATGAGCACTTGGTGTATCGTCTGACTTATTATCCCAGCGAGGTCCTAACAGAGTTGACACAACGATATTCACATTATTAAAAGCTAGCCTATGGCATATTCACCAGAAAGCTACAACACTATTTCCAAGAGCACAAGATCATAGTGGTGAGCACAACTCCCATAATAGATATAATGAACAACAACGACGCCACGGGACATGCCGCTAAGTGGGAAATCAAGCTCACAGCTTTTGACATTAAGTACAAGCCACGGACAACAATCAAATCCCAGATACTTCCGACTTTGTTGTTGATTGGATAGAGATGGCAAAAAACACTAGTACCCCAGAGTCGGAATACTGGACCCTCCACTTTGATGATTTGAAAGTGCTCGGGGGATGGCGTGTGCTCAAATCACCCCAAGGAGATAAGCGATTCTATGTATTGCAGATTCACTTCACAACAACCAATGATATTGCTGAATATGAATCACTTTTACATGGACTTCAAATCGCTAAACACATCGGTGTTCGTCGAATCATGTGCTACGGAGACTCTGATCTAGTTGCTCATCAAGTATCCGATCACTATAGGGAAAATAAACACATGGAAGCTTACCGAGCCATTGTGGATGAAGTATTTAAATCATTCGAAGGGTTTGATGTTACACACATCCCTAGAGTAGAAAATGAGGAAGCGGATGCAATATCAAGATTAGGCTCTACTCGGAAACAGGTCCTGGATGGTGCTTTTTAGGAGCACCTAAAAGTTCCCTCTATCACAAGAGTTGATGAGGAGTACTCGACTAAATCTGACTCACCGCTAATAGCAGTTCTGGCTGTCATTCCTCGCTCGACAAAATACTACCTTGATTTTTTGGTAGAAGGTAAATTACCCGAAGACGAGGTTCTAAGATGACAGATTATCCGACAAGCAAAATCTTATACGAGAATCAATGGTGAGCTCTATAAGTGGAGTGTATCTAGGGTCTTTCAATGTTGTATTTCTCCGGAAGAAGGAGCGGAAATCATAAGGGAAATCCACGAAGGTGAATGTGGCATCATGCCGTAGCTAGATCCTTAGTGGCAAAAGCTTTTCAATACAGATTTTTATGGATTACAGTTAAGGCAGATGCCAAAAACTAGTCAAGACGTGCAAACGCTGCCAAAAGTATGTCAAACAAGCCCATGTTTCGGCCGACGAGCTGCGAACAATTCTGATTACATGGCCCTTTGCGGTCTGGGGGCTTAACATGGCAAGACCGCTTAAACAGGCACCAAGTGAATTTACCTACCTACTAGTGATGGTGTATAAGTTTACAAAATGGATTGAGTCTAAACCTGTAAAAAGTTGCGATGGATCCACAGCAAAAAATTCGTCGAGGATGTCGTCATTCGATTCATCTCTCTGTACAACACTATCACAGACAACAGGAGTAACTCCTCAATGGGAGAACTCCTCAAGAGGGGTCTGGCTCAATATTGCAGCAATCGCACACACACAAGCCAATGGACAAGTCGAAAGGGATAATGGTCTTATTTTGCAGGGCCTTTGACCTCACCTGAAAGCACCACTTCACCGTGCTATGTGGGCTTGGGTGGATGAATTACCGTCAGTTATATGTAGCTTGTGAACTACTCCAAACATGTCAACCGGATATACTCCTTTCTTCTTGGTCTATGGCGCAAAGGCAATACTTCTGAGTGACCTAACTCATATTTCTCCCCGAGTCGCTGCATATGTCAAAGAGGATGCCAAAACTTCCCGACAAGATAACCTCGATATACTCGAGGAAGTTCGCGTTGTTGCTGAACATAGATATATAGCCTATCAGTAGAAGTTACACAAGTATCATAGTTAGAAAGTCAAAATCATTCCTTCAGAAAAGGCGATCTAGTTCTCCAACTAGTGCAACAAAGAAAGCACAAACTTTTCCTGATTTGGGAAGGACCGTTCATGATTAGCAGAGTTTTGCACAACGGGTCATACTATTTAACTGATATGAGGCCAATCAAGGAAAGACCTGATATTTGGAAGAGAAAGGGATTTGGACCATCCAAGTTTAAACTTTGGTTTTTATCTGATTACTTAGACTGAATAGTGAATTGTTAGTACTGGAAGCCAGCTCTATTTTCGAGTTTAAACTGGTTTACAATTGAGCTCCGTTGCTCGTTAGTGTTTCTGTGCTATAGGTTGGCCGGCTCACAAAAGGGACGAGGCAAAAAAGCCAGATAAATGATAAGTATGAACAAAAAGTTCTTAAGTAATTTTCGCACACGAAAAACTCAAAAACAACCAAGTGCTAGATTAAAGGTGGAGGAGATGGAGGTTTTGCCAGTTCACTGGTACCAGCGTCCACATCACCCTGATCCTTGTCCGAGATGGTGACGTCAGACTCGGTCTTCTCATCATCGTCAGAGGCTTTAGTTTCTTCATTAGGGGTATTTGGTGGCACAACGACGGACTGAAAGAACAACTTGGAGAAGTTGGTCATCTCAGCCACACGACAAGTGTATCCAGCACAAGACTCCCAAATGCCTCCAAAATTTTGTTTGTTGACGTAAGACTTGGGTTGTTGACTAAGTTAAAGTCTAGCACAAGCCTTGGGGGACTACACTACTCCATTATTTGGCACCCTAAAAGCATTAAATCGGATTTTGCACTCCTAGATCCTTTCCAACTTCATGCTTGGGGGCTAGAGGATATGGTATAAAGACTGTAAAAAAGTGTCGGTTCAAGACTTACAATATGCTCATGATGCAGTTTTGTGAGGCTGGTGTTAATCTCGGCAGAAACCTTTTCGGCTAAGGTTAAGGGCTGTATTTGTGGCAGCAGAACTCCACCAACCCTTATCCATTGTTCCTAAAGATGAATCCAGCCCAACAAATCTTCAAGCTTCGCATCTTCAATCTCCTCAGCCTCCTCTTCGGCAGATAATTTCTGGGCCTCTAGGCATGAACACGCAAGTTCTTGTATTTCTTCTACATTCTTTCTGGTAATACCAAGAGTGGCGGCACCAGGATTCTTCTAGAGATTGTCGGGAAAAATTTCAGTCGAGGGATCATTACCCTTAGAGGGTTCACTATTATCTATTCCTAAGTCACCAACAGTGACGTCGGCTTGTGAACTTGCGTTTACTGGCTCTTAAGATTGAGACCCAACATCTCCAGCGCATGGAGACGGAATATCCTCCGACATTGATGATGTATTGGGGTTAGGAGTAGGAGGAGTGGTGGTCGGAGAAGTCATGTTTAACTTCTGCTGACACATTATCTTTCCAGATTCCCCTTCCCCTTCGCTAACGGTTTAGCTCTAAATCATAAGGATGAAAATTGTTATGATTCAGAAAGAATATAAGAAAAGTACAAGTTATAATAAAAGAACTTACTTCTTGATGACTGGTAGTATTTGTAGGCCAACCGAGACAACTGGAGTCTTACGCTTCCAGGTGAGCATTTTTGGCAATTCTTTCAGGTCCTCCTCCTCATAAATGGGTATCGGATGTTCCGATGGATAACCCTCGAGAGGAGCAAGTTCCGACTCAAGGAGGTCAGCAAGCTGAAAATTTGAAAATATCTCAGTATTGCAGAATGGTAAAGGATTGGACATGGTGATAAGATAACAAAATAAAGTCGAAAAACTTACCGAAACTAGGGGGTTCTCCACGGTATACATATGCATGGAGATCTTCAGGGCTTTCCTGTTAACCCGTTCCTTGATCAACCATTGGATCTGGATCTTATAATCCTTGGAGGTGATCCGATGTTCACTAACCCTCAAGATATCCTTCTTGTTGGAGGTAACCGAGTGCATTAGTCGGTCCGCCGTGATACTGTAGAGGCTAGATCCGACGTTCCAACTAGCAGTGCACTAAGTCAGATCCCTTCAAACCTTTATTTTTCATCAAGAACTCAATCCGCCTTTTGGCGCGGATCAAGTCCTCAGTCAGAACCAGCGCTTCTACATATCACCGTTGATGAAAACCGACAATCTTTTTGATTTGCCAGGAGCCGACATATCCTTATGATAAAAGAAGGTTTCTGGTCACTTCTTCACTGAATCACTAGCTAAAAACTTAGGATAGACTCGGTCTCTCCTAAGGACTAAGCTAAGAGTACATGTGTTGTAAGGAACACCGGCAGTAATAGAATTCTTATAGGTACCAAAGTAGTACCGGAAAAGTAGCAGACTCGTCCTAATCTTGAGAAACCCCTCACAGAGAGATGCGTGGGCACTAAGCTCTAGCAATGAATTCGGGGGAAGATTGTGAAGCTGAACGCCATAATAATTGATTACCTCGGAAAATAATTCTGATGGCGGGAAGCTAATACCACGATCGATGTGGGTCGCGAAGTGGACACGTTCATCGTCACATGGCACTAGGATGGCTTCGTTGATGCCGCTCCACCATGCGTCGACACAGAGGTAGCCTTCATCCTCCATGAACCAGAGCTTGTCGTCATAGATGATGCTTGGGATCCAAATCCCATGCCACTTCTTTTCCTCTGCCGTGGTTGAAGACGACGCCGCACCCGCCACACTGGAGGAATCCGCCATCTCGTCGAAGATGACCAGGAATTGGCGGATGATGGAAGAGGGTGGGCAAGCATAGGGGTTCATGAGGAAGAAGAATCACAAGAGAAGTGGTGAAGAGAGAATGAGGGTTTTCTCCCCCTTATAATCCCTTTGCGTGGAGATTAGCGCTAGTCGCGCTAGATTTCTGCCACGCATCACCTCGATTCCGCGTGATGCGAGACCCATAAACGGTCGCGCTGATGGAGTAAATGTCAGTGACGTAACAAGATTTGAAAAGTTGTCGGGTCACATCACTGGAATATTTTCTGGCTCGGTTTAAAACGAGCATGGAAACAAGAATGATATATTAACAAGTCTGAAACGTTAAAGATTCGGATCCTATGATTTGTTTTCAAGTTTCAAGAACCCTTCAAGATTTTGCAGTCGAAGAACATTGAAGCTAGACGATAAAATCCGACTTTGGATCTTGAAGGCTTCCGGGGGCTACTATTGTTACTTCTGGCTCCACTGATATACTGGATTGCTAGCAGGAGTACGAACCGTCCACCGCAGTCGGATCTGAACCTGGGTAGGCTTATGTGCTCATCGTCCTAGATCACGATATGTATCACACCCCACCTTTTCCATGCATCGAGGACCCCCTCATGGTGCACTTGTTTTCAATCCACCGACACCGGCCGACGACCAGATGTGGCCACAAAGGAGCTTGGCATCGGGGCAGGCATTGATGGAAGCCACCACTAGCTGGTGGGAAGTGGCAGAGATGCATGGTCCCGATCTAGGCCAAATTGGGATTTGGGCCCTATCTAGGCCATATTGGGCCCCATCTAGGTGGTGCAGGCCCTAGCCGTCACACACGTGTATGCAACTGCATCGGATCTGAACCTGGTAGGTGCATCGAGTTCTTCCCTCTCATCTCTGATGTGGCCTAGACACTGGAACCGGGCTGCATGCCTAGATCTAGCAGGCGATTCTAGGCGTGTGACGTGCGGCAACATGGAGTGCCATGTCCACCATGCTCGTCGCACCTCTACCGCCCACGTGTTGGTTGGATCTCAGCCAGGCGGGCTTGGATTTTGACGACAGTGTCCCCTGTCCGTGCCACTAGATTTGGTGTGATAGTGTTGGCCGCTCCGTGTGTTCGAAACTTTGGACGTCGGGGCAGTGGCCCTAGAAGGTGACCTACGTGACCTGCCCTAAGGCGAGCGGCGTTGTGCGAGTGATGGCTCAATCTTTGTTCGTGTGGATGGTGAGGAGCAGTCAACAGGGAATCCTAGTGTTGGCGGCGCCTCAGTAAAGGTGGCTTCCAAATCATGTTCTGGAGGCCTCGCTTGGTGACATCGGGTGGTATGGGTACCAGGTACTGGTGCGAAGGTTTTTGCGGGAAAAAGCTCAGCACTCTGGTGCCAGCTACAACTATGCATGCGGGTACCTTAACCCTCTTGGGGTGTCATTGTGGTTAGTCAGTGGTTACCTTCCCTTGCATCACAGCTCCGGGTGAAAACCCTTGACCGTGTCATCTCGGTCTCTATGACGATGGCGTGTTATTTGTCACCCTCTTGGGGGCGATGTCATGGAGCTTTGGTACATATCAGTCTCGTTTCATTGTCATCAATAGGCAAGTCCGGATCCTGTCTCAAGGAACTTCTTCGTTGATGTGGGGCGTTCTCAGCGGCCTCTTGTCTTTTACATGAGATATAGTTATCACCACTATCAATTCTCGTTGTCTGTTGGCAGGATCGACGATCCATGGGCTGGAGAGAGAGTGGAGGTGGCCCTCTCCAGCGACAACTTGGTGGGTGTGGCACCACGATGTCCGGTGGTTCCACAAGTAGACGTGGTGACACCTCTAGTTAGTAGTTTTAGGATGCTTCTTCAGGTGTGGCTATCCTTGTTCTCTTTCTTTAACTTTGATCTACTTCGTAAGAGGGTTCTCTCGTTACTTTGTATCGGGTAACAGTTTGATATTATTATTATAAAGCTGGACGAGAACATGTTAAGATGCGGAGGCAATTTGCGTGGAGGCTAAATGTGTTTGCGCCGCAGATTATTTTCTCCTCATGCCGTCAGCTTTTTAACTGTGATGATCCCCTAGAAGCTGAAACGAGGACTTGCGCAGAAGGCATTCATCTTGCTCTCGAATGGAGTGATAAATCAGTGGTGTTAGAGCTAGACTACTCTCTCATGTTAGATGCAATTGGTGGAAGATCGCAAGATAGATCATCTTTAGCTTTTCTCATTAAGGAGATTAAGGATTTAATTCAAGGTATTAGAAGTATTTGTATTGTAAAGGTGGATCGTGAATAAAATAGGGCTAGTCATAGTCTTACGAATTTCGCGAGAACACATGCAAAAACTATAGTATGGCTTGGATCAGAACCTGAGGTTTTGTCTCAGGTTTTAGATTGTGACCTCCTTGTAAGTCCTATAGATTAATAGAACCACTTTTACCCGGAAAAATAATGTGTTTGCGCGGCAGATTATTTGAATTTGGCTTTGTGTAAGGCCTTCTTTCTTTCAAAATGGTGTATCTTGATGGCACTTATTGCATACTTGCATGCATGGTCCACGCGCCGCAAAGGCTGAAAGCCCGACCAAGCTGAACTCACGAATGATAATGAGAGATTATCGCCACATTTGTCTTATCCTTGCCTATATACTAGTACTAGTACTGAACCTGATACCTACCGTGATGCCGTGCATTACCAACACAGCTTTCAGTAGAACATCACCAGCCCACTTGCCAACGACCGAGATACAGTATGCATGCAATGTACTCCCTCCGTTTCAAAATCTTTGTGAATGAAGTGTATTTAGACCTCTTTTAATGTCTAGGTTCATCTAGGTTTAAAATAAACCTAGATACTAAAAAATGTCTAAATACAGTTCTTTTACAAAGCTAAAACGTCTTATATTTTAAAACAGGAGGGAGTAAGATTTACTTCTCCCAGTACGTACGTACTCCTGGTACCCGTTGACCGAGCGCCATGTTTCATGTTCTGCATGGTTCGCGGACGCAAGCTTTACTACTCCTGGTACCTGGTAGTACGTACGACGACAGATCGAGCTTGGTCTAAAACGGATGCATGCGCGGTGGCGGGCCCACGCTGTCAGGCTTAGTCATATCCATGTGGCTTCGGCCAGTGCGCCCCAGCTTTTATCAAATCCAACGGACGATGGTACGTGCCTTGGCCCGGTGCTCCGCCCATCTCGTACCCGTTTTTTTTGCAGGGCAGCATGTGCATGCTCGCTACCCATGCACGGCCTAAAGTTGTAGACTAGTCAAGCAGTACACAGGTTATTTGACCTCTACTTTTTCCTTTCTTTTCTCCCGCAACTTTTCTGAAAACTACGGACAAAGATTTAACTAGATTCGGATATATCTAGACATGTTTTAGTACTAGATATATCTGAATCTAAATAAATTTGAGTCAACTAATATGGGTCGGAGGGAGTACTAATTTCTGTAGTAACTTATTCGGCCGTGTAGTCTTGTTTGTACCGGAGTGGTAGCAACATATTCAAAGTTGAGCTATGTTCTTCAGGCACAGTTTGCATGATAGTAGCTCAAACACACCAAAGACAACTTTTTTGAAAAGCGAGTGCTCCCTCCCGTCCCGGGTGGCTCCAAAAGACTTCCCTGCCAGTGCCAAAGCTCTGCTACACACTGTAGACTGCGAAGGCTCCTTGTCTAAAGCCTGTAAAGTTCTCTGAACATGCACAAGCAATATTTACCCAATGAGCAAAAGTTGGAACACATCACGCATCCAAACAGGTAAAAAAAAAGAGCACGGCTCAGACACCGAGGAGAGCTAGGGGAGGAGTAGATAAACAAGCCAACGCTCGTCTCTCCTCTCCCTGCTTCTCCGAATAAACAAACCAAGGAACCTCACGGGCTCGCACCACCAGAGGCCTCAGAAGGCAAAAATTGCCCGGTCACCACCTGACCTGCATGCAGTGTCGCAGTTGCAGCGCTGTGCAGTCAAAGCCAAGGCAGTGACCAACAAATCTAGCACCCAGACCATAGTGCTAATCTGCTTTACTGATCTCGCTAACTCGTACGGTGTGGTCGCCATTAGTATAACCTACCCACACATAACATGGTCACGACAAGAAGGACCCCACAGACATGCGGGCTCGGGCCCACATGGCGCCCTTCCCCATGCCTACGCGGCCGTACCTGCCCGCAGTTTTTGCCTGCCATCCATGTCGCTCAACACGGCCGGCACTGTTGGTTTTTGTTTTGTATCCCCCGGGCATGGCAAGCAACCATGCAAATGCAAGTGTGCCTGGCGTGGTGGGGGCAAGATAGTCCTGGCTATAACAAGGTGGGGTGGTGGTACTGCCCGTCTAGGCCCCTCGCTGCGCTGGGCGGTGTTGCTGTGCGTGCGCAGCCTGTCGCATGTGCCGGCATGTGCGGGCCGTGCCGCGCACTGTGCCCGCCCCAGATTGCTGCCGCCGCGCGCCAGAGGATTGGATTGGATCGCCCTGATGACCAGCCGCGTCCGTGTGGATTAGTATTAGATTGGCAGCATTGCCATCGATTGAGTAATCTCAGCCTGAATTAGTTAACCACCATAAGCCGCGAACAGTACATCGCTGCGAATCTTCTCCCTGCGCACCCGGCCGGCCGCGACGGGCCGTGGTTGAGCACGGATCCGTGCACCGCCCACTCTCACGCGCGGCCCGAGCGGCTGCATACGTACCGGCTTGTTTCACTAGCCGGAGCCGCGCCTTCGGATTCCTCACTAGAGGAGTTGGAGGCTTCCGCAGACGACGAAGCTGCGGAATCAACATCCTCCGAGAGAATATCCAGTGCTACCGTACGAATTTGTGTGCTACTCGATTCCTGGAATCTTTACCGTCTATTTAGATTCGAGGGATAGGATTTGCACATACTATGGGCGTGTTTGGTAGCCTGTTTTCCGTATCTCGCATCCGGCGTGAAGAAATAAGCCTGCTTGTTGTGTTAGGTCATATTGTTTTCTTGTATGCACGGGTTTTAAAACGGGGCAAAAGATGGCCTGCTAGGAACGTCGATTTGGGCGAGAGGAACGTCGTGTGCGGGGAGCCAGCGCGGAGATGAGAGGAGCCGGAAAAATTGCAGCGGCGTATGGCGCGAAAAGTAGGGTCACCTCCCTTTTACTTTGTCACCACTCGCTGGTAGAAAAATCCATCCTAATTTTCTTCTTTGGTGGCGGCTTTGGCGGCGACATCGATTTAGATCTCCGACAGCAGCTGCTACGACCACTCTGGCACCAGCTGCTACGTCTTCTCTAGCTCCGACGTCTAAGACCTCGTAGATCTGTGGCACCGACTTCTCCCTCGTCTTCTTCCCTGCCTACTCCCAGTCATCGACGTATGCATCCATGGAGGTAAGAACCGCGTCCTTGCCTCCTCCTCCCCTACGTTGGTACCTAGGTAGTTAGCTCGATACCAGGGTAGTACCTAGAGTGCTTTTTGCAATGTTGCTTTATTTAGGGCCAACGGTTAAAGGTTATCATCCAGACAACTGCCCTAGTCGCTGTGATTCAGGTATGGATGTTCCTGATCTACAGAAGAGTGGTTACTAGGACTAACAGAACGGTAGTGACATATGGTCTCATGATGCAGCGAGATAGAGAGAGGATGGCAAATATGAACGCATCTACAACAACAACGATACATAGGCTATCACCATGCTCAGGATGAGAAGGGCCCCTTTTAACCATCTTGTGCAAACATTAAGGTTTAGGGGTTTGCTTAAGGACAACATTAACTGCTCTATCGAAGAGAAAGTGTCTCTGTTTCTTCATGTTCTGGGACATAACTAGAGATTCCGAGTGATTCACAACATATGGAGGAGATCTACCGAGATGACTTTCCAGTATTTCCACTAGGTGCTCTATGCTTTTGGTGAGCTCAGGGGAGAGATGATCAAGCCATCTAGTGGTCAAACCCCCTCGAAGATACAAGGCAATGCTCAATGGTTCGCACTGTTCAAGGTGAGAAACTCTAGCTCATACATCATGACATGGTTGTATTACACTGCCGCCTAACATTCTTGTGATCACATGACTATATTGGAGCAATTGATGGTACTCATATGATAGCTAGAGTGCCGAAATCCAAACAGGCTGCATACAGAGGAAGAAAGTACTACCCCAGACAGAATGTACTTGCCGCTATTGATTCCAACATGAATTCACATATGTGCTTGCTAGCTAAAGATGTACGACTTCTGCTGAGTGGTTTTCAGAGTTCACATGAGAATAGTGAAAGTTCAATTGACTGATCGACCATCATTGTAAACAATAGGAAATAAAGTCTCACTATGTCACCAAAGAATACTTCGACAAATTATGAGATAATGGTGTAAATGTCAAAATTAAGAAGACATTAACAATTTGCAAAATACATACGGATCTGGTAAAACTGATCAAGGACATCATGTTTTCCATGAGCAAGGATGCTTGTTTATATCATCATATGATGTTATGACTAGCAGCAAATGCAAGCTATTATTTGTACTCAAGTGCAAGTGGCAGACTGAAGGAGATATGCCCTATAGACAAATAATAAACGGATTTTATTATCATATCTCGTTTAATTCCTAATAGTTTCATACTTTGCTATAACTGTATCAAGCGGAAACATTGATACAAGTGTGATATGAAACGGACCAAGTCCCTAGTAGCCTCTATTTATACTAGTTCATTGGGCAACCGATGATCAAGGTTTCCTGATCATGGAGTATTTATGCCAATTGACAACAGAGTCATATAATGATATGATGGACATTACCCAAAGATAATATTGCGACACGATCAAGTCACATGGTTCATCGTTGCAATAGTTAGAAGCGTAGTATCATTCTCCTTAGACCGTGAGATCATATTAATCACTATCTCCCGAGGCTGCTTTGATCGTATCAACCGTCATGTCCGTAACTGGGTGGCCATAAAGGTGTGTTTTAGGTATTCCAAAGGAATAGTTGAGGCCTATGTATCAAGGTCAGGATTTGTTCACCCACATGACGGGAAGATGCACACAGCCGACTTGGTAAGATTACATCTATAATGTTGCAACATGTGACTAGGTCACAAGGATAGAATATCATGGGAACAGGTGAAACAGAACTTGTCGGTAACGATATTGAACAAGGTATATGATACCGATGATCAGATCTCGGACAAGTCGTATCGAAGAAATAAAGAGAATTTGACTCGACATTTATGGTTCAAACGACATTACATCGTGGAATGCATAGGGGTTATTATGGACATCCCGATCCCGCTATTGATCATTGATGGAGATCATGTATGTGCCATTCCTGAGATTTTGGGGTAACACACATAAGGGTACGATGATACTAGAGATCATTCTGTAAGATGGAATTACAGAAGGTAGAGAAAACGGAATCGTTCCGAAAGAGAATCCGAAGTTGTTCGGAGGTAGAAAGAAAGAAAATGGCAGAAAGGTGTTTTGAATAAATGGCAATTTATAATATGCATTTATTATATGTTAATTATGAATTAATATATACTAGATAAATATTTAAATTAATATTTGAGGACAACTTTCTCAACTGGGTCAAGAGCCCGGAGGGAATTGGCCTAGGAGGAAGCCACCCGAAGAAGGGACAACAAAAACAGCACAATCGCTGCATGTGGGCTAGGCGGCCCACATAGGCGAGCGTGCAGGAGATGGTATTGCACGGAGCAACCGATATCCAGTTGCCTTAAGAAGGATGTGCCCTCCCGGCCTACTCAGGCACGTGCAGGCGCGGGAGAGCGCCAAGGGACTGCTGGGCCGCGGACCAGCCGGCCCGGCCGCGCGCCGATGCCACCGCCTCGCCTCGTCACTGCTGCTGGGTTTTGCACCATGCACGCGGGTGGACGACCCACCCGGCGAGCGCTGCGGGCTGCCACGCTGCTACTGCTATGCTGGGCCGGCGTAGGCAGGTGGCCCACCCGGCCACCGCCATAGGCCCAGCCGACTGCCTCCTCCCTCTATTTTCCTTTGTATTTTATTTTGTCTCACATGGGAAACCTTTGGTGCGGAGTACCCCTCCTCCATCAATATAAAGGGGTGCCCATGGGTGGGATTAAACACAACAATAATCCAATATTCTCTAAGGCACTTTGCTTAGGGAATCTCTCTCGCGCGCGCAATGGCGTGGTTCCTGGAAGGATGGCACATGCAAGAGACAACACACCTGCAACACGTCATTGTGATGTAGGGATTCCAACCAGAGGATATACTTCCGCACTCTCAGTAGGAATCAGAGAACCGGAGGTCATCGTCGTACATTGTATGTGTGCGAAACCATGAGGGTGCTTCCACTTGTGGCACCTCGTCTACGAGTATGATGACCCACAAGTATAGGGGGTGTATCATAATATTTTGATAAGTAAGAGTGTCGAACCCAACGAGGAGCTGAAGGTGTTGACGAGTGGCTTGGAGCATGAATTCTCTGTAAATACTTAGCAAACGGATTTCTAGGGTTTTTTGATAATGCAGGTAAATAAAGTATGAGTAAATAAAAGACAATAAGAATAAATGCAGCAAGTGGCCCAATCCTTTCTTTAGCAAAGGATAAGCCGGTTGTATTACTTAAGATGACCAAACGTTCTCGAGGACACATGGGAATATCGTCAAGTGCTTTCGCTTCATATAGTTGATTGATCTTCTTTAGTTTGCTAAGTGTTGTGCGGGTGAATCTGTGCTAATGTACCGAGCTTCCTAGGACTAATACATACTTGTGATTATACCCCTTGCAAGCATCCGCAAGTACAAGAAAGTAATTAAGGTAGAAACCTAACCACAACTTTAAACTCTAAGTCCCTGACATCCCTTATGCAAAGGTTTCCTAACGGGGGTTCAGGTTTCTGTCACTCTGGCAACCCCTACGATTAGTAGCCAAATACACAATTCATTCCCCTACGACCATATAGGTGAAGTGTCATGTAGTCGACGTTCACATGACACCACTAGAAGAAATACACCACAACTTAAATATCAAACCATTGAATCTTTCTCAACACAATTCCACTACTAACAACATGACTTCTCCCATGTCCTCAGAAACTAAACGAACTACTCACAAGCCATCATATGGATCAAGATTAGAGATGATATAATGATAAGCAACAATCTGAACATAACAATAATTCAATGGTTCCACTCAATAGCATCAACTACAACAAGTAATCAACACTAGGAAAGTTTCCCCTAAGAACTATGGAAGATTCAACCCAATTGTTACAACGGTATGGAGTGGTGATGATGGTGTTGGTGGAGATGATGATGGAGATGATGGTGATGATGATCCCGATGAAGTCTAGCTTGATGGTGGTGTTGATGGCGATGATCTCCCCTCTTCGGGAAGGAATTCCCTCGGCAAAATTCTGTCTGCCAGAGAGATCTTTCTCTCTCGGTGTTTTACGCCCCGCAGAGGCGGCGGAATCTTTCTATGGTCGCTCTCTAGGTATTAGGGTTTCGAGGGGATAATATACGCCAGAGAGGAGAGCCTAGAGTGGGCCAGGGTGGCCACACCACCTGCTGGCGTGGCCTAGGGCTGCCTGCACCAGGGGTGGTGTGGGCCCCCCTGTGGCCCGTCTCCACTCCCCCTTCTGGCAATCTTCGTCTTCTGGAAACATAGGATTTTCCGTATATTTTCCCGGATTTTGTGATCTTCGCGAATTTCTCCTCCAAACAACCCCTTTTCCATTAGAATCCTGACTGCAGAGGTCCATCCTCCAAAAGTCATCAACCATGCAAAAATAGATGAAATAACATAAGTATCATATCTTAATATGAAATATATCAATGAATAACAGTAAATTATGATATATAATAGTGATGCAAAATGGACGTATCAACTCCCCCCAAGCTTAGACTTCGCTTGTCCCCAAGCGAAAACTGAGCTCAATAAACATGACCTCAGGTTTATAGAGTGAATAGTCGATAAAAGAATATGGACAAGAAGCATCACATTCATCAATACACAAATCATAATAGAAGATAACTCACTATTATATAACTTAACTTGCAATAAGTAAAGGAAACACAATAAAGATACATAAAGTAAATCATAATTGGTAATGGCAAACTTAGCTCTTGGTCGAAGAATAATTGACAATTTGTAGGAGTTCACACATAAAGGGTTTTCAATGATAGCTTTCAAAGTAGTATTCACTAAGATAAGAGCAATGTGCAAAACAAGGAACATAGAAAACATGATTGAATAAATCATCATATGAATGAATGAAACACAACAACTCAAAATACTTGCTGAGATAGAAGGGAATAGGTTTACTGACTCAACTAAAAAGTAAAATATAGGCCCTTCGTAGAGGGAATCAGGGATTTCAAGTTTCATAAAGAGCTTCCAAAAATTATGGTACTTACTAGCTTTCAGCTCTCATTGCCCCTATCATAGGCATCTTTAGGTGATTAAGGTTAAAGTGATCAAATATGAGGATTTGCTTGACAAGTTGTAAGTTGAAAATCTCATGTCCCTTGAATACGAGGGCCGCTCCTCATGCTACTCAAGTTTAGTTACCGGTAAGTTCTTGTCATAGTAAGTATATGTGTATCATAGAGAACCGCCAACGGGGTAACCCTTGCCCGATGATACGGAAGAATCCCCATATCAAAATGACAAGGCAAGTAGACAACGAGCGTCTCAGCAATCTTCTTATTTACCATGGGAAAATAGTGCTTTTTTCTCTCTTTCCTCTTTTCTCATCTTTTTTTTCTCAATCTCTATCTCTTTTTTATAAGAAGAATGCTTCATAGATTGCTCATTATGGTTACGCTGTAGGTTTCCACCATGATTAGGCATGGATTAGACCAGTGGCCCAGGCGTTTCTCTAACACACATTCATAACTCCATGGACTTACAAGCTCCCCTTTCATTTCACACCGACGACATCCATAAACAAAAGAGCATGATATCAACTAGGTACAATGTACAAGTGCAAAGTTGAAAGCGTTCCCCATGACAGCATGGTTCTGCTAATTCACAACTTACAAAGCACAAGCATATACGCAACATAGATGGGCACAATGGTTCAAGGTTATTAAGTGCAAGAAAGTAAAGTGTGCCATCAAGTTCGTGAGAGCTTTAATCACTAATTTTCGCATAACAAGTTTAATTCGAAAGGTAGATAAAAACATGAATTTACTTGGAATAGCAATTGTGCTAGTAGGTAGGTATGGTGGACACAAATGGCATAGGTTTTGGTTTAAGGATTGGATGCACGAGAAGCATTCCCTCTCAGTACATGTTTTAGGCTAGCAAGGCTGGGTAGCAAGCATAAGAGTTGAAGGAAACAAACAAACATACAAGTGATAAAAACAAACATGCAATCTTCCTTGGAAGCACAAAAGATCTTAACTAGAGAATACTAAACTTATGAGCAAATCAAGAAAGAAAGATTATGAAATTATATTTCTTTATAGTACTTTTATCTTTTTCATTCAATTCTGAAAATAGTGTTGCTACTGACCGAGCCAGGTTTACCAAAACCAACTAAATTAAATCAATGATCCCAAAGTGATACTAATACTAACAATAAGATCAATCATATAGCATGAATTGAAAACTAATATAAGATATGCAAAAGAGTAAATGAAAGAACTTCTCATTAATATTCCATAATGGCAACTCACACCAAGGGATACATAGATATCTAACGAGAGGGGGGACACTTCCATAATGCAAACAATCCTATATGATAACTTCTCTATTCATGATATGACTCTACTAAAAAGGTAAAAAAATAGAAGATAGTGATGTGATACATTGCAAATGTATCTATAATTTTTGATGTTCCATGCTTGGTTTTATATACTTTCTTATGTTTTGTCCACACTTTGGAGTACTTTTCATATGATTTCTTGGACTAACCTATTAACAAGAGCCACAGTGCCAGCTGCTTGTTTCCTACTGTTTTTGGTTCCAGGAAGTGAGAAAATGAATATTCTCGGAATTGGACGGGACAAAAGCCAAAGTTATTATTTTACCAGGGGACACTTGGAGCCAGAATACGAGACGGAGAAGGGCCAGAGGGCGGCCACACCACTTGGCCACGCGGCCAGGCTTGGCCCGCGCCAGGGGGTGGTGTGGCCAGCCCAGGCACCCCCTCGGCCTCTCCTTCCGCCTATATATTGCCTCTAATACAGAAACCCTAAGAACCTGATCAAAAATCCACGAAAGAGTTTGTAGCAGCCGTCATCTCCATCCCTAGATCGGGAGGGATCTGAAGCTCTTCCTGGCACCCTGCCGGAGAGGGGAATTCACCCTGGTGGCCTTCTTCATCATCATGCAAGCCTCCGGTGTGATGCTGAGTAGTTCATCTCTGGACTACGGGTCCGTGTAGTAGCTAGATGGCTGGTTCTCCTCCTTTGTGCTATCATGTTTAGATCTTGTGAGCTCCGTTCATGATCAAGATCATCTATTTGTAATTCTGCATGTTGTGTTTATGGGGATCCGATGGATATTGAGATGCTATTTCAGATTGATTATTGATTCTATCATGTCTTTGTTATTTGTGATCTTGTATGCTTTCCGTTGTTAGTAGCTATCTTGGCCAAGTAGATGCTAGCAACTCCAAGAGTTAGTATTTATGCTTGATAGTGGGTTCATGCCTTTGGTAATCTGGGGAAGTCACAGAAATCTCTAAGGTACTAGATGTGTTGTTGCTACTAGGGAGAAAACAACAATCCTTTGTTCATAGAACAATCGTATTGTTTACTTTACACGCAATTCATAATGCAATAATCTGTTGCTTGCAACTTAATACTGGAGGGGGTTCGGATGATAACCTGAAGGTGGATTATTAGTCATAGATGCAGTTGGATGGTGGTCTATGTATGATGTTGTAATGCCCAATAGAATCTCAAAGGAGTCAAGATGATTAGCATATGCTTGTATGCTTTCTCGTTGTTTGTCACTTGCCCCGCTGTAATTTGTTCATCCAGCATGTTATCTATCTTAAGGAGAGACACCTATAGTGAACTATGGACCCCGGTCCTTTCTTTTACTTTCAATCTACAAACTATTTACTACTTTGTGTTTACTTTCTGCAAACTATTACTTCCTTCCATTCGATACGTTTAATCCTTTGTTTTCAGCAAAACCGGTGAGATTGACAACCTCATCGCAAGTTGGGGGCAAAGTTCTGCGGTTGTGTTGTGCAGGTCTCCACATTGCTGCTGGCACCGGTAGTGCGCCCTGCCAACGTTCAGCTAGCAACATCTTTGGGGTGTTTCCTTGCTCCTACTGGATTGATAACCTTGGTTTCGTACTGAGGAAAAACTTGTTGCTGTGCTCATCATACCTTCCTCTTGGGGTTCCCCAACGAGGTCGATATATTTTGTGCCATCAAGCTCTTTTTCTGGCGCCGTTGCCGGGGAGTCAAGGACATCTTCACAAGGGGAGTCCCTCATAACCAATCTCTTTACTTTGTTATTTTTGTTTTGCTTAGTTTACTTTTGCTTTGTTTGCTTGTTTCTTTATCAAAAACACAAAAAAATTAGTTTTACTAGTTTGCTTTCTTTATTAAAAAAACACAAAAAAATTAAGTCTCCTTTAGTTGTTACCTCTTCCTTAGCTCACCATGTTGATCCCTAAATTCACCTTGAAAGACCTTTCAATAGGTAGTGGTTCTTTAATTGGAAAAGATAATATTGATGAATTCTTTAATCATGTTAGTAAGCATGAGGATATTAAGGATAGATCCCTTGCAGAACTTGCTCCAAACTATGATATTGCTGCAGCTTCTTTAGTTCACATGCTGGAATCTAGGTTTGTTAACCTTAACCCCTTAATGCAAGTAATGTTTCTTAAACTTAAAGAAATTGATGACTCTGAGAAGAGAGATTTTATTCTTGAAACTTTGCTTAAGGAATTCTATGATGTTGCCCAGGAAGCTAGAAAAGTCTTTGAACGTTTCAATATGCTAGGCTCATGTGTAGATGTTGTTGGTACACGAGAAAAGATGAACAAAACTGAACCTAATGGGGAGGAAACTAAGATACCAATACCCTTTAAACTTGTAGCAATACATGAAGCCATAGAAAAGAATCTTGATTGGATTGTTCCTAAAAACCCTTTTGATGAAAATAGTGAACCTAAGAGCATTGAGAAAGGATCCTCTAGAACTTATTTGGATGATATACCTTGCCTTGTTAAAGATATTTCTGGTATTGATCTTAATGCTTCTTCATTTGAGAACACTTGATTCTTTTTCTTGCTTCTTATGCTTAACTTAAAGGCGTTAAAGAAAAGTACTTATTGGGAGATAACACAAAAGTTTTAGATGAGTCTTGGAAGTTATTACTTCAGTAATAACTACTCCTTATCCTTTTATTTGCCTTTTGTGCTAAGAGTAACCTCTAATGATAGAGAAATAATGATTGGGAAAGTTGCTGTTCCGAAACAGATTTCTGTGCTTCACCGTAAATATTCGTGTAAAATCTCCGTACGTCCTTTTGAGGCATGAATCTTTGTGCTTCTGCCCCAGGTTGTTATATAACTTTCGTTAGTTCAACACTTTTTGATTTGAGCAACAGAAGGTCTTCGAAAAAATTCGTCTTTACCTGCTGGTTTGTTTTGACAGATTTCTGCCATTTTCTGCATTTGCTTCTTGTTCATTCCTTTTTGAGTTCTTTTGGGGAATTGAGATTTTTGAGGGCAGTGCTACAGTAGCTAGTGTTTGAATGGAAGTTTTATTGGTGTTAGAGCTGAACCTTAAAGACTTATTATCTTGAGTGCACTAATGTTGCTAATAAAGATTGTGTGAAGTTTTGTATGAAGGAAAAAAATTCAGGTGTATGGAAGGAATGAGTAATGAGATGAAGGATGGACTAAAGCTCAAGCTTGGGGATGCCACGCGTGTCACCCCAAGAAATATCCAAGAAGTACAAGCGTCAAAGCTTGGGGATGCCCAAGGCATCCCCTTCTTCATCAATAAAAATCCCAGATTTCTTCCAAACGCTTCATTTTTATTGTTTCATGCACAGTTGTGTTGTTCTTGGAGCGTCTTATTTTTCGTTTTGGTTTTGGTTTTTTGTTTGCTTGGTTTGCTTAGTTTGCTGAATAAATTGGTTGGACCCCTCTTTCATACATTGGTTTTCAAATAGTTTGGTTTGGTTTGGAAAAGAGTAGGAAAGTTCATGCTTAAGTGTTAAAGAGAGCTTGTTTTTGACTGTGGCCTATGCTTTGTCATGCCATGCTAGATATTGTTTTGGATTTATGCTTAGTATTATTTGTTGTAGCATGACTTGTTATAAACAATTGAGATTGCTTAATGTGCCTTGGATGAATCATGCGTTGTTTTAGCATATTAAAGCATAGTATTGTGGTATTCTCCTTTGATGCTTTATTTGGGTTGACTTGGCGCATGCTCACACCATGTTATGACTATCTCAAGTCACCATAGCCTTTATGATCCTTTAGTTTTCAACTTGTAGTATCACTTTATGCTTTGATCAATGATGTTTTGTCACTCTGCATGATTATGGCCATTATTGCTCTCTTAGTTTATCGCTCCCAGTCTTTTGCTAGACTCCACAACCAAGTATGAGTTCCACTCATGCATCCAACTCCTTAAACCAAGTTATTCCAAAGAGTCCACCATACCTACCTACTAACTTATGCTATTCCAAGTATATTCATGCTTTTGTTTATCTTCCAAATTAAACTTGTTATGAGAAAACTAGTGATTAAAGCTCTCACGAACTTGATGGCACACTTTACTTTTTGCATTTAATAAACTTGAACCATTGGGTCCTTCTTTGTTGCATATATTCTTGTGCTTTATAAGTTGAAATTAGCAGAACCATGTATCATGGGGAACGCTTTCAACATTGCACTTGTACCTTGTACCCCGTTGATATCATGTTCTTTTGCTTATGGATCCCGGTGGTGTGAAATAAAAGTGGAACTTGTAAGATCATGGAGTTTGTATGTGTGTTAGAGAAACGCCTGGGCCGCTAGCCTAAGCCATGCCTAATCATGGTGGAAACTTGCATCATCACCATAATGAGCACTCTATGAAGGATCCTCAATAAAAACCTATGCAAATAGCAAATAAAAAGATCGCTGAGATGCTCATTGTCTGCTTGCCTTGTAATTTTGATTATGGGATAGCTCCTGTATCATGTGCAAGGGGTACCCCGTTGGCGGTTCTTTATGATACATATGTACTTACAATGACAAGAGCTTACTCGTGACTAAAGTTGAGTAGCATGAGGTTCGGTCTTCGTAAGTAAGGGGCATGCGATTTGGTTTATAACTTGTCAAGCATATTCTCTTAGTTGTGTCACTTTAACCTTAATCACCTTCAAGATGCTTATGATAGGGGCAATGAGAGCTGAAAGCTAGAAGTACCATACTTTTTGGAAGCTCTTTATGAGACTTGAATCCCTACTTCCTTCTATGAAGGCCTTTCTCCCACCATTATATTGAGTCACCACCTTCTATCTTTATGCACTTACTTTGAGAGCATAGTGGCCATTCTTAGTTCTATGTGCATTGTCCCAAGACTAGTTGATTGATGCATACCTTGATATTGCTTGTTTTAAACTATTTGTATCTAGTCACTCTTATTAACTTTGAAGGTGTCCTATGCATTTATCTTTGCTACTCTATGAGGGACAAGCTGAATACTATTATGCTATGTTTTCTTTATGTGAAACAAACAAACATCTTGCAAAGCATTGTTATTCATGAATCTTTTGTTTGTGCCTTTTCATGTTGCAACATAGTTTCTTTGTCTTATTGCTAAAACTTTGTCTTTCATGCTATAATTGAAGTACTATGATCCTAGCTTTGAATGTTTTACAAATACTTTGATCAAGTTTATGATGGTGCATGTCACCTCAAAAATTATTCTTTCTTTTTATCACTTACCTACTCGAGGACGAGCAGGAGTTAAGCTTGGGGATGTTGATACATTGCAAATGTATCTATAATTTTTGATGATCCATGCTTGGTTTTATATAATTTATTATGTTTTGTCCACACTTTGGAGTACTTTTCATATGATTTCTTGGACTAACCTATTAACAAGAGCCACAGTGCCAGCTGCCCGTTTTGTGCTGTTTTTGGTTCCAGGAAGTTAGAAAATGAATATTCTCGGAATTGGACGGGACAAAAGACAAAGTTATTATTTTACCGGGGGACACTTGGAGCCAGAATACGAGATGGAGAAGGGCCAGAGGGCGGCCACACCACCTAGCCGCGCGGCCATGCTTGGCCCGTGCCAGGGGGTGGTGTGGCCAGCCCAGGCATCCCCTCGGCCTCTCCTTCCGCCTATATATTGCCTCTGATACGGAAACCCTAAGAACCCGATCCACGAAAGAGTCTATAGCCGCCGTCATCTCCATCCCTAGATCGGGAGGGATCTAAAGCTCTTCCCGGCACCCTACCGGAGAGGGGAATTCACCCTGGAGGCCTTCTTCATCATCATGCAAGCCTCCGGTGTGATCCGTGAGTAGTTCATCTCTGGACTACGGGTCCATGTAGTAGCTAGATGGCTGGTTATCCTCCTTTGTGCTATCATGTTTAGATCTTGTGAGCTCCGTTCATGATCAAGATCATCTATTTGTAATTCTGCATGTTGTGTTTGTGGGGATCCGATGGATATTGAGATGCTATTTTAGATTGATTATTGATTCTATCATGTCTTTGTTATTTGTGATCTTGCATGCTCTCCGTTGTTAGTAGCTATCTTGGCCAAGTAGATTCTAGCAACTCCAAGAGTTAGTATTTATGCTCGATAGTGGGTTCATGCCTCTGGTAATCTAGGGAAGTGACAGAAATCTCTAAGGTACTTGATGTGTTGTTGCTACTAGGGAGAAAACAACAATCTTTTGTTCATAGAACAATCGTATTGTTTACTTTACACGCAATTAGTAATGCAATAATCTGTTGCTTGCAACTTAATACTGGAGGGGGTTCGGATGATAACCTGAAGGTGGATTATTAGTCATAGATGCAGTTGGATGGCGGTCTATGTATAATGTTGTAATGCCCAATCGAATCTCAAAGGAGTCAAGATGATTAGTATATGCTTGTATGCTTTCTCGATGTTTGTCAATTGCCCCGCTGTAATTTGTTCACCCAGCATGTTATCTATCTTAAGGAGAGCCACCTCTAGTGAACTATGGACCCGATCCTTTCTTTTACTTTCAATCTACAAACTGTTTACTGCTTTGTGTTTACTTTCTGCAAACTATTACTTACTTCCATTCGATACGTTTAATCCTTTGTTTTCAGCAAAACCGGTGAGATTGACAACCTCATCGCAAGTTGGGGGCAAAGTTCTGTGGTTGTGTTGTGCGGGTCTCCACGTTGCTGCTGGCACCGGTAGTGCGTCCTGCCAACGTTCAGCTAGCAACACCTTTGGGGTGTTTCCTTGCTCCTACTGGATTGATAACCTTGGTTTCGTACTAAGGGAAAACTTACTGCTGTGCTCATCATACCTTCCTCTTGGGGTTCCCCAACGAGCTCGATATATTTTGGGCCATCATGATGTGATACCTGGCACTCCCCCAAGCTTGGAACAAACCAAGGGGATGCCAAAACCTGATGACAAATTACTCCTTCGGTGTTGGTGGTGTTCTCTCGATTGGCGCGAGGAGATCTTCTAGTATCTTGCAAAGCCTGTTATTCTCCTCTTGAAGCATATCCACCTTCCTCCTCAAGACTCGGTACTTGCCGCATAAATCATCGGTTACTCGTAGAGCTTCCATTGCTGCAGGGCAGGAACTGAGATCTAGAGTTGGAGGTATCAGCCCCTTTATGCCTGCTGTCATGTCTTTTACTTCCTCCTCGATGTTCCGATCCATGTCTTCGCACCTACTTGCGATCCTTTCTCGTTTCACCCGTCCCATGAGAATCTCCTTCTCAAGATTGTGATGGAGTTCGCGACGGCGTCGCAACTCGTAATCCTTTGGAGATGAACCCCTGAACGACATCTGAACAAAACAGATCGAAACAAAAACCACGACGAGAACACGATATACGAACCTCGGGGGATCTGGGAGATTATATATTACGATTTTTTACAACAAAAGGAAGGTACTGGGAGAAAACGGGTTGGAGACGAAGTCCGAGGTGGCCACACCACCTGCTGGCACGGCCAGGGGGGCGCGCCAGGGGGTGGTGTGAGCCACCCTGGCTTCGTTTTCGTCCCTCTTTCGCTTCGTCGCTTTCCTTGTTGGATAAAAACTACAAAAATATGACTGGACAGAATTTTTGCAGAACTTTTCTTACCAGAACTGTTACCTATTTGAAAATGGACTCTGCAAGTCTCTGAATTTGGTCTTTGATAAATTTTTTCAGAGTTAGTACTTGAATAGCATCAATATCTTCATTGTAAGAATCTCCAACAATATAGTGCTTGAGTCGCTGACCATTCACCACTTGTGTAGTGTTATCTTTTAAAGAAGATATTTTTATTGCACCTAAACGATATACTTCTTCGATAACAAAAGGTCCTTACCATTTTGAAAGTAGTTTCCCTGCAAAAAATCTGAGACGAGACCTATAGAATAGAACTTTCTCACCAACATGGAAATCTCTCTTAAGAATTCTCCTGTCATGCCATCTTTTAACTTTTTTCCTTAAAGAGTCTAGCATTCTCATATGCTTCACTCCTCCATTCATCCAACGAACTTAAGTCAAATAATATTTTCTCACCAGCAAGTTTGCAGTCTCTATTAAGTTCTTTCACTGCCCAATAAGCTTTGTGTTCTAATTCTAAAGGCAGGTGGCAAGCTTTCCCATAAACCATTTTGTAAGGAGACATTCCCATAGGAGTTTTATAGGCAGTCCTATAAGCCCATAAAGCATCGTTCAACTTTTTAGCCCAATTTTTTCTAGATCTATTAACAGTCTTTTGCAACATGGATTTAATTTCTCTATTTGATAGCTCTACTTGCCCACTAGTTTGGGGATGATTAGCTGAAGCAATTCTATGATTAACATCATATTTAGCAAGGGTCTTTCTAAAACCACCGTGAATGAAATGAGACCCTCCATCGGTCATAAGATACCAAGGCACTCCAAACCTAGGAAAGATAATATCCTTAAGCATTTTTAAAGAGGTCTCCCCTTCAGCACTTTTTGTAGGTATGGCTTCTACCCACTTAGTAACATAGTCAACAACAACAAGAATATGGGTATAACCTTTTGAAGGGGGAAAAGGACCCATAAAGTCGAATCCCCAACAATCAAATGGTTCAATAACTAGAGAGTAATTCATAGGCATCTCATTGCATCTAGAAATGTTACCAACTCGTTGGCACTCATCACATGATAAGACAGATTTTCTTGCATCTTTAAAAAGGGTAGGCCAGTAAAAACCTGATTGTAGCACCTTCTATGCGGTTCTATCTCCCGCTTGATGTCCCCCATAGGCACTAGCATGACATTTCCGCAATATTTCCTTTTGTTCATATTCTGGAACACATCTTCGCATAATACCATCTACTCCTTCTTTATATAAATGTGGGTCATCCCAAAATAATGCCTCAAATCGTAAAAGAACTTCCTTCTTTGCTGAGCTATAAAAGTTGGAGGCAAATACTTGGAGACAATAAAGTTAGCATAATCAACATACCAAGGGCTCCCTCACGAGCTTACCCCCTACTGCAGCCAAATGTTCATTTGGGAAACTATCATTAACAGGCATAGGATCAAAAGAGATGTTTTCCAACCGAGATAAATTACGAGCAACAGGATTTTCAGCACCTTTCCTATCTACAATATGTAGGTCAAACTCTTGTAAGAGCAGCACCCATCTAATAATCCTAGGCTTAGCATCTTTCTTTGTCATAAGGTACTTAATAGCAGCATGATCAGTATGAATGGTAACTTTTGAGTCAATAATATAAGGTCTAAACTTATCACAAGCAAAGACAACAGCTAAGAATTCTTTTTCAGTAGTAGCATAATTCTTTTGAGCAGCGTCAAGAGTCTTACTAGCAGAATGGATAACATTTAACTTTTTATCTATTTGTTGCCCAAGGATAACACCTACAGCAAAATCACTAGCATCACACATGATTTCAAAGGGTAAGCTCCAATCAGGTGGTTGAACAATAGGAGCAGTAGTTAAAGCCTTCTTTAGAGTTTCAAAAGCTTCCTTACAATCATCATCAAATACAAAGGGTACATCCTTTTGAAGAAGATTAGTGAGGGGTTTTGATATCTTAGAGAAATCTTTAATAAACCTTCTATAGAAACCAGCATGACCAAGGATACTACGAATACCTTTGACATCTCTTAGACAGGGCATTTTCTCAATTGCCTCAACTTTAGCTCTATCAACTTCTATGCCTCTTTCAGAAATCTTATGTCCAAGGACAATCCCTTCATTTCCCATGAAGTGGCATTTTCCCAATTAATAACAAGATTAGTTTCTTTACATCTCTGCAAAACTTTATCAAGGTTGTGTAGACAATTATCAAAAGAAGTTCCATAGACAGAAAAATCATCCATGAATACTTCCACAATTTCCTCACAAAAACCAGGAGAGATAGCAGCCATGCATCTTTGAAAGGTAGCAGGAGCATTACACAAACCAAAAGGCATACGTCTATAAGCATAGGTTCCATAAGGGATGTAAAAGTAGTTTTTTCTTGATCTTGTTGTTTAACAGCAATTTGAGAAAACCTAGAGTATCCATCTAGAAAACAAAAATGGGTCTTTTTAGACAACCTTTCTAACATTTGATCATTAAAAGGAACTGGGTAATGATCTTTCTTAGTAACTTTGTTAATTTTCTGAAATCAATGCACATCCTATAACCTACTACTATTCTTTGGGGAATAAGCTCATCATTATCATTAGGCACAACGGTAATTCCCCCTTTTTTAGGGACACAATGAACAGGACTAACCCATTCACTATCAGCAATAGGATAAATAATACCAGCATCAATGGGTTTTAATACCTCGTTTCTTACCACTTCCTTCATCTTAGGATTTAAATGATGTTGATGTTCTACCACTCGCTTTGCATCTGGTTCTATATTGATAGCATGCTGACATATACTAGGAGAAATCCCCTTTAAATCGTCCAGAGTATAGCCCATAGCTCCTCAGTGTTTCTTCAATACCTCCAGTAATCTTTCCTCTTCCTTCCCTAAAAGTTTAGAACTAATAATAACGTGATATATTTTATTATCATCAATGTAAGCATATTTAAGATCATCAGGTAAAGGTTTTAGCTCGAAAACCGGATCCATTTTAGGTGGCAATGTGGTACCCAAATCTTCCATAGGCAAGTTATGCTTAAGCATCTTTGGTTGACGACGGAGAATCTCGCCAATCGCATTTCTTTCTTCCATGAAGATTTCACTTTCGTGGACTTCCATAAATTGCTGCAAAGCATTGTTAGGAGCAAGAGAGATAGAAGCAAGTTGTTCAACTCTATAATCCTCATTAGGGGCTTCATTTTCACAAGGAACTTTAGTAAATTTTGAAAAATTAAACTCATAAGATTCCCCATCAAATTTAGTTAAATTTTTCTCCCTTTTACAGTCTATAATGGCTCCATATGTGTTCAAGAAAGGTCTACCAAAAATGATAGGATAGGTTTTACTAGCAGCTGAACCAAGTACTAGAAAATCAGCAGGATATTTAATCTTACCACAAAGAACTTCCACATCTCTTACAATACCAATTGGAGAGATGGTCTCTCTATTAGCAAGGTGAATAACCACATCAATCTCTTCTAGTTCGCAAGGACTAATTTCATGCATAATTTCTTTATAAAGCTCGTAAGGAATAGCACTTGAACTTGCACCAATATCACATAAACCATAATAGCAATGGTCACCAATTCTAACAGAAAGCACAGGGACACTAGCCTTTTTAGTTCTATTTGGATGTGAGACGATATTAGAAGCATCCTCACAGAAGACAATGTGTCCATCTTCTACACTTTTAGTGACTAGGTCTTTCACAATTGCTACTGCAGGTTCAATGTTTATTTGTTCATCAGGTTTTACAGTTCTCTTTGTACTTTTATTAATTACACTAGTTATCATAGGGTGCTCCTTTACCTTATCCAGGAAGGGTATTTTCTCGATATAAGGTTCAGGTAAGATGTGATCAATAATGCAAAATTCAGTACTTCTAACAGGAACATAATCAACAATATCTTTATAAGGTGCATGATACTTGTTCCATTCCTTTTTCGGAATTGTTGGGGGGATACCCCCGGGTAGGGTCACGCCAAGGTATAAAGGCCGAGTTAGCCGAGGTACGGCAAGGTCAAAGCGGATGCTGGCCGAGTCACCTCAAGGCAGGCCGAATCTCAGGGTAACCCGGACCAGGGGATGTCCATCTAACTGGGTCTCAGCCGACTTAAGCCGTATGTCGGACATATGAATCTAACTCATATGCAGGAATAGGTGTGGCTGGATCAACTATGTACGGTCCGGGTTATATCAAGCATGTAGGAGAAGGAAGGTATCTCGCTGGTCAAAGGTGACCACTGTATGCAGAGCATGAGCGGAGCGGACAGAGGCAGGACCACCGAGGCATGGCCGACAAAGGTGACAATGCCTATGTCGGATGACAGAGGCGCCGCAGAGGCTCACGTAGCCTCTGCATGGATGACGCAGGGGAAAAATGACCCGGTCGGCTTACTATTTTGGGAAGAGGCATATTCCCTAGAATATGCCTCCACGTATGCCCTAATTGGAGACCTAGCCACCCCTATATAAGGAGGTCTAGGGACTCTATAGAAGGGGTTGATCTCTAGTTGGTTAGATTTTACTTGGTTCTAGAGGGCTAGATAGTGGTGAGAGTAAGAGAGCTCCTTCTTCCTCCTCTCCCCAATACAGCTCAAGGAGCACTTGTAATCTGTGGAAGTGAATCAAATACTAAGCTTTTGTGTGTGGAATCACCACACTATCCCTCCCTGGATTCCCCTAGTGCATTTAGTCCCCACCTTTAGCCTATCCATGGCATCTGCCGTGACACCACCACGACAGTTGGCGCCCACCGTGGGGCTAGCGGCGCTAGCAGGGGTCAAGATCCGGACGGGAAACCTCATCGGCACCGGCGAACGCATCGTCTCCGGGCTCGTTCAGCGCTTTGGAGCGTTGGACTTTGTCAGCGACAACGCTGGCTGCTTCGGCAAGCGTCCTCTTCCACGCAACGGCCTCTTCGTCAAGCTCGGCACGCACAAGGTCTACGTTGCTGTTGATGTGTCACGCGTTCACCCACGGCACGTCGTCGAAGGAGGCGAGCCACCCCTTAGCATGGTTCACGGGGCGCGTATCACTCGCTTCCCGGACCGTGCTGAGGTGATGATGACTGCGCCAGGTGCAGGCGCAAGCAAGGATCCGGCACCAGATCCGGAGGTAACGCCTAAGGCACCGAGGAAAAGTAGAGGTCCTCCACTAGAGAGGCCAGAGAATGTGTTGTAGCAAGTGATGGATAGCTTGGAAAACCCAGTAGCAGCAGTGGTATATCCGGCTCAGGCACAGGCCGAGCTAGAGGAAACTAGGCAAAAAATACTAGAGGGTGTGAAAAAGATAGCCGCGGCTCAGCAGTCGTTGAACATGACACTGCGGGAGTACGCAAAGGCAAATAAAGTAGATGCTGTAAAAGTGAAGGGGAGAAATCTCATGAGTGAAATGAACAAAGAGGGTGATACTAGGATTGAGGAGTCAGAGAACTGTTTATCCGTGGGGCTGCCGAAGTATAGTACCCCGGCGAAAAACCTCAGAGCAGCAGATGCAGCTGCGTCCGAGTTAGAGGGTCTAACGGGTGAAGCCCGTCAGAGACAGCAGGATAGGGTCAATGAGTTGGTTCATATCGCGAACAGGCAAAATGAGGAATTGCTCAGGGCTAACCCGGAGAGAGCTGGGGGCCTCCAAGATCGTTCATTCGACGGTGGGTAACCTGGAGAAATCCACCAGAGCTGCATCGTCTCCTCATGGTGGTCCTAGGAGAGAAGAGGTAGTAACCTCGGCCAGGAGGAACAAACAGATAGTCCTGTATGACCCGGCAAGGGCAGGGAAAGGAAAAGAAGCGCAGATAAATGAGGATCGACGAAGTGTGAGCCGAGGTGAAGCTGGCCGAGGTAACCGCGACCAAGGCAATGCCGGTCAAGGTAATGTTGTAAATGGCAATGCCGGACAGCGTAACTCGGCAGGAGCAGGACAACCGCAGCAGCGGAATATACCAAGGCAAGAGCAAAGTACCGGCCGAGGTATGCAACAGAGAGATGCTCCACGAGAGCAAGACCGATATAATGATGGTGACTCGGAAATGGTGAACGCAGGATACCCAAGACCGGACTATCATGTGATAGGGTAAAGATTAGGAAGCAGGGATTTGATGCCTGACGATGCCAAATTAAAACTGGATCGGCTGTATAGGTCGGAACAGATTGAATGTCAAGGTCCCCCGTGTCTTGTGTGTTTTGGACCCCAGATCATGAAGGAACCTCCGGTACCTAACTTCCAGCTACCTAGAGGCACTAAGACATACGATGGCAGCACAAAGCCGGAGGATTGGTTGATGAACTATGCTACAGCTGTAAAAATTGCTACAGGCAACTTGAGATGGACTGTGAGATACGCACCCCAGATGTTGGAGGGGCCAGCGAGGGTCTGGCTAAACAATTTGCCTCCCGGAAGTATTAACTGCTGGATTGATTTTGAGGGAATGTTTATCAGCAATTTCTCAAGTACGTATCAGAGGCCGAATAGGCCACAGACCCTAGCAATGTATAAGCAGAGACTGAATGAAACGGACCGGGAGTTCTTAACCCGGTGGTGTACCGTGAGAAACTCATGTGAGGGGGTGATCGAGTCGCAAGCCATAGCATGGTTTGCGCAAGGATGCAGATATGCAAGCATGTTGTGGCAAAGATTGCAAAGTGATATGCCAACTATGTTGGGAGAGACAATCCGGATTGCTGATTTGTATGCGTTGGGTGATCCAACTCAGCCCAGGCTCGTGTCAAACGAGTCAAATGAGGAGTGCTACCAGAGAGATGGAGTCGGGTCATCCCGGAGGAATGATTACCGAGGTAAAATAAGACATGACAGACCGGATTACCGGTACAATTCGCAACAAGTTGCTGCTGTGAATCAAGATCAGCCTGGAGCAGGGGACAATCAACGTCAGAAAACTAGAGGGCAACAATGGACACCAAGAAACGATGGCAAGAAAACTTGGACGCTAGAGCAGAAGAAACAGTGGCAAGAAAATAAGGACCGTCCGAGGTATACTTACGAGTCGATGCTGGATCAGCCGTGTAAATTTCACACGCCAAATCCGAGTAACCCAGTGGGTCATACAACAAGGCAGTGTGAGTAGATGCGTAAGATAGAACAAGGTGGTTCGGGGAATGCTCAGGCACCTCGGAATGATCAACCTTGGCAGGAGTTACCCGGCAGCAATTGCTCTCCGGAGCGAACATGCAACAGCTAATGTTGCCTCCCCCTCTACCGAGGTATGACAACCATGAGAGAAGGGATGCAGTGCATCAAGTGGAATACCAGCATCAACCGGATCAGAGGTACCCCGAAAATGAGGGGAGGAATGAGTACAAGGAGCATCATCAGAGCTACTGTGTGTTTACCACTGAGGAAACATATAGAAAGAGCTTGCAGCGCCGACACATGGAGGTGCATGCGGTAATGCCAGCAGTGACGAGGTATATGCCTTGGTCGGACCAGGAAATTACCTGGAGCATCAAAGATCACCCCAAGCTTATGCCAAGTCCTGGTTCATATGCACTAGTGCCAGATCCGACATTCATTGGGCCTAACATCAATGTGAGATTCTCCAAGGTACTAATTGACAATGGCAGTAGCATTAACATCATGTATGCGGATACAATGCGCAAGTTGGGTATCTCGGAGAACATGCTCCAAGCTACAAGGACAACTTTCCATGGCATTGTGCCAGGCATTTCTTGTGAGCCCATAGGCAAGGTCCGGGTTGACATATTGTTCGGCACGAGAGATAATTGCCGAACTGAGAATTTGGAGTTTGAAGTGGTGAACTTGGAAAGTGCGTATCACACGTTACTCGGAAGACCAACACTGAACAAGTTCATGGCAAGCTGCCACATCAGTTATCTGAAGATGAAGCTGCCCGGGCCAAATGGAGTGATTACCATAGCTGGAGATTTCCGACGTTCCATTGAGTGTGCGTCAGCCGGGTCTAACCTAGCCGAGTCACTCGTGATTGCGCAAGAAAAAAGGAAGATACAGGAGGTGGCGGCGTTGGCTCAGTCCGCGCAGCAATATATGCCGGCGTTGAGTAATCCGCATGGTAGTGTTTCGTTCCAAGCCACAAAGGATACCGAGAAAGTGCCTGTTGATGATATGTTCCCAGAGCGCACCGTAACAATTGGTGCCAGGTTAAATGATAAATAGGAAAGCGAGCTCGTCAACTTCCTCCATGAGAATCGGGATATTTTTGAATGGTCCACACAGGACTTGCAAGGTGTTCCGAGGGAGTTGGCCGAGCACTCTTTGAACGTGAGACCCGGAGCAAGGCCGGTGAAGCAACCTCTCTGCCGCTTCGCCGAAGATAGGAGAAAAGTCATTGGAGACGAGATAGCTCGGTTACTAGCAGCAGGATTTATCCTGGAAGTTCTTTACCCGGATTGGCTATCTAATCCGGTGCTGGTGGAGAAGAAGAAGGATGATCCGAATGTGGCAGTGGTTTAGCGTATGTGTATCGATTACATGAACCTGAATAAGGCATGTCCAAAAGATCCATTCCCACTGCCAAGGATAGATCAGGTCATAGATTCAACTATTGGGTGTGAACTGTTGTCATTCATTGATGCATATTCTGGTTTCCACCAGATACCCCTGAATCCGAATGATCAAATAAAAACTGCATTTATCACCCCATATGGGGCTTATTGCTGTCGCACCATACCATTTGGTTTACGTAATGCAGGGGCAACGTACCAAAGATGTATGCAGAAATGTTTGCACGACCAAATTGGTCAAAATATATAGGTGTATGTGGATGATGTGGTTATCAAGACCAAGGAAAGCAAAACGCTCCTTGACGATATCAGCAGACATTCGCGAACCTAAGGAGGTTCCGGATGAAGCTTAATCCAAAAAAATGTAACTTCGGTGTCCCGGCTGGAAAATTACTCGGATTCCTTGTCTCCAACCGAGGTATCGAAGTCAATCCAACTAAAATCCGGGCCATAGAGCGAATGGAACTGCTGAAGTGTCTTAACGATGTCCAGAATTTCACTGGTTGCCTGGCATCGTTAAGTCGGTTCGTATGTCAGTTAGGAGAAAAGGCATTGCCTCTCTATCAACTCATGAAAAAGTCGGACAAGTTCATTTGGACGCCGCAGGCCAATGAGGCCTTTATCTAATTAAAGAAAATGTTAGCCACTGCACCAGTGTTAGCCTCTCCACTATCAAAGGAGCCAATATTGCTCTATATAGCCGCAACCAACCGAGTTGTAAGTGCAGTAATTGTGGTAGAGCGCGACGAAGAGGGTAAGTCAGTGCAAAGGCCGGTGTATTATCTGAGCGAGGTATTATCATCCTCAAAGCAAAATTATCCGCACTATCAGAAAGTGGCGTATGGTGTGTATATGTCGGCAAAGAAGCTAAAACATTATTTTGAGGATCATCCAATCAAAGTAATATGTGAAGCTCCCATATCCGAGATAATGAGTAACAAGGATGCAAGTGGCAGAATTGCGAAATGGGCAATTGAACTAGCTCCCTATGCGCCACAATATGACAGGAGAGAAGCAATCAAGTCTCAGGCTGTGGCCGACTTTTTTGTGGACTGGGCCGAGGTACAATATGAACCACCGCTACCAGATCCGAACTATTGGAGAATGCACTTTGACGGGTCAAAAACAAAAACCGGGTTAGGCGCCGGAGTTGTGCTTACCTCGCCAAAGAATGACCAGTTGAACTATGTGCTACAGATCCATTTTGCAGCATCAAATAATGTTGTTGAATATGAAGCACTTGTGCATGGGCTCAAAGTGGCAAAAGAAATTGGGATACGTCGGATCCAATGTTTTGGCGACTCGGATTTGGTAGTTCAGCAAGTGTCGGGGCTGTGGGACGCTCTTGATCCAAACATGGCACTGTACAGATTCCATGTGCAGAAGATATCTGGTTACTTTGAGGGATGTGAATTTCGTCATGTACCCCGGGTGGAAAAATGAGGCTGCCGACGTATTGTCGAAGCTCAGATCAACCCGACAAGCAATTCCACCGGGTGTAGCATTAGAACACCTGAGAAAACCATCTATCAGACCGTCCCCAGAAACCGACTCAATCTATGTCCCGGAGGATCCGGAGTCGGGAGCTGCACCCATGGACATTGACATGGGAGATGGTGCGTGAAACCCGGGGACTGCCTCAGTGAACCCGGGGACTGCTTCACAAGACCCGGGGACTGTTCAGCGTGATCCGATTGAAGTTATGCCTGTGGATCAGATGGAAATTGATGAGGATGTGTTCCCTGTACGAGCAATACCAGCTTGGGCACTACTTATATTTCAATTCCTGAAAGGTGGAACTTTACCCGCTAAGGAGGTGCTATCCAGGCAAACTCAGAGGAGAGTAAAATCATACACGATCATCAATTCCGAGCTATACAAAAGGAGTGTGACTAATGTCCTCCAGCGATGTGTTGACCCGGAAAAAGGGCTTGACATCCTTCGAGATATACATCAAGGGGAATGTGGGCATCATGCCTCGTCCAGAGCCTTAGTAGCAAAAGCTTTCCGGCATGGATTCTACTGGCCAAGTTCCTTAGAACAAGCAGAGGATTTGGTAAGAAAATGCAATGGTTGTCAGAGGTATGCTACCAAGACATATATGCCAATGTCGGAACTCAAGACCATACCAATCACTTGGCCATTTGCCGTATGGTGTTTGGACATGGTTGGCTCGTTCAAACCAGCAAGGGGAAATATGACTCACATTTTGGTCATGGTGGATAAGTTTACAAAGTGGATTGAAGTAAAGCCAATAAGAAAATGTGATGGAGCTACGGCCGTGACATTTCTCAAAGACATCATCTTGAGATACGGTTATCCTCACAGTATCATAACTAATAATGGCACAAATTTTGCTGAAGGAGCATTTGCGCGATTCTGCCGAGATAAGAAGATCCGGCTGGACATTGCCTCGGTAGCCCACCCCGCATCGAACGGACAAGTGGAAAGATCCAACGGATTAGTATTATCCAGGATAAAACCCCGGCTCATTGAGCCGCTGCAAAGATCAGCAGGGTGCTAGATAGAAGAACTACTAGCGGTATTGTGGAGTTTAAGAACAACTCCAAATCGATCAACAGGCTATACGCCATTCTTTCTGGTATATGGGGCAGAAGCTGTATTACCAGCCGACATAGAGCATGACTCGCCTAGGGTCACCCAATACAAAGAAGCCGAAGTGCAAGAAGCCCGACAAAATGATGTTGATCTGCTGGAAGAAGCGAGAGAATTGGCATTGTCCAGATCCGCCATATATCAGCAAAATCTCCGACGCTATCATAGCCGGAAAGTAAACCCCCGAGTCTTCTGGGAAGGTGATCTGCTACTCCGGTTGGTACAACGTACTGCTGGCATGCATAAGTTATCCCCCCATGGGAAGGGCCATTCATTGTGAGCAAAGCATTGCACAATGATTCTTATTATCTTATCGATGCAAAACCACAGGAAAAGAACAAGGCAGACAGGTCCAGCGAGGAATCTAAGCGTCCATGGAATGTAGCTCTACTTCATCCTTTCTACACTTAGCAGAGAAGTGTATGTATCTGAGTCTCTCATATGTCGGTGTGTATGCCGACAATGAGCTTATCAATGAAATGTTGGCACCTCGAGCAGTAACTCGGGGACTGCCTTAATAATATTTGTTGTCTTCTCTATTACTCATTTATATGTCGGCTGGCGTAAGTTTTTCTACTTAAACCGGATTAGTAGTGTGTGAGCACCAAGAACCCAACTCTTCGACTTGTTGCTGTCCAACAAGAATTGGCTTCATGGCAAGCAAGAGAACAAGTTTGGAATTGCGTAGCACATGAAAAAATACTAAGGAAAGGAACTTAATCGAGCCGACGTTTGTTTTTCGGACTAACCTTATGTTTACTTTCGATTTACTATGCTGAGTTATTTTGAGCTAATCCTAAAGTTTCCAAGTATTGTTAAGACAATTTTTGAAGCTCGGACTCATAAGTCATAAAACCGAATCAAGGTAGACATGAGCCAAGCCAGAAGATTGGAAGAACAAGAAAATGAAACTCGGGGACTACGCCCAAGTTAATCTGGCATAAAAACTTAGTAGCAAAATATCACTTGTGTATTTGATACAATTCCACCCGGCATACCGGGGATCTGATGAAATTTAAAGTGTTTATCAAGGAGCAGCAGGAGGAGGTAATTCGGCGCCAGCAGGGGTAGCCTCGGCCTCAGCTTCAGAATCATCTGCGTCTTCCTCGACATCTGAGACTTCGTCCTCTTTGCCCTCATCCGACTCATCTTCGGCATTTTCAACATTTTCATCATCGACAGCATCTAGGAAGCTCGGTCCCTCGTTCCATTGATGAATGGGGGCGTATTGGATGAAGCTGTGAGTGCAAGCCTTGTGCCGAGCTACCCAATTCGGGTCAGTAGACCACTTTGATCCAGTGCGCATGCGCGCAAGGATATTGAGGTCAATCTTCTCATACCACGTAAGCACGTAGTGGAGAACGATCTCAGCTTCGACGCGCCCAACAGATTCTCTCCAGAAATCGAGCTGAGTCTCGCATTCCATAAGCCTGGCAAAAAGAACAGACATATTCTCCGGAGTATCTTCCTTAGGCCAAAAGGCGTTGAAGATCCGGATTACTACGTCCAAGACGTCCTTGCCATAGTTCTTCACAAGTCCGACACGAGAGGACAAGCTGACATGCAAGTCCTCCATGTCATATGGAATTTCTCCAGTGCCAGGGACAATTGGGGTACCCCTCTTCTGGCGGAACTTGGCAACAGCTTTGGATGCGACAACATCGCTCTCTGGGAATTTGCCTGAAAAAATAAGACAGGTTTAGTAAGTAAATGAAGCAAACCCGGAAAGGTCAGTGTCTGTTGAAGGAAAAGAGCTTACCAGCAATATGGCTGTGGATCCGGGTTAGCTCCTTGGTGCACTTGTCACGCCTCTCCCGGAGTTGAACAAGCTCAGCGTTCGACGACTCAAGTTTAGAGTCGGCCTCCTTAAGCAATTCTTGATCCTTGGAAATCTAGAGGTTGAGGCGCTCGCGCTCTTCAGTAAAGTCCTGGCCAGCCTTTTGAAGTTCGGTTTGATGCTGTGCTTTCAGCTTCTTCATATCTGCCTTGAGCTTGGCAATCTCATCATCTTTGGCTCGGAGGAGGGCAAGCTCATCATCTTTCTTTTTGAGCTCGGCCTGATGCTGCCCTGCTTGTTCGAGAAAATGCAGCATCATATCAGGCACGGGCACACTATCTTCAAGAGATGCTGAAATAGTTTGTTGACCCGGCAAAGCCGAGGTATGAATGTTTGCCGAGCCAAGGAGAAAAGGAGATAGAGAGCATAGCAAAGTTGAGCCAAAAACGACTTACCCTTGATCTGGTCTAGGTTTTTCCTCATGATGGTGTTCTCAGCTTCCACCTCAGCTGCGAAATCCGAATGATGGATTAGTTTGGCGGAAAGGGATGAAGAAAAAGGAAAAATGCCAGGGGAGAAAACTTACCCCTTTTCTCGTATTTAGCGAGAAGTGTATTATGTTTTGCGCACAGCATCTTGTGAGTGTCCAGGAGATGCTGAAATTCAGCGCTCCGACGGTTGGTGGTCACCTGAAAAGAGTACAAAAAGATAGCTTAGTCTTGTGCATATTCGAAGTGTACAAAATCCGGGCCAAGTGGAACTTAACCCGACTCTAGTTGTGTGCATATTTGAAATGTACAAAATCCGGGCCAAGTGGAACTTAACCCGGCTCTAGGTGTGTGCATATTTGAAGTGTACAAAATCCGGGCCAAGTGGAACTTAACCCAGCTCTAGGTGTGTGCATATTTGAAATGTACAAAATCCGGGCCAAGTGGAACTTAACCCGGCTCTAGGTGTGTGCATATTCGAAGTGTACAAAATCCGGGCCAAGTGGAACTTAACCCGGCTCTAGGTGTGTGCATATTCGAAGTGTACAAGATCCAGGCGAAGTGGAACTTAACCCGGCTCTAGTTGTGTGCATATTTGAAATGTACAAAATCCGGGCCAAGTGGAACTTAACCCGGATCTAGTGTGTGCATATTCGAAGTGTACAAAATCTGGGCCAAGTGGAACTTAACCCGGCTCTAGGTGTGTGCATATTTGAAATGTACAAAATCCGGGCCAAGTGGAACTTAACCTGGCTCTAGGTGTGTTCATATTTGAAATGTACAAAATCCGGGCCAAGTGGAACTTAACTCGGCTCTAGGTGTGTGCATATTCGAAGTGTACAAGATCCGGGCCAAGTGGAACTTAACCCGGATCTAGGTGTGTGCATATTTGAAATGTACAAAATCTGGGCCAAGTGGAACTTAACCCGGCTCTAGGTGTGTGCATATTCGAAGTGTACAAGATCTATCTACTAGCTTTCTTGCCTTATCACAAGCTATTGAGAACGGATCTAAGGGCATCCCTACCTACAATCCTTCCTCGGTGCCCCATTCCTATCTTCTTTTCCAGATCCTGGGGTTGACCGCTATTACAATAAAAGATCTTTCCTTAAGGAAGGGGCTTAAGTTGACCCTTAGGGTGCCGTGCGTTGGAAATCTTATTTATTTATTTATTTATATGACTTATTCCAATGTTCCTCGTGAAAGAAAGATATCTGACCCGATGCGTCCTACTCTATTTTATAACCGATTGCTCCATCCTTTCGTCCTGATGATCGATTCCATAGAAATATTCATGATGAATACATCTATTTAGAGGCACTCTGGATCCTTCCACATGAGAACTTCTCTCAGTGACTACAACTCCCTTCCTGGCAGGCCTATTGACTACTTCCCCATCGATTAAGGTTACTCCGTGCGATTGACTTATGCTTCTAGGGCTGAAGCCTCAAACAAGTCTCTACTGGTTCTATTCTTACGGACTGGCCTGATTGGTTGACGACCACCTTATGAAAAGCAGTTCCTTTAATACGCCTTTACTTGAATGATGAAACAAACCAATCAATAATTGATGGATTGGATAAAGTAGCGAAGAATCAAAAAGGAATGATCAAACGAGCAGAGCCGCTCGGAATGTGCCAATATTTGACCTGCGAGTAGAGTGTGGCTGGCGTGACTTGACAATGGATAATTGGTATGGAAGGCCATACGAGGTTCGAAGAAGTTATGGGGGTGCTCTCCTATCTTTTGATTAGGAAAGCGGCACATACCAGGGGTAGCGACTGTTTATTAAAAACACAAGACTCTGCTAAGTGGTAACACGATGTATAGAGTCTGACACCTGCCCGCGATCATTAATTCCAGAAATCCATACAAATACGAAAGGGTATTTTATCCTTCCCAACTGGATCTTATTGCACCCGGTAACAAACATTCATAAACCATTTCTCGAAGTACGTGCCCGGATAGCCCAAAGTCTCGGTAGTTATCTCTAGGTCTTCCGGTCAAAAAACAACGTCGATGAAGACGTGTAGGTGCACTATTACGCATGCCAAGTGGAACTTAACCCGGCTCTAGGTGTGTGCATATTCGAAGTTATAAAGGAGCTACGTTAGTTTTCTAAGGAGCATCTGGCCGAGTAACAAGTTACTCCCCCGGAGGCTCGGGGACTAATGGTTATATAACTAATATCTACAACATGTTAAGGAAAAGACGAGGTAACGTACCTCCATCATCCGACCCGCAAGGTTAATTGCTTTGGCAGTAGTATTCATATGCGTAGCAAATTCAGCGGGGCCGAACTTCTCCGGGAGATCGTCGTTGTGGACGAACTCCGCCTTGTTCTAGTTATTCACAAACTCGATCAAGGTCGGAGGGTATCGTTCGCCGCTCAGTGTGTGGGGGGCAACTAGACCCTTGGCATGTGCTTCCCTCCTCTCAACCTGGGCAAGAGCAGGGCTGGTGTGCAAAACAAGTTGCGCGTCAGCTGGCTCGGCAGGGGCGTTCTTCAGTGGTGGAGTCTTCTTCGAAAGCATGGACGCGAGTGTCTGTTGTCCAGCCTCGATGGACGCTGCCCTGGTGGCGTCAGGAGCCTTCTTGCCCTTGGGCTGCTGCTGAGAAGTAGAGGTTGCTGCAGCAGATTTGCCCTTGGGAGCTGCTTTGGTGCTAGCCTTGGCGCTGCTAGTGTCTTCTCGCCGAGCCTTGGAAGACTCGGACGAGGCGGATGGGCTTGATGCTGCTGCTGTTGCTTTTGATGTTGCTGCTGGGGCTGGAGTTGGTGCTGGTGCTGGTGTTGTTTTCTGCTTGGGCGGAGGTGCTGAAGGAACCTTGGTGATAGCTAGTTGCAGCGGAGCCGAAGTTGTGGTTGCTGCTGCCTCGGCAGAGCCAGTCTCCCCCACTCCGAGGTTGCTCTCCTCTTGACGAGGTGGGCTGGAACCCGGAGCAGCCGCTGAGCCCTCCGGAATGGGGCTCAGCGGGCGTGAATCGTCGCCACGAGGGGGAGAAGGGCTGTGTCAGAGCAGCGAGGCGATGCCGAATCCACTCTATGGGACCTCCACCGTGGCCCTGCCGAATCAAATAATGTATGATGAGAAACTATAAAGGAAGGGTAAGTGAATAAGCAAAGGGAGAAACGACTTACTCATCCGAAGTCAGGGGCTCCTTCGGCTTGCGAGCTCTCTGGGCCACAACCTTAGTCGTGGCCTTGGTGGCGGCTTTGTCCGCGGACTTCTTTCGCCTCTTGGCTGGCTGAGAAGGTCCGAAGGACGAAGCAGATGCGGCTCCCCTTTTCTTCTTCGGCGCGACCGGGACAGGCTCACCCACGGCAAGGGGAGGGTCTTCATGGATCTGCCCACCGGGGTTAGCTGATGCCAGAAAAGCATAAGAAAGGGGGATAGCGTCAAATGCTTCCATCACCTCAACATCCGAGTCATCTTCATCGTCGGGCTAATCTCTAATGGAAGAGAGTTTACCGGTGGGTCGCTTGGTCGCGTCGACCATAGGAAGGAACATCTCCTGATCCGGTTCCTCCTCGTCCGAGGTATCCCGGTCAGGCGCCCATTTGAGGGAAGGCTCGGTGCCATCCTCAATAGTTTGCTGAAGGAATTGCTAAGGGAAAGAAAAGACAGCAGGGTTAAACATACAACAGAAACCAACATGTGACACAATTCGGAGAAAGTTTGGGGCACGAGACTTACCGCGGGGAAGCCTATCTCGGCAATAGTGTTCGATCCCCCACGTCCACTCAGAAGAGAAGTCCTTGTGGGTGGTGAAGAGGGCCTTGACCCGGCGGTAGATCTCGGTGTTATTTAACTCGAATGAGGAGGTTCGATTGGGATCACGGCCCCAGCTCATGTGGCAAACTTTATGAGTACATTTCTGGAGGGGGGAGATCCGGTTGCAGACGAATGTGATCATGGCGTCCTCATTGCGCAATCCGAGATCCTTCAGCTCCTGGAACCTCTTGTTGACTTGGTTCGCCAGTACAGTGGGCTTCTTGGGGACCTTGTCCCATAGATCCGGGTTAGGAGGACCCGGAGCGTAAGGGCGCAGCCGGATCAGATCCTCAGTTGTGCTATTCCGGACATAGAAGAAAGTCCCGGCCCATCCCTTGAAAGAGTCAAGCCCCGTAACTCGGGGAAAGATAGACTGTCTCTAGGGGGAGATGGAAGCTGCGCCGAACTGCGTGAGTTGCTTGTCCTCCGGGTCAAGCCGGATGTTCGGAATCACGTTCCGGCGAAGGCCAAAGAACCGGATCCAGAGATCCTTCGTGGGCCATAGTCCGGCATAGCCTTCAATGGTGGAGGTGAAGGCAGAAAGAGAGGTGATGGCGTTAGCCGGAAGATGGTGCGGCTGAATCTCATATGTGTTGAGCCAGTCGTTGAAGAAATCGCTTGCTGGGAGCCCGAATCCACGTTGGAAGTGGGAGAGGAACACCACATACTCACCTGGATTGGGTGAGGGGGCAAGCTCGGAGGCAGCGAGGCGTGCAGTGACTCCCTCTGGGATGTGCCTGGTGCGATAAAGCCAACCCAGGTCATCCTGGCAAACCCAGGAGTCTGCCCACGCGCCGCGGTCGGTGGTCGCTGCATCTTCCTCCATCTCCTGCTCGGCGAAGGCGAGCTCCTACTCTGTCATCTCCAGATCACTGCCCTCGCTGGCGCTGGCGGCGGTGGGTGACAGAGGCTTGGATAGGCGAGGACCCATGGCGGAGAAGATGCGTAGAAGTGGCGGCAGCACTGGTGTGCGTGGAAGCAGTGTAGCGGCGGCGCAGTTGCTCAGGTGCGGTGGCAGCAGCGCTGTCGCTGGAGAGGAAGAGGAAGAGGTAGAGGCTGAGGTGCGCGGAAGTGGGGAAAGACCCCAGGGGTGCGCCCCTCCGCTATTTAACCACACCCTTAAGGAGGTAGTGGGATCGCATTTTGCGGGCGGGCCACACGGTGTGGCCGTGTATTACCCGGATCAACCAATCAGCGACAAGCCACATGAAGGGCCACAGGGCGCAGCGGATCCCATGACGTGACGTTATGGTGCAGTTAATGAGGAGGCAGGCATGACGCGACATGGGCAACAGTAACTTCTGACAATTACTGCGGCGGTTACTGTTGCTGGCCCTTAAAATGAGGCGAACGTGATGATTAGCCTCCATGCGGGGAAGCGTACAAGAGAAGGAAGAGTGATCCGGATGAGTATGAGGTGACCCGGCCAGCGAGTGAAAACTCGAAATGTGCCAAGGGAAAGTAAACCTGGAAAATCTGGACTATGAGATAACTCGGAAAGAAAACCAGAGGCTTGATAAAATTGAACCTACTGTGGCCTTAGCGGCTAAGGCAGCTAAGACCGGACCAGCTTCGGGGACTAATGTTGGGGGGATACCCCAGGTAGGGTCACGCCAAGGTATAAAGGCCGAGTTAGCCGAGGTACGGCAAGGTCAAAGCGGATGCTGGCCGAGTCACCTCAAGGCAGGCCGAATCTCGGGGTAACCTGGACCAGGGGATGTCCATCTAACTGGGTCTCAGCCGACTTAAGCCGTATGTCGGACAGATGAATCTAACTCATATGCAGGAATAGGTGTGGCCGGATCAACTATGTACGGTCCGGGTTATATCAAGCTTGTAGGAGAAGGAAGGTATCTCGCTGGTCAAAGGTGACCACTGTACGCAGAGCATTAGCGGAGCGGACAGAGGCAGGACCACCGAGGCGTGGCCGACAAAGGTGACGATGCCTATGTCGGATGACGCAGGCGCCGCAGAGGCTCACGTAGACTCTGCATGGATGACGCGGGGAAAAGTGACCCGGTCGGCTTACTATTTTGGGAAGAGGCATATTCCCTGGAATATGCCTCCACGTATGCCCTAATTGGAGACCTAGCCACCCCTATATAAGGAGGTCTAGGGACTCTGTAGAAGGGGTTGATCTCTAGTTGGTTAGATTTTACTTGGTTCCAGAGGGCTAGCTAGTGGTGAGAGTAAGAGAGCTCCTTCTTCCTCCTCTCCCCAATACAGCTCAAGGAGCACTTGTCTGTGGAAGTGAATCAAATACTAAGCTTCTGTGTGTGGAATCACCACACTATCCCTCCCTGGATTCCCCTAGTGCATTTAGTCCCCACCTTTAGCCTATCCATGGCATCTGCCGTGACACCACCACGACAGGAATTTCAATATAAGAGGCAAAAGCCATAAAACAATTTGCAATGACTTGAGAATCAAGACCATAAGCATTACTAATATTCTGAAAATCATCAGTTCCCATAAAAGATCAATGCATTCATAATCATAATTTGTACATGACTTTCTTCCTTTATCATTCTCCCATGCTTCAACATTGTCTTGAATACAGTCTAGAAGATCCCATTTAGCTTCTTATTCCATGCGTGTAATGATCCAGCGCAAGAAGCATCCAATAGATCCTTATCATGAAGAGAAAGTCTTGCATAAAAGTTATTGATAATAATATTGTGAGGGAGCTCATGAATAGGACATTTGAGAATTAGTAACTTCAATCTCCCCCAAGCTTGAGCTGTACTCTCTCCATCAAGAGGCCAAAAGTTGTATATTTGATTCCGATCTTTATGAATCTCACTAGGAGGATAAAATTTTGAATAAAAGAGAGGCACTATTTCCTCCCATTCAAGAGTTTGACCATTCTTCAGCAGCTTATACCATTCCTCAGCTCTTCCTTTTAGTGATAATGAGAATAACTTCTTCTTGACTTGATCTGTTGTAATACCTGCACACTTAAACAACCCACATAATTCGTGTATAAAGAGCAAATGATCACCGGGATGGACAGTTCCATCTCCAAAATAGTAGTTATCCATAACACGAACAATAATTCTTGTAGGTATTTTAAAAGTATCATTCTCAACAGGTGGTGGTTCATCTACTACCTTAGCAGTGGTAGTAGCATTACGAAATAAGAAACTCAGTGAATTATCCATATTGAAAGTAAAGTAACTAACAGAAGTAAACAATACTCACAGTAGAAGTTTCCTTTACCAGTTCCACTCTCCAATAGCGCTTCACTCCCCGGCAACGGCGCCAGAAAATAGTCTTGATGACCCACAAGTATAGGGGGTGTATCACAGTATTTTTGATAAGTAAGAGTATCGAACCCAATGAGGAGCAAAAGGTGTTGACGAGTGGCCTGGAGCAGGAATTCTCTGTAAATACTTAGCAAACGGATTTTTAGGGTTTTTTGATAATGCAGGTAAATAAAGTACGAGTAAATAAAATACAATAAGAATAAATGCAACAAGTGGCCCAATCCTTTCTTTAGCAAAAGCCAAGCCGGTTGTATTACTTAAGATTACCAAACGTTCTCGAGGACACATGTGAATATCGTCAAGTGCTTTCGCTTCATATAGTTGACTAATATTCTTTAGTTTGCTAAGTGTTGTGTGGGTGAACCTATGCTAATGTACCGACCTTCCTAGGACTAATACATACTTGTGATTATACCCCTTACAAGCATCCGCAAGTACAAGAAAGTAATTAAGGTAGAAACCTAACCACACCTTTATACTCTAAGACCCTAACATCCCTTGTGCAAAGGTTTCCTAACGGGGGTTCAGGTTTCTATCACTCTGGCAACCCCTACGATTAGTAGCCAAATACACAATACATTCCCCTAAGCCCATAAAGGTGAAGTGTCATGTAGTCGACGTTCACATGACACCACTAGAAGAAATACACCACAACTTAAATATCAAACCATTGAATCTTTCTCAACACAATTCCACTACTAACAACATGACTTCTCCCATGTCCTCAAGAACTAAATGAACTACTCACAATACATCATATGGATCAAGATAACGGTGCAATTATCAGGGGCGCGCTCTACCACTGAGCTAATAGCCCGTCGCGGGGGCCTCCCTTTGGGAGGCCTGCTACGCCAAAAGAGATGATATAATGATAAGCAACAATCTGAACATAACAATAATTAAATGGTTCCACTCAATAGCATCAACTACAACAAGTAATCAACACCGGAAAAGTTTTCCCTAAGAACTATGCAAGATTCAACCCAATTGTTATAGCGGTATGGAGTGGTGATGATGGTGCTGGTGGAGATGATGATGGAGATGATGGTGATGATGATCCCGATGAAGTCCAGCTTGATGGTGGTGTTGATGGCGATAATCTCCCCTCTCCGGGAAGGAATTCCCCCAGCAGAATTCTGTTTGCCGGAGAAATCTTTCTCTCTCGGTGTTTTCCGCCCCACAGAGGTGGAGGAATCTTTCTATGGTCGCTCTCCAGGTATTAGCTGTTTCGAGGGGATAATATACGCCAGAGGGGAGAGCCTGGAGTGGCCAGGGTGGCCACACCACCCGCTGGCGCGACCTAGGGCTGCCCGCGCCAGGGGGTGGTGTGGGCCCCCTGTGGCCCATCTCCACTCCCCCTTTTGGCAATCTTCGTCTTCTGGAAAAATAGGATTTTCCGTATATTTTCTCGGATTTTCTGATCTTCGCGGATTTCGCCTCCAAACAGCCCCTTTTCCATCAGAATCCTGACTGCAGAGGTCCATCCTCCAAAAATCATCAACCATGCAAAAATAGATGAAATAATATAAGTATCATCTCTTAATATGAAATATATCAATGAATAACAGTAAATTATGATATAGAATAGTGATGGAAAATGGACGTATCAGAGTACGTCTACATCATCCATGTTCTCCTCGGAACGTTAACTGCTTTTGGACTACCAGGGTATGTTTCCGAATCTCGGTTGTTACTGTATTACTCCTAGATTGATCTTGGGCTTTTGGGGCGTTCCAACGTAGTAATTTTTGTTTTCTGCCACGAAACCCCTTCAACACCCACACCTTTTGTTGATGTAACTTGTCAAATCTGCAAAATCCATGGTCACCCCGGTAATTACTACTAGTGGCATCTCCGAGGTGGTCATCGTGATGATGACAGAAATCATGGTGATAAGGGTGCAAACATTGCATCTTATGGTATTGAAATAAATGAATAAACTGACATTGGCGTCACTCACCATGTCACCAGGGAGTTAAACAATCTCTCCACCCACAACAAGTACCAGGGGAATGATCACGTCCACACATCCAATGGTCAAGGTATGGAAATAAGTCATATTGGTAATTCAATTTTATGCAATCCCCATAGTTTCGTACATCTTAAGATATCCTCCATGTTCCTCATGCTTCCAAGAATCTTTTATATATCCATAAACTCACCCTAGATAACAATGTATTTCTTAAATTTCAACCATTTTATCTTTTGCCAAAGGATCAAGAAACCAAGAGAACTCTGTTTAAAGGTCCCTGCCATGATGGTCTTTATCCTCTAGTGCATGTATCTAATTGGTCACCCAAGCATTCTTTCGTTACAATAAATCCCTATTCATCTACATGGCATTGTCTTTTAGGGCATCATTCTTCGTTTGTGGTTCAACAAATTCTTAGGAAGAACAATCTTGCTTACTCCCTAGAAATAAATCCTTATGTATGTGAATCTTGTCAATTAGATAAGGGTCATCAATTTCCATGTCCTATCTCTACTAGTGTGTACAATGTTCCATTGTAACAAGTGTTTTCTGATGTATGGGGTCCATCCCCTATCTCTATTGGTAAACATGTATATTATATAAGCTTTATTGATGATTTTAGTAAATTTACTTGGATCTATTTTCTCAAGAAGCATTCTGTTGTTCATCAAGTCTTTCTTAATTTTTAGCAATTTGTTGGGAAAAAGTTCAATAGGAAAATCATTACTATGCAAACCGATTGGGGTGACTATGGGAAATTAAATGGCTTATTTCAAGATGTTGGTATTACACATCATGTTTCTTCTCCACATGCACATCAAAAAAATGGTTTAGCTGAACCTAAACATCAACACATTGTGTAGGTTGGCCTTGCTTTACTTGCTCATGCATCTATGCCTCTCAAATTCTTGCTGCCATATTTCTTATAAACTTGCTTCCTAATAAAGTTCTTAACTTTTAGTCCCCCACTAAACGTCTTATAAGAACAAAATCTGACTATGATGCTCTAAGACTCTTTTTATGTGAATGATGGCCCAATCTTCTCCCTTACGACACACACATGCTTGCTTTTCATTCTAAAAAATGTTTGTTTTTAGGATATAGATCACTACATAAGGGAGTAAAATGCTTTGATATTTCTACTATACATATCTACATCTCTCGAGGGTTATATCGAACTCTCAGGGATCTCGAGATGCAACCTTCTTCTATCCTCTTCAAGTAACCTACAAAACAAAATATTTTTCTTATGATCCCAACTCTACCATGTGGTTGTCAAGGACAAGGCTTCATATTAGTAAAACTAAACTTAAATAAAATAGTAAATAAAATAACAAGAAAGGCAACTTGAATAATAAAGTAAACTAAAAAAAGAAAGTAAAGTTCTATTTGGGTTTTTGTTTATGCTTGTAGAAAGTAAATGTATTTTTGTATTTTCAAATTTAATAGTTGCAGAAAAAGTAAATGATAGTAATTGTAAGTAAAAAATGTTTCTTATAATTAAAACTGGACCGGGGTTCATGGATTCACTTGTTTATTCTCTCATAAAGTGTGGTGGACATAAAACATCTAATAGGTAACATAATATTATTGAAACTTAATAATGTGTTTGATTAGCATTAATATGGGCATCACATCCTATCATGAAGATGATGCAACACATCTTACTTATATTCATCTAGAAAGGGAAAACTCCATGCAATCTAGATTTAATATATAGACAGAGTATAGCCTTAAAAACTTTGATATGATGTTTGAATGACAAATATGCTACCTTGAACAAACAAGATCATCCTGGCTATCACAAAATGATTATAACATATGCATTCACTTAATCCCTAGTGAGGTAAAAAAGAAAAGGTAAAACCATAGTAGATCTCGAGCTTGCTGTCACCATCCAATTACTACTAAATTTTACTCTATCTAATACACACGTTCCCCTCCCCGCCACACACATGCTCTTGCATACTAGTTTGATCAGAACAAGCAATTAAGAACATGGTCGTAATATGCATCTACCAATACATAATACACATTATAAATATTACAATCTCATATATCATCTTATAAAACAAAGATCCACCATATAGGTATTACATATATGACCATAATCATGTAAATAAACTCATATGGTTCGAAATAATCATAATATAAGAGATAGATCGGGCTATTGACACTACTCCCTCTTCATCATGGAAACGGTGATGATAATGTTGGAGAGGGTGGAGATCCAACTGAGGATAGCTCCAGCTGCGTGGTTCCCCTCCAATCTTCATTGGTTTTGGCTTTCTTTTGCTATTTTCGTGTTTTCTGCTCCCATCTTCCGAGATTACGTCGGGGACCTTTTTATAGTAGATTTTAGGTTAAGACTAGGAATTGGAGATTAAGAAGGATGACTATGGATGCTCGAGGAGGTAACGAGCATAAGTGGCACGGTCACCCCCTTGGGCCACGCCTCCTATCGCGAGGTTCTAGTGCTCCATGTGTTTGTCTTCATGAAAAAATCTTCAAAAAATCCTAGGCCCTTTTGTGTTCGTGAAGGTCCCTAAAAGTTAAAATACGGAATATACGGTTTTCCTGTTCTGCGGAGTTATAACCCAAATAAAGGGGATCATTGGTAAACCCCCGAAATCAATGTAAAACATGGATATAATTGTTGCACCGAAAATGGTTATGGCGTACTTCAACAAATTCATCTTGAGACCATACTTTCGCATACTCTCAAACGATGGTCGTAAATCGGCCAAGTGTGATTGCTTGGCATACAATTTCACCACAACGTCATCAACATAGACTTCCATTACAATACCAAGAAGATCATGTAAGACCAGATTCATTGCTCTCTGATAGGTGGCGCCGACATTCTTTAACGCGAAGGTCATCACCATCCACTCAAACAAACCAACAAAGATAGGGCAGCAGAAAGTTGTTTTAGCCGAATCTTCTTCGGCCATGAATATCTGATTATACCTAGCATTGTAGTGTAGAAAGCTGGTAAACTTATGTCTTGATGCGTCATTGATGAGAATGTCGTCCATAGGCATAGGATACTTTTGTTTGGGCATAGCTCTATTTAGATCCCTGAAATCTATACATGCCATGTTCTTGCTGGCTCCCTTCCTCTCTATAGGCACGGTGTTGGATATCCACTCAGCGTACTTGCAGGGCCAGGTAAAGTTAGCTTTTATGAGCCGAGTAATCTCCTCCTTAACCCGGTCATAGATCTTCGGATTGAACTTTCTAGCCGATTGCTTATGGGGTTTGAAACCGGCTTTGATGGGCAACCGATGTTAACCCTCACATCTCATGGTATTCCCATGCGAAGCAATCTACATATTCTTTAATAAGCTAGATTAGCGCATCTTTGTAATAAGTTGTTAGATCTTTATTCATGTAGGTCAGTCTTGGTGTAGTACCGTCCCCAATGTCCACTTCTTATAGTGGATCGGCCGATGTGAATCCTTGTCCCAACTTGTCTAAGCCGTCTGATTCTTCAATTGATCCATACATATCGTCCATATTGGTCCTCCTCCAATCTTCTTCAACTAGTCATTGGGATCTATTTAGTATGATAGCAGTTGATTACAAAGGATCGGCTTTAGAGATACATGCACGAATCCATCCCTGATTGTGCTCAGAAATCGAATCCAAACAGGTCGCGTTGTGATACAAACGTAGCAATGGGATGCTGCCAATCAACTAGCGCGTCAGCTAAGTTGATGCAAGCTGAATCGTCAGCTTTGACGACCTCACTTAGTCATCAATCCATGGGATAAGCTGCTAGTGCATCGTAATGGCATCTCCATGCATACTCCTCCCCACACATCGTTTCTGTCCTTGCGCCCACTCGAGCCTGTCTGACTCGAGACCACCAATTTAGGCATTCCTACCATGCTCAATTTTCTCAAAGAGGGCCAGTGCCTCCCACAGACAACCAAACGAGCATTTTTTAAGTAACTTAACAAGTTTGGAGAGAATGTATGTAACCAAACTGTCCCTAACTCTCCTCTCTAATTTGTAAAATTAGAACAAGGGGGACTATTTGAGTGCCACGAGATAATAATGTTCGTGCTCTGGCACTAACCACCAATTTTTGGGCTTTCACCAACGAAAGAAAGGCGGATAATGCATATTAGTAATCTACCACAGAACCCATCCCCCATCAATTCTCTATGTGGAAATGTGCATGTGCTTTAGAACTAGTAAGAATACTCATTATCTAAAAGCTTAAGGCCAAGAGGCAGGGAGCTTTGTGAGCTATTCAGCAGCACGTCCTGTGTTCCGTCTCTCTGCGTGTGGGTCTGTTTTTGCTTTCTCGCTGGTCGTGGGCCTTGTAATGCGTTGCTGCTCGGTGCTGTCCGTGCTGGGCTTCGGCAGCTCTGCAGCTGGGAATTGATCTAGGTCTGCATCTATCTGTTTCTTTTTTTTCTGACTGACAAGTGGCCCTGTTTTTCCGGGGTCTGTTTTGTATTTCACTTGGTACCTTGGAGGGGCTGGTTGTTTGTGTGTTTGATTGTGGGGATGGGGGACTATCTCGCATGGTTATCTCCGGGGTTTTGACCCGTTCCTTTATTTCTTTTCTTGCCACTGGAGGATTGGAGACGGTGGGAGACGGAGGTGTTGTTCTGGGTCTGTGGAATTGGAGACACTGGTGTTCTTGGTCTATGTGTTTGGAGGCGGTGGGATTGGAGGTGGTGGTGGTGTTCTTCGTCTATCGTGGTCTTCTCTGCTCCCGGTATTTCCACTGCCTACCCGGGTGGTGTTCTTGGTCTGTGGGATTGGAGCGCGTCATGAGCCTATCGTGAGCATTTTTTCTGAGAGAGATAACTGTGAAAAAAAGACCGGTAGACGCATCCACGTCTTCTTTCTCCACCACGCCTCGCTACATCGGTGTTCAGGGAGAACTAGGGTTCCACCGCCGCCCTCGACCCAGCCCTAGCCCCCGCCCCTGCCACCGCCCCTGCCTCTCCTCCAGCTGTTTAACCTCGTGCTCACCCTGCATCAAGTCACGGACTACTTCTCTACGTGCCCGGCGCCTAGCGCGGATGACCTAGGCCGCCTCTCCACCCGTAGAGGCGCCCGACATGGACGATCGAGCCCGCCTATCCACCCATAGAGACAACTGGCACCAACGACTGAGCCTGCCTCTCCACGCGCTACATCGACGACAACATATCCCACCTCTCCAGGCACAACGGAGACCAACACCGACAACTTAGCCCGCCTCTCCACATGCAGCTCCGATTAGCACCGACAACCGAGCCTCTTCTCCACACGCAGGATGCAACCGGCATCGATCTACATCGTCCTTGATCCAGTCCACAACATGATGTCCTCCTTGATGCCAATGGTAAAAATTGAACTCCTTGCAATTTTTGTAACTTCAATTTGCTCCAATTTCTTTTTAACTATTTGCAAGTTCATGGAAACAAATGTTCTTTAGAGATGTCAAGTAGTGTTCTCTGATATCAATTGTTCTTTGAAGATATCATATTATTCATCATTTAATTCTATTTGATACCTTAAGCCTTATTATTTATCATGTTCACCAAATTGCTTGCAATCATTTTACAGTTCAGCATTGGTAATGATGTGACATGCATTACTGTGAAAGCTAATTGATATAAAAAAGTTTTGCATCTATTCTCGACACAGTGGTTCATTGCCTCCTTTGTTTGAATCAGGAAATGCCCTAAGAGTTGTGACCTCTTCCCCAACTATCGAATTCATGCCCCCTCACCCGAACCCACTAGGAGCACGCTGATTTAGACAAGCATGACGGTGTCTGTCTTGATGAGGAGGCACGGTGAAGTTAGTACAAATGATTTATGTGATTGAGATTGACTGGCTTAGAGCCGAGAACCATGATATAAGGATGCCTCCCTGAACCTGAATCCACTGGGAGTACGGGGATTCAGACCGACGTCACGGCAGCTGTCCTGATGTGGAGGCGTGGTGAACATGGTACTGATGAACTGGGTGCCTGAGAATGACCGATTGAGATCAAAGAACCATGATCGGAAGCCTCCCGCTGAATTTCTTAACCTACGCCATAGTATCATCACAATAGTAACATCTCCCTTACCCTCTTGCTATTTTATGCAATGCTTTTGCTAATATGCGATTTTGCTTTGACTAGATCGAAGTCTGATCTATATTTTTGTACAAATAGATACGAGGAAAGGAAAAATTGCTATAAACATTTATATAAAAATACTCTGAATAGGAACTCTTAATTTTACATTGTAAGTAAACTAAGAATTCAAATCTGAACTCCTGATGCTTTGGATGCTATACACTGTAATTAAACAAAGACTTTGGATCTGAAATACTGATGCTTTGAATGATATATAAACTGTAGGTAAATAACGAATCTAAATCTGAACTCATAATTTGTACATTTGTAAGTAAACAAATAATTCATATCTGAACATCTAATGCTTTGGCTCTACATTGTAATTAAGCAAGGATTTGAATCTTAACTGATGTTCCTTTAGATGCTATATAAATTAAAAGTAAACAACAGACCGTGGATCTGAATTCTTACTACTATGTCAAAAGAGTTGCTCCTTCGGTTCTTTATTCCTCTAGTTAAAATAAATGCTGGCTATTTTGCAATACGTGACTATGTGAGAGTTCTATACAACTTAGCTAAAATGCTGCGAATGGTGCGTATCTCTTTTCGATCATATGTACCTTTTCAATCTCCATCAATTTATTTTATCATTTCTTTCCTAATTGCTGCAAAGTGAGTAGTGTCAGCTAAAAGAGATCTCTTCAAAAAAAATGTTATCTTTTCCTAATAATTTAGGACTTAGTCACGACATCACCTGCAATTTTTTCCTTGCTATGTCTACATATTGCAAATTATGTTAATTTTGTTCAAGTCGTTCCCCCATGCTTCTCTTGGTTGATGCTCTTGCACATTTATATAAGTTGCCAAGATATTTAGTTTAGTTGACCATTCGCGGAAGGATGAAATTTACAGATAAACATTTACCTTAAGGCATATAAGTTGATACTGTTTTTTTGTAAGTAACAGTCTTGATGCTATTCAGCTGCATACCTAAGAGTGCAAAACTTAGGTCTCTTTTGTTGTGTGGTTCCCTCTGAAGTTCCTTGCTCCTTGAGTTTCTTTATTATCTGGTGAACCTTTGGTAGTTACAATAATATCATTTGGATTTGGATTTATCTAGAACTAGATGCATAACCTGGTATAATCTCAAGGCTTCCATGCAGTATTTTTATTGACTGTGAAGTTGTGCATGGTACATTATGTTGCCTCCACTAACTGGTTAGTTGGCCACTGTTAAATGAACTTCACAAGTTATTTAATCACATAATCGTTTACGCAACCACCTATTCAAAATACCTTCCGTTATATATATTTCTATTATTTACTTAAAATTTCTCTGCATATGGTTTGCTGCAATCAAGTATTTATGTTTATGCAAAGGAGAGCATTGCATGGATATCTTTCCTCAACTAATATTGGCTATGTTTTCCCGCATTACTAATTAGTATTTGTTACTACTATTATCATTAATTGGCAATGACTAGGAAGTTATACCTCTATATCTATAACTTAAGCTGGGCTAAATGAACGCATGTTGAGCCCATCTGCAGCTGCACCTGTGTGGGAATTTGAACGAAAATAACTCAAAAAATAAAGAAATTCACGAAATAAACTCTGGCCAGAAAAATTTCACGGGACTAATCCTTTTTGCAACGCCATCAATCCTGGCACCGCACACTGAAGAGAAACGCCATGGATAATGGCGCCGCACACCTGCCATCGTGGCACTCGTGGGTCCCGTCATCGTAAGTGCGGTGCCACGGCATACGGCGCCACACTGTGTAGTGCAACGCCACAGCGCATGCGCCGCACTTTAGACCTAATAGACAAGCGCGCGGGCGGCCCAGCCTGACCGAAGCTCATTCTTCTCCCAGCCAAGAACAGAAGGCAGCGGCGGCGGTGGCTAGGGTTCGTCCCCCTCAAGTCTCTCCTTCCTATTGGCTAAATTGGAACATTCTCTCCATGGATTTCAATCCCCACAAGTGCCTAGAGGTATTCTCCCCCCTTTTCTTTGTTTTCACCCATTCAATTCTTGGTTTGACCCATATCTTGGAAACCCTAGGTTGTCATGCAAGATGCACGGTAGATTGTTGTTGAATTGGCATAGGGTTTTGGTATTTGATGGCTCAATGCACGACGCCTAGAAAAGTGCTGGTGCATGGTTGATGTAGAGCTCGTTGGAAACCCCAAGAGGAAGGTATGATGAGCACAACAACAAGTTTCCCTCAGTTATTAAACCAAGGTTTAATCGAACCAGTAGGAGCAAGAAAATACCCCAAATATGTTACTAGCTGAGCTTTGCCAGGGCGCACTACCAGTGCTAGTAGAAACGTGGAGACCTGCACAACACAACCACAGAACTTTGTCCCCAACTTGCGATTAGCTTGTCAATCTCACTGTGTTTTGCGGAAAACAAAGGATTGAACGTATCAAATGGAAAAAAGTAAAATTTTGCAGAAAGTAAACACAAAGAAGTAAACAGTTTGTAGACTGAATGTAAAAGACAAGGACCGGGATCCATAGTTCACTAGAGGTGGCTCTCCTTAGATAGATAACATGCTGGGTGAACAAATTACAGCGGGGCAATTGACAAAAGCAATACATGCATATACTAATCATCTTGACTCCTTTGAGACTTGATTGGGCATTACTATATTATACATAGACCGTCATCCAACTGCATCTATGACTAATAATCCACCTTCAGGTTATCATCCGAACCTCCTCCAGTATTAAGTTGCAAGCAACAGATTATTGCTTTACGAACTACAATTGTTCTATGAACAAAGGATTGTTGTTTTCTCCCTAGTAGCAACAACACATCTAGTACCTTAGAGATTTCTGTCACTTCCCCAGATTACTAGAGGCATGAACCCACTATCGACTAAAAGTTTGTAGAAAGTAAACACAAAAAAGTAAACAGTTTGTAATTTGAATGTAAAAGACAAGGACCGGGATCCATAGTTCACTAGAGGTGGCTCTCCTTAGATAGATAACATGCTGGGTGAACAAATTACAGCGGGGCAATTGATAAACATCGAGAAAGCAATACATGCATATACTAATCATCTTGACTCCTTTGAGACTTGATTGGGTATTACAACATTATACATAGACCTCCATCCAACTACATCTATGACTAATAATCCACCTTCAGGTTATCATCTGAACCCCCTCCAGTATTAAGTTGCAAGCAACAGATTATTGCTTTACGAATTGCGTGTAAAGTAAACAATACGATTGTTCTATGAACAAAGGATTGTTCTATGAACAAAGGATTGTTGTTTTCTCCCTAGTAGCAACAACACATCTAGTACCTTAGATATTTCTGTCACTTCCCCAGATTACCAGAGGCATCAACCCACTATCGAGCATAAATACTAACTCTTGGAGTTGCTAGCATCTACTTGGCCAAGATAGCTACTAACAACGGAAAGCATGCAAGATCACAAATAACAAAGACATGATAGAATCAATAATCAATCTGAAATAGCATCTCAATATCCATCGGATCCCCACAAACACAACATGCAGAATTACAAATAGATGATCTTGATCATGAACGGAGCTCACAAGATCTAGACATGAAAGCACAAAGGAGGAGAACCAGCCATCTAGCTACTACATGGATCCATAGTCCAAGGATGAACTACTCACGCATCACACCAGAGGCTTGCATGGTGATGAAGAAGGCCTCTAGGGTGAATTCCCCTCTCCGGCAGGGTGCCGGGAAGAGCTTCAGATCCCTCCTGATCTAGGGATGGAGATGACAGCGGCTACAGACTCTTTCGTGGATTTTTGATTGGGCACTTAGGGTTTACGTCCCGAGGGCATCTTATAGTCAGAAGGGGAGGCCGAGGGGGTGCCAGGGCTGGCCTCACCACCCCCTGGCGCGGGCCAGGCTGGGCCGTGCGGCCAGGTGGTGTGGTGCCCCCCTGGCCCCTCTCCGTCTCGTACTCGGACATCTGATGACTTCCAGAAAAATAGGAACTTTGGCTTTTGTCTCGTCCAATTCCGAGAATATTCATTTTCTGACTTTCCTGGAACCAAAAACAGCAGAAAATAGGCAGCTGGCACTGTGGCTCTTGTTAATAGGTTAGTCCAAGAAATCATATGAAAAGTACTCCAAAGTTGGAACAAAACACAAGAAAGTGGATAAAACCAAGCATGGAACATCAAAAATTATAGATACATTTGCAATGTATCAACATCCCCAAGCTTAACTCCCGCTCGTCCTCGAGTAGGTAAGTGATAAAAAGAAAGAATAATTTTTGAGGTGACATGCACCATCAAAGACTTGATCAAAGTATTTGTAAAACATTCAAAGCTGGGATCATAGTACTTCAATCATAACATGAAAGACAAAGTTCTAGCAATAAGCAAAGAAACTATGATACAACATGAAAAGGCACAAACAAAAGATTCATGAATAACAATGATTTGCAAGACATTTGTTTGTTTCACATAAAGAAAACACAGCATAAAAGTATCCAGCTTGTCCCTCAATAGAGTAGCAAATATAAATGCATAGGACACCTTCAAAGTTCATAAGAGTGACGAGATACAAATAGTTTAAAACAAGCAATATCAAGTTATGCATCAATCAACTAGTCTTGGGACAATGCACATAGAACTAAGAATGGCCACTATGCTTGCAAAGTAGGTGCATAAAGGTAGAAGGTGGAGACTCGATATAATGGTGGAAGAAAGGCCTCCATAGAAGGAAGCAGGGATTCAAGTCTCATAAAGAGCTTCCAAAAATTATGGTACTTATAGCTTTCAGCTCTCATTGCCCATATCATAAGCATCTTGAAGTGATTAAGGTTAAAGTGAACAAACTATGGTGGACATGCTTGACGAAGTATAAGTTAGAAATCTCATGTCCCTTGTATACGAGGGCCGCTCCTCATGCTACTCAAGGTTAGTCACTGGTAAGTTCTTGTCATTGTAAGTACATGTGTATCATAGAGAACCACCAACGGGGTACCCCTTGCCCGATGATACGGAAGAATCCCCATATCAAAATGACAAGGCAAGTAGATAACGAGCATCTCAGCAATCTTCTTATTTACCATGGGAATATGGTGCTTTTTTCTCTCTTTCCTCTTTTCATAATATCTTTTTTTTTCTTTTTCTCTTTTTTTCTCAAGATAGGACTCTTTTTTATATAAGAAGAATGCTTCATAGACAGCTCATTATTGTTACGCTGCAGGTTTCCACCATGTCAGCATGGATTAGACCAGCGGCCCAGGCGTTTCTCTAACACATATACATAACTCCATGGACTTACAAGCTCCCCTTTCATTTCACACCGACGACATCCATATACAAAAGAGCATGATATCAACTAGGTACAAGTACCAAGTGCAATGTTGAAAGCGTTCCCCATGAAAGCATGGTTCTGCTAATTCCCAACAAATAAGTGCAAGCATATACAACATATATGACACAATGGTTCAAGTTTATTAAGGCCAAGAAAAGTAAAGTGTGCCATCAAGTTCGTGAGAGCTTTAATCACTAGTTTTCTCATAACAAGTTTAATTTGGAAGGTAAAAAAAAGCATGAATATACTTGGAATAGCATAAGCTAGTAGGTATGGTGGACTCTTTGGAATAACTTAGTTTAGGGAGTTGGATGCATGAGTGGAACTCATACTTTGTTGTGGAGGCTAGCAAAAGACTGGGAGCGACAAACTAAGAGAGCAATAATGGCCATAATGAGGCAGAGCGACAGAACATCATTGATCAAAGCATAAAGTGATACTACAAGTTGAAAACTAAAGGATCATAAAGGCTATGGTGACTTGTGATAGTCACAACATGGTGTGAGCATGAGCCAACTAAACCATAATAAAGCATCAAAGGAGAATACCACTATACTATGCCTTAATATGCTAAAACAACGCATGATTCATCCAAGGCACATTAAGCAATCTCAATTGTTTATAATAAGTCATGCTACAGAAAAGAATACTAAGCATAAAGCCAAAAGAATATCAAGCATGGCATGACAAAGCATAGGCCACAGTCAAAAACAAGCTCTTTTTACCACATAAGCATGAACTTTCCTACTCTTTTCCAAACCAAACCAAACTATTTGCAAACCAATGTATGAAAGAGGGGGTCCAACCAATTTATTCAGAAAACTAAGCAAACCAAAGCAAACGAAAAACCAAAACGAAAAAGAAGACGCTCCAAGAACAACACAACTGTGCATGAAACAATAAAAATGAAGCGTTTGGAAGAAACCTGGGATTTTTATTAATGAAGAGGGGGATGCCTTGGGCATCCCCAAGATTTGACACTTGTACTTCTTGGATATTTCTTGGGGTGACACACGTGGCATCCCCAAGCTTGAGATTTAGTCCATCCTTCATCTCATTACTCATTCCTTCCATACACCTGAAAATTTTCCTTTATACAAAACTTCACACAATCTTTATTAGCAACATTAGTGCACTCAAGATAAATAAGTCTTAAGGTTCAGTTCTAACACCAAATAAACTTTCATTAGAACACTATCTACTGTAGCGCTTCCCTCAAAAAGCTCAATTCCTCAAAAGAACTCAAAAAGGAACCAACAAGAAGCAAATGCAGAAAATGGCAGAAATCTGTCAAAACAGACCAGCAGGTAAAGACAATTTTTTTCGAAGACCTTCTGTTGCTAAAATCAAAAAGTGTTGAACTAACGAAAGTTAGATAACAACCTGGGGCAGAAGCACAAAAACTCACGCCTCAAAAAAACGTTCAGATATTTTACACGAATTTTTACGGTGAAGCACAGAAATCTGTTTCGGGACAGCAACTTTCCCAATCATTACTTCTCTCTCATTAGAGGTTACTCTTGGCACAAAAAGCAAATAAAAAGGATAAGGAGCGGTTATTACTCAAGTAATAACTTCCAAGACTCATCTAAACTTTTGGGTTATCTCCCAATAAGTACTTTTCTTTAACGCCTTTAAGTTAGGCATAAGAAGCAAGAAAGAATCAAGTGTTTTCAAATGAAGAAGCATTAAGACCAAATTTTGTTTTCATAGGAGAAGCAAAAGAAATATTCTCTCTCTTCTTGGGGAAGTGTTCTATACCTTTCTTGAGTGGGAGTTGATATTTAATGGTGCCTTCTTTCATATCAATAATGGCACCAATAGTTCTAAGTAAAGGTCTTCCCAAAGTAATAGGACAAGAAGCATTGCATTCAACATCCAAAACATAGAAATAAACGGGAACATAGGCATTGTTAACCATAATAAGAACATCATTAAGACTCCCCATGAGTTTCTTTTTAGCATTATCATCAAGTGGGACATTCAAATAATAATATTCAAGTGGAGGCAAATCAAGCATATCATAAATCCTTCTAGGCATAATAGAAACACTACTATCAAGATCACATAAAGCTTTGAAATCAAAGTCATTCGCTTTCATATTAATGATGGGTTCCCAACCATCTTCTTGTTTCATAGGAATAGAAGCTTTATGTTTCATCTTTTCTTCTTTAATCTTTATGAGAGCATCACTAATGTGTTTTGTAAAGGCCATGTTCATAGCACTAGCATTAGGACTTTTAGCAAGCTTTTGTAGGAACTTAATAACTTCAGAGATATTGCAACCATCAAGATCAACGTCAAATTTATCATTTAAAGTAGTAGAACTATTAGTAGCCTCAACACTAGTGGTGGTAATAGTATAAACACTAATGTTTCTAGCAATTTCATCTTCTCTTTCCCACTTAGCATGTAATTCAGCTAATAGTCTAACATTTTCATCAATTCTTACTTGTATAGCATTAGTAGCTGCAAAGGGATTATCATTAGTTTCAGGTTTAGAAGCCATTTTATTAATCAATGAAGATTGAGCTTCAGACAAAGATGATATATTTCTTTTAGCATTAGAGAGTTTCAGTTGTAAACTAGGAATTTCCCTATTTAGACTCTCAAGTTGATGGCTAATGTTCTTCAAGATGGTGGATTGTTCCTCCATAGTTTTAGTAAATAGTTTATTTTGCTCATATTGCATTTGCATGAAGTTTTTAGTGGCTCTTTCAACTTCTAAAATTCTTCCTTCACTAGGTAATCCAGGTTTACCATTATAGCCATAAGTATTATTAGGAGGGTAGGGCCTATAATTGTTATTACCATAAGCATTATTGCCAAAATTCTTGTTTCTTATGAAGTTCACATCAACTTGCTCTTCTTGAGCAACCAAAGAGTCTAAAGGAACATTATTTGGATCAATATGGGCTTTCCCATTAACAAGCATAGACATAATAATATCAATCTTATCACTCAAGGAGGAGGTTTCCTCAACAGAATTTACCTTCCTACCTTGTGGAGCTCTCTCGGTATGCCATTCAGAATAATTAACCATCATATTGTCCAGAAGTTTTGTTGCAGCACCCAAAGTAATGGTCATAAAGGTACCTCCAGCAGCAGAATCCAATAGGTTCCTTGAAGAATAGTTCAATCCTGCATAAAAAGTTTGGATGATCATCCAAGCACTCAGTCCATGAGTGGGACAATTCTTTATCAAAGATTTCATTCTTTCCCAAGCTTGAGCAACATGTTCATTATCAAGTTGTTTAAACTTCATTATTTCACTTCTCATAGATATAATCTTAGCAGGAGGATAGTATTTTCCAATGAAAGCATCTTTGCACTTAGTCCAAGATTCAATACTATTCCTAGTTAAGGAATTCAACCATTCTTTAGCTTTTCCTCTCAAAGAGAAAGGAAACTATTTCTGCTTAATAATATCACCATCTATATCCCTATGATTTTGCATCTCACAAAGTTCAACAAAGCTATTTAGATGGGAAGCAACATCTTCATTACCAATACCAGAAAATTGTTCTCTCATAACAAGATTGAGTAAAGCAGGTTTTATCTCAAAGAAAGTATCTTCAGGCACAGGTGGAGCAATATGTGTGCTCATAAAATCAATGTTGTTGGTGCTAGTGAAGTCACACAACTTAGTGTTTTCAAGAGTAGTCATTTTTTGGGGTTCTCAAATAAGAAAGCAAACTAGTAAAACTAATTTTTTTGTGTTTTTTGAATAACAAAAGAAGCAAACAAAGAAAAAAGAAACTAAGCAAAACAAAAATACCAAAGTAAAAAGATTAGTTATGAGGGACTCCCCTTGTGAAGATGTCCTTGACTCCCCGGCAACGGCGCCCAAAAAATACTTGATGGCTCAATGCACGGCGCCCAGAAAAGTGCTGGTGCGTGGTTGATGTAGAGCTCGTTGGGAACCCCAAGAGGAAGGTATGATGAGCACAGCAGCATGTTTCCCTCAGTTATGAAACCAAGGTTTAATCGAACCAGTAGGAGCAAGGAAACATCCCAAAGGTGTTACTATCTGAGCTTTGGCAGGGCGCACTACCGGTGCTAGTAGCAACATGGAGACCTGCACAACAAAACCACAGAACTTTGTCCCCAACTTGCGATGAGGTTGTCAATCTCACCGTGTTTTGCGGAAAACAAAGGATTAAACGTATCGAATGGAAAGAAGTAAAAGTTTGTAGAAAGTAAACACAAAGAAGTAAACAGTTTGTAATTTGAATGTAAAAGACAAGGACCGGGATCCATAGTTCACTAGAGGTGGCTCTCCTTAGATAGATAACATGCTGGGTGAACAAATTACAGCGGGGCAATTGACAAACATCGAGAAAGCAATACATGCATATACTAATCATCTTGACTCCTTTGAGACTTGATTGGGCATTACAACATTATACATAGACCGCCATCCAACTACATCTATGACTAATAATCCACCTTCAGGTTATCATCTGAACCCCCTCCAGTACTAAGTTGCAAGCAACAAATTATTGCTTTACGAATTGCGTGTAAAGTAAACAAGACGATTGTTCTATGAACAAAGGATTGTTGTTTTATCCCTAGTAGCAACAACACATCTAGTACCTTAGATATTTCTGTCACTTCCCCAGATTACCAGAGGCATGAACCCACTATCGAGCATAAATACTAACTCTTGGAGTTGCTAGCATCTACATGGCCAAGATAGCTACTAACAACGGAAATCATGCAAGATCACAAATAACAAAGACATGATAGAATCAATAATCAATCTGAAATAGCATCTCAATATCCATCGGATCCCCGCAAACACAACATGCAGAATTACAAATAGATGATCTTGATCATGAACGGAGCTCACAAGATCTAGACATGAAAGCACAAAGGAGGAGAACCAGCCATCTAGTTACTACATTGATCAATAGTCCAAGGATGAACTACTCACGCATCACACCGGAGGCTTGCATGGTGATGAAGAAGGCCTCCAGGGTCAATTCCCCTCTCCGGCAGGGTGCCGAGTGTTGGGTCTGCAAAATAGAAAACAAAATTTTTCCTACGATGAGAACTACACGCCAAGACCTATCTACTAGGTACAAAGCAACGGGTGGACATACATCCATCGAGAACTTACCCTCGAAGACAATGAGTTTTGTTAACGAGTAGGAACTCGTGGTTGATGTAGTCGTACACTTGCCGATCTCAAGATCGTGAGGAAGTCCGAGCAGGCCCGGCTCCAGCACGTCCTTCAGATCCAGCTCCAGCACCACCAAGTCCAGCACCGCAAAGCAGCGGTGCATCCGTGATCGCACACACATCCGGTACCCCGACAACCTCCGTCCCTCGCTCCAGCAAAACAGCGGAAGCAGCAACTCCTTTCCAGATAAAGCCACCGGGAACATGTATCTCGCTAATCCGAGACCATGGGGGAATAAAACTAGAGGGGGAGAGAGATCCTTCACGAGGAGGTGTGTGGAAGAGGGGGTGTGAGGGGGGCCTTTTATAGGAGGAGGGGGGTGCCCCTCCCCATGGCCGGCGCCCAAGGGGTGACCCCTCACCTCCTCATTCATGTGGTGGTAACTCCCTCCACATAAATTTGCCCCTTCACATTCTCTTTTAAAGTCCCCACTTTAAATGCATTAAATTTCTCCAAATTTAATGCTCTCTCATTTAATAAAACTCTTTTATTAATTTTATTCAGAATTTTTTAATTACTTTAATTAACGAACATTCACATAAACCCCCTGCAACATTTCAATATTAAATGCAGAACCAATTTCAACAATTTCACCTGAAACAGTTTTGGTGTCTATTGAAATAATTCCGGCGCTTTCTTAAATGTTTATCTAAAACATATTTGCTCCAAATGGTGTCGGTATCCCTTAAGTGTGTCACCCTACAGTTCGTGAATAATGCAGACATGATCGAGACCCCTCTCAGATCAATAATCAAAAGCGGGACCTGGAGATCCATACTGACTCCTACACATTCAACGATGACTTCTGTGATCGTGAGAACCTTTAATGCTAGTAACTAATTCCCTTTGTCTCACGATATATTACATGTCCGAGATTCGATCATCGGTATCTCCATACGTAGTTTGATCTCGTTGCTGACATGCACTCTTTTCTCGTTCCCGTGATATAACATTCTAGTGATCACATCACTTGCTTGCAAGCTATCTTAATGTGATATCACCGAGAGGGCCCAGAGTATATCTATCCGTCATCGGGATTGACAAATTCCACTCTTGATCCATGAGCCTCAACATAACACCTTCGTAGCACTGAACCCATCTTTATAGTCACCCTGTTACGGTGTGACGTTTGATGTTATCAAGATACTCTTCCGGTGTTAGCAATTAACATGATCTCATGGTCTAAGGATAAAGATTACTTCGTATGATGTTATAGCAATATAAACATAATGACTTGATCGTAATGCTATACTTCGGATGAATGTTCATCACATCATTCCACCAATGTTGTGACCTCGTTATTAACAACATCCAATGTCCATGATCAGGAAACCTTGATCATCTTGTTAATCAACGAGCTAGTCTATAAGAGAGGCATAACTAGGAACCCTTTTTGTTTACTAAACACACATGTATTGATGTTTCTGATCAATACAATTATAGCATGCAAAATAAACATTTATCATCAACATGGAATAAGATAATAACACTTTATTATTGCCTCTCGGGCATATTCCCTTCAGTCTCCCACTTGCACTAGAGTCAATAATCTAGTTTGAAAAACTTTGCGTATTGAACACCTATGGCTTTCTAGTGTTGCATATACGCTATTGCTAGTGGTTAACATAATCTCCGGATCTGACAGTTTCAGGTCCATGTGTATTTGCATGTCTTTGCGTCTCTACGCATCACTCATTCTCAAATGAGATGTCATTGTATAAATTTGATCCTTTGGTGAGACCTTTAGTTTGTTCGGGTTAAAATATGTTGATATTATTGTCACACAATATATCTTCATAGTATTAGCCCACTTTGAACCACACCTGGTTTGATAACAAACTACTTTACACAAATGCCCTCCTTTGCTGCTACTATAGCAGTTATATACTTAGCCTTTTGTTGTAGTATCCGTCACAATGTCTCAACTTTGGAACTCATCCAAATCCATCATGGAACATCCTTTCCATTACATTGTGCCACCCATAGTATAAATTGAGATAAATTTAATTTGTATCTTGTGACAAAAATAGTATCAATGTAACAGTTTACAATGAACTACCTTAACTATTTGTCACTTATACATGATATATTCTTAGTTCTTCCAAAGCTCATAAGAATATCTTTACTATTGTCCAACGATCATCTTATGGATCATTCTGGTATGTGCTCATAACATTTAGAACATAGGACATTTGGGATATATACATATCACGGTATAATCGATCAAAATCTTCATGTGATTTTACTCACCAAGTGTTGGAACACTTGAATCTTGATACAATCCTTTCCATGAAGCAAGAACCTTTCTTGTTGTTTCCATATTGAACCCTTTCAATATCTCATATATGTATGTCTGGCACAACCATATTAGCGCCTCAATCTATACATATAGATATTGATGCCTAATATTCCGGTTTTGCCCAAGTCTTTCATCGAAATCTTATTTTAATGAAATTCTTAACTTGTGTCAATACATGATACATCATTTCCAATCAACAATATGTCCTCTACATGATGTATTAGAAATATGTCTCAGCGCTCCCACTTAATTTCTTGCAAATGCAGACATCTTCATCATCTCCGATGAATTTAAACTCTTTTAACAGTTTCATCATGGTGAAGATTCCAACTCCGCTATGCTTACTTCAACTATTGAAGTTTGCATGCTCTTTTAGCACCCTTTGAATTAACAAAACCCTTCGGACCGTGTCTTGTACACGTCCTAGGTAACCATTCTATTAGAAGAACATTGTTTTGTTTATTCAACTACCATACATCAAATTATATGTTGTGGTTGCTACATTAATCCGTCAAGACTAAATATCACTATGAAAGATCAAATCTTGTCATAGTCAACTTCTTGAACATTGCCATAAACTTCTTTCCGACATGTCGACTATTTCATAGATGTTAAACATCCATGTCTTATTTCTTTATAGATCCAAACACGACCGATAGGTTTCACGCCTTTCCGGAGGGTATTCCAAGTTCAGAAACTTGATTTATCGTGTATGGATACTATCACGGATTCTATGACTTCTAGTCATTTTATGGAGTCAGGGCCCGTCATCGCTTCTTTGCATGTAGGCGGTTCATTATTGTTAAAACAATAACGACTTGCTTATCGAATCATACTATTTGATTCTTACCGACCCACATGGTTCAATAGGAACTCTAATCTCCGAGATCACACCCTTTGTAATCACGTGAGCCATGAGCATTGTGGCCGCCACCGAGACACTTTCCGACACTGCGCTACTTAGCACATATAGCTAAGGTTCAACAACCTTATCAAAGTTCTATTGTCCTCCCACTTAACTTTTCCCGAAAAATTCCTTCTCAAGAAACTTGACATTCGAAGTAACAAACTATTTTGTCCTCGGTGTTATGGAGAAATTCCCAACAAATTCTTTGGGATAACCTACAAAGACGTGCTTATCCGACTTTGGTTGTAAACATTTTACTTATGCATAGAATACCAAAATTTAAGAAAAGACAATTCAGGTTTTATCCCAAACCATAACTTATATGGTGTCATTTCAACGGATCACGATGGTGCTCTTTTCAGTGTAAAAGCGGTAGTCTCTAAATCTTTAATCCTTAAAACATAATGACAGTTTTATAAATGACACCTTTGATCTTACCATGTCAAACATGGTTTGATTTCATCTCTCGAATATGCCATACTCCTATGGTTTATCGGGAAACACAAATCATGGAACAATTCCTCAAATCTTAAGTGTTTTGCTAAACATGTAACTCAAATATCTTCCTTTATGATCGAATCATAAACTCTTTATTTTCTTGTTACAATGATTTTCCACTTCATCTTGAAAGTCTTTGAACAATTTTCAAATGTTCCATACTTCTTCCTTATTAAGTAAATATACAGATATATTCACTTCAATTTCTGGATAAAGCATATGAAGCAAAAAGATCCATCGCATATGGCTACACATAATGGACTATATACATCTACATGCATAATATCCAATAAATTAGTCATCCGTTCCTCTTTGGCCTATGGACGGAGTTTTAATTATCTCGAGGAAAGTCTCACCAGCGTCAATTGATCAAAATCAAAAGACTCCAAAAATCCATCAACATGGAGTTTCTTCATGTTCTCTTTCCAATATAATTTAAACAGCGATGTCACTTCATAAGTGATCTTTCAATCATTTGTCTTGCGACATTTTAGCAATAGTGTTTATGGATGTGATTTCTCCCACTAGACTTGTAAAAGTTCATCCATCTTTTATGGAATACGGTAATTATTTGAACAACCATTATTCTCGTAATACCGGAACAAAATAACAATTATTAAAACAAATCTTGAAGGCTAGGTTTGATGACAATGAAAAAACACAATAACACTTTATTTGTTTTTGATGAACATCATCACTTATTCTCTTGCTAGTTACTTTAGGCCATTGTAGTTCATGAATTGCGTTGTCCTGTATGACACTTCATACCAACCAATTCGGTATCCAATACCGGTATCCAATCCCTCAGAACCACATTGTTTAACAAGCAAGGAATACAGCCATAACATGTATATCTTCTATATACCTAAGTTGGACATCTCCAACCTTATCTTTTCTGCCAAATATTTTATAGATTCTCTTTCAACAATTCCTTTTCTTTTAAAAGAATCTATCAACATCAATAGTGGTGTCATTCACATGACACATAGTACAAAGTGTATATAGTCAAATACTAATACCTTTGAACTTGCACTTTGAAGTGGATCACCATCATCAAATGTTTGGTGTTCTTTCAAAAATCCATTCTTTAGTAATCTATTAGTGTAGTAAACATTTTACTTACATCTTCTATTCATCCTTATCATGACAACTTTCATGATCAAGCTACTATAGCCTGTAAGGAAGATTCGCGAGTATAATGTTAGTTCCCAAAACCTTTTTGAGGGATCCGAATGCTTAGCATCTCCATCCTTCACAAATTCTCATACAATATGAGAACATGTATTTTGCTAAATTATACTGTATCATAATGCAACCAAAAATATTGTTTTAGATATCACAATATCTTTCACACATGATGGTTTCTGAAACAATTTTCAGCTCCTATATAATCTTGATATTAAAACAACTTTTGAATATCAATAATCATGGAGGCAAACATGATACTTTAGATACTAACATTGGAATTCTTACTCTTGATTTAATACTACTTATTAAACTTCATGGAGTAAATAGAGTTTGCTGAACGTTTGCAATAGGACTTATAAACTTTAAATTGACATTCAAAACAATACGATACCAGTTCGTAAAGTAAATATCCAGAATTCTATAGTTCTATTATCTCAATTAAAACTAAGCATAAGGTAGTGAACAGATGCCAATGACTACAACAAATTATGCAAATTCACTTCGATTTATTTTATGACAAATTGAGTTCTACTAATCCAAATTAGAAATAAACTCCCACTCAAAAACGACATCCCTCGTGTCCTTTTGGTGATTACATGAACCAAATCCACTACACCAAGTCCGATCATCACGTGAGTTGATGTAGCTTCAAAGGCGAGCATCTATATGGGCATCATGCTTAACCTTTCGGTCCATGTTCCGAGGCCATGTCTGTACATGCTAGGCTCGCCAAGTAAGAACCTTAGTACTCGCATGTGTAAAACTATCTTACACCCGTTTGTATGAAAGCGTAGAGTCGAGTACACCCGATCATCACATGATGTCTCGAAACACGATCCATAGAACGGTGCATACTTAAGGAAGAACACATTTTTATCTTGATATCTAAATGAGGGATCATCTTACAATGCTACAAAAAGCGCCAAACTAGCAGTATAAGATGCTAACATCTAATGTGTAAAGTGAGATGATATGGTCCATGCATTTGATCTCTATCACTTGCATCGTGGTATGATCTCTATCATTCCTTTGTGTGTAAGGCCAAGGTCTATGGAACTTACACGTTGAATGTGTTGTAAGAGTATCTATCATACATCTACTTACAACAATACCATATCAATACACTAGCCCAGCAACGATCTAAACTAGACGCCTCTAATTTATCAATCGCAAGTTTAACGTGGCTTAGGGCTTTTGGAGATAGAACTGTTCTTACCTACGAACATGAACCACAATGAGGATAACCAAGTTATTAGCAACTCGTTGTAAATCAGATATTGACTATAGTAGGAGAGACAGACACCCGCCAGCCACTTATGCAAAACTAGTTGCATGTCAGTCGTGGAACCGGTCTCATGTACGATGGCATGTAAGGTTGGTCCGGGCCGCTTCATCCCACTATGCCACTAATATCCAAAATACATAGAATATGCAATAACATGATCATCATCGCCCACATGTAAACATATGTGTAATACCCGTGAAAAGCACCTACGCATAGATCAGGCTCTGATACCACTGTTGGGTCCGCAACATAGAAAACAAAAAAATTCCTACGATGAGAACTACACGCCAAGATCTATCTACTAGGTACAAAGCAACGGGTGGACATACATCCATCGAGAACTTACCCTCGAAGAGAACGAGTTTTGTTAACGAGTAGGAACTCGTGGTTGATGTAGTCGTACACTTGCCGATCTCAAGATCGTGAGGAAGTCCGAGCAGGTCCGGCTCCAGCACGTCCTTCAGATCCAGCTCCAGCACCACCAAGTCCAGCACTGCAAAGCAGCGGTGCATCCGTAATCGCACACACGTCTGGTACCCCGACAACCTCCATCCCTCGCTCCAGCAAAACAGCGGAAGCAGCAACTCCTTTCCAGATAAAGCCACCGGGAACATGTATCTCGCTAATACGAGACCATGGGGGAATAATACTAGAGGGGGAGAGAGATCCTTTACGAGGAGGTGTGTGGAAGAAGGGGTGTGAGGGGGCCTTTTATAGGAGGAGGGGGGTGCCCCTCCCCATGGCCGGTGCCCAAGGGGTGACCCCTCACCTCCTCATTCATGTGGTGGTAACTCCCTCCACATAAATTTGCCCCTTCACATTCTCCTTTAAAGTCCCCACTTTAAATGCATTAAATTTCTCCAAATTTAATGCTCTCTCATTTAATAAAACTCTTTTATTAATTTTATTCAGAATTTTGTTAATTACTTTAATTAACAAACATTCACATAAACCCCCCTACAACATTTCAATATTAAATGCAGAACCAATTTCAACAATTTGACCCGAAACATTTTCGATGTCTATTGAAATAATTCTAGCGCTTTCTTAAATCTTTATCTAAAACATATTTGCTCCAAATGGTGTCGGTATCCCTTAAGTGTGTCACCCTACGGTTCGCGAATAATGCAGACATGATCGAGACCCCTCTCAGATCAATAATCAGAAGCGGGACCTGGAGATCCATACTGACTCCTACACATTCAATGATGACTTCTTTGATCGTGAGAACCTTTAACGCTAGTAACTAAATCCCTTTGTCTCGCGATATATTACATGTACGAGATTCGATCATCGGTATATCCATACCTAGTTTGATCTCGTTGCCGACATGCAATCTTTTCTCGTTCCCGTGATATAACATTCTAGTAATCACATCACTTGCTTGCAAGCTATCTTAATGTGATATCACCGAGAGGGCCAAGAGTATATCTATCCGTCATCGGGATTCACAAATTCCACTCTTAATCCATGAGCCTCAACATAACACCTTCATAGCACTGAACCCATCTTTATAGTCACCCTATTACGGTGTGACGTCTGATGTTATCAAGATGCTCTTCCGGTGTTGGCAATTAACATGATCTCATGGTCTAAGGATAAAGATTACTTCGTATGATGTTACAGCAATATAAACATAATGAATTGATCGTAATGCTATACTTCGGATGAATGTTCATCACATCATTCCACCAATGTTGTGACCTCGTTATTAACAACATCCAATGTCCATGATCAGGAAACCTTGACCATCTTGTTAATCAACGAGCTAGTCTATAAGAGAGGCATAACTAGGAACCCTTTTTGTTTATTAAACACACATGTATTGATGTTTCCGATCAATACAATTATAGCATGCAAAATAAACATTTATCATAAACATGGAATAAGATAATAACACTTTATTATTGCCTCTCGGGCATATTCCCTTCACCGAGAAGAGCTTCAGATCCCTCCCGATCTAGGGATGGAGATGACAGCGGCTAATGACTCTTTCATGGATTTTTGATCGGGCACTTAGGGTTTATGTCCTGAGGGCATCTTATAGTCGGAAGGGGAGGCCGAGGGGGTGCTAGGGCTGGCCTCACCACCCCCTGGCGCGGGCCAGGCTAGGCCGCGCGGCCAGGTGGTGTGGTGGCCCCTAGACCCTCTCCGTCTTGTACTCTGGCATCTGATGACTTCCGGAAAAATAGGCACTTTGGCTTTTGTCCCGTCCAATTCCGAGAATATTCATTTTCTGACTTTCGTGGAACCAAAAACAGTAGAAAACAGGCAGCTGGCACTGTGGCTCTTGTTAATAGGTTAGTCCAAGAAATCATATGAAAAATACTCGAAAGTTGGAACAAAACACAAGAAAGTGGATAAAACCAAGCATGGAACATCAAAAATTATAGATACATTTGCAATGTATCAGTATTGTGTTAATGTTATCAATGGGTATGTATTGAGTATGTTGACCATGGTATTGTTGTTGTGCTTATCTTAGGAATGTCAAGAATTGTTCATGTTCACCATGTAAACAAGGATGCCTTTTTGAGAGGTAATATAGACCCGGACCTGGATGAGCTTAACTTGGTGTTTGAGCGTAGTCCCACGTACGCCGAGGTCTTGGAGCAAGTGAGGTTTGAATTGAATGGATGGACTCAAATGATGTTGTTGTGTTGGAGGGAAGGCATAATGTGGGTTTGGGAATGCATGTCCGTTGGAAGAACATGCGTATCTTCTCCGAGCCCTCTTGGGTTGCATACAAAGATATTACATCACATGTTAAGGCAGTTGATATCTTACCCATGGAGCCCTATGTCCGTGTCCTTCCACTCAGGTGGGACAATCTGAAATAAGCCAAACTAGGTCATGACATGACGTGGCTGGTGATGCTCAACCGCCCACATGAATACCATGGGGCAATGCATTAGTGATGGCTCTGAAATATAGTCATCTACGTCCACATTTAAACTGGATATTATTCATATTTTTGATGAAATAACTCTCTAAACCCTACCACTAATGCCTAATGATCAAAGGGGTATGCAATCCTTTCTTGCTATTTTTCCCTGTGCAGATAATGACGTTTGATGATGGGAATCACTACATTAAAGTCAAATATACGAGATTTCCAACAACCCAAACAAACCAAGAGTCGCGAAGTGGAGACAGACGCTTTAACGACCAACTATATGGCGGGAATAAAATTTCGGCCGTATAGTTCTAGTCGTATAGTTGCCATCGACACTGCTAGGTCAAACAAAACAACTTTCGTGAAGGGACCCCTATGTAAAGAGGCCTCGGGCGATGAGAAACAGAGATCCCTTCCGATCACCATCGCCCCCCAGATCTCCATCCACAATACCGAAGAGCTGCGGGAGGAATAGACTTAGATGTAATCTCCAAACCATTCTCCACCACCATAGCCATATTCCATCAATTGTAATAGTAGATCTCATCTTCGATTGGCAACATTGTAAGACTATTTGCTATCAATCTCATGATTCCCATTGTAATGTTTATGATCTTTGATTTCATCTCTATGTGTGAGTAATCCTCCTTGGGCTAAGGGCTTCGACCTAGCCATGTAGTTTTTTGCATGTTATTTACCATAGATGGGATCATGTATTAGTTTGTATGACATGATGATTATTGTATCCTATCTTGCCTCAATCCAAGGACTTGTCAGGTACCCAAGACCCCGAGGATTGAGCTAGGTATATGGAGTATGAGTAATGACTAATCTGCAGGTTGGGAACCCCAGTGAAAGAAGGGGTAGTATGGCTATATGTGAGGGATTTTCTTGGGATTAACAGTAACGTCACTATGCATATCATTAGTTCTCTTTCTTCCATGGATGAGACTAATAGGTTATTGCTATAAGCGGTTGCGGAAGCAATAGCACTTATCGATGCAGTGCCCACATATAATTTATCTTGCTCTAACAATTACATGCATACTTTATTATTATCTTTTATTCCCATGAGATGTTTTGCATAGCTACAGGGGAAACCAAAGGCCATAGGCCCTCTCTCTCCATCATAGACAACAACAAAAGACAGCAAACTCTTGGTCCGATAAAAACACAAAAGGAATTCTAAAACTCCCAAAGGTTTGTTAAAGTAACTTCACTATGCTTCTGCTTCCCGAGGATTCGATAAACCTAGGTCTACTAGGGAAAAAGATCTATACTACATCTGTAATCCGGATCGAAGGTATCAACCTTTTTTTGGTGCTGTTGCCAGGGAAGCAATATTTACCCTGGTGAGGTTAGTAGGAACCTGATGACCCACAAGTATAGGGGGTGTATCGCAGTATTTTCGATAAGTAAGAGTGTCGAACCCAACGAGGAGCAGAAGGTGTTGGCGAATGGCTTGGAGCAGGAATTCTCTGTAAATACTTAGCAAACGGATTTTTAGGAGTTTTTGATAATGCAGGTAAATAAAGTACGAGTAAATAAAAGACAATAAGAATAAATGTAGCAAGTGGCCCAATCCTTTCTTTAGCAAAGGACAAGCCGGTTGTATTACTTAAGATGACCAAACATTCTTGAGGACACACGGGAATTTCGTCAAGTGTTTTCACTTCATATTGTTGATTAATCTTCTTTAGTTTGCTAAGTGTTGTGTGGGTGAATCTGTGCTAATGTACCGACCTTCCTAGGACTAATACATACTTGTGATTATACCCCTTGCAAGCATCCGCAAGTACAAGAAAGTAATTAAGGTAGAAACCTAACCACAACTTTAAACTCTAAGACCTTGGCGTCCCTTGTTCAAAGGTTTCCTAATGGGGGTTCAGGTTTCTGTCACTCCGGCAACCCCTACAATTAGTAGCCAAATACACAATACATTCCCCTAGGCCCATAAAGGTGAAGTGTCATGTAGTCGATGTTCACATGACACCACTAGAAGAAATACACCACAATTTAAATATCAAACCATTGAATCTTTCTCAACACAATTCCACTACTAACAACATGACTTCTCCCATGTCCTCAAGAACTAAACGAACTACTCACAAGACATCATATGGATCATGATCAGAGATGAAATAATGATGTGTAACAATCTGAACATAAATGATAATTCAATGGTTCACTCAATAGCATCAACTACAAGGAGTAATCAGCACCGGGAAAGTTTCCCCTAAGAACTATGCAAGATTCAACCCAATTGCTATAGAGGTATGAAGTGGTGATGATGGTGCTGGTGGAGATCATGATGGTGACGATGATGATGATCCCGATGAAGTCCAGCTTGATGGTGGTGTTGATGGCGACGATCTCCCCTCTCCGAGAAGGAATTCCCCCGGCAGAAATCTAGCTGCTAGAGAGATCTTTCTCTCTTGTTGTTTTCCGCCCCGTAGAGGTGGCGGAATCTTTCTATGGTTGCTCCACGAGTCTTAAGGTTTTGGGAGGATAATTTACGCCAGAGGGGAGAGCCTGGAGTGGGCCAGGGCGGCCACACCACCTGCTGGCGTGACCTAGGGCTGCATGCGCCAGGGGGTGGTGTGGGCCCCCGATGGCCCATCTCCACTTCCCCTTCTAGCAATCTTTGTCTTCTGGAAAAATAGAATTTTCCAAGTATTTTCTCGGATTTTCTGATCTTCGTGAATTTCGCCTCCAAACAACACCTTTTCCATCAGAATCCTGACTGCAGCGGTCCATGCTCCAAAAAGTCATCAACCATGCAAAAACAGATGAAATAACATAAGTATCATCTCTTAATATGCAATATATCAATGAATAACAGTAAATTATGATATAGAATACTGATGCAAAATGGACGTATCAACTACCCCCAAAGTTAGACTTCGCTTGTCCCCAAACGAAAACTGAGCTCAATAAACATGACCTCGGGTTTATGGAGTGAAGAGTCGAGAAAACAATACGGACAAGAAGCATCACATTCATCAATACATAGATCAAAATAGAAGACAACCCACTATTATATAACTTAACTTGCAATAAGTAAAGGAAACACAATAAAGATGCATAAAGTAGATCATAATTGGTAATGGCAAACTTAGCTCTTGGTCGAAGAATAGTTGACAAATTGCAGGAGTTCACAAATAACTGGTTTTCATAGATAGCTTTCAAAGTAGTAATCACCAAGATAAGAGCAATGTGCAAAACAAGGAACATAAGAAACATGATTGAATAGATCATCATATGAATGAATGAAACACAATAACTCAAAATACTTGCTGAGGTAGAAGGGAGTAGGTTTACTGACTCAACTAAAAAGTAAAAGATAGGCCCTTCATAGAGGCAAGCAGGGATTTCAAGTTTCATAAAGAGCTTCCAAAAATTATGGTACTTACTAGCTTTCAGCTCTCATTGCCCCTATCATAGGCATCTTTAGGTGATTAAGGTTAAAGTGCCACAACTAAGAGGATATGCTTGACAAGTTATAAATTGAAATCTCATGCCCCTTACTTACAAGTACCGAACCTCATGCTACTCAACTTCAGTCACAAGTAAGCTCTTGTCATTGTAAATACATATGTATCATACAGAATCGCCAATGGGGTACCCCTTGCACATGATACAGGAGCTATCCCATAATCAAAATGACAAGGCAAGCAGACAATGATCATCTCATCAATCTTTTTATTTGCTATTTGCATAGGTTTTTATTGAGGATGCTTCATAGAGTGCTCATTATGGTTATGCTGCAAGTTTCCACCATGATTAGGCATGGCTTAGGCTAGCGGCCCAGGCGTTTCTCTAACACACATACAAACTCCATGATCTTACAAGTTCCCCTTTTATTTCACATCGCCGAGATCCATAATCAAAATAATCATGATATCAACGGAATATAAGTGCAATGTTGAAAGCGTTCCCCATGATACATGGTTCTGCTAACTTCAACTTATAAAGCGCAAGCATATACGCAACAAAGATGGACACAATGGTTCAAGTTTATTAAGTGCAAGAAAGGAAAGTGTGCCATCAAGTTCGTGAGAGCTTTAATCACTAATTTTCACATAACAAGTTTAATTTGGAAGGTAGATAAAACATGAATTTACTTGGAATAGCAATAGTGCTAGTAGGTAGGTATGGTGGACACAAATGGCATAGGTTTTGGTTTAAGGATTGAATGCACGAGAATCATTCCCTCTCAATACAGGTTTCTGGCTAGCAAGGCTAGGTAGCAAGCATAAGAGTTGAAGGAAACAAACAAACATACAAGTGATAAAAAACAAACATGCAATCTTCCTTGGAAGCACAAAAGATCTTAACTAAAGAATACTAAACTTAGGAGCAGATCAAGAAAGAAAGATGATGAAATTATATTTCTTTAAGAGTACTTTTGTCTTTTTCATTCAACTCTCAAAAATAGTATTGCTACTGACCGAGCCTGGTTTGCCAAAACCAACTAAATTAACTCAATTATCCCAAAGTGATACCAATACTAACGACAAGATCAATCATATAATCATGAATTGAAAACTAAAATAAGATATGCAAAAGAGTAAAAGATAGAACTTCTCATTAATATTCCATAATGGTAACTCACACCAAGGGATACATAGATATCTAACGAGAGGGGGGACACTTCCATAATGCAAACCATCCTACATGATAACTTATCTATTCATGATATGACTCTACTAAAAAGGTAAAAAGATGGAAGATAGTGATGTGATACCGCGACACTCCCCCAAGCTTGGAACAAACCAAGGGGATGCCAAAACCTAATGACGAATTACTCCTTCGGTGGTGGTGATATTCTCTCGATTGGTGCGAGGAAATCTTCTAGTATCTTGCGAAGCCTGTTATTATCCTCTTGAAGCATATCCACCTTCCTCCTCAAGACTCGGTACTTGTCACAGAACTCATTAGTTACTCGTAGAGCTTCCACTGCTACAGGGCAGGAACTGAGATAAAGAGTTGGAGGTATCAGTCCCTTCATGCCTGCTGTCACGTCCTTTACTTCCTCCTTGACGTTCCAATCCATGTCTTCCCACCTAGTTACGATCCTTTCTTGTTTCACCTGTCCCACGAGAGTCTCCTGCTCAAGATTGCGATGGAGCTCGCGACGACATCGCAGCTCGTAATCCTTTGAAGATGAACCCCTGAACGATATCTGAACAAAACATATCTAAACAAAAACCATGACGAGAACACGATAAATGAACCTCGGGGGATCCGGGAGATTATATATTATGAAGTTTTACAACAAAAAGGAAGGTACTGGGAGAAAACGGGTCGGAGACGGAGTCCGGGGTGGTCACACCACCTGCTGGCGCGGCCCGAGGGGGCCATTCTAGGGGGTGGTGTGAGCCACCCTGGCTTCGTTTCCGTCCGTCTTTCGCTTCGTTGCTTTCCTTGTTGGATAAAAACTCCAAAAATATATCTAGACATAATTTTCGAGGAACTTTTCTTACCAGAACTGTTACCTATTCGAAAACGGACTCTGCAGGTCTCTGAATTTGGCATTTAGTAGATTCTTCCAGAGTCACCACTTGAATAACATCAATATCTTCATCTTCATACTCATATTGCTCGAGTCATGAAACCTTTCTCTTTCTTATTACTCCATTTTCTCCGATAACCTGGAATATTCTTTTAGACAAAACTTCACACAATTCTCATTAGCAACATTAGTGTAAGCGAGGTAATAAACCTTTTAAGTCCAATTTCAACTTAAATCCATCGAAACATAAGCTACTATAGCAACTCCTTCCGAAAACCCAAAAAGTATTCAAAAAGGAAATCGATTTAAAGAAGCAAATGCAAGAGTGGCAAAATCTGTCAAAACAGACCAGCAAGTGAAGATAATTTTTTTCGAAAATCTTCTGTTGCTCAAATCAAAAAGTGCAAAATTAACGAAAGTTAAATAACAACCTGGGGCTAGAAGCACAAAAAATTACAGCTCAATCCGACATACAGCGATCTCTCACGAATTTTTACGGTGAAGCACAAAAATATGTTTCGGGACAGCAACTTCCCCAAATCTTACTTCTCTCTCATTAGAGGTTGATCTTGACATAAAAAACCAAACAAAAAGGATAAGGAGAGGTTATTACCGGAGTAATAACTTCCAAGACTTAAAGAAACAAAAACAAACTGAAATAAAAATAAATTGGGTTGTCTCCCAAAAAGCTCTTTCTTTATAGCCATTAAGATGAGCATGACAATTTCAATGAAGCTCATATAAGATATGAATTGAAGTAAAAGAGAGCATCAAGGAGCAAAAATATACATGTTTAAGTCTAACCCACTTCCTATGCAAGGGAATTTTGTAAACAAACAAGTTGTTGAAACTATAGGCTACAATCATAGGAAGGCAAAACAAGTGCAACATAAAGACTTTAAGCATAAAACAAGGAAACTTGATATTATTGAGATGCATAAGAACAGTCTTCCCTCTCTCATAATAACTTTCAGTATCATGCATAAATTTAATGATATAGCTATCACATGAACCATTGTAGCAATGATCACTTATCCTAACAGAAACAGGGACAGTAGCTCTCATAACACTACTTTGTGAAACAATATTAGAAGTATCCTTATAGAGGATAGTGTGTGCATCTTCTACATATTTGGTGACAAAGTCTTTCACATTTTCTATTATAGGTTCATTATTTTGTTCATCAGGTTCAACAGCTTTACTTGTACTTTCATTAACCATACTAGCTATCATAGAATGTTCCTTTACTTTAACTGGGAAAGGTATTTTCTGAATGTAAGGTTCAGGTAAAGCATGATTAGCAGTAGAAACTTCAGTATTTCTTGCAGGAACACACTTTGCAACATCTTTATATGGTTCATGATACTTATTCCACTTATTTTTAGGAACTTCAATATAGGAAGCAAAAGCCTTAAAACAATTTGCAATAACTTGAGAATCAAGACCATAAGCATTTTTAATATTTTGAAAGTCATCAGTTCCCATAAAAGATTCAATGCATTCATAATCATAATTTATACCCGACTTTCTTCCTTTGTCATTCTCCCATGCTTCAGCATTGTCTTGAATACGGTCTAGAAGATCCCATTTAGCTTCTTCTTCCATGCGAGTGAATGATCTAGCACAAGAGGCATCCAATAAATCCTTATCATGAAGAGAAAGCCTTGCATAAAAGTTATTGATAATAATATTGTGAGGGAGCTAATGAATAAGACATTTGAGCATTAGTAACTTCAATCTCCCCCAAGCTTGAGCTATACTCTCTCCATCAAGAGGCCAAAAGTTATATATTTGATTTGAATCTTTATAAATCTCACTAGGAGGATAAAATTTTGAATAAAATAGAGGCACTATTTCCTCCCATTCAAGAGCTTGACCATTCTTTAGCAGCTTATACCATTCCTCAGCTCTTCCTTTTAGTGATAACGAGAATAATTTCTTCTTGAATTGATCTGTTCTAATACCTGCACACTTGAACAACCCGCATAATTCGTGTATAAAGAGCAAATGATCACCAGGATGGACAGTTCCATATCCAACATAATAGTTATCCATAACACGATCAATAATTCTTGTAGGTATTTTAAAAGTATCATTCTCAGCAGGTGGTGGTTCATCTACTACCTTAGCAGTGGTAGTAGCATTACAAAATAAGAAACTTAGCGAATTATCCATATTGAAAATAAAACAACTAACAGAAGTAAACAATACTCACAGTAGAAGTTTCCTTTACCAGTTCCACTCTCCAATAGCGCTTCACTCCCCGGCAACGGCGCCAGAAAATAGTCTTGATGACCCACAAGTATATGGGGTGTATCGCAGTATTTTCGCTAAGTAAGAGTGTCGAACCCAACGAGGAGCAGAAGGTGTTGGCGAATGGCTTGGAGCAGGAATTCTCTGTAAATACTTAGCAAACAGATTTTTAGGGTTTTTTGATAATGCAGGTGATGACCCACAAGTATAGGGGGTGTATCGCAGTATTTTTGTTAAGTAAGAGTGTCGAACCCAACGAGGAGCAGAAGGTGCTGCCTAGTGGTATGGATCAGGAATTCTCTACAAATACTTAGAAAACAGATTTTTAGGGGTTTTTGATAATGCAAGTAAATAAAGTACGAGTAAATAAAAGACAGTAGGAATAAATGCAGCAAGTGGCCCAATCCTTTATGCAGCAAAGGACAAGCCGGTTGTATTGCTTAAGATGACCAAACATTCTCGAGGACACATGGGAAGAGTGTCAAGTGCTTTCGCTTCATATAGTTGATTAATCTTCTTTAGCTTGCTAAGTGTTGTGTGGGTGAACCTGTGCTAATGTACCGACCTTCCTAGGACTAATACATACTTGTGATTATACCCCTTGCAAGCATCCGCAAGTACAAGAAAGTAATTAAGGTAGAAACCTAACCACAACTTTATACTCTAAGACCCTAACATCCCTTGTGCAAAGGTTTCCTAACGGGGGTTCAGGTTTCTGTCACTCTGGCAACCCCTACGATTAGTAGCCAAATACACAATGCATTCCCCTAGGCCCATATAGGTGAAGTGTCATGTAGTCGACGTTCACATGGCACCACTAGAAGAAGTACACCACAACTTAAATATCAAACTATTGAATCTTTCTGAACACAATTCCACTACTAACAACATGACTTCTCCCATGTCCTCAAGAACAAAACGAACTACTCACAAGACATCATATGGATCATGATCAGAGATGGAATAATGATGTATAACAATCTGAACATAAACAATAATTCAATGGTTCACTCAATAGCATCAACTACAAAGAGTAATCAACACCGGGAAAGTTTCCCCTAAGAACTATGCAAGATTCAACCCAATTGTTACAGCAATATGGAGATGGTGATGATGGTGCTGATGGTGATGGTGGTGGTGATGATGCTGCTGATGATCACGATGAAGTCCAGCTTGATGGTGGTGTTGATGGCGACGATCTCCCCTCTCCGGGAAGGAATTCCCCCGGTAGAAATCTGTCTGGTGGAGAGATATTTCTCTCTCGGTGTTTTCCGCCCCGCAGAGGCGGCGGAATCTTTCTGTGGTTGCTCCCCGAGTATGAGGGTTTTGGGAGGATTATATACGCCAGAGGGGAGAGCCAGAGGTGGGCCAGGGCGGCCACATCACCTGGTGGCGTGACCTAGGCTGGCCCCGCGCCAGGGGGTGGTGTGGGCCCCCTATGGCCCATCTCCACTCCTCCTTCTAGCTTCCTCCGTCTTATGGAAAAATAGGATTTTCCGTATATTTTCCCGGATTTTCTGATCTTCGCGAATTTTGCCTCCAAACAACACCTTTTCCATCAGAATCCTGACTGCAGCGGTCCATGCTCCAAAAGTCATCAACCATGCAAAAACAGATGAAATAACATAAGTATCATCTCTTAATATGAAATATATCAATAAATAAAAGTGAATTATGATATAGAAGAGTGATGCAAAATGGACGTATCAACTCCCCCCAAGCTTGGACTTCGCTTGTCCCCACGCGAAACTGAGCTCAATAAACATGACCTCAGGTTTATGGAGTGAAGAGTCGATAAAAGAATACGGACAAGAAGCATCACATTTATCAATACATAGATCATACTAGAAGACAACTCCCTATTATATAACTCAACTTGCAATGAGTAAAGGAAACACAGTAAAGATACATAAAGTAAATCATAATTGGTAATGGAAAACTTAGCTCTTGGTCGAAGAATACTTGACAATTTGCTGGAGTTCACAAATAACTAATTTTCAAAGATAGCTTTCAAAGTAGTAAACACCAAGATAAGAGAAATGTGCAAAACAAGGAACATAAGAAACATGATTGAATAAATCATCATATGGGTGAATGAAACACAACAACTCAAAATACTTGCTGAGATAGAAGGGAATAGGTTTACTCACTCAACTAAAAGGTAAAAGAAAGGCCCTTCGCAGAGGGAAGCATGGATTTCAAGTTCCATATAGAGCTCCCAAAAATTATGGTAGTTACTAGCTTTCGGCTCTCATTGCCCCTATCATAGGCATCTTTAGGTGATTAAGGTTAAAGTGACACAACTAAGAGGATATTCTTGACAAGTTATAAGTTGAAATCTCATGCCCCTTACTTACGAGTACCGAACCTCATGCTACTAAACTTCAGTCACAAGTAAGCTCTTGTAATTGTAAATACATATGTATCATAGAGAAGCACCAACGGGGTACCCCTTGCACATGATACATGAGCTATCCCATAATCAAAATGACAAGGCAAGCAGACAATGAGCATCTCAGCAATCTTTTTATTTGCTATTTTCATAGGTTTTTATTGAGGATGCTTCATAGAATGCTCACTATAGTTATGCTGCAAGTTTCCACCATGATTAGGCATGGCTTAGGCTAGCGGCCCAGGCGTTTCTCTAACACACATATAAACTCCATGATCTTACAAGCTCCCCTTTTATTTCACACCGCCGAGATCCATAGGCAAAAGAATCATGATATCAACTAGGTACAAAGTACCATGGCAGTGTTGAAAGCGTTCCCCATGATACATGGTTCTGCTAGAAAAATAGAATTTTCCATGTATTTTCCCGGATTTTCTGATCTTCGCGAATTTCGCCTCCAAACAGCACCTTTTCCATCAGAATCCTGACTGCAACGGTCCATGCTCCAAAAAGTCATCAACCATGCAAAAACAGATGAAATAACATAAGTATCATCTCTTAATATGAAATATATCAATGAATAACAGTAAATTATGATATAGAATAGTGATGCAAAATGGACGTATCAGAACCTTGCTAGTTTTAATTCTTATTTTTAATTTTTAGTTTGCTTTTGGTCTTTATTTGAAAAACCAAAAAAATAGTTAGTCTTTAAATTCTTTATTTTACTATTATAAGTCTCTGTTTAAGAAAACCCAAAAACATAGGAAATATGGCTAAAAAGAAGCTTGGGCAGTTTGCTACTCCCAACAATGATTATTTGCATACTCCTATTACCCAGCCAACAATTGCTGCTGATGATTATGAAATTAAGCCCCATTATTTAAGTTTGGTTCAACAGAATCAATTTGGAGGCTCTGCTGTTGAGGACGCAAGTATGCACTTGAATACTTTCACTGAAATATGCGATATGATGTGCATAAAAGATGTTGACACCGATGCGGTCAAATTGCGCTTATTTCCTTTCTCTCTTAGAGGAAGAGCAAAAGAATGGTTGCTATATTTGCCTAGAAATATTATTACATCATGGGTGGAATGTACTTCTTTATTTATGATCAAAATTTTCCCACCTAGAAAGACTATGCAATTGAGATCTAATTTACTGGTTTTAGACAAGAAGAGCGTGAGCCACTAGCGCTTGCATGGGAGAGGATGAAAGAATGCATGAGAAACTGTCCTAGTCATGGGATGGAAGACTGGTTAATTCTCCATTTGTTTTATAATGCTCTTAACCTTGTGTCTAAGTCTATGCTTGATACTGTAGTGATACGTTGTAAACGTATCTATAATTTTTGATGTTCTATGCTTGTTTTATATCAACTATCTTATGTTTTGTCTACATTTTGAGATACTTTTATGCATTTTCTGAAACTAACCTATTGACAAGATGCCATAGTGCCAGTTACCTGTTTTCTGCTATTTTTGGTTTCAGAAAAGCTAGAAAAGACATATTCTCGGAATTGGACGAAACAAAAGCCAAACCTCCTATTTTTTCTGACAAGAAGACGAAGTCCAAGGCAGAGACGGAGGAGGGCCAGGGGCTGGCCACACCACCTGGTGGCGTGGGCCAGGCCAGGTTGAGTCAGGGGGTGGTGTGGGCCCCTCAGGCCTCCACCGACCGTGCCCCTTCTCCTATATATTCCTCCCGGGACAAAAACCCTAAGTACCAGATCAGAATCCCACGAAAAGTTCCGCAGTGCCACCGCCACCAAAGAGGAGATTCGGGGGACAGAAGTCCCTATTCCGGCACCCTTCCGGGATGGGGAAGTGCCCCCGGAGCCATCTGCATCGACTCCACCGCCATATCCATCACCGTTGCTGACTCCCATGATGAGGAGGGAGTAGTTCTCTCTCGAGGCTAAGGGCTCTACAAGTAGCTATGTGTTCATATCTCTCTCTCTCTATGCGTGATCTTATTGAGATCATGAGCTTTGTAATCTATAGATCTATTCTGCTACTCAAGTGCTTTAATTAATCTATGCTTATCCCCATGTGTGTGAAGTTGATAGTGTGCACACCATGTGGCACTTTGGCTAAGGTTACATAAATACTTATCATGAGTATAATTTGAGTTGGATGTATCTATGAGATTGTGGTGTTTGTTGGAACCATCTAGCGCTCAAGGTGATAGTGAGTGGTTATCTAGATGGGGAATGCGAACTTTAAGGTGTGCTGTTATAGCCCTACATCGTCCAACCGGAGAGTAGTTCAGGGTAGCATAATGAAGAGAAGATATTTATATGAGAGTGTCCACTAGTGAAAGTATGATCCCTAGGCCTTGTTTCTAAGCATTGAAACACTGTTTACAATTAGTCATGTTACATGTTTGCTTGCTACCACTCTTATTTCAGATTGCAAATTACCACTTATAATCATCCATATTACTTGTATTTCACTATCTTTTCGCCGAACTAGTGCACCTATACACCTGACAAGTGTATTGGGTGTGTTGGGGACACAAGAGACTTCTTGTATCTTGATTGCAGGGTTGCTTGAGAGGGATACCTTTGACCACTTCCTTCCTAAGTTCGATAAACCTTGGGTGATCCACTTAAGGGAAACTTGTTGTTGTTCTACAAATCTCTGCACTTGGAGGCCCAACACTGTTTACAAGAATAGAAGTGTGCGTACACATCAAGCTATTTTCTGGCGCCATTGCTGGGGAGGTAAGGTAAAAGGTACTCACATCCTGTAACATACCACCTCTATGTGTAATAAATAAACAACATGTTTGTGAGCATTGCATACATGCATTACATTTTGCAATTGGTTCTAATCAAGAGAGAACAAAACCCTAAACCCTAATTTCCCTCCTCCTTTGAAATTCATTCAAATGTTTTGAATTTTGAAAATTACCAAAATGTTTGGAGCCCAAAAGGACTAATAGGGCTCCTACAATATTTCAATACATTTACAAAGTCTCTTGTATTTTTGAATTATACAAACCAGAAAAGAAATTGAAATACAATTGGAAAAGAGGAAACCAGAAAAAGAATAGAATTTTTGGAAATAAAAATAGTACCTAACCTAATCTGGGCTAGGCCCATCTTTCCTTTCTCTCCTCTCTGCCGCTCGGGCGCAGCACCCAGTACCCGCTGCCCTTGCTTCACCGCAGCCCAGCAGTGGCCCAGCCAGCCCACCAGTGACCCGTACCGTTTCGGCCTCTCTCTCTCCCCTTCGTTCTCATCGACGATAATGCAGAGCAGCTGCGTGGCGTCGCTACCGTCATCCGCCGCGCCAGGATGACCGCTCGCGCCAAGATACGCGCCACCGACGGCCCGACGCCTACAAGATCCCCCAACGCCGCCATGACGAACCCTAGTTCTCTTCATCCACTTTCTCCTCACCTCGCCGGAACCCTAGCCCCCTAGGTGCTCTGTCGCGCCATCGTCTCTGACCTTGCCAAGCCCCACCGAGACGCCCAGGAGAACCGGCGTGCTCTCCTCGTCCACCTCCTGGAAGGAATTGGCCGTGGGAGCCCGCAACCGACCAGGGAGCTCACGCCTTCCCTGACTCCGGTCGCCGCGTCCGTCTCCGATCCCGGCCGTCTCTGACCCCCTCCGGCCAAATCGACCTCACCGTCGTGCTCCTGGTGAGCTACTGGTCCTCGTGGACCCTCTCCTTCTCTCCCTCTCGCCTTGCAGCTCTCCCCTGACGACCACCTGCTGCTGCCGCCGTCGGCCGTCGTTGTGGATGTCGCTCCGGCGACCAAATCACGGCGACGCCGCCATCGTTTGGCTCGCCTCGGTCTGGCGCGTCGAACGCGCCCCCTACCGCAGCCCCACATCGCCTCTAGCGCCAACCACACACTCGATCTGGGAGGACTTCTATTGCTAACGTCAGCATGACGTCAGCCTGGCGTCATAAACCTTTTTGTTTTGTTTTAATAATTTCTAGAAATAACTAAATGCTGACATGTGGGTCCCTGATGTCAGATGTTTAATCATTTCCCTATTTGTTTCTAAAATGAATAAATATATGACATGTGGGCCCAGGTTCTAAAATGTTTTAAAATCCCAAAAATGTTTAATTGTTTTAAAAATGATTTAAAAATGGATTAAATTGGGGAAAATCATAACTCATTCATTTTAAATCAGAAAAATATGTATAATATACCAAAATGTTCAGGAAAATAAGATCTACCCAATAGACTCATAATCATGCATTGTTAAGCAACTTACATGACAAGTTTAATTAGGAGAACAAAATAAACCCTCTCATATGCATCCGGGGTTTCTCCGAATTAGGGTTTGGACCCCTCGGTCCCCGTTTAAATTGCCAAGCATGTCTTAGGGTGTCATTTTAATACAATTTAACTTGTCATATCATCATCCTTGCTGGAGAATTTCACATATGCCATGTGTTGATTGTTGCTTCTTCTTTCCGGTGTTGGTTCTTCGCAAATAGGAACGAGCCCGAACCTGAAGTCAACGCCACCGAAGAGCAGTACCATTTCAACGACGGACAAGGCAAGCGTAGCCCCATCATTCTGAACCTATGTTTACAAAGTATTTCATTCTCGCTATATGCATACGATTCCAATGTGGTCTTTTGTTTAAGATAGAGTATCCTATCTGCTGCATGTTTTCCTTTGTACACCAAGATACCGATCCACCGCTCCTAGCATAACTAGGGTTGAGCTTATGAGCGTTGCTAGTGCCATATTTCAGTCGAGCTTAGCCATGCTTAGTATTACAAGACCGATCCATCCAGATGATGCATCGGAGATGCGATGAACCTAGTTTGATATGGTTAATAAACATGCTAAGGCAGGTATGTGAGGCCACGTTGGGTGGCGTTTTTGTAGTCCCATGCTAGCCACCCTTAGGACCTGAGTTCATGCCTCTTTAACCAAGACGAGTGATGTCTACACACTTCTATTCTTGTAGACAGTTGTTGGGCCTCCAAGTGCAGAGGTTTGTAGAATAGCAACAAGTTTTCCCTTAAGTGGATTACCCAAGGTTTATCGAACTCAGGGAGGAAGTGGTCAAAGGTATCCCCTCTCAAGCAACCCTGCAATCAAGATACAAGAAGTCTTTTGTGTTCCCAACACACCCAATACACTTGTCATGTGCATAGGTGCACTAGTTCGACGAAGAGATAGTGAAATACAAGTGGTAACGATGATAGAAAATAGCTTGATGGCGTGGAAGAGACTAAAGGCAAACTGAAATAAAGATGGAAGCAAGCAACCATGTAACAGATCTAGTAGCAAACGGTGTTTCAGTGCTTAGAAACAAGGCCTAGGGATCATACTTTCACTAGTGAACACTCTCATATAAATATATTCTTCTTTATGATACTACGCTAAACTACTCTCTGGTTGAACACTCTAATCGATGGTAGGGCTATAACAGCACACCTCAAAGTTCATCTTTCCCATCTAGAAAACCCCACACTGTCACCTTGAGCACTAGATGAGTCCAACACACACCACAATTTCATAAAGACATCCAACTCCAAATATAACTCATAACAAGTATTTGTAATCTCTAGCCTAAGTGCCACCATGGTGTGCACGCTGTCACTTTCACACACATGGGGAGAGCAGAGATCTATTAAAGCACTTGAGTAGCAAGGTAGATCTACTTGATTACAAGGCTCATGATCACAATATGATCATGCATAGAGTGAGAGATGAACATATAGCTAACGGTAGAACCCTTATCCTCGAGAGAGAACTACTCCCTCCTCATCATGGGAATCAACAATGGTGATGGAGATGGCGGTGGAGATCGATGGAGATGGCTCCGGGGGCACTTCCCCATCCCGGCAGGGTGCCGGAACAGAGACTTTCTGTCCCCCAAATCTCCCCTTCGGTGGCGGCGGCGCTGCAGAACTTTTCGTGGATTTTTGATTGACTATTTAGGGTTTTGGTATCGGGAGGCTATTATAGGCGAAGGAGGCAAGGTCGGTGGCCGGCCAGGGGGCCCACACCATGCCCTGGCATGGCTAGGGGGACCCGCGCCATGGGGTGGTGTGGCCACCCTGTGGCCCCTCTCTGTCTCGTATTCTGGCTCCGTGAGTCTTCCGGTAAAATATCAACTTTGGCTTTTGTCCCGTCCAATTCCGAGAATATTGATTTTCTGACTTTCCTGGAACCAAAAACAGCAGAAAACAGGCAACGGGCACTGTGGCTCTTGTTAATAGGTTAGTCCAAGAAATCATATGAAAAGTACTCCAAAGTGTGGACAAAACATAAGAAAGTAGATAAAACCAAGCATGGAACATCAAAAATTATAGATACATTTGCAATGTATCAACATCCCAAGCTTAACTCCTACTCGTCCTCGAGTAGGTAAGTGATAAAAAGAAAGAAATTTTTTTGAGGTGACATGCACCATCATAAACTTGATCAAAATATTTGTAAAACAATGATAGATGGGATCATAGTACTTCAATCATGAGATGAAAAACAAAGTTCTAGAAATAAGACAAAGAAACTATGATGCAACATGAAAAGGCACAAACAAAAGATTCATGAATAACAATGCTTCGCAAGACGTTTGTTTGTTTCTCATAAATAAAACATAGCATAGTGGCATTCAGCTTGTCCCTCATAGAGTAGCAAACATAAATGCATAGGACGCCTTCAAAGTTCATAAGAGTGACTAGATACAATAGTTATGCATCAATCAACTAGTCTTGGGACAATGCACATAGAACTAAGAATGGCCACTATGCTCTCAAAGTAGGTGCATAAAGATAAAAGGTGGAGACTCAATATAATGGTGGAAGAAAGGCCTTTTTATAAAAGGAAGTAGGGATTCAAGTCTCATAAAGAGCTTCCAAAAATTATGGTACTTATAGCTTTCAGCTCTCATTGCCCCTATCATAAGCATCTTTAAGGTGATTAAGGTTAAAGTGACACAACTAAGAGGATATGCTTGACAAGTTATAAACCGAAATCTCATGCCCTTACTCACGAAGACCGATCCTGATGCTACTCAACTTTAGTCACGAGTAAGCTCTTGTCATTGAAAGTACATGTGTATCATTAAGAACCGCCAACGGGGTACCCCTTGCACATGATACGGGAGCTTTCCCATAATCAAAATGACAAGGCAAGCAGACAATGAGCATCTCAGCAATCTTTTTATTTGCTATTTGCATAGGTTTTTATTGAGGATGCTTCATAGAGTGCTCATTATGGTGATGCTGCAAGTTTCCACCATGATTAGGCATGGCTTAGGCTAGTGGCCCAGGCGTTTCTCTAACACACATACAGACTCCATGATCTTACAAGTTCCACTTTTATTTCACACTGTCGGGATCCGTAAGCAAAAGAACATGATATCAACGGGGTACAAAGTACAAGTGCAATGTTGAAAGCGTTCCCCATGAAACATGGTTCTGCTAATTTCAACTTATAAAGCGCAAGCATATACGCAACAAAGAAGGACCCAATGGTTCAAGTTTATTAGATGCAAAAAGTAAAGTGTGCCATCAAGTTCGTGAGAGCTTTAATCACTAGTATTCTCATAACAAGTTTAATTTGGAAGGTAAACAAAAGCATGAATATACTTGGAATAGCATAAGCTAGTAGGTAGGTATGGTGGACTCTTTGGAATGACTTGGTTTAGGTAGTTGGATGCATGAGTGGAACTCATACTTGGTTGTGGAGGCTAGCAAAAGACTGGGAGCGACAAACTAAGAGAGCAATAATGGCCATAATCATGCAGAGCGACAAAACATCATTGATCAAAGCATAAAGTGATACTACAAGTTGAAAACTAAAGGATCATAAAGGCTATGGTGACTTGAGATAGTCATAACATGGTGTGAGCATGTGCCAAGTCAACCCAAATAAAGCATCAAAGGAGAATACCACAATACTATGCTTTAATATGCTAAAACAACGCATGATTCATCCAAGGCACATTAAGAAATCTCAATTGTTTATAGCAATTCATGCTACAGCAAAGAATACTAAGCATAAATCCAAAACAATATCAAGCATGGCATGACAAAGCATAGGCCACAGTCAAAAAAGAGCTCTTTTTACCACATAAGCATGAACTTTCCTACTCTTTTCCAAACAAAACCAAACTATTTGCAAACCAATGTATGAAAGAGGGGATCCACCCAATTTATTCAGCAAACTAAAAAAACAAAGCGAACGAAAAATCAAAACCAAAACGAAAAAGAAGACGCTCCAAGAACAACACAACTGTGCATGAAACAATAAAAATGAAGCGTTTGGAAGAAACCTGGGATTTTTATTGATGAAGAAGGGGATGCCTTGGGCATCCCCAAGCTTTGACACTTTTACTTCTTGGATATTTCTTGGGGTGACACACATGGCATCCCCAAGCTTGATCTTTAGTCCATCCTTCATCTCGTTACTCATTCCTTCCATACACCTGAAATTTTTCCTTCATACAAAACTTCACACAATCTTTATTAGCAACATTAGTGCACTCAAGATAATAAGTCTTTAGGTTCAGTTCCAACACAAATAAAACTTCCATTAGAATGCTAGATACTGAAGCACTTCCCTCAAAAAGCTCAATTCCCCAAAAGAACTCAAAAAGGAACCAACAAGAAGCAAATGCAGAAAATGGCAGAAATCTGTCAAAACAGACCAGCAGGTAAAGACGAATTTTTTCGAAGACCTTCTGTTGCTCAAATCAAAAAGTGTTGAGCTAACAAAAGTTAGACAACAACCTGGGGCAGCAGCACAAAAATTGACGCCTCAAAAGTACGTACACAGATTTCACACGAATATTTACAGTGAAGCATAGAAATCTGTTTCGGGACAACAACTTTCCCAAGCATTACTTCTCTCTCATTAGAGGTTACTCTTGGCACAAAAAGCAAATAAAAAGGATAAGGAGCGGTTATTACTGAAGTAATAACTTCCAAGACTCATCTAAAACTCTTGGTTTATCTCCCAACAAGTACTTTTCTTTAACGCCTTTAAGTTAGGCATGATAGTTTGAGAAGATGCTCACATTACAAATATGAATTGAAGTAAAAGAGAGCATCAAGAAGAAAATTCAAAGCACATTTAAGTCTAACCCACTTCCTATGCATAGGAATATTGTAAAGAAACAAGTCATGAAAGCACAAACAAACAAGCATAGAAAAGCAAAACAAGTGTAGCTTCAAAATTTTCAACATAAAGAGGGGAAACTTAATATTATTGAGACACATAAAACCATGTTTCCCTCTCTCATAATAACTTTCAGTAGCATCATGAATAAAATTAACAATATAACTATCACAAGAAACATTCTTATCATGAGCCACATGCATAAAAGAATTAATACTCCCCACATAAACCTAGTCATTCTTATTAATTGAAGTGGGAGCAAATTCAACAAAATAGCTATCATTATTATTTTCATCACCATAATCATAAAATCTAGGAGGCATATTGTAATCATAATTAATTTCCTCCTCAATAGTAGGTGGACTGAAAATATCATATTCATCATTGCAATCATCATAAATTGGAGGTATAGCATCATCATAAGCAATAGAATAGTTATCTTCCCAAGTGTGTTCATGGATAGCACTAATAGTACAACAATTATTAATATCATCATTTTCAGAATTGTATTTGCCTCTTAATATTGTGGGAATAGTTATCTTCCCAAGTGGGAATAGTTATCTTCCCAAGTGTGTTCCTAGGAATCTCGGGGCGAGATTCTTGTTTAGTGGGGGAGAGTTGTAGCATCCCAATTGTCTAACAATTGTAATGCTACTTGGTCTAGTAATATAATGGCTACTTCAAATATATACTTGTTGCATCATAATTATATCATGTTCATGTCATCATGCCACCTTGCATTTGAGCATCATATAAAATCCTTTTTGTTTTGGTTCTTCTCTCCTAGGCATCATCAATTGTATTTGCCTCTTAATATTGTATTTGGTTATTGATATATTGTTTAATGCCCAAGTTGAGTTGGGGGCATATCTTTTATTTAACTCCACCACCTTTCTTGTCACCACTCCATTATTCCACCATCCAACTAAATATGAGCTTTGCACTTTATTGGGTTTTACCTCTAGCTCATGTGGGTTGGGATGGATCCAATTCTTTTCCACATGCTCTCATATATGCATCATATTGCTTCCACATTATTGGTTTATGAGAGCCACATGGCCACCTTTGCATGTCTTGTGAGTGGAACCTTCTCCTAGCTTTCATATGGATTATCATGGATTTATGCTCATTTTGGGATATTGTTGGGACTATTAAATACCTAGTGGCACATACACATTAGCAAGTCCCATTTCTATTCAAATATGGTCATCTCCATCTACTCCACATGGGGCATTCTTTTAATTCTTTTTGCTTGGCTTTTATTCCAATTTTGGGAATGCATAATAATAATGCCATGTTAATATTATTGTTTCACAAGAATAAGCATGGCATTAATAGTCTTGCATGGGCCATGCAAGAACCACCACATTCTAGCCTTTTGGTTTTTATTTGAATCTTTGAGTGGATCTTCCCCATATCTCTCTACCCCTCTGATGCTTGATCTTGCTTGATGCATGCAAGCATCTAAAACCCTATAACCATCTCCATCCATACCCTCACCACCTTTTTCTCACCCTCACTTTTTCTTGTCTAGATCTTGTTTGAGCTGGGCATGTTCTTGCTTGATCTTGTCAAAAGAAAACCACTCCACCTCATATCTCTCTCTAAACCCTAAGACCTCATCTCTCTCTCCCTCCTTTTGTCTTGGTCTTGTTTGATCTTGCTAAAACCCTATCACCCTCATCTAAACCACCCTCTCTCCAAACCCTCTATCTAAGATCCTACCCTAATCACCTACACCTCTACCACCATCTTACACCTAAGCTAAAACCTAAACCTACCTCACCCTCTCCTCTTCACCTTGCCGAGCCCCCCATGCTGGACCCACCGGCCACCCTCTCTCCCTGGCCACACCCCAGCTACCTCGCCCCTGCCCTAGCTACCCTCCACCCAAGCCCTAACCCGAGCCATACCTCCCTCACTCCCAACCCTAGCATCTACCCGAGCCTCCCCTCTCCCTCTCTCTCTGCCGTGCGACCCCACCGGCCCGAGCCTGCCCTGCCTGCCTAGACCAGCCCCACCGAGCCCTACCCGAGCACGTGAAGGAGGAGGAGGAGAAAAGGTGGCCGAGCCACCTTTTCCACCGTCTACCCCGCTCCCACACGCCATCTCCCCCTCTCCCTCCTTTTTCCCCTTCCCCACGACACCTCTGCATCCCCCAGATCTCCCCAGGCCGCTCCCCTCTCCCCCTGCCTTCCCTCACCACCGTTTACACCGACGCCGGCCACCGTCTGCTCCACCGACGCTTCTTTGATCCAGCCGACGAGCGCGACGTGGAGGTGGTCGGGGAGGACGAGGAGGCCTCTCTGCATCGCCCTGTACCCGCCGTCGAGGAGGAGAAGGGCTGGAGCCGAAGACCACCGCCGCCACCGACGCCAAACCCTAGCTCCGCCGGCCTCTGCTTCGCCGACGATCCGCTGCTCCCCTAGCCGATCCGACCACACCGATCACTCCGCGGTGAGCATCTCCTTCTCCCTGACATCCTCCGCGTCATCACCACCGTCTAGCGCCGCCGTTCCTTTCGTCGAGCGCCGTCAGTGCGTCGGGCTCGTCGGTGTTCGCCAGTTCCCTACGCCACCGAAAACCTTACCTAGCCGCGTTGCCCTCTCCTATCAACTCCCCTAGCCTACCGCAGCGGTAACCGCCGCCGCGCGCGCACGCGAGGTCGCGGGATCGACCCCTGCATCGAGCCCCGCCTGTCGAACACCGTTTTGTCGTCAGAGATTCAGAGAAGAAGCACAGTGCCGCGTCGCCTTTTTGCACAAAACTCTCCCAGCTTTTTACTCCTAACCCGCGGTCCGCCCGAGTCCACCTGACAGCCGTAGTACCACTTTGCAGTTAGGCGCCTGGGTTTTACACCGCCTCAACCCGTAATCCCCCGCTGTGCCGCGTGGCAGCCTCGTATCCGCCCACTGGCGTGTGGGTCAGCAAAGCCTCGGACCCCACCTGTCATCCACTGTGGCCGGGCGTGCTCGCGGTGACAGAGGGTTTTCTGCGCGCTGTGGCGTCCAGTCAGCCAGGCCCCACCTGTCATTGTCTGTGGCTAGATTTGAGCGAGTGACAAAAGTATTTCCGTATTTCTGTTTTAATTCAAACTTTTTCAAATTAAATTAAATTCAAATTTCAAATCTGTTTACAAATAACTTTTAAAATATAAACCCAAATAATACAAATAATATATGTTTTCAAATCAGAAAATGTGAGGATTTCAAATATGCTATCCAAAATATATTTTGAACACTTTATTTTTCGAGTTGATCAAAATTACAATAAAATGCCCTTTTTCCTTAATTAATTAATAACTTTTGTTTTATAACTCCAAATTTAACAAATGATATGTCTAAAATGATTAGCTCGACGAGACCTTTCTGTTTATGCATTCCATGTTCTGTTTTGCAGCATGCATAATATAAATATAAAGTATACAGCAACTTATTTGAGTATAAAATATGATTAAAACTCAATAAAATGTTTATTTCTTGTATTCTACACCTCACCCATGCCATGCTACTTTAATGCCATGCAAAGTGTGCATCATTCATCATGGCATGATTGTTTGCTTGTCGCATTGTATTCATATGCTTGTGCACTTTATTTATGTTGGCCCTTGTTTGTTTGGTTCTTCTTCGAATAGACGCTGAGCAGGGGATATATCAAGAAACCCAGGAGCACTACCCAGATCCTTCTCTCGCTTCAACTGAGCTGCCAGGCAAGCACTACCACATGCTTGCATACTTATAGTACCTATTGCCTCTATCTTATTCTTGCATCATTGAGTCGCGATTGCATTAATCTGGATCCCAAGTATTGCACAGCCTTTACTTTTAAACCCCACTGAAGCCTGTTCCTCCATCCCATGAGCCATTACTACAGAAGTTGTTTGAGCCATGCGAGTCGTAGAACAACATGTGTAGGGTATGTGAGTGTCTGATGGATAACGAGGTACCTAAACAACTTAACCTAAGTAGAAATGGGATAACTAATGAAAGTGGCACCGGTGAGTCATATTTGCTATTTGGTTTTTCAGGCTCACTTGTGTCCCGTAGGACCCCGAGTACTTGATTCCTGTTCCTTGAATATTCGCGCTATCCACATTCGGGAGGCTTATGAACCCCCTGAGCCAGAGCTTGATTCATTCTTATTTCTTGGGGCCACAAAGTAGTTTGAGGTTTTATTACTATCCTGTACTTATGCCATGCTTTACTGCTTAATTTAAAATTGTGCGAGGAATGCACCTGTACTGTTTAGGGAAGCGGAGTGTTTTCGCGGTATCGACAAGCCCAGTCACATTTTCGGGTTCCCAGTCGTTTACAGCCACTGACGCAAACCTTGAGTCCGTCTCGGAGTCGGCTAACTTCGTTGCGGGTAGCTTAATGGGGTGGCCCCCTGAAATATTTCTGAATCCTGTGATCGCTTTGTCGTGAATGCCTCGTTGGGTTTTGATTTGGTTTTTCCGAGGTTGATCGAGTGTGTGTTGCTATTTGTGCACCCCTGCAGGGTAAAACTTTCTGAAAGCCATGTCCGCGGTTATGGACGACTTGGAGCATAGTTTCTCGATCATAGACAAGTATAACTAAAGTACCGCTTCTAATTTGACTAAGTACCTGACTAGTAAATAGTGCAACTCTCATGGAATGGATAATAAAAATGCCAACGGATGGGGGGTTGTTCGTCCGCTACCTCGTTGGTAAGCGAGGAGGAGGATGGATCTGTTAATATTACCGTTATAACTGTTGTTATTAATTCACGGACATCCGTCTATCTCTGGTTAGGCGGATGGTTAGCGAGTATCCATAGAATTGTTAAGGTTTATCTTTTGCTGCAATTGCGTCTCCCCCAGGTTGTGTCCCCTTTAGAGGCATAAACACTTGCTGAGTACCCCTAGGGTCTCACACGATAAATTGTTTGATTCAGATGAACAGGTAAGCCCGCAGGATGGATACTGGGTGGAGGAGACGGACGATGTGGGCAACGATCATTCGATGTAGAGATTCCGGGAACGGGGATCCGTGAGATCTGTGGGCGGGATGTGTTTATTTATGGGGCATCTTATGCCGATTTGCTTCTTATCCGTACTCGGATCTTGTTTTCCGCTTCCGCCTGATACTCTGATGTTTGATGTATGAGGAGATATCCTAAACTATTATATCTATCTAGGATATTTGGATCTTGCCGTATGGCGTTGCAATATTTCTATTTCTTTTAGATGGAATGGCTCTGAGAACTATTGTATGGTGGCTTGCATACATACTCATTTGTGTATGTAGTTGATCCCTTCGCCTGCCGATTACACCGCCCGTTCTTGTCCCGATGTTTGGAAATGGTTAGGACGGCCGAAAGGTCTACCTGTGAGTGGCATTTGGGCCCCACCGTACTATTTTAACCATTTCCGCTCGTCCAGGCTTGTAACTAGGAGCGTAATTCACCGAGGTAGTTACAGCTGGGGAACTAACTTCCCCAAGCTTAGACGTTTCCATAGCATTAGTAACAAAGGTGTTCAAAAGATTCATACTAATAACATTGCTATTAGCATGCAAAGAAAGTTCCAAGGGTTTTTTAATTTTCTTTTCAGACAATTCACGTTCTATATTAGGAAAAAGACTAAAAAGCTCTCTAATTTTGTTGTTGTTTTCCATTAAGCCTAACTAGTGAAAACAAGAAACAAAAAGACAAAATTGTAGAATCTAAAGGAAATAACTTCGAGCACTCACACCGGAGGATGTGAGTACCTTTTACCTTACCTCCCCAGCAACGGCGCCAGAAAATAGGTGTTTGCCGTGGGAGGTTCTTCTTCTTTAATCCTCCGTTGTGAATACCTTTTACCTTACCTCCCCGGCAACGGCGCCAGAAAATAGCTTGATGTCTACGCACTTCTATTCTTGTAGACAGTTGTTGGGCCTCCAAGTGCAGAGGTTTGTAGAACAGCAGCAAGTTTTCCCTTAAGTGGATTACCCAAGGTTTATCGAACTCAGGGAGGAAGTGGTCAAAGGTATCCCCTCTCAAGAAACCCTGCAATCAAGATACAAGAAGTCTCTTGTGTCCCCAACACACCCAATACACTTGTCAGGTGTATAGGTGCACTAGTGCGGCGAAGAGATAGTGAAATACAAGTGGTAACGATGATAGAAAATAGCTTGATGGCGTGGAAGAGACTAAAGGCAAACTGAAATAAAGATGGAATAAAGCAAACATGTAACAGATCTAGTAGCAAACGGTGTTTCAGTGCTTAGAAACAAGGCCTAGGGATCATACTTTCACTAGTGAACACTCTCATATAAATATATTGTTCTTTATGATACTACGCTGAACTACTCTCCGGTTGAACACTCTAATCGATGGTAGGGCTATAACAACACACCTCAAAGTTCATCTTTCCCATCTAGAAAACCCCACACTATCACCTTGAGCACTAGATGAGTCCAACAAACACCACAATTTCATAAAGACATCCAACTCCAAATATAACTCATAACAAGTATTTGTAATCTCTAGCCTAAGTGCCACCATGGTGTGCACGCTGTCACTTTCACACACATGGGGAGAGCAGAGATCTATTAAAGCAATTGAGTAGCAAGGTAGATCTACTTGATTACAAAGCTCATGATCACAATATGATCATGCATAGAGAGAGAGATGAACACATAGCTACCGGTAGAACCTTAGCCTCGAGAGAGAACTACTCCCTCCTCATCATGGGAATCAATAATGGTGATGGAGATGGCGGTGGAGATTGATGGAGATGGCTCCGGGGGCACTTCCCCATCCCGGCAGGGTGCCGGAATAGAGACTTCCTGTCCCCCAAATCTCCCCTTCGGTGGCGGCGGCGCTGCGGAACTTTTCGTGGATTTTTGATTGACTATTTAGGGTTTTGGTATCAGGAGGCTCTTATAGGCGAAGGAGGCAAGGTCGATGGCCGGCCAGGGGGCCCACACCATGCCCTGGCGCGGCCAGGGGGACCCGCGCCATGGGGTGGTGTGGCCACCCTATGGCCCCTCTCCGTCTCGTATTCTAGCTCCGTGAGTCTTCCGGTAAAAGATCAACTTTGGCTTTTGTCCCGTCCAATTCCGAGAATATTGATTTTCTGACTTTCCTGGAACCAAAAATAGCAGAAAACAGGCAACTGGCACTGTGGCTCTTGTTAATAGGTTAGTCCAAGAAATCATATGAAAAGTACTCCAAAGTGTGGACAAAACATAAGAAAGTAGATAAAACCAAGCATGGAATATCAAAAATTATAGATACATTTGCAATGTATCAACGAGCGTACAACCACACGGGGGCTTGGAAACCCCCTCGACTCACTAACTTGCCTAGTAGATTCCATGAGTCACATAGTTCAGGCGTTCCATTCGACATATGCATTCTGGTTGTTCTCGAAGGCGGTGTTGGAGGTGCATTCATACAGGTAGGTAAGCGTGTCCGGGAACAAGAGAGGCACGGCCTCCGTAATCTTGGTCCCCGCACACATCTCTAGGGACCGGCTTCGGGACTTGACCCGTTACAGAGGGCATCTCCTTAGGGCGTGACTCATGGTCTTGGTGAAAGCAAGGTAAAGGTCGTGGTCAACCACCCTCTACCGGCCTTCCAAGGAAGATGGCTAATAATATGGCATTAAGAGTCAGTTGGTACGTGTGGGTAAAGTTGTGCACCCTTGCAAGGTTATAATCTTTTCGAAAAGCCGTGTCCACGGTTATGGACGACTTGGGAACGGACGTGACGATCATAGATAACTATAACCAATGCTAAAACTTGGCAACTAATGAGTGTTCTGGTATTACTTCCTCCGGGTCCTTTGAGGGGGTAAGCCAAGTTGAAAGGTTCTAAGATGATGCTGAAGGCGATCTCAAAGAGTTAGAATGTAGTCTTCTTACCTCTTTTGAAATGATCTGATTAGACGGGCCTCTTCTCTCACTGGTTTTCAAAACAAAGCTGGCTTTTGCAAAGTAACCATATAAAGCCTTTCTAAACCAAGCATGTATTGTAGGATATTAAGTCTTGCGGATTACATCCTGTACTCAGCCTTGCCTCGTTGATGTTTTTCTACAGATGAAGCCATTCCAATAGAAGGTGGTTTCTACGTTGATGTCGACGAGTAGTTGGGGTTCCCGGGCAGCAGCCTAGGATCTATGGAAGGGTCGTTTGCTTATGTTCGAGGCCTCTTAGGCCCTTCCCAAACTTTGTTGTTTAGAACAACTCATTTGCTTCCGTTGCTTGGTGTTTGTTGGGTCTTTGACCCCTGGTTTGTAATACTTGTATGCAGCTATGTTAAGAGCGTACCTTAATAATGTATGGTTTGTATGTTTTGTAATGTTACCGAATTATTCCCTGCACGCTTTGAGCTCGAGGTTAGGCTTATGTCAGATGAAGATCTGGTATTTGTCTAACCCTGACCCCGGGTCGTGACAAATTTTGGTATCAGAGCAGGACTGCCTGTAGGAAACCCTTCTTACTGGTCGATGTCGAGTCTAGCAATTGTGAAAACTATTTGAAGGTTAAAATTATTTGCAAAACATTAAATAGGACTCTTTTTACTCCTTATCCAGGGTTGTTCTATTGCTGAGTTATCTTACCTTGTTTGGTTTGAAAGGTTTTCACTTCTCGTCTACCATTTCAAATTACTAGGATCTACGGGGTTGGGTTGTACTTCTAGTACTCCGTATCTGGTTGCATATCTCAGAGTTTCGAAGATATATCCGGGCATCTGAAGCATTGTTTTCAACCTTGCTAAGGGTGTTTAGAATTCAACTCCTTTCTTCTCCTATGATTTGTTGGAATCATACCATATTGCATTCCATTGTTATGGTTTGTATTTAAGTTGGTAGCGTATACATTTGATATGCTTGTTCTACTGCCATACTTGGTGTTATGATGTGAGCTAAACTCATATGGTTGATTCTAACATGACCGTTCGATATGGTTCATGTCATCTTTTGATGTATTTCTCTTGGTGATCCAATCTCACGGGTTTTGTTTTCTCCTCAGGATGTCTTCCGGTACTCGTGGTTCTGTTGGCCGTCGAGGCCACAACAATGCAGATGAGGAACTTCCGCCACCTCCTACAATGTCCGAGGTTCTCAACAATATTGAGACTAACCGTCTGAGGAATGAATGCCTCCTCAGGCGTGTGGCTCAGAACACTAAACATCATCCCGACGACTGTGTCGCACTTGGAGATTTCATCCGCTCATTCCCTCCAATCTTCAACCACCCCAAGGAACCCCTTGATGCTGATGATTGGCTTCGCACAATCGAGCGCAAGTTTAGTGCTCTTCATGTTCGTCAGAATGATCATGTCAACTTTGCCACCTATCAGCTGGAAGGTGAGGCTGGTGTTTGGTGGGATGGGTATCTGGATATGCAAGCTCAAGGACATGTTGTTACCTGGGAGGAGTTCGCTGCAGCTTTTCACGCCTCCTATATCCCTACGCCCGTCATGGATCTAAAAAAGAGGGAGTTTTTGGATCTGACTCAGGGGCGTATGGATATTGAAACATATGGGCGTGAGTTCACCCACCTGGATCATTATGCACCCAGGGATATGACCAATGATGAAGATAAGCAAGAGTTGTTCTGTAAGGGACTTAGTCCAACAGTTTGCTATGAGCTGCTGCCTTTCAAGTTCAGAACCTTCCAGGAACTGCACAACCAGGCTCTTACTTTAGAGCATGGAAGAAAGGAAATGGAGGTTTCCCAGAAGCGTGAAGAAGGGAACTCTCGTGCCTCTTCTTCTGGCAACAAGAAGCGTCGAGTCTTTGTTCCATACAGTGTTGTGCCTCGTGCTCCCTATGCACCCAAGTCATCTGGCAATGCTCCTCGTCCGCCACAACCAAATACTGGTGGATCAAGTTATCATCCTCCTGCTGGTTCCTTCTTTGGAACTACCTGTTACTCATGTGGTCAGCCTGGTCACTATTCACGGGAGTGTCCTCAAAGGGCTGTTGGTTGCAATGATCAACCGGTGAAGAAGTATGATAATGCTCAGCGTGCTGGACATGGTCGCCTGGCTCATGTGACTGTTCAAGAAGCTCAGGAAGATCCACGCGTCATTCTGGGTACGCTTCGTGTTAATTCAATTCTAGCAACAGTTTTGTTTGACTCTGGAGCATCGCATACATTCATATCACAAGAGTTTGCGCAAACACATGATATCGCCTTTGAAGTTATGCCTTCACCTCTAGAGATTAGAACTCCTAGGTCTCGTTGGCAGACCATCTGGGTTACTCATGGGGTTGAGATATATATTGGATACCAGAAGTTTCCCACATCCTTCATTGCACTTAAGTCAACTGACATTGATGTCATCCTGGGCATGGACTGGTTATCCAAGTATCAATCCGTCATTGACTGTGCACTTAGGACTATTACCGTGACCTCCCCTGCTAGCATAACAGTCAAGTACTTGTCTGATGGGTCGAAGTCGCCATCGGCAGTTTCTGTTCCGTTTTCGGAATTGTATGCCATGGAGGGTATGGATGAATTACACCCTCTAGAAGTTCAAGATGTCCAGGTAGTCTATGATTTCCCGGATGTCTTTCCTAAGGAATTGCCTGGCATGCCACCTGATCGAAGTGTGGAGTTTGTCATCGAGTTGATTCCTGGAACTGCTCCTATCTCTAAAAGACCTTACCGTATGCCCCCTCATGAGTTGGTGGAGCTAAAGAAGCAAATTGAAGAGCTAGAAGTCCTAGGCTATATTCAACCTAGCATCTCCTCCTGGGGTTGTCCTACCATTTTTGTCAAGAAGTAGGATACAAATATTCCAAGATTGGTCATCGATTACCGTCCACTCAATGCGGTGACAATCAAGAATAAGTATCCTCTTCCTCGAATCAATGACCTCTTTGATCAACTAAGTTGTGCTACCGTCTTCTCCAAGATGGATTTAAGGTCGGGGTATCATCAAATCAAAATCAGAAAAGAGGATATCCCAAAAAACGACATTCACAACTCGTTATGGTCTTTATGAGTATACAGTGATGTCCTTCAGGTTAACCAATGCCCCTGCCACCTTTATGAGGCTCATGAACTCTATCTTTATGGAGTATCTGGACAAGTTCGTAGTGGTCTACATAGATGATATTTTGATCTATTCCATGACCAAAGAAGAGCATGCCGAACATCTACGTTTGGTACTGACTAAACTCCGTGAACATCGTCTCTATGCCAAGTTCTCCAAGTGCGAGTTCTGGTTGCAAGAGCTCGTCTTTCTTGGTCATGTGGTCTCGGCGCTAATGGTGTTGCTGTCATTCCGGATAAGGTTCAAACCTTCTTGAATGGAAGTCACCTACCTCAGTCAAGGAGGTCCAAAGTTTTCTTGGAATGGCTGGATATTACCGTCGATTCATTGAGAACTTCTCCAAAATTGCCAAGCCTATGACTGATCTTCTTAAGAAAGATAAGAAGTTCGAATGGTCTGAAAGGGCAGAAGAAAGCTTTAAAACTTTGAAAACTAAGCTAACCACTGCTCCTGTGCTCGTTCTCCCAGACACAAGCAAGGACTTCGTCGTCTATTGTGATGCGTCTCTTCAAGGGCTCGGTTGTGTGTTGATGCAAGATGGTCATGTGGTAGCTTATGCCTCCTGGCAGCTAAATCCACATGAGAATAATTATCCAACCCATCATCTCGAGCTTGCTGCTATTGTTCATGCTCTTAAGCAATGGAGACATTACCTCATCGGTAATCGTTGCGAACTTTACTCGGACCATCAAAGTCTGAAGTATCTTTTTACCCAGATAGATCTCAATCTCAGGCAAAGACGATGGTTGGAACTCATCAAAGATTATGATTTTGGTCTCAACTACCGACCCGGCAAGGCCAATGTTGTTGCTGATGCGCTAAGTCGGAAGTCTTATTGCAATAACCTGATGATTTCACAAGCTCAACCTGTTCTATATGAGGAAATCAAGCGCCTTAACCTTGAAGTGGTTCCTCATGGGTTCCTCTATAACCTTGAAGTAAGGTCTTCTCTTGAGGATCAAATCAAGGAAGCTTAGAAGCAAGATGATGAGATTACCAAGATCAAGGAGCGTCTTGCAAGTGGAGACGCTAAATGTTTTTTCATCAATGATCAAGGTACCCTCTACTTCAGTAACCGGCTAGTGGTGCCAAATAGTCGGAAGATGAAAGAGCTAATCCTTCGTGAAGGTCATGAATCACCTTTGTCCATTCATCCTGGTGGTACCAAGATGTATTGTGACCTTCGTCAAAGATTCTGGTGGAGTGGAATGAAACTAGAAATTGCTCGCTTTGTTGCAGAATTTCACGTCTGTCGTCGTGTGAAAGCTGAACACCAAAGACCTGTTGGACTTCTGCAGCCATTGCATATCCCTGAATGGAAATGGGATGAAATTGGTATGGGTTTCATTACTGGACTTCCAAAAACATCCATAGGAAATGATGCTATATGGGTAATAGTTGATCGGTTATCCAAAGTTGATCACTTCCTTCCGGTTCGGGAAACTATTCGTGCAAGTCAGATGGACGATTTATACATCTCCCGGATCGTTGTCCTTCATGGTGCTCCCAAGAAGATCATCTCTGACCACGGAAGCTTGTTTACTTCCAGATTCTGGCAGAGTCTCCAAGAAGCAATGGGAACTCATGTCTCCATCAGCACAGCTTACCATCCTAAAACCGGTGGTCAAACCGAAAGGCTGAATCAAATTCTTGAAGACATGCTTAGAGCGTGTGTTATATCCTTGGGCAAGAACTGGGAGAAATGTCTTCCATTTGCTGAGTTCTCCTACAAAAACAGTTTCCAATCCAGTCTGGGTATGGCGCATTTCCAGTTCCTATATGGAAGAACATGTCGAACACCGCTGAATTGGACAAAAACCAGCGAAAGACAATTCTTTTGTACAAATATGATCCAGGAAGCTGATGATCAAGTTCGCATAATCCGAGAACGTCTAAAGGCTGCTCAATCTCGTCAGAAAACCAACTATGATCGTCATCATCTTGAAGTTCATGATGAAGTTGGTGATCAAGTTTACCTCCGGGTCACTCCTCTGAAGGGTGTCCACCGCTTCGGTATCAAAGGCAAATTGGCTCCTCGCTACGTTGGTACCTTTAGCATTCTCTCCAAGCGAGGTGAGCTTGCCTACCAGTTGGAGCTACTATCGACCTTTCTAGATGTTCATGACGTCTTTCATGTGTCGCAACTCGAGCGTTGCTTCAAAGATCCTATTCATGGTGTGGATCATCAAACTCTGGATCTTCAAGAGGATCTAACCTACCAGGAATACCCAATTCGTATTTTTGGTGAAGCCGAGCGCAAGGCTCGTCATCAAACCATCAAGTTCCTGAAAGTTCAGTGGTCTCATCACTCTGAGTCTAAAGCAACCTGGGAACGCGAAGATCGTCTTCGATCTGAGTACCCTGCCTTCTTTTCTAAAACCTAGGAATCTCGGGACGAGATTCTTGTAAGTGGGGTAAAGCTGTAACATACCACCTCTATGTGTAATAAATAAACAACATGTTTGTGAGCATTGCATACATGCATTACATTTTTCACTTGGTTCTAATCAAGAGAGAACAAAACCCTAAACCCTAATTTCCCTCCTCCTCTAAAATTCATTCAAATGTTTTGAATTTTGAAAATTACCAAAATGTTTGGAGCCCAAAAGGACTAATAGGGCTCCTACAATATTTCAATACATTTACAAAGTCTCTTATATTTTTGAATTATACAAACCAGAAAAGAAATTGAAATACAATTGGAAAAGAGGAAACCAGAAAAAGAAAAGAATTCCTGGAAATAAAAATAGTACCTAACCTAATATGGGCCAAGCCCATCTTTCCTTTCTCTCCTCTCTGCCGCTCGTGCGCAGCAACCAGTACCCGCTGCCCTTGCTTCACCATAGTCTAGCAGTGGCCCAGCCAGCCCACCAGCGGCCCATACGGTTTTGGCCTCTCTGTCCCCTTCGTCCTCATCGACGACGACGCAAAGCAGCTTTGTGGCGTCGCCGCCGTCGTCCGCCGCGCCAGGATGACCGCCCGCGCCAAGATACGCTCCACCGATGGCCCGACGCCTACAAGATCCCCCAACGATGCCAGGATGAACCCTAGTTCTCTTCATCCCCTTTCTCCTCACCTCGCCAGAACCTTAGCCCCTAGGTGCTATATCGTGTCATCGTCTCCGACCTCGCCAAGCTTGACCGAGACGCCCAGGAGAACCGGCGTGCTCTCCTTGTTCACCTCCTAGAAGGAATTGGCCGTGGGAGCCCGCAACCGAGCAGGAAGCTCGCGCCTTCCCTGACTCCTGCTGCCGCGTCCGCCTCCGATCCCGACCGTCTCCGACCCCCTCCGGCCAAATCGACCTCACCATCGTGCTACTGGTGAGCTACTGGTCCTCGTGGACCCTCTCCTTCTCTCCCTCTCGCCCTGCAGCTCTCCCCCAACGACCACCTGCCGCTGCCGTCGTCGGCCGTCGTCGTGGATGTCGCTCCTGTGACCAAATCACAGTGGCACCGCCACCGTTTGGCTCGCCTCGGTCTGGCGCGTCGAACACGCCCCCTCCCGCAGCCCCGCATCGCCTCTAGCGCCAACCACGCGCTCGATCTGGGAGGTCTTCCATTGCTGACGTCAGCATGACGTCAGCTTGGCGTCATAAACCTTTTTGTTTTGTTTTAATAATTTCTAGAAATAACTAAATGCTGACATGTGGGTCCCTAATGTCAGATGTTCAATCATTTCCCTATTTGTTTCTGAAATGAATAAATATATGACATGTGGGCCCAGGTTCTAAAATAATTTTAAAATCCTAGAAATGTTTAATTGTTTTAAAAATGATTCAAAAATGGATTAAAATTGGGAAAATCATAACTAATTCATTTTAAATCAGAAAAATATGTATAATATACCAAAATGTTTAGAAAAATGAGATCTACCCAATAGACAATCATGCATTGTTAAGCAACTTACATGACAAGTTTAATTAGGAGAATAAAATAACCCCTCTCATATGAATCCGGGGTTTCTCCGAATTAGGGTTTGGACCCCTCGGGGCCCGTTTAAACTGCCAAGCATGTCTTAGGGTGTCATTTTAATACAATTTAACTTTTCATATCATCATCCTTGCTTGAGCATTTCACATATGCCATGTGTTGATTGTTGCTTCTTCTTTTGGGTGTTGGTTCTTCGCGAATAGAAACCGAGCCCGAACCTGAAGTCAACGCCACCGAAGAGCAGTACCGTTTCAATGACGGACAAGGCAAGCGTAGCCCCATCATTCTGAACCTATGTTTACAAAGTATTTCATTCTCGCTATATGCATACGATTCCAATGTGGTCCTTTGTTTAAGATAGAGTATCCTATCTACTGCATGTTTTCCTTTGTACACCAAGATACCGATCCACTGCTCCTAGCATAACTAGGGTTGAGCTTATGAGCGTTGCTAGTGCCATATTTCAGTCGAGCTTAGCCATGCTTAGTACTACAAGACCGATCCATCCAGATGATGCATCGGAGATGCAATGAACCTAGTTTGATAGGATGTTGAGATATGATCGGAGATGGTTAATAAACATGCTAAGGCAGGTATGGGAGGCCACATTGGGTGTGGTTTTTGTAGTCCCATTCTAGCCACCCTTAGGACCTGAGTTCTTGCCTCTTTAACCAAGACGAGCGTACAACCACACAGGGGCTTGGAAACCCCCTCGACTCACTAACTTGCCTAGTAGATTCCATGAGTCACATAGTTCAGGCGTTCCATTCGACATATGCTTTCTGGTTGTTCTCGAAGGCAGTGTTGGAGGTGCATTCATATAGGTAGGTAAGCGTGGCCGGGAACAAGAGAGGCACGGCCTCCGTAATCTTGGTCCCCACACACATCTCTAGGGACCAGCTTCGGGACTTGACCCGTTACGGCGGCATCTCCTTAGGGCATGACTCATGGTCTCGGTGAAAGCAAGGTAAAGGTCGTGGTTAACCACCCTTTGCCGGCCTTCCAAGGAAGAGGGCTAATAATTTGGCATTAAGAGTCGGTTGGTACGTGTGGGTAAAGTTGTGCACCCTTGCAAGGTTATAATCTTTTCGAAAAGCCGTGTCCACGGTTATGGACGACTTGGGAACGGACGTGACGATCATAGATAACTATAACCAATGTTAAAACTTGCAACTAATGAGTGTTCTAGAATTACTTCCTACGGGTCCTTTGAGGGGGTAATCCAAGTTGAAAGGTTCTTAGATGATGATGAAGGCAATCTGAAAGAGTTAGAATGTAGTCTTCTTACCTCTTTTGAAATGATCTGATTAGACGGGCCTCTTCTCTCACTGGTTTTCAAAACAAAGCTGGCTTTTGCAAAGTAACCATATAAAGCCTTTCTAAACCAAGCATGTATTGTAGGATATTAAGTCTTGCGGATTACATCCTGTACTCAGCCTTGCCTCGTTGATGTTTTTCTAAAGATGAAGCCATTCCAACAGAAGGTGGTTTCTACGTTGATGTCGACGAGTAGTTGGGGTTCTCGGGCAGCAGTCTAGGATCTATGGAAGGGTCGTTTGCTTATGTTCAAGGCCTCTTAGACCCTTTGCTAAGTTTGTTGTTTAGAATAACTTAGTTGCTTCCGATGCTTGGTGTTTGTTGGGTCTTTGACCCCTGGTTTGTAATACTTGTATGCAGCTCTGTTAAGAGCGTACCTTAATAATGTATGATTTGTATGTTCTGTAATGTTACCGAATTATCCCCTGTGTGCTTCGAGCTCGAGGTTAGGCTTATGTCAGATGAAGATCTGGTATTTGTCCAACCCTGACCCCGGGTCGTGACACATCCTCTGGCTACTAAGCGATCTTCTAGTACTGTTGCTGGTGTGTGAGTGCTCGAAGTTAGTTCCTTTAGATTCTGCAATTATATCTTTTTGTTTCTTGTTTTTATTTTCACTAGTTAGGCTTAATGGAAAACAACAAAAAAATTAGAGAGCTTTTTAGTATTTTTCCTAAGATAGAATATGTATGGTCTGAAAAAAATTAAAAAACCCATGGAACTTTCTTTGCATGCTAATAGTAATGTTATTAGTATGAATTTTTTGAACACCTTTGTTACTAATGCTATGGAAACGTCTAAGGTTGGGGAAGTTAGTTTTTATGAAAATGATCATTCTAGTTCCCCAGCTCTAAAAGAGAAAATTTGCTCTAATGATACTTTATCTCCCATATGTGGTAATTCTAATGATACTTGTGATATTTTAAATCCAAATACTGAAAGCATCCCTTTTAAAATACCTATGGAAATTGTTGAACGTGTTATGCATAACTGTTACTTTGGACATGGAACTGTCTGTCCTGGTGATCATTTACTCTTTATACATGAATTATGCAAGTTGTTCAAGTGTGCAGGTGTTTCAATGAACCAAGTTAAGAGGAAGCTATTCTCTTTATCGCTTAAGGTAAAAGCAAGGAAGTGGTATGAGCTACTAGACGATCCTCATCATTTGGAGTGGAAGGAACATGAAATCTCTCTTTTACTCTAAATTTTATCCTCCTCGTGAAATTCGTAAAGATAGGAATTATATTTACAATTTTTATCCTCATGATGGAGAAAGTATTGCCCAAGCATGGGGAGATTGAAGTCACTAATGCTCAAATGTCCCATTCATGATCTCCCCAGTAATATTGTTATTAATAATTTTTATGCAAGGCTTTCAGGACATTACAAGGACTATCTAGATACCTGTTCAGAGGGATCCTTCATAAGTAAGGAGGTCAAAGCTAAGTGGGATCTTCTTGAAACAATTCAAAGAAATACTGAAGATTGGGATAACGACAAAGGTAAAGAACCAGGTATAAACTATGAGTATGATTGCATTAAGTTTTTCGCTGAAACTGCTGATTTTCAAGAGCTTATTGCTAAATATGGTCTTGATCCTCAAATTCTTGTTGATTGTTGTAGAGCCTTTGGTTCTCATATTAATGCTCCTAAAGAAAAATGGGACATTTATCATGAGCCTTTTAAAGACACTTGCATGGAAAATGAAATTGTTATTAATGATAGTAATAAACATGCTTAAACCTCTGAAAGTACTACTTCTTATAAGCATGTTAGTTTTTGTGGAATACATAGATCTTGTGATAATAATAAAATTGAAGAAGAATATTGTATCACCCACATGAATGAAAAAAACTAGAACATGGTATAAGGCTCTAAATTATCTTGGTAAAAAAATTGTGCCCTCTATCCTTTTATTTGTGAACTTTGCTTTGAAGTGGGTCATTTCAATTTTCAATGCTCAAGCCATAATAATAGCCCTTCTAATCCAATGAGTATTGCAAGTTTGTATTGTGATGACATGATCACTCCTAATTAGCATGATGAACTTACATTATTTTTGGGGTGTGAAGAGTTATCAAGAAAAACCTCTTTGGTAGATATGGGTGCTTTTGATATGAATAGTGTCCTACATGGTTGTCATCTTTATTGTGTTGATAATTGCCACACAAATACTGACATACAAAATATTATAAAAGATGAGGTTTTACCAAAATATGACAGGACTAATATGTGTTTTGTTCTTATTAAAGAAAAGGAGGAATCCTCCAAAGTTTCTTATATTGTCTCTAACAATAAACCAGGGTATATGGAGAAGCTTCCTTTCAAACCTCTCCCTCCTAAAGAGAAGAAGAAAAAGAAGAAAATGAGGTGTAAAAGGAGAGAGGAAAATTCCTGCCATATAGTTCCGGTCGTATAGATATCGAGGTTTTCGTACAATTTCTTTTCTATATACAGAGGGTTTGATGACCAACTATATGGCGGGAACAAATTGTTCCGGCCATATAGTTCTGGTCGTATAGCTGCGCCGCCCAGGTGGAAACCCTAAAATTTTGACAGCAGGCCAACCATACGGCGGGAACACATTGTTCCGACCGTATAGTTCCACCCGTATAGTTGTGTCTGACCACAAAAACGCCACGAGAAGGTACCTCAAACCCCAAAACTTCAATCCTCTTTCTCTCTTCTACCTCCAAATCTCTCAAACCTCAAGAGATCTTCATCTCTACTCAATTTCATTCGATTTCCTCCCACACAAGTGATTTACGGTATATTTCTCCTCCGATCCTCCAATTAATTTTTGCAAATTCATCTTTGATCTATCGTCATTATCAATCTAGGGTGAGACCTACTATGAACTAATTGCCATGATTCTCTTGCCTAGATTATTATTATTTTGAGGGGATTCTTTAGTGTGCTATGATGAGGAATATGTTATACTTATTATTGTTGGATCAAAAAGTTTTATTTTTGTCTTTTTATTATTATTTTAGATGAACACAAGGATCCAAACTCGTGCTCGTGCCTCCGCTAGCGCTTCTCGATCTATCTCTCAAGAACGCATGGGGATACGATTCAGGAATGAGCTCCAACATGATTGCTTCAACAAGATCAATAACCGAGAAGTGAAGGCCACCAAGTGGGCTTGCCCCATTATATTGAACCAACTCGGTATTTCTAATGACTTCAATTTACTTTGCAATAGGGTTAGCCTGCAAAACTTTGTATTCAATGATGTGCCTACTTATCACCGGTTAACTCTTGAATTTTTAAGTTCTTTGCAAAGCACCGTTAAACTATGGCATGGAGAGCACACGATTTCTTTCTGACTAATGAACAACAATTACACTTTATCACTATATGAATGGTGTGCATGCTTTAATCTTCCAAACAATGATGCTAATGCCCTACACGCATCCTTTACTGGCTTAGACCCTTCCTCGGAACAATATTATAATGGAATGAGCTTCACTTCTAGAGTGAGCAAGAGGAAGAATATTCAACATCCTGCAATTCCCTATTTGTTCTATGTTATTGCTAACACCTTGCAGGCACGAATGTGTTCACAAGACTCAATGAGGAGGACATCTTAGTCCTTGCAAAAGCTGCTTACAACAACTGTGACTTGTCACTCAACTTGGGCGCAATCCTTGTGTGCTACCTGGAGCACCAATCCTCTCAAAGCCAAGGACCAATCATAGGTGGATGCGTCATCATTGTGCTTTCCATTTCCCTAGGCATCGACCTAGGTGAGTTGCAACCTGTGCTAGGTGAGCGACGTGTTGGTTTCTCTACTTTAAAGGCTTGTGGAATGCTCACTAGGGGAGGTGGTGTTTATTACTTGCATATTGCTAGAGCTAGGCGTCTCTACCCTGCTCCTATGCCTAATGGTCTTTTCTCTATCGAGGAAGGACGTTTGCTATATGACTTGTAGGTTGAGCAACACCAACCCAAGGAGGAGATTCCGAATGAGGATGAGGACCAAGAAGAGGAGCAAGAAGTTCCTTATCAAGAGGAGCAGCCACCAACCCGGTTCACCACATACCAAGACTTCCAAGAACTTGGAGGGACTGTGGAGAGGATGCATAACCTCTCTTTGAACCTCCAAGGAACAACTAGTAATTTATCAACTCAATTTGCAAACTGGAGTAACGACTTTTTCCTGCCACCACAATGATTTGAAGGGCTTCCAAAAGCCTAAGCTTGGGAAAGTTTCCTCATTTATCTTTATTTGGCATTCATTTGCTTTTATTTCGAGGTTATGTTTTTAATTCGAGCTTATAAGCACTCGTGTTGGTTTCTCCAACACTTTATCTTTAGTTATTTCTATTTGTTTTCGATATTTTCTAGCCGAACTTTGCCAACAATTTTCTATTCTTTAATTCCCCCTCTCAAAAACAACAAAAAGATTTCTCCATTCATCTTTATTTTCCCTCTTTCTTTTCTTTCTGCCTCGAGGTTCTCATGAATTTGCAGGAAGAGTGATTGACTTCGAGTTTCCAAGAAACGAATTAAAAGGTAAGAGAGAAGTGGAACTGTTGGGGGGATACCCCCGGGTAGGGTCACGCCGAGGTATAAAGGCCGAGTTAGCCGAGGTACGGCAAGGTCAAAGCAAGTGCTGGCCGAGTCACCTCAAGGCAGGCCAAATCACGGGGTAACCCAGACCTGAGGATGTCCGCCTAACTGAGTCCCGGCCAACTTATGTCGTATGCCGGCAGGATTTATGTAACTTGTATGCAAGTACCGGTGTGGTCGGATCAACCAGGCACGATTCGGTTTATATCAAGCTTGCAAGAGAAGGAAGGTATCTCGCTGGTCAAAAGGTGACCACTGTACGCAGAGCGTGAGCGAAGCGGACAGAGGCCAGGACCACCGAGGCGTGGCCGACAAGGGTGATGATGCCTGTGTCGGATGACGCGGGCGCCGCAGAGGCTCAAGTAGCCTCTGCATGAATGACGCTGGGCAAAAGTGACCCGGTCGGCTTACTATTTTGGGAAGAGGCATATACCTCCACGTATGCCCTAATTGGAGACCCAGCCACTCCTATAAAAGGAGGGCTAGGGCACTGTAGAAGGGGTGGGTTTTTGGCGAGTAGATTGATCTCTAGTTGGTTAGTATGTTCCCGAGGGCTAGCTAGCGGAGAGAGTAAGAGAGTTCCTTCTTCCTCCTCTCCCCAATACAGCTCAAGGAGCACTTGTAAGCATTGGAAGTGAATCGAATACAAACATCTGTGTCTGGAATCACCACACTATCCCTCCCTGGATACCTCTAGTGCATCGTGTCCCCACCTTTAGCCTATCCATGGCATCTGCCGTGACACCACCACAACAGTTGGCGCCCACCGTGGGGCTAGCGGCGCTAGCAGGAGTGAAGATCCGTACGGGAAACCTCATCGGCACCGGTGAACGCATCGTGTCCGGGCTTGTTCAGCGCTTTGGAGCGCTGGACTTTGTTAGCGACAACGCTGGCTGCTTCGGCAAGCGACCTCTCCCGCGCAACGGCCTCTTTGTCAAGCTCGGCGCGCACAAGATCTATGTCGTTGTCGATGTGTCGTGCGTTCACCCGTGGCACGTCGTCGAGGGAGGCGAGCCACCCCTTAGCGCCCTTCACGGGGCGCGTATCACTCGCTCCCCTGACCGTGCCGAGGTGATGATGACAGCACCTGGCGCTGGCGCGAGCAAGGATCCGGCACCAGATCCGGAGGTAACACCCAAGGCACCAAGGAAGAGTAGAGGTCCTCCACTAGAGAGGCCAGAGAACGTTCTGCAGCAGGCAATAGATAGCCTAGAGAGCCCCATAGCACCTGCAGTAGATCCGGCTCGGGCACATGCCGAGTTAGAGGAAACTAGGCAGAAAATATTAGAGGGTGCGAAAAATATAGCCGCGGCTCAGCAGTCATTGAACATGACGCTACGTGAGTACGCAAGAGCGAATAAGGTGGATGCTGTAAAAGTAAAAGGGAAAAACCTCCTCAGTGAAATGAACAAAGACGGTGATACTAGAGTTGAGGAGTCAGAGAACTTTCTGTCCGCGGGGCTGCCGAAGTACAGTACCCCGGCAAAGAACCTCAGAGCAGCGGATGCAGCTGCATCCGAGTTAGAGGGTTTGACGGGTGAAGCACGGCAAAGACAGCAGTAAAGGGTCAATGAGTTAGTTCGGATCGCTAACAGACAAAATGAAGAGTTGCTCTGGGCAAACCCGGCAAGGGCTGGGGCATCCAAAGTTGTTCATTCAGCTATAGGTAACCCGAACAAATCAGCTGGAGCAGCATCATCCCCTCATGGAGACCCAAGAAGAGAGGAGGTGGTAACCTCGGCGAGGAGAAACAAACAGATAGTCCTATATGACCCGGCAAGGGCAGGGAGAGGAAAAGCAGTACAGGGAAATGATGATCAGCGAAGTGTCAGCCGAGGTGAGGCTGGCCGAGGTAACCGCGACCAAGGCAATGCCGGTCGGGGAAATGCGGTAAACGGCAATGCCGGACAACGCAACTCGGTGGGAGCAGGGCAACCACAGCAGCGGAATATACCACGGCAAGAGCAAAGTGCCGGCCGAGGTATGCAACAGAGAGGCGCTCCACGAGAGCAAGACAGATATAATGATGGTGATTTGGAAATGGTGAACACAGGATACCCAAGGCCGAACTATCACGTGATAGGGTCAAGATTGGGAAGCAGGGACTTGATGCCTGACGATGCCAGGTTAAAACTGGATCGGCTTTATAGGTCGGAGCAAATTGAATGTCAAGGTCCTCCGGGTCCGGCGTGTTTTGGGCCCCGGATCATGAAGGAGCCTCCGGTACCAAACTTTCAGTTACCCAGAGGCACGAAAACATATGACGGCAGCACAAAGCCGGAGGATTGGTTGATCAACTACGCTACAACGGTGAAAATTGCTACAGGCAACTTGAGATGGGCTGTGAGATATGTACCTTAGATGCTGGAGGGGCCAGCAAGGGTATGTCTAAACAATTTACCACCCGGAAGTATCAACTATTGGATTGATTTTGAGGAAATGTTTGTCAGCAACTTCTCGAGCACGTATCAGAGGCTGAATAGGCCACATACCCTAGCAATGTGCAAACAATGACCAAATGAAACAGACAGGGTGTTCTTGTCCCGCTGGTGCACCGTGAGAAACTCATGTGAGGGCGTGATCGAGTCACAGGGAATAGCTTGGTTTGCACAAGGGTGTAGATATGCGAGCATGTTGTGGCAAAGGCTACAAAGGGATATGCCAACTACACTGGCAGAGACGATCCGGATTGCTGATTCATATGCATTGGGTGATCCGACTCAACCTAGGCTTGTGTCAAACGAGTCAAATGAGGAGTACTACCAGAGAGATGGAGCCGGATCATCCCGGTGAAATGATTACCAGGGTAAGAGAAGAGATGATAGACCGGATTATAGGTACAGTTTGCAACAAGTTACTGCTGTAAATCAAGATCAACCCGAAGCAGGGAGTAATCAGCGCCAGAAAACTGGAGGGCAACAATGGACCCCAACAAATGATGGCAAGAAAACTTGGACGCTAAAGCAGAAGAAATAGTGGCAAGAAAAGAAGGACCGTCCGAGGTATACCTATGAGGCAATGCTGGATCAACCGTGTAAATTTCACATGCCAAATCCGAGTAACCCGGCGGGTCACACGACTCGGCAATGTGAGTGGATGAGAAGATAGAACAAAGTGGTTCGGGGAATGCTCAGGCACCTCGGAATGATCAACCTCGGCAGGAGTTACCCCGGCAGCAATTGCTCTCCGGAGCGAACACGCAACAGTTAATGTTGCCACTCCCTCCGCCGAGGTATGAAAACCATGAGAGAAGAGATGCGGTGCATCAGGTAGAAAATTAGCATCAGCCAGATCAAAGATATCTCGGAAATGAGGGGAGGAATGAATATAGAGAGCATCACTAGAGCTACTGTGTGTTTACCACAGAGGAAACAGATAGAAAGAGTTTGCAGCGCCGACACATGGAAGTGAACGCAGTTATGCCGACAATGATGAGGTATATGCCTTGGTCGGATCAGGAAATTACTTGGAATATCAAGGATCATCCCAAGCTTATGCCGAGTCCTGGTTCATACGCGTTGGTGCTGGACCCAACATTCATCGGCCCCAATATCAATGTGAGATTCTCCAAGGTGCTGATTGACAATGGGAGCAGCATCAATATCATGTACGTGGATACGATGCGCAAGTTGGGCATCTCGGAGAACATGCTCCAAGCTACAAGGACAACTTTCCATGGTATTGTGCAAGGCATTTCCTGTGAACCTGTTGGCAAGGTCCGGGTTGACGTATTGTTCAGCACATGAGATAATTGCAGAACCGAGAATTTGGAGTTTGAGGTAGTGAACTTAGAAAGTGCGTATCACACGTTACTCGACAGGACAACACTGAACAAGTTCATGGCAAGTTGTCACATCAGTTACTTGAAGATGAAGTTGCCCGACCCAAATGGAGTAATTACCATAGCTAGAGATTTACGACGTTCCATTGAGTGTGCGTTAGCCGGGTCTAACCTAGCCGAGTCACTCGTCATTGCGCAAGAGAAAAGAAAGATACAGGAAGTGGTGGCACTAGCTCAGTCCGCGCAGCAGTATATGTCGGCGCTGAGTAACCCGCATGGAAGTGTTTCGTTTCAAGCTACGAAAGATTCGAAGAAAGTTCCTGTTGATGATCTGTTCCCAGAGTGCACCGTAATAATTGGTGCCGGGTTAAATGACAAATAGGAAAGCGAGCTCGTCAACTTCCTTCGTGAGAATCGGGATATTTTTGCTTGGTCCACACAGGACTTGCAAGGTGTTCCGAGGGAGTTGGCCGAGCACTCTTTGAATGTGAGACCCGGAGCAAAGCCAGTGAAGCAACCTCTTCGCCACTTCGCCGAAGATAGGAGAGAAGTCATTGGGGATGAGATAGCTTGGCTCCTCGTAGCCGGGTTTATCATGGAAGTGCTTTACCCGGATTGGCTATCTAATCAGGTGCTTGTGGAAAAGAAAAAAATGATCTGAATGTGGCACTGGTTTGGCGTATGTGTATCGATTACACGAACTTGAATAAGGCGTGTCCAAAAGATCAATTTCCACTTCCAAGGATAGATCGGGTCATAGATTCTACTGCTGGGTGTGAACTGTTGTCATTCATAGATGCATATTCTAGTTTCCACCAGATACCTCTGAATCCGAATGATTAAATAAAGACTGCATTTATCACCCCGTACAGGGCTTATTGCTATTGCACCATGCCTTTTGGTTTACGTAATGCAGGGGCAACGTACCAAAGATGTATGCAAAAATGTTTGCACGATCAAATTGGTGGAAATGTGCAAGTATATGTGGATGATGTGGTTCTAAAAACCAAGGAAAGCAAAACGCTCCTTGAAGATATCAGGCAAACATTCGCAAACCTAAGGAGATTCTGGATGAAGCTTAACCCGAAAAAATGTACCTTCGGTGTCCCGGCTGGAAAATTACGCGAATTTCTTGTCTCGAGCCGAGGTATCGAAGTTAACCCGATGAAAATTCGAGCCATAGAGCGAATGGAATTGCCGAAGTGTCTTAACGATGTCCAGAAGTTCACTGGGTGTCTGGCATCTTTAAGTCGGTTTGTATGTCGGATGGGAGAAAAGGCATTGCCTCTCTATCAACTAATGAAAAAAGCGGACAAGTTTGTATGGACACCGCAGGCCAATGAAGCCTTCATCCAATTAAAGAAAATGTTAGCCACTGCACCAGTGTTAGCCTCTCCACTATCAAAAGAACCAATGTTGCTCTATATTGCCGCAACCAACCAAGTTGTAAGTGCAGTGGTGGTGGTAGAGCGCGATGAAGAGGGTAAGTCAGTGCAAAGGCGAGTCTATTACCTAAGCGAGGTATTATCCGCATCAAAGCAAAACTATCCTCACTATCAGAAAATGGCATATGGTGTGTACATGTCAGCAAAGAAGCTAAAGCACTACTTTGAAGAACACCCCATCAAAGTGATATGTGAAGCCCCCTTATCTGAGATAATGAGCAACAAAGATGCAAGCGACCGAATTGCAAAATGGGCAATTGAGCTAGCCCCTTATTCTCCGCAATACGACAGGAAAGATGCGATCAAGTCTCAGGTTGTGGCCGACTTTTTCGTAGATTGGGCCAAGATGCAATACGAACCACCGTTACCAGATCCGAACTACTGGAGAATGCATTTTGAAGGATCAAAGACGAAAACCGGGTTAGGCGCCGGAGTTGTACTTACCTCGCCAAAGAACCACCAGCTGAAGTATGTGCTGCAAATCCATTTCGCCGCGTCAAACAATGTCGCTGAATATGACGCACTTGTGCATGGGCTCAAAGTGGCAAAAGAAATTGGGATACGTCGGATCCAATGCTTTGGCGACTCAGATTTGGTAGTTCAGCAAGTCTCGGGGCAGTGGGACGCTCTTGATCCAAACATGGCATTATACAGATTCCATGTGCAAAAGATATCTGGGTATTTTGAGGGATGCGAGTTTCATCATGTACCCCGGCTGGAAAACGAGGCTGCCGACGTATTGTTGAAGCTCGGATTAACCCGACAAGCAATTCCACCGGGTGTAGCACTGGAACACCTCAGAAAACCATCTATCAGGTCAGGAGCTGTGCCCATGGACATTGACGTGGGAAGTGGTTCAGGAAACCCGGGGACTGCTTCGCAGAACCCGGGGACTACGCAGCGTGATCCGGCCGAGGTTATGCCGGTGGAGCAAATGGAAGTAGATGAGAATGTGTTTCCAGTACGAGCTATACCAGCTTGGGCGCTGCCCATATTTCAATTCCTGAAGGATGGAACTTTGCCCAGTGAAGAGGTGCTTTCCGGGCAAATTCAGAGGCGCGCAAAGGCGTACACAATTATCAATGCCAAACTATACAAGAGGAGTGTCACAAGTGTACTACAGCGATGTGTTGACCCAGAAGAAGAGCTTGACATCCTCCGGGATATACATCAAGGGGAATGTGGGCATCACGCCTCATCCAGAGCTTTGGTGGCAAAAGCATTCCAACATGGGTTCTACTGGCCAAGTGCCTTGGAACAAGCAGAAGATCTAGTAAGAAAATGCAATGGCTGTCAGAGGTATGCTACCAAGACACACATGCCAATGTCGGAGCTCAAGACCATACCAATTACCTGGCCATTTGCCGTATGGTGTTTGGATATGGTTGGCCCGTTCAAACCAGCAAGGGGAAATATGACCCATATCTTGGTTATGGTGGACAAGTTTACAAAGTGGATTGAAGTGAAGCCAATAAGAAAATGTGATGGAGCTATGGCCGTAACGTTCCTCAAAGATATCATCTTGAGATACGGCTATCCTCACAGTATCATAACAGATAATGGCACAAATTGTGCTGAAGAAGCATTTGCACGATTCTGCCGAGATAAGAAGATCCGGCTGGACATTGCCTCGGTAGCCCACCCCGCATCGAACGGGAGAGTGGAAATATCCAATGGATTAGTATTATCCGGGATAAAACCCCGGCTCATTGAGCCACTGCAAAGATCATCTGGGTGCTGGATAGAAGAACTACCAGCAGTACTGTGGAGTTTAAGAACAACTCCGAATCGATCAACAGGCTATACGCCATTCTTTCTGGTATATGGGGCATAAGATGTATTACCAGCCGACATAGAGCATGATTCGCCTAGAGTCACCCAATACACAGAAGCCGAAGTGCAAGAAGCCCGGCAGAATGATGTTGATCTACTAGAAGAAGCGAGAGAATTGGCATTGTCCAGATCCGCCATATATCAGCAAAATCTCCGATGCTATCATAGCCGGAAAGTAAACCCCCGAGTCTTCCGGGAAGGTGATCTGGTACTCCGGTTGGTACAACGTACTGCTGGCATGCATAAGCTATCCCCCCATGGGAAGGTCCATTCATTGTGAGCAAAGCATTGCACAACGACTCGTATTATCTCATCGATGCAAAACCACAGGAGAAGAACAAGGCGGACAGGTCCGGCGAGGAATCTAAGCGTCCATGGAATGTAGCTCTACTTCGTCTGTTCTACACTTAGCAAAGAAGTGTGTGTATCCGAGTCTTCTCATATGTCGGTATGTAGGCCGACAATGAGTTTATCAATGAAATCTTGGCACCTCGAGCAGTAACTCGGGGACTGCCTTAGTGGTATTTATTGTTTTCTATGTTTGTTATTTATATGTCGGCTGGCATAAGTTGCTTCTACCTAAGCCGGATTAGTAGTGTGTGAGCACCAAAAACTCAACTCTTCGGTTTGCTGTTGGCTAACAAGATTTGGCTTCATGGCAAGCAAGAGAACAAGTTTGGAATTGCGTAGCACACGAAAAACGACTAAGGAAAAGAACTTAATCGAGCCGACATTTGTTATTTTAATTAACTATATGTTCACATTGTTTTTACTATGCTGAATTATTTTTAGCTAATCCTAAAGTTTCCAAATATTGTTAAGTCAATTTTTGAAACTCGGACTCGTAAGTCATAAAACCGAACCAAGGTAGACACGAGCCGAGCCAAGAAATTGGAGAAACAAGAAAATGAAACTCGGGGACTACGCCCAAGTTAATCCGGCACGAACAACTTAGTAGCAAAACATAATTTGTGTGCTTAATACATTTGCACCCGGCATACCGGGGATCTGATAAAATGCAAAGTGTTTTTAATCAAGGAGCAGCAGGAGGAGGTAACTCGGCGCCCGCAGGAGGAACTCCAGCCTCGGCTTCAGCATTATCTTCATCTTCTTCGAAATCCAAGGCTTCGTCCTCTTCCTCCTCACCCAAACCATCTTCGACATATTCGTCGTCGACAGTGCCAAGGAAACTTGGTCCCTCATTCCATTAATGGATGGGGGCATATTGGATGAGGTTGTGGGCGCAAGCCTTGCGCCAAGCTATCCATTCCGGGTCAGTGGACCACCTTGATCCGGTGCACATGCGCTCGAGAAGCTTTAGGTTTATCTTTTCATACCATGTGAGCACATAGTGGAGGACGATTTCAGCTCTGGCGCGTCCAGCAGATTCCCTCCAAAGGTCAAGCTGGGTCTCGCACTCCATTAGCCTGGCAATAAGAGCAGTGGCTCCCTCCGGAGTATCTTCTTCAGGCCAAAAGGAATTGAAGATCCGGATTGCCACATCTAGGATATCCTTGCCATAATTCTTCACAATCTCAACGCGAGAAGATAAGCTGACCAGCAGGTCCTCCATGTAATAGGGAATAATCTCTATGCCAGGACCAACCGGGGTACCCCTCTTCTGGCGGAATTTGGCAATGGCAGTGGCTGCAATGGCATCACCCTCCGGAAATTTGTCTGAAAATGAGACAAGTGAAATAAGTAAAGGAAGTAGACATGGAAAGATCAATGTCGGTTGAAGGAAAAGAACTTACGAGAAATCTGTGGATCTGGGTCAGCTCCTTGGTGCAGTTGTCGCACCTCTCCCGGAGTTGCACAAGTTCAGCATTTGCCGACTCAAGCTTAGTGTCGGCCTCTTTCACCAGTTCTTGATCCTTGGTAATTCGGAGGTTCAGGCGTTCTCGCTCTTCAGTGAAATCCTAGCCAGCTTTATCGAGTTCGGATTTGTGGAGCGCCTTGAGTTTTTTCATGTCTGCCTTAAGCTTGGCAATTTCTTCATCCTTGGTCCGGAGGAGGGCGAGCTCATCATCCTTCTTCTTGAGTTTGGCCTGATGCTGCTCTGCTTGTTCGAGAAAATGTAGCATCATATCAGGTACGGGCACACTATCTTCAAGAGATGCTGAAATAGTTTGTTGACCCGGCAAAGCCGATATATGAATATTTGCCGAGCCAAGAAGAAAAGGAGATAGAGCGCAGAGGAAGATTAAGCAAAAATGACTTACCCTTTATTTGGTCCAAATTTTTCCTCATAAGGATGTTCTCAACCTCCACTCCGGCTACCCAATCCAAATAACAGATTAGTTTGGTGGAAAAAGACAAAGAGAAATGGGAAAAATGCCAAGGAGGGAACTTACCCATTTTCTCGAACTCAGCGAGAAGTGTAGAATGTTTCACACGCAGCGACTTATGTGTGTCCAAGAGGCGTTGAAACTCAGCGCTCTGGCGATTGGTGGTAACCTGTGAAAAGCAAAGTTGATTTGATCATGTGCATATTCGAAGTGTACAAAATCCGAGCCAAGTGGAACTTAACCTGGATCTAGGTGTGTGCATATTCAAAGTGTACAAAATCCGGGCCAAGTGGAACTTAACCCGGCTCTAGGTGTGTGCATATTCGAAGTGTACAAAATCCGGGCCAAGTGGAAGTTAACCTGGCTCTAGGTGTGTGCATATTCTAAGTGTACAAAATCCGTGCCAAGTAGAACTTAACCCGGCTCTAGGTGTGTGCATATTCGAAGTGTACAAAATCCGGGCCAAGTGGAACTTAACCCGGCTCTAGGTGTGTGCATATTCGAAGTGTACAAAATATGGGCCAAGTGGAACTTAACCCGGCTCTAGGTGTGTGCATATTCGAAATGTACAAAATCTGGACCAAGTGGAACTTAACCCGGCTCTAGGTGTGTGCATATTCGAAATTACTAAGGAGCTACACTAATTCTCTAAGGAGCATCCGGCCGAGTAACAAGTTACTCCCCCGGAGGCTCGGGGACTAATGGTTATATGACTAAGCACTAGTACATGTTAGAGAAAAGACGAAGTAGCGTACCTCCATCATCCGACCCGCAAGGTTTATAGCCTTAGCGGCTGTGTTCATCTGCGCGGCAAATTCGGCAGGCCCAAACTTCTCAGGGAGATCGTCGTTATGGACGAACTCCGCCTTGTTCCAGTTATTGACAAACTCGATCAAGGCCGGAGGATAGCGCTCTCCGCTAAGCATATGTGGCACGACTAAATCCTTGGCGTGGGCCTCCCTCCTCTCAACTTGTGCAACAGCGGGCCTGGTGTGCAAAACGAGTTGCACATCAGCTGACCCGGCAGAGGTGTCTTTCTTTGGAGGGGTCTTCTTCGGAAGCATGAAAGCGAGTGTACGCTGTCCAGCCTCGATTGATGCTGCCCTGGCGGCGTCAGAAGCCTTTTTGCCTTTGGGCTGCTGCTGAGAAGTGGAGGTTTGTGCTGCGGATTTGCCCTTGGGCACAACCTTGGTGCTAGCCTTGGTGCTGGTTGTGTCTTCTCGCCGAGTCTTGGAAGACTCGGACGAGGCGGAGGGGCTTGGTGCTATTGCTGATGTTTGTGCTGCTGCTGGTGGTGCTGGTGCTGGTGCTGATTTTTGTCTTAGCATGGGTGCTATTGGTATCTCGGATGTAGCTGGTTGCGGCGGAGCCGAAGTGGAGCTAGGAGCAACCGTTGCCTCGGCAGAGCCACTTCCCCCTGCTCCGAGGTTGCCCTCCTCTGGACGAGGTGGGCTAGAACCCGGAGCAGCTGCTGAACCCTCCTGAATGGGGCTTAGCGGGTGAGAATCGTCGCCATGAGGGGGAGAAGGGCTATGTCGAAGCGGCGAGGCAATGCCGGATCCACTCTGAGGAACCTCCACCGCAGCTCTGCTGAATCAAACGATGAATAATAAGTTACAGCAGAAGAAAAGCGCGAAGCAGAAAATTGGATAAGGAAGAAATGACTTACTTATCTGAGGTCAAAGGCTCCTTGGGCTTGCGAGCTCTTCGGGTTATGGCCTTGGTCGTAGGCTTGGTGGCAGCTTTGTCTGTGGACTTTTTTCATCTCTTCGTTGGTTTGGAAGGTTCGAAAGAAGAAGCAGATGTAGCTCCCCTTTTCTTGGACGCAACCGGGACAGGCTCGCCCATAGCAAGGGGAGGATCTTCATGGATCTGCCCACCGGGGTTAGCTGATGCCGGAAAGACGTAAGAAAGGGGGACAGCATCAAATGCTTCCATCACCTCAACGTTAGAATCATCTTCATCCTCAGGCTAATCTCTAATGGAAGAGAGTTTACCGGTATGTCGCTTGGTCGCATCGGGGAACGGAAGGAACATCTCCTGATCCGGCTCCTCCTCGTCCGAGACATCTCGATCTGGTGCCCACTTGAGAGAAGGCTCGGTGCCATCCTCAAGAGTTTGCTGAAGAAACATCTAAGAGAGAAAATGCGAAGGGATCAAACATACAATAAATTCCAACATAAGACTTAACTCAGAAAAAAGATCGGAGCACGAGATTTACCGCAGGAGGAAGCCTATCTCGGTAGAAGTGTTCGATCCCCCACTCCCAATCAGCGGTGAATTTCTTGTTGGTGGTGAAGAGGGCCTTGAGCCGGAGGAAAATCTCGGTATTGCTCAACTTAAATGAGGAGGTCCGGTTGGGGTCAAGGTGCCAGCTCATGTGGCAAAGTTTATGGGTGTGTTTCTTGAGAGGGGAGATCCGGTTGCGGACGAATGTGATCATCGCGTATTCGTTGCACAGTCCTAGATCCTTCAGCTCCTGGAACCTTTTGTTGACTTGGTTCGCCAGGACGGTGGGTTTCTTGGGGATCTGGTCCCAAAGATCTGGATTAGGAGAACCCGGAACGTAGTTGCGCAGCCGGATTAGGTCTTCAGTTGTGCCATTTCTGACATAAAAGAATGTTCGGGCCCAGCCCTTGCAAGAGTCAAGCCCCGTGACTCGGGGAAAGACGGACTGTTTCCAAGGAGAGATGGAAGCAGTGCTGAATTGCGTGAGTTGTTTGTCCTCCGGGTCAAGCTCTCTATTCGGAATCACGTTCCGGCGGAGACCAAAAAATGGATCCAAAGCTCCTTAGTGGGCCACAATCCGGCGTAACCCTCTACGGTGGAAGCGAAAGCAGAAAGGGAGGTGATGGCATTCGCCGGAAGATGGTGCGGCCGAAGCTCGTAGGTGTTGAGCCAGTCATGGAAGAAGTCACTGACGGGGAGGCCGAACCCACGCTGGAAGTGGGAGAGGAACACTACAAACTCACCCGGATTGGGTGAGGGAGCGAGGCGGGCGATGATGCCCTCCGGGATACGCCGGGTGCGATACAACAAGTCAAGGTCATCCTGGCATACCTAGGGCCCAGCCCAAGCGCCGTGCTCGGCGTTCTCCGCGTCCTCCTCCATCTCCTGTTCCGCGACGGCGAGTTCCTCCTCTGTCATTTCTAGGTCGCTGTCCTCACTGGCCCTATCAGCGGTGGGGGCAGTGGCCTGGACTGACGTGGACCCGTGGTGGTGGAGATGCACGGGAGTGGCGGCGACGCTGGTGCGCGAGGAATGGAGCAGCAGCGACGTAGCTGAGTAGGTGCGGTGGCGGCGCAATTGCTGGGAAGAAGGAGAAGAAGAAGAGGCAGAGGGGCGCTAAGATGGGGAAAATACCCAAGGGGCGCGCCCCTCCCCTATTTAACCATGCCCCAGAGGGGTAGTTGGATCGCGCGGTGCGCCACGGCCACACGGTGTGGCTGTGTATTATCCGGATTAACCAATCACAAACGAGCCACAGGAAGGGCCACAGGACGCAGGAGATCCCACGACGCGACGTGGTGACACAGTTAACGAAGAGACAGACACGATGTGACATGTGCAATAGTAACACCTGACATTAACTGCTGAAGTAACTGGCGCAGGCCCTTAAAATGAGGCAAAGTAATGATTACCCTCCATGTGGGGAAGCGTACGAGAGAAGGAAGAATAACCCGGATAACTGAGGGATAACCCGGCCAGCGAGTGAAAACTTGGAATGTCCCAAGGGAAAAGGTGGACAATGAAATCCGTGATATGAAGTAACTCGGAAAAGGGAGCAAAAGGCTCGGTGAAATTGAACCTGCTGTGGCCTTAGCGGCTGAGGCTGCTAAGACCGCACCAGCTTTGGGGACTAATGTTGGGGGGATACCCCCCGGGTAGGGTCACGCCGGGGTATAAAGGCCGAGTTAGCCGAGGTACGACAAGGTCAAAGCAAGTGCTGGCCGAGTCACCTCAAGGCAGGCCGAATCACGGGGTAACCCGGACCTGAGGATGTCCGCCTAACTAAGTCCCGACCGACTTATGTCGTATGCCGGCAGGATTTATGTAACTTGTATGCAGGTACCGGTGTGGCCGGATCAACCAGGCACGATCCGGGTTATATCAAGCTTGCAAGAGAAGGAAGGTATCTCGCTGGTCAAAAGGTGACCACTATACGTAGAGCGTGAGTGAAGCGGACAGAGGCCAGGACCACCAAGGCGTGGCCGACAAGGGTGACGATGCCTGTGTCGGATGACGCGGGCGCCGCAGAGGCTCACGTAGCCTCTGCATGAATGACGCTGGGCAAAAGTGACCCGGTCGGCTCACTATTTTGGGAAGAGGTATATTCCCTAGAATATGCCTCCACGTATGCCCTGATTGGAGACCCAGCCACCCCTATATAAGGAGGGCTAGGGCATCTGTAGAAGGTGTGGGTTTTTGGCGAGTTGATTGATCTCTAGTTGGTTAGTATGTTCCTGAGGGCTAGCTAGCGGAGAGAGTAAGAGAGTTCCTTCTTCCTCCACTCCCCAATACATCTCAAGGAGCACTTGTAAGCATTGGAAGTGAATCGAATACAAACATCTGTGTGTGGAATCACCACACTATCCCTCCCTAGATACCTCTAGTGCATCTTGTCCCCACCTTTAGCCTATCCATGGCATCTGTCGTGACACCACCACGACAGGAACCAAACATGAGAGGTATGCCTTATGACTCTCCACTTTTGAAGTTTGAGAAACGCATGCTAGTTAGTAGTAAATGTTGATATATTATATTGGTGGAGTGAGTCTTTATAATGTAGTAAAGTTTTGTTTGCATGGGTATTTAGTTGGGTATGTTTTGTTCTAGCTCTTGTAGTAAACCAAGTCTTGCCTAAAATTTGCTAAACAATCGTAATCAGACAAGACTCACAATTGAAGGCTTGGGTGTTGTAGTGTTTAGTCTTGATGGCTTATTTCTAGAGACACTCAACACCATGAATATAATGATTGACTTGATAGCTCTATTTAAAAGGATTTGTTCGATTGAATTAATGTTTAGCGGTATTTGTGAGCATGCCAAAGTTTGACTTGTTAATCATAAGAATGATATAGCTTTATGCGTGTCAAACTTCACGGGATGCCAATAACTCCGCTAGCCTATGAATGATCTTCATGGAGGAAACTCCTAGATTTATGCTATGAGTTGATTAAACACATGTAGCTGCAATGCTATAGTGGGTAAGATTCTTGGCACTCACGGGTAGCTATGTTCATGATGGAATCACTCCTCTGGCTGATATGAGTAATCATTGTGCAAAAGGAACAAAAACCTTAGTAATGCCACGAGTGTCCATCACAGCCTGATAAACTAATATTTTTTTGGCATGCTCTCAATTACTTAAGGACTGAAATTCTTGAAGGACAATGAATGGCAAAGTAGTGCTTGAAAAGTCTTGATTTATTGATGTGGGAGAATTGAGACACTCTAGTGTATATGCTTTTCATGACAACTCTCACACTCTCAATTTTACATGATCATACTTTATTGTTCAAAGGAAAGCCTATGAGTTGATTACATGACATGGAATAAAGTTTACACAATTGAATTATCCATATTAACAATAATTTTGATACGCTATAAGGATGCATAAAAAACTGTATGATATGCTTGCCATTACTCTATCTATGCTGAAGTTTTTCAGATTTATGAAGTGGAGGAAACATGAGACTACCAATCATGAGTAAGATCATCATCTCGTTATTTCAGTTTAAACGTTGAGTTCCTTTTTGATTTTGGTTTTCTTGCTCGAGGACAATCAAGTTTAAGCTTGGGGAGGTTGATGGCTCTGAAATATAGCCATCTTCATCCACATTTAAACTTGATATTATTCATATTTTTTATGAAATATCTCCCTAAACCCTGCCACTAACGCCTAATGATCAAAGGGGTATGCAATCCTTTCTTGCTATTTTTCCCTGCACAGATAATGACGTTTGATGATGGGAATCACTACATTAAAGTCAAAGATACGATATTTCCAACAACCCAAAGAAACCAGGAGTCGTGAAGTGGAGACAGTCACTTTAATGGCCAGCTATACGACGGGAATAAAATTTCGGCCGTATAGTTCCGATCATATAGTTGCCATCGACACCGCTAGGTCAAACAAAACAACTTTCGTGAAGGGACCCCTATATAAAGAGGCCTTGGGTGATGAGAAATAGAGATCCCTCCCGATCACCAGCCGCCCCCAGATCTCTATCCACGACACCGAAGAGCCGCCGGAGGAATAGACTTAGATCTAATCTCCAAACCACTCTCGACCACCATAGCCATATTCCATGAATTGTAATAGTAGATCTCATCTTCGATTGGCGACATTGTAAGACTATTTGCTATCAATCTCATGATTCCCATTGCAATGTTTATGATCTTTGATTTCATCTCTATGTGTGAGTAATCCTCCTTGGGCTAAGGGTTTCAGCCTAGCCATGTAGCTTTTATGCATGTTATTTATCATAGATGGGATCATGTATTAGTTTGTATGACATGATGATTATTGTATCCTCTCTTACCTCAATCTAAGGACTTGTCAGGTACCCAAGACCCCGAGGATGGAGCCAGGTATAGGGAGTATGAGTAATGACTAATCTGCAGGTTGGGAACCCAGTGACAGAAGGGGTAGTTCGGCTGTATGTGAGGGATTTACTTGGGATTAACGGTGATGTCACTATGCATATCATTATTTCTCTTTATTCCATGGATGAGAAAAGTAGGTTATTGCTATAAGCGGCTGCGGAGGCAATAGCAATTATGGATGCACTACCCACATATAATTTATCCTCCTCTAACAATTACATGCATACTTTATTATTATCTTTTATTCCCATCAGATGTTTTGCATAGCTACAGGTGAAACCGAAAGCCCTAGGCCCTCTCTCTCCATCATCTACAACAACAAAAGCGAGTAAACTCTTGGTCCGGTAAAAACACAAAAGGAATTCTAAAACTCTCGATGGTCCGTTAAAGTAACTTCACTATGCTTCTGCTTCTCAAGGATTCAATAAACCTAGGTCTACTAGGGAAAAGAGCTATACTACATTCGTAATCCGGATCGAAGGTATCAATTAACCATAAACGGGCTTCTTCCGAGCACTTAGGGTTAAGCGCATAGTCGTCTGGGACACCAAAGTTCCCCCTTGGACCATATGGCTCCCATGTCACCTACAACATACCACACTTAGGTCAAGTTGAAAGATTACACATTCAAAACATAGAATTGACCCCACCCGAGAAAATTACCTGATCCATGGTTTTGGTGTCAAACTCATTGGTGTACCTCCTGTAGGCCGCCATAGGATCAGTTGGGGGGTCGGAGACCACATCCCACTTGTAAGCCCATGTGGGGAGCCAGAGGTTGTTGTTGTGATCATCATAAGCATTGTAGCGCAACAATCTCTGCTGTCCAACTGGGATGCGTTCCCAGCTCCACACTGGAAGAAGGAGCAAACAACCACCAATGCATCCATCGGTTGCGCTCCTAAGACATGCATCATCCAGGTGCATATGAAGTGATGCACCATTTAGTAAGAACAATATTTTTTGAGGTCATGCAAACATAGAAAACTTTGTAAAGAAGCGATTACCTGACGGTACCACTAAGCCAACGCAGCCGAACCCCAACTGAACTTTGAGTCAAAAAATGTGAGCACCTTAAGCCAATGCCACTGAGCATGATCCCCACTGCTTTCAGGAAAGAGAGTCCTCGTGATGATGTACCACACATACACACGAGCGTACGTCATGACTGTGTCCTCATTAGAATCCTCGGGGCAGGTCTTGAAATTCCGTACGAACCAACTAAAAGTGGCCCCGACAGTGACCCTCAGTGTTTCCCCCTTCTTGTTTACAACCTCGAGTGGATCCTTCCCTATAAAGCTGACCATTTGCTCACGCCACCCGTCTGAATATGTTCTTATGCACATAGGGTTTCCCTCGATTGGGAGTGCTAGGATCATGCTCATGTCCTGCAAAGTGACTGTAGTCTCACCGGTCCTAAGGTGAAAAGTGTGTCTCCGGCCTCCACCAGTCGACAAGTACGGTGATCGTAGCGGGGTTGAACTTTGGTGTAGACCGAGTGACCATGTGGATAAAGGGGAGGAGTCCTAGATGCTCAATGCACGGAGTGTACCGCTCATTTTAAGGCATGTTCTTGGACGAGACCTCATGATACCTAAGTCGAAGCGGTACAAGCTCCTACAAACATACAATGGCCAAGGTTAGATTTACATCTCAACAAACCGGAACAATAGGAACTACCGTGTGGTTTTTTTAGTACATGTCTCTTCTCCGACAACTTGTAGGAACGGTGTTGAACATCGTAGTGAGGATTGAGAAGAGCCATCCTAGTGGAACAATGAAACAATAAGAACAATAGAATCAATAAATATCACATGTCATAGTTGTAAACAATAGAAACAATAATTTCCACTCTACCTATAATTATTCTCACATGACCAAACATTCCATCTTACTCTACCATTAATTTCCACTCATACCTATAGTTCTAACTTTACAAGTATTCCTATTCTACCTATAATTTCCATACTAACAAAACTTTCAAACCATCCCGTAGAACCTAGGGTTTCACTATCCCATAGAACCTAGGGTTTCACTATCCATCTTACAAGTATTTCTAAACCTAAAGATCAAGTAAACATGGCAATCATTCATATTAATTTCAATATCCCATACAATCTAGGGTGTCACCAAAAATTGCAAATAAGGGATAAAAAGGAAGAAAATTTTGGATGGAATTGAGAGGATTTAGAGAGAATACCTGGTGGAGGGGATTGGGAGCACGATTCTTGGAAGAAATCCCCAGATCTGGCTGATTTTCTAAGGAGGATCAAGTGTGGGGTGGAACCCTAGCTTCCATGTTCATCAGGTGTTATTTTTCACCCCACTCTCTTAGCTACAAAATGTTTGTCCTTAATCTTTCCATCTACTTTATTACTCATAACCCTTTACATAAGGAGAACAAATTAATTACACAATTACTCTCACAAGGTCGGAAACGGAGGCATCCTTCAATCTTCCAAATTACCACTCCCTCCGTCCCAAAATAAGTGACTCAACTTTGTGTAGATATAATGTATTTTTTTAGGGCTAGATACACATGTATTTTTTTGCGGGCTAGATACACATGTATTTAGACATGTTTTAGTTATAGATACATCCGTGTATAGAAAAAGTGAATTCACTTAATTTGGGACCAATGGAGTACTATGTTTTCCCAATATTTTAATGTCCCGGTTTAATGAATGTTCTAATGATCCTGATAATAGCTAGCCCGTCCCAAAATTTGAAGCTAAAACGGTATTAAGTTAATGCAATAAATAACTTTTGTAGTTTCAGGTGCAGCAAGATTAGTGTTGGCATTACCTTTGTTTCCGGTGATTTCGGTACTGTATTTTGCATTGTATGATGTTGATTCGTGTAAAAGGGGCACATACAACATGCCAAGATATACTCAAGAAGGTAAACAACATTGTCAGGGTCATGATATTGTCAAGGTATATGAAATGGGCTAAATGGTTAAGATAAGGGAGGGAAAGAATGGTTTTACATTGGACATGAAGAAGACATAGTGCTCATGTAGATATTGATGGCATATTGTGCCGCCATGCATTGACTAACATATTCACATGGCATATAAATTGTGTTGCATACACCAGGATTTATCAGCATTGCCTAATTCCAACCTAGCCTCAAGCACTCAGGCAACACATAATAAATCATGGACACTAGCATATGTTAAGATCCCAAGAGACCAAGGGAAGAGAGAAAAGGAGATCTTCCTAAGCTAAGGAATGGGAAGTGAGTAGGACCGGAGAAAAAATGAAGTGAACATAATGTGGCCTCATCCTATATAAGTTTGTTATGCACATCGAATAATATTTTTTGTAATGTAGAAGAATAACCTTGCTTACTTTTGTAATTTCTATGTAGGCCAAAATTTGTAAGCTTTATTTTATTGATTCAATTGTTTACTTACATATGTCGACCTTGATCACATGTTTTGTGATGGATGTCTAATCTAGCTATACTTTGGTGTTACCATCTAGGAGTTTTCCTTTTTTACTTTTGGTAATTTGCTAGGTGGTGGTTATTACCATATATTTTTCAAGCTTTGTGAGGGGATGATGTCGCCCCAGCAGATTTTGCCGGAGCGCCCCTGCTGAATGAACGATACGGGAACCTCCTTCTCCCTTCGGGTTTGCCTTGATTATCTCCTCATTATGCTTGTTAGCGACCCTTACCGAGTGATTTACTCTTTCATGTTGCCTCTCCCGGGCTTCGCCGGTCAGGCCCTCTAACTCGGACGTTGCCGCATCCATGACCCTAAGATTCTTTGTCGGGGTGCTATACCTCGCCATCCCTATTGTTACTAGCATAGCCGAATACCCCGTCTTAGGTACATATTCCTTGTCTATCTCAGTGATGAGGTTTCTACCTCTAATCTTCACACCATCCATAAGGGTGGGACTAATCCGGTTTGCTTTTGCATACTCACACAATGCAATGTTCAGTGATTGCTGCAAATCTGCTACTCTCTTTGCCCCTGCTAACTTACGAGGGGTAACCTCGGCAATGCCCATGGTCAGGAAAACAATGAAGTCAAAATCGCCTGAATATTGGGAAATCACACTATTACAAGTTGTCTGGGAGTTTTCGGTGTCTATTGTCTAGATCTAAAGTTGGGTGTAACGTCTATTGTATTGTGTTCCCTCCCCTCGTTGGCCCCTCCTAGCCTTTAAATACAAGGAGGCTAGGTCTCGGGTACCAATACGAGTAGGTTACAAGCTAGAGTTTGTATCTAATCTAGTCTTGTACTTTCCTTGTCTTATATCTCCAGGAGTCTGTATCCTTGTATACTTCGTATCAGCCAAACCATCGTGGGCTTTATGGATCTTTGCAAATCATCGGGTGAGGCTTCCGTTGGGCCGCACCATATATACCAATAATAGGCACCCGAAGGGTGATGCCCATGTCAGTAGCCCCCGAGGCTATGTTTGGATGCTTGCATCTGAGCATAGGCTCAAAGTCCTTTTAATATGCTTGGAAGCTGAACTCGAAGATTTCTTCAGATGCGTGAACTTGTTGATGTCTTATTTGGCTGATGTAATGGATGACGTTGTCTTGTTTTTGAAGTGATGTCAGCATTTTCATCAGGCGCTCCCGATAGGAGAAACCTTTGAGGCTATACTCGGGTAGACTCAAAGTTATGCTTCTTCACTTTATATATTCTTCCATCGACTCCTGTTTGGAGGATTTCTGTTTTTTTCTATCGAGTGCGCGGCCAGCGCTCCCGATGAGAGTAGCCCCCGAGGCTATGTTCGGGTGTTTTCACCAGAGCATAGGCTCAGAGATCTTCTTCATCCGAGAATTTCTCCATGTAGATAAAATAGGGACCTTGGAAAAAGACATGTAGATTATGTAAAATCAGCCGAAAATATAGCTTGTTGTAATTTCTTTCGGATGTGTGAATTTGGAACTTGATATATTTGAAACTTTATATATTTTTGCCGATGGCTATGGCGTTTGCGCCCCTCGCGAGACCTTTTCGTTAGGCTGATGCCCATTGGGCTAGATCAGCTACTTGGGTCAAAGCGTGTTTTTTACGTATTTCATGACGGAGCCGAAGAATTTTTAATTTGCGCTGAGTAGCGAAGCCCCCCGAGTATCGGAGTATGATCATGTAATAATTTATTCGACTAATACCCCGAGTATCGGGTTTAATAGAGTAATAAAAAGTATACTCAATTAAGAGAACTTAGCTTTATCGAGTGCATGAAGATGATGTTTGATACGTTGCTAACGTATCTATAATTTTTTATGTTCCATGCTTGTTTAATATCTAGTTTCTTATGTTTTGTCCACACTTCAGAGTATTTTTATACACTTTGTTGGACTAACCTATTAACAAGATACCACAGTGCCAGTTGCCTGTTTTCTGCTGTTTTTGGTTCCAGGAAAGCCAGAAAATGAATATTCTCGGAATTGGACGGGACAAAAGCCAAAGTCAATATTTTACCGAGGGGAACACAAAGCCAGAATACGAGATGGAGAGGGGCCAGAGGCCGGACACACCACCTGGCCGCGCGGCTAGGCCTGGCCCGTGCTAGGGGGTGGTGCGGCTGCTAATGGGTTGCTAACGTATCCATAATTTTTGATGTTCCATGCTTGGTTTTATCTACTTTCTTATGCTTTGTCCACACTTTGTAGTACTTTTCATATGATTTCTTGGACTAACCTATTAACAAGAGCCATAGTGCCAGCTGCCCGCTTTCTGCTGTTTTTGGTACTAGGAAAGTCAGAAAATGAATATTCTCGGAATTGGACGGGACAAAAGCTAAAGTCAGTTTTTCACCGAGGGACCCGGAGCCAGAATACGAGACGGAGAGGGGCTGGGGCCCGGCCACACCACCTGGCCGCGCGACCAGCCTTGGCCCGCGCCAGGGGGTGGTCCGGCCGCCCCAGGCACCCCCTCGGCCTCTCCTTCCGCCTATATATTGCCTCTGATACAGAAACCCTAAGTAACTGGTAAAAATTCCACGAAATAGTCTGTAGCCACTGTCATCTTCATCCCTAGATCGGGAGGGATCTGAAGCTCTTCTCGGCACCCTGTCGGAGAGGGGAATTCACCCTGGAGGCCTTCTTCATCATCATGCAAGCCTCTGGTGTGATGCGTGAGTAGTTCATCTCTGGACTACGGGTCCATGTAGTAGCTAGATGGCTGGCTCTCCTCCTTTGTGCTATCATGTTTAGATCTTGTGAGCTCCGTTCATGATCAAGATCATCTATTTGTAATTCATACATGTTGTGTTTGCAGGGATCCGGTGGATATTGAGATGCTATTTCAGATTGATTATTGATTCTATCATGTCTTTGTTATTTGTGATCTTGCATGCTTTCCGTTGTTAGTAGCTATCTTGGCCAAGTAGATGCTAGCAACTCCAAGAGTTAGTATTTATGCTCAATAGTGGGTTCATGCCTCTAGTAATCTGGGGAAGTGACAGAAATCTCTAAGGTACTAGATGTGTTGTTGCTACTAGGGAGAAATCAACAATCCTTTGTTCATAGAACAATCATATTGTTTACTTTACACACAATTCGTAATGCAATTATCCGTTGCTTGCAACTTAATACTAGAGGGGTTCAGATGATAACCTGAAGGTGGATTATTAGTCATAGATGCAGTTGGATGACGGTCTATGTTTAATGTTGTAATGCCCAATCAAGTCTCAAAGGAGTCAAGATGAGTAGTATATGGATATTGCTTTCTCGATGTTTGTCAATTACCCCGCTGTAATTTGTTCACACAACATGTCATCTATCTTAAGGAGAGCCACCACTAGTGAACTATGGACCCCGGTCCTTTCTTTTATCATCAATCTACAATCAATTGTTTACTGCTTTGTGTTTACTTTCTGCAAACGATTACTTTCTTCCATTCGATACGTTTAATCCCTTGTTTTCAGCAAAACCAGTGAGATTGACAACCTCATCGCAAGTTGGGGACAGATTTTTGTGGTTGTGTTGTGTAGGTCTCCATGTTGCTGCTGACGCCGGTAGTGCACCCTGCCAAAGTCCAGCTAGCAACACCTTTCAGGTGTTTCCTTGCTCCTACTGGATTGATAACCTTGGTTTCATAACTAAGGGAAACTTACTACTATGCTCATCATACCTTCCTCTTGGGGTTCCCCAACGAGCTCGTTAGTACATGAGTCAGCAAGTGATTTTCTGGGACCGTTGACGGGGAGTCAAGGACATCTTCACAAGGGGAGTCCCTCATAACCAATCTCTTTACTTTGTTGTTTTTGTTTTGCTTAGTTTACTTCTGCTTTGTTTGCTTGTTTCTTTATCAAAAACATGAAAAAATTAGTCTTACTAGTTTGCTTTCTTTATTAAAAACACACAAAAATGACTACTCTTGAAAATACTAAGTTGTGTGACTTCACTAGCACCAACAACAATGATTTTATGAGCACACCCATTGCTCCACCTGTTCCTAAAGCTACTTTCTTTGAAATAAAACCTGCTTTACTCAATCTTGTTATGAGAGAACAATTTTCTAGTATTGGTAATGAAGATGTTGCTGCTCATCTAAATAACTTTGTTGAACTTTGTGAGATGCAAAAGCATAGGGATATAGATGGAGATATTATTAAGCTTAAATTGTTTCCTTTCTCTTTGAGAGGAAAAGCTAAAGAATGGTTGAATTCCTTAACTAGAAATATTATTGATTCTTGGACTAAATGCAAAGATGCTTTCATTGGAAAATACTACCCTCCTGCTAAAAGTATATCTATGAGAAGTGAAATAATGAAGTTTAAACAATATGATAATGAACATGTTGCTCAAGCTTGGGAAAGAATGAAATCTTTGGTAAAGAATTGTCCCACTCATGGACTAACTGCTTGGATGAAATCTTCAAGAAATCTATTAGATTCTGCTGCCGGAGGTACCTTTATGACCATTACTTTAGGTGCTGCAACGAAGCTTCTGGATAAATGATGGTTAACTATTCTGAATGGCATACTGAGAGAGCTCCACAAGGTAAGAAGGTAAATTCTGTTGAATAAACCTCCTCCTTGAGTGATAAGATTGATGTTATTATGTCTATGCTTGTTAATGGGAAAGCCCATATTGATCCAAATAATGTTCCTTTGGCCTCTTTGGTTGCTCAAGAAAAGCAAGTCGATGTGAACTTTATAAGAAATAACAATTTTAGCAATAATGCCTACAGGAATAATTTTGGTAACAACAAGTATAAGCCATATCCTCCCAACAATGGTAATGCTTATGGAAATTCCTACAACAATAATAGGAGTGCTTCCTCTGAACTTGAAGTTATGCTTAAAGACTTTATTAGTAAACAAACTGCTTCAATAAAACTATTGAGGAAAAAACTCTCTAATGCTGAAAGAAATATAGCATCTTTGGCCGAAGCTCAATCTTCTTTGAATAAAATGGCTGCTAAACCTGAAACTAATGATAATCCCTTTGCAGCCACTAATGCCATACAAGTTAGAATTGATGAAAATGTTAGACTATTAGCTGAATTGCATGCTAAGTGGGAAAGAGAAGATGAAAATGCTAGAAACATTAGTGTTTCTACTATCACTACCACTAGTGTTGAGGCTAGTAATAGCTCTACTACCTTAGATGATAATTATAATTTTGATCTTGATGGTTGCAATATCTCTGAAGTTATTAAGTTCTTACAAAAGCTTGCTAAAAGTCCTAATGCTAGTGCTATGAATATGGCCTTTACAAAACACATTACTGATGCTCTCATAAAGATTAAAGAAGAAAAGATGAAACATAAAGCTTCTATTCCTATAAAACAAGAAGATGGTTGGGAACCCATCATCAATATGAAAGTGAATGATTTTGATTTTAAAGCTTTATGTGATCTTGATAGTAGTGTTTCTATTATGCCTAGAAGGATTTATGATATGCTTGATTTGCCACCACTTGAAGATTGTTATTTGAATGTCCACTTGATGATAATGCTAAAAAGAAAGTCATGGGGAGTATTAATGATGTTCTTATTATGGTTAACAATGCCTATGTCCTTGTTGACTTCTATGTTTTGGATGTTGAATGCAATGCTTCTTGTCCTATTACTTCGGGAAGACCTTTTCTTAGAACTGTTGGTGCCATTCACTACCAGGAAAATGGCTATAGGTAATCTGCACATCCATGGCGCACGTGCCAGTGGTGCCCCACGGCTAAAATAGGCGTGGCGCACTGGCCACAGGTGCCCTACGACTATCTACCGTAATAGTGGCGCACGGGCGGATGGTGCGCCACGGTCGTGTGTGGGCCAGGGAACTATCTGCCATAGACCACATAGTCGTAGCGCACCCATGTGAAGTGCGCTACAGGTGTGGCCGGTAGTCGTGGCGCACATGGCCACCATGCGCTACAGGCAAGATCGGGCCACCCTACTGTGTAACTGGGAAAACACGTCTGTGGCGCACTGTTGGTATGTGCGCCATGGATGTTCTTTACTCCTGTGGCGCACCCCTCCATGTGCGCCACGGATGTGCGTTCTGCTACTACTTTTTGGCAAATACCTTTGCACATTTTACTAGATCTCACCATCTCCCACTTCACTTTTCCCTCCTTCTTCCTCCTTGGATCTCGCCCCCCTCCTCCTTCCACCTCAATTTCTCCACTCTTTCACCATTTGTAACATGTAAAACTTACCTTCGATGCTACATACATAATAGAGGAAATCTCTCCTTCCGGCCACCATCCTCTCGGTCTCTTATCTCTCCTTCGAGATCCTCTCGGTCTCTCATCTCGGTAAGTTGTCTGTGTAAGAGGATGTGTTTATGTGTATGGATGATATGGTCACATATCTATGGAGAGGATCGGTGCTCTCATGTGTTTGGAGAGCATGCATTGTATGCTCTCTCATATATTGGCATTGTTTTGGCAAAATGTTGATTCATTTCCATTTTGGCAAGACTTTGGCATTTCGCAAAGGTCCTAATTTTAGGATAGGTCATGCCGAAATTTTCCATCGACCATTGCATGCATGCATTGGTACTGTGGTTGTAATAAACTTCTAATTCTACCTTGTACACCGCGCAGGAAACCATGGTCCGCATAATGAGCGAAGGCATTGTGGCTAGATTTTTGAAATGCGCGACGACCGACATGATACGAAATAACATGACAGAGATAATATGTCCGTGCAGAAGATGCAAACTCAATTGGTTGATCGACCCAGATTCCGAAAATATGCAGGCGCACCTGCTCCGCCATGGTTTCATGGATGGGTACACTCGGTGGATAAGTGATGACGAAGACGATGAGGCCGTAAATGGGGCGGCGGAAAATGAGGAAGGCAGGCAACATGATCATGATCACGGCAAGGACGAGCGAGATGAAGAAGAGTCTCCTGGAGCTGGTGAAGGTGCGGAAGCAGACCAGGATGATGATGATCTAGATGCCGGAGCAGACGATGGAAAACCTTCAGGCTGGGTGCGGGACCCTTATGTTGAAGAACTACTTCTCAAGCAGACGAGTAACACCAAGGCTGCCGCTAGAGAGAAAGCCAAGCTTGCGCAACTTGAGAAAGACGCGGTTACTCCATTGTATGAAGGATGCAAGCCCGATGATACCCGGTAGAATGTAACGCTCAAGGCTATGGAGATGAAGGCAAAACACAAATGGACCAACGCAAGCTTCGACGATATGATGGCATTCTGGCACGATCGCCTCCCGGAGGGGAACACGTGTCCAACTAGTATCGAGGACGCCAAGAAAATTGTGTGTCCTCTTGATCTACCGCACATTAGATACCATGTCTACATCAACGATTGCATCATTTATTGGGGCGAGGACGCGGAGAAAACCACATGCCCGGTGTGCGGCGTTAGTCGATACAAGAAAGGGAAGAAAGCTCCTCGAAAAGTGGTATGGCACTTTCCTATCACTCCTCGTCTGCAGCTCTATTTTGCAGACCCTAAGGAAGCAAATCTCATGCGCTGGCATGCGGAAAGAAAGAAGCCAGCACATGACGATGACCCAGAAAAGGACGAGCTGCTGACGCACCCTTCAGATGGTAGCCAGTGGAAAGCATTAGACCTCGAATTCCCAGAATTCGGTGGAGATTCGAGAAACATTAGGCTAGGTGCAAGCACCGATGGACTCAATCCGTTCGGTAGCCAGAGCAGCACGCACAACACTTGGCCCGTGTTTGTATGGATGTATAACCTCCCTCCCTCGTTGTGCATGAAAAAGAAGTACATACAAATGAGTATGCTAATTCAAGGGCCAAACACAACCTGGTACCGACATCAATCTATATCTCGGGCTATTGAAAGAGGAGCTAGCCATGTTATGGGAATCCGGAGCCAATACGTATGACGCTGTCGCACAAGATTATTTCACTATGAGAGCCGCGTTGGTCACTATGGTGCAAGACTATCCAGGTTGCGGATATTTCTCGGGGCAGGTTATCCAAGGATTCTACGCATGCATTAGGTGCATGGATAACACGACCTATCTCCAACTAGAGAAAGATCTAGGGTCTTTGAAAACCGTGTTCATGGGGCACCGAAGGTGGCTTGGAAAGAATGAATCATGGAGAAAACATGGAGATTTGTTCAATGGAAAATCCGAGACCCGAGGAATCCCAGAGCGGAGGAGCAGCGAAGAAGTGGATGAATTGCTGAAAAACTAGAAAGAGTGTCCTAAACCGGGAAAGAAGCGAAAGAGGCAGCAAGACAAGCCGTTGATGAAGGTATGGAAAACAAGGTTTATTTTCTGGGAGTTGCCATACTGGAAGTTTCTCCGCACGCCTCATAGCCTTGACATCATGCATATCACGAAGAACGTGTGCGAGAGTCTAGTCGCCACCCTAATCAACATGCCAGATAGGACGAAAGATGGTCCTAAAGCAAGGACCGACTTGATATTCATGGGCATCCGGAAGGATCTTCACGGAGGACGCCCTACTCCTGATGATCAGGAAGATGACGATGATCATCAGTCGGAGGCGACACAAGGTCGTCGAAAGGATAAAAAGGTCAAGAAGAACGAATATTACTGCCCCCTTCGTGCTTCACACTAAGCCAGGATGAGATCAAACAGTTTTTCAAGTGCCTTCTAGGAGTCAAATTTCCTTACGACTACGCGGGCAAGATAAGCAGGTACCTAGATGAGGCTAAGCAGAGGTTTAGTGGGATGAAGTCTCACGACTGTGCCGTGCTAATGACGCAGATACTTCCGGTTGCACTATGAGGTATAATGGACGAGCATGTCCGAGAAACATTGTTTGGGCTCTACAAGTTTTTCGACGTCGTCTCTCGAAAGTCAATTGGCGTGAAACAGCTCGGGAGGCTACAAGAGGAGATCGTGGTGATACTATGCGAGCTCGAGATCTACTTCTCGTCCGCATTCTTCGACATTATGGTGCATCTGCTGGTCCATATCGTGGAGGATATCATCCAACTCGGGCCGATGTTCCTCTGCAGCATGATGCCGTTCGAAAGGATGAACAAACACATCAAAGGATACGTTCGCAACAGGTCCCATCCAGATGGAAGCATAGCCAAGGGCTTTCTGGCCGAAGAGTGCATCTCTTTCTGCACGAATTATCTAGGCATCGAGAACCCTGTCGGTCTTCCCGTCAATAGGCACCTTGGCAAGCGCGATGGATCGGGTCACCGAGAGGGTCGTCGCGTACTGCATGCAGACTACGATTGTCGACGCGCAGACTTTGATAGAGCAAACCTAGTCGTGCTACAACATTTAGAACTGGTCGATCCTTGGGTACAAAAGCACAAAAGGTCAATCGAGAAGAAGTATAGTGGCCGGGGCATACAGAGGACGCAGGGAGAAATAATCAAAGAGCACAACTCAGATTTCACGCGTTGGTTTAGGCAGACGCTCCTAGATAATCCCCCGCAATCGCATTCTGCAGAGGAAAACATCATATTCACCTTGTCGCAGGGACCCATGCACAACCTGGTGACCTATCAGGCGTATGATATCAACGGCTACACATTCTACACAAAGGAAAAGGACAACAAGTGTGACTATTAGAACTCAGGCGTAACATCGGAATTCTACACCGATGACAACATGAAGGAAAGATTTTACGGAAGGATCGAGGAGATCTGGGAGCTCGACTACTGTGGAGAAAAGGTGCCGATGTTCCGTGTCAGATGGGCCAAGAGCGTTGAAAGAGAAGACCGGTATTTCACAACCATGTTAATACCCGAAGCAGCCAAATCCAAGGCCACTGGTGCACACGTCGCCGCGAAAAATGAACCGTGGGTACTGGCTAGCAAAGTGGACCAATGTTTTTTTACTACTGACCCGACAAAGCCTAGCCGTGTTGTCGTGAGGAGAGGAAAAAGAAACATCATCGGAATGGATGGAGTCGCCAACGAGCAAGACTTCGACCAGTACGGTGATCCAAAGATTGAAGATGACGACGACTACGATGAAGAAACATACATCACAAGAAGAAAAAGGACAACCTTACCCAAAAAAGGTAGCCCGTTCGAGCGAAGAAACATAAAAGTGCCAGGGCTAAATTATTCAACCGCGACAAAGAAGGGAAAAAAGATTGTAAAATGCTAGCTCAAAAAAGTTTGTAAAACACATGCTCAAAAAAAATTGTATTGATGCATATGAAAGACATATTATTAATGGACACATTATTATTTAATTTCTTTCTACTTTGAATCACTTTTGTACCACTTTTATGATATATATGTACCACTTTTGTCATATAAAACATATAACATATATTTTATATAGTTTACATAGTTTTTGGGATATTTTTTAACATTTTAAAGTAGTTTCAAAATAAAAACAAAAAAGGGGGGCACCAGGGTTCGAACCTGGGTGCTCACACAGGTTTCGAGCATAGGGCAGAACCAGTGGGATACTGTAGTGCTAGTGTGAACAACAGGGGCGGCCGCCCTCTTATTTGACCTGACACGGCAGTTAGCCGTAGCGCACCCTAACCTAGTGTGCTACGGCTAAGTGTCGTGTCAGGTCAACTGTCGAGCACGGACCCGTACCTCTCCCCATCATCCTCAGACACAGATCGAGCCGAGAGAGACGCGCCGCCGCTGCCGCTCGATCTGCCCGCCGCCGCACTCGCCGCTACTGAGGAGGAGGTCGTGGAAGAGGAGAGGAGGCCGCCGCGCGTCCAAGGAGGAGAGGAGGCCGTCGCGTGTCCAAGGAGGAGGAGGCCGCCGCTCTCCGTCCGTGCGTCCAAGGAGGAGGAGGCCGCCGCTCTCCGTCCGCCGCTCTCCGTCCGCGCGTCCAAGGAGGAGGAGGCCGCCGCTCTCCGTCCGTGCGTCCACGGGCTCTCTTCTCAGGTAAGTCATGGAGTCACGACCTCACACATGGCTTGCTTTTCCATGGATGCTTTGTGATAGCCACATGCACACGATGCGCCTCCACTTCCTCATTAGGCTACAAACTAGGTTTCCAGTTGGAACTTGACCACCTCGAATGGCATGGCATGGCAGATCCGTCAGTTGTAGTCTAAGTTAGTTGAGACTTGTTTTTCAATTGGTGTGCACCAGAGTAGTTGTAGAAGAGGGCCATGACAGCCTCAGCTGCGACAAGAGCTCCTCATCATAGCATGCCCTTAATTTGTCTAGCTAATCATTCATTCCTTCCTTCTGCACCTAATCGCCCCTAGCAGAAATAATTGAGTGTATGATGTGCTTTGCCAGCATTTCGGTTGTGGGACATATTAGAGAACATATGCAAATGTTGGAATTTCAGATTGTGTTAGTTTAGCATTTATTTAATGATGAACTAGAGCATCATGTCTGATATGTATTGGGTTAAAAATGGAGCTTATAGAGTAAACCACTTGTATTTCAATGTGTAAATGGTCTATGTGCCTGGTACTCTGGGTAAACCACTTGCTTATAGAGTAAACCACTTGCTTATAGAGTAAACCACTTGCCATGAATTTATCTTTAAGGTAATAAAATCATTAACTTCTCTATGAACTATTTGGTTTTTCTTTCATGTTCCTGTTTACAAAGCTTTTTTTACATGAGATTGTATGTGTTCCTCAATACATATAATGCATTGTAGTAAATGTTGTAGCCCCATATAGTATGCCATTGCCAAGGACATGTGAAATGCTCAATCTTGTAGTAATACTTTGTGGGTTTGTACTGCTCTCTTAGGATTGGTGGCTTCTTATTTTCCAAGTATTATCATCAGAATTTTTGTCCGTGTCAGCTGCTTCTCTGTTTATTCAGTGCAGTTTCATTTGATGTGACAGAGGTATTTAGGCATGAATAGCCATAATGAATCAGCTAGTAGTATACCTTAGTAATTTGTCTCGTAATTACATGTTCCTGTAGCACTGAAGAATATGTAGGGAAAGAAAAAATATACCCTAGAGTTTCAACCAGATTATTGGTAGTTAGAAAAATACTTACCATTCTCATGAATATAGATAGGAGGATTACCATAAGATTGCTTCAAATGTTCAAGCACTTGCTGGAGACCATAACCCGGCACATAGAACTGAATAGCACTATACGTCAGACTTTGTTATTATATATTTATATGTAAGAACATATTTACTGCAAGTTTATCTTACCCTAGTAAATGAATTTTATTTGCTGTAATTTGCTTGTTGTCAATTGCTGTTCTTGCTATCATTTTATTGAAGTGCAGTTGCTGTAATTTGCTTGTTTTCATTGAAATGCACTTTCTGTAATTTTATTGAAGTGCACTTGTTGTAATTTTATTGAACTGCACTTGCTGATATATATGTTCCCGCCTTCCACCATTCTTGGTTATGCTCTCCTTTAAATACCAGTTAGAGTGGTTGTTGTGCTTTGTTGTATTCGTAGGTATATTACCCTGCCTAGTTGTATTCGTATGCAGGTGCTTGTATGAAATGAGTCCCGATTTTCGCCGAAATGTTGATTAACTTCCATTTCGGTAGAAATCGGGCACTCCTAGTTTAATAAAAATGAGCAATGGTCATGCCGGATTTTTCCTCGCACTTTACTAACCATTATTTGCCTTTTATTAGTACAAACATGTGTGACAACGATGAGGCTGGATCTTCTCAGCGTATCAATGCTGAAGGAGAAGTGAGACCTCAAAACAGACCCTTGTCATTCTGGGAGGAGGTCGAGCGGCTAGAAAGAATGACAGAGGGTGATGAAGAATACAACCCTTCCGAGAGAGACGCCGATGAGATGGAAGACGCGGAGGAAGAAGAAGCAGCCGAAGGAATGGCGGATGATGAAACCACTGATGGCGGCGAGGGCACAACAAGTGGTAGTAATCTGCCTAAGAAGAAGAAGGAAAGGCGCCCGAACACGGTCGACACCGTCAGAGAGGAAATTACCGAAGTGAGCCCAATAGGGGTTCCTTTGGCGCCCGACCATCTCGATCAATACCGAGAATCTCCAGCATAAAGATAATGGCCATTTGCGCACACTCCTCTTCGAGAAGCTGCACGCAAGATACAAGTTCCCCCTTCAGTATCGGAGCACAGATTATCATGGGAATGAAGTAAATAAATCTGCCCTCACGAGGATGAGCACCGCCCTGGCCAGCTGGAGAACCCGGATAAAGAAGAAGATATTTAAAGAAGGGAAAAGTCTCGAGGAGATCTAGAAGATTGACCCGTAGATCACCGAAGATCAATTCTAGGAGTTCAAGGCCAAGTGCACCTCCGAAGCAACCAAGGCCTCGAGTAAGCGGGGAAAGGAATTGCAGGCGATGAATATAGGTCACCACCATCTCGGATCTTGTGGTTACAGAGCTGCGGATCCCAAATGGGATAAGGAGGACGACGAGTATAGAGCTAAGGGGATACCTAACCCCTTTTCGAAATTCGAAAACAAGCAGCTTCGAAACTTCATCAGGGCTCGTTACCATGAGGACCCCAAAACCAAAGAACTCGCCGCGGAAACTAAGGTGAAGGACTTCGAGGTTCTTGCGATAAGTAATCTAATTACCGCTGATCAAGTCGATTACATTCTAATCGATCAAGTCGAATTTCTAAACGGTTCATGTTACTTCTTCTGTAGGAGCAGGAAATTGCTAGTCAGGGATCCTATGGTTCCTCATCCCACGGGTCGACGGCGGCCACCCGGTGGGATAACCCTGTTAACAGGGCGATGAACCGGGCCAAGAAAATCACGCTGGTTACAAAGAAGCCATCGTTGGCTGGCCGTCTGGCCGGCTTCGGGGCTAAGAATTGGGTGGATCATTTTGGTCCACCCCCAAGGACACGTGTGGAGGGAAGGAGCGACGAGAAAACCGCGAGGTTCAAGAATTTAAGGAACAAGTGGCGTGGATCCCGCAGATCGTCCAAGACAACCTGGCAATCACCCTCACCTCCATCCTGCCTACCTTGGTGGAGTCAATAGCGAACTGGAGTGCGGGTGGTCGACAAGGGCTGGGCCCGATTCCAAGCATGGTCAGTAGCCACTCAAACAATGCGGCGCCGGCGATCCCGGTGAATTATGTGTTCGTGACTCCGCCCGCTAGCACGGCGGCGCCGGAAGCATTGGTGACTCCGCCCTCTAGCACGGCGGCGCCGGAAGCATTGGTGACTCCCCTGCCATCACCACGGCACCGGAGCTTAATGCAACCGATAGGGAGAATACATCGGCGGCCGGCACCATGCCATCAAGCAGCCCCTCTGTCTCTTGCACGCCCGTCGTCATATGCGGTGCCTCGACATTAGCCGATCTCGACGCCATCACGGTAAACCAAATACTTTACCGCCTTGCCATTTATTACTCTTATGGCATCTTTTTAATGCCATACATGTTTTTCACAGACGGATGTTCCATGCACTCTCTTAAGCTTCGTGAACAATGAGTTGAGGGATGTTGCCAAGGGTACCATCATTCAACCCTTGCACCGCACATTCCACTCAAAGCCAATGCCAGATAGCGTGCATAGGGTTAAAATTATCCGGGTGGTAAGGGGCTGCGATGACCTAGAACCTCCCATTCAACCCCCAGGAGCGGATGAAGAAGAGATGGCTATCCTCAGAAGTTGCTTCGGCTTATTCCTGCTATGGCCAAAGAGCATGATTCGTTTGGGGACGGCTGGGGCCATCACCCCAGAGACAAAAACACTGCCTGTCGTGCCAGCGCCAAGCCATGGCAAGACCCCCACACCGTCACCTCCACGCGATTGTTCGGCTGGTCATATTGACATGACCATGGCACGGGATCCGAACGAGGATGACGAAGATTACTTTGATGATTTCATCAACACTAATCTTTTCCACGGCGACCTAAATGAAGACCCAGCTGGTGGCCCCGCAGAGAAAGCCACTTGCAACAAACGTGTCTTTGGTTCTCAGGAGACGCCTCCAGCTTGCACCTTCACCGAGCCAGCGGATACATCCAACCGGCCCTTTGTTCTAAGCCCTGGCACACTACACAGGGCGATCGATGCTCAGATTGCGGTGCCTACCCACTTCCCAAAAGGCAAGAAGACCAGGAAAATAAAATCTCCCAGCTCGAGCCACCCGGTGGCGTCAACTGCGAATCCGATCAGGTTTCAGGACGGGCCACTAAGACCAAAGGGTATTATGTGGAGGATGCATGTGGCGGGTGAGCCCATGCTAACTAAGAAATTGCTCAGGCTCGCCACTTTAGAAATGAGGAGTGTGCATGACGGTGTGCTGACGATAGAGAGACGCCTTCTTGCGGAGAAATATCCCTCGCACCCGGTATTCATGGTTAAGGTGCCACGAGGCTTGGGCTTTGTTGATAATGTCCCCGCGGATCTGTTCTTCCTGCGGTTTGACGACATCTTAAATATGTTCCACCTGTATCCGCTGCACTATACCATGGTACGCCTGTTTTCTCTCAGCCTGGCCATTCAGATCATTAGAGAGAACACCCCGGGCATCGCTATAGTGGACCCCTACTACATGCGTGATGGCTGCTTGGGAAGCGCCATTGAACGACAATTCGTGGCCTCGTACCTCGAAGGCATCTTGGTGGCGAACAAGAAAAAGGAATACATTCTCGTGCCTTTCTTTCCCGAGTAAGTCATTATTCACTCGCCGCCATAACATGCTTTACTAGATTTTCATCATTTTTTTCCAACACATTCCGTTTGAATTGTTTTGCGCAGAGATCAACACTGCACACTCATCTGCTTGTCGCCGAAACATTTGCAAGCCACGTATTTTGACTCAGGGAGTCAAGAAAAGAAGAAAAACTACGACAAGATCAAGGAAGTTCTGGATGATGCTCTCATCGGCTATGCCTCAGGGGAAGGCGCCACCTTCGTGCGTAAGAAGCTCAAGTTTGGCAGGCACGTTTTCACCCATGTGACGGAATTCCTCTGCGTGAAGCAGCCGCAGGCAGTCAGAAGGAAGCCTACTATGCACTCCATCACATGAGGGCGTTCCTACTAGAGCAACAGAATTCTACGCTGCCAGATCATCTCAAACGGTGGGCCGAAGTCAAGGCCAGGATCAATGATTCAGATATTAGACAAGAGATGTATCGCATCCAGCAACAGTTTGGGGCAATCATCAGCCGGGATGTCATGACTTCAGGGGGGGTCTTCTACGGAGGCAATCCCCCGAATAACCATGACGTAATAGATCGTCTAAAGATGCAGGGTGACTATAGGGCGTTCATGACGAAACAAGGCGTCCTCCCATTCCCTGAGTCGAGCCAGAAGTCTTGATGTGTTGGTCTAGTTGTAGTTCTTTATCCCCACGTGTACTTGTGTGTGTCGACATGTAAATGCTACTACTTGGTATTTTTTGCTTACTTTGTTACCTTATTTGATAAGTATATCTTTATATGCGATTTTTACTTGTTTTTTCACCACCATTTAATTATTATTGCCAACTTTTAGATGACGTGGTACGTCGTGTACAAGAGACGGGTTCCTGGAGTCTATGATGATTGGGAAGACTGTCGGAGACAGGTGCACCGTTTCAGCGGCAATAGCTACAAAGGGTATAATACTATGGCGGAGGCGGAAGCTAGATACGCGCGCTATCTAGCGGGAGTTAGGACGAGGAACCGGAGGAAGACCTATACCTCCGTCACGGTGATGGTTATCGTCATTGGTTGTCTGTCCTGCATGTTCCTACTTTAGATGTCTAGGCGAGCTTCCGCGAGCTCTAACTTGGTTGAGACATGTATTCATGTCATCACTAGCTACTTTGTAACTTAATCGAAATAATATAACTTATACTATGTATTTATGTATGTGACTTATCTATATGTATTTGTTTCTATCTTGTCTGTGTATTTATTTCTGTATTGTATATCTGTGTATTTATTTATGTACTGTATATCTGTGTATATTAGCTGTATTGTATATAATCTGTATTGAATATCATCTGTACTGAGTATTTTTTTTTGTTTTTTAAAAAGCTAAGTCGTGGCGCACATATACGTGGTTAGTGGCGCACTACGTTGGTGGTGCACCTGGTCAAATACTAGTAGCGCACTACGTCATGCGCCATAGGAACAACAGTAGTGGCGCACCAGCCAGTGCGCTACTACTAACTAGATACTAGTAACACACTAGGTCATGCGCCACAGGAAAAACAGTAGTGGCGCACAACACAGTGCGCTACCACTAACTCGAGATACCTGTAACGCACATGGCAGTGCGCTACGGACACTTTTTAGCCGTAGCGCAGAAGTCGCGGCGCACCCCTAGTGCGCCACGGAAGGGGAAAGTAGGTTCGCCACAGACGTGTGTTTTCCTAGTAGTGATTATTGATATGAAAGAAGGCACCATTAAATATCAACTCCCACTCAAGAAAGGTATAGAACACTTTCCTAATAAGAGAGAGAAGATTTATTTTTCCTCTCCTATGAAAACAAAATTTGGTTTTAATGCTTCTTCATTCGAGAACACTTGGTCTTTTTTCTTGCTTCTTATGCCTAACTTAAAGGCGTTAAAGAAAAGTACTTATTGGGAGATAACCCAAAAGTTTTAGATGAGTCTTGGAAGATATTACTTCAGTAATAACCGCTCCTTATCCTTTTTATGTTCTTTTTGTGCCAATAGTAACCTCTAATGAGAGAGAAGTAATGATTGCTTCACCGTAAAAATTTGTGTAAAATCTCTGTACGTCCTTTTGAGGCGTGAATTTTTGTGCTTCTGCCCCAGGTTCTTACCTAACTTTATTTAGTTCAACACTTTTCTATTTGAGCAACAGAAGGTCTTCGAAAAAATTCGCCTTTACCTGCTGGTCTATTTAGACAGATTTCTTCCATTATTTGCATTTGCTTCTTGTTGGTTCCTTTTTGAGTTCTCTTTAGGGAATTGAGCTTCTTGAGGGAATTTCTACAGTAGCTTGTGTTTTAATGGAAGTTTCATTAGTGTTGTAACTGAGCCTAAAGACTTATTATCTTGAGTGCACTAATGTTGCTAATAAAGATTGTGTGAAGTTTTGTATGAAGGCAAAATTTCAGGTGTATGGAAGGAATAAGTAATGAGATGAAGGATGGAGTAAAGCTCAAGCTTGGGGATGCCACGCGTGTCACCCCAAGAAATATCCAAGAAGTACAAGCGTCAAAGCTTGGGGATGCCCAAGGCATCCCCTTCTTCATCAATAAAAATCCCAGGTTTCTTCTAAATACTTCATTTTTATTGTCTCATGCATAGTTGTGTTGTTCTTAGAGCGTCTTCTTTTTTGTTTTTCGTTTGCTTGGTTTGCTTAGTTTAATGAATAAATTGGTTGGACCCCCTCTTTCATACATTGGTTTTCAAATAGTTTGGTTTGGATTGGAAAAGAGTAGGAAAGCTCATGCTTAAGTGGTAAAGAGAGCTTGTTTTTGACAGTGGCCCATGCTTTGTCATGTCATGCTTGATATTGTTTTGGCTTTAGGGTTAGTATTCTTTGGTGTAGCATGACTTGTTATAAACAATTGAGATTGCTTAATGTGCCTTTGAAGAATCATGCATTGTTTTAGCATATTAAAGCATAGTATTATGGTATTCTCCTTTGATGCTTTATTTGGGTTAACTTGGCATATGCTCACACCATTTTATGACTATCCCAAGTCACCATAGCATTTATGATACTTTAGTTTTTAACTTGTAGTATCACTTTATGCTTTGATCAATGATGTTTTGTCGCTTTGCATGATTATGGCCATTATTGCTCTCTCAGTTGGTCGCTCCCAGTCTTTTGCTAGCCTCCATAACCTAGTATGTGTTCCACTCATGCATCCAACTCCTAAAACCAAGTTATTCCAAAGAGTCTACTATACCTACCTATTAGCATTTGCTATTCCAAATATATTCATGTTTTTGTCTACCTTCCAAATTAAACTTGTTATGAGAAAACTAGTGATTAAAGCTCTCATGAACTTGATGTCACACTTTACTTTCTTGCATTTAATAAACTTGAACCATTGCGTTCATCTTTGTTGTGTATATGCTTGCGCTTTATAAGTTGAAGTTAGCAGAACTATGTATCATGGGGAACGCTTTCAACATTGCACTTGTACTTTGTACCCCGTTGATATCATGTTCTTTTGCTTATGGATCCCGGCGGTGTGAAATAAAAGGGAAACTTGTAAGATCATGGAGTTTGTATGTGTGTTAGAGAAATGCCAGGGCTGCTAGCCTAAGCAATGCCTAATCATGGTGGAAAATTGTATCATAACCATAATGAGCACTCTATGAAGCATCCTCAATAAAAACCTATGCAAATAGCAAATAAAAAGATCGCTGAGATGCTCATTGTCTGCTTGCCTTATCATTTTGATTATGGGATAGCTGTTGTATCATGTGCAAGGGGTACCTCATTGGCGGTTCTCTATGATACATATGTACTTACAATGACAAAAGCTTACTTGTGACTAAAGTTGAGTAGCATGAGGTTCGGTCTTCGTAAGTAAGGGGCATGAGATTTCGGCTTATAACTTGTCAAGCATATCCTCTTAGTTGTGTCACTTTAACCTTAATCACCTTCAAGATGCTTATGAGAGGGGCAATGAGAGCTGAAAGCTAATAAGTACCATAATTTTTGGAAGCTCTTTATGAAACTTGAATCCCTACTCCCTTCTATGAAGGCCGTTCTTTTACTTTTATGTTGAGTCTCCACCTTCTATCTTTACGCACCTACTTTGAGAGCATAGTGGTCATTCTTAGTTCTATGTGCATTGTCCCAAGACTTGTTGATTGATGCATAGCTTTGATATTGCTTGTTTTAAACTATTTGTATCTACTCACTCTTATGAACTTTGAAGGTGTCCTATGCATTTATGTTTTCTACTCTATGAGGGACAAGTTGAATGCCACTATGCTACGTTTTCTTTATGTGAAACAAACAAACATCTTGCAAAGCGTTGTTATTCATGAATCTTTTGTTTGTGCCTTTTCATGTTGCAACATAGTTGCGTTGCCTTATTGTTAGCACCTTGTCTTTCATGTTATGATTGACGTACTATGATCCCAGCTATCAATGTTTTACAAATACTTTGATCAAGTTTATGATGGTGCATGACACCTCAAAAATTATTTTTTCTTTTTATCACTTACCTACTCGAGAACGAGCAGGAGTTAAGCTAGGGGATGTTAATACATTGCTAACGTATCTGTAATTTTTGATGCCCCATGCTTGTATTATATCTACTTTCTTATGTATTGTCCACACTTTGGAGTATTTTTATACACTTTCTTGGACTAACCTATTAACAAGATGCCATAGTGCTAGTTGCCCGTTTTCTGCTATTTTTGGTTCTAGGAAAGCCAGAAAATGAATATTCTCGGAATTGGACGGGACAAAAGCCAAAGTCAATATTTCACCGAGGGGAACACGGAGCCAGAATACGAGACGGAAAGGGCCAGAGGCCGGTCACACCACTTGGCCACGTGGCCAGGCCTGGCCTGCGCCAGGGGGTGGTGCGGCTGCCTAGGGCAACCCCTCGGCCTCCCCTTTCGTCTATAAGAAGCCTCCGATACAGAAACCCTAAGTACCCGATCAAAATTCTACGAAAGAGTCTGTAGCCGCCGTCATCTCCATCCCTAGATCGGGAGGGATCTGAAGCTCTTCCCGGCACCCTGCCAGAGGGGAGAATTCACCTGAAGGCCTTCTTCATCACCATGCCTGCCTCCGGTGTGATGCGTGAGTAGTTCATCATTGGACTACGGGTCCATGTAGTAGCTAGATGGTTGGTTCTTCTCCTTTGTGCTACCATGTTTAGATCTTGTGAGCTCCGTTCATGATCAAGATCATCTATTTGTAATTGTACATGTTGTATTTGCGGGGATTCGATGGATATTGAGATGCTATTTCAGATTGATTATTAATTCTACCATGTCTTTGTTATTTATGATCTTGCATGCTCTCCGTTGTTAGTATCTATCTTGGCCGAGTAGATGCTAGCAACTCCAAGAGGGAGTATTTATGCTCGATAGTGGATTCATGCCTCTAGTAATCTGGCGAAGTGATAGAAATCTCTAAGGTACTAGATGTGCTGTTGCTACTAGGGAGAAAACAGCAATCCTTTGTTCATAGAAGAATCGTATTGTTTATTTTACACGCAATTCGTAATGCAATTATCCGTTGCTTGCAACTTAATACTGTAGGGGGTTCGGATGATAACCTGAAGGTGGATTATTAGTCATAGATGCAGTTAGATTACGATCTATGTATAATGTTGTAATGCCCAATCAAATCTCATAGGAGTCAAGATGATTAGTGTATGCATGTATGCTTTCTCGATGTTTGTCAATTGCCCCGTTGTAATTTGTTCACCCAACATGTCATCTATCTTAAGGAGAATCACCACTAGTGAACTATGGACCCCGGTCCTTTCTTTTACCATCAATCTACAATCTATTATTTACTATTTTCTATAAGAAATTACTATATTCCACATAATACGTTTAATCCTTTGTTTTCAGCAAGATCGGTGAGATTGACAACCTCGCTGTAAGTTGGGAACAAAGTTCTGTAATTGTGTTGTGCAGGATTCTAAGTTGGAAACAACACCTTGGAGGTGTTTCCTTGCTCCTACTGATTCGATAACCTTGATTTCATAACTGAGAGAAAATTGTTGCTATACTCATCATACATTCCTCTTGGGGTTCCCCAACGAGCTCAACATATTGAGTAAGCAATGTTCTCCCGAAGAATTTCTCGACTTGGGTCTTGATTTTTCTCGGGTGCACCACCAGTTGGCGCGAGCGGTGTTTAGTCAATTCCGTGGGAGGACCCGATAAAATAGCTCGATGTAGTCGCCATCCTTGCAAGAACATAGAGAATTATGAAGTACTTGCATCTTGTAAAGAATATCGCCTTTCAATTTGTCATAACGTTTTCTGGTGCCATCGGACCCAAAACTTTTGCGCCGTAACACGAGACCTTTTTGTTATCCTGGCGCCCTTAGTCTCAGTACCTTGCCGACCTATCAGTTGGGCTGCAACTAGGTCGGAGTTCAAGGATTCGACGCTCAGGCAGAATCAGCTATTCGGAAAGTCGCGTATGAGGTACTCGAGTACACGAAGTCGATGACACTTAGGTTACTCGAAGAGGGTGCAGCCCCCGAGTGTTTCGAGTGCGATTAAAATAAGAAAGAAATCAACTCAAGGTAAAGAACTTAACTTTGCTGGTAGTCGACGAGTTTGATGTGGTCGGAGGAGCTGGAGCCGATGATTTCGGCGGGTTGCCTCAGCCAAAGAATTGAGCGGGTCGCCACTGTCCTGTGCATAGTTGAGGTTGACTTGTCCTTGATGTTGTAAGAACCACGACTTGATTATGCTCGAGTCCCTCGTGTACCGATAAATACGATCAAGATTAACTTTCAGAATCAGCAAAAACGTTGATAGTAAAAAAATATTGATTGGACGAGTACTCTATTTGGAGAAAAGAATTAATCATAATAGAGAAAGGTTTAGAATAATATTACCGGTTCTTTGTTCGTAGCACCCGAACGAATTTGATTGTCCAACTAGAGCACACGAGACGTCTTATCCTTAGGACTCGGTCCTCTCTTTTTTTTGCCTTCGAAAATACCGTACATGCAATGCAGGGCCGGGCGAGCGGGAGTGCAACTTGTGCACTCGCACAGGGTCCATAATTTTCTAGGGCCCCTAATTTCCTAGCACACACGTTCTGTACTAAACATAATTAGTCGGCAGTCCATTCGCTGGAATTAGGAAGTTAAATGTAGTATTGGGCTGTTGGTACTTGCCCGTCGTCTGCCTCCCGATTTCATTAACAGGCTCTTGTATTAGTTGATCGATTGTTTAGACCCCTGACTCCCAGGTCCCAGCGCGGCAAGTCGCATGTATTCCCTACTCTACTTGTCAACGCCTCAGCCCCAGGCCATCACCGTCAGCGATAGTTACTGTTCTTGTTCAAAACGTGGTCTTTTTTATTCTCCAATTCTGATCAACATTGGCATAGATTGGCCCTCACCTTCCCGGTTTCCTATCGTTGGTTCAAGCTTAACCGGACAGGATCACACACCCAGTAGGAGCGAGGTGATTTTGGTGATCATCTAAACGCTAATAAAATTAGCAATCTTTTACTAGTACAATTGATCAATGCGACCTTTAATCTTCCATATCATTTGTAAATAAATCTAATTCTTAATATATCCAATGGCTATGTAAAATATTATGAGATATTAAGTATAATTGTCGAATAGTTTAAATATTTCTAGTGTGATAGGGCCCGTATTAGAGTTTCGCACAGGGTCTCGAATTTTGCCGGCCCGGCCCTGATGCAATGCTTCCTCTCGGAGCTGAGTTGTGTTCGACCCGGATGTTTTTTCCCACTGGACTTCGGTCCAACCTCATCCGAGTAGAGCTGCTACTGCTGCTTCTCACTTTTTTGAATTTCCTTGCTTCACGTGCTGCTGCTTCTCACTTTTTTTAAAAAAATTCCTTGCTTCACGTGTCGTACGCAATAAATTTCTTTGCATGCAATGATCTCCCGTTTGAGACTTTGATAATTGTGTGTAGTTGTGTATCTGATCCGCAGGTGCGCACGAAGACGAGATGGGCGGTGTTGCTGCATATACATACATACGTACACGATTTACTCCTAGCTGTTGCTGTAGGCGCTGCAATTGCGGCTGACGGACCCGAAAAGATTGGGGCCGAAAGGTAGTGGTTCTTGGCTTCCCCAATGCGGAAATGAGGCACCCGATCATGCGATTTGTCTCCTGGGTCTTCTATTTAGAAGTGAAAGTTTCCGATGATTAGATCGGATCTGCCATTGAAATTGGCGGTACCAATACCGGGGTGGGCGGGTGTCGATCTCCTTTTATCGGGTTGATGTTTGGTAGAGAGTGGTCCGCCGAATCCATGGTTTCAGCGTTCGGGTTTCCCACAGACAATGTCAATTGACGAGGAGTAACCTCGGCAATGCTCATGGTGATGGACTTAGGTTTAGCGGAAAAGAGAACGCTGGGAATTTCGTCGGATATCAAAAAAATAATGAAGTAAAAGTCACCTAAATATTAAGAAATCGCACTATTACAAGTTGTCTAGGAGTTTTTGGTGTCTATTGTCTAGATCTAAAGTTGGATGTAACGTCTATTGTATTGTGTTCTCTCCCTCGTTGGCCCCTCCTAGCCTTTATATATGAGGAGGCTAGGTCTCGGATACCAATACGAGTAGGTTACAAGCTAGAGTTCGCATCTAATCTAGTCTTATACTTTCCTTGTCTTATATCGCCAGGAGTCTGTGTCCTTGTATACTTCGTATCAGCCAAACCGTCGTAGGCTTTATAGATATTGGCAAATCTTCGAGTGAGCCTTCCGTTGGGCCACACCATATATACCAATAATAGGCACCCGAAGGGTTATGCCCATGTCACTAACATTTTCAGCCAGGTCTCCTCCAGCTCGTCTTGTGCTTGAGCCAGATCTACGATAGGTGATATGGAAGTAGCTAAGCTCTCTATTGCCTGCTGCAACACATTCTCTAGCCTCTCTAGTGGAGAACCCTTTTCCTAGGTACCTTTGGTGTTGCCTCCGGGTCTTCTGTCGGGTCCTGAAACTCTTAGCTTGTGTATTTTGTCCTTATACAATATATTAATGTTGCTGCCATTGTCAATCAACACCTTGGAGAATTTCACGTTGATATTTGGCCCGATGAAAGTTGGGTCAAGCACCAAAGCATATGATCCAATACTCGGCATGATCCTAGGGTGATCCTTGATACTCCATGAAATTTTCTGATCAGACAAAGGCATATACCTCGTCACAGCCGGCAACACTGCGTTGACTTCCATATGTCAGCGTCTTACGCTCTGCCTATCAGTTTCTTCCGTGCAGAACACACAGTAAGCTTGATGATTTTCCCTGTACTCATTTCTCTCGTCATTGTCGGGGTATGTTTGGTTCTGCTAATTTTGGTCCTCCACCTGATGCACCGCATCCCTTCTATCGTGGTTCTCATACTTCGGTCGGGGTGGTGGTAACATCTGCTGGTGCCCATTCACCCCAGCGAGCTGCTGCTGCCGAGGTGCATCATGCCGAGGTGCATTGTGCCGAGGTGCATCGTGCTGAGGTGCCTGAGCATTCCCCGCACTACTTTGCACTATCTTCCTCATCCACTCACATTGCTGAGTCGTGTGATTCGCCGGGTTACTCGGGTTAGGCATGTGAAACTTGCATGGTTGATCCAACATAGCTTCATACGTATACCTCGGTCTGTCCTTCCTTTTTTGCCACTGTTTCTTCTGCTCTAGCGTCAAAGTTTTCTTCCCATCATTTCTTGGACTCCACTATTGTCCTCCGCTCTTCTGTTGCTGGCTATTCCCAGCTCCGGGTTGATCTGGCTCCATTGTTGTAACCTGTTGCGAACCATATCTGTACTCCAGCCTTTCATTTCTCCTTTTACCCCGGAAATCATTTCGTCGGGATGACCCAGCTCCATCTCGGTGGTAGTACTCTTTATTTGACTCGTTTGACACAAGCCGAGGTTGAGTTAGATCACCCAATGCATACGAGTCAACAATTCTGATTGTTTTAGCCAACGTAATTGGCATATCTCTTTGCAGCCTCTACCACAGCATACTCGCATACGTACATCCTTATGCAAATCAAGAAATAGCTTGCGACTCAATCACCCCCTTGCATGAGTTGCGCACATTGTACCAGCGAGTTAAGAACTCCCGGTTTATCTCATTTGTCCTTTTCTTGCACATTGCTAGTGTCTGTGGCCTATTCGGCCTCTTATATGTGCTCATGAAGTTACTGATAAACATCTCCTCAAAATCTATCCAGAAGTTGATACTTCCCGCTGGCAAATTGTTTAGCCAAACCCTTGCTGGTCCTTCTAACATCTGAGGTACATATCTCATAGCGCATCTCAAATTGCTTGTGCTAATGTTCACAATTGTTGCATAGTCAATTAGTCAATCCTTCGGCTTGGTACTTCCATCATATGTCTTTGTCCCTCTAGCCAAATGGAAGTTCGGCATAGGAGGTTCTCTCATAATCTGAGATCCAAAGCATGCTGGACCCGGAGGACCTTGTCCCTCAATCATTTCCGAACTATAAATTCGGTCGAGCTTCAACCTTGCATCATCTAGCTACAAGTTCATGTTTCGCAGCCTTGACCCTATCACATGGTGATCCGGTCTGAGAAACCTAGCATCAGCCATTGCCGAATAACCATTATTGTACCTATCTTAACCCGGACGAGCATATTGTTGTTGCATAGTTGGGCCGGCACTTTGCTCTTGCCGAGGTACGTACTGTTACTGATGCTGCCAGGGTGGATTTTTCCTGCTCCTACCGAGTTATGCTGTCCGGCATTGTCGTTCCCAGTGTTTCCCTGCTCTGCATGGCCTTGGTCGTGGTTACCTCGTCCAGCCTCACCTCGGCTGGCCATGTGACGATCCTCATCACCTTGTACTACTTTTCCTTTCCCTGCCCTTGTCAGTTCATATGGGACCATCTGCTTATTCTTTCTTACGATGTCACTACCTCCTCTCTTCTTGGGCCCGTGTGAGGGGATGATACCACCCCAGCAGATTTTGCCAGAGTGCCCCCGCTAAATGAACGACACGGGAACCTCCAGCTCCCGCCGGGTTTGCCTTGAGTATCTCCTCGTTATGCTTGTTCGGGACCGTTACCAAGTGATTTACTCTTTCATGTTGCCTCTCCCCGGCTTCACCGATCAGGCCCTCTAACTCAGACGCTGCCACATCTGTGGCCCTAAGATTCTTTGTCGGGGTGTTATACCTCGTCAGCCCTGCTGTTACTAGCATAGCTGAATACCCTGGCTTAGGTACATATTCCTTGTCTATCTCAATGATGAGGTTTCTACCCCTAATATTTGCACCATCCATAAGGGTGGGACTAATCCAGTTTTCTTTTGCATACTCACGTAGCGTGATGTTCAGTGATTGATGTAACTCTACTACTCTCTTTGCCCTTGCTAACATTTTCAGTCGGGTCTCCTCCAGCTCGTCCTGTGCCTGAGCCGGATCTACGATAGGTGCTATGGGAGTAGCTAAGCTCTCTAGTAGAGGACCCTTTTCCTAGGTACCTTTGGTGTTGCCTCCGGGTCTTCTGCTGGGTCCTTGCTTGCTCCTGCATCAGGTGCCGTCATCATTACCTTAGCATAGATAGCGGGGCGAGTGATACGCGGGCCGCGAGCCGCGCTGAGAGGTGGTTCGCCTCCCTCGACGACGTGCAGCGGGTGGACGCAGGACTTGTCCATAACAATGTATATCTTGTAGGCGCCGAGGCTGATGAAGAGTCTCTTTCACAAAGGAGGGCGGTTGCCGAAGCTGCATGTGTTGTCGCTGACGTAGTCCAGCGCTCCAAAGCGCTGAACTAGCCCAGAGACAATGCGCTCCCTAGTGGCGATGATGTTTCCCGTCCGGATCTTCACTATAGCTAGCGCCGCTGCTGGCCCCACGGTAGGTGCCAACTGCCGTGGTGGTGGCACGGCAGATGCCATGGGTAGGCTAAAGATGGGGCCAAAGTGCGCTAGAGGTATCTAGGGATGTATGGTGTGGTGATTCCACACACATATGACTTATATTTTCTCTATCAATGGTGGTTTACATATGCTCATTGAGCTATTCGTGGTGAGGAGGAAGATGAAGCTCTTCTTTACGCACCCCTCTCTCTAGGATTCTTCCCTTAGCCAAATGATCGATCCCCTCCCTAGAAGGTCCTAGCGCTCCTCATAAAGGGGAGACCAGTTTACAGTTAGGGCATACGTGGAGAGCATATTCCTAGAATATGCTCCTCCCAAAATAGCAAAATGGTGCACTCCTTTTTCCCTTCGTAAGCCGCCCACAGCTCATGGTGTAAGCCTCTCTGAGCCCCTATGTGGCGCCATGTCATCCGACCAAGAACGGTCTGGCGACGTCACCTTTGTCGGCCAGGACCGCCAGTCCTTGCCTCTGTCTTCTGCGCTCACACTACATCGGAGAGAGAAAAGTGCTAACCATGGAAGATGCCTTCCTTCTCTTGTAAGCCAAGTTGTAACCCTGCTCCTACCTAGTTAACTCGGCTCCGAGGGTACCTGCAAACAAGTAACATTATGGTTGTGCCGACATACGATTTATGTCGGTCGAGGTAACGTTGGGTGTACACCACCTAGGCCAGGTCGACCGTAATTCAGCTGGCCTTCAGGTAACTCGGTCAGCTCCCGCTTTGACCTTGTCATACCTCGGCTTATACTGCCTTTATACCCCGGCTTGACCCTACCCGGTGTTATCCCCCCAACATTAGTCCCCGAAGCTAGTGCAGGCTTAGCAACTTCAGCTGATAAGGCCACAGCAGGTTCAACCTGCCAGATTTCTAGTTTTTCTTGCTGAGGTATTTCTACGTTGGCACGTTCCGAACTTAACTTGGCTGCTTTATTTAGTGACTTCGTATTTTCTTTGATCTCCCTTGGCTCTTTACGAGTTACTTATCGTTGGCTAGGTTATACTCTTGCATCTGGGTTACTCACTTAGATTCCTTCGTTCTCGTGTACACTTCCCCATGTCCTGCGTGGAGGGTAATCATCACTTTGCCTCATTTTAAGGGCCTACACCAGTTACTGTGCATGCTGTCAGGAATTACTACACATACGTCACATCGTGGGCGCCTCTTCGATAACTGCAACGCCATGTCGCATCACACGATCAGCTGCGTTGTGTAACCTTCCTTGTGGCTTGCTTCCAATTGGCTGGTCCGGTAAATACACGGGCACACCATGTGGCCCGCCGTAGCGTGTGATCCCACTACCCCTACTAGGGGCGTGGTTAATAGGGGAGTGGGGGCGCCCCTTAGCAATTTCCCCGCTCGCCCCTTCCTTTGCCTCTTCTTATCCTTCTTCCTCCTTGTAGCGCTGCTACTTCCGCTTAGCGATAGTGCCGCCACTACCGCTCTCTGTTCTTGCTTGCTCCGGAGCTCGTAGCCGCCATGCGGCCGCGCCAGTCAAGGCCCTTTTCCTCCACTTCTGATTACATTTGTGAAGACGAAGATCTGGAGATGCCGCAAGATATCACCGCTGTCGAGGAACATGAAGAGGGTGGTGCCGCCCATGAGTGTGGCTCCTAGGCCGGTTCCTGGGTGTGCCAGGATGACATGGATTGGCTCATCCGGACCCACCGCATCCCCGCTGGGGTTAGCTGTCACCTCCTCGGCGAAGAACTTATCCCCGCTCCTGAGCCCGATGAGTTTGTAGTTTTCCTCTCCCACTTCCAGCGCGGCTTCGGGCTTCCCATCAACGACTTTTTCCATGATTTCCTCACCACTTTCGTTCTTCAACCCCATCATCTTCCGGCGAACGCCATTGCTTCTCTCTCTGCTTTCATTTCCGGGGTTGAGGGGTACCTCGGCCTGTGGCCCTCTATCCAAATTTGGTTCAAGTTCTTCGGCTTCCGATCCAATGTTGTTCCGAATAAGGATCTTCGCCCTGTCGACAAACCTCTCACCCAATGTGGGGCGGCTTCCATCTCACCTTGGCGGGACTCTGTGTTACCGGCTTAGAGTCCTGCAAAGGGTGGGCCAAAACGTTCTTCTACGTGAAAAGCACCACCTCGGAGGACAAGATTCGGCTGCCTCCTTTCTCCATCGGTGTCCATGATAGAACTCGATGGGGACGGATCCCGAAGAAATCTAGCACCTTAGTCAATCTAATAGAGAAGTGTATCATTGATCTGAAGCTTTAAGGGATGACCGGTGAGGACCTAATGCTCACTTTCATCCAGAGCCAGATCTGCCATCTGCAGCGACGTACTCACAAAGTTTGCCATATGAGCGGTCACCTCGACCCAAACCGAGTTTCGTCATTCGAGCTCTCCGACTCCCAGATCTTTCGCCGGGTCAAGTCTATCTTTAAGATGATACCCACCGAGATAGGCCAGCTCCCGACATATGTATCTTGCATATCTTTCTTCCCAGTTAACTTTTATGTCGGGTCGTATCCTCCTTCTGACCCCTTTGCCTTACTTTTTTTCATAAATTCCTTTAGAAAACTATAGAGGACACCCCGACCCCGGCCCTCAAGTTGGGCAATGATCAGGATACCTCAGATACAGAGGAGCCGGACTCTGAGACGTTCATGCCCACTATGGACTCTAGCTCTAGTCAACCCTCTGGTAAGACTTCTGTCTTAAGGGATTGGCCAGATGACGATGAAGATGATGATATTGAGATCTTGGAGGTATTTAATCATGTGCCTATCTCATACACTTTTTTGGTTGATCCAAATCCAGCTAACCCGGCTGGTTAGGTCCACATCGATCCTCCTCTTGTTGTGGGCGAACAAGCCCCTGCCCTGCGAAGAAACGAGCTGCTACTTCGGCTCCTCCCTCCGGGCCACCCAGGGCAGCAAAAAGATATAAGAAATCCGTGAATAAGGTCACCACCAAGCCCCTGATAAGGCCACTATCCAGAGAGCCCCAAAGCCTAAGGATCCACCTACTGCATCCGAGTAATTGGCTTCTTTCCTTCCTTAAGTAGCTTCTCTCCTTTTACATGTATTTCTTGTTTCTCTCTTTATATCCTAACTTGATACTTGTTTCCATTTGATTTGGAAGGGCCCCCAAGGATATCTCCTAGAGCGGTCCAAGCATAGCCTCTCCTCTTCATCAGAATCCACCTTCTCTGCGGCACGACGATGTTCCCATTCTGAGCCCCGTCCGAGATAATTCTCCCGATGTGCCAAATGTCAATTCACCTTGGCGGGAGGAGGGAAACATCGGCACGGATGAAGGTGGTGTCCCGCGAGGACGTGGCTATGTCGGATCATCCAAGTGATTCCTCTGGTCAGGAGCAACCAGATGATGGTGCCAGCAACATTGGCATCGAGAAAGATTCTACTGAGGTGTCGTTGACTCCGGCACCGACCCCAGATCAACCTTAGACTCAGCCTCAACCAGCTCCAGCTTTGAGCCCTTCTCTCCAAGCACCTCCTGCCTCGTCTGAGTCTACCCAGACTTGGTGACAAGACCAAAATCGGCCCAGCCTGAAGGCCAAATGTTCCGCGCTAACATCTTCGGCCAAAGTGCAACCTTTAGCTCCGCAGTAGCAGGACAAACCAATTACCAAGTCCAAGAAGCCTGTCGACGTGACCAAGATCAAGCCCGCTGCTGACGGAACCAAGGCAGCTCCTAAAGGATCAACTGCTGGGCCCGGGCAACGAACAATTGCTTCGATGATGCAACAAGGTAGCGCTGCCTCAGGCCCTACTCCGGACAAACAGCTTATGCTGCATACCAGTCCAGCTGCTGCTAAGCTCGCACGCCAAGCTGCACATGAGAAAGGCTTGGTCCTGGCTCGGACTCTCAACGGTGGGAGCCTCGGCTCTCTGAGTATGCCGACAACTAGAACAATGTCGAATACATTGACGTTAGCTCCGGTAAACTAGCAAAGTTTGGTCCAGCGGAGATTGGTGCTCAGATGAATACTACTGCCAAAGCCATTGGTTTTTCCAGCAAGATGATGGAGGTAAACCTTCAGCCATGTCTTTACATATGCGCAAGTACTTGTAGTTATATCCTCCAGTAATCGAGCCTCCGGGGGAGTAACGCGTTACTCAGCCGTATGCTCCTAATATACTTGTGCAATTTTCCTTAAGATTGTTCCTAAATCCAAGGTACTTTAACTTAGTTAAATTATTGAGTAGTTTCAAGGGATTTTTATTTTCGTACCCTCGGTTCGTTAGTTGTACTCAGTTTTCCCCAACCGCTTAGTTTTTCCTCACTTTTGCCCATCTCCTTGTACGGAACTCTCACATGGTCTGAAACTCGCCATCCGTCAGCTTTGCCGTTACGTGCTGATAAGTGGGGCCGTGTTTAGTCGAGTCCCATAGTGGACCCTTGTCGTTTTGTGCTGACGATTAGGGATGCGTTCTGTCGGGTCCCGTAGTGTACCCTTGTCGTGACATGCTGACAAGTTGGGTCGCGTTCAGTCGATTCCCGTAGTGGACACCTCTCTCAACTTATCCACATCAGCATCGGATCCACAACTTATCTACGTGAGTGCTAGACCCACAGCTTACCTAGGTTGGCATTGCAAGAGGGGACCCCGAGCCAGCCCCGCGCCCGCGCCCTTTGTCTAGCTTCATTTCACATAGTGAAATCTAATGCATATACGAAAAATATATGAAAATTATACACTTTTGAACTCTTTTAAATCGCACTTAGGACATGATAATATTATGCTAATAAAATCATGGTCATTTATCAATTCCATGGAGTGAAATATAATGCATAAACTTGCGTATACAAAAATTATACACCTTTGAACTCTTTGAAATCGCACTTAATACGTGATAATGTCGTGCTAAGAAAATCTTGAGAGATTATCATTTTCATAGAGTGGAGTGTAGTGCACAAACTTGCATATGTGAAAATTATAAACCTTTGAACACTTTTAAATCGCACTTAATATGTGATAATGATGTGCTAACAAAATTTTGAGAGATTATTATTTTCTCCCCCATTTTCATAGAGTGGAATATAATGCATAAACTTGCATATACAAAGTTTATACACCTTTGAACTCTTTGAATCGCACTTAATACGTGATAATGTTGTGCTAAGAAAATCTTGAGAGATTATTATTTTCATAGAGTGGAATGTAATGCATAAATTTGCATATACAAAAATTATACACCTTTGAACTCTTTAAAATCGAACATAATACGTGATAATGTTGCGCTAAGAAAATCTTGAGAGATTATCATTTTCATATAGTGGAATATAATGCATAAACTGGCTACGAAAATTATACACCTTTGGACTCTTTGAAATAGCACTTAGGTCATGATAATGTTGTGCTAATAAAATTCTGATCATTTATCATTTCCATGGAGTGAAATATAATGCATAAACTTGCGTATACGAAAATTTTAAACCTTTAAACACTGTGAAATCACACTTAATAACGAGATAATGATGTGCTAGCAAAATTTTGAGAGATTATCATTTTCTCCCCCCATTTTCACAGAGTGGAATGTAATGCATAAACTTGCATATACGAAAATTATACACATTTGAACTCTTTGAAATTGCACTTAATACGTGATAATATTGTGCTAAGAAAATCTTGAGAGATTATCATTTTCATAGAGTGGAATGTAATGCACAAATTATACACCTTCGAACACGTTCCCTTCAAATTATATTCAAGTTCACTTGTTTATGGAGTTAAAGTATTGGTGGCAAACTCGTTATTTTGCATGGATAGAGGGGTGCCCCCGACAGACATAGGGGTTATCCTGTCCGCTAGATCATAGAGGATCAACAGTTGGTGGGCACGATCCGTGTGACAACTATATCAACCAATCAGAGCGTAGCAGCGAAGATGAGCACATGTGCGAGAGATTGATACTAAGAGAGGGGAAAACTGAGTAGCACTTAAGAACCAAGGGCAAAACTGAGTAGAACTTAAAAACCAAGGACAAAACTGAGTAGAACTTAAAAAACAAGGGCAAGACTAACAAAGGGATTCAAATAGAAAATAGAAAAAGATTTAAAAAATGGAAAATGTGTCTTTTGTATAATAAAATACATCTTGGCATACATCAATCTATTTGCAATTCAAATATACACCAGTTTAACAATTATTGCCTCATTCAAACAAACTATGTTTTGGGAAGAGGCTTGAGTAGAAAGCCATGAACCTTCATAGATAGTAAGTGATTTGAGAAGTAGTGATTTAGGTTAAAACTTGGTTTATATATATTTTTTATGGTGGCAGGTCACATAATAAGACTCCCTGGGTAGATCCCACTATGTTTTGCTCTTTTTGAATTTGTTGTGCATAAAATTACTCAATTAGGTAGCTAAAACCTATTTGTTGACTCTCTGTTGACCAGCCACCGGAGGGTAAAACTGAGTATATTACACACAGGAGTGTTAGTACTGGAGGGCAAAACTGAGTACAACCAAACTGCCAGTGTTACACTCAAGGGCAAAACTGAGCACAACTAAGTCACCAGGGTTAGACACGGGGGAAAAACATGACTCACAGTACGTGTGTGCAGTGCACAGGGCGGTAGCGGACACGTGTGGCCGTGCACGATGTAGTAGCGTACGCGGTTACGCGGTGCACGGTGGTGCAACGAAATGTCGCTTCCCTTCTCCTTTAATAGATGCCTCCTCACCCTGACTCATCACTCACTCGCTCACTCAACCGTCTCCACTGTCTCATCACCTTCTGCAAACGCCCAAGAAAACCCCCAACCATGTCGGCAATGGAGAAGAATGGCACGGTGGCCATCGGTGCCTCCAAGGCTGCTGGCAAGGAGGCCCCCGTGCCCATACAGGCCTCCGTCCCAGCATCGAAGGCAGCCACCATCCCTGTCCCTGCATCCACCGTAGTTGCCGATAAGGAGGCCCCTGCCGGTCTCGGGCAGATCCCGCTCGGCTAGGACCCCTACAAGGAGGTTGATTACATTAGGCCAGAGAACCCTACGACACCAGCATTGTCGACCCATGGTCAGAGGTAACCGGGGTTTTCTCCCATTCCCTTGTTCTTCCCTTGTTCCCATCGTTGGATGCTAGATCGTATGTTATTAGGGCTTGGTTGTTCGTATTTTTATAGTAGATAATTGTCAACACCCGGATTTTTAATCCTAGATGCTTGTTATGCCATACCTCGCAATCCCAGGATTACCATTTTTGCGAGACATAATAGATTGGATATCACAGTACATCATCCATTACAAACCATAATACGGTCTTACACAAATAAAGGATCTCATGATCCAGTCTTAATACAAATCAAGCAGCAGAAAAGAAACATAGTAGGGGCTCCATCTTCAAAGTCACAGGCAATGCTGACGATGGGAGATGATCCTAGTTGTCATAGACGTCTTGTTGTCCATCATCCGCATAGTCCTCCTCATAGTCTGGCCACGGGAATATCCAGGGACAAAGCCATGAGTACTCTTTAAGTACTCGCAAACTATCACTAACAAGTAAGGTAGTTCTAGTAGGAACCTTAAGCTCTAAGTTTATTTGCAAAAAGCTAGATTTATCTAAACTGAGTTTAGAAGTAAAGAAAACTAAGTTAATGTTCTAATCACTTTAAGTGGGAACCTAGTTTTCATATTCACAACCCTGTTGTGGTCCAGTCAAAATCATAGTTCCCTTCATAAGTCATTTTGAAAACATCTGACGACGGAACAGTATGGCCACTCCAACTGTGCATGACCGCAAACGCGGCTATTCGAATAGTTTGACACTCTGCAGAGGTGGTACACTTTCACCACAAAATTCGATACATCCGTCAAGGATAACCCTAAATCATCATACTTAGTATGCGGACAATCAATCATAATCTTTCCTTTACACACTCTAGTATAGGCACCTCCCCTATGAGCTTGGCCTCCCAGCCATGGCCATCTGCCATCATGGGCACTGCATAGGTGGACATTCACACTCACGAGGTAGCCTCAGCTCAAACCTCTTCCACGAGGGAACCCATACTAAGGCATATAAACTTCCAGCTAAGCCCTACCCAATTCGGGTATTGTGGTTGTATGGTAAAATTGGAATGGTATCGCATCCGAACCCAACCATCAGTTTTTATAAAGGGCTAAGGCTCATGCCTCAACATTTTCAACATCAAATCCTTTTGTGTCCATAACACATGTCAAAACATTTCAATAGAATGAAGCATCATTCCAAGGTTTTCATAATCATTTTCACCAAGTATTCCCATCTAAAGTGATCAACTTTTATGCTTAGCACTAGCCACTAAAATTAAGAGTGTTCACTAATGAGGGTTGCTAATCTCCAGTCTGATGCCATGGAATGACATCTAAGTATAGGCCTAGTTTTATACTCTTTATGCTATCTATACTACTTTTCCAATACTTCACAAAGCACTAACTAAAAGTAAAGAACTTTGGTATAGTAAAAAGAATAAAGCTTGCAAGTAAAACTTGGGATTGGTATAATCAAAGGTATATAACCAAGCATGCCTAATGCACTTTGCTTAAGTTATCAAATTGCAAGTATTAGCTTGCATAGTTCTAGCTTGCCTTGAGTAGAGGAGTGGTTGAAGTTTTCTTCTTCTTCTTGGTAGTACTCCTCCTCCTCGTAGCTTGGATCGGTACTATCGTCTATAAATGAATACGGGGTACACAATCACCAAATAATACTTAACTAATTCTATTTAGCACACTAAGACTCACACTTGATGATCTAGCATCATCACAAACATCACATGAAATAAAGACTTAATCTTATTTATCTTATTTTAGAATAGTAATTTCTACTCGTTGAAAATACTTAAGATTTAATATTCTCCAATTAAAATATGGGATCATGTTGACACATGTCGTCACCACACATTATAATACATGGGAATGTGATTTGAAGTGTTGGTCATATTTTATAAAGTTTACGATTATCATTTAGTAGAATTAAAGTGACTAGATATGCCTATATAGCATTATTTTGTTACTAGTCCAATGTCACTGCATGCAAACCTAAATATTTTTACATATTCAGATAGATCTTATCAAATGTGATTTTTGAGAGTTGGAATCAACTCAAAAGCATTTATGGTTGATTTTTGAAAAATGTTTGAATATGGAAAAGTCTTTGTCTTGTTATTTTTGGTATAGGTGATCTCTAAATCTAAATGATTTAAATCCAACGGGCTTGGATAGATAATTTAAATATCTTTCTAACAAAATTTGGAATCATGCAATTTGGTATAGTGAATCTCTCTGAATTGATTTTGAATCTACTAACAGAATGTGGTTTTAACTAAATTGGAAAATACTAATTTGAATTCACTGGGCTGCGCGAGAAACTAAACGGGCTGGCCCAATCTGCATAGCACAGCACAACGGGCTGCTGACGGATGGGGTCCACTAGTCAGCGACTTAAACTAACCAAAACGGTATCTATGAATCTAGGCCCTACTATTAAAAGACGATCCAAAGCAGCAGTTCATCATCAACGACGAACAGCTCCGGCAAGGAATTTAACCTAACGCGGCGGTGGGGGTCCGGCAAGGCTCACCTGGGCTCCAGCTAGGGTCGGCGATGGGGGCGAATGCCGTGGTCGATACCTGCGGTTCGAACGGTGGTCGCGGCAGCTCCTGGGGCGGCATCAGTCGACGACGCCCTTCTCCTTCTGCAGCGGCGGGCTCTAGCCAAATTCCGGCGAGAAAGAGCTCGCCTTGCTCCGGGGAAGGGTGAGGGAGTGTCTGTGAGGAGTGGGGTGTGTGTTGGTGTGGAGAATGGAGGCAGAGCGGGCCTCTATTTATACAACGGCGAGGGGACTGAGAAGGATGGGCTCGGGCTCATTGATACATTGCAAATGTATCTATAATTTTTGATGTTTCATGCTTGGTTTTATCTACTTTCTTATGTTTTGTCCACACTTTGGAGTACTTTTCATATAATTTCTTGGACTAACCTATTAACAAGAGCCATAGTGCCAGTTGCCTGTTTTCTGCTGTTTTTGGTTCCAGGAAAGTCAGAAAATCAATATTCTCAGAATTGGACGGGACAAAAGCCAAAGTTGATATTTTACCAGAAGAATCACGGAGCCAGAAGACAAGACGGAGAGGGGCCACAGGGCGGCCACACCATGTGGTGGCGCGGGCTAGCCCTGGCCACGCCACCAGGTGGTGTGGGCCCCCTGGCCGCCAACCGACCTTGCCTCTTCGCCTATGAGAAGCCTCCCGATGCATAAACCCTAAATAGTCAAGCCTCCAGCCACGAAAAGTTCCGCAACACCGCCGCCACCGAAGGGAGATCCAGGGGACAGAAAGTCTCTATTCCGGCACCCTGTCGGAACGGGGAAGTGCCCCCGGAGCCATCTCCATCGATATCCACCACCATCTCCATCGCCATTGCTGATTCCCATGATGAGGAGGGAGTAGTTCTCTCTCGAGGCTAAGGGTTCTACCGGTAGCTATGTGTTCATCTCTCTATCTATGCATGATCTTATTGAGATCATGAGCTTGTAATCTATAGATCTACCTTGCTACTCAAGTGCTTTAATAGATCTCTGCTCTCCCCATGTGTGTGAAAGTGACAGCGTGCACACCAAGGTGGCACTTAGGCTAGAGACTTGTTATGAGTTATATTTCGAGTTGGATGTCTTTATGAAATTGTGGTGTTTGTTGGACTCATATAGTACTCAAGGTGATAGTGTGGGGTTTTCTAGATGGGAAAGATGAACTTTGAGGTGTGCTGTTATAGCCCTACCATCGATTAGAGTGTTCAACCGGAGAGTAGTTAAGAGTAGTATCATGAAGAGAAGATATTTATATGAGAGTGTTCACTAGTGAAAGTATGATCCCTAGGCCTTGTTTCTAAGCATTGATACACCGTTTGCTACTAGATCTATTACATGCTTGCTTGCTTCCTTTTTTTATTTCAGTTTATCTTTAGTCTCTTCCATGCCTTCAAGCTATTTTCTAGCACCGTTACCACTTATAATTATCCAAACCACTTGTATTTCACTATCTCTTCGCCGAACTAGTGCACCTATACACCTGACAAGTGTATTGGGTGTGTTGGGGACACAAGAGACTTCTTGTATCTTGATTGCAGGGTTGCTTGAGAGGGGATACCTTTTACCACTTCCTCCCTGAGTTCGATAAACCTTGGGTCACTTAAGAGAAAACTTGCTGCTGTTCTACAAACCTCTACACTTGGAGGCCCAACAACTGTCTACAAGAATAGAAGTGCATAGACATCAAGATATTTTCTGGCGCCGTTGCCGGGGAGGTAAGGTAAAAGGTATTCACACCGGAGGATTAAAGAAGAAGAACCTCCCATGGCAAACACCTATTTTCTGGCGCCGTTGCCGGGGAGGTAAGGTAAAAGGTACTCACATCCTCCGGTGTGAGTGCTCGAAGTTCTTTCCTTTAGATTCTGCAATTTTGTCTTTTTGTTTCTTGTTTTCACTAGTTAGGCTTAATGGAAAACAACAACAAAATTAGAGAGCTTTTTAGTATTTTTCCTAACATAGAACTTGAAGTGTTTGAAGAGAAAATTAAAAAACCTATGGAACTTTATTTGCATGCTAATAGTAATGTTGTTAGTATGAATTCTTTGGACACCAGTATTGCTAATGCTATGGAAAAGTCTAAGCTTGGGGAAGCTAGTTTTGATGAATATGATCTTTTTAGTCCCCCATCTTTAGAGGAGAAAATTTACTTTGATGATACTATGGCTCCAATATATGATGATTATAATGATGAGTATGATATTTTCAGTCTACCTACTATTGAGGAGAAAATTAATTATGATTACAATATGCCTCCTATATTTGATGATTATGGTGATGAGAATAATAATGATAGCTATTTTGTTGAATTTGCTCCCACTACGATTAATAAGAATGGCTATGCTTATAGGGAGAGTAATAATTATTTTATGCATGTGGCTCATGATAAGAATGTTTTATGTGATAGTTATATTGTTCATTTTATTCATGATGCTACTGAAAGTTATTATGAGAGAGGGAAACATGGTTTTATGTATCTCAACAATATTAAGTTTCCCCTCTTTATGCTGAAAATTTTGAAGTTGCACTTGTTTTGCTTTCCTATGCTTATTGCTTTGTGCTTTCATGACTTGTTTCTTTACAAGACTCCTATGCATAGGAAGTAGGTTAGACTTAAATGTGCTTTGAATTTACTTCTTGATGCTCTCTTTTACTTCAATTCATATTTCTTATGTGAGCATCTTCTAGCACTAGCATGCCTAACTTAAAGGCGTTAAAGAAAAGTACTTATTGGGAGATAAGCCAAAAGTTTTAGACGAGTCTTGGAAGTTATTACTTCAGTAATAACCGCTCCTTATCCTTTTTTATTTGCTTTTTGTGCCAAGAGTAACCTCTAATGAGAGAGAAGTAATGATTGGGAAAGTTGCTGTCCCGAAACAGATTTCTGTGCTTCACCATAAAAATTCGTGTAAAATCTCTGAACGTCTTCTTGAGGCGTGAAATTTTGTGCTTCTTCCCTAGGTTGTTATATAACTATCATTAGTTCAACACTTTTTGATTTGAGCAACAGAAGGTCTTCGAAAAAATTCGTCTTTACCTGCTGTTCTGTTTTGACAGATTTCTGCCATTTTCTGCATTTGCTTCTTGTTGGTTCCTTTTTGAGTTCTTTCGGAGAATTGAGCTTTTTGAGTGAAGTGCTACAGTAGCTTGTGTTTTCATAGAAGTTTTATTGGTGTTGAAACTGAACCTAAAGACTTATTATCTTGAGTGCACTAATGTTGCTAATAAAGATTGTGTGAAGTTTTGTATGAAGGAAAAATTTCAGGTGTATGGAAGGAATGAGTAATGAGATGAATGATGGACTAAAGCTCAAGCTTGGAGATGCCACGCGTGTCACCCCAAGAAATATCCAAGAAGTACAAGCGTCAAAGCTTGGGGATGCCCAAGGCATTCCCCTCTTCATCAATAAAAATCCTAGGTTTCTTCCAAACTCTTCATTTTTATTGTTTCATGCACAGTTGTGTTGTTCTTGGAGCGTCTTCTTTTTCGTTTTCGTTTTGGTTTTTCATTTGCTTGGTTTTCTTAGTTTTCTGAATAAATTGGTTGGACCTCCTCTTTCATGCATTGGTTTTCAAATAGTTTGGTTTGGATTGGAAAAGAGTAGGAAAGTTCATGCTTAAGTGGTAAAGAGAGCTTGTTTTTGGTTGTGGCATATGCTTTGTCATGCCATGCTTGATATTGTTTTGGCTTTATGCTTAGTATTCTTTGCTGTAGCATGACTTTTTATAAACAATTGAGATTGCTTAATGTGCCTTGGATGAATCATGCGTTGTTTTAGCATATTAAAGCATAGTATTGTGGTATTCTCCTTAGATGCTTTATTTGGGTTGACTTGGCACATGCTCATACCATGTTATGACTATCCCAAGTCACCATAAGCCTTTATGATCCTTTAGTTTTCAACTTGTAGTATCACTTTATGCTTTGATCAATGATGTTTTGTCGCTCTGCATGATTATGGCCATTATTGCTCTCTTAGTTTGTCGCTCCCAGTCTTTTGCTAACCTCCGTAACCAAGTATGAGTTCCACTCATGCATCTAACTCCTAAAACCAAGTTATTCCAAAGAGTCCACCATACCTACCTATTAGCATATGCTATCCCAAGTATATTCATGTTTTTATCTACCTTCCAAATTAAACTTGTTATGAGAAAACTAGTGATTAAATCTCTCACGAACTTGATGGCACACTTTACTTTTCTTGCCCTTAATAAACTTGAACCATTGTGTCGTCTATGTTGTATATGCTTGCACTTATTTGTTGGGAATTAGCAGAACCATGCTGTGATGGGGAACATTTTCAACATTGCACTTGGTACTTGTACCTAGTTGATATCATGCTCTTTTGTATATGGATGTCGTCGGTGTGAAATGAAAGGGGAGCTTGTAAGTCCATGGAGTTACGTATATGTGTTAGAGAAACGCTTGGGCCGCTGGTCTAATCCATGCTGACATGGTGGAAACCTGCAGCATAACCATAATGAGCTGTCTATGAAGCATTCTTCTTATAAAAAAGAGTCCTATATTGAGAAAAAAAAGGAAAAAGAAAAAAGAGAGATTATGAAAAGAGGAAAGAGAGAAAAAAGCACCATACTCCCATGGTAAAATAAGAAGATTGCTGAGATGCTCGCTGTCTGCTTGCCTTGTCATTTTGATATGGGGATTCTTCCGTATCATCGGGCAAGGGGTACCCCATTGGCGGTTCTCTATGATACACATGTACTTACGATGACAAGAACTTACCGGTGACTAAACTTGAGTAGCATGAGGAGCGGCCCTCGTATACAAGGGACATGAGATTCCTAACTTATACTTCGTCAAGCATATACTCCATAGTTTGTTCACTTTAACCTTAATCATTTCAAGATGCTTATGCTAGGGGCAATGAGAGCTGAAAGCTATAAGTTACATAATTTTTGGAAGCTCTTTATGAGACTTGAATCCCTACTTCCTTCTATGAAGGCCCTTTCTTCCACCATTATATTGAGTCTCCACCTTCTATCTTTATGCACTTACTTTGAGAGCATAGTGGCCATTCTTAGTTCTATGTGCATTGTCCCAAGACTAGTTGATTGATGCATACCTTGATATTGCTTGTTTTAAACTATTTGTATCTAGTCACTCTTATAAACTTTGAAGGTGTCCTATGCATTTATATTTACTACTCTATGAATACTACTATGCTATGTTTTCTTTATGTGAAACAAAAAAATTCTAGCAAAGCATTGTTATTCATGAATCTTTTGTTTGTGCCTTTTCATGTTGCATCATAGTTTCTTTGTCTTATTGCTAGAACTTTTTCTTTCATGATTATGATTGAAGTACTATGATCCCAGCTTTGAATGTTTTACAAATACTTTGATCAAGTTTATGATGGTGCATGTCACCTCAAAAATTATTCTTTCTTTTTATCACTTACCTACTCGAGGACGAGCAGGAGTTAAGCTTGGGGATGTTGATACATTGCAAATGTATCTATAATTTTTGATGCTACATGCTTGGTTTTATCTACTTTCTTATGTTTTGTCCACACTTTGGAGTACTCTTCATATGATTTCTTGGACTAACCTATTAATAAGAGCCATAGTGCCAGCTGCCTGTTTTCTGTTGTTTTTGGTTCCAGGAAAGTCAGAAAATCAATATTCGCGGAATTGGACGGGACAAAATCCAGACTTGATATTTTACCGGAAGACTCACGGAGCTAGAAGACGATACAGAGAGGGGCCACAGGGCGGCCACACCATGTGGTGGCGCAGGCTAGCCCTGGCCGCGCCACCAGGTGGTGTGGGCCCCCTGGCCTCCTACCGACCTTATCTCTTCACCTATAAGAAGCCTCCCGATGCATAAACCCTAAATAGTCAAGCCTCCAGCCACGAAAAGTTCCGCAACACCGCCGCCACCGAAGGGGAGATTCGGGGGACAGAAAGTCTCTGTTTCGGCACCCTGCCGGGACAGGGAAGTGCCCCCAGAGCCATCTCCATCGATCTCCACCGCCATCTCCATCACCATTGTTTATTCCCATGATGAGGAGGGAGTAGTTCTCTCTCGAGGCTAAGGGTTCTACCGGTAGCTATGTGTTCATCTCTCTCTCTATGCATGATCATATTGTGATCATGAGCTTTGTAATCAAGTAGATCTACCTTGCTACTCAAGTGCTTTAATAGATCTCTGCTCTCCCCATGTGTGTGAAAGTGACAGCGTGCACACCATGGTGGCACTTAGGCTAGAGATTACAAATACTTGTTATGAGTTATATTTGGAGTTGGATGTCTTTATGAAATTGTGGTGTTTGTTGGACTCATCTAGTGCTCAAGGTGATAGTGTGGGGTTTTCTAGATGGGAAAGATGAACTTTGAGGTGTGCTGTTATAGCCCTACCATCGATTAGAGTGTTCAACCAGAGAGTAGTTAAGAGTAGTATCATGAAGAGAAGATATTTATATGAGAGTGTTCACTAGTGAAAGTATGATCCCTAGGCCTTGTTTCTAAGCATTGATACACCGTTTGCTACTAGATCTATTACATGCTTGCTTGCTTCCTTCTTTATTTCAGTTTGCCTTTAGTCTCTTCCACGCCTTCAAGCTATTTTCTATCACCATTACAACTTATAATTATCCATACCACTTGTATTTCACTATCTCTTTGCCGAACTAGTGCACCTATACACCTGACAAGTGTATTGGGTGTGTTGGGGACACAAGAGACTTCTTGTATCTTGATTGAAGGGTTGCTTGAGAGGGGATACCTTTGACCACTTCCTCCCTGAGTTCGATAAACCTTGGGTGATCCACTTAAGGGAAAACTTGCTGCTGTTCTACAAACCTCTGCACTTGGAGGCCCAACAACTGTCTACAAGAATAGAAGTGCGTAGACATCACTCATCGGTGACGACGATACAGGCGGCTAGCAACGCGGCTGAGGTAGGGGCGGTGCAATGTTCCCTGGCGATCATCACGGAAGTAATGGCGCGGCATGGGATGGCGTGGAACGGTCGGGCGCGTGCGATGCTCTGTGCGGGAGCGGCGGTGTTTGTGATGGTGCACGGGTGCTACGGGTCGCGTGGCAGCGAACGGGGGTGTCTGGGAGGTGGTGGTGATCATGGCAAGTGGGCACATGCGTGGAGAGGGCGAGGCACGGTCTGTGCGAGCCGGTCGAGTGCGGCACTCTGGCGCGTTCTCGGCACGGCGCAGAGACATAGGGTGCAGCGTCGCTAGGGTGGTCCAGTGCTTGGCTATGGTCGAGGCTTGGACTGGGGGTGGCGGTGGACGGTGGCGTGTCTGGTGCGCGTCGTGGAAGAGGGCGGCGTGTTCGCTTTCGTTCTGTCCACGGTCGGCCGGCGATGACAATTTTTGGGCGGCACTGCACTGGTGCACAGCGGCTAAGGGGGAGTTGGTCTGGTGCTGCTCGACACTGGGGGAGACAAGGCAGTGAAGAGGGAACCACATTGGTCTAGGATTACTAATCAAACAGTGAAGTTACGCAGATGATTATTTAGTGTCTGCCAGGTGTTTGTTTAAATGGCCACAAGAACTTTAGTTTGAAATTTTCAAATGAAATTTGGTGAGTGATTTGATCTTAAGCTTGAGTGTATAAGGTTGCTTGGAAAATTCAAGTGGAATTGGTTTGATAGGTTTTTGCAAAAGTGTGATCATACCATATGAACTAGATTCAAATTCGAACTGTCCTTTAAATAGATTTGAAAATAGTTTTGGTGAGTTTGTAAAGTGGGCTTGGATTCACTTTTACTTGGTCTAGCAAGGGGTGAAAAGAAGTGGAATTGTTTCTGTTAGAATTTCTCTTCTAGGAACACTCAAAGTGGCCTAGTGGTTAACTTTGGTCAAAATGACCATTTGGTTATTTAATTCATATTTGATTTCTTTTTCTTTTGATTTTGTTTGTAATTGGCCTAGATGATGTAGTATTCACCTTTAAACCATTTCTCATAATTTGTAGCAATCAAGCATGGCAAATTCACTCAATTCTACACTAATGCAAAACACACATGCATTCATATAGATTTTTGGAATAAAAGTTTTTGTTAACCCTAGATTTGGGTGATTAGAACTTGATAATCTTGATTAACATTTTTGGGTTGTTACACTAATCCTCTTGTGTTAGATCTCGTATTTCGATGAATCTCCCTGTTTGTAGTTGGGATCAGTATTCGATTTGGTTTGAGATTTGGGGAATAATCAGGAGATCTCAATCGATTAATTTATGCAAATAATCAATCCCGATAATCAAAGTATCTCAATCATGTCCTTATTGCACTCTACTGTTTTTTCCAACAGGAGGATAGCAGCAACATCCGCAGCGACGATGAGTCCAAGGACACCAAGACTCATCATGTGATGAGGAGGCTGAACTCTAGCCAGTACAACAACTTCTTCACTGACGACGTGTATAGGTGCCCTTTCTGCCCCACCAGGAGGCTCCATGCCATGGACTTCAACTCCCTCGTGAAGCATGTTGAGGACGTGAGAACCTGCAGCGAGTCCGTGAATGTCTACGGCTCCATAGCCAAGCACCAGGTGCTCGATCTTCACCTCCGCAACCTCCAGAAGGTGGCTATCGAGGAGGGTCGCATGCCCCCGATCAAGCCCAAGGGGCCCAAGGTCAAGGGACAGGGCAGCAACAAGTGGAGGAGGCGCCAGAGGGAGGAGGTGGAGGCCCTCCTAGCAGAGGCCATGAGGGGCCACTGATTTGCTGCTGCTACTACTGCTGCTGTAGAGCAGCTTCTTTTGTTTGTCTATGTTGAACTTATCCGCTGCTGCTGCTGAGCAGCCTAATTGTCGAACCTCGTTAAGTACCATACTATATAACCTATATTAGCTGCTTTATGTACATCTACTCTGTTTACTGAATTTATTTATGGTGCTAGTTAGATTTGCTGCTTTAGATTTGCTATCAAATTGGGGAAAAACAAGGAAAAAAATGAAGAGAGGAGCTGCTCTAGATTCGCTACCGTTTTGGGGGAAAAACAAAACTGTTAGCGAGAGAGAGGGGAAAAGGCGCTCTTAAAAAGGCCAATTATAAAAATAACAAAAAAGAAAACTTCCAATTTAGACGACAGGGTGCACGTAACCACCAAACGCGACCCACATGGTCCCACACCACGTCCCCCATAATCAGCGAGAGATGGATGGCTGGTCCACTGTGTATCCTAGCCTCACCTGTCAGCATGTAACGGTCGAGGTGACATAACGTAACGCTCAACACACGACCCATCCCAACACGGTCCCACCGGTCAGCATGTAACGTTCAAGCCTTTAACCTGACGGCATCCCCCCGTCCGAGCGCATGTGAGGGTTTCGGAATGGAGGGAGGGAAAAAGTGAGGAAAAACTAAGCGACTGGGGAAAACTGAGTACAACTAACGAACCAGGGGCACAAAAATAGAAATCCCTAGTTTCAAATATCCACTCACCTAGAGCCGGGTTAAGTTCCACTTGACTCTGATCTAGATAACTTCAAATATTCACTCACCTAAAGTCAGGTTAAGTTCCGCTTGGTCCGGGTCTTCAGTAACTTCAAATATTCACTCACCTAGAGTTGGGTTAAGTTCCACTTGGCCTAGGCCTTGAGTAATTTCAAATATTCACTCACCTAGAGCCGGGTTAAGTTTCACTTGGCCCGAGTATTGAGTAACTTTAAATATTCACTCACCTAGAGCCAGGTTAAGTTCCACTTGGCCCGGGTCTTGAGTAACTTAAAATATTCACTCACCTAGAGGTGGGTTAAGTTCCACTTGGCACGGGTCTTGAGTAACTTCAATTATTCACTCACCTAGAGTCGGGTTAAGTTCCACTTGTCTCGGGTCTTGAGTAACTTCAAATATTCACTCACCTAGAGCCAGGTTAAGTTTCACTTGGCCCGAGTCTTGAGTAACTTCCAATATTCATCATGACTCGTGAACTAACACTATCCTTTTCAGATCACCACCAACCATCGCACCGTCGAGTTCCAGCAGCTTCTGGACTCCCACAAAGAGCTTTCTTCATAGCATAAGTCCCTGCTGCTTGACCTGAAGAAGAAAAGTAAAATTCTCTATTTTATATTTTTATTTTTACTTCTCTTCATTTTTAGCTTGCCGAATTAACGTGTGACTCGGAATTTGCAGCTGATGTGGAAGCTGAGAACAAGGCGCTGAGGAAAAAACTGGCCGAGATGAAAGGTAGTTTTCCTTTGTTTCTTATCCTTTGTCCTTTTTCATTTTGACTCGGCAGGTAATTATACCTCGGCTCTGCTGGGTCAAAAAATTATTGCAGTGTCTCTTCAATATAGCGTGCCTCTTCCTGATATGATGCTCCATTTTCTCGAACAAGCAGGACAACATCACGCCCAGCTGAAGGAGAAGGACGATGAGATCCTCCGGCTTCGCGCTGACAATGAGAAACTCCAACAGCTCTAGAAGACCGAGCTCAAAAAATTGGACCAGTATTTCTCCGACACCAAGGTCCAGCTCACGAGCGAGCTTGATAAGAGTAAAGGACTTCTCCAAGAATCCGAAGCTAAAATTGAGTCGCTAAATGCCGCCCTTGCCGAATTTCGGAAGAATCATACAGCTTGGCTAGCCCACCTGACCCGGATTCACGGCCTCATAGCTCGTATGTTTTTATGCTCCAAGTTTGCTTCCTATTGCCGAGGTTACATTTCTCCTTGCATTTTCTGAGTTGCTTTTTCTCTGTATTCTCAGAAGATTTTCCTCAGTCCAAGGCCCGCTCTGATGTTTCCATCCGCAAGATCCGTGAGAAAAGAGCTGAGGCTGGCCCTATCTCGGAGGAAACTACCATTGACGAGTCCTTGGCTGGTCTCGTGGCCTGCCTCGGACCCATGAAGATCTTTGGAGTTGCGCTCCTTGGCGCTGCCATCAATACCTTCCATACTCTATGGCCGGATGAGACTGCTCTCAAGGAGGTTTCCGTGTTAATCGAGAAGCTCCGGGAAAGCAGCACTCAACTCAGTTTATGGCAAGAATTCGTGGCTATCATGTCAGGGTTGATACAGCTTTATCCTTTGTGTTGCCCTGGTATGAGGGCGTGGATCTGAATGTACTTTGCCGCTTGCGCACTGGTTCCAGGTGGACCAATGATTCGGCCTGCATTGCCCAGCGTCAAGCTCGCGCCTATGACCTTATCCAATATGCACATTGCCATCAATAGAACGAGGGGTCGAGCTTCCTGGAAGCCGTTGATGATGAATACATTGAGGGCGACGCTGACGAGGACCAAGAAGACTCGGATTACACCGAGGATCCCGAGGCCAATCTGGATAATGAAGCCGAAGCTGAAGCCTCCAATGCCAAAGACAACTTGCCTCCACCTGTTACGGATGGTTCGGTCGTGCGGCTCCTGAAGCATCAAACTTTAAAATTCATGAAATCCTCGGTATGCCGGGTGCAGATGTATGAAACAATGTGTTATTTTGTCACAGCTTATGTTTTATGCCGGACTAACTTGGGCGAAGTCCCCAAGTTTCTTTTTCGTGTTCCCCCAATTCAATGACTCGGCTCGCGTCTACCTTGGTTCCGCGTTTGACTTACGAGTCCGAGGTTCAAAAAAATTGATTTAACAATACTTGAAACTTTTAGGATTAGCTCAAAGTAATTCAGCATAATAAAAAGAAACTAAATACACGGGTTAGTCCAACAAACAAACATCGGCTCGATTACGTTCCTTTCCTTAGTCGTTTTACATATGCTTAGCAATTCTAAACTTGTTCTCTTGCTTGCCATGAAGCCAATTCTTGTTGGACAGCAGCAAGTCGAAGAGTTAGCTTTTGGTGCCTACACATTACTAACCCGGCTAAGGTGTAAGTAATTTAAGCCAGCTGACGTATAAAAAGTAAATACAGAAAATGACAATTATTATTAAGGCAGTCCTCGAGTCTCTGCTCTGGGTGCTGAAGTTTCATTGATAAGCTCATTGTCGACATACAGGCCGACATATGAGACTTCGAGATATATACACTTTTAGCTAAGTGTAAAACGGACGAAGTAGAGCTACATTCCATGGCCACTTTGATTCCTCGTCGGACCTATCCGCCTTGTTCTTCTCCTGTGATTGTGCATCAATGAGGTAATAGGCATCATTGTGAGTGCCTTGCTAATGTCTACGCACTTCTATTCTTGTAGACAGTTGTTGGGTCTCCAAGTGCAGAGGTTTGTAGAACAGTAGCAAGTTTCCCTTAAGTGGATTACCCAAGGTTTATCGAACTCAGGGAGGAAGTGGTCAAAGGTATCCCTCTCAAGCAACCCTGCAATCAAGATACAAGAAGTCTCTTGTGTCCCCAACACACCCAATACACTTGTTAGGTGTATAGGTGCACTAGTTTGGCGAAGAGATAGTAAAATACAAGTGGTATGGATATAAGACAATGGTGCCAGAAAATACTTTGATGGTGTGGAAGAGACTAAAGGCAAACTGAAATAAAGATGGCACCAAGCAAACATGTAACAGATCTAGTTGCAAACGGTGTTTCAATGCTTAGAAACAAGGCCTAGGGATCATACTTTCACTAGTGAACACTCTCATATAAATATCTTCTCTTCATGATACTACTCTGAACTACTCTCCGGTTGGACACTCTAATCCATGGTAGGGATATAACAGCACTCCTCAAAGTCCACCTTCCCCATCTAGATAACCCCTCACTATCACCTTGAGCGCTAGATGGTTCCAACAAACACCACAATTTCATAGAGACATCGAACTCCAAATATAACTCATAACAAGTATTTGTAATCTCTAGCCTAAGTGCCACACGGTGTGCACACTGTCAACTTCACACATGTGGGGAGAACAGAGATCTATTAAAGCACTTGAGTAGCAAAGTAGATCTACTTGATTACAAAGCTCATGATCACAATATGATCACGCATAGAGAGAGAGAGAGAGAGATGAACACATAGATACCGGTAGATCCCTTAGCCTCGAGGAAGAACTACTCCCTCATCATCCTGGGAATCAGCAACGGCGATGGAGATGGTGGTGGAGATCGATGGAGATGACTCCGGGGGCACTTCCCCGTCCCGGAAGGGTGCCGAAACAGAGACTTTCTGTCCCCCGAATCTCCTCTTTGGTGGCGGCGGTGTTGTGGAGGTTTTCGTGCCTGGAGGCTGGATTATTTAGGGTTTCTGCATCGGAGGCTTCTTATAGGCGAAAGGGCGATGTCATAGGGTGGACCAGGGGCCCACACCACCTGGTGGCGCGGCCAGGGGGACCCGCACCACCACATGGTGTGGCCAGCCCCTGGCCCCTCTCCGTCTCGTATTCTGGCTCTGTGAGTCTTCCGGTAAAATATCGACTTTGGCTTTTGTCCGGTCCAATTCCGAGAATATTTATTTTCCAGCTTTTCTGAAACCAAAAACAGCAGAAAACAGGCAACTAGCACTGTGGCATCTTGTTAATAGGTTATTTCCAAAAAATGCATAAAAGTATCTCAAAATGTAGACAAAACATAAGATAGTTGATATAAAACGAGCATGGAACATCAAAAATTATAGATACGTTTACGACGTATCAACATCCCCAAACTTAACTCCTGCTCGTCCTCTAGTAGGTAAGTGATAAAAAAGAAAAGAATATTTTTTTAGGTGACATGCACCATCATAATCTTAATCAAAGTATTTGTAGAACATTTATAGCTGGGATCATAGTACTTTAACATAGCATGAAAGATATAGTTCTAACAATAATACATAGCAACTATGTTGTAACATGAAAAGGTACAAACAAAAGATTCATGAATAACAATGCTTTGCAAGAGTTTGTTTGTTTCACATATAGAAAACATAGCATAATAGTATTCAGCTTGTCCCTCATGGAGTAGCAAAACATAAATGCATAGGACACCTTCAAAGTTCATAAGGGTGACTAGATACAAATAGTTCAAGAACAAGCAATATCAACATTATGAATCAATCAGTAAGTTTTAGGACAATGCACATAGAACTAAGAATGGCCACTATGCTCTCTTAATATGTGCATAAAGATAGAAGATGGAGACTCAACATAAAAGTAAAAGAAAGGCCTTCATAGAAGGAAGTAGGGATTCAAGTCTCATAAAGAGCTTCCAAAAATTATGGTACTTGTTAGCTTTCAGCTCTCGTTCCCCCTATCATAAGCATCTTGAAGTGATTAAGGTTAAAGTGAACAAACTATGGAGTATATGCTTGATAAAGTATAAGTTGGCAATCTCATGTCCCTTGAATACGAGGGCCGCTCCTCATGCTACTCAAGTTTAGTTATCGGTAAGTTCTTGTCATAGTAAGTACATGTGTATCATAGAGAACCGCCAACGGGGTACCCCTTGCCCAATGATACGGAAGAATCCCCATATCAAAATGACAAGGGAAGCAGACAATAAGCATCTCAACATCTTCTTATTTACCATGGGAAAATGGTGTTTTTTTCTCTCTTTCCTCTTTACTCATCTTTTTTTTCTTTTTTTTCTCAATCTCTATCTTTTTTTATATAAGAAGAATGCTTCATAGATTGCTCATTATGGTTACGCTGCAGGTTTCTATCATGATTAGGCATGGATTAGACCAGCTGCCCAGACGTTTCTCTAACACACATGCATAACTCCATGGACTTACAAGCTCCCCTTTCATTTCACACTGACGACATCCATAAACAAAAGAGCATGATATCAACTGCGTACAATGTACAAGTGCAATGTTGAAAGCGTTCCCCATGACATCATGGATCTACTAATCCCAACATATAAGTGCAAGCATATACAACATAGATGACACAATGGTTCAAGTTTATTAGGGGCAAGAAAGTAAAGTGTGCCATCAAGTTCGTGAGAGCTTTAATCACTAATTTTCACATAACAAGTTCAATTCAGAAGGTAGATAAAAACATGAATATACCTAGAATAGCAAATGCTAATAGGTAGGTATGGTGGACTCTTTGGAATACTTGGTTTTATTTGGAGTTGGATGCATGAGTGGAACTCATACTTGGTATGGAGGCTACCAAAAGACTGGGGGCGACCAACTAAGAGAACAATAATGGACATAATCATGCAAAGCGACAAAACATTATTAATTAAAGCATAAAGTGATATTACAAGTCGAAAACTAAATTATCATAGAGGCTATGGTGACTTGGTATAGTCTTAACATGGTGTGAGCGTGCGCCAAGTCAACCCAAATAAAGCATTTAAAGGAGAATGCCACAATATTATGCTTTTATATGCTAAAACAACGCATGATTATTTCAAGGCACATTAAGCAATCTCAATTGTTTATAACATGTCATGCTACAGCAAAAATCACTAAGCATAAAGCCAAAACAATATCAAGCATGACATGATACAATCTAAGTCATAGTCAAAAACAAGCTCATTTTTACCACTTAAGCATGAACTTTCCTACTCTTTTCTAATCCAAATCAACTTTATTTGAAAACTAATGCATGAATGAGGGGGTCCAACCAATTTATTCAAGAAAAATAATCAAACGAAAACTAAAAATGAAAACAAATACGCTCCAGGAATAACACAATTGTGCATGAAACAATAAAAATGAAGTCTTTGGAAGAAACCTGGAATTTTTATTGATGAAGAAGGGGATGCCTTGGGCATCCCCAAGCTCTGACGCTTGTACCTCTTGAATATTTATTGGGGTGACACGGGTGGCGTCCCCAAGCTTGAGCTTTTGTCCATTCTTCATCTCATTACATCATTCTTTCCCTACACCTGAAAATTTCCTTCATACAAAACTTCACACAATCTTCATTAGCAACATTAGTGCATTCAAAAGATAATAAACCTTTGGGTTTTAGTTTTAAAACAGCAAAACTTTCCTTAAAAACACAAACTACTGTAGCAGTTCCCTCAAAAATCTCAATCCACCAAAAAAACAAAAAAAAAATCGATAAAGAGGCAAATGCAAATAATGGCAGAAATCTGTCAAAACAAACCAGCAGGTGAAGACCTATTTTTTCGAAGACCTTCTGTTGCTCAAATCGAAAAGTGTTGAACTAAAGAAAGTTAGCTAACAACCTGGGGGATTTATTCAGAAAAGTACAGCTCAATCCTTCATACAGAGATTTTTCACAAATTTTTACAGTGAAGCACAAAAATCTGTTTCGGGACAGCACTTCCCCAAATCTTACTTCCCTCTCATTAGAGGTTATTCTTGGCACAAAAATCAAATAAAAAGTATAAGGAGAGGTTATTACAGAAGTAATAACTTCCAAGACTCAAGAAAACTATTGGGTTATCTCCCAAGAAGTACTTTTCTTTAACACTTTTAAGTTAGGCATGATAGTTTGAGAAGATGCTCACATAAGAAATATGAATTGAAGTAAAAGAGAGCATTAAGAAGCAAATTCAAAACACATTTAAGTCTAACCCACTTCCTATGCATAGTAATCTTGTAAAGAAACAAGTCATGAAAGCACAAAGCAACAAGCATAGTAAAGCAAAACAAGTGCAACTTCAAGACTTTCAACATAAAGAGGGGAAACTTAATATTAATGAGATGCATAAAACCACGCTTCCCTCTCTCATAATAACTTTCCGTAGCATCATGAATAAAATTAACAATATAACTATCACATAAAACATTCTTATCATGAGCCACATGCATATAATAATTATTACTCTCCACATAACCATAGTCATTCTTATTAATTATAGTGGGAGCAAATTCAACAAAATAGCTATCATTATTATTCTCATCACCACAATCATCAAATATAGGAGGCATATTGTAGTCATAATTAATTTCCTCCTCAATAGTAGGTGGACTGAGAATATCATATTCATCATTGTAATCATCATATATTGGAGGTATAGTATCATCAAAGCAAATGTTCTCCTCTAAAGATGGGGGACTAAAAAGATCATATTCATAAAAACTAGCTTCCCCAAGCTTAGACTTTTCCATAGCATTAGCAATAATGGTGTCCAAAGAATTCATACTAACAACATTTCTATTATCATGCAAATAAAGTTCCATAGGTTTTTAAATTTTCTCTTCAAACACTTCATGTCCTAACTCAAGATAAATACTATAAAGCTCTCTAATTTTGTTGTTGTTTTCCATTAAGCCTAACTAGTGAAAACAAGAAATAAAAAGACAAAATTGCAGAATCTAAAGGAAATAACTTCGAGCACTCACACCAGAGGATGTGAGTACCTTTTACCTTACCTCCCCGGAACCGGCGCCAGAAAATAGCTTGATGTCTATGCACTTCTATTCTTGTAGACAATTGTTGGGCCTCCAAGTGCAGCGGTTTGTAGAACAGCAGCAAGTTTCCCTTAAGTGGATTACCCAAGGTTTATCAAACTCAGGAAGGAAGTGGTCAAAGGTATCCCTCTCAAGCAACCCTGCAATCAAGATACAAGAAGTCTCTTGTCTCCCCAACACACCCAATACACTTGTCAGGTGTATAGGTGCACTAGTTCGGCGAAGAGATAGCAAAATACAAGTGGTATGGATATAAGACAACGGTGCCAGAGAATACTTTGATGGCATGGAAGAGACTAAAGGCAAACTGAAATAAAGATGGTAGCAAGGAAACATGTAATGGATCTAGTTGCAAACGATGTTTCAATGCTTTGAAACAAGGCCTAGGGATCATACTTTCACTAGTGAACACTCTCATATAAATATCTTCTCTTCATGATACTACTCTGAACTACTCTCCGGTTGGACACTCTAATCCATGGTAGGGCTATAACAGCACTCCTCAAAGTCTGCCTTCCCCATCTAGATAACCCCTCACTATCACCTTGAGCGCTAGATGGTTCCAACAAACACCACAATTTCATAGAGACATCCAACTCCAAATATAACTCATAACAAGTATTTGTAATATCTAGCCTAAGTGCCACACGGTGTGCACACTGTCAACTTCACACACATGGGGAGAGCAGAGATCTATTAAAGAACTTGAGTAGCAAAGTAGATCTACTTGATTACAAAGCTCATGATCACAATATGATCACACATAGAGAGAGATGAACACATAGCTACCGGTAGAGCCCTTAGCCTCGAGGAAGAACTATTCCCTCATCATCATGGGAATCAGCAAAGGCGATAGAGATGGTGGTGGAGATCGATGGAGATGGCTCCGGGGGCACTTCCCCGTCCCGGCAGGGTGCCAGAACAGAGACTTTCTGTCCCCCGAATCTCCTCTTCGGTGGCGGCGCTGTGGAGGTTTTCGTGGATGGAGGATGGATTATTTAGGGTTTCTGCATCGGAGGCTTCTTATAGGCGAAAGGGCGATGTCATAGGGTGGACCAGGGGCCCACACCACCTGGTGGCATGGCCAGGGGGACCCGCGCCACCACATGGTGTGGCCAGCCCCTAGCCCCTCTCCGTCTCGTCTTCTGGCTCCGTGAGTCTTCCGGTAAAATATCGACTTTGGCTTTTGTCCGGTCCAATTTTGAGAATATTTGTTTTCCAGCTTTTCTGAAACCAAAAATAGTAGAAAACAGGGAACTGGCACTATGGCATCTTGTTAATAGGTTAGTTCCATAAAATGCATAAAAGTATCTCAAAATATAGACAAAACATAAGATAGTTGATATAAAGCGAGCATGGAACATCAAAAATTATAGATGTGTTTACGACATATCACTTATGCATGTCGACCATGTGCTTCCCATGGGGGGCACAACTTATGCATGTCGGCCATGCGCTGCACCAGCCGAAGTACCAGATCTCCTTCCCGAAAGACTCGGGGGTTCACTTTCCGACTATGGTAGCATCAAAGATTTTGCTGATAAATGGCAGATCTAGACAATGCCAATTCTCTTGCTTCTTCCAGCAGATCAACATCAATTTGCCAGGCTTCTTGCACTTCAGCTTCTGTGTATTGGGTGACCCTAGGCGAGTCATGCTCTATGTCGGCTGGTAATACAGCTTCAGTCCCATATACCAGAAAGAACGGCGTATAGCCTATCGATTGATTCAGAGTTGTTCTTAAGCTCCATAATACCGCTGGTAGTTCTTAAATCCAGCACCCCGCTGATCTTTGCAGCGGCTCAATGAGCCGGAGTTTAATCTCGGACAGTACTAGTCTGTTGGATCTTTCCACTTGCCCGTTCGATGCGGGGTGGGCCACTAATGCGACATCTAGCTAGATCTTCTTATCTCGGCAGAACCGGGCAAATGCTCCTTCAGTGAAATTTGTGCCATTATCTGTTATGATACTATGTGGATAACCATATCTCAGAATGATATCTTTGAGGAATGTCACGGCCGTAGCTCCATCACACTTTCTTATTGGCTTTACTTCAATCCATTTTGTAAATTTGTCCACCATGACCAAGATATGGGTCATATTTCCCTTGGCTGGCTTAAACGGTCCAACCATATCTAAACACCACACCACAAATGGCCAAGTGATAGGTATGGTCTTAAGTTCAGACATTGGCAGTTGTGTCTTGATAGCGTACCTCTGACAGCCATTACATTTCCTCACAAGTTCCTTAGCTTACTGCAAGGCACTTGGCCAGTAAAACGCATGCCGAAAAGCTTTTGCCACTAAGGCTCTAGACGAAGCATGATGCCCACATTCCCCCTGATGTATATCTCGGAGGATGTCTAGCCCTTCTTCTTGGTCAACATATCGCTGCAGAACACTTGTGACATTTATCTTGTATAGCTCGACATTGATTATAGTATATGCCTTTGGTCTCCTCTGCACTTGCCTTGAGAATATCTCATCACTTGGCAAAGCTCCATCCTTTAAGAACTCAAATATTGGATGTGCCCATGCTGGTATAGTACGAGCTGGGAAAAGTACTTCGTCAACCTCCATTGCATCAACCGACATAACCTCTGTCGGATCAAGCTGAACAGTCCTTGGGTTCTGCGAAGCAGTCCTCGGGTTTGCCGAGGTAGTCCCTGGGTTTACCGAGGTATTCCCCCAGTCAATGTCCATAGGGGTAGCTTCTAATCCGGGGTTTGTCGGGATATAAATTGATTCAGATTCAGGTGAAGGGGTAATGGATGGTTTTCTCAAATGCTCCAAAGCAACTCCTAGCGGGATAAATTGCCGAGATGAGCCCAGTTTAGACAGCACGTTGGCCCGAGGTACATGATGGAATTCACATCCCTCAAAGTACCCACATATATTTTGGACATGGAATCTATAAAGGGCCATGTTTGCATCCAACGCGTCCTAATGACCAGACACTTGTTGTACCACTAGATCCGAATCACCGAAGCATTGTATCCGATGTACCCCAACCTCTTTTGCCACCTTTAGTCCATGAACGAGTGCCTCATACTCGGCCACATTGTTAGATGCTCGAAAATGGATCTGAAGCACATATCGCAGCTGATCTTTCTTGGGTGAGGTAAGCACTACCCCGGCCCCTAGTCCTTCCTTCAGCTTTGATCCATTAAAGTGCATCCTCCAGTAGTTTGAGTCCGACAAGGGTGGTTCGTACTGCATCTCGACCCAATCCACAAAAAAATCAGCCACTGCTTGAGACTTGATCGCGTCCCTTCTATCATACCGTGGTGCATAAGGGGCTAACTCAATTTCTCATTTTGCAATCTGGCCACTTGCATCCTTGTTAATCATTATCTCAAATATGGGAGCCTCGCATATCACTTTTATTGGGTGTTCCTCGAAGTAGTGCTTGAGATTCTTGGTCGCCATGTACACGCCATATGCCATATTCTGATAGTGAGGATCATTATGCTTCGAAGTGGAAAATACCTTGCTTAGGTAATATACTGGCCTTTACACCGACTTACCTTTCTCGTCACGCTCCACCACTACGGTGGCACTTACGACTCGGTTGGTCACTGCTATATAGAGAAACATCGGCTCTTTGGTTAGTGATGAGGCTAACACTGGTGCAGAGGCTAGCATCTTTTTCAATTCATGAAACGCGCTATCAGCTTGCGGTGTCCATATGAATTTATCTGATTTTTTCATTAGTTGATGGAGAGGCAATGCCTTTTCTCCCAGCCAACATACAAACCGACTTAATGATGCCAGGCAACCAGTGAACTTTTGAACATCATTAAGGCACTTCGGCAGCTCCATCCGCTCTATAGCCCGAACCTTAGTCGGGTTAGCCTCGATACCTAGGCTGGACAAGAGAAAACCGAGTAACTTCCCAGCCGGCACACCAAAGGTGTATTTCTCTAGGTTAAGCTTCATTTGGAACCTCCTAAGGTTCGCAAATGTTTGTTGGATATCATCTAGGAGCGTTTTGCTTTCCTTTGTTTTTATCACAACATCATCTACATATACTTGGACATTTTCCCAATTTGATCATGTTAACATTTTTGCATACACCTCTGATACGTTGCTCCTGCATTACATAAGCCAAATGGCATGGTGCGATAGCAATAAGCCCCATACAGGGTAATGAAAGCAGTCTTTATTTGATCATCCGGGTTCAAAGGTATCTGGTGGAAACCAGAATACGCATCTACAAATGACAACAACTCACACCTAGTGGCCAAATATTTGACCTGATCTATTCTTGGTAGTGGGAATGGATCTTTTGGACACACCTTATTCGGGTTTGTGTAATCGATACACATACGCCACACCACTTCTACATTTGGATCATCCTTCTTCTTTTCCACCAGCACTAGATTAGACAGCCAATCCGGGTAAAGTACTTCCATGATAAAGCCGGCTGCAAGGAGCCGAGCTATCTCATCACCAATGACTTTTCTCCTATCTTCGACAAAGCGGTGGAGAGGTTGCTTCACCGGCTTTGCTCCGGGTCTCACATGCAAAGAGTGCTTGGCCAACTCCCTCGGTACACCTTGCAGATCCTGTGTGGACCAAGCAAAGATATCCCGATTCTCACGGAGGAAGTTGACAAGCTCGCTTTCCTATTTGTCGCTTAGCCCGACACCAATAGTTACGGTGCACTCTGGGAACTAATCATCAATGGGCACCTTCTTGGTATCTTTTGTCGCTTGAAATGAAACACTTCCATGCGGGTTACTCAGAGCCGGCATATTCAGCTGTGCGGACTGAGCTAGTGCTGCAACCTCTTGGATCCTTCTTTTCTCTTGTGTTATCACGAGTAACTCAGCCAAGTTCGACCCGGCTGAGGCACGCTCCATGGAGCACCTGAAATCCCCAGTTATGGTGATTACCCCATTTGGGCCTGGCATCTTCATCTTTAAATAGTTGATGTGATCACTAGCCATAAACTTTGATAGAGCTAGCCTGCCGCGTAACGCATGATAAGCACTGTCCAAATCCACTGCCTCAAACTCCAAGTTCTCAGTTCGGTAGTTATCCCTTGTGTCGAACAAGACGTCAATCCAGACCTTTCCAATAGGCTCGCAGGACAAACCCGGAACAATGTCGTGAAATGTGGTCTTGGTTGCCTGTAGTATATTCTATAAAACTCCTAGCTTGTGCATTGTGTGTCCTTATACAATATATTAATGTTGTTGCCATTGCCAATCAACACCTTGGAGAATTTCACGTTTATGTTTGGCCCGATGAAAGTTGGGTCAAGCACCAAAGCATATGATCTAGGACTCGGCATGATCCTGGGGTGATCCTTGATACTCCATGAAATTTCCTGATCAAACAAAGGCATATACCTCGTCACAGCCGGCAGCACTGCATTGACTTCCATATGTCGGTGTCTTACGCTCTGCCTATCAGTTTCTTCCGTGGTGAACACACAGTAAGCTTGATGATTTTCCCTATACTCATTTCTCTCGTCATTGCCGGGGTATCTTTGGTTCTGTTGATTTTGGTCCTCCACCTAATGGACTACATCCTTTCTATCGTGGATCTCATACCTAGGCGGGGGTGGTCGTAACATCTGCTTGTGCCCATTCACCCTAGCGAGCTGATGCTGCCGAGGTGCATCATGTCGAGGTGCATCGTGCCGAGGTGCCTGAGCATTCCCCGTGCTACTTTGCGCTATCTTCCTCATCTACTCATATTGTCAAGTCATGTGATTTGCCGGGTTACTCGGGTTAGGCATGTGAAACTTGCATGGTTGATCCAACATAGCTTCATACGTATACCCCGGTCTGTCCTTCTTTTCTTGCCACTGTTTCTTCTACTCTGGCGTCCAAGTTTTCTTGCCATCATTTCTTGGACTCCACCGTTGTCCTCCGCTCTTTTGTCGCTAGCTATTTCCAGCTCCGGGTTGATCTGGCTCCATTGTTATAACATGTTGCAAACCATATTTGTAGTCCGGCCTTTCATCTCTTCTCTTACCCCGGAAATCATTTCGTCGGGATGACCTGTCTCCATCTCGGTGGTAGTACTCTTCATTTAACTCATTTGACACAAGCCAAGGTTGAGTTAGATCACCCAACGCATACGAGTCAACAATTCTGATTGTTTCAGCCAACATAGTTGGCATATCTCTTTACAGCCTCTACCACAGCATACTCGCATACCTACATCCTTGTGCAAACCAAGCAATAGCTTGCGACTCAATCACCCCCTCGCATGAGTTGCGCACATTGCACCAGCGAGTTAAGAACTCCCGATCTATCTCATTTGGCCTTTGATTGCACATTGCCAGTGTCTGTGGCTTATTCGGCCTCTTATACGTGCTTGTGAAGTTACTGGTAAACATCTCCTCAAAATCTATCCAGCAGTTGATACTTCCTACTGGCAAATTGTTTAGCAAAACCCTTGCTGGTCCTTCTAACATCTGAGGTATATATCTCACAGCCCATCTCAAATTGCCTGTGGCAATGTTCACAGCTGTTCTATAGTCAATTAGCCAATCCTCTGGCTTGGTAATTTAATCATATGTCTTTGTCCCTCTAGCCAAATGGAAGTTTGGCACAAGAGGTTCTCTCATAATCTGAGGTCCAAAGCATGCTGGACCCGGAGGACCTTGTCCCTCAATTATTTCCGAACTATAAATTCGGTTGAGCTTCAACCTTGCATCATCTGGCTGCAAGTTCTTGTTTTGCAGCCTTGACCCTATCACATGGTGATCTGGTCTGGGAAACCCAGCATCAGGCATTGCCGAATAACCATCATTGTACCTATCTTAACCCGGACGAGCATATTGTTGTTGCATAGTTGGGCCGACACTTTGCTATTGCCGAGGTACGTACTGTTACTAATGATGTCGGGGTGGATTTTGTCCTGCTCCTACCAAGTTACGCTGTCTGGCATTGTCGTGCCCATCATTTCCCTGCTCTGCATGGCCTTGGCCGTGGTTACCTCGTCCAGCCTCACCTCGGACGGAACTGTGACGATCCTCATCACCTTGTACTACTTTTCCTTTCCTGGCCCTTGTCGGGTCATATGGGACCATCTGCTTATTATTTCTTGTCGATGTCACTACCTCCTCTTCTTGGGCCCGTGTGAGGGGATGATGTCGCCCCAGCAGATTTTGCCGGAGAGCCCCCTGCCAAATGAATGACACGGGAACCTCCTGCTCCTACCGGGTTTGCCTTGAGTATCTCCTCGTTCTTCTTGTTAGCGACCCTTACCAAGTGATTTAATCTTTCTTGTTGCCTCTCCTGGGCTTGACCGATCAGGCCCTCTAACTCGGATGTTGCCGCATCCACGACCCTAAGATTCTTTGCCGGGGTGATATACCTTGCCAGCCTTGCTGTTACTAGCATAGCCGAATACCCTGGCTTAGGTACATATTCCTTGTATATCTCAGTGATGAGGTTTATACCCCTAATCTTCACACCGTCCATAAGGGTGGGACTAATCCGGTTTGCTTTTACATACTCACGTAGCATGATGTTCAGTGATTCCTGCAACTCTACTACTCTCTTTGCCCCTGCTAACATTTTTAGTCGGGTCTCCTCCAACTCGTCCTATGCCTGAGCCGGATCTACGATAGGTGTTATGGGAGTAGCTAAGCTCTCTATTGCCTGCTGCAACACATTCTGTAGCCTCTCTAGTGGAGGACCCCTTTTCCTAGGTACCTTTGGTGTTGTTCCGGGTCTTCTGTCGGGTCCATGCTTGCTCCTGCATGAGGCATTGTCATCATTACCTCAGCGCAGCTAGCGGGGCGAGTGATACGCGGGCCGCGAGCCGCGTTGAGAGGTGGTTTGCCTCCCTCGATGATGTGCAGCGGGTGAAAGCAGGACTCGTCCATGGCAATATATATCTTATAGGCACCGAGGCTGATGAAGAGGCTGTTGCACAGAGGAGGGCGGTTGTCGAAGCTGCACGTGTTGTCGCTGACGTAGTCTAGTGCTCCAAAGCGCTGAATGAGCCCGGAGACGATGCGCTCCCCGGTGGCGATGATGCTTCCCGTCCGGATCTTCACTCTAGCTAGCGCCACCGCTGGCCCCACTGTGGGCGCCAACTGCCATGGTGGTGGCACGACAGATGCCATGGGTAGGCTAAAGATGGGGCCAAAGTGCGCTAGAGGTATCCAGGGAGGGATGGTGTGGTGATTCCACACACAGATGACTTGTATTTTTCTATCAATGGTGGTTTACAAATGCTCCTTGAGCTGTTCGTGGTGAGGAGGAAGATGAAGCTCTTCTTTACTCACCCCTCTCTCTAGGATTCTTCCCTTAGACAAATGATCGATCCCCTCTCTAGGAGGTCCTGGCGCTCCTCATAAAGGGGAGACCAGGTTATAGTTAGGGCATACGTGGAGAGCAAAATAGCAAAACGGTGCACTCCTTTTCCCTTCGTAAGCCGCCCAAAGCTCATGGCGTAAGCCTCTCTGAGCCCCTGTGCGGCGCTGCATCATCTGACCAAGAACGGTCTGGCGACGTCACCTTTGTCTGCCAGGACCGCCAGTCCTTGCCTCTGTCTTCTGCGCTCACTCTACAGTGGAGAGAAAAACGTTGACCATGGAAGATACCTTCCTTCTCTTGTAAGCCACATTGTAACCCGGTTGATACCCAGTTAACTTGGCTCCGTGGGTACCTGCAAACAAGTAACATTATGGTTGTGCCGACATACACTTTATGTCGGTCGAGGTAATGTTGGGTGTACACCACGTAGGCCGGGTCGACCGTAATTCGGCTGGCCTTCAGGTAACTCGGTCAGCTCCCGCTTTTACCTTGTCGTACCTCAGCTTATACTGCCTTTATACCCCAGCTTGACCCTACCCGGGGTTATCCCCCAACACCAACCAAATTCTTTTTTTTAAACTGGGAAAAGCCCGAAGGCCCGAGAAGCTGCTCACTTAAATAAGGCAGGTACAAGATACATCGGGGGATTTTAGCATCCACTGTCCAGCGTCTCTAACAATAGCAGAAAAGACCCCGAACTTTACATAATGAACCCCAAGAAAAAGATGAAAATGCAATCAGGTCCCTGGACTTCTTCTCCGCCGGCCGCTGGTGAACTCAAGGCCAGTGGGCCGTGTTCAGAGAAACTGCTCGAGGGGATCTCATTCCCAGCAGTGGTTGACAACCGCCGGTCACCGAATCGCTCCTAGGGACGAACCACTTGGGTGCAAGACGGTGCCGAGCTCCGGCGTTTGGAACCGAAGAGTGCCTCCTTCGTGGAGGTAGAAGAAGATGGCCACTTTGTCTAAGGATAGCGCCAGCAAGCACGCTGTCGCTTGGAAGCTTCAACTTGAGCAGCAACAACACCTAGGCCGCCGCTGCAGGAGCCCATTGTTGCCTCGCGTCCACACCTGTAATGGCCACCATGGCTAGGACAAGGCACAAGAAACACGGTAGAGGACCACCTGTAGAGGCTGCAGGAGTGGATGTTATACCGAGGGTGAGTGGTGGTGTTTCCCCGGCTCCGTCTCTCCCCATGAGAGCTCTCTCAGCAAAGAAAGAGGGACCACATCGAGCCGAGCGGGATCCGGCACGCTCTTCTCAAAGCACCCAAGGCAGATCTTATTCAGAGGGATGCTTGCCCTCCACCAAGTTGCTGCCGCCACCACCTGCCACCAGCGGGGAGCCACGAAGTAGAGGAAGAACAAGGCGGGGAGAATCGGATCACCGGCGACCTCCCACCTACCCCCACACGCCACAGGGGCAAACGCCATCAACGGCAAACCTAAACTATTACCTAAGCTACAACTACTAGAAACCAGACCACCTGACCAACTTCTCACCGGCCGGCAGAGCCACCCAAGAGAGGCGATTTTTTTCAAATAGCACATTTTTTTATTTAATTCCACAACTGTCGCACGAATTTAAGATTTTACAGATGTAGGCATTTGTCGGTCACGGCGTCGCCGAATGCAACGAATCAGCCACAGGCAGACCGAATGGACCATTCGGCTGACACCAGCTGCAATCGGTTAGGGCCTAGCCGAATGACTCATTCGTCCATGGTCAAGCCGAATGGATCTGGACCAATCGGCGAGGCTCTAGCCGAGTGCCCCTCTCGGCCAGGGGCAAGCCAAATGACTCAATCAGCCTGGCCCTCACCAATTGCACTAATCGGCCAGGCCGTGGCCAAATCCTGCATGATCAATGCATAACCAAGCGATTCGCCATAACCAATACATGCTTAAATCACTACAAGCAGCGCTAAACGAGATTAGTTTTCGGTTCCCGCCAGCCGATTCCCACCATTATTTCCCGCCACATGTTGCCGCCGTTTTTTCCCGCCAACCTATTCCCGCCATTATTTCCCGCCAACCGATTCCCGCCATGTTTTGTCGCCGTTTTTTCCTGCCTAGTCTTCCCATTGCCTCTATAAATTCAGGCACCGAGATGTTCTCTCTTCACCCAGTTCAGCTGTTCCTTCTCTTTCTCTCGCGTTTCTTCTCCTCTACATCATGAGTGTGCCTTGTTCAGATCCAGAGTATAGGCCTAGGAAGATGAAAGATGCTAGGTTGCCACAAGGGGTGACACACGAGCGTTGTTGGTGCGGCCATCTCGCCAAGGTTAAGGAGTCGATCAATTTCTCCACCTGCATGGGCATGAAGTTTTTCATGTGTCCCAACTACGACGCAAGCCCGCCCCGACAAGCAAGTTCATCGTACGAGAGGCCTCCGGTATGTTCCCAGAGCATGGTTAATATCAACCATTCATGTTATCATGAGTTCTTTTATTCATTCCATTGATTTGCTTGCAGTCTCCTCCTCCACTTTGCAAGTGGTACCATTGGATTGACACCGAGCAGCCAGCCTGGGCCAAGAAAGAGTGTCATGATAGGAACCGAGCTGCATGGGCTGCCTTCCATGAAGAGGAACGTGCTGAAAGGATGGTCGAAGAGGCGAAGAAGGAACGGGAGAGAGAAATGAAAGAATTCCAAGCAGAGAAAGGTCAAAACCGCGAGCTGAACAGGAAGAGAAGGGAGGAAGAGAATGCAATCCGCGAGCGCCAGGAAGAGGTGCGCAAGGAGGCCCGTGAGGCGGAAAGGAAGAGATTAAGAGAAAGAGCTGCCGAGGCGCGGGCGACAGAGGAACGTGGGGACAAGACCGGGAACTACCCGCGCTGGACTCAGGGAAGGTAGACGTGTGTCTTAGTACCGATGTATCTTAATTCCTGTTGTAGTGTCCTGATGTAACTTCATTTCAGTTGTAGTGTCCCGATGTATCTTAATTTCAGTTGTAGTGTCTTGATGTATCTTAATTTCAGTTGCAGTGTCTTGATGTAACTTACTTTCAGTTGTAGTGTATTGATGTATCTTCATTTCAGTTATAGTGTTGTGATGTATCTTTAATTCAACATGTCAGACCAATGTTGCTTTCCATCAAAAAACATTCCCGCCAAAATGCTTCCCGCTGGAATGCTTCCCGCCAGAATGTTTCCCGCCATAATGCTTCCCGCCAAAATATCTCCCGCCAAAATCTTTCCCGCCATAATGTTTCCAGCCAGATTTTTTCCCACCAGAATGCTTTCCGCCAGAATGCTTCCCGCCAGAATGTTTCCCGCTAGAATGTTTCCCGCCATAATGCTTCCCACCAAAATATCTCCCGCCATAACGTTTCCAGCCAGATTTTTTCCCGCCAGAATGTTACCCTATAAAAACCCCTCCTCGCGCAGTTGTTTAAGCAGCAGCCACCCCGTTTTTAGCCAGTATGTTTTCCTACGATCGCAGTTTTGTGCCAGACATGTCCGTCGACCTTTTTCATTTGGCTAGGAACTTTAGGATAGACAACAATCCAGCCCCATTAGAGGAACTAATTGGTAGTGATTGTCTCCTCACTGAGTTGGGTGAGGGATTGCGTAGAAAAGGCTGGCCGAAGAGGACTCCAGAGGAGATACGGCAAGAGCTACTTCGGATCAATGCTAGGTGGAGCAAGCAAAGATTCTCTAATGAAGGGGCAAGGCAGCAGAACATCATGCTCCCTTGGATTTGGATAGAAGAGAGTGAAGATGAAGATGATATATTCATGACGCCTGCCGTTGGGACTAAGTGGAGAGCTGAGTGGGACGAAAGGCAGGCCAAGAAGAAGGGTAAAGGCGAGGCATCGTCGAAGGTTAAGGGCAAGCCATCATCGGACGAGGCATCGTCGAAGGGTAAGGGCAAGAAGAGCAATGACAATCTAGAAGAGAGTGAAGATGAAGATGATATATTCATGACGCCTGTTGTTGGGACTAAGTGGAGAGCTGAGTGGGACGAAAGGCAGGCCAAGAAGAAGGGTAAAGACGAGGCATCGTCGAAGGGTAAGGGCAAGAAGAGCAGGATGTGAAGAAGGCATCATCGTAGGGATAGAACAATTCTCCCTTGTAGCTCGTGTGTGTATCTTAATTATCTCGTTTGTATCCTACTTATCTGTTGTAGTCATTTGTTAGCGATCACACATAGATAGACATATGTCTCATACATAGATAGATAGATATAGAAATGTCTCACACATAGAAAGGTGCATGTCTCACACATATATAGACATATGGCTGAGAGGTATATCAGCGTCGTCGTCTGCCTTGATGCTCACGTGGTTGCTCTGGTTGCTCTGGTGGTGTCCAGCCGTACCTAATGGGCGCCCGAACATTTCGAGGAGGAATCACTGAGCCGTGCTCGTCGTACTGAGTCTCCTGTGTGGGGGTCTGAAAAATGTTGATCCAACTGCTCTGTGTCATGAAGTCCTGAGTGTTGTGCTCCATCTCATGATCACTCGTCCACGCCGATCCAGAAAAAGATCTCTGATAGTCAGGCGTAGACCCAAAGGCTCCTGCATATGAATACCGAAGTATATAAGAAATTGATATGATATGAAGCTAGTCTCGGTATTGTGTAAGACGCATACCCTGTGGCTGCGGCTATGGACGAAAGCCGTAGTTCGGCGTGGAAGAGTGGCCAAAAGGTGGCTGCTGCTGCTAAGGCTGCCACGACGGACCTCCACCCTGAAAAGGTGGCTGCTGCTGCCACCAATCGAAAGAACTCTGCTGCTGCCATGACGAACCTCCAGGCTGGTCTGGAGGAGGAGGCCTCGGTGTTGCCTGTGGTGTAAGCCGTGGACGAGGAGACTGTCGTACGGGCGAGGGTGGACGTGGATGCTGCTGGTGCTGCCTCTGCTGCGTCGAGTGACGCGGAGGCCGCTGTGGTCCCGGCTGGTGAGCAACGTCCGAAGAGCGGGTGCACGTGAGAACTCCGTGGATATGTCAGATCTTCTCCTCTAGGCAACTCAGCCAGGTCTGCTGCTGCTCCCGTGGTATAAGCAGAGGTCCAGACGAAAGGGACCATCTGTAATCAGCACTATCCGTCTCAAGATCGAGTAGCAACTGTGCCTGCAATTTGAACCACTAGGGTGAAAAATGGAATAGAAACTATCCCAAGTAGGTGCATAAGATGAAGACAATGTGTTACCGCGTGCTGTCTGCTGCCCGTAGTAGACTGGCTCGGATAACTATCCCAAGTAGCCGCGCTCGGCATCGCTCCTGGGTCACTCTGTTGTGCGATGCATAGACGTGTGGCGCTCATGTAGCTTCGCAGATAGTGGTTGAACTCGTCCATATCAAACGGGGCATCCGAGTCCCAGACTCGTGTTGTTGCGCTGTTCCACTCCTCTACGTATGTCCCATCTCTATGGAGCCAGCCTGTGATGGTCTTGTTGCTTCCCTTCCTTGACAACCTACAATTTGAGAGTGATTGCTATAAGTCAATAAATCAGATAAGTTAATAAACCAGATAAGTCAATAAACTAGATAAGTCAATAAACTTACGTGTGGACCACCGAAGGTACGGCACTCTCAGTAGGACGAGGGTCGGCCAATTGGCGAAGGCCGAACTGCCTCATTACTCTATGTAGGCTCATCTCCTCTACCTGCATGTCGAAGATGATCTTCGATTTTGTAAGCCAATATGCCGCGTCTCTGGTACAGAGAGTAGAAATCAGTGTGACGGCTCCCACGTCGTCCCCATCCTTGCGGAATCTAGCACCAACGGCTTCATCCGTGTAGGGCTCCCACATCACCGAGCTCGCGAGCAGCACGTCAAACTGCTTGGAGAAAGCGGGGTATCAACCCCTCACCTGAGCATGAGAAAAGCGTCTCTGCCAAAGAACACATGTCATTTCTAGTCATATAGTACATGAACTAATTAAAAACTTTGCACATACCTTGCGACGTGTCCAAACTGTACCGAAAGTCGGTAGGTCGATGCGGTCTGCGTCGAACAGTCCTGTCGGAGGGTCACCCAATGCATGTGATGGGTAGGCCGTCTCAACAACTACATCCGGTCGTCCAATAGGAAACCGCTCCCAGGACCAAAGCTGCAACAGTAAAGGGCGTCCAAGCAAGCCTGACCTAGGAGCTTTACGCTGACAACCGCTGCACATACCTCTGTACGTAGCTGCCAAGACCGCAGAACCCCAACTCCTTTGTGTAATCATGTCTGCGCTCGTTGCATTAGTAATCTCCAATGCAATAGGGATGTAGCGAGCGGTGATAGTGGTGACATGGTTGTCGGTGAACATCACCTTTCCGAGAAGCCAAAGTAAGTACGCCTCCAAGCACCGAGTGATCTGTGGCTCAGTCAACTGGAGCTCTGGATAGCCTAACTGTTGGATCTGCATTAACGCAAAGATAGTTTAGTACCAACAAGCAATGAATGGTGTGATGCGTAAAGACAATTGGACTAACAAGTTATCGAACACACCTGAAATCCTAGTAACCAGTCGAACTTGGGCCCATGCTCATCGTGGTCAAATGGAACGACAGTAATACCCTCAAAACGTTGGGCCATATTGGTGCTCCAACTGGCTGGTGCATCAAGCGGCCCAATGGGCTGGCCTGCCAAGGGAGTCCCAACAGGTAAGACACATCCTGGAGAGTAGGAGCTATTTCATCCCAACGGAAGTGAAAAGTGTGTGTCTCAGGCCTCCATCGGTCAACCAAGCAGCTCAGCAACGACTGGTCATATAATAGACGTGTAGAGTCTCCAGTGTCCTCAATCAGACGAGCAAAAGGTAAAAGCCCAGCCCACTTCAGCCTGCATATCGAAATAGAGTCGACAAAAGACTTAGTGCGACAAAAGATGAAAGCATAATTGTTGTAATGCATGATTAAAATAAAATTGTACCTAGGAACCCAAGCCGGGTGTATCCTCCAGTTTACGTTGGGAGTGCGAGTGACCAAGGACTCGAGGGAGTTAGATTCATCCTCTAAGATTCTAGCACGATGTTTCTTTTCAATATCTTTACTGAGCAAACTGTATCTTCTCGCCATTTCTGCACAATATTACAAATAAAATAGAGTTCATCACGCATTACAAATTAAAACATAATTCATCACGTATTACAAATTAAACATAGTTCATCACGTATTACAAATTAAAACATAGTCCATCTCGCATTACAAATTAAAACATAGTTTATCACGTATTACAAATTAAATATAGTTCATCACGTATTACAAATTAAACATAGTTCATCACGTATTATAAATTAAACATAGTTCATCACGCATTACAAATTAAACATAGTTTATCATAACCTAAGTTCGCCTGCGACCTCTACCTCTTCGAGCCCGGGTACCACGGCCTCGCGTAGGTACTACGCCTGTTCCGAACTTGGGACAACACCTTGCCCTATGGCCAAAATCATTGCATAGAAAACATTGTCGTGTTGTACCTCCAGCTTCTGATTCATCCATGTCATTCTGGATGCGTCTACATTGTCGTCTGTCTCTGAAATATGTGATTGTGCCATACAGAATACCCTCGACAATGGTTGTAAGTGGCAGAGCCCTATTACCTCTAAGGACAAAGTTATATGACTCAGCAAGGTTTGTAGTCATGACACCATACCTAGCTCCATGGGTGTCGTGTAGCAAAGACCACCTCTCCAAAGGTTCGTGCTCTATCCACTGTTGAAATTTTTTAATCTGTCTCCCGGACCTTCTCCTTGTACCAGGCGGATCAAATCCAGGCAAGTCACAAAGCCCTACATGCTCTTCTTCAAGATGTGCTTCTCCAATAGCAGCAACTGCTGCTTGTTGTGCAGCTATAGCTGCCGTTTGGGCCGCTTTCCTAGCTCTGACATGTTTCTGAGTAAAGTCATCGAGATGTGCACGTATGAAATCATACTTTCATTCTTGGTTCTGCTTGCATAGTTTTTTGAAAAGATTCATCAGATTCTTATTCCTGAACTGTGAGAAAAAATTAGCTCCCAAATGGCGCATGCACCAACGGCTCTGCATGTCGAGCCAAGGGGTTTGTTCTCCAGGCCCAGGCTGTGTCAAACGTTTAACTGCATTTAGTATACCTGCATGTCTATCATGAATGATGCACACATTGGGCTTATCTTTGACAACTGCTAACTTGAGCTGCCTGAAGAACCATGTCCAACTTTCAGTGTTTTCTCCCTCAACAAAAGCAAAGGCGAGTGGGACAATTTTATTGTTGCCGTCTTGACCTATGGCGGTAAGGATCTGTCCCTTATACTTGCCAGTAAGAAACGTGTCGTCCACACATATAACTGGTCGGCAATAAGTGAAAGCTTGGGTGCACACAGAGAAAGAGAAGAACACTCGATGAAGCACCTTTACGGATGGATCCTCAGGTATCACATAGTGTTGGATGTCGACATAGGTGTCTGGGTTCCTTGCCTGCAGTGTAAGGAGCTGTCTCACCACAGAGTCATACGCGTCTCTGAAAGAACCAAACCTGTCCTCAAGAGCCCTCTGCTTTGCCCTCCAAGCCTTACTGTACGAAATGTTGTAATTAAACATGACCCTTACTTTATTTATTATAGCCTTTACTTCAACCTCTTTCCTATTCACTATCTCCGTGTAAAACAACCGTGCCAGAAGCGTGGACGAGAGGTTACGATGATCTGTAGGGATAGATGAAAGCTGACATGTGTGCATCACCATGTCACTCACCAACCAACTTGTGTCATATTTAGGAAGATATCCATGCACCATGGCTGGACAATTAATATCCACGCATTTAATTGTCAAGTATCTCTTATTTGACACAGTTGTACTGAGAACCCTCTGTGTAGACAATGCCCAAGCAATGACTGCATCTTGCAAATGTTTCTTGTCTGGAATCTGGCGCCCTGTGCAATTTTATTTTTGTGATATTCCCAGGCAGAATCATGACAGTCGTTAACGGTCATGACGCCGGAGATGTCTTGATTCCAGGATGCAGGAATCGGTACGTCTTCTCCATTGCCTTCTTCATCGGAACTATCTGAATCATCAGAATCACCACTTTCACCATCCATGAAATCCTTATCCTCCATCGTGTCCTGCATGTGCCCACTTTCCTCGTCCCCATCTACCTCTCCACTTTCGTATCCCCCACCTACATCCTGACTGCTCTACCCTGGTTCGTAACCACCATCACCACCTCCGCTTATCTGACTGCTCTGCTCTGATTCATAACCACGACCTCCAACATTGGACATAGAGTATGTTTCGCCACCATATTCAACACTATGGCCAGGACCGTGTCCACCTTCAGATGCTTGCGGATTGATCTCCTTCATGAAAGGAAGCACTAGTGCAACAGGGTGTATCTGCCTGTCCTGGCAACCTTTTAACCATTTAAACCAATCTCGGTTATGATCTACATCCTTCAAAATCTAGAAAATTTTCTTGGTAGACTTTGTCCACAATGCTTGGACACTGACGGTGTATGTTTCGAGATTATATCCTAAACAGTCCGTCAACTATTCCTTCAACTGACTAACACTCCAGGTTTGAGGGGCAGTCAAATCCAACTCCGTAAAATGAAACTCACGCAAATCTGCTCCATATTCATAGTATTGGACATTACCAGGACCATAGTAAAACACGAACTTCACTATATTCGACATCTCTGCTGACATAAAAAAAATCAATCTAAATAATTAATTATCGACAGTGCGTAAATACTCTAAATAATATACTAATAGTCTGGCTAATTTTCACCTGCCAAATCGTTCTACAAATCCACCTATTCTAAATAAAACTATGTACAACTACCCGTTAATATTCTAAATAATAGTCTGGCTAATATTTCTACAAATCCACTAATTTTTTCTACAAACCCACCTATTCTATAAAACTATATACAACTATTCTAAATAATATACTAGAACCATCCTAACTATTCTAATAGCCTGCTAACCACAGCCCGCGTAGCCGCATAACCATATACAATAACTGTGATTAACGAGCGATTAGAGTTTACCCTTGAAACGTGAGAAGCCACTCGGTACAGCAGGCTCGGTTCACCAAAGAAGTAGTACGGGGCAGCTCACAAACGCCCCAGCTCCAAGCTCCACCGCAGCTCCACCACCATTGCCATTGCTCCACCCAGCTCCACCACCATTCCTCCAAAAAATCACTACCAAATCCAGTCCTGAGCTAACCCATCAGTAGATCGGGCTTCCCCTTTCTCTATACTGGTTTTAGAACAAAGATTTATTGGCTAATTTGGGTTAAATCTGAGAAAAATGGTGAAAAAACGGATGGATTCGTCGCTGGGAGAGAGAGGGCAGAGAGATGACGCGAGGAAGAAGGCGGCTGGGTGCGGGAGGGGCTCGCGCGGTGGTGGTCCTCTTCTTTGGCTCCTTTCGGCCAGGGCGTCGCCGAATGGGCCAATCGGCCAGGCTGTCGCCAAATGAGGCAATCGAACCGAGCGGGCCCACCACCGCATGCACTCGGAGACAGCGACAGCGACGCCGAATGGTCCACTCGGTCTGGCTGTGGCCGATTCGTTGCATTCGGCGACGCCGTGATCGACAAATGCCTAGATCTGTAAAATCTTAAATCCGCGCGACAGTTGTAGAATTAAATAAAAAAAATGTGCTATTTGAAAAAAATTCGCCCCAAGAGAGAGGGGGACAGGGGAGGGGGGGGAGCGGGAGTCGACTCTCAACGAAAGTGTGTCCACCAACCCTACCTCCCATCATCCCATGTCTTGCGTGGTAGGCCTCGAGGCAGGATTCAAATCGTGGTCGTGGGAGACCGCGTGGTGCGTTGCGTGTCTGTTTGCTCTCGCACCGTGCCGCGGACGGACGGATGGACTCCTTCTTCCGCCGTTTCCCGGCATGGTAGCTGTTTTTCTTGCTGGAGCATGGTAGCTATTCTTTCGCCGGTCCCTAGCGGTAGCGATGGAGCAGTACGGCCGTTTTACTTCCCCTTTCCTCGGGGCTGAGGTTTCGTGCTCCGGTGGCCTTGCCATTTTGGCGTGGTCGCCGGTGCTGACGTGCTGCGCGTGCTACTCGTCGTGGTACGGCTGCGACCTGCGACGACCATCCGTTCTGTACGCATCGATGCGCTTCGGTCGGTTCTCACGGTTGCGTAGGCCCGCGCGTCCCAGGGCAGGACGTGCACTTTTCGTGCCCGACGATGCAAAATTGATGCGCGTCTGCGATGCGCTGCTATGCATACCTCGTCCCAGCCGCGACTGGTTCGTGCCATAGACTACCAGCTCCGGGACTGATTCAGCGACGTTTCTGCTGCAACCCAGCACCACAACAAAGAGTTTCTGAGCGCTCCCAAAAGATAGTCCCATGGTGTGCGATGTATTCACACGTGGGCTTCTAAGACTGTTGGACCAAAGGCCCGTCAAACGATTGATACAGGCTTTACGAGTCACTCGGGACGGGCTCGTGTACGTGGAGGGATGATCGACTACGGCAGTGCTTCCTGCCGATGAACGCTGAGGCAAGTAACAGAAGGTTAGACGACTTCTGGGCATGGCACTATGATCGGAAGAGGGTGTTATCCGTCATGTCAGCCTACAAGATGTTGATCACGACGAGGGAGAAGAGAGAGACATGGTCAGATGGACATGCTGCGAGCTGGCTCGAGTAGAGAAACGGTGGACTTCCGTAGGGTAAACACATGTTGGTTTGATCTGTCACGTTTAAATATGTAAGGATAAGTCAAAATTAATGTTAAGGAGGAGGCCCATGACCCAATGATCAGGTCCCCGGAACGCCCTGATCGGGGGCATTGCCAACCAACTCATGGTTCGTGGCTCCCTGCTGTGTGCGAAAATATAAAAGGGGAGTCCTGTCGTCTGACGATATCCAACTAGTGATCGCCCAGCCCGCTACTCCCCAACAATTTCATAAGCTGCTCCGATCGCAGACCTCGCACAAGCAGCAGGAAGGCTGGAACCACGTCATGCAGTGCCGGGGCAGTGCCGCTGGAGACCGGAGGGTATCCGTACCTTCCCTGCTTCGTCTTCCTCGACCTCTGCACAAGTCTGCATCAACCGGGCAGCAATGACGTCTTCCTCGACTCCAGTACCCAGTAAAGATCTAATCTACCATCTTTTATGTTCATTAGGTGTTCTAGATGTTGCTCTTGCAAGATCTTGTGTGGCTACTGTGGTATTTTACCTAACAATGGTATCAGAGCCAAAACTGAGTAGCACTAGAATCTTAATGGAGATTTGTTGATCTCGGTTTTGTTATATGGATCATGTCTCGGGCAATTAAGATGATATGGACTAAATTATGTTGATCAGCCCCTGCAAATTTTGGTTAGATCTAATCTGATTACAAAAATGTATTTTAAAGACATTCATAGATCAATAGCAGTCAACAGATTAAAGTACTAATGAAGCCATGATGTATCTGCAAGTTATCATTTTGATCTATTGATATGATTTTGCAAGTAATTAGATCCAGAAAAGCACAATTTGCAATCTAAAGAACCCTAGATAATTTCCCATTTTTTTGCACATCTGAGCACGAGCACAAGTTAGGGGAAACCTGATGATGCCGCCAGGTCGTCGCCTCTCCCTTCGGGGCCCGCCGGAGCACCCACAGCTCCAGCGAGGGCGAGGATCTCGCGCCGCGGTTCGCTCCCGACGGAGCAACGCGCGGGTTGACGCGCAGTAATGCGCGGAATGAAATATGGCGTCGATGGTCGTCGCTGCCACCTGCCCCGCCAGTGAGCTCCACCCCCCATATGAAAACGATGGCAGGGCTATGCTCGACGGAAGAGCACGCCGAACTTGGTCCAAGACATGCTCTCCCGGTGAGCACCGCCACCGCGCATCGGCATGGAGCAAGGGGCGGGCAGACCGCCGCCGTCTCTGTCGCTCACGGGGTGAAAGGCGCGGGAGTGGGGGAATAGGGAGGCCGTGGCCGCTGCCGCTGCAGCTCCCTGGCGCACGCGACGATGGCCGTCGGACACCGTCCGAGGGAGCTGGGAGGGCGCGCCGCCTGCAACCGCTATTGCAGCTCCATGGCGAGCGCGCTGCTGCCGCTCCATGCGCGCGTGCGGCGTTGTTGCTGCTCCCTGCTGCGTGTTGCTGCTTGCTCTCTCGCACGCGCGGCGTCGCTGCTGCTCCATGGGCGCGCGTGGCAGCTGCCAGAGAGAAGCAGCGAGTGGGGAGGGAGTGGTGAGTGCCACCACGATGAGTGGATAGGGTTAGGGTTATGCAGCCTTTGGGGATGAATCTCGGCCGTTCGCTGGATCCAACGATCCACAGAGAGCGGGGGTCAATATAGGCCAGGCAGGGCTTAACGGGCCGATTCTGTTCATGGGCCGCAAGACTGGGCTACTGTGTTTCGTGTTATTTTCGATTCCCTGGTTATTTTCTGTATATTTATTCAGTGTTTTAAGTATTATGCATTAATGATTTGTGCACTGTTTTAAATACAGAAATTATTGCCTAAAATATGATTTGTAAGACATATTATTGTTCTGGACCAAAATGAACCAACGAGATTTTTTTTGTCTAGACTATTTAATGTGTTTTAGTGTTGTATGCCCATTTTAGGCATCGAATAATGTTAAATTTCCTTATGTTTTATTTCGATGCTTATTATAAAAATATCATGACTATAAAATTAATTCTGACCAATGTTGTGTCAATTTTGCAAGTCTTTCTCCTAATGTTGTTTTAATCTTGTGTCACTTCTGCCCAACGGTGTTTTGACATAGAATTGAAACTTTGATGTTTATGGCATATTTTAATTTCTACTCATGCAATTTACTAATGAATTTCCATGTGAAAAAATTTCAGCTTCCGCTGCGATACGTTATGACACTGTCGAGCCACTGACGGGGAGTAACTTTTCTCGTTGGAAGAACTCCATCGAGTTAAGTTTGGCTTTCAGTGATTTCGATTATGCCTTAAGGGAGGATAAGCCCACAGCACCCGCTGTTGGTGCCGAGGGGTATGAAGACTTAAAGAAAGCTTATGACTCCAAGATGGAGAAGTGGGAAAGATCTAATCACGTGGCTATGCTACTGATGAAGTCTTCCATCTCACCCAAGATTATGAGGGCTCTCCCCAAGAAGGATACTCCTAAGGAATTTATGGCATCCTTGGAGGAGCAGTTTCAAGGCTCCGAAAAGGTTTATGCGCATGAGATTCTTCACAAGCTACTTGGGAAGTATAAATATAATGGAAAAGTCAGGAGCCACATTATGAAAATGGTATCTGCTTCACAAAAGCTGAAGACATTGAAGTGTGAGCTTAGTGACAATCTCCTGGTGATAATGATATTGGAGTCCCTCCCCGATGAATTTGATCAATTCAAGATCAACTATAACTCCATGAAGGAAAAGTGGACTCTTCCTGAGTTAACCCCTAAAGTAGTCCAGGAAGAGGAAAGGTTCATGAGCCAGAACAGGGACCAAGCTTTTCATGTTGGCTCTCAAAAGAGAAAGCGTGACGGGCCAACTTCCCCAAAGCCTCCCAAGAAGCCCTTCAAGAAAGAAGTGCCAAAGTCTAAGGGAAAGGAGGTTGCACAGTCCTCTGGAAGCGCAAATGATGAGAATGTGTGCTTCCATTGTAAGCAAGGAGGTCATTATAGGAAGGATTGTCCAGAATACCTCAAGTGGAGGATGAAGAGAGGTACAGATGAAATTACTTTTGTTGATGAATTATATTATGAAAATTTCTCTTGTACTTCATGGTGGATTGACTCAGGAGCAACTGCTCATGTTGCTAACTCCATGCAGGGATTAAGTATGATCCAAACTATAACAAGAGGTTCAAGAAAGCTTAAAGTAGCGAATGGAGTTGAAGTCGACATTGAAGCAATAGGGTCACTCACCTTGGAGCTTCACACCGGCTTTAGTCTTCATTTAAATAATGTTCTTTATGTACCTACTTTGAGTAGGAATTTAATTTCTGTCTCTTGTTTAGATGATGAGATGTTCGAATGCTTGTTTGGTCATAAACAATTTATTCTGAAATATTGTAATAAGGATGTTGGCCTCGGTGTCACACGAGGCAAACTATATATGTTATCTCTCAATGATTATGTGATGCATGTGAGTAATGTCTCGAATAATAAAAAGAAATGGAAGGGTACCAGCACTTCTTCAAAATTGTGGCATCGTTGTTTAGGCCACATTTCGAGGGGGAGAATGGAAACACTTATTAAAAATGATGTACTCCTTCCATTAGACTTTTCGGATGCAGACAATTGTGTAGACTGCATTAAAGGAAAATATGCGAAAACGATTAAGAAAGGAGCCATTAGAGCCACGGCGGTTCTCCAACTTATTCATACTAACATATGTGTGTTGGGTTCGCAGCATAGAAAACAAAAAAAATCCTACGATGGGAACTATCGCCAAGATCTATCTATTAGATAAATTAACGGGTGGATATACATCCATAGAGAATTTACCTTCAAAAACAACAAACCTTTGTTAACGAGATGGAACTCGTGGATGATGTAGTCGTACACTTGCCGATCTCAAGATTGTGATGAAGTCCAGCAGGTCCAGCTCCAACACGTCCATCAGATCCAGCTCCAGCAAGTCCATCACCACCAAGTCCAGAACCGCAAAGCAGCGGTGCATCCGTGATCGCACACACGTCCGGTACCCTGACAACCTCCGCCCCTCGCTCCAGCAAAGCAGCGGAAGCAACAAATCCTTTCCAGATAAAGCCACCAGGAACATGTATCTTGCTAATCCGAGACCATGGGGAATAACTAGAGGGGGAGAGAGATCCTTCACGAGGAGGTGTGTGTTGTGAGGAGGAGAGGGGAGCTTTTATAGGGAAGAGGGGGGCAGCCAAGGGCCATGGCGTGGCAGCCATGGTGGTGCCCCCACATCTTCCATCATTCATGTGGTGGATGCTCCACTCACATAAATATGCCTCCACTCACACTTCCACTCACATGCATTAAATTTCCACCAAATTTAATGCAAGCTCTCATTAAATAAAACTATTTTATTTATTTTATTCAGAATTTTGTCAACTACTTTAATTAACAAACATTCACATAAAACCCCCTGCAACATTTCAATATCACATGAAGAACCAGATTCTGCAATTTCACCCGAAACAATTCCGGTTTCCATCGAAATGATTCCAGTGCTTTCTTAAATCTTTATCTGAAACATATTTGCTCCAAATGGTGTCGGTATCCCTTAAGTGTGTCACCCTACGGTTCGCAAATAACGCAGACATGATCGAGACCCCTCTCCGATCAATAATCAGCAGCGGGACCTGGAGATCCGTACTGACTCCCACATATTTAACGATGACTTTTGTGATCGTGTGAACCTTTAATGTCGTAACCAAATCCCTTTGTCTCGCGATATATTACATGTCCGAGATTCGATCATCGGTATCCCAATACCTAGTTTGATCTTGGTACCGACATGCACTCTTTTCTCGTTCCCGTGATATAACATTCTAGTGATCACATCACTTGCTTGCAAGCTATCTTAATGTGATATCATCGAGAGGGCCCAAAGTATATCTATCCGTCATCGGGATTGACAAATTCCACTCTTGATCCATGAGCCTCAACATAACACCTTCGGAGTGTCTGAACCCACCTTTATAGTCACCCTTTTATGGTGTGACGTTTGATGTTATCAAGTCACTCTTCCGATGTTAGAAATTAACATGATCTCATGGTCTAAGGACTAAGATTACTTCGTATGATGTTATAGTAATATAAACATAATGACTTTGATCGTAATGCTATACTTCGGATGAATGTTCATCACATCATTCCACCAATGTTGTGACCTCGTTATTAACAACATCCAATGTCCATGATCAGGAAACCTTGATCATCTTGTTAATCAACGAGCTAGTTTATATGAGGGGCATTACTAGGAACTTTGTATTTTGTTTATTAAACACACATGTATTAACGTTTCCAATTAATACAATTATAGCATGAAAAATAAACATTTATCATAAACATGGAATAAGATAATAACCACTTTATTATTGCCTCTCGGGCATATTCCCTTCAGTCTCCCACTTGCACTAGAGTCAATAATCTAGTTTGAAAAACTTTGCGTATTGAACACCTATGGCTTTATGGTGTTGCATATACGCGATTGCTAGTGGTTAACATAATCTCCGGATCTGACAGTTTCAGGTTCGTGTGTATTTGCATGTCTTTGCGTCTCTACGCATCACTCATTCTCAAATGAGATGGCATTGTATAAATTTCGTCCTTTGGTGAGACCTTTAGTTCGTTCGGGTTAAAATATGTTGATATTATTGTCATAAAATATATCTTCATAGTATTAGCCCACTTTGAACCACACCTAGTTTGATAACAAACTACTTAACACAAATGCCCTCCTTTGCTGCTACTATAGCAGTCATATACTTAGCCTTTTGTTGTAGTATTTGTCACAATGTCTCAATTTGGAACTCATCCAAATCCATCATGGAACATCCTTTCCATTACATTGTGCCACCCATAGTCTAAATTGAGATAAATTTAATTTGTATCTTGTGACAAAACTAGTACCAATGTAATACTTTACAATGAACTACCTTTAACTATTTGTCACTTATACATGATATATTCTTAGTTCTTCCAAAGCTCATAAGAATATCTTTAATATCGTCCAATGATCATCTTATGAATCATTCTGGTATGTGCTCATAACATTTAGAGCATAGGACAAATCTAGATTTATACATATCACGGTATAATCGATCAAAAATATTCATGTGATTTTACTCACCAAGTGTTGAAACACTTGAATCTTGATACAATCATTTCCATACAGCAAGAACCTTTCTTGTTGTTTTCATATTGAACCCTTTCAATATCTCATATATGTACGTCTGGCATAACCATATTAGCGCCTTAATCTATCCATATAGACATTCATGCCAAATATTCCGGTTTTACCCAAGTCTTTCATTGAAATACTATTTTAATGAAATTCTTAACTTGCATCAATAAAAGATACATCATTTTCAATCAACAATATGTACTCTGCATAATGTATTGGAAATTTGTCTCAGTGCTCCCACTTAATTTCTTGCAAATGCAAGCATCTTCATCATCTCCGATGAAATTAAACTCCTTTAACATTTTCATCATGGTGAAGATTCCAACTCCGCTATGCTCACTTCAACTATTAAAGTTTGCATGCCCTTTCAGCACCCTTTGAATTAACAAAACCCTTCGGACCGTGTCATGTACACATCCTAGGTAACCATTCTATTAGAAGAACCTTGTTTTGTTTATTCAACTACCATATACCAAATTATATGTAGTGGTTGCTACATTAATCTGTCAAGACTAAATATCGCTATGAAAGATCAAATATTATCATAGTCAACTCCTTGAACATTGTCGTAAACTTCTTTTCGACATGTTGACTATTTCATAGATGTTAAATATCCATGTCTATTTCTTTATAGATCCAAACACAACTGATAGGCTTCATGCCTTTCCGGAGGGTCTTCCAAGTTCAGAAACTTGATTTCTCGTGTATGGATACTATCACGGATTCTATGACTTCTAGTCATTTTATGGAGTCAGGGCCCATCATCTCTTCTTTGCATGCAATCGGTTTATCATTGTCAAAACAATGACAACTTCTGTTTCAAATATTACTATTTGATTCTTACCGACCCACATGGTTCAATAGGAACTCTAATCTCCAAGATCACACCCTTTGTAATCACGGGAGCCATGAGCATTATGGCCGCCACCGGCACACTTTCTGGCGCTGCGCTACTTAGCACATATAGCTAAGGTTCAACAACCTTATCAAAGTTCTATTGTCCTCCCACTTAACTTTTCATGAAAAATTCCTTCTCAAGAAACTTGACATTCCAAGTGACAAACTCTTTTGTCCTTGGTGTTATGGAGGAATTCCCAACCAATTCTTTGGGATAACCTACAAAGACGTGCTTATACGACTTTGGTTGTAAACATTTTACTTATGCATAGCATACCAAAATTTAAGAAAAGACAATTCGGGTTTTATCCCAAACCATAACTCATATGGTGTCATTTCAACGGATCACGATGGTGCTCTTTTTAGAGTAAAAGCGGTAGTCTCTAAAGCTTTAATCCTTAAAACATAATGGCAGTTTTATAAATGACACCTTTGATCTTACCATGTCAAACAAGGTTTGATTTGATCTCTCGAACATACCATACTCATGTGGTTTATTGGGAAATGCAAATTCATGGAACAATTCCTGAAATCTTAGGTGTTTTTCTAAACCTGTAACTCACATATCTTCCTTTATCATCAAATCATAAACTCTTTTATTTTCTTGTTATAATGATTTTTCACTTCATCTTGAAAGTCTTTGAACAATTTTCAAATGTTTCATACTTCTTCCTTATTAAGTAAATATATTGATATATTCACTCAAATTTCTAGAGAAAAGATCCATCGCATATGGCTACACATAATGGACTATGCACATCAGCATGCACAATTTCCAATAAGCTAGTCATCCGTTCCTCTTTGGCCTATGAACGAAGTTTCAATTATCTCGAGGAAAGTTTCACAAGCGTCAATTGATCAAACTCAAAAGACTCCAAAAATCCATCAACGGGGAGTTTCTTCATGTTTACTTTCCAATATAATTCAAACAACGATGTCACTTCATAAGTGATCTTCCAATCATTTGTCTTACGACATTTTAGCAATAATGTTTATGGATGTGATTTCTCCAACTAGACTTATAAAAGTTCATCCATCCTTTATGGAATACGGTAATTATTTGAACAACCATTGTTCTCGTAATACCGTAACAAAATAAAAATTATTAAAACAAATCTTGAAGGCTAGGTTTGACGACAACGAAAAACACAATAACACTTTATTTATTTTCGATGAACATCATCACTTATTCTCTTGCTAGTTACTTTGGCCATTGCAGTTCATGAATTGTGTTGTTCTGTATGACACTTCACACTAACCAATTAGGTATCCAATACCTAAGAACCACATTGTTTAACAAGCAAGGAATACAGCCATAACATGTATATCTTCTATATACCTAAGTTGGACATCTCCAACCTTTTCTTTTCTGCCAAATATTTTATAGATTCTCTTTCAGCAATTCCTTTTCTTTTAAAAGAATCTATCAACATCAATAGTGGTGTCATTCACATGACACATAGTACAAAGTGTATATAGTCAAATACTAATACCTTTGGACTTGCACTTTGAAGTGGATCACCATCATCAAATGTTTGGTGTTCTTTCACAAATCCATTTTTTAGTAATCTATTAGTGTAGTAAACATTTTACTTACATCTTCTATTCATCCTTATCATGACAACTTTCATGATCAAGCTACTATAGCCTATAAGGAAGAATCGCGAGTATAATGTTAGTTTCCAAAACCTTTTTGGGAGATCCGTTTGCCTAGCATCTCCATCCTTCACAAATTCTCATACAATATGAGAACATGTATTTTGCTAAATTATACTCTATCATAATGCAACCAAAAACATTGTTTCAAATATCACAATATCTTCCACACATGATGGTTTCTGAAACAATTTTTCAGCTCCTAGATAATCTTGATATTAAAACACCTTTTGAATATCAATAATCATGGAGGCAAACATGATACTTTAGATACTAACATTGGAATTCTTACTCTTGATTTAATACTACTTATTAAACTTCATGGAGTAAATAGAGTTTGCTGAAAGTTTGCAATAGGACTTCTAAACTTTAAATTGACATTCAAAACAATATGATACCAGTTCGTAAAGTAAATATCCAGCATTCTATAGTTCTATTATCTCAATTAAAACTAAGCATAAGGTAGTGAACAGATGTCAATGACTACAACAAATTATGCAAATTCACTTCGATTTAGTTTATGACAAATTGAGTTCGACTAATCCAAATTAGAAATGAACTCCCACTCAAAAACGACATCCCTCGTGCCTTTTTGGTGATTACATGAACCAAATCCACTACACCAAGTCCGATCATCACGTGAGTCAGTGTAGCTTCAAAGGCGAGCATCAATATGGGCATCACATCAACTATGCGACTCATGCTTAACCTTTCGGTCCATGTTCCGAGGCCATGTCTATACATGTTAGGCTCGCCAAGTAAGAACCTTAGTACTCGCGTGTGTAAAACTGTCTTACACCCATTGTATGAAAGCGTAGAGTCGAGTACACCCGATCATCACGTGATGTCTTGAAACACGATCCATAGAACGGTGCATACTTAAGGAAGAACATATTTTATCTTGATATTTAAATGAGGGATCATCTTATAATGCTACTAAAATGCCAAACTAGCGATATAAGATGCAAACATCATATGTGTAAAGTGGAATGATATGGCCCATACATTTGATCACCATCATCTGCATCGTGGTATGATCTCTATCATTCCTTTGTGTGTAAGGCCAAGGTCTATGGAACTTACACGTTAGGTGTGTTGTAAGGGTATCTACCATACATCTACTTACAACATTACCATATCATGACACTAGCCTAGCAACAATCTAAACGAGACGCCTCTAATTTATCCATTGCAAGTTTTACGTGGCTTAGGGCTTTCAAAGATAGAACCAGTCTTACCTACGAACATGGAACCACAACAATGATAACTAAGTTATTAGCAACTCATTGTAAATCAGATTTGACTATAGTAGGAGAGACAGACACCCGCTAGCCACTTATGCAAAACTAGTTGCATGTCAGTCGTGGAACCGGTCTCATGTGCGAGGACATGTAAAGTTAGTCCAGGCCGCTTCATCCCACTATGCCACCAATATCCAAAAATACATAGAAGATGCAATAACATAATCATCATCGCCCACATATAAACATATGTGTACTACCCATGCAAAGCACCTACGCATAGATCAGGCTCTGATACAACTGTTGGGTTTGTAGCATAGAAAACAAAAAAATTCCTACGATGGGAACTATCGCCAAGATCTATCTATTAGATAAATTAACGGGTGGATATACATCCATAGAGAACTTACCTTCGAAGACAATAAAGCTTTGTTAATGAGATGGAACTCGTGGATGATGTAGTCGTACACTTGCTGATCTCAAGATCGTGATGAAGTCCAGCAGGTCCGGCTCCAGCACGTCCATCAGATCCAGCTCCAGCAAGTCCAGCACCGCAAAGCAGCGGGGCATCCGTGATCGCACACACGTCCGGTACCCTGACAACCTTCATCCCTCGCTCCAGCAAAGTAGTGGAAGCAGCAACTCCTTTCCAGATAAATCCACCGAGACCATGGGGAATAACTAGAGGGGGAGAGAGATCCTTCACGAGGAGGTGTGTGTTGTGAGGAGGAGAGGGGGGCCTTTTATAGGGAAGAGGGGGGAAGCCAAGGGCCATGGCGTGGCAGCCATGGTGGTGCCCCCACCTCTTCCATCATTCATGTGGTGGATGGCTCCACTCACATAAATACGCCTCCACTCACAGTTCCACTCACATGCATTAAATTTCCACCAAATTTAATGCAAGCTCTCATTAAATAAAACTATTTTATTTATTTTATTCAGAATTTTGTCAATTACTTTATTAACAAACATTCACATAAAACCCCCTGCAACGTTTCAATATCACATGCAGAACCAGTTTCTGTAATTTCACCCGAAACAATTATGGTTTCCATCGAAATGATTCCAGCACTTTCTTAAATCTTTATATGAAACATATTTGCTCCAAATGGTGTCGGTATCCCTTAAGTGTGTCACCCTACGGTTCGCAAATAACGCAGACATGATCGAGACCCCTCTCCGATCAATAATCAGCAGCGGGACCTGGAGATCCGTACTGACTCCCACATATTTAACGATGACTTTTGTGATCGTGTGAACCTTTAATGTCGTAACCAAATCCCTTTGTCTCGCGATATATTACATGTCCGAGATTCGATCATCGGTATCCCAATACCTAGTTTGATCTTGGTACCGACATGCACTCTTTTCTCGTTCCCGTGATATAACATTCTAGTGATCACATCACTTGCTTGCAAGCTATCTTAATGTGATATCACCGAGAGGGCCCAAAGTATATCTATCCATCATCGGGATTGACAAATTCCACTCTTGATCCATGAGCCTCAACATAACACCTTCGGAGTGTCTGAACCCACCTTTATAGTCACCCTTTTACGGTGTGACGTTTGATGTTATCAAGTCACTCTTCTGATGTTAGCAATTAACATGATCTCATGGTCTAAGGACTAAGATTACTTCGTATGATGTTATAGCAATATAAACATAATGAGTTTGATCGTAATGCTATACTTCGGATGAATGTTCATCACATCATTCTACCAATGTTGTGACCTCGTTATTAACAACATCCAATGTCCATGATCAGGAAACCTTGATCATCTTGTTAATCAACGAGCTAGTTTATATGAGAGGCATTACTATGACCTTTGTATTTTGTTTATTAAACACACATGTATTAACGTTTCCAATTAATACAATTATAGCATGCAAAATAAACATTTATCATAAACATGGAATAAGATAATAACCACTTTATTATTGCCTCTCGGGCATATTCCCTTCAATGTGGACCTCTGAATGTTAAGTCTATAGATGGTTTTGATTCGTTCATCATATTTACAAATGATTACTCCCGGTATGGGTATATCTATCCCATACGCGATCGATCGGAAGCTTTGGACAAATTCAAAGTGTTCAAAGCCGAATTTGAGAACCAACTGAATGCAAAAATTAAAGTTGTACGATCTGATCGTGGGGGAGAGTATTATGGAAGGCATGCTCCTTATGGGCAAATTCCAGGACCTTTTGCCAAGTTACTATCTGAAAATGGAATTGTTGCCCAATATTCAATGTTTGGCGAACCTCAGCAGAATGGTGTAGCTGAGCGTAGAAATCGCACACTCATGGATATGGTGCGAAGCATGCTCAGCCATGTAGATTTGCCAGTAAGCCTATGGATAGAGGCTTTAAAGACAGCCGCACATGTACTAAATCTTGCTCCTACTAAAGCTGCACCATCCACACCTTACGAGATGTGGACAGGAAGGAAGTCGAGCTTGAACTACTTACGTGTATGGGGTTGTCCTGCTAAAGCTAGAGTTTTCAATCCACAACTAAAGAAGCTAGATCCAAAAACAGTTATCTGTTTCTTCATTGGATACCCTCACAGGGGAAATGGATATCGTTTCTATTATCCAGGTTACACCACTAAGTATGTGGAGACCCGACAAGCGGTATTTTTTGAATATAATGATGTAACGGAAATAAGGAAGATCGACCTTGAGGAGAAGAGGGTGTGTGCCCCATGCCCGGCTATCCAAGAAATTGTTCTACCAATATCAAGGAGAGTAACCTCTCATATTTCTAAATCTGATAATCTAGGCCCTCCACCTAATGGTGATGCTGAGACTAACAAAAATAACAATGAAGAGCCTCACCAGTCAGATGAAGAAAATGATCCACAAAATAATGATGCCCCTTCACCACCTCCTCTGAGAAGATCATTGTGAGAAAGGAAGAAAGCCATCCCAGAAGATTATGTCACTTACATGAGTGAGGATGTAAATGATATAGGAAAGGTGGAGGATCCAACCTCATATAAAGAAGCCATTAAAAGTATGAATTTGTCTAAGTGGCAAGTTGACATGGAAGACGAGTTGAAGTCTATGGCCTCGAATGATGTTTGGGACTTAGTAGAAGTTCCCAATGGTGCTAAAAGGGTAGGCTGCAAATGGGTCTACAAAACCAAGTATGACTCCAAAGGGAATGTTGAAAGGTTCAAGGCAAGACTTGTGGCAAAAATGTTCACACAGAGAGAAGGAATCTATTACAATGAGACCTTCTCTCCTGTGTCATCTAAAGATTCTTTTAGGATCGTCATGGCTCTAGTACCTGATTTCGACCTAGAATTACACCAAATGGATGTTAAAACAGCTTTTCTAAATGGAGAACTGAAAGAAGATGTTTACATGACTCAACCGGAAGGTTTTGTCATGGAAGGAAGTGAACATTTGGTGTGTCGCCTAAATAAATCCATCTATGGCTTGAAGCAAGCTTCGAGATAGTGGTACCTTAAGTTCGACAAGATTATTAGAACTTTTGGTTTTATAGAGAATGTTGTGGACAACTGCATTTATGTTAAGTTTAAGGGTAGTAGGTTGACAATATTAGTCCTATATGTGGATGACATATTGTTGGCTTGCAGCGATAAGGATATGCTGCACGAGACCAAGAATTTTCTGTCTTCCAATTTCGATATGAAAGATCTTGGCGAAGCCTCGTATGTCCTTGGCATAGAGATTCATCGGGATAGGTCTAAAGGTGTATTGGGACTATCACAAAAGGAATACTTTGAGCGAGTACTAAAGAAATACAATATGCATAAGTGCTCAGCCTCACCTGCTCCAATAGTCATGGGCGATAAGTTTGGGACATTCCAATGTCCAAGGAACCAAATTGAAATTGATCAAATGAAGTCGGTTCCTTATGCTTCAGCTGTCGGAAGCATCATGTATGCACAAGTTTGTACGCGCCCTGACTTGGCTTTTATAACGGGAATGCTTGGCAGATTCCAATCGAATCCAGGAATAGACCACTGGAAGGCCGCAAAAAAGTCTTGCGTTATATGCAAGGTACTAAAGACTACATGCTTACATATAGAAGGTCTGATAGCCTAGAAGTCATTGGCTATTCAGATGTTGATTATGCCGGTTGTGTGGATAGTAAGAAATCCACGTCAGGTTATGTGTTCACACTTGCCGGAGGAGCCATATCGTGGAAAAGCTCCAAGCAATCGATAACTGCCTCATCTACGATGCAAGCAGAATTTATAGCATGTTATGAGGCCACTGGGCAGGCTGTATGGTTAAAGAATTTCATTCCCGGGCTTAAAGTGGTTGACAGCATCTCTAAACCACTTGGGTTGTACTGCGATAATGAACCCGCAGTTTTCTATATGAGTAACAACAAGTCAAGTGCTGCTACCAAGCACATTGACATAAAGTATCATGTTGTGAAAGATAGAATCCAGGATCATACTATTGACATTAAGCATATTAGTACTACTCGTATGCTTGCGGATCCGCTAACGAAAGGCTTACCACCCAGTATTTTTCATGAGCATGTTGCCGGCATGGGACTATTGGAAGCCTTATGATTCTGGAATAAAGGGACCAGTACAAAGAACCACCCCCATTAAGTAAAATGTTATCCATTTCAAAATAGGCTGGTATGCCATAAGTGTTGAAGGTCAATAGTATTTCATTGGTTGTTGCAACGCCTCACTTTGGTGTATTATTCCTATGGAGAATGGGAAAATAAAGTTAAACCTAATGATCAAGGGGGGAAATGTTGGTTTGATCTGTCACGTTTAAATACGTAAGGATAAGTCAAAATTAATGTTAAGGAGGAGGCCCATGACCCAACAATCAGGACCCCTCGAACGGTAACACAATGCCCTGATCGGGGGCGTCGCCAACCAACTCATGGTTCGTGGCCCCCTGCTGTGTGAGAAAATATAAAGGGGGAGTCCTGGCGTCTGACGATATCCAACTAGTGATCGCCCAGCCCGCTACTACCCAACAATTCCATAAGCTGCTCCGATCACAGACCTCGCACAAGCAGTAGGACGGCTGGAACCACGTCATGCAGTTGCTGACTTGTGTACTAACGAGCTCGCTGGGGAACCCCAAGAGGAAGGTATGATGAGCACAGCAGTAAGTTTCCCTCAGTTATGAAACCAAGGTTATCAATCCAGTAGGAGCAAGGAAACACCTCAAAGGTGTTGCTAGCCAGGGTCCATAGTTCACTAGTGGTGGCTCTCCTTAATATAAATGACATGTTGGATGAACAAATTACAGCGGGACAATTGACAAACATCGAGAAAGCAACATGCATATACTACTCATCTTGACTCCTTTGAGATTCGACTGGGCATTACAACATTATACATAGACCGCCATCCAACTACATCTATGACTAATAATCCACCTTCAGGTTATCATCCGAACCCCCTCTAGTATTAAGTTGCAAGCAACGGATAATTGCATTACGAATTGCTTGTAAAGTAAACAATATGATTGTTCTATGAACAAAAGATTGTTGTTTTCTCCCTAGTAGCAACAGCACATCTAGTACCTTAGAGATTTCTGTCACTTACCCAGATTACCAGAGGCATGAACCCACTATCGAGCATAAATACTAACTCTTGGAGTTGCTAGCATCTACTTGGCCAAGATAGCTACTAACAACGGAAAGCATGCAAGATCACAAATAACAAAGACATGATAGAATCAATAATCAATCTGAAATAGCATCTCAATATCCATCGGATCCCCGCAAACACAACATGTAGGAATTACAAATAGATGATCTTGATCATGAACGGAGCTCACAAGATCTAAACATGATAGCACAAAGGAGGAGAACCAGCCATCTAGCTACTACATGGACCCGTAGTCTAGAGATGAACTACTCACGCATCACACCGGAGGCTTGCATGATGATGAAGAAGGCCTCCAGGGTGAATTCCCCTTCTCCGGCAGGGTGCCGGGAAGAGCTTCAGATCCCTCCCGATCTAGGGATGGAGATGACGGCGGCTACAGACTCTTTCTTGGAATTTTGATCGAGTCCTTAGGGTTTCTGTATCGCAGGCAATATATAGGCGGAAGGAGAGGCTAAGGGGGTGCCTGGGGCGGCCAGACCACCCCCTGGCGCGGCCAAGCCTGGCCGCGCGGCCAGGTGGTGTGGCCGGGCCCTAGCCCCTCTCCGTCTCGTATTCTGGCTCCGGGTGTCCCTCGATGAAAAACTGACTTTGGCTTTTGTCCCATCCAATTCCGAGAATATTCATTTTCTGACTTTCCTGGAACCAAAAATAGCAAAAAACAGGCAGCTGGCACTGTGGCTCTTGTTAATAGGTTAGTCCAAGAAAACATATGAAAAGTACTCCAAAGTGTGGACAAAGCATAAGAAAGTAGATAAAACCAAGCATGGAACATCAAAAATTATGGATACGTTAGCAACATATCAACATCCCCAAGCTTAACTCCTGCTCGTCCTCGAGTAGGTAAGTGATAAAAAGAAAGAATAATTTTTTAGGTGACATGCACCATCATAAATTTCATCAAAGTATTTGTAAAACAATGATAGCTAGGATCATAGTACTTCAATCATAACATGAAAGACAAAGTTCTAGCAATAAGGTAAAGCAACTATGTTGCAACATGAAAAGGCATAAACAAAAGATTCATGAATAACAATGCTTTGCAAGATGTTTGTTTGTTTCACATAAAGAAAACATAGCATAGTGGCATTCAGCTTGTCCCTCATAGAGTAGCAAACATAAATGCATAGGACACCTTCAAAGTTCATAAGAGTGACTAGATACAAATAGTTTAAAACAGGCAATATCAAAGCTATGCATCAATTAACAAGTCTTGGGACAATGCACATAGAACTAAGAATGGCCACTATGCTCTCAAAGTAGGTGCATAAAGATAGAAAGTGGAGACTCAACATAAAAGTAAAAGAAAGGGCCTTGATAGAAGGAAGTAGGGATTCAGGTCTCATAAAGAGCTTCCAAAAATTATGGTACTTATTAGCTTTCAGCTCTCATTGCCCCTATCATAAGCATCGTGAAGGTGATTAAGGTTAAAGTGACACAACTAAGAGGATATGCTTGACAAGTTATAAGCTAAAATCTCATGCCCCTTACTTACGAAGACCGAACCTCATGCTACTCAACTTTAGCCACAAGTAATCTCTTGTCATTGTAAGTACATATGTATCATACAGAACCGCCAACGGGGTACCCCTTGCACATGATACATGAGCTATCCCATAATCAAAATGACAAGGCAAGCAGACAATGAGCATCTCGGTGATCTTTTATTTGCTATTTGCATAGGTTTTTATTGAGGATGCTTCATAGAGTGCTCATTATGGTTATGCTGCAAGTTTCCACCATGATTAGGCATGGCTTAGGCTAGCGGTCCAGGCGTTTCTCTAACACACATACAAACTCCATAATCTTACAAGTTCCCCTTTTATTTCACACCACCGGGATCCATAAGCAAAAGAACATGATATCAACGGGGTATAAAGGACAAGTGCAATGTTGAAAGCGTTCCCCATGATACATGGTTCTGCTAACTTCAACTTATAAAGCGCAAGCATATACGCAACAAAGATGGACGCAATGGTTCAAGTTTATTAAATGCAAGAAAGTAAAGTGTGCCATCAAGTTCGTGAGAGCTTTAATCACTAGTTTTCTCATAACAAGTTTAATTTGGAAGGTAGAAAAACATGAATATACTTGGAATAGCATATGCTAATAGGTAGGTATGGTGGACTCTTTGGAATAACTTGGTTTTAGGAGTTGGATGCATGAGTGGAACTCATACTTGGTTATGGAGGCTAGCAAAAGACTGGGAGCGGCCAACTAAGAGAGCAATAATGGCCATAATCATGTAGAGCGACAAAACATCATTAATCAAAGCATAAAGTGATACTACAAGTTGAAAACTAAAGGATCATAAAAGCTATGGTGACTTGGGATAGTCATAACATGGTGTGAGCATGTGCCAAGTCAACCCAAATAAAGCATCAAAGGAGAATACCACAATACTATGCTTTAATATGCTAAAACAACGCATGATTCTTCCAAGGCACATTAAGCAATCTCAATTGTTTATAACAAGTCATGCTACAGCAAAGAATACTAAGCCTAAAGAAAAAAAAATCAAGCATGGCATGACAAAGCATGGGCCACAGTCAAAAACAAGCTCTCTTTACCACTTAAGCATGAGCTTTCCTACTCTTTTCTAATCCAAACCAAGCTATTTGAAAACCAATGTATGAAAGAGGGGGTCCAGCAAATTTATTCAGTAAACTAAGCAAACCAAGCAAACGAAAACCAAAATGAAAAACAAAAAAGAAGACGCTCTAAGAATAACACAACTGTGCGTGAGACAATAAAAATGAAGTGTTTGGAAGAAACCTGGGATTTTTATTGATGAAGAAGGGGATGCCTTGGGCATCCCCAAGCTTTGACGCTTGTACTTCTTGGATATTTCTTCGGGTGACACGCGTGGCATCCCCAAGCTTGAGATTTATTCCATCCTTCATCTCATTACTTATTCCTTCCATACACCTAAAATTTTTCCTTCATACAAAACTTCACACAATCTTTATTAGCAACAATAGTGCACTCAAGATAATAAGTCCTTAGGTTCAGTTTCAACACCAATAAAACTTCCATTAAAACACTAGCTACTGTAGCACTTCCCTCAAAAAGCTCAATTCTCCAAAGAGAACTCAAAAAGGAACCAACAAGAAGCAAATGCAAATAATGGCAGAAATCTGTTAAAACAGACCAGCAGGTAAAGACGAATTTTTTCGAAGACCTTCTGTTGCTCAAATCAAAAAGTGTTTAACAAATTAAAGTTAGATAACAACCTGAGGCAGAAGCACAAAAATTCACGCCTCAAAAGTATGTACATATATTTTACACGAATTTTTACGGTGAAGCACATAAATCTGTTTCAAGACAGGAACTTTCCCAATCATTACTTCTCTCTCATTAGAGGTTAATATTGGCACAAAAAGCAAATAAAAAGGATAAGGAGCGATTATTACTGAAGTAATAACTTCCAAGACTCATCTAAAACTTTTTGGTTATCTCCCAATAAGTACTTTTCTTTAACGCCTTTAAGTTAGGCATAAGAAGCAAGAAAAAGAATCAAGTGTTCTCAAATGAAGAAGCATTAAGAGCAAATTTTGTTTTCATAGGAGAGGCAAAAGAAATCTTTTCTCTCTTCTTAGGGAAGTGTTCTATACCTTTCTTGAGTGGGAGTTGATATTTAATGGTGCCTTCTTTCATATCAATAATGGCACCAGCAGTTCTAACAAAAGGTCTTCCCAAAGTAATAGGACAAGAAGCATTGCATTCAACATCCAAAACATAGAAGTCAAAGGGGACATAGGCATTGTTAACCATAATAAAAACATCATTAATACTCCCCATGAGTTTATTTTTAGCATTATCATCAAGTGGGACATTCAAATAACAATCTTCAAGTGGTGGCAAATCAAGCATATCATAAATCCTTCTAGGCATAATAGAAACACTACTATCAAGATCACATAAAGCTTTAAAATCAAAATCATTCACTTTCATATTGATGATGGGTTCCCAACCATATTCTTGTTTTATAGGAATAGAAGCTTTATGTTTCATCTTTTCTTGTTTAATCTTTATGAGAGCATCAGTAATGTGTTTTGTAAAGGCCATATTCATAGCACTAGCATTAGGACTTTTAGCAAGCTTTTGTAGGAACTTAATAACTTCAGAGATATTGCAACCATTAAGATCAAAATCATAATTATCATCTAAGGTAGTAGAGCTATTACTAGCCTCAACACTAGTGGTAGTGATAATAGAAACACTAATGTTTCTAGCAATTTCATCTTCTCTTTCCTACTTAGCATGCAATTCAACTAATAGTCTAACATTTTCATCAATTCTAACTCGTATGGCATTAGTAGCAGCAAAGGGATTATCAATAGTTTTAGGTTTAGCAGCCATTTTATTCAAAGAAGATTGAGCTTCAGCCAAAGATGCTATATTTCTTTCAGCATTAGAGAGTTTTTCCACAATAGTTTTGTTGAAAGCAGTTTGTTTACTAATAAAGTCTTTAAGCATAACTTCAAGTTCAGAGGAAGAACTTCTATTATTGTTGTAGGAATTTCCATAAGCATTATCATTATTGGGAGGATATGGCTTATAATTGCTGTTACCAAAATTATTCCTGTAGGCATTATTGCTAAAATTATTATTCCTTATAAAGTTCACATCAACTTGCTCTTCTTGAGCAACCAAAGAGGCCAAAGGAACATTATTTGGATCAATAAGGGCTTTCCCATTAACAAGCATAGACATAATAACATCAATTTTATCACTCAAGGAGGAGGTTTCTTCAACAGAATTTACCTTCTTACCTTGTGGAGCTCTCTCAGTATGCCATTCAGAATAGTTAACTATCATATTATCCAGAAGCTTTGTTGCAGCACCCAAAGTAATGGTCATAAAGGTACCTCCAGCAGCAAAATCCAATGGATTTCTTGAAGAATAGTTCAATCCTGCATAAAAGGTTTGGATAATCATCCAAGCAGTTAGTCCATGAGTGGGACAATTCTTTACCAAAGATTTCATTCTTTCCCAAGCTTGAGCAACATGTTCATTATCAAATTGTTTAAGCTTCATTATTTCACTTATCATAGATATAAATTTAGCAGGAGGATAGTATTTTCTAATGAAAGCATCTTTGCATTTAGTCCAAGAATCAATACTATTCCTAGTTAAGGAGTTCAACCATTATTTAGCTTTTCCTCTCAAAGAGAAAGGAAACAATTTAAGCTTAATAATATATCCATCTATATCCCTATGCTTTTGCATCTCACAAAGTTCAACAATGTTATTTAGATGAGCAGTAGCATCTCCATTACCAATACAAGAAAATTGTTCTCTCATAACAAGATTGAGTAAAGCAGGTTTTATTTCAAAGAAAGTAGCTTCAGGAACAGGTGGAGCAATGGGTGTGCTCATAAAATCATTGTTGTTGGTGCTAGTGAAGTCACACAACTTAGTATTTTCAAGAGTAGTCATTTTTTTGTGTATTTAATAAAGAAAGCAAACTAGTAAGACTAATTTTTTGTGTGTTTTTGATAAAAAAACAAGCAAATAAAGCAGAAGTAAACTAAGAAAAACAAAAACAACAAAGTAAAGAGATTGGTTATGAGGGACTCCCCTTGTGAAGATGTCCTTGACTCCCCGGCAACAGCGCCAAAAAACCACTTGCTGACTCGTGTACTAACGAGCTCATTGGGGAACCCCAAGAGGAAGGTATGATGAGCACAGCAGTAAGTTTCCCTCGGTTATGAAACCAAGGTTATCAATCCAGTAGGAGCAAGGAAACACCTCAAAGGTGTTGCTAGCTAGACTTTGGCAGGGCGCACTACCGGCGTCAGCAGCAACATGGAGACCTGCACAACACAACCATAGAACTCTGTCCCCAACTTGCGATGAGGTTGTCAATCTCACCGGTTTTGCTAAAAACAAAGGATTAAACGTATCGAATGGAAGAAAGTAATAGTTTGCAGAAAGTAAACACAAATTAGTAAACAATTGATTGTAGATCGATGATAAAAGAAAGGACCGGGGTCCATAGTTCACTAGTGGTGGCTCTTCTTAAGATAAATGACATGTTGGGTGAACAAATTACAGCGGGACAATTGACAAACATCGAGAAAGCAACATGCATATACTACTCATCTTGACTCCTTTGAGATTCGATTGGGCATTACAACATTATACATAAACCGCCATCCAACTACATCTATGACTAATAATCCACCTTCAGGTTATCATCCGAACCCCCCCCATTATTAAGTTGCAAGCAACGGATAATTGCATTATGAATTGCGTGTAAAGTAAACAATACGATTGTTCTATGAACAAAGGACTATTGCTTTCTCCCTATTAGCAACAACACATCTAGTACCTTAGAGATTTCTGTCACTTCCCCAGATTACCAGAGGCATGAACCCACTATCGAGCATAAATACTAACTCTTGGAGTTGCTAGCATCTACTTGGCCAAGATAGCTACTAACAACGGAAAGCATGCAAAATCACAAATAACAAAGACATGATAGAATCAATAATCAATCTGAAATAGCATCTCAATATCCATCGGATCCCCGCAAACACAACATGTAGGAATTACAAATAGATGATCTTGATCATGAACGGAGCTCACCAGATCTAAACATGATAGCACAAAGGAGGAGAACAAGCCATCTAGCTACTACATGGACCCGTAGTCCAGAGATGAACTACTCACGCATCACACCAGAGGCTTGCATGATGATGAAGAAGGCCTCCAGGGTGAATTCCCCTTCTCCGATAGGGTGCCGGTAAGAGCTTCAGATCCCTCCCGATCTAGGGATGGATATGACGGCGGCTACAGACTCTTTCGTGGAATTTTGATCGGGTCCTTAGGGTTTCTGTATCGGAGGCAATATATAGGCAGAAGGAGAGGCCGAGGGGGTGTCTGGGGTGGCCAAACCACCCCCTGGCGCGGGCCAAGCCTGGCCATGCGGCCAGGTGGTGTGGCCGGGCCCTAGCCCCTCTCCGTCTCGTATTCTGGCTCCGGGTGTCCCTCGGTGAAAAACTGACTTTGGCTTTTGTCCCATACAATTCCGAGAATATTCATTTTCTGACTTTCCTGGAACCAAAAATAGCAGAAAACAGGCAGCTGACACTGTGGCTCTTGTTAATAGGTTAGTCCAAGAAATCATATGAAAAGTACTCCAAAGTATGGACAAAGCATAAGAAAGTAGATAAAACCAAGCATGAAACATGAAAAATTATGGATAAGTTAGCAACGTATCAGCAGTACTGGGGTAGTGCCGCTGGAGACCGGAGGGTATCCGTACCTTCCCAGTTTCGTCTTCCTCGACCTCTACACAAGCCTGCATCAATCGGGCAGCAATGTCGTCTTCCTCAACTTCAGCACCCCGTAAAGTTCTAATCTACCATCTTTTATGTTCATTAAGTGTTCTAGATGTTGCTCTTGCAAGATCTTGTGTGGCTACTGTGGTATTTTACCTAACAGTACCATCCAAGGTGCAGATGTTCGTCTAGAGGCTAGCAGAACAGTCGCTCCCCACCAACAACGTGCGACATCATCGTCATATGGCGGAACTGGATATCTATCAATTCTACGGTGCCCATGATTCATGGAGACATGCACTCATCGACCGTTGCATGGCGTGCTGCATGTAGGCATTAGAAGACGAGGAGATTACCTAGCATCTGCATAGCTTGGAGGAAGGCGAGGCACGGGATTGGTTAGCAACGATGATTTCTACACTGGAAAAAAGAAGATCAGGTGCCGGTTTTTGTTACACTACGGGCGATATGGCATGCGCGACGGAAGACAATTTTGCTAAGCACCTCCCTAAGCATCTTGCATTGTACATGCCCTTATGGAGTCTTTGACTTGGAGGAAAACCAAAGGATTTGAATCCTTATGGATTTAGTTGCTATGAGGTGGTCATATTTGTATCCTACAGTGAACATCTATAAACAATCTCAATAGCAAGCAACTCGTTCCAAATTATAAGATGTTTTAGCATTTTTATAAACGCATGTATATGTAGGTTCGGAGCAAAATGAGCGAATCTATACTAAACGCATTTAGATACATGTGTTTCAAAAAAAGAATCCCTAGAATATTGTGTTATGTTGCAATGACCCTTGTGGGGGTTTATATAGGGAAAATGGACAAAAATAACCCATAATAAAAACAAATTCACAAAGTGAACTCTGGCCAAAAGTATTTCACACAGACTAACCCTTTTTGTAGCACCCAACAGCAAGGCGCTATACTGTAGAGTATAGCGCCTATGGCATAGGCGCTATGGCCCCTGCTAGCGTGGCGGTCGTCTGGCCTGCCCTGGCCCCACGGGGCCGTGTAGCGCCTGGGCGTTAAGCCTGGGCCGTGCAGCGCCTAGGGGCTATGCCCCAATGTGTAGCGCATTTCCCTTAGGCGCTACACATTGAGACATAGAGCCAGCTGCGCGACCCCCCTCCCCACCCCAACCCAGTCCCTTCACAGCCGCCAGGAAACGAGTAATCCCATTATTCTCTTCATTACCATCTCGGTAAGAACTTGTCCTTGGTCCAAGCACTACGCCCTTGCCTCCATCAATTGTGGCTTCATTCGCGAGACTAACATCACGAAATAAAGATACTCGATGGTCCCGCCCTAATACGGTATCATGGATTTCAGCCTCTGTAGCCGTGAACCACTCCTTGTCAAGTTCTACTTCAGGACCATCATCATCCGAGTCCGATGCATACCCTCGAGCATAGGGGATGTCACGGTCCATGTTCTCTTGTGTAATATATTTGTCTAAATCTTCAACATTGTTGTCGTGGAGCTCAACCTCATTCTCATCTTGCCCATAATCATCATTGTTCTCTTCCAATACTTCATCTTGGTACTTTGAAATCGGGCTCAATGTTTAGGTTAAAGGAGGGTCACTCAATACCTCTTAGTTGAAGGGTGGGGGATTCCTAGAATCCAATGGGGAGACACAACGGTGCAAGTCCAAAGGCAACGAACTATCAACCTTCTTGGTGGCAAATAGCTCAAGAGCCTTGTCTAGTGATTCGGCCACCACCTCCTTGTATGCAATCCAACGGGCCTCGGAAGAGATACGCACGGTCTTCCAACGGATATGCATTCTCAAACTTACATTATGTCTTCCCTCCAACTCAATAATATCACTTGGGTCCATCCATTTTAGTTCTATCCTAACTTGCTCCAGGACCTCGGTGTAGGTTGGACTATGTTCAAACACCATGTCTAGCTCATTCGGGTCCGGTTCTATGTTGCCTTTCAAAAATGCATCCTTGTCCACATGATGAACATGAACAATTCTTGCCATACCTAACACATAAGAGAATATAATAATTAACTACCCATGGCAAGATGAACAAAAATATAGTAGTCACATTATCAAACAATTTATCTAACAACAACACCATCCCTTACAAGAGCAAACCCTAACTCTAACCCTAGCCATAACATTCCAATAAACCAAACTCTAACAATCCAAGAACCCTAAACCTAACTAAATGCTTCTTAGACACTATTCTACCCAACATTGGCCAATGAACCCAACAAATCTCCAAACATTTCCTCACAAATCAAATTTCTAGGGTTTCAACCCAAATCCCACCAAAATGAAAGATTTCAATCGGTCAAAACGAAGGGAATAGAGGGAGGGTACCTCTAGCAACCGGGGAGGGATCGAAATCCACCAAATGAAGCCTCCAATCTGAGGGATTTGATGGGGAGGGAGAGGGCCGCCGCTGGCTGTTCATCTCTGTTCAGTGACGAGCTGGGAGTGACTGGGTCGGGGTGGGGAGGGGGTCGCGCGGTTGGGGCTATGTCTGAATGTGTAGCTTCTAAGGGAAAGGCGCTACACATTGGGGCATAGCGCCTAGGCGCTGCACGGCCCAGGGCCATAGCGCCTTGATGTTGGGTGCTACAAAAAAGGTTAGTCCGTGTGAAATACTTTTGACCAGAGTTCATTTTGTGAATTTGTTTTTATTATGATTTTTTTCTCCATTCTGCCTATATATGCCATTTATATAGAGTTACACAGGGTTAGGTGGAGATTTGGAATACAAGATGTAGAGTCCTAGTCTATCTCTAGCCTATACACAGTCTATCTCTAGCCTATACACGTATAGGTACTCTAACAGCTAAAACATCTTATATGTTGAAAAGGAGGGAGTACTACAGTAATAAGAGATGAGAATAACTACCAGATCTAAGTACCCAGTTCACACAAATACACGAGGGAAACTACCACTTGCTAGGACATAATCTTTCATACAACGTCATAGTTCTCACATAGCAATGTACTAACATGTCATGGTGATTATACTACACTAAAAATATCAGTTACCTAGTCTTATTAGCTGATCTAAACAGCCACCCATTACGGTTTCCATGGTGCTGGAGGCGGCGGGGGTGAAGGGAACATCGGTGGAACAGCAGAGAACATAGTGTTCTTGTCCAGTCCATGGCCTTCACCCGATAATGCGACCAATGCAGCAACTAGACCAGCATTGCCCGCTAGGGTTGCTTCCGTGTAGTTGCGATTCCTCCGGACATCTTTGAAGCCGTCATGGCGATCAGGGCCGGCGACCATAGCTCCATGAATGATGTGAGGGTTGGGCTTATTGCTGTCCCTCCAGTGCAAGCCTTCTCTGCAGCCACGGTGACCACCTTTCTTCGGGATTGACGCACCCCGGTGATGAACATGCTTAGGGTAATGCTTTCCGTACCCAACCACGTAGCTCAACTTCAAAGGATTTTTGCCCAAGATGTACTCGATCTGACATAAGTAGAAAATCATAATCAGGAGTCCAGATGACAGTCACCATACCAAGATACTCAGGTATTCAAATGCTAGAAATGTACCTGAGTCCTTGCAAAACTGCGAAGAATCTCAATCGAGTAGAAATGGGGGCCACAATACCACCCAGGGGTATCTGCAGCCTCAAGATAATCGCTGAAAACAGATGCAAGAAATGCAGCATTGGCGACATACTGGAGAGGTTGTGGCATCCCATGGTTCAACTGGATCAAACCACCTGTGGTGCGTGAAATTTCAGTAAACTGTTCCACGAAATCAATAGGCGATAATGTGATTTAGCGAGTTGGCAATTGATACCTTTTGTTCTGTTGAAAGATTTAAAAACCGGAAGGTAAGAGCACATGATAATGCTTGATTGATTGTGAAACGTCCTCAACATCTCTTCATATGGATACCCAGGACTCAAGAAGAGCCTCAACCGGCTCAGAAGAACCTGGAACACCAGAACAATACAAACAAGTAAAGGTAAGTCATGTTAAACTCACATAATTATTCAATATAGTCGTTTTTGTAAGCTCGGACTACAGGATAATACATCATTTAGCTCTACATTTTTTTACATAGCAATGCTACCATGGTGTATGACACATAATTTGAAACGTGCAGCATAGTGTTCTTCATAGAAATCCAACTGTATAACAAATGAACAGTGGTTTGCTTGGATTGTCACATGGCTCAAAGCCTCAAGCGAGCAGATTGGGAAAACAAATCATGTCAGACAGCTGGACAGTAAATAATATGACTTCTTGTTTTACGATGCAAAGGAGTATGGATCTGAGTCTGCCAATAACAAAGTGAGCTTCTCAACTAGTTAATCCAGATGCAGACTTCAGGCTGAAGGCTGTTTTCATTATGGTTGTCCTTTTTCAAGAATAAGAATTTCAAGATACAGAAGACGAAAACATGACTGCATTGAAAGGGTACCAACAGAATCCTTAGTATATGCAACAAATGTGAAATGTTTTGTTATCCTACATGCCCTGTATTTAGGCACCAAGTAATACTTAATACAAGTTGGCTATAGGCTAATTTCTACTGCCTCAAAACAAGGTGAGGTATTGCAAGGCAAATCTGTGATTCAGCTGACAATACTCGATTATAATAGTCAGCGTGTTGATATGGAATCTACTCGACAAAGTACAATACAAACTAAAACGTTAATGTGTCAACATGACTACATGCAGCTAAGCAAGGAGAGGTATTGTAAAAAAAATTGATTATTCGGCCGATGGTACTATGTTCGGTCACCGTGTTACACATGGAGTCTACTTACCATATAAAACTAAATTGCCAAATATGTTAACATGGCGTGTGTCTCGAGAATTAAATTAAACCAAGCTACACTAATATATGTACCTGTGCACCAGGGAGCTTATTGTCCCAGCTGAACACACCATAATCCTTACCAACAGAGAAAGCACCAGCCTGCTTGGCAAGCTTGGGATCTGTAACCCGGTCAAGGTATGATGAATTGCCTGTTGCAAGGTACATCCACGAACCAGCCCACACATATTCATCATAATAGCGGGTTGAATTGTAGAACTTGGCAGCATCTGACCCGCGTGGACTATAACTCGCGCGTCTACCTCTATCGTCTGCAAACTTCCAGACGGTGGTAGCACCATGTAACAGCTTGTGCGAGTAAGCCCTATTATCCTTGAATACGATGGATGCTGCAGCCAGTGCCGCGGCTATCTCACCGGCAAGATCGGAGCAACTGTGGCATTCGACGACTGGACGTGGGTAGTCGATCAACTCTGGCTTCATCCAACAATACTCGTCATTGGGCAGAGTCGAACCAGGCGACATTGCAGCACTACCCACCTGTGCGGTCAACAAAATTCACATTAGCAGTGAACGAATAGCAAGAAGGACACCCACTTTGTGCACATAAATATTCATAGTTGCTTTTACCTGGGCGACCAATCGATCAATGGTATCTGCGGTGGAGTTGAAGGTCTTCAATAAGTAATCGGCCCCCCACTTGATGGTGTCACGGACATGGCCAAGTTCCCCAGCAGCCTCGTACTTAGCACTGTACTCAATGACACTCCAGCTGAGGAGGGTCATGGAGAATGCAGCTGGGAAGTTGAACTTCACAGCGCCCCCGGCGTCATAGTACCCACCGGAGAGGTCTCGCCGGAATGACTGGTCCGAGCGTCCGTCCTTCAAGCACGAGTCACCGCGCCATGATACATTGTTGTGTTTCGGTAGTTTCCCGGCTGCACAAGTCCGCAGAACAAACAGATGAGACGATGGTTTTTTTTAGTTGGGGCGAGGATCATTCTTCAAGATGCGACCTAGCCATCTTACGAATGGATCTGAGTGCTGGGAGGGTTTGGGGGCAACTGGCCTCTCCCATTTCAGGCACGGAACAGAGAAAACTGAGCTAGTAACGCTTACAAACTGCATCATTCGAATCAGCATTTCAATCCATCAGCGAGAAAACCCAAATGACTAATTCACATCCACAAAACCACTACGTAAATACACCAGCCAGAAAATCTGGTATTTTGCGATTTGGCAGAGCTCGAACCCAAATTAACCCCAAATCAAAACCAAAATCACCGCCGGCCCAACATAAAAAAAAATCTAATCTTGGAAACCGCAAACGAAAGGCTGGAATGTAGCAGAGGGGGAAGGGGGATGCACTCACATTTTTGCGCATTGAAGAACATGAGCGCCTCGCGCAGCGCGAGGGTGTACTGGTCGAGCGGCGGAGCCGGGGGTTGGTGCCTGGGGATGGCCGCCGCGATCCCGGCGGCGATCCCCGCGAGCGCCGCCGCGGCGACGAGCACCCCGACCGTCCAGAGGAAGAGCTTGCGGCTGACGAGGATGCATCCGAGGTCGACGTACCTCTTCTTCTTGCGGCCCTGTTCCCCTGGCCCCGCGAGCAGCCAGCTCTGCTGCGTCTCGTCGAGCGTCCGCGAGAGCGCCGCCCGGTCGAGGTCCATGTTCCTGCTCCGGTCGTCGTCCGTGGCCGAGTCATGGCATATCTCCAGCGGCCCGCCCCACGGGTCCCTCCCGTACATGCTCATATCTCCCCTCCCCCCGCAGATCCCCTACCACTCAAAATCCCTAGCGATTCCGGCAATGGCAGAGGCGCGCCGCCGCCGCCGCGGCCTCCTTGTTGTGGGGTGGTTCTTGGAATGGGGGAGGTGGAGGCGAATGGGGGTTTTGGCGTGCGCGGCCGTGTGGGTGTGGGGGAGGGGACGAGGTGAACTGGGAAGGTGGGATTTAGTGTGGGGGAGTGTATTAGGGATGGGGACGGGGGTACTTTGGCCGTTTGCTTAACTGATCGTACCACTGATGTCGCTGGAGCGTGGTTCTGGCTTCTGGGCCGGCGACAGCGATGGATGCTTACGAGATAGTATAACCTGTTTCTTGTTTGACCCTGGTCGTCTGGTTTAGCAAGAGGATACATTTTTAATTTACTATTGTTTCCTAGGCGGTTTTAAAATGTTTGGCTGCTTGTCTTTGTTTATAGTCGCCGGTATCTCTGTCAGAGAGTTCTCTTGTGTTTTTTTATACTAAACTAGTTGCACCGGTTGAAAAAATTGGCATTTTTGCAAGATGGACTCCGTTGCCGTTTTTATTCTACGCAATCATATGTTTGGACAAACTACTAACCATTTCGAAGAAATCCCTCCTAAACAATTAGTTGTAATTCCGTCGATTTCATTTTCAACAGACAATTAGTTTGCATTATTTTTGTTATTTCTCGCATAATTATAAATTATGTACATAGCACACATGCCCAAGCGTTGTAACCGAAGAGAAAATTATACTTGTTCATTACGACGTGTTAATTTTTATTGAATGGTTTTAGTCCATGAAAACCTCGACCGCTTTCCCTGCTCTTTTGCACGAAGGCCCAGCCACCGTCACTTTCCGAAGCAATCAGGTACCTGCCACCAACCCGTCGTCTCTCACCCGAACGGGAGCGCCTTGCTCGTCTCCCTCGTGCGAGCCCGCGCTCGATTCCCCGCTCCCGAGCTCGCCTCCCCACCTACGTCCGCTTCGTCTCCTACCCTGCACCTCGCCTCTCTCTCCTCTCAAGCAACCTCCTCGTGCCTGTTCCTCGGCCCACGCCGCCATCCGCCATGGCCGCCGCCAGTACCCGCATCAAACCTGTTGCTCCGTCTTCTACAAGTAGCCGCAGGTGCTGGTTTTGGTTGTTCCCGACGCGCACAAGGGCGATCCGTTCCCGCGCAGTATCATGTCGAGCCCGAACTCGCACAGCTCCCACGCCGCCGACTCTGGCCTCTTCGCCTCGCAGGCGACCACCACCATCACTGGTTCTCCGCGTCGCAGGCGACCGCCGCCGTCGCGGGCTCATCCCAGCGTCGCACGCCTGAGCTCCCCGTGACCCAGCTCGCCCACCTCCTGATCCTCGTCGTCCTCCGCCCTTCCAAGGTAGGCGGCTCGCCCCTGGTTCCCCTTCGCCCTTGCCCTACCAGGTGCAGCGCACGCCCCCTTCGCCATTCCCCTCCCAGGTGCGACGCACGCCACCGACCATCCTATGCTGTGGATTTCACTCTTGTCGATGGTCGCTAGGGATTCTGGATCGAGGGGATGCGTCCGCTTGCTCGGAACGACGACCCGTTCGTCAGGTGGACTGACAAAAAATAAATCGAACCGGTGTTTTACTTACCAGTGGCATTGGTGGGTAAATTTCGCCAATGTTAGGGACAAAACGGTTAATTTTGGACGGACGAAGGACAGAAACCTTACATTCTTTACTATTAGGTATAGATATAGACTAGCAGACATGCCCGTGCGTTGCACCGGGATATAAATCGTTTTGCATGATGCATAAATGAAATCCTAAATATTCTCACCTCTGGACCGTGCCTCTTTGTTTACTTTCTCTACGGACACACCAATTGTGTCGCCTCAGCCTTCTTGTCCTCCATGCCACTTGGAGGCTTGTGAACTCAGGTTTATTCAGAACATAATGTGAATCTTGGATAAAATCTAGTGAAGTAGAAAATTGGACCGATGCATAGGTACCTTCAATAACAAAAGTGCTGCTTCGGTAGCAGTTGAAAAAAATTCAGAAAATTGGATCGTCAGAAATATACCTTCAGAAAGAAAAGTGCTGCTCCAGGACGAAATTTATACATCAGTCCATCTGATCGCCACCCATAGCATGTGCCGATATTCGGGCTTCTACATTCTAAAGAGGTCCTAAATATCTCTCACTTTTGCAAACATTTAAATAACTTCTGTTTGTATTTTATAGGGTTCCTTCCCTTGGATCGGATGCTGATAAGGAAATTATGACCCTGACGAACTAATTACACGACGAAATATTCTAAATTTTCATGTAAGGAAATTATGATTTGAATTCTTAAATATGCATACAAAAGAAATTGAGTAAAAAGGTGTGTCCTTATATCCCAGAATATGGACTTTCTCATTGCGTAGCCTCAGTTACAAATAGAGAAGACGAGAAGGCCAATGTAGACATCGGGCGCAGAAGTCGAACCACGTTATTTTGTTGGCTGCGATTATGTTTTTTTGTTTTCTCGCAATACAAATAGACATTCATGTACAGTGTACACATGCGCATGCCTCCTCCCTGAACAGGTCAACCATGTCTTCTTGCCGATCTACGCAAAAAGAAAAAGGAAAAACTTTCGTGTCGAGAGCATCGTCTCCCAGGCTCCCTGCCCCAAGCGAACTCCCTCCTGACCCCCCGCATCCATCCCCTCAATCCCCCGCCCTTCCCGGCGACAGACGGAGCCCCAGATTTCCTGGATCCCTTCGAACACGTAGCCCCTGCTGATGCTTGCCTCAGACCAGCGTGAAGGGGAACCTCAGCGGCGAGGACACCACATTGGTGCTAGAAGGGGAAGACATACGACCTCCAAAGGCCGGATTTCTCGGGTTGAGGCGAGGCGGCACCGCCTCCCTTCCCGCAGATGGACGCCGCGGCCTCCACCCAGCCGGTGGATTCACCTCCATCCCCGTCGGTAGACCCCGCAGTCTCACACCCTACGCCCGCTTCCGTTCCCATCGGTGGACGCATCGGCCTCTGCCTCGGCTGTGGACGACCCCTCCATCCCCTCTGCCCCTTCTTCCGTCGTCATATGGCGCGACCTCCATCCCTTCCGCCAGATGCGCACGCGCCTGTCTCGAACCATAGCAGCTCCGGCCTCCCCTTCCCTGTCCCCACTTCTGTTAGCGCCGGCCTCCCACCGCCGTCCCCACACCCCACCATCGGATGCTCGGGGAGGAGCCATGGGAGGACGGTGGACGACCTGAAGCTTGGGGACAATGAGGTTTTGGACCGTGGCGGTTCTATTTCACTGGCTGTAGGAGGTGGAGGTCTCTCGCGACCGGAGATCGACTTGGCAGCGGCCGTATGTGGATGGCGGCCAGTTATGTTCAGATAGGAAGAAGCATATCCCGTGTCTCCCTCCAGGCCCAGCTTGTCCAGTAAAACCGAAGCGAACTGTCCAGTTTGATTGACTAAGCGGTGGTAATGCTGTAATAACTCCGAACTTCAGGGGTAGAACGGTCAAATCCGTACGGACGAAGAACAGAAACACTCCTTTTATTATTAGATACAAGATAATACCCCGCGCGTTGCTGCGGGAGTTTGTAATTGTTTTAGTAGCACTGTGTAGCAAATTATTGATAATTTGAATTAATAATTCGACAAATGCCATGCATATACTGGTATCCCATGTGCATTTATTTGTGGTATAAATATATATGATATGATATCCATGTAAAAAAAATACATATGATATGACAAAACTATAATACATAGTTTTTGCCTCAACAGTCTTTTCTACAGGATCTATTTGGCCTTGTTAGTGCTGCCTTCTTCGATTACTACTACCTGGAAATGGTGGGTCCCATATTTTTCGTAATCAACAATGAATCCGTTGGATGAGAATTGATGATCGCCGCATATTGGTTTAGCATTGTCTTGGGAGCGTGGGTGTGAAGAATAGTACTAACATCCTGAAAAAGAAGATATATGTACATTGTTAATCAGGGTAGATGCATCAAGGTAGAAATAAAAAGAGAGAAAACCGATTTCAGAAGTAATACCTATTGCTTCCATTCTCCATATGTACTTTATAATGAAATTCGGCATGCCAATGGTAGAAAAGATGAATAGGCAAGGGCAAATGTGATGGGATCATGTTATATACTCTTGGGGTAGACGTTTGTGCGAGTGTTTAAACGCTGCTTGGAAGGTGATTATGTAGAAATTTATTGTTAAATGAAAACTTGTAATTAAAATACTTGTAATTGAAACTGGGCAGTATAGTCACCATAATGACAATTAAATAAGTGTCTAGCGCATATACTCCCTCATGTACTACAGATGTGTGTCATAATTATGGCACGGTAGTACGGTACTTGTGAAATTCTTCTTATACTCTACATATATTTATGGCAGGGAATATAACATGGATACTTACTCATCTATGATCATACTCACAGAAGGAATTGAAAAATATGAACAGGCCAACTGCAATAAAATGGAAGTAATTAAAGAAGAAAGACAATATAGATGAGCACTGGGATCAGGGGAAACATGAAGAACCTTTCAAGAAAATTACATGCAGTGCACGTAAACATACAGAGATAGGGAAAGAAAACTTTCAATCAACTAAACCTGCATAAAAACTTCCGTCAATGAAGGATATAGTGGGAAGAATGGTAAGGTTCCAAAAAAAGAATCGTAACAAAAAGGAAAAATATATATTATCTGCTATTACCTGTAAAAATCTGAAGTTAAAAATATATATTATCTGCTATTACCTGTAAAAATCTGAAGTTATGATATACCCGACCTCAACACTGCTCTCTTAACACCAAATCTGACATTATCCTCTAGTCATTCGGAAGAAAAAAAGATGGAATAAAGATAATACATGTGTACGGAATTACATAGCGTGATCTAAATATATGCCAAATATATTTTCCCTGCAGTTTTGGAGCCCATCTCTTCTGAAGAACTCTCTCTGTTTTCGCAATGAAACGAAACAATTAAAGCAACATGGAGAAATCTCATTCTGCATTCTGGAAGCCCATCTTGAGAACTCTACTCTCTGTTTCCACAATGAAAAATAAATAAAGCAACATGATGAAGGGGATATCTTCACATATGGAAATGCAAATAGGGCAAAACCTGGTGGTAATCATCCTGGAGGAGCGTCATCTCCGTGACGGCTGGTGCATGCTAGGGAAGGAGAAGCAAAATTTTGTTTGCGAGGATGAATACAAATGTATGGCGGCCTGGTATATATAGGAAGAGAAAAGAAGATGCAATGAAGAGAAGAGATAATCGTGAGATTAGAATGGGAAGGGGAGAAGACAGCGCAAGATTTTGGTGGACCTGCTCGCGGACGTGCATCAGTTTCGCTTGTGCACTTAATTATCGTGGACACCAAGAGGGAAAGAAAGATCGCTTCGTTCCGCAGATTATGGAGAAGAGAAATCGTAAATCCTATGGTTGGAGAAGAAATATAATAATGGGCAGGCTCGTGTAATTTGCCAAGGAATCATTGTATACGGGCTGAAGTGGCTGCATGTGATCGGTAGCATTAACGTCCTAGTGACTAAGATCGAAGGAAACAGAACAGGCTGCAGAACGGGCACTGCGCTCAGAAAAAAAGGGTGACGTGGACTCACAGGAGTGCAGAGAAATAAGCTAGTGGGGGATTCCTTTTTAGATATAGAAGATATATAGATATAGATATATCATGCCTCTGGCAATTATTCCTCTGAGGTAAATAAAATAAATAAATAAATAATGTCGGGACATTCTGTGGAGCCGTTGAATATGGAGGCAGTGCAGCGATTTTGCATTAAACCTGCGCGATCTCCGCAGCAATCAGAATCACGTGAAACCTGGGTATACTACAGTAAAAACTTTTCCGTAATTTAAGTGCCGCAAACTATGCGAGCGGAATGGAAGCACCTGGATTTGGTTAGGGCGACTCGTCGTGCTGGAAATGAGTTGCACACAGCTGCAATAGGAAACAGACAAGGCAACGCGGCTTATCCAAGAAAATGAAACACAGATTTGTATGCATGATCATCGATACACAGGATTAGGAAGCGAGAGTGACTATCTGTCCTTTTTCTCAAGCAAAGCAGGAGCGGGGTGGGTTCTCTTTTCTTAACTTTGTTTCGAGAGTCCAAAGCTAGCAGCTGGCACTTTCTAGTTTCTACCACTCGGTCGCTGCTTTTTCTCAAGTTGGGATGCGATTGCCGTGTTGAGCTGTACCGCAACCTAATCGCTCAAGTCATCCTAAATCCTGATTTTGTATCAAAGAAGAATTTATTTTTTTGAATAAATGAGCCAATTACTCCCAACTTTGTTTTTATTAAAACGAAGCTATTAGTGTACCACAACCACAACCACACCCATAGATTCACCATCTCTTACATCACCACCATCAATTGGAACACACTACGAACAACTACTAGAGACAACTACCAGGTCCATAACCATTACCAGCACTAGCACAAACTCTAGAAACCGAAACAAGCCATGTCATCCTATGAAACCACTGTCCTCTACACAACACCAGGAGAGAACGACCCAAAACTTTTTACAAACTGCCTGAACCAAAAAGGAACACCAACTCTTCTTGTTTGGGTCACTCGAGGCGAAGAGTAGTCGAAGCCCAGCCTTTGCTTCTGTGGAAAATTTCAACAGCTACCACTAGCAGGCGTCTGGCTGCGAAGTGTTGCCTGCCTATGATTTTTTGGCTTCTGCATCAAAGACCACAAAGCAAGTTTACCAGAAATGCCCGCTATAATAACATGAGGATCTACAGGATAAATACTCTGAATGTTCCACAAAGACCAAAGAACAGCTGCAAACCCTGGTGCCACTACCTGCAGCTAACCAATTCCTCTAAAAGACCTAAACCACGCATGAACCCCTTCAATCGATCTAGGTAAGCTAGGTCATGTCACATCAAGCAAGCAACAGGCAAAGGAAATATGTTCCACACTCTCATTCTCACAACAAAATCTGCACTTCTCACTTCCTATCTGCCCTCTTCTAATCAAGTTATCCTTCGTAAGAATACTATTTCTAAAAGTTTGCCAAAGAAAAACCTTAATTCTAAGAGGAATTCTAATCTTCCATAAATCTTTGTAAGAACAGACACACTGTCTAGTTTTTTAAAGCAATGTACAACGATTCATTGAGAACTTCTCTTTCTTATCAAGTAACCACCAGCATTTATCTTCCTCTACCCTTAACTTAACATTACTTCACATCTCTTTCAACTCACCCACATCTTAGTAGTCTCTCCCCACAGGTTTCTCCTAAATCTAATACAACCCCAACCTTCCTCTAAAACTTTTGCAACTACGGAATTAACACTAAACGTTAGAAGATATAATCTAGGAAAATTCTCCCTAAGAGGAATTTTACCTATCCAAACATCTTCCCAAAATAAAGTACTTTGCCCATTACTCACTATCTTCCTACAAAACCTATAAAAAAATACTAGAGGCCTCCATAATACCCTGCCAAAAATATGAGTCATTAGGTTTTCTCACACACTGAGACATAGTGTCATGAGTTAAGTACTTAGCTCTAACTAACTATTGCCACCTACCATCTGAATTTTCTAGCTTCCAAATCCATTTACAAAGTAAACATAAATTCATAATATTCAAGTCTACCACACTCGGTCCTTCCTGATCTAATGATCGGCATACCTCCTCCTAGTTCACTAAATGGTACTTTCTTTTCCCATCATTTTCATTTCAAAGTAACATTTTCATAAACAAAGCCATCCTCTTACCAGGGCCCTTAGGCAGTCTAAACAATGACAAAAAATAAAGAGGAATGCTGCTTTAATAGGATTTAAGTAACAACAGTCTACCCCCATAAGGCATTAACTTCCCTTCCCAAGTATGTAATTTACCCTTCGTCCTATCCTATGCCTATTTCCAATCCCTATTCCTAAGCCTAGAATGATGAATAGGCACTCCTAAATATTTAAAAGGAACAGTACCCACAACACAAGTGAAAACCTCAGCATACTACTCCATGTGATCCAATGCACTACCAAAACCACACACTTCACTTTTCAGGGAGTTAATCTTAAGCCCAGATAGATTCTCAAAAATACACAAGATGACTTTCAAGTTTTTTGCACTTTCCAAATCATCCTCAAAAATGATTAAATGAAAACTATGTCATCTGCATATTGCAGCATGACCAAACCTCCTTCAACCAAATGAGATACTACCCCTCTAATTAGGGGGACTTCTTTTCGGCTTCCAGGATGGCTTCTTTTAGAAGCTACCCTCTCTCAGCTTCTGCCAGAAGCTTATATTCTAAATTTTCTTAAACTTCTAAATTAACATTGGGAATACTAATTAAGAAGTTCAAACAAATTTGGGAGACGGGCTTCTAGGAGAAGCTGAGAGAGGATAGCTTCTAGGAGAATCCCTCCTAGAAGCCTAAAAGAAGTCCCCCTTAAACCTGCCTCCTAGGCCCTCTTAATCAAAGTATCTAGAACATCCACAAAATAATTAAAAAGAATAGGCGACAGAGGATCACCTTGCCTCACCCCCTCCTAGTTTTAAAATAAGGCCGAATTAAATCATTAACCATAACTACAACATGACCATCATTCACCACTTTCTTTACCCATTTAATAACCCGAGGAGGAAAACCTTTCATTTCTAATACTAAAAAGATAAAATCCTTATCCACCTTATCATAAGCCTTTTCAAAATCTACTTTAAACATTACTACGAAACATTTTATCCTATGAATATCATTTAAAGCTTCATGCAACAATACCACACCATCAAGAATGTACCAACCCTTAATAAAAGTTGTCTCAAACTCTGAAATGGTCTTATCAGCTAACAGAGCTGCTCTATAATCAATTGTCTTAGTAAAAACCTTAAGAATGACGTTAATCAAACAAATAGGTCTGTAATCCTACAACTTATCAGCACCCTAAGTTTTAGGTAAGAGAGTAATATTACCATAATTAAATCTATCAATGTCCAACCAATCATTGTAAAATTCATTAAACAAGATTAGCAACTCAGGCCCAATGACATCCCAAAAATTATGATAGAATTCAATGGGAAGACCATCTGGGCCTGGAGCCTTATTAGCTTCCGTCTCAAAAACAGTAAACTTAATCTCTTCCAAACTAAAGGCCTCAATTTACCGAGTCATATTCACCTCATCCAACACACATTTAACATATACCTGCAACTTAGCATCATTAATCCTATCCCCCACACCAAACAGATCTTTGTAAAATTGAGTAACAAATAACACAATATCTTTATCTCCCTAAATTAACCTATTTTCTTACTGCAAAGAAATGATCATATTTCTCCTTCCCCTACCACTAGCTTTGGCCATAAAGTAAGTAGTTAAAGTTTCCCCTTCTAGAAGCTCTTTCTCCTTAGATCTCTGTAACCATTTTACTTCCTCTTCCTTATTAATTCTATATAAGTCAACCTCCAACGCCTTCTTCTCTTTATATCTCTCTAAAGTTAACCCTACCACTTCACTATCCTTATCTATGATGTCAATCTATTCCATCAACCATTTCTTCTTCTTCCTATTGAAACTATCCCAATTTATATTCCAACCCTTAAAACTACTTCTAATGCCTCTAGCTCTATTTTCCCAAACATTTAAGATACTTCTACCTCTATAATTTTTACTCCATGACTTAATGAAAACATCTCTAACATCGGGACTAAGAAACCAACACACTTCAAACTTAAAAGGCCTATCAACATTAGGTATATCCAAGCTAAAAACAACAATTAAAGCTACATGATCAGAGCCAATTCTAGGTAAAGCTCTCAAAAACCCTAGAGGATAATGTGCTTCCCACTTAGTACTCACTAAGTCTCTATCTAGCCTTTCAAACAAAGGGTCCAACTGATTGTTAGACCAAGTAAAACATCTACCATTGTAACACCCCAAAACTTCAAATCCAGTTTATCAAGTTCTAATCACCCAATTTAGGGTTAACAAAAACTTTATTAATAAAATGAATATGAATGCATGTGTGTTTGCATTAGTGTAGATTTGAGTGCTTATGCCATGCTTGATTTTTCTAAATGATGTGAAATGGTTTAAGGATGAATACCACATCATCTAGGCCATTTACAAGCAAAATCAAAAGAAAAATAAATCAAATATGAATAAATAAAGCAAATGGTTATTTTGACAAAAGTTAACCACTAGGTCACTTTGAGTGTTCCTAGAAGAGAAATTCTAACAGAAACATTTCTACTTCTTTTCACCCCTTGCTAGACCAAGTAAAAGTGTATCAAGGCCCACTTTACAAACTTACAAAAACATCTTGCAAATAAATTTAATGGACAGTTGAAAATTGAATCTAGTTCATATGTTAAGATCCCATTTTTTCAAAAGCCTATCAAATCAATTTCCCTTGACCTCTCCAAGCAAACATAGACTCTCAAGCTTAATTAAAAATCACTCAAAAATTTTGAATCAAAAATTCCAAAGAAAGTTTCATGCGGCCATTACATCAAACACTTGGCAGACACTAAATAACCTACTGCCTAACTTCACTGTGATGAGCAGTAATCCTCCACCATGTGTCCCCTCTTCACTCCCCTGTCTCGCTGGAGCCTAGCCAGCACCTAGACCAATCCCCCCTTCGTCGTATGCATAGTGGAGCGCCGCCCAGTTTTGGTCACCGCTGGTCGACTAAGGACCGCTCACAGCAGACCACCCCGCGCCCATCCAGGATGTCCAGGAGGTGTGACACAGTCCACCGCCACCCCCTGTCCAGGCCACGACCCCAGCCGAGCCATGGACTATCCTAGCTACGCCGCGCCCGACCAGCTCGCACAGCTCGCGCCTCACCCCCGCCTCGCGTGCACCAGCCCGCCATGATCACAGCACCCCAGCAGACACCCCCGTTCGCCGTCGCGCGGCCCGCAGCTGCCGCACGCCGCCGCAAACACCTCTGCCTCCGCGCGGAGCGCCGCACGCTCCCGGCCGAACAACACCGTCGTGCGCCTCGCCTTTATGCCCGTAAGAACCACCAGGGAACACCGCACCGTCCTACGCCCTCGCCCATGCCGATAGCCGCCTGTAGCGACACCACCGTCGAGCTCGCGCCCGCACCGCCCAGTCTCCTCGCCGCACTATAAAAGGAGGCCACCCCTGCCTCATTTCTCCACACTATTCGACTCACCACCTCCAACCGACCCTCCCCCACTTCTTCTCGGAGCAAGGCGAGCCCCCTCTCACCAGAATTTGGCTGGAGCCCGCCGCTACTGGAGGAGAAGGGCACCAGCTATTTCGACCACCCCAAGCCCTGCTGTAACCACGCCTCGCCTCACCGTCGTCTACCATGCCGATTTCCCCCGTCGTGGACCCTAGCTGGAGCCCAGGTGAGCCCCGCGAGACCCTCACCGCCGCATTAGGGTTAATTCCTCACCGGAGTTGTTCATCGTCGACGATGAACCACGGCCGTTGGATTAGATTTAGATCGTAGGGCTCTAGTTGAAAGATATCGTTTCGTTTAGTTAGTCTCGCTGACTGGTGGACCCATTTGTCAGCAGCTCGCTATGCCGCATAGTGCAGTTGGGCCGGCCCGTTTAACTTCTCGCGTTGGCCTGGAAATTCAAACAATTGTTTTTCCATTTTAGTTAAAACCCTATTCTGTCCACAGATTCAAAAATCAATTCAGAGAGTTTCACTGAACCAAATTGCATCATTCAAATTTTTCTAGAAAGGAAATTAAATTATCTATCCAAGCCCGTTGGATTTAAATCATTTAGAGATAGAGATAATCTTTAGTAAAAATAACAAGACAGAGACTTTTTCAACTTTAAACATTTTTCAAAAATCAACCATAATAGCTTTTGAGTTGTTTCCAACTCTTAAAAATCACATTTGACAATATCTATCTGAATATGTAAAAATATCTAGGTTTGCATGCAGTGACATTGGACTAGTACCAAAAGAATGCTACTAGGATATTTCTAGTCACCTTAAATCTATTAAATAATAATCTTAAAGTTAATAAAATGTGATCAACCTTTTAAATCACATTCCCATGTATTAGAATATATGGTGATGACATGTGTCAACATGATCCCATATTTTAATTGGAGAATATTAAATCTTAATTAATTCCAATGAGTAGAAATTACTTTTCTCAAATAAACTAAATAAAACTAGTTCTTTATTTCATGTGATGATTGTGATGATACTAGATCATCAAGTGTGAGCCTTAGTGTGCTAAATAGAATTAGTTAAGTATTGTTTAGTGATTGTGTACCCTGTATTTATTTATAAACGATAGTACCGACCCAAGCTACGAGGAGGAGGAGTTCTACCCCGAAGAAGAGGAGGAAAACTTCAATCACTGCACCAATCAAGGCGAACTATTATTGGCAAGCTAGAACTATGCAAGCTTTAACCTAAGCAAAATGCTTTAGGCATGATTTGGTTATATACTTTGATTTATACCCATCCCAAGTTTTACTTGCAAGCTTTACTCGTTTACTTTACCAAAGTTCTTACTTTTAGTTAGTGCTTTGTGAGTATTGAAAAGTAGTATAGATAGCATAAAGGGTATAAAACTAGGCCTATACTAGATGTCATTCTATGGCATGAGATTGTAGAGTAGCACCCTCATTAGTGAACACTCTTAACCTTAGTGGCTAGTGCTAAGCATAAAACTTGATCACTTTAGATGGGAATACTTGGTGAAAATGATTATGAAAACCTTGGAATGATGAGTCATTCTATTGAAATGTTTTGACATGTGTTGAGAAACACAAATGGATTTGATGATGAAAATGTTGAGGCGGGAGCCTTAGCCCTTTTATAAAAACTGATGGTTGGGTTCGGATGCGATACCATTCCAATTTTACGATACAACCACAATACCTGAATTGGGTAGGTCTTAGCCGGAAGTTTATATGCATTAGTATGGGTTCCCTCGTGTAAGAGGTTTGAGATGAGGCTACCTCTTGATGATGTCCACCTATGCAGTGCCCAGGATGGCAGATGGCCATGGCTGGGAGGCCAAGCTCATAGGGGAGGTTCCTATACTAGAGTGTGTAATTGAAAGGTTATGATTGATTATCCGCATACTAAGTATGATGATTCAGGGTTATCCCTAACGGATGTATAGAATTTTGTGGTGAAAGTGTACCACCTCTACAGAGTGTCAAACTATTCGAATAGCCATGTCCGTGGTCATGGACAGTTGGAGTGGCCATGCTGTTCCGTCGTCAGATGTTTTTAAAATGACTTGTGAAGTGAACTATGAATTTGACTTGACCACAACATGGTTGTGAATATGAAAACTTGGTTCCCCCTTAAAGTGATTTAGAAAATTTACTTAGTTTTCTTTACTTCTAAACTCAGTTTAGATAAATCTGGCTTTTTGCAAATAAACTTAGAGCTTAAGATTCCTACTAGAACTACCTTACTTGTTAGTGATAGTTTGCGAGTACTTAAAGAGTACTCATGGCTTTGTCCTTGGCTATTCCTGTGGCCAGACTATAAGGAGGACTATCAGGATGATGGATAGCAGGACGTTTACGACAACTAGGGTCATCTCCCATCGTCAGCATTGCCTGTGACCCTGAAGATGGAGCCCACCGCTACGCTTATTATTCCGTTGCTTGTTTGTATTAAGACTGGATCATGAGATCCTTTATTTGTGTTAGACCTTATTATGGTTTGTAATGGATGATGTACTGTGATATCCAATCTGTTATGTCTCGTAAAAATGGTAATCATGGGATTGCGATGTATGGCATAACAGGCATCTAGGATTAAAAATCCGGGTGTTGACAAGTTGGTATCAGAGCCAGCCTGACCATAGGAGACCCTAGTTAGAATGGACGTCCGAACAAAGACTTAGTTTCAAACCAAAGAAGTGAGTATTTAAGAAAAACTATTCTCCCTCTTATCCTTGAGATTCTTTCAAAAAAGTTTCATGTTCCTCAAAAATTCTTCCAATTCTATTTAAAATTTGACACACTTGATCACCTCACTAACCTACCCATCGTAAATTCTTATAGATGGAAGTTTAGTGTTGCAAGTTCTACCAGTTGGGCAACAGAGGCCAGTTGATCTTTGAGAGGGATCTAGATGCACTGTCTGAGTACCTTGAGCGCCCGCATCTGGAATTCTTCGGGGCTCAACTCAAGGATCACCCAGGAGGAGATCTACAATGGCTGATAGTTGTAGAACTCAGAGGCAAAATGGAAGCACCCCTTTCTGTGAAGATTCAATTCACCTTGCGAGAGAACAACTGGCTAGATGGATTAGCCAGGGCTATGCATGAAGCTCTTGCCCGTCTGTGTGGGCAAAACATCAACTTGATCCAGGGAACTCGCTTTGCTCACTATGCAAGGCGTGATTCTATGGGAATGCCATTGGAGATGCCAAGTCACCCGGAGATGAAGCGCCAAGTGGAAAATCTTGACTTCCTGTTGTACGATAGGCATAAGGAATTGGACAATGCTCGAGCCTACGCCAACCACAACCTTGCCATTGCCGCCAAGAAGGACCAGACTCTCACCATGCTCGTCAAGGATCGCCAATCACTTCGTCGTCAACACGAGAAGAAGGATCGCACCATCAAGCGTCTTCACAAGAAAGTGGCTTCTCTCGAGAAGACCATACGTGAACAGGAAGTCCATCTTGAAGCAAAAGAGGAGGAGGAGGAAGGTGAAGACGTCCAGGGAGATCTTCACTCTTACCTCAGTGATGACAATGACTACCTAGAGGATGATGCCATGGATTTCTACACCGATGATGATGATTCCGACTTCATTGATGATGAGTAGATGCACTTGATCACTACCGTAGGAATGAGTTGTATCGGTCCCACTGTGTCTTAGTTCACATAATGGTTCTTAAAACCATCTGTTTTCCATTTGTGTTGTGGTGTGTGTTGTATGGTGTGCTTGAATGAATGAATGAATGAGAGGAAGTTGTTAGTTTGCAAAACCTGAGTCAAACTCAAAGTTAAACCTTTTGAAAACAAAACCATGAACCTTAGAATTTCCCTCTTATCTCATTATCTATCTCAATCCTCAGATGCCTCGTGGAAATCAAAGAGGAAGCAGCTCATCGCAGGACCCGATGCTGCAGATTCTGCAGATGCTAGTTTCCGACTGTGAAGCTAGTAGAGCCGAACGCCAAGCCAACCTAGCCACTTTGCAACAGATCGCCTAGATGGCCCACAATAATCAAGGCCATGGAAATCAGGATCATCATGGATCCAAGCTCAAGAACTTTTAGAATACCAACCCACCTATCTTCAATAAATCTGAGGATCCCTTAGATGCTGATGACTGGTTACAAACCATGGAGAATAACCTAGAGGTCGCAGGAGTTGATGCCAATGAGAAAGTACTATTTGCCACCCATTATCTGGCAGGAGATGCAAGAGCCTGGTGGAATAGCACCCATACCATGAACAATGGTCAAGTCATGACTTGGGAAGCATTCAAGATCAAGTTCAGCTGCACCCATGTGCCACAAGGTTTGGTCACTAGAATGAGAGATGAGTTCAAGGAATTGAAGCAAGGAAGGATGACGGTAGTTGAGTACCATGACAATTTTTTGTCCCTATCTAGGTATGCCCCTGATGAGATCAACACTGAAGCCAAGAAGAAGGAAAGGTTCCTGAACGGATTGCATGATGAGATGCAAACTGTGTTAGTCAACATCCGTTTCAAAGATCTAGAAGAGCTAGTAGACTCTGCCATCCAGATGGAAGGGAAGATAAACCAAGCCAATGACAACCGCAAGCGCAGGATGATGCACCAGACTAGATCCCACAATGCCCAGAAGTATCGCCCCAACCCGTCTGCATGTTATGCCCCAAGAAACAATAGACCCCCGATGTCTCATCCAAGCTACCCCAATCATAGCGGAGGAAACTTGAAGTCTAGAGGAAACCAAAACAACAACCCCGGCAACTCCAACAACTTCAACCGTGCACCGCCCAAGTCCAACAACAACAACAACAACAACAACAATACTGCCCCAAGGACTGGAAGCAATATTGTGCCTGTTGCAGCCAAAGACAAGTCCCAGATTACTTGCTTTGAATATGGAGTCAAGGGTCACTACTCCAATGAGTGCCCCAAGAAGCTTGCAGCAACCACCGATGTGAATGCACCTGCTCAGCAGCAACGCCGTGTTCAGCCTGGAAGGAGATTTGCCCCAGGGAATTCGCTCAACCGCAACAGCCGTCTGTTCCACATGAATGCTGAAGAAGCTCAGGAAGCGCCACATGTCGTGCTGGGTATGTTTTCTGTTAACTCAGTACTTGTAAGAGTGTTGTTTGATTCTGGAGAATCGCACTCGTTTGTTACCGAAGAATTTGCATGCACTAGTAAGATTTAACCAACAAAATTGGAGCATGTTATGATAGTTCAAATACCTAGTTCAACCACCAAAGCTAGAAAAATTTGCAAGGCTATACCTATCAGAATCCATGGAATAGATTTTTATGCCAATCTAATAGTACTTGGAACCAAAGGTTTGGAAGTAGTACTAGGAATGGATTGGATGTCGAAACATAAAGGATTAATCGACTGTGCCAAGAAATCCATAACCATGACCAGTAGCACCGGAGTATCAATAGAGCATGTATCTGAGACGTTGCCCCGTCAATTCAAATGCAACAAGAGTCTAGCCCAACCAACCCTAGACCAACTCAGAGTAGTCTGTGAATACCCCGACGTATTTCCAGATGAATTGCCCGGTATGCCCCCAGATCGGGATATCGAGTTCATCATTGAACTAATTCCTCGAACTAGACCCATAGCTCAGAGACCTTATAGTATGAACCCATCTGAATTAGTGGAGCTAAAGAAACAACTTGACGCTATGTTGGAGAAAGGTCTGATTCAACCAAGCGCATCGCCATGGAGATCGCCTGTTTTGTTTGTGGATAAGAAAGATGGAGGTAACTGTTTATGTACGGATTATCGAAAGCTGAATGATGTCACCATTAAGAACAAGTACCCACTGCCAAAGATAGAGGATCTGTTTGACCAGTTGACTGGTGCCAGAGTGTTCTCTAAGATTAGTCTTAGAACTGGTTATCATCAACTCAAGATTCGTGCAACGGATATTCCAAAGACCGCCTTTACCACCAGATATGGATTGTATGAGTATACGGTCATGTCTTTTGGATTAACCAATGCCCCCGCTTATTTCATGAATCTCATGAATAAGATTTTTATGAACTTCCTAGATAAGTTTGTCGTTGTTTTATTAACGATATTCTGATCTATTCCAAGTCAGAAGAAGATCATGAGCTACACCTGAGAACCATCCTTGAAACCCTTAAAGAGCATCAATTGTATGCCAAGTTTAGCAAGTGTGAGTTCTGGTTAAAGGAAGTAGGATTCCTAGGACATATTGTGTCGGCAGGAGGAGTCGCTATTGATCTTGCCAAGATCAAAGATGTTGAAGAATGGAAAGCCCCAACCACTCAAACCCAAGTCCGTGCATTTCTCGGATTAGCGGGATACTACCGCAAGTTCGTTGAAGGATTTTCAAGCATCGCAAGACCAATGACCCAATTGTTGAATAAAGATAACAAGTTTGAATGGACTGACAAATATGAAGCAAGTTTTCAAGAGATCAAGAAGAGATTGATTTCAGCCCCAATTTTGATTATGCCGGATATCAAGAAGCCTTTTGATGTGTATTGTGATGCGTCCAAGATTGGTCTCGGATGTGTGTTGTGCAAGAAGGCAAAGTCATAGCATATCTGTCCAGACAACTGAAGCAGCATTAGCAAAACTACCCTACCCATGACCTTGAACTAGCAGCCGTAGTTTTAGCCTTGAAGACATGGCGTCATTACCTTATGGGTAACCGCTCTGAGATTTATTTGTATCACAAGAGTCTGAAGTATATTTTCACCCATAAGGAGCTGAATATGAGGCAAAGGAGATGGATAGAGTTAATCAACGATTATGACCTTGACATTCGCTATCACCCCGGCAAAGCCAATGTGGTAGCAGATGCTCTTAGCAGATTGTCGTGTAGATTAAACACCATGATCAAAAAAGCCTAGCCAAGTTTGCATGAAGAGTTGGAGCAGTTTAGAACGGAGCTAGTTAGCAAATGATTTTTAGTTAGCATTGAACTTTAACCCACTTTGATCGGTCGGATCAAGGAAGCCTAGAAGGCAAATGCAAGTATCGATGGAATCAAACATCGTATCAGTACAGGAAAGGTACCCGGATTCACTGAAGATGAAGAAGGAGTTTTGTGGTATAAAGGACGTATCTGTGTGCCAGTAGACTCGGAGCTGAAGCAAGTTATCATGCAGAAAGCTCATGATACTCTTTATTCTATCCATCCTGGAGGAACGAAGATGTATCAGGATTTGAAGGAGCAATTTTGGTGGCACAAGATGAAGAGAGAAATCGGAAGCTACATAGATAAGTGTGATATCTATCAGCGAGTCAAAGTGGAACATCAGAGACCCGTAGGGCTGTTGCAACCATTGCAGATTCCGGAATGGAAATGGGATTCTGTCGGAATGGACTTTATCACCGGTTTGCCTACTTCTAGTAGGGGAAATGACTCTATTTGGGTCATAGTTGATAGACTGTCCAAGGAAGCCCATTTCATACATGTCAAGACAACCTACCAGAGTTCGAAGCTAGCAGAGTTGTACATTGCTAGAATCGTCAGTTTGCATGGAACCCCCAAGACCATAGTGTCAGATCGAGGAACCCAATTTACCACAAGATTTTGGTAGAAAGTCCAAGAAGGATTAGGAACCAAGTTGAATTTCAGCACAACTTATCACCCGCAAACCGATGGACAGACTGAAAGAGTCAACCAAATCTTAGAAGATATGTTGAGAGCTTGTGTTCTAGAGTATGGATCAAAATGGGAAGATTGTTTGCCTTTCGCAGAATTCTCATACAACAACAGTTATCAAGCCAGTTTGCAAATGGCTCCATTTGAATTTCTGTATGGAAGAAAGTGTCGTACCCCTTTGAATTGGTCGCAAGTAGGAGAGAGTCAGATTTTCGGACCCGACATCCTACGAGAAGCCGAAGAGAAGGTTCACAAAGTCCGTGAGCACCTCAAGACCGCCCAATCCAGACAGAAGAGTTATGCTGACAAGAGACGTAGAGACCTGACCTTCAATGTCGGAGATTTTGTTGTATCTCAAGGTGTCACCTTTGAAGGGAATGCAATGTTTTCAACTGAAAGGAAAGTTAGCCCCCAGATATATTGGACCCTTCAAGATTTTGAATCGCCGAGGAGAAGTATCTTATCAACTGGAGCTGCCAGAGGAGATGTCAGCCATCCATGATGTGTTCCATATCTCGTTACTTCGCAAATGCCTAGAAGTTCCGGAGAAGACCGAAGTTTTCAAGAACATCGATCACAGAGCCATAGATATCAACAAGGATCTGACATATCGTGAAGTGCCCATTCATATTTTGGAAGAAGCCTTCAGAACCACCAGGACCCGGAGTATCAAATTTCTCAAGATCCAATGGAGCAACCATACCGAAGAAGAAGCTACTTGGGAGCGAGAAGATTACATTAGGACTGAGTTTCCAGATCTCTTTAGTTCCTAGTTTTTCTTAAATCTCGAGACGAGATTTTGTTTAAGGAGGGAAGGTTTGTAACACCCCAAAACTTCAAATCCAGTTTATCAAGTTCTAATCACCCAATTTAGGGATAACAAAAACTTTTATTAATAAAATGAATATGAATGCATGTGTGTTTGCATTAGTGTAGATTTGAGTGCTTATGCCATGCTTGATTTTTCTAAATGATGTGAAATGGTTTAAGGATGAATACCACATCATCTAGGCCATTTACAAGAAAAATCAAAAGAAAAAGAAATCAAATATGAATAAATAAAGCAAATGGTCATTTTGACAAAAGTTAACCACTAGGTCACTTTGAGTGTTCCTGGAAGAGAAATTCTAACAGAAACATTTCTACTTATTTTCACCCCTTGCTAGACCAAGTAAAAGTGTATCAAGGCCCACTTTACAAACTTACAAAAACATCTTGCAAATAAATTTAATGGACAGTTGAAAATTGAATCTAGTTCATATGTTAAGATCCCACTTTTTAAAAAACATATCAAATCAATTTCCGTTGACCTCTCCAAGCAAACATAGACTCTCAAGCTTAATTAAAGATCACTCAAAAAATTTGAATCAAAAATTCCAAAGAAAGTTTCATGTGGCCCTTACATCAAACACTTTGGCAGACACTAAATAACCTACTTCCTAACTTCACTGTGTTGAGCAGTAATCCTCCACCCCGTGTCCCCACTTCAGTCCCCTGTCTCCCCTGACAAATCCCCCCTTTGATGTATGCACAGTGGAGCGCCGCCCAGTTTTGGTCACCGCCGGTCGACCAAGGACCGCTCGCAGCAGACCACCCCGCGCCCATCCAGGATGTCTAGGAGGTGCGCCAGAGTCCACCGCCACCCCCTGTCCAAGCCACGACCCCGCCTCTCTGCGCCATGTCCAGAGTGCGCCAGCTCGTCGCGCCCGACCAGCTCGCACATCCCGCGCCTCACCCCTGCCTCGCGTGCACCAGCCCTCCATGATCAGAGTGACATGGTTATACCCTATGGGTACGTAACTTCAGCATACCTAGTCCAGCCCAAGGAAGGCCCACGACAAATATACGCCAGCCCATGAAGATTTTCGGGTGGCCCAGGCCCATGATGCCTTCGGATCCTTGGAGAACAAGACTAGAGTTTGAATACGACTTGTAACCTACTCGTATCGGTACCCGAGACCTAGCCTCCCCATATATAAAGGCTAGGAGGGTCCAACGAGGAGGACAACAACTACTAGATTACGACATACGCACCTCCACGCCAGATCGAATCTGCGCACCCTGTAACTTTCGGTTCCGCCGTAATCAAAGAGCAGACAAGCAGGAGTAGGGTTTTCCCTCCGGGGGCCTGAACCTAGGTAAATCTCGTGTCCCCTGGTTGCTTGTCTGTTAACCGTGCCACGATCTCCAGCATCCCCATCTTCTCCAAAACCCAAGTCCATAACAATGGGCATTGACGAGATTAAACCTCGTCAATTGGCGCCGTCCGTGGGGACTGGGGCTGCTGATTGTGCGGTCGTGACGGTTCCGACCCGATCGATCTACAACTCCGCGGCGACGGAGAATCACCTCCTCTTCGGCGCTTTCGATTTCACCGCCCACTCGCCGGATACCATGAAGGATTTCGAGCCCGTAGGCGACGGACTCGAAATCTTGTTCGGGAGCTTCTGCTTCCAGGTGGGACAAACCGGCACCCTCCGCCTCCTCGAGCGGATGCCCGTGCCGCCAATCAGGCCCGCTTCATGGGCTCCACACCCCGTGCTATGCACGTCATCATCAGCAGATGAGTTCTACAGCAGCAGCAGCTGCAACTCCGATCTGTGCGATCCACTTTTGGATGAAGGGACCTACGGTTCCGGATCCGAAAGCTGCGGCAGCAGCCAACCAATCTGCAGGCGCTATCTATGCGCCGCAATCATCCAAACCGACGAGGAAACGCCTAACCCGCCGCCCAACCCCAACCCGCAGGATGGAAACGGCGAAAACGGGGAAAACAGGGGCCACCTCATCCAACTTAGCAAAGAAGGATGGGCCGAAGCACGCCGCGCCGTCGCAGGCGAAATAGTCCTACCTCTGGACTCCCCACGTGATCTGCTGATGGCATACCACTACCTCCTCATCGAGGAGCACAAGAAGCAAGTCAAGATGCAGGAGACGCTCGACAAACGCAAGAAAGCAGCCTCTGAGTCCAGTGCGTGACGAGCTGCACTCTCCGCCATGGGACCCGGCTCTAGCACGAACGGAAACCAGGGAAACAAGCACCACTCTCGGGTGGAAAACATGGACCCGAAGGAGCGGCGTGACGTGACCCGAACCCTCCACACATCATTCATGGATATGGACGCCGACGGCAACATCACTCCGAAGACGCCACAAGCTGCGATCATGGCAGCCACTGCGTATCTCGCGGCTCACCCACCTCCGGAGGGGGACCTGAAAAGGGCCATGCATATGTCCGCACTCACCGGACTAGGACTAATCAGAGCTGCGCTCCACGAAGACCCTCCTACGGAGCCGAAGAAGAAAGCTCCGGCCAGGCGTGACCGGAGCCCCACTCCCTCATCCGAAGATGAAGAAGAACACGACCTTCCTCGAAGGAAGAAGAGCTCGCATCGCCATAAACACGACTACGACACCAGAGACAAGCTTACACAGCGCAAGATCGACAAAGCACGCGCCAAACGCGCATGCTCGTCTGAATCTGAGATGGATGAAGACGAAGGAGAACTCTGTGGGGCTCGATGCTTCAGCAGATCCGTTCGGCGAACACAGATGCCACGCAACTTCAAGCTTCCTTCGAATACTCCGAAATTCAACGGCACGCAAGATCCAAAGTCCTGGCTCAGTGACCATCTGTCATCCGTTAAACTTCACGGAGGCAACAAAGAAACCGCCATGCAATGCCTTCAGCTGCAGCTGACAGGCGCGACACGAGTCTGGCTTAGCAGCCTATCATCAGGATCCATCCGAAGCTGGGAGGAGCTCGCTTATAGCTTCATCCGAAACTTCAAGGGCACCAGCAAGAGGCCCGCCTCAATCAAAGAGTTGCGAGCCTGCACTCAGAGAACGGGTGAATCTATTCGCTCGTACATACTACGCTGGTCTACAACCAAGAACTCCGCAGCACACATCTCTGAAGAGCGGGCCATCGACGCCATCAAACGCCCAGACTTCAAGGAAAAACTTGGACGTGTAAAACCCAAGACACTCGACCAGCTCATGGAAATCGCCAACAGTTGGGCAGACGGCGAAGATTGCATCCAGCGAGCACAATCAGATGAAGAGGACGACTATGGCCGCAGACGCGAACGCCGCAGCAAGAGGAGATCGCGCGTCTACGAAGACCGCGACGGACCCGACATGGTCGCAGCCGGCTACGCCGACCGCCGTAATGACAACAGCCGCAACAACGGAGGATACCGCAGCGGAAACTTCCGCGATAACGGACGACCAACGCAGTCGTGGCAACGCCGCGACCGCGATAACGGACCCTCAGCATTCGACAAACTTTCGGGTCCATGCACCATCCACTTCTACATCGACAAACAAGATGGCAAAAAGAAAGCTAGCCACATGCTCAAGGACTGCCGCGAGTTCCAGAAACTCAGCGAAGGCATGATGCAGATGAGACAACAAGCTCCAATTCCTGCCTTCGGAAACACACCTGCGCCAGGTGAAATAGCACACGGAGCTCCTCCACCACCGCCTATTGGAGGCCCACATCAACCAGTCGCACCAGCGCAAAACAACGCCGGGGCCGCATACCCCCCACCAAAGGGAGCACTAAATATGATACAAAAGGGACGCCCAACCAACAGGGTGCAGAAGAAAATCACCCGACAAATCAATATGGCCGTGGCAACTCCGCCTGCAATCCCTGAGTACCTCAGCGGATCGGAGTCCTGCATCACATTCACTCGTGCGGATCACCCTTGCCAGATCCCTCGCCCAGGTCATGCTGTTCTGGTGCTGGAGGCGCAGATCGGAGGCTTCGAGATGAGTCGCGTCTTCATGGACGGTGGCAGCGGCATCAACCTAATGTTCGCAAGCACTCTAGCAGCTATGCGGATCCCGCAATGCAGCCTGGAACAATCAGACACAACGTTCCACGGCATTGTCCCAGGGAAGGGCATCTTCCCCCTGGGCAAAATAGGGCTCGACGTCATCTTCGAGACGTCGGACAACTTTCGGCTGGAGCGCCTAGAATTCGAAGTGGTGGACTGGCCGTCACAATACCACGCCATCCTGGGACGTGTAGCATTCGCAAGGTTCCTGGCCGTCCCACACTACGCATACCTACTACTCAAGATGCCAGGACCAAGGGGCGTCATCACAGTCCACGGGAGCTTCACCCGATCGAACCAATGCGACAGGGATTTCAACAAAATATCCCAGTCTTTCGGCATGCAAGACGAGCTTGTAAATCTCCGCGAAGTAACAGACAATGGGCTACCCCCAGTCACCAAGCAGAACGCACCTGACATGTCTTTCGACTCCACCATCAACACCAAAAAAGTGCAGGTCCATCCAACGGATGCCTCCAAGACGACGCTGATCGCCAACGACCTCAGCACCGCATAGGAAAGCGCGCTCGTCGAATTCCTCCGTGAGCGCTGGGAAATCTTCGCCTGGTGTCCTGCGGACATGTCAGGAGTTCCCAGGGAATTCGCCGAGCACGCACTCAATGTCTTCCCAGACACCAAGCCAGTCAAGCAGTCCATCCGAAGACTGTCAGAGCCACGAGCCGAAGCTATCGGCAAGGAGATCAACAGATTACTCGCAGCAGACTTCATCCGGGAAATCAAGGAAAGCGAGTGGCTGGCAAACACGGTGATGGTCCCGAAGAAGGACACGGACATCCTGCGGATGTGCGTGGACTTCACGTCACTAAATAAACACTGCCCTAAAGACCACTTACCTCTTCCTCGGATCGATCAGATCATCGATTCGACTGCAGGTTATGAGAAACTCTCCTTCCTCGACGCCTACTCAGGCTATAACCAGATTCGACTCAAGGTCGAAGATCAAGAGAAAACGGCGTTCATCACACCGTTCGGAGTATACTGCTACAACACAATGCCCTTTGGGCTAAAGAACGCGGGTGCCACGTACCAGCGATGCATGCAGGCCTGCCTCAAGGACCAGATCGGTCGCAACGTCCAAGTATATGTCGACGACATAGTCATCAAAACCAAGGAGGCAAGAACACTTATCGACGATCTCCGCGAGACGTTCGACAACCTCGATCGCTACAGGATCAAGCTCAATCCATAAAAGTGCGCCTTCGGCGTCCCCTCGGGTCAGCTGCTCGGGTACTTCATCTCTCAACGAGGGATAGAAGCAAACCCGAAGAAAATCAAAGCCATCATGACAATGGAGAAGCCGAAAAACCTCAAGGGCGTTCAGCAGCTCGCAGGGCGAGTAGCGGCACTAAGCAGGTTCATCAGCCGCATGGGCGAAAAGGCCCTACCATTTTACCAGCTGCTGCGCAAAGCAGACAAGTTCGAGTGGACACCAGAAGCCAACGACGCATTCGAAAACCTCAAGCGGCTCCTCTCCACCTCGCCAGTTTTGGTCATGCCAAAAGAGCGCGAGCCCCTGTTGCTGTACATAGCAGCCACACACTAGGTGGTCAGCACAGTACTCGTGGTCGAACGACCCGAAGAAGGCAAGACCCACGGGGTACAACGCCTAATTTACTACCTCAGCGAGGTTCTCACTCCAACAAAACAGCGGTACCCACACTACCAGAAGCTGGCCTACGGCGTGTTCATGACGGCTCGACGACTGAGCCACTACTTCCAGGAGCATCAGGTGATGGTCGTCAACGAGGCACCCCTAAACAGCATCCTAAATAACCCAGAGGCCACAGGACGCGTGGCCCTGTGGGGCATCGAACTATCACCCTTGGACATCATCTACGAGAAGCGACACGCAATCAAATCTCAAGTTCTTCCGGACTTTCTGGTGCACTGGATGGAGCTGCAGCTGCCTGACACCCCAGACATGTCGCAGTCCTGGACAATGCATTTTGACGGCTCCAAACGCGAAGCCGGAGCAGGGGCAGGAGTCATACTGACCTCCCCGCAAGGTGACAAGATGAAGTACGTCCTTCGGATGAAATTCAGAGCCTCCAACAACGAGGCCGAATACGAAGCCCTCATCCATGGCATGAAGATGGCAAAAATATGCGGCGCAACGCGCCTGGTCATCTACGGTGACTCCAACCTTGTCGTACAGCAGGCGATGAATGAGTGCGACGCACACGCCGAAAACATGATCGCGTACCGCGCGCTATACAACGCACCCGAAGGAGAATTCGACGGCTGCGAACTTCGGCACGTTGGAAGAGAGAGCAACGAGGAGGCCGATAGACTCGCCAACATCGGCTCCACTTGTGCAAAGGTACCACCAGGTGTGTTCCTCGAACAGATCTGCGTGCCATCCATCAAGCGTAAATTCCCCAAGGGATCACCCGAAGAAGCAGAACACTCGGGGGCTACGCTACCCGAAGGTCATGAAGGACCCAAAAAGTTGGACACCGAAGTTGCCATGGTCAACCTGATGCAGGTCATGGCAGTCGAAGAAACTTGGACACGTCCATAGTCCAGTTCCTGATAAACGGAGAATTGCCAGACAGCCCGACAGATGCCCGGCGCGTATCCCGTCGGTCGAAAGCTTTCACCATCATCAACGGCGAGCTGTACAAACGCAGCATGACGGGCGTAATACAACGATGCGTCACCATCCATGACGGCAAGGCCATACTCCAAGATATCCACGAGGGCATCTGCGGCCACCACGCAGGCAGCCGCTCCCTCGTAGCCAAAGCTCTGCGAGCAGGATTCTACTGGCCAACGGCCATGAGCGACGCGAAGGACATCGTCCGAAGATGCAACGGGTGCCAACGGTTCGCCGATAAACCGCACACACCTGGGTCCGAACTTCGACCCATACCCATAGCCTGGCCTTTTGCCCAATGGGGCCTCGACATGATCGGCAAACTGCCAAAATCCTCGAAGGGAGGACACATCTTCCTCCTGGTCGCGGTCGACAAATTCACCAAGTGGATCGAAGCCATGCCAGTCACCAACCAGAAGGGCAAAACCGCCGTCAAATTCTTCGAATCCATTGTCTACAGATTTGGCGTACCACACAGCATCATCACCGACAACGGATCAAACTTCATCTCAGAAGAATTCCAGGACTTCTGCGAAGGCCTCGGGATCAATATCACGTATGCCTCAGTGGCACACCCGCAAACCAACGGGCAAGTGGAAAAGGCCAACGGCCTAATCGGCGCTGGCATCAAGAAACGCCTCATGAGCTCACTCGAGCACAAAGCTGGCAACTGGACGAAAGAGCTACCGTCTCTCCTGTGGAGTTTACGGACTACGCCAAACAGCTCCACCGGTTACACACCGTTCTTCATGGTGCACGGAGCTGAGGCCGTGCTACCAGCCGAAGTACGCCACCAGGCTCCACGAGTCGTCGCTTACAGCGAAGCCGAATCCACGGCTGCACTCGAAGATGCCGTCGACACACTCGACGAAGCACGGGATATAGCATCAGCTAGATCCGCGGTGTACCAGCAAAGTCTCCGCAACTATCACAGCCGCCGGCTGCGCCCAAGGTCCTTCATCGAAGGAGACCTCGTCTTGCGACTCAAGCAAAAGCGACCGAATAAACTCGAGTCACCATGGGAAGGACCCTATGCCATCACCGAAGTCATACCAGGTGGCGCCTATCGCCTCAAGCACGTGGAGTCTGGAGTCGCATACTCCAACCCATGGAACGTCTCGCACCTGCGATGATTCTACCCATAACAATGGGAATGTACCCCCCTTTTACTTTCAATAAGGCTTACGGCCAAGGCTACTCAGCCGAACCATGTACCTCCTCCATTACGATGCAAATAAAGTTAAGTGCCTCGCCCCAAACCTTCGATTCACTATTTCCTGCATATCTACTATATACTACAAAACGCGCTCGGGGGCTCCCCCCACCTCACGATTTCATCGACTGAGGACAAAACGCGCTCGGGGGCTCCCCCCCACCTCACGATTTCATCTACTGAGGACAAAACGCGCTCGGGGGCTCCCCCACCTCACCATTTCATCGACTGAGGACAAAACACGCTCGGGGGCTCCCTCCACCTCACGATTTCATCGACTAAGGACAAAACGCGCTCGGGGGCTCCCCCCACCTCATGATTTCATCGACTGAGGACAACACGTGTACACCTGAGTAGCTGACCACGTCAGGCTAACGAAAAGGACACGTACTAAATCAAAGCACTATGTGCTCGCTAACAAGCGAACCTTTACAACAAAGGGCACATACACGCCCAGCCGCAATACACAAATTTTACATCTATCTGTTTATTTTCAGGTACTACCTATTCTGAAGAATAACCTGAGCACACTGCTCAAACAAATCTACAATCTGTTCGGCATACTGCCTTACAGCCGCGTAATGCGGACGCATATTCCACTCGCCACCATCTGGTCGAGGAGGTGGCCTAGTTGCTACAGCAGCCAAATCTACATCAGGGCGATGCACCCTCACAAGAGACAAGGCAGCCTTCACCCCTGCGACGAGCTGCTGCCGCACCAGCTCCCTGACATTGCTGGTAATCCGAAACTTCGCCAGAAGACCTGCAAGGGTCATCGGCACGCCATCCAACGGAAACATGACGTGCAGCACCGAGGACAGCGACGTCTGCACCTGGCGGAGCACCCGCGAAACCTGTTAGACACGATCCTGCACCGTCGCCAGAACTATGGCGCGATCGCGATCCATCCAGAAGAAGCCGCCGGCTTCCATGTCCTGTTGAGTCAAGCAATTGACTCGAACAGCAATGCGCTCCTTTTCTTCCCTCGGAGCAAGATTCGCACCTGTGACAATAGCACAGAACAAGAGTAAGGCCAGCAGGCTCACCCGAAAGACTGAGCTACAGCCCGAAAGACGGATCAACTTACATTGCAGCTGCTCGGACAGCCGACCTAGCTCCGCCATCAAGTACTCCTCTCTGGCTGCACTACGATCTGCTTTGGACTTCCAAACATCAGCGCGACCGCGCAACCCAAGCAAATCTCTCTCCAAGCTGCGCACGTGATCTCGAAGAAACGCGAGCTGCGAGGAATCATCCAATGATGCTCGCAAGGGCCTTTCGGATGACGTGTCAACCGGGTCAGCACCCGAAGGAACCTATAGCAGCAGAAAAAAGAAAGCACACAGACATTCAGCCAAGGGAAAAGCTCAACTCTGAGGAATTCATTAAAATAAGGCCACTGCGTGGCACAAGGATGGTGCTACAAAAGATATTTACAGCAAAAGTAAACTACATACTACCCTACATCTCCTATGCCTAAGGCGTAGGACACCGAGTCGCCTCAGAGCCAGACTGCCTAGCTTTGGCCTCGCCCTGCTGCCGCAGCGCGTACTTAGACAGCAAGTCAATGAGCTTGGGCCCATATCGTCTGCAGCGAGCGGAGTAGGCAGCGAAGGCTACCTCTGATCCATCCGCAGCCGTCGGCATTCGAGAAGTGATCTGGGGCAAGTCCAGCTCCGCCCCAGCCGCCATGGCCATCGCCAGCCCGACGGACGCGCCGATGCCCTTCTGCTTACGCTTGTACGCTGCAGGCGCTTCGGCTGACAAAGCCTCTGCCAGGGCACCCACGTCTTCAAGGGATGAGCCCTTTGGGAAGAGCTCCTGGTAAAAGCGACCAAGGACCTCTTTCGCCTTGGCAAGGGAGTTGACGACGGTGCTGCAGCGGTCTTCGACCGCTACAGTGGCATCATCCAGAGCACTCCCGTGCTCCAGAGCACCGCGGTCAAACTCGATGCCTACGGCATCTGAGATCAAACAGAAGAAAACATGAAGAAAGGCAACGTAGAAGAAGACCCGAAGAAAAAGAAGCAAGTACAAAAGCTAGCACTCACCCGAAATAGCCTTGGCAGCAGCCATGAGCTTCTCCGCCACCCCCTTTTCACGAGCAGCCGCAACGGTGGCCAACTGCTCCTCACGATCTGCGGCCTCCTGCTGGAGGCGCTCTTTCGCTTCGGCTGCCTTCGACAGCTCCAGCTCAAGGCGCTCTCTCACCTCAGCAGCAGTTTCGGCCTTCTGCTCCAGTTGGCCAAGGCTCTTCTTCAGAGCATCGACCTCATGGAGAGAGTCGTTATGCTCCTCTGCATTTACAACAAGCAAGTGTCAACAAACATGACCAAAATATAGCAAGATGAGTACTACAAGGCAGACGAATACCTTGAAGCTGCCGCAGTTTCGCCTCCAGCGTCAGGCGCTCCTCCACCAGCCGCTTGGCCTCTTGGACAAAAGGCTACAGAAAAAGGCAATCGCAGTAAGCACAGGACTTGGGGGCTACGCCCAAAACACAGAAGCAAACACAACATCAGCACACGAAGACGCTCGGGGGCTCCCCCCGTGACATGAAGCAGACAAACTTACGTGCTCCAAAGGCGAACCCGAAGGCCCGCCTGCGAAATTCTGAGGCGCAACCATCAGCCTCTCCTGCACAGGAGGATCCAGAGCGGCGCCACCTGAAGTCGCCACCGTCTGGGGAGGAGGCGACGCAATGTTCGACTCCCCCATCATCTCACGCGCTCCATCACTGGAGCCGTCGGAGGATTGCCTGCACACGAAGCCAATCAACACAGGTGCAAACATCATAAAGAGAAAAGGACAACAGTACAACAAGAACACTTACGAGCCTAACGCGCTCAGATCAAAGATAGGAGAAGCCCTTCGGGCCCTCTTCTCCTCTTTCTTCTCTTCCTTCTTCTCTTCCTTCTTCCGCTTTGCTGGCGGGTGCGGAGCAACAGCTCGCACAGGAATGGCAGGAAGGGGAGAGGAAGAACCCCCAGGAACATCATCATGACGCTCAAGACCCAGAGGATTCCTGGGAGTCGGAGGAGTCGAGGCATCTGACGATTCGCTAGAGCTCAGTGATCGTTCGAGCGAATGATCCTCACCCGACTCGTCGGCATCCTCCGCCGGAGATCACGCCGAAGGAGGCTCGGACACGGAATCCACCACTTCATTATCCGGGGCATTCGGATACCTTTCGGGCAATGGTGGTGCCATGCCTGGCACTTTGAAGCTCTACAAAATGAGAAGAAACTTTGTTAGCAAACAAAGGAAAAAAGAACACAACTGACAAAAACAAAAGGGAAGCACTACGTGCGCAAATCTACACCTTCGGCACGACCAACGTCGAAGAAAAGGGAGGAGTCAGCGACTTCCCCGGGATTTTTTCGCCGGCCTTGAACTTCAATAGCACGCGAAGATCCTTGTCAAGGTCAACCTCGGAGATCTTATCACTCGAAACCCTCGTCGGATCACGACGCCCAGAGTAAAGGAACATCGGGTGCGCCCTCGGCTGAAGAGGCTGCACCCGATGCTCAAGAAACGTCCGGATGATGTCGACACCGTTCACCTCCTTCTCAGGAATCAATTGGAGCTCCTCCACCCGACGGTACAGGGCCTCTATCTCTGCCACCTCACCATCCAAGATTTGGTTTTTTCAGGATCTTTTCTTCATAATCAATTGGGAGGGGTCAAAAGGAACGAGACCAAAATCTTGCCCAGGCAGCACGGAGTCACGGATATAAAACCATTTCCTCCGCCAGTACTGGACAGATTCGGACATGGAGAAGGAAAAGAATTGCACATTGGGACTGAGAGAGATGATGAAACCCCCAATGGGATACACACCATCCGAACTAGACTGCCTCTTCACGGAATACAGCTTCCGGAAAAGGCCAAAGTGCGGCTCAATGCCAAGCCAACACTCGCAAAGCATGATAAAACACGCAATGTGGAGAAGGGAATTGGGAGACAGATGATGGAGTTGAACCCCATAGAAAAAGAGAAGTCCACGAAGGAAGTCATGGACAGGAAAAGAAAACCCGCGAATCACGAAGGCAACGAACATAACCCGGAACCCAGATGGGGGACGGGGGATTACCTCATTGCCAGGGAGTCTCACGGCCGTCGCGTCCTGCGGGATCAGGCTCTGCTCGCGCAGTTTGCGGAGATCGCTCTCCCGCGTCTCTGATCGCCGCCAACCACCATCAGTGACACGCGCAGCGGCGGCGCCCTTCTTGCCTCCGGCAGCGCTGGTCCCAACTGCAGATGAGGACTTCTTCTTCCCCATGGCGCTACGGCGGTGGTGGCGTTGCCAACGACGAAGACAAAGGAAATGCGGAAGGAACTCTCAGCGCGCAGCGAGAATAAGCTCAAGAACAAGGAAGCAGTGAACACAAGAACTGCTGCGGTGAAAAACAAACCACGATTTCACCACGGATTATAACAGCGAAGACGACGCACGCTGGCCGTCCATTGAGAAGACCTAACGCCAACGATAGATCTGGCCGTACACGTGTCAGCATCGCAACAAACCGTCTCTACCACGCCGTCCACTACGCGCGGAAATCGAGGAGACGCCGTAATCATCTCCACGACGCGCGTGATCGGTCAATTCAAAGTTAGCAAATGGGACCCACAATTCGTCCAGTCAAGTCATCTCTGGCGTAGCAGACGCTTGCAGTCATCGATCGTCAGCACTGACGTCATCAAAAGCTATACTAGCACCAATTTCGGCTCCACAGCTAAAAGTACTCACTCGAATCTACGATTCGACTAAGTACTTGGGGGCTACTCCTATCAGGAGCGCTGGTCGCGCACCCGATGTACTTCCGGGTCAGCGGTACGCCCACGAGATTTTCCTACTACAGTTACATGATACAAGACTCGAGTCTCTGCCCGAGTCTACGACTCCGCCAGACACTCGGGGGCTACTCCAAACTAGAGCAATGGTCGTTCACATACAAAGATCTTCGAGTCCTACGTCGAGTCTACGACTCCACTACGGACTCGGGGGCTACTCCCATAGGGAGGATGGATTCAAGCATCCGAAAATTTTCGAGTCTTGTGGACTTAATGATTGAAACAATGCCTGAACTAAAAGTCTCCGTTTGAGTCTACGACTCGAACAGACACTTGGGGGCTACTCCCATAGGGAGCGCTGGTCGCGCACCCTATGAACTCTTCGACTGCGATCCTTCGGATCAGCATACAAACTTTTTTCGGCAAGTCTGCCCTAATTAACGCTAAGTGAGCAGCGACCTCCTTGGCCACCCGAAACACCTCCGCGGTGATAAACATTCGGATGCTGCGTCTGCGACGCAAAGACAAGACCTACAGATATCATCTGATGGCCTGGCAACGCACACGACTGCGCTCTACTAGTATAAATCCATGCCAACAGGCGTGATGAAAAATCCCGACGGACGCGTTGGGTACATCATTTAAAATCACTGGAATTCCACTCCTGTAAGTCCTCCGCGGCCTGAGTCGAATTACACCAGCATATGTTCCGGGTTCAAGTCGAGGGACTCGCACCTGAAGAAGATCGTGTTGTTTTGTCCTAAGACGATTAACTGACCCTGATCCGTCGGGTGAGTCAGGCACACGCATCAACAATCCCTACACATTCTCTTGAAAGACAGAGTTGCACCCGAAGGATTGAAGAGTCCTCAGCCGAATCTACGATTCGACTGAACACTCGGGGGCTACTGACATGGTTATACCCTATGGGTACGTAACTTCAGCATACCTAGTCCAGCCCAAGGAAGGCCCACGGCAAATATACGCCAGCCCATGAAGATTTTCGGGTGGCCCAGGCCCATGACGCCTTCGGATCCTTGGAGAACAAGACTAGAGTTTGAATACAACTTGTAACCTACTCGTATCGGTACCCGAGACCTAGCCTCCCCATATATAAAGTCTAGGAGGGTCCAACGAGGAGGACAACAACTACTAGATTACGACATACGCACCTCCACGCCAGATCGAATCTGCGCACCCCTGTAACTTTCGGTTCCGTCGTAATCAAAGAGCAGACAAGCAGGAGTAGGGTTTTCCCTCCGGGGGCCTGAACCTGGGTAAATCTCGTGTCCCCTGGTTGCTTGTCTGTTAACCGTGCCACGATCTCCAGCATCCCCATCTTCTCCAAAACCCAAGTCCATAACAATGGGAATTGACGAGATTAAACCTCGTCACAGAGCACCCCAGCAGACACCCCGTTCGTCGTCGCGCGACCCACAGGTGTCGCACGCCACCGCAAACACCTATGCCTCCGCGCGGAGCACCGCACACTCTCGACCGAACCACACCGCCCCACGCCTTGCCTTTATGCCTGTAAGAACCGCCAGGGAACACCACACCATCCTACACCCTCACCCATGCCAATAGCCGCCTGTAGCGACACCACCATCGAGCTCGCGCCCGCACTGCTCAGTCCCCTCGCCGCACTATAAAAGGAGGCCACCCCTGCCTCATTTCTCCACACCATTCGACTCACCACCTCTCACCGACCCTCCCCCAGTTCTTCCCGGAGCAAGGCGAGCCCTCTCTCACCGGAATTTGGCTGGAGCCTGCCGCTACTGGAGGAGAAGGGCGCCAGCTATTTCGACCATCCCAAGCCCTGCCGTAACCGCGCCTCGCCTCGCTGTCGTCTACCACACCGATTGCCCCTGTCGTCGACCCTAGCTAGAGCCCAGGTGAGCCCCGCGAGACCCCCACCGCCGCGTTAGGGTTAATTCCTCGTCGGAGTTGTTCGTCGTCGATGATGAACCATGGCAATTGGATTAGATTTAGATCGTAGGACTCTGGTTGAAAGATACTGTTTCGTTTAGTTAGTCTCACTGACTGGTGGACCCCATCTATCAGCAGCCCGCTATGCCGCGTAGTGCAGTTGGGCCGGCCCGTTTAACTTCCCGCGCTGGCCTGGAAATTCAAATAATTGTTTTTCCATTTTAGTTAAAACCCTATTCTATCAACAGATTCAAAAATCAATTCAGAGAGTTTCACTAAACCAAATTGCATGATTCAAATTTTGCTAGAAAGGAAATTAAATTATCTATCCAAGCCTGTTAGATTTAAATCATTTAGAGCTAGAGATAATCTTTAGTAAAAATAACAAGACAAAGACTTTTGCAACTTCAAACATTCTTCAAAAATCAACCATAATAGCTTTTGAGTTGTTTACAACTCTCAAAAATCACATTTGACAATATCTATCTGACTATGTAAAAATATCTAGGTTTGCATGCAGTGACATTGGACTAGTACCAAAATAATGCTATTAGGGTATTTCTAGTCACTTTAAATCTATTAAATAATAATCTTAAAGTTAATAAAATGTGATCAACCTTTTAAATCACATTCCCATGTATTAGAATATGTGGTGATGACATGTGTCAACATGATCCCATATTTTAATTGGAGAATATTAAATCTTAATTAATTTCAATGAGTGGAAATTACTTTTCTCAAATAAACTAAATAAAACTAGTTATTTATTTCATGTGATGATACTAGATCATCAAGTGTAAGCCTTAGTGTGCTAAATAGAATTAGTTAAGCATTGTTTGGTGATTGTGTACCCCGTATTTATGTATAGACGATAGTACCGACCCAAGCTACGAGGAGGAGGAGTTCTACCCCGAAGAAGAGGAGGAAAACTTCAATCACTACACCAATCAAGGCAAGCTATTATTGGCAAGCTAGAACTATGCAAGCTTTAACCTAAGCAAAATGCTTTAGGCATGCTTGGGTTATATACTTTGATTTATAGCCGTCCCAAGTTTTACTTGCAAGTTTTACTCTTTTACTTTACCAAAGTTCTTACTTTTAGTTAGTGCTTTGTGAGTATTGAAAAGTAGTATATATAGCATAAAGAGTATAAAACTAGGCCTATACTAGATGTCATTCTATGGCATGAGATTGAAGAGTAACACCCTCATTAGTGAACACTCTTAACCTTAGTGGCTAGTGCTAAGCATAAAACTTGATCACTTTAGATGGGAATACTTGGTGAAAATGATTATGAAAACCTTGGAATGATGAGTCATTCTATTGAAATGTTTTGACATGTGTTGAGAAACACAAATGGATTTGATGATGAAAATGTTGAGGCAGGAGCCTTAGCCCTTTTATAAAAACTAATGGTTAGATTCGGATGCGATACTATTCCAATTTTACCGTACAACCACAATACCTGAATTGGGTAGGGCTTAGCCGGAAGTTTATATGTATTAGTATGGGTTCCCTCACGTAAGAGGTTTGAGACGAGGCTACCTCTTGATAATGTCCACCTATGCAGTGCTCAGGATGGCAGATGGCCATGGCTGGGAGGCCAAGCTCATAGGGGAGGTGCCTATACTAGAGTGTGTAATTGAAAGGTTATGATTGATTATCCGCATACTAAGTATGATGATTCAGGGTTATTCCTGACGGATGTATCGAATTTTGTGGTGAAAGTGTACCACCTCTGCATAGTATCAAACTATTTGAATAGCCGCGCCCGTGGTCATGGACTGTTGGAGTGGCCATACTGTTCCGTCATCAGATGTTTTCAAAATGACTTGTGAAGTGAACTATGAATTTGACTTGACCACAACAGGGTTGTGAATATAAAAACTTGGTTCCCCCTTAAAGTGATTTAGAAAATTTACTTAGTTTTCTTTACTTCTAAACTCAGTTTAGATAAATCTGGATTTTTGCAAATAAACTTAGATCTTAAGATTCCTACTAGAACTACCTTACTTGTTAGTGATAGTTTGCGAGTACTTAAAGAGTACTCATGGCTTTGTCCCTGGCTATTCCCGTGGCCATACTATGAGGAGGACTATCAGGATGATGGATAGAAAGACGTCTACGACAACTAGGATCATCTCCCATCATCAGTATTGTCTGTGACTTTGAAGATGGAGCCCCTACTACGTTTCTTTTCCGCTTCTTGATTTGTATTAAGACTGGATCATGAGATCCTTTATTTGTGTAAGACCTTATTATGGTTTGTAATGGATGATGTACTGTGATATCCAATCTGTTATGTCTCATAAAAATGATAATCCTGGGATTGCGATGTATGGCATAACAGGCATCTGGGACTAAAATTCCGGATGTTGACAACTAGATAGGTCCAAGTTTCTAAATTCCCCATGTTCAATGATAGCATTAAACATGGAAGTCCATTTATTCGACAATTTCCTTTGTTTATTACTATCATCACTACTCCTCATAATATTAAAATCCCCTCTAATAAGAAAAGGAGACTTATTACTATTAAACATCTACACTAGTTCTATCAAAACTCTATCCTTGTCTTTTGCATGTGCTGCTCCATACAAATAATAAGTTCCAAACAAAACTAGAAACCTTTTCTAAGCAATATTATAATACAAAATTCACCATCACTAAAGTCCCAGATCTCATACACATCACTATCTACACCTAGCACCATACCTTCAGACAAATCTTTCGAGGGAACACAATGCCATACAAAATTTCTCCTACCACATATATTACTCATCCAAGACAAAGGTGTCACTTCCTTTTTAGTTTTGGAAAGACGAATGGAGTCTAGTTTACTCTCTATCAAAACATCACGTAATCTATCTCTCTTAGTCTTATCCCTTATGCCTCTAATATTTCCAAACATGCTAGCCATTAATTAAATATGAGCAAAATTCAGATTTCTACCTCTACCAATCCTAGTCACTACATTACCTCTTCCCCTATCTCCACCTCTACTACCAATAATGGATCTCATATGTCTATTTAAAGTACCCAAAGCAGCTAAACCTCTTATACAAGGGTCCAAAGCAGTACCATCACTATCACTACAATCAGTTTTATCCCTAAGGTCGTGGACAACATCTGGATCAAAGCTATCAAAGACGAAGTTGTTCCACCTTCCGTTTGTAGCCCGAATATAACAATGTGACAGTTGTGGTGACCTGGTGCTCCACTGCATGTTGTAGAGCGCGAGTCGTTGGCATAACACTCATAGAACATTGTTCCATGAACATTACACCTACCAGAGTAGTACAACAAAAACATCTTAGGTCTAAAGTATAACCATATATTCATATCATAGATCTTCATAGAAGATTCTCGAAACTTCCATGATACAATGAGCTCGCCAGGTAAGGTCCCGCTCAAACCAAGATCCAGAAGAAGCAGCTTGTAGTCTAGTCTAGCACTAGATCTACCTCTAGTCCTATTTTGATAACTTAAGACTATATATTTGCCTTGATAGAGTATCCTAATGGTATGGTTACTATCTTTGGAAATTGATTCACATCTATGTTTAATGTGATCTCCACTATCTTAGATTGAAGTATTTGACATTGTTGATTATTTTGCTCCTTGGTTCTTCATAGTTGTCCTCCTTCGTCGTCTTCTTAGTTTGGGTTATCGTTAATTGCTTGTCGTGATCTAGCAAGGGACAAGAAGGTAGATTGAGTACATCGTACTCAGCAAGTTCTAAATATGTAGATGTTTGATGAATAGCCATGGGCCAGATATCCTAGGCTCGTGCAATTTTTAAAAACGGTTTTTACAACAGGTAAGTTTTAGTTTATAAAATTCTATGTCAGTTAGTCTTCACAGGTTGTATAGAACTTCATGGAGTTCCTTTCCACGCGGTGTTCGCAATTCTTTCCTAGAACAGGGAGTATCATGACACATTTCTACGCTCTCTAGAGGTGTGCTACTTTACCCATAAATGTTTTTAGCTTTGTTGCATGGCCAGGAGTATATCCCCGTTCACACTTTCATAGGTATGAGGCCCTTTCTAAAAACTATCCAATCACTATCCTTCACCATGACCCTACATGCGCACCCTTTGTAATGAGTTTTGGTCAAGAGACATAAGCTCAATTACCCTCCCTTCTAATATGCTGAGATGTTACCCTGGAACACGGGATAGGGATATCACGGGCTCCTACTCGTTGGTCTCCTCTTTGGAGTCAGCCTGACTTGGGATACGAGGACATATGAAAGGGAAAAGGTCTAATTGACTTGCCCATCCCATTACGGGATCTATGATTAGCACGATTTATACGGTGCTTTTGAATCACTAACTGCATTGGTTGTTAAGTCCTAACTTTCGAGATATTGTGGAATCTCCACCACATGCCTTCCCAACCATGTCTATTAACCATGATTCCATTGACCACAATTTCATATTTCATTTCATTTATAAACCGGTATTTTGCTTTTAATGCAAGTGATAGAGTTTTTGAAAAGGCTTTTGTAAAATAATTCAAAGGACATGTAAGACTGCACTTGCAAATGGTATGCAAGCCTGATCTCACAAGGGTTATGCAAGGATGAATTTTCCTTCTGATTGTAGGTTATGCAATTAGCGTCTTCTACCGTCATAAGATCCAATTGGAAGTGTAGCATCATCGGTCCGATAAGGACTGATGTTTAAAGAGTCAATATGTTGGAATGCATAATATGTGAGATGCAAGCATTCTAATCACTCCGTACTAATTTCCTGTAGATTTCATGTACAAGTTGTCTTAGTGTTTGGTTTGTGATTTATTAGTGATTTGATTTAGGTTTAGTTTACTTCACCGAGTAAAGCATGTTTTAGACATTTAACGATCTTAATAAAAGTTCTATAACTCTTTCATTTTGGATAAGTCATGGCATGTTTATTTGTAGTTAGCAATCCAATCTTACTTAGGCATGTTATTATGTGGTTTAATCCTCTTTGGAAATAGTGCAATTTACTTCCTTTCTTTTTAGATAACTTTTAAGGAAAGATCTCCTTTCAGACTATTTCATTATCATTTTTATCTAACTCAATTGTGTATTATTTGAGTCCAGATAAATTGGTTTTATTTTTTAGGACTTTAAGTAATAAATAATTGAATTTTAAATTCTTTTACTTTTTTTAAAAGTTTTGTTGTTTTTTAAATATTAAATTATTATTTTTAATTTTAATATTTATTTTCCAAAAAATAGAAATTGGAATATCACTTATATTTATGTTTATCTATGTTAATAAGTTTTTTTAAGTGTTTATAACTTGAATTTTATTTATTTCCAGTTTTTAGATCTTAATCTCAAGGAGGTGAAGAACTTGATTAACCATGGGATTGATGTGGGTTCATTAAGACATGATCATTTGAGTTGGAAGTTGATTTTATTCAAGTTGTTGGATCTGTTTTGTTTAACATAATGCAAATGGATTTAGTTTCATCAAATTCCACATATTTTGTAAGTTATAGATGGATTTATAATGCATGGTTATTATGAACTTAAGACCTTATGATTTTGTGTTCTTGATTATCATAGGATCATTCAGATGTGTAGAACATAGTGTATATTAAGTATACTTATTGATGGATTGATTTCTAGTGATCTTATATGTGTTGAACTATCTAAATAGAGATTCGTCGATTGATTGTAGTAGTTATGATTTAAATTCTTGAGTGTGTTCTGGAAGTTCTAGGTATTCTTAGATGTGTTCTTGATGTTCTTAGTGTTCTTGATGATCACAAGAGCATCTAGTTGCATAGGACAGTATCTAGATCGAATAAATGATCTATAAATTGAATTTGGGTGCCTAGGTGATGTGTATATGATAGAAAGATGCATTTTTTGACAGAATTATGTTGTTGTCCAGATTTGGTTGATAACTTTGTATAATCACTATCCTAATATCTCACTAATCATTCTCTCTATCCACTAATATACTAATATTTGATCCTAGAGACTAGACTAAAACCTTTGTAGATTCTTAAGTTTGCTTGGTAAAGATTTATAGATGCTCCTCCTCCTTGTTCTCCAAGTTCTAGCTTTGTTGCTCCCTCTAGATCTCTCTCTAAAGTGAGTGTGTATGTTGTCGTGGTATTGACCACGGCAAATGCTACATGGTAGCTTACGTAGAGGAAAGGACAAGGCGATGTAAGAGAATTCGAAAGCGAGATTGGCACACGATGTACCCAGGTTCACGTCCCCTCGATGGAGGATCACTACGTCCTGCTGTCAATCCAGTATATGATCATAGATTGGTTTACATGGAGCCGCCAGAGGCGGAGGGAGAGACTAGATCTAATATGATGTGGGAGAGTTCTAATGTGATGTCCTCGGTGTAGGTGCCCCTGGTGGCTTTATATATGCAGCCAATTAGGGTTTACAAGTGCTAACGAGTTTTGTATTGGAGTCGTCGTCTTGGGCCTTCAGTCGGCGAGTCATCTCGATCCATTATGCGTCAGTCGCCGTATTTGGCGAGTCGATCCGCCCTGGTCTAAGCTTCAGTCGTCTCGCTCGAGCTGGAGACTCCGCTTCGTGGGCATACCCCGATTGGTATTCCCCCATTAGTAGTCCCCGAGTGCGTTAGGGACTCGGCGATGACTTCAAGCTGCCGAATCGGCACAGGTGATTCCAGGGTGGAGTCGATGTTGAGTCATTGGCGAGCTCCTGAAATAGAGAAATAGCTTATGAAGTATCCCAATCGCCAAGGCGAGTCGACGCGTCGGGCGAGTCGTCATTGGACGGAGTCGCCTTTGGAGAAGTTTGGCCAACGCCTTGTCAACTTGATGTCGTAGAGGACATGGAGGCCACCAAATCATTGATGGTGAAGTCGACAAGTCAGTGCAGGGGAATACGCAAGGCTAGTCCGCGGTGGCGAGTCCCCGAGTGTGTTGAGTACGCGAGGGCGAGTCTGCAGTGGCAAGTCTCCGAGCGTGGCAAGTACGCAAGGGCGAGTCCGCGGTGGCGAGTCCCCGAGCGTGTTGAGTACGCGAGGGCGAGTCCCTGAGCGTGTTGAGTACGCGAGGGCGAGTCCGTGGTGGTGAGTCCCCGAGCGTGTTGAGTATGCAAGGGAGAGTATGCGAGGGCGAGTCCGCGGTGGCGAGTTCCCGAGCGTGTTGAGTACGCGAGGGCGAGTCCGCGGTGGCGAGTCCCCAAGCGTGTTGAGTACGCGAGGGCGAGTCCGCGGTGGCAAGTCCCCGAGCGTGTTGAGTACGCGAGGGCGAGTCCCCGAGCGTGTTGAGTACACGAGGGCGAGTCCGCGGTGGCGAGTCGCCGAGCGTGGCGAGTATGCGATCGTGGAATCACGCGCACACGCAGTATGCCTAGGAGTAGTCCCCGAGGCTCGAGTTGACTTGTAGAGGCGACTTGAGGCTCTTTAGAGATGTATATTCTAAAAATAGTAGTGGTTGTTGCCGAGCATGGCGAGTCTGCGTGGGCAGAGTTCACGGTGAGCGAGTCCGCGAGAGGAGAGTCCCCGAGTGTGGAGAGTCCGCGATGATTGCGAGTCCACGAGGGGAGAGTTCCCGAGTGTGGCGAGTCTGTGATGATTGCGAGTCCGCGATGACGTTGATTGCTATTTTTGTTAGCGAGTCTCTCATCTTGGCCCGAGAGGCATTCTTCCTGGACAATCCGAGGCTCGGTTTGCGAGTCCTCGTCCACAGTACTTGGTCGTGCGAGTCACACTATCTAAGGTTGAGGAGGACATGATGCTGTTTGTGTAGCACTGTCATTTGTCTCGGTTACGTTTTTCGTGGACGATTCGAGACTCGATCTGCGAGTCCTCGTCTGCACTACTTGGCCATTGCGAGTCGCTCTTTCAAAGGTTGACAAAGGCAAACTGATTTTTCCGGGGGGAAGAGACGCCTAGTGGTGAGTCCATGCAGCGTGGCATGCGATCCTCTCTAGCGACTCGTGTGATGAGGGGCCCTTAGCAGGCGCGGCATACACATTCGAAATAGCATAAGTATAGGCGCGCTTTGCCGAAGTCGACACGGCGGACATAGAGTCGACGCGGCGGATGGAGGTCGTGCTATGGAGAAGTCGACGTGAGGGACATGGGGTCGATGCGACGGACGGAGGTCGCGTTATGGCAAAGTCAACGCGGCGGACGGAGGTCGCGATATGGTGAAGTCGACACGGAGAACACGGGGTCGACGTGGCGGACGAAGTTCACGCTATGGAGAAGTCGACACGATGGACACGGGGTCGATGCGACGGACGGTGGTCGCGCTATGGCGAAGTCGACGCGGCGGACACGGGATCGACGCGGCGGACGGAGGTCACGCTATGGAGAAGTCGACACGGCGGACACGGGGTCGACGCGGAGGACGGACGTCGCGCTATGGCGAAGTCGACGCGGCGGACACGGGGTCGACGCGGCAGACGGAAGTCGCGCTATGGCGAATTCGACACGCCAGACACGGAGTCGGCCAAGCGGTCGTACTGTGTTTAGCCGGAAGCATGGCGAGTAGAGGTAGCGATCCCGATCGGACTATTGGTCGGACGGGTCGCGTGGCGGAGTTGCTTTGGTGGAGACGTTCGGTAGCCAATAGCATGACGATTCGTCGGACATGGCGAGTCCGTGAGCGTGGCTAATCTGCGTCAGGAGAGTTCGCTAGGACCGAGTCACGATGGCATGTAAGACAAACTCCGATATAGCCATGAATGTAATATATCACCGCTTCAGCTCAATTCACCGGCCGATGGATGTAGCCTTAAAGACTATTCAATCCAATTCTGCATTCATGGATTAATTTTCAAAAATATTTGTACATGCAATAGTGCAAATTAGACGAAATAAAATAACTAAATAGAAAAGTGAGAAGAACGCAGTCGACTTATCGGAAATAGATTCCATGTAGCCATGCAGGGTTGCCCGTGATCGTCGCCAGCCGATAATGCCGTCATGTATTCTTGCGTCAATCCTCCAAGCGACTCACGGTTTGTATAAAATTGACATCTACATACGGATGCCACTGCATATTGACCTTGTATCCGGCAAGACTGAGTCGACATGTGGACGGAGTCGCGGCGAACGAGTCGACGTGTGGACGGGATCGACCAGATTTTCGTTCGTCCGGAGCGGCGTAAACATGCCTTCTTCATCGTATTTGTGCACATGTAACAACATATCAAGAAAATATGAATTAGATGCTGAATAAATGACAACAAATACCGATCTATAGAGGGTCGATTCGTCGGGAATCAATTTGCCGCAGCCGTGAGCCAAGCCTTCTTGATTCTAGGCCATGGAATCAGTCGTCCACTCTCCATGCGTATAACAGATTGCATGCAAGCATTAAATCCAAATAAAATAATTAATGAATAATCAAGGGGAGACAGATTGAATTAAAACTAGATATAGGGGACCGATCGGTGTACGCTCGTCTTCACGCGTACGCGTGCGTGTGCTTGGCCGATCGACCGAGTCGATCAGCACATGGCACGCATGCACTAAAGACAAGTGGTTGAAGAAATCCAGCGCGCCGACGCGGATGATCCTATCTTGTTGTTGATGGCGAGGGATCCCGTTCGGATTATCACTTCCAAGCATCGCTTTTTCCACGATGGGCGCCAACTGTCGTGGTATTGACCACGGCAGTTGCTACAAGGTAGCTTACGTAGAGGAAAGGGCAAGGCGATATAGGAGAATCTGGAAGCGAGATTGGCACACGATGTACCCAGGTTCACGTCCCCTCGATGGAGGATCGCTACGTCTTGCTGCCAATCCAGTATATGATCATAGATTAGTTTACATGGAGTCGTCGGAGGCAGAGGGAGAGACTAGATCTAATATGATGTGGGAGAGTTATAATGTGATGTACTCGGTGGAGGTGCCCTTGGTGGCTTTATATATGCAGCCAATTAGGGTTTACAAGTGCTAACGGTCTTTGTATTGGAGTCGTCGTCTTGAACCTTCAGTCGGTGAGTCATCTCGATCCATTATGCGCCAGTCGCCGTATTTAGCGAGTCGATCCGTCCTAGTCTAAGCTTCAGTCGGGTCGCTCGATCTGGCGACTCCGCTTCGTTGGCATACCCCGATTGGTATTCCCCCATCATATGTTTTTGGTCCAAGGTAAGATGGTGAGTTGTGAGGCTTGGCTCTTGGGTGCATGGCTATTTATAGTGTCCTAGGATGCATAGGATGGTGACACTTCAGTAGTTTGCATGAGTGACTCGTTCTTTAATAACTGTACAAATGTATTTATAGTTTGGCTTTATGTATAGATTCATCCCCCCTTTATGGTAGGATGACACCTCATGTGGTGACTCATCACTTGTATGGGTGACTAAGCTACTAGTTGTCAAGCTCTCATGAGATACCTTGGTGTCCAGTGTTTCTAAGGAAGCTTGTGCCAAAACGAACTTGGAAGCCAAGTTTCCTATTTGCGATTTATTTTTGGATAATGACAAGTGGCATTTGTCACTAGATGGGCCATGGGCTAAATTGGATACATAGGATGATTTGCATCAAGTGAAAACTTAATTTGCAAATTCAATTGATAATTATATGCCTCCATCCTAATTAAGTGAAAACTTGATGATTTGATCTCATTAAGGCATGATTCTTTGAGTTGCTCAAGTGCAAAATGCGTTTGAATAATTCAACTACTTTAATTAATATGAGTAGGACATAGAGGTATTTGGTCATCTCTCAAAATACTTAAAAAGTGATTTTTAGTTTATATTTTTCACACATATCAATATATGGTATTTAATATTCCTTAATCACTCCAAAAGAATTTGATCATAAGAAATATTTTGAGAGGTTAAAATATTCTCATGGATTGGTACATTGAATCTAGTTAAAGGTTTTGTATTAATTTTTCTTGGGTTATTGGTTTTGAGTTAATTCTTTCTCACATAACAATATGTGATTTTCAAATATGACTTCACCATTTCAAATGGAATTTCCCAATAGGAATATTTTATGTAAGAAAAGAATATCAAAACCTTTAAACGAATTCCTTGTCCAAAATGAAGATTTGAATACTTGGACTTTTCTTGGTCTCTAATTTTCTCTTTATCTATTACTTGAATATTTATAAAGAATTTCTACAATCATTTCTCAATATGATGATGCAGAATAACCACTAGGGTTTTACATTTGAGAGAAATCTTAAATGGATTCCTTTGTGTTTTAAAATTACCTCCTAAGATCTTGTGTCACTCACATTTCAGTTAAGATACTTATAAAGAATTTGATAAGTTATTTTAGTAGATTCATTATTAACAAATGAGAGTGAGTGGTTATAGATATTCTTATGATGAGAATCGTAAGATAATCTTTGCATGTTTTACCCAAGTCATTGCTTTGTCTCCTCTAGTAAGATTAACCATAGGACAAGGATTAGGTTTCACCTAGATGTCTAAAATAATATTCCTATCATCTTAACTCTAGGGTTTATTGTAAGAAGAATACAATTAAAATACAAGTGTGTGAGGTAAGGATCACCTCATCACCTGAGTTCTACGGTTTATTAGATAGACAAGGTATTGTATTTTAACCATAGAATCATGTCTATGATTGGTGGATAGAGATGAGTCATTTACTATGCATGGGAACATAGAGTTTACTTACTCTCTAAAGTACCATGGCATATAAGGTATATGCCCTAGTTCGGAATAGAGTGTTACATCCACTTATTTCCCCTCAAAATTAAGTAGGAATTATATTCATCGAAATAATTGGATACATGAGATGACCTCATGAATGGATTTCAAGTAATATTCGTAGGTTGCTCAAGTGACTTGGATGTAAATACTTGGATGGATGGCTTGTATGGGTTTGGCTACTCATTGGCACAAGACCAATGAGTTGTCAACAAGGTCTACTTCAGCTAGAGTGTGGTTGAAGTAATAAGTTTTCCTAGCTAAAGTTGGTACTACCTTGAGGTACAAAAGTTCAGGTGTTATTTGGCCTGAGATCAACTAGGATCTATGGTCGAATCTGGTAATAGTCAAGGTATAGCATCATCAACTCCCAAAGTGAATTGATGGTGATAAGGTGGTCTTGACAATGGTAAACTTGACAAGTCTTTGGAATGGATACTTGTTGATCCAAGCGTACCAACTAATATTAAGTTCAAGATATTACTTAAGACTTGGTATTAAGCATATATCTCATCCTTGTGATGATTAAGATAGAAACATTGGATAGAGAAGAATAGATAAGTCAAGATTTAGATAGATAAGAGTTTGGTTTATGTACTTGGATGTTTTACTTGTTTCATGACTGTTATCACTCACAAGTGTTGGTAGAATGAATGATGTGTAAGATAAGATAGAATAAGGTAAGTTAAGAATGTATTTGATCTTGTTTTAGGGTGTGATCATATGCTAAGGTTTGTTTAGCACTGAGTTAAATGAGGTTTAGAGAAGATAAGTTAAGCATCAAGTTTTACTTGTTCTTTAAGTATGTGGGGTGTGTTGATTTACTTTTATTCACAATTTTACTTCTACCCTTCCTAACATAGAAGTTTACCAAAAAATATTTCAAAGTTGGAATACTCAGCATAATGAACTAGTCCTGAAACATCAGCTCAAGTGGAACTTCATTCCCTTTGACAAGTTCTATCAGAAAGTTCTTTGTTCTCCCGAATTTTATATGCATGGATGCAATACACACAACTATCCTCTACCCATTTTTGTGTATCATAATCTATGAGATGTTACAACAATTCACTGCTCTATTCCTCCTAACCTCAATCGTTGATAGCATGTTGTATCCAGACCAAGCATCGCATATTGCATGCGGAACCTCGCTATAACCAATTCAGGTTTTGCTTGGGTGTTTTGACTTTGAGATCGATCTAGTAGTACTACTCAAGGTAGGAAGATTAATTCGAGCAATTAATCCTCGCCAAGTTCTGGACCTCTCTAGATGGTCTGGTCGTATGAAAAAAGTACTCCCTCCATTCACTTTTACTTTGCGTTCTAGCTTTTCCAAGATTTCCCTTTTTACTTTGTGTTGTGGACAATTTGCTAGTTGACTTCCTAATATGCCCCCACTCTGAGATGGGAGTGGCACATTACAGAGCGACATTCAATTGCATGCGCAGGAAGGAAGGCATCGCAGGCCAATGCATGCTTGAATGTAATGGTCAGCGGATGCATGTGTTTTTCAGCCACAACACGGTGTGGTTAATGCACAGGGGCAATTTAGTCCATATGCTACATACTTTAGCCCCTCCTAAGCACTTATTGGTATCTGTGTCTAGCCCATAATGCAAACTAAAAGTAAGAGCATCTCCACTCGCCCCCCATACGGCATCCAGCGTGGCCGTTTTTTTGCCCATAGGGGGGGGGGGGGCGCCGGATGAATCACAGATTTTGGGGGGCGCTGGCTACCAGCCGTACCCCCATACAAAAACTTCGAACATTCCAAATCAGTTAAAAATACGAAATTAATGACGATTCCATAGATAGTTCAAACATGTTTACAATAAGGGTGCTCCCGGTGGGCAAATTTACATAAAACAACAAGAACTAAAACTAAGGCCCCTGGCTGCGGGAGGTGCTCCTTTCGCCAGGAGGGCATGGCGGTAGCCCTATATCGACACCCCACATGTTAAACAGGGAGTTGTACCTCTCCAGTTGCGTGTCGGCTTCCTCCTTAGCTCGGTCGCGGCTTGCACGCACGTTCCTGTCGCTGGGGTATCTGCATGACGCAAGGACGAGGCGCGTGTGGACGTCATCGAGATGTTGCAGCTAGAGGTGCTCCGGCAAGAAACCGTGATTGAGGACATCCTACCCATAATGATGGGGATATGCCAATCGCGGTATGCGTAGAGGGGAGATTGGACTGGCCCAGGACCACGGCGAGTGGGCCTGTTGGTACGGCGGCTGGAAGGAGACTTCGAATGAATCCCAATGACTGGAAACTAAAGGCCCAAGACCTTAGTTATGCCCAGTCAGATTAGGTCAAACCCTCCGAAACCTAAACTGATCCGGTTGTAATCTTGAAAACCCTAGCGAGGTGACCCTATATAAGCCTCCTTAGGGTACTCGTTGTACTTACGTGCTATTAGCTACCCCATCCAAGCGACTCGCTGCCTAGCCGCCAAGCTCGCCAATCTTGTAATCCACTTGCAATCAATACAATATAGCAGGAAGTAGGTCTTTATCCTTGCAAGGGCAGAACCTGGATAAACCCTTGTGTCTGTCCTCAATCTCTACCCGTGGATGGCGACTTACTCTTGCCCCCAATTGTTTCAATCGCTATCCCTGGTAGCGATTGCCATGGTCATTCCCACGACACATAAGGCTCGCCGGTGGCCCAGTTAACCGGCCCTCGGGGTATCGACGACCGCGGAAGTGCTCGCCGACGTTCATCTCAAACACGGTGGTTGATCACCCGTTGTTCGATAGGCACTCATGGCGGCTCCTCCGGTTCCTCGGAATCGGCATCAGAGCTGCCCCCGCCCAACTCCTCGGAGTTGGCTGCGTTGGGGTCATCGAAGGGGATCCCCTCCTCTTCCTCGGAGTCAGTGTGGTTGGGGCCATGAATAGGCCCCTTCGGCTCTCCTACGTGCGGTGCGCAAGTTGGAGGAAGGCGACGACAGGCATGGCTATGCGCCGCTCCTACTGGCGAAAGCAGCACCTCCGTCCGACACCCTAGGTATAGCGGGAGAGGGTGTGAGGTGTGGACATGGTGCGAGAGTGTAGATCTGCAATGGCGATGGCAGTCGCCTGTACATATAGCGAGAAAATGACGGAAATACTAGGCGGAAAGCAGTGTAAATGGCGGAAGAACTCAGTGGCAATCAATTTCGCTGCCGCGTGGCCAGTCGACGGGACGCGTCGGCTCTAGAAACAAAGCACCTATCTCACTACCAGGGATGACCCGCACGGTGTTTTTAGCTCCATCCGGTCCCTAGCCCCTTATAAGTTGGGTTCGGCCTGAGGACACCGGATAACAAAATGAGCCTCCGCCGGTGAAAAAAAAGAATTGAGAGACGCTCTAGGCGTGATTTCGATGCGCCGGATAGGCGCTTATGGGGAATTTTAGTCCGGAATGGAGATGCTCTAGATACAGCTCGGTGCAGCTCGCTGGGACCTGGCATGAAGAAAAGGCCACGCGCGAGCATGTTTCGCTCGTGCCAGGTGGGAACGGCGTCACCACGCAATAGACTTCAACTCGACTGACTCATCGTTTGGTTCTGGACTCGCGAGGTTTTGGAGCTCTATCGCGTCGGGAATTTATTCATATTTTTTTTTTGAGGGTGGGGAATTTATTCATGGGATACGTTCACGTGCTGCCTGCGAAGAGCCTTTGTAAGTGGGCCGTAGCCTAGCACCTGTTGACGTGACAAAAAAAATACTAGCATGGGCCTCAAACTTATGTGTAGCAGCGCCGCAAAAAATAAAAAAACTTATGTCTAGCAGGGCCCAAATGTCTAGCTTGGTGGGAAAATAATCTAGCCAGCCCAATCACTACAGCCCGGACACCTATATCGTCTCCGCCTGAAAAATATCTACCAGTTGTTGTGGGAAAAAAGAACTTGAAAATATCAACAGAAGAACGCCACGACCGATAAAAGGAAGGAGCGGATAGGAAGAAAAAAACCACGGAAGCACCGGCAGCTGGATACTGATTTCGGCAGTTTTTTTTTTTTGGCGATTGCAGTCTATTTGGCTTGGAAAGGTAAAACTAATGGTCAACGTCTACATCCAAATGCAAATGGTGTTATATACGGAATAAAATCTCATCCTGCAGTGGCGTGACCAGAATTTTCATATCGAGTATTCAAAGTAAAAAAAATATTCCTACACACCTATACAATATATGTAGGTTCAGAATAACAAGAACCGAACTATCCAAATTATTCATAGTGGTGACAACGGATCACCAACCGATGAAAATCTAAACGGAAATTACAACTTGAAGGACTTATTCTTACCGTGAGTGAACTGATCGTCTGATCACTTCTGATATTGAATTCAAGGTAGAATTAGCACCAAACGACCATCTGACTAATCACTTCTGATTCGGTTCTGAACTGAAAGTAAAAAATTGGTCACTTGTTCTGAACTCAAGGTAAAAATCAAAAATTAGAACTCAAGAACTTCTTCTTACCCTGACTTGACTGGTGATGAATTGTTGCTGGTCTGCAGTTGTGCAACGCCACTGTCACCGATCCTTCGGGGGTTTGGACGGCCACCGTTCCTATTGAGCTTGGCTTGCCCAACGCCGGTGCGGCCTGCGGCGTCAGACGTGAGGGTGAGGCGACCAGGGGCAGCGGAGTTGGGAGACGGCCGGGGGACCGCGGGAATTGGCTGCCTTCGCGGTTGTGACTGGCCGGAGCCCCGACAAGCGAGCAGGCTCCTTGAGACGGGCGGCGGCACGGGCGCATAGAACACCGGCGAGCGGCGGCTGACGTGGATCTAGACGAGGGCAGTACCCGATCAAGGGAGAGGAGCAGTTCGCGTCGCCTCTGATCGCTGGGCACCTTTTTTTAGGGTACTTTTTTTTAAGGGTGAACACACATGCTTTATTCATTCACATAGTTCATCAGAATATAAGTAATATCTGGGGTTCCCAGCAACCAAATGTGACGGCCCTCTGAAAGTGTAGAGGCCGCTTTAGCTAACTTATGAGCATCTAAGTTATAATCCCGACGTTCATGAACATAACCTACAGCTCCGAAGGACGTGCTTCCTTTCTGCAAAATCTCCCTAATGATCATAGCATATCTGCAGGGCGCATTGTTTTTTAGATTGTTAATAACCTCCGGGCAGTCAGAACCAATCTGGACTTTAGAAATATTTAGATCAAGGGCAAGAGATAATCCCTCATTGCATGCCAAAGCTTCTAGTGTTGCTAGATCAGTCATACCTCTGAACACCACTGTGGACGAACCAATATACAGGCCTCGAGTGTCTCTGCTGCAGTCTGCACACTGCAGCGACTGCACCACCTTCTTCTGAACGAGACACCGTTGCATCCACATTCACTTTTATGTATCCCTCCATCCGTGGAATCCACTTCTTTTTCTCCTTTATCTACTCTCCCGCTTGGCTCGGCTTGCGAGAGTTCAAACTGACAGACGCAACATAGCAAGGTTGAACAACTCAATATCTCAGAAACCCATTCCCCCCATAAACTTCGGCTGCGTCATGACTTCCCATGATACCCATGCTGTTTTCCTTTCTCCATTCTTGCCCCCCCCACCAAAACTTCCTCAATAAAGCATTTATATGGTCACACAAACCTCGAGATAATTTGAAACAGGACATTGAATAGGTTGGGATTGCTTGTGCCACAACTTTGATTAAAATCTCCTTGCCGCCTGATGACAAAATCATCGCCATCCACCCCCGAACTTTCCTCCATACCCTATCTTTCAGATATTTGAAGCAGCCATTTTTGGAGCGTCCTACATCAGTAGGCATACCCAGGTATCTATCAGACAGAATTTCATTTGGTACTTCCAAGATGATCTTGATAGAATCTCGAATTCCCTCCAGCACCCCTTTGCTAAAAAAATGGACGACTTATCCTTGTTTATGCATTGTCCAGAAGCCTTGCAATATTTCTTTAACAGCTTACTAACTTGAACAACATGCCCCTCATTGGCCCTAAAGAAAAGTAGGTTGTCGTCAGCGAAGAGTAGATGATTCACCTCAGGGGCTGTCGCAGTAGGCTGGACTCCTTGGACTCCATTCACCCCACGGTTTGCATTTAGCAGGCATGACAAACCCTCCGCAGCTAGCAAAAACAAGTAAGATGAAATTGGATCTCCTTGATGGATCCCTCGTGAGGGTTTGAACTCTTCCAACTTACCCCCATTAAATAGGACCGAGAAGGAGACAGATGACACACACCTCATAATAGTTTCCACAAAACGGTGGCTGATGCCCAGCTTAAGCATTACCACCTTTAGATAAGACCACTCTATCCGATCATACGCCTTCATCATGCCCAACTTCAGGGCACAATGCCGGTTTCTTCTATTCCTATTTGTTTTCATAAAATATAGGCACTCGTAAGCCGAAATGATGTTATCCGTAATAAGTCTTCTAGGTACGAACGCAAACTTCTCCTCAGAGATGACACTTGGAAGGACAAGTTTCAACCGATTCGCTAACACCTTTGAAGCAATTTTGAAAATCACATTACAAAGACTTATCGGTCAAAACTGCCCTAAAGTTTTTGGACTTGCTACCTTAGGAATTAATACGATGAATGCCTTGTTTATCTTTTCCGAGGAATCCTCTCCACTGAGCACTCGTAAAACAATAGATGTAACCTCATCACCACACATCTCCCAGTGACGTTGGAAGAAGTGTGCGGGAAACCCATCAGGCCATGGCGCCTTTGTGGGAAACATTTGGAACATAGCCTCTTTCACTTCCTCTTTTGTATACCCAGCATTCAACTTTGCATTCATCATGTTGTCCACTTTAACAGGTATATGCGATAGCACTTCCTCCATCCCAATCGTGCCTTCAGAAGTATATAACTTCTCATAGAACTGTGTGGTCATGGATGCCAATTCACACTGATTATCACAGGTAGTTCCATCACCATGATCTAACTCAACAATTCTGTTCTTTGCCTTCCTTGCACTAGCTTTTTTGTGAAAAAAATTGTGTTGTTGTCACCCTCAGCCAACCACCGAATACGAGCTCTATGCTTCCACATCACCTCCTCCCGGTAGCACGGATCCACAATCCTCTTTTCAACTGTCTTTTCTTCACTCCATGGTCCAACACGTAGGGGATCATCTCGCAGATGGCCTAGCTTCCGGCACAGCTGCCACAACTCCTGCCTAACTAAACCAAACGTGGTTTTGTTCCAAGCTGTAAGATGTCTCGCCACCACATCTAGTTTTTGTGTAAGTTCAGCCACATTAGAGCATCCTGGAGATGCCTTCCACGCCCCCTCGATCAGGCTGCTAAAAGATTCATGAGACTCCCACATCTGCTCGTAATGAAAAGGCCTATCCTTAGCCACTCTCCTCGGACCCGTTTCAATCTCATTCATCAGCAATATAGGAGAGTGGTCAGATTTTGCCGCTGTCAGATGACGAACAGTAGCAAAAGGATACAAAGTCGACCAGGCCACCGTTGCCAAAGCACGATCTAAACGAACCCGGCAAAATTCACCACCTCTAATTCTTGTCTCAAAACTCTAGTCAATGCCAAGATAACCTAGATCAGCCAACTCACAAACATCGACAGCTTCTCGCAAACCTGCGATTTGAGCATCATCCCTCTCATTTGGACCCCATTGCTCTTCCTTACGCAGTACTTCATTAAAGTTTCCAAGACACACCCAAGGGAGGGTGCTCTCACCTCGCAAGAACTTCATCATATCCCAAGTTTTATACCTAAGATGCCTCGCTGCCTCACCATAGAAACAAGTGAGGCACCACTGATCCTTCCTCAGTTCAGAAACAACTGAGTCAATATGATACTTTGAAAAGCTTTTTATATCCAGATTAACATTGCTCTTCCAATACATGCATAAACCTCCACTACGACCACTACTAGGGACACCAAAACTAAAGTCAAAACCCAGAGATCTCGCCAATCCTTCAGATCTACCCTTTGCAATTTGTGTTTCCATAAGACAAACGATAGATGGCGACCATTCCCCCACGAGATCGCGGAGCTCGTTAACTGTCGCAGGATCGCCATCCCCACGACAGTTGAAAGCCATGATATTCATTGCTTCGGTACTCCTCCATGGAGCCCGCCGATCCATCAATAATTTCTTCATCAGCACCATCCTTCTTTATTCTTTTCGGGTCTCTCTTCGGGTTGGGACTTGGTGGTGTGTCCTTACCCGTCCGAGAAGGTTCAAACTGACTCACAACAGCACCAATAGAAGCAGCGAGACCTGCAATGCCTCAGCAGCCGAACCTCGTTTCCTGCTGCCATCCACATCAAGCATATCTGCGTCTTCCTCCGCCTGATACATGCCTCATACGTCTGCATGGTGAGATCCTCTTCCTTCCCATCATCCCTCGCAACAACTGCAAGATTATCTTCATAGAAGCCGCGACCACGACCTCTTCCCCTGCCCGCACGACCCGTTCCTCTCGCCATACCACCACGTCCCCGGACCCTTCCTCTCCATCCAGGATCAGCAAGCAGCCAAGAGCCATATGTTCTATCCTTCTCGGTATGCACACCATTACCATGTTCCTTATAAGTGTTGGGGAGAGGAGAGACACACAACCTCCCCGCTCCTGCCTGCAGTGAACCTTGAGGATAGTTTCCATCAACAGATAAGCAGCGGAAATAAAACAGCGAGCACATGCACAGGTGACACAAGGATTTACGTGGAAAAAACCTCCTCAAGGTGAGGAGGAAAAAAACCACGGGTGCGGACCAACCGGTCCACGCGAGCTTCACTATGAGCAACCTGGATACAGAGTCTTCTCTAGAACATCTAGAGATGTACAACATACTCAGCACGTTGCCAACCGGCAACAACAACAACAACAACCACTTGAGAGAAAGATTATAGCAAAGCAGAGTATCTCAGTTTTTGTCCCCTTCGGTAATCAACAAAATGCTCTTAAACCGCAGATCCAATCAGCACCAAACTTGGTAGACAAGCTGACATACGAGTACCCAACATACACACCAAATTTAAGGTCAATCGGACACCGTTTGCCTGCCCAAACTATTCGTTTACCAAAACTGCTCTGTGCTAAAACTGCAGCAGTCCGAACTGAATAAACCGCTTCCAAATCTGAAGCTACACTGACCCAGGCCTCAAACCAGCTAACTAGATCGAAGTACTCAAAGCAAGGAACAAGCTCACCAAGTTTGGAGTCAATCCAAGCACATTTGAGCCTCCAAACACTAGCTTGAAGATAGACCGTTCAGATCTCAGAAATCTGGACAGAAATCACCTCTTCTTCTTCTTCCTCTCTTCTCACTAGGTTGTGGTGTTATTGTGTGTTCTCTCACCCTCTCCCACTTTCTCAGCTCACACTCTCACACACGGAGTGTCTCACACAGCCACCAAGGGTGCCTAGGGTTTTCTTTTCTACTCCTCTCCTAAGGAGCACCTCAGCCGTTGGATACGAACATCAATCAATGGTTGAAACGTGTTGGACTTCACGGGCTGATGTTGGGATGCCAACACACCTCCATGTGGAGGGACCTGGCCCAACAAACTCCCCCTCCCGACATCATGGAGGGTCTCACTGCCAACCGGCAGTCATGCCGGCGAGCCGACGGCATACCTCGAGCTTTCCTCTTGTCACCACCTTGGTCAACATATCAACCCCATTGTCATTTGTGTGCACCTTCTCAATTTGCATTTGCTTGGAATTCAGCTCATCTCGAATCCAATGATAGCGCACATCAATATGCTTTGACCTTGAACGAAAACTTGCATTCTTACTTAGGTGAATGGCACTTTGGTTATCACAAAACAGCACATACTTGTCTTGCTCAAAACCAAACTCACAAGCCAATCGTTTCAGCCACAATAGCTCCTTGCTCGCCTCAGTTACTGCGATGAACTTGGCCTCAGTTGTGTTCAGCGCCACACACTTTTGCAACCTGCTTTGCCATGCCACTGCTCCCCCTGCATGGGTAATCAAATAACCTTAAGTAGACTTCCTTCCATCGACATCTCCAGCCAAGTCTGAATCTGAATATGCAATCAGCTTGGGCTCACTACCACCAAAGCAAAGCTTCATATTAGTGTTGCCCCAGAGATACCTCAAAATCCACTTCACGGCTTCCCAATGTGGTTTTCCTGGATTTGACATAAATCTGCTCATAGTACTAACCGCTTGAGCAATGTCAGGCCGTGTGCACACCATAGCATACATCAAACTCCCAACCGCTGAAGCATAAGGAACCTTTTGCATTTCCTTTTCCATGTCTTTAGTGGAGGGACATTGCTTTTTACTCAACTTGAAATGAGCTACGAGCGGACAACTCACTTCCTTTGCCTTGTCCATCTTGAACTTCTGAAGTACCTTCTCAATATATTTCTCTTGAGACAAGTACTACTTGTTGGATTTTCTGTCTCTCTCAATTCTCATGCCGAGAATACACTTTGATGGACCCAAGTCTTTCATGGCAAAACTTTTGCTCAACTCTTTCTTTAGCCTAGCAATTCTTGAGACATTCTTGCCAACAATCAAGATATCATCCACATAGAGCAATAACATGATAAAATCATCACCTGAGAATCTCTGAATAAATACACAATGGTCTGAGCTACACCTCTTGTAGCCTTGCTCCCCCATGACAGATTCAAACTTCATGTACCATTGTCTCGGTGCTTGTTTCAGGCCATAAAGACTTTTCTTCAATTTGCACACATAGTCTTCTTTGCCTTTAACAAGAAACCCCTCAGGCTGCTCCATGTAGATTTCTTCCTCCAACTCTCCATGAAGGAAAGCTGTCTTCACATCCATTTGCTCAACCTTCAAGTTGAGACTTGCTGTCATGCCAAGGATCATTCGGATTGATGTCATCTTCACCACCGGAGAAAATATTTCATCAAAATCAATACCTTTTCTCTGGCTGAATCCTTTTACAACTGGCTTGGCCTTGTACCTTGGATGTGACGTGTGCTCTTCTACCTTGATTCTGTAGACCCACTTGTTCTTAAGAACTTTCTTGCCCTTGGGCAACTTCACCAGCTCATAAGTATGATTCTTATGCAAGGAATCCATCTCTTCTTGCATAGCCTTATTCCACTCCTTCTTGTTCTCATCTTTCATTGCATCTTGAAAGCACTTAGGTTCTGAATCATCAGACAATAACACCACATATTGGTCTGAATCGTACCTAGTGGAAGGAACACAGTCTCGGCTAGACCGTCTGAGTGGAGCAGCTGGTGGACTATCTGGTTCAGGTGCTTACTAATCATGATCATCTTCTTCAGCATCATACTCTTGCTGCTGGGGAGCTTCCTCACCTGTACCACTATGTGCATCACCTTGCACATCTTCTGCATCATCATCTTCAGCTTCTTCTTTAGCTGAATCTGCAGGAACTGGGTCAGAATCAAATCTGTCTTGCTGCTGATTTCGAGGAGGAACATGCACCGGAACTTGCACCGGAGCCTACACCTTTGTCTTCACAATATCCTCAGTTTTTTGGTCTTCAACAAACACAACATCACGACTTCTCACAACCTTTCTTGCTATTGGATCATACAACTTGTAGCCGAACTGATCACCTCCATAGCCAAGAAATATACACTGTCGTGTCTTTGAATCAAACTTTGACCTTTCATCTTGAGGGATATGAACAAAGGCCTTGCACCCGAAAACCTTTAGGTGCTCATACGAGACGTCCTTGTCATAGAAGACCCTGTTTGGAACATCTCCCTGCAATGGATAACTTGGTGAGAGATTAATAAGATAAACTGTAGTCAACAAAGCCTCACCCCAATAATGTTTAGGCAGCTTTGCACTCGATAGCAAGCATCTAACTCTCTCAACAATTGTCCTGTTCATCCTCTCAGCAAGACCATTCAGCTGTGGTGTCTTTGGAGGAGTAAATTGGTGCCTAATTCCCTGCTCCTTGCAATAGGCATCAAATGGGCCAATATACTCTCCCCCATTATCAGTGTGAATGCACTTGATCTTCTTATCAGTTTCTCTCTCAACTGAGACTTGGAATTGCTTGAACATACTTAGTACTTGATGTTTATTCTTCAAAACATAGACCCAAAATTTTCTGAAAAGTCATCAATAAATGTGACAAAGTACTTTGCTCCACCCAATGACCTCACCGACATTTTGCAAACATCGGAATGTATCAAGTCCAGCACCTCGGGCTTCTTGTGAGGAGGTTGACTCTTGAACGCAACTCTATGTTGCTTCCCCGCTAGACAATCTGAACATTTCTTGATGTGAACTCCCTTCACACCTTTCAACAGATTTTTCTTCACTAGCACCGCCATCCCTTTCTCACTCATGTGCCCAAGCCTCTTGTGCCATAAAGCACACACATCCTCTTTCTGCAACACATTAACACAAGCAGTAGAAAGCTTAGCATGAACATGATACAAAACTGAAACCATGTTACCTTTAGCAACAATCAGATTTCCTTTGGTGAGCTTGTACTGTGTATTTCCAAATCTGCTCAAGTACCCATCTCTATCAAGCAATCCAACCGAGATAATGTTGAGCCGAAGGGCCTCAACATGCCTCACCGACTTGAGGACTAATGTCGTACCATTTTCAGTCTCCAAGTGCACATCTCCTCTTCCAATGATTTTTGCTCTATCATTATTTCCCATCTTCACAACACCAAAATCACCCGCTGTGTAGTTGGTGAAGAGCTCTCTACGAGATGTAGCATGTATGGTAGCACCGCTGTCTGGAATCCAAGTCATCTCATCACCATCTGCAAGGCTGATGGTATCATCAGAAACTACAGTGATCCCCTCCTCAATGGTGGAAACACCGCTGCCATCATGTTCTTCATGCATGAGAAACATGATCTCCTCTACCGCAGCAATCCAGCCTCCCTCACTGTCACTATCACTGTTTCGGTCTGTTTCTGAACTTTCTTCTTTTTCTTTTTGTCTTCCTTCCATTGTTCACAATGCCACTTGATGTGGCCCTTCTCACGCAATGATGGCATATAACACCAACATACTTGTCTTTGCCTCTTGATTTGCTTCTACTTCTTTCTCCTCCCTTACTCGGACCTTTACTCTTGCTTCTCCCCCGTGACTCAGTCACTAACATTTCCGAATGTGAGGAAGAACCGTCCTTATCAGCAATTTTTCTGGACTCTTCATTTAGTATCTTGGTCTTCACAAGGTTCCAAGTGGCAACTCCATTAGATGCTGAATTGCACACGGTGACCTTAAAGGTCTCCCAAGCGTCCGGTAATGAGCCAAGTAGAAGCAAGGCTCTCACTTCATCTTCAAATGTAATTCCCATTGAAGATAGCTGATTTATAATGCCCTGAAATTCATTTACATGATCTGCAATTGGAGTGCCCTTCTTGTACCTCAAACGCGTCAATTTCTTGATCAAGAACATCTTGTTGGTACCTTATTTGCGGGCGTACAGCTCCTCCAATTTCTGCCATAAGGTACGTGCATGTGTCTCTTCAATGATATGGTTCAAAACATTGTCATCCACCCATTGTCGGATGAACCCACAAGCTTGGAGATGAAGTACCTCCCATTGATCTTCTTTCATATCACTGGGCATCTCAGTGGAGAACACCGGCATCCAGTAATCCTTCACATATAACAAGTCCTTCATCTTGCACTTCCAAGATTGATAATTTGTACCATTCAAAGAAATCATCTTGTTGGTATTCACTTCCATCTTTCACCACAAGCAAATGCAATCAGCCCAAAACTAACGTTGCTCTGAAACTGAATACAAAACTGAACCGCAGGCTCTGATACCACTTTGTTGGGGAGAGGAGAGACACACAACCTCCCCGCTCCTGCCTGCGGTGAACCTTGAGGATAGTTTCAATCAACAGATATGCAGCGGAAATAAAACAACGAGCACATGCACAAGTAACACAAGGATTTATGTGGAAAAACCTCCTCAAGGTGAGGAGGAAAAAAACCACGGGTGCGGACCAACCGGTCCACGCGAGCTTCACTATGAGTAACCTGGGTATAGAGTCTTCTCTAGAACATATAGATATGTACAACACACTCAGCATGTTGCCAACCGGCAACAACAACAACAACCACTTGAGAGAAAGATTACAGCAAAGCAGAGTATCTCAGTTTCTGTCCCCTTCGGTAATCAGCAAACTGCTCTTAAACCGCAGATCCAACCAGCACCAAACTTGGTAGACAAGCTGACATACGATTACCCAACATACACACCAAATTTCAGGTCAATCGGACACCATTTGCCTGCCCAAACTATTCGTTTACCAAAAATGCTCTGTGCTGAAACTACAGCAGTCCGAACTGAATAAACCGCTTCCAAATCTGAAGCTACACTGACCCAGACCTCAAACCAGCTAACCAGATCGAAGTACTCAAAGCAAGGAACAAGCTCACCAAGTTTGGAGTCAATCCAAGCACCTTTGAGCCTCCAAACACCAGCTTGAAGCAGACCGGTCAGATCTCAGAAATCTGAACAGAAATCACCTCTCCTTCTTCTTCCTCTCTTCTCACTAGGTTGTGGTGTTCTTGTGTGTTCTCTCACCCTCTCACACTTTCTCAGCTCACACTCTCACACACGGAGTGTCTCACACAGCCACCAAGGGTGGCTAGGGTTTTCTTTTCTACTCCTCTCCCAAGGAGCACCTCAGCCGTTGGATATGAACATCGATCAACGGTTGAAACGTGTTAGACTTCAAGGGCTGATGTTGGGCTGCCAACACACCTCTATGTGGTGGGACCTAGCCCAACAATAAGAATGCCCCATCAACCCACACACCTCACACTCCTGGGATTTTGTTCGTAACGAACAATAAAATATCTCTCTTACCCCCTCGTGATGCAGACACCGCCTTTTTCAAAGGTTCACGTACGTCAATCTTCACCCTCACGTGACAAAAATTGCCAAAGAAATCCATTGAGTCACCCTCCTCAGCCTCAAATTTTCCAACCCTCTTTGCCAGGTTGCTAGCCATCGGTCTATAGGCCTCCGAAAGATCATGGATCTGTATCCATACCGGGATCGTATTCAGCTTGATCAGCGAGGGTTTTGTGAAGCCATCATACAGTTCAATGCACACCGGAAGGTCTTGGAAATTCCATGGGCCTCCCTCCATTACTTTCTCCCAGTCACCTAAGCAGAAAAATTGCATCACGTACAAGTTACTCTCCACCGCCCTGGATTTTACGCCTTGAACCAAGCCCCACGCCGCCCTCATATTGGCAAAGAACCATGTTTGGCTATAATCCGCCTCAGTATGAACACGAGCCATAGCTAACTACTTTGGGATCTCCTCCACAGGCGGTCCTTCCTCTTCGAAGATCACATCATCAAGGTCATCATCACAAATTCCAAGTTGTGCCATCATCCTCTCCAGATCACAATCATCCTTCACTCCCGCACCAGATGCACCATTAGCCATGGCGACAAGCCTAACCCTAGATATGGTGGAAACCCACAGCCAAAACCCGACGCCGCTGGGAACCAAAGGCCAGGAAGCAGACTAGGTCTGCCCCTTAATCAGCCCGAGAACACACGACAGCAGACCGATCTCAAGCAGCATGCAGATCAGGTGGGTTGGTGCAACCCAACTAAAGCCCAAATTGTATGTTTGGCCCAGGTTGGAAGGCTGAACCCGGGAGGGGCTGATGACATCACGGTTTTACGAATTTTACCGAGTTTAACACGTACAAATGGCTCTAATATGTATATACATGTATCTGGGTATTCATTGCATACCATGAATAGTTCTAGCTCCGTCCCTGTCATCATGGCGTGGTTGTCATGTCTGACACCGGGAATACGTGGTGTTTTGATCGTGTGGATCGACGAGACGACCCTCGATCTGATAGAACTCTCGTCCAACACTTGGCCTTACTTGGAGGTGACAACGGATTATGGATTTATGGAGGTATATGGCTTTGTTAGTGATGCTCTTGTTTTGTTCTATTGTGCTTCCAGCCTTCTTCTTCCATGGTACAGAGAAGAAACAACAGTTCAATATCATGTCTCGTAACAGGTGTCTCATGCCACAGTGTGATGATCCAAGATTCTCACAAATTTAGGTGGGTAACTAGCTCATACAGTTTTTAAGTGTCGTTATAGTTTTAGTAATCTATTACTACTAGCTGAATGCCCGTCCGTTGCTATGGCAAAAACAACGAATGCCGCAAAAAATTCTAATCGATCTCCGCTGTGATATTTTAATTTTCTAGTTTGTATTATTGTTCATCAAAATTTTATGGTATGCAATTGAAAATTGTTGAGCACCACCATATTCTAGTATTTATGTGTAAATATGTATTTCTATCATTTCCAAGTGTACATCTTGTGAGTCATAATTATCTTTCTTGTTGTTGTAGAACATGCTCCTAATCCATGGGATCATTAAATTTATATGGTAAAAACTAAATTTCTCTATCAAATCATGTTAGTCTGAATAATATTTTTTCGCAAACAATGTCTGAATAATAATCATCTTTTTTTAAACGTCTTCAAGCCCTCATAACTCACATGTCCCATCCGGAGTCAACGAAGGGCCCGTGAGGGTTAGGTCGCCAGATCTGTTGATTCTTTTCAGATCTTGGAAATTGGTGTGTCTACCAAGGGAACTTCTTCTGACTGTGGGGATCTACGGATCATCGAGGAGTTTTATCGATGATTACGTCTCCATATTCGTCTCCAAGATGGATGTGGTCTTCTAGATGTGTTCGGCGACTTCCCGTCCGCAACCAACAACGTCAGGCCTGCTCAGAATTGGGCTTGGCAGGTCATGCTTTTGGAGTCAAGTTCTTAACAAGGCAGTCATTTTGCATGGAGCTGCACATCTAGAGCCGTCCAGCGAGTTCACATTCCAGTATCGTTGATCTGAAAATTCAGAGATTGGTCGCCCACACCCGTGGATGTTGGGTTCGAAGGACACGACGGGGCGACGAAATAGAGGGCCCCGGGACAGATAGTGGTCACGTGGCAAGTGTGGCCTCTCACCACGATCATAGAAGGATGCTCGGCTGCATCGAGGACCAGGAGGCACGGGGACGATGAAGGGGCCGCTGGATTGAAGAAGGTGAATGCGGATCGCTTGATCCCGTGGTGGGTGGCATCAGCCTGGTACTCCTTCGTCCATAGTAGTCCAAGGTCATAGCACTCTTTGTCACTGGCCATGGTGAGCCGCGGTGATGGGACTCAAGGGATTGGCGAGGCGGTGAAGAGGTTTGAGGCCTGGCACATTCACCTCCTGCCTGGTAGGAATCTTGTGCCGCATCCTGGCCTCGCAACCATGCCCTACATCACGTTATCTACCTCCGTCGAGCGAGCGTTTTCCTCCGCCTTTCTTCCCGAGCTCGTCGACGCCCTTGTCATGGAAAAGATCGATGTGCAGCAGCAGGAGAGACATGGACATTGCAGGTGGTCAAATTAGGAGGAAGCGGGGATTGAACTTTCAGATGTTGAACAAAAAGATAAAATGATTATAACATGACAGAAACTATGATCTTGGGATGTCTTCAGAATGCATAGATCTTCAAGTTCCATTATAGAAACAATCTTTGTATGCTAAACCAAGTCATACACAGAAACGAAAATACAGATATTTCACCTGAAATTTCTCATAACCAACTTCCCACCAGACAGGCTCAACAAAATGCACTATCCCAAATATATCTAACAACTCAGGAACAACAACACCCAGGGCGGCAAGCATGGCCCATCGACAATGTAAGATCTCAAAGCTGCAATGGAGATATTATTCGTGAGATATTATAGTTGTGGTTCAGCTTCACAAAGGAAATGTTTACCACTGAACTATACACATCAGTTTAACCCAAAAGTGAGGACTTGAATTAAAAGCATATATATTATCATGTAGTGCAGATAAGCCTACAATGCACCTTCTTGGGTAAGGACCTCTACTTTAAGCAACAAGCATTATGAGCAAAATGGAGCACAAAAGGAACATACTATTTACTATTGTATTTGAAATAGCACGGTTACTTTTGTAGGGACATGTTTCAATGATCTTGCTCCTGCATACGATATCCGATAGTTAAAAATAGATTCAGAAAGATACAACATGAATAATCTTTAGCTACTCCAAAAGGCTTTCTAAGCTTCAGACATAACGTTGCTGCGAGCTGCATAGAAGACATTGCCAGGTAAGTTACGTAGTAACACCCATATGATAGAAGAAGGCATAGGATCATCCAACATAATTTCTCCTTACATCTCAAATTTTCAATCGCTTTTGTTTTTCCACCACAGTCCTTGGTCAAACATTATCCTTTGTTTGATAGTTCGTTTTTTTTTCAGGTTTTCTTATTTTTCATAAGAGTTTAAGCCATTTATTTTCCGATCGTTGTCCATGCCAAATCAATAAGATTGGAATTAGCATTTTGCGCAACTCCCACAATTTGATTTCATCGGATCATCCCTGCACCAAATCTTGTAGAGCGAGAGCATTACTATCGTCATCCTACCCAACACAGAATAATCTCCTACGAAGTTATGTTAAAAAAAATCTTGTTTCATGTTAGCTAGAAAAATATTGATGGATCTAAAGAAAGTAGAATTACAAGGGCACAACTAACTATCGACATTTAACACTGAGCAGGCAAACAAGTCAATTGCAATATGCAAGATGGAGACATACTTTTTTTTAAGAAGAAGAAGATGGACTCAGAAGCTAAATAGTGACTACTTATCAATCAACCACTGTTGTTCAAAAAGGACTGGTCCACTGGTAAGACATTTCTATAAACAATGTACTGGTCCAGGAATGTAAATACTCCACAAAGGATTAGAACAACAACAGTGACATACTTAAAGTAGTTTGTGAAAGCAACGGGATCCCTGCCCAAACCTGCTGCATCCAACCCATAATCGCCCGGGAACTCTCCATCCAGATGCTCCGGGTAGTCGTACGGGATGGGACCGAGCCACCGCGACCGAGCTCCACCATACCAGAAGCTTCAAAAATACATTTCCCAAACGGATCATGAGGGTCAGCTGATTTGTAGTACAAACTAACGGAGAATCGACAAGAACAGATATATGGAGCGGCTTGGTTTTTGTCAGGAGGGAGGGAGAGTGCGTACCTGGAAGTGCGAGCTTGGCGGGCGGCGGTGCGGAGGGCGTTTGCCTCAGCGGCGGCGGCGGCGGAGGCGAGCGCCGAGGGGGCTGCCGCGAGGGCCTTGACGGCGGTGAAGGGGACGGCGGAGAACACCAGCACGCCCGCTAGCTCCTTCCACGAGGCACGCACAGATACGCTACGCCTCGCACACGTCAGCCATGGCCGGCACACCGGCAGAGGACGGCGGGTAGGAAGAGAGGAGAAGGAGGGGAGGCATGCCGGCGGTGATGTGGGCCCTGCCTAATGGCGCCCAGAAGGGCGAAGGCAGTAGAATCGAATGCTCGAATGAAAAGAAGGGTCATGAGCGACCGCAATTTTCAAAATCCATGGTGCTGCCCGAACAAATTTTGGAATGCGGCCATTCCGTTCCACCTGCCGGAGTAGGGCGGCGGCTCCTATGGCCGGAGATCGAGGCGGTGGTTGCCGTGTCAATAGGAGGGGCGGCATCGCTGTCACACGGCAGCGGTTGGGGGGGGGGGATTTTTTCTTTTCATCAAACGGATAAGTTTCACTTGGCGGTGGCATTCCCTGTTATTTCTAGAAACTGCCAGGGGTAAAAGCGTCCAAAAGATGTCGGACGGAAATTCTGGTACAACCAACCTACCTCAACGAAAATTATAGGATAGATAGATAGATAGATAGATAGATAGATTAATTTCCAGTCGAGATCATGGAGAAATGTCAAGATCTAAAGGCGACAGGTTCGAAGGATAATGATTAATACAGTATGAATTTTCATTTTATCATAGCTATTTATCTTGTGTTTGTTTCAATATTTTCGATCTGTACTATGTTTCATTAATCCATAAAGTTATATTGCTCCTCACAGAGAGAAAAAAGGTCATATTGCTTGCTAAACCAAAAGAATTCAGAAGTGTCGCTAGTTTCCTACCTCTACTTTCCGTTAAGGAAAAGGAAAAACTGTTATCGATTCGTCTTGAAAAATAATGTGATCTCTGACAGCAAATCGCATATTTATGGAGTACACACTGACTCTCACTTGATCTATGTTCCAATGGCCGCGGGGCTAGGACTCCATGGCAGCAACGTGTTGCTATCAAAGCGGATGTTGGAGGTATATTTCTTTTTCATTTTGAAGGAGGAGGAGGTATATTTCTAGCGTTGATGGAACGAGAAGGATTCCGCGCGCGGTGTTGCGCCGCCTTCTTTTTCCGCGTGTTTTTCTAGTTGGACCTTTTCTAGTTGGACCTTTACTGGTAGGAGCGTCTCCACTCGGCCCTAAAGTCCTCTAAGAGTGAAATAAGGGTGCCGGCGCAAAAAACCCATCCAGTCCTTCCCCAGAACTGAAATGACGCCGGCACGAGCCAACTAAACATCCGGCGCCCTAGGCCGAACCCAACCCGAGGGCGCAATCGGGAGCGCCGACGCAACTTTGAAAAGCTGGTGGGCCAGTCCTGTCGGCGGGACACCAAAATCTTCCCTCCCTTATCCTCATTTTTTCCCACCATAACTCCAATCCCCCTCTTGGTTGTCCAGTCCTGCCATTTTCCACCCTGTCGCCGCCCACTCCCGCCATTTCCCCGCCCCGCCTCTCCCCTCATGTGCCCCACCTGCCGCCGCCGCCATGATGCCGAAGAGGTACCAAGCTCCCCGCGCGTCGGCGCCCGCGAAGAAAGGGAATACCGACAAGCAGCGTCCAGAGGGGATGACCAACAGGGAGTGGACGTTCGACATCCAGCCCCGGCTGAGGGAGAAGAACTCGAGGTTGCGCGGGGCGGTGGATGCGCAGGCAGCGGAGGCCCACGCGGCCACCATTGCGGCGCAGCGGGCGGCAGCCATGGTGGGAATGGTGGCGCCATCTTATAGTGCTGGCCTGCACATCCTCTGGAGCTAGAGCAGCGTCTCCTCTCCTTTGCCGTCCAGCCATGCGAACATGGCGTCGCATCTCACGCGTTTCTCGCCGGGCTACAAAGAATTCGACCCGCTCGGCGGTTTCGACCCCAACTCCCTCGCCAATGACACCTCACCAGCCCATCGCCGCCTACCTCCTTTCAATGGTGGCGTGCCGCCACCGCGCGCTGCCTTCACCCAGTTCCCCGTAGGGTGCAGTAGCCAGAGCGCCCCCAACCTGTTTGTCGGAACGCACCACGACGACTCCATCATGGCCGATGCTGACTCGTGTATTAACGAGCTCGTTGGGGAACCCCAAGGAAAGGTATGATGAGCACAGCAGTAAGTTTCCCTCAGTTATAAAATCAAGGTTATGAATCCAGTAGGAGTAAGAAAACACCCCAAAGGTGTTGCTAGATGAACGTTGGCAGGGCGCACTACCGGTGCCAGCAGCAACGTGGAGACCTGCACAACACAACCACAGAACTCTATCCCCAACTTGCGATGAGGTTGTCAATCTCACCGGTTTTGCTGAAAACAAAGGATTAAACGTATCGAATGGAAAGAAGTAATAGTTTGCAGAAAGTAAACACAAAGCAGTAAACAGTTTGTAGATTGAATGTAAAAGAAAGGACCGAGGTCCATAGTTCACTAGAGGTGACTCTCCTTAAGATAGATAACACGTTGAGTGAAGAAATTACAGCGGGGCAATTGACAAATATCGAGAAATCATACAAGCATATACTAATCATCTTGACTCCTTTGAGATTCGATTGGGCATTACAACATTATACATAGACCGTCATCAAACTGCATCTATGACTAATAATCCACCTTCAGGTTATCATCCGAACCCCCTCCAGTATTAAGTTGCAAGCAACAGATAATTGCATTACGAATTGCGTGTAAAGTAAACAATACGATTGTTCTATGAACAAAGGATTGTTGTTTTCTCCCTACTAGCAACAGCACATGGAATGCCCAACATGACAGCTTGGTAGATTGGAAGACCTTTTCTGATGTCACTTCTGGATTTGGGTACCAAGGTACATCCTCTTCTCGCCCTCACGGCAAAGGGTCTGCTGCTCCAGATGGTGATGAGGACTATGATGATGATGAGGAGGATCGGGATATGGATGAGGAGGACGAGGATGATGATGACGAGGACTACTGATCTGTTGGGACGCTAGTTAGGTCTTTTCCCTTTTTCGGTGTTTCGATGCCAAAGGGGGAGAAGACATTGTAATCGGGATTTGCATGGGTTTGGGCTACTTGATTCTTATTTGCTTTCTCGTCTCTATTTGCCTTATGTTATTGCGAGACACTTTTTCCTATTTGTGTGTGACTCTGTGGGTGCTCCTACATTATTGTATCTCATGTGAGAACTATGTGTTATGTGTTTTATCCATACTCTACCTACCTTGCCTGCTTTACTTGTTTATCTTTGGGCACATAGGCAGGGGGAGCATGTCCATACTCCGTCATAAGTCACTGCAAACCTTTTCATGCAAAAATCACTAGTTGTCATCGAACACCAAAAAGGGGGAGATTGAAAGGACATTTACTGTCATAATCATTTTTGGTGTTCGTTAACAACTAGTAGACCTTTTTACAGTTTGCTATTGTCTACAGATTGATATTTTACAAAGTGAAAAGGACCATTGGCTTGCGGAACATTCCATGCACTATTACTGGTTTCTTGGGATTTCCAGACCGGAGTCTCCGGTTTATCATGACCGGAGTCTCCGGTGTGGTCCGGAGTTTCCCCAGGAGTCTCCGGAGGGGGCTTCTAGTTTCCTGCCTGGGACAGCCAGAAGGGTGGTCCGGAGGTTGGTCCGGAGTCTTTGGTCCGTGCCCCAGGCCGGAGTCTCCGGTGTAGAGGGACCGGAGTCTCCGGTCCACTTGGCTCCCAAGTGGCCTCGGTCATTCTGTTGGTCGGTCCGGAGGCTGGTCCGGAGTTTGACCGGAGTCTCCGGTGTAGATCGGAGTCTACGGTGTGGAGACCAGAGTCTCCGGTCTACTTCTTCTCCAACGGTTAGAAAACGGTTCACTGATGCGAGAAGCTATAAATAGAGGACCTTATCCCCTTCTTCCAGTTGCTCGCCCACCTCAAGAACACCATGTCCATTTGAGCCACCAAATCAACAAGATCTCTTCATCCAACCATCCAAAGTCTCTGATCTTTGGAGAATCGAAGGAGGAGGCCTTGATCTACAGCTTCACCAAGAGAGATCTTCATTTCCCCGCATTCACTTGAGGGCCCCCATGCTCTAGTGTTTCGTTGGAAACCCTAGGTTTTGATTTGGTTCTTACAAGCTTGTCTTTAATTGTTTGACAGCTTGCTTGTATTTGGGAGCCTCCAATTAAGTTGTGGATGTGTGCCCCGAACTCGTTGTAAAGGTGCCAGCTTCCACCTCGAAGGTTGCCATATAGTGGAAGAGGTGAATCGATCCCCTTGGGGTGAGATTCATCGGAGAACAAGGGAGGCCTCTTGTGGCGTTGGTGGTTTGATACCACCCCCTCTCCAAACGTAGACGTACTTCCCCTCAAAAGGAAGGAACTACGGGAAACAAATCCTTGTGTCTCTGAGCGCTCCACTTTGGTTACCTCTATCCTTTACCACACTTTACATATCTAGTTCTTGCTTAGTTCCTGTGCTTAGTTGTCATATAGGTTAATTCACCTTAGTTGCACAATCTAGAGAATTTACCTTTTGTGTCAAACCCAAATTTGATAAAGAGTAAATTTTGGAGTAGCACCTATTCACCCCCCTCTAGGTGCCCATACGATCCTTTCAATTGGTACCAGAGCCTCGACTCTTTATTCGGGCTTAACCGCCTAAGAGATTATGGGCAACCCAGAGGAGGGAGAAAGTGAGGCTAGCCATTCGGTGACCATGGTAGATCTCAAGAAGTTGGAAACAAGCTTGAGCTCTACCTTGGGCAACGAAATCCAACAGTTGCGTCAATTCATTGAGCAACTTGTTAGGGATAAGCAAACCTCACCTCCTCCCTCTCCAGAGGAAACACCACCAAACCCAAAGGCTAATGCTCTGGCTAAGCCTTTGGAGGATGTGGTGGGGGATGAACATAATTCCACCAACTCCACCACCAAAAAGGGTGATGCGAAGGAAGAGTTCCATACGGTTCCCGGATGGTACTCTCCCGACCCTCCAATCCCTCATCCACATATAAATAATAGAGGAGACCCACCTAAGTTAGCTGCACATACTTTTGCTCAATGGCAAGTGTTAATGAAATATCATGTGCGCAGCTCTTGCATTGATTTGTGGAATATTATTGAAGAAGGACTCAAAATTGAGGATCCAACCAACTTGACAAGAAGAGAAGTGGTCAATAGCCAACTCAATGCAACTGCCTTGCACATGATCCAACTTGGGGTGGGGCCAAAGGATTTTCCCCACATTGAGCACTACAACACCGCCAAGGAAGCTTGGGATGCTCTCATTGACTTGTTTGTCGGCAATGAGAGTATGAGGAGAAATAGATATGATGCCTTAAGCAATGAGGCGTAAGGTTTCTTCATGAAGGATGGTGAGGATCATGAAGACATGTACCGAAGACTCAAATCCACAGCCACTGCTTTCAGGAATGTTGGCGCCTCTCACATTGATGATGCCTGGATCAAGAGGAAGTATGTGAGTGCACTCATGCCTTTCGAGCCTATTGACTTGAAGAGTCCCCAAGGAAGACACAATTACCATCTCATGACCTCCAATGAAGTGATGCAAGAGATGGCCGCCTTCAAGGTTGCTGCCAAGAATGCCAAAGACGCCCGTGCTCGTGCCATTGGGATGAGTAGTGGTGTCAACCTTGCCTTGAAGGCCAAGGTTGTGGAGTATGATGAAGATGAAGGAAGTGATGAGGGACCTTCAATGAGCCACCCTGAAGATGTCAAGATTGCTCATGGTGAATACATGGCCTTCTATGCAAGAAACTTTTGGAAAGATCCCGCCAAGGCCAAGATGGACATGCAACGAAGAAGCAACCCCAATGGGAGAGGAGACAATGGGTCCAAGTTGAGAACTTGTTTCAATTGTGGTGACCGCTATCACTTTGTTGCGGCCTGTCCCTATGAGAAAAGAGAAGACCATGGGGGTAAACTTGTGTTGAAAAAGACCTCCAAAGCTCCCTACAAGAAACCCTTCATCAAAAGGAACCCAACCAACAAGAAGCCGGGAGAAATTGTCTTGATCACACATGAAGAGTACTCCTCCGATGATGATGATGAAGAGGAAGAAGAGGATACACCAAGTGGTGTGGTGGCTCTTGCCACTACCTCTACTCCTTCATTCTCACTCTTCGACTCTCCAAATGAGAATATCTCCAACAAGAACGTCACTTGCCTTATGGCAAGAGGAATGGAGGTATCATCATAATCACACTCCACTTCCTTAATCAATGATGATTTTGATGATGAGTTATCTCTTGAGGTCAAAAAGGAACTAGTTGCTTTTGATGTGTTCATGAACAACTTGCAAGGGGAACACAATAAACATGTTGTGGACCTCTTAAATCAACTTGCACACACAAGAACTTCTAGATGAGAGATGTCAATTAGGGAGAGAGCACATGATTAAGGTAGAAGCTCTAAGTAATGCCCTAGAAGAAGAACAAGAAACTAGATTATCTCTTGAAACTAAACTAGAGGGTCTTGATGATGCAAATGATCTCATTATTAATAAACTCATCAAGGAACGTGATCATGCTATTGCTAAATATAAAAAGGCTAAAAAGGACAAGATTGAGTTTGATGTTGTTCATGAAAAACTTGTCGAGGACTTTAGGTCACTTGACATGGCTCACAAGGCCTTGGAAGGTGAACTCTTGTCTCTCACAAAGTCTCATCAAAAGCTTCAAACTCAATTGATCAATACTCCCTCACCTAGTACGTTCATTCCTTCTAGTTGTACAAATACGCTTGAAGAACATGCTAGGTTGAAGGGGGAGCTAGCTAAGACCTCCTTTCCAAAAGGAAACAAGTCTATTGATGATCTTTTGAGCAAGCAAAGGTCAAATGGTGAAAAAGGGGGCATTGGTTTTATCCCTAAAGCCAAGAAGAAAAAGAACAACAAGAAGAAGGCCAAGCCCTCCCAAGAAAAGAACAAGGTCATTGTGGGAAGTAAAACTACAAGTGACAAAACTATGTCTCATGATGATTTTGCGGGTAGTGCTAACCCTCATTATGTTCTAATGCGCGATTATAATGGTGATGTGTATGCACAATATGTTGGCCCATTTGATGGTTATACTACATGGTCTATTTGGGTTCCCAAGACCCTTGTTGCTAACAAAAGAGGACCCATTGAAAAATAGGTACCTAAAATCTAGTTTGATCTTTTGTAGACCTATGCTTCCGGAGGGTCAAAATGGGTGCTTGATAGTGGTTGCACAAGTCATATGATCGGAAGCGCGTCTAGTGTCAAGGAGTTGAGAACAAATGTTGATCAAATATCCGTGACATATGCAGACAAGTCAAAGTCTAAGGTAATGGGTTTCGGCAAAGTTGTGGTCGCACACGATATCACTCTCGTGGACTTCATGCTTGTTGAGACTCTTGGCTATAATTTACTTTCAGTCCGTGCTCTTGGAAAGATGGGTTTTGCCGTCTTTATTGATAATGATATTGTGATCCTCATGTGGAGCAAGTCTCTAAAGGTCGCTTTTGTTGGGTACGTCGAGAATGACTTGTATGTGGTGGACTTCTCGGGGAAAACCACTACAAGTCCGATGTGCCTATTCGGAAGGGCCGATGTGGGTTGGTTATGGCATCTCCGTCTAGCCCATGTCAACATGAGAACTTTGCAAAGCCTCCACAAGGATTTTCATATTGTTGGACTAAAAGAAAATGTTTGATTTGCCAAAGATCGTATTTGCCGGGCATGTGTTGAAGGAAAGATGCATGATTCTTCCCACAAGCCTAAGAACTACATCAAGTCCAAGAGGATCTTGGAGCTCCTTCATGTGGATCTCTTTGGTCCTCCATCTCATGCGAGTCTTGGTGGGAAGAAATATTGTTTGGTGATTGTTGATGACTACTCAAGATACACTTGGGTATATTTCTTCAAGCTAAAAAGTGAGACCCAAGAGAACTTCATTAACTTCATCAACATGGCTCAACGTCAACATAATGTCCCAGTGTTAACAATAAGAAGTGACAATGGTACCGAGTTCAAGAACTACACATTAAATGGATTTCTTAGTGATGAGGGAATAAAACATAAATATTCCGCTGCATATACCCCTCAACAAAATGGTGTAGCTGAGAGGAAGAACTGGACTCTTATTGACATGGCAAGGACTATGTTGGCAGAATTTAAATCTCCATACAACTTTTGGGCTGAAGCTATCTCCACCGCATGCCATGCGTCAAACCGTCTCTACCTTCGTAAAGAATTGATCAAGACTCCATATGAAATCCTTACTGGTAACAAGCCTAACATTTCTTACTTCCGGGTATTCGGTTCTAAGTGCTTCTATCGCATTAAGGGCATTCGTTTATCCAAGTTTGATTCCAAAGCTTTAGAGGGTATTTTTGTTGGTTATGGTCTCGAATCCCACACTTATAGCATCTATGACAAGCTCTCAAGAATTGTCATAGAATCTTGTAGTGTGGTGTTTGAAGAATATGATGGTCCCCAAGCAGGGCGTGTTGATGTTTGTGATGTAGATGATGAAATGCCTCAGGATGCCATAGGAAGAATGGGTGCGGGTTTCATCCGCCCTGTTGAGGAACCCCTTATGGTGGATCGAGAAGAACTATGCTCTACTCAAGTGGAGCCCTCATCTTCACAACTTCAATAAGCTACTGTCGAGGAAAACATTGAGCCATGCCAAAGACAAGTTGTGGACCCTCAACCTGCTGATCAAGAAGAAACGTCTAGTCAGGAGTTACTTGAATCTCCATTTTCCAGAATGTCCAGTGGTGCAAAGGCTATTACACAAGGAAGATCCATAGAAACTGCCATAAAGAAAGCTCAATGCCTGTCTAGGAGTATGCTTGATCAAGACCAAGTTCAATCTTTGCCTCTTACAGAAGAGAATAATTCCAATGATGATCAAGGTCAAGTTGATGGTCAAAACGAGGACCAAAATGATGAAGTGATCCCTCCAAGAAACAACAAGGAGATCGAAACTCGTCGCCAAGCTAGAATGGATAGAATATTGGAATTAAGAGACCACACTCTTGAGAATGTGGTAGGAGATCTAAGAAGAGGGATATCTACTCGAGCTCAACTAAAGAACTTTGGTGAGCACCAAGCACACATTTCTATGGTGGAACCAAAGAAAGTATGGGAAGCTCTTGAAGATTCGGATTGTTTGGATGCAATGCACAAAGATCTCAACAACTTTGAGAGAAACAAAGTATGGAAGTTAGTGTAAAAGCCAAAAGATTGCCGCAATGTTATAGGCACCAAGTGGATTTTCAAGAACAAGCAAGATGAGCATGGAATTGTGATAAGGAGCAAGGCAAGATTGGTTGCACAAGGGTTCTCTCAAATTGAAGGCATTGATTATGGAGAGACCTATGCACCCGTGGCTCGCCTTGAGTCCATCCATATCCTTCTTGCTTATGCGGTACATCATAAATTTAAACTACAACAAATGGATGTAGAAAGTGCATTTCTTAATGGTCCATTGCATGACTTGGTATATGTGAAACAACCCCCAGGATTTGAGGATCCCAACTTTCCAAACCACGTCTACAAACTCGATAAGGCACTCTATGGGCTCAATCAAGCCCCACGCACGTGGTATGAGAACCTTAGAGAGTCCTTGTTAGATCGTGGGTTTGAGGTTGGGAAAATCGATCCCACTCTTTTTACCAAGAGGGTCAATGGGGAACTTTTTATATGCCAAATTTATGTAGATGATATCATCTTTGGCTCATCTAATAAAGCTTTTAATGATGAATTCTCAAAGCTTATGACTGACAGGTTCAGGATGTCCATGATGGGAGAATTGAGAGTATTTCTTGGTTTTGAGATCAAGCAAGTGAGAGGAGGAACATTCTTCAACCAAGCCAAGTACACTCAAGATATGCTCAAAAGATTCAATATGAAAGACCTAAATGGAGCTCCCACTCCCATGGCAACAAAGACTCATCTTGAACTAAACCCAAATGGTAAAATGTGGATCAAAAGGTATACCGGTCCATGATTGGCTCTTTGCTTTACCTTTGTGCATCTTTACCCGATATTGTGTTGAGTGTAGGAGTGTATACAAGATATCAAGCGGCTCCTAAAGAAAGCCATTTGATGGCAGTCAAGAGAATCTTTCGATATTTGGTTCATACCCCAAACTATGGTATTTGGTATCCTAGGGGCTCAACTTTCTCTCTTTGTGGGTACACGGATTCGGATTGGGCTAGTGATAAGGATGATATAAAATCAACCTCCAGGGCTTGCCAATTCCTTGGGAGGTCCTTGGTATGTTGGTCTTCTAAGAAGCAAAATTGTATATCTCTTTCCACCGCCGAAGCTGAGTATGTGGCTGCTGCTAGTGCTTGTACACAATTGCTATGGATGAGGCAAACTTTAAAGGAATACGGTGTCCATTGTGACAAAGTGCCTCTTCTATGTGACAATGAAAGTGCTATCAAGATTGCATATAACCCAGTGGACCATACAAGAACAAAGCATATTGAGATTCATCATCACTTCATTAGAGATGATGTTGCCTAAGGTGATATTGAGCTATCATATGTGTCAACCAAAGACCAACTTGCCGACATTTTCACGAAGCCACTTGATGAAGCAAGGTTTTGTTATTTGAGGAATGAACTAAATATCATGGATTCTAGGAGCTTGACTTGATTGCCTTGCATACTCACCTATGTTTTGACCCATATTTGGTGTAGGTGCAGGCATGGAGATAGGGGGAGTGCGGTCCTAATTCATTGGACTATCCCTCCCCCCATAATGCCAACATTAAGAAATTCAATTCTCTTAGTATCATTTAGTGATATGTGAGCGTCATTGTTGAGTAGTGGCTATGAACCCAAGGATAATTCTTCGCGGTGTCATGCCAAAAACTCCTACATGGTGGCTTCGGCCACCACCCTCTTCTCATTTGAAGAGTTGGTTCTTAGTTCGGATCTACGTGACGCATTTGAATAGATTTCCGTGGTTTTCTTGACTTTTCACCATATGAGATCTTAACCTAGGCCCTCCCTCTGTCCTAAAAACCCACTCTATCTAATATATGTCCCCATACACTCACCTTGGAGCTTGTTGGTCGAGGAGGACCGGAGTCTCCGGTGTGTTCACACCGGAGTCTCCGGTATGGGCTGGAGTCTCCGGTGTAGACCGCAGTCTCCGGTCTGGACGGTTTCTGACCACTTAAAGGGAGGACGAGGTGAAATGAAACAGCAGTTTCATTCATCCACCCCGTCCTCCCCTCTCTACCCTGTCGCCTCCTCTCCCAAACCTCCTCCCCGGAGGTGAAGAAGCCCCCGGGATCCGCCGTGCCATCGGCCAATCATCTCCTTTCCACCATTGGGTGATTCCTACCAGTGGAATCCTTCCCATGGACAGATCTGGTACCTCTCCTCCTTTTTCCTCGCCTAGGGTTCTTCCCTTGCTTTGTTTTTTGAGGATTGGTACTAGTTTTGTCAATAGGAATCCCTTATTTGCGTGCACTTGTGTACTCTACTCTTGTTTCCCTGCCCGATCTGTTGGATTCAAAACCATTAGAGCCTTCCTGTTCTTCCCCCGAGTCGCCTGACCGGAAACTCCGGCCCGCAGGCTGGAGACTCCGGTCCAGGACGGAGACTCCGGTGTGGACCACAGAGACTCCGGTGTGATTTGAATCTGACACGTTTTGCAAGGCCTCAAGGGTTCTGTGCTGCCTTCCTGGGACATATATACTTACCTCCATGCTATCTCCCTTGCTGCTTTTCACAGGTTCTGGCTCTCGTCGTCCTCCTCGCACCAAGGCCAAGATGAAGAGAGGGGATCCTCGCTATGATGAGTCTGAGGGTCAGTACATTATGCCCCCATCCAACCGTAGATAGCAGGCCCGTGATGCGGCCTATATGCGGCGGGAGCAGGACAGGGTTGAGGAAGAGAACCGTGCCAAGAGGGCAAAATACGACAATCTTCAGTCTTTGGCCCGCATGTCTAAGCAGGAGTACCGTGAGCTGCGGAAGACTAATTTCTATGACTTGCCTCGCACCAGTGATGACCCCTGCTATTGGAGGAAGGAGCAAGTTGTCTTCATAAAAGACATTTACAGTGTGCTCAAGAGATCTCCTGTGTGCCCCCTAGAAGTACTTGAGTGTTGAGCAGATGAGGAAGAGCCCCTACTTCTCTGATGCATTGTGGATTAGTGAGAAGTTGGGCCTGTTCAACTTGATGGAGATCCGTGAAGACTACAACATCACCCTTGTGCAACAGTTCTACGCCATAGTTGTGTTTGGGACTGACCAAGCCAGGACTATGACTTGGATGACTAGCAACCACCGCTGTTCTGCAACTTTCTATGACTTTTCTGAGGCTATCTTCGAGACATTCCAGGGGTTATCTACTCATGTTGGAGTTCACATGCACTCAGCAGCTCTTGGGGTGAACAAGAACAAGCTTGCCCATTTATATGGTAGTGAGGGTGTTGTGGGAGGGTCCAAGGGACTCAAGCCTCTCTACAATCTGATGTTGAGGATCTTTCACCAGACCATTTCCCCTAGTGCTGGGAATGATGATGCCATCAGATGTGGTTTGGTCAACTTGCTGTATCACACCCACAAGACTTACATGGTTGGCCCCGATGCTGATGCTGATCCTATTGATGTGATGGATTACATATTTGAGGAGATGTATCATGCCATCTTATACAAGAAGGCCCCTCCATATGCACCCCTGGTCATGAGACTCATCAACACTCAGCAACATGGTTCTCCGCTTGCTATGCCTCCCAACCTTACCGAGCACACTCTCCGTATCTCTGCAGCAGAAAGGGGAAATGAGGGCTCCTCCTAGACGCTCCCATGCACATATGGAGGAGGATATCTCAGAGACCGAAAGGGCCCCCTCTCCTCCTAGGGCTCGAAGGAAGAATGCTTCCAATGCACCTCTTCCTCCCATGACACGTGACTATGTCCATGAGAGGGTCAAGAAGGCCTCATTCTGGGAGAGGACCCTGTGTTGCATGAATGTGGACATCCGCAAGCAACAACATGATTCCTACAAGAGCAACCGTCGCATCGATAAACTACTCAAGGATATCAAGGCTCAGGGTGAAGCGTATGATGAGGAAGGTGAGGCTGAGTACACTGACGAGCATGGCGCCCAGCCATCCACTGAGTCAGATCACACTCTTTCATTTGGGGCATGGAATGCCCAACATGACAGCTTGGTGGATTGGAAGACCTTTTCTGATGTCACTTATGGATTTGGGTACCAAGGTACATCCTCTTATCACCCTCACAGCAAAGGGCCTGCTGCTCCAGATGGTGATGAGGACTATGATGATGAGGATCAGGATATGGATGAGGAGGAGGATGACGAGGACTACTGATCCGTTGGGATGCTAGCTTAGGTCTTTTCCCTTTTTTGGTGTTTTGATGCCAAAGGGGGAGAAGACATTGTCATCAGTATTTGCATGGGTTTGGGCTACTTGATTCTTATTTGCTTTCTCGTCTCTATTTGCCTTATGTTATTGCGAGACACTTTTTCCTATTTGTGTGTGACTCTGTGGGTCCTCCTACATTATTTCTCATGTGAGAACTATGTGTTATGTGTTTTATCCATACTCTACCTACCTTGCCTGCTTTACTTGTTTATCTTTGGGCACATAGGCAGGGGGAGCATGTACATACTCCGTCATAAGTCACTGCAAACCTTTTCATGCAAAAATCACTAGTTGTCATCGAACACCAAAAAGGGGGAGATTGAAAGGACATTTACTGTCATAATCACTTTTGGTGTTTGTTAACAACTAGTAGACCTTTTTACAGTTTGACATTGTCTACAGGTTGATATTTTACAAAGTGAAAAGGACCATTGGCTTGTGGAACATTCCATGCACTATTACTGGTTTCTTGGGATTTCCAGACTATCATGACTGGAGTCTCCGGTGTGGTCCAGAGTTTCCCCAGGAGTCTCCGGAGGGGGCTTCTAGTTTCCTGCCTGGGACAGCCAGAAGGGTGGTCCGGAGCTTGGTCCAGAGGTTGGTCCGGAGTCTCCGGTCCGTGCCCCAGGACGGAGTCTCCGGTGTAGAGGGACCGGAGTCTCCGGTCCACTTGGCTCCCAAGTGGCCTGGGTCATTCTGTCGGTCGGTCCGGAGGCTAGTCTGGAGTTTGACCGGAGTCTCCGGTGTGGAGACCAGAGTCTCGTGTGGAGACCGGAGTCTCTGGTCTGCTTCTTCTCCAACGGTCAGAAAACGGTTCACTGATGCGAGGGGCTATAAATAGAGGACCTTATCCCCTTCTTCCAGTTGCTCGCCCACCTCAAGAACACCATGTCCATTTGAGCCACCAAATCAACAAGATCTCTTCATCCAACCATCCAAAGTCTTTGATCTTTGGAGAATCGAAGGAGGAGGCCTTGATCTATAGCTTCACCAAGAGAGATCTTCATTTCCCCCTCATTCACTTGAGGGCCCCCATGCTCTAGCATTTCGTTGGAAACCCTAGGTTTTGATTTGGTTCTTACAAGCTTGTCTTTGATTGTTTGACAGCTTGCTTGTATTTGGGAGCCTCCAATTAAGTTGTGGATGTGTGCCCCGATCTCGTTGTAAAGGTGCCGGCTTCCACCTCAAAGGTTGCCATATAGTGGAAGAGGTGAATCGATCCCCTTGGGGTGAGATTCATCGGAGAACAAGGGAGGCCTCTTGTGGCGTTGGTGGTTTGATACCACCCCCTCTCCAAACGTAGACGTACTTCCCCTCAAAAGGATGGAACTACGGGAAACAAATCCTTGTGTCTCCGAGCGCTCCACTTTGGTTACCTGTATTCTTTACCGCACTTTACATATCTAGTTCTTGCTTAGTTCCTGTGCTTAGTTGTCATATAGGTTAATTCACCTTAGTTGCACAATCTAGAGAATTTACCTTTTGTGTCAAACCCTAATTTGATAAAGAGTAAAATTTGGAGTAGCACCTATTCACCCCCCCCTCTAGGTGCCCATACGATCCTTTCAATAGTACTTCAATCATAACATGAAAGACAGTTCTAGCAATAAGACAAAGAAACTATGATGCAACATGAAAAGGCACAAACAAAAGATTCATGAATAACAATGCTTTGCAAGACGTTTGTTTGTTTCACATAAAGAAAACATAGCATAGTGGTATTCAACTTGTCCCTCATAGAGTAGCAAATATAAATGCATAGGACACCTTCGAAGTTCATAAGAGTGACTAGATACAAATAGTTTAAAACAAGCAATATCAAGGTATGCATCAATCAACAAGTCTTGGGACAATGCACATAGAACTAAGAATGGCCACTATGCTCTCAAAGTAGGTGCATAAAGATAGAAGGTGGAGAATCAATATATAAGTGGAAGAAAGGCCTTCATAGAATGAAGTAGGGATTCAAGTCTCATAAAGAGCTTCCAAAAATTATGGTACTTAATAGCTTTCAGCTCTCATTGCCGCTATCATAAGCATCTTGAAGTGATTAAGGGTAAAGTGAACAAACTATGGTGTACATGCTTGACGAAGTATAAGTTAGAAATCTCATGTCCCTTGAATACGAGGGCCGCTCCTCATGCTACTCAAGTTCAGTCACCGGTAAGTTCTTGTCATCGTAAGTACATGTGTATCATAGAGAACCGCCAATGGGGTACCCCTTGCCCGATGATACGGAATAATCCCCATATCAAAATGACAAGGCAAGCAGACAACGAGCATCTCAGCAATCTTCTTATTTACCATGGGAATATGGTGCTTTTTTCTCTCTTTCCTCTTTTCATAATCTCTTTTTTTATCTTTTTTCTCAACATCTGACTCTTTTTTTATAAGAAGAATGCTTCATAGACAGCTCATTATGCTTATGCTGCAGGTTTCCACCATGTTAGCATGGATTAGACTAGCGGCCCAGGCGTTTCTCTAACACACATACATAACTCCATGGACTTACAAGCTCCCCTTTCATTTCACACCGACAATATCCATAGACAAAATAGCATGATATCAACTAGGTACAAAGTACCCGTGCAATGTTGAAAGCGTTCCCCATGACAGCATGGTTCTGCTAATCCCCAACAAATAAGTGCAAGCATATACAACATAGACGACACAATGGTTCAAGTTTATTAAGGGCAAGCAAAGTAAAGTGTGCCATCAAGTTCGTGAGAGCTTTAATCACTAGTTTTCTCATAACAAGTTTAGTTTGGATGGTAAACTAAAACATGAATATACTTGGAATAACATATGCTAGTAGGTAGGTATGGTGGACTCTTTGGAATAACTTGGTTTAAGGAGTTGGATGCATGAGTGGAACTCATACTTGGTTGTGGAGGCTAGCAAAAGACTGGGAGCGACAAACTAAGAGAGCAATAATGGCCATAATCATGCAGAGCGACAAAACATCATTGATCAAAGCATAAAGTGATATTATAAGTTGAAAACTAAAGGATCATAAAGGCTTATGGTGACTTGGGATAGTCATGACATGGTGTGAGCATGCGCCAAGTCAACCCAAATAAGGCATCAAAGGAGAATATCACAATACTATGCTTTAATATACTAAAACAACGTATGATCCTTCCAAGGCACATTAAGCAATCTCAATTGTTTATAACAAGTCATGCTACAGCAAAGAATACTAAGCATAAAGCCAAAACAATATCAAGCATGGCATGACAAAGCATAGGCCATAGTCAAAAACAAGCTCTCTTTTACCACTTAAGCATGAACTTTCCTACTCTTTTTCCAAACCAAACCAAACTATTGTTTAAACTTCATTATTTCACTTCTCATAGATATAATCTTAGCAGGAGGATAGTATTTTCCAATGAAAGCATCTTTGCATTTAGTCCAAGAATCAATACTATTCCTAGTTAAGGAATTCAACCATTCTTTAGCTTTCCCTCTCAAAGAGAAAGGAAACAATTTAAGCTTAATAATATCTCTATATATATCCCTATGCTTTTGCATCTCACAAAGTTCAACAAAGTTATTTAGATGAGCAGCAGCATCTTCATTACCAATACCACAAAATTGTTCTCTCATAACAAGATTGAGTATAGCAGGTTTTATCTCAAAGAAAGTAGCTTCAGGCACAGGTGGAGCAATAGGTGTGCTCATAAAATCATTGTTGTTGGTGCTAGTGAAGTCACAAAACTTAGTGTTTTCAAGAGTAGTCATTCTTTGTGTGTTTCTGATAAAGAGAGCAAACTTGTAAAACTATTTTTTGTGTGTTTTTGATAAAGAAACAAGCAAACAAAACAAAAAGAAACTAAGCAAAACAAAAATAACAAAGTAAAGAGATTGCGTATGAGGGACTCCCCTTGTGAAGATGTCCTTGACTCCCCGGCAATGGCGCCAGAAAAATACTTGCTGACTCGTGTATTAATGAGCTCGTTGGGGAACCCCAAGAGGAAGGTATGATGAGCACAACAGCAAGTTTCCCCTAGTTATGAAACCAAGATTTAATCGAACCAGTAGGAGCAAGGAAACACCCCAAAGGTGTTGCTAGCTGAGCCTTGGCAGGGCGCACTACCGGTGCTAGTAGCAACGTGGAGACCTGCACAACACAACCACAAAACTTTGCCCCCAACTTGCGATGAGGTTGTCAATCTCACCGGTTTTGCTGAAAACAAAGGATTAAACGTATCGAATGGAAGGAAGTAATAGTTTGCAGAAAGTAAACACAAAGCAGTAAACAGTTTGATTGTAGATTGAATGTAAAAGAAAGGACCGGGATCCATAGTTCACTAAAGGTGGCTCTCCTTAAGATAGATAACATGCTGGGTGAACAAATTACAGCGAGGCAATTGACAAACATTGAGAAAGCAACACATGCATATACTAATCATCTTGACTCCTTTGGAACTTGATTGGGCATTACAACATTATACATAGACCGCCATCCAACTGCATCTATGACTAATAATCCACCTTCAGGTTATCATCCGAACCCCCTCCAGTATTATGTTGCAAGCAACAGATAATTGCATTACGAATGGCGTGTAAAGTAAACAATACGATTGTTCTATGAACAAAGGATTGTTGTTTTCTCCCTAGTAGCAACAACACATCTAGTACCTTAGAGATTTCTGTCACTTCCCCAGATTACCAGAGGCATGAACCCACTATCGAGCATAAATACTAACTCTTGGAGTTGCTAGCATCTACTTGGCCAAGACAGCTACTAACAATGGAAAGCATACAAGATCACAAATAACAAAGACATGATAGAATCAATAATCAATCTGAAATAGCATCTCAATATCTATCGGATCCCCGCAAACACAACATGCAGAATTACAAATAGATGATCTTGATCATGAATGGAGCTCACAAGATCTAGACATGATAACACAAAGGAGGAGAACCAGCCATCTAGCTACTACATGGACCCGTAGTCCAGAGATGAACTACTCACGCATCACACTGGAGGCTTGCATGGTGATTAAGAAGGCCTCTAGGATGAATTCCCCTCTCCGACAGGGTGCCGGGAAGAGCTTCAGATCCCTCCCGATCTAGGGATGGAGATGACGGCGGCTACAGACTCTTTCGTGGATTTTTGATCGGGTACTTAGTGTTTCCGTATCAGAGGCAATATATAGGCTGAAGGAGAGGCCGAGTGGGTGCCTAGGACGGCCAGACCACCCCTAGCGCAGGCTAGGCCTGGCCATGCGGCCAGGTGGTGTGGTTGGGCCCCAGCCCCTCTCCGTCTTGTATTCTGGCTCCAGGTGTCCCCCGATAAAATAATGACTTTGGCTTTTGTCCCGTCCAATTTCGAGAATATTCATTTTCTGACTTTCCTGGAACCAAAAACAGCAGAAAACAGGCAGCTAGCACTGTGTCTCTTGTTAATAGGTTAGTCCAAGAAATCATATGAAAAGTACTCCAAAGTGTGGACAAAACATAAGAAAGTAGATAAAACCAAACATGGGACATCAAAAATTATAGATACATTTGCAATGTATCAGCCGACATCATCAACGGCAGCTCTGCCCATGCCTTCATTCTAGAAGAAGCCGTTGCATATGCGGACGAGGAGGAAGACGGCAGCGAGCCTTGGGAGGACAAGGTCTACACGTACGTGGAGGCGGAAGCCGAGGATGAGGTGGTGGAGGCACCGGTGACCATCGCGGCTGACGCAAAAGGGAAGAAGGAGGTGGAGGTGGAGGGGAGAAAAATAAGAAAGGAGGCAATGGTCGCGGCCCCAAGTGGAGCTTGAGGGAGGACAAGTGTCTGGCCAAAGCCTGAAAGACCATCAGCATACACCCCTTAACCGGCGCCAACCAAAACTCGGATTGCTATTGGAAGAGGGTGAATGTGGCATACGATAAGCGGCGGCTCTTTGATCCCTACTTCAAGTCCTTGTGCCACGTCCGCAACGACTCCGGCATGTCTCACCGTTGGGCCATGATCCAGCACGCCTGCAACAAGTGGCACAATGTTGTGGAGGAGGTTTGCCACGTCCATGTCAGTGATAGCAACTATGACGATTAGGTGAGCAGCCCCCATCGCCTCCCACTCCCGCCCATTTTAAATTGTGTTCCATTGTCGCTATTGTTCGTAGATGCACGCCATGATCGCCGCCTACCGAGAGGACAACGGTGACAATGAGTCCAAGTTCATCCATGTCTTTGCACGGATCGAGGGGTGCGACAAGTGGGCGGAGACACAAACTGCTCTCACCAAGGCCAAGACCACTGCCTACGACCCCGGAATGGCGCCACCGGCGGCCTCGGAGGGTCGACCCATTGGCCATAGGAAGGCCAAGACCATGAGGGATGCGACGCCGGCCATCGAGAAACTACACTCGTCCATCCTGGCCTACATGACCAACGCCGCCACACACGTAGCCATGAGGGCAGAGCAGGCCACCAGGTTGGAGGAGATCGCCATGGCAAGGTAGGCGGTGGTCATCTAGCGGCAGGACATCAAGCTCAGCCTCATCAAGGCCAACATGGCGGCAAAGAAGAGGAGGGAGGACTTGGCGATCTTGATGGTCGACACGAAGGACATGGATGCCGAGGTGAAGGCATGGTGTGTTGATCTGCGTGCCTTGATCCTATTCGAGAACCGAGCGACCGCCAACCAGGCCAACAACCCAACACTGGCGACTACGACCCCGACCGGCACTCAGGCCAGCACCACCATTCCGCCGTCGGCAACCCCGAAGGTGCCTCCTACCGCGGCAGATGATCCCCCCATTTGATTTCCGTGTTCCTCGCATGTTTATTTTGATCGATGGACTTGTATTTCAGTGATTTGTGGCGATTGTATCGCCTGAACTATTATGTGTCCGGTGGCGGCAAACCTATGTTTAATTTCCGACGACCTTTTGAATGTTTGAATTTGTCAATTGCGATTGGGGGCTATTTGGGGACGGCGATTGGGAGGCGGTGACCCCCGATAGGAGACACCTGCGTCGATGCCCCCATAAGGCTAACCGCCGGACCCTGTACGAGGGGGGAGAGTACGAGTGGATATGCACTAGTGTGGGGACATTTCTAGCATGAAATGGCATGCTTGGCTCATCGACATTTGCCACATGAGCTGAACACAACGCACTATAGTCATTTGGTGCAAGGGATGTTCAAACATGCCCCTAGCGTTTATGTCCTTGCTAATAGGCTCGTTGCGGCATCCATACTTGTAAAAGTCTTTCGAGGTGAGGCTGCTTGTGTAAACCAGCGATTGCAACAAGGAAACGGGCCAGGCAGTCACACGTTAGAGCATCTCCAAGAGGGCTCCTCGAACGCTCCTTATCGGTCCATTTCTATCCGAGCGGATAGCATGGTCCAAATTTCTGCACCCAATAGACTCCTCAAACTCGGCCCCCCTCCTCCAACAACCCGTTTCCCTCAAATCGTCCCCAAATTTGGGGACGGTTTGGGGGTCAAATAGACGTGCTCGACTAACCTTCCATGTCCTCCTTTGTTTCCCTTGGCCCGCCTGTCGGCCATAGTTGCACCGCTTCCACCTTCCCCCAACACCCAACCCGCACCTTCCCAGTTGTGCCACCGGTCCGCCACCGCAGCTCCCTGGGCGTCTCCACCCCCGCGCCGATGCCATCGACCTTGTGGCCGAGACCCGCCGCTGCTCCACCATCGAATTCCTGTCCGCGAAGGTGGCTTCTAGCTGCCAAGATCGCCGGAGTTGGCCGACAATAGATGTGAGCCGCCGTGACCTCCTCTATGGAGACGACGACCTTCAGTGGGTACACCGCAACGATGTCAACAACCTCTGGGTCCTCCGCCGCACCTCGTCAACCTTTGCCAGGTCCAACAACCTCTCAAACTCTACCGGTCCAACTCCTTCCTACAAGGTGTTTGCCGATTTGCGCCGCAAACACTTGAGGTAAGCGATTGACAACAATTTTCTCATTCTACATGGTTATTTTGCAACCTCCCTAGACAATGATGAGTTTGCAATCGGTCTATGTAGGGGTGGAAAATGATGATGAGGTTGCAATGTTCTTCCTCACGGAGTTCGTCGATACGTCGGACGACGACTCCATGGACAATGACTCGGATGTTTTGCTCGCTACTGCCGTATTGAGCCATGAAGAAGCGCATGATGCCATTCCCAAAGTTAGAGGGTCGATCCTAGGTCATGAGACGCTCAACCGTAATAGAGTTGCAGCTCATATCCAACTCTACAAGGACTAATTCAATCTCGTGTGCATCATGTACACTCCTACTCAGTTCTAGTGCCGCTTCCGCATGCGTCAACATGTGTTGATGCCATTCCCAGATTTAGAGGGTCGATCCCAGGTCATGAACGTTCGATCGTAACAGATTTGTAGCTCATATCCAACTCTCAATGACTACTTCAACCCCGTGCACACCCTGTACACTCCTACTCAGTTTCGGTGCCGCTTCCGCATGCGTCGCCATGTGTTCAATCGTATTTTCATGGAGTTGGAAGTCCATGACAACTACTTCAAGATGAATCCAGATGCATGCGGCAAACTAGGGTTCTCTGCCATTCATAAATGCACAACGGTGGTGCGGATGCTTGCGTATGGTGTTGCGGGTGATCTAGTGGATGAGCATATCCGCATGGGAGAGTCAACATGCATGGAAGCAATGTACATGTTTTGCAGAGGGATGGTGGAAGTTTTTAGTGATCGGTACTTGAGAGGGCAGAATGTAGAGGATGCAACTCAGCTCTTGGAAATTGGCAATTCAAGAGGGTTTCCTGGGATGCTTGGAAGTATAGATTGCATGCATTGGGAATAGAACAACTGTCTGTTTGCTTGGCAAGGAAAGTACAAGGGACACAAGGACAGTTGCACTGTCATTCTTGAGGAAGTGACATCTCAAGATCTCTGGATCTGGCATTCTTTTTTTGGGATGGCAGGTTCTCTCAATGATATCAATGTGATGCACCGTTCATCCGTGTTCTCAAGGCTTGTGGAAGTTCAGACGCCGGAGTGCAACTTTCATATTCTCAACCACTCCTGCAACAAAGGATACTATCTAGCTGATGGAACTTATCATGCATGATCAACATTTCTGAAGACAATCAGTCCTCCTACAAACCAGATGGAAGCATGTTTTGCTAAGGAGCAAGAAGCTTGTAAAAAGGATGTGGAGAGGGCATTTGGTGTTCTTCAAACTTGTTGGGCTATTGTTCATCATCCGGCAAGAACATGAAGCTTGAACACAATGTGGGAAGTCAAGACGGCTTATGTGAACATGCATAACATGATTGTGGAGGATGAGCGCGAGAATGCCGAGCAACTTAGACGATGGGATTCTCAGGGTCCTATGGCAGAGCCAGAGCATGTACCACAAGAATTTGAAGCCTACCTCCAAGTTCATCGAGAAATTCGTGACAGAGAAACTTATGATCAACTACAAGCCGATTTGGTTGGACACATGTGGATGCACAAAGGAAACCAAATGGACTAAATTTTGAATTTTAATAATTGTATCTTGAATTTAATTTTTGAACTCTGTTTCTTAAATAATCTTATTTGTGAACTATGTTTGTTCAATGTGAGATATGTGCTTAAATGAAAGAAATATATGAAATTAGACCAAATATAGGGGAGAACAAGATTTGGGGGCCGCCCGTTGGGTGTAAGGAGAGGACATGGCCCGGACTGCTGTCCTTTTCTCCCCAAATAGGTGTCTGAGCGGAGAAAAAAGACCGAGTCTGGAGAGCTCTCTTGAAAATGCTCTTGCTTCGTTATGGTAAAAAAAATGTGGTTTCATCATTAAAAAAAATCAAAATGCCAGAAGAGAGGTGAAGCCGGTGGATGCTATGGTAGCCGAGACAAACTGTGGTTAATAACGTTGTTTTCAACACTGGCATCATCTCTCAGAGTCACGAGTTGTACCGTGAAAAGACCTCGTGATTGTGTTTTGGTTCTTCCCGACACTCATCTCACCAGGTAACAAGATATTTTCAAAAGTTTACACCAGGCTAACAACTTGGCCTAGTTTCGTAGTTGTAATCTTAATGTTCCTGCAAAAAGAACGCAATCATGCCATGAAATTATACCGCTACCATGAATGGTTCACAGCCTTTCATCATCAGCGGCAGAAATCACCATTATGGCTCTAGAAACAGGCAAATCGGTTAAAAGAGGACTTGCCTTCTAAATTTTTTCTACACCTATAGCAAGTGTAAATTATACTAGATGTACATGCGAGCTCCGTCTGCACAATGTTATCGTATTAGATGGACATGCGAGCTTCGCCTCGCCACATGCACAATATTGTCACATAGCGTGTCTAAAGGGATGCTTTTGGTGGCGGTTTGTTCTTTGTTGATGCCTACAGTTATTTAGATTAACTATGTTAAGCGGGTCATAATGAGATTTTAAAGAAAGTAGTGGGTTTTGGTCTTGATATATTAGACCATCAATATTTGCAAAAGTTAGTAGCCGTTTATACAACTACATTATACAATTATAGTCACAACCTATAAAGTGATTATATTATGGCGCATGGAATCTATACCTAATAATAAAGGACGAAGTGTTTCTTCCGGTCCAACATTTTTGGACCAATTTACTCGCCCACCAAAATACATAATACAGCCAACACAAAAAATTTCATCCCGTAGGATTTCTTGCTTCGTCCATGGCGCTTTGCTCTTTGTTTCTTCTGTAGCCGTGCCTGAATTTGGCCCAGTATCATTGGTGGATCATGCCACCTGTTCGGGGCTTAATTAAAGATAAAAGCCCGTTGTTTTGGGGAGCTATGAATAAATCGCTGGCTAAGGCAGGGCTCTCCAGATCGCGAGCGCCTTTCCCGTCTAAGCTGAATATAGTCCCACCTTGGTTATTTTCACCCAGTCCTACCGGTTCAGTCTAAGCTGAATATAGTCCCACCTCGGTTATTTTCATCTAGTCCTACCGGTTTATATACATCGACAAATTTCTTGGAAATATCAACAAGGCAACTTAGGAACAACAAGCACTCAAGAGATTGAAATCAAATGATAAGAAAGGAACCGCTGCCTTGGTCCATCGAGATTGACACGACCGATTTACCCTCCCACCAAAATACATAATACAGCCAACGCAAAAAAAATCATCCCGTAGCCTTTCTTGCTTCGTCCATGGCGCTTTGCTCTTTGTTTCTTCCATAGCCGTGCCTGGATTTGGCCCAGTATCATTGCTGGCTCATACCACCTGTTCGGGGCTTAATCAAAGATAAAAGCCTGTTGTTTTGGGAAGCTATGAATAAATCGTTGGCTAAGGCAGGGCTCTCCAGATCGCCAGCGCCTTGCCTGTCTAAGCTGAATATAGTCCCACCTCGGTTATTTTCACCCAGTCCTACCGGTTCATATATATCGGCAAATTTCTTGGAAATATCAACAAGGCAACTCAGGAACAGCAAGCACTCGAGAGATTGAAATCAAATGATAAGAAAGGAATCGCTGCCTTGGTCCATCGAGATTGACACGATAATAGTTTGACATGCAAAAAAGGCTGCGGGATAATTGACATGCAAAACAGGACAACTAGGACGCTGGGGAGTAAGCTAGCATATGGGGCAACCTTGAGAGACGAGCAGCCTGAGGCTAGCGAGACCTGCTGCTCGATGGGAGCGACCAGAGGCTAGATAGGGTTAGATTGAGCCGACTAGCAGCCTGAGGCTAGCGAGACCTGCTGCTCGATGGGAGCGAACAGAGGCTATATAGGGTTAGATTAAGCCGACTTTGCTGGGTTTTTTCTGAAAATACTTTCTTTTTCTAAAACTTTAAAAAAGATGGAGGAGAGCGTTTTAGAGAGATTTAAAAGTTCCATCTTGGCAAAGTTTGAAATTATTTGGAAAGGTCCATCCAACATTTTTTTTCTTTAAAAACAAGAAAAAGGAGAACCTAGAAATAATTTAGCAAAGAAAAAGTATGTTTTTAGGAAAATAATCTTTTGGTTTTACAAAAGCATGTCAAAATGTGCAATGCTTATGATGCATTATTTCACTGTAATGGAAAGATAAAATAGCAAAAAATAGCCTAATCTAGGGTAAAACCACAAGATAAATTGTCACTACACGGATGGACGGAGAACCCTGACAAGAAGTGTGTGTTGTGTCGGGGGGTGCTATTCATTTGGTGTGGAGGACGACAATGGTGAGTACAAGGGGGTACTGGAAAGATTCCTTCCTATTTTTTAATCTATTGCCCTCTCGCCAAACTCACGTCGATGTCGGTCAAATTTGATGGAAAGTTGTTGGGGAATGTTCATGGTTTCGCCGTTGTTGGAAGGATCGGATGATCAAGCTAACATTACATGTATCTGCAATCTACTCATACCCTAGCAACTTATCCACCTCCCTCAATTTCATGTACTCCTCGACCCCGAGGATGGCGAAGCCTTCGTGGAGTAGGGTGAAGTGTCGATGGCGGCACATGACTCTGCTAGCGCCGGTGCATGCACCCTTGAGCATGAAGAGCTCCATGCACGCATTAAAACTGGTTGGTTACTCTGACACACAACTTTACCATGGAGAACTGATTTCATGCCTCTTCATGACGTATATTTTTATCTATCGTTGCAACACATTCCTAGTAATACTAAACAATTGGAATCTTATGCACCAACATACCACCTTGATCGTACATGAGAGAGAGGAGACAATTCATACCCTACAACGGCACACACTCTAGCCTAAAATAGCTCATAGGTGTAAGGATGAAGAGCATTATACATCATAAAAATACACTATGTGTCTGTTAGACATATATTGTCACAACAAAGCCAAGGTTCATACAGACTATGTTGGGGCGGGAATACAAATTACTCCAATAAAAATCGTGGTGCATCTTTTTTTTGAACAAGGAAGGGCCAAGAAGGCCTGAGTAGCTGCTTTCATTCCGTCGGTGGGTTACAAATTACACAGAGGTTCAAATAGAAAAGAGAACTACAACACAGGACCTGCACTTTTATATCAAGGACCCTAAAAAGCCTGGAAGAAACGCAATCGTGGTGCATCTTGATATAGAATATCATATGAGAGAGATAATGTCCAGTTCTATTTGCATCATAAACATAAAGAGGCAAACAATAGAATCGGTCAATGCCATACATGCATGTGGACTCTATTTAGCATCACATGTACTTCCACCAGGATATAGATTTGAACGCAAACTCAAAGTACAAATCTCAACATGCAAACTCAACAACTTTTACACTTCTTTTTCCATCTTCTCTAGAGTGAAGAGAATTAAAAGTTCACTTACAGAGGTGTCGCAGACATGCAACCTAGCAAACCTTATTTCTAGAATTGAGGTTCCACTTAGGCTAACTCCCTAAAATTTCTAGACATTCCTCCATTGCTCTAGAAGTTCCTATAATCAACCTTCCATAAATTTTTAACATTTGGCTCCTATACAAAAACAATATTTGAATCATGGTCTGCAACAATATTCTGAACCAACGCATGTTTAAGTGCACACCATTCTGAATACTTGCACTTGGAAGAGAGAAGAAAAAGAAAACAAATTAGTCAGTTATTGATATGCAAAGAACATCTACAACTTAAGATTTCTCTGTATAAGAACAACAATAGGATGATGGGGACAGAGCGCCTGATCACCTCAAGCAAAGTGGTTGATGGGCATCTTTAGACGACAATCAGTGGTGGAGCTCATCACCCTCCTTGTGTGAGAGAAGAGAAGGCGGTGATGCATCTCGTCGTTGGAGTTGAGGAGGAGAACCTATAACAGAGCGAAGTGCAGCCAGACTGTAATGATGATCAAACTGCCCAATTGATCTCGCTCATTTTTTTCCTGCTATTGATAAAGTTTCTCAATGCCATGTTTTACTCGCTAGAGAAAAATATAAAATAATACAAACGCATCTATCTGGTCCATAAAAGCATAGGTTCTTCAACACATATTCATACACGCCACGATACCACAGAAAATTAGAAGTTAATGCACACCACGATTCTAAAGCAAATTTGGCAAAATTCAATTATGGAACAAATACCTGTTGGAAATATGCCCTAGAGACAAATAGTAGTAAGGACTATTATCATATTTCATATAGTTTATGATTAAATTTTTATATCATGCTATAACTGTGTTGAGTAGAAACATTAATACAGGTGTGATATACAAACAACCAGGGGTTCCCAGTGAAACTCTAGTCACTGGTTCATTGGTCAACAGATGATCAAGTTTCCTGATCATGTGGCATTTATGCCAGTTGGAAATGAGGTCATCTTATTCTGAGAATGAGATGATGAACCAATACCCAACCTAAACATCGTGACACGATCATGTCACGAAGTTCAAGTTACGATGATTAGAAATGGATCCTCGTAGACTATTCCTTAGACCGTGAGGCTATATCAATCACTGTCTCCCGAGAGTGTTTAGATAGCATCAAACGCCATCTGGTAATACGGTGGTTATAAAGGTGTGTTCAGGTATTCGGAGGAAACTGTAGAGGCAATATATGTCAAGAGCGGGATTTTTCCGTCCATGTGACGGGAAGATACTCAAGGGCCCACTCGGAGAAGTTATATCCAATAGCTGCGCAGCGTGTGATTTGATCACGGGGATATCGCTTGTCGGAATGAGTCAAGTAGCATTGTTCAGTAACGAGATTGAACACGACATGGTGATGTCATTGATGAGATCTCGGGCAATGTAAGTATCGAGTGACAAAGGGAATAAGACACGACTGTCTCGGTTCAAACGACAAAAGATCTTCGTGGAACGCACAGGGGTCACATGGCCATCTAGGTCCCTCCGTCGATCATTGGTGCGGGAGTGTCCCGACCATGTATGGAGTGTTCCCGTACCATGAGGTATCACGCTTAAGGGATTTATGATGCTTAGAGAGTGTTTATAGGATCGGTGGAATCGCCGAAGAATAGAAGAGAGAAAACCGAAAGAGTTTCGGTAAGTCCGGAGGATGTCCAGAGTGGAGGTGGAAGGTGTTCTATAGCCATGGAGATTGAATAATGTGTTAATGAATGTTAAATGTTGATTTAATCATTTATTCATAATTATTTAATAAAGAGAAAATCAATTTTAATGGTCAAAGGCTTAATGGGCCAATTCCGGAGGGAGAGGGCCCATTAGGGGAAAGGAGAGAGGGAGAGGGGCCAAGGGGGAGGCCGGCTGGGCCTAGCCCCCCGTGCGGGGCCCACTAGGGTGGCCGGCGGCCACCCCTCCCTCCTCCTCTCCTTTAGTCCCACCCCGGGACTTTGAGGGCGGGTGTACCCCCTCCTCCCCCTATATATAGTGGGGTATTTGGCCAAGATAAATACACCAATAATCAATAAAGGTCTTCTCACTTTTGGGAGGACCTCCAGTTGATATTTTCTCTCTCTCCCTCTCTCTCTCTCTATCTCTATCTCTCTCTCTCTCTCTCTCTCTCTCTCTCTCTCTCTCTCTCTCTCTCGTGACCGTGGTCCCAAGTCTGGACCGCACGAGCGAGAGACATATTCACCGCGGAGCGCCATCGTGCTGCGGGATTCAGATCCGGGAGCTCTACTTCCGCAACTGCTGCTGGATCAAGGAAGCGGGAGTCATCGTCAGGCACCGGACGTGTGTAACTCCCCGTGAGGTGTCGCACTTGAGGCACTCAAGTCTTTGGAGCCAAGGAGCACAAGGACTTCATCATGACCTTGAGGTCGGCTTCGGCTCGTCTACATCAACCACGCTCTCCTAAGCATTGACAACACTTTTCGGTCTTCAAGAGTAAGTTCACGAAAAGCCCCTCCCGTTACTATATTACTAATAGATAGGTCCTGGCAGCTTCAGGGGTTCAGGGGCGTAGGGTAAAATTTATTGTTTTCATACGCGGAACCCCAACAGTGGTATCAGAGCTAGATCTATGCATAGTAATGCTAGTACGGGTAGAACACACGAGATGTAGCATGTGGGCGTTGATCTTTTAGTTGTTACCCTCCCACGTGTACTTGTGTATACCGCAGTAATGCTTGATGAAGCGGCCCCCAACCGACTTTACGCATTCATTCGCGTGACTGGTCCACGCTTGACATACGGCTTGTACCGTATAAAGTGGCTTAGGGGGGTGTCTGTCTCTCTTGCATTAGTTGGTGTACCATTTGCAATGGAGGGCCTCGAAAGGGGTGTAGTAGACACAACTACTTGATCAGCATTGTGCTGAAAGTTCGTAGGTAAGAACGGTTCTTGTGTGAAAGCACATTCAGCCACGTAAAACATGCAAAGATAAAGTAGAGGCGTCTAACTTTGTTTTGCAGGGGGGTGTTGCTTTGTGATATGGTTGTGGCAAAGGTAAAGTGATTACCTTTTGTTACATAGTAGTAGATAGTTATGGAGGTGACGAACTACCACGCCGGAAAGACACCGGTACCCTGGTGTCTACAGCGCCGGAACCCTGGCGCCGGAACCCGGTGACGGCGGATGGAGATCACGACGTGAAGGACCATATCACATAGCATTTACATTCAATGTTATTGTTTGTATGTCTTATTGTGTGCTAGTATTAGATACTCGACGGTAGCCTAATAAGATGATCCCTGTTAAAATTACCAACGATTGTGTTCCCCCTTAGTGTGCACCACCAAGAAAGTTCTTCGGTATGAGGCGATCCAGGGTTACAGGCCTGGGTGTCATACATATCTACGTTCGCATACAATGGGTATAAGACATGTTGCACAGCGAATACACTAAGGTTGAGTTGGTGAGCCAAGCACGCCACAGAAGCGTGGACTCGGAACACGGATGGTCGAAAGATCGAGCACGAGTCGCATGAATGATGTGACCGATGTTTAGCGTCCACCTTTGAACCCACATCGATGGCCGTGTTCAATCGGGGGAGATGTGGCTGATAGGGGTCGTGTTATCACTAGGAACCCTTTTGGGGATAGGTGTTTCTGAGGGGAGTTATTATTAACTCATTTAATTATAAACTTAGTCTAAACTCCTTTTGCAATTATACATGTAGATGGCTCACCGGAAGCTTACTTTGTCATTGAGGATTGGGTAAAGGGTGAGAAACTTAGACTTGATGGATCCAACTTCCCTAGTTGGCTTGTGCGCCTGAATGATCTCCTTACTAGGAATCATGTGGTACACTACATACGCCGCACGATGAATTTAACTGAGCCAGACTACTATAAGACCCCACAAGAGCTAGCACACCGCTACTATCATCAAGAGATGTCCACCTACATTCAGATAATGCGTTACGGGATGGTGGATGAACTACATCCGCTCATGGGTGATCTTGATCCATATTCGATGGTGGATCAGCTGAGAGCAGAGTTCATAGGCCATGTGCGCATGTGGAAGTACGAGCTACTTGGAGAGTTCCTTTCCATACAGATGGAGGAACATACATGTCTGAAGGGTCACTTGGAGTGCATGCTTGATGCACACTTACATTGCAAATGTATCTATAATTTTTTATGTTCCATGCTTGGTTTTATCTACTTTCTTGTGTTTTGTCCACACTTTGGAGTACTTTTCATATGATTTCTTGGACTAACCTATTTGAAGGGAATATGCCCTGAGAGGCAATAATAAAGTTGTTATTATGTATTCCTTGTATGTGATAGATGTTTATTTTGCATGCTATAATTGTATTGATAGGAAACATCAATACATGTGTGTTTAATAAACAAAAAGGGTTCCTAGTTATGCCTCTCTTATAGACTAGCTTGTTGATTAACAAGATGATCAAGGTTTCCTGATCATGGACATTGGATATTGTTAATAACAAGGTCACAGCATTTGTGAAATGATGTGATGAACATTCATCCGAAGTATAGCATTACGATCAAGTCATTATGTTTATATTGCTATAACATCATACAAAGTAGTCTTAGTCCTTAGACCATAAGATCATGTTAATTGCTAACACCAGAAGAGTATCTTGATAACATCAAACGTCACACCGTAACAGGGTGACTATAAAGGTGGGTTTAGTGCTATGATGGTGTTATGTTGAGGCTCATGGATCAAGAGTGGAATTTGTCAATCCCGATGACGGATAGATATACTCTGGGCCCTCTCGGTGATATCACATTAAGATAGCTTGCAAGCAAGTGATGTGATCACTAGAATGTTATATCACGGGAACGAGAAAAGAGTGCATGTCGGTAACGAGATCAAACTAGGTATTTGGATACCGATGATCAAATCTTGGACATGTATTATATCATGAGACAAAGGGATTAAATTGCTGACGTTAAAGGTTCTCACGATCACAGAAGTCATCGTTGAATATGCAGGAGTCAGTATGGATCTCCAGGTCCCGCTTCTGATTATTGATCTGAGAGGAGTCTCAATCATGTCTGCATTATTCGTGAACCGTAGGGTGACACACTTAAGGGTTGCTGGACACCATTTAGGAGCACATATGTTCCAGACAAAAGGTTTGCAAAGAGCAGGAAATGTTTCGATAGAAACAGGAATTGTTTCGATAGAAACCGGAATTGTTTTGATAGAAACCGGAATTGTTTCGGGAGAAATTGCAGAAAGTAGTTCTGCATGTGATATTGAAATGTTGCAAGGGGTTTTATGTGAATGTTTTTTAATTAAAGTAATTAACAAAATTCTGAATAAAATAAATAAAAGAGTTTTATTAATTGAGAGTTGCATTTAATTTGGTGGAAATTAAATACATGTGAGTGGGATTTTGGGTGGAGGCCATGTTTATGTGAGTGGAGGTTCACCACATGAATGAAGGAGGGGAGGAGTCCCCCCCTAATGCGCCGGCTATGGGAGGGGAGGGGTCTCCCTCCCTCCTATATAAAGCCCCCCTCTCCCCTCTCACAAACCACACCTCCTCGTGAAGGATCTCTCTCCCCTCTAGATATTCCCCCATGGTCTCGGATTAGCGAGATACATGTTCCCGGTGGCCTTGCGTCTGGAAGGAGTTGCTGCTTCCGCTGATTCACTGGAGCGAGGAGGTGGAGGTTGTCCGGTGGCTTGAACGTGTGTGCGAGGACGGATGCGCTGCTGATTTGCGGCGCTCGGACTTCCACACAATCTTGAGATCGGCAAGCGTACGACTACATCAACCACGAGTTCCTACTCGTTAACAAAACTCGTTGTCTTCGAGGGTAAGTTCTCCATGGATGTATGTCCACCCGTTGCTCTGTATCTAGTAGATAGATCTTGGCGTATAGTACTCCTCGTAGGAATTTTTTTGTTTTCTATGCTGCGGACCCAACAGTGGTATCAGAGCCTGATCTATGCGTAGATGCTTTGCACGGGTAGTACACATATGTTTATATGTGGGCGATGATGATCATGTTATTGCATCTTCTATGTACTTTGGATATTGGTGGCATAGTGGGATGAAGCGGCCCGGACCAACCTTACATGTCATCATACATGAGACCGGTTCCACGACTGACATGCAACTTGTTTTGCATAAGTGGCTGGCGGGTGTCTGTCTCTCCTACTATAGTCAATATCTGATTTACAACGAGTTGCTAATAACTTGGTTATCCTCGTTGTGGTTCATGTTCGTAGGTTAGACAGGTTCTATCTCTGAAAGCCCTAAGCCACGTAAAACTTGCAATTGATAAATTAGAGGCGTCTAGTTTAGATCGTTGCTGGGCTAGTGTTTTGATATGGTATTGTTGTAAGTAGATGTATAATAGATACTCTTACAACTCACTTAACGTGTAAGTTCCATAGACCTTGGCCTTACACACAAAGGAATGATAGAGATCATACCACGATGCAAATGATAGAGATCAAATGCATGGACCATATCACCTCACTTCACACATTAGATGTTAGCATCTTATATTGCTAGTTTGGCGCTTTTGATAGCATTATAAGATGATCCCTAATTTAGATATCAAGATAAAATGTGTTCTTCCTTAAGTATGTACCGTTTTGTGGATCGTGTTTTGAGGCATCACGTGATGATCGGGTGTTCTCGACTCTACGCTTTCATACAACGGGTGTAAGACAGTTTTACACACGCGAATACTAAGGTTCTTACTTGACGAGCCTAGCATGTACAGACATGGCCTCGGAACACGGACCGAAAGGTTAAGCATGAGTCATATAGTTGATATGATGCCCATATAGATGCTCGCCTTTGAAGCTACACCGACTCACATGATGATCGTACTTGGTGTAGTGGATTTGGTTCATGTAATCACCAAAAGGACACGAGGGATGTCGTTTTTGAGTGGGAGTTCATTAGTAATTTGGATTAGTTGAACTCAATCTATCATAAACTTAGTCTAAATAAACTTTAAAAATTCTGTTGTAGATGGCACCACCTGCTTTTAATTTCAATGTGTTCATGGAGAAAAAGAAACTTGCCGCGAATGGTAGCAACTTCACCAACTGGGCTATGAATTTGAGGATTCTCCTCACTACTGCACAAAAGCAATATGTGCTAGAGGCGCCGCTAGGCCCCCCACCAGCTCCTGATACCCCTGACGAGGAAAAGAACGTCTATATAACTCGTCAGGAGGACCACAACTTAGTTCATTGTGGCATACTGTATGGGCTAGAGCCAGAACTTCGAAAACGTTTCGAAAATGGCAATGCCTTTGATACCATGGGAGAATTGAAAATGATTTTCGATACCCATGCTGCCGTAGAGAGTTATAATGCTTCTGAAAAGTTCTTTAGCTGCATGATGGAAGAAAACAGCTCCGTTAGTGAGCACATACTCAAAATGTCTGGGTACGCCGATAAGCTTGTGTCCTTGGGAATAACGATTCCCATTGACTTAGGCATACATCGTGTTCTCCAATCTCTGCCACCTAGCTACAAGAGCTTCATGATGAACTATAATATGTAGGGCATGTAGACATCTCTTCCCGAGCTTCTGTCAATGCTTAAGACTACAGAAGTGGATATTAGGAAAGAACATCAAGTGTTGATGATCAATAAGACCACCGGTTTCAAGAAGGACAAGAAAGACAAGCAGAAGGGAAAGAAGGGCGGCAAATCTGTTGCCGCACCTGAAAAGAAACCCCGAGCTGGCCCTAAGTCTGACACCGAGTGCTACTATTGCAAGGGGACTGGCCATTGGAAGCGCAACTGCCCCAAGTATTTGGCGGACAAGAAGTCCGGCAAGGCAAACAAAGGTATATGTGATATACATGTTATTGATGTGTACTTGACTAGTACTCGCAGTAGCACCTGGGTATTTGATACGGGATCGATTGCTAATATATGTAACTCGGTTCAGGGGCTGCGGAACAAGCGACAGCTAGCAAGGGATAAGGTCACGATGTGGGTCGGCAATGGATCAAGAGTTGATGTGATCGCCGTCGGAACTCTGCCTCTCCATATGTCGTCGGGATTAGTTATAAACCTGAATAATTGTTATTTGGTGCCTGCACTGAGCATGAACATTGTATCCGGATCGTGTTTGATGCAAAGTGGTTATTCGTTTAAGTCTGAAAACAATGGTTGTTCGATTTATATGAATAATATCTTTTATGGTCATGCACCTGTGTTGAATGGTTTGTTTCTGTTGGATCTCGATAGTAGTATTACGCATATTCATAATGTTGATGCTAAAAGGATTAAACTTGATAATGATATATCTGCATATATGTGGCACTGCCGTCTAGGACATATTGGCGTTAAACGCATGAAGAAACTCCATTCTGATGGAATTTTGGAATCACTTGATTTCGAATCATTTGATACATGTGAGCCATGCCTTATGGGCAAGATGACTAGAACGCCGTTTTCCGGTTCAATGGAACGGGCGACAGATTTATTGGAAATCATACATACTGATGTATGTGGACCAATGAGTGTGTCGGCGCGAGGTGGATATCGTTATTTTGTTACTTTCACGGATGATTTGAGTAGATACGGGTATATCTATTTGATGAAACATAAGTCTGAAACCTTTGAAAAGTTCAAAGAATTTCAGAATGAAGTGGAAAATCATCATAACAGAAAGATCAAATTTCTGAGGTCCGACCGTGGAGGAGAGTATCTTAGTTACGAGTTTAGCACACACATGAAAGACTGTGGAATAGTTTCACAATTCACGCCTGCCGGAACACCACAACGTAATGGTGTGTCAGAACGTCGTAATCATACTTTATTGGATATGGTTCGATCTATGATGTCTCTGACTAACTTGCCACTGTCATTTTGGGGTTATGCACTAGAAACCGCTGCATTCACTTTAAATAGGGCACCATCTAAATCCGTTGAAAAGACACCGTATGAATTATGGTTTGGAAACAAGCCTAAGCTGTCATTTCTTAAAGTTTGGGGATGCGATGTTTATGTGAAGAAACTTCAACCGGATAAACTCAAACCCAAAGCGGAAAAATGCGTCTTCATAGGATACCCTAAGGAAACGATTGGGTATACCTTCTATCACAGATCCAAGGGCAAGGTCTTTATTTCCAAGAATGGATCCTTTCTTGAGAAGGAGTTTCTCGCGAAAGGTGTGAGTAGTCGGAAGGTAGAACTCGAAGAGGTTATTGAACCTTCTCTTCATGAAATGGCGAGTAGCGCAACACCAGAAGTTGTTTCGGAGTTGACTTCACCTAATGAAGAGAGAGCTAATGATATTGATCATGAAACTCCGAAAGAGGACACTACCGAACCTCGCAGGTCAAGCAGGACACGTGCAGCTCCTGAACTGTATGGCAATCCTGTTATAAATTTCATGATTGATGAAATAGATGACCCTGCGACGTATGAAGAAGCGATGATGAGCCCTGATTCCAACAAATGGCTAGAAGCCATGAAATCCGAGATGGAATCCATGTATGAAAACCAGGTTTGGACCTTGGTGGACTTACCTCACGATCGAAAGGCCGTTGAGAATAAATGGATTTTCAAAAGAAAAACTGATGCTGATGGTAATATAACCATCTATAAGGCTCGACTTGTCACAAAGGGGTTTCGACAAATTCAAGGAGTTGACTACGATGAGACATTCTCTCCCGTAGCGATGCTTAAGTCGGTTAGGATTATGTTAGCAATTGCTGCATATTTCGATTATGAAATATGGCAGATGGATGTCAAAGTGCGTTCCTCAATGGTAATATTGAAGAAGAGTTGTATATGATACAACCTAAGGGTTTTGTCGATCCTAAGGATGCTGATAAGGTGTGCAAACTTCAGCGATCCATCTATGGACTGAAGCAAGCATCCCGGAGTTGGAATCTCCGCTTTGATGAGGTGATCAAAGAGTTTGGATTTGTCCAAACTTATGGAGAGGTTTGTATTTACAAGAAAGTGAGTGGGAGCAATGTGGCATTTCTGATATTATATGTGGATGACATATTATTGATTGGAAATGATATAGATCTTTTAAACAATGTTAAAAGTTATCTAAACAGCAAATTTTCGATGAAGGACCTTGGTGAAGCTTCATATATATTAGGCATTAAAATCTATAGAGATAGATCAAGACGCCTAATTGGGCTATTGCAGAGTACATACCTTGATAAGATATTAAAGAAGTTTAATATGGACGGAAGTAAGAAGGGGTACTTACCTATGTTGCAAGGCAAGACATTGAGTAAGACTCGAAGTCCGGCTACGGCGGAAGAAAGAGAGATAATGGATAAGATCCCTTATGCCTCAGCCATAGGCTCTATAATGTATGCCATGCTATGTACAAGACCGGATGTGGCACATGCTATTAGTTTGACTAGTAGGTACCAATATGATCCAGGTTCGGAACACTGGATAGCGGTCAAGTATATCCTTAAGTACTTGAGAAGAACTAAGGATATGTTTCTTGTATACGGAGGTGAAGAAGAGCTAGTCTCTAAGTGTTATGTTGATGCTAGCTTTGACACTGATCCGGATGACTCTAAGTCTGAATCCAGATACGTATTTCTCTTGAACGGAGCAGCAGTTAGTTGGAGGAGTTCCAAACAACCTGTGGTGGCTGGATCAACAACGGAGGCGGAATATGTTGCTGCTTCAGAAGCAGCGCAGGAAGCGGTTTGGATGAAGGAGTTCATAACGGAACTAGGTGTGGTTCCTAGTGCGTTGGACCCAATGGTGATCTATTGTGACAATAATGGAGCCATAGCCAACGCCAAGGAACCAAGGTCTCACAAGAATTCCAAGCATATTAAGCGCCATTTTCACTCCATCCGCGAGCATGTCAAGGATGGAGATATAAAGATTTGTAAAGTGCACACGGACCTGAATGTAGCAGATCCGTTGACTAAAGTACTCCCTAGGGCAAAACATGATCAACACCAGAACTCCATGGGTGTTAGATTTATCACTATATAAACTAGATTATTGTCTCTAGTGCAAGTGGGAGACAGAAGGGAATATGCCCTGAGAGGCAATAATAAAGTTGTTATTATGTATTCCTTGTATGTGATAGATGTTTATTTTGCATGCTATAATTGTATTGATAGGAAACATCAATACATGTGTGTTTAATAAACAAAAAGGGTTCCTAGTTATGCCTCTCTTATAGACTAGCTTGTTGATTAACAAGATGATCAAGGTTTCCTGATCATGGACATTGGATGTTGTTAATAACAAGGTCACAACATTTGTGAAATGATGTGATGAACATTCATCCGAAGTATAGCATTACGATCAAGTCATTATGTTTATATTGCTATAACATCATACAAAGTAGTCTTAGTCCTTAGACCATGAGATCATGTTAATTGCTAACACCAGAAGAGTATCTTGATAACATCAAACGTCACACCGTAACAGGGTGACTATAAAGGTGGGTTTAGTGCTATGAAGGTGTTATGTTGAGTCTCATGGATCAAGAGTGGAATTTTTCAATCCCGATGACGGATAGATATACTCTGGGCCCTCTCGGTGATATCACATTAAGATAGCTTGCAAGCAAGTGATGTGATCACTAGAATGTTATATCACGGGAACAAGAAAAGAGTGCATGTCGGTAACGAGATCAAACTAGGTATTTGGATACCGATGATCGAATCTCGGACATGTATTATATCATGAGACAAAGGGATTAAATTGCTGACGTTAAAGGTTCTCAGATCACAGAAGTCATCGTTGAATATGTAGGAGTCAGTATGGATCTCCAGGTCCCGCTTCTGATTATTGATCTGAGAGGAGTCTCAATCATGTCTGCATTATTCACGAACCGTAGGGTGACACACTTAAGGGTTGCCGGACACCATTTAGGAGCACATATGTTCCAGACAAAAGGTTTGCAAAGCGCAGGAAATGTTTCGATAGAAACAGGAATTGTTTCGATAGAAACCGGAATTGTTTCGGGTGAAATTGCAGAAAGTAGTTCTACATGTGATATTGAAATGTTGCAAGGGGTTTTATGTGAATGTTTGTTAATTAAAGTAATTAACAAAATTCTGAATAAAATAAATAAAAGAGATTTATTAATTGAGAGTTGCATTTAATTTGGTGGAAATTAAATACATGTGAGTGGGATTTTGGGTGGAGGCCATGTTTACGTGAGTGGAGGTTCACCACATGAATGAAGGAGGGGAGGAGTCCCCCCCCTCATGCGCCGGCTATGGGAGGGGAGGGGTCTCCCTCCCTCCTATATAAAGCCCCCCTCTCCCCTCTCACAAACCACACCTCCTCGTGAAGGATCTCTCTCCCCCTCAAGATATTCCCCCATGGTCTCGGATTAGCGAGATACATGTTCCCGGTGGCCTTGCGTCTGGAAGGAGTTGTTGCTTCCGCTGATTCGCTGGAGCGAGGAGGTGGAGGTTGTCCGGTGGCTTGAACGTGTGTGCGAGGACGGATGCGCTGCTGATTTGCGGCGCTCGGACTTCCACACGATCTTGAGATCGGCAAGCGTACGACTACATCAACCACGAGTTCCTACTCGTTAACAAAACTCGTTGTCTTCGAGGGTAAGTTCTCCATGGATGTATGTCCACCCGTTGCTCTGTATCTAGTAGATAGATCTTGGCGTATAGTTCTCATCGTAGGAAATTTTTTGTTTTCTATGCCGCGGACCCAACACTATTAACAAGAGCCACAGTGCCAGCTGCCTGTTTTCTACTGTTTTTGGTTCTAGGAAAGTCAGAAAATGAATATTCTCGGAATTGGACGGGACAAAAGCCAAAGTGCCTATTTTTCGAAAGACATGTGATGCTAGAATACGAGACGGAGAAGAGTTAGGGGCCGGCCACACCACCTGGCCGCGTGGCTAGGCCTGGCCCGCGCCAGGGGGTGGTCTGGCCGACCCCAGCACCCCTCGGCCTCTCCTTCCGCCTATATATTGCCATCGGGACCAAAACCCTATGGACCCGATCAAAAATCCACGAAAGAGTCTGTAGCCGCCGTCATCTCCATCCCTAGATCGGGCGAGATCTGAAGCTCTTCCCAGCACCCTGCCGGAGAGGGGAATTCACCCTGGAGGCCTTCTTCATCTTCATGCAAGCCTCCGGTGTGATGCGTGAGTAGTTCATCTCTGGACTACGGGTCCATGTAGTAGCTAGATGGCTGGTTCTCCTCCTTTGTGCTTTCATGTCTAGATCTTGTGAGCTCCGTTCATGATCAAGATCATCTATTTGTAATTCTGCATGTTGTGTTTGCGGGGATCCGATGGATATTGAGATGCTATTTTAGATTGATTATTCATTCTATCATGTCTTTGTTATTTGTGATCTTGCATGCTTTCCGTTGTTAGTAGCTATCTTGGCCAAGTAGATGCTAGCAACTCCAAGAGTTAGTATTTATGCTCGATAGTGGGTTCATGCCTCTGGTAATCTGGGGAAGTGAAAGAAATCTCTAAGGTACTAGATGTGCTGTTGCTACTAGGGAGAAAACAACAATCCTTTGTTCATAGAACAATCGTATTGTTTACATTACACGCAATTCGTAAAGCAATAATTTGTTGCTTGCAACTTAGTACTGGAGGGGGTTCGGATGATAACCTGAAGGTGGATTATTAGTCATAGATGCAGTTGGATGGCGGTCTATGTATAATGTTGTAATGCCCAATCAAGTTCCAAAGGAGTCAAGATGATTAGTATATGCATGTGTTGCTTTCTCGATGTTTGTCAATTGCCCCGCTGTTTTTTGTTCACCCAGCATGTTATCTATCTTAAGGAGAGCCACCTTTAGTGAACTATGGATCCCGGTCCTTTCTTTTACATACAATCTACAAACTGTTTACTGCTTTGTGTTTACTTTCTGCAAACTATTTCTTCCTTCCATTCGATACGTTTAATCCTTTGTTTTCAGCGAAACCGGTGAGATTGACAACCTCATCGCAAGTTGGGGACAAAGTTCTGTGGTTGTGTTGTGCAGGTATCCATGTTGCTACTAGCACCGGTAGTGCGCCCTGCCAAGGCTCAGCTAGCAACACCTTTGGGGTGTTTCCTTGCTCCTACTGGTTCGATTAAACCTTAGTTTCATAACTGAGGGAAACTTGCTGCTGTGCTCATCATACCTTCCTCTTGGGGTTCCCCAACGAGTTCCACATCAACACCGAGCCATCAAGCATTTTTCTGGCGCCGTTGCCGGGGAGTCAAGGACATCTTCACAAGGGGAGTCCCTCATAACCAATCTCTTTACTTTGTTATTTTTGTTTTGCTTAGTTTACTTTTGTTTTGTTTGCTTGTTTCTTTATCAAAAACACAAAAAAATTAGTTCCTACTATAGTTGTTATTTTCATTGGTCTGTTATTATCTTGCTTTATCATGCTTTCTATCAATGGTTGGTTTCTTTGAAACTGAATCTTATTGGCAAGGTGGGTTCACGGAAGAACAAAAATATTATTATAAGGAACACCGCTTGTCACAAAAAGGAAAACACTTATGGGAACAAATTGATAAATTGTATACCATTGCTAGAAACGTGTGCTCTACTTATAATGTTACTTATTGCTTTGATAAATCTTGTTGCTGTAGGAGGTATAAACACCTCCCTTTTCAATGTGAGTATAGTGATAATGTCACCATATCTTCTTATGTTAAAGGGAATTATAACTTTTATGATGTGGAACAAATTGAAGAATTTATTGCTTGGAAGGGTGCATTTGAACTTGCTAGTTTGCTTGAAAATACTGATGATTCACCTTATAAATATGAGGTTTATGATATACTTAAATTTTGCTTTGATAATTACAAGGTAGAAAATGGCTATATTCTTAAATATCTTAATAGATGCTCTCCACCAATGGAAGAGACTAATGCCTTGCATGAGCCTATGGAAGAAGAAATTGCTGAAACTGGAAGCTCACTAGATGAAAAAGAGGAGGAAGAATGGATATACCCATCCCTACCTTCTAATGAGAGTAACTCTTTACCCCTTACATTATTTGATTGTCCCCCATTCTTACCAAAGGAGGATGAATGTCATGTTCCTGATGATTCTTTTGAAAATGTTTATAATAAAGCTCTAGTGTTTGTAGATCATAAAAAGCATGCTTTATGTGATAGTTTTATTGTTGAGTTTATTCATGAGGCTACTGAAAATTATTATGAGAGAGGAAAATATGGTTGTAAAAGTTTTCATGGTACTGAACCACCTCTCTATTTGCTGAAAGTTTTGAAGTTACTCTCGTTTTATCGTCCTATGCATGTCGCTTTGTTCTTTGTGAATTTATTTGCGTATAATATTCCTATGCATAGGAAGAGGGTTAGACTTAAATGTGTTTTGAATTTGCTTCTTGATGCTCTCTTTAACTCGATTCATATTTCCTATGTGAGCATCTTCTCAAATTATCATGCCTAACTTAAAGGCGTTAAAGAAAAGTACTTATTGGGAGATAACCCAAAAGTTTTAGATGAGTATTGTAAGTTATTACTTCAGTAATAACCGCTCCTTATCATTTTTATTTGCTTTTTGTGCCAAGAGTAACCTCTAATGAGAGAGAAGTAATGATTGGGAAAGTTGTTGTTCCGAAACAGATTTCTGTGTTTCACCATAAACATTCGTGTAAAATATCTGTACGTCCTTTTGAGGTGTGAATTTTTGTGCTTCTGCCCCAGGTTGTTATCTAACTTTCGTTAGTTCAACACTTTTTGATTTGAGCAACATAAGGTCTTCTAAAAAATTCGTCTTTACCTACTGGTTTGTTTTGACAGATTTCTGCCATTTTCTGCATTTGCTTCTTGTTGGTTCCTTTTTGAGTTCTTTTAGGGAATTGAGCTTTTTGAGGGAATTGTTTCAGTATCTAGTGTTCTAATGGAAGTTTATTTGGTGTTAGAACTGAACCTTAAGACCTATTATCTTGAGTGCACTAATGTTGGTAATAAAAATTGTGTGAAGTTCTGTATGAAGGAAAAATTTCAGGTGTATAGAAGGAATGAGTAATGAGATAAAGGATGGACTAAATCTCAAGATTGGGGATGCCACGCATGTCACCCCAAGAAATATCCAAGAAGTACAAGCGTTAAAGCTTGGGGATGCCCAAGGCATCCCCCTCTTCATCAATAAAAATCCCAGGTTTCTTCCAAACGCTTCATTTTTATTGTTTCATGCACAATTGTGTTGTTCTTGGAGCGTCTTCTTTTTCGTTTTCATTTTGGTTTTTTGTTTGCTTTGTTTGCTTAGTTTGCTGAATAAATTGGTTGTACCCCCTCTTTCATACATTGGTTTTCAAATAGTTTGGTTTGGTTTGGAAAAGAGTAGGAAAGTTCATTCTTACGTGGTAAAGAGAGTTTGTTTTTGACTGTGGCCTATGCTTTGTCATGCCATGCTTGATATTGTTTTGGATTTATGCTTAGTATTATTTGTTGTAGCATGACTTGTTATAAACAATTGAGATTGCTTAATGTGCCTTGTATGAATCATGCGTTGTTTTAGCATATTAAAGCATAGTATAGTGGTATTCTCCTTTGATGCTTTATTTGGGTTGACTTGGCGCATGCTCACACCATGTTATGACTATCTCAAGTCACCATAGCCTTTATGATCCTTTAGTTTTCAACTAGTAATATCACTTTATGCTTTGATCAATGATGTTTTGTCGCTCTGCATGATTATGGCCATTATTGCTCTCTTAGTTTGTCACTCCCAGTCTTTTGCTAGCCTCCACAACCAAGTATGAGTTCCACTCATGCATCCAACTCCCTAAACCAAGTTATTCCAAAGAGTCCACCATACCTACCTACTAGCTTATGCTATTCCAAGTATATTCATGTTTTTGTTTACCTTCCGAATTAAACTTGTTATGAGAAAACTAGTGATTAAAGCTCTCACGAACTTGATGGCACACTTTACTTTTCTTGCCCTTAATAAACGTTAACCATTGTGTCGTCTATGTTGTATATGCTTGCACTTATTTGTTGGGAATTAGCAGAACCATGCTGTCATGAGGAACGCTTTCAACATTGCACGGGTACTTGTACCTAATTGATATCATGCTCTTTTGTATATGGATATCGTCGGTGTGAAATGAAAGGGGAGCTTGTAAGTCCATGCAGTTATGCATATGTGTTAGAGAAACGCCTGGGCCGCTGGTCTAATCCATGCTGACATGGTGGAAACCTGCAGCGTAACCATAATGAGCTGTCTATGAAGCATTCTTCTTATAAAAAGAAGAGTCCTATATTGAGAAAAAAAAGAGAAAAAGAAAAAAGAGATTATGAAAAGAGGAAAGAGAGAAAAAAGAACCATATTCCCATGGTAAATTAGAAGATTGCTGAGATGCTCGTTGTCAGCTTGCCTTGTCATTTTGATATGGGGATTCTTCCGTATCATCGGTCAAGGGGTACCCCGTTGGCGGTTCTCTATGATACACATGTACTTACGATGATAAGAACTTACCAGTAACTAAACTTGAGTAGCATGAGGAGCGGCCCTCGTATTCAAGGGACATGAGATTTCTGACTTATACTTCGTCAAGCATGTACACCATAGTTTGTTCACTTTAACATTAATCACTTCAAGATGCTTATGATAGGGGCAATGAGAGTTGAAAGCTATAAGTACCATAATTTTTGGAAGCTCTTTATGAGACTTGAATCCCTGCTCCCTTCTTCGAAGGCCTTTCTTCCACCATTATATTGAGTCTCCACCTTCTACCTTTATGCACTTACTTTGAGAGCATAGTGTCCATTCTTAGTTCTATGTGCATTGTCCCAAGACTAGTTGATTGATCATAACTTGATATTGCTTGTTTTAAACTATTTGTATCTAGTCACTCTTATGAACTTTGAAGGTGTCCTATGCATTTATATTTGCTACTCTATGAGGGACAAGTTGAATGCTATTATGCTATGTTTTCTTTATGTGAAACAATAAAACGTCTTGCAAAGCATTGTTATTCATGAATATTTTGTTTGTGCCTTTTCATGCTGCATCATAGTTTCTTTGTCTTATTGCTAGAACCTTGTCTTTCATGTTATGATTGAAGTACTATGATCCCAGCTTTGAATGTTTTACAAATACTTTGATCAAGTCTTTGATGGTGCATGTCACCTCAAAAATTATTCTTTCTTTTTATCACTTACCTCCTCGAGGACGAGCAGGAGTTAAGCTTGGGGATGTTGATACATTGCAAATGTATCTATAATTTTTGATGTTCCGTGCTTGGTTTTATCTACTTTCTTGTGTTTTGTCCACACTTTGGAGTACTTTTCATATGATTTCTTGGACTAACCTATTAACAAGAGCCACAGTGCCAGCTGCCTGTTTTCTGCTGTTTTTCGTTCCAGGAAAGTCAGAAAATGAATATTCCTAGAATTGGACGGGACAAAAGCCAAAGTCATTATTTTATCTGGGGACACCTGGAGCCAGAATACGAGACGGAGAGGGACTGGGGCCCGGCCACACCACCTAGCCGCACGGCCAGGCCTAGCCCGCGCCAGGGGGTGGTCTGGCCGCCCCAGGCACCCCCTCAGCCTCTCCTTCAGCCTATATATTGCCTCTGATACGGAAACCCTAAGTACCCGATCAAAAATCCACGAAAGAGTCTGTAGCCGCCATCATCTCCATCCCTAGATCGGGAGGGATCTGAAGCTCTTCCCGGTACCCTGCCGGAGAGGGGAATTCACCCTGGAGGCCTTCTTCATCACCATGCAAGCCTCCGGTGTGATGTGTGAGTAGTTCATCTCCGGACAACGGGTCCATGTACTAGCTAGATGGCTGGTTCTCCTCCTTTGTGCTATCATGTTTAGATCTTGTGAGCTCCGTTCATGATCAAGATCATCTATTTGTAATTCTGCATGTTGTGTTTGCGGGGATCCGATGGATATTGAGATGCTATTTAGATTGATTATTGATTCTATCATGTCTTTGTTATTTGTGATCTTGCATGCTTTCCGTTGTTAGTAGCTATCTTGGCCAAGTAGATGCTAGCAACTCCAAGAGTTAGTATTTATACTCGATAGTGGGTTCATGCCTCTGGTAATCTGGGGAAGTGACAGAAATCTCTAAGGTACTAGATGTGTTGTTGCTACTAGGGAGAAAACAACAATCCTTTGTTCATAGAACAATCGTATTGTTTACTTTACACGCAATTTGTAAAGCAATAATCTGTTGCTTGCAACTTAGTACTGGAGGGGGTTCGGATGATAACCTGAAGGTGGATTATTAGTCATAGATGCAGTTGGATGGCGGTCTATGTATAATGTTGTAATGCCCAATCAAGTTCCAAAGGAGTCAAGATGATTAGTATATGCATGTGTTACTTTCTCGATGTTTGTCAATTGCCCCGATGTAATTTGTTCACCCAGCATGTTATCTATCTTAAGGAGAGCCACCTCTAGTGAACTATGGATCCTGGTCCTTTCTTTTACATTCAATCTACAATCAAACTTTTACTGCTTTGTGTTTACTTTCTGCAAACTATTACTTCCTTCCATCGATACGTTTAATCCTTTGTTTTCAGCAAAACCGGTGAGATTGACAACCTCATCGCAAGTTGGGGGCAAAGTTTTGTGGTTGTGTTGTGCAGGTCTCCACGTTGCTACCAGCACCGGTAGTGCGCCCTGCCAAGGCTCAGCTAGCAACACCTTTGGGGTGTTTCCTTGCTCCTACTGGTTCGATTAAACCTTGGTTCATAACTGAGGGAAACTTGCTGCTGTGCTGATTATACCTTCCTCTTGGGGTTCCACAACGAGCTCCACATCAACACCGAGCCATCACACACATGAGACTGGTTCACTTCATGGATTACTGGATGGCTGATCCATTTGCGATAGACGTATTGTTTTGATCGTTGCCTCCCAGCTACGAAGGACATGTCTGGAGTAGCATCATGAGTGGTGATACGGAATCATTTGATGTCCATGAGTTCATATTATGTTTCAGGAACGTAAAGGTTGTACCAATCGCCGGAGAGGTCATCGATGACAAAGGTATATATTTGATATACAATTTTATAAATGTTATAATCTTGCAAACACATTTGCAGTGTTAAGTATATCTGATACTTGTTCTGTTTTGATGAAAACGGGTCCTTCTGCATGAGAGGTGCTTGCCAGAGAGGAGGTCCTTCTGCATGTTGATGGTGAGCATGATGATGACGGCCGACGGCACTCTCCCTCGACATTTATCATTTAGTTTATGTTTTAGGATGATTATTGTAATCAAGAGATTGTGAACTTCTTTAGTGTTTCTCACACTTCGTGAGACGGTTATTCATATGAGTTTGTAACAAACAGTTGTTCCACTTTTATGAATGATTTCTATTCGTGTTCATATCTTGTTTGATTATGTGTGAATTATCCTTGTTGTTTGAAACTAATTGATAATGCATGAACATTTGTAAAACATTAAAATGCCTTGTTTAAAATACCCAACTTAATGATATGTTCATTAATGAATGAAAAACCATTGTTTAAATTCAAAGTTATGTGATAATATGTGAAAGTCATTCGATTTCTTATCACATATAAAGTATGCCTAAGTTTGGCAAATTAACTTGAACACCGTGTATTACTTGAATACAAAGTGTTTAATGAATTGTTAAAAGTAAATACATATTCGATGTATTGTGTTTTAACGAAAATGGTAATTATCATTAAATGATTGTTTAAATGTGTAAAGAAGTTTACCAAAGGAAACATAAATATGAAACTATTTGATTTGATCAAAGTGTTTCATCAACAATGGGTATAAATATAAAAGAGAATCCAATTACTATGATTTGATCAATAGTAATGAAATTCAACTTTATAAGAATGGGATAAAAGTAATTGTGAAATGCAAAGTGTTTTGAAACGTCAAAATACAAAGCATCACAATGTGATATTAGATATCAAAAATGGGTTGAATAGAAGGCACCAAATAAATCGTTGTAGTGTAGATGTAGAGACCATTAGCTTAGAAATAATTAGCACTCAATTAGAAGGTAGTGAACCATTTGAATTCGTGAAAGTTTTGGGGTTATTCGATATAACCAAAACAATAGCGAATAAGTCCTTGTAGCATATTCATTGGAAACTTTAAATACGAAACCCATAGCTGAAACCAAAAGGAAAGCAAGATTCGTATTGCTTGGATTTTGGTACATTCTTGAGAAAGCTCACTTTTAGTGATGTTTCTCAATTATGGAGCAAATGGAAGATAGTGAAAAACACGATGAGGATTCAAAATCCCGCGTCAGAGTGTTGAGAAGCGCAACGGACAACGTTCCTGAACGACTCTCTACACAAAAGGAAAGAATCAATGATATTGATCATTGTGTTTTTCCCCACTAGTGTTTTCACTACATGGAGTAGGATTCATAATGTAATCCATATCTTGTATGGAGACATTTGTGAATCACTTGTCATGATTTTTGGAATATGACATACCTAGGAACTACAAAGGAAATAATGGTAAACTAAAATTATGAGAAATCCTAATAGCAAAATTCCCTTGAGATTAGAAAGTGATTCGTTGCTGAATCTCACAAGAAAAAGGAGTTTCTTGAATTTTCCCAAATGACTGCAAAGCCATAGTGGAAAAATGGGTCAATGACAAGAGCACAATTTGTCAAGTTTTGGACAAATTCAAATGAATTTGATTCAAACATGCTAAATGTCTAGTGGATTTAAAACTAGTAAAGTACTAGCATCTCATAGTAAATCTCCAACTTTGATATTTGATCAAAGGATTTTGAAGTTCTTCAAAATAGTGAGTGAATATGCAATTTGCATAAAATTGAGTGGGAGCTATGAAAGTCTTCCTGAAACAATATGTGATTGACATATTTTAAGTGGATGCGATATAAGACTCAAATTCAAATATGTAGGAACATATTTTGAGTGGGAGCTTATAGGAGTAATTCTTAAGTATGTTAAGAATGAAAGCGCAAATACTTATGAATAATGATTTATAAGATGTAGAAGTTGATAATAGGTGTATTGTGATATTATGTGGTATTCCTTAAGGGATTCTGAAAGGGGTTTTACAATAGAAGTTAATTAAGGAACTGGTCCTTCATAACTCAAATTAGGAATAGCATTAAGTTTAACATCAATGGTTAAAAGAAAGAAAAGGATGATCGTCATCCACTATGTTGAGACATAGGTTCTATCTTAGTAAACCATGATGATAAATTAGCATAATATGTGATCCAAATAAGGAATGTTTGAAAGTGATTAAGTTCGAATCACAGAACGTTGAGCTGAGTTTTGTCTGCAGTGTCTAGTAGAGAACTGCAGACATGTTTTCCAAATCCATAAAGGATGACATATCTTAAAGCATAAAGAGTTATGTTAGAAGGTAATATGTTGGAAACTCCTGTAGATACCGATTAAAGTCAAGTAGGAAGCGAGGTGAACAAATACATCGAAAGTTACATAGAGTGCACGGGAGTTTTGATGAATACATTTATAATAATAGATAAGGGTACCATCTAAAGTGTTGTATAATGTTATGGCGGGGCTAGTTCGCTTTTAACATAGAATATGTGTCCTAGGGCATAGTGCCCATGAGAAAGTCCTCGAGGTTGATCTAACATCACTGTAGGCTCCTGGAATCAGGCCTCGTTCTGCTGCCATAGCGATGATGCATACACACGGATGCTATCATAAGATGATAAAGTATTAATGTCAATCAAGGTGACATTAGTAAGTTGCAAAGGATTTGGGACTGTAAAGTACAGACCCAAGACTCAACCTCTTCCATGAGCAAGCATGTTCAGGGTACCAGGTATATGGTGCCAAAGATTGAGAACAAATGCAGCTAGTGTATTTGTACTCTAGTGCAAGTGGGAAACCGTTGGAAATATGCCCTAGAGACAAATAGTAGTAAGGACTATTATCATATTTCATATAGTTTATGATTAAGTTTTTATATCATGCTATAATTTTGTTGAGTGGAAACATCAATACAGGTGTGATATACAAACAACCAGGGGTTCCTAGTGAAACTCTAGTCATTGGTTCATTGGTCAACAGATGATCAAGTTTCCTGATCATGTGGCATTTATGCCAGTTGGAAATGAGGTCATCTTATTCTGAGAATGAGATGATGAACCAATACCCAACCTAAACATCATGACCCGATCATGTCACAAAGTTCAAGTTATGATGATTAGGAATGGATCCTCGTAGACTATTCCTTAGACCGTGAGGCTATATCAATCACTGTCTCCTGAGAGTGCTTAGATAGCATCAAAAGCCATCTGGTAATACGGTGGTTATAAAGGTGTGTTCAGGTACTCGGAGGAAACCGTAGAGGCAATATATGTCAAGAGCGGGATTTGTCCGTCCATGTGACGGGAAGATACTCAAGGGCCCACTCAGAGAAGTTATATTCAATAGTTGTGCAGCGTGTGATTTGATCACGGGGATATCACTTGACAGAACGAGTCAAGTAGAATTGGTCAGTAACGAGATTGAACACGACATGGTGATGTCATTGATCAGATCTCGGGCAATGCAAGTATTGAGTGACAAAGGGAATAAGACACGACTGTCCCGGTTCAAACGACAAAAGATCTTCGTGGAACGCACATGTGTCACATGGCCATCCAGGTCCCTCTGTCGATCATTGGTGCGGGAGTGTCCCGACCATGTCTGGAGTTTTCCTGAACCGTGGGGTATCACGCTTAAGGGCTTGATTATTCTTAGAGAGTGTTTATAGGATCGGTGGAATCGTCGAAGAATAGAAGAGAGAAAACCGGAAGAGTTTCGGTAAGTCCGGAGAAAGTCCAGAGTGGAGGTGGAAGGTGTTCCATAGCCACGGAGATTGAATAATGTGTGAATGAATGTTAAATGTTGATTTAATCATTTATTCATAATTATTTAATAAAGAGAAAATCAATTTTAATGGTGAAAGGCTTAATGGGCCAATTCCGGAGGGAGAGGGCCCATTAGGGGAAAGGAGAGAGGGAGAGGGGCCAAGGGGGAGTCCGCCTGGGCCTAGCCCCCCTACGCGGGGCCCTCTAGGGTGGACGGTGGCCACCCCTCCCCCTCCTCTCCTTTAGTCCCACCCTGGGACTTTGAGGGAGGGTGTACCCCCTCCTCCACCTATATATAGTGGGGTATTTGGCCAAGATAAATACACCAATAATCAATAAAGGTCTTCTCACTTTCTGGAGGACCTCCAGTTGATATTTCTCTCTCCCCCTCTCTCTCTCTCGTGACCGTGGTCCCAAGTCTAGACTGCACGAGCGAGAGACATCTTCACCGCGGAGCGTCATCGCGCTGCGGGATTCAGATCCGGGAGCTCTACTTCCGCAACTGCTGCTGGATTAGGGAAGTGGGAGTCATCATCAGGCACCGGACGTGTGTAACTCCCCGCGAGGTGTCGCACTTGAGGCACTCAAGTCGTTGGAGCCAAGGAGCGCAAGGACTTCATCACGACCTTGAGGTCGGCTTCGGCTCGTCTACATCAACCACGCTCTCCTGAGCGTAGACAACGCTTTTCGGTCTTCAAGGGTAAGTTCACGAAAAGCCCCTCCCGTTACTGTATTACTAATAGATAGGTCCTGGCAGCTTCGGGGGTTCAGGGGCGTAGGGTAAAATTTATTGTTTTCATACGCGGAACCCCAACAATACCTTGTGATATCCTTGTCTCGGAAAATGCAAGTCGACTTGAAATGGTGGGAAGGCATATCAATCTATCTGCACAAAGAGACAATTCGTGAATGTGTCATTAGTACATAAATCTATAACCTATATCTATATGAACCTAAGTATACTTCCTTACAAATCTGTAGGAGTTGATCGATTGAGAAGAGTTGCAAAAATAAGTAGGAGGAGGCGTCAAATCGGCTAACCTGATGAGAATGCTTGTTGATCCCCTCCAGATCGAAGTATGGTGTGCCCTTCCCAACCAAATGCCACCGTCACAGCTCCTCCTTCCTACCTGCTCAGGGCCATGTCTCCTTCATACTCAATAAGGACTTGAATGGGACAGGGAGAGATAGCGCAACACAACACGACATCATATAGTCTTACCTCATAGAACATGATGTCCTGAAGATCGAATGACAGGGAGACCGGGCACCAGGTGCCCTCGCGTTCCTCTTCTAGCTGGCACATGGGGGGAACAAAATTTTGGAGCTCGCCTTCGGGTGATGGAGGTAGGGATCCAACACGGGCTCTATGGGCCGCGACGGCTGTAGTGTCATGGGAGGGAGGATGGAGAAGACAGGAACCGCAGATCGATCAGATTCCTAGAGCTTCCTGATAGTCTCATATTATTGTTAGCCTCCATCCCTAACTATGATTTCCTTTCCATCAAATTGACTTCACCATTTCTTGATCATAGAGCAAAATGGCTTCTGCTTCTTCTGAAAGAGAAATGGGGTGTTGATAGAGAGGATAGTAAAGAAAGACAACACACCTACCTTATGTGGAGCAGCAACACACACTGCCCACCAGTTGCCCGCCACACACGAAGCTAGTCATCACCAGCCCACAAAACACGGAGCGGCATAGGCCTACATGCAGCAGTAGCATGCCTGGCAAATGGCCTCAAATCAGCCGCACACTGAAGGAGGCAGCCCTTTGGAGAAGAGGAGGCGAGAAGAACATGCCATGGGAAAGTAAAGGGCACATTGGAAGAACCGGAAGCGCCGCCTGCAATCTCCAAGCATCGCCATGCTGTGGGGGCGAGTCACCAAGAAGTGGAGACCGGCGAGGGAAAGTACCTAGTGGTGGAGCTTGACCGTGGGGGAGGATATGCACGAAAAGAGGGTACAGTGTGGGAGGAGGGGCACCAGGGCGAAGTCCCATCCGTCGGTGGGATGCTAGAGGCAAGGAGGTGCAGACACGGAGGTGCCATCTCAATCCCGTACAACTGTTGCTTCACCCATGTTAGGGTTTCACGCAAGGGGCCGCACTAGGTCCGTAGGGAAGGAGATGATGGGAGAAGAGGTTATTGTGAGTGGAGGGGGCAGAGGGAGCGGTGATGAGAGGGATAGCTTGGGATCGGAGGAGGCGGCGCATGTTGCTGGGGAGACGGAGGAGGGGCTGGGATGGGCGGGAGCTCGGGACTCGAGAGCTCGGGTGGAGGGTGTTGGAAATATGCCCTAGAGACAAATAGTAGTAAGGACTATTATCATATTTCATATAGTTTATGATTAAGTTTTATATCATGCTATAACTGTATTGAGTGGAAAAATCAATACACATGTGATATACAAACAACCGGGGGTTCCCAGTGAAACTCTAGTCACTGGTTCATTGGTCAACAGATGATCATGTTTCCTGATCATGTGGCATTTATGCCAGTTGGAAATGAGGTCATCTCATTCTGAGAACCAATACCCAACCTAAACATCGTGATTCGATCATGTCACGAAGTTCAAGTTACGATGATTATAAATGGATCCTCGTAGACTATTCCTTAGACCGTGAGGCTATATCAATCACTGTCTCCCGAGAATGCTTAGATAGCATCAAACGCCATCTGGTAAAATGGTGGTTATAAAGGTGTGTTCAGGTATTCGGAGGAAACCGTAGAGGCAATATATGTCAAGAGCGGGATTTGTCCGTCCATGTGACGAGAAGATACTCAAGGGCCCACTCGGAGAGGTTATATCCAATAGCTGCGCAACGTGTGATTAGATCACGGGGATATCACTTGTCAGAACGAGTTAAGTAGCATTGTTCAGTAACGAGATTGAACACGACATGGTGATGTCATTGATCAGGTCTCGGGCAATGCAAGTATCGAATGACAAAGGGAATAAGACACGACTGTCCCGGTTCAAACGACGAAAGATCTTCGTGGAATGCACAGGGGTCACATGGCCATCCAGGTCCCTCTGTTGATCATTGGTGCGGGAGTGTCCCGACTATGTCTGGAGTGTTCCCGAATCGTGGGGTATCACGCTTAAGGGCTTGATGATGCTTAGAGAGTGTTTATAGAATCGGTAGAATCACCGAAGAAAAGAAGGGAGAAAACCGGAAGGGTTTCGGTAAGTCCGGAGGATGTCCGGAGTGGAGGTGGAAGGTGTTCCATGGCCACGGAGATTAGATAATGTGTGAATGAATGTTAAATATTGATTTGATCATTTATTCATAATTATTTAAATAAAGAGAAAATCAATTAAAAGGTCAAAAGGCTTAATGGGCCAATTCCGGAGGGAGAGGGCCCATTAGGGGAAAGGAGAAAGGGGAGAGGGACCAAAGGGGAGGCCGGCTGGGCCTTGCTCCTCCCCCCCCCCCCCCCCCCGCGGGGCCCACTAGGGGCTGGCCGGCGGCCACCCCACCCCCTCCTCTCCTTTTGTCCCACCCCGGGACTTGAGGGGAGGTAGTACCTCCCCCCCTATATAAAGTGGGGTATTTGGCCTAGAAAATACAACCAATAATCAATAAAGGTCTCTCCACTTTTGGGAGGACCTCTAATTGATATTTTCTCTCTCCCCCTCTCTCTCTCTCTCATGACCGTGGTCCCAAGTCTGGACTGCGCGAGCGAGAGACATCTTCACCGCGGAGCGCCGTCGCGCTGCGGGATTCGGATCCGGGAGCTCTACTTCCGCAACTGCTGCTGGATTAGGGAAGCGGGAGTCATCGTCAGGCACCGGACATGTGTAACTCCCCGCGAGGTGTCGCACTTGAGGCACTCAAGTCGTTGGAGCCAGAAGGAGCGCAAGGACTTCATCACGACCTTGAGGTCGGCTTCGGCTCGTCTACATCAACCACGCTCTCCTGAGCGTTGACAACGCTTTTCGGTCTTCAAGCGTAAGTTCGCGAAAAGCTCCTCCCGTTACTGTATTACTAATAGATAGGTTCTGGAAGCTTCAGGGGTTCGGGGGCGTAGAGTAAAATTTATTGTTTTTATGCGCGGAACCCCTACAGAGGGGACCGTGATCGAGATGGGGGTAGGCGGGGGGGGGGGGGGGGACGGGAGGGACCATCTCATAAGATTTCGGTCAACACCTGAATTTGTACGTTTGTGATGACTCAAAATGAAGTTCAGACGAACACAAATGCGCGCGGGGGCAGATGACCTCAGATGGCTCGCTTTTGCTCATGCTTAAGCTATAGTATAATTTTCAGCGTTAACGAAGTAGCCACTAGAGAGAGTTGATACCCTCATTTCAGAGCAAGAAAGATCATGAAAAAACATGCCAGATCGAGCTCTGCTTATCTTCTCCATCCTGTGAGGTTTGTTACATCATGGCTCATGGGTTTACTTTCACTTTAGTGCAAAGTGTGAACACACGGTAACAACAGCGCTCGAGTCACTGTCCAAGCATCTTTCTTTTTTTTGGAAAACACTGTCCAAGTATCTTAACTAAGAGCGATCACCAACATATGCACACAAGAAGATTTTGTGCCCAGAAAACTGCTTTTTAGGGCAAATCGAGAGGCCAAAACCGACGCTCCAACAGATACACAATACTAGTTTGTGCCCAACTTCCCCCTCCCCTGCTGCATATTTGTGACTGGTTGCCACAAAATCCAGTTCTACGTGCGAGCCATCAATCTCTAATCTGAAACTTCCCCGTGCGCGGCCGATTGCCTCTTGTATTGATTGCCGCCGCTGAAATCTGGCCATGAACGGCGGTTCTGATCCTTCCCTACCCCTCCCTTCCCCTTTGCCTCTACTACTGCCGTCGGAACACTCCCCCCGCTGCTGGCATCCACCATCACATCCGCGTCAAACCCTAGCGCCACCATCATCCACAAGAATATGTTTGTGCCACCACGACCCATCGTTCCATCCGCGAACATGCAGGGTCCCATTGACGCGCTGACAGCCACCCCTAAGGCCCGCTGCAGCCAAAAACAGACGATAAGTAGCATTGTTTGTGGTGGCACCTCGCCAGAAGAAGAGCAAGGTCAACTCCAGCCCGTGTGGCAAACCACCACCGACGAATGTTGAGGAGGCGGCAGACCAATTCCATACACCGCTACCCCTGCCTCCATCCATGAACGAGGTGCCGAGAAGCCCGATTGCACCCTCTGCCACGTACAACATGATCGACACAATGTCCCAAAGGTATTGCATTTTTCATATTATTTTTTCAACCATGGAGATGAATAGAAATGATGCAATGCAGATTAGATTTGACGTATGTAACTTTGGTGCATTGTAGTATTGATGATGATACATTTATGTCAAGTATGAATGTTGGTTCACATGATTATTGGTCTCAAGAAACACCCTCGCAAGAATTTGAGACACAAGTCGATGCTGGACTTGACATGGAGGATGAGGGGTTCGTTGAGGACACTACGCCAAAGGGGAGAGAGGGCAACTACACCACAGCCGAAGACATTTGCTTTGACAATATGGAAGAAAGTGGGGATGGATACGGTAGTGGGCACCGGGCAACCAAAATACATCTATTGGGTGAGGATGGAGGAGTACTTCATGCACACAACACTAGTGGCAATGACCCAACGGCGGCTTCTCTTCGCCATTAGTGGTCCATGTGAGGATACATGGGAGGCATGGGTGGATTCATGGCTTCCATGGTAGCTCCCATGCCTCCCATGGGTGGAGGCTTTGGAGCTCCCATGGGTGATGGAATGGTCTCCTACAATATTCCCAACACCGTCGACGTTGGTAATGAAGGTGAAGCACAAGATGGAAATGCAAATGATTGTAATGGAGGCAATGGGAACACTAGGGCTTGAATGTCGTTTGCATTATTTATGATTGTGATGTGGTTGTATGAACTTTGTGTGTGTTTGTGAACTATGTTTGTGGTGACCTATGGTATGCCTTCGAACTATGATATGCATTTCAACTATGCTATTTGTGATGAGGAAGCTATGATCTTGAATTTATATGTAATTAATGTTTGCATGATGATTTTGTAAAGATCTAGATTTGTATGTTCTTCACTTGTTTGTGATCTTGCAAACAATGGTATGTTGCTATGTGTGGTGCTCTCTTTGAGGGCATCTAAAATTTTGTTTGTGCCCTATTTTACATCATCTAGAACGGCTGCAGTAGATTTTGTGCCAAAAACTGAAAAGGTGGTGTCAAAAAAACCTGAAGTGGCGTCCTAATTTAGGGCATCTGTTGGAAAAATTGGCGTTTTCTCCCTAAACCCTACTCTTCTGAAAGCACTTTTAACAATTTAATTTACCTTGCTTCAGTTAAAACACGATTTCACATCATAGTAGTACAAAATTTAAGCAATACAAACTCAGAGAACAATCCTCCTAATGCAAAAGGTCCTGCAAAAGAAGGTCAATCATGGGCATCATTTGTTTAATCCCCACCAAATTCCCCTCTTTACGTGCCTTGAATCCCACCCCTAATCATCACAAATCCCCTCCATCATCTCCCTTTCAGACCCCTTGAAATAAAACTTTTAAATTAAGAAGCCACGACATGAAACACCAGCACACTACTGCACTACTACCGACTAAAACTCGATACTGAGGTGGGGATGAGTTGCCGTAGAGCGAGGGGCATGTTCATGAGGCCGTATCGTCGTATCGATCCTCCCTTTTGACCACTCGCGCGGTGCCTTCCGCGGGTAGCGAGGCGTACGAAACGGGGACAGCCACTTAGCCAGGCGTGCTCAGCTACAGCCATCTACGGAGGGATCTGCCGGGACTGGGACAGAGAGAGCTCGCGAGCTTAGCTTGGCTTGCTTCCAAGTCAAGTCGTTGGTGCCACCTCCTCTCCCGCACCCTGTATCTTTCTCTCCAAAACTTCCAAGCCCCTACCAGTATCATTTTAGCTCGCCGAATGCACGTCCCATCATGAGGCGCATCATGGGCCTGCGGTTGTGGTGCCGGTTGTTGCCTTGCGCTCACGAGCTTTTGCCCAGTGGCTCCGCGACCTAAAACCGCACCTCACCACACCACACCTGAGAGCTCGACGCAGTTCACTTAGCATGGAGGAGGCTGCAGCGCCTGGATCACGCTCTGCCAGGATGGCGAGACTGAGAGAGGTGCTTCTCGTCGTGGCCCTGTTGCTCTCGGTGTGCGTGCAAGCGAGCCATGGCGCCACAGACAGCCAGGACAGTGAGTACCATCAATGACTACCCATTCACTTGCAGCTTGAGATATTGTTCTTGATTTTTTTTTGTTTAGCGTGATAAACGTGGAGTTGATTGCAGCTTCTGTCCTCCGAGCGTTGATGGATCAGTGGCAGAACGCGCCACCAACGTGGGGGCAGTCCGATGATCCCTGCGGTGATTCGCCGTGGGACGGAGTGACATGCAGCAACAACAAGGTGATATCCATGTAAGTGCCCCCCAGAGCTCGATCAACAAATGTTTTCACTGTTTCCCGCTCTGCCAAGTCTGCTTACCGTTATTATGCAACCGTGTCCTTCAGCAAAGTGTCAACCATGGGCATCAAAGGAGTTCTACCTGCTGACATCGGGCAGCTGACCGACCTGCAATCACTGTAAGTAACAGCAGAGCACTGCAGCTAGTGTCGAGCTAAATCTTTTCTTGAACATTTTCTAGTTCTTGCAGCTCTGCTTTGCATCACTGAACCATGAAATGGGCAATTATGTTGCGTGTGCAGGGACCTTTCGTTCAATAATGAACTTGGCGGTGTGCTCACTCCAACCATCGGTAACTTAAAGCAGCTCACCACTTTGTAAGTTTCTGAATGCGATCTGTGTTAAGTTTCTACCTCCAGAAATGCCACTATGCTCATATGCCTTTGCACCTCTCGTTTTGAAGGATTCTAGCCGGCTGCAGCTTTCATGGCAACATCCCAGATGAGCTAGGGAGTCTCCCCAAACTGTCTTACATGTAAGGAATCAATCCTCGGCTTAGATGATATACTACTGCGCATTTCTGCCTCTTTAGTACAGTCTGGAGATAAATTAGGATGACATCGAACTGTTTTTCAGGGCTCTAAACTCAAATCAGTTCTCGGGAAAAATACCAGCTTCTCTGGGCAACCTCTCCAGTCTCTATTGGTTTGATGTCGCCGACAATCAACTGACTGGTTCCTTACCGGTCTCATCCAACGGCGGAATGGGTCTAGACAAGCTGACCAAAACAAAACACTTGTATGCTCTACAAAATTTATTCATCACCATTCCTGAAGCAAAAAACAAAACAAGTGAATCTAAACATACTGTTTCTGGTTCTCTGCAGCCACTTCAACAAGAACCAGCTGTCTGGTCCAATCCCAGATGCTCTCTTCGGCCCTGAGATGACACTGATCCATCTGTGAGTTCTTCAAGCCCAGTTATTAGAAGAAGAAAATCGTAATCCTTTTTGGCAAGATGTACTGACACCTGAGATATTTGGTGCAGGCTTTTCGATGGAAATAAATTCACCGGGGATATCCCAGACTCCCTTGGGTTTGTTGCTACACTTGAAGTTGTGTAAGTGCCCTTTCCAGATGAAACTTTGCCCAATTTTTATTTTGAATCCTTGGTCACGTTCTATGTTATATGTCTGGACAGCCGGCTGGACAGAAATTCCCTCTCCGGCCCAGTTCCAGCAAACCTGAACAACCTCACTAACGTAAACGAGCTGTAAGTTGTTCAAGAGCTGCTGAATACATTATGCGAGTACAAAGCTATAGCCATCGTAAGCGCGTTATTGTCATATGTTTCAGCAACTTAGCCAACAACCAGCTTACCGGACCTTTGCCCAATCTGTCTGGGATGACTCTTCTCAATTATGTGTAAGAACTACGCAACTCTCACCGCACAAGATCACTGCTGCTAATTTGTTCGAACCTCCACAAGTACAAAGCTTGATCTGATAATTTTTCTGGTCTATTTACACCATAGTGATCTGAGCAACAACACGTTTGATCCTTCACCGAGCCCACAGTGGTTCTGGAAGTTGCCACAGCTCTCAGCCCTGTAAGTTCCCACCGGAAACTTTTGCAACTTCACAGCACAGGTGGCCAGATAGCTAGATCTGACATTGTCTTACTCTTGTGATGCCAAATCAAGGATCATACAATCCGGAAGGCTCTACGGCACGGTGCCGATGAGGCTGTTCAGTAGCCCGCAGCTGCAGCAAGTGTAAGCACACGCGCCGACCTTTTGTTGTCTATGTCGCACAAAGAGCTGATGATCTTTGGAGTACAGTGGCAAATCTGACCGTGCCTCTTTACAGGATCCTCGATGGCAACGCGTTCAATGGCACCCTCGACCTTGGGAGGAGCATCAGCAGCGAGCTGAGCATGGTGAGCTTCAAGGACAACGACTTCGCCTCCGTCACGGTGACATCCAGCTACAATGGCACCCTCGCGTGAGTATTACTGCCCAGTTCCAGTCTCCAAAGAATGGCAGTGCTGCTACGCACATTGTTGTGAACTTGTGATCTTACAACGGTGTTGTTCAGGCTGGCGGGGAACCCGGTGTGCAACCACCTGCCGAACACGGCGTATTGCAATGTGACGCAGCACGAGCCGTCGCCGCCGTACACGACGAGCCTCCTCAAGTGCTACTCAGGGTCGTGCCCCCCAGAGCAGAACATGAGTCCGCAGAGCTGCGGGTGTGCGTACCCGTACCAGGGTGTGATGTACTTTCGTGCGCCTTTGTTCGGGGACGTGGGGAACGGCACAGCGTTCCAGGAGCTGGAGAGCAAGCTGTGGACCAAGCTGGACCTCACCCCGGGCTCCGTCTCCCTGCAGGACCCCTTCTTCAACAGTGACTCCTACATGCAGGTCCAGGTCAAGCTCTTCCCCTCTGGCGGTCCGTACTTCAACCGCTCAGAGGTCATGCGCATCGGCTTTGACCTCAGCAACCAGACCTTCAAGCCTCCCAAGGAGTTCGGCCCCTACTACTTCATCGCCTCACCCTATCCCTTCCCAGGTCTTACTCAACAGCAATACTTGTTACTCCCTCCGTTCGAAATACAAGACGTTTTAGTTTTATGAATTGAATGCATCTAGACGTATTTTAGTGTATAGATTCGTAGAGGTTCGAAGTGAACCTACATACTAAAAGATGTCTAGATACATTTGTTTCACAAAGCTAAAATGTCTTGTATTTTCAAACGGAGGGAGTAGTTGTTACTGAAGTGCCGATGTTTTTGTGACTGCGTTCTGAGATATATCGGATGGATGGTTGCAGATAGAAACGGGTCGGTGTCCAAGAGCAAGGGTGCGATCATCGGGATCGCGGTTGGCTGCGGCATCCTGGTCATCGCGCTCATTGGAGCGGCTGTCTACGCGCTCGTGCAGAGAAAGCGCGCGCAGAAGGCCACAGAGGAGCTCGGCGGGCCATTCGGTAGGCAAAACTTAATTCTTGAAGAATAGAAAGCATTTTCCGTGTCCGCCAAGCTAGATGAGTGATCAACAGAGACCTGAAACTGCTGCAGCTGCGTGGGCTCGAAGCGAGGAGAAGGGCGGCGCGCCGCGGCTGAAAGGTGCGAGGTGGTTCTCCCACGAGGAGCTCAAGCGGAGCACCAACAACTTCGCCGAGGCGAACGAGCTGGGCTACGGAGGGTACGGCAAGGTGTACAGGGGTATGCTGCCCAACGGTCAGTTCATCGCCATCAAGAGGGCGCAGCAGGGCTCCATGCAGGGCGGGCAAGAGTTCAAGACCGAGATCGAGCTGCTCTCCCGGGTGCACCATAAGAACCTCGTCGGCCTCGTCGGCTTCTGCTTTGAGCAGGGCGAACAGATGCTCGTCTACGAGTACATGTCCGCCGGCACCCTTCGCGACAGCCTCGCTGGCAAGAGCGGCCTGCATCTCGACTGGAAGAAGCGGCTCAGGGTGGCACTGGGCGCCGCGCGCGGGCTCGCCTACCTGCACGAGCTCGCTGACCCGCCCATCATCCACCGGGACGTCAAGTCCAGCAACATCCTCATGGACGAGCACCTCACTGCCAAGGTCGCTGACTTCGGCCTCTCCAAATTAGTGTCCGACAGCGAGAGGGGGCATGTCAGCACCCAAGTAAAAGGAACACTGGTAAGGCTCAGCAATCGGTTCTTGCATATCCATGCAGATGATCCTTGCCGGTGATGTGACTTGGTGTTTTTGTCTTTCACCTGCAGGGCTATCTGGATCCTGAGTATTACATGTCTCAGCAACTAACGGAGAAGAGCGATGTCTACAGCTTCGGTGTGGTCATGCTTGAACTGATCATCGCCAGGCAGCCGATCGAGAAGGGGAAGTACATTGTCCGGGAGGCGAAGAGGGTTTACGACGCTGCTGACACCGAGTTCTGCGGGCTCAGGGGCATGATAGACTCCAGGATCATGAACACCAACCATCTTGCCGCGTTCAGCAAGTTCGTGCAGCTGGCACTCCGGTGTGTGGAAGAGGGCGCTGCAGCCCGACCGTCCATGAGTGACGTCGTCAAGGACATAGAGATGATGTTGCAAAGCGAGGGGCTCAGCAGTGCCTCGACATCCGCCTCCACATCAGCAACGGATTTCGGCGTCATTAAAGGCGCTCCTCCTCGTCACCCTTACGACGATCCTCTCCCAAAGAAGGAGAAGGAGATGAGCACCGACTCATTCGACGACTATAGCGGAGGATATTCCTTCCAGTCCAAGGTCGAACCAAAGTAGCTGATTTGTGTGGATGAGGATTCTCTTTTGGTCGGTCTGTTTCTTCCTCCTCAGCAAGTGGCTTGCCGAATATGTAGGGATGTGAAGAACTTTTATTCTATGCGATTTACCATTAGAACTCACTTAGAGTGATTTTGTATGGGGACTTTCTAATGTATGGCTAGAAGAAGCATCAAGAAAAGAGCCAATTTTCGTTGCAATATGAGAAATAGGGAAAGGTAAAGGACAAGCCAAACTAACTCCGATGTGCTACTAACTGTTGTTATTTACTTCCTTAAAAAAACTGTTCTTATTTACTTTCGCCCGCTAACTGTTGCTATTTGAGGGCTGCCGGCTGGAGCCACCAAACAAACAGTTCTGACTACTTCCACTGATAATAGAAAAAATGCTAATAATGGGTAGTCCGATCCTAACTTTTGGCAGCACTAGCTTATTGCATGGCAACATGTTTCTATCACACAAAAATAATGTTTCCATCGCACACCAATTTTACATGGAAACGTCTCACAAAATCATGCTGTGATACAACAATTTATAGGTTGCAGATGCACAAAAATGATATGCAACCATAGAATTTTCATGTTTCAATGGTAGTCTGATCCTAGGAATTTAGGATCAGACTACCAATCCCTAGTTCATCCCCTGATAATAAGATGATACAAGAATTTAAACAGGCCAACGGCATATTAATTTCAAGGAGAAATATAGCAAGAATTTACGTGTATTTCCTGACAACTACTATTACTATCATATTGGTGCAAAAGCTAATACCGACGCAACATAGCTTGCATTTTGGTTTATAATTATCGTACAATTGAATTACAGAACAAATGATGGTTCTAAAACACAAATTTCTGATCATATGGATATTTACTGCTCCCTCCGTCCCAAAATAAGTGACTTGGGTTTATCTAGATTCGCATGTACCTAGACATGTTTTAGTATATAGATACATGCGGATTCGCATGAATCTAGACATGTTTTAGTATATAGATAATGCAAATCTGGACAAACTCACGTCACTTATTTTGGGACGGAGGGAGTATATCTGCTCCACATGGAAAGATTTCATCCATTTCATTAAAAAATGAACCAATTTCGTTACAGAGGAACACACTCAAGGTTACAATGGTACAATCACTATTCTCTGTAAAATTAGCTGTCAAAATTTGCAATCATAGCACCTTCTTCCTACCTACTGATCTAGGTTGGAAGTCCAACCTCCATTGCTTATAATTTGTGTACAGGGTCAACATAACAAATTGTGAGAAACAGATGAACATTATCAGTGCATCAAAGAGGAAGGGATACCTCTTTGGAGGCTCTATTTTCAGGTATACAATGTGAAGTAAAATCGAGCATAACAATGGCAGGCTCAGAACTGCCTTTGTTGCAGATGAAATTTTCACCTCCTTTCCATAGCTTGCACCGGGTGCGTAGTAAATAAGAAAGAATAGGCCAAGAACAGCCATATATTGAAGAAGAAGCTGATCACGGCAGATAAGCGGGTACATCGAAAAAAGTGCATAGTATGTGAACCATCCATACAGGTGAGGTTCATGTAATGCTAAAAGGCTTGCAGGTAAAAGAGGAAGCAGAATTGATTTCTCGTGCACTGCAAACAGAAAAAAAGGAAACATCAAATCAAAGAAACATTAGACACTTGCAAAAAAAAATATCAACCAAGCAGTTGAACATACCTTGGTACGAGAATAGATAGAAAGAGAATGAACTGTTCAACAGAGAATAGAGGAAGCCAAGATTACTCGGTGACTTGACTTGCTGAAGAAACGAAGGCAAGAAAGCCAGGATGGTAGCAGAAAGACTCATGAGTTTCAACGGCTTTATTGCAAACAATCTCTTCCACTTGATAAGAACTGAGGTGCTACACCAGAAATTTGCAACATAATCCTCATATATGCCTCTCTCAAATGGAGCTAATCGAGAGATCACCTGACAGTAGATTTCACATGTTTAGCAGCGATTGACAAACAGTGAATTAAGCCAATTATGCATAAAATGAGTTTCATTCTGATGAACCAACCAGCTCAGAAAGACATCTCTACATGTTTGTTAAGCAACATTTCTTAAGTATAGATTGTGGTTGCTTGAACAATAAATAACCAGACAGTATGTGTATTCATTACCTGTATGGAAGCCTCATAAGAATGCAAATATGGCCACCAAACAAGGGCAAAAGTTCCCAGTACAACAGAACCAAGTTTCATGATCTCAACAATTGGATACTTCCGCTTCATGCATTTCCCAAGAAGGTGCCCGAAAAAAGCCGGTGCAAAGTACATGCTCATCTACAAGACATCAATATGGCCCATGAATTTATAGAATCACAATATTTTTGAAAAAAATCTTAATATGAACAGGGAGAAAATGGTGCAGATTAGTTTTATGGAAGTACAGCCAGAAGCTGTAGCAGGTTACAATTCATAGCTGACACATCACGGCATCAGATTTTACTCCATTCCTTTTCTTTGCGAATATTTTACTCCATTTCCATTAAAGTCAGTGACACAGTGAATGAATTCACTCCCAACTTCCATCTCTACCAACACGTTCTACTGCCAGCTTGAGCTGGTTGAAAATTAAGCCTGTAGCAATTAAAAGTTAAGTACTAATTTTGCACAAGCACTACATGCATGTTTCATGATAGCCTACTCTATTGCATTACTTTGGGATTATCTATCTTTTTTAGGCCGGGCCGAAGAGAAACTAATAATTTTGTTGACTGTTGATACTATGTCCACTTGGACCATGAGCGCTGATTATGGGTATGTTTGGATTGTGACTAAAGTGTACCCTAGCAATATTTTGGTCATGACCAAAAGGTTGGCTCTTGTTTGGATAGTTGCCGGGTTTTTTGGCATGCCAATGCTCCACTACCAACTCTAGTTTATTTTTTTAGCCAATGTTGGCCAACTTGTGGGCAAGGAAAGGCTCAACTAACCAAAATTTTGGTATGGCGATCTTAGGAAAAAACCAAACACACAAACACCCCAGGACTCCTTTTACATTGTTGGGAATCTGTGGGTTTGCAAAGGGAAAGCATCTCTACAATGTATTGACTTAGGAATAATTTTCAAGAGTTACACAGTTTCACCTCACTGGGGAAAAAAATCAGATAAGGAAGAACCTGCTTATGGTTAATTGCAAGAGTAAAGAGAGCAGCAGCAACAAGTTCGTTCCTCGACAAAACACCAGCAATCGCTCCAAGTGTCAGCCCAAGGCTGATGCAGTTATACTGAAACAGAAGTACATATCAGTTATCAGGCATCGAATGCAATGTAACAAAATGAGCAATGCAGTAAGCACTACTACCCTGCTCCAACACATGTAAACCACTAGTGTAATCCCCACCTGAAAATGGCCGTGGTCGATCAATACTAAACACGGGTTGATAAGAACCAAGGCGAGCAACCACATCCACCCATCTCGCCTCTTCCCGCCACCGGCAACCCCATCCTTCATGTACGTCCACATGAACCATAGCGCCGCAGGGAAGAACACCATCAGATCGGACGAGAGCACCGTCCACCGCATAAGCAACTTCCTGCAGGAAACACACCACAAAGACTTAAAACAAACACACAATTCTGCACATTAGGATGCAGTAAACGTTAGTCCAGTGGGTGCGTACGATTCATGGGACTCGAACCCGCGAGAGGATCGGAGAGCGACGGCGTCGGGGAGGGAGGCGTTGATGAGGCGGGCGTGGATCCAGCTCTGGTAGGCGGAGAGGGGTGGATAGTCGAGGCCCCAGTAAGCGAGGTCGTTGGCGGAGGTGGTGCGATACCATTCGGATGAGGGGAGGTGCAGGGTGAGCTCCATCCAGTGCCGCTGAGCCTCGTAGTCGCCGAATTTGGGCGCCGCGCCCTGGCCAGAGTAGGGGCCGACAGAGACAAGCGCGCGGACAAGGAGGGCGGCGAGGGAGATAAGGAGGGCGGTGGCGAGAGGCGGCGCTGGAGGGTGCCATGGGAGGCGGGCGGCCGCTAGCGGATCTGGGGCCGGGCTAAGGGACTTCTTCGGCTTCGCCATTGGAGGGCTTTGTTTCCAGTGGATCTTCGTGTTGGTTAAATTAGTTGCAGGTGGTTTCTATCTGGCATGTGCGAGCCGTCGTAGTACCATACGAATTTTAGGGAATTTTCATATTGTAGTGGACCATTAATTCGTATATTACGGGTTTTTATAAGTTTATAGGACTTTCTCCGTTTTAAAATATAAGATGTTTTAGTTTTGTAAAAGAAGTGTATCCAGACTTCGCTAAAAGGGGTCTAGATACACTCTATTTATAAAGTTAAAACACTATTTCCTCCGTTTAAAAATATAAGATATTTTAGATTTATAAATTGAATGCGTCTTTTATTGTATATATAGGTTGGTAGAGTTTGAGAGTAAACCTATACATAAAAGGGAAAAGATAACCGAAGACACCGCACCGCGTGCCCTCATGTGCGGCGTGCCAAGATTTGGAAAGAAAATCACGCGACCTGCTCTTGCCTTATCCGCTACGTCTTTATCCCCTCATCCCCTTGTGAGTGGCTCTGATCACGAAATTTCTCTCTCTCTTCTCTCTCTTCCAGAGAGCACCACGGAACCTGCGCACTAAGCAAAAGGTTTGAGAAGCGTTGTCGCAGAGCACGTCTTGGGGAGGCTTCCGCCGTGCCAGCACGCAGAAGCAGGGGATGCCGCCATCGCCAACACATAGGGGATGGCTTCTGCTGTGCGAGCATGCTGCAGCAGAGGTGGCCGCCATCGCCCAGCACGCATCGGGATGGGCCGCTGTCACCCAACGCACATTGCGCCGCCGACGAGCGCATCAGGGTGGCCAACGCCGATGAGCGCATGGAACATGAGTGCGATGAGGCGACGCACGTCGCTAGCGCAGGGAGGTCGCCGCCGAGCACAATGCGTGGAGGGCGAAAGGAGGTGGGCGCCGCCAAGCACGCATCGAGGAGTGCGCCGCCGACGAGCGAGGCACTTGAAGGGCGCCTCTGACGATGCCTGAGTTTTTCCTCTCTCCCCATGCAGCTTGATGTGTCGGCTTGATGCCTCGACGATGCCTGAGTTGTACCTCTCTCCCATGCAGCTTGATCTTCCTGGGCGAGGCCTGAGTTTTTCCTCTCTCTCGTGCAGCTTGATCTGTCGACTTTTTATGTTTTGATTTTCGGTAGAGATACTCATGGTTTCTTGCATGTGAACTATCATGCTAGTGATTCCCAGTTGCATCTGTCTCCAATTTTTAAGGGACGAGTGTGAACACCCGGATTTTTAAGTCCAGATGTCTATTATGTCGTACATCGTAATCCCAAAATTACCAATTTTGCGAGATATAACAGAATTAGTAGCACAGTACATCATCAATTACAAACCATAATAGTCTTACAAATAGTTGATCTCATGATCAAGTCTTAATACATATCAAAGCAACAAAAAATAACGTCATAGAGGCTCCATTTTCATTGTCACAGGCAATGCTGACGATGGGAGATGATCCTAGTTATCGTAGACATCCTGCTGTCCGTCCTCCGGATAGTCCTCTTCATAGTCTAGCTATGGGAATAGCCAAGGATAAAGCCATGAGTACTCTTAAAGTACTCGTAAATTATCACTAATGTAAGTAAGACAATTCTAGTAGGAATCCTAAGCTCTAAGCTTGTTTGCAATAAGCCTATTTTATTTCAGAAGTACTTAGTAGTAAAAACCTAATTTAGTTATCTAGATTACTTAAGTGGGAACCTAGTTTCATGTCCATAACCCTGTTGTGGTCAAGTCAAAGTCATCTTTCAAGTCACAAGTGATTTTGAAAACATCTGACACCGGAACAGTATGGCCATCCAACTGTCCATGACCGCGGACGCGACTATTCAAATAGTTTGACACTCTACAGAGGTGGTACACTTTTACCATAATATTCAATACATCCGTCAGGGATAACCCTGAATCATCATACTTGGTATGCGGATAATCAATCCTAACATTTCAATTACACACCCTAGTATAGGCACCTCCCCTATGAGCTTGGCCTCCCAGCCATGGCCATCCGCTTTCCATGAACTACATAGGTGGACATTTATATTCACGAGGTAGCCTCAGCTTAACCTCTTTCCGTGAGGGAACCCATAGTAAGACATATAAACTTCCAGTTAAGCCCTACCCAACTCAGGTATTGTGGTTGTACGGTGAAGTTGGAATGGTATCGGATCCGAATCCAACCATCAGTTTTTATCAAAGTCAAGGTACATGTTTCATTCAGTATCATCTTCAAATCATTGTGTTTCATAACACATGTCAAAACATTTCAATAGAATGACTCATCATTCTAAGGTTTTCATAATTATTTTCTCCAAGTGTTCCCATCTAAGTGATCAATATTAGTTTAGCGCTAGCAACTAACAATGATGGTGTCACTATTGAGGGGTGCTAATCATTTGTAACTGTCCAAACCTAGTTCTATGCTCTTGATAGCATCTATCCTATTTTTGCACTAATCACCAATTAATTAGCTATTTGGAAAACTTTGGTAAAGAGGAGAAAATATAAAGCTTGCAAGTAAAACTTGGGATTGGTATAATCAAAGTTGCATCCCAATAGAATGCATAATGTATCTTGCATATGGCTAGCTTGCATAGGATGGCTTGCCTTGGTTGGTGCAGTTGTCGAAGTTCTCCTCTTCGTCTTCGTAGAACTCCTCTTCTTAGTAGCCCGGGTTGGTACTAGCATCTATAAATAAATACGAGGTACACAATCACCAAACAATACTTAACTACTTCTATTTAGCACACAAAGATTCACACTATATGATCTAGCATCATCACAATCACTACATGAAATGGTGACATAATCTTCTTTATCTTATTATAATATATGGGATCATGTGGACACATGTCATCACCACATATTGCAATACTTGGGAATGTGATTTAAAATGGTTGGCCTATATGAAGGGAATATGCCCGAGAGGCAATAATAAAGTGGTTATTATCTTATTCCATGTTTATGATAAATGTTTATTTTGCATGCTATAATTATATTAATTGGAAACGTTAATACATGTGTGTTTAATAAACAAAATACAAAGTTCCTAGTAATGCCTCTCATATAAACTAGCTCGTTGATTAATAAGATGATCAAGGTTTCCTGATCATGGATATTGGATGTTGTTAATAACGAGGTCACAACATTGGTGGAATGATGTGATGAACATTCATCCAAAGTATAGCATTACGATCATAGTCGTTATGTTTATATTGCTATAACATCATGCGAAGTAATCTTAGTCCTTAGATCATGAGATCATGTTAATTGCTAACACCGGAAGAGTATCTTGATAACATCAAACGTCACATCGTAACAGGGTGACTATAAAGGTGGGTTTAGTGCTACGAAGGTGTTATGTTGAGGCTCATGGATCAAGAGTGGGATTTTTCCATCCCGATGATGGATAGATATACTCTGGGACCTCTCGGTGATATCACATTGAAATAGCTTGCAAGCAAGTGATGTAATCACTAGAATGTTATATCACGGGAACGAGAAAAGAGTGCATGTCGGTAACGAGATCAAACTAGGTATTTGGATGCCGATGATCGAATATTGGACATGTAATATATTGCGAGACAAAGGGATTTAGTTACGACATTAAAGGTTCACACGATCACAAGAGTCATCGTTGAATATGTGGGAATCAGTACGGATCTCCAGGTCCCGTTGCTGATTATTGATCGGTGAGGGGTCTCGATCATGTCTGCATTATTCGCGAACCGTAGGGTGACACACTTAAGGGATACCGACACCATTTAGAGCAAATATGTTTCAGATAAAGACTATGAAAGCGCTGGAATCATTTCGATGGAAACCGGAATTGTTTCGGGTGAAATTGCAGAAACTGGTTCTGCATGTGATATTGAAATGTTGCAGGGAGTTTTATGTGAATGATTGTTAATTAAAGTAATTAACAAAATTCTGAATAAAATAAATAAAAGTGTTTTATTTAATGAGAGCTTGCATTAAATTTGGTGGAAATTTAATACATGTGAGTGGACATGAGTGGAGGTGTGTATTTATGTGAGTGGGAGCTCCACCCACATGAATGAGGGAGAGGTGGGGGCACCCACCATGGCCGGCGCCATGCCCCCTCTCCCCTATATAAGTAGCACCTCCTCCTCCTCTCCTCTTGCACCACCTCCTCGTGAAGGTTCTCTTCTCCCTCTAGTTATTCCCCATGGTCTTGGATTAGCGAGATACATGTTCTTGGTGGCTTTATCTAGAAAGGAGTTGCCGCTTCCGCTGCATCGCTGGAGCGAGGAGGTGGAGGTTGTTCGGTGGACCAAACGTGTGTGCGATCATGGATGCACCGCTACTTTGCGGTGCTGGACTTGATGGTGATGGACCTGATGGTGCTGGAACTACTGGACCTGAAGGACTTCATCACGATCTTGCGATCGGCAAGTGTACGACTACATCATCCACGATTTCCATCTCGTTAACAAAGCTTTGTTGTCTTCGAGGGTAATTTCTCTATGGATGTATATCCACCCATTTCTTGTATCTAGTAGATAGATCTTGGCGTATAGTTCCCATCATAGGAATTTTTTTGTTTTCTATGCTATGAACCCAACAGTGGTATCAGAGCCTAATCTATGCGTAGGTGCTTTGCACGGGTAGTACACATATGTTTATATGTGCGCGATGATGATCATGTTATTACATCTTTCATGTATTTTGGATATTGGTGGCATAGTGGGATGAAGCGGCCCAGACCAACCTTACATGTCATCGCACATGAGACCGGTTCCACAACTGACATGCAACTAGTTTTGCATAAGTGGCTGGCGGGTGTCTGTCTCTCCTACTATAGTCAATATCTGATTTACAACGAGTTGCTAATAACTTGGTTATCCTTGTTGTGGTTCCATGTTCGTAGGTAAGACCGGTTCTATCTCCGAAAGCCCTAAGCCACGTAAAACTTGCAATGGATAAATTAGAGGCGTCTAGTTTAGATTGTTGCTGGGCTAGTGTCATGATATGGTAATGTTGTAAGTAGATGTATGATAGATACTCTTACAACACACCTAACGTGTAAGTTCCATAGACCTTGGCCTTACACACAAAGGAATGATAGAGATCATACCATGATGCATATGATAGAGATCAAATGCATGGACCATATCATCCCACTTTACACATTAGATGTTTGCATCTTATATTGCTAGTTTGGCGATTTTAGTAGCATTGTAAGATGATCCCTCATTTAGATATCAAGATAAAATGTGTTCTTCCTTGAGTATGCACCGTTCTATGGATCGTGTTTCGAGACATCACGTGATGATCGGGTGTACTCGACCCGCGCTTTCATACAACAGGTGTAAGATAGTTTTACACACGCGAATACTAAGGTTCTTACTTGGCGAGCCTAGCATGTACATACATGGCCTCGGAACACGGACCAAAAGGTTAAGCATGAGTCATATAGTTGATGTGATGCACATATTGATGCTCGTCTTTGAAGCTACACCGACTCACGTGATGATTGGACTTGGTGTAATGGATTTGGTTCATGTAATCACCAAAAAGGCACGGGGGATGTCGTTTTTGAGTGGGAGTTCATTTCTAATTTGGATTAGTCGAACTCAATTTGTCATAAACTAAATCGAAGTGAATTTGCATAATTTGTTGTAGTCATTAGCATCTATTCACTACCTTATGCTTAGTTTTAATTCAGATAATAGAACTATAAAATTCTGGATATTTACTTTACGAACTGGTATCATATTGTTTTGAATGTCAATTTAAAGTTTAGAAGTCCTATTGCAAACTTTTAGCAAACTCCATTTACTCCATAAAGTTTAATAAGTAGTATTAAATTAAGAGTAAGAATTCCAATGTTAGTATCTAAAGTATCATGTTTACCTCCATGATTATTGATATTCAAAAGTTGTTTTAATATCAGGATTATCTAGGAGCTGAAAAATTGTTTCAGAAACCATCATGTGTGGAAGATATTGTGATATCTAAAACAATGTTTTTGGTTGCATTATGATAGAGTATAATTTAGCAAAATATATGTTCTCATATTGTATGAGAATTTGTGAAGGATGGAGATGCTAGGCATCTAGATCTCCCAAAAGGTTTTGGGAACTAACATTATACTCGCGATTCTTCCTTATAGGCTATAGTAGCTTGATCATGAAAGTTGTCATGATAAGGATGAATAGAAGATGTAAGTAAAATATTTACTACACTAATAGATTACTAAAGAATGTATTTTTGAAAGAACACCAAACATTTGATGATGGTGATCCACTTCAAAGTGCAAGTCCAAAGGTATTAGTATTTGACTATATACACTTTGTACTATGTGTCATGTGAATGACACCACTATTGATGTTGATGGATTCTTTTAAAAGAAAAGGAATTGTTGAAAGAGAACCTATAAAATATTTGGTAGAAAAGAAAAGGTTGGAGATGTCCAACTTAGGTATATAGAAGATATACATGTTATGGCTGTATTCCTTGCTTGTTAAACAATGTGGTTCTGAGGTATTGGATACTGGTATTGGATACCAAATTGGTTGGTGTGAAGTGTCATACATAACAACACAATTCATGAACTGCAACGGCCTAAGTAACTGGCAAGAGAATAGGTGATGATGTTCATCAAAAACAAATAAAGTGTTATTGTGTTTTCGTTGTCGTCAAACCTAACCTTCAAGATCTGTTTTAATAATTGTTATTTTGTTCCGGTATTACGAGAACAATGGTTGTTCAAATAATTACCGTATTTCGTAATGGATGGATGGACTTTTACAAGTCTAGTTGGAGAAATCACATCCATAAACATTATTGATAAAATGTCATAAGACAAATGATTGGAAGATCACTTATGAAGTGACATTGCTGTTTGAATTATATTGGAAAGTAAACATGAAGAAACTCCATGTTGATGGATTTTTGGAGTCTTTAAATTTTGATCAATTGACGCTTGTGAAACTTTCCTCGAGATAATTGAAACTCCGTTCATAGGCCAAAGAGGAACGGATGACTAACTTATTGGAAATTGTGCATGATGATGTATATAGTCCATTATGTGTAGCCATATGCGATGGATCTTTTTTCTTCATATGCTTTATCTAGAAATTTGAGTGAATATATCTATATATTTACTTAATAAGGAAGAAGTATGAAACATTTGAAAATTGTTCAAAGACTTTCAAGATGAAATGAAAAATGATTGTAACAAGAAAATAAAAGAGTTTATGATTTGATCATAAAGGAAGATATTTGAGTTATAGGTTTAGCAAAACACCTAAGATTTTAGGAATTGTTCCATGAATTTGCACTTCTCGATAAACCACAGGAGTATGGTATGTTCGAGAGATCAAATCAAACCTTGTTTGACATGGTAAGATCAAAGGTGTCATTTATAAAACTGCCATTATGTTTTAAGGATTAAAGCTTTAGAGACTACCACTTTACACTAAAAAGAGCACCATCGTGATCCATTGAAATGACACCATATGAGTTATGGTTTGGGATAAAACCCGAATTGTCTTTTCTTAAATTTTGGTATGCTATGCATAAGTAAAATGTTTACAACCAAAGTCGGATAAGCACGTCTTTGTAGGTTATCCCAAAGAATTTGTTGGGAATTCCTCCATAACACCGAGGACAAAAGAGTTTGTCGCTTAGAATGTCAAGTTTCTTGAAAAGGATTTTTTCGTGAAAAGTTAAGTGGGAGGACAATAGAACTTTGATAAGGTTGTTGAACCTTAGCTATATGTGCTAAGTAGCGCAGCGCTGGAAAGTGTCCCGGTGGCGGTCACAATGCTCATGGCTCCCGCGATTACAAAGGGTGTGATCTTGGAGATTAGAGTTCCTATTAAACCATGTGGGTCGGTAAGAATCAAATAGTAAGATTTGAAATAGAAGTCGTTATTGTTTTGACAATGATGAACCGACTGCATGCAAAGAAGCGGTGATGGGCCCTGACTCCATAAAATGACTAGAAGTCATAGAATCCCTGATAGTATCCATACACGAGAAATCAAGTTTCTGAACTTGGAAGACCCTCCGAAAAGGCGTGAAGCCTATCGGTCGTGTTTGGATCTATAAAGAAATAGACATGGATGTTTAACATTTATGAAATAGTCGACATGTCGGAAAGAAGTTTACGGCAATCTTCAAGGAGTTGACTATGACAAGATTTGATCTTTCATAGCGATATTTCGTCTTGACGGATTAATGTAGCAACCACTACATATAATTTGGTATATGGTAGTTGAATAAACAAAACAAGGTTCTTCTAATAGAATGGTTACCTAGGACGTGTACATGACACGGTCCGAAGGGTTTTGTTAATTCAAAGGGTGCTGAAAGGGCATGCAAACTTCAATAGTTGAAGTGAGTATAACGGAGTTGGAATCTTCACCATGATGAAAATGTTAAAGGAGTTTAATTTCATCGGAGATGATGAAGATGCTTCCATTTGCAAAAAATTAAGTGGGAGCGCTGAGACAAATTTCCAATACATTATGTAGAGTACATATTGTTGGTTGGAAATAAGGTATCTTTTATTGACACAAGTTAAGAATTTCATTAAAATAGGATTTCAATGAAGGACTTGGGCAAAACTGGAATATTTGGCATCAATGTCTATATGGATAGATTGAGGCGCTAATATGGTTATGCTAGACGTACATAATGAGATATTGAAAGGGTTCAATATGGAAACAACAAGAAAGGTTCTTGCTGCACGGAAAGGATTGTATCAAGATTCAAGCGTTTCAACACTTGGTGAGTAAGATCACATGAAGATTTTGATCGATTATACCGTGATATGTATATATATCCAGATATGTCCTATGCTCTAAATGTTATGAGCACATACCAGAATGATTCATAAGATGATCATTGGACGATAGTAAAGATATTCTTATGAGCTTTGGAAGAACTAAGAATATATCATGTATAAGTGACAAATAGTTAAAGGTAGTTCATTGTAAAGTGTTACATTGGTACTAGTTTTGTCACAAGATACAAATTAAATTTATCTCAATTTAGACTATGGGTAGCACAATGTAATGGAAAGGATGTTCCATGATGGATTTGGATGAGTTCCAAAGTTGAGGCATTGTGGCAGATACTACCAAAAAAAGGCTAAGTATATGACTGCTATAGTAGCAGCAAAGGAGGGCATTTGTGTTAAGTAGTTTGTTATCAAACTAGGTGTGGTTCAAAGTGGGCTAATACTATGAAGATATATTGTATGACAATAATATCAACATATTTTAACCAGAACGAACTAAAGGTCTCACCAAAGGACCAAATTTATACAATGCCATCTCATTTGAGAATGAGTGATGTGTAGAGACGCAAAGACATGTAAATACACACGAACCTGAAACTGTCAGATCTGGAGATTATGTTAACCACTAGCAATCGCGTATATGCAACACCAGAAAGCCATAGGTGTTCAATACGCAAAGTTTTTCAAACTAGATTATTGACTCTAGTGCAAGTGGGAGACTGAAGGGAATATGCCCGAGAGGCAATAATAAAGTGGTTATTATCTTATTCCATGTTTATGATAAATGTTTATTTTGCATGCTATAATTGTATTAATTGGAAACGTTAATACATGTGTGTTTAATAAACAAAATACAAAGTTCCTAGTAATGCCTCTCATATAAACTAGCTCGTTGATTAACAAGATGATCAAGGTTTCCTGATCATGGACATTGGATGTTGTTAATAACAAGGTCACAACATTGGTGGAATGATGTGATGAACATTCATCCGAAGTATAGCATTACGATCAAAGTCATTATGTTTATATTGCTATAACATCATGCGAAGTAATCTTAGTCCTTAGACCATGAGATCATGTTAATTGCTAACACCGGAAGAGTATCTTGATAACATCAAATGTCACACCATAACAGGGTGACTATAAAGGTGGGTTTAGTGCTACGAAGGTGTTATGTTGAGGCTCATGGATCAAGAGTGGGATTTGTCCATCCCGATGACGGACATATATACTTTGGGCCCTCTCGATGATATCACATTGAAATAGCTTGCAAGCAAGTGATGTGATCACTAGAATGTTATATCACGAGAACGAGAAAAGAGTGCATGTCGGTAACGAGATCAAACTAGGTATTTGGATGCTGATGATCCAATCTCGGACATGTAATATATCGCGAGACAAAGGGATTTAGTTACGACGTTAAAGGTTCACACGATCACAAGAGTCATTGTTGAATATGTGGGAATCAGTACGGATCTCCAGGTCCCGCTGCTGATTATTGATCGGAGAGGGGTCTCGATCATGTCTGCATTATTCACGAAACGTAGGGTGACACACTTAAGGGATACCAACACCATTTGGAGCAAATATGTTTCAGATAAAGATTATGAAAGCGCTGGAATCATTTCGATGGAAACTGGAATTGTTTCGGGTGAAATTGCAGAAACTGCTTCTGCATGTGATATTGAAATGTTGTAGGGAGTTTTATGTGAATGATTGTTAATTAAAGTAATTAACAAAATTCTGAATAAAATAAATAAAAGTGTTTTATTTAATGAGAGCTTGCATTAAATTTGGTGGAAATTTAATGCATGTGAGTGGACATGAGTGGAGGTGTGTATTTATGTGAGTGGGAGCTCCTCCCACATGAATGAGGGAGAGGTGGGGGCACCCACCATGGCCGGCGCCATGCCCCCTTGGGCTGCCTGAAACATTGCAAATGTATCTATAATTTTTGATGTTCCATGCTTGGTTTTATCCACTTTCTTGTGTTTTGTCCACACTTTGGAGTACTTTTCATATGATTTCTTGGATAAACCTATTAACAAGAGCCACAGTGCCAGCTACCTGTTTTCTGCTGTTTTTGGTTCCAGGAAAGTCAGAAAATGAATATTCTCGGAATTGGACGGGACAAAAGCCAAAGTGCCTATTTTTCCGAAAGTCATCAGATGCCAGAATACGAGACGGAGAAGGGCTGGGGGCCGAGCACACCACCTGGTCGTGTGGCCAGGCCTAGCCCGTGCCAGGGGGTCGTCTGGCCAACCCCAGCAGCCCCTCGACCGCTCCTTCCGCCTATATATTGCCCTCGGGACGAAAACCCTAAGTACCCGATCAAAAATCCATGAAAGAGTCTGTAGCCGCCGTCATCTCCATCCCTAGATCGGGAGGGATCTGAAGCTCTTCTCGGCACCCTGCCGGAGAGGGGGATTCACCCTGGAGGCCTTCTTCATCATCATGCAAGCCTCCGGTGTGATGCGTGAGTAGTTCATCTTTGGACTACGGGTCCATGTAGTAGCTAGATGGCTGGTTCTCCTCCTTTGTGCTTTCATGTTTAGATCTTGTGAGCTCCGTTCATGATCAAGATCATCTATTTGTAATTCTGCATGTTGTGTTTGCGGGGATCCGATGGATATTGAGATGCTATTTCAGATTGATTATTGATTCTATCATGTCTTTGTTATTTGTGATCTTGCATGCTTTCCGTTGTTAGTAGCTATCTTGGCCAAGTAGATGCTAGCAACTCCAAGAGTTAGTATTTCTGCTCGATAGTGGGTTCATGCCTCTGGTAATCTGGGGAAGTGACAGAAATCACTAAGGTACTAGATGTGCTGTTTCTACTAGGGAGAAAACAACAATCCTTTGTTCATAGAACAATCGTATTGTTTACTTTACATGCAATTTGTAAAGAAATAATCGGTTGCTTGCAACTTAATATTGGAAGGGGTTCGGATGATAACCTGAAGGTGGATTATTAGTCATAGATGCAGTTGGATGGCGGTCTATGTATAATGTTGTAATGCCAAATCAAGTTCCAAAGGAGTCAAGATGATTAGTATATGCATGTGTTGCTTTCTCGATGTTTGTCAATTGTCCCGCTGTAATTTGTTCAGCCATCATGTTATCTATCTTAAGGAGAGCCACCTCTAGTGAACTATGGATCCCGGTCCTTTATTTTACATACAATCTACAAACTGTTTACTACTTTGTGTTTACTTTCTGCAAACTATTACTTCTTTCCATTCGATACGTTTAATCCTTTGTTTTATGCAAAACCGGTGAGATTGACAACCTCATTGCAAGTTGGGGACAAAGTTATGTGGTTGTGTTGTGCAGGTCTCCACGTTGCTACTAGCACCGGTAGTGCGCCCTGCCAAGGCTCAGCTAGCAACACCTTTGGGGTGTTTCCTTGCTCCTACTGGTTTGATTAAACCTTGGTTTCATAACTGAGGGAAACTTGCTGCTGTGCTCATCATACCTTCCTCTTGGGGTTCCCAACGATCTCTACATCAATACTGAGCCATCAAGCACTTTTCTGGCGCCGTTGCCAGGGAGTCAAGGACATCTTCACAAGGGAAGTCCCTCATAACCATTCTCTTTACTTTGTTATTTTTGTTTTGCTTAGTTTCTTTTTGCTTCGTTTGCTTGTTTCTTTATGAAAAACACAAAAAAATTAGTTTTACTAGTTTGCTTTCTTATTTGAAAACACACAAAAATGACTACTCTTGAAAACACTAAGTTGTGTGACTTCACTAGCACCAACAACGATGATTTTATGAGCACACCTATTGCTCCACCTGTGCCTGAAGCTACTTTCTTTGAGATAAAACCTGCTTTACTCAGTCTTGTTATGAGAGAACAATTTTCTGGTATTGGTAATGAAGATGCTGCTGCCCATCTAAATAACTTTGTTGAACTTTGTGAGATGCAAAAGCATAGGGATATAGATAGTGATATTATTAAGCTGAAACTGTTTCCTTTCTCTTTGAGAGGAAAAGCTAAAGAATGGTTGAATTCCTTAACTAGGAATAGTATTGATTGTTGGACTAAATGCAAGGATGCTTTCATTGGAAAATACTATCCTCCTGCTAAGATTATATCTATGAGAAGTGAAATAATGAAGTTTAAACAATCTGATAATGAACATGTTGCTCAAGCTTGGGAAAGAATGAAATCTTTGGTAAAGAATGAAATCTTTGGTAAAGAATTGTCCCACTTATGGACTGACTGCTTGGATGATCATCCAAACCTTTTATGCAGGATTGAACTATTCTTCAAGGAATCTATTGGAATCTGCTGCTGGAGGTACCTTTATGACCATTACTTTGGGTGCCGCAACAAAGCTTCTGGATAATATGATGGTTAACTACTCTGAATGGCATACTGAAAGAACTCCACAAGGTAAGAAGGTAAATTCTGTTGAGGAAACCTCCTCCTTGAGTGATAAGATTGATATTATTATGTTTATGCTTGTGAATGGGAAATCCCATATTGATCCAAATAATGTTCCTTTAGCATCTTTGGTTGCTCAAGAAGAGCAAGTTGATGTGAACTTCATAAGAAATAACAATTTTGGCAATAATGCTTATAGGAGTAATTTTGGTAACAACAATTATAAGCCATATCCTCCCAACAATGGTAATGCTTATGGAAGTTCCTACAACAATAATAGGAGTGCTCCCTCTGAACTTGAAGTTATGCTTAAGGACTTTATTAGTAAACAAACCGCTTTCAATAAAACTATTGAGGAAAAACTCTCTAGTGCTGAAAGAAATATAGCATCTTTGGCTGAAGCTCAATATTCTTTGAATAAAATGGCTGCTAAACCTGAAACTAATGATAATACCTTTGCAGCTACTAATGCTATACAAGTAAGAATTGATGAAAATGTTAGACTATTAGCTGAATTACATGCTAAGTGGGAAAGAGAAGATTAAATTGCTAGAAACATTAGTGTTTCTACTATCACCACCACTAGTGTTGAGGCTAGTAATAGTTCTACTACTCTAGATGATAAATTTGATTTTGATCTTGATGGTTGCAATATCTCTGAAGTTATTAAGTTCCTACAAAAGCTTGCTAAAAGTCCTAATGCTAGTGCTATGAACATGGCCTTTACAAAACACATTACTGATGCTCTCATAAAGATTAAAGAAGAAAAGATAAAACATAAAGCTTATATTCCTATAAAAAAGAAGATGGTTGGGAACCCATCATTAATATGAAAGTGAATGACTTTGATTTCAAAGCTTTATGTGATCTTGATAGTAGTGTTTCTATTATGCCTAGAAGGATTTATGATATGCTTGATTTGCCTCCACTTGAAGATTGTTATTTCAATGTCCCACTTGATGATAATGCTAAAAAGAAACTCATGGGGAGTCTTAATGATGTTCTTATTATGGTTAACAATGCCTATGTCCCCGTTGATTTCTATGTTTTGGATGTTGAATGCAATGCTTCTTGTCCTATTACTTTGGGAAGACCTTTTCTTAGAATTGTTGGTGCCATTATTGATATGAAAGAAGGCACCATTAAATATCAAATCCCACTCAAGAAAGGTATAGAACACTTCCTAAGAAGAGAGAGAAGATTTCTTTTGCCTCTCCTATGAAAACAAAATTTGGTCTTAATGCTTCTTCATTTGAGAACACTTGATTCTTTTTCTTGTTTCTTATGCCTAACTTAAAGGCGTTAAAAAAAGTACTTATTGGGAGATAACCCAAAAGTTTTAGATGAGTCTTGGAAGTTATTACTTCAGTAATAACCGCCCCTTATCCTTTTTATTTGCTTTTTTTTGCCAAGAGTAACCTTTAATGAGAGAGAAGTAATGATTGGGAAACTTGCTGTCCTGAAACAGATTTATGTGCTTCACCGTAAAAATTCGTGTACAATCTCTGAACGTCTTTTTGAGGCGTGAATTTTTGTGCTTATGCCCAGGTTGTTATCTAACTTTCGTTAGTTCAACACTTTTTGATTTGAGCAACATAAGGTCTTCGAAAAAATTCTTCTTTACCTGCTGGTCTGTTTTGACAGATTTCTGCCATTTTCTGCATTTGCTTCTTGTTGGTTCCTTTTTGAGTTCTTTTGGGGAATTGAGATTTTTGAGGGAAGTGCTTCAGTAGCTAGTGTTCTAATGGAAGTTTATTTGGTGTTAGAACTGAACCTTAAGACTTATTTATCTTGAGTGCACTAATGTTGCTAATAAAGATTGTGTGAAGTTTTGTATGAAGGAAAAGTTTCAGGTGTATGGAAGGAATGAGTAATGAGATGAAGGATGGACTAAAGCTCAAGATTGGGGATGCCACGCGTGTCACCCCAATAAATATCCAAGAAGTACAAGCATCAAAGCTTGGGGATGCCCAAGGCATCCCCTTCTTCATCAATAAAAATCTCAGGTTTCTTTCAAACGCTTCATTTTTATTGTTTCATGCACAGTTGTGTTATTCTTGGAGCGTCTTTTTTTCGTTTTCATTTTGGTTTTTCGTTTGCTTGGTTTTCTTAGTTTTCTGAATAAATTGGTTGGACCCCCTCTTTCATACATTGGTTTTCAAATAGTTTGGTTTGGTTTGGAAAAGAGTAGGAAAGTTCATGCTTATGTGGTAAAAAGAGCTTGTTTTTTACTGTGGCCTATGCTTTGTCATGCCATGCTTGATATTGTTTTGGCTTTATGCTTAGTATTCTTTGCTGTAGCATGACTTTTTATAAACAATTGAGATTGCTTAATGTGCCTTGGATGAATCATGCGTTGTTTTAGCATATTAAAGCATAGTATAGTGGTATTCTCCTTTGATGCTTTATTTGGGTTGACTTGGCGCATGCTCACACCATGTTATAACTATCTCAAGTCACCATAGCCTTTATGATCCTTTAGTTTTCAACTTGTAGTATCACTTTATGCTTTGATCAATGATGTTTTGTCGCTCTGCATGATTATGGCCATTATTGCTCTCTTAGTTTGTCGCTCCCAGTCTTTTGCTAGCCTCCACAACCAAGTATGAGCTCCACTCATGCATCCAGCTCCTTAAACCAAGTTATTCCAAAGAGTCCACCATACCTACCTACTAGCTTATGCTATTCCAAGTATATTCATGCTTTTGTTTACCTTCCGAATTAAACTTGTTATGAGAAAACTAGTGACTAAAGCTCTCACGAACTTGATGGCACACTTTACTTTTCTTGCCCTTAATAAACTTGAACCATTGTGTCATCTATGTTGTATATGCTTGCATTTATTTGTTGGGAATTAGCAGAACCATGCTGTCATGGGGAACGCTTTCAACATTGCACGGGTACTTGTACCTAGTTGATATCATGCTCTTTTGTATATGGATGTCGTCGGTGTGAAATGAAAGGGGAGCTTGTAAGTCCATGGAGTTATGTATATGTGTTATAGAAACGCCTGGGCCGCTGGTCTAATCCATGCTGACATGGTGAAAACCTGCAGCGTAACCATAATGAGTTGTCTATGAAGCATTCTTCTTATAAAAAAGAGTCCTATATTGAGAAAAGAGAGAAAAAGAAAAAAAAAAGATTATGAAAAGAGGAAAGAGAGAAAAAAGCACCATATTCCCATGGTAAATAAGAAGATTGCTAAGATGCTCGTTGTCTGCTTGCCTTGTCATTTTTATATAGGGATTCTTCTGTATCATCGGGCAAGGGGTACCCCGTTGGCGGTTCTCTATGATACACATGTACTTACAATGACAAGAACTTATCGGTGACTAAACTTGAGTAGCATGAGGAGCGGCCCTCGTATTCAAGGGACATGAGATTTCTGACTTATACTTCGTCAAGCATGTACACCATAGTTTGTTCACTTTAACCTTAATCACTTCAAGATGCTTATGATAGGGGCAATGAGAGCTGAAAGCTAATAAGAACCATAATTTTTGGAAGCTCTTTATGAAACTTGAATCTCTGCTTCCTTCTATGAAGGCCTTTCTTCCACTTATATATATAGTCTCCACCTTCTACCTTTATGCACTTACTTTGAGAGCATAGTGTCCATTCTTAGTTCTGTGTGCATTGTCCCAAGACTTGTTGATTGATGCATACCTTGATATTGCTTGTTCTAAACTATTTGTATCTAGTCACTCTTATGAACATTGAAGGTGTCCTATGCATTTATGTTTGCTACTCTATGAGGGACAAGCTAAATGCCATTATGCTATGTTTTCTTTATGTGAAACAAACAAACGTCTTGCAAAGCATTGTTATTCATGAATCTTTTGTTTGTGTCTTTTCATGTTGCATCATAGTTTCTTTGTCTTATTGCTAGAACTTTGCCTTTCATGTTATGATTGAAGTACTATGATCCCAGCTTTGAATGTTTTACAAATACTTTGATCAAGTTTATGATGGTGCATGTCACCTAAAAAATTATTCTTTCTTTTTATCACTTACCTACTCGAGGACGAGCAGGAGTTAAGCTTGGGGATGTTGATACATTGCAAATGTATCTATAATTTTTGATGTTCCATGCTTGGTATTATCTACTTTCTTGTATTTTGTTCCAACTTTGGAGTACTTTTCATATGATTTCTTGGACTAACCTATTAACAAGATGCCATAGTGCCAGTGGCCTGTTTTCTGCTGTTTTTGGTTCCAGGAAGTCAGAAAATGAATATTCTCGGAATTGGACGGGACAAAAGCCAAAGTTACTATTTTCCCGGAAGACTCATGGAGCCAGAAGGAGAGTCGGAGAGGGGCCACAGGGTGGCCACACCCTCCCAGGCGTGGGTACCCCCAGGTCACGCCAGGACATGGTGTGGGCCCCCTGGCTGGCCACCGACCTCGCCCCTTCGCCTATAAGATCCCTCTGATGCAGAAACCCTAAAGAGTCAAGCCTCTAGCCACGAAAAGTTCCGCAGGGCCACCGCCATCGAAGGGGAGATTCGGGGGACAGAAAGTCTCTGTTCCGGCATCCTGCCGGGACGGGGAAGTGCCCCCAGAGCCATCTCCATCGATCTCCACCACCATCTCCATCACCATTGCTGATTCCCATGATGAGGAGGGAGTAGTTCTCTCTCGAGGCTAAGGGTTATACCGGTAGCTATGTTTTCATCTCTCTCTCTCTATGCATAATCTTATTGAGATCATGAGCTTGTAATCTATAGATCTACCTTGCTACTCAAGTGCTTTAATAGATCTTTGCTCTCCCCATGTGTGTGAAGTTGACAGTGTGCACACCATGGTGGCACTTAGGCTTGAGATTACAAATACTTGTTATGAGTTATATTTGGAGTTGGATGTTTCTATGAAATTGTGGTGTTTGTTGGAACCATCTAGTGCTCAAGGTGACAGTGTGGGGTTATCTAGATGGGGAAAGCGAACTTTGAGGAGTGCTGTTATAGCCCTACCATGGATTAGAGTGTCGAACCGGAGAGTAGTTAAGAGTAGTATCATAAAGAGAAGAATATATTTATATGAGAGTGTTCACTAGTGAAAGTATGATCCCTAGGCCTTGTTTCTAAGCATTGATACGCCATTTGCTATTAGATCTGTTACATGTTTGCTTGCTTCTATCTTTATTTCAGTTTTACTTTAGTCTTTTCCATGCCTTCAAGCTATTTTCTATCACCGTTACCACTTATAATTATCTATACCACTTGTATTTCACTATCTCTTCGCCAAACTAGTGCATCTATACACCTGACAAGTGTATTGGGTGTGTTGGGGACATAAGAGACTTCTTGTATCTTGATTGCAGGGTTTCTTGAGAGGGGATACCTTTGACCACTTCCTCCCCGAGTTCGATAAACCTTGGGTGATCCACTTAAGTGAAAACTTGCTGTTGTTCTACAAACCTCTGCACTTGGAGGCCCAACAACTGTCTACAAGAATAGAAGTGCGTAGAAATCAGTAATATCCTTTGATGCTTTATTTGGGTTGACTTGGCGCATGCTCACACCATGTTATGACTATCTCGAGTCACCATAAGCCTTTATGATCCTTTAGTTTTCAACTTGTAGTATCACTTTATGCTTTGATCAATGATGTTTTGTCGCTCTGCATGATTATGGCCATTATTGCTCTCTTAGTTTATCGCTCCCAGTCTTTTGCTAGCCTCCACAACCAAGTATGGGTTCCACTCATGCATCCAACTCCCTAAACCAAGTTATTCCAAAGAGTCCACCATACCTACCTACTAGCATATGCTATTCCAAGTATATTCATGCTTTTGTTTACCTTATGAATTAAACTTGTTATGAGAAAACTAGTGATTAAAGCTCTGACGAACTTGATGGCACACTTTACTTTTCTTGCCCTTAATAAACTTGAACCATTGTGTCGTCTATGTTGTATATGCTTGCACTTATTTGTTGGGAATTAGCAGAACCATGTTGTCATGGGGAACGCTTTCAACATTGCACTTGGTACTTGTACCTAGTTGATATCATGCTCTTTTGTATATGGATGTCGTCGGTGTGAAATGAAAGGGGAGCTTGTAAGTCCATGGAGTTATGTATATGTGTTAGAGAAATGCCTGGGCCGTTGGTCTAATCCATGCTGACATGGTGGAAACCTGCAGCGTAACCATAATGAGCTGTCTATGAAGCATTCTTCTTATAAAAAAGAGAGTCCTATATTGAGAAAAAAAGAGAAAAAGAAAAAAAAGAGATTATGAAAAGAGTAAAGAGAGAAAAAAGCACCATATTCCCATGGTAAATAAGAAGATTGCTGAGATACTCGTTGTCTGCTTGCCTTGTCATTTTGATATGGGGATTCTTCCGTATCATCGGGCAAGGGGTACCCCGTTGGCGGTTCTCTATGATGCACATGTACTTACAATGACAAGAACTTACCGGTGACTAAACTTGAGTAGCATGAGGAGCGGCCCTCGTATACAAGGGTGATACATTGCAAATGTATCTATAATTTTTGATGTTCCATGCTTGGTTTTATCCACTTTCTTGTGTTTTGTCCACACTTTGGAGTACTTTTCATATGATTTCTTGGACTAACCTATTAACAAGAGCCACACTGCCAGCTGCCTGTTTTCTGCTATTTTTGGTTCCAGGAAAGTCAGAAAATGAATATTCTTGGAATTGGACGGGACAAAAGCCAAAGTGCCTATTTTTCTGGAAGTCATCAGATGCCAGAATACGAGACGGAGAGGAGCCAGGGGGCCACCACACCACCTGGCCGCGTGGGCCAGGCCTGGTCGCGTCAGGGGGTGGTGTGGCCAGCCAAGCACCCCCTCGGCCTCTCCTTCCGCCTATAAGATGCCCTCGGGACGAAAACCCTAAGTACCCGATCAAAAATCCACGAAAGAGTCTGTAGCCGGCGTCATCTCCATCCCTAGATCGGGAGGGATCTGAAGCTCTTCCCGGCACCCTGCCGGAGAGGGGAATTCACCCTGGAGGCCTTCTTCATCACCATGCAAGCCTCCGGTGTGATGCGTGAGTAGTTCATCTCTGGACTACGGATCCATGTAGTAGCTAGATGGCTGATTCTCCTCCTTTGTGCTTTCATGTTTAGATCTTGTGAGCTCCGTTCATGATCAAGATCATCTATTTGTAATTCTGCATGTTGTGTTTACGGGGATCCGATAGATATTGAGATGCTATTTCAGATTGATTATTGATTCTATCATGTCTTTGTTATTTGTGATCTTGCATGCTTTCCGTTGTTAGTAGCTATCTTGGCCAAGTAGATGCTAGCAACTCCAAGAGTTAGTATTTATGCTCGATAGTGGGTTCATGCCTCTGGTAATCTGGGGAAGTGACAGAAATCTCTAAGGTACTAGATGTGCTGTTGCTACTAGGGAGAAAACAACAATCCTTTGTTCATAGAACAAATGTATTGTTTACTTTACACGCAATTCGTAAAGTAATAATCTGTTGCTTGCAACTTAATACTGGAGGGGGTTCGGATGATAACCTGAAGGTGGATTATTAGTCATAGATGCAGTTGTATGGCGGTCTATGTATAATGTTGTAATGCCCAATCAAGTTCCAAAGGAGTCAAGATGATTAGTATATGCATGTATTGCTTTCTCGATGTTTGTCAATTGCCCCGCTGTAATTTGTTCACCCAACATGTTATCTATCTTAAGGAGAGCCACCTCTAGTGAACTATGGATCCCGGTCCTTTTCTTTTACATACAATCTACAAACTGTTTACTACTTTGTGTTTACTTTCCGCAAACAATTACTTCCTTCCATTCGATACGTTTAATCCTTTGTTTTCAGCAAAACCGGTGACGAGGGTTTAACTCATCAATGCCCATTGTTATGGACTTGGGTTTTGGAGAAGGAGGGAGCGCTGGAGACATCTATCGGCTAGCAAACACGCACACATGGGACTCAAAGATTTAGCTAGGTTCAGGCCTCGTAGAGATCCCTACTCCTGCTTGTCTGCTCGTGGAATTATCAAAGGAATCGAGGATTACAATGGTGCGCAGATGCAATCTGGCGAGGGTTGTGGAAACTAGGGTTGCATGTGTCCTCCTCGCCGTCCCCTCCTAGCCTTTATATAGATAGGCTAGGTCTCGGGTAGCAGGTCGAGTCGGTTACAGGTTAGGGTTTTCCCCTTTGAACTTCCTATCTTTGCTTCTTCTTGTTCTTCAAGCAATCGAGAGTCCGTAGGTTACTCGAGTTCTTCATTTGGGCCTTGGCAACACCGTGGGCTTCCATAGTGTTCAGGCCGTATATACCAAGCTCGAGTACCTGTAGCGTATACCCATGTCAGTAGCCCCCGAGTGTCCAGTGGAATCGCAGATTCGACTAGGGACTTTATGAATCCTTTCGAGTGCATGACTGAGTATGTTTTTTGACTGCTCTGTTTGTGTCATAGGGACTGTTGATGTGCGTGCCTTATTTATCCGATGTATCGGTATCAGTTAACTACCTTAGGGTAAAACAATGCCATCTACTCGAACTTGAGTCCCCGGACTCGAATCTGGAAAAGTGCTGGTGTAATTCGACTCAAGCCGCAGAGGTCTTATAGGAGTCGAATTCCAGTATATGGGTGTGAGCACTCGACGCATCCGTCAAGGCATGTTTGTCGCACCTGTTGGCACGGATATATTTCTGGTAGTGCGCAGAAAATGTGTTGCCAGGCCTTATTCAGGTCTTATCTTCACACTGCAAGCGCGGCATCCAAATTTTGCCATCGCGGAGATGATTTGAGTGACCCAGGAGACATAGTCTCTTTGTAGGGAAATGTCATGAGGCGGTGTCGCCATAAGCTTCGAGTGTGGATGTCATCAACACACAGTATAATGTACAAATAATCACAGGGTGCGCGACCAGCGCTCCCTATGGGAGTAGCCCCTGAGTGCCTGGTTGAGTCGAAGACTCGGGCAGGGACTAAAGAACTTTTGCGACTGCTGTCGTCTTTTGTTTGCTTGTTTCAGTCGAATTTGTTTCCAGCCCTCCCTATGGGAGTAACCCATGTCCATAGTCGAATGGCAGTTCAAGTGGTTGGGTTTGCTTAAATTGTCCATGTTCCTGTAAAAGAAAAGAAAAAAATCGTAGGGTGCACGACCAGCGCTCCCTATGGGAGTAGCCCCCGAGTGCTTGGTGGAGTCGAAGACTCAAGCAAGGACTAAAGTAGTCGAAGTCTTCTGCTGCGTAATTTTGGATGACGTCAGTGCGGACGATCCCATGACCTCAGTTGCCCGCGTGAGCGAGTTTGACGGGACGTGACGAGCGGTGAGTCCCATTTTCTGACTCTGATTTGACCAGGAATGCGTAATCTTTGTTTTAACCGCGCCTCCTTGATTTCCGCGCGTAATGGGGGTAGTGGGGGACGGTTCGCGCTTCAGGTCCTCCACGTGTCGAGCACGATGAACGCCACGCGTCTGATAGGGTTTTTCTTAGCCGTTGGATTGCATCTTCCAGGGGGTTAAGTAGCGATGCGGCGATGGTAATTTTCACATCTGCTTCTTTTCTGCCTTTGCCTCTGTCGCCATTGCCGCTGCCTATCTGCTTCTTTGCGCTCCTTTCCTTCGCGGCGCTGGACCAGCTCCGCGTATTTCCCAGCTACTTCCTATGGTCACACCGCCGTCGCGGAATGGGGAAGAAAAAAGGAGGTGCCGCGGCCGATATCGCCGTTGCCGCGGCTGCTACGAAGAAGAAGGGTGGCTCCGCCACTGCGGGCACCAGCACCGCCGCCGTCGGGAAAAAGAAGGGCATGGGCACTCGCATCACCAATGGTGCATGGCGTGCATCCGTGATAAAGTCTTCAGAGCTTCGTCTTCTGCGCCAGAACGAAGTTTTGTCTTCCACAGTCGCAGACACGCGCGTCCCTGGCAGTGAGGTAACCCCCTCTCCTCCTGCCGGCTTTCGGGTGATGTTCCTAGCGTTCATCATCCGTGGTCTTTCGTTGCCCCTGCATCCTTTCTTCAGGGGCCTTCTATGTTTTTACGGGCTCCAGCTCCATCAGCTGTCCCCAAACTCCATCCTCCATGTAGCTTGCTACATTACTCTTTGCGAGTGCTGGCTTGGAATCGAGCCGCATTTTCAGTTTCTTCAAGCGCCTCTTCAAGTTGAAGCGCCAATCGGCGTCTGGCTCCGTAGTCTACGATGTAGGCGGCTGCGGTATCCATGTCGATTCCTCCGCCACGTATTTCGACATCAAACTCATGGCGTCCATCCAAGGATGGAGGGACAAGTGGTTCTACATCCGCGACCTGAAGGCCGATGGAGACCACTTCGGACTCGCGCCTTTCGATCCCGCGACGCCGTGCAAGAGGAGGCGTTCCTGGAAGAACGTGATTATGCCCAGCGAGTCCGCGGAGACAGATGTGCTATACGAGTGCGTCTGCGACCTCGAGAGTCGCATGGGCAAAGAGGAGGGAGGTTGCACCCTCACTCACACATGGCTGCGCCGACGTGTCCAGCCCCTGCAGGCCAGAGTCCACCCTATGTTCCAGTGGGCTGGCGCAGACGATGTCACTCGCGTGTCTGCCAATGGCATGTCCGCGAGTGAGGTGGATAAAAAGGTGCGACTGGTCACCAAGTACACCGTTAAGGATGTGCTCCCCAGTGAACCAGACGTTCCTCCGTTCGATGCTGCTAACCCTCCTCCTAAGGTACAATTGTGCTACGCAGTAGCTTTGTTTGTTGACTGCCTCTTTGCTGTTTCTTGACTTTGTGATAAATTGTTTTCTATATGCAGGATTGGGCGGTGTCACCCTGTATGCCCCCTCTTCCCGAGGGGGTTATCCCTCGTGAAGTCTTGGAAGAGGACGAGTCGGAGTCGATCGTCCCATCTGATGTGGAGGAGGAAGCCCCCGAGTCGAGTGGTCTGGACACTCGCAAGCGTTCGCGCAGCAAGGATTCGGATGTGTCGTCTCCTTCGACTCCAGAAGGTGCAGGTGTTGGTGCAGAGTCGCCGATACCTGCCGTTCCTATGAGTGCCATGGCACCATCCTCTCGCAAGAAGATGCGACTGTCGAAGGAGTCGTTGTCAGAGTCGGGGGATCCAACCTTCGATTTTGACAAGTTTGATTGGTAAGTATACGGGTCTCCCTTTTGGATTTTTTTAAGTTGCCTTTCCTTGATATTGGTTTTATTTTGTAGTCAGCAAGCGTCGTCATCTTCTGGCGACATACAATTTTTGAAAGAATCTGGAGTCGCGACCTCCAAAGCCAAGAAAGTGGCTGAGCGCACTCCTTCTCCTCCATTGGTGGCCCACTCCAGCCATAATTCATCGAGTTCTCCGCATGATGTGGAGCACCAGATGGTTATCCAGACGACTGCGAATCCATCGACTTCGGAGTCTTTGGAGGATCATGTAAGTGTAGTATTTGTTTCCTCTATTTTTGAAGTCGAATGTATCATCTTCGATCATCTTGCTTATCCTTTGTTGTTTTCTCCTGTCGTAGCTTATTGTGAAGGAAGCCGCTCGCTTAGCGGAGCAAGTTCTTGCGATGGATCGCCAGCATGCAATGCTGGATACTCGCCATCACGTAGTTGAAAGTAAGTGTCCTGCGTCTTCTTTGTCCTCCTTATGATATATCCGGCTGATAGCCTATCTTTGTTTGTTTCATAGATGAGCATAATGCACTCCTCCGTGGTGCCGCTTCCCTTGAAAAGGCGCTTGTCGTAGCGGTAAAGAGTCGTGATGAGGCAATCGCAGCACGTGACGAGTCGCGGAAACGCGAAGAGGATCTGCGCGCCTCCGTCGTGGCTAGAGAGAAGTTGTTTGAGGAACAACTTTTCTCGATTGCCAAGGCTCTCTCAGGTATTCCCCTGTATGGATTTTCATTGTTTTTCTTCTTTCAAATTTGTCATTGGTGCTGACCTTCGTGCCCATGCTTGGGTTCTATATAGATGCCAGCGACTTGAGCTTCGACCCTCAGGCCCTCCGCCGTGACGATGCCTTGGCGGGTTCTCTTTCAGCAATCGAGGATCGCGGCACTGCCGTTCAAGGGACGCTCTCCAAGGCCAAGGGCATGCTCAGTCGCCTCCGGGAAGAGCTGGCGCCCAAGGCTGAGCTGATCGAGAATATGGACGAGCTGGTGGAGTCTCTTGCCAGGGGCGTTCCTGCAAGCTTCAAGAACTCGCTCCGTGCGGCAGGCGCTTCGATGTTACTCGCCATGGTTTAAGCCCATGGAGTCGAAGTTGATCCCGCGGCGGTCTCCAAGGCGATGCCTGTCAGCGCTGATGGCCAGCAGGTAGTATTTGCTCCCTTCGCAACTTCTTGTGGCAAGTACGGCCCGCAGCTAATCAACACAGTTGCGAAGTACTCTGAGGAGCTTCAGCGCACCAAGAAAGCTGTGAAAGCTACGACGTCAGGGGCCGGCGGGAAGTCTGTGGCATCTGATACTGCCACAGATTCGATGAGGCCCCCAAAGCCGAAGTCAAAGTCAAAGAAGCCAACCGCTCCTCAGTAGTCGCATCTTGTAATAGTTAAATAGCTTATGTCTTTTGTCAAGAACATGCCTGTTGGCGAGTGTATCTGCTGATACTTTTATTAATCTTGAATACACTCGAATCTTTTGTCTCTGCCTTGCCTTACTCCTCTTATTGTCCCTTGCTTGACTTGTGATAGGGCACATCGAGTGACCCCTTGAGGGAGCCTCAGGATTCGCTGCCCCTTGATGACACTTTGGCACCTCCGCGCTCAAGGGTGGATGAGATTTCTTTGCTCTCGCGACTGCGTGATCGCGTGAAGCAGTTGGAGTGTGAACTGCCCGTGCTCCGTGGAAATGCGGATGTATGGAAGTCGAAGGCGGAGAAGGCCGCTGCCCGAGAACAATATCTGCTAGGGGAGGTGAGGCAGCTGGGCAACCAATTCAAATGTTAGTCTTCATCCCTCCTATTGTTTCCTTGTAGTCACTCGCAGTAGTTCATTGTTCTCATATTTTGCCTTTGCTTGGTATAGTTGTCAGCGCGCGCCATCCGCAGGATGAGAAGGATCGGATTGCCATTCGCATGAATGACCTGACCCAAGAGCAGCTTTAGGCGAGTGGGTACTTCTAGGTAGATCATGATCGCGCAATCACGTTGGCGACCCTGCAGGATCGTGCGTCGCGAGTGCTTCACTTCTTGAAGAAGTCACAGTCATGTTTGAAGAATATTTACCAGACGATGTTCCCATTGGACGTCGTTCCATCGAGCCTGCTGGCCCTTCTCGCTAGATTCCAGGACTTGAGTGTGGTCCGCGAGTGTGTACGACAAAAGTTAGTGGCTGGTGCCAAAGCTGCTCTGTCACTGGTGCGACTGCATAGGCTTGATGTGGACGTTGCAGCAATTGCGGCTGGACCACCTACGCCGCCAGCGGGTTCTACTTAGAACATGGTGCCGCACTACCAGACAGTGGATCGCCCAGCAGAGGAGATCGTCGATTTCTTCGAGGAGCAGACTAATGTTTTTTTGCTGCAACAGTAGTTTAGTTTGTATCCTGCACATAGTTGTACCAATGTTGTAAAGTTCGTATATATGCTGTGTATAATTGATTGATAATGATGTGTAAAAGAGCTTGTTAGCGTGTATGTTTTATGAGTGCGTTGCACTATGCGACTCCTTTTCGTTAGCCTGGCTTTGTGTTTATCTCAGTCCCTTGTCAACATGTCAGGTGCGTTACAACTGGGTTGATGTTTGCCAAGGGTTTTGATTGATGTGCCAGCTACTCAGGATATCGCGTTTAGTTCGTAGAACAGATGTGTATAGGGTGGCACAACCCTCGAGTGGATAATTTGCGAAAAATTAAAGAAAAACACAGAGTTTCAGGGAACTTAGCTTTATTTATTCGCGGGATAGTACAAGGTACAATGTGTGGCTAAGTAGCCTTGGCTGAGTAGCCTTATTTGCAATGTAAAAGTAAAAAGCGACTAAGGGTAGAAGCGTCGCAGCTGCGTGACGTTCCAAGGGTTGGAGTATGCAACTCCTGTCTCTAAATCTTGGAGGCGATAGGCGCCACCTGGGATTACTTCTGTAATCACGTATGGTCCCTCCCAGGGGGACTCGAGCTTGAGATGCCCTTTCCGCTTCAGTCGCAGGACCAGGTCGCCTTTGACGAAGGACCTGGGGCGTAGCCTCCTGCTGTGGTAGTTGCGCAAGTTCTGCTGGTAGATCGTTGATCTTTCCGCGGCGATTTCCCTTGCCTCGTCAAGGAGGTCGACGGAGTCTTTGAGTGCAAGAGTTGACTCCTGCTCGCTGTAAGCGACCACGCGCGGTGCTTTGTATCGTACTTCGGTAGGTAGCACCGCTTCAGCCCCGTGCACCATGAAGAACGGGGTGTACCCTGTAGCGCTGTTTGGAGTTGTGCGTAGGCTCGAAAGTACTGATTGTAGTTCGTCTGGCCAGCAGCCCGCGGCCTGTTCGAGTGGCCGGAGGAGTCGCTTCTTAATGCCGCTGCAAACAAGCCCGTTAGCTTTTTCGACCTGACCATTGGTCTATGGATGTGCCACGGAGGCATAGCTAACTTTGATTCCCAGATTCTCGCAGAATTCTTGGAACTCCTTGGATGTGAAGTTTGTCCCATTGTCCGTGATGATGCTGTGTGGTACTCCAAAGCGGTAGACGATGGACTCGAAGAACTTGACTGCGCTGTATCCTGATTGATTGGTCACTGGCATGGCCTCTATCCACTTGGTGAATTTGTCGACTGCGACCAGGAGGTAGACGTAGCCTCCTCATGAGGACTTTGGGAGCTTGCCGACCATGTCGAGTCCCCATTGCGCGAAGGGCCAGGCCAATGGAATCGGCCGGAGCTCTGCGCCAGGTGCGTGCGGCTTGTCCGCGAATCGCTGACACGCATTGCATTTCTGGACGATGTCCTTGGCGTCGCGCATGGCCATAGGCCAGTAGAATCCAGCTCATAGAGCTTTGGCTACGAGGGCGCGACTGCCGGCGTGGTGCCCGCAGGTCCCCTCATAGATGTCAAGGAGAATGGCTCTTCCATCGGCCGTGGAGACACATCATTGGAACACTCCTATGATGCTGCGCTTGTAGAGTTCGCCGTTGATAACAGCGAATGCTTTGGATCGCCATGCGATGTGCCATGCGTCAGTCGGGTCGTCCGGTAGCCTCTTGCTGAGAAGGTACGTGATGTACGGTTGAGTCCAGGATGGCTCGATCATCATGACGCTCATTGGCCCTTTGAGTCCCGTGTCCAGCTCCAGGTCGTCGAGTGCCATTGGATCATTGGGCAGCGCAGCCCCCGAGTCCGTTGCTGCACTTGTTTTATTCTCTGCGGCCTTTGGCTTGATGGAACATTCACAGATGCGCTCGAGAAATACCCCAGGTGGTATGGGGGCGCAGGTAGAGCCTATGTTGGCGAGTGTGTCCGCCTCTTCATTGCTTCCGCGACCTATGTGCCGCAGCTCGCTGCCGTCGAAGTCCCCCTCGAGTGTGTCGTAGAGGTCGCGGTAGGCGATCATGTTGTCGTTCAGTGCGTCGCACTCGTGCATTGTATGGTTGACGACCAACTTGGAGTCGCCATATATTATGAGCCTTTTGGCGCCACAGGCTTTCGCCATCCTCATCCCGTGTAGCAGGGCCTCATATTCGGCTTCGTTGTTGGAGGCGGTGAACTGCATTCGCAGGATATATTTCATCTTGTCTCCCTGGGGTGATTTCAGTATGACACCTGCACCAGCTCCGTCCTTCCGCTTGGATCCGTCGAAGTGCATTGTCCAGAGGTAGGACATATCTGGTTTTTTGGGGAGCTGGTTCTCCATCCAGTGCACGAGGAAGTCAGGGAGAACTTGCGACTTGATTGCGTCGCGTTTTTCGTATGTGATGTCTCGTGGAGACAGTTTGATTCCCCAGAGTGCGACTCGTCCGGTGGCGTCAGGATTGTTGAGGATGTTCCCAAGTGGGGCGTCGTTGACTACCATGATTGGGTGTTCTTGGAAGTAGTGGTGCAGTCGCCGGGCCGTCATGAAGACGCCGTATGCTAGTTTCTGGTAGTGCGGGTACCGCTGTTTTGTTGGCGTAAGTACCTCGCTGAGGTAGTAGACTGGGCGCTGTACCCCGTGGACCTTGTTTTCTTCGGCTCGTTCGACTACGAGCACTGTGCTGACCACCTGGTTGGTGGCGGAGATGTATAGCAATAATGGTTCCCTTTCGTGTGGGGTTACTAGTACTGGCGAGGTGGATAGCAAGCGCTTGAGGTCTTTGAATGCTTCATGCGCCTCATTGGTCCACTCGAACTTGTCAGCTTTACAGAGGAGTTGGTAGAAGGGCAGTGCCTTTTCACCCATCCGACTAATGAATTGACTGAGAGCCGCGATTCGCCCAGCCAGCTGCTGGACGCCTCTTATGTTTTTCGGCTTCTCCATGGCCAGTATGGCTTTTATTTTCTTCGGGTTCACTTCGATCCCTCTCGTGGAGATAATATACCCGAGTAGTTGCCCAGATGGTACACCGAAGGCGCACTTGTCCGGATTGAGCTTGATTCGGTAGCGGTCGAGGTTGGCAAAGGTTTCGCGCAAATCGTCGATTAGTGAGGCTTCCTCTTTGGTCTTGATTACTATGTCGTCGACATAGACTTGAATGTTGCGACCGAGTTGGTTCTTGAGGCAAGCCTGCATGCACCGCTGGTAGATGGCTCCTGTGTTCTTTAGCCCGAAGGGCATTGTGTTGTAGCAGAACACACCAAAAGGCGTTGTAAACGCTGTTTTTTATTGATCTTCCTCCTTCATTCGAATCTGGTTATAGCCTGAGTAGGCGTCGAGGAAGCAGAGGCACTCGCATCCTGCGGTGAAGTCGATGATCTGGTCGATTCGCGGGCAGGAAGTGGTCCTTTGGACAGTGCTTATTCAAAGAGGTGAAGTCCACGCACATCCGCAGGATATCCGTGTCCTTTTTTGGTACTAGCACCATGTTGGCGAGCCAAGTGCTTTCCTTGATCTCCCGTATGAATTTGGCATCGAGGAGTCTGTTGATCTCCATTCCGACTGCCTTTGCTCTTGGTTCAGATAGGGGCCGAATTGTTTGCTTGACTAGCCTTGCGTCTGGGTTGATGTTGAGTGCATGCTCGGCGAATTCCCTGGGAACTCCTGGCATGTCCACTGGACACCAGGCGAAGATTTCCCAGTGCTCACGGAGGAATTCAACGAGCGCGAGTTCCTATGCGGGACTCAAGTTGTTGGCGACGAGGGCCGTCTTAGCGGGATCCGATGGGTGGACCTGGACTTTCTTCGTGTGCACTGATGAGTCGAAGGATAAGTCGTGTGAGCTTGGCCGGCTTAGAGGAGGCAGACTGTTGTCTGTCGATTCCTTCAATCTTGCGAGTTCTTCCTGCATGCCGAAGGACTGGGAGATTCTGTTGAGTTCCCTATCGCAGCTATCGAACCTCTCGAAGCTCCCGTTGATTGTGATGACGCCGTTAGGTCCTGGCATTTTCATCTGCAGGTAGGCGTAGTGCGGCACCGCCATGAACCTAGCGAACACGACACGTCTGAGGATGCAGTGGTACTTTGAGGGCCAGTCGACGACTTCGAAGTCGATGCGCTCGCGCCGAAAGTTTTTCGGTGTGCCGAAGATGACATCGAGGTTAATTTTACCAAGGGGATATACGCCCTTGCCTGGGACGATGCCGTGGAATGTTGTGTCTGAGGCCTCTAGGCAGGTCAGAGGGATCCTCATTGCTCGCAAGGTACTCGCGAACATAAGGTTGATACCGCTTCCGCCGTCCATAAAGACGCGACTCATGTTGAAGCCTCCGATTTGTGCCTCGAGGACGAGGGGACAGTGGCCTGGGCGAGGTACTTGGCGCGGGTGGTCACGCTTATCGAAGGTGATGCAGGACTCGCTTCCGCTGAGGTACTCCGTGGTAGATGGTGGCGAGTTTATGGCCAAGTTGACTTGGCAAGTGATGTCCTTCTACACCCTATTCGAGGGGCGTCCTTTCTGGATCATCATGGTACCCATGGCCCGTGGGTATGGTTCGCCTCCCTGGTGCTGGTCCGGCGCAGCTGCATTTTGGGGTAGTCCAGGTGGCGGTGGCGGAGCTCCATGTGCCACGACGCCTGGGGCGGCTCCGTAGCCCCTTTTGACTGCGCTGCGATTCATCCGAGCCAGTCCCTCATGTAGTTTGAGGAACTCGCGGCAATCCTTGAGGAGGTGGCTGGACTTTTTCTTTTTGTCATGCTTGTCAATGTAGAAGTGCACAGTGGATGGCCCGGACAGCTTGTCTTAAATGGATGCTGCGGGTGCCTCATCGCGATTGCGGCACTGCCATACTTGCGTGGTTTTTCCAGAGTCGCGGTATCCACCGCTACGGTAGCTGCTGTTGTGGTTGTCGTCGCATCTGTTGGCGTAGCCGGCTGCGACCATGTTGACGTCGTCGCGGTCATCATAGATGCGCATGCGGCGTTTGCTTCAGCGATCGCGTCTGCGCTCGAGTTCTGCCTCGTCATCGGAGTAAACGCGATTTTTCACCGAATCTTCTCCATCTGCCCAGCGATTCGCGATTTCCATCAGGCGGTCGATGGTTTTGGGCTTCGAGCGGCCCAGCTCCTCCCTGAGCTCTATGCGGCGTATGCCGCTGTTTAATGCGTCAATTGCGCGATCCTCCGAGATGTTCTCTGCGGAGTTCTTGATGATGGACCACCTCTGGATGTATGAGCGTAGTGACTCGCCCGACCTTTGCTGGCAGCATCTTAGCTCTTCGATTGATGCGGGCCATTTGTAGGTGCCCTTGAAGTTGCGCACAAAGCTGTAGACCAGCTCTTCCCAGCTGCGAATGGATCCGCATGGGAGGTTGTTGAGCCATGCTCGGGCGGCGCTCTGCAGCCGCATCTGTAGGCATTGCATGGCTGTGCTTCGACTCCCGCCGTGGAGCCTGACGGAGGAGATATGGTCCTCTAACCAGATTTTTGGGTCCTGCAGGCCATCGAACTTTGGGTTCTCTAACGGGAGCTTGAACCCCTTGGGCATTCGCTTTTGTCTGATGGCCCTGCTAAAGCATTTAGCGCCACAAAGCTCCACGTCTTCATCCTCTGAGTCAGTCGACCGAGCGCGTCGCGCCCTTGATTTGTCAATCTTATGCTACGTGAGGTCATCGCGCGCATCATAATCGTGATCGTGTCGCCGTGAGCGGCGACGTCGAGACAGATCGTGACTGTCGTCGCTTGATGAGGGCGAGGAGTAGTGTTTTGCCAGAGCCTTGCCTTTCTTCGGTTCCGATGCTGGCTCTTTGTCGAGGGCGGCCTCGATTAACCCCAAGCCTGCGATCGTAGATCAGTGCATGGCGGCTCGAGGGTCTCCAGCTAGTGGCTGGTTGTTGAGGAGGTACATGGTGGCTGCCGTTACCACGGCTTGCGGTGTTTTTGGGAGCACGTTGCCACGCGTATCCACTGTCATGCAGCCGAAGTCGAGGACTTTGGCAGCTTCTACACGTTCTTGTTCGGTGAGGTGGGCGAGTCGAGATCGTCTCTTGTTGGCGATGTACTTGTTGCACTTAGAGGAGGATCCTCCGTGTGAAGAGAGCCCAGCTCGTCGGAGGCTTGATTCGTCGGCTGCCTTCTTACGCGCCTCGAGTTACGCGATCGATTGTAGTTGGCGCTTGTATTCCTTTTTCAGGAGCCAATGGTAACCCATCAGTAGCTCTTGCAGGGAGCCGAAGGGTAGAGGGTTGCCTCACAGGGCTTCGCGGCAACGAGCCCACTCGAGATCGTTGAGCCTGATCATGACGCGTTCGCCAGTTTGCTCGTTGATCATGGTGGGAGGTTCGGCTGCCCCTCCGTTGTTGACGGGAGCGCCATTAGTAGGGCCGCAATTGGGTGGTCCGCCGTTTGGTGGGTCGGCTTCATGGCCACCGTTGCCCGTGTTGTCGCGATTGGCGGAGGTGTCTCATGCGTTGATGACGGCGCACATGAAGTGGTTGGGGAAGCTGCTGCTCCCACAACTTTCAGACCCGGAACCGTAGGCTCCGTCTTCAGTTGCCAGATCGCTTAGATCGGATTCGCGACTGCTATCACTGACCGTATTCTCGACTATTGTCGAGGTGTGGGGCTCACTGAGGGTGCCGATCGGCGGAGGGAACCATGATGCTAGAGCAATCGATGGTACCGTCGTCTGGTCAGGCATGCGAAGCGTGCCCATCTGACCAACTTGGAAGCGGAAGCTCCCGATCACTAGGCTGATTCCGCCGCCCACGGATTCGAAGGCGGGGCGAGTGGCTGGCGTGTGGATGGTGAAGTCAAACGCGCCGAAGAGCTGGCGAATCTCCGCTGTTGCAGAGTTGTAGATCACGGTTGATGGGGCCGAAGAAGCCGCAACATCAGCACTCCCAATTCCCACAGACGACGCCAATTGACGAGGGTTTAACTCATCAATGCCCATTGTTATGGACTTGGGTTTTGGAGAAGGAGGGAGCGCTAGAGACATCTATCAGCTAGCAAACAAGCACACAGGGGACTCGAAGATTAACCCAGGTTCAGGCCTCGCAGAGGTCCCTACTCTTGCTTGTCTGCTTGTGGAATTATCAAAGGTATCGAGGATTACAATGGTGCACAGATGCAATCTGGCGAGGGTTGTGGAAACTAGGGTTGCGTGTGTCCTCCTCACCTCCCCCTCCTAGCCTTTATATAGATAGGCTAGGTCTCGGGTAGCAGGTCGAGTCGGTTACAGGTTAGGGTTTTCCCCTTTGAACTTCCTATCTTTGCTTCTTCTTGTTCTTCAAGTAATCGAGAGTCCGTAGGTTACTTGAGTTCTTCATTTGGGCCTTGGCAACACCGTGGGCTTCCATAGTATTCAGGCTGTATATACCAAGCTCGAGTACCTGTAGGGTATACCAATGTCAACCGGTGAGATTGACAACCTCATCGCAAGTTGGGGACAAAGTTCTGTGGTTGTGTTGTGTAGGTCTCCACGTTGCTACTAGCACCGGTAGTGCGCCCTGCCAAGGCTCAGCTAGCAACACCTTTGGGGTGTTTCCTTGCTCCTATTGGTTTGATTAAACCTTGGTTTCATAACTGAGGGAAACTTGCTGCTGTGCTCATCATACCTTCCTCTTGGGGTTTCCCAACGAGCTCTACATCAACACTAAGCCATCAAAGGGACATGAGATTTCTAACTTATACTTCGTCAAGCATGTACACCATAGTTTGTTCACTTTAACCTTAATCACTTCAAGATGCTTATGATAGGGGCAATGAGAGCTGAAAGGTATTAAGTACCATAATTTTTGGAAGCTCTTTATGAGACTTGAATCCCTACTTCCTTCTATGAAGGCCTTTCTTCCACCATTATATTGAGTCTCCACCTTCTACCTTTATGCACCTACTTTGAGAGCACAGTGGCCATTCTTAGTTCTATGTGCATTGTCCCAAGACTAGTTGATTGATGCATAACTTGATATTGCTTGTTTTAAACTATTTGTATCTAGTCACTCTTATGAACTTTGAAGGTGTCCTATGCATTTATATTTGCTACTCTATGAGGGACAAGCTGAATACTATTATGCTATGTTCTCTTTATGTGAAACAAACAAACGTCTTGCAAAGCATTGTTATTCATGAATCTTTTGTTTGTGTCTTTTCATGTTGCATCATAGTTTCTTTGTCTTATTGCTAGAACTTTGTCTTTCATGTTATGATTGAAGTACTATGATCCCAGCTTCGAATGTTTTACAAATACTTTGATCAAATCTTTGATGGTGCATGTCACCTCAAAAATTATTCTTTCTTTTTATCACTTACCTACTCGAGGACGAGTAGGAGTTAAGCTTGGGGATGTTGATATATTGCAAATGTATCTATAATTTTTGATGTTCCATGCTTGGTTTTATCCACTTTCTTGTGTTTTGTCCACAATTTGGAGTACTTTTCATATGATTTCTTGGACTAACCTATTAACAAGAGCCACAGTGCCAGCAGCTTGTTTTCTGCTGTTTTTGGTTCCAGGAAAGTCAGAAAATGAATATTCTCGAAATTGGACGGGACAAAAGCCAAAGTGCCTATTTTTCTGGAAGTCATCAGATGCCAGTATACGAGACAGAGAAGGGATGGGGGCCGGCCACACCACCTGGCCGCGCGGTCAGGCCTGACCCGTGCCAGGGGGTGGTCTGGCCGAACCCAGCACCCCCTCGGCCTCTCCTTCCGCCTATATATTGCCCTCGGGACGAAAACCCTAAGTACCCGATCAAAAATCCATGAAAGAGTCTATAGCTGCCATCATCTCCATCCCTAGATCGGGAAGGATCTGAAGCTCTTCCCGGCACCCTGCCGGAGAGGGGAATTCACCCTGGAGGCCTTCTTCATCATCATGCAAGCCTCCGGTGTGATGCGTGAGTAGTTCATCTTTGGACTACGGGTCCATGTAGTATCTAGATGGCTGGTTCTCCTCCTTTGTGCTTTCATGTTTAGATCTTGTGAGATCCGTTCATGATCAAGATCATCTATTTGTAATTCTGCATGTTGTGTTTGCGGGGATCCGATGGATATTGAGATGCTATTTCAGATTGATTATTGATTCTATCATGTCTTTGTTATTTGTGATCTTGCATGCTTTCCGTTGTTAGTAGCTATCTTGGCCAAGTAGATGCTAGCAACTCCAAGAGTTAGTATTTATGCTCGATAGTGGGTTCATGCCTCTGGTAATCTGGGGAAGTGACAGAAATCTCTAAGGTACTAGATGTGCTGTTGCTACTAGGGAGAAAACAACAATCCTTTCTTCATAGAACAATCGTATTGTTTACTTTACACGCAATTCGTAAAGCAATAATCTGTTGCTTGCAACTTAATACTGGAGGTGGTTCGGATGATAACCTGAAGGTGGATTATTAGTCATAGATGCAGTTGGATGGCGGTCTATGTATAATGTTGTAATGCCCAATCAAGTTCCAAAGGAGTCAAGATGATTAGTATATGCATGTGTTGCTTTCTCGATGTTTGTCAATTGCCCCACTATAATTTGTTCACTTAGCATGTTATCTATCTTAAGGAGAGCCACCTCTAGTGAACTATGGATCTTGGTCCTTTCTTTTACATACAATCTACAAACTGTTTACTGCTTTGTGTTTACTTTTTGCAAACTATTACTTCTTTCCATTCGATACGTTTAATCCTTTGTTTTCAGCAAAACCGGTGAGATTGACAACCTCATCGCAAGTTGGGGACAATGTTCTATGGTTGTGTTGTGCAGGTCTCCACGTTGCTACTAGCACCGGTAGTACGCCCTGCCAAGGCTCAGCTAGCAACACCTTTGGGGTGTTTCCTTGCTCCTACTGGTTCGATTAAACCTTGGTTTCATAACTGAGGGAAACTTGCTGCTGTGCTCATCATACCTTCCTCTTAGGGTTCCCAACGAGCTCTACATCAATACTGAGCCATCACTGCCCCTCCCCTATATAAGGAGCACCTCCTCCTCCTCTCCTCTTGCACCACCTCCTCGTGAAGGTTCTCTTTTCCCTCTAGTTATTCCCCATGGTCTCGGATTAGTGAGATACATGTTCCCGGTGGCTTTATCTGGAAAGGAGTTGCTGCTTTCGCTGCATCGCTTGAGCAAGGAGGCGGAGGTTGTTCGGTGGACCGAACGTTTGTGCGATCACGGATGCACCGCTACTTTGCGGTGCTGGACTTGATGGTGCTGGACCTGATGGTGCTAGAACTACTGGACCTGAAGGACTTCATCACGATCTTGAGATCGGCAAGTGTACGACTACATCATCCACGAGTTCCATCTCGTTAACAAAGCTTTGTTGTCTTTGAGGGTAAGTTCTCTATGGATGTATATCCACCCGTTGCTTGTATCTAGTAGATAGATCTTGGCGTATAGTTCCCATCGTAGGAATTTTTTTGTTTTCTATGCTGCGAACCCAACACTATATTACAAAGTTGAATATTACTATTTAATATAATTAAAATGACTATAAATGGCTATATAGCATTCTTTTAATACTAGCCCAAGATTACTTCATGTAAAGCTAAATATTTTTACATATTCAGAGAGAGCATGGCAAATGTGATTGTTGAGAATTAGAATCAACTCAAAAGAATTTATGGTTGATTTTAGAAAAATGTTTGAAGTTGGAAAAGTCTCTGTCTTATCATTTTTAGTATGAATGATCTATATATTCAAATGGTTTAGTAACAGGAGTGGTTAGCTATTTGCGTTACCTTTCTAACAAAATTGGAATCATGCAATTTGGTTTAGTAAATCTCTTTGAATTCAATTTTGAACACAGCTACAGAATAGGGTTTTGAAATAAATGAAACATCCAGATTTGAATCTGTGGGCTACGTGCGGGAACGATAATGGGCCAGCCCAACTACACGGCGCGCGTAGCGGGCTACACCTGTGTTGGTCCCACATGTCAGCGGCTACTCTAACATGAAACGGTATCAGCTACTCTAGGCCGCACGATTAGAACGAGATCAACGGCTGAGCATCGTCGTCTCTGTCGAACGGCGTGCGGGGATTCCAACCCTAGCTCTACGGCAGGGGTCGTCGGAGGCTTACTAGGGCTCCATCTGGGTCCGGCAAGGTGGGCGAACGAGCTGGTAGACGACAACAATTTGAATGGTGGTCGCCGTGGCTCCTGGGGCGGCTCCAATCGATGGCTCCGTTCCTCCACAGCAGCAGCAGGCTCCAGCAAAATTCCGGCGATGCAGTGCTTGCCTTGCTCCGGGGATGGGTCAGAGGGATAGCTGGGTGAGAGGTGAGTCGAGTGGTGTGCATTTGGAGGATGGGGAAGGGGTCTATTTATACCCCTGGTGAGGTGGCATTGCAGCATGGCTCGGGCTCATCGGTGATGTTGCTACAGGGCGCTATCAGCATGGCTGAGGGCATAGGTCGACGCGGTGCTCCCTGGCGGTCGTCATGCGCATAGTGGCACGGCGAGGCGCGGTCTTAATTGGACGGGAGACGTCCATGCTCTGCTTAGGTACCGCGACATTCTTCATGGCGTACGGTGGTCACGGGGCGCGCGGCGGTGAACTATTGTGCCTAGGAGGTTGCTGGTGACGCGGCAAATACATTTACGCAAGGGGAGAGCAAGGCGCGACGTGGTCGCGTGGGAATGGCTCAGTGCTTTGGCGTGCACTCGGCATGGCAAACAGATAAGATGGGCGCGGCTGTGGTGGCTTCTCCACTGCTTGTCATTGGTCGAGGCATGGACTGGCAGGTGCGGTGAGGTCACGCCTACCTTCTAGACATCATGGGCGAGGGCGGCGAAGCTTGTGGCGCCGTGTCCATGTCCGACCGGCATGGCACGCTCGGGTACCACCTTGCACTGGTCATTTGGGCGAGTGAGTGGTGCTAGCTACACGGGATGGTACTGGGGGTGATCGTGGGCGAGTGAGAGAGGCTCAAACGTGTATAATGGTGATCACTAGATTGATTCAAATAGTAAATAGTTGGTAGTGTTGTACTGTGCTCACTAAGTGCTCGATCAAATGGCCGCATGAACTAAACATTTGAATTTTCAAATTCTTTTTGGTGGGTGTTTTGATCATATGCTTGAGTGTCTTTGGTTGCAAGGATTGGTCAAGTGGAGATGGTTTGAGTGGTTTTTGAAGAATGGTGATCTAGATGCATACACTTGATTCCATTTTGAAAATTCCCTCAAATGGTTTTGAAAATGTTTCTATAAGTTTTGAAAGTTCACTTGGGTTCATTTTCACTTGATCTAGCAAGGTGAGAAAAGAAATAGAATTGTTTCTGTTTGAAATCATTTACTAGAGATGCCCAAAGTAGACTAGGTGTTAACTTTGGCAAAAATGACCATTAGGTCATTTGCTGCATATATTGATTTTCTTTTGATTTTTTTTGTTTGGATTTGACCTAGATGATCTTGATTTGATCTTTAAACTATTTCTCAACATATATAACAAACAAACATGGCATAACAAGCATTCATACATCATTAATAAACACACATGCATTCATATAGGGTTTACGATTAAAAGTTTTTGTTAACCCTTATTTGTGTAATTGGAAAATGATAAACTCCTTTTAATATTTTTGAGATGTTACAAACCTTCCCTCCTTAAACATAATCTCATCCCGAGATTCAGGAAAAACTAGGAACTAAAGAGATTTGGAAACTCTGTCCTAATATAATCTTCTCGCTCCCAAGTAGCTTCTTCAGTATGGTTGCTCCACTAGATTTTGATAAACTTGATACTCCTGGTCCGGGTGGTTCTGAAGGCTTCTTCCAAAATACGAATAGGTACTTCACGATAGGTTAAATCCTTGTTGATATCCACGGCTCTGTGGTCGATGTTCTTGAAAACTTCGGTCTTCTCCGGAACTTCTAAGCATTTACGAAGTAACAAGATATGAAACACATTATGTACGGCTGACATCTCTTCGGGCAGTTCTAGCTGATAGGATACTTATCCTAGGCGACTTAAAATCTTGAAGGGTCCGATATATCTGGGGGCAAGCTTCCCTTTAAGTTGAAAACGCTGCATTCCTTTCAAAGGTGATACTTTGAGATACACAAAATCTCCGATACTGAAGGTCAGGTCTCGACGTATTTTGTCAGCATAACTCTTCTGTCTAGATTGAGTGGTCTTGAGGTGTTCATGGATCTTGTGAACCTTCTCTTCGGCTTCTCGTAAGATGTCAGGTCAGAATATCTGACTCTCTCCTACTTGTGACCATTTCAGGGGGGTACGGCACTTCCTTCCATACAAAAACTCAAATGGGGCCATTTGCAAACTGGCTTGATAACTGTTGTTGTATGAGAATTCCGCGAAAGGAAGACAGTCTTCCCATTTAGATCCATATTCTAACACACAGGCTCTTAGCATATCTTCTAGTATCTGGTTTACTCTTTCCGTCTGTCTGTCGGTCTGTGGGTGATAAGCTGTGCTGAAGTTTAGTTTGGTTCCTAATCCTTCTTGGACTTTCTTCCAAAACCTTGAGGTAAACTGGGTTCCTCGATCTGAAACAATTGTCTTGGGGGTTCCGTGCAGACTGACTATTCTAGCAATATACAACTCTGCTAGCTTCGAGCTTTGATATGTGGTCTTGATGGGTATGAAATGAGCTACTTTGGACAGTCGATCTACTATGACCCAAATAGAATCATTTCCTCTACTAGATGTAGGAAAACCGGTGATGAAATCCATTCCAACTGAATCCCATTTCCATTCTGGAATTTGCAATGGTTGCAAAAGTCCTGCGGGTTGCTGGTGTTCCGCCTTGACTCTCTGGCAGATATCACACTTGGCGATATATCTTCCGACTTCTCTCTTCATTTTGTGCCCCAAAATTGCTCCTTCAAATCCTGATACATCTTCGTTCCTCCCGGATGAATAGAATAAAGAGTATCATGGGCTTCCTGCAAAATGACTTGCTTCAATTCCGAATCTGCTGGCACACAGATACATCCTTTATACCACATAACTCCTTCTTCATCTTAAGTGAATCCGGTACCTTCCCTATACCGATACGGCACTTAATTCCATCAATACTGGCATTTCCTTTCTAGGCTTCCTTTATCTAACTGATCAAAGTGGTTGAAGTTCAATACTGGCTATAAATCCTTCGCTAACTAGCTCCTTTCTAAAATTCTCCAACTCATGCAAACTTGGCTGATCTTTCTTAATCATGGTGTTTAATCTACGGTAGTCTACTAAGAGCATCCACTACCACATTGGCCTTACCGGGGTGGTAGTGAATGTCAAGGTCATAATCCTTGATTAACTCTATCCATCTCCGTTGCCTCATATTCAACTCCTTCTGGGTGAAAATATACTTCAAAATCTTATGATCCGAATAAATCTCACAGTGGTTACCCATGAGGTAATGACGCCATGTCTTCAAGGCTAAAACTACGACTGCCAGTTCTAAGTCATGGGTGGGATAATTCTGCTCATGTTGCTTCCGTTGTCTGGATAGATATGATATTACTTTGCCTTCTTGCATCAACACACATCCGAGACCAACCTTGGATGCATCACAATATACGTCAGAAGGCTTCATGATATCCGGCATGATCAAAATTGGGGCTGAAATCAATCTCTTCTTGAGCTCTTGAAAACTTGCTTCACATTTGTCCGTCCATTCAAAATTCTTGTCTTTCTTCAACAGCTGGGTCATCGGCCTTACGATGCTTGAAAATCTTTCAACAAACTTGTGGTAATATCTAGCTAATCCAAGAAATGCGTGGACTTCGGTTTGAGTGGTTGGGGCTTTCCATTCTTCACCATCCTTAATCTTGGTGGGGTCGACAACAACTCCTCCTGCCGACAAGATATGTCCTAGGAATCCTACTTCCTTTAACCAAAACTCACATTTGCTAAACTTGGCATACAACTGGTGCTCTCTAAGGGTTTCAAGGATGGTTCTTAGGTGTTGTTCATGGTCCTCTTCTGACTTGGAGTAGATCAGAATGTCATCAATAAAAACAACGACAAACTTATCCAAGAAGTTCATAAAAATCTTATTCATGAGTTTCATGAAATAAGCGGGGGCATTGGTTAATCAAAATGACATGACATTGTACTCATACAATCCATATCGGGTAGTGAAAGCAGTCTTTAGGATATCCGTTGTGTGGATCTTTAGTTGATGATAACCAGTTCTAAGATCAATTTTAGAAAACACTCTGGCACCAGTCAGCTTGTCAAACAGATCTTCTATCTTCGGTAGTGGGTACTTGTTATTGATGGTGACATCATTCAGCTTCCGGTAATCCGTACACAAATCGGTGGCACCATCTTTCTTATCCACAAACAAAACAGGGGATCTCCACGGTGATGCACTTGGTTGTATCAGACCTTTCCCCAACATGTCATCGAGTTGCTTCTTCAGCTCCAGTAATTCAGTGGGGTTCATACTATAGGGTCTTTGAGCTATGGGTCCACTTCAAGGAACTAGTTCAATGATAAACTCGATATCCCGATCTGGGGGCATACCAAGTAATTCATCTGGGAACACATCGGGGTATTCACAGACTACTCTGACTTGGTCTAGGGTTGATTGGACTAAACTCTTGTTGCATTTTAATTGACAGGGCAGCGTCTTAGACACATGCTCTACTGATACTCCGGTGTTACTGGTCATGGTTATGGCTTTCTTGGCACAGTCTATTAATCCTTGATGTTTCGACATCCAATCCATTCCTAGTACTACTTACAAACCTTTTGTTCCAAGTACTATTAAATTGGCATAAAAATCTATCCATGTATTCTGATAGGCACGACCTTGCAAATTTTTCTAGCTTTGGTGGTTGACCTAGGTATTTGAACTATCATAACATGCTTCAAATTTGTGGGTTGAATCTTTGCGGTGACCCAGCATACCACTGCATGATGTAGTACACTATAGTCGTTAACATAACACCAATGAAACAACGTTCACTAGTATTATATCCCTCAAAGTGGTACAACAGAAACACAGCAGGTCCAAGACATGACTATAGATTACAACTCGACTCTTTACAAAAGATCCAGAGAACACTCTAGGTTAAAGAGAGAGAACGAACTTCTTACAAAGAAGAACCATAAATAATAACTCAGAAATATCTAGTAACTAAGACTAGTATCTAAACTATTTGGCTTGCCATTGCTGCTATTGCAATGCTCTACAGAAATAGGTTTTATGGCTAGAGAATTTACTCCTATCGAAACCGACACTTTATCTTCACTTCAGATGATGTATATGTTGACTTCATTGACTTTATTGAAGAACTTGAGCTGCCGATGATGGTTTCTTGAGCAGAAATTAATGTTGACGTCGTCTTCAATGGCTTAGAACCTAGCAAGGGTTAAGAAGGTATGGTTGAGTACGAGCGTACTCAGCAAGTTCACTAAAAAGGAGTGTATGATGCACTATCTCTACAGCCACAGACCATAGGTCGTAGGCAATGCAGGTTTTCGTAAACATTTCTTCAAAGATTGTTTTTATTCTGAAAACTATGTCCGACAGCCTTCACAGGTTGACCAGAACTTCATGGAGTTCCTTTCCTGCTGCGTTTGTTGCTCCTTCTCGGAACAGGGAGTAACATGTCACAATTCTTACACTCTGCAGAGGTGCGTCACTTTTTCCACAAGAGACCTTAGCCTTGTTGCACAACCAAGTCATGACCTTGTCCATACTTCCTTGGTATGGGGCCCAGTCTAAGATCCAAGCCAATCACTTCCCTCTCCACGACCCCATATGTCTGCATGATCCTCCGGGGCTGACTACACCTCTGTTAAGCCTCCAACAAGGGCAAAGCTATAACCCTAGTGAGTTCCTGAAGACTCTATGAATTGGTGATGCCCCTGGTAAGCTCCCTAAAAGGCCTGACTATACCTCCATCAGCCACTCATAAATAATCTAGATACCAAAATCGTGGGGCTCAAGGCTTCCCACCCATATGTTGGATCCACACCGGGAATCCCAACGTCACGATAAGGTCACCTTGCCTCCATATGAGAGGAAGAAGATACATCTGACTTCTCCGTCCCATTCCAAATCTCATGGTTGACGCGTAATATACGACACTAGAATCACTGGTGACATTGGTTGTTAAGTCCTAGATGATACATTACTGTACAATGGCGTTTCCATTGCCAGTTATTATAGATTATCTAATCACCCTGGATCAGTAACCGATATTTCCAGTTAATTGTGAAAATAGTGTTTTCGACCTTTTTGAAATGCAGGTGATGACACAGTTGAGTTACAAGCATAGAAAATAATCAAAGGACATGAGCAAGTTGTGAACTTTCCTTTTGTGATTGCAAGATTATGCACTCACGGTCTTCAAGACAATAGAAGATCCAAATTCTGTAAATAGCATCATTGGTCCGGTAAGGACTAATGTTTAAAGAAGTAAGATGCAACGATGCATAAATAATGTAATGCAATATGATAAATGTGAATCCCCGAAATAGTCGTAACTGATCTAGGGTTTGGAAACTAGGAATGGTTCTTTAGAATGTGTTTCACTTTTATAACAGATTCACACTTGTGCTTCTTATTAAGGCTTGTGAGAGGGTGTGTGAAACAATAAGTAAATACAACAAGTAGTATGCAATACTAAAGCATTCAAATGGATCATGGTATCTAAAACATTTCTTAAACAAGATTAAGAATCAATTAGAACTTTTAAAGAAGTGTTCAAGGTTTATTTTTTAATGTTGCTTAAAAGAGTAACTTTTGAGGAAAATAGTTTATTTACTAATTATACTATTTAAGTTGGAAAATAAAATGTGATAATAGGTTTATAATATAGATTTTATTTTTCTAAACATTTTGATATATAATATATATTTTTCGGAATTATAAAACAAAAGATATTCAATTTTTAAGATTTACTATTTTCCTAAATTCCTAAAATGTATTTATATTTAAGCTTATATTGTTTTATCTATTTACTAACAGAGAAAGCCTTTTTACACCGAGGCTACTCCTAGCTAGCGCCACTGACCCGTGGGGTCAGGGCCACGTCGGCAGCCACCTAGGCAAGGACCTAGTCAAACTGATCTGGCGGGACCAGGGTGACGTCATCTGACTAGACCATGACGTAAGCACGTCGGAACATGGTGGATGAATGCCGGCGTACGGCGGCGCCACCAATTTCTGGCACCAGGGACCATGTGAAGGGTGCGTTCGAACGAGGGAAGCCTGACGAACCTATTTAGACCCCTCACGCACACTGAAGATCACCGAAGCATCGCCGACGACCAACTTCTACGGAGACCGACGACGAACAACGGCGATGCAATGATCCAAAGCGAGAGAGGGGGATTGGAGAGGTGCTTGAGTACTGCTGGCTCACCAGGATGCTGTTGGTGGGGTCGAATTGACCGGAGGAGCACTGTAGAGCTGCGGATCGACGGTGAGTTTGCGACGGCCGGCAAAATGCGACGCTCGATTTCGTGTTGCCCACCATGCGCCTGCCTATAGAGCTTGTCAAAGACGATCAAGGAGACCTCAGCGCATCCAGCGGTGGCTTCATCGAGGCACGGGGTGCTCGGAAACAGCGGGAACGATGACCTCCGACGAGCTAGGGTTTCGGTGTTCAACGGGAGAGAGAGAGATAGAGAGCGCCAGAGAGCGAGAGAGAGGAGGAGTGGATGAGGATGAGGATGGAAGTATGACACGGTGGCATTCTTATCCCTCCCAACGACCGCGGCACCGATCTTGGCGCTCGCCAGCGACGAGGAAGCGGCCACCGAGCTTCTTCGGTCGTTGCGCGAGGTGGACAACGGAGATAGGTCGGACGAAAGGGTATTCAGGCCGGGCTGCTACTGGGCCGTGGCTGAGTGAGTGAGGATTTCTGGAGGGTGCCTGTGGGCGGCAGCTAACGCAGAGACGACCTGGGCCGCGGGCCAATACTGCTGCTCAGTTCTTTTCTTTTCTATTTTAATTCCAGTTTCTGTTTTCTTTTTTCTTTAATAAATCCCTTTGTTAAATTTGAATTTCTTTAGGGTTTTAAATATACAGAGAATTTGTAAGTCATGAATATTATTGTATAAATCAAGTATGATCTTCTTCTCATCATTTCTTATTATACAAGAAATATTCATAACTATATGAAAGATTAAATAAAGTAAATATAATTTAGATTTTTAGGGTTTGTTTCTTTTAGTAAGATTTCACAAAGATGATTCTGATTTCACTTGACCATCTTAATGGTACTGTTTTGAAATGTGTATCCATGCATATAAAATCTTGTTCATACTTATCTTCATAAAGAATTTATCTAAATACATTATAAGGAATTAATCTTTGTAGTTTTTAATGGGATGATATAAGTTTTATGGTTCTCCATATTTGGTGATTGGCCAAATCCAATTCTACTAGGTTTGTAAAATTTAGATTACCACAGAACACTTACCTAATGTAACCTTGATGGTTCTATGAGATAGGTTCTTATTAAGGTCTAATACAATCATATGGACAAGGCTTCCATCAATACATTCTCAACTAATATTCTCCCGATCTCTTAGACATTTCATTTGACTAAGAGGTACTATCCATTGGCTGCACATAAATAGGAATTGGTTTAACTACCCTCTTCATTCAAGAGTTTAGAACAAAGAGGTAGACATGGGTCTTATCATGGCTGGGTATGATCTTGGTTAAGGCTTCTAAAGAATCCTTACCTCAATACCTTACTAAGGATATCTTGAGATAAGGAATTCCTTTCCTAAATATACTCTATATTTCTCTCTTATCATATTCACAAAGATCACATCTTTCTGAATAAGACAATCATCTGACACCACCATATCCATCATCATATGATAACATGGTCATGCCACTTCAATATTATTCCATTCTTACTCCTAGTATATAACTCCTCTTAATTAACTACCATTGATGCACCTATCAATGTAGCTAATACCAACTCCATCTATTAACTTCCTTAACCTCATCTTGCAACTACTTCCAAGGTTTGCAAGACTATAATCCTTACTATACATACAAAGGATATCAATCCTTTGAAATAGGTATAGTACTACTCCCATAATACCAGTTGTCCTTATATTAACTTGGTTAAGCTACTATGCCTCCAACTACTCCATCCAACTCATCAAATACTTCATCATACTCTAGCTTGACTTCTAATGATCAGGCTAGATGATTCAGCTTACTAGGACTTGCCTAACTTGGCATATTCATAACTCTTCTTCAACACCTAATCATCTATTCTCAAGTGACTTGAGAATAATGACCACGGCCCTTTGATCATACAAAGCTTAGGCTTCTAATTGTCTGATCAAGATCTATACTCAACTAAGTGGTAAACTTGTATTAGTCTCTCTATAGACTTATCTTGTTAAGCAAGCTTATTCTAAGTCTATATTCACTTGTCCTAACAAGATTGTTATCTAATGTACTAATACTACTAGCTTTCTCATAGCTCCTCAATTACTAGCTCAACTCTTGAGTTTAGGTACTGCTTCTAGTTAACTCATGAGTGAGTTAACTCCTCCAACATCAAATGGTTTGATCTCCACTAAGGATCACATTCCATTGATGATGGTACACTCAAGCATAACTAATTCATTCTTATTATTAATCTACTTAAGGTATTTGGAAGGTCAACATAATAGGTCAAAGACTATGAGTCAATAAGTTCTAGGTCAAGAATTGATCACACACATTGATGATCAACAAACACTAGGACTTGGTTAAATAGGAATGTCACCTCTTAATAACATATTAAGGATATGTGCTAAATGGTCTTGGCTTAACTTTCCTTTCTACTCTATTTGTAAAAAGAGTAAATGTTTAAGAACTACCATGATACCCATGGTAGGAATAACTATGGCAAACAAGTGTTTCAAGATTTAGTTATAGAGTTTCTGTTACTTAAGTTATGTAATTAACTTGCTATTCAAGGTTTGTGGTAGATAATACCTTGATATCATCTTTAGAGTATTAAGTATTCATCCTTGAGTTTGTTGTATGGAATACCATGTAATGATCTCTAGAATATCAAGTACTCCTTATTAAGTAGTATGTTGTGACTTAGTTTTATTACATTTGATCTACCATTAGATCAAATTATATTACCCAAATATAAGGTTTTAGCAAAGGGCCACATTGAAACTTATCGCAGTCAACTTTATGATCTACTTCAGTTCCACCAAGTTAAAAGAAGCTTCAATCACTTTGACAACTTTTATTTAAAAGCGCAAAAATTACTCAGATTTTCTATGCATGAATGCAATGCACACACCTATGTTCAGCTTATTTCTAAGCTCTAATGCTGGGACGTTACAGACTCTCCCCCTTAAAATAAACTTTGTCCCCGAAGTTCGTACTCTCTTACATTTCAGAATGAGGAGTTGACTTGTATTGATCACAACCTTTCTCGAAATCCAGTGTGATCGCAATTGGGGATAATTGTGGTATCCCGTATCCACATATTTTTCCTTGAATCCTCTTCATACTTGACCATATCCACTATCAGTTCTAACTTATCCTACAGTTTCTTCTAATATAATCTCTTGGATTATGTCTTCAAAGTGCTACTTAGGATTGGTCTGGGACACATTTAGTCCATTCCAATTAGGCTTTTCCTATTACACTACACCGGTCTATTTTAGAATACTCTCTTTACACTAAAGGATAACTTACCAGCTATTTTCTCCTTATAACTAGTTCACTCAGGTTAAGCAGTTATGTCTACTTTGGTCATTCATCCGGACATACTCTAGAGAGTACTCTTATATAGATGATTTCTTATAACCTTATGAGAATAAGGCTTAATCTCATCATAGTTTAGTACTTCTTCTCCAACTTTTAGTCAGAAAGTTAGACAACAACACTTCAGTGTTTATTGTTTACTCTCCCCCTTGGGGTTTCCTAATGATCTCTAAACTTCATGTATAATACCCACTAGTTAAGGTATTAGTCTCTGTCTAGTTTAAATCTTACCTATATAAGGTCTCACAAAAGAATCTGTGGTATACCCACATAGTTGTGGATCTCCAAAATGACTCTTCCGACACTCTGTGTCTTACTTTTAACCTTTTGGACACTTTCGCTTTGGTAAACCTGATTTCACGAAGCGTCTCGAAAGTTGTTTCGCTGAAATTCTATACTCCTTAGGTCTAACTTAACTTAGGCCAAGTTTTATACTTCTTTAAATTACACAAAGATGCTAATTAGCTAAACCGCTAGGATACCAGCTATAGATACTAGCTGCGGATCCTCCTAGGTGTAAGAATTACCCTACGTTTTTTTTGACTTCTTATTGGCATTCTCTCTGAATTGTCAGAGCTTGAATACCCCTCTTATTCCAAAACTTCTTCTTTGCACTGACTCATGATACTTCCATGAACATGGTACAACTACTTCATTAGCTTCTTAGCAACATCACCTATCTTAAGTGAACTTATATTCATCCTTCATGTTGCTCTCCCCTTTTTCTGCACTAATAATTCTTCTTATTGTCAGTTCATAGTGAGTTGGGGTTGATCCATCCTTCAAAACAGTGTTGATACTCCTTATATTTAGCTTCCTTCTTCTTGCAAGTCTTCATCTTGATCTTCGGAACTCGTCACTCCCTTACACGAATTCCCTTCTCTATCTAGGTCTATAACATCAAGTAGTAACTTGATGATTCAACATGCATTTGCACATCAAGTCAAACTTCATGCACAGATCTAGTCAATCAAGAAGATGCAATAAAAACTTACCCAGCATGACATATGGCGCTTCCTGGGCTTCTTCCGCATTCATGTGGAACAGATGACCGGTACGGTTTGTGCGGGTTTCCTGGGGCAAACCTCTTTCCAGGCTGGACACGGCGCTGCTGCCGGGCAGGTGTAGTGACATTGGGTGCGGCAGCAAGATTCTTAGGGCACTCATTGGATTAGTGACCCGTGATTCGACATTCAAAGCAGGTGATCATTGACTTGTCCTTCCCTACAACAGGCACAACATTGCTTCCAGTCCTTGGGGCAGTATTGTTGTTGTTGTTGGTGGTGGTGGACCTTGGCGGTGCACGGCTGAAGTTATGGGGGTTGCCGGTGTTGTTGTTGTGGTTGTGGCCTCCAGGCCTCGGGTTTCCTCCGCTACGATTGGGAAGGTTTGGACGAGACATAGGCGGCCTGTTGTTCCTTGGTGCAAATCCTGCAGATGAGCTGGGGCGGTACTTTGGGGTATGGTGTGGTCCAGGTTGATCCATCATGCGACGCTTGCGGCTCTCACTGGCTTGATTGATCTTTCCTTCCATCTGGATAGTAGAATCCACTAAAGCTTCTAGATCGTCAAAAGGGATGTTGACTAACACTGCCTGCATCTCATCATGCAGGCCATTCAGGAATCTTTCTTTCTTCTTTGCTTCCGTGTCGATCTCATCAGGGGCATACCTAGCGAGAGGCAGAAATCTGTCACGGTATTCCACCACAATCATTCTTCCTTGCTTCAGCTCCATGAATTCATCCCTCATCCTCTTGATCAAACCTGGGGGCACATGAGTCCTGCTGAACTTGAGCTTGAACTCCTCCCAAGTCATCATTTGTCCTCATTGTACGAGTGCTATTCCACTAGGATCTTGCATAACATGCCAGATAGTGGGTGGAAAACAGTACTTTCTCAGCAGCATCTACTCCGACAACTTCTAAGTTGTTCTCCATTGATTGCAGCCAGTCATCAGCATCTAAGGGCTCTTCAGACTTGCTAAGCATAGGAGGATTGGTGTTTTGAAAGTTCTTGAGCTTGGATCCATGGTGCTCCTGATTTCCATGGCCTTGGTTATTGTGTGCCATCTGGGATATCTGCTGAAGAGTGGCGAGATTGGCTTGATGCTCGGCTCTACCGGCTTCTTGATCAGATACTAACATTTGCAGAATCATTGGAATCGGGGTTGCCGCGAGTCATCTGAAGATTGAGATAGATCATAAGATAAGAGGGAAATTTCTATGGTTTATGGGTATGGTTCAAAAGCTTTAACTTTGAGTATTGCTAAGGTTTGAAAACTAACAACTCCTTTTCATTCATTCATTCCAAGCAACCATACAAACCACACACCACAACTATAAAGCAGATGGTTTTAAGAACCATTATGGCATGCTACGATACATCGGGAACGGATACAACTCACACCTACGACAGTAATCTAGTGCAACTACTCATCATCAAAAGTGGCGGGCTCTTCGTCATCCAGGAAATCAGCGTCATCCTCGTCAGTGTGGAACTCCATGTTGACGTCCTCCAGATAGTCATCATTGTCACTGAGGTAAGAAGTGACATCCCCACGAATATCTTCACCTTCTTCTTCCTTCTCCTCCAACTGAATCTCCTGGTCATGGATGGTCTCCTCAAGAGTGGCCACCTTCTGGTGGAGACGAGCGATGATGCGGTCCTTCTTGTCATGCTGGCGATGAAGTGAATTGCGCTCCTTAGCTAGGATGGCGAGGGTCTAGTTCTTCTCGATTGCAACAATGTGATTCTGGTTGGCGTAGGCACGGGTGTTGTCCAACTCTTTCTGAGTCTCGTGCAACATGAAGGCGAGGTGATCCACATGATGCTTCAGCTCCGGATGTCCTGGCATGGCCAAGGGCTATCCCATGGAGTCACGTCTGGCATAGTGAGCGAAGCGGGTGCCAACGATCTGGTTGATGTTTTGCCCACACAAATGGGCAAGTGCCTCCTGCATGGCTCTAGCTAGCCCATCTAGCCAGTTCTTCTCCCTCAAGCTGAACTGGATCTTCTTCGAGGTGGGTGGCTCCATTTTTCCTCTCACATCGGCAACGATCAACCACTACAGTTCTCCTCCGGGCTGGTCATTGAGCTGCGCTCCAAAGAACTCTGGGTGCGGGCGTCCAAGAAACTCCGCGAGATGTCCCAAATCCCTCTCAAAGATGAGCTCCCCTCCGTTGCCTAGCTGGTAGAACTTGTTGTATTTGACTTCCATCTATAAGCAATTAGGATGAGTAAGTTAGTGAGGTGATCAAGTGTGTCAAATTTTAGGTAGTATTTGCAAGAATTTTGAGGAACAAGTGATCTCTTTTTGAAAGAATCTCAGGGATAAGAGTAAGAATAGGTTTTCATAAATACTCACTTCCTTTGTTTTGAAACTAAGTTTTTCAGACGTCCATTCTAACTAGGTTCTCCTATGGTCATGATGGCTCTAATACCAACTTGGTAAACACCCAGATTTTTAAGTCCAGATGCCTATTATGCCGTACATCACAATCCCAGGATTACCATTTTTGCGAGACATAATAGAATTGGTAGCACAGTACATCATCCATTACAAACCATAATAGTCTTACAAATAGTTGATCTCATGATCAAGTCTTAATACATATCACATCAGCGGAAAATAACATAGTAGAGGCTCCATCTTCATTGTCACAGGCAATGCTGACGATGGGAGATGATCCTAGTTATCATAGACATCCTGCTGTCCGTCCTCTGGATAGTCCTCTTCATAGTCTGTCCATGGGAATAGCCAGGGACAAAGCCATGACTACTCTTAAAGTACTCGCAAACTATCACTAATGTAAGTAAGACAATTCTAGTAGGAATCCTAAGCTCTAAGCTTGGTTGCAATAAGCCAGTTTTATTTCAGAAGTACTTAGTAGTAAAGAACTAATTTAGTTATCTAGATTAGTTAAGTGGGAACCTAGTTTCATGTCCACAACCCTGTTGTGGTCAAGTCAAAGTCATCTTTCAAGTCACAAGTCATTTTGAAAACATCTGATAATGCAACAGTATGGCCATCCAACTGTCCATGACCACGAACGTGGCTATTCGAATAGTTTGACACTCTGTAGAGGTGGTACACTTTCACCACAAGATTCGATACATCCATCAGGGATAACCCTGAATCATCATACTTGGTATGTGGATAATCAATCCTAACCTTTCAATTACACACCCTAGTATAGGCACATCCCCTACGATCTTGGCCTCCCAGCCATGGCCATCCGCCATCCCTGGAACTGCATAGGTGGACATTTATATTCACGAGGTAGCCTCAGCTCAACCTTTTTCCGTGAGGGAACCCATACTAAGACATATAAACTTCTAGTTAAGCCCTACCCAACTCAGGTATTGTGGTTGTACGGTAAAGTTGGAATGGTATCGCATCCAAACCCAACCATCAGTTTTTATCAAAGTCAAGGCACATGTTTCATTCAGTATCATCTTCAAATCATTGTGTTTCATAACACATGTCAAAACATTTCAATAGAATGACTCATCATTCTATGGTTTTCATAATCATTTTCTCCAAGTGTTCCCATCTAAGTGATCAATATTAGTTTAGCGCTAGCAACTATCAATGAAGGTGTCACTATTGAGGGATGCTAATCATTTGTAACTACCCAAACCTAGTTCTATGCTCTTGATTGCATCTATCCTATTTTTCCACTAATCACCAATTAATTAGCTATTTGGGAAACTTTGGTAAAGAGGAGAAAAGATAAAGCTTGCAAGTAAAACTTGGGATTGGTATGATCAAAGTTGCATCCCAGTAGAATGCATAATGTATCTTGCATATGCTAGCTTGCATATGTCTAGCTTGCATAGTATTGCTTGCCTTGGTTGGTGCAGTTGTCAAAGTTCTCCTCTTCGTCTTCGTAGAACTCCTCTTCTTCGTAGACCGGGTTGGTACTAGCGTCTATAAATAAATACGAGGTACACAATCACCAAACAATACTTAACTACTTCTATTTAGCACACAAAGGTTCATACTAGATGATCTAGCATCATCACAATCACTACATGAAATGGTGACATAATCTTCTTTATCTTATTTTAGAAAAGCAATTTATACTCATTGAAAAAGTATTTAGGATTTAATATTCTCCAATTATAACATGTGGGATCATGTGGACACATGTCATCACCACATATTCCAGTACTTGGGAATGTGATTTAAAATGGTTGGCCTATATTTCAAAGTTGAATATTACTATTTAATATAATTAAAATGACTATAAATGGCCATATAGCATTCTTTTAATACTAGCCCAAGATTACTTCATGTAAATCTAAATATTTTTACATAGTCAGATAGAGCATGGAAAATGTGATTTTTGAGAATTGGAATCAACTTAAAACCATTTATGGTTGATTTTAGAAAAATGTTTGAAGTTGGAAAAGTCTCTGTCTTGTCATTTTTACTATGGATGATCTATATATTCAAATGGTTTGAATCCAACAGGAGTGGTTAGATATTTGCATTACCTTTCTAACAAAATTGGAATCATGCAATTTGGTTCAGTAAATCCCTTTGAAATCAATTTTGAACACAACTATAGAATAGGGTTTTGGAATAAATGAAAAATCTAGATTTGAATCTGTGGGCTACGCGCGGGAACGATAATGGGTCGGCCCAACTACACAGCGCACGCGCAGCGGGTTGCACTTGTGTTGGTCCTACATGTCAACGGCTACTCTAACATGAAACGGTATCAGCTACTCTAGGCCACACGATTAGAACGAGATCAACGGCTGAGCGTCGTCATCTCCGTCGAACGGCACGCGGGGGATTCCAACCCTAGCTCTACGGCAGCGTTATCGGAGGCTTACCAGGGCTCCAGCTGGGTCCGGCAAGGTGGGCGAATGAGCTGGTAGACGACGACGGTTCGAATGGTGGTCGTGGCGGCTCCTGGGGCGGCTCCAATCAATGGCTCCATTCCTCCATAGCAGCGGCAGGCTCCAGCGAAATTCCGGTGATGAAGTGCTCGCCTTGCTCCGGGGATGGGTCAGAGGGATAGCTGGGTGAGAGGTGAGTCGAGTGGTGTGCATTTGGAGGCTGGGGGAGGGGTCTATTTATACCCCCGGCGAGGTGGCATTGCGGCATGGCTCGGGCTCGTCAGTGACGTTGCTATAGGGCGCTATCGGCATGGCTAAGGGCATAGGTCGGTGCGGTGCTCCCTGGCGGTCGTCATGCGCATAGTGGCACGACGAGGCGCGGTCTTAATCGGACGGGGGACGTCCATGCTCTTCTCAGGTACCACGGCATTCGTCATGGCGTACGGCTGTCACGGGGCGCGCGGCGGCAAACGGTCATGTCCGGGAGGTTGCTGGTGACGCGGCGAATGCATTTATGCAAGGGGAGAGCGAGGCGCGGCGTGGTCGCGCGGGAATGGCTCGGCACTCTGGCGTGCGCTCGACATGGCAAACAGAGAAGATGGGTGCGGCTGTGCTGGCTTCTCCACTACTTGTCTTTGGCTGAGGCATGGACTGGCGGGTACAGTGAGGTCGAGCCTACCTTCTAGACATCATGGGCGAGGGCGGCGAAGCTTGTGGCGTCATGTCCATGTCCGACCGGCATGGCACGCTCGGGTACCACCTTGCACTGGTCCTTTGGGCGAGTGAGCGGTGCTGGCTGCACGGGCTGGTACTGGGGGTGATCGTGGGCGAGTAAGAGAGCCTCAAACGAGTACAATGGTGATCACTAGATTGATTCAAACAGTAAATAGTTGGTAGTGTTGTACTGTGCTCACTAAGTGCTCGATCAAATGGCCGCATGAACTAACATTTGAATTTTCAAATTCTTTTTGGTGGGTGTGTTGGTCATATGCTTGAGTTTCTCTGGTTGCAAGGATTGGTCAAGTGGAGATGGTTTCAGTGGTTTTTGAAGAATGGTGATCTAGATGCATACACTTGATTCCATTTTGAAAATTCCCTCAAATGGATTTGAAAATTTTTCTGTAAGTATTGAAAGTTCACTTGGGTTCATTTTCACTTGGTCTAGCAAGGTGAGAAAAGAAATAGAATTGTTTCTATTTGAAATCATTTACTAGAGATGCCCAAAGTGGGCTAGGTGTTAACTTTGGCAAAAATGACCATTAGGTCATTTGCTTCATATATTGATTTTATTTTGATTTGTTTTTGTTTGGATTTGACCTAGATGATCTTGCTTTGATCTTTAAACTATTTCGCAACATATATAACAAACAAATATAGCATAACAAGCAATCATACATCATTAATAAACACACATGCATTCATATAGGGTTTAATATTAAAAGTTTTTGTTACCCTTATTTTGTGTAATTGGAAAATGATAAACTCCTTTTAATATTTTTGAGATGTTACAATGAGGGAATAATTTTACAACAAGATTTGGAAGTTGCAATTAGCAAGCACAATTATTTGGGAAGCTTGCTAGGCGTTGCGAATCTAGCAGGTAGGCCCCGGGAATCTGGCAGCTAGGCACTAGTAATTTGGCAGCTATGCATTGTGAATTTGGCAGCAAAAGGGTTGTGAATTTGGCAGCTAGGCCATGGGAATTTGGCAGCTAGGCACTAGTAATTTGGCGGCCATCAACACGGTACTCTACTAGTGATGAGGGGTAACCTCGACAATGCCCATGGTTATGGATTTATGATTTTGTGGAAAAGAAAACGCTGGAGATTTCGTCGAATGTCAGACAAACAAGGGAGTCAAAGTCGTCAGATTATCGATGGACAATACTATTGCAGATTGCTTGGGAGTTTTCTGTACCTCTTTGCATGCCCCTCCTAGCCTATATATAATAGGCCGGGTCTCGAGACTGTATACAGATAGGTTACATATTCATAATTACAATACCAACGCAATGTCGATTTCTATTTCCTTATATAACTAAACCAAGACTTCTGTTGGATGCTTCTTGGGCCTTCGTCTTGGGTCTTCATGGGCCTTGAGCCTTTATACAGCTAGGGTAACAAAATATAAGCACCCGAGTAATCATACCGATGTTAGTAGCCCCTGAGATATTTTCAATATTTATGATTTATATGAGATGTTTTTATTTTTTTGAACTTTGTAGGGATTTGGTACAACAGGCCTGATGCATCCGACATATTGGGAATCAGTTAATTACTCCTGGGCAAAAACACTGTAGACCTACATCAAGTTCAAGTCTCCAGGCTTGAACTCGGAATTTTACTGGCGTAATTCAGTTTAAGTCGTTGAGGTCTTATCGAATATTGAATTTCAGTTCTATTATATCGGGTACCTAATGCATTTGTCAGGATTTTTCATCGTATCGTCGATATAGATATTTTACTCGTAGAGCACATTCTTGTACGGTTACCAGGTCACACAGGACGAATTTCAGGGTCTTATCTTCTTGTCATGGACACGGCTTTCGGAGTTTTATCGCGTCAGACGCGGTCCGAGATTTTTATATATTTTTTATTGACTGTCTTGTTTGGCTGTTGGAATTGCTGAAATTTATCAGATTTTTTGTTTTGTCGGATGGTTTTATAGAGACTCCCAATGGGAGTAACCTTCTGAGGATACACTAAAGTAAAACGCATAGGCTTATGTTGATATTTCTTTAGGTCGAAATAATTGTTTAAACTTATATGCACAATATAATTTTCTATCAGGTATGCACTAGCGCTCCTGATGGAAGTAGCCCCCAAGGCTATGTTCGTATGCTGTATCTAGACATAGTCTCATAATTTTTGTTAGTTTCATCAGAGCGATGCTCACAAATTTTCTAAATGTCTTTATAATGAAACCCCCTGATTTGTGGATAAAGAAAAAACAATAAAGAAGAAATTAGAGTATAGAGAACTTACCTTTTATTTAAAATCTGAAGACGAAAATACATGGTTTGGCAGGTTCGCCTGGCTGTTGGACTTTATTAAAGAATATTCTGGCTAAGAAGTCGACCATAGGCCTTATTGTAATTTAAATTGTGAGAAAACATAAATTCTAAGCATAAAAACACCATAGTTATGCGACGTTCCACAGATTGGAGTATTTGACTCATGTCTTCTTGTCTTAAAGCCGATATGCTCCTACGGGGATAACTTCTGTAATGATGTAAGGCCCTTCCCAAGGTGACTCCAATTTATGGTGACCATCTTGCTTGAGGCGAAGAACTAGGTCCCCTACAACGAATGACCTAGGAGGTAATCGTTGATTGTGGTAGTTGCGCAAGTTTTGCTGATATATAGTGGCCATTTGCAAGGCAATATCACGAGCTTCATCAAGTGCGTCAACATCGTCTTCAAGTGCTTTCCTGGATGCTTCCTCGTTGTATTGAGCGACCCGTGGAGACTCGTGAGTTACTTCGACTAGAAGGACAACTTCAACATCGTGAACCGTAAAGAAGGTTGTTTCTTGCGTCGAACTATTTGGAGTAGTACGCAAGCTCCATAAAACAGACGATAACTCATCAACCCATGCTCCTTTTGCTTTATCAAGTGATGCTAACAATATTTTCTTGAGACCAGTAGTTACGATACCATTGCCTTTTTCTACTTGCCCATTAGTTTACGGGTGAGCAACCGAGGCATAACTTACTTTTATATCCATTTCCTTGCAGTATTCTTTGAACTCATGGGATGTGAAATTAGTCCCATTGTCGGTGATGATGTTGTTTGGTATGCCAAATCGAAACACTATTGATTTGATGAAATTCATAGCCGAAGTTCCATCCTGGCTGGTAATAGACATTGCTTCAATCCATTTGGTGAATTTGCCGACTGCTACGAGCAGAAATACGTGCCCTCCTAGGGACGATTTGTGAAGTTTACCCACCATATCAAGCCCCTACTAAGCGAAGGGGACAGGCGAGAGGTATGAGGTTTAGTTCGGCAGCAGGTGCACCGGGTTTTGTTGCAAATCGCTGACATGCTTCACATGTTATGACTATGTCCTTTGCATCTTGTACTGCTGTGAGCCAATAGAATCCTGCTCTGGATGCCTTGGCAGCGATTGCTCGGCTGCTGGCATTATGTCCACACACTCCTTCATGTATGTACTTGAGTATAATCTTTCCTTCATCGGGTGTACCAAATCGCTGTAAAACACCCAAAAAACTTCTTTTATATAGCTCTCCCTTGATGATCCTAAAGGCTTTTGATCGTCGGGTAATTTGTCGAGCTTCTATTACGTCCTCAGGGAGTTCTCCCTTCATCATGTATGCTATATATGGTTGCATACATGTAGGTTCTACTATCATGATTGCATTCACTTCTGGCTCTTCCTCAAGGACTTCTTCTATCTTCGTGTGCTGGCCTAGCCCCCGAGTCTTTCTGCGTCTTGATCTTTCTCCCCATTTTGGGTGCTACCACCTTAGAAACCCTTCTGGCCTTGATAGAGCGCTGCGTTATTTCCTCCCAAAAAACTCCGGGTGGAACTGGTAAGCATAAGGATCCGATGTTTGCCAAATTATCAGCCTCTTCACTGCTTGCTCTTCCTATGTGCGAGACTTCGTCCCCGTCAAATTGGGCTTTCATAATGCTATACAAATCACAGTAGGAGATCATGTTGTCACTGATAGCGTCGCACTTGTTCATTGCTTGTTGCGCCACGAGGTTGGATTCACCGAATATTTTGAGCCGAGTTGCACCACAAGCTTTAGCCATATGCATACCATGGAACAAGGCCTCGTACTCAGCTTCATTATTGGACGCGTTCGCAAAACTCATCTAAAGTATGTATCACATTTTATCGCCTTGTGGTGACACTAATATGACTCCTGCCCCTGCTCCTTCCATTCTTTTTGATCCATTGAAATACATTTTCCATCCTCAAGAAAGGTCAGGTGGGCCTACGCATTGTAGTTATGTCCATTTAGTAATAAAGTCAGGCAAAACCTGTGATTTAATTGCTTTGCATTTCTCGTATGTGATATCTCGAGGAGATAGCTCAATGCCCCATAGAGAGACGCGTCCAATTGCTTCTGGATTGTTGAGCATATTGGATAGAGGTGCTTCATTGACCACTATGATCGGGTGTTTCGAAAAATAGTGGCGCAATTTTCGTACTGTCATGAATACTCCATATGCTAGTTTTTGATAGTGTGGATATCTTTGCTTAGATGGCGAGAGGACCTCGCTTAGAAAATAAACTGGTCTTTGAACACCGTGGGTTTCCCTTCTTTGGGCCGCTCTACGACCAAAACTGTGTTGACCACCTGATTAGTGGCGGCAATGTAGAGAAGTAGTGGCTCTTTTTCTCGTGGAGACACGACAGCAGGAGAAGTCTAAAGTGTTCTCTTGAGATCTTCAAAGGCACGCTGAGCTTCCTCCGTCCACTCAAATTTATCCGATTTCCTCGTAAGGTTGTAGAATGGTAGTGCTTTTTCTCCTAGACGGGCGATAAAACGACTGAGTGCTACGACTCGCCTAGCCAAATGTTGTACACCTCGAAGATTCATTGGTTTTTTCATTGTTAGGATTGCCTATATTTTCTTTGGATTTGCTTCTATTCCTCCTGCTGATACGAGGTATCCGAGGAGTTGCCCTGTAGGGACTCCAAAGTTACACTTTGTCAGGTTGAGCTTGATGCAAAACTTGTCGAGGTTCTCGAACGTTTCTCGGAGGTCATTGATGAGATTTGACCCTTGCTTTGTTGTAACTATGACATCGTCAATGTAAACTTATACGTTTGTGCCAATTTGACTGCTTAGGCAACTCTGCATCATCCATGATATGTTGCCCCCACATTTTTGAGCCCAAAGGGCATTGTTGTGTAGCAGAATCCGCCATAGGGCATGATAAACATTGTTTTATCCCGATCTTCCTCCTTCATACGAATTTGATGGTATCTTGAATATGCGTCCAAAAAGGAAAGATGTTCGGATCCCGTGGTTGCATCGATTATTTGATCGATTTGAGGTAGTGGGAAGTGATCCTTTATACAGTGCTTGTTCAACATAGTCAAGTTGATGCACATACGTAGCTCTTTTGTATTTTTATTTGGGACGCATAATGGATTTGCGACCCACTCTGCTTTCTTCAATTCCTTGATGAATTTAGCGTCAGTTAGGCGATGGAGCTCCTTTCCAATGGCTTTTCATTTTGGCTCTGCAAAGCGGCGTGATGACTACAAGTGCACATATCGTTTGTAGCTAGTTTCTAAATAAAGATATCGATCCCACAGGGAGCAGGAGTCTGAAGTCTAATATCTCTTTGAACTAAATACTTAAATAGTAATGCTAAATAACGTTCTAAGTAACAAGATAAAATGCGAGTTTTGTGTAAAAGATATTTTTGGATTTTCAAATAAGAGAACAATAAGTAAAGTAAAGCTGTAAGTAAACAAGAGCATGCAAGTATGATTACGAAAGTCTACAAGATGATGGAAAGAGTTCTCAGGGAGTAGTGGATCCACCACTAGTAATTAGAAAGAGTGATCAAAATTATTATAATGAATAAGACCATTTATGATATGTGTGGGAGGAGCTCCATATATGGATGAATAGGCAGCAACCACTACACACATCATATGTCATAACCACAGCAGACATCAATCGACATCAATCGAATTACTGTGCTATTAAGGGACTTTACCTGTAGGATGTATCCCATGGCATGGACAATGTTCCTAGAGTTCTCCTTGATTCCCAAGTTGATATGTAAGAAATGACAAAAGCTTTATAGTCACCGTAAGTGTTATCATCCCTCCTTTTACCAACAAGTAGTTCCCTCCATCTAGTCCTCAGTGAGGAAAATATTGAGTGGCGCGCTTCACCCAACATCAAGATGAAAGAAATCTAACACAGACACATAATGAACAATATCATATAATAATCTTTATCTCAATTCAATCTCATACTAGGGTTTCTCCATCTCCCCAAGAACAAAGGAAACTAGTCACACATAAAGGCAATCAACATCATGGATAGAATATGGATGAAGTATGATGATACAATTGAAGACAAGTGCAAATCCAAGATTCAATCTAGAATTACAACAAGTAACCAAAGGGGATCGGTGATGGATACGTTGTTGATAAAGATGACGATGTAGATCGATGTGGAGGCCTTCAAGATCCTAGTCCCTTATCCTCTTGTGTGATGGTGATGGTGTAGATCTGATTGGAGGCGGCTATGGTGGTGGCACGGCGGCAGGGCTCCTCCGTGGTGGAGGATATGGCTTGGTACATCTCTCTTGGCTCCTCCCACCTTTATATAGGCCTTGGGGTGCCCTAGGGTTCCCCCCAATACCGTCATATGACTTAGGGAAGGTTCTAGAGCTTCTCTGGGGTGAAATCCTATTGTTTGCGACTTTTTTGCAACTATACGGCCGGAAAAATGCTTCCCGCCGTATAGTTGCTCGTCAAACCTTCAGGTTCCGCAATGTTTTGGCCTCCGTTTCTTCATATGAACTCCGATTTGGGTGTTCTTGTGCTTGTTGGATTCGTATTGACAAGGGCTACAATCTAGTGGTCTTGGATATTTATTTTGAGAAGTTGGAAAAATTCACTTTTTCCAACACCCAAATGGCTTAGTCTGGTCCCTATAGCTCCTCAATACTATGCTCTCTTTGTTCCTTTTGCCTTTGTTTTATCCATAATCATCATCAACACCTACACACATGTCATAGACAAGGAAAGTGATAAAATTCTACCTAAACTACTAAATGTGCAAAGCTCATATGAAAGTAAATGAGAACTAGAAGTCATGCATATAAGGTATAGCTATAGCTGGAAGAAACATGATACGAGAGATAAATGGCACATTTTATATGGCTAAAAGAGGTGGTATTTCAAATCCATCACAGCGAAGTGACTGTTTTACTAGTTTTGTCTTTGGATCCAGATTTAATGCATGCTCAACGAGTTGCCTGGGAATTCCCGGCATGTCAGAAGGTAGCCATGCGAAAATCTCCCAGTGCTCATGGAGGAACTCGATGAGCGCGCCTTCCTATGCGAGACCAAGATTGGAAGCCACAAAGGTCATCTTTTTCAGGTCGGTAGGGTGGATCTGGACTTCCTTTGTATCTTTTGTCGTGCCAAAAGCTTGATCAGGATTGACACGTGCTACCATCAGAGGTTCTGCAGTTGCCAACATTTTTAGCTGCTCAAACTCAGTTGCCATCCCGAATGATTCAGAGATTTTGTTGAACTCTCGATCGCAATTGTCGAAGCGTTCGAAGCTGCCCTTTACTGTTATGACCCCCTTTGGGGCTGGCATTTTCATAACTAGGTACGCATAATTTGGTACTGCCATGAATCGTGCAAAAGCTAGGCGACCTAGGATTGCATGATACTGTGATGGCGAGTCCATGACTTTGAACTCGAGCTTTTCACGCCTGAAATTTTCCTTGGATCAAAAACAACGTCAAGAGATATTTTACATAAAGAAATTTTGGCCTTACCTGGTACTATGCCGTGGAAGGATGTTTCTGTTGGTGCTAGATTTGTTAAAGAGCAATTCATCGCCCTCAGTGTCTTGGCGTAGATCAGGTTGATGCTGCTTCCCGCATCCATGAATACTTTACTCATATCAAATCCACCCACTTGTGCTTCTACTATTAAGGCTGAGTGGCCCGGTCGTGGTACCCGAAGTGGATGATCAGCTCTGCTGAATGTGATTTCTTGTTCTCACCAGTGGAGATATTTAGGTGTGGCCGGTGGCGCTATCTCTGTCATGTTGACTTGTCTTATAATCAGCTTCTAGATCCTATTTGATGGGCACCCTTTCTGAATCATTGACATTGCTCCCTTGGACCTGAGATATTCATTTTCTTGATTTGCTATATTTTGCGGCTGCCCTGCTGGCAGGTGTACTGGAGGTGGTGGTGGTGCGCTATTGGTTAACTTGCCAGGTGTAGTGGTATACCCTTGGCTTGCTGCTTCAGTTGCCTTTGCGTAGCATAGCTCTTGCATCTTTAAAAACGTTCGGCAGTCCTTCATGAGATGGTTGGATCGCCTTTTGCCTGTTGAGTCGATGTAAAAGTGCATATTACAGGGTCCTTCCAGCATTTGCATTGCGGACATTGGTGGGTCTCGAGCTCTTGGCTGATATCGCTGTGTTGGTTGGCTTCCTCCAACATCGTCCATGTTGTTGCGGTGCCCACCATTGTAATCGTTGTTTCTTTGGTTGTTCTCTCCCAAGAAACTAGCTGCAACATAGCTTGGTCCCCCGTGTCCGTCGTTGCTCCTTTGTCTTTTGTCATTGTTGCGCATGTTCCTATCTTCTTCAGGCAAATGTGTTCGCTTGTTGTGTACTGCATCCTCTCCATCATCCCAGTGATTTGCCATATCCATCATCTGTGAAATTGTTTTGGGCTTGACCCTTCCTAGTTCTTCTATGAATTCTTGACGGCGGAGGCCATCATTAAAGGCATCAATTGCCGTTTCGTCAAATATGGCCTCAGCTGAGTTTTTGATGATATTCCATCCCTGGATGAAGGCTCTTATTGACTCTCCAGGTTTCTGTTTGCATGCTCGCAATTGCTCCAGAGATGCAGGTTGCTTGAATGTGGAGTGAAAATGTCAGATGAACTTATCTTCAAGGTCATTCTAGCTGCTGATGGAATCTTCAAGTAGCTGTCTGAGCCATGACCGTGCGGTGACGGTTAGGTGAAGCTGCAGGCTCTGCATTACAGTGGCCGTGGAGCCACCCTGTAACTTGACGGTGGCCAGATAATCTACCAACCAAGCTTTGGGTTCCTCTAGGCCATCGTACTTCTAGAGGTCATGAGGAAGTTTAAAATCCTTGGGTACTAGGGTCTTGCAAACCCGTTGGGTAAAGCAGCTGGCTCCGCATAACTCATAGTTGTCCTCGCTATCCCCGTTGTAGTACCTTTGGCTACAGCTCTCATCGCTTGATCCGTCATTCCTGTGCTGCGTGAGATTGTTTCTTGCGTTGTTTCGCGGCTCGGAGCCTGATAATTTCACCCGATGTGGTGACCACGATCGCCGGGTGTTCCCCGCTAGTCGAGGGATACTGCGACAGCGTGGGGATCTGTCGGGTTGATGCGTGATTCCTTGTTATGCTTGTGCAAGAGATGCTCCTACCATGTCGAGGTTCATTAGAGCAGAGCGATGGAGAGCCGCGCGAGGATCGTTGGGTGCGGGTTGAGTTGTGAGCAGATACATTTTTACAGCTACAATTGCGGCTTGGACTGTTTTTGCTTTGATGTGTCATGTTGGATCTACTGACATAAACAACAAATCGAGATCTCGAGTCAATTCATTTCTTTCAGCTTCGGGGATATTCTGCACCCGTGACGTTCTTCTCCTTGGTGGTGCTTCCCCAGTTATGCTTCTGGTCCTCGGGTAGAGCTTAGTTGCACCCGCCGTAGGCTGAATTTGTCAGCTAGCCTTTTCCTTTCGTCGAGTTTCCTCTGCATCCTTAGGAGATCCCTTTTATTATGATGAAGCAAATATTGGTAGGCTAGTAGATCTTCGTGTGTGGCTTTGGCTGTCATTGGGACCGCACCCAAAATTTCTTCCCTTGCCCTTTGCCATGCTTCTGCTGGTAGCCGGAGAGTTTGTCGCTCTCCTCTGTGTGGTTCTTCTCCTCCCGAGATTATGCGGTTGTTTCTCGGGTCTCCTCTGTTTTCATGATCTCCTGCATTGCTATTCGACAAATTACCATTGGGTCAAGGATAGGGTTACCTTTGGAGTCGAGCTGCATTCAGGTTTCCCTGATGATTACGCAATACCTGGTGGCGCGTTATATATGAGCTAGTGACGTCATCGTCGGGTCCGAGGGAGACACTGTTTTGGATATCACTGAAGTCCAGCAGTTTCTGTTCTAGGTAGATTTCGGCCATCCTGATTCTGAAGTCGATGCTTTCGCCGCTTTCTTATGATTCCTCATTTGCTGGGCTCGGTCCTCGTGGTGGAGTTAACTGAGAGTCTGACCCATGGGAGAGATTGTCGTAAAGACCATCAAGATCCCCTAGATATGTTATGTTTTCAGTGTTTTCTTTATCTTTCTCCGGCTGGATTGTAGCTTCTGTGGATGATCTGACAGATGATGCGGGTATCGCCATAGGCACAACTTTTTTCACCGACGGTTCCGATGAAATCGGAGCCAATAGGTGCGGTTGTTCGGGTTCCTCCACCTGAAAGTGGAAACTTCCGATGATGAGATTGGATCTGCCATTGAAATCAGCGGGTAGAGAGATAGGGGTGGGTGGGCGTGGTGCCACTCCCATTTCATTGTTGCTTGATGAAAAGGGGTCCTCCGAATCCATGATTCCAGCGTTCAGGTTTCCCATAGATGGCGCCAGTTGATGAGGGGTAACCTCGGCAATGCCCATGGTTATAGACTTAGGGTTTCATGGAAAAGAGAATGCTGGGGATTTTGTTGGATGTCAGATAAACAAGGATTTCGAAGTCGTTTGATTATCGATGGACAATACTATTGCAGATTGCTTGGGTGTTTTTCGGTACCTCTCTGCGGGCCCCTCCCAGCCTATATATAATAGGTCGGTTCTCGGGACTATATACGGATAGGTTACATATTCATGATTACAACACTAACACAACGTCAGTTTTTATTTTCTTATATAACTAAACTAAAACTTCCGCCGGATGATTCTTGGGCCTTCATCTTGGGTCTTCATGGGCATTGAGGCTTTATACAGCTAGTGTAACAAAACATAAGCACCTGAGTAATCATACCCGTGACAACTAGGCACTGACAATTTGTCACAATACCTGGCCACTAGGCACTTGGATTTTGGCGGTTAGGTGCTAGAACATGACAACTCATCACTAACATTTTTCAGAGATAAGTATGTGTCGCTAAATAATCTGGTATTTATTAGGGAAATATGTTAGTTACTGATAAATAATCTGGTAGCTACTACTCTGGTAGCTAAATAACCTGAGAGTATAATTTTTAGAATTTTGGCATCAGTTTTAAAAACTCGGTAGCTATTATCAAATAACCTGGTAAGGGTTGTTAACCAGTAGTTTCTTCGTATTCTAAAGTCTGCTTTTGCACAAGAAAATTTTGTGAGGGTTTACTTTTAGGCCATGCAAGCTTTTTGCAAGCATGTGACACCATATTGCTAGTGCTAGACTACTACAGGTCTACAATACAATAGTATTGATCTACTAGATGTGGACCCGAGAAAATGATCTGTGGATGTGAACCCAAGACAAGAAAACTTACAGACATGGACCCAGAAAAAACCCAGGAATCTCCTTTGGCCAGCCACCGCATGGAGGCTACCCGAGTGCAGCGCCACCGGGTAGCACAGTCCTACATAAAAAGCATCTGATACATTCATTTCACAAAACTAAAATGTCTTATATTTCTGAAGAGAGGAAGTACTAATCAGCATCAAGGGTAAAAAATTAGTTCATTGTACAACATTATTCTCTTGGGGGTAAATAAGAGGTGATAATTGTTCTTTTTGGGTAATGCGGTCACAAACATAGACCAACTTAAATTCAACATTGAGCTTAAGTCAAACATATTTCTCACATCCTACCCAAATTCAAAATAATTTAAGTTATAATATTGTGCTAAGTCAAACTACGAGCCAAAAAAAGTCATACCGAACTCGTACACCATAGAGGGTAGAGAAAGGTCGCGAATTGTAAAACCAATCTAGGATTTTGTCCTCTTGTCGGTGATGCCACTGGTCCACTCCGCCTCCGGTGGCCTGGTGACTTGGAGATGTGGCGGACCACGGCCACTCGCCGGGAGAAGGTTCACATTCTTTGTTTTCAGTGTCTTCTTGGGGATGTTAACAAGGTGACTACATCTAGAAGTCAGAATAAGGTCTTGCTCATCATATTATCACTCCAGATGCACCTAGTGCTAACGGAGGATGTGTGAGTTGATCGATATCTTGGGATCCGATCGTTTTGCATATTCGTTAGTATGGTTTCAGGTCTATCTCTTCCGATCTACGATTGTCATCTTCGGCGATGGTTACTGCTCTGATGCGTTTGTCCGAGGCTTAGCAAGACGACTCCCCGTCCATCTACTACAACAAGCTCTACTACGACAAGTTTTGTCCATTTTCGATGATGGAGGGGCGAGGACGGTGGCGCACCATCGACTCGTGATAGTGTATTGATGACCCACAAGTATAGGGGGTGTATCATAGTATTTTCGAGGGAAGTGAAACCCAATTTATTGATTCGACACAAGGGGAGCCAAAGAATATTTATAAGCCTTAACAATAGAGTTGTCAATTCAGCTGCACCTGGAAACAATCTTGCTCACAACAGTTTATCAGTAGCAATAGTTTTGTAGTAGCAATAGCAAAGTAATAGCAGTAGTAAAAGTAAAGACAGTAGTAACAATTGCAGTAAACAGTAGGATTAATGCACGGTAGGCATAGGGATGGATGGACGGGCGTTACATGGACAAGATAATTCATATAGCAATCAAGACATAGGGCATTTGTAGATAAATAAGATAAAGCATCCAAGTACTAGATAATTAGAGGCATGTGTTCCATATATAGTCATACGTGCTCGCAATGAGAACTTGCACAACATCTTTTGTCCTGCCAGCCCATTTGCAGCGGGGCCTCAAGGGAACTACTGGCAATTAAAGTGCTCCTTTTAATAGAGCACCGAAACAAAGCATTAACACCCCATGAACACATGTGATCCTTACATCAAAGCCATTCCCTCCGGTTATCCCGATTATTGTCACTTCAGGGCCTTTGGTTCCGTACAATAATATGTGTATACAACTTGCAGGTAAGAACACAAAAAATACTATCATCATGAATCAATAACATGTTTAGATTTGAAATCATGGCACTCGGGCCCTAGTGACAAGCATTAAGCATAACATGTTTAGTGTATTTAGTATTCTTAGTGTGTCTTTCCGGTTCTTCTTCAACTTTTTCTTTATGGAGCATCATTTTCCTCATTACCACTTTCAGTTTTAGTATCAGAGACATATATACTATTAGGATGTTTAATAGGTTCAAAAGATTCTACAATAGTTTTATGTTTCTTTTTTCCTTTTCTTAGGAGAAGTAGCACTATTTTCAATTTGTTGAGAATCTTGCTCAATTCTTTTAGGATGCCCCTCGGGATATAGAGGATCCTGGGTGGCAGCACCACTTCTAGTTCTAATTTCATAAGCTTGTTTTTCCTTAGAAGCATTACCTATCAAATCTTTTTGCACTTTAATAAGCTGGTCAATTTGAGTTTGAACCATTTGGAAATGTTTAACAAGCATTTTAACATCATTAGAGGTTCTTTCCAAAATATCCTTCAACTCAATAATAGCTCTAGAGTTTTCCATTAGATGGTTTTGCACCCTTTTATTAAAATTATCTTGCTTAACAATAAAAACATCAAATTCTTCCAAGCATTGACTAGGAGGTTTATAGTAAGGAATATCACCTTCGTCAAAATGTTGGAGAGAGTGTACCTCAATAGTGGATGAGTGGGAGATTGGCTTACATAATTCTTCTATAGGATGTAAATTCTTCAAGTCTTCAGCTTTAATACCCTTCTCCTTTAGACATTTCTTAGCTTCCTTCAGCACTTCATCATTTAGTTCAATAACTCCCCTCTTCTTTGATGTTGGTGTCGGCGCAGGCACATCTAACTCAGGTGTAGCTGTCTTAGGTGTAGTTGGTTCAGGTGGAGTCCAATCATCATAATTCTTGCTTATTTTAGCCATTAATTCCTGAGCTTCTTTGGGAGTTCTATTCCTGAAAACACAATCAGCACAACTATCCAGGTATGTCCTAGATTCTTCAGTTAGTCCATTATAATATATATCAAGAAGCTCATTTTTAGGTAATGGACATCCAACCTGTGCATGAATCAAAGCACAAAACCTTGCCCATAATTCAGGCAGTATCTCCTTTTCTCCCTGTTTAAAATCAAAAAGTTCCTGCAAAATAGTATGTCTAGCACTAGGAGGGAAATATTTCTGAAGGAAGGTACTAATCAAGCAATCAGGGCTATCAATAGATCCAGGAGGTAAATTATTAAACCAAGTTTTAGCTTCTCCTTTCAATGAAAAAGGGAAAAATTTAGCAACAAAGTAGGTGTGCATCTTAATATCATCAGAAAATAAGCCACTCATGGTAGAAAGCTCAGTCATATGTGCTACCACACTTTCACTCTTAGTCCCACAAAAAGGTTCTTTATCAACAATAGTTATGTAAGATAAATCAAGAGAGAAATCATAATCCTTATCTTTAATGTTTATGGGAGATGTAGCAAACTTAGCATTAGGAGATAATTTAGGTCTAACAATATGTTTCTCAAGAAGACTCTTAATAGCACTCCTACCATGGGTGTTTTCGCATTCTTTAATAACTTCATCTGTCATTTCTATATACCTGTCTTCAATATCATAGCTCTCTCTAGACTCAGGTGAACTGACAGGTGTAGTAGTATCTTCATTAGGAGTTTCAGTATTTCCAACTATAGTTCTAGCAATCGTAGCATCTAGGAAAGGACCTAATGAACCACTTTTATCAAGCACGATAGAAGCAGCATCATAAGTATCAGAAGTTTCCGATTCAGCAGTAGTAGCAGTGTGTGTAGCATGTGTATGTGGTGGTGTAAGGAGCTTACTCATAACAAATGGTGAATCAAGAGCAACGGAGGTATTCAGAACCATACCTCTTCTTGTAGTGGATGGTAATATAGGAACCTTTCCATCACGAGATTTACCCATGATGAATGGAGGGCAGCGAACAATAGTGATTCCAAGTGAACTTGATAAATAGAGCTATGCTCCCCGGCAACGGCGCCAGAAAATAGTCTTGATGACCCATAAGTATAGGGGGTGTATCGCAGTATTTTCGAGGGAAGTGAAACCCAATTTATTGATTCGACACAAGGGGAGCCAAATAATATTTATAAGCCTTAACAACTGAGTTGTTAATTCAGCTGCACCTGGAAACAGTCTTGCTCACAGCAGTTTATCAGTAGCAACAATTTTGTAGTAGCAATAACAAAGTAATAGCAGTAGTAAAAGTAAAGACAGTAGTAACAATTGCAGTAAACAGTAGGATTAAAGCGCGGTAGGCATAGGGATGGATGGACGGTTACATGGAAAAGACAATTCATATAGCAATCAAGACATAGGGCATTTGCAGATAAACAAGATAAAGCATCCAAGTACTAGATAATCATAGGCATGTGTTCCATATATAGTCATACGTGCTCGCAATGAGAACATTCACAACATCTTTTGTTCTGCCAGCCCATTTGCAGCGGGGCCTCAAGGGAACTACTGACAATTAAGGTGCTCCTTTTAATAGAGCATCGGAGCAAAGCATTAACACTCCGTGAACACTTGTGATCCTCACATCAAAGCCATTCCCTAGTGACAAGCATATGTGTATACAACTTGCAGGTAAGATCACAAACAATATTATCATCATGAATCAATAACATGTTCAGATCTGAAATCATGGAACTCGGGCCCTAGTGACAAGCATTAAGCATAACAAGTTGCAACAAAGTCAAAAAGCACTAATAATAGATACTAGGCACCATGCCCTAACAATCTGATGCCATTAGATGAACGATCTCATCCAATCCCTACCATCCCCATAGCCTATAGCGGGGGATTACTCACTCATAGATGGGGGAATCATGGATGGTCGATGGAGAAGCGATGGTGATGATGACGGCGATGATCTCCTCCAATTCCCCATCCCGGCAGGGTGCCAGAACGGAGTTTCTGGTTCTGATTTGCGGAATCCAGTGGTGGTGGCATAGCAGAACTCTTTCTGGAAAAACGTCAACCCCCCATATGTTTTTAGGTCAAAAGGCAACTTATAGGCGAAGAGGGAGGCCGAGGGGGTGATCGAGGCGGCCACACCACCCCCAGGCGTGGCCTGGCCTAGCCCGTGCAGCCAGGTGGTGTGGGCCCCTCGTGGCCCTCCTCCGTCTCGTCTTCTGGCTCTGTGAGTCCTCTGGTGAAATAGGATTTTTGGCATATTTTCCTGGATTCGAGGGAAGTGAAACCCAATTTATTGATTCGACACAAGTATAGGGGGTGTATCGCAGTATTTTCGAGGGAAGTGAAACCCAATTTATTGGTTCGACACAAGGGGAGCCAAAGAATATGTATAAGCCTTAACAAGTGAGTTGTCAATTCAGCTGCACCTGAAAACAATCTTGCTCATAGCAGTTTATCAGTAGCAATAGTTTTGTAGTAGGAATAGCAAAGTAACAGCAGTAGCAAAGTAAAGACAGCAGTAACAATAGCAGTAAACAGTGGGATTAAAGCACTGTAGTCATAGGGATGGATGGACGGGCGTTGCATGGACAAGACAATTCATATAGCAATCAAGACATATGGCAATTGCAGATAAATAAGATAAAGCACCCAAGTACTAGATAATCATAGGCATGTGTTCCATATATAGTCATACGTGCTTGCAATGAGAACTTGCACAACATCTTTTGTCCCGCCAGCCCGTTTGCAGCGGGGCCTCAAGGGAACTACTGTCAATTAAGGTGCTCCTTTTAATAGAGCATCGGAGCAAAGCATTAACACTCCATGAACACATGTGATCCTCACATCAAAGCCATTCCCTCCAGTTATCCCGATTATTGTCACTTCAGGGACTTTGGTTCTGGACAATAATATGTGTATACAACTTGCAGGTAAGATCACAAACAATACTATCATCATGAATCAATAACATGTTCCGATCTGAAATCATGGCACTCGGGACCTAGTGATAAGCATTAAGCATAACAAGTTGCAACAAAGTCAAAAAACACTAATAATAGATACTAGGCACCATGCCCTAACAATCTGATGCCATTACATGAACGATCTCATCCAATCCCTACCATCCCCATAGCCTACAGCGGGGGATTACTCACTCATAGATGGGGAAATCATGGATGGTCGATGGAGAAGCGATGGTGATGATGATAGTGATGATCTCCTCCAATTCCCCGTCCCGGCAGGGTGCCAGAACGGAGTTTCTGGTTCTGATTTGCGGAATCTGGTGGTGGCGGCGTAGCGGAACTCTTTCTGGAAAAACGTCGACCCCCCTTGGGTTTTTAGGTCAAGAGGCAACTTATAGGCGAAGAGGGAGGCTGAGGGGGTGACCGAGGCGTCCACACCACCCCTAGGCGCGGCCTGGCCTGACCCGTGTGGCCAGGTGGTGTGGGCCCCTCGTGGCCCTCCTCCATCTCGTCTTCTGGCTCCGTGAGTCCTCTGGTGAAATAGGATTTTTGGCATATTTTCCCGGATTTTTCTTGATAGTTGATTTTCTGCACAAAAACTAGACACCAAGGTAATTCTACTGAAAACAGCGTTAGTCCGTGTTAGTTGTATCCAAATCACACAAGTTTTGAGGAAAAACAATAGCAAAAGTGTTCGAAAAAGTAGATACATTTTGGACGTATCATGTATGCAGTCATCGATAGGTAGTCCAATGACCTAATTATAACTTTTTGTACTTTTGAGATCCTTTATACTGATGTAGATGATTACTAATAGATCGGTGCATTTTTTGCAAACAAAAAACATCCGGAAAAAGCACTTCAAATTTAACCATATTTATATAAAATTTACACATAACACCAATGCTTGATGACAAAGTTCCACAAAACAGAATCAAAACATTTGTTGCAACTGAGCTCAACCTTTTGAGTAATATTTTGCAGTTAGCCTAGATAGATGTCTTAGGGCCCTTAGCAACATGTGGCATATGGGGCTATATCTCTATACCGAATATCATTATTACATAATAGTTTAAATATGATACTCCACAATTATACTACAACTTTAAACATTGGGTAGCACGAAGGTAGAAAACATAGACCGAGAACCCTTTACCATGAATTGCTATAAAATTATTGCATATTTTCTTAAATGTTGTGGTACATAATATAGAAATCTGGCCTCACATGTCCAATATGTTAAGTACCCTAAGACATTTATTTGGGCTAAGTGCATCATATTACCCAAAAGTTAGAGTCTTCTACGAAAGATGTTTTGATTGTGTGTTCTGTGCAATTTTATCACCAATTTTTGGTGGTATGTGCAAGTCTCTCCCAAATTTATAGAAAAATATTAATATTTACAACAATAGTTCAATTTTGTTAGATTCATCATGCAATATATTTTTGCTACTACATAGATTCAACATTATAGATATTGAAAAAATCATGCAAATTTCTCAAATTTAGAGAAATTTGAGCGCAGGACCAAATTTATAGCTTTAGTTATTTTGGGATGTAATGAGTGGTTGGCTATGGTTAATCATCTACTTTAATTTTTGATGCTTAATGGCTTCTGGATGTAGACTTTCAGTCACTATAGCTAGGCTATGGTCCATTCGAAATGATGACCTCCCTCTTGATCTATAGGTAGGAAAAGTAGAATCGCATCTGGATGTAGACTTTTAGTCACTATAACTTCATTTTGTATATTGGATCCTTAGATCTTGATACATAAAAGTATATACTACTATATTTCACATAACTATGAAGGTTTTTCACCCGCCGAATATCAGCGCAAGAACCATCACTATAAGTTTATAGCTCGGGGATCACACCATATTACTAAGGTTTATCATTAACAGGGACGTCGGGCCCTAGCGCTTATAGACTCGAGGCACATGCCTAATCGCCGCGCTTGTGCTGCAAAAAACCCATACATAACTACATCAGGGAAAGTAGATAGGTGGCGCTTTTTTTTGGCTTGCCACATCGTTATCTGCCGAGCAAGCGCAAGCGCAACACCTCACTGGATGCGCCTCGGTACTAAATACACGGCGACGCATTTACTACTGTGAAATAGATACACTTATTACGAAGAGATCCTCCCCCACGTGTAACAATATTTAGTTAGGATAATTTCTTGTGTAACACTTCATGTGATCTTGACTTGGAGTCCAAGTACTTGTGTATATAAATAGAGGAAGAGGGGGATGAGGCGTCCCATCGAGAAGTCCATTGTTACATGGTATAAAAGCGGGTTTTCACCCCTCCACCGCACCCCTCTCCCTAAAACCCTAGTTGACGCACCTCTCCCTCCCCAAAACCCCTAGCCGCCATCCCTCCCCTTCCTCCCATGAATCCTGATAAGATCGCAGCCATGGAGCGCAAACTCGAGGACCGGGCCAAATCCCTCGATGCCCGTGAAGCCTCCCTCTCCCAACAGCTCACCACCGTCAACACCAACGCCGCCGCCCTCCCTCCTGCGGCTGGCGCCTGATGGCTCAAAATATATCGAGCTCGTTGGGGAACCCCAAGAGGAAGGTATGATGAGCACAACATCAAATTTTCCCTCAGTTATGAAACCAAGGTTATCGAACCAGTAGGAGCAAGGAAACAACTCCAAGGTGTTGTTTCCAACTTGTTATCCTGCACAACACAACCACAGAACTTTGCCCCAACTTACAGTGAGGTTGTCAATCTCACCGGTTTTGCTGAAAACAAAGGATTAAACATATTGTGTGGAAGATAGTAATTGCTTGCAGAAATTAAACAGTAAACAGTAAATAGCTAGTAGATTGATGGTAAAAGAATGAACCGGGGTCCATAGTTCACTAGAGGTGATTCTCCTTAAGATAGATGACATGTTGGGTGAACAAATTATAGTGGGGCAATTAACAAACACCGAGAAAGCATACCATGCATATACTAATCATATTGACTCCTAGGAGATTTGTTTGGGCATTACAACATTATACATAGACTGTAATCCAACTACATATATGACTAATAATCCACCTTCAAGTTATTATCCGAACCCCCTCTAGTATTAAGTTGCAAGCAATATATAATTGCATTAAGCAAAGTGTATAAAGTAAACAATACGATTGTCCCATGGACAAAGGATTGATGTTTTCTCCCTAGTAGCAACAACACATTGATGACCCACAAGTATGGGGGTGTATCGCAGTATTTTCGAGGGAAGTGAAACCCAATTTATTGATTCGACACAAGGGGAGACAAAGAATATTTATAAGCCTTAACAACTGAGTTGTCAATTCGGCTGCACCTGGAAACAATCTTGCTCATAGCAGTTTATCAGTAGCAACAGTTTTGTAGTAGGAATAGTAAAGTAATAGCAGTAGTAAAGTAAAGACAGTAGTAACAAAAGCAGTAAACGATAGGATTGGAGCGCGGTAGGCATAGGGATGGATGGACGGGCGTTGCATGGACAAGACAATTCACATAGCAATTAGAACATAGGGCATTTGCATATAAACAATATAAAGCATCCAAGTACTAAATAATCATAGGCATGTGTTCCATATATAGTCATACGTGCTCGCAATGAGAACTTGGACAACATCTTTTGTCCTGCCAGCCCGTTTGCAGCGGGGCCTCAGGGGAAGTACTGGCAATTAAGGTGCTCCTTTTAATAGTGCACCGGAGCAAAGCATTAACACTCCATGAACACACGTGATCCTCACATCAAAGCCATTCCCTCCGGTTATCCCGATTTCTGTCACTTTGAGGCCTTTGGTTCCGGACAACAACGTGTGTATACAACTTGCAGGTAAGACCATAAACAATACTATCATAATGAATCAATAACATGTTAAGATATGAAATCATGGCACTCGGTCCCTAGTGACAAGCATTAAGCATAACAAGTCGCAACAAAGTCAAAAAAACATACTAGGCACCATGCCCTAACAATCTGATGCCATTACATGAACGATCTCATCCAATATCTACCATCCCCATAGCCTACATCAGGGGATTACTCTCTCAGAGATAGAGGAAACATGGATGGTCGATGGAGAAGCGATGGTGATGATGATGGCGATGATCTCCTCCAATTCCCCGACCCGGCAGGGTGCCAGAACGGAGTTTCTGGTTCTGAATCGCGAAATCTGGTGGTGGCGGCGGAGCAGAACTCTTTCTGGAAAAACGTTGACCCCCCCTGGGTTTTTAGGTCAGGAGGCAACTTATAGGCGAAGAGGGAGGCCGAGGGGGTGCCTGGGGCGGCCAGACCACCCCTGGCGCAGCCAGGCCTAGCACGCGCGGCCAGGTGGTGTGGCCGAGCCCCAGCCCCTCTCCGTCTCATATTCTGGCTCCTGGTGTCCCTCGGTGAAAAAGTGACTTTGGCTTTTGTCCCGTCCAATTCCGAGAATATTCATTTTCTGACTTTCCTGGAACCAAAAACAGCAGAAAACAGGCAGCTGGCACTATGGCTCTTGTTAATAGGTTAGTCCAAGAAATCATATGAAAAGTACTCCAAAGTGTGGACAAAACATAAGAAAGTAGATAAAACCAAGCATGGAACATCAAAAATTATGGATACATTTGCAACGTATCAACATCCCCAAGCTTAACTCCTGCTCGTCCTCGAGTAGGTAAGTGATAAAAAGAAAGAATAATTTTTGAGGTGACATGCACCATCATAAACTTGATCAAAGTATTTGTAAAACAGTGATAGCTGGGATCATAGTACATCAATCATAACATGAAATATAAAGTTCTAGCAATAAGACAAAGCAACTATGTTGCAACATGAAAAGGCACAAACAAAAGATTCATGAATAACAATGCTTTGCAAGACGTTTGTTTATTTCACATAAAGAAAACATAGCATAGTGGCATTCAACTTGTCCCTCATAGAGTAGCAAACATAAATGCATAGGACACCTTCAAAGTTCATAAGAGTGACTAGATACAAATAGTTTAAAACAAGCAATACCAAAGCTATGCATCAATCAACAAGTCTTAGGACAATGCACATAGAACTAAGAATGGCCATTATGCTCTCAAAGTAGGTGCATAAAGATAGAAGGTGGAGACTCAGCATAAAAGTAAAAGAAAGGCCTTCATAGAAGGAAGTAGGGATTCAAGTTTCATAAAGAGCTTCCAAAAACTATGGTACTTATTAGCTTTCATCTCTCATTGCCCCTATCATAAGCATCTTGAAGGTGATTAAGGTTATAGTAACACAACTAAGAGGATATGCTTGACAAGTTATAAGCCGAAATCTCATGCCCCTTACTTACGAAGACCGAACCTCATGCTACTCAACTTTAGATATAAGTAATATCTTGTCATTGTAAGTACATATGTGTCATAGAGAACCGCCAACGGGGTACCCCTTTCACATGATATAGGAGCTATCCCATAAACAAAATGACAAGGCAAGCAGACAATGAGCATCTCAGCGATCTTTTTATTTCCTATTTGCATAGGTTTTTATTGAGGATGCTTCATAGAGTGCTCATTATGGTTATGCTGAAAGTTTCCACCATGATTAGGCATAGCTTAGGCTAGCGGCCCAGGCGTTTCTCTAACACAAATAAAAACTCCATGATCTTACAAGTTCCCTTTTTATTTCACACCGCCGAGATCCATCAGCAAAAGAACATGATATCAACGGGGTACAAAGTACAAGTGCAATGTTGAAAGCGTTCCCCATGATACATGGTTCAGCTAACTTCAACTTATAAAGCGCAAGAATATACGCAACAAAGATGGATGCAATGGTTCAAGTTTATTAAATGCAAGAAAAGTAAAGTGTGCCATCAAGTTCGTGAGAGCTTTAATCACTAGTTTTATCATAACAAGTTTAATTCGGAAGGTAGATAAAAACACGAATATACTTGGAATAGCATAAGCTAATAGGTAGGTATGGTGGAATCTTTGGAATAACTTGGTTTTAGGAGTTGGATGCATGAGTGGAACTCACACTTGGTTATGGAGGCTAGCAAAAGACTGGGAGCGACCAACTAAGAGAGCAATAATGGCCATAATCATGCAGAGCGATAAAACATCATTAATCAAAGCATAAAGTGATACTACAAGTTGAAAACTAAAGGATCATAAAGGCTATGGTGACTTGGGATAGTCATAACATGGTGTGAGCATGTGCCAAGTCAACCCAAATTAAGCATCAAAGGAGAATACCACAATACTATGCTTTAATATGCTAAAACAACGCATGATTCTTCCAAGGCACATTAAGCAATCTCAATTGTTTATAACATGTCATGCTACAGCAAAGAATACTAAGCATAAAGCCAAAACAATATCAAGCATGGCATGACAAAGCATATGCCACAGTCAAAAACAAGCTCTCTTTACCACTTAAGCATGAACTTTCCTACTCTTTTCCAATCCAAACCAAACTATTTGAAAACCAATGCATGAAAGAGGGGGTCCAACCAATTTATTCAGCAATATAAGCAAACCAAGAAAACCAAAACCAAAATGAAAAACGAAAAAGAAGATGCTCCAAGAACAACACAACTGTGCATGAAACAATAAAAATGAAGTGTTTGGAAGGAACCTGGAATTTTTATTGATGAAGAAGGGGATGCCTTGGGCATCCCCAAGCTTTGATGCTTGTACCTCTTTAATATTTCTTGGGGTGACACGGGTGGCATCCCAAAGCTTGAGCTTTAGTCCATCCTTCATCTCATTACTCATTCCTTCCATACACCTGAAATTTTTCCTTCATACAAGACTTCACACAATCTTTATTAGCAACATTAGTGCACTCAAGATAATAAGTCTTTGGGTTCAGTTCCAACGCCAATAAAACTTCAAATAAAACACAAGATACTGTAGCACTTCCCACAAAAAGCTCAGTTCCCCAAAAGAACTCAAAAAAGAACCAACAAGAAGCAAATGCAAATAATGGCAGAAATCTGTCAAAACAGACCAGCAGGTAAAGACGAATTTTTTAGAAGACCTTATGTTGCTCAAATCGAAAAGTGTTGAACTAATGGAAGTTAGATAACAACCTGGGACAGAAGCACAAAAATTCACGCCTCAAAAGGACGTACAGAGGTTTTACATGAATTTTTACGGTGAAGCACAGAAATCTGTTTCGGGACAGCAACTTTCCCAACCATTACTTCTCTCTCATTAGAGGTTACTCTTGGCACAAAAAGCAAATAAAAAGGATAAGCAGCGGTTATTATAGAAGTAATAACTTCCAAGACTCATCTAAAATTTTGGGTTATCTCCCAATAAGTACTTTTCTTTAACGCCTTTAAGTTAGGCATGATAGTTTGGGAGGATGCTCACATAAGAAATATGAATTGAAGTAAAAGAGAGCATCAAGAAAAAAATTCAAAACACATTTAAGTCTAACCCACTTCCTATGCATAGGAATCTTGTATGCAAATACATTCACAAAGAACAAAGTGACAGGCATAAGAAGATAAAACAAGAGTAACTTTAAAACTTTCAGCATATAGAGAGGTGGTGCTGAAAGTTTTAGATGAGTATTTCTTATGTGAGCAGGGGCCAGGGGCCGGCCGCACCACCTCTCTATGTGCTGAAAGTTTTGAAATTATTCTTGTTTTATCTTCCTATGCCTGTCACTTTGTTCTTTGTGATTTATTTGCATACAAGATTCCTATGCATAGGAAGTGGGTTAGATTTAAATGTGTTTTGAATTTACTTCTTGATGATATCTTTTACTTCAATTCATATTTCTTATGTGAGCATCTTCTCAAACTATCATGCCTAGCTTAAAGGCATGAAAGAAAAGTACTTATTGGGAGATAACCCAAAAGTTTTAGATGAGTATTGGAAGTTATTACCTCTGTAATAACCGCTCCTTATCCTTTTTATTTGCTTTTTGTGCCAAGAGTAACCTCTAATGAGAGAGAAGTAATGCTTGGGAAAGTTGTTGTCCCGAAACAGATTTTTGTGCTTCGCTGTAAAAATTCATGTAAAATCTCTATACGTTGGTTTGAGCTGTGATTTTTTGTGCTTCTGCCCCAGGTTGTTATCCAACTTTCTTAGTTCAACACTTTTCGATTTTTTTCCATACAACCCCCATCACATAGGGGTCGGGTTCCACTATCAACCGATAACGGAACAAACATCCCACACCAATATCCACGACCTCAGGTTCACGCTCCTGGGAGCTAAACACTGTCAACCAAACCAGAGATGTTTTTCTACAACAAGGTACCCAAAAAGAAAGAGAAGACAGAGAGAGAGACGCAAGATCACCGCCACATATGAGGCTAGTGTTTTTAGGCTATCCCGACTAAGCACCACGGACACCATGACCAAAGCTTTCTTCTGTAAATGGCAATTGACTCCCCCCTTTTTTCTCAATCTTCTTCCTGCTCATCAGCTGGCGACCTGGGGCGTTTACGACTCGCTGATGGCAGCCCCAGTAGAGGCACCCTCGCTCTATCCATGTCTTCAGCGTCACCCAGCGCATTCCTCTGCAAAATCTCAGCTCCTTCACGCCGCATCTCCCCTTCCTCAGCATCATGAAGACCTGCCCAATGTTTCAAAAAGACACAAGCATACATCACTAGATCCACAGGGGACTTGATTAGTTTGTGTTCAAAACAAGCTCTGTTCCTAAGCTTCCATATAGCCCAGCAGATAGCAGCAATAGTTGTTATCTGAATATTACGACTGACAGCCAAAAACCTGACTATCCATCGAAAATATTGAGAAAAGGATCCAGGTCTGGTATCAGCACCCACAGATTTTGCTACCACACTCCAAACATATTTGGCCGCAGGACAGGAGAAGAAAAGATGCCCTATAGATTCCTCCTGGTCACAAAATCTGCATATTGTGTCACCCTCCCACTTCCTTTTTTTCATATTATCTTTGGAAGGAATTGCATTATGCTAGATAAGCCACAGCCAAATTTTGATCTTCAGAGGAATTTTTGCCTTCCACAGGTGTTTAAAGCTTCTGCCCACACCACCATTTGCCAGATGATTATACATCGATTTAACAGTAAACATCCCTAACTTTGTCCACAACCATCTTGGTTTATCATCATCACCCGTCAGCGAAAATCCAATTAACAACCCCTGCATACTTCTATACTGCACCTGCTTATCCCTGTCCAACCATCTCCTAAAAGAACAGTGCCAGTTTCTTCCAGCCATCTCAGCAACAATCACACTTTGCTGCCTACATATCTCAAACAACTCAGGAAATTTCTTTTTCAGAGGTATATCCAGGCACCATGCGTCCCCCCAAAAATCTGTTCGAACCCCATTCCCCACCATCATTCTCCTCCTAAACATATAAATTTCTTTGACTTTCAACAAATCAGCCCAGCAAGCAGAGTCCCTTTGTTTATGCTTGATGGAAAAGATTCCTCCATTGCCAAGGTACTTCTTCCTCACAAACATTTGCCAAGGACCATGTTCAGATTCTAACCTCCACCACCACTTGCACAACAGACTGATATTAAAAATTCTAATGTTCTTTATCCCCAGGCCCCCTTTTTTCTTAGGCCTGCACACATATTTCCACTTAACAAGCTGGTATTTCTTTTTTCCTGCTTTACCATACCAGAAGAAAGATCTGGTATGCTTTTCCACTTCCTCCACATTTGTCTTGTGCAAAAGGATCATAGACATAGGATACACAGCCACACTGGAAATGCAGGAGGTAATTTTGATATATCTACCACCCATAGAGAGTGCACCTCCCATCCACCCATCCATCTTTTTACCCAGTTTCTCTCCTATGAATCTCATATCAGATACAGAGCATTTTCTACTACCCACAGGAAGACCCAGATATTTGATAGGCCATTCCCATGTCTGATAGTTAAACAAGGTAGCATACATCTCCTGCTTTGTATCATCTTCCAGGACCATCATCAACTCACTCTTCTCAAAATTGATCTTCAGCCCAGACATTGCTTCAAACATGTATAACAACAATTTTAAATTCCTGGCACCCTCCACATCATCTTAATGAATAAAATGGTATCATCAGCATACTGCAGAATGGCTATACCCTTTACAAATAGATTATCAGCAAGCCTAGTGAACAAATCTCCTGCCTGTGCATTCAGTACCATCTTGGCCAAACAATCCCCTGCTATATTAAACAGGAAAGGAGAAAAAAGGATCACCCTGCCTCACACCTTTATGGCTCCCAAAATAAGGTCCAACTTCACCATTGATTTTCACACTAAGAGTCCCCTGAGTAACAACACTTTTCAACCAAATCAGCCAATCATCATCAAAACCTTTCTGCTTACAACAATGAAACAGGAAGTCCCAGTTAACTTTGTCATATGCTTTTTCAAAGTCCAACTTCAGAACCACCCCTTGTTGCTTCTGAAATGTAGCCTCTTTCAAAATTTCATGTAGCAGGGTGACCCCATCAGCTATAAATCTCCCTTTAATGAAAGCTGTCTGACAAGTTTCAATCAGTTTCTGCATCACAGGTTCAACTCTGACTGTCAAAGCCTTTGTAAATTTTTTTGAAGATAACCTGTAGCAAACAAATAGGTCTGAACTTCTGTATAATGTCAGCCTCCTCACTCTTAGGCAGCAAAGTGATGATCCCATAATTGATTTTTGCCAGATCAATTTTGTGAGAGTGAAAATCATCAAAAACCTCCATAATGTCCTGTTTGATGATTTGCCAGTAGAATTGATAGAATTCTACAGGCAAACCATCAGGGCCAGCAGCTTTATTTTTTTCCCTATTCAATTACATCTTTAATATCCTCCTCTGAGAAAGGTCTCCCCATATTCTCTCTATCTGCTTCATTAAGTTTTTCCTCAGCAGTCCAGTTGTTGTCTGCCAGCCTAATAGCAAAACCATCAGCAGGGCCAAACAACTTCTTATAATAATCAGTGGCATGTTTCAAGAGATCATAGGTCCCCTGAATCTGCCTTTCCCCATCCTGCATAGAAAAGATCATTTTCTTCCTCCTGACTCCATTTGCCACTCTGTGGAAATATTCAGTATTACTATCCCCCTCCAAGAGCCAATTATCTCTTGATCTCTGTTGCCAATACTGTTCTTCCTTCTCATATACTTCTAAAAGTTCCTTCTAAATTTGGGATTTTCTTATTTGTTGCTCTTTATTAAGTAGAATGAGCTCCTCAATCTCTTCTAACTCCTTCATCTCTTCATCCAACTGTTTCCTATGTTTTTTCCTGACCTCTGATATGCACACCCCACCCTTTCAGATCATTCCTAACATTCTTCAGTTTTTTCTGCAGCCTATCCAAACTATTTTTTGCTTCTGACAGGTTTATTCCACACCTTTTTCACCCTATCCATAAACTCAGCATTTCCCAACCAACTTTTCTTGAATCTAAACTCTTTCTTTCCACCTCCTTGCCCTTCCATTGTATCTAGAAGCAAAGGACTGTGGTCAGAGATCTCTCTAGCCAACTTATGAACTGTTGACAAAGGAAACATGCTTTCCCATTTTTGACAAACAAGAATCCTATCCAGCTTTTCCAAAGTAGGAACAGCATGATTGTTGGTCCAGGTGAATTGTCCACCTGACATCTTCAGTTCCCGCATACCATAGGTATTTATTATAGAATTGAACATGTGACTCCATGTACTTAGGACATGGACCTTATTTTTATCAGAGATAAATCTCATGATATTAAAATCCCCTCCAACTAACAAAGGAATACTCTGATCCCTGCAGATATCAGCCAATTCAATCAAAAATTCCTCCTTATGTTCATTTTTTGCAGCCCCATACACCACCACCAAGTGCCAATAAGTCTGCTTAACCAGGTCATATACTTTCAACTTACACATGAAACTTCCCCACTGAAGAATCACACTTGTCAAACCTGGAGGAACGTAGGCCCCCCAGGATACCACCAGATTTCCCCATAGAAGGTAGCCAACTCCAAGAAAATTGATTCATAGGATCAATTTTCCTAAAAAATCTATCAGAATAATCTTTCTTCATTGTCTCCTGTAAACCAACAAAATCCAGTCGTTCCCTCTGCATCAAATTGTTTAGATAGGAACTCATACCCTTCTTACCCACACCCCCGCAATTTATAATGGCACCTATCATGATACCTTTTTCCTCTCCCTTGTTCTAGTTACAACACCACTCATAGGGTGATAGTTGTTAACCTTCACAATAGCTGCCTTTAACTTACTTTGCCCAATCTTCAAATTTCCACCTGACTTTCTCTTTTTTTATTCTTCCTAGAAATCACAGGAGTAAATTCAACATCCTCTTCCTCACCATCTCTCCACTCAAGATATTCTACTTGACCCATCTGACCAGCAGCCTCATCACCCTCCCCTTTTTCCTTATCAGCTAGCTTATGTCTAGCTATCTCTAAGTCTTTAAGAGAATTAATAAACTCAAAACTCAGAGAAGAATGTTCAACCCCCATTTCTAAAGCTCTACCAATAATATCTTCATCATCCAACACAGCAAAGGAATTAAAAAAGGACAAGTTAGTACCTGACAGATCTCTCTGTGAAGCTTGAGCCATGGATCTTTCATTCATATTCAAATCCCCACCCTGAGTAGCCAGCCTTTCACTCCTTACCAATGGAACCTCCACATTTGTTTCATTTTTTCAACATCCTTCCCCTGAGACTCCTGCTGAGAACTATGACTTTCCTGAGTCAAGTTTTCAGGTTGTGAAGCCCCCACATGTACCTCCACCTGCTCTTGCACCTGCTCCACACCTACCCCAGCATTCAGTACCTGAATAGTAGGTGGATTATTCTCCACATCAGCACCACTTTCAGCAGAAGAAGTATCATGCTCATCAGATCCATCTCCACTGCTATCATCACCTTCCTCAGCACCCCCTGTTCCTCCTCAATTTGTTCCAACAGATGGCCATACATTTTCTTGTGCTCATAATACTTATCACTACTCTTATTTTGCAGCAGATCCTGCACAAAGTCCTGAAAAGACTGACCTCCACCAGTAGGATCATCAGGGTTAACCACTGCCCCTATTTCCTGAGGATCCAAAGCCTGAGCAACTTCTAGGTGCACTTCCCCCATTTCCTGGTCCTGAACTGGTTCAATCACAGCTCTCTGTTGCATGTTGCTACCAGCACCCCCCGCCACTTGTTGATTCTAACTACCAACATTTGTCCCACTATTATCACTAATCACAATACCCCTTGCAGGATTACCACTTGGCCAAACTTGAGTCACCCTAGCACCAAAAGACATGTTCCCAGTATCAGTGGACTCCCTATCCTCTTCCCTAGGACCATTTCCTTTCTCCCAATCAGCACATTGTGGAAGGTTCCTGTTGGTCTGACCCCCCTCACCAGACGCACCAGTTGCAACGGCATTTGCCCCCAGACTAGATTCCACCCTATCAACACTAGTCACTGTGAGCACAGGTCTACTACTTTCCTCAGGAGCATTAACAGCAGGTTGAGCATCTTCCCCACCTACATTAACAGAAATAGGCATAGCTGGCACTTCTCCAGGAGCAAAAATCTCCCTGGTGTATTTAAATTCATACAAACCACCTTTCATCTCCCCTCTTCTTGTATTAGGTACCAAGGTGACATCCAGACATGCAACTTTAACCCTAACATATGCCAGATTCCTTTGACTGTTTCTGTCCATTCCCAAGGGTTTACCTATCAAAGAATCAACATAGAAAATAGTTGATCTCTCCCTATATTTCATAGGGATACCCACTATTCTGAACCAGGCTTCCTCCATCCACTCTAAAGGGTCCAGGTCACCAGTCCATTTTGACAACTCAATCATAGAATCAGGAATTGTTTTCATAAACACCTTTCCAAAGTGGAAATCATCAATGGATTTCGCTAAGGGAAATCTCATCAAAAATTCCACATCATTAATTGGTCTTGCAGTAAACCTCCAGCTAGAGCCAACTGAATCTGCCCAAGCATGAAATTCCTTCTCGAGGTCTCTCCCAGTGACATCCCCTCTGACAACAGTTATATGAGCCAAGTTCAGATTATCTAGAGACTGGATGGATGATTCAGTTACTGGAATTGAATAAAACCCCTGATCAAAGTCAGTACTCCCAAAAAATAAAGGCACATACTCCCATGGCTTTCTCTCTTGACAGACCAAAATGTTGTGATTTTTCCCATAGTTTTCACATTCCTGCACTTCCACATTATCTGTGTTCGTTAGTGGGAAATTGCTGACCTCAATTACCCTCTGTTGATTCGCAGGCACAGCAACAACCGGTGCAGGTACAGAGGACCCCACCAGTGTTGTGGCCATAGCCTCAGATTGACCAACCGGAGGAAGAGCAACAGAGAAATTGGCAGCAACAGATGGTGCGCTCACCAGAATCGAGCTAGGAATACTGATAGAGGGATTAGCACGAACAGGGGGAATTACCTCCGGTGCAGCAGATCTACTGATAGTGACAGACGTCGGTGTAGGATTTCTGATCACAGGTGGTTGCTCAACAGTTCTCGCAAACACTAGAGCAGGACAGCGAGATGAGATGTCTGTAGTATTACCTGTTCTCCCCCTGAATGACGAATCTGACACCGTGGAATGAGAATCTCTGTGCATCTTTGGCCGATGACTCCATCTGCTCCGGTTTCTGGCCTGTTCATCCTTCCTACGGCGAGCCTCCACCAAAGCCCTCTCCCTTGCCAGATCCTCACGCTGTTGAGCCTCAGCCCTCGCAACCCTACCGTCTTCATCACGGCGCCGATTCTCCGCTCTTGCCTCATCTTCCACCTGCCTCTGTTCATCTTCCAGGCGGTCCTCCTCCCATCGGCGTTCTTCTTCCCTGCGCCTCTCCTGTTCTCGAATCCACCCTCCATCACGGCGACGAGCATCTGGAAGACGCCTATCCCCTAACTGACGACCTGCATCGTCGTCAAATCTCGATCTGTTCGCATAGGGAACAGGTCGATTTTGACGAAGCAAAGGAGATCTCCTCGAGCCCCGGTAACGGCGGTCCATCGTCGGCAGTGGATCTACCACAACCTGCGCAAACGACCTATTATCTCCAGATCTGGTGGCTCTCCACGCAGTAGGGTTTGCGGCTTAGGGGATCGTGGGGGGTGACGAAGGCGGCGACTGAATAAACACCACTCTACCCACTCCCTCCGACCTAGGGTTGGTAGAGATCCCCGAACCGCTCGACAATCTGGATTCCCCTCTCGGATTCTGACTCACCAGCGCAGCCGCACCCCCTTGAATTATATCCTCTGTTGGGTGGCCCTCGCATACAAGTGGTCCACCTCCAGCAATACGACGCTGCGCACAATCGCCGACCATGATCGTCTAACATGCCCGCGCATAGGGCAGCGCGCCGGCACGATCATGTCGGTGCCTCCGCACATCTCTCCGCGGGCCGATCAGAAGGTTCCATATGCCAGACTGCACACGATCCCCATACGTGACATGCGAGACAAACTGGATCGGGGACATGACACGCTGCCCTGTTTCATCGATAAACGTGATATGCGCGCCAACTACCTCGATCGTACCTAATCTACGTGGACCCAGAACCCCCGCACCCGCGCATTTGAAAATCACCTGCCTCTACTCAGTCAGCGCCGGTGAAGTAGGTGTCTCCGCCGGTGAGGACGTGGGGAGCGTCAACACTTTTCGATTTGAGCAACAGAAGGTCTTCGAAAAAATTGGTTTTTACTTGTTGGTCTGCTTTGACAGATTTCTGCCATTATTTGCGTTTGCTTCTTGTTGATTCCTTTTTTAGTTCTTTTTGGGGAATTGAGCTTTTTGAGGGAAATGATACAGTAGCTTGTGTTTTAATGAAAGTTTTATTGGTGTTGAAACTGAACCCAAAGACTTATTATCTTGAGTACGCTAATGTTGCTAATAAAGATTGTGTGAAGTTTTGTATGAAGGAAAAATCTCAGGTGTATGGAGAGAATGATGTAATGAGATGAAGAATGGACTAAAGCTCAAGCTTGGGGATGCCACGCGTGTCACCCCAAGAAATATCCAAGAAGTACAAGCGTCAAAGCTTGGGGATGCCCAAGGCATCCCCTTCTTCATCAATAAAAATCTCAGGTTTCTTCCAAACACTTCATTTTTATTGTTTTATGCATAGTTGTGTTATTCTTGGAGCGTCTTCATTTTCGTTTGCTTGGTTTGCTTAGTTTGCTTGAATAAATTGGTTGGGCCCCCTATTTCATACATTAGTTTTCAAATAGTTTGGTTTGGATTGGAAAAGAGTAGGAAAAGTTCATGATTAAGTGGTAAAAAGGAGCTTGTTTTTGACTGTGACTTAGACTTTATCATGTCATGCTTGATATTGTTTTGGCTTTATGCTTAGTGATTTTTGCTGTAGCAAGACATGTTATAAACAATTGAGATTAGTTAATGTGCCTTGAAAGAATCATGCGTTGTTTTAGCATATTAAAGCATAGTAATGTGGTATTATCCTTTGATGCTTTATTTGGGTTGACTTGGCGCATGCTCACACCATGTTATGACTATCCCAAGTCACCATAGCCTTTATGATCCTTTAGTTTTCGACTTGTAATATCACTTTATGCTTTAATTAATGATGTTTCGTCGCTTTGCATGATTATGGTCATTATTGCTCTCATAGTTGGTCGCTCCTATTCTTTTGCTAGCCTCCATAACCAAGTATGAGTTCCACTCATGCATCCAACTCCAAATAAAACCAAGTTATTCCAAAAGAGTCCACCATACCTACCTATTAACATTTGCTATTCCAAGTATATTCATGTTTTTATCTACCTTCCGAATTAAACTTGTTATGTGAAAATTAGTGATTAAAGCTCTCACGAACTTGATGGCACATTTTACTTTCTTGCACTTAATAAACTTGAACCATTGTGTCCATATTTGTTGCGTATATGCTTGCGCTTTATAAGTTGAAGTTAGCAGAACCATGTATCATGGGGAACGCTTTCAACATTGCACTTATATTCCGTTGATATCATGATTCTTTTGCTTATGGATCCTGGCGGTGTGAAATAAAAGGGGAACTTGTAAGATCATGGAGTTTGTATGTGTGTTAGAGAAACACATGGGCCGCTAGCCTAAGCCATGCCTAATCATGGTGGAAACTCGCAGCATAACCATAATGAGCACTCTATGAAGCGTCCTCAATAAAAACCTATGCAAATAGCAAATAAAAAGATCGCTGAGATGCTCATTGTCTGCTTGCCTTGTCATTTTGATTACGGGACAGCTCCTGTATCATGTGCAAGGGGTACCCCGTTGGCGGTTCTCTATGATACATATGTACTTACAATGACAAGAGCTTACTTGTGACTAAAGTTGAGTAGCATGAGGTTCGGTACTCGTAAGCAAGGGGCATCAGATTTCAGCGTATAACTTGTCAAGCATATCCTCTTAGTTGTGTCACTTTAACCTTAATCACTTCAAGATGCTTATGATAGGGGCAATGAGAGCTGAAAGCTGATAAGTACCATAATTTTTGGAAGCTCTTTATGAGACTTGAATCCCTGCTTCCTTCCATGAAGGCCTTTCTTTTACTTTTATGTTGATCTCCATCTTCTATCTTTATGCACCTATTGAGAGAGCATAGTGGCCATTCTTAGTTTAATGTGCATTGTCCCAAGACTTGTTGATTGATGCATAACTTTGATATTGCTTGTTCTTAAACTATTTGTATCTAGTCACCCTTATGAACTTTGAAGGTGTCCTATGCATTTATGTTTTGCTACTCTATGAGGGACAAGCTGAATACCGTTCTCATTATGCTTTCTTTATGTGAAACAAACAAACGTCTTGCAAAGCATTGTTATTCATGAATCTTTTATTTGTGACTTTTCATGTTACAACATAGTTGCTATGTCTTATTGTTAGAACTATATCTTTCATACTATGTTGAAGTACTATGATCCCAGCTATCCATGTTTTACAAATACTTTGATCAAGTCTATGATGGTGCATGTCACCTCAAAAATTATTCTTTCTTTTTTATCACTTACCTACTCGAGGACGAGCAGGAGTTAAGATTGGGGATGTTGATACGTTACAAACATATCTGTAATTTTTGATGTTCCATGCTTGTTTTATATCTACTTTCTTATGTTTTTTCCACACTTTGGAGTATTTTTATACACTTTCTTGGACTAAACTATTAAAAAGATGCCACAGTGCCAGCTGCCTGTTTTCTGTTGTTTTTGGTTCTACGAAAGTCAAAAATTGAATATTCTTGGAATTGGACGGGACAAAAGCCAAAGTCAATATTTCACCGAGGGGGACACGGAGCCAGAATACGAGACAAAGAGGGGTCTGGTGCTAGCCACACCACCTGGTCGTGCTGGCAGGCCTGGCCCACGCTAGGGGGTGGTGCGGCTGCCTAGGGAACCCCCTCCGCCTCCCCTTTCGCCTATATATTGCCTCCAATACAGAAACCCTAAGTACCTGATCAAAATTCCATGAAAGAGTCTTTAGCCACCGTCATCTCCATCCCTAGATCGGAAGGGATCTGAAGCTCTTCCCGGCACCCTGCCGGACAGGGGAATTTACCCCGGAGGCCTTCTTCATCACCATGCAAGCCTCCGGTGTGATGCGTGAGTAGTTCATCCCTGGACTACGGGTCCATGTAGTAGCTAGATGGTTGGTTCTTCTCCTTTGTGCTACCATGTCTAGATCTTGTGAGCTCCGTTCATGATCAAGATCATCTATTTGTAATCATACATGTTGTGTTTGCGGGGATCTGATGGATATTGAGATGTTATTTCAGATTTATTATTGATTCTATCATGTCTTTGTTATTTGTGATCTTGCAAGCTCTCCGTTGTTAGTAGCTATCTTGGCCGAGTAGATGCTAGCAAGTCCAAGAGGGAGTATTTATGCTCGATAGTGGGTTCATGCCTCTAGTAATCTGGGGAAGTGACAAAAATCTCTAAGGTACTAGATGTGATGTTGCTACTAGGGAGAATACATCAATCCTTTGTTCATAGAACAATCGTATTGTTTACTTTACACGCAATGCTTAATGCAATTATCTGTTGCTTGCAACTTAATACTGGAGGGGGTTCGGATGATAACCTGAAGGTGGATTATTAGTCATAGATGTAGTTGGATTACGGTCTATGTATAATGTTGTAATGCCCAATCAAATCTCATAGGAATCAAGATGATTAGTATATGCATGTATGCTTTCTCGGTGTTTGTCAATTGCCCCGCTGTAATTTGTTCACCCAACATGTCATCTATCTTAAGGAAAATCACCACTAGTGAACTATGGACCCTGGTCCTTTCTTTTACCATCAATCTACAACTGTTTACTATTTTCTGTTTACTTTCTGCAAGTTATTACTTTCTTCCACACAATACGTTTAATCCTTTGTTTTCAGCAAAACCGGTGAGATTGACAACCTCACTGTAAGTTGGGGACAAAGTTCTGTGGTTGTGTTGTGCAGGATTCCAAGTTGGAAACAACACCTTGGAGGTGTTTCCTTGCTCCTACTGGTTCGATAACCTTGGTTTCACAACTGAGGGAAAATTTGCTGCTGTGCTCATCATACCTTCCTCTTGTGGTTCCCAACGAGCTTATTGTATCTTGAGCCAACAAGAATCTTTCTAGCGCCGTTGCCGCGGATTTAAGTAAAAAGCACCCACGTCAACCACGCGCCAGCAAAGGGCAAGGTCGGTGGAGCACTAGGGGGCCCACACCCCCTGGTGGCATGCCCCCAGGCCGCGCCGCCACCAGGTGTGGCTGCCCTGGTGCGCCACTTTGTCTCTCCTCCGGACTCCGTGTTGCTTTGGGTAAAATATTGACTTTGGCTTTTGTCCGATCTAATTCCGAGAATATTTCCTTACTAGCTTTTCTGAAACCAAAACATCAGAAAACAAGCAACTGACACTGTGGCATCTTGTTAATAGGTTAGTTCCAGAAAATGTGTAACAATACTCCAAAGTGTGGACAAAACATAAGAAAGTAGATATAAAACAAGCATTGAACATCAAAAATTATAGATACGTTTACGACGTATCAGCGCCCCCTGCCCACACCTCCCCAAACCCCACAGACACCACCATGCCTAGCCCACACCTCCATCATCAAGCTCCACGTGCTGATCACCCTCAGCCTCACCTATGGAAACTAGACCAACTGGAGGGAGCTCTTCCTCATCGCTCTCGGCCGCTACAGCCTCATTGACCATGTCATCGGCGAGGCCACTCCCTCCGACACGTCCCCCACCTCTGCATGAGGTCATGCCAACTTCACCGTCCTCTCCTGGATCTACAGCTCCACCGACACCGATCTCCTCGGCATCATCATGCGCCATGTCTCCACCACGCGCACCATTTGGGACGCCATCGAGAACCTCTTCCACGACAACAAGAAGCACCATGCCATCCAGCTCGAGGCTGACGTCACAACATGCCACAAGGTGATCTCTCCATCAACGACTACTGCGCCAAACTCAAGAACCTCTTCCGTAAGACTTGTTCGGAGAAAGAAGGAAAGGAAAAGGCCAAAAGGAGGTTCAGATAAATGACAATTTACAATATGCGTTTATTATATGTTAATTGTGAATTAACTTATACTAAATAAATATTTAAATTCAAATTTATAAAGTGACTTTCTCATTAGGCCAAAATCTCGGAGGAAATTGGCCCAGGATAAAACCGCAGGAAATAGAAAGAGAAAAATAGCAGATCTACGCTTCTGGGCCGCCTAACTGGCCCACACAGGCATGCGGCACATAGTACCAGCCGCACGGGGGCAGCAGTAGCCACCGTCGGGCCTGCTCAACCCTGGCCCACATGGCCGCACGGGGGAGCCAGGCAGGCGGGCATGCCAGTCGAACTATAGGGCCGCGGGAGGGAGCAGCCGGCCAACCCCGGCCCCGCGCAGTTGGTCGCCACCTCCTCCACCCTAGTACGTCCATAACATATCTATAATTTTTGATGGTTTTATGCTAATAATATGCTTTTGATACTTCTTTTTATATAAAGTTTATGATTTATTTGGACTAACCTACTAATAGTTGCAAAAGTGCACAATGTTCTTGTTTTACACTTTAATGTGTAGGAATTATCAAGAATACAAGTGGAAACCTTGTTGGAGTCAAATTGGAATTTTCCAGAAATCTGTCTCAGAACTCTTTTTGAAGATGGTCATGTTTCGGGTCAAAGTCGGCGTCAAACGGAAAACTCTTCAACTACAAAGTTGTTGGAAATTTTGCGACAAATGTTCTCGATATAAAATTTAGCTAATTCCGAGTCTGGATGGGCCCGATAGGCCCGATTTACTACAGCCCAAGAAGGGGTGACGGGAATCCGAGAAGCTATATAAAGGAAGGAAACCTAATTCGTGGGAGACACCTCCACCCACGAATTTGTAGCCACCAAAGCCATGTTTTTGCCTCCCAAGAAGCCATGAAGGAAGGGGGCTAAGGGCGGTGCTCCCCTATGATACCGGCGGCGGGGAAGGAGTCCCCCGCGCCGTCGTCGGTGTCGTCGCCGCCGCCCTCTTCACCATCTCCATTGTCGTTGCTGACTCCCATGATGAGGAGGGAGTAGTTTTCTCTCGAGGCTAAGGGTTCTACCGGTAGCTATGTGTTCATCTCTCTCTCTCTGCATGATCATATTGTGATCATGAGCTTTGTAATCAAGTAGATCTACCTTGCTACTCAAATGCTTTAATAGATCTCTGCTCTCCCCACGTGTGTGAAAGTGACAGTGTGCACACCATGGTGGCACTTAAGCTAGAGATTACAAATACTTGTTATGAGTTATATTTGGAGTTGGATGTCTCTATGAAATTGTGGTGTTTGTTGGAACCATCTAGTGCTCAAGGTGACAGTGTGGGGTTATCTAGATGGGAAAGCGAACTTTGAGGAGTGTTGTTATAGCCCTACCATGGATTAGAGTGTCCAACCAGAGAGTAGTTCAGAGTAGTATCATAAAGATAAGATATTTATATGAGAGTGTTCACTTGCGAAAGTATGATCCCTAGTCCTTGTTTCTAAACATTGAAACACTGTTTGCAACTAGATCTGTTACATGTTTGCTTGCTTCCATCTTTTTGCCTTTAGTCTTTTCCTCCCTTCAAGCTATTTTCTGGCACCGTTACCACTTATAATTATCCATACCACTTGTACTTCACTATCTATTCACCAAACTAGTGCACATATACACCTGACAAGTGTATTGGGTGTGTTGGGGACACAAGATACTTCTTGTATCTTGATTGCAGGGATGCTTGAGAGGGGATACCTTTGACCACTTCCTCCCTGAGTTCGATAAACCTTGGGTGATCCACTTAAGGGAAAACTTGCTGTTGTTCTACAAACCTCTGCACTTGGAGGCTCAACAACTGTCTACAAGAATAGAAGTGCGTAGACATCAAGCTATTTTCTGGCGCCGTTGCTGGGGAGGTAAGGTAAAAGGTACTCACATCCTCCGGTGTGAGTGCTCGAAGTTATTTCCTTTAGATACTGCAATTTTGTCTTTTTGTTTCTTGTTTTCACTAGTTAGGCTTAATGGAAAACAACAAAAAAATTATAGAGCTTTATAGTATTTATCTTGAGTTAGGACATGAAGTGTTTGAAGAGAAAATTAAAAAACCTATGGAACTTTATTTACATGCTAATAGCAATGTCGTTAATATGAATTCTTTGGACACCATTATTACTAATGCTATGGAAAAGTCTAATCTTGGGAAGCTAGTTTTTATGAAAATGATCTTTTTAGTTCCCCAGCTTTGGAAGATAGCTATTCTATTGCTTATGATGATACCAAACCTCCAATATATGATGATTACAATGATGAATATGATATTTTCAGTCCACCTACTATTGAGGAGAAAATTAATGATTACAATATGCCTCCTATATTTGATGATTATGGTGATGAGAATAATAATGACAGCTATTTTGTTGAATTTGCTCCGACTATAATTAATAAGAATGACTATGTTTATGTGGAGAGTATTAATTCTTTTATGCATGTGGCTCATGATAAGAATGTTTTATGTGATAGTTATATTGTTAATTTTATTCATGATGCTACTGAAAGTTATTATGAGAGAGGGAAACATGGTTTTATGCATGTCAATAATATTAAGTTTCCCCTCTTTATGTTGAAAGTCTTGAAGTTGCACTTGTTTTGCTTTCCTATGCTTGTTGCTTTGTGCTTTCATGACTTGTTTATTTACAAGATTCCTATGTATAGGAAGTGGGTTAGCCTTAAATGTGCTTTGAATTTGCTTCTTGATGCTCTCTTTTACTTCAATTCATATTTTTATGTGAGCATCTTCTCAAACTATTATGCCTAACTTAAAGGCGTTAAAGAAAAGTACTTATTGGGAGATAACCCAAAAGTTTTAGTTGAGTCTTAGAAGTTATTACCTCTGTAATAACCTCTCCTTATCCTTTTTGTTTGGTTTTTGTGCCAAGAATAACCTCTAATGAGAGAGAAGATTTGGAAAAGTTGCTGTCCCGAAACAGATTTTTTTGCTCCACTGTAAAAATTTGTGAAAAATCTCTGTACGTCGGATTGAGCTGTAATTTTTTGTGCTTCTGCCCCAGGTTGTTATCTAACTTTCGTTAGATCAATACTTTTTTATTTGAGGAAACATAAGGTCTTAGAAAAAATCGGTTTTTACCTGCTGGTCTGTTCTGACAGATTTCTGCCATTATTTGCATTTGCCTCTTTATCGATTTCTTTTTGGGTTCTCTTTGGGAAATTGAGCTTTTTGAAGGAATTGCTACAGTAGGTTGTGTTTTTAATGAAAGTTTGCTGTTTTGAAACTAAATCCAAAGGTTTATTATCTTTTTAATGCACTAATGTTGCTAATGAAGATTGTGTGAAGTTTTGTATGAAGGAAAATTTTCAGGTGTAGGGAAAGAATGATGTAATGAGATGAAGAATGGACAAAAGCTCAAGCTTGGGGATGCCACCACGTGTCACCCCAAGAAATATTCAAGAGTTAAAAGCATCAAAGCTTGGGGATGCCCAAGGCATCCCCTTCTTCATCAATAAACATCTTAGGTCTTTCTAGACACTTTGTTTTTATTGTTTCATGCATTGTTGTGTTGTTCTTGGAGCGTCTTTGTTTTTGTTTTTAGTTTTCTTTTGCTTGGTTAGCTGCAATAAGTTGGTTGGATCCTAGCACTTATTTTGGAGAGAGACACACTCTGTTTTCATTGCCTAGAACACTCTAGTTTTCATTTCTTATTGTTCTGTGAGTGTTCTCTTTTGCTAGCACTGTGTTTAGCCTTAGTTTTCTTGTGCTTTCAGCTTAGAACTTTTTAGTTCTTCTTTGTGGATTTGTGAGACAAGCTCACTGATCTTTATTTATTATTATCTTTGTGAGTTGTTTCAAATAGGTTAGTTTGGATTGGAAAAGAGTAGGAAAAGTTCATGCTTAAGTGGTAAAAAGGAGCTTGTTTTTGACTGTGACTTAGACTTTATCATGTCATCCTTGATATTGTTTTGGCTTTATGCTTAGTGATTTTTGCTGTAGCAAGACATGTTATAAACAATTGATATTACTTAATGTTCCTTGAAATAATCATGCGTTGTTTTAGCATATTAAATCATAGTAATGTGGTATTCTCCTTTGATGCTTTATTTGGGTTGACTTGGCGCATGCTCACACCATGTTATGACTATCCCAAGTCACCATAGCCTTTATGATCCTTTAGTTTTCGACTTGTAATATCACTTTATGCTTTAATTAATGATGTTTTGTCGCTTTGCATGATTATGGCCATTATTGCTCTCTTAGTGGTCGCTCCCAGTCTTTTGCTAGCCTCCATAATCAAGTATGAGTTCCACTCATGCATCCAACTCCAAATAAAACCAAGTTATTCCAAAGAGTCCACCATACCTACCTATTAGCATTTGCTATTCCAAGTATATTCATGTTTTTATCTACCTTCCGAATTAAACTTGTTATGAGAAAACTAGTGATTAAAGCTCTCACAAACTTGATGGCACACTTTACTTTTCTTGCCCTTAATAAACTTGAACCATTGTGTCGTCTATGTTGTATATGCTTGCACTTATATGTTGGGGATTAGCAGAATCATGCTGTCATGGGGAATGTTGTCAACATTGCACTTGTACTTTGCACCTAGTTGATATCATGCTCTTTTGTATATGGATGTCGTCGGTGTGAAATGAAAGGGGAGCTTGTAAGTCCATGGAGTTATGTATGTGTGTTAGAGAAACGCCTCGGCCACCGGTCTAATCCATGCCTAATCATGGTGGAAACTTGCAGTGTAACCAGAATGAGCTGTCTATGAAGCATTCTTCTTATAAAAAAAGAGATAGGGATTGGGAAAAAGTGAAAAAGAAAAAAAGATATGAGAAAAGAGGAAAGAGAGAGAAAAAGCACCATTTTCCCATGGTAAATAAGAAGATTGATGAGATGCTTGTTGTCTGCTTGCCTTGTCATTTTGATATGGGGATTCTTCCATATCATCGGGCAAGGGGTACCCCGTTGGTGGTTCTCTATGATACGCATGTACTTACTATGACAAGAACTTACCAGTAACTAAACTTGAGTAGCATGAGGAGCGGCCCTCATATTCAAGGGACATGAGATTGCCAACTTAAACTTTGTCAAGCATATACTCCATAGTTTGTTCACTTTAACCTTAATCACTTCAAGATGCTTATGATAGGGGCAATGAGAGCTGAAAGCTAATACGTACCATAATTTTTGGAAGCTCTTTATGAGACTTGAATCCCCGCTTCCTTCTATGAAGGTCTTTCTTTTACTTTTATATTGAGTCTCCATCTTCTATCTTTATGCACCTATTAAGAGAGCATAGTGGCCATTCTTAGTTTAATGTGCATTGTACCAAAACTTGTCGATTGATTCATAACTTTGATATTGATTGTTCTTAAACCATTTGTATCTAGTCACCCTTATGAACTTTGAAGGTGTCCTATGCATTTATATTTTGCTACACTATGAGGGACAAGCTGAATACCACTCTTATTATGTTTTCCATATGTGAAACAAACAAACGTCTTTCAATGCATTGTTATTCATAATCTTTTGTTTGTACCTTTTCATGTTACAACATAGTTGCTATGTCTTATTGTTAGAACTCTATCTTTCATGTTCATGTTTAGAGTACCTTGATCCCAGCTATCAATGCTTTTACAATAATGATGATCAAGATTGTGTTGGTTGCGTGTCACCTCAAAAATTATATTGTTTTTATCGTTTACCTACTCGAGGACGAGCAGGAACTAAGCTTGGGGATGTTGATACATCCATAACGTATCTATAATTTTTATGGTTTTATGCTAATAATATGCTTTTGATGCTCCTTTTTATATAAAGTTTATGATTTATTTGGACTAACCTACTAATAGTTGCAAAAGTGCATAATGTTCTTGTTTTACACTTTAATGTGTAGGAATTATCAAGAATACAAGTGGAAACCTTGTTGGAGTCAAATTGGGATTTCCCAGAAATCTTTCTCCGAACTCTTTTTGAATATGGTCATGTTTCGGGTTGAAGTGGCGTCAAACGGAAAACTCTTCAACTACAAAGTTGTTGAAAATTTCGCGACAAATGTTCTGGACATAAAATTTAGCTAATTTCGAGTCTGGAAGGGCTCGATAGGCCCGATTTTCTGTAGCCCAAGATGGGGTGACAGGAATCCGAGAAGCTATATAAAGGGAGGAAACCTAATTCGTGGGGGACACCTTTAGCCACGAATTTGCAGCAACCAAAGTCACGTTTTTGCCTCCCAAGAAGCCATGAAGGAAGGGGCTAAGGGCGGTGCTCCCCTATGATACCGGCGGCGGGGAAGGAGTCCCCCGCGCCGCCGTCGGCGTCACCGTCATCCTCTTCACCATCTTCATCGCCATCTCCATTGTCGTTGCTGACTCCCATGATGAGGAGGGAGTAGTTCTCTCTCGAGGCTAAGGGTTCTACCTGTAGCTATGTGTTCATCTCTCTCTCTATGCATGATCATATTGTGATCATGAGCTTTGTAATCAAGTAGATCTACCTTGCTACTCAAGTGCTTTAATAGATCTCTGCTCTCCCCACGTGTGTGAAAGTGACAACATGTACACCGTGGTGGCACTTAGGCTAGAGATTACAAATACTTGTTATGAGTTATATTTGGAGTTGGATGTCTCTATGAAATTGTGGTGTTTGTTGGAACCATCTAGTGCTCAAGGTGACGGTGTGGGGTTATCTAGATGGGAAAAGCAAACTTTGAGGAGTGTTGTTATAGCCCTACCATGGATTAGAGTGTCCAACCAGAGAGTAGTTCAGAGTAGTATCATAAAGATAAGATGTTTATATGAGAGTGTTCACTAGCAAAAGTATGATCCCTAGTCCTTGTTTCTAAACATTGAAACACTGTTTGCAACTAGATCTGTTACATGTTTGCTTGCTTCCATCTTTTTGCCTTTAGTCTTTTCCTCCCGTCAAGCTATTTTCTGGCACCGTTACCACTTATAATTATCCATAGCACTTGTATTTCACTATATCTTCCCCAAACTAGTGCACCTATACACCTGACAAGTGTATTGGGTGTGTTGGGGACACAAGAGACTTCTTGTATCTTGATTGCAGGGTTGCTTGAGAGGGGATACCTTTGACCACTTCCTCCTTGAGTTCGATAAACCTTGGGTGATCCACTTAAGGGAAAACTTGCTGCGGTTCTACAAACCTCTGCACTTGGAGGCCCAACAACTATCTACAAGAATATAAGTGCGTAGACATCACCCCCCCCCCCCCCGCGCCATGATGAGTCCAAAATTGAAGCATTTTTACCTTTTGTTTTTGCATAAATAGAGTAGGGATCTTTGTATTTCTCTGCGTCTGCACGAACTATTTTGTTCTTGTTTCAACAAGATCCTAAATTATCGAGTCCTATATGAACATATCAATTGGAACAGTCATATTGTGCAATTATATGATATTTCTAAGTGATAAAAGTCATTTTATAGATTTACCTTCGCACCTGGGAGAATACCAAGCGAGGAGGAGGCATCCGTACCAATAACGACCTGTGGTAGGGGAGGAGCCCGCCCGTAATGTCCGCCCGTACCAAGTGCCATCGTGACCGCCTCAACAAATACTTTCTCCTAGCGAAGACGAGAGGCAAATTCGACATTCACAGCCACTAAGCACGAAAAACCACATCGAAAAGGGATTTGAAGGAGGAACTTGGTCGAGGAAAAATCACAACCGCTTCATGGATCATTGGAGGACAACGCATCATCCCCTTCATCATCAACCGTTGCATCTCCATTACCACCATTACTCCCATCTTTCATCTATTAGATCTCATTGTAATTCTAGATTCAGTTGTGGTTTGTATTAGATCTACCTCCGTACTTTTATCCATTCATTTGATTATGATGATGTTGTTGCTTGCTTCCATGAGTGAGTATTTCCTTTGTTCTTGGGGAGATGGAGAAACCCGAGCACCATTATGAATTCATAATAAAGATGATATATTCTTGTGTCCATATGACTTGCCCGTCTATGATATAATTATGATTTGTGTTTGATCTCTCTCTTTAGATGGTATGTGTAGTCGGCCGCATATCATTTGCCCATGGGACTAAAGGGAGGAGAAATCCTTTGTACGTGTCTTGGAAGCGTAGCCAGAATGGCCCCGTGACAGATTGGTGTTGTCTTGTAACCTACACGGTCAAAGAAGGATTAAAGAGGGACTCCCTAAGCTAATTATAATATTCGCGGGGAAACCCTTAATTGTGGTGGTTTGTATGGGTGATTGCTCTCAGACATCGCAGTGGTTATTTAGAGGTGACCTCACTCTTGGCTCAACAAAATGGCTTCCTACGAGCCTTGTAGTGAACATCTTATTATGGTGCTCTCTCCACACATATCATGACACAAGGAGTATGTTATCTTGATTACATATAACAATAATACTATGCTAGTGGTGTATCCTACATCCCCAAGAACGTTTTAGCCCTATTTAGTTCAACCACACTTTCATACAAACTTGTTACTTGTTTTCTTTTACTTGTTTTAATTACTTTTCTACAAACAACCATAAACCTTTCAAACACCCTTTACTTGAGATCAAAGGCAGCTTATAAGTATCCTTTGGTAGAGAGTAACAAGGGGCATAAAGACCTTTCCCAATAGCTCTTTGTGGGTTCGATATCTTTACTTTAAAACTAGCTATAATTGATCCGTGCACTTGCAGTCATCAAGCTATTTTCGGGCACTGTTGTCAGGGAGCTAAGCGCTTTTGGTCTTTGTTCTTAGTTACTTATTTTTCTCATTATTTTACTAAAGTTGTTTATTAGTTTCAGGTGATACATTCTGGGTGAGTACCAACATATAATCCAGCGGGAGGCTGTGAGGAATTCTGGTCCGCCCATGGACACCTATTTAAAATCCAATAACCCAAGAGGGTATGCTATTAACCCAATGCTCTTGGATCTTTTGCATGCACAGAAATTTGCAGGAGATGGTACGAAGGATCCGTATGAGCATGTAGTGATCTTTGAAGATATTTGTGCGACTTTCCACCTTAATTTACAAACTGAGGATGATGTTAAGTTTTCTCTCTTTGCTCAAACTCTCGTTGATGAGGCCCGTTCTTGGTACATCCAAAGTTCTGTGAAGATTACTAATTCCTGGGAGATCCTAGCCTCTCTATTTTTAGTTGATTTCTTTCCTAGGACAAAAACTATTGGCGCAAGACGCATGATCAGAAATTTTAAAGGAAAACCCGAAGAAATCTTGCATGAGAGATATACAAGGTTTTGGGGACTGCTTGATCGATGTCCCAATCATAATGTCCCTCCTTGGCTAGTGATACACACCTTCTAAGCAGGTTTGAATGATAATAACATAAATGAACTCGACTCCCTTACCAATGGGTCGTTCACCGAATTTAGTGTTGAAAGGGCATGTAATTTGCTAGACACGATGAATAGGATAGAGAAAGCCTATTGTGAGGCTGAGTTTAATAAAGAGAATCCCATAGAGTACAATTGCTTAAAAAGATTTCTAGCTTCGGGGAAAATAGAAAAACTTCTTGGAAATTTTAATCTTGACCATCGCATGATTATTCAAATTATTAGATTTTATGCTGACTACCTGCAGATCCCAAAAGATTGGGAACGTTATACACCACCCGTGGAAGAAAAACCCTCTAAAACTTGCCATAGTGATAAATATTCAAAAATGCAAAAGAAAATGTTAGCCGAGGAAGAAACTATTCTAACTAAAGTGATGGATAGCAGGAGTGAAGGGAATAAAAGAATAGGAAGGTTAACTAAGGATCTAGGAGCCAAGAACTTTTGGAACCTGAATATTGGGATAGTAAAAGAAAATGTTTTGTGACTTAAGTTCTTCCATAAACATCATGCCTTATACAATCTATGAAGAAATGTGTGACAATCTTGATGAATCTTACCTTGAGCCATCAGAAGCTACTTTTATGTTTTCTAATTGAACTTTGCATCCTACTCGCGGGATACTCCACAATGTTTGTGTTTCTGTGGGGGCTTTTGTATACCAAGTTGATTTTCATATAATTGAAATACCTTTGAACTCCTCCTGCCCGATCATTATTGGTAATCATTTTTACAACTCTATGAACATTGATATTGACAACAAAAAGCAGGCTTTATCTTTGCAGTTTGGTGAAGAAACTATAGAAATAAACTACAGCCAATTCACGAGATTACCTTATGAAAAGAAAGTTGAGATTAAAGAGGAGAAGACTATTGCGGAATTGGCAGCAATCTATTTTTGCCCTCCGCAATCTGAATTGCAGAGGAGTTTGACAAGCGATGATTCGCTTGTCAACGACTCTGCAAAAGACGATTTAGATGAGATTCTCAACACTGCCCCCGAGGTCGAGCCAAGCCTCAGGGGTGAATTTGAAGAACTTGAAAGAAAAGGGGATGAGGAACCGCCGCCCCTTGGTTTAAAATCTCTCCCTCTAGGTATCAGGTATGAATTCTTAGATAAGGAAGGCAAATGCCCAGTGATTTTAGATAATAAGCTCTCTTCGAGGAAAACACGAAATTGTTAGAGGTACTTGTCAAACAGCGTGAAACTTTTGGATACACTCTCAATCACATAAAAGGTATAGATCCTTCCACAGTAACTCACAAGATATCTATGATTGAAGATGCTAAACCATTTGTTGATAATCAAAAAAGGTTGAATCCTAAAATGAAAGAGGTAGTAAGAAAGGAAGTTATACGTATGTTGGGCATCAGTATTATCTATCCAATTTCAGACAGTAAGTGGGTGAGTCCAACTCATTACATACCTAGGGAAGGATGTATAACAATAATTAATAATAATAAGATGAATTAATCCCTGCTAGAACGATAGCAGGATATAAAATGTGTATTGACTTTAGGAAGTTGAACAAAGAAACCATTAAAATTCATACGTAACTACCCCTCATTAATGATATTATGGAAAGGATGTCCGCTAATTCTTACTTTTGTTTCCTTGACGGATACTCTGGATACTCTCAGATAGCTATCTAGCCTGAAGATCAAGATAAAACTACTTTTACCTGTCCCTATGGAACTTATGCGTATCGATTAATGCCTTTTGGTTTGTGTAACGCATCTGCTACTTTTCAAGAGTCTATTCTAAAAATATTTGACAGTTTTGTGGAAAGTTCCATGGAGGTCCTTATGGATAACTTTGTTGTTTATGGAACTACTTTTGAGCAATGTCTCTATAATATTAATAGAGTTTTGCAGCGATGTAAACAAACCAAGATGGTTCTAAACTGGGAGCGATGCCGCTTCATGGTAAGGGAAAGTATAGTTTTCGGTCATAAGGTTTCTTAAAAGAATATTGAGATTGATATTTCAAATTTGGCTACTTTAGAAACGCTGCCGATTCCGCAAGATATAAAAGGAGTAAAGAACTTCCTTGGACATGTCGTCTTTATAGACGGTTTATTCAAGATTTTGCTAAAATAGCTGCCCCTTTAACTCATCTCTTAAATAAAGATACCCTTTTTACTTTTGATAGAGATTGCTATGATTCCTTCAAACAGTTAAAAAGGCACTAATTTATGCACCGGTCATTCAACCACCCAAATGGGATGAACCATTTGAAATTATGTGTGATGCTAGTGACTATGCTATTGGGCAAAGAGATGGTCCTAATCTCAACGTAATTCAATATGCTAGTTGAATTTTTAATGATGATCAAAGGAACTATGCGACAACTGAGAAAGAATTTCTAGCTATTGTTTTTGCTTGTGATAACTTTAGACACTATATTACCAACTCAAAAGTAATAGTTCATACTAACCCATTGATACGTTGCTAACATATCCATAATTTTTGATTTTCCATGCTTGGTTTTATCCACTTTCTTATGTTTTGTTCCAACTTTGGAGTATTTTTATACACTTTCTGGGACTAACCTATTAACAAGATACCACAGTGCCAGTTGCCTTTTTTTTTGCTGTTTTTGGTTCCAGGAAAGTCAGAAAATGAATATTCTCGGAATTGGACGGGACAAAAGCCAAAGTTGATATTTTACCGGAAGACTCACGGAGCCAGGAGATGAGAAGGAGTAGGGCACCAGGGTGGGCACACCATATGGTGGCGTGGGCTAGCCCTAGCCGCGCCACCAGGTGGTGTGGGTCCCCTGGCCGTCCACCGACCTTGCCTCTTCGCCTATAAGATGCCTCCCGATGCAAAAACCCTAAATCATCAAGCCTCCAGCCACGAAAAGTTCTACAACACTACCGCCACCGAAGGGGAGATTCGGGTGACAGAAAGTCTCTCTTTCGGCACCCTACCAGGACGGGGAAGTGCCCCCGGAGCCATCTCCATCGATCTCCACCACCATCTCCATCGCCGTTGCTAATTCCCATGATGAGGAGGGAGTAGTTCTCTCTCGAGGCTAAGGGTTTGATGGCCCAAAATATATCGAGCTCGTTGGGGAACCCCAAGAGGAAGGTATGATGAGCACAGCAGCAAGTTTTCCCTCAGTAAGAAACCAAGGTTATCAATCTAGTAGGAGCAAGGAAACACCCCAAAGGTCTAGCTAGCTGAACGTTGGCAGGGCACACTACCGGTGCCAGCAGCAATGTGGAGACCTGCACAACACAACCACAGAACTTTGCCCCCAACTTGCGATGAGTTTGTCAATCTCACCGGTTTTGCTGAAAACAAAGTATTAAACGTATCGAATGGAAGAAAGTAATAGTTTGCAGAAAGTAAACACAAAGCAGTAAATAGTTTGTAGATTGAATGTAAAAGAAAGGACCGGGGTCCATAATTCACTAGAGGTGGCTCTCCTTAAGATAGATAACATGCTGGGTGAACAAACTACAGCGGGGAAATTGACAAACATCGAGAAAGCATACAAGCATATACTAATCATCTTGACTCCTTTGAGACTTGATTGGGCATTACAACATTATAAATAGACCGCCATCCAACTGCATCTATGACTAATAATCCACCTTCAGGTTATCATCTGAACCCCCTCCAGTATTAAGTTGCAAGCAAAAGATTATTGCTTTACGAATTGCGTGTAAAGTAAACAATATGATTGTTCTATGAACAAAGGATTGTTGTTTTCTCCCTAGTAGCAACAACACATCTAGTACCTTAGAGATTTCTGTCACTTCCCCAGATTACTAGAGGCATGAACCCACTATCGAGCACAAATACTAACTCTTGGAGTTGCTAGCATCTACTTGGCCAAGACAGCTACTAACAACGGAAAGCATGCAAGATCACAAATAACAGAGACATGATAGAATCAATAAACAATCTGAAATAGCATCTCAATATCCATCGGATCCCCGTAAACACAACATGTATGGATTACAAATAGATGATCTTGATCATGAACGGAGCTCACAAGATCTAGACATGAAAGCACAAAGGAGGAGAACCAGCCATCTAGCTACTACATGGACCCGTAGTCCAGAGATGAACTACTCATGCATCACACCGGAGGCTTGCATGATGATGAAGAAGGCCTCCAGGGTGAATTCCCCTCTCCGGCAGGGTGCCAGGAAGATCTTCAGATCCCTCCCGATCTAGGGATGGAGATGACGGCGGCTACAGACTCTTTCGTGGATTTTTGATCGGGTACTTAGGGTTTCCGTATCAGAGGCAATATATAGGTGAAAGGAGAGGCCGAGGGGGTGCCTAGGGCAGCCAGACCACCCCCTGTCGTGGGCCAGGCCTGGCCACGCGGCCAGGTGGTGTGGCCAGGCCCCAGCCCCTCTCCGTCTCGTATTCTGGCTCCAAGTGTCCCCCGGTAAAATAGTGACTTTGGCTTTTGTCCCGTCCAATTCCGGGAATATTCATTTTCTGACTTCCTGAAACCAAAAACAGCAGAAAACAGGCAGCTGGCACTGTGGCTCTTGTTAATAGGTTAGTCCAAGAAATCATATGAAAAGTACTCCAAAGTGTGGACAAAACACAAGAAAGTAGATAAAACCAAGCATGGAACATCAAAAATTATAGATACATTTGCAATGTATCAGGGTTCTACCGGTAGCTATGTGTTCATCTCTCTCTATGCATGATCTTATTGAGATCATGAGCTTGTAATCTATAGATCTACCTTACTACTCAAGTGCTTTAATAGATCTCTGATCTCCCCATGTGTGTGAAGTTGATAGTGTGCACACCATGGTGGCACTTAGGCTAGAGATTTCAAATACTTGTTATGAGTTATATTTGGAGTTGGATGTCTTTATGAAATTGTGGTGTTTGTTTGAACCATCTAGTGCTCAAGGTGATAGTGTGGGGTTATCTAGATGGGAAAGGCTTACTTTGAGGTGTGCTGTTATAGCCCTACCATGGATTAGAGTGTCCAACCGGAGAGTAGTTAAGAGTAGTATCATAAAGAGAAGAATATATTTTTATGAGAGTGTTCACTAGTGAAAGTATGATCCCTAGGCCTTGTTTCTAAGCACTGAAACACCGTTTGCTATTAGATCTGTTACATGTTTGCTTGCTTCTATCTTTATTTCAGTTTTATTTTAGTCTTTTCCACGCCTTCAAGCTATTTTCTATCACCGTTACCACTTATAATTATCTATACCACTTGTATTTCACTATCTCTTCGCCAAACTAGTGCACTTATACACCCGACAAGTGTATTGGGTGTGTTGGGGACACAAGAGACTTCTTGTATCTTGATTGCAGGGTTGCTTGAGAGGGGATATCTTTGACCACTTCCTCCCTGAGTTCGATAAACCTTGGGTCATCCACTTAAGGGAAAACTTGCTGATGTTCTACAAACCTCTACACTTGGAGGCCCAACAACTGTCTACAGGAATAGAAGTGCGTAGACATCAAGCTATTTTCTGGCGCCGTTGCCGGGGAGGTAAGGTAAAAGGTACTCACATCCTCCGGTGTGAGTGCTCGAAGTTATTTCCTTTAGATTCTGCAATTTTGTCTTTTTGTTTCTTGTTTTCACTAGTTAGGCTTAATGGAAAACAACAACAAAATTAGAGAGCTTTATAGTATTTATCTTGAGTTAGGACATGAAGTGTTTGAAGAGAAAATTAAAAAACCTATGGAACTTTATTTGGATGCTAATAGCAATGTTGTTAGTATGAATTCTTTGGATACCATTACTGCTAATGCTATTGAAAAGTCTAAGCTTGGGTAAGCTAGTCTTTATGAAAATGATGATTTTAGTTCTCCAGCTTTGTAAGATAGATATTCTATTGCTTACGATGATACAAAACCTCCAATATATGATGATTACAATGATGAGTATGATATTTTCAGTCCACCTACTATTGAGGAGAAAATTAATTATGATTACAATATGCCTCCTATATTTGATGACTATGGTGATGAGAATAATAATGATAGCTATTTTGTTGAATTTTCTCCCACTCCAATTAATAAGAATGACTAAGCTTATGTGGAGAGTAATAATCATTTTATGCATGTGGCTCATGATAAGAATGTTTTATGTGATAGTTATATTGTTAATTTTATTCATGATGCTACTGAAAGTTATTATGAGAGAGGGAAACATGGTTTTATGCATCTCAATAATATTAGGTTTCCCCTCTTTATGTTGAAAGTCCTAAAGTTGCACTTGTTTTGCTTTACTATGCTTGTTGCTTTGTGCTTTCATGACCTGTTTCTTTACAAGATTCCTATGCATAGGAAGTGGGTTAGACTTAAATGTGCTTTGAATTTGCTTCTTGATGGTCTCTTTTACTTCAATTCATATTTCTTATGTGAGCATCTTCTCAAACTATCATGCCTAACTTAAAGGCGTTAAAGAAAAGTACTTATTGGGAGATAACCCAAAAGTCTTAGTTGAGTCTTGGAAGTTGTTGCTTCAGTAATAACCTCTCCTTATCATTTTTGTGTGGTTTTTGTGCCAATAGTAGCCTCTAATGAGAGAGAAGTAATGCTTGGGAAAGTTGTTGTCCCGAAACAGATTTTTGTGCTTCGCTGTAAAAATTCGTGTAAAAGCTTTGTACGTCGGTTTGAGCTATATTGTTTTGTGTTTCTGCCCCAGGTTGTTATCCAACTTTTGTTAGTTCAACACTTTTCCATTTGAGCAACAGAAGGTCTTCGAAAAGTTTTTACCTGCTGGTCTATTTTGACAGATTTCTTCCATTATTTGCATTTGCTTCTTGTTGATTCCTTTTTGGGTTCTTTTTAGGGAATTGAGCTTTTTGAGGGAAGTGCTACAGTACCTTGTGTTTTAATGGAATTTTTACTTGTGTTGGAACTGAACCCAAAGACTTATTATCTTGAGTACACTAATGTTGCTAATGAAGATTGTGTGAAGTTTTGTATGAAGGAAAAATTTCAGGTGTAAGGAAAGAATGATGTAATGAGATGAAAAATGGACTAAATCTCAAGCTTGGGGATGCCACCCATGTCACCCCAAGAAATATCCAAGAAGTACAAGCGTCAAAGCTTGGGGATGCCCAAAGCATCCCCTACTTCATCAATAAAAATCTCAGGTCTTTCTAGACACTTCATTTTTATTGTTTCATGCACAGTTGTATTGTTCTTGGAGCATCTTTTTTTTTTGGTTTTGTTTTTGGTTTTCGTTTGCTTGGTTTGCTTGAATAAATAGGTTGGACCCCCTCATTCATACATTAGTTTTCAAATAAGATTGATTTGGATTGGAAAAGAGTAGGAAAGTTCATGCTTAAGTGGTAAAAAGGAGCCTGTTTTTGACTGTGACTTAGACTTTATCATGTCATGCTTGATATTGTTTTGGCTTTATGCTTAGTGATTTTTGCTGTAGCATGACATGTTCTAAACAATTTAGATTGCTTAATGTGCCTTGAAAAAATCATGCGTTGTTTTAGCATATTAAAGCATAGTATTGTGGTATTCTCCTTTGATGCTTTATTTGGGTTGACTTGGCGCATGCTCACACCATGTTAAGACTATACCAAGTCACCATAGCCTCTGATGACCCACAAGTATAGGGGGTGTATTGCAGTATTTTCGAGGGAAGTGAAACCCAATTTATTGATTCGACACAAGGGGAGCCAAAGAATACTTATCAGCCTTAATAACTGAGTTGTCAATTCAGCTGCACCTGGAAACAATCTTGCTCACAGCAGTTTATCAGTAGCAAAGTTTTGTAGTAGGAATAGTAAAGCAGTAGCAGTAGTAAAGCAAAGACAGTAGTAACAAAAGCAGTAAACAGTGGGATTCGAGTGAGGTAGGCATAGGGATGGATGGACGGGCGTTGCATGGACAAGACAATTCACATAGCAATCAGAACATAGGGCAATTGCAGATAAATAAGATAAAGCACCCAAGTACTAGACAATCCTAGGCATGCGTTCCATATATAGTCATACGTGCTCGCAATGAGAACTTGCACAACATCTTTTGTACTGCCAGCCCGTTTGCAGCGGGGCCTCTAGGGAACTACTGGCAATTAAGGTGTTCCTTTTAATAAAGCACCGGAGCAAAGCATTAACACTCCGTGAACACATGTGATCCTCACATCAAAGCCTTTCCCTTCCGGCTACCCCGATTTCTGTCACTTCGGGACCATAGGTTCCGGACAATGACGTGTGTATATAACTTGTAGATAAGACCCAAAACAATACTATCATGGTGAATCAATAATAAGTTCAGATCTGAAATCATGGCACTCGGGCCCTAGTGACAAGCATTAAGCACAACAAGTCGCAACAAAGTCATAAAGCACTAATAAAAGATACTAGGCACCATGCCCTAACAATCTGATGCCATTACATGAACGATCTCATCCCATCCCTACCAACCCCATAGCCTACAGCGGGGGATTACTCACTCATAGATGGGGGAACATGGATGGTCGATGGAGAAGCGATGGTGATGATGATGGCGATGATCTCCTCCAATTCCCCGTCCTGGCAGGGTGCCAGAACGGAGTTTCTGGTGCTGTTTCGTGGAATCTGGTGGTGGCGGCGGAGCAGAACTCCTTCTGGAAAAACATTGAACACCCCTAAGTTTTTATGTCAGAAGGCTCCTTATAGGCGAAGAGAGAGGCCGAGGGGGTTCCTAGGGGGCCCACACCACCCCCTGGCGTGGTCTGGCCTGGCCCGCGCCAGCGGGTGGTGTGGCCACCCCAGGGCTCTTCTCCGTCTCGTATTCTGGCTCCTGGAGTCTTCGGGTGAAATAGGATTTTTGGCATATTTTCCGAGATTTTTCCTGATAGTTGATTTTCTGCACAAAAAGTAGACACCAAGGCAATTCTGCTGAAAACAGCGTCAGTTCGCATTAGTTGCATCCAAATCACACAAGTATAGAGGATAAACAATAGCAAAAGTGTTCGGGAAAGTAGATACGTTTTGGACGTATCAACTCGCCCCAAGCTTAGCTTATTGCTTGTCCTGAAGCCATTCAGTTGAAAACTGAGTGCGATAAAAGAACTTTCATAAAAACATTTGCTTCATATGATGTAAATACTCTCAGCAATGCGATCAACTACTTAGACAATTCATAATAAAGAGTATGCAACCGAGTCTACTTAATAGTCATTGCAAGCTATGAAGAGATTCCAACTCAAGAATAATAAATAGCATGAAGCACAAACATAAGCAACATTACAATGCTCATAAAAAGGTATGATAGAGTGGTGTCTCGCTTGCCCTTTGATTATGAATATCAAGGCACCTCTGAAGTTCAAGTGATGACTAGAAGTAAAGATATCAAAGATACAAGCATGAAAGTCATAACACAAGTAATCAAGTAGTGGAACAAACACAAAAAATGACAACTAATGCTCTCAAGAAGGTGCTCAAAGAATATGTGGAGACTCAACAAGTAGAAGAAAAAGGTTTTGAATAATTTTGAAAGGCTTCCAAATGCTGAAAGTATGGTACTTGTTAGCCTTGAGCTCTCATTTCCCCTATCATAAGCATCTTTAATGTGGTTAAGGAGAAAGTGACAAAACTAAGAGGATATGCTTGACAAGTTATAAACTGAAGTCTCATGCCCCTTACTTATGAAGACCGATCCTCATGCTACTCAACTTCAGTCACAAGTAAGCTCTTGTCATTGTAAGTACATACGTATCATAGAGAACCGCCAACGGGGTACCCCTTGCACATGACACGGGAGCTATCCCATAATCAAAATACAAGGCAAGCACACAATGAGCATCTCAGCGATCTTTTTATTTACTATGTGCATAGACTTTTAGTGAGGATGCTTCATAGAATTCTCATTACGGTTATGCTGCAAGTTTCCACCATGATTAGGCATGGCTTAGGCTAGCGGCCCAAGCGTTTCTCTAACATACATACAAACTCCATGATCTTACAAGTTCCACTTTTATTTCACACCGCCGGGATCCATAAGCAAAAGAACATGATATCAACTAAGTACAAAGTACCTATGAAGCACTGAAAGCGGTCCCCATGATACATGGTTCTGCTAACTTCAACTCATAAAGCGCAACCATATGCGCAACAAAGAAGGATGCAATGGTTCAGGTTTATTAAGTGCGGAAAATAAAGTGTGCCATCAAGTTCGTGAGAGCTTTACTAACTAACTTTCTCATAACAAGCAAACATTTTATTCGGAAGAAAACAAGGCATATTGAATATGCACGAAAGTAGCAAATGATGCTAATGGGTAGGTATGGTGGACACTTTGGAAATATTTGGTTTAGGGAGTTGGAAACATGAGTAAAACACTCAGTGGAAATGAAGGCTAGCAATAGTAAGGGAGCGACAAAGGAGAGAGCAATAGTTGTCATTATCATGCTTGCAACAAAACAAGACTATTCATGGTATGAAAATGATTCAAGATTCTCAAGGCAAAATAATTCGTCAAGGCTTAACTGATTATTACAGTCATGTGCATGCGTGAGCATGTGCCAAGTCGATCAAATGAAACATTCAGAGGAGGATACCACAGTGTCATACCAATTTATGAATAGAATAATGCAAGCAAACATTCATGAGACATGCTATAAACTATTAGCGGGCTGGAGCTAATCACAAGAAAGCAAGAACTACTAAGCATTCAAAGATAACATACACCCTATATGAACGGACTAAGCAAGCTCACAAAGATGAGTATATGTACAAAAAATGAAGACAAATAGAGTTCGTTACCAGCCTCTTACCACGCCTCAAGTTGTCATTGATCCTCATTATTGCTCTTCACTTGTGTGGCTTGAATAATAATATGAAACTAGTAATCCACTGAGAACTGCCGAACCCTATAGCCAACTCGCAAAAACCAAAGAAGAACGACAAATATTTTTGGTGTTTTCGATTTTAAACAAAAACCAAAAGAGAAAAACAAGCAAAGCAAAATCTTTTTGGGTTTTTCTAATAGTTCAAACAAAGCAAAAAGGAACAAGCAAACCAAAGCAAAAAGAAGAAGCACACCAAAGAGAAACAACAAAAATAATTTTGGTCTTTTTGTGTTTTTAGAAGGCAAAAGCAAAAAAGAATGAAAACTAAAAACAGAACGAAAGCATGAATATACAAAGAACCGACGCAACATGATATGGAGATGAGTGCGGTGTCGGTGTACCTCCCCCCAAGCTTAGGCTTTTGGCCTAAGTGGGTATCAGTCCCAGGCTGGCCAGGGTGAAGTGTCACCGGGGTACGACGAGGAGGTACCCTCATCCTGGTGCGAGCCAGAGTACATCCCTCCGTAATGTGCGGAATAATCATAGGAGGGCACATCCTCCTGGTGCTGCTCATGGAAACCCAACAAGTGAAGCTGCTCGTCCACCTCCTCCTTGGAGCGCGACCACGGTCTCCTGTCAACACTGAACAAAGCAGGCTGGGGCAGAAGGATCTCCCTTTCATCCCCGTCAGTGAAAAGCATCCTATATACTAGATTGTTCAAATCAGAGGTAGCAGTGACAAAGTGATGAGTTTTCATGGCAACAAGGTCGAGCCTCTGTGGTGCTAGCATAACATCATCAGGAGCCACAAAAAGATCTAATGCATCAACTACACGCGAAGCAATGATGCCCCCATAGATAGGTCCCCTAGCAGCTAGGCGGCGAGCAATAAGAGAGCCAAGATTGTACCGAGTATCATTGTTGAGCGCAGCAGCAAGGAAAGCTAAGTGATAGTTGGAGATATTACTAGTGTTCTCCCTACCCAATGCACTAGTGGCAAGGTAGTATGCAAAGTATCTAAGAGCAGGGAGTTGGATATTTCTTATCTTTCCGCGCAGCGCCACGCGGTCATCATCATTGGTCACCCCTCGGTAAAGCTCCAACAAATCAGCGGGCCTCCCTTGAATTTTCTTCACGGTCCCTATCATACGCACACCTACAATACTGCAAAATCTCTCCAAAGGCATGGTGAAGGGCATATCATAGATTTTAAATGAGATAGTAGAATGATAGGATGTGTTAGAAAATGAGAAACTCTCAACAAAAGTTTTGGTGAGCATAGCGTATTGTGCACTCTCATCTTGCATATAAGAGGTCAATCCAACCCTCTCAATCAGTAGCAAGAAATCATCAAGAATACTTGCAGCTTGCAAGAAAGTAAAACAAGGGAAAGAGGATGGGTGAGCATCTCCATCATCTCTTTCACTGCCAATACGTGATGCAATGAGGTCTTCATTGTATGATGGCCTAGCTTGAGAGGGTGTTCTTGAGGTCCTTGACCTCCTAGGTGCATCACTCTCAAATATCTCTCCAAAAGTGTGGTTGTTCATGCTTGGTATTCTGAAATTTAAACACCTATGAAACAAGTGATTGCAAAGTAAATATAATGAAGGATTCTACCCATAGGGACTTGCAAGAGGCCTAAACATGCATCAAAACTATATCTCTGAGCATCAAACAAGCTTACAAGCTCTCATAACCAGTCACCTACAGCAGCAAAATACTCAACATACAACCCACTAAACACAAATCTACTTGGGCAAGGGGAGGAGTGACATACCAAGGAACAATTGCTCCAAATTTCAGCAAGAAAGATGGGCTGAGCAAAGAGATCGAAGAAATCGAGGGAAAGCACAGAGAGAATGCGATTCTGAGCTATGAACTGGAGCTTACTCGGGAGAGAGAAGAAAGTGGCAGGAGAGAGAGGTAGTGGGGGCTAGGGGTGGCCCACACCAAGGCATGGCGCCACCCAGGTCTGGCCACGCCACCATGTGGTGTGCCTGCCTGGTGGGCCCCCCTGGTACCTACCAGGTACTCCTCTGCCCCTTTTTTCACGTAAAAAAATAATATGAATTTTCTGGAATTTTTCGAGACACTTTATTTTTGGGCATTTTTCAGAAATAGAAGAATGATTTTTTTGACAGACAGATTTTTTTTCTTTTTGGAAACATGATGCAAGGACAAAACAAGGCTAGAACTATATAAGTTCTAGCATGCAAGCAAACTAACAACACAAAGAAAACTAAACGAAAGCAAAAACTAAAATACAAAGGATAGAAATAAACGGAGATAATCATAATGAAAACATTGTTTTGTTCAATGGAATCCTTTTGTTAGCAAGGTTGATCAAGTCTTGCTACCAAAACAATTGCATATGAGAAAAAACTTTGTATTCCACTAATGATTATGTTACCTTAACTTTGACAGCAATGGTCCCAATCATAATAGTTTCAAATTTTTCTTTTGGTATGGGACAATAAATTTCTCCAACTTGAATGCCTTCAACATGTTCAATTGAATTTAAACCATAAGTCCTTTCAATCTTCTTGGGGAAATAGACAGTATGTTCCTTGTCATTGACATTGAAGGTCACCTTTCCTTGATTACAATTAATAACAGCTCCTGCAGTATTAAGAAAAGGTCTCCCAAGAATAATAGACATATTATCATCTTCAGGCATTTCAAGCACAACAAAATCAGTTAATATCAAGCAATTATGAGCCACCTGGACAGGTACATCCTCACATATACCCACAGGAATAGTGGTAGACTTATCAGCCATTTGCAAAGATATATCAGTTAGTATCAATTTTTCAAGCTGAAGCCTCTTATAGAGAGAGAAAGGCATAACACTAACTCCAGCTCCCAAATCACACAAAGCAGTTCTAACATAACTGTTCTTGAGCAAGGGATAGTTGGAATCCCTGGGTCTCCAAGTTTCTTAGGAACCTTACCATTAAAGGAATAGTTAGCAAGCAAAGTAGAGATTTCTTCATTAGGGATCTTCCTTTTATTCGAGACAATGTCCTTCATATACTTTGAATAAGGAGGCAATTTAATAGCATCAGTCAAAGGAATTTGCAAGAATAAAGGCTTCATCCACTCACAAAACTTATTATAGTGTTCATCCTCCTTTGACTTGTGTTTCTTATCAGGGAAAGGCATAGGTTTTTAGACCCAAGGTTCTCTTTCACTACCATGTTTCTTAGCAATAAAATCTTCTTTAGTGTATTTAGTATTCTTAGTGTGGTTTTCAGGTTATTCTTCAACTTTTACTTCATTACCACTTTTAGTTTCAGCATCAGAGATAGATATACTATTAGGATCTATAGCAGGTTCAAAGGGTTCTACAACAGTTTTATGTTTCTTTTTCCTTTTCTTACGAGTAGAACCACTATTTTCAGCTTGTTGAGAATCCTTCTCAATTCTTTTGGGATGCCCCTCAGGATATAGAGGATCCTGGGTAGCAACACCACTTCTAGTTCTAATTTCATAAGCATGTTTTTCTTTAGCAGCATTAACTAGCAAGTCCTTTTGCACTTTAACGAGTTGATCTATTTGAGTTTGAACCATTTGAAAGTGTTTAACAATCATTTTAACATCATTAGAGGTTCTTTCTACAATATCTTTCAACTCAACAATAGCTCTAGTGTTTTCCATTAGATGATTTTGCACCCTTTTATTAAAGTTACCTTGCTTAACAATAAAGATATCAAATTCTTCTAAGCATTGATCAGGAGGTTTAGAGTAAGGGATATCACCTTCATCAAAGTGTTGGAGAGAGTGTACCTCAATAGTGGGTGAATAGGGAATAGGCTTACATAATTCTTCTATTGGAGGTAAATTCTTGACATTTGCAGCTTTAATTCCCTTCTCCTTAAGACATTTCTTAGCTTCCTTCATCACTTCATCATTTAATTCAATAACTCCCCTCTTCTTTGATGTTGGAATAGGCACCGGAATAGATGGTTCAGGTACAATTACTTCAGGCATAGCTTGTTTAGGAGGGGTCCAATCTTCACAATTCTTGCTTATTTTAGCCATTAATTCCTTAGCTTCCTTAGTAGTCCTATTCCTGAAAACACAATCAGCACAACTATCTAGGTATGTCCTAGATTCTTCGGTTAGTCCATTATAAAATATATCAAGTAGTTCATTCTTAGGTAATGGACCTCCAGCCTGTGCATGAATCAAAGCACAAAACCTTGCCCAAGATTCGGGCAATACCTCTTTTTCTCCTTGTTTAAAATCAAAAAGTTCTTGCAAAACAGCATGTCTAGCACTAGGAGTAAAATATTTCTGCAGGAAAGTATTAAACAAGCACTCAGGGCTATCAATTGATCCAGGAGGTAAATTACCAAACCAAGTTTTAGCTTCTCCTTTCAGTGAAAAAGGAAAAATCTTAGCAACAAAGTAAGTACGCATTTTAATATCATCAGAAAACAAGCCACTCATGGTAGAAAGTTCATTCATATGTGCTACCGCACTTTCATTCTTAGTTCCGCAAAAAGGTTCTTTCTCGATAATAGCTAGGTAGGATAGATCGAGAGAGAAATCATAATCTTCATCTATAATGTTTATGGGAGAAGCAGCAAACTTAGCAGCAGGAGATAATTTGGGTCTAATAGTATGCCTCTCAAGGAGATTCTTAGCAGCGCTCCTATCATGGGTGTTCCTACATTCTTCAATAAACTCATCAGTCATCTCAACATAATCTTCTTCAGCATCATAATTCTTAGGTGAGCTAACAGGTGTGGCAGTGTCTTCATTAGGAGTTTCGGTATTTCCAACTATAGTTCTAGCAATCTTAGCATCTAGGAAAGGACCTAATGAACCACTCTTATCAAGCACAGTAGAAGCAGCATCATCACCATCAGAAGTTTCAGATTCAGCAGTAGTAGCAGTGTGTGTAGCATGTGTATGTGGTGGTGTAAGGAACTTACTCAGAACAGACGGCAAATCAAGAGCAGTAGAGGTGTTCAGAACCGTACCTCTTCTTGTAGTGGATGGTAAAATAGGAACCTTGCCATCGCGAGACTTACCCATGATGGATGGAAAGCAGCGAACAATAGAGAATCCAAGTGAACTTGATAAATAAAGCTATGCTCCCCGGCAACGGCGCCAGAAAATAGTCTTGATGACCCACAAGTATAGGGGGTGTATCGTAGTATTTTCGAGGGAAGTGAAACCCAATTTATTGATTCGACACAAGGGGAGCCAAAGAATACTTATCAGCCTTAACAACTGAGTTGTCAATTCAGCTGCACCTAGAAACAATCTTGCTCACAACAATTTATCAGTAGCAACAGTTTTGTAGTAGGAATAGTAAAGCAGCAGCAGTAGTAAAGCAAAGACAGTAGTAACAACAGCAGTAAACAGTGGGATTCGAGTGCGGTAGGCATAGGGATGGATGGACGGGAGTTGCATGGACAAGACAATTCACATAGCAATCAGAACATAGGGCAATTGTAGATAAATAAGATAAAGCACCCAAGTATTAGACAATCCTAGGCATGCGTTCCATATATAGTCATACGTGCTCGCAATGAGAACTTGCACAACATCTTTTGTCCTGCCAGCCCGTTTGCAGCGGGGCCTCTAGGGAACTACTGGCAATTAAGGTGCTCCTTTTAATAAAGCACCAGAGCAAAGCATTAACACTCCGTGAACACATGTGATCCTCACATCAAAGCCTTTCCCTTCTGGCTACCCCGATTTCTGTCACTTCGGGACCATAGGATCCGAACAACGACGTGTGTATACAACTTGTAGATAAGACCCAAAACAATACTATCATGGTGAATCAATAATAAGTTCAGATCTGAAATCATGGCACTCGGGCCCTAGTGACAAGCATTAAGCACAACAAGTCGCAACAAAGTCATAAAGCACTAATAAAAGATACTAGGCACCATGCCCTAACAATCTGATGCCATTACATGAATGATCTCATCCAATCCCTACCATCCCCATAGCCTACAACGGGAGATTACTCACTCATAGATGGGGGAAACATGGATGGTCGATGGAGAAGCGATGGTGATGATGATGGCGATGATCTCCTCCAATTCCCCGTCCCGGCAGGGTGCCAGAACGGAGTTTCTGGTGCTGTTTCGTGGAATCTGGTGGTGGCGGTGGAGCGGAACTCCTTCTAGAAAAACGTCGAACCCCCCTAATTTTTTAGGTCAGAAGGCTCCTTATAGGCGAAGAGAGAGGCCGAGGGGGTGCCTAGGGGGCCCACACCACCCCCTGGCGCGGCCTGGCCTGGCCCGCGCCAGCAGGTGGTGTGGCCACTCTAGGGCTCTTCTCCGTCTCGTATTCTGGCTCCTGGAGTCTTCGGGTGAAATAGGATTTTTGGCATATTTTCCGGGATTTTTCCTGATAGTTGATTTTCTGCACAAAAAGTAGACACCAAGGCAATTCTGCTGAAAACAGCGTCAGTTCGCATTAGTTGCATCCAAATCACACAAGTATAGATGAGAAACAATAGCAAAAGTGTTCGGGAAAGTAGATACGTTTTGGACGTATCAGCCTCTATGATCCTTTAGTTTTCGACTTGTAATATCACTTTATGCTTTAATTAATGATCTTTTGTCGCTTTGCATGATTATGGCCATTATTGCTCCCTTAGTTGGTCGCTCCCAGTCTTCTGCTAGCCTCCATACCAAGTATGAGTTCCACTCATGCATCCAACTCCAAATAAAACCAAGTTATTCAAAAGAGTCCACCATACCTACCTATTAGCATTTGCTATTCCAAGTATATTCATGTTTTTATCTTGCCCTTAATAAACTTGAACCATTGTGTCATCTATGTTGTATATGCTTGCCCTTATATGTTGGGGATTAGCAGAACCATGCTGTCATGGGGAACGCTTTCAACATTGCACTTGTACTTTGTACCTAGTTGATATCATGCTCTTTTGTCTATGGATGTTGTCGGTGTGAAATGAAAGGGGAGCTTGTAAGTCCATGGAGTTATGTATGTGTGTTAGAGAAACGCCTGGGCCGCTGGTCTAATCCATGTTGTCATGGTGGAAACCTGCAGCATAACCATAATGAGCTATCTATGAAGCATTCTTCTTATAAAAAAAGAGTCAGATATTGAGAAAAAAAGGATAAAAAAAGAGATATGAGAAAAGAGGAAAGAGAGAAAAAAGCACCATTTTCCCATGGTAAATAAAAAGATTGCTGAGATGCTTGTTATATGCTTGCCTTATCATTTTGATATGGGGATTCTTCCATATCATTGGGAAAGGGGTACCCTGTTGGTGGTTCTCTATGATACACATGTACTTACTATGACAAGAACTTACCGGTAACTAAACTTGAGTAGCATGAGGAGCGGCCCTCGTATTCAAGGGACATGAGATTTCCAACTTATACTTTGTCAAGCATATACTCCATAGTTTGTTCACTTTAACCTTAATCACTTCAAGATGCTTATGATAGGGGAAATGAGAGCTGAAAGCTAATAAGTACCATAATTTTTGGAAGCTCTTTATGGGACTTGAATCCCTGCTTCCTTCTATGAAGGCCTTTCTTTTACTTTTATGTTGAGTCTCCATCTTCTATCTTTATGCACCTACTGAGAGAGCATAGTGGCCATTCTTAGTTTAATGTGCATTGTCCCAAGACTTGTTGACTGATGCATAACTTTGATATTGCTTGTTCTTAAATTATTTGTATCTAGTCACCCTTATGAACTTTGAAGGTGTCCTATGCATTTATGTTTGCTACTCTATGAGGGACAAGCTAAATGCCACTATGCTATGTTTTCTTTATGTGAAACAAACAAACGTCTTGCAAAGCATTTTTATTCATGAATCTTTTGTTTGTGCCTTTTCATGTTGCAATATAGTTGCTATGTCTTATTGTTAGAACTTTGTCTTTCATGTTATGATTGAAGTACTATGATCCCAGCTATCATTGTTTTACAAATACTTTGATCAAGTTTATGATGGTGCATGTCACCTCAAAAATTATTCTTTCTTTTTATCACTTACCTACTCGAGGACGAGCATGAGTTAAGCTTGGGGATGTTGATACATTGCAAACGTATCCATAATTTTTGATGTTCCATGCTTGGTTTTATCTACTTTCTTATGTTTTGTCCACACTTTGGAGTACTTTCTATACACTTTCTTGGACTAACCTATTAACAAGAGCCACAGTGTCAGCTGCCTGTTTTCTGCTGTTTTTGGTTCTAGGAAAGTCAGAAAATGAATATTCTCGGAATTGGACGGGACAAAAGCCAAAGTCAGTTTTTCACCGAGAGGGACATGGAGCTAGAATATGAGACGGAGAGGGGCCAGGGGCCGGCCACACCACCAGGCCGCGCGGCCAGGCCTGGCCCGTGCCAGGGGGTGGTCTGGCCACCTCGGGCACCCCCTCAGCCTCCCCTTTCGCCTATAAGATGCCTCCCGATGCAAAAACCCTAAATCGAATAACCTCCAGCCACGAAAAGTTCCTCAGCGCCACCGCCACTGAAGGGGAGATTCAGGGGACAAAAAGTCTCTGTTCCGGCACCCTGCCAGGACTTGTTATGAGTTATATTTGGATTTGGATGTCTTTATGAAATTGTGGTGTTTGTTGGAACCATCTAGAGCTCAAGGTCACAGTGTGGGGTAATCTAGATGGGGAAAGCGAACTTTGAGGAGTGCTGTTATAGCCCTACCATGGATTAGAGTGTCCAACCGGAGAGTAGTTCAGAGTAGTATCATGAAGAGAAGATATTTATATGAGAGTGTTCACTAGTGAAAGTATGATCCCTAGGCCTTGTTTCTAAGCATTGAAACACCGTTTGCAACTAGATCCGTTACACGTTTGCTTGCTGACATCTTTATTTCAGTTTGCCTTTAGTCTCTTCCACGCCATCAAGCTATTTTCTGGCACTGTTGTCTTATATCCATACCACTTGTATTTCACTATCTCTTTGCTGAACTAGTGCACCTATACACCTGACAAGTGTTTTGGGTGTGTTGGGGACACAAGAGACTTCTTATATCTTGATTGCAGGGTTGCTTGAGAGGGAATACCTTTGACCACTTCCTCCCTGAGTTCGATAAACCTTGGGTGATCCACTTAAGGGAAAACTTGCTGCTGTTCTACAAACCTCTGCACTTGGAGGCGCAACAACTGTCTACAATAATAGAAGTGCGTAGACATCAATAATTCACATGCACAATTGCTACATGGCTAGGCTGAAGACCTTAGCCCAAGGAGAATTACTCACACATAGAGATCAGATCATCAATCACAAACACTATAATGAAAATCATAAGATTGATAGCAATAGTCTTACAATGTCGCCAATTGGAGAAGAGATCTACTATTACAAGTGGTGGAGTATGGCTATGGAGGTGGAGAAGGGTTTAGAGATATGGGGCGTCATTTTGGTGGAGTCTGGCTTCTTCGGGGCAGAGCGAGAGATGTTTTCCCGTCGCCTGAGGCTTCTTTATATAGGGGTCCCTTCATGAAAGTTGTTCTGTTTGACCTAATGGTGGCGGTGCCAACTATACGGTCAGAGTTGTATGGTCGGAATTTTTGCTCCGGGCGTATAGTTGGTCGTTACGACGTCTGCCTTCGTTGGATGGCTCCTGTTTTCTTCTGGTCGAAGGAAATATCATATCTTTGACTTTAATGTAGTGATTCCCTCCTTTAAACGACATTATCTACGCAGGAAAAATACAAGAACAAAGGATTGCATACCCCTCTAAATATTAGCATTAGTGGCAGAGTTTAGAGAGATATTTCATCAAAGATATGACTAATATCCAGTTTAAATGTGGACATTAGATGGCTATATTTCAGAGCCATCAACCTCCCCAAGCTTAAATTTGATCATCCTGAGCAAGAGAACCATAATAAAAAAGTAACTCAGCATTTAAACTGAAATAACGAGATGGTGATCTTACTCATGATTACTAGTCTCATGTTTCCTCCACTTTATAAATCTAAAAAACTTCAGCATAGATAGAGTAATGGCAAACATATCATACGGGTTTTATGCATCCTTATAGCGCAGCAAAATTATTGTAAGTATGGATGATCCAAATGAGTTAATTTTATTCCATGTCAAGTAATCAACTCATAGGCTTGCCTTTGAATAGTAAAGTATAATCATGTAAATTAAGAGTGTGAGAGTTGTCATGAAAAGCATATATACTAGAGTATCTCAATTCTCCCACATCAATAAATCAAGACCTTGCAAGCACTACTTTTCTATTCATTGTCCTTCAAGAATTTTCAGTTTTTAAGTAATTGGGAGCATGCCAGAAATTTTATTTAGTTTATCGGGCTGTGATGGACACTCGTGGCATCACTAAGGTTTTTGTTCCTTTTGCACAATGATTTCTCATAACAGCCAGAGGAGTGATTCCATCTTGAGGATAGCTACCCGAGAGTGCCAAGAATCTTACCCACTATAGCATTGCTACTACAAGTGTTTAATCAACTCATAGCCAAAATCTAGGAGTTTCCTCCATTAAGATCATTCCTAGGCCAGCAGAGTTGTTGGCATCTCATGAAGTTTGACATGCATAAAGCTATATCATTCTTATGATTAACAAGTCAAACTTTGGCATGCTCACAAAAACCGCTAAACATTAATTCAATTGAACAAATCCTTTCTAAGAGGGCTATCAAGTCAATTAATATTTTTAGTGGTGTTGAGTATCTCTAGAAATAAGCCTTCAAGACTAAGAACTACAACACCCAAGTCTTCAATTGTGAGATTTTTTCTTATTACAATTGTTTAGCAATTTTTAGGCAAGACTTGGCTAATTACGAGAGCTGGAACAAAATGTACCCAATTAAATACCCATGCAAATGAAAATTTTACTATAATACAAAGACTCACTCCACAAATATAATATCTCAACATTTACTACTAACTAGCATGGGTTTCTCAAACTTCAAAAGTGGGGAGTCATAAGGCATACCTCTCATGTTTGGTTCCACTTCTCTCTTCCTTTTTTATTTGTTTCTTGGAAACTAGAAGTCGATCACTCTCCTGCAAACATATGAAGACCTCGAGGTGGAAAGAAAAAGAAAGAGGGAAAATAAGGAAAATAGAGAAATCTTTTTGTGATTTTTAAGGGAGGAAAACTAAAGAATAGAAAATTGGCGGCAAAGCTCGGCTAGAAAATTTCGAAAGCAAATAAAATGAACTAAAGATAAAGTGTTGGGGAGACCAACACGAGTTCTTATAAACTCAAATAAAAACACAACCTCTAAAATAAATAAAAGCAAATGAACGCCATGTAAAGATGCATGAGGAAACTTCCCCAAGCTTAGGCTTTTACAAGCCCTTCAAATTATTATGGTGGCGGGAAAATGTCGTTACTCTAGTTCGTGAATTGAGTTGAGAGGTTACTTGTTGATTCTCGGAGGTTCAAAGAGGGTTGTGCATCCTCTCCGCAGTCCCTCCAAGTCCTTGGAAATCTTGGTATGTAGCAAACCGGGTTTGTGGCTGCTCCTCTTGATGAGGAACTTCTTGCTCCTCCTCTTGGTCCTCATCCTCTTCAGGAATATCCTCCTCGAGTTGGTACTGCTCAACCTGCACATCATATAGCAAACGTCCTTCCACGATAGAGATAAGACCATTAGGCATAGGAGCGGGGTAGATACGCCTAGCTCCAGCAATATGTAGGTAATAAACACCACCTCTCCTAGTGAGCATTCCACAGGCCCTCAAGGTGGAGAAACCAACACGCGTCTCACCTAGTACGGGTTGCAACTCACCTAGATCGATATTTGGGGCAGTGGCAAGCATGGTGATGACGCCTCCTCCTATGATTGGCCCTTGGCTTTGGGAGGCTTGCTGCTCCAAGTAGCGCACAAGGATGGCGCCCAAGTCGAGTGATAGGTTGCAGTTGATGTAAGCAGCCTTTGCGAGGACTAGGATGTCCTCCTCGTTGAGTCTCGTGTACTCATTACGTGCCTGCAAGGTGTTAGCAATAACATAGAACAAACAGTGAATCGCAGGATGTTGAATATTCCCCTCCCCCCTGTTCACTCTACTAGTGAAACTCATTCCATTATAGCATTGATCGAGGGAAGGATTTAAGCCAGTAAAGGATGCGCATAGATCATGAACATCCTTGTTTGGCAAATTAAAACATGCGCACCATTCATCTAATGTTAAAGTGTAGTTGTTGTTCATCAGTCGGAAAGAAATAGTATCCTCTCCTTGCCATTGTTTAACAGTGCTTTGCAACGAACTAAGGAATTCAATGGTTAAGTAGCGATAAGTAGGTACATCATTGTACACAAAGTTTTGCAGGCCAGCTCTATTGCAAAGTAAATTAAAGTCATCAGAAATACTGAGTTGGTTCAATATAATGGGACAAGCCCACTTGGTAGCCTTCACTTCACGGTTCTTGATCTTGTTGAAGCGTTCACGATGGGCCTCATCCCTGAACCGTATCCCCATGCGTTCTTGAGCGACAGCCTGCGAAGCGCTAGCGGTGGCACGAGCACGAGTTTGGATCCTTGTGTTCATCTTCTTAAACATTGAAGAAAGGAAAAAAATAAAACTCTTTGATCCAACAACAGTAAGTATAAGATATTCCTCATCTAAACACACTAAACAATCTCCGCAAGATAATAATCTAGGTAAGAAAATCATGGCAATAAGTTCATAGTAGGTCTCACCCTAGATTGATAATGACAATAGATCAAAGACGAATTTGCAAAAAGTAATTGAAGGATCGGAGGAGAAACATACCGTAGATCACTTGTGTGCGAGGAAATCGAACGAAATTGAGTAGAGATGAAGATCCCTTGAGGTTTTGAGAGAGTTTGGAGGTAGAAGAAAGTAAAAGGATTGAAGTTTGTGAGTTGGGAGTACCTTCCTGTGTGATTTTGTGGTCGGATGCAACTATACGGGTGCAACTATATGGGTGGAACATGCGTTCCGGCCATATAGTTGGCGTTCTGTCAAAATATAAGGTATTCCTCCTGGCGGTGCAGCTATACGGATGCAACTATACGGGCGGAACAAAATGTCCCGGCTGTATAGTTGGTCGTTAAACTATCTGTCCCTGCGAAAGAAAATTTGCAAAGGCATAGATATCTATACGACCGGAACTATACGACCGGAATTTTTATTCCCGTCGTATAGTTGGTCGTTAAACTCTCAGAACATATGAAAAGAAATTGTACGGAGGCATTGATATCTATACGACTGGATCTATACGGCTGGAATTTTTTATTCCCACTGTATAGTTGGTCGTTAAACTCTCAGTACATATTGCAAAAAGTTTTTCGATGGCACAGATAACTATACGACCGGAACTATACTGCCGATGTATAGTTTGTCATTAAACTCTCTTTCTTCGTAAACTATTTCTTTTCCTGTAACTTAGTGTTATACCTTGTTTTTGACAAAAAATTGACAGTAAATATTGTCGATCAACAATAGCATGAATAAAGCAGAATTTCAAGTACTACCAAATTTCTTCTCCTCAAATGGAGTTTTCTAGCACTCTTTATTAAACAAAAACTTAAATTAAAACTAAAGAACTTAACTCAAACCTTTATTTCACATGGGTTGCCTCCCATGAAGCGCTCTTTTATGGTCAATAGCTTGACATTGATGATAGTCACTTGGGCCAGATGAGTGGAACACCCACTCCAAATTAATTGGCCTTCAAAGTGATGGCCTCCTTCTCATCATGCTTGGCTTTCTTCTTCCTGGGGAAATGAATAACAAAAGGATCCCGTGAAGGCAATTGCAGCTTCACGTTCCCTTCATGCAGATTAATCAAAGCCTTAATAGTTCTTAAGAAAGGATGGCCTAGAATTATAGGAGTAACTGTATCTTCAAGCATGTCAACAATAACGAAATCAATTAGAGCAGGACAACCTTTGATTTAAACTGAAGTGTTCTCCTTAATCCCTACAACTTGTTAGTAGGTAGAATCTGCTAGATGCAATTTTAACTCAATAATTTCAAAGGAGCCAAGTTTTAACTTGTTAAAAAGACTCTTTGGAATTGTTGAGACACTTGCACCTAGATCACAAAGTACAGCTATCTCATTGGTTCCAATTTTAATCTTAATAGTAGGCTCAAATATGTCATCTAGTTTAACAGGTAACTTTTCAGCGATTTTCTTGTTAAAAAGCCTAACTAGTGAAAATAAAAACAAGAAACAAAAAGATATAATTGCAGAATATAAAGGAAATAACTTCGAGCACTCACACACCAGCTACAGTAATAGAAGATAGCTTAGTAGACAGAGGATGTGAGTACCTTTTACCTTACCTCCCCGGCAACGGTGCCAGAAAATAGCTTGATGTCTACGCACTTCTATTCTTGTAGACAGTTGTTGGGCCTCCAAGTGCAGAGGTTTGTAGAATAGCAGCAAGTTTCCCTTAAGTGGATTACCCAAGGTTTATCGAACTCAGGGAGGAAGTGGTCAAAGGTATCCCTCTCAAGCAACCCTGCAATCAAGATACAAGAAGTCTCGTGTGTCCCCAACACACCCAATATACTTGTCAGGTGTATAGGTGCACTAGTTCAGCAAAGAGATAGTGAAATACAAGTGGTATGGATTATTATAAGTGGTAACGGTGCCAGAAAAGATCTTGACTGGTAGGAAGAGACTAAAGGCAATCTGAAATAAGGATGGAAGCAAGCAAACATGTAACAGATCTAGTTGCAAACGGTGTTTCAATGCTTAGAAAGAAGGCCTAGGGATCGTACTTTCGCTAGTGAACACTCTCATATAAATATCTTCTCTTCATGATACTACTCTGAACTACTCTCCCGTTGGACACTCTAATCCATGGTAGGGCTATAACAACACTCCTCAAAGTCCTCTTTCCCCACCTAGATAACCCCACACTGTCACCTTGAGCGCTAGATGGTTCCAACAAACACCACAATTTCATAGAGACATCCGACTCCAAATATAACTCATAACAAGTATTTATGTAACCTTAGCCAAAGTGCCACACGGTGTGCACACTGTCAACTTGACACACGTGGGGATAAGTAGAGATTCATTAAAGCACTTAAGTAGCAGAATAGATCTATTAGATTACAAAGCTCATGATCTCAATAATATGACGCATAGAGAGAGAGATGAACACATAGCTACCGGTAGAGCCCTTAGCCTCGAGAGAGAACTACTCCCTCCTCATCATGGGAGTCAGCAATGGTGATGGACATGGTGGTGGAGATCGATGGAGATGGCTCTAGGGGCACTTCACTGTCCCGGCAGGGTGCCGGAACAGAGACTTTTGTCCCCCGAATCTCCCCTTCGGTGGCGGCGGTGCTTTAGAACTTTTCATGGCTAGAGGCTGGATTATTTAGGGTTTTCTCATCGAGAGGCTTCTTATAGGCGAAGGGGCGATGTCAGAGGGTGGAACAGGGGCCCACACCACCTGGTGGCGCGGCCAGGGGACCCGCGCCACCACATGGTGTGGCCAGTGCCTGGCCCCTCTCCGTCTCGTCTTCTGGCTCCGTGAGTCTTCCTATAAATATTGACTTTGGCTTTTGTCCCGTCCAATTATGAGAATATTCATTTTCTGGCTTTTCTGGAACCAAAAACACCAGAAAACGGGCAACTGGCACCATGGCATCTTGTTAATAGGTTAGTTCCAGAAAATGTGTAAAAGTACTCCAAAGTGTGGACAGAACATAAGAAAGTAGATATAAAACAAGCATGGTGTGGGCTCCCCGGATTATTCATCCGAGAAATCCCTGTTATGCATACATCCACGTTCCCATGATCAGTGAGCCATGGAACATACCGACAGGTATCATTACAACATCTGAAACATAACGAATTACAAGACTTACATAAATGCCATTCTGGCTACATCATTCTTAGCAGTGGAACATCATCATGCACAGAGCCCAATCATGCCTCAACCTACAGGCAGCTGACTGGGAAGACAGCCTAGCTTGATAGACGTCACCTGAATCTTCCAAAGTCGAACCTCTGAAAGTTTGGCCAAGTAAATAGCCAGGGACACAATCGTGAGTACTTTTGAATGTACTCGCAAACCACCAGGATAATGACATAAGGAAATGCAAGTCTGGCTGTGGCGAGATAGCTCTATCTGGGGTTGTTTTCTTGAAATTCCTAGGCTAACTCTTGTAGTTATGGCATCTCCATATCTTTGTTGAAAAAGAGTTTGAAAATATGCCTATGTTTTATAAATCAAGACATCTACATATCTTTGTTGAAAAAGAGTTTGAAAATAGTTTTGTAGTAAAAACCATTTTTAAACCTCTTCGACCACCTCGGTTCAAAACAAAGCTTTCGAACTCGGGTTCCCCTGGAACCTTCGTCTGCTTCTTCCTTGTTTCCCAAACAAGCACAGTCTGGGTACTCCTAGCCAACACCTTTACAACCGTCCTTGACCGTGGACACGGCTATTCGAATAGGTTATACTCTGCAGAGTTTGCGCACTTTCCTCACAAGAATCAATACATCTGCCGGGATTCAACCACGGCCCACTACCACTGTAGATGGGGGTCCGGATAATCAAACCTAACCTTCCACTTGTCGACCCTAGCAAAGGCATGCTTTTCCTTTTGGGTTTGTTCTCCCCGGCAACGAGTATGTGGCTCCCAGCCATAGTCCTACCTTCCGTACACGCGCATACCCAAGCCGCAACTTGGCGTATACCTTAAATCTGGTGACTCCACTTCCTTCCGTACTCCAACTCATATCGTCTGCGGGAGACCCAATTGTTGCACCGGCCTCCTGCCAGTTCAGGCTAACTCTTGCCGAAACAAGCAACAGGCTTCAGATCCGAGATCTGGTAGCGCCTGCCCGGAATTCCAGGGATCTCTCCCTATAAGCATGGTAGAAGTTGCCTCGGCTAATGCGGACAAACTACAAGTTAAGCCCCAGCAACTGGGGTAATGTGGTTGCGCGGATAAAAATTGTTCCGGTAGAGGCGTAGAACATCCCATCACCTTCTCATTTCTCATCATCACCATTTCTTTCTTTAAAACATCCACTTGGAACGATGCCTCTTCCCAAGGGTTTTAATAAGCAGTTTAAAACCTTTGTAGTGGGGTAAATCCCCAAAACAGTTTATTTTCTCAAAACCAGGGGTTTCCAACGAGGTAGGATGCTAACCATCATACTCTCGATCAAAGAGGGATAAAAGGGTAGGTACATCAGGGTGGTGCCTCGAAGGACACAAAGTCATAACTTGGAGGAGCCACGTTACTATCGCGGTATTTGTAAAACAAGACATGCAGGTGGATAATGCAATTTATAAAGAGGATACAAAACAGATAAAAGAGAGTAGGACATATATCATAGTTCAGGAGTGGTGTCTTGCCTATGATCAGTAGTAAGTCCCTGGACTTCTTTAGATAACCAGAATACCCAATAATAATAATAAGAAGTCTCCTCCTTCTTGTCGTCAAACTCTCACACTATCGTCGTCATCGAGTATACATGCAAGCAGACAATACCACAATCAATACAAGGAAAGCAAGCATCAAACCATACAGCAAGCAAACATGAGGAATCCTACTTAACTTAGTAGGTTTTGGAGGAGTGGGATACTAGGAGTGGAAATTACTAGATTGCCATTGTAAAGTTTCTCTCTTGGAAGATAGGTGTCTAGGATGGATATCTTGAACTTAGATTGGGGTTCTGAGGTCTGTAGGATACCAATGTACAAAAGTGATATCCTTAGATAGGTATTGTCAAAACAGAACCCACACAAGTGGTTTCACTTGATTATCAATTTCCTAGATTTAGTTATGCTTTTTATAGTGGATTAAACTCTAGTTTGAGGAAATAATTCCCCAGAAGTTATCTGGAGCTCCAAAAATTATTCCCTTGGGTGGTCAGGTAGTGCTTGATGTACTGAACCACCTAGAGTTGGAATCAAGTCAAAGGAATTACCAGAATGCCCTCAGGAAATTCCCAAAGGCAGTTCTATATGGTTTTTCTCTTTTTGACCAGATCAAATCTACAGAATCTATTGAGTTGATTCCAAGGGAAGTTGGTAGGCATTTAGAATACCTTTCTGTAGAAATTGGATTCACTCTTTTTGGTGTTGTCAAACTCCAGGAGTGATTTACTAAGTGAAAAATAGCTATTGCAAAAGTATTTAATTTTCAAAAATTTAACGAGAGCTCAATAAATTCTGAGCTACTGGGGCTTGATAGACACTGATTCTAGGAGGTACTGGGAGTTGGAATCAGGTCGAGACCACATTTTGTTTGACCTAGAGAATTTATCCAAGGCAAAAAGTTGCTATTTTTGTTATTTTTGTTAAAGGCAACATACTGTTCACCTTGGCATAGGACCTGTGCTAGATGATGGGTATTTTAAATACCTCTCAGTAGAGACTTGGTTCTCCCCAAATGGTGATCTAAAACTGTCTGAGGAATTTATTTAGTGCAAAGTATACTTGGCAGCAGAATAATTACCAGCAACTAATGAAAATTATTTTGAACTTGGGGTTTCCTCTGCATGTTTGCGAAAACATCTGGGAACAACCAGAAATTTAGATCTTGGCATTTGGACTTGATTTACAATTTTGTTTGGATTTAAACCAAACAGCAACTCTAGCAAATCTGGGGAAAAGAATAAAGCAGAGGGTTAACGGGCTGGAGTTCCAGAGGGGAGTGGGCCGCGGGGGCAGATTCAGCCCACGGCGGGCGGGGCGACGCGCGGGAGGGCGTGGTTCGAACCTGACAAGCGGGGCCCGCTGTCAGCAAGAGAGGGGGTGCAGGAGGGGTATAGGCGGGTGTTGGCCGTCAGATCTAGTGTAGATCGACGGCCCAGGTGCTTCTCCTTCCTCTGTCTGAACCTGACAGAGAAGGAACCCTAGGGCGGCGCCGGCGAGGTTAGGGTGCTCACCAGAGGGTCGGGGAGGGGCTGGAAGACGGCGGAGACGACACGGTGCTTGGTGGCGGTCCCGACGATGGGCGGCAGTGGTGGTTTCCACGACTGGAACCGGCTCGCGCGAGAACGTCCGAGGCGAGCTCGTTGGGGCTTCACCGGCGAGGTCAGAGGAGGCGGTCCTGGACCAGGAAAGAACCACGGTCAGGTACAGAAGGAAGAGGGGACCTCAGGGGTGTGACATGCAGAGGGAGAAGCAGAGGGGAGGGGAGGCCTTGCTCAATGTTCTTGAGGAGGCCGAAGCTACTCCTTCTCCTTCCTTCGGACAGCACAGAGTAGGGGAGAGGAGGGAGTGCTGGGGGAGGTAGGTGGAGGTGGGAGGGAGCAAATGAGGGGCAAGGGCTCGCTGGGGGAGGCCTCTAGCCATATATACTAGGAAGGAGGGGTAGATGAGGTAAATTACCCATTTGGACATGGCGGAGAGGGGATGCTGGCCAGGGATTGGTCTAGGGGTCGGTGGAGAGGGGTAAGATTGGTATTTGGTCATGCTAGATCAGAGAGGGAGGTGGTGGCAGCTGTGGTAATTAATTGAGGTAGATCCTTGTAAGATTTGGGGTTGTCTCTCTCTCTACTAGTACAAGGGTAAAATGGGCAAGGGAAGGGGTGGAGCTACAGTGCCCACGGCTAGGGGAGTGTCCTGGTGCTGAGGATAAGTATTGAGCAAGATTTGATGAAATTTGGAATTGGTTTGAGGAATGGATTTGCTTAGTTGGCAAAATTGATCCAATTGATGGTTATTAAGGAAGTCCAAAAACTTTAATTGGGCCAGGGGAGGAAATGGTACTGGTAGATAGATGAGGTTAGGGTAGACTCCTAGGATTTAGTTGAGATTTTTATGTGGGGTTTTAGTCCACTTAAATCCATTTACTCAAAAGGGACAGAAGTGAATTCTAGGAGATCATTTGATATTTTTACATTGGACAAGGTTGGTTTCTAGGTTGAGAGGGTCCAAATGTGAATACACACTTAGGGGAATTTTCCCATGATTTATTGAGGTGCAAAAGTATTTAAAACATTTATTATTCCAATTCATCCATTTAAGAAAATGGGCAAAAAGAAATAATAAAGCTTCTCAAAAATATGTATTTTTGAGGTGGGAAGGTGAGGTATGATATATGGAACTCACATGAGCCAAAAGTTGGAGAAGTGTTGTGACAAAAACCAAACTTTACTTTATGGAGGGAATTTTGGAGATTTTGACTATTTAAGGAATTAAATAGTTTTGGGGCCATAATAATTATGGATAATATTTGAGAAATCTTGATGATCAAGGTAGGTGGTGTAGACAAGGTATAGCAAGCATTTGCAACCTTGAGGAATGGAATTCCAACTTGAATAAGGTGGAAAACAAGGAGTTGATGATTTAGGTGGTGTTATTTGTATACCACCAAAACATGCTTGCATCTTGGAGCTCAGAGCTCACCTTGGTGCAAGGGATAGATGGGTGGGTAGACCATATCAGATAGATGATCATGGCAGGAGTAGTTTGAATTAATAGCATCTGAGGTGATCTAGAAGTGATCGCAAACTTTGTTGGAATTAAGGCTGCCATGCAAAAAGGAGTCATGATGCCTTATAAACCATGTGGGCTTAAGAAGCACAGAGATCCACTTGGGGCAAGTGAAGTAGGTTTTGATAGAAATCAATGAGTAGATCACAAACATGCAGAGAGTTGGTCCATAGGAGGTTGTATGAGGGTGTGAGCTTCTACCAAGGTAGGCATGATGACTAGTTTTGCAGGAAATGTTATTTTCTTGTCTACAAAACCATCATGGACAAGTGGGTTGGAGTAGGATATAACCAAGGGCCAATTATGGGACTTGTTAGTCCTTAGTATGGTTAACAAGATGGTTCAGGTGCATTTCCAAAAATGCACATGGTTTGAGAAAAGGAGGCATTCAAAAGGGTGAGGTTGAAACTGTTCCCAGACTTGGTCAAATTTGGCAGTTTTGAGGATTTTGACTAGAGTATGAGAGGGAATGTTCTTGGAGGAGTTGCATAGTATCAGAGCATCAACAAGTGGATGATGTTGAATACTAGATTGAGTGGAAGGGTTCCAAGCTAAATATTGGTCTTCAAGGACTTGGGAACATCTAGAATGGAGATCCTCAGAATTGATCTGGTTAAGGGTTTTAGATGATCACCTAGTGGCTAGGAATCATACCTAGGTTTGTATTCTTGCTTAGGGATTGATGATTTGGAAACATCTTGATCCTAGTTATGAGCTCCTAGAGTAGCTCATACTACTTCCTAAGCAAACAAGTCAAACAGCAGATCAAGACAACTCATCAGACAATAGATCAAGGCAACTCATCTTATAGCTAGGTAACTACTACTAGGGTTACCATCAATCTTAGCTTGAGGTAAGGTTGGGGAATTTTGAAGAGGTTGGGTTTTGAATAAGATGAGAATCTTTGGTACCTCTACCAAGAGTAGAATTCAAATACTTTGGAACAGATGTTTTGGGAAAACTAGGGATAAGGTTAGTTGAAGGTTCTGTCTTGAAAACATAAGGAGATTGTATTATATCTCTCTCGATAGTTTTGACAATAGAAGCTACTGGAATAGTTTTGGTTGCATAAGCATCTTGGCTCATGTTTTGAAATGCCAGGACGTTTGAGAATATGTAAAATGAGCCAGTATAGTTTTGGTAAATAGCCTTTGTCAACTGGGAGTGAGGTAAGGAGTATCATAAGATACACTCTCATAAGCACAAGAGTAGACAAACAGTAAGCAAGCACTGCACCAAAGCCCAAGAAAAAGGTTGTTTCCCCCTGATTTTTGCATTCTGGACAACTAATCAGGGTTGCTGAAATTGGGATGTTACAGACCTTTCCCCCTTAAAATAATCTCGTCCCGAGATTCGGGAGAGTACGGTTAGGGGGTTTTCTTTGGAGGTAGGGCTAGGTGTTTCTTGCGTGCTAACTTGCCGACTTTGTCTTCGAACAGAAACACCTCGGCAGTGAGGTTGAACTTCAATCTTCTTGAAACTCGGGGGTCGAGCTGGCTTCAACCATGATTGCGGGGAGGGATCGCCCTTCTGTAAGGGTCTATGGCGTATCTCTTAAGTGGGTTTTTGTATCCAAGTCTGTGTCTTAAATTCTGCGTCTTCAGGTTCCACGGTTGGATTTTCTTCTGATGGAGGGGTAATCTATTTGCGGGAAAGACGCAGTCTTTCCCCCTTAGGATTGGACTTGGGTAGAGCAGAGAGTTACCAGTCGGGGGCATCCTTACAAGGGGTGACAAAAAATAGTTCTCGGGGTAGCGTATGACAACATAAGGGAGGGTGGCATCATAGGTGTCGTTCTAGGAGGACATGAGCTAGTTTATTACAGGTTTCACTTGTCGATGTTCGATGAGTCCTAGAGTGGGTTAAGGAGCATCTCTCTTGACCTTTACTTTCACGGGTTGCTGTCGCCTAGGGAGGCACGGGAAATCTTCAGTCTTGAGTTGCGGGGCAGCGAGCGGTAGGGTGACCATCTTTTCTGAAGATAAGAGCCCTGGGTGCTTTCGGGCTTCTTAGTCGCGGAAGTCTCGACAGTTTTTCTCTGGGGGCATTATCGGCTAAAGTGACCGGGACATCTATTGGCTTGGTGTCTTCCGTCTCCGCAACGGCTACATGCCTTCTTCGAGCTTCCTGACTCCATGGCCATCCTGGGAGAGTTCCTGTTGGTGGCAGACGTTCCGGGTTGGGTCTGATGCAACGACTTGGGTAAAACATGTAAGAAGAAAACCACCAAACAAGCATAGCAATCCAAGGAAGTTATTACATACCAACCAATTCTGCACCCGAGGGTGCCAATAGTACTTAAGCATTACACAACACTTTCAGGGACAATACATGACTCTACCCTATTGCTAAACAGGCGAGTACCGCAACGCGGGTGACTACTCGGAGGGTGCATCAGTGGAGTTATGGCTGGCTTCTGGCAGATCAGAGGAGGTTTCCTGCATTTCCTTGATAGGTTTGAACCTACAGAGATACTGACTGGTGGTGGTGCACTTCCTGCTTTTCCTGGGGGTGGCTTCACGCGATGTTCCTTCAGCGGCGGTGGTTCGTGCTTGATTCCTTTGCAGGGTTTCCAGAGCTTCCTTACGGGTGAGAATGGCTTGTATGCGTCGGAGCTCCATCTAGGAGTGGCGGTATTCATCAATGACTACTGTTAACACCTCATTGCTGGAGTAGCTGAAACGGGTCTGAAAGGAGAGAGAAGGGTACGCCAAGATGGGGTCTTGAGATCCTCCGGTGCAGTCGACATTTCCCTTCATGGGGAGGTACAAGGTTGTGGGCTGTCTCATCTCTGGGAGGGAGCTACGGATGCGCATCAAAGCTTCTCGGGCTACCAAATCAACAGCAAGTACGGGACTGGGCATCCGAGGTCTAGTGGAATACATAGGGCTTCCATTGGTTCCTGGCTTAGCTAGTATGACAATCTGTCCCACATAATCTCCTGATTCTAGCCCCTTGTGGAGGGTGTAGATAGGTTTCTGCTGGTAACCGCACAGTTGCAGAGAGTCCCAGAGGAGTCATGGAAATCCAATCTTTATCCACTCTTCATCAATAGGTTCCATCTACAGAAGTGTTTAGGGCCAGGTTGGGTTAGCGACAAGTGTGCAAGATTTTAAGATTAGAAATCATATTACTGCAAGCATTTTTCCAAAAATGGAGGGGAAAAGACATAAGCACTTTTGCAAATAGTCATCTCTTCTCCCTTTGTCTTTCAGAAAATAGGTTTGTCGTTTTCCTGTCTAACGTCCATGCTAACTAAGGTCTCCTACAGTCAGGATGGCTCTGATACCAAGTCTGTGGGCTCCCCGGATTATTCATCCGAGAAATCCTTGTTATGCATACATCCATGTTCCCATGATCAGTGAGCCGTGGAACATAACTGACAGGTATCATTACAACATCCGAAACATAACGAATTACAAGACTTACATAAATGCCATTCTGGCTACATCATTCTTAGCAGTGGAACATCATCACGCACAGAGCCCAATCGTGCCTCAACCTACAGGCAGCTGACTGGGAAGATAGCCTAGATCGATGGACGTCACCTGAATCTTCCGAAGTCGAACCTCTGAAAGTTTCGCCAAGTAAATAGCCAGGGACACAGCCGTGCGTACTTTTGAATGTACTCGCAAACCACTAGGATAATGACATAAGGAAATGCAAGTCTGGCTGTGGCGAGATAGCTCTATCTGGGGTTGTTTTATTGAAATTCCTAGGCTAACTCTTGTAGTTATGGCATCTCCATATCTTTGTTGGAAAAGATTTTGAAAATATGCCTCTGTTTTATAAATCAAGACATCTCCATATCTTTGTTGAAAAAGAGTTTGAAAATAGTTTTGTAGTAAAAACCCTTTTTAAACCTCTTCGACCACCTCGGGTCAAAACAAAGCTTTCGAACTCGGGTTCCCCCGGAACCTTCGTCCGCTTCTTCCTTGTTTCCCAAACAAGCACAGTCTGGGTACTCCTAGCCAACACCTTTACAACCGTCCTTGACTGTGGGCACGGCTATTCGAATAGGTTATACTCTGCAGAGTTTGCGCACTTTCCCCACAAGAATCAATACATCCGCCGGGATTCAATCACGGCCCACTACCACTGTAGATGGGGTCCAGATAATCAAACCTAACCTTTCGCTTGTCGACCCTAGCAAAGGCATGCTTTTCCTTTTGGGTTTGTTCTCCCCGGCAACGAGTATGTGGCTCCTAGCCATAGTCATGCCTTCCATACACGCGCATACCCAAGCCGTAACTTGGCGTATACCTTAAATCTGGTGACTCCACTTCCTTCCGTACTCCAAGTCATACCGTCCGTAGGAGACCCAATTGTTGCACCGGCCTCCTGCCAGTTCAGGCTAACTCTTGCCGAAACAAGCAACAGGCTTCAGATCCGAGATCTGGTAGCGCCTGCCCGGAATTCCAGGGATCTCTCCCTATAAGCATGGTAGAAGTTGCCTCGGCTAATGCGGACAAACTACAAGTTAAGCCCCAGCAACTGGGGTAATGTGGTTGCGCGGATAAAAATTGTTCCGGTAGAGGCGTAGAACATCCCATCACCTTCTCATTTCTCATCATCACCATTTCTTTCTTTAAAACATCCACTTGGAACGATGCCTCTTCCCAAGGGTTTTAATAAGCAGTTTAAAACCTTTGTAGTGGGGTAAATCCCCAAAACAGTTTATTTTCTCAAAACCGGGGGTTTCCAACGAGGTAGGATGCTAACCATCATACTCTCGATCAAAGAGGGATAAAAGGGTAGGTATATCAGGGTGGTGCCTCGAAGGACACAAAGTCATAACTTGGAGGAGCCAAGTTACTATCGCGGTATTTGTAAAACAAGACATGCAGGTGGATAATGCAATTTATAAAGAGGATACAAAACAGATAAAAGAGAGTAGGACATATATCAGAGTTCAGGAGTGGTGGCTTGCCTATGATCAGTAATAAGTCCCTGGACTTCTTTAGATAACCAGAATACCCAATAATAAGAAGAAGAAGTCTCCTCCTTCTTGTCGTCAAACTCTCACACTATCGTCATCATCGAGTATACATGCAAGCAAACAATACCACAATCAATACAAGGAAAGCAAGCATCAAACCATACAACAAGAAAACATGAGGAATCCTACTTAACTCAGTAGGTTTTGGAGGAGTGGGATACTAGGAGTGGAAATTACTAGATTGCCATTGTAAAGTTTCTCTCTTGGAAGATAGGTGTCTAGGATGGATATCTTGAACTTAGATTGGGGTTCTGAGGTCTGTAGGATACCAATGTGCAAAAGTGATATCCTCAAATAGGTATTGTCAAAACAAAACCCACACAAGTGGTTTCACTTGATTATCAATTTCCTAGATTTAGTTATGCTTTTTATAGTGGATTAAACTCTAGTTTGAGGAAATAATTCCCCAGAAGTTATCTGGAGCTCCAAAAATTATTCCCTTGGGTGGTCAGGTAGTGCTTGATGTACTAAACCACCTAGAGTTGGAATCAAGTCAAAGGAATTACCAGAATGCCCTCAGGAAATTCCCAAAGGCAGTTCTGTATGGTTTTTCTCTTTTTGACCAGATCAAATCTACAGAAGCTATTGAGTTGATTCCAAGGGAAGTTGGTAGGCATTTAGAATACCTTTCTGTAGAAATTGGATTCACTCTTTTTGGTGTTGTCAAACTCCAGGAGTGATTTATTAAGTGAAAAATAGCTATTGCAGAAGTATTTAATTCACAAAAATTTAACCAGAGCTCAATAAATCCTGAGTTACTGGGGCTTGATAGACAATGATTCTAGGAGGTACTGGGAGTTGGAATTAGGTCGAGACCACATTTGGTTGGACCTAGAGAATTTATCCAAGGCAGAAAGTTGCTATTTTTGTTATTTTTGTTAAAGGCAACATACTGTTCACCTTGGCATAGGACCTGTGCTAGATGATGGGTATTTTAAATACCTCTCAGTAGAGCCTTGGTTCTCCCCAAATGGAGATATAAACTATCTGAGGAATTTATTTAGTGCAAAGTATACTTGGCAGCAGAATAATTACCAGCAATTAATGAAAATTAATTTGAACTTGGGGTTGCCTCTGCATGTTTGCGAAAACATCAGGGAACAACCAGAAATTTAGATCTTGGCATTTGGACTTGATTTACAATTTTGTTTGGATTTAAACCAAACAGCAACTCTAGCAAATCCAGGGAAAAGAACAAAGCAGAGGGTTAACAGGCTGGAGTTCCAGAGGGGAGTGGGCCGCGGGGGCGGATTCGACCCACGGCAGGTGGGGCGACGCGCGGGAGGGCGCGGTTCGAACCTGACAAGCAGGGCCTGCTGTCAGCGAGAGAGGGGGCACAGGGGGTATAGGCGGGTGCTGGCCGTCAGATCTAGTGTAGATCGATGGCCCAGGTGCTTCTCCTTCCTCTGTCTGAAGCCGACTGAGAAGGAACCCTTGGGCGGCGCCGGCGAGGTCAGGGTGCTCACCAGAGGGTCGGGGAGGGGCTGGAAGACAGCGGAGACGACGCGGTGCTTGGCGGCGGTCCCGGCGATGGGCGGCAGTGGTGGTTTCCGCGACTAGAACCGGCTCGCGCGAGAACGTCCGAGGCGAGCTCGCCGAGGCTTCGCCGGCGAGGTCAGAGGAGGTGGTCCTGGACCAGGAAAGAACCACGGTCAGGTACAGAAGGAAGAGGGGACCTCAGGGGTGTGACATGCAGAGGGAGAAGCAGAGGGGAGGGGAGGCCTTGCTCGATTTTCTTGAGGAGGCCGAAGCTACTCCTTCTCCTTCCTTCGGACAGCATAGAGCAGGGGAGAGGGGGAGTGCTAGGGGAGGTAGGTGTAGGTGGGAGCGAGCAAATGAGGGGCAAGGGCTTGCTGGGGGAGGCCTCTGGCCATATGTACTAGGAAGGAGGGGTAGATGAGGTAAATTACCCATTTGCACATGGTGGAGAGGGGATGCTGGACAGGGATTGGTCCAGGGGTCGGTGGAGAGGAGTAAGATTGGTATTTGGTCGTGCTGGATCATAGAGGGAGGTGGTGGCAGTTGTGGTAATTAATTGAGGTAGATCCATGTAAGATTTGGGGTTGTCTCTCTCTCTCTACTAGTACAAGGGTAAAATGGGCAAGGGCAGGGGTGGCACTATAGTGCCCACGACCAGGGGAGTGTCCTGGTGCTGAGGATAAGTATTGAGCAAGATTTGATGAAATTTGGAATTGGTTTGAGGAATGGATTTTCTTAGTTGGCAAAATTGTCCAATTGATGGTTATTAAGGAAGTCCAAAAACATGAATTGGGCCAGGGGAGGAAATGGTACTGGTAGATAGGTGAGGTCAGGGTAGACTCCTAGGATTTAATTGAGATTTTTATGTGGGGTTTTAGTCCACTTAAATCCATATACTCAAAAGGGACAGAAGTGAATTCTAGGAGATCATTTGATATTTTTACATTGGACAAGGTTGGTTTCTGGGTTGTGAGGGTCCCAAATGTGAATACACACTTAGGGGAATTTTCCCATGATTTATTGAGGTGCAAAAGTATTTAAAACATTTATTATTCCAATTCAGCCATTTAAGAAAATGGGCAAAAAGAAATAATAAAGCTTCTCAAAAATATGTATTTTTGAGGTGGGAAGGTGAGGTATGATATATGGAACTCACATGAGCCAAAATTTGGAGAAGTGTTGTGACAAAAACCAAACTTTACTTTATGGAGGGAGTTTTGGAGATTTTGACTATTTAAGGAATTAAATAGTTTTGGGGCCATAATAATTATGGATAATATTTGAGAAATCTTGATGATCAATGTAGGTGGTGTAGACAAGGTATAGAAAGCATTTGCAACCTTGAGGAATGGAATTCCAACTTGAATAAGGTGGAAAACAAGGAGTTGGTGATCTAGGGTGGTGTTATTTTTATACCACCAAAACATGCTTGCATCTTGGAGCTCAGAGCTCACCTTGGTGCAAGAGATAGATGGGTGGGTAGACCATATCAAATATATGATCATGGCAGGAGGAGTTTGAATTAATAGCATTTGAGGTGATCTAGAAGTGATGGCAAACTTTGTTGGAATTAAGGCTGCCATGCAAAAAGGAGTCATGATGCCTTATAAACCATGTGGGCTTAAGAAGCACAGAGATCCACTTGGGGCAAGTGAAGTAGGTTTTGATAGAAATCAATGAGTAGATCACAAACATGCAGAGAGTTGGTCCATAGGAGGTTGTATGAGGGTGTGAGCTTCTACCAAGGTAGGCATGATGACTAGTTTTGCAGGAAATGTTATTTTCTTGTCTGCAAAACCATCATGGACAAGTGGGTTGGAGGAGGATCTAACCAGGGGCCAATTGTGGGCCTTGGTACTCCTTAGGATGCTTAACAAGATGGTTCAGGTGCATTTCCAAAAATGCACATGGTTTGAGAAAAGGAGGCATTCAAAAGGGTGAGGTTGAAACTGTTCCCAGACTTGGTCAAATTTGGCAGTTTTGAGGATTTTGACTAGAGTTTGAGAGGGAGTGTTCTTGGAGGAGTTGCATAGTATCAGAGCATAAACAAGTGGATGATGTTGAATACTAGATTGAGTGGAAGGGTTCCAAGCTAAATATTGGTCTTCAAGGACTTGGGAACATCTAGAATGGAGATCCTCAGAATTGATCTGGTTAAGGGTTTTAGATGATCACCTAGCGGCTAGGAATCATACCTAGGTTTGTATTCTTGCTTAGGGATTGATGATTTGGAAACATCTTGATCCTAGTTATGAGCTCCTAGAGTAGCTCATACTACTTCCTAAGCAAACAAGTCAAACAGCAGATCAAGACAACTCATCAGACAATAGATCAAGGCAACTCATCTTATAGCTAGGTAACTACTACTAGGGTTACCATCAAGCTTAGCTTGAGGTAAGGTTGGGGAATTTTGAAGAGGTTGGGTTTTGAATAAGATGAGAATCTTTGGTACCTCTACCAAGAGTAGAATTCAAATACTTTGGAACAGAAGTTTTGGGAAAACTAGGGATAAGGCTAGTTGAGGGTTCTGTCTTGAAAACATAAGGATCTTGTATTATATATCTCTCCATAGTTTTGACAATAGAAGCTACTAAAATAGTTTTGGTTGCATAAGCATCTTGGCTCATTTTTGAAATGCCAGGACGTTTGAGAATATGTAAAATGAGGCAGGATAGTTTTGGTAAATAGCCTTTGTCAACTGGGAGTGAGGTAAGGAGTATCATAAGATACACTCTCATAAGCACAAGGGTAGACAAACAATAAGCAAGCACTGCACCAAAGCCCAAGAAAAAGTTTTGTTCCCCCTGATTTTTGCATTCTGGACAACTAATCAGGGTTGCTGAAATTGGGATGTTACACATATAACATCAAAAATTATAGATGCGTTTGCAACGTATCACGTACCTTAATTGCAACTTGATCAACAAAGTGTTGATACGTGGCTTCAACACTACCTTCACTTACCAGAATCTTGACGTTGATCCTTTTTACGAGATCTTCAACGGTGTAACTTGGTGAAGGAGCATCACTATAATCAAGTTCTTCAGGCTCCTCCCTTTGGATCCTCATCATTTTGAGTTCCTCAACAAGATTGGGCTCAGCTTTACCTGCAAACTTAGCTAGAATGAGAGTTTGACTCTCGGTTATCCTACCTTGTTCTTTCTTGAAGGGTCTGTAAATCATTTCTCAAACTAACAGCTTGGTTAGATAGTTTACCAAGCATAGCATCATGGTTCTCCGTAATTTTAACTAGAATATTATTTTGTTTGTTTTGTGAGTCTATGAAAGACTTCAGTGTTTCTTGGAGACTACCATTACTATTTCCCATATTATTATTAGAATTTCCTGCAGGACTAGCATAGTGTTTCTGAAAGTTAGGATTGTAACTCTTCTTCCAAGCAGGATTATAATCGTTACGATCTATGAAGTCTATTTCTTCAATATTTGTTTCAGGGGTGGCTCTTACCTGAGTTTCCTTACCTTTTACGGCTAGTATGAGCTCATCCAACTTAACATTGAGATCTTCGTTCTCTTGTGGTGAAACGGAGTTCACCTTCTTAGTGTTTGATCTTTCCACATGCCATTGGGCATGGTTATCTTGCATATTGTCTAGCAGCTGCTTTGCTTCAGTAATATGTTTACCCATAAATGTTCCTCCAGCTGCAGTATCAAGCATAGACTTAGATACATGATTAAGAGCATTGTAAAATAAATGAAGGATTAACCAATCTTCCATCCCATGACTAGGACAGTTTCTTAGGCATTCTTTCATCCTCTCCCATGCAAGCGCTAGTGGCTCACGCTCTTCCTGTCTAAAGCCAGTAATATTAGATCGAAGTTGCATAGTCTTTGTAGGTGGAAAGATTTAGCCATAAATAAAGAAGTACATCCCACCCATGATGTAATAGTATTTTTAGGCAAAGATAGCAACCATTCTTTAGCTCTTCCTCTTAGAGAGAAAGGAAATAGACGCAATTTGACCGCATTAGGGTCAACATGTTTTATACGCATCATATCACATATTGCAGTGAAAGTATTTAAGTGCATACCTGCCAACAACAGAGCATCCAAATTGATTCCGTTGAACCAAACTTAAGTAATGGGGCTTAATTTCATAGTCATCAGTAGCAATTGCTGGCTGGGTAATAGCAGTACGCAAATAATCATTATTCGGAGTAGCAAACTCTCCAAGCTTCTTTTCAATATTATCTTTCCCAATTATAGAACCACTACCAATTGAAAGGTCCTTCAAGGTGAATGTAGGGATCAACATGGTGAGCTAAGGAAGAGGTGACAACTAAAGGAGACTTAATTTTTTTTTGTGTTTGATAAAGAAAGCAAACTAGTGAAACTAAATTTTTATTGTGTTTTTGAATAACAAAACAAGCAAACAAAGCAAAAAGAAAACTAAGCAAAACAAAAACAACAAAGTAAAGAGATTGGTTGTGAGGGACTCCCCTTGTGAAGATGTCCTTGACTCCCCGGCAACGGCGCCAGAAAATCTTGATGTACTCGTCGTTCGACGTAGAGCTCGTTGGGAACCCCAAGAGGAAGGTATGATGAGCACAACAGCAAGTTTTCTCTCGGTTATGAAACCAAGGTTTAATCGAACCAGTAGGAGCAAGGAAACACCCCAAAGGTGTTACTAGATGAGCTTTGGAAGGGCGCACTACCGGTGCTAGTAGCAACGTGGAGACCTGCACAACACAACCACAGAACTTTGTCCCCAACTTGCGATGAGGTTGTCAATCTCACCGTGTTTTGCGGAAAACAAAGGATTAAATGTATCTAATGGAAAGAAGTAAAATTTTGTAGAAAGTAAACACAAAGCAGTAAAAGATTGTAGATTGTATGTAAAAGACAAGGATCGGGATCCATAGTTCACTATAGGTGGCTCTCCTTAAGATAGATAACATGTTGGGTGAACAAATTACAGCGGGGCAATTGACAAACACCGAGAAAGCAATGCATGCATATACTAATCATCTTGACTCCTTTGAGACTTGATTGTGCATTACAACATAATACATAGACTGCCATCCAACTGCATCTATGACTAATAATCCACCTTCAGGTTATCATCCGAACCCCCTCCAGTATTAAGTTGCAAGCAACAGATTATTGCTTTACGAACTGCGTGTAAAGTAAACAATACGATTGTTCTATGAACAAAGGATTGTTGTTTTCTCCCTAGTAGTAACAACACATTTAGTACCTTAGAGATTTCTGTCACTTCCCCAGATTACCAGAGGCATGAACCCACTATCGAGCATAAATACTAACTCTTGGAGTTGCTAGCATCTACTTGGCCAAGATAGCTACTAACAACGGAAAGCATGCAAGATCACAAATAACAAAGACATGATAGAATCAATAATCAATCTGAAATAGCATCTCAATATCCATCGGATCCCCGCAAACACAACATGTATGATTACAAATAGATGATCTTGATCATGAACGGAGCTCACAAGATCTAAACACGAAAGCACAAAGGAGGAGAACTAGCCATCTAGCTACTACATGGATCCGTAGTCCAAGGATGAACTACTCACGCATCACACCGGAGGCTTGCATGGTGATGAAGAAGGCCTCCAGGGTGAATTCCCCTCTCCGGCAGGGTGCCGGGAAGAGCTTCAGATCCCTCCGGGTCTAGGGATGGAGATGACGGCGGCTACAGACTCTTTCGTGGATTTTTGATCGGGCACTTAGGGTTTTCGTCCCGAGGGCAATATATAGGCGGAAGGAGAGGCCGAGGGGGTGCCAGGAGCGGCCACACCACCCCCTGGCGCGGGCCAGGCCTGGCCGCGCGGCCAGGTGGTGTGGTGTCTCCCAGGCCCTTCTCCGTCTCGTATTCTAGCACTTGATCCCTTCCAGAAAAATAGGCACTTTGGCTTTTGTCCCGTCCAATTCCGAGAATATTCATTTTCTGACTTTCCTGGAACCAAAAACAGCAGAAAACAGGCAGCTGGCACTGTGGCTCTTGTTAATAGGTTAGTCCAAGAAAGCATATGAAAAGTACTCCAAAGTTGGAACAAAACACAAGAAAGTGCATAAAACCAAGCATGGAACATCAAAAATTATAGATACATTTGCAATGTATCACTTACCCTTGAAGCTCGAAAAGCGTTGTCAAAGCTCAGGAGAGCGTGGTCGATGTAGACGAGCCGAAGCCGACCTCAAGGTCGTGATGAAGTCCTTGCACTCCCTTGGCTCCAACGACTTGAGTGCCTCAAGTGCGACACCTCGCGGGGAGTTACACACATCCGGTGCCTGACGATGACTCCTGCTTCCCCGATCCAGCAGCAGTTGCGGAAGTAGAGCTCCCGGATCCGAATCCCGCAGCACGACGGCGCTCCGCGGTGAAGATGTCTCTCGTTCGCGCAGTCCAGACTTGGGACCACGGTCATAAGAGAGAGAGGGGGAAGGAAGAAACTATCAATTAGAGGTCCTCCCAAAAGTGAGAAGACCTTTATTGATTATTGGTGTATTTTATTTGGCTAAATACCCCCACTATATATAGGGGAAGGGGAGGTACTACCTCCCTCAAAGTCCCGGGGTGGGACTAAAGGAGAGGAGGGGAGAGGGGAGGACGCCGGCCACCTAATGGGCCCCGCGCGGGGGGGGGGGGGGCTAGGCCCAGCCGGCCACCCCCTTGGCCCCTTCTCCCTCTCTCCTTTCCCTAATGGGCCCTCTCCCCTCCGGGAATTGGCCCATTAAGCCTTTGACCATTTAAATTGATTTTTCTATTTATTAAATAATTATGAATAAATGATTAAATCAATATTTAACATTCATTCACATATTATTTAACCTCCATGGTTATGGAACACCTTCCACCTCCACTTCGGACATCCTCCGGACTTACCAAAACCCTTCCGGTTTTCTCTCTACTATTCTTCGGCGATTCTACCGATCCTATAAACACTCTCTAAGCATCATCAAGCCCTTAAGCATGATACCCCACGGTTCGGGAACACTCTAGACATGGTTGGGACACTCCCGCACCAATGATCGATAGAGGGACCTAGATGGCCATGTGACCCATGTGCGTTCCACAAAGATCTTTCGTCATTTGAACCGGGACAGTCGTGTCTTATTCCCTTTGTCTCTCGATACTTGCATTGCCCAAGATCTGATCAATGACATCTCCATGTCGTGTTCAATCTCATTACCGAACAATGCTACTTGACTCGTTCCAACAAGCGATATCCCCGTGATCAAATCACACGCTGCACAGCTATTGGATATAACTTCTCTGAGTGGGCCCTTCGAGTATCTTCCCGTCACATGGACGGACAAATCCTGCTCTTGACATATATTGCCTCTACGGTTTCCTCCGAGTACCTGAACATACCTTTATAACCACTATATTACCAAGTGGCGCTTGATGCTATCTAAGCACTCTCGGGAGACAGTGATTGATATAGCCTCACTGTCTAAGGAATAGTCTACGAGGATCCATTTCTAATCATCGTAACTTGAACTTCGTGACATGATCGATGTTTAGGTTGGGTATTGGTTCATCATCTCATTCTCGGAATGAGATGACTCCATTTCCAACTAGCATAAATGCCACATGATCAGGAAACATGATCATCGGTTGACCAATGAACCAGTGACTAGAGTTTCACTAGGAACTCCTGGTTGTTTGTATATCACACGTGTATTGATGTTTCCACTCAATACAGTTATAGCATGATATAAAACTTAATCATAAACTATATGAAATATGATAATAGTCCTTACTACTATTTGTCTCTAGGGCATATTTCCAACAGTCCCCCACTTGCACTAGAGTACAAATACACTAGCTGCATTTGTTCTCAATCATTGGCACCATATATCCGGTACCCTGAACATGCTTGCTCATGGAAGAGGTTGAGTCTTGGGTCTGTACTTTACAGTCCCAAATCCTTTGAAACTTACTAATGTCACCTTGATTGACATTAATACTTTACCATCACATGATAGCATCTGTGTGTATGCATCGTCGCTATGGCAGTAGAACGAGGCCTGATTCTAGGAGCCTACGGTGACTTTAGATCAACCTCAAGGGCTTTCACATGGGCACTGTGCCCTGGGACACATCATTCTATGTTTAAAGGCAAACTAGCCCCTCCATAACATTATACAACACTTTAGATGGTACCCTTATCTATTATTATAAATGTATTCATCGAAACACCAGTGCACTCTATGCAACTTTCGATGTTTCATTCACCTTGCTTCCTACTTGACTTTAATCGGTATCTACAGGAGTTTCCAACATATTCCCTTATAACATAACCCTTTATGTTTTAAGATATGTCATCCTTTATGGATTTGAAAACATGTCTGTAGTTCTCTATTAGATACCGTGGACAAACTCAGCTCAACGTTCTGTGATTCAAACTTGATCACTTTTAAACATTCCTTATTTGGATCATATATTATGCTAAGTTATCATCATGGTTTACTAAGACAGAACCTATGTCTCAACATAGTGGATGACGATCATCCTTTTCTTTCTTTCAACAATTAATGTTAAACTTAATACTATTCCTAATTTGAGTTGTTAAGGACCAGTTCCTTAATTAACTTCTATTCTGAAACTCCTTTTAGAATCCCTTAAGGAATACTACATAATATCATAATACACCTATTATCAACTTCTACATCTTATAAATCATTATTTATAAGTATTTGTGCTTTCATTCTTAACACACTTAAGAATTACTCCTATAAGCTCCCACTCAAAAATATGTCAATCACGTATTGTTTTAGGAAGACTTTCATAGCTCCCACTCAATTTTATGCAAATTGCATATCTACTCACTATTTTGAATAACTTAAAAATCCTTTGATCAAATATCAAGCTTGGAGATTTACTTATGAGATACTAGTACTATTACTAGTTTTAAATCCTCTAGACATGAAGCACACATTAATCAAGTTCATTTGAATTTGTCCAGTACTTGACAAATTGTGCTTTTGTCATTCACCCCCTTTTCCACTATGGCTTTGCAGTCATTTGGGAAAATTCAAGCAACTCCTTTTACTTATGAGATTCAGCAACGAATTGCTTTCTAATCTCAAGTGAATTTTGCTTTTAGGATTTCTCATAATTCTAGTTTACCATTATATCCTTAGTAGTTTGTAGGTATGTCATATTCCAAGAATCATGACAAATGTCACCATACAAGATATGGATTTACATTTTGAATCCTACTTCATGTACTGAAAACACTAGTGGGGAAAACACAATGATCAATATCATTGATTCTTTCCTTCTGTGAAGAGAATCATTCAGGAACATTGTCCGTTGCGCTTCTCAACACTCTGATGCAGGGGTTTGAATCCTCATCGTGTTTTACACTATTTTCCATTTTCTCCATAATTGAGAAATATCACTAAAAGTGAGCTTTCTCAAGAATGCACCAAAATCCAAGCAGTATGAATCTTGCTTTCCTTTTGGTTTCAGCTATGGGTTTCGTATTCGAAGTTTCCAATGAATACGCTACAAGGACTTATTCGTTATTGTTTTGGTTATATCGAATAACCCCAAAACTTTCACGAATTCAAACGGTTCACTACATTCTAATTGAGTGCTAATTATTTCTAACTAATGGTCTCTTCATCTATAGTACAACGATTTATTTGGTGCCTTCTATTCACCCACTTTGATATCTAATATCACATTATGATGCTTTGCATTTTGACGTTTCAAAACGCTTTGCCTTCCACAATTTCTTTTATGCCATTCTTATAAAGTTGAATTTCATTACTATTGATCAAATCATAGTAATTAGATTCTCTTTTATCTTTATACCCATTGTTGATGAAACACTTTGATCAAATCAAATAGTTTCATTTTCATGTTTCCTTTGGTAAACTACTTTACACATTTAAACAATCATATAATGATAATTAGCATTTTCATTAAAACACAATACATCGAATATGTATTTACTTTTAACAATTCATTAAACACTTTGTATTCAAGTAATACATGGTGTTCAAGTTATTTTGCCGAACTTAGGCATGATTTATATGTGATAAGAAATCGAATGACTTTCACATACTATCAGCATAAATTTGAATTTTAAACAATGGTTTTCATTCCATAATGAAATATCATTGGGTATTTTAAGGCATTTCAATATTTTACAAATGTTCATGTATTATCAATTAGTTTCAAACAACAAGGATAATTCACACATAATCAAACAAGATATGAACACGAATATAAATCATTCATAAAAGTAGAACAACTGTTTGTTACAAACTCATATGAATAACCGTCTCACAAAGTGTGAGACACACTAAAGAAGTTCACAATCTCTTAATTACAATACTCATCCTAAAACACAAACTAAATGATAAATGTTGAGGGAGAGCGTCGTTGGCCATCATCATCATGCTCGCCATCAACATGCAACGTCACCTCCTCTCTAGCAAGCACCTCTCATGCAGAAGGACCTGTTTTCAGTAAAACAGAACAAGTATCAAATATACTTAACACTGCAAATGTGTTTGCAAGATTATAACATTTATAAAATCGTAATCAAATATATACCTTTGTCATCGATGACCCCAGCGACACCGGGTTCAACCACCACACCTCTGAAATGTGATATGAACTCGTGGAAATCCAGTGTTTCCGTGTCGCCTCTCATAATGCAAATCCTAACTTGTGCCTGGAAGCTTGGTGGCAGCGACCGCAACACAACTCCCATTGCAAAAGAGCTTGCGAACCAGTTGTCCAGGTAGTATGCCTGACTCATGTATACATCATACATGCTCAATAAGTGCTCGTCTAGTGAGGAGCCCTCCTCCATCTTTATGGAGAGGAAGTCCCCCATTAGCTCATACTCCCACATGCGCACTTGTTCCACGAAATGTGATCTCAGATGTGCCATGACCATACGGGGATTAAGACTTCCCACCATTGGCCACAACCCATCCTCCATCCCGAGGCGCGTCGTTACTGATATGAATGTGGCCATCACACGACGATGGCTGCGGAGATCCCGCTGCTCCTAGGTCTCATGAGAATAGGGTGGCTCCAAGTACATCTCGTAGATCATGTAGTCAGCCATTTGTTCTCACCAAGGAGATCGAAAAGGCGCATGACCCATGTAGAGAAGTTGGATCCATCTAACTTGAGCTTTTCTCCTTTTAACCAATCGTCAATAGGGAAGGTAATCTCGGGGAGAACCATTTTCTACATTTATAATTGCAAAAGGAATTTAGACTAAGTTTATAATTAAATGAGTTAATAATAACTCCACTCAGAAACACCTATCCCCAAAAGGGTTCCTAGTGATAACACGACCCCTATCAGCCACATCTCCCCCGATCGTCACGGCCATCGATGTGGGTTCAAGGGTGGACGCTAAACGTCGGTCACATCATTCATGCAACTCGTGCTCGATCTTTCGACCATCCGCATTCTGAGGCCATGTCTGCACATGCTAGGCTCACCAACTCAACCTTAGTGTATTCGCTGTGCAACATGGCTTACACCCACTGTATGCGAACGTAGATATGTTTGACACCCATGCCTGTACCATGGATCGCCTCATACCGAAGAACTTTCTTGGTGGTGCACACTAAGGGGGAACACAATCGTTGGTAATTTTAACAGGGATCATCTTATTAGGCTACCGTCGAGTATCTAATACTAGTACACAATAAGATATACAAATAATAACATTGAATGTAAATGTGATGTGATATGGTCCTTCACGTCGTGATCTCCATCCGTCATCACCGGATTCCGGCGCCAGGGTTCCGGCGCCGTAGACACCAGGGTACCGGTGTCATTCCAGCGTGGTAGTCTATCACCTCTGTGACTATCTACTACTACGTAACAAAAGGTAATCACTTTACCTTTGCCACTACCATATCACAAAGCAACGCCCCCCTGCAAGACGCCTCTACTTTATCTTTGCATGTTTTACGTGGCTGAATGGGTTTTCGCATAAGAACCGTTCTTACCTACGAACTTTCAGCACAACGTTGATCAAGTAGTTGTCTCTATTACACCCCTTTCGGGGCCCTCCATTGCAAATGGTATACCAACTAATGCGAGAGAGACAGACACACCCCTAAGCCACTTTATACGGTACAAGCCCTATGTCAAGCGTGGACCAGTCTCGCGAATGAATGTGTAAAGTCGGTTGGGGGACGCTTCATCAAGCATTACTGCGGTATACACAAGTACACGTGGGAGGTTAACAACTAAAAGATCAACGCCCACACGCTACATCTCGTGTGTTCTACCCGTACTATCATTACTACGCATAGAACTAGCTCTGATACCACTGTAGATCAACACCCACACGCTACATCTTGTGTGTTCTACCCGTACTATCATTACTACACATAGATCTAGCTCTGCTACCACTGTAGGGGTTCCGCGTATGAAAACAATAAATTTTATCCTACGCCCCTGAACCCCTGAAGCTGCCAGGACCTATCTATTAGTAATACAGTAACGGGAGGGGCTTTTCGCGAACTTACCCTTGAAGACCGAAAAGCGTTGTCAATGCTCAGGAGAGCGTGGTCGATGTAGACGAGTCGAAGCCGACCTCAAGGTCGTGATGAAGTCCTTACACTCCCTTGGCTCCAACGACTTGAGTGCCTCAAGTGCGACACCTCACGGGGAGTTACACACGTCCGGTGCATGACGATGACTCCCGCTTCCCCGATCCAGCAGCAGTTGCGGAAGTAGAGCTCCCGGATCCGAATCCCGCAGCACGACGGCGCTCCGCGGTGAAGATGTCTCTCGTTCGCGTAGTCCAGACTTGGGACCACGGTCACGAGAGAGAGAGAGGGGGAGGGAGAAAATATCAATTAGAGGTCCTCACAAAAGTGAGAATACCTTTATTGATTATTGGTGTATTTTATTTGGCCAAATACCCCCACTATATATAGGGGAAGGGGAGGTACTACCTCCCTCAAAGTCCCGGGGTGGGACTAAAGGGGAGGAGGGGGGAGGGGAGGCCGCCGGCCACCTAGTGGGCCCCGTGTAGGGGGGGTCTAAGCCCAACTGGCCATCCCCTTGGCCCCTTCTCCCTCTATCCTTTCCCTAATGGGCCCTCTCCCCTCCGAGAATTGGCCCATTAAGCCTTTGACCATTTAAATTGATTTTTCTCTTTATTAAATAATTATGAATAAATGATTATATCAATATTTAACATTCATTCACATATTATTTAACCTCCATGGTTATGGAACACCTTCCACCTCCACTCCGGACATCCTCCGGACTTACCGAAACCCTTTCGGTTTTCTCTCTACTATTCTTCAGTGATTCTACCGATCCTATAAACACTCTCTAAGCATCATCAAGCCCTTAAGCGTGATACCCCATGGTTCGGGAACACTCCAGACATGGTCGGGACACTCCTGCACCAATGATCGAAAGAGGGACCTGGATGGCCATGTGACCCCTGTGCGTTCCACGAAGATCTTTCGTTGTTTGAATTGGGATAGTCGTGTCTTATTCCCTTTGTCTCTCGATACTTGCATTGCCCGAGATCTGATTAATGACATCTCCATGTCGTGTTCAATCTCGTTACCGAACAATGCTACTTGACTCGTTCCGACAAGCGATATCCCCGTGATCAAATCACACGCTGCGCAGCTATTAGATATAACTTCTCCGAGTGGGCCCTTCGAGTATCTTCCCGTCACATGGACGGACAAATCCCGCTCTTGACATATATTGCCTCTATAGTTTCCTCCAAGTACCTGAACAGACCTTTATAACCACTGTATTACCAAGTGGCGCTTGATGCTATCTAAGCACTCTCGGGAGACAGTGATTGATATAGCCTCACGGTCTAAGGAATAGTCTACGAGGATCCATTTCTAATCATTGTAACTTGAACTTCGTGACATGATCGGGTCACGATGTTTAGGTTGGGTATTGGTTCATCATCTCATTCTCGGAATGAGATGACTCCATTTCCAACTGGCATAAATGCCACATGATTAGGAAACATGATCATTTGTTGACCAATGAACCAGTGACTAGAGTTTCACTGGGAACCCCTGGTTGTTTGTATATCACACGTATATTGATGTTTCCACTCAATACAGTTATAGCATGATATAAAACTTAATAATAAACTATATGAAATATGATAATAGTCCTTACTACTATTTGTCTCTAGGGCATATTTCCAACAGTTTTGGCATCCCCTTGGTTTATTCCAAGCTTGGGGGAGTGCCACGGTATCACATCTTTTATATTTTTACCTTTTCAGTAGAGTCATATCATAAATAGAGAAGTTATCATATAGGATGGTTTGCATTATGGAAGTATCTCTCCTCTAGTTAGATATCTATGTATGCCTTAGTGTGAGTGGCCGTTATGGAATATTAATGAGAAGTTCTATCATTTACTTTTTGCACATCTTATATTAGTTTTCAATTTCTGTTATATGATTGATCTTGTTGTTAGTATTGGTATCACTTTGGGATCATTAAGTAAATTTAGTTGGTTTTGGCAAACCTGGCTCTGTCAGTAGCAACACTATTATGAGAATTGAATAAAAATATAAAAGTACTCTTAAGAAATATAATTTCATCATCTTTATTTCTTAATTAGCTCATAAGCTTAGTATTCTTTAGTTAAGATATTTTGTGTTTCCAAGGAAGATTACATGTTTGTTTTTATCACTTGTATGTTTGTTTGTTTCCTTCAACTCTTATGCTTGCTACCCAGCCTTGCTAGCCTAAAACCTGTACTGAGAGGGAATGTTTCTCGTGCATCCAATCCTTAAACCAAAACCTATGCCATTTGTGTCCACCATACCTACCTATTAGCATTATTGCTATTCCAAGTAAATTCATGTTTTTATCTACCTTCCGAATTAAAATTGTTATGTGAAAATTAGTGATTAAAGCTCTCACGAACTTGATGGCACACTTTACTTTCTTGCACTTAATAAACGTGAACCATTGTTCCCATCTATGTTGCGCATATGCTTGCGTTTTGTAAGTTGTGAATTAGCAGAACCATGTTACCATGGGGAACGCTTTCAAAATTGCAATTTATTTAGTTGATATCATGTTCTTTTGCTTATGGATCCCGGTGGTGTGAAATGAAAGGGGAGCTTGTAAGGCTCATGGAGTTCATATATATGTTAGAGAAACGCCTGGGCAGCTGGTCTAAGCCATGCCTAATCATGGTGGAAACCTGCAGCATAACCATAGTGAGCAATCTGTGAAGCATCCTCAGTAATAAAAACCCTATGCAAATAGGAAAAAAAGAGAGAGAAAAAAAGCCTATGCAAATAGGAAATAAAAGGATCGCTGAGATGCTCATTGTCTGCTTGCCTTGTCATTTTGATATGGGAAAGCTTTCGTATCATCAGGCAAGGGTACTCTGTTGGCGGTTCTCTATCATACACATGTACTTACAATGACAAGAACTTACTTGTGACTAAAGTTGAGTAGCATGAGGAACGGTACTCGTAAGCAAGGGGCATGAGATTTTCAGCTTATAACTTGTCAAGCATATCCTCATATTTGATCACTTTAACCTTAATCACCTAAAGATGCTTATGATAGGGGTAATGAGAGCTGAAAGCTAATAAGTACCATAATTTTTGGAAGCTCTTTATGAAACTTGAAATCCCTGCTTCCCTCTGTGAAGGGCCTATCTTTTACTTTTTAGTTGAGTCAGTAAACCTATTCCTTTCTATGTCAGCAAGTATTTTGAGTTGTTGTGTTTCATTCATTCATATGATGATTTATTCAATCATGTTTCTTATGTTCCTTGTTTTTGCACACTGCTCTTATCTTAGTAAATATTACTTTGAAAGCTATCATTGAGAACCCCATTATGTTTGAACTCCTGCAAATTGTTAACTATTCTTTGACCAAGAACAAAGTTTGCCATTACCAATTATGATTTACTTTGTGTATCTTTATTGTGTTTCCTTTACTTATTGCAAGTTAAGTTATATAATAGTGAGTTGTCTTCTATTATGATTTGTGTATTGATGAATGTGATGCTTCTTGTCCGTATTCTTTTATCGACACTTCACTCAATAAACCCGAGGTCATGTTTATTGAGCCCAATTTTCGTCTGGGGACAAGCGAAGTCTAAGCTTGGGGAGAGTTGATACGTCCATTTTGCATCACTATTCTATATCATAATTTACTGTTATTCATTGATATATTTCATATTAAGAGATGATACTTATGTTATTTCATCTGTTTTTGCATGATTAATGACTTTTGGAGGATGGACCGCTGAAGTCAGGATTCTGATGGAAAAGGCACTGTTTGGAGGCAAAATTCGTGAAGATCAGAAAATCCTGGAAAATATATGGAAAATCCTATTTTCTAGAAGACGAAGGATGCCAGAAGGGGGAGTGGAGATGGGCCATAGGGGGGCCCACACCACCCCCTGGCGTGGGCCACCCTAGGCGGCACCACCAGGTGGTGTGGCCACCCTGGCCCACCTCTGGCTCTGCTCTTTGGCGTATAAAATCCTCCTGAAACCCTAAAACTTGGGGAGCAACCACAGAAAGATTCCGCCACCTCTGTAGGGCGGAAAACTTCAGAGAGAGAAAGAGCTCTCTGGCAGGCAGAAATCTGCTGGGGAAATTCCTTTCCGGAGAAGGGAGATCATCGCCATCAACACCACCATCAAGCTGGACTTCATCGGGATCATCATCATCATCTCCACCAGCACCATCATCACCACTTCATACCGCTGTAAAAATTGGGTTGAATCCTGCATAATTCTTAGGGGAAACTTTCCCGGTATTGATTACTCGTTGTAGTTGATGCTATTGAGTGGAACCATTGACTTATCATTCATATTCAGATTGTTACTTATCATTATTTTCATCTCTAATCTTGATCCATATGATGTCTTGTGAGTAGTTCATTTAGTTCTTGAGGACATGGGAGAAATCATGTTGTTAGTAGTGGAATTGTCTTAAGAAAGATTCAATGGTTTGATATTTAAGTTGTGGTGTTATTCTTCTAGTGGTGTCATGTGAACGTCGACTACATGATACTTCACCTTTATGGGCCTAGGGGAATGCATTGTGTATTTGGCTACTAATCGTAGGGGTTGCCGGAGTGACAGAAACCTGAATCCCGTTAGGAAATCTTTGCATAAGGGAGTGTAGGATCTCAAAGTTTAAGGTTGTGGTTAGGTTTTTATCTTAATTACTTTCTTGTAGTTGCAGATGCTTGCAAAGGGTATAATCACACGTATCTATTAGTCCTAGGAAGGTCATTACATTAACACAGGTTCACCCACACAACACTTATCCAACTAAAGAAGATTAATCAACTATATGAAGCGAAAGCACTTGACAATATTCACATGTGTCCTCGAGAACGTTTGGTCATCTTAAGTAATACAACCGGCTTGTCCTTTGCTAAAGAAAGGATTGAGCCACTTGCTGCAATTATTATCATTGTCTTCTATTTACTCGCACTTTATTTATCTGCATTATCAAAAAACCCTAAAAATCCGTTTGCTAAGTATTTACAGAGAATTCCTGCTCCAAGCCACTCGTCAACACCTTCTGCTCCTCGTTGGGTTCGACACTCTTACTTATCAAAAATACTGATATGCACCCCCTAAACTTGTGGGTCATCATGCATCCATAATTGTTATTGCCTCCGCAACCGCTTATAGCAATAACCTACTAGTCTCATCCATAGAAGAAAGAGAACTAATGATATGCATAGTGATGTCACCGTTAATCCCAATCAAATCCCTCACATACAGTCGTATTACCCCTTCTGTCACTGGGGTTCCCAACCTGCAGATCAGTCATCACTCATACTCCCCATACCTGGCTTAACCCTCGGGGTCTTGGGTACCTGACAAGTCCTTGGATTGAGGCAAGAGAGGATACAATAATCATCATGTCATACAAACTAATACACGATCCCATCTATGATAATTCACATGCATAATTGCTACATGGCTAGGCCGAAGCCCTTAGCCCAAGGAGAATTACTCACACATAGAGATGAGATCAACAATCACAAACATTTTAATAAAAATCATAAGATTGATAGAAATAGTCTTACAATGTCGCTAATCGGAGAACAGATCTACTATTACAAGTGGTGGAGTATGGCTATGGAGATGGAGAAGGGTTTGAAGATCTAGGGCGGCTTTTTGGCGGAATCTGGCTTCTTCGGGGCGGAGCGAGAGATGTTTTCCCGTCGCCTGAGGCTTCTTTATATAGGGGTCCCTTCACGAAAGTTGTTCTGTTTGACCTAACGGTGGAGGCGCCAAATATACAGCCGAAGCTATACTGTCAATTGTTTTGCTCCGGCCGTATAGTTGGTCATTACAGCGTTTGCCTTCGTTGGACGACTCCTGGTTTCTTCTAGTCGAAGGAAATATCGTATCTTTAACTTTAATGTAGTGATTCCCTCCTTTAAACGATATTATTTGCGCAGGAAAAATACAAGAACAAAGGATTGCATACCCCTCTGAATATTAGCATTAGTGGCAGGGTTTAGAGAGATATTTCATCAAAGATATGACTAATATCCAGTTTAAATATGGACGTTAGATGGCTATATTTCAGAGCCATCAACCGTGAGATCATATCAATCACTATCACCAGAGGATTGCTTAGACCGTATCAACTATCATTTTCATAAAAGGGTGACCATAAAAGTGCATGTCAGGTATCCAAAGAGGCATGTAGAGGCATTATGTATCAATATCAGGATTTGTTCTCCTGTGTGACGGGAAGATATATTGGCCCCACTCGGTGAATTACATCCATAAGTTGCGTAACATATGACTAGGTCATGGGGATGGAATTTATAGGAACGAGTAAAACAGTACTTGTTGGAAATGAGATTGAACAAGGTATCATAATACCGATGATCAGATCTTGGACAAGTCTTGTATCGTGTAACAAAGGGAATTGGGCATATCATTTTAGGTTCGGCATGATGGTGATTCATGGAGTGCATATGGGTCAACATGGGCATCCCGGTCCCGCTATTGATCATTGATAGAGATCATGTCTATGACATTCCCGAACCATAGGGAAACACGCTTAAGGGAGATACGACACTTGGATATCCTCCTGGGAGATGGAACCACAGAAAAGTGAGAAATCGAAATTGTTCCGGAGAGATCCAAAGTTGTTCAGAGAAAGAAGGAAAGGAAAAGGCCAAAAGGAGTTTCGGATAAATGGCAATTTACAATATGCATTTATTATATGTTAATTGTGAATTTATTTATACTAAGTAAATATTTAAATTCAAATTTATAAAGTGACTCTCATTAGACCAAAATCCCGGAGGAAATTAGCCCAAGATAAAACCATAGGAAAAAGACAGAGAAAAACAGTAGATCCACGCTGTTGGGCCGCCTAACCGGCCCACGCAGGCGTGCTGCACATAGTGCCAGCAGCAGCCACCGGCCTCCGCACCGGGCCTGCTCAACCCTAGCCCACGTGAGCGCGCGAGGGAGGCAGGCGGGCGGGCAAGCCGGTCGGACTGGCGGTCCGCGGGCGGGAGTAGCCGACCCACCTAGGCCACGCACGGCTGGCCACCACCTTCGCCTTGACGGGCCACAGCAGGGAGCCGGCCCAACCTGGGTCATTTGCAACTGCGCTAGGCGCTAGCGCCGGGCAAGTCGCGGATGAGCAAGGGGTCGGCCCACCCAGGTCCCTCCGCCTCTACTGCCAGGTGCTGCTGTTGGAGCTGCACTGGGAGTCTTTTCCCCCTTTTCCCTTTATTATTTAGTCTCACATGAGGCACCTAAAGGGAAGGGCACACCTCCCTTCCCATATATAAAGGTGTTCCCATGGGTGGGATTAAAGACACGCAACAAATATTCTCAAAGGCGTATTTCTTAGAGAAAATCCCCTCTCTCTCTAGTTGTCCTTGTTATGGCACAGTCCCAAGACAAGACTGTATGCACAAAGTCAACGCATCTGTGGCACGTCGTTCTGCAACAAGGATTCTGCCAGGAGGTCTACTTCCGCAACCTCAACATGGATCAAGAAGTTCGAGAGTCATTGTATTGCATCGTATGTGTGTGATAACTCGGGGGAGTTGCACTTGTAGCGACCGACCGTCGTGGAAGGACCTGGACAAGGGGTGACGTGTGAGGATCTTCGTGACCTTAAGGTCGGACGGGTATGACACATCATCCACACTCATGCATGAGTGTAACGCTCTCTCGGTGTTCAAGGGTATGTTACCGATGTCTTCCTCCTTTACTACATTACTTCTAGATAGATCCTTGAGCAATCAGGGTGTTTCGCGTAGTAATTTTTTTTGTTATCTGCTGCAGAAACCCTACAGCGACAACCCCTAGCAGTTCATTCCTTGGACTTGGGCCCCTAAACACACCCAACTTCAGCAGGCCCAACTCCAGTAGGCTGTGTGGCAGCCACCACCAATAACTCCCTGGCAACCTCGAACACCGACGCCATAGAAAGCACCATCTCCAAGACTTCTTGGACCGCGCCCTGGTGTGACACCTCAGGCCTACACTGCTCAAGGATCCCAAGGCACCTACACACCGCAACAGCAGATCGACCCCGCCCTCATTGCTGCCCTTCAGAACATGCATATCCCCAGCACTGATTGCACATGGACACTAGCGCATCCTCTCATATGGCATCCGATCTCGGTAATTTTCACTCCCTCTTTCCCTTTTCATCGTAGTTTGTCACCGTTGGCAACGGTGCCACCCTCCTTGTCACTCACATCGGATCCCAAAGCCTCCCCTCTTTCACTCAACCTCTCTACCTCCACAACATACTCTTAGTTCCTCACATTATCAAAAATATCATCTCTGTCACCAATTCTATATTAATAATTATTGCACCATTGATTTTGATCGCTTTGATTTCTCTGTGAAGGATCTTCCCAGCGGGGTCGTGATTCTCCAATGTGGCAGTTCGGGTCCCCTCTACACCATCAATCCACCTGCCTACGTTGCCGCCTACCTTGCCACCATCTCCCACAGCCTTTGGCACTGCTACCTCAGACACCCCGGACACAACTCCACGCCACCACTGCCCACGTCCACGCCAACCTCCATGAATAAAACATGATCTTCCCTGTGTCATGCATGTCAATTAGGAAAACATGTTAGGCTACCATTTTCTTTGTCGCAATCGTTTACTACTCGACCATTTGAACTATTACATTGTGATTTATGGACCTCCCTAATACCGAGTTTGTCTGGTTTCTGTTATTATCTCGTAATTATTGATGACTTCTCTCATTATTTCTAGAGCTTTCCTATCCGCAAGAAATCAGATGTCTTTGCTACAAGGTCACAGGCCCTCAACCACTGCCTCCTACCACTCCCGCAACTCCAGGATCTTGCACGGGTCCCCCGGCTACCGGTGCGGTTGCTCATAGCATAGCCCCTGCCGAGGGAAAGAAGAGGAAGCGCGTCAGCACCCACATTGTCCTGCAAGGCCTGTCAGTCGCCATTCCCGCCTCCACTGGCCAGACAGAAGAGTAATCCGACGTCGCTGCTACGACTGTGAAGCCACGCCCTCGTGTGCGAAAGGTGTTAGGGTGAAGCCGAATAAGCATGTCGTACTCCCAAGCCACGGCAACCTGCCTCCCGTTGCTCCTTCTCTAGCTGCCAGTGAAGCCCCACAAGGCAACCACCTCGATGTCGGTAACATGTTCGCCGAAGGTGCCCCAAGGTATGAAATACCAACCTTTTCCAATGCGGTGGCCTTCTCGATTACTTAACGAGAGTGAGGTTCCAACCTTTGCATTTTTGCGATTGTAGCTACGATGCACACGAGATTTCATCATCGTTTTTGAATTTATTTAACGAGAGTGTTGTTAACATCAACGACACGCCACTCAATTCTTTCGGTATCGATGGGGAGGAGGTCGAGGACGGCATGTATGCGGAGGAGGTGGAAGAAACAAAGGGAAGCCGGATGGATACATGAGGGCTAAAGAGAAGCTAAAGCTTGAACCTGAAGCATCAAGTTTGAGAGATAAGATCGATGAAATAACCAAGTCAAAAGAAGCAATGGTGATGAAGACATTGGAGGCAAATATGATCATGACCGAGAAGAAGAATGAGATGAAGCATGCAAGGTGGGAAGAACTCCGGAAAGATTCCAAGCGCAAGGACGAATTGGAGGAGAGGAGATTGCAACTCGAAGAGAAGAAGGCAATGAAGGAGCTCATGGCCGAGGAGAACAAACCAATGTTCTCCAAAAAAAGGAGAACACAACAATGATGATGAATCCAACCAAAATGGATTCATACCAATTGGAGTGGTAGAAACTTGCAAGAATGGAGATCTTAGAGAGAAGGAAGCAAGCTCTTCGATGGTGGTGCTTCGGAAAGTGGTGGTGGCGATTGATCGACAAGTGATGGTGATGGCTTCACAGTGTTGCTTGATGCGATAACATCAATATGAGATGATGGTGCAACTGTTTGGTAGCTCATGTTGGTGAAATGTTTATGCATGAAATGTTGCTTGTCTATGAAAAACTGTGAACTATTGCATCGATCTATTAAAATTTGTGTCTAAGTTCATTGATTATTGAAACTGTAAAAAAGTTCGGCTTGGACCGACGTGGAACATATCCGCATATTCTGTTTTACCGGTCTGAAATGTGGGATCTGCTCCGCACCGGCCGAAACCAAATCCGCGTCCCGTAAATGCGCTTTACATGCCATGAATTTACGGGATCTACTAGAGTTGCTCCTATATTTTTTTTTCGAATCCATTTGCTCTTATACATAAAAAAAGAACGATTTTGGGATGAAATAAAAATAAAACTTAAGCAATTTTTTTGAGTCATGTCTAATTTTTTTTTGTTCACCTTATTTATACTTCTTTAGACGACAACTTTTGCCACCTTTTTATGAGAAGCCAAGGAAAAACCGCAGCATGCGTGCAATCACCCTGAGGTGGACCATACCGTCCCAGCCGTCCAAGTTGGCCGCACGGCGGCTGAAGGGGCCTATCCGCAAAAAGCCACGCCCATGGTGCGGTGGGGGTGCGCGGTGCGCCTCCCCCGGCAACTGGTGGGCGTCGTCCTCCTCTTGTGCGCACCAGGTTCCTCCTCCTCTCTCTCCTCCATTCCAGCAGCCTCCCCCCATCGCGACACATTGCCACAAGCCAGGTTGCCCTCTTTCCGTCCTCTCCTCCCCCAAAAAGCCGCACCGAGCGAGCAGCTTCCTCACAACCCAGGTACGGACTGCCAATTCCTCAATTCCCACCTCCCCTCTCCAGGTCCAATCCATGTCCTCTCGATCACCCGTTTCTTCCTAGCTCGCCGTATCGGCGCGATCGGTTCCGCCGAGGCGATTCCGGTGGGAATCAGGCCGATGGGACAGGAGCGGAGGAGCGCGCCCGCCCTTGGACACAAGGGGGTTTCTCTAGGGTTCTGAACTTCTGGTGGGGGGGGTTCTAGGTGAGTTTAGCGAGGAGCGGTGGTTAGCACACGTGCTCGTGAATTGTGATGGTACGTCATGTTGGTGGTTCAGGAAATGATTGGTAATTCGGTACGGATGGGGGAACTGGGAGGTGTTATAGGAGAATTATTAGGTACCCTTGTGATTGTCCTGCCCCCAGGCTACAGTTCCCTGTCCCCCCCCGGGGTTTAATTCAGATCTTGTAGGGCTTAAGCCGTGGCCGCCATTCTGGGAGTTAATTGCACATGCCACATGCGTACCAATACTTGTTTGACTACGGTGCCACAGATTGAACAGTAAATAAAAAGCTGCCATTTTCTTCTTTTTTTGGTCATCTGATGTTACGTTAGGAAGCTTCAGAGTGTGTTGTGCAGAGTGTGAAGCTTCTCTGTAGGATTCTGCATGCGGGTGTGCTGTGCAGAAAGATGATATAGTTTCTAGCTTCAAAGGAAGTACTGTATGAACTTTATGCTTCAGAGCTGGCAAAAAAGGTGCTGCTTTAGGATTGCAAAATGTGGTTTAATCTGCCTCACTTACATAAGAATCACAATGGTAATACTCAATGAGGACCTAGTATTCTTCGTTACCATTTATCTCATGTGCTATAAGATGAGATCTAACATTGGAGTAGACAAAAAACTAGAGCTTAGACGGGAAGGTGAAGGGGGCACCTCGCAACTTTAGGACTCTTGATAACACATATCATAATGTTTGCTGTTTCTTGGATTTTTGCACATGAGATCCACATCACACTAGTTAGATTGCTGCTCACTCATGGTTGATTCCAGGATGCAGATATGTGTGCTTGATATATTAGCTACGGTTGCCTATATTTATGATGGCTGCATTTCCTAACTATAATTTCCCTTTATGAACTCTTTATTTCTTAACCTGTGACAGATTAATGGACTGACAAATTTGGTAAAGTTACCCTGTAGGAAGATACCAAGACCAATTTATGGGAGAGAAGCAAAGCTTGTGCACAATTCTTGATGAGGAAGTGTGATCTGAGGCAGTCTCACAGCAGCAGGGGAGCCATGTCATCCTCTTTACCAATTCTGCCAAATCCTTTGCAAGAAAACTTCCCCGGGCCTCATAATCCCCAACTTACTCAGTTGCAAAGGCAACTGACGAATGATTCTATGCCCTTACATCACAGTGCACTTCAGTCTGCTACTTTGCACCCAAGAGCTGGTGCTATGAGATCATCATATTCAGGTTTACTAGGGTACCCTGCTAACCCACTTGACTCTGTTCCGAACCACGAGAGGCAGTCTATGGTTGCTTCTTTTGCTTCTCAGTCATCAGATACCGTAGTATTTCAGCCTTTATCTAATAGCAACCCTGGAGGACACACTGAGGAAAGTTGGTTCCCAGGTTCGGTTGATGGTTTATCAGATTACAGAGATGACATCCCTGCTTCTGGTAATCAGATCCAGAATGGCAGTCCTGCTGTGACATCTGATCTGGTTTCTAAACAAAATGAATGGTGGGCAGAGATAATGAATGATGATTGGAAAGATATTCTAGATTCAACAGCCAATGATTCTCAGTCAAAGGTATGCAAATGAAATGCCATAAACAGTCATTGTGCTAGCCGTGTCTTGCGTTTTGGTATTGTGAAATTATAATGTTGCATAAGTATTTTTATGTGGCCAACCTACATACCTTTTGTGTTTTAAGTATAAAGTTAAGAAAAGTTTTGATTTCCCGTATACTTCTTAGGGCATATCTGATATTTCTGTAAACAGGCCCATATTATCTTATTTTTCCTTCCAGTTTCTTTTTGAAATAGATAAGACTGTGTGGGTAACTATCTCTTCTTTTTATTATTAAAAGTTTGAAACGGATGTGTAATAGTTTTGTTAAGACTTAAGAGTGATAGTGAGGAAACGAGTAATGATTTCTTGTTTCCACAGTTTTAAGAATCATTGTTAGGTTACCTAATATAGGGTACATTTGAATTTTATAAAGAATGTTTATGTTCCTTGACAATGAGTGTCTCTGGAAATTTCTAAGTGACATATCATATATGTTATGTTGCATTTTCTCTTTGGCACGAAGTAAAAATGTGAGGTCCACTTAAATTTAAGGTGGAAATCCCGTGACTTGTTGGGAGTTATAGTTTCTAGAGTGACATTTGTTTATTGTCACTGTGATGCTTTTGGTAAGCCGATTCCTTATGTTTCTTTCATGACTAAATGTTTCTTTCCGGCCTTTCTTGTAGTCCATGGTTCAACCTTCCAATTCGGCTGCATCGCAACCTGCTGTGAACCAGCCAGCTTCATCTCATGGTGGAGAGATGTGCAATGTAGCTAGTCCTCCCAATAGCAACTCTGCAGCCAAACAACGGATGAGGTGGACCCCAGAACTCCATGAATGTTTCGTAGACGCTGTAAATAAGCTTGGTGGTAGTGAAAGTATGTCTGCCATGTTGTTGATTTCCCATAACTATATTTTATATATGAATCTTGTTCTACCATAATCTAATGCTTGCATTTATTTGTCTTGTGCCTTCAGAGGCTACTCCTAAGGGTGTGCTGAAGCTTATGAAAGTTGATGGTTTGACAATATATCATGTGAAAAGCCATCTGCAGGTTTTCTGTTTGATTTCTAAATTCTAATTCTAATTAGTAATGTTTCCCATAAGAGACTTGAGTTATCATTTTCTTACATTACATGATCTGGTTTGAGCTGCAGAAGTACCGCACAGCCCGCTATAGGCCAGACCTAACTGAAGGTTTGTCTGGATTATATTTTTTTTGTGCTTGCATTTTATCTTGGATCTTCCTGCTTAGTTTATTTTTCCATGAATCATTATGACGAACTATTGAGTTAGTTGATTTTTGTGATAATGGCTAAGTGCTGATGCTTTATTTATGCATATGTAAATCATCTTGTTATGCAATACTTTTTTTTGTAAGAAATCATTATTTCATGCATGTATGCAGCCACATTGTGATTGGTGTAATTGTTAACATGACATAACCACTCCATATCTGGTTGTTCAGGTACAACAGGAGAAAGATCTACCACCGAAGAATTGACTCTAGACCTGAAATCGTGAGTGAATAATATTTTTTCTTCTCTTGTTCCATTTTACTCTAGCATGATGTACATCTGTCTTGATGCTTATTGATGGCAGGTTACTGTGTGATGTGGCAAAGACACACATCAACTGTCAAGGCTAACACCAGTAGTTAAGTATGATTAAGATGGTAGTTTAATTTGATAAAATTGAATCTGGACCAACAGTCAATAATTGCCTTAAGAACAAAAGGTGATGCCAGTGTAGGTTTGTTAGACCTAATGTAGGAAAATCAATTTAGTGGCTTGGCTAATGGAGATGCTAAGTTTCATATTTAAGCATTTTCTCAATTATGTGGGATTATAAAGTGCAAAGAGTAGAATATAATATTAGAACTATTGGATTATTTCACTGATGAAATTGTTCTGCCTCTTAATGAGAAGAGAAATAAAATGCTTAATAATACAGGATCCTACTTGCGATTTTAATATCTTGCAAAATTTAAACAATTCTTAATATGCACTTCTACCTCTTCAGAAGCCAACCCAGTATTTCTATTTTGCTGCACCAAGTTTGATGGAGCTAAATTGGTTTCGGTATTCTTTGCACCAATTATGGGATGATTGATAACCTGATAGGTGAATAGCATGATGTCTAATAGGTCAATTGACTACACAGCATTTTGGCAAAAACTTCATACATAGGCTAAAAATCATGCGAAAAAAATACAAAATCCATACAAGTACATCTATTTGACATCACAACTTTGTACTCCTGGCTCTGCCACTGGCAAATGCCCTTTGTTTTTTTGTTATGTTGCCTCTTGATATTTTCAGGGTATTAATAAGAGCTTGAGTACATTTTGCAAACATATAGCCGAGTAAGACAGATATCCATCTTTTCCGAAAAATACTTAGTTTAGGTTACTAGCATTGTTAAGATTGCTTGTCGCATATGCTATTTTTCAGTTATATTAAAGTGCCTATGCATTACGGGCACTAGGATGTTCCATTCTCTGTTCGTTATAAGTGATGAAACATTTGCATCCTTGGCTTCACATGTTGTTCCATGCTGTACAAAACTGGTCCAAATCTTCTTTTTTCTAAAACTTCTGTTATCTGTAGCCATGATTTAAAAAGTATGTTACTATTTTATTATCTGATGTCTAACGCACGATTGAAAACTATTGTTGCTTATGCTGCAAGTCTTGTGAATTTCCTAGAAGCTGACATATTTCCGGAACATTGGTTATCTCTAGCCATGATATAAGAGCTGTGTTCACAATCGCGTTCTGTAATGTCTAATGAATAATTAAAAACTAGTGTTGTTTATGCTCCAAGTCTGGATCATGCTCCAAGTCTGGTTTTGTCAAATTCTTCCTCTTTTATGGGAGTTTCACGAGGACTCTTGACTTGTTGAGTCCATTCTGTATTCACTTTCTGCTGGGTTCCAAATTATATTGTTGATTTGAGGCTTCACGTTGGCCATGATTAACACTCTTGCAATGATGTTCACTTTCTTACGTAGGAGCATGGATCTTACTGAAGCACTGCGCCTTCAGATGGAAGTTCAGAAACGTCTTCATGAACAACTTGAGGTACTAGTCCAAAAGCATGTAGACTGATTATAAATTTGGGTGCTGTCTGGTTTCACGACAAATAGTGACCCAAACATAATACACTTTTGGACAAACAAATGTGAGAACTGTTTCTTTTTCTGAAACTTGTGATCATAAATTAAATTGTGACTACAGTACTGTGGTGCTCGACAAAAGAAACATCCACGTAGACACGTAGTTGCATTGTTCTTAACATGATATAGGCGAAGCTCAATGCGACTCTCACCATGTGACCAGGCACACATAGTTTGAACTTGATTCCATCTTTCTATTGCAGACTCAGAGAAAGTTGCAATTGCGAATTGAAGAACAAGGGAAGTATCTGCAGATGATGTTTGAAAAGCAGTCTAAATCCAACAAAGAGAAGGTGTTGGATCTTTCCTCGGGAGGTGCAGCATCCCTATCAACTGAACTGAGCCATTCTGCTAACAGAAATAGAGATAGCGATGCAGATGATGACCTAAATAGAACAGGAGACAGCCCTAGGAGTGCAGAATTGAGAGAAAACTCAGATGCATTCTGGTGGCAACCAGGGGACAGCAGAAAGTGAGTCGTCCGATCCACTAGCAAACACAAATGATGGCTCTCAGGTCTCCCAAGAGAAGCGCCATAAGGTGCATGATAGTTAATCCATCAGTTTGGTAATCCAGATCATAGCAGTTCAATCAGTCTATTTGGTGAAAAATGGTTCCATCCTGTGTCTGCTAATCAGCAAGTCTATTGAGCTGAGCCATCTATATCTAATTGGAATCTTCTGGTGACTGCTTGCATAAATTGTTAGCAATAAATTAAATCATCTCCAGACGTATGGTAAATAAGTATGTCTTGTGATCTAGCAATCTTTTAGATACTCCCTTCGATCCAAATTAATTGACTTCGGTTTGTCTAGATTTGGATGTATCTAGCACTAAAACATGTCTAGATACATCCGAATCTAGACAAATCCGAGTCAATTAATTTGGATCGGAGGGAGTATAGTTATTATTTGAGGGGGCTGGTGGCAGAAGGTGATGAACTGTTAGAAAGCCAGCCTTTGGTCCTTGAGGCTCAAATATTGAAATACCTAACCCTTGCTTGGTTTGGGTGTAACTGAACAGATGATGATATAGTAAGCTTATGCTATGTAACATGGTAACTCTAGTTTGCTTATCTGAGATCCGAACTGCTTGAAGATATTCATTTTCTGTTGTCATGTCATGTTTTCCACACTGGGCGCCAAAATAATAGCTTAACAGGCCTGACCGTTGAATTGATCAGATGTGACGGGATACAGTTACCTGGGAAAATAGCAATCTCATTAGTAGTTACCAAACCAGGTATACATCTGGATATTTATTAAAACAAAACCAAATGCCAACAAGTCATCTAAATCAATATGACGGAACAAAGTGAGTAGATCTCTGAAGAAAATTATTAGATTTCTAAACACATGTACAATATGAAGGTGCATTCAAACAATTTTTTTACATGCAAACCCAGTTTAGAAGTTCAGAGTAACAGCAGAAGTTAAACTAGCGGAGGAAACATGGTTTAATACCCTCAAGCAAGAAATAGTTATAAGGTAGTGACATCCATGTGTTCCACTAATTTGTTAGAATATCAGCATAGAAACCTTGGCTTTCAAGTATGATACAAACTAGAACCGAATTAAACCAACCATGCTTTGAGGAAATGCATAGCACCACTAAATCATGTGGTCTAAACAAATTTCGTTGAGTTCATACTAGATACCCAACACTGAAGTGTCCTCAGGTATAGTGGGCACATAATAGTTCAAGCTACCCGTGAGGATAAATTAAGCTAGGGAGTCTATGTGTTGAAGAACATATCATATGCGAGGTGAGGTCGAACCTTATAACTTAACAGAAATTCCACAGTTCATGTTACGTTGTCGAGCACACAGCAGGATGCCTCCACATCTTTTGATCGAAATAGCTGAAATCTTTCAAGCTGCAAAAGATGAAAAATGCATGGATAAGTCATGACTGTTGTTCCAAACTAAGATGGGAGTTTTTTATGTACATTTAGTTCTACCGGTAAACATACTCAGATTTTCGGATAGTTGCTGGTTTGTTGATGGTCAAATGGTATAACTGATAAGAAACTCAGTCCAAGAAATTTGACTACATTGTACAGATGGACAGAAAGTCAAATATATGGTTTGCTATGCTGAACTTATCTATGCTCCATCCTTAATCAGGCCTTATATACTTCTTAATCACATGGTGATGCATAGCAGCGATCGATTCTAGAATCATTTGGTTTTCCCACCTCAAATCTGCATGCTCAAAATGTCCGTCATGTTGTAGAGTATACACTATTAAACATTAAAATGTACTACAATGCATGCTGTCAGCAATTTGAGAAATCCAAGCAGTATATTAGGCATAGTGAGATCATAACTTACATAGATGTTTATGAGAAGTTTGAATCTTCTCCTGCAGATAATGTAATAGAGTTGTTTGAACCACAACATAGGTTCACGTAATTGTGATATGTGCATGCCATTCGAAAAGGTTCAGAAAGTTCAGACAACAAATCACTGAGTCACTCTGTTTCTCACCTCTTACAAGTGAAAACCTGAATTAAAAAGAGGATTGTGATGTAAATTAACAAATAATAAGACGTTGATGGAAGTTAATCAAAGCTTCAGATCCAGATCCAGCACCATATGGGATATATAGTTGCAAAAGTTCAGGGTGTAAAGGGTAAAGTACTCGACTTTTCCATCTACGGCGACGAACAGGTGATGGCGGGGCATATGTGGAGGCGTGGTATGCTCCTCTGATAAAATACCTTCCATTTATACCTTTGTCCTGACTAAAGTAAGTACATATGTGATCGGCGTGATATGCTCATCTGATATTTCTTCAATGAAAAAATGAGCTCGGTAATTTTTCCATTTTTCGTACATCCTTTTGAAATTAATATATGCATCTCAGTGTGTTGCTTGGGTTTCTGCATCTACCCCTTATTTCACACAAGTGGACACCACAAATACACTGGGTAGTTCCCTGCCCTTGATTTTCTCATGCACAGGTAAATGCTATGAAAATCAATGTTTTGGCCTTATGCCCTTATTTTTAAAAATAGTGATACTATTAAGGGTAGGAATAATCATAATAATAATACATTAGAGTGCTCAACAAGTTACCCTTCAAATAAATAGAAGGAAGAATAATACTGTTTCAAGTGTTAGTCTGGCTAGTGGTGCACCCAAATCACAATCCTGTAGACATAACACCGCAAGCAAAATAGAGGTCAAAGAGGGATATTGTTATCACAAAAGGGTCCACCTCCAAAGAATAATCTCAGAGCTGTCATTTGTATCTACATGCGAAAGAGTATTTTAGTTATAATCCTATATTAAACATACCATCAAAATTAATGAACACGCGATGAATTATGTGTTGCAAGCACTCATGTGGTAATTGCACCAAATCAATAAGAAACATAATATCATATCTGATGTCAAACAGAGATAAGCTAACTGATATATGAAAATTCCTAGGCCTGGGCTTCCCCCTAAGCTAAATTTATCTCTTCCTACCAAATTGATTCCTGACTGTTTGAACACACAATTTACATGTGATGAAGAAAAATATGCCATCCTATTTTCTCTAAGATTATTGTCAACATGGACAAATGAATTTTACATATTTTCTAAGATCTTCAACTCTTAAAAAGCAATTTCCAAACCTAAAAAGAGCTACAACAAAATTTAGCAACAATACTAAAAATTTAAAGCACTAAATGAAATAACTATAAGTTCACATGATTTGAAAAAAAATATGGGGTCCCATCATCAATTACCACCTGTGATATTTCCAAATGTCAAGTAAGCTAAATTATATAACATGACGTAGTATAGATATCTGCCGGCCACTACTTTAGCTTTAGTCTCTGCATTAAGCTAAAAATGGTGTACATTTAAAACAAACATTATATTAATCAAGCAACACATATTTTGGGACAAAAGCACCAACCTCAGGATCAACCTACAATATCTTCATCTTGTACACAATGTAATGAATCGGGTTGTCGCTTATCTCGTCGGAGAGGAGAGAGTCGATTGGGACCATAGCTATGGTCATTCGCCAATTGTCATCGAGATGACCATATTCTTAGGTCAGAAGAAAAAGTGTCATGTGAAGTATTGTGCATGGTTTGTTCCCCCGAGTAACTCAGTCATTCGGTCGATTTAATGAGGATTTTTATCCGCCGGTCTAAACATGAATGACAATGAGGAATTAGAGTGACAATATTGTCATTCCTGTTTAGGCTGAGGAAGAAAAACCTCATTACATTGGCCGAATAACTGGGTTACTCTGGAAACCGACCATGCTCAATATTTCACTTGCCACTGGTTCTTCCGACTTGAAGATTCGATCATACCAACGACAAAAGTGACCATACCATGATCTCAAAACGGGTCTTCCTCTTGATGAGAGAAATGCTTGATTGCATTATGTCCAAGATGAAGATAGTGCAAGTTGGTTCCAAGATAACTGCTCTAGTATAAATATATTTGTTGTCTGCTTGATGTAATATTTGTAAAGTTGTTACCCATCTTTTAAGCTTGATGCAGAGGCAAAAGCTGAACTAATGGCTGGCAACTATATATAGTATGACATGTCATATCCAGTAGCATATTCGACATCTAGAAAGATCACAAGTGATATTAATTGCTGCCATGACCCTAGAATTTTTTTCCAACTATGCAAACTTATTATTGAAATATTTAGTGCTTTAAATATTTCTAGTACTGTTTGCTAAATTTTGTGGTACCTTAGTTGAGAGTTTAGTAAGTTGCCTCATGAGAGTTGAAAATCTTAGCATCTATGTTGACAAAGCATGGCATGTTTTTGTATCCACATGTAACATGTGTGTTAATACAGTTAGAAATATATTTTTTAGAAAAAGATAGAATTAGCTAAAGAGGTAGGGCATGCCCATGAATATTTATGTATCGGTTAGCTTATGTTTGCTTGATATCAACTATGATATCATCCTTTTTATTGATTAGGCATAATCAGGACATAAGTGAATGGAGAACACAATGGCTCGTGTGTTCATTACTTTTCATGATCTATTCAATATACTCCCAAGATCAGGATTATACCTGAAGATCTGTTTTGCATATATATATATATATATATATATATATATATATATATATATATATATATATATATATATATATATATATATATATGAGAGTTTTGGGATTTCTTCGAATGATGATTCATAGGCTGAACCCTTTGTAATAATATCCTTTCTTGACCTTTATTCTAGTTGTGGTGGCATGTCTAGAGGATTATTATTCTTGGGTGCACCAATAGCTAGATACAAACTTGAAACAATACTATTTTTTCTATTCATCTGAAAAGTAACTTGTTTAGCCCTCTAGGGCCTCCGCTGAGTTTAGTCTCCTATTTGTATATCATAAAAGGTGGGCAGTTGATCTTAACAGCCACTCATGCAATAGCTAGAAGTAACCATCCCAAAAAATGAGGTTGACTCGAGAATCTTTAATTCTACCTCATTGCTAAATTCTTTTCTTACTGAGAAACATTGTATTTTAATTTCTAAATATAGGTTAGGAACTATAAAGACAAAAAATTCCGTGTTTATTGAGAGAATGGGCAGTTTTGTGCAACATATATGTCCACGAGAATAAGGCTAACATAGATCTTGCCATGGAGAATAAAGGGGAAGTTGGTGAACATGGAAATGATGAGTTTGTGGTTGACAAACTCTCAGCAATCTGCTATAGCTTGTTCATTTAGAGTGTTGGTGATTTTTCTATTTTTGTATAGGTTATTGTAATATAGTTTTTTATAAAGGTGCAGTGGAAGGGATTTGGTTGGGAAGAGGATACTTGGGAGACAATTGAAAATCTTAGGTTTGTACCTAATTTGATACATTAGGATTACATGATAATATCTGTTTCGACTGCAATTATAGGAAAAGATTCAAGGGCAGTGGTAAAACGTTTCTCCTGTGTATTTCATAAACAAACTCTCTAATTTTTTAGCGGGCAATCACTAGACAAAAAAAAGCCAGTGTACATGATATTGTCTCAAAAGATTCAAGGGCCACATATCGATTTGGGGGCAACACACGATGTTCAGTTTATTTTACATAGTACTCCCTCCGTTCGGAAATATAAGACGTTTTAGCTTTGTGAATCGAATGTATCTAGACATCTTTTAGTGTATAGGTTCGTAGAGATTCGAAGTGAACCTATACACTAAAAGGTGCCTAGATACATTCGTTTCACAAAGCTAGGATGTCTTATATTTCCGAACGGAGGGAGTACAACCAGAGGAACATTTCATTAACTTACCGTTGCTTGATGGGTCCGTCCATTCAGTAATAGCCCAGGAACCCCTGCAGCATTGCGTTCTCACGGACAGTGAGAACACGAGCTTGTTTAGAAACTACACAAGTATGTCTAGAACATGAACGACGAAGCTGACCTGGCCGGTGTGGCTATGCTATGGTCACAACTGACGGAGATGTCTCGTCTCCCCACAGTTGTCCAAACGGCCTACAAAAGCATCACCTCGTGCATTTTAAGAATAGCATCAACAACCCGGGAATACCATGGCATCCTAAATTACAATGAAAGGAGCAATAATTTCGTTGCAGCAAGCATAACTGCGAACATCTAAAAGATAGTGAGGATTCGGCAGAAGCAACAATATTCAGAATGAGAGGTGTCCCATGATGCAATTTCAGTACCAAAAGCAACGCAAACGGGGGTGGAAGTTCACTTTGTGGAGAAAGAACTACAATACAAACAGAGGATCATTGATTGCACAATCAGTCACATGATGCGTAGAGAAGAATTTCTTAGTCAGAACAGCAAGGATCTTATTATTCATAATGAGAAATGGATACCAATTTGGTGCCAGAAATGTTATTAATAAGGAACAAAAACAGAGGTGGAAATTGAATTTGTACAGGGAAGTAGCATGTTCATGTTTATGTCACAATTAACAATCAGATGATCTAGATTTTACAGCAGCAAGTTTGTACATAGCACATTTACCATTACGTAGACATCATCACAGATCAAGGTTGTACACGGTTTCTTCCACTTTGGAAGCACGGCAGTGGCAGCGCGCCTTGACATCGTCCTCCTCCCCACCGTTTCTACCTGAACACATGGACGAACATAATTCAGCCCAACATCTACACGTACAGACTACAGAGAGATGAAACGATCCGGGTCAAACAAGATAGGAATAACACGTTACCTCTGGGCTATTGCCGCCCGCCGCGGCAAGACGATGGTATCACTTGGGCCATGTGCGCGCGCCTCGTCGTGGCCAGAAACTCGGGGTCCCGTCCTCCCTGGTGGCCTTGCTCCTCGGCTGCGCGGCCACTCGTCTGACCCTTGTCCTATTCCAGGGCGGCTAGTTCCTAGGCCAGCGCGACGAGTGCGCGGAGAAGAAAGAGAAGTCGGCGGAGGGCGACGACGTGTGCGCCGAGGAGCCTGACAAGGAGGAGCTGGCATAGGAACAGAATCCGCGACTCCATGGTCCGGATCCTCCACGCACTCGTCATCGTCCTCCTATTGCTCGTCTGCGCATGGGTCTTCCACGCATTTCCCTTGCCCGTCTTCCCCTTCTTCTTCCCCGATGCAGAAAGTAGAACCCCCTTGCCGCGCGGACGCTTGTTCACGACGGCCAGCGCCTCGTCGGCAAACTTCTTACGGTCTTCCCGTTCGCGTGACAAGGCCCGCACTGGCGAGTCTGCCGCAATGGCGCAGGAAGGCGAGCGGGGCGCTATTGCTGGTTCTCTAGGGTTGTGGAGATTGATCGATGGAGGCCTGGCGGCGGAGTCCGAGGCGAGGTGGGGTTTAATAGGGTGGCAAACTGGAAAGTGGCCGAGACGAGCGGAGACGATCCCGGATATCCCGCACCACGCGGTAACGGTTCGTTTGTGCACGGAAGGGAAAAAAGAGTATCTCCACGATCTTTTAACGGGCCAAACTTACTGAAGTTGTTCCGATTCATTCTCACACATTTCTGCAGGATTGATGATTGCCACGTCAGTCCGTCAATCCGGCCTTTTATGATGAAAGGGATCACTTTCCGATTTCCGTTAAAAGATAAAAATAATCAGAACTTAGACAAATTAAGGTAAATGTTGACGGTTCTTTTCATTATGATAGTCGTTCTGGTGTTGCAGGGGCTATAGCACGCGATCATGAAGGACGATTTATTACGGCGACAACTGTCTACATTCTAAATACGGCTTCTCCTTCTACTACTGAAGCAATCGCTATGAAGAAAGGTCTGGCTCTTGCAAACCGTCTGGGATGTAATAATATTGTAATGGAATCAGATTCCTTGGAGATTCACTACAAGGAATATGCTAACTTGTGACCCCAAATATTGGTCATAGAAAAGTCATAGTAATCCATCTATGACCTTTCTATGACAAAAAACAGTATGCCACATAGCGAGGGTCACTATAGACAGACAACGACCATTTTTTTTGGATTGGTCATGGACGGATATGACCAAAATAGATGGTCATAGATCCTATGACCAAAAAATTGGTCATGGGCTATCTGGCCAGTCCACGTCAAATCCTAGGTGGCCAATCCTACGTGGCATATATGTGACCAATCCAAATGGTTGTTGATCAAAATTGGCCCAGCCCAATGCAGTCCTTTACGTGAGCCGAGCCCAGCAATTCCATCATTTTGGTTTGTAAAATTTCTCGTTTACTATCCATATATTTCATGGGCCAAGCCAAAATTTCAGTCCAGATATTCTCGATCGCTGGCATTTTCTTTGCCCAACATTTTCATTTTTTCTATTTTAATTTACAATAGGTCCCACGTGTCAGAAGGGTCCTACCAGTCAGTAGCATTTTTCTACTGGTCCCACAAGTCAGGTAGAAAGTTCCACACAGGTCTCGCTAGTCAATATCCGACTAATATCCACACGTACACTATCAGGTTTAGTTTCAAATCGTACCATGATTTGACAGTTAAATAACAATTATTTCTAATAAAAATGGAAACATTGGAACATTTCAAATAACAACAAAACAATATCTATTACATTCGACCCGTAGCTATCAGCTACACCTCCGGGAATCCACCCACCATCCCCAAGCAGTAGCTTGTTGGCCGCCAGTAAGTCGCTGGCATCCATGCACGCCCAGCATCGACCCATAGCTAGCACCTCCAGTCTCCAGGCTAGGGTACCTCCAGGATTCTCCCCACCGATCCGGCTCAGCTCGCGGACAACATCGCCTCCTCGCCGGCAGCAGCATCTCATCTCCTCGACAACATCACCTTCTCGCCAGTGGCTCTTTCCCAACTCGGCAATGGTACTTTCAGATCTTAATTCGAGTCCACCTGTAGAACAAGATGAAGAAGAGTTGATAATCCACCTGAAGGTCAAAACCACTACTCCATGACAAGCATATTGAAATTTTTCCCTACTCTTCGTACTCCAAATAATACTAAATGTAGACAATGCAAAAAATGCTCGTGCAGATTAACAATATTCATCGAAATACCTGATGTACAGATAGACAATGCAAAAAAATAACTGATGTGCTCGAGAAAAAGCATGTCCATTGCATGGACTCTGATCTCACATGACACCTATTAGCATTTTGTATCATCTATCACTTCTACAATATATCTTCAAATAAACAAGGAACTTTATACAGATCATAATCTCTTAGAACTCCAGTTTTATTCTGTTAAACAAGCAAATCCTTTAAGGGCAAGGACAATAATTTTGCATGTGCACTAAACATCATCAGTTTTGTAGGAGTCATTGATCCCTGATACTTCACGACAAGAGAGAATGGGAGGGCTAGAGAGGATTACATGGAAACAGACGCCTGCTCCTCCTTATGGTTGGCGTGATGAGCTACACTCAGTCGGATCTGGCAGCGTTGAGGCCCGGGGCTGCTAGATCCGAGGGACACGAGGTAGGGACACATCCCCATACAATGCCGCAACCAGCCTGAAGTGGAACCGATTCAATGCAAACCAAGTTAATAACCTCATGAAAGTAACAAAGGCATCAGGAAAATAGACATGCATTCATCCTCATAGGTGAACTAAATATAGTAAGACTCAATGTTTCATCATGTTTAATTCTCAACTTAAAGTACTAGTAGGCAGTTTAGTAGTTACTTAGATATATATGATAATTCTTATACATGATAGACAGGAAATTGAAGACATAAGGAATATAATACCACAATTTATAGCAACATCAAAACCACAACCAGGCTATCTCATAGCAGTGGACGCTAAATGTACTATGGGCAAAAAGAACAGGCTCACAACAGCCCAATATACTGACTACTACACATGATCTATTGATTGTAAAACTGACATGGGTAATCATACACCCAATAAACTACATGGCACATAATCAGCACATCTACGAACATCCAATAAATCTGATAGTACCAACAAGACCTGCAGAAAAAGATAATCATCATACAAATGAAAAAAATGCATGCCATACATAGATAAATATAGTAGACAGGATTTTGAACACCCAGAGTTGTATCACTATAGCTACACAAACTACAGCTGTTAACCATATAATTCTCTGGGCATAACACATAATTCTTCAGTCTAAGCAAGCAGCAGAACAACATAATTCATTGGCATAACACAAACTACATCCCCTAACCAAAGTTGTATCACTACGGCAATTGACAAAGTTATATCACTATAGAAAGCTTCAGATGGTCTAATTCCAGAACATATGGAGCATTAGAATGGACATTTCGATTTAAACTTGAAACTATTGTGCTAACTAAACTAACGGCGAGCTTAGCAGTGCACACATCCGGTCTGAATCGAGGCTACAAGAACAATGCGCATATCAGAGGCTATAACAACATGCAAGCATTACCACAAGCACCTGGCATGCACGAGCACTAGGACATTACCTGCTTGCACTCGCGCCTGAACTGGCGCTTGGACTTCTTCTCCAGGGATCAGCGTCGTTGGCCCTACTCTCCTCGTTGGTGGGGGTGTCACGGACAGGAGGCAGGTGGAGGAAGACGGCCTTGATGGGGGTCTGCAGGGCGGTGGTTGCTGGTGGCGTCGTGGCTACTGCCGTTGGAGTCGAGCGTGATAGTGGAGGCCGGCCTGAGATGGCGAACTCGAGAAGGAGGGCTGGCCAGAGTTGGGGTGTAGTATTGGATGGCGCTGACCGAAGAAGCCAAATCCTCCATCTGGAACGCTTCCTGGGCTGAGCGTCATGGGCTGCTTCCTGGGCTGCTCGACCGACATCCCCGCGGGTGGCGGTGGGCGGAGACCGGGTGGGGAGCCGGTGGTGCGACGATGGAGTGGGAGATCCGTAGCGCTGCAGCGCCCTCGCCAGGACAGCGTCCTCCTGCTGGCGACGATCACATCGGCCGCGTGGAGGTAGTAGTGGTCCAGCGACGCGGGCACGGTGTAGTGCGCGTCCGCTGTTGCTCCGGTTGGCCCAGCGACCGCGTGGCCAGATCTGGCGACCTCGACATGGCAGGATACAGGGGCGAAGGGGGAGGTGGTGAGCTCTCTAGAAGATGGCGGGATATGGGGGCGAAGGGAGAGGTGGTGGGCGGCGCGATGGTGCACGGAGGTGGCATAGGCGAAGCAGAGAGAGGGAGGCGCCGGCAGGATTAGGGTTTATTGGCTCACGAAGGAGGAAGAAGTGGCGGCGGGGACGGGCGCGTGTGGGGATTAGGGCCGGGTTTGGGCGGATGGGTCATGGGTGTGGGAGGACTTTACTGTAACATCCCAATTTCAGCAACCCTGATTAGTTGCCCAGAATGCAAAAATCAGGGGGAACAAAAACTTTTTCTTGTTTAATGGTGAAGTGTTTGACTGTTGTTGAATATGTTTATGCTTATGAATGTGTATTGGAAGTTATACTCCTTACCTCAACATCAGTGGACAAAAGCTATTTAACAAAACTGTCCTGGCTCATTTTACATATTCCCAAATGTTCTGGCATTTCAAAAACCTGAGCCAAGATACCTTTACAACCTCCACCCTTTTTAGTAGCTTCTATTTCCCCAAACTATGGAGAGCAACCTATTATAATCTCCTTATGTTTTCAAGACAGACCTTCAACTAATCTTATCTCTAGGTTTCCCAAAACCTCTTTTTTTAAAGCTTTTGAATTCTACTCTTGTTAGAGATACCAAGGACTCTCACCTGACAAAAACCACAACCTTTTCAAAATACCCATCCTTACCTCGAGCTAAGCTTGATGGTAACCCTAGTAGTAGGTTTGCTTTGTTTGTAAGATGAGTTGCCTAGATCTGCTGCTTCATTTGTCTACTTAGGAGATAGTATGAGCTACTCTAGGAGCTCATCACTAGGATCAAGATGTTTCCAAATCACCACACGCTAAGCAAGAATACAAAGTTGGATCTGATCTCTAGCTACTAGGGATCATCTAAAACCCCTAACCCGACCAATTCTGAAGATATCCCTTCTAGAAGCTTCCAAGTCAATGAAGACCAATACCAAGCAAGGATCTTTCCTACTCAATCTACACTTAACCTGTTGGGTCCGCAGCATAGAAAACAAAAAATTTCCTACGATGAGAACTACACGCCAAGATCTATCTACTAGGTACAAAGCAACGGGTGGACATACATCCAACGAGAACTTACCCTCGAAGACAACGAGTTTTGTTAACGAGTAGGAACTCGTGGTTGATGTAGTCTTACACTTGCCGATCTAAAGATCGTGAGGAAGTCCGAGCGCTGCAACTTAGCAGCGCATCCGTACTCGCACACACGTTCAAGCCACCGGACAACCTCCACCTCCTCGCCCCAGCGATCCAGCGGAAGCAGCAACTCCTTCTAGACGAAATGCCACCGGAAACATGTATCTCGCTAATCCGAGACCATGGGGGAATAATTCTAGAGGGGGAGAGAGATCCTTCACAAGGAGGTGTGTGGAAGAAGGAGGAGGAGGGTGGCCTTTTATAGGAGGAGGGGGGTTCCCCTCCTCCATGGCCGGCGCATGGGGGTGACCTTCACATCCTCCATTCATGTGGTGGTAACCCCTCCACATTAAAATGCCTCTTCACATTCCCTTTTAAAGTCCCCACTTTAAATGCATTAAAATTCTCCAAGTTTAATGCTCTCTCATTTAATAAAACTCTTTTATTAAATTTATTCAGAATTTTGTTAATTACTTTAATTAACAAACATTCACATATAACCCCTTCCAATATTTCAATATCACATGCAGAACCACTTTCTGTAATTTCACCCGAAAAAATTTCCGGTTTCTATCGAAACAATTCCTGCGCTTTGTAATTCTTTCGTCTGAAACATATGTGCTCCAAAATGGTGTCCGGTAACTCTTAGGTGTGTCACCCTATGGTTCGCGAATAATGCAGACATGATTGAGACTCCTCTCAGATCAATAGTCAGAAGTGGGACCTGGAGATCCATACTGACTCCTGCATATTCAATGATGACTTCTGTGATCGTGAGAACCTTTAACGCTTGTAATTTAATCCCTTTGTCTCATGATATAATACATGTCCGAGATTCGATCATCGGTATCCAAATACCTAGTTTGATCTTGTTACCAACATGCACTCTTTTCTCGTTCCCGTGATATAACATTCTAGTGATCACATCACTTGCTTGCAAGTTATCTCAATGTGATATCACCGAGAGGGCCCAGAGTATATCTATCCGTCATCGGGATTGACAAATTCCACTCTTGATCCATGAGCCTCAACATAACACCTTCGTAGCACTGAACCCATCTTTATAGTCACCCTGTTACGGTGTGATGTTTGATATTATCAAGATACTCTTCAGGTGTTAGCAATTAACATGATCTCATGGTCTAAGGATAAAGATTACTTCGTATGATGTTATAGCAATATAAACATAATGACTTGATCGTAATGCTATACTTTGGATGAATGTTCATCACATCATTTCACAAATGTTGTGACCTTGTTATTAACAACATCCGATGTCTATGATCAGGAAACCTTGATCATCTTGTTAATCAACAAGCTAGTCTATAAGAGAGGCATAACTAGGAACCCTTTTTGTTTATTAAACACACATGTATTGATGTTTCCGATCAATACAATTCTAGCATGAAAAATAAACATCTATCATATATAAGGAATACATAATAACAACTTTATTATTGCCTCTCAGGGCATATTTCCTTGAGTCTCCCACTTGCACTAGAGACAATAATCTAGTTCACATAGTGATAAGTCTAACACCCATGGAGTTCTGGTGTTGATCATGTTTTTCCCTAGGGAGAGCTTTAGTCAACGAATCTGCTACATTTAGGTCCGTGTGTACTTTACAATTCTTTATATCTCCATCCTTGACATGCTCGCGGATGGAGTGAAACCGGCGCTTAATATGCTTGGAATTCTTGTGAGACCTCGGTTCCTTTGCGTTGGCTATGGCTCCATTGTTGTCACAATAGATCACCATTGGGTCCAATGCACTAGGAACCACACCTAGTTCCGTAATGAACTCTTTCATCCAAACCGCTTCCTACGCCGCTTCTGAAGCAACAACATATTCCGCCTCCGTCGTTGATCCAGCCACCACAGGTTGTTTGGAACTCCTCCAACTAACTGCTGCTCCGTTCAAGAGAAATACGTACCCGGATTGAGACTTAGAGTCATCCGGATCGGTGTCAAAACTAGCATCGACATAACACTTAGCGACTAGCTCTTCTTCACCTCCGTATATAAGAAACATATCCCTAGTTCTTCTCAAGTACTTGAGGATATTCTTGACCGCTATCCAGTGTTCCGAACCTGGATCAGATTGGTACCTACTAGACAAACTAATAGCATGTGCCACATCCGGTCTTGTACATAGCATCGCATACATAATAGAGCCTATGGCCGAGGCATAGGGGATCTTATCCATCATCTCTCTTTCTTCTGCCGTAGCGGACTTTGAGTCTTACTCAATGTCTTGCCTTGCAACATAGGTAAGAACCCCTTCTTACTTCCGTCCATATTAAACTTCTTTAATATCTTATCAAGGTATGTACTCTCGATAGCCCAATTAGGCGCCTTGATCTATCTCTATAGATTTTAATGCCTAATATATATGACGCTTCACCAAGGTCTTTCATCGAAATTTGCTGTTTAGATAACTTTTAACACTGTTTAAAAGATCTATATCATTTCCAATCAATAATATGTCATCCACATATAATATCAGAAATGCCACATTGCTCCCACTCACTTTCTTGTAAATACAAGCCTCTCCATAAGTTTGGACAAATCCAAACTCTTTGATCACCTCATCAAAGCGGAGATTCTAACTCCGGGATGCTTGCTTCAGTCCATAAATGGATCGCTTAGGTTTGCATACCTTATTAGCATCCTTAGGATCGACAAAACCCTTAGGTTGTATCATATACAACTCTTCTTCAATATTACCATTGAGGAACGCAGTTTTGACATCCATCTGCCATATTTCATAATCGAAATATGCAACAATTGCTAACATAATCCTAACCGACTTAAGCATCGCTACGGTAGAGAACGTCTCATCGTAGTCAACTCCTTGAATTTGTCGAAACCCCTTTGCGACAAGTCGAGCCTTATAGATGGTCACATTACCATCAGCATCCATTTTTCTTTTGAAAATCCATTTATTCTCAACGGCCTTTCGATCGTGAGGTAAGTCCACCAAGGTCCAAACTTGGTTCTCGTACAAGGATTCCATCTTGGATTTCATGGCTTCTAGCCATTTGTTGGAATCCGGGCTCATCATCGCTTCTTCATTCGTCGCAGGGTCATCCATTTCATCAACCATGAAATTCACAACAGGATTGCTGTACAGTTCAGGAGCTGCACGTGTCCTACTTGACCTGCGAGGTTCGGTAGTGTCCTCTTTCGGAGTTTCATGATCAATATCATTAGCTCTCTCTTCATTAGGTGAAGTCAACTCCGAAACAACTTCCGGTGCTGTGCTACTCGCCATTTTATGAAGAGAAGGTTCAATAACCTCTTCGAGTTCTACCTTCCGACTACTCACACCTTTCGCGAGAAACTCCTTCTCAAGAAAGGATCCATTCTTGGCAACAAAAACCTTGCCCTCGGATCTGTGATAGAAGGTATACCCAATCGTTTCCTTAAGGTATCCTATGAAGACGCATTTTTCCGCTTTGGGTTCGAGTTTATCCGGCTGAAGTTTCTTCACATAAACATCGCATCCCCAAACTTTAAGAAATGAAAGCTTAGGTTTGTTTCCAAACCATAATTCATACGGTGTCGTTTCAACGGATTTAGATGGTGCCCGATTTAAAGTGAATGCAGCTGTTTCCAGTGCATAACCCCAAAATGACAGTGGCAAGTCAGTTAGAGACATCATAGATCGAACCATATCCAATAAGGTACGATTACGACGTTCCGACACACCATTACGTTGTGGTGTTCCGGTAGGCGTGAGTTGTGAAACTATTCCACACTCTTTCATGTGTGTTCTAAACTCGTAACTTAGATACTCTCCTCCACGGTTAGACCGTAGAAATTTGATCTTTCTATTACGATGATTTTCCACTTCATTCTGAAATTCCTTGAACTTTTCAAAAGTTTCAGATTTGTGTTTCATCAAATAGATATACCCGTATCTACTCAAATCATCCGTGAAAGTAACAAAATAACGATATCCACCTCGCGCCGACACACTCATTGGTCCACACACATCAGTATGTATGATTTCCAATAAATCTATCGCCTGTTCCATTGAACCGGAAAACGACATTCTAGTCATCTTGCCCATAAGGAATGGCTGACATGTATCAAATGATTCAAAATCAAGTGATTCCAAAAGTCCATCAGAATGGAGTTTCTTTATGCATTTAACGCCAATATGACCTAGACGGCAGTGCCACATATATGTAGATATATCATGATCAATTTTAATCTTTTTAGCATTAACATTATGAATGTGCGTAATATTACTATCGAGATCCATCAGAAATAAACCATTCAACACAGGTGCATGACCATAAAAGATATTATCCATATAAATCGAACAACCATTGTTTTCAGATTTAAACGAATAACCACTTTGCATCAAACACGATCCCGATACAATGTTCATGCTAAGTGCAGGCACCAAATAACAATTATTTAGGTTTATAACTAATCCCGATGGCATATGGAGAGGTAGCGTTCCGACGGCGATCATATCAACTCTTGATCCATTGCCGACCCGCATCGTGACCTCATCCCTTGCTAGTTGTCGCTTGTTCCGCAGCCCCTGAATCGAGTTACATATATTAGCAACCGATCCCGTATCAAATACCCAGGTGCTACTGCGAGTACTAGTCAAGTACACATCAATAACATGTATATCATATATACCTTTGTTTGCCTTGCCGGACTTCTTATCCGCTAAATACTTGGGGTAGTTGCGCTTCCAATGGCCAGTCCCCTTGCAATAGTAGCACTCAGTATCATACTTAGGGCCAGCTCGGGGTTTCTTTTCAGGTGCGGCAATAGATTTGCCACCCTTCTTTCCCTTGTGCTTGCCTTTCTTGTCCTTCTTGAAACTGGTGGTCCTATTGATCATCAACACTTGATGTTCTTTCCTAATCTCCACTTATGCAGTCTTAAGCATTGACAGAAGCTCGGGAAGAGTCTTCTTCATGCCTTGCATATTATAGTTCATCACGAAGCTCTTGTAGCTAGGTGTCAGAGATTGGAGAACACGATGTATGCCTAAGTCAATGGGAATCGTTATTCCCAAGGACACAAGCTTATTGGCGTACCCAGACATTTTGAGTACGTGCTCATTAACGGAGCAGTTTTCCTCCATCATGCAGCTAAAGAACTTTTCAGTAGCATTATAACTCTCTACGGCAGCATGGGTATCGAAAATCATTTTCAATTCTCCCATGGTATCAAAGGCATTGCCATTTTCGAAACGTTTTCAAAGTTCTGGCTCTAGCCCATACAGTATGCCGCAATGAACTAAGTTGTGGTCCTCCTGACGAGTTATATAGACATTCTTTTCCTCGTCAGGGGCATCAGGAGATGGTGGGGGGCCTAGCGGTGCATCTAGCACATATTGCTTTTGCGCAGCAGTGAGGAGAATCCTCAAATTCATAGCCCAGTTGGTGAAGTTGCTACCATTCGCAGCAAGTTTCTCTTTCTCCATGAACACATTGAAATTAAAAGCAGGTGGTGCCATCTACAACAGAATTTGTAAAGTTTATTTAGACTAAGTTTATGATAGATTGAGTTCAACTAATCCAAATTACTAATGAACTCCCACTCAAAAACGACATCCCTCGTGTCCTTTTGGTGATTACATGAACCAAATCCACTACACCAAGTCTGATCATCACGTGAGTCGGTGTAGCTTCAAAGGCGAGCATCTATATGGGCATCATATCAACTATATGACTCATGCTTACCCTTTCGGTCCGTATTCCGAGGCCATGTCTGTACATGCTAGGCTCGCCAAGTAAGAACCTTAGTACTCGTGTGTGTAAAACTGTCTTACACCCGTTGTATGAAAGCGTAGAGTTGAGTACACCCGATCATCACATGATGTCTCGAAACATGATCCATAGAACGGTGCATACTCAAGGAAGAACACATTTTATCTTGATATCTAAAAGAGGGATCATCTTACAATGCTACCAAAAGCGCCAAACTAGCAGTATAAGATGCTAACATCTAATGTGTAAAGTGAGATGATATGGTCCATGCATTTGATCTCTATCATTTGCATCGTGGTATGATCTCTATCATTCCTTTGTGTGTAAGGCCAAGGTCTATGGAACTTACACGTTGAATGTGTTGTAAGAGTATCTATCATACATCTACTTACAACAATACCCATATCAATACACTAGCCCAGCAACGATCTAAACTAGACGCCTCTAATTTATCAATTGCAAGTTTTACGTGGCTTAGGGCTTTCGGAGATAGAACCGTTCTCACCTACGAACATGAACCACAATGAGGATAACCAAGTTATTAGCAACTCGTTGTAAATCAGATATTGACTATAGTAGGAGAGACAGACACCCGCCAGCCACTTATGCAAAACAAGTTGCATGTCAGTCGTGGAACCGGTCTCATGTACGATGACATGTAAGGTTGGTCCGGGCCGCTTCATCCCACTATGCCACCAATATCCAAAGTACATAGAAGATGCAATAACATGATCATCATCGCCCACATATAAACATATGTGTACTACCCGTGCAAAGCACCTACACATAGATCAGGCTCTGATACCACTGTTGGGTCCGCAGCATAGAAAACAAAAAAATTCCTATGATGAGAACTACACGCCAAGATCTATCTACTAGGTACAAAGCAACGGGTGGACATACATCCAACGAGAACTTACCCTCGAAGACAACGAGTTTTGTTAACGAGTAGGAACTCGTGGTTGATGTAGTCATACACTTGCCGATCTCAAGATCGTGAGGAAGTCCAAGCGCCGCAACTCAGCAGCACATCCGTACTCGCACACACGTACAAGCCACCAGACAACCTCCATCTCCTTGCTCCAGCGATCCAGCGGAAGCAGCAACTCCTTCCAGACGAAATGCCACCGGGAACATGTATCTCGCTAATCCGAGACCATGGGGGAATAATTCTAGAGGCGGAGAGAGATCCTTCACGAGGAGGTGTTAGGAAGAAGGAGGACGAGGGGGCCTTTTATAGGTGGAGGGGGGTGCCCCTCCCCATGGTCGGCGCCTCATGGGGGGTGACCCCTCACCTCCCCCATTCATGTGGTGGTAACCCCTCCACATTAAAATGCCTCTTCGCATTCCCCTTTAAAGTCCCCACTTTAAATGCATTAAAATTCTCTAAGTTTAATGCTCTCTCATTTAATAAAACTCTTTTATTAAATTTATTCAGAATTTTGTTAATTACTTTAATTAACAAACATTCACATATAACCCCTTGCAATATTTCAATATCACATGCAGAACCACTTTCTGCAATTTCACCCAAAATAATTTCCGGTTTCTATCGAAACAATTCCTGCGCTTTGCAATTCTTTCGTCTGAAACATATGTGCTCCAAAATGGTGTCCGGTAACTCTTAGGTGTGTCACCCTATGGTTCGTGAATAATGCAGAAATGATTGAGACTCCTCTCAGATCAATAGTCAGAAGCGGGACCTGGAGATCCATACTGACTCCTGCATATTCAATGATGACTTCTGTGATCGTGAGAACCTTTAACGCTTGTAATTTAATCCCTTTGTCTCATGATATAATACATGTCCGAGATTCGATCATCGGTATCCAAATACCTAGTTTGATCTCATTACCGACATGCACTCTTTTCTCGTTCCCATGATATAACATTCTAGTGATCACATCACTTGCTTGCAAGCTATCTCAATGTGATATCACCGAGAGGGCCCATAGTATATCTATCCGTCATCGGGATTGACAAATTCCACTCTTGATCCATGAGCCTCAACATAACACCTTCGTAGCACTGAACCCATCTTTATAGTCACCCTGTTATGGTGTGACGTTTGATGTTATCAAGATACTCTTCAGGTGTTAGCAATTAACATGATCTCATGGTCTAAGGATAAAGATTACTTCGTATGATGTTATAGCAATATAAACATAATGACTTGATCGTAATGCTATACTTCGGATGAATGTTCATCACATCATTTCACAAATGCTGTGACCTTGTTATTAACAACATCCAATGTCTATGATCAGGAAACCTTGATCATCTTGTTAATCAACAAGCTAGTCTATAAGAGAGGCATAACTAGGAACCCTTTTTGTTTATTAAACACACATGTATTGATGTTTCCGATCAATACAATTCTAGCATGCAAAATAAACATCTATCATATATAAGGAATACATAATAACTTTATTATTGCCTCTCAGGGCATATTTCCTTCATCAACATCATCCACTTGATGATGCTTTGGTACCTTGAAACCCATCAAAATCATCACCACCCACATTCTAGTCAAAAACCCTAAATCTGCCAAATTTGGCTAAGTCTGGAATCTGTTTCAACATCACCTTTTTGAATGTCTCCCTTTCTCAACCCTTTTGCATTTTTGGAAATGCATTTAAACCATATTGTAACCCATCCTAAGGAATACCAAAGCCCACTTTTTACCTTGATTATATCATCCTCCAACCCACTTGTTCTTGATGGTTTTGCAGGCAAGAAAATAACTATTCCTGCAAATCTAGTTAACATGCCTACTTTGACAGAAGCTCACACCATCATCCAACCTTCTATGGACCAACTCTTTGCATGGTTATGTTATACTCATATAGTACTATCAGTACCTACTTCACTTGTTCCAAGTGGATCTTTGTGCTTCTTAAACCCACATGGTTTATAAGGCATCAGGACTCAGCTGGTATGACAGCCTTATTTTCAACAAAGTTTGCCATCACTTCCAGACCACCTCAAATGTAACCAATCCAAAATCCTTATGCCATGATCATATATATGACTTGGTCTAACTATCCTTCTGTCCCTTGCATCAAGGTGAGCTCTGAGCTCCCAGATCCAACAAGGTTTTGGTGGTATAAAAATAACATCACCCTAGATCCACAACTCCTTGTTTTCCATCTAATTCAAGTTGGATTTCCAATTCCCAAGGTTGCAAATGCTTGTTAAACCTTGTATACATCATCTAACTTGATCATCAAGATTTATCAAATATTATCCATAATTATTATGGCTCCAAATCTAATTAATCTCTTTAATAGACAAAATCTCCAAAACTCCTTTTCCAAGGGAAAGTTTGGTTTTTGCCAAAGCACTTCCCCAACTTTTGGATCATTTGAGATCCATTTACCATACCCTACCTTCCCATCTCAAAAGTAAATATTTTTGAGAAGCTTTATTATTTATTTTTGCCTATTTCCTTAAATGGCATAAATGGAATAGTAAATGTTTTAAATACTTTTAATCCTCAATAAATCTCGGGAAAATTATCCTAAGTGTGTATTCACATTTGGGACCACCTCACATCAAAATCCAACAAGGTCCAATGTAAAAATATCAAATGAGCTCCAATTATTCAATTCTGCAGTTTTTGAATAAATGATTCTAAGTGGACTTAAAATCCTCTGAAAAATCCCAAATAACTCTTGGAGATGCACCTTAACCATTCCTATCTACCAGTAGCACTGACTCATCTAGACCTGATCCAAATCTTCGAAGTCCTTCATGAACAACCATATGCTCAAAACTTGAAATAAATCATGAACATGATTCAAAACCGATCCAAAATCCATCAAGCTTGCACCACCCTTCTCCATAGCCACCACACCCATCCCTGGTCGACATTCACTGTAGTAACATCCTGTAGCACCTTGTCCTCTAGTATTTGGACCCTAGAAACTTAACCTCATGTGGGTGTCTTGCCTTGCAAACTTCTTTACTCACCTTGCAGCCGCTGCGCTCTGTCCCCCTGCTTGACCAGAGCTCTCACAGCACGACCCCAGCACCACCCATAATGCCCAATACCTGTCCTCCTCTTCTCCCTATCCTCTCCTTGAGCATAGTCCACCATGGACTACTCCCTTCGGCTTATAAGGGCCAGAGGCCACGAACTCTCCCTGCTCCCTAATTTCTCCCCCTCACACTCCACCTCACCTTCCCAGAGCCTCCTTTCCCTCTCCCCTGCTCCGAGCTGCTCTAGAGAGAGAGAGAAGAAAAAGCTTTGGCCTTCTCCTCTAATCGAGCTAAGCTCCCTCTCCTCTTCTCCCCCTCGCTGCATGTCACCGCGCTGAGATCCCCTCCTCCTCCTCTATCTAATCTGGTTTCTCTCTCTGCGCAGGACCACCCCGGCTGCTGGCCTGCACCGGCACGGACGAGCTCACCTCAGGCCGTACCGTGCGAGCTGCGCTCTAGAAACAAGCGTCGTCGTGCCGCCCCTCGATCTTCTCTCCGTCGAACACCGCTCCATCTCTGCCGCTGCCCGTCACCTGAAACCCCCCGGTAAGCCGCCCCTCTCCCCGTAACCACCACCTAGGGTTTCCTCCGCCGTCGTCCGCGGATAGACGAGGAAGATGACCGACGACCATCGATCTGCCTTTCATCCGACGGCCGTTATATCCCCATACCCCATCTCCCTCACTCTCACTGACCGCGGGACCCAACCATCAGCGGTTTGAACCGCGATGTCCCGCGCAGGCACCCTTGACCTGGGCCGGCCAGCCTCTGTGCGGCCCATCCTCCCCATGAAACCAGCCCGCCCCCACACCCCCTTTTATTAATTTCCACCAGATCTGCAAATATCCCTTTTGGTTTAAATTGTTTAAAAAATGAAAATACAATATTCTGTCCAAATATAATTTTCTACCTACTCTCACTTGTTTTGTGCAACATTCAGAACTAGTCTTTTTCCAGAAATAATTGTTATCATTTATTGGCAAATTATCTACTAAGATGTATCCATCTCAACCAATAAATTCCTGAGGGAACTCCCTAGATCCACTTAACATGAAATAAGATTCATCTGTTAGATATTCATTTTACCCATCAATGGACCTTGGTCCCATGCCAAGGTGAACAACAGTTTATCCTTAGCAAAAATAACAAAAACATGACTTATCTGCCTTAGGTAATTTCTCTAGGTCAAACCAACAGAGGTATTGGCCCAATTCCAACTCCCAGTAAAACTACATGTCAACATCTCTCAAACCCCAGCAGATCAAATTTTATTGAGCTCTGGTTCAATTTTAATGAATTAAACTATTCTGTGTAGACTCATTTCACTAAATAAACCACTCCAGTAGTTCTTGATATACAAAATTATTGATTCCAATTTATACAGAAATGTATTCTAAATACCTACCACGTGTCCTTGAAATCAAATCAAAATCCTCTGTAGATTAAATCTGGTGAAAAAGAGAAAACAACTCCAGAACTGCCTTTGGGAATTTACCGAGGGAATTCTTGTAACTATTTTGGAGTGATTCCAACTCTCAGCTACTCAGTACATCAAAAACCACTTAATCATCCAAGGAAATAATTTTTGGAGCTCCATAACTTTTCTGGTGAATTATTTCCGAAAACTAGGGCTTTTAGCCATAGAATTTTCATAAGAAATTAAAGAAAAGTGATAAAATAGTGAAACCACTTTTGTTGGTTTCATTTTATCAACTCCTATCTGTTGGTATCATTTTTACACAATGGTATCATATAGAATATGGTCCTGGTCCAAAACCCATCTCTTAGGTAGTTTCTAGACTATAAATCCTAAGGGATTTTCTTCCATGTTTCTAAGACAAGGCCAATCTTATTAAATCCATTCTTCCTAAGACCTACCGATTTGTAAACTTATAGTGTTCATTGCTTGCTGTATGTATTGTTGCTTGTATGCCTTTTGTTGATTGTGATCTTGCTTGTTTGCATGTGTGCTCCCTGATGACGATAGTTGCGATGATCTCGGAGATCAGAAGAAGATGGTTATTATTGTATATTTTTGGGTATTGTAAGAAGAAGTCCAGGGACATTTATGCCATATTGCTGATCACAGGCAAGCCACCTTCTTTCTCATAAGCCATGTCCTACTGTTTTACTTATGCATGTTTTATCTACTGTTTATTAAAACTGCACTGTTTTACTATATGTTGATGTCTATATGGTAGTGGTTTGGCTCCTCCAAAATATTACACTTTTGTACTATTAGGTACAACCCCCTTGATGACACATACTTGTCCCTAGTATGGTAGCTGGTGTAATACACCATACCCTTTGGAGACCCCGTTTTAGCCGAAGCAAAAACTAGAGGATGGGAAGACCCCCGAAAAGTTTTACCAAATGTTTTATGATAAACCCTTGGTGATATGGGACCTCCCAAGAGATGTTGAGAAAGAAAAAGGTTTTGTTTTACAAAATGCTGAAGGAAAGATGGAGGAAAAGGTTTACAAAAACGCACCCGGTTCTTTGCAGTTTTGCTAGAACAATTAACCCTATGCAACCACATTACTCTGGAATGGGATAGAGCTGGATTTGATGTTTGGCTATTCTGGTATAAGCTACCTCGCAACTACTACAGGGGGATATAACAATCCCTGGAGGGTGGGCCTTCTCTGGCAGGGTCCATGTAAAACATCGACCAAGAGAAGGAACGAAGGGTCTGCGGGCCTCCACGCATTACTATGAGCCCCTCATTGAAAGCGCTCACTCGGGAAGTGGAAAAAGCGCTCCGGTTGGTCCTCGGTACCCGACGTCCCGATTTTGAGGGGAACAACACTCATAGGGTAGGCACTTATATTGGAGTGGGCATCCAGAGAGTCTTGATCGGTTACTCGACCCATGATTGGTGTATATCAGGGTAGTGTACCCAGATGGTGTGGGTAAAGTGTGCAACCTCTGCAGAGTGTAAATCTATTTGAATAGCCGTGTCCACGGTCATGGACGGTTGGGAAGGTTGCTGTAGAGCGGTGCTGGTTTTGTTTTCAAAAAGGATTTCGGAAAAGAAATGGCTTTGGAAATGTTTTGACCATGGGATGGTCGTAAAGGAGAAAGGTTTTGACCATGGGATGGTCGGAAGGGGGAGAAAGGAGTTTGGTCGTGGGACGACCTGAAGACGGGAACAAATGGGTACCCCAATCGTAGTGTTTACAAGACTTTTCAAAAGGTTTCCAAATTGTTTTACCAAAGTTTTCAACAAAGATATGTAGATGCCATATCTACGAGAGAAACTATTTTAGAAAAGAACCCCGCTTGGAGCCGTCCTACTACCATAGCCATATTGCAAATCTCCTTGTTTTTACTACTCTCTTAAGGTGGTTTGCGAGTACATTCAAAGTACTCACTGGCATTGTCCCTGGCTATTAACTTGGCCAGATATAGAGAAGAAGGTGAAGTGGACGACTATGCGAGCTAGGACGTTCTCCTAGTCAGTTGCCTGTAGGTTAAGGCATGGCTCGGGCTCTACGCTTAATGAAGTTCCGCTGATGATTGATCGATGTAGCCATAATGGCAAATAAGGTATGACAGGTATTCGTTATGTATTGGATATTTACTTTGATACTTGTCTGTTATGTGCCACGACTAACTGATCATGGGATCGTGGTTGTATGCATAATAGGGATTCTCGGAGGATTAATCTGGGGGCCTCACAGACTTGGTATCAGAGCCATCCTGACTGTAGGAGAACCTTAGTTAGCATGGTCATTAGACATGAACCTTATTTTGAAAACCCTGGCTTTCAAAAACTAGTTTCCCAATGAGTTTCAAAAAGTTCTACTTCTTCTCTTACTCTAAGTAAATGCTTTCAAAAATGGTTTCCTCTAACTCTCGTCCAAACCTCAAACCTACGGATTTTAAATAACTACAATCTAGAACCCGGTGAAGACAATGAGAACAAGATGATGATAAGCAACTACTAGCAAACACAAGGAGACTACAATATCGCCCTACCCGCGGAATCCTTACAATCAGAAGACATTGGGTGTTGCACTATCAAGAAGCGTCCAAGATACGATGAAGGCTTCATCTGCAAGATAGTGACTCCGACTTGAAGAAAGACGATATCTAGGGTCGATAGTCCTAAGAATAGGATTCCCCTACATCGCGAGTAGTTAACTCCTTGGTCCCTAGCGCTGACTATGTTTGCTTGCCTAAGTGCATCCTGTGTTGCTTGATGTGTGTTGTTTGCCGAGGACATTGCAATCCCCTCGCTTTGTTCGTCTTGTTTGTATGTTCTGGTTTGCTTTGACCTCTTTAAAAATGTGACTCAAGGAGCGATAACCCACCTAGTAACTCAGGAAACCCCTGTGTTAGCTGTCGGTAATGAGACCCAGACTAACCTCGAGAGTATATGAGAGGAAAAGCATCGCAAGAACCAGGAGTTCGATATCGTCAAGTCAGAATCAACTCGAAGATTTCACCTCAGCAGGACGGCATACCTCGTCAAACTCACCTCGCAAGACTCGTCAATAGCACCACACTCCCTTATTCCTCGATATATTACATCAAGAATCCCGTTGAAGCCGGAAGTCGACCACTAAAGGGTCCTCGATATCCACAAGAAACCACCCGATAAGTTAACGAAGACAAGAAGTGAAGACCTAATCACACTAACCTTTAGTGTATTAGATCTTCTGACCGCCTCAAGAGACTAACTAATCTAGTCGACCCTACCCCAAACTAAGGAATGATCCTCCCGAGAAGGTCAAAACCACCCCTGAAGTCAGATGCTAAGGAAGCGTGAAGATAACGAGTCCACTCCGCCATCAAGCAGAAGCAACGCAAGAAATGCAAATGATGACCGCTTACCCGATGGTGACTGCTTCAACCCTGACTAACTACTAGCAAGAAGAGTCGTAAACCGTTAAATTACCTTGAGCTAACCCCTTAAAGGCTGCGTTAGGAAACCATCCCACCAAGGTTGATAAAGTAGGGCGTCGCTCAAAGATCTCAACTCAAGATTCAGGTAAGATATATCCTTCCGCTAACAGCAAGTCAACCTTCCAAGACAGAAGATCCAAACCCTTCTCGATGAACCTTAGTGAAGCTCTAAGGTGGAAAGACTACGCCTTTCCACTCAATCTCCAGGAGACTGTCTACCGGAGGATACTTCAGAAAAGATCCCCAGATTCGACGTATTTTCGCCAAGTAGCAACTCACGGTTCATCAGAGGAGAAACAAACCGAAGATCCTATGAAATCCCTTTGCTACGTCAGCTGAAAACTCACGAAGGACCACATGATCGCTAACCGCTCAGTTCCAATCGCTTAGAAGACGTGAGACTCCAACGGCTCCAACAGACTAAGTATGAATAATCGTAGTATATAAGCCCCGTAGTACCTACCTTCGCGGACATCATCGGAAGATTCCAACTCTAGGATAAAGAGTGACGACAGTCTTCAAAACATAAATCTACGACTCCAAGAAGGAAGGACTATGTCAACTGTCTGATCTACCCCAGTTTAATCCTAAGGGGGAAAGACTGCGTCTTTCCCACAAAAATAGGGTAACCCTTCGCCAAAGCAAACTCCGGAGTCCCAACCCTAAAATCGTTAAATAGGATACACTACGACCCTAAGGAAGAGTTGTGGACCCTTAGAGCGAGGTACTCCCAACTGTAGATTCTATCCTCCGACGAGTACTCTGTGAAGTTCAAAATCGAGATAGTCTGCCCAGTTTAAGTCCTCGAGATATAGAGTCCGGAAGGAAAAGAAGGTCATCCCTCGCAATCAGGACTGGACTCTGCTCAACTCTCCGTGCATCCCGAAAGACTGAAGCTCAACTTCATCGATGTAGTAACTACTTCCAAAGACGGAGTCTGTAAGATAGTACGCTCAAAACCAGTAGCGCTACCCTTGACTCAAAAATCTCCTAACCCTCTTCTCCTGAATCTCGGGATGAGATTCTTTTAAGGGGGAAAGGTCTATAACATCCCAATTTTAGCAACCCTGATTAGTTGCCCAGAATGCAAAAATCAGGGGGGACAAAAAAAATTTCTTGTTTAATGGTGAAGTGTTTGACTGTTGTTGAATATGTTTATGCTTATGAATGTGTATTGGAAGATATACTCCTTACCTCAACATCAGTGGACAAAAGTTATTTAACAAAACTGTCCTAGCTCATTTTACATATTCCCAAATGTTCTGGCATTTCAAAAACCTGAGCCAAGATACCTTTACAACCTCCACCCTTTTTAGTAGCTTCTATTTCCCCAAACTATGGAGAGCAACCTATTATAATGTCCTTATGTTTTCAAGACAGACCTTCAACTAATCTTATCTCTAGGTTTCCCAAAACCTCTTTTTTAAAGCTTTTGAATTCTACTCTTGGTAGAGATACCAAGGACTCTCACCTGACTCCAACCACAACCTTTTCAAAATACCCATCCTTACCTCGAGCTAGGCTTGATGGTAACCCTAGTAGTAGGTTTGCTTTGTTTGTAAGATGAGTTGCCTGGATCTGCTGCTTCATTTGTCTGCTTAGGAGATAGTATGAGCTACTCTAGGAGATCATCACTAGGATCAAGATTTTTCCAAAACACCACACCCTAAGCAAGAATACAAAGTTGGATCTGAACTCTAGCTACTAGGGATCATCTAAAACCCCTAACCAGACCAATTCTGAAGATATCCCTTCTAGAAGCTTCCAAGTCAATGAAGACCAATATCAAGTAAGGATCTTTCCTAATCAATATACACTTCAACATCATCCACTTGATTATGCTTTGGTACCTTGCAACCCATCAAAATCATCACCACCCACATTCTAGTCAAAAACCTAAATCTGCCAAATTTGGCCAAGTCTAGAATCTGTTTCAACATCACCTTTTTGAATGTCTCCCTTTCTCAACCCTTTTGCATTTTTGGAAATGCATTTGAACCATATTGTAACCCATCATAAGGACTACCAAGGCCCCCCTTTTCCCTTGGTTAGATCATCCTCCAACCCACTTGTTCTTGATGGTTTTGCAGGCAAGAAAATAACTATTCCTACAAATCTAGTCAACATGCCTACTTTGACAGAAGCTCACACCATCATCCAACCTTCTATGGACCAACTCTTTGAATGGTTGTGTTCTAATCATATAGGTCTATCAATACCTACTTCACTTGTTCCAAGTGGATATTTGTGCTTCTTAAACCCACATGGTTTATAAGGCATCATGACTCATCTGGTATGACGGCCTTATTTTCAACAAAGTTTGTCATCACTTCCAGACCACCTCAAATGTAACCAATCCAAACTCCTTCTGCCATGATCATATATATGACTTGGTCTAACTATCCCTCTATCCCTTGCATCAAGATGAGCTCTGAGCTCCCAGATCCAACAAGATTTTGGTGGTATAAAAATAACATCACCCTAGATCCACAACTCCTTGTTTTCCATCTAATTCAAGTTGGATTTCCAATTCCCAAGGTTGCAAATGCTTGTTACACCTTGTCTACATCATCTACCTTGATCATCAAGATTTATCAAATATTATCCATAATTATTATGGCTCCAAATCTAATTTATCTCTTTAATAGACAAAATCTCCAAAACTCCTTTCCTAAGGGAAAGTTTGGTTTTTGCCAAAGCACTTCCCCAACTTTTGGCTCATTTGAGATCGATGATCCATACCCTACCTTCCCATATCAAAAGTAAATATTTTTGAAAAGATTTATTATTTAATTTTGCCTATTTCCTTAAATGGCATAAATGGAATAGTAAATGTTTTAAATACTTTTAATCCTCAATAAATCTCGGGAAAATTCTCCTAAGTCTGTATTCACATTTGGGACCACCTCACATCAAAATCCAACAAGGTCCAATGTAAAAATATCAAATGAGCTCTAGTACTTCAATTCTGCAGTTTTTGAATAAATGATTCTAAGTGGACTTAAAATCCTCTGAAAATCCCAAATAACTCTTGGAGATGCACCTTAACCATTCCTATCTACCAGTAGCACTGACTCATCTAGACCTGATCCAAATCTCAGAATTCCTTCATGAACAACCATATGCTCAAAACTTGAAATAAATCATGAACATGATTCAAAACCCATCCAAACTCTATCAAGCTTGCATCACCCTTCTCCACAGCCACCACACCCATCCTTGGTCGACATTCACTGTAGTAACATCCTGTAGCACCTTGTCCTCTAGTATTTGGACCCTAGAAACTTAACCTCATGTGGGTGTCTTGCCTTGCAAACTTCTTTACTCACCTTGCAGCTGCTGCGCTCTGTCCCCCTGCTTAACTAGAGCTCTCATAGCACGAACCCATCACCACCCATAATGCCCAATCCTTGGCCACCTCTTCTCCCTATCCTCTCCTTGAGCATAGTCCACCATGGACTACTCCCTTCGGTTTATAAGGGCCAGAGGCCACCAAATCTCCCCTGCTCCCTCATTTCTCCCCCTCACACTCCACCTCACCTTCCTAGAGCCTCCTCTCCCTCTCCCCTGATCCGAGCTACTCGAGAGAGAGAGAAGAAAAAGCTTCGGCCTTCTCCTCTAATCGAGCTAAGCTCCCTCTCCTCTGCTCCCCCTTGCTGCATGTCACCGTGCTGAGATCCCCTCCTCCTCTATCTAATTTGATTTCTCTCTCTACGCAGGACCACCCCGGCTACTGGCCTGGACCGGCACCGACGAGCTCGCCTCGGGCCGTACCGTGCGAGCCGCGCTCCGGAAACAAGCGTCGTCGTGCCGCCCCTCGATCTGCTTGCCGTCGAACACCGCTCCATCTCCGCCGCTCCCCGTCACCCGAAACCCCCTGGTAAGCCGCCCTTCTCCCTGTAACCACCACCTAGGGTTTCCTCCGCCATCGTCCGCGGATAGACGAGGAAGATGACTGACGACCATCGATCTGCCTTTCATCGCACGACCGCTATATCCCCATACCCCTTCGCCCCTCACTCTCACTGACCGTGGGACCCGGCCGTCAGTGGTTTGAACCGCGATGTTCCACGCGGGTGCCCTTGACCTGGGCCGGCCAGCCTCTGTGCGGCCCATCCTCCCCATGAAACCAGCCCGCCCCCACATCCCCTTTTATCAATTTCCACCAGATCTGCAAATATCCCCTTTGGTTTAAATTGTTTTAAAAATTAAAAATACCATATTCTGTCTAAATATAATTTTATACCTACTCTCACTTGTTTTGTGCAACATGCAGAACTAGTCTTTTGCCAGAAATAATTGTTATCATTTATTGGCAAATTATCTACTAAGATGTATCCATCTCAACCAATAAATTCCTTAGGGAACTCCCTAGATACACTTAACATGAAACAAGATACATCTGTTAGATATTCATTTTACCCATCAATGGACCTTGGTCCCATGCCAAGGTGAACAATAGTTTATCCTTAGCAAAAATAACAAAAATACGACATATCTGCGTTAGGTAATTTCTCTAGGTCAAACCAATAGAGGTATTGGCCCAATTCCAACTCCCAGTAAAATTTCATATCAACATCTATCAAACCCCACCCGCTCAAATTTTATTGAGCTCTGGTTCAATTTTAATGAATTAAACTATTATGTGTAGACTCATTTCACTAAATAAACCACTCCAGTAGTTCTTGATATCCAAAATTATTGATTCCAATTTCTACAGAAAGGTATTCTAAATACCTACCATCTGTCCTTGAAATCAAATCAAAAGCCTCTGTAGATTAAATCTGGTGAAAACGACAAAACAGCTCCAGAACTGCCTTTGGGAATTTCCTGAGGGCATTCTGGTATAATTTTGGAGTGATTCCAACTCTCAGCTACTCAGTACATCAAAAACCACTTAATCATCCAAGTATACAATTTTTGGAGCTCCATAACTTTTGTTGGTTTCATTTTATCAACTACTATCTGTTGTTATCATTTTTACACAATGGTATCATATAGAATATGATCTTGGTCCAAAACCCATCTCTTAGGTAGTTTCTAGACTATAAATCCTAAGGGATTTTCTCCCATGTTTCCAAGACAAGGCCAATCTTATTAAATCCATTCTTCATAAGACCTACTGATTTGTAAACTTGTAGTGTTCATTGCTTGCTATATGTATTGTTTCTTGTATGCCTTTTGTTGATTGTGCTCTTGCTTGTTTGCATGTGTGCTCCCTGACAAGGATAGTTGCGATTATCTCGGAGATTAGAAGAAGATGGTTATTATTGTATATTTTTGGGTATTCTAAGAAGAAGTCCAGGGACATTTATGCCATATTGCTGATCACAGGAAAGCCACCTTCTTGCTCATAAGCCATGTCCTACTATTTTACTTATGCATGTTTTATCTACTGTCTATTAAAACTGCACTGTTTTACTATATGTTGATGTCTATATGGTAGTGGTTTGGCTCCTCCGAACTATTACACTTTTGTACTATTAGGTACAACCCCCTTGATGACACCTACTTGTCCCTCGTATGGTAGATGGTGTAATACAGCATACCCTTTGGAGACCCTGTTTTAGCCAAAGCAAAAACTAGAGGATGGGAAGACCCCCGAAAAGTTTTACCAAATGTTTTATGATAAACCCTTGGTGAGGTGGGACCTCCCAAGAGATGTTCAGAAAGAAAAAGGTTTTTTTTACAAAATGCTGAAGGAAAGATGGAGGAAAAAGTTTTACAAAAACGCACCCGGTTCTTTGCAGTTTTGCTAGAACAATTAACCATGCGCAACGACATTACTCTGGAATGGGACAGAGATGGATTTGATGTTTGGCTATTCTGGTATAAGCTACCTCGCAACTACTACAGGGGGATATAACAATCCCTGGAGGGTGGGCCTTCTCTGGCAGGGTCCATGTAAAACATCGACCAAGAGAAGGAACGAAGGGTCTGCGGGCCTCCACGCATTACTATGAGCCCCTCATTGAAAGCGCTCACTCGGGAAGTGGAAAAAGCGCTTCGGTTGGTCCTCGGTACCCGACGTCCCGATTTTGAGGGGAACAACACTCATAGGGTAGGCATTATATTGGAGTGGGCATCCAGAGAGTCTTGATCGGCTACTCGACCCACGATTGGTGTATATCAGGGTAGTGTACCCAGATGGTGTGGGTAAAGTGTGCAACCTCTGCAGAGTGTAAATCTATTTGAATAGCCGTGTCCATGGTCATGGACGGTTGGGAAGGTTGCTGTAGAGCGTTGCTGGTTTTGTTTTCAAAAAGGATCTCGGAAAAGAAATGGCTTTGGAAATGTTTTGACCATGGGATGGTCGTAAAGGAGAAAGGTTTTGACCATGGGATGGTCGGAAGGGGGAGAAAGGAGTTTGGTCGTGGGACGACCTGAAGACGGGAACAAATGGGTACCCCAATCGTAGTGTTTACAAGACTTTTCAAAAGGTTTCCAAATTGTTTTACCAAAGTTTTCAACAAAGATATGTAGATGCCATATCTACGAGAGAAACTATTTTAGAAAAGAACCCCGCTTGGAGCCCTCCTACTACCACAGCCATATTGCATATCTCCTTGTTTTTACTACTCTCTTAAGGTGGTTTGCGAGTATATTCAAAGTACTCACTGGCATTGTCCCTGGCTATTAACTTGGCCAGATATCGAGAAGAAGGTGAAGTGGACGACTATGCGAGCTAGGACGTTCTCCTAGTCAGTTGCTTGTAGGTTAAGGCATGGCTCGGGCTCTACGCTTAATGAAGTTCTGCTGATGATTGATCGATGTAACCATAATGGCAAATAAGGTATGACAGGTATTCGTTATGTATTGGATGTTTACTTTGATACTTGTCTATTATGTGCCACGACTAACTGATCATGGGATCGTGGTTGTATGCATAGCAGGGATTCTCGGAGGATTAATCCGGGGGCCCCACATTTACGAAAGTACCCCTTATCATTTATGTGCTGCAATACTGGTAACTAGGGCGTTTCGGTCCATTCACGCCCAAGTGTGGGAGGCGAGAGAAACGGGCGCTGGGAATTTGGAGCGTTGGATGGAGGCCCTATCAATGGCTGATATCTGATTTTGTGGGTGATCCGTGGGTAGATTGGCTTTCTCTTCTGATTGGTCACACAAAAATAAAGTTTGAAACGAGCATAATAAATTCAAGAACAGTCCAAACAAGGTAAATCCTTCGTGTGGTATCTTATTATGTGATATAGTTTCAAGGAAAAATACCAAATTTGGTATATTGTAAATATCTTAGAAAAACCTTCTCAGAAATGACCTATCATGTTCGAGGTTTCATGACTTTCAAGCCAAACGACCAATGTTACGGCCAGAATCGCAGTATAGTTTGTGATAATGTGCCCATATTGTGCACCCATATGTATCATGGGATGGTGAACAATGTTGCAGGAGGAAGTTTTCCTTTTTGTCCCACGAAAAAACCATTTTCCATTTTCTGAGTGCCAAAAATCGGGCATTTTGTTAAGCAACTACCAAGTGAAAGTTTCAAAATGGTACCACTCTATTTTTCAAAAATACTAGACCTTGTTACATGGACAATGTCCTAACTGGGGTATCTAAAACCTTTCTGTCTATCCCTGGCGAAAATGACAAATTCTGGCCGAATCGGTAGGAAGTGGGTCCAGTTTGAACTACAGGTACATGATCTAATGCTCATGATTTTTTGCAAAAATTATTTTTAGACTCACAATATGATGTTTATTTAGAGACCCAATGCAAGTTTAGCGAGGCTCATCCGTTATCTTCATGCCCACCCTTTTGAGCATAGTTTGAATCGATTTTTTGAAACAGGCATAAGAAATTCAAAAATGGTCTGAACAATGTAAATCATCCGCGTGGCGTCGTATTATGTGACATAGTTTCAAGGAAAAATACCAAACTTGGTATATTGCAAGTTCCTCGAAAAAACCTTCACAGAAATGACCTATCTTGTTCGAGGTTTCATGACCGACCAATGTTATGGTAAGAATCGCGACATAGTTTATGATAATATGCCCATATTGTGCATTGATGTGCATCTTGGGATGGCGAACAATATTGAAGGAGGAAGTTTTCCTTTTCGTCGCACAGAAAATGCATTTTCCATTTTCTGAATTCCAAAAACGGTGCGTTTTGTGAAGCAGCCATCAAAGTGCTGATTCAAAATGCTACCACCATATTTTTTTAAAATAGTAGACCATATTACATGGACAATTTCTGAACCGAGGGATATGAAACCTTTCCGTCCACCCCTCGCGAAAAAGACAAATGTCTGCCGAATCGGTAGGAAGTGGGTCCGATTTGTACTATAGGTACATGATATAATGCTCATGATTTTTTGTAAAAAATATTTTTAGACTCACAATATGATGTTTTGTCAGAGATCCAATAAAAAATTAGCAAGAATAAATTTTACAAGCTTTCTAAATTTTGTTTGATTCAATTTGGAGTTATGAATAAAAAGATACAAAATATTAAAAAATAAAGAGAAAAAATAGCTACAGGTGGCCGGCCGGGTGAACCCGCTAGGAAAATGGGCTAGCCCAGTAAGCCATGCGTGCTCTGATGCTGTCGTCAGCCCAAGGCCAGCCCGCGAGCAGCCCAAGCGGCAGCAAGTGTGGCACTTATACCTTCCGTGTGCATTGTTTGCATAGAGATTCGACGTGGCGTGGTGGTTTGCAACGTGATTAAGTGGAAGGAGGTCGGGGGGTTCGAGTCCCCTTCCTCTTCTTTTTGGTATTAATCCTGCCGACCGCCTCGCAGTTCCGAATAGTGGGTCCCGCTTGTCAGTTCCAAATAGTGGCTGTAGGTGGGTCCTACTTGTCATTGAAAACGGGCATGGGGGTGCAATTTCCCCTCCTGGTCAATAGGTCAAATCCAACCTGGCAAGCAGGCCCCACATGTCATTGGATAGGTGTGTAATTGGTAGTCCACATGTTAATGCCATATGGAGATGACATATAAGTGTAAATTGACACATGGATATGACACGTGTGTAGACACATCAGCGAAAATTGACACATGGACGTGACACGTGTGCAGATCTACTAAGGTGGCCATCGATATTTCTTAAGTAATCAGGAATAGCACCCACGACCATTAAAATTGGTCATAGTTGTCCAAATTTAAGGTCATGGACCAGTCATGTTCATGTTATAACCAATTGGTGTAAGCAAGCTATGACCTTCCTGGCAAAAAAGGTCGTAGTTTTTCAGGCTTTGTACCCTCCCAAATGGCCTACAATCAGTTAGTTCGAAATGGTCATAAATATATGACCAAAAAACTCAGGGTCGTTAATAAAAGGTCACTAGTCAACACATTTTTTGTAGTGATTGTGGAGGCTTACAATGGTGCAGATGCTTGGTGGGGTGAATGCTCTGCTATTCTTGTGGATGTTACCGATGAAGCAATGGATGGAACTGTCTTATTCATGCAATTCCCAAGAGAAGCCAACGAAGCTGCTCATGAACTAGCTAGGTCTTTCTTTTTAGATAAAGTTCCTTGTAATTGGGTCGATGAACCCACTAGGTTCCTCTTACAAACTCTCGTTAAGGATGTAACTCTGATATGACTGTGGAGCAGCAAGTTTCAGACACACTCTTTTCTTTTCAGGGTATCTAAGAGGACTAGAAGGTTTTTAATGAGGTGGCTTGCTTGCTCAATATAATATGGTTTCAAAAAAAAGATATAATCATAGCTATAGAGTCTTTGTTCCACCAAAGTTTAACAGCCCCGCAAGTCAAACAAACAGAAAAACACATATTCCTCCCTGCTGGTAAAGTAAGGAAGCAAGCAGTTCTAGAGGGGGAGGTGGACCGCATGATAGCGGGCACAGGCTGCCCACTCGCTTAGAAAAGATGTTGATAGAGCCAAGAAGACACAAACGGTCCATCCACTTGCCGGTTGAGTAGTGGAGCAGTGACCCTCACAAAGAACTATCAAGTTGAATACTGGAAGCGGATGGAAGCCATTAGCACTTCATCATGACATGAAGCTTTCCAAGTGCCGTAAAGGTGACCATCTCCCATCACATCCTCACTCAGAACTTAGAAGGTGGTACTTGTGATGGTCATATTGTCTTAGCAATTTCACATTGAAGCAATGTGTTGAAATAGAGGGGGGGGGCGTATAGAAAGCACTCTCTTTATGCGATTATATTATGCTATGTTGGATTCTATGTATTATTGCTCCGTGATGATTGTTAATTAAGTTGTGATGATTTTCACAAAAAAAAGTTGTGATGACAAATGTTGAGCAGTATTGTGAATGTTATAGGTATAGTGTGTAATCTCTTCTTGCGTGGTACATGGTGACCTAACCGCTTGGATGCATGTTGCATCCAACCAGACATGGGCATAACTCGTCTCGGGACGGGCTTCTGTATGGGCTAAAAAACGACGATGAATCTCTAATCCGAGCCTAGCCTGGGCTAACCGTGAGATCTGTATATCATGCTCGTGCTTGGCCGAAAGCCGGAAAAACCCTAACCCGGCCACGCCTAAAATAACCCTTTTGCCAGGCTAGAGCCCGACCTAGATCGACCACTTCGTGCTCAAATCCCAAGCCTAGGCCTAACTAGATCACATGAACTAACTCGGCCTAGGCCTAGCTCAATGGCATGAACTAGGCTAGCCCGACCGTAATTTTTGGGCCAGGTCATGCTGCCCATGCCCAGGTATTGAACTTGTTTATTTCTCGAGCCAGGCTAGGCTTCAGGCTGGACTGAAAAATCTTGACAGTAAATACCTTAACCCGGGCTTGGCCCATCCAACCATCAGGCCACAGACTAAGGCCCGAGCCTAGCTCGAAGCACAAAATGCATGAAAAAATTATGTCCCGACCTGGACGACTCGGCACGAACACGGCTTAAGGGTGTGTTTGGATTGTGGCCAACATGTACCCAACCAATATTTTGGTCATGAACAAAAGGTTGGCTCTTGTTTGGATTATTGCCAAATTTTTGGCATGCCAATGCTCCACTACTAACTCTAGTTCAATTTTTAGCCAATGTTAGCCAACTTGTTGGCAAGCAAAGGCTCAACCAAAATTTTGGCTAGCCAAATATTTTGTGGGGCAATCTTGGGCACAAACCAAACACACCCTAAATCTTCCATTTGTATGGACCTAGCTCGGCCTAGCTCGGTCGTCAAGTTTAAAAAGGAAGATCTGGCCTAGTCCGATTGCACACTTTGGCCCGGCCCGGCTGCCCATGCCCAGGTTTGCCAGGTATACGTCCAAATAACCCGGACAAACTTTTGTGCAAACAACCAAACAAAGTCTCAACAGGGCTAGGCTTAGCTGGTTCGGACAACCCAACACATTTTTTGCGGGTAAAACTAGCCCTTTATTAAGGAGGAAGGGTTACAGAGCGGTCGAGGTCCAGCAACCGGACATCATCCACTTGTCCATACCTCAGCCATGTCATAGTACGATACTATACTCTCACAAAATTTGATATAGAATCACTAACCCTAACCTGCTAAAGATCAACTTTAACAAAAAGACACTCTATTTTGGCTAGCTAAGCTTCTAATCTCATTAATCAAATGAACATAAAGAGACCTATCTGGGGATGAGGAATTAATCGCCACAACTAGAACAGAGCAATCTGATTCCATGATGATCAGTAGTTGAGAGAACCGAAGAGCAGATTGTAGGCCTTCCAAACAAGCATGGAATTCTGCCTCCAGAGGATCTTGACAATTGACAAGATGGCTACATGACATAAAAATTTAGTCTCCTTGATCATCCCTCAAGACAATGCCTGCACCAGCCGCTCGATTGGCAGCGTGGAAGGAACCATCAACTGTAAGCTTCACCCATCCCGGTGAGAGTCTAGAGCATGGTTTATCCGGTCCTTTTTTAGGAATCCAGCACTTTAGATGACATCGACGACCACTGGATCCTTGCCCTTCAGAATAGTAACAATATGTTTTGATTTAATCTCTAGAACTAATTTCAGGTACCCACATAAGAAATGTTTAGACCCATCCACCATGGTCGGGGGTTTATTATGCGTTAATTCATTCCTCGCAAACCAAACACGCCATGCAACAAGAAGGGTACAGTCCACCATATGACCCGGGAGTCAGGATGATAACCATCTGTAGCCAGTTATCAGAGGTCTGGAATAAAACCTCCTCGCTCGGTAAAGTCCAGATACGTCTCATTTCATTCCACATGGCATGAGCATGAGGGCGCCCGTATAATGCATGTAGATCATCCTCGAACTTTCCAAACTTGCTATCATCATGCTCACAATAGTAGTTGTGGTGTTCTTGTCGCATGCTTGTTTCACTTGGTGCACGTGGTGGCGGAGGAGGAGGAGCTTGGTTGTCTCGAGGTGGCGGTGTAGGAGGATCTTGATGCTCGTAGTCTCTTCTATGCCTTTGCTCGGGATCATTTTCATTCATTGGTTGTTGATGACAATGGTGAGTTTGAGCATGATAGTTGTTGCGTTTAGCGCGACGTGCATTATCGTCATCGTCACTTGTATCCCATGTTGGTTCGTGATTGATGTGATGTGGTTGACGATGGTCATGCAATGGATGATGACACATATCATTTTTATGGCCTTCACCGTGACATTCTTGCTCTTGTTGAGGTTGCACATGTATCATTGCTTATTGCAGTGGGAGACCATGTCCTTCTTGTTGTCGTGGTTGAGCATGATGGTCATGGTCCCGATGATGTCTTTAATGGTGCGGGTGTTGAGCTTGTGGATCAATCGCTTGTTCATGTTGATGACGAGCTTGGTGTGCCCCATTGTGGTGGTGTGGTTCTCTATGATGGGAGTGTGAGCATGAAGACTCGCCATGACTACTTGATGTATGCGTACAAGATGAACTTGACGAGCTTGAGCGATGTTCATGATGGTTGCTGAGGTTGGCAATATCTTGGTGAAGAGCTTAGAATTGAGCATGATGCTCCGCTTGACGTTGCAGATCACGGTAGTCGAACTCTCAGAAAGTGTCATCAATACGGTGCTCAAGCCTCTCAAATTGGGCATTGAATTCTTGGCATTGCGCCCATAAGTTGTCACGTGTGGAGAAACCATCTTGGTTGTTGAAGTTGCCATCTCCACTAGCTCCGCTTCCCTTAGACATGTTGTATAACCACGATTGAAAGGAAGGGTAATATTGGTGGAATGGTATTTACTACTGACGAGGGGTAGTGGTTCTTCATCCGCTATTTTCAACTGGCCAAATTGCGTCTCCATCCTGAAGGATTCTGATATTTTGTTGAGTTCTCGATCACAGCTATCTGAGCGGCGGAAACTTCCTTTTACTGTTATGACCCCATTGGGGGCTGACATTTTCAGCACCAGGTATGCATAGTGGGGTACTGCCATGAATCTAGCGAAAGTTGGTCGTCCCAGGATCGCGTGGTACTATGATGGCCAGTCCATGACTTCGAACTCCAGTTTTTCACGCCTGAAGTTGCTTCTTGATCCGAAGACTACGTCGAGGTGCACTTTGCCCAGAGGAGTTTTGGCTTTGCCTGGAACTATTCCATGAAAAGTTGTATCTATCACCGCTAGATTCGTCAGGGACCAATTCATTTCCCATAGAGTTTTGGCATAGATGAGGTTGGTGCTGCTTCCCGCATCCAAGAAGACCTTGCTCATGTCGAACCACCGATTTGTGCCTCCACTATTAGTGCTGATTGACCAGGTCGTGGGACCCGAAGTGGATGGTTAGCTCTGTTGAAGGTTATTTCTTGTTCTGACCAATGAAGATACTCCGCCATAGGGGGTGGTGTTGTTATTGCCATGTTCACTTGTCTGGTGATCAGCTTCTATGTTCTATTAGAGGGTCGTGCCTTCTGGATCATTGATGTCTGCAAGTGCACAGATCGTGTGTAGCTAGTTTTGAAGTATAGATATCGATCCCACAGGGATCCCAAAGGTAAGTGTTTATGAGTGAAGTCTCTGTCACAGTCAAAGTTGTCACAGGTCTTCGAGTGAATTGAATGCAAATGTGGAAATAAGAATGAAATTTGGATTAAACTGGATGTATTTAAATAAAACTAAAATGTAAACTTCAGGAATAAAAAGCATAAAAGTAAAGAACAATTTGATTGTTTGTTGTATTCTGCAGATGACAAAGAAGACGCGGGGAGATACAGTTCATGGTGATAGTGACTGTGCCAGGTGGACGAATGATAAATGTAATAATTATAATCTTATAAATATATCTGTAGGCGAGTAACTCATAATTAGCCGGAACTCCTCTTGGTAGATTTCATCCCAACTTCTATAATCCTACTAGCCTGTTACCAAAACCATGGTCAGTCACTAGACGATTAAGATCCTTCAGGTTGCTTAGCAATTAAGCTCCTTGGATCGCACTAATGCAATAAGCATAGTTGTTCCTCGTTATCCTTGAGTTAAACTAGTTTCCCAGTGATATCCCCATGTCACTCGGGGGACGTCGGTCTGCTAGTGAACAAGATCATATCTATGTAGAACAAAGCATCATGTTGTCTGGGCCCTTAATTATACAACAAGCATTAGACATCCCACAGATAGTCAAGCACACATAATATAGTAACTAAAATCAATCACAAACTAATGGAAAATATATGGAGGCACATCACATCTCACCAATCCCTTACATCTCCCACGCCCAAGGAACTTACTCACACATGAGAGAACAAAGCATCATCGATATAATTAAATAAAGGGAGTTCTTCTCCATATTACCGTGGAGATCCACAATAAGAATAGAAAAGTAATCCAACACAATTCAAGATAGGAAGAAACAATCTCAAACCCTAATCTTTCAAGGTGAAGATCTCTCTCTCAAGTACAAGTAATGGCTATGTGGGTGTGATGGTTGGGAGGTCGAAGATCATGGAGAAAGATGAAGAACATCTTCCCCTTCTTTTCCAGATCTCTTCTTTCTCCTTTCTGGATGGGATGGTGGCTGCTGTCTTGTCAACACCCGGATTTTTAATCCCAGATGCCAGTTATGCCATACCTCGCAATCCCAGGATTACCATTTTTGCGAGACATAACAGATTGGATATCACAGTACATCATCCATTACAAACCATACATAAGGTTTTACACAAATACGGATCTCATGATCTAGTCTTTAATACAACAAGCAGCGGAAATAAACGATAGCGGAGCGGTGGGGTCCATCTTCAAGGGCACAGGCAATGCTGACGAAGGTAGACAGTCCTAGTTATCATAGCCGTCCTGCTGACCATCATCTTGATAATCTCCTTCATAGTCTGGCCATGATAATAGCCAGGGACAAAAGCCATGAGTACTCTTTAAGTACTCGCAAACTACTACTAGCAAGGGTTATGATTCTAAGTTAAAGTACTGAATTGAAAGAATAACTATCAAGTTAAGTTTGAAACCTAAGATGAGTTCTGAAGCAAGAAAAGATAAAATAAAAGTCTAGAATCACTTAAGTTGGGAAGCTATTTTCATCTACACAACCCTGTTGTGGTCAAGTCAAGGTTCATCATTCATTTCAAGTTATTTAGAAAACATCTGACAATGAAACAGTATGGCCATTCCAACTGTCCATAACCGCGGACGCGGCTATTCGAATAGTTGACACTCTGCAGAGGTGGTACACTTTCACCACAAGATTCGATACATCTATCAGGGATAACCTTGAATCATCATACTTAGTATATAGATAATCAAACATAACCTTCCCTTTACACACCGTAGTACAAGCACCTCTCCTATGAGCATGGCCTCCCAACCATGACCATCAGTCATCTTGGGCACTGCATAGGTGGACAACATTGAGAGGTAGCCTCAGCTCAAACCTCTCCCGTGAGGGAACTAATACTAATGCATATAAATTTCCAGCTAAGCCTTACCCAATTCAGGTAATGTGGTTGTACGGTAAATTTGGAATGGTATCGCATCTGAATCCAACCATCAGTTTTATAAAAGGGTTAAGGCTCATGCCTCATCATTTTCATCATCATAAATCAATTATGTTTCTCAACACATGTCAAAACATCTCAATAGAATGACTCATCATTCCAAGGTTTTCACAACTCATTTTCACCAAGTGTCCCCATCTAAAGTGACTCAAGTTTGATCTATTCTAAAACACTAGGTTAAGAGTGTTCACTAAGGTGGAAAGGTGGGATCAATCTCATGCCATAGAATTACATCTAAGGGTTTCTAAGTAGGTCAAATTTTATACTCTTTATGCTACCTTCAAAATTAATTAAAGAACTTTGTGTGTAAACTAAGGGGGTGTGATCAAAGTATGCTTAAGGCATCTTTACTAAACTATCTAGTTTCATTCTAGCTTGCTACAAGAGCTTACTAAAGCATGTTTGCAAGGGTTAGCTTGCCACTAATAGCTTGCCTTGGTTGATGCAGTGGTTGAAGTTTTCTTCTTCTTCTTCTTGGTAGAACTCCTCCTCCTCGAAGGCTTGGTCGGTACTAGCGTCTAGAAATACATAGGGAGTGCACAATCACCAAACAATACTTAACTTAGGCTAAGTAGTATTCTAAACCACACAATTCATGATCTATTATCATCCCAAACATCACAGGTTTTAATTCAATAGTTTCAACCTTTTTATTTTGGAAAAGTAATTTCTACTCATTGAAAAATTAACTACACTTTAATATTCACCACCAAAATATGGGATCATGTGGACACATGTCCTCACCACATATTCTAACATGTGGGAATGAGATTTAAAGGTTGGATCAATATTACTTTGGTTTAAGTTCATTATTTAATGATTTAAAGTGACTAGAAATGCCTATATAGCATTATTTTGGTACTAGTCCAAAGTCACTGCCTGTAAACCTTAATATTATTACATATTTGGATAGATATGATGAAATGTGATTTTTGAGAGTTGGAATCAACTCAAAAGCTAACTTGGTTGATTTTACAAAAATGTTTCAAGTTGCAAAAGCTTCTGTCTTCTTATTTTTATTAGGAGAAATCTATAACTCTAAATGAATTAAATCCAACGGGCTTGGATAGAGCATTTCAATACCTTTCAGACAAAATTAGTTTCATGTAATTTGGATTTGTCAAACTCACAGAATTGAATTTTGAAACACTAGACAGAAACTATATTCTAACTAAAAAGAAAAACCTAGATTTGAATCTATGGGCTTGCGCGGGAAAGGAAATGGGCCGGCCCAGTGGCGCTACACGGCACGGGGCTCAGCTGACAGGAGGGGTCCACTTGTCAGCGGCTCTTTAAAACGCGAAACGGTACGCGCGTTGTGGGCTGTGCGATTAGAGGCTAGATCTACGGCTGAGGGTCGTCGTCGACGACGGACGGGTCGCCGGCGAGCTCGAACCCTAGCGGCTCGGTGGGGGTCTACTGGGGGCATACCAGGGCTCCAGCGGGGTCGGCGATGCGGGCTAACGAAGTGGAAGACGACGGCGAGGCGAGGCGTGGTCACGACAGAGCTTGGGGTGGCCGGAATCAACGGCACCCTTCTTCTCTAGAGGCGGCGGCTCCGGCTCCAATTCCAGCGATCTGCTGCTCCACTTGCTCCGGCGAGGGGTGGTTGAGGTTCAGAGAGGTGAGGGGAGTGGAATGGTGTGAGTCTTTGGTGCTGGGGAGGGCTCCTTTTATAGGCTCGACGGTGAGACCGAGCGGGATGGGCGGTCGACGGTGGCGACATGGCTACGGTGAGCTAGCGGCATGGCTGGGGATGGCGATCGATGGGCTGTCCCCTGGCGGTGCTCTAGCACTTCAATGCGGCCGTAGGGGCGGTGGCATGTGGTCGGGGTGAGGTGGCGCTCTGCGCGGCCGAAGCGGCTGTGTCCACGGCGAGCGGTGGATGTGGGGCTTTGGGCGGCGAACGGAGGTGTCTAAGGTGTTCTCTAGGTCGAGGCAGAGCGGTGGGCGCGGGCTGGTGTCGAGCGGCGGCTTGTGCACAAGGGGACAGTGCGCGCTCTGCGGGCGGCGTCGGCATGGTTCGGTGGCACTGGGCGCGGGTTCTCCTCTGTGGTCCATGGCTGGTCTTGGCTCGGGCAAGGGACAGAGAGGGGCGGTGCGGTGCTGGCTGCCTCCTAGACATGGAGAGGGGGAGAGGGGTGGTCTGCTACAGCGGTTGCAAGTTTGGCCGGCGAGGCATGGCTCGGGTCGGCATGGCATTGTTGCTAGGGGTGTAGGGGATGGGTGTTTAGGATTTGGTTAGATCATTGGGAGACAGAGGGAGTAAATGGGGGCAAAACTCTATTCAAAACAGTGAGCTAGGATTAGAGGTGTGATTCTGCCTGCCAAGTGTTTGATGAAATGGCCGCAAGAGAAAAAGTTTTGAATTTTGAGTTCAAAAATTTTGAGTGATCTCCACTAGTGATAGGTAGTCTCTGGTTGCAAGGGTTTTGAAAATGGTGCTCAATTTGATGGTTTTTGAAATAGGGGTGATCTATGCATATGCATTAGATTCAATTTTAAACTGTCATTTAAAATAGTTTACCGAAGGTTTTTAGTAGATCAAAAAGTGGGCCTTGGTACCTCATTATGTGTACTAGCAAGGGGTGTAAAGATCAAGAATTGTTTCTGTTAAGAAAGGAGTGTTAGGAATAGCCAAAGTAGGTATGAGAGTTAAATTTGTCCAAATGACCATTCCTTCATTTTAATTCTTTTTGATTTGATTTTCTTTAGGAATAGTTTGGGAATGATGTAGATGATGTTTAAATCATCTAAGAAACATTTTAGAAGCAAAGGATCACACAATCATGGAGATTCAAAACAACTCCTATTTTAAACACACACATATATGAATGCTTTCATTTTAAATTTGGAAAAGTTTTTGTTAACCCCATTTTTGGATGACTTGCTCTTGATAAGCTTGGATTGAAGTTTTGGGATGTTACACAAAAACCCTAGATCGTCAATCATAAATCCACGAAAAGTTCCGCAGCACCGCCGCCACCGAAGGGGAGATTCAGGGGACAGAAAGTCTCTGTTCCGGCACCCTGCTGAGACGGGGAAGTCCTTCCGGAGCGATCTCCATCTATCTCCACCACCATCTCCATCACCATTGCTGATTCCCATGATGAGGAGGGAGCAGTTCTCTCTCGAGGCTAAGGGTTCTACCGGTAGCTATGTGTTCATCTCTCTCTATGCATGATCTTATTGAGATCATGAGCTTGTAATCTATAGATCTACCTTGCTACTCAAGTGCTTTAATAGAACTCTGCTGTCCCCATGTGTGTGAAGTTGATAGTGTGCACACCATGGTGGCACTTAGGCTAGAGATCTCAAATACTTGTTATGAGTTATATTTGGAGTTAGCTGTCTATGAAATTGTGGTGTTTGTTGGACCCATCTAGTGATCAAGGTGACAGTGTGGGGTTATCTAGAGGGGAAAGGCTTACTTTGAGGTGTGCTATTATAGCCCTACCAACAATTAGAGTGTCCAACCGGAGAGTAGTTCAGAGTAGTATCATGAAGATAATATATTTATATGAGAGTGTTCACTAGTGAAAGTATGATCCCTAGGCCTTGTTTCTAAACATTGAAACACCATTTGCAATTAGATCTATTACATGTTTGCTTGCTTCTATCTTTATTTTAGTTTTACTTTAGTCTTTTCCACGCCAGCAAGCTATTTTCTGGCACCGTTACCACTTATAATTATCTATACCACTTGTATTTCACTATCTCTTTGCCGAACTAGTGCACCTATACACCTGACAAGTGTATTGGGTGTGTTGGGGACACAAGAGACTTCTTGTATCTTGATTGCAGGGTTGCTTGAGAGGGGATACCTTTGACCACTTCCTCCTTGAGTTCGATAAACCTTAGGTGATCCACTTAAGGGAAAACTTGCTGCTGTTCTACAAACCTCTGCACTTGGAGGCCCAACAACTGTCTATAAGAATAGAAGTGCGTAGACATCAAGCTATTTTCTGGCGCCGTTGCCGGGGAGGTAAGGTAAAAGGTACTCACATCCTCTAGTGTGAGTGCTCGAAGTTATTTCCTTTAGATTCTGCAATTTTGTCTTTTTGTTTCTTGTTTTCACTAGTTAGGCTTAATGCAAAACAACAACAAAAATAGAGATCTTTTTAGTATTTTTCCTAAGTTACAACATGAATTATTTCATAAGAAAATGAAAAAACCCATGGAACTTTCTTTGCATGCTAATAGCAATGTTATTAGTATGAATCTTTTGAACACCTTTGTTACCAATGCTATGGAAAAGTCTAAGCTTGGGGAGGCTGGTTTTGATGAGCATGATATTTTTAGTCCCCCAAGCACGGAGGAGAAAATTTACTTTGATGACACTATGCCTCCAATATATGATGATTACAATGATGAATATGATATTTTCAGTCCACCTACGATTGAGTATAAAATTAATTATGATTACAATATGCCTCCTATATTTGATGATTATGGTGATGAGAATAATAATGATAGCTATTTTGTTGAATTTTCTCCCACTACAATTAATAAGAATGACTATGCTTATGTGGAGAGTATTAATTCTTTTATGCATGTGGCTCATGATAAGAATGTTTTATGTGATAGTTATATTGTTAATTTTATTAATGATGCTACTGAAAGTTATGATGAGAGAGGGAAACATGGTTTTATGTATCTCAACAATATTAAGTTTCCCCTCTTTATGTTGAAAGTCTTAAAGTTGCACTTGTTTTGCTTTACTATGCTTGTTGCTTTGTGCTTTCATGACTTGTTTCTTTACAAGACTCCTATGCATAGGAAGTGGGTTAGACTTAAATGTGCTTTGAATTTGCTTCTTGATGCTCTCTTTTACTTCAATTCATATTTCTTATGTGAGCATCTTCTAGCACTATCATGCCTAACTTAAAGGCGTTAAAGAAAAGTACTTATTGGGAGATAACCCAAAAGTTTTAGATGAGTCTTGGAAGTTAATACTTCAGTAATAACCGCTCCTTATCCTTTTTATTTGCTTTTTGTGCCAAGAGTAACCTCTAATGAGAGAGAAGTAATGATTGGGAAAGTTGTTGTCCCAATACAGATTTCTGTGCTTCACTGTAAAAATTCGTGTAAAATCTATGTATGTCCTTTTGAGGCGTGAATTTTTGTGCTTCTGACCTAGGTTGTTATCTAACTTTAGTTAGTTCAACACTTTTTGATTTGAGAAACAGAAGGTCTTCGAAAAAATTCGTCTTTACCTGCTGGTATGTTTTGACAGATTTCTGCCATTTTCTACATTTGCTTCTTGTTGATTCTTTTTTTAGTTCTTTTGGGGAATTGAGATTTTTGAGGGAAGTGCTACAGTAGCTAGTGTTCTAATGGAAGTTTATTGGTGTTAGAACTGAACCTAAAGACTTATTATCTTGAGTGCACTAATGTTGCTAATAAAGATTGTGTGAAGTTTTGTATGAAGGAAAAATTTCAGGTGTATGGAAGGAATGAGTAATGAGATGAAGGATGGACTAAAGCTCAAGATTGGGGATGCCACGCGTGTCACCCCAATAAATATCCAAGAAGTACAAGCGTCAAAGCTTAGGGATGCCCAAGGCATCCCCTTCTTCATCAATAAAAATACCAGGTTCCTTCCAAACACTTCATTTTATTGTTTCATGCACAGTCGTGTGGTTCTTGGAGCGTCTTCTTTTTTGTTTTTTGTTTTTGGTTTTTTGTTTGCTTGGTTTTCTTAGTTTTCTTGAATAAATTGGTTGGACCCCCTCTTTCATACATTGGTTTTCAAATAGTATGGTTTGGTTTGGAAAAGAGTAGGAAAGTTCATGCTTAAGTGGTAAAGAGAGCTTGTTTTTGACTGTGGCCTATGCTTTGTCATGCCATGCTTGATATTGTTTTGGCTTTATGCTTAGTATTATTTGCTGTAGCATGACTTGTTATAAACAATTGAGATTGCTTAATGTGCCTTGGATGAATCATGCGTTGTTTTAGCATATTAAAGCATAGTATAGTGGTATTCTCCTTTGATGCTTTATTTGGGTTAACTTGGCGCATGCTCACACCATGTTATGACTATCTCAAGTCACCATAGCCTTTATTATCCTTTAGTTTTTAACTTGTAGTATCACTTTATGCTTTGATCAATGATGTTTTGTCGCTCTGTATGATTATGGCCATTATTGCTCTCTTGGTTTGTCGCTCCCAGTCTTTTGCTAGCCTCCGTAACCAAGTATGAGTTCCACTCATGCATCCAACTCCCTAAACCAAGTTATTCCAAAGATTCCACCATACCTACCTATTATCATATGCTATTCCAAGTATATTCATGTTTTTATCTACCTTCCGAATTAAACTTGTTATGAGAAAACTAGTGATTAAAGCTCTCACGAACTTGATGGCACACTTTACTTTTATTGCCCTTAATAAACTTGAACCATTGCATCGTCTATGTTGTATATGTTTGCACTTATTTGTTGGGGATTAGCAGAACCATGCTGTCATGGGGAACGCTTTCAACATTGCACTTGTACTTTGTACCTAGTTGATATCATGCTCTTTTGTCTATGGATGTCGTCGGTGTGAAATGAAAGGGGAGCTTGTAAGTCCATGGAGTTATGTATGTGTGTTAGAGAAACGCCTAGGCCGCCGGCTAATCCATGCTGACATGGTGGAAACCTGCAGCGTAACCATAATGAGCTGTCTATGAAGCATTCTTCTTATAAAAAAAGAGTCAGATATTGAGAAAAAAAGAGAAAAAAAAGAGATATATGAAAAGAGGAAAGAGAGGAAAAAGCACCATATTCCCATGGTAAATAAGAAGATTGCTGAGATGCTCGTTGTCTGCTTGCCTTGTCATTTTGATATGGGGATTCTTCCGTATCATTGGGCAAGGGGTACCCCATTGGCGGTTCTCTATGATACACATGTACTTACGATGACAAGAACTTACCGATGACTAAACTTGAGTAGCATCAGGAGCGGCCCTCGTATTCAAGGGACATGAGATTTCCAACTTATACTTTGTCAAGCATATACTCCATAGTGTGTTCACTTTAACCTTAATCACTTCAAGATGCTTATGATAGGGGCAATGAGAGCTGAAAGCTATTAAGTACCATAATTTTTGGAAGCTCTTTATGAAACTTGAATCCCTGCTTCCTTCTATGAAGGCCTTTCTTTTACTTTTATATTGAGTCTCCACCTTCTACCTTTATGTACCTACTTTGAGAGCATAGTGGCCATTCTTAGTTCTATGTGCATTGTCCCAAGACTTGTTGATTGATGCATACCTTGATATTGCTTGTTTTAAACTATTTGTATCTAGTCACTCTTATGAACTTTGAAGGTGTCCTATGCATTTATATTTGCTACTCTATGAGGGACAAGCTGAATGCCACTATGCTATGTTTTCTTTATGTGAAACAAACAAACGTCTTGCAAAGCATTGTTATTCATGAATCTTTTGTTTGTGCCTTTTCATGTTGCAACTTAGTTGCTATGCCTTATTGTTAGAACTTTATCTTCCATGCTATGATTGAAGTACTATGATCCCAGCTATCAATGTTTTACAAATGCTTTGATCAAGTTTATGATGGTGCATGTCACCTCAAAAATTATAATTTCTTTTTATCACTTACCTACTCGAGGACGAGCAGGATTTAAGCTTGGGGATGTTGATACGTTGCAAACGTATCTATAATTTTTGATGTTCCATGCTTGGTTTTATCTACTTTCTTGTGTTTTGTCCACACTTTGGAGTACTTTTCATATGATTTCTTAGACTAACCTATTAACAAGAGCCATAGTGCCAGTTGCCTGTTTTTTGCTGTTTTTGGTTCTAGGAAAGTCAGAAAATGAATATTCTTAAAATTGGACAGGACAAAAGCCAAAGTTCCTATTTTCCCGGAAGACTCATAGAGCGAGAAGGAGAGTCGGAGTGGGGCCACAGGGTGGCCACACCACACCTAGGCGCGGGCCCCCCTTGGCCGCGCTAGGGCATGGTGTGGGCCCCCTGGCTGGCTACCGACCTTGCCTCTTTCCCCTGTATATCTCCCCCGAGGCAAAAACCCTAGATCATCAATCAGAAATCCACGAAAAGTTCCACAGCGCCGCCGCCACCGAAGGGGAGATTCAAGGGACAGAGAGTATCTGTTCCGGCACCCTGCCGGGACGGGGAAGTGCCCCCGAAGCCATCTCAATCGATCTCCACCACCATCTCCATCACCATTGCTGATTCCCATGATGAGGAGGGAGTAGTTCTCTCTCGAGGCTAAGGGTTCTACCGGTAGCTATGTGTTCATCTCTCTCTATGCATGATCTTATTGAGATCATGAGCTTGTAATCTATAGATCTACCTTTCTACTCAAGTGCTTTAATAGATCTTTGCTCTCCCCATGTGTGTGAAGTTGATAGTGTGCACACCATGGTGGCACTTAGGCTAGAGATCTCAAATACTTGTTATGAGTTATATTTGGAGTTGGATGTCTTTATGAAATTGTGGTGTTTGTTGGACCCATCTAGTGATCAAGGTGACAGTGTGGGGTTATCTAGAGGGGAAAGGCTTACTTTGAGGTGTGCTGTTATAGCCCTACCAACGATTAGAGTGTCCAACCGGAGAGTAGTTCAGAGTAGTATCATGAAGATAATATATTTATATGAGAGTGTTCACTAGTGAAAGTATGATCCCTAGGCCTTGTTTCTAAACATTGAAATACCGTTTGCAATTAGATCTATTACATGTTTGCTTGCTTCTATCTTTATTTTAGTTTTACTTTAGTCTTTTCCACGCCATCAAGCTATTTTCTATTACTGTTACCACTTATAATTATCTATACCACTTGTATTTCACTATCTCTTCGCCGAACTAGTGCACCTATACACCTGACAAGTGTATTGGGTGTGTTGGGGACACAAGAGACTTCTTGTATCTTGATTGCAGGGTTGCTTGAGAGGGGATACCTTTGACCACTTCCTCCTTGAGTTCGATAAACCTTGGATGATCCACTTAAGGGAAAACTTGCTGCTGTTCTACAAACCTCTGCACTTGGAGGCCCAACAACTGTCTACAAGAATAGAAGTGCGTAGACATCATGGGGCAATTGACAAACATCGAGAAAGCATACATGCATATACTAATCATCTTGACTCCTATGAGATTTGATTGGGCATTACAACATTATACATAGACCATAATCCAACTGCATCTATGACTAATAATCCACCTTCAGGTTATCATCCGAACCCCATCCAGTATTAAGTTGCAAGCAACAGATAATTGCATTAAGCATTACGTGTAAAGTAAACAATACTATTGTTCTATGAACAAAGGATTAATGTTTTCTCCCTAGTAGCAACATCACATCTAGTACCTTAGAGATTTCTATCACTTCCCCAGATTACTAGAGGCATGAAGCCATTATCAAGCATAAATACTCCCTCTTGGAGATGCTAGCATCTACTCGGCCAAGATATCTACTAACAACGGAGAGCATGCAAGATCACAAATAACAAAGACATGATAGAATCAATAATCAATCTGAAATAGCATCTCAATATCCATCGGATCCCCACAAACACAACATGTATGATTACAAATAGATGATCTTGATCATGAACGAATCTCACAAGATCTAGACATGGTAGCACAAAGGGGAAGAACCAACCATCTAGCTACTACCTGGACCCGTAGTCCAAGGATGAACTACTCACGCATCACACAGGAGGCTTGCATGGTGATGAAGAAGGCCTCTAGGGTGAATTCTCCCTTCGGCAGGGTACCGGGAAGAGCTTCAGATCCCTCCCAATCTAAGGATGGGGATGACAGCGGCTATAGACTCTTTCGTGGACTTTTGATTGGGTACTTAGGGTTTCTGTATCGGAGGCATCTTATAGGCGAAAGGGGAGGCCGAGGGGGTGCCCTAGGCGGCCGCACCACCCCCTGGCGTGGGTCAGGCCTGGCCACGCGGCCAGGTGGTGTGGCCGTCCTCTGGCCCCTCTCCGTCTCATATTCTGGCTCCGTGTCCCCCTCGGTGAAATATTGACTTTGGCTTTTGTCCCGTCCAATTCCGATAATATTCATTTTATGACTTTCCTGGAACCAAAAATAGCAGAAAACAGGCAGCTGGCACTGTGGCATCTTGTTAATAGGTTAGTCCAAGAAAGTGTATAAAAATACTCCAAAGTGTGGACAAAACATAAGAAAGTAGATATAAAACAAGCATGGAACATAAAAAATTATAGATACGTTTGCAACGTATCACCATTCTCATCATAATTTTCCATGAGTTCCACCAAATTATTTTTATGTTTTTGAAAATGCTTATGCAGGTTATTATGAGATTTTGCTTGTCGAAGTTTTAATTCTTGAAAAACTTTTCTAGTTTCATCTTCTTAAGTAAAAACTTGTAACAAGTCTACTTTGTTCTCCTTAACAAGTTCAGAAGGTATACCTTTTTCTTTCATTGTCTCGCGTACTTTAGGCATAAGATCAGGAGTTATATGAAGCATCCCTTTTTCCAGCTTACTATTGAAATCAGGATTATAGAATCATTCTTAGCTCTAGTAGACATCAATTCCAAAGATGTTTTAACGGTTAATGTATTTATCGGTCCTCCTACTAAAAAGTCAACAACTCTCTGCTTTGAGTATTAAGACCATGGTAAAAAAATGGCAAATAGTTGATTCAGAATAGCCATGATTAGGAATTCTATTGATCATTCCAAAGAATCTATCCTAGGCTTGTGGGCAATTTTCTCCCACGTTATGACTAAAGTTGCCTATATTCTTTCTAGTTTCAGTTACCTTTTTGAAAGGATTGAACCTATTTATGAATTTGACAATACAGTTTTCCCAACATTTAATGTAATGACGAGGGAGAGAATATAACCAGTCTAGAGCTTTACCTTTAAGAGACCAACAAAAAAAAATTAGACGAGAGAAGTCTCTTGGCAAACCTTTTGGTCCAAGTGTTGTCATCACATCGTCAAACTCTCTAATATGTCTTCGTGGGTCTTCCTCTTCCCTTCCACTAAAAGCTTTTTCCTGCAAAATTTTAATAATTCCACCATCAAATCGATATTCTCTAACTCCAGGGTTAGGAAATTCTATTCGTTGTTTAAGGAAAGCGGAGTTTGGAGCATTGTATTCTCTGAGAGTTTTCTCAGGTTTCTTAGGAATTGTCCTGTAAATGGACATGATTTCCATAAAATCACTTAGGTTTTCAACTTCAACCTTGTCTGATCTTAAAAGTTTTTCAATAATTTCCTCACGCCTTTCAATAGGCACACGCTCAAAATAATCTGGTAAATAGGTCCTATCAGAGCATGTAGACCCTTTGTCTCCTAGGGAGACCATTTTGTAGTAGTAACACCTGAAATGTCAAGAGACAAACACTTAGCGCTTATCTCCCCGGCAACAGTGCCAGAAAATAGCTTGATGTCTACAAGTGCACAGATTGTTTGTAGCTAGTTTTGAAGTATAGATATCGATCCCATAGGGAGCCCAAAGGTAACTGTTTATGAGTGAAGTCTCTGTCACACTCAAAGTTGTCACAGGTCTTCGAGTGAATTGACTACAAGTGTGGAAATAAGAATGAAATTTGGATTAAACTGGATGTATTTAAATAAAACTAAAATGTAAACTTCAGGAATAAAAAGCATAAAAAGTAAAGAACGATTTGATTGTTTGTTGTTTTCTACAAATGACAAAGAAGGCGCGAGGAGATACAGTTTATGGTGATAGTGACTGTGCCAGGTGGATGAATAATAAATGTAACAATTATAATCTTATAAATATATGTGTAGGCGAGCAACCCATAATTAGCCCGAACTCCTCTTGGTAGATTTCATCCCAACTTCAATAATCCTACTAGCCTGTTACCAAAACCATGGCCAGTCATTAGACGATTAAGATCCTTCAGGTTGCTTAGCAATTAAGCTCCTTGGATCGGACTAATGCAATAAGCATAGTGGTTCCTCGTTATCCTCGAGTCAAACTAGTTTCCCATTTATATCCCCATGTCACTCGGGGGTCGCCGGTCTGCTAGCGAACAAGATCCTATCTATGTAGAACAAATCACATTGTTGTCTGGGCCCTTAATTAGACAACAAGCATTAGGCATCCCACAGATAGTCAAGCACACATAATATAATATTAAAATTAGTCACAAACTAATGAAAAATATATGGAGGCACATCACATCTCACCAATCCCTTACATCTCCCATGCCCAAGGAACTTACTCACACATGAGAGAACAAAGCATCATCGATATAATTAAATAAAGGGAGTTCTTCTCCATATTACCGTGGAGATCCACAATAAGAATAGAAAAGTAATCCAACACAATTCAAGATAGGAAGAAACAATCTCAAATCCTAATCTTGCAAGGTGAAGATCTCTCTCTCAAGTACAAGTAATGGCTATGAGGGTGTGATGGTTGGGAGGTCAAAGATCGTGGAGCGAGATGAAAAACGTATTCCCCTTCTTCTCCGGATCTCTTCTTTCTCCTTTCTGGATTTGATGGTGGCTGCTGTGTTATGATTTTCACCTCTGGCCTCTTCACGAAAGTTGTCCCTTTTGACAAGACGGATGCGGCGGCAGCTATACCGCGGGAACTATACGGCTGAAAAAATATTATCGCCGTATAGTTGCTTTTTAAAGCTTCTGTATGCCTCCCTTGATTGCTTCCAAAAAGAGACTTGCTTATTTTCGCCTAAATATTGTGTTTCTCTTGTTAAAACCTTCTGTTGATGTTCAGAACCTGAAACACACATTAAAAACCATGTTTTCTTCGCTATCGAAGTATTAGCATTAGGTAAAGCTATAAAACGATCGAATCTAGAAGAAAACTATCAATAAAAACCATCAAAAATATGTCGAATCTCACAGCTATCAATCATCGACATTGCTCCTTTTGATCTAGGGTACTCGTCTTCTTGGTTTGTTGTGTTTTGCGGCTTTCCTACTAGCGGATGCCTCGATGGTGGTGGTGGTGGTGCATAGATAGCAAAATCGCTAGGTGTAGTAGCATAGCCTTGATTTGCTGCTTCAATTGGCCTTGAGTTGGGTAGCTCTTGCATTTTTAAGAATGTTCAGCAATCCTTTAGGAGGTGATTGGATTGCCTTTTCCCTGTCGAGTCGACGTAGAAGTGCATACTGCATGGTCCTTCCAACATTTGTCCTGCTGACATAGGTGGGTCTCGACTTTTTGGCTGGTACCATTGCTACGGCTGGCTTCCACCAGCGTCGTCTCTGCTACTGCGGTACCCGTTGTTGTAATCATCACTTTGTCGGTTGTCCCCTCCAGAGAAACCGGCTACAACATAACTTGGTGTGCTATACCCATTGTTGTTTCATCGCCTTCTATCGTTATTGCGCCTATCCCTGTCTTCTTCGGGTGAGCAAGCTCTTTTGTTGTGTAGTGCGTCTTCTCCATCGGCCCAGTGAGTGGCCGTGTCCATCAACTGTGAATTTTCCTTGGTTTGATTCGCCCTAGTTCTTCAATGAATTCTTCCGATGAAGTCCATCGTTGAAAGCATCGATTGCTCTTTCATCGGATATAGTTTTAGCCGAGGTTTTTATAATGTTCCACCGCTGGATGAAAGCTCGTATTGATTCTCCTTGCTTTTTGTTTACAAGCTCGCAATTGTTCCAGAGACACGGGTCGCTTGAATGTGGATTGGAAATTTCTGATAAATTTGTCCTCAAGATCATTCCAACTACTAATAGAATCTTTGGGTAGTTGTCTTAGCCAAGAACGCGCTACGCCGGTTAAGTGCAGCTACAAGCTTTGCATTGCGGTAGCCTTGGAGCCTCCTTGTAGCTTGATTGTTGCCAAATAATCTGTTAACCAAGCTTTAGGTTCTTGGAGGCCATCGTATTTCTGACAATCGTGAGGTAATTTGAAGTCTTTTGGTACTGGAGTTTTGCGAACCCATCGGGTAAAGCAACTAGCTCCACATAGTTCTTGTTCTTCTTTGCTTTCACCATCATAGTATATTCGAGTGCTATGCTCTTCCCTGGATCGATCGATCCTTCATTGTGTAATATCATTTCTTGCGTCATTCCGTGGTTCTCATCCTGAGAAGTGGACCTGATGTGGCGATCATGATTGTTGGGTGTGACCTACTTGCCGAGGGCTGCTACAATAGCATAAGGATCTATCAGGTTGCCGCGTGGTTCCTTGTTTTGCCTGCGCGAGATATGCTCCTACCATGCTGAGGTTCATCAGGGCGGAGCGATGGAGGGCCACACGAGGATCGTCGGGTGCGGGTTGAATTGTGATCAGATATGTTTGTGCGGCTATAATTGCTGCTTTAGCCATTTTTGCCTTGATGTTTCCTACTTGATCTATTGACATAAATGATAGATCAAGGTCTCGAATCAGTTTTCTTCTTTCTGCTTTAGGGATGTTCTATAATCAATATGTTCTCCTTCTTGGCGGTACTCCTCCTGTTACGCTTCCTGATCCTTGGGTAGAGCTTAACTATGCTCGTCACAGGCTGGATTCGTCGGCTAACCTCTTTATTTTGTCGAGTTCCCTTTGCATCCTTAGTAGATTTCTCTTCTTGTGGTGAAGCAAATATTGATATGCTAATAAATCTTCGCGTGTGGCGTCAGCTGTCATTGGAACTGCACCTGAAATTGCTGCTCTTGCTCTTTTCTATGCGTCAGCTGGTATGCGTAGAGTTTGCCTCTCTCCTCTACGTGGTTATCCTTGTCCCTGGATTACACGGTTCACTGTTGGGTCTCCCCCGTTCCCTGGGCTTCTTTTGTTTCCGTGGTTTCCTGCATTATCGCTGGATAGAATATCATCAGGGTTAAAAATAGGATTACCGTTGGAGTCTTGCTGAGTCGAGGCATCTCCGATGATCACGTATACTTGGTGCTGGGTAATATATGAACTGGTGACGTCGTCATCTGAACCGAGGGAGACATTGTCGGGTGGATCAGTGAAGTCCATTAGTTTCTGTTCTGGGTATATTTCTGCCATCCTTATCCCGAAGTCGATGATTTTGCCACTTTCCTCGGGTTTAGAGTTTGATGGGCTTGTTCCACGTGGTGGAGTTAGTTGGGAGTCTGATCCAATGGAGAGATTGTCGTAAAGACCATCAAGGTCCCCCAGATCCGTCTCATCTTGCTTGTTTTCTTCGGCTGCTTCGATCTGCGTCGTGACTTCCATGGAGGATTCGACAGATGATGTTGGTATCGCCGTAGGCGCAGTATTTCACACCGATGGTTCTGATGTAATCAGGGCTAAGGGGTGTGATTCTTGGGGGTCTTCTACTTGGAAGTGGAAGCTTCCGATGATTAGATCGGATCCGCCGTTGAAGTCTACGGGTACTAACATAGGGGTGGGCGGGCGTGGATCCGCTTTTGTTGGAAAAAAGAGGTCCGTCGAATCCATGGTTCTAGTGTTCAGGTTTCCCACAGATGATTCTAATTAACGAGGGGTGACCTCAGCAATGTACATGGAGATGGACTTAGGGTTTTACGGAAAAGAGAATGCTGGGGATTTCGTCGGATGTTAGGAGAACAATGGAGTAAAAGTCGCCCGAATATTTGGTGAATCGTACTATTACAGATCGCTTGGGGATTTTTCAGTGCCCTTGCCTAGGCTTCTCCCGTCCTATATATAATAAACCGGGTCTCAAAGTTGTATGCGGATAGGTTACATATGCGTAATTACAATACAGACACGATATCGGTTCTTTGTTCTCTTTCCTAATACAACTAAAGCCTTTGTCGGTTGCTCCTTTAGTCCATCATCTTGACTCTTCATGGGCCGTAAGCCTTTTATATAGCCAGGGTAGCGAATCATAGGTACCCGAGTAACCGTACCTATGTCAACTACCTTGGCTCACCATTTCAAAAATTGGAAAGGTGTTCTTACCAAGAGCAAAGCAAGTAGCGATACACACAAGACACACACACACACAAAGGCCTATGGTGGAAGGTTAGGAAGGTGGATAGCAAAAGGAACAACCAAACAAAAAGGTTATTGTTAAAAGTGGGTAAAATACAAAAGATCAAAATGCTAAAGGAAATGATCAAAATAAGTCAGAAACCTATAACTATACACACCCGGTGGAGATGAACGAGGTTATCACGACTATGAAAAATGAGCAACCGACAAAAATGGTCCTAACGAAGACTAATGATCGGTGTCATGCCAACACTAGGAGAGACCATAGCCCATTTGCAAAAGGATTGATAAGCAATGGATTTGCATGCTTGCCTTGCTCTTACTCGCACTCTTGCTTATAAGCTTTGGACTCTCTCTTTTATTGGCAACTTTTTTTTTTGCTTTTTTATGTATCTCTTTCTTTCTATGCTATGGAGTCAACTTTTGCTATTGCCTATGAACTATCACTTTTCAAGAGCAAGTGCGCAATGCTTCGACAAATGCCAAATGAGCTACTCTAGGTAGGTTAGGTAACACACAAAGGAAGAATGGGGTTAACAAAGGTGGTGCAAGTTATACCTTTTGTTGATGTCATACTTGCAACAGTTGGTGGAGGTATGGTTCAAAAAAGATTAAGAAGTATGGAAGAGAAGACAGAAGAAGGACTCCGGTGCCAGTTCCGGCGATGTCGGATTCTATACCAGATCCCTTGCTAGCACCCCAATCCGGTGATCGCCGAAATAAACTAGCAATGACCGGAAATTTCTGACGTAATTTCTGGTGACGCCAAACTTACCGGTAGAATCCCCAGTATGTGCACTATTTCGGGTTTGATGTCCTGGAATATTCCTTCTACCTACCCCTTCTCCCCTAGTACTATAAATAGCCATTTGTGGCTCAGTTCTAGGTAGAGATGATGATGAACTGAGGCATGTGCCAATCCCTGGATGTAGGGATGTAAAGGGATCGGATTAGATCCGATATTGCTATTTCCATATCATTTACCATATTTTTTTGGCGGATTCAGATCGAAGCGGATAGTAGTCGGATGCAGATTCGAATGCGGATTATATTGGCTTGTGTATATGGAGCAGATTCGGAACGGACTTGGGTCGGAAGAGGATAATCGAACAAATACACATAGAAAAATAAAAAAATATTTAATTTATGCAAAAAAATGACAAGAAAGCGTGCAACACTAGATAGCAGTAGTATAAATGTGCAAGATTGGTAATAGCATAATATAACATGCATACGTAGCATCCATAGCAGGCTGATAGATGATGACTGCAAGTGCGCAGATCGATTGTACCTAGTTTCAAAGCAAGGGTATTGAACCCACACAGAGCTATTTGGTTAAGATCTTTATGTCCCTCGTTACTATCTATCAAAGGATACTTGTAAGCTCCTTTTGATATCAAGTAAAGAGTGTTTAAAAGGTTTTGTATTTGGGTGCAAGAAAGTAATAAAACAAGTAAAGTAAAACAAATAAAGAAAGTGTTGGGGAATGGTGTTAGAACTCAATAAGGCTAAAACGTTCTTGGAGATTTAGGATACACCACTAGCATGGAGTAATTAATTGTAATTAGGCTTTCGTCGTGATATGTGTGGAGAGAGCTCAATAATAAGATGTTCACTACAAGACTCTTGGGCAATCGCTTTCTTGAGTCAGGTAATGAGGTCACCTATAAATAACCACTGCGATGCCTGAGAGAAATCACTCGTACAGACCACAACAATTAAGGGGTTTCCCCATGAATATTATAATAAGCTTAGTGAGTCTCTCTTAATTCTGTTTTTGACCGTACAGGTTATAGCCAATATTTACTGTCACCACTTGGTACTGGAAATACTCTCATACATGTCCCAAGGGTATCTCCCTCCCTTTAGACCCGGAGGAAAATAATATATGGCCGACTACACATACCATCTAAAGGGAGAGATCAAACACAACATCATAGATCAATGGACCATGGACCAAAGTAATAGATCATTTTTATTTCATTTCATAATAATTCTAGGGTTTCTCCATCTCCCCAAGAACAAAGGGAACTACTCACACATGGAAGCAATCAACAACATCATCATATCCAAATGGATAGATAAAAGTATGAAGATAAATCTAGTGCAAACCACAATTGTATTTTGAATTACAAAAAGATCTAAAGTATGGAAGTGGGGAATGGTAATGGTGATGGAGATACAGTGGTTGATGATGAAGGAGATGATGTGATGTCCTCCGATGATTTCCAAAGCATCAATGATTTTCCCCTCTCTTAGTTCCTCCTCTAGATCCCTCTCGGGTGTGCTATTTCGAGGCTGGTGGTTTTTGTGAATGTTGGATCTCAGATCCGTCTTCGTGAGGTGAGAGTATTTGATGAGGCGGACGCTCTGATACATGGTACAGGTGAACGGTTCGGGCAAGATCCGCATGTACCAGTGCTCGTTAACCCTGCAGTAGCTTTCCTCCACGTTTGTTATTCTTCCAGGTGTGAGGAAAAATCAATTATATGACTTTTATCACTTATAAATATCATATTACTGCATAATATGACAATCCCAATTGATATGTTCACAAAGTACTTAGTAAAATGGGGTTCTATTAAAACAACGACAAAAGGTACACGCAAGCATAGTAAAATACTAAAAACCCTACTCTACTTATGCAAAAAGAAGAGGTAAATATGTTTTAATTTGGACTCATCAACTCCCGCAAGCTAGACTATTGCTCATCCCCGAGCAAGATGGTGTCTTATGGACAAGGTCATCATGTTCATGAGGCACGAGTCGTTACAATAAATGAGGCAAAAATTGAAACAAAATTATAATATCGGATATAGAACTGCATCATGAGTTATATCACGCCATTACACATCACATGATTTAGATGCTTCCACACCTTTCGTATCAATATGTTATAAGAAGTTTTTATAGTTTGGCATATTATAGTTTTGAGTAATGAATAATTCATGATCATTGCTTGAGTAACTTTTTTAATCTTGTACCTCCTTTTCTTTTATTTATTTTTATTTGGGAACTCTTTGATAACAAAGCCTTTCTCTTTTTGTTTAATAATAGTAGATCATGTTAATACTCTTTATGGCTCATGTTTGTTCAAACTTATGATTATAACATGCTATCAAGGTTTCCTTCTCATAATTTATCAATACTTTATTGGTGTGGAAGACCCTAAAGTCATAACAATGATACAAGTATCATAGCACTCAACCTAATTCATACATCTAATACAATAATCATGAATCAAAGATAACTTCGAATATTACAAAGTCTCAAAACTCAATGGATATAAATCTTTCCTTGAACCAAAGGAGGTTGAAGATGATGTAACTAATGCAGAAACTGAAATCACGAACTAATATGCGCGCAGGAAAGTAAACATGCTAAAACTGTAAGATAGATTACAAGGTGCCATAGATCCCCCCAAACTTGGAATCAAGTCGGTGAGATCAAATAATCCCTCGTGAGTACCTAATCCTTTTTTGGGGTGTAGAAGTCCTCATCTTCTTCTTCCTCTTTGAGACCCCAAGCTTGAGCAATACACGCAAACGAGTGGAAAGTTCCGTAATGCTAATATGTTGCTCTCTCATTATTTTCTAGAGCACCTTCATGTCATCAGCCATCTCAACAACGATCTTAGTCAGGAGTTGAACTCTACCGTCAATGTCATTGACCCACTTTTCTAGGTCTTTGCCCATCATCCAGTAGAAGTCAACTCCTTCTCCAATGGTTTTAGTGCATGCTTTTGAAATCATCTCAAGATTCTCGATCTTATCTCTAATCTCATCTTGTTTCCATTTTTCCTGAGATGAGGAACCAGGAGAAGATTTGAGAGAGGATCCGTGAAGGTTATACCTATAAAGGTTAGATGGGTACTCTTCCTTTGCTCCACGTGCCTTAGCATCTCCAACTTGTTCGAAAACATGCCCTCCGAGTTGGGAAGTGGCACCACTTGGGAAGATTCCCGAGTTGAGGAAGGTGAATCGCCCTCTGTTTCCTTTCCTTGTGACGAGGGTTTAACTCGTCAATGCCCATTGTTATGGACTTGGGTTTTGGAGAAGGAGGGAGCGCTGGAGACATCTATCGGCTAGCAAACAAGCACACAGGGGACAAAGGATTTACCCAGGTTCAGGCCTCGTAGAGGTCCCTACTCCTACTTGTCTGCTCGTGGAATTATCGAAGGAGTCGAAAGTTATAATGGTGCGAAAAGATGTAATCTGGCGAGGGTTGTGGAAACTAGGGTTGTGTGTGTCCTCCTCGTCGCCCCCTCCTAGACTTTATATAGATAGGCTAGGTCTCGGGTAGCATGTCGAGTCGGTTACAAGTTAGGGTTTTCCCCTTCAAACTTTCTATCTTTAGCTTCTTCTTGTTCTTCAAGCAATCGAGAGTCTGCAGGTTACTCGAGTCCTTTCATCCGGGCCTTGGCGACACCGTGGGCCTGTGCGTATTTGGACCGTATATACCAAGCTCGAGTACCTGTAGGGTATACCCATGTTACTAGCCCCCGAGTGTCCAGTGGAATCGCAGATTCGACTGGGGACTTTTTCAAGTCTTTGAGTGCCTGAACGAGTACATTTCGACTACTTTTATTTGTGTCATAGGGATTGTCGATATACGTGCCTGATGTAGAAGTATCGGCATTAGTTAACCACCTTAGGGCGAGACAACGCAATCTACTCGAACTCGAGTCCCCGGACTCGAATCCGGAAAAGTGCTGGCATAATTCGACTCAAGCCGCGGAGGTCTTACAGGAGTCGAATTCCAGTTATACGGGTGTGAGCACTCGACGCGTCCGTCAAGGCATGTTCATCGTGCCTGTAGGCACGGATATATTTCTGGTAGTGCGCAGCTAGATGCGTTGCCAGGCCTTATTCAGGTCTTACCTTCACGCTGTAAGCGCGGCATCCGAATTTTATCATCGCAGAGACAATTCGGGCGACCCAGGAGACGTAGTCTCTTTGTAGGGAAAATTATGAGGCGGTGTCGCCATGAACTGCGAGTGCAGATGTTACCAACACATAGTCTTTGTGCAAATAATCATAGGGTGCGCGACCAGCACTCCCTATGGGAGTAGCTCCCGAGTGCCTGGTTAAGTCGAAGACTCAGGCAGGGACTAAAGAACTTTTGCGATTGCTGTCCTCTTTTGCTTGCTTGTTTCAGTCGAAGACTCAGGCAGGGACTAAAACACTTTTTGCGACTGTTGTCATCTTTTGCTTGCTCGTTTCAGTCGAAATTGTTTCCGACGCTCCCTATGGGAGTAACCCATGTCCGTAATCGAACCGTGTTTCGAGTGGTTGGGTTTGATTGTGATTGTCCTTATTCCTGCAACAAGAAAAGAAAAATCGTAGGGTGCGCGGCCAGCGCTCCCTATGGGAGTAGCCCCCGAGTGCTTGGTGGAGTCGAAGACTCCAGCAAGGACTAAATTAGCCAAATTTTTCCACTGCGTAGCCTTAATGACGTCAGTGCTGACGCTTGTATGACCTCAGTTGCCCGCGTGAGCGAGTTTGACGGGACGTGACAAGCGGTGGGTCCCACTTCCTGACTTTGATTTGACTGGTCGTGCGTAATATTATTTTTAACTGCGCCTCCTC